>CM059034.1:38588834-41546334 GCA_030279155.1 Forsythia viridissima | reverse complement strand
ATTATGTAAAAATACTTAATGTATAAAGTACAGCAAATATTTATGTTGGACAAAAAAAAAACTGCAGTTTAGAGAAAATGAAATTTAGCAAAACCTTTAAGAATCGATTGTATTTCGTCATTTGTTCTCCATAGCAACTGGGGATAAAAAAGCACCAAATTTGATGACTTATTAAGGAAAAAATGAATATATATTGACTATAATATATAAGAAGTCAATAATTGCGGCTAAAAAACACTAATATATGTATATTAAAACAAATAAAAGAAAAGAAAAGATGAAGAAGTCAAAAAATGCGGCCATATATATTAATTTAATATACAAAAAGTGTCAAAAGATTAGGACAAAATGGTGAGATTTAGACAAAATTAAGACTAATACTACATGAAATGACGTCGCGTTGGTTGAAGGGTGAATAGTAAATATGCCATAGACACTTATATATATATATATATATATATATATATATATATATATATATATATATATATATACTATTTCGGTTTACTTTAAACATACATTATATTCGTAAAAAAATAGCTTTTTAAGTAAGAATATATATTTGTCAGAAAAGTAAAATTGTCTCGCGAATTTATAATTGTTAAATTTATGAAGAAATTGCAATGACTATTTAAAATTTATCGAGAATAAATTTAAGTTTGTCGGTATAATTATACTTCTCTTGATCTATTGATGTAAAATTATGGAAAATAATATTTATTACTATATTTAAATATGTCTTACTTATCCTATAAATCTTTAGAACCATGTATATATATGAGCTCATCATTATAATGAAATATAAAATTTCTCTCTATTCTCTTCTATTATTCTCTTTAATTTATGACACATTATCAACACGAATAAGTTCATCTAAATTAGAGATAAGATTCGAGAGCAATAATTTAGAAAATTCGTAGAATATGAGCAACCTGCTCAGCTGTAATCAAACTTTGGTATCTTAGACATCCATGGTCTGATCATTTTGAAATTTGGACAAATAGTTCAAAACTCACTTATCTTCATATCCAACGGTTCACTTGTGAGAAATAGATGGACAATGTTAGTATTGTCTTTGATCTTCATTTTCTGTCCATGGACAAAGGTTAGCATTCTCTTTGCTATCGTCTTTAATTATACCTTTTTTTATATTGATAAATGGTAGACAAATATTGTTTGAATATTATTGTATTATTATTCGAGAAAAAATATCAATTTATACAAATCAATAATCGAGAAGGATATTTTGTTGGCCTTCTTGAAGAAGCATACCCAATTATATATAAATATTGTTGAAGAATATTCTATTGGTGCTTTTGTAGAAGAACAACTTAACTAAACAAATATTATATTGTTCTTAAAGAAGCATAGATTTGTACTTATTAATATTCTATTATAATATTATATTATTGCTCAGAAGAATCACAACTTTACATTATATTAATATTCTAGTAGAATATTAGTTGCTCTAAAAAAACGTAATTTATAAGATTTAATATTTAACTATTGTTTCTGAAATATAACTATTTATAAATTTTAATATTTTAAAATAATTTGTTGTTGCTCTTGAAAAAACACAACATTGTATTAATATTCTGGCATAATATTACATGCTCTCGAAAATCATAATTGTATAAGATTTAATATTTATTATATTTTTGCTCCTTATAAGTAAATCCTTACATAATTTAATATTTCTGTATAAAAATATGTTTATTGTCCTTGAAGTAACATAATATTATATTAATATTTCAGTGGAATATTATTTCATCTTGAAGAGTATAATTTGTAAGATTTAATATTAAGTTATTGTTTTCGAAAAGCATACTTTTATAACTTTAATGTCTTATAAGAATATTATGTTATTGCACCTAAATAAATATTCCTATATAGTTCAATATTCTAAAATAATAATTTGGTGTTGCTCCTAAAGATGCAAAATGTTATATTCATATTCTAGCGCAATTTTACTTGCTCTTGGAGAACATGACATAACACTTTTAACATTCCAGAATAATATTGAGCTATTGCTCCTAAATAAGCATTAGTCTAAATAATATTTATTTTGCTCTCGAATAAGCACATATATTGAAGAATACCATATCACCTAATTAGATAATGGAAAAATATTTGTGAAATATATGCGTAAATTATGAATGAATGCTTATCTATGAGAGAAGGCATACAACTTATATAATGTTGACATTGATTACCGTGCCTACAAAAGAAATTGATATATATTACTCATTTTCTTTTAATTTGTACTACACAACTTTTAGTTTAATTAAATCAAGTACTACATTGAACTATGTCATGAAAATCTTTATTAATTAGCATGACCGGTTTGACAATCTCAGATCAACATGACGCGATTAATTAATGAGAATATCTATTGAAAAATAAAAATATTTTTCAATATAATGAATCTTAATGTGCTACTTGTTCTTATGATATATAAATCAGTATACTTTCACTAGCTAAAATCGAGACTAAATTTTCTATATATTTGAATTTTATATTAGAGTGGTGTATTGAATCTGTCATTCTTCATTTTGACCATCTAGACATTATTTGTTTCTAATAGATATATCTACTGGATGTTTGTATAATGTTACTATTCGTAACTTAAAGTTTGCGAGATTACTTGTCCAAATTTTAAATTATGAACGTAATTTTCAAATTACACAATTAAGACGTGTTTCTTGTTAATGCTAGTAAGCCTAAATCTCAAACTTTTAATAAATACTAGTTGAGATGATAAGATGATGATAAATGGTTTATCACTATTATTTGTTGAACGCCTTTAATTAATTTATAAACCGTTATTATTGAGAACAAAACGTTTCCTAGAATTTTTTTCTATTTAAAGTTATTTTATGTACAATAACACTTATACGCATTATGCTAACATCAACGTTATCCATGCTATAGATTGATTATGGTTAGAACATATTATTATTCATCTAATGATTTTTGATAGTTTAATATATGTACCATCGGTCCACCTTAGTGCACTGAGATGAACATTAAAGAATATTTAGAATATATATTTAATTTGAACATTTAATAAATATCTTAAATTCTAAATAGTAATATTTTGTAACATCTAAATATAGTCATTAATATTTAAACATGTGTTTGCTGTTGTTTAAAAGTAGTCTTTTAAAAGATTTTTAAAAAGTTAGTAAAATGTGTAGATGAAAAGTTGATAAAAATTGTGAGTTCTAAGAAATATGTAATTGAAAATGAGTTTGAGAAAAAAATATTTAAAAAAAAAATTCTTTTAAATATTTAACAACAAAATTATAAAGCTTAGCTCTTAAGGCATATCTCTCATTTTCCAAATCAATTATCAATTCGTCAACCATTAAAATTTGGCTTTTGGTTTTTTTGTGTTTTGATCATTGACTAAAGCATGTGACGTGGAAAGCCTTTAACTTAAATGACAAAAATGACCATTGTTTGGGAAGTGCAGCTGCACTATTTGACCAAATTATTTGGATGAAAATTGTGTTAGGCGCCTATCTTTTTTGAAACCAAAGGGCAATTTCAGAATTTAGGGATATAATTTTATGGTTCTGGCTGTAAAGGTTTTGACGTTGGTGGGCCATCCTATATCAAAAATCTAAACACAATTCAGAAACCAGGCATAAATGGCTAAATGGAGTATTTTCTTCACCAAACCAAAAAGTCTTCATAGTCAACTCAGCCCCCTTTCTTCCAATCATCTCTATATATTACCATTTCCGCTTCTGCAATTTTCATTCCTTAGTAAGCAGAACTCATTTTGAGTCGTCTTCCAGTGTTTCAAGTATAAATTTCCCACTTCAATTTTTTTCTTTTAATTTCACTTGTACATGGAATGCAATTTTAATTGATGATGATAATTGAATTAATTTTTCAGTTTAATGGCGGTATTCACCGGGCATCCGTTATACAGCTGCAGAAAGTGCCGGAATCCGGTTGCACTGGGCGATGATCTTCTTTCTAAATCCTTTAAGGTGATTTTTGAAAATCAATATTGCCTTCTTAATTTATTCTATTATTCTCTGATCTATTATCAATTTATCAACAAGTCGAAAAGTGCAGTATTTACGGATGACAACCATTTCCGAGAAGCGGAGAGGGGTTAAAAATTTAAATAAAATATTTTAATTTCTCATCCTGTTTATTTATTTTATTTTCTTTAAATATAATTAAATTTAAATACATAAAAATAGGAGTCGGGTGGGTCTGGGGTGAGAATCATGTTCTCCACCTCCATCTCTACCCAAATCCGCTTTGTCTATCCTAATAATAATTCTTATTTATGGTTTGTGTCAGCGATCGATTTTATGTCTTTAATAATTTCACAAGTGTATGTATCGCTCAAGTAGTAAAATGAATTTTGAGTCCAAGTATCGTTCCCACGAAGATTTAGATAATTCAGTTCAATTATATTAACCTTAACCAAATCTAATGAACTTTTGAAGATTTTGTGTTTAATAACTAATTAAAATAGTAAACTAAAAATCATTAAATAATTATGGTTTAAATAATTGAAAGATTAAATTGGTGGAAAATTGATTTAACTTTAAACAGGAAAAGTACTAGAATTCTGAATTCACTTGTAGTTGTTAATTCTTTTATCTTGATTATTGGTCTTGACAATTTACACCAGTTATGAAGATCAATATCCCTAAATTGTTCAACAGTTTCTCTCGAATAAAGTTAAACATATTCATATGTATGACTCGACTATATTTTTATGACGAATGCGAATACAAACAAATGTATTAAGTTTCCATGGATAATTAAAGACCACCTAAAGCATAGTGGTATATTTCTTTCCCCTATCGGACTTTAAGATAATTAAAATAATGTCTAGCATGCTTTCGATCTTTCGATAGTAAAATACACCACAACAATCATACAATTACTACGTATATAATTGTATATGCAAACAAATCAAAATTAATTATTCAAAATTATATTGAAATAAATTGTCAAAAACTAAGTCTCAAGATGAAAGAATTTAAACGACAAGCTTCATCGTAATCATAGCACTAATTAAACTAGCTTAGCATACTAATAATAAGAAAATAAGAATGAAAAGAAAATATAGAATTCATCACTCGGAGAAAAGAAAACTTGAAAGAATAATTGCTTGATCTTGATCTTCGTTGAATTCTTCAAAAGAGCAATATTGATCTCCGTTTGATGTTTTTGTTTATGTTTTTCTCCCAAAAACTCAACAACCCATTATGAGTTAATAACTTATATATATACTACCCTAATGATGCCCCAAAATATGCCAAAAAGATCTAAAAATCGTGGGCCAAAAATTACTTAAATAGATTAGAATTCAAAAGGGAAAGAAAATCTCGTAGCAACCATTAACACTGGGCGATCGCCCAGTGTATTTCCAGGCGATCACCCAGGCAACGCAGATAGCATTCTGCTTTTGAATTTCAGTGCCCAACATTAATCTGGGCGATCGCCCAACTTGGCTTTTTTCAATGTTCACAAATTAGTCCTTCCAGTTTCCGCACATTCCAATTTGGTCCTCAATCTTTGGGTCTTGATCAATTTAGTCCTCTAACTTTTCATAATTTGTAATTTAGTCATTCAACCTCCCAATAGCTCCAATTTGGTCCTTCAATTTGCAATTAAATGCAATTGAGTCCCCATACTTCCGATACATTTTTCAATTTATTGTCTTTTCATCCATTCTTTTCCAATTTCTTTCAAACGGGGTCCAAAACTGAAATAGAAGCAATAACAAATTAGATTAAGTAGAAAATCGATAAAATGATGTGATAAAAGCTTAGCTTAAGGACTCGAATAAGTGCACAAAACGCACTTATCAGTTTGTTATGATTAATCTTCTTTGATAAAGAAATAATAAGCATTTGACTGCACAAATTAATAAGTATATTCATGGTTTAATTAAAATTTTTAATATGAAAACATATAAAATTAATTGATGGATTTGGTCGGTTTCAAGTGATAAATTATAACTTGTCTTGCTCGTTGATAAGAAATTTGTTTAAAAAGAAAATCATCTTGATGGCAATAAGGTGGAGTGGGCCGAGATCGGAATAGCACAGGAGTAAAATATCATATTTTTTGCTTCATTTATTTATTTGCTTATCTATTTTTATTTTTTAAGACACAATTTAAATTTAAAAATAAGAATCAAAACAGGGACGAACATTTTGCCATCTCACATCTTTATTTATTAATGAGACAAATAAAAAGTTAACAAAGAATAAAAGTGGCTCGTAAGGCCGGCTACTACGGCTCAACCCATGGGCGGCCCAAGCTTGTGGAAATATGGGTCGTGGGCTGAGCAGGGATCAAAATTTAGTGGACGAATAGGCTCATTGGACCGGCTCATGGCCCTTCTAATAGGTCGCAAAAATGCACTCTCTTGGCATTTTGATGCAGCTTTTTGCAACACCGTTGAATGGCAGCCTGAATTTATTATTTTTTAAGAAGTTTTTTATTAGAAAATAGTAAAAAAAAAAAAAAATAAATAAATAGGAAGGCTTGTGGCTGCCCGAGCTCAGCTCGGTTAGTCCATGTTAGGGATGGCAATGGGGCGGGTCCGGGGCGGGTCGGCCCCGCCCCGCCCCGCGACCCGCGAATTCGCGGGGCGGGTCGCGGGGCGGGGCGGCCCTTCGACCCGCCAACCGCCCCGCGAAATTTTTTTTTTTTTTTTTTTTTTTTCTGAAAACTGAAAAAATAATAAATTTTTTTATATATATTTGTACTAAACAAAACAAAAAAATTATAAAATTAAGGTTATGGTGTAGTGGTTAAGATTTGTAGTTTACAAATTTCAACCCAGGTTCGATTCTTCTTTAGCTTATTTGTATTGAAAATTATAATTTGTATTATATATTTATATTTTATGATTTTTCAAAAAAAAAAAAAAAAAAAAAAAAAAAAAAAATCTAGGGGCGGGTCGCGGGGCGGCGGGGCGGGTCGGGGCCGCCCCGGACCCGCCCCGGACCCGCGGCGGGGCAGATTTTTCTGCCCCAAACCCGCCCCTATTGTCCAACGGGGCGGGGCGGGGTGGTGCTTCGCGGGGCGGGGCGCGGGGCGGGTCGCGGGTCGTGGGTTTTTTTGCCATCCCTAGTCCATGTGGGCACACAAGCCCTATTTCTACGAGTCGAGCCTGGCTCGTGTGATGGGGTAAGCCAACTGCTTGCTTTATCGAATCCATCTATTGCTATCACTAGCAAAGGGAGAATACCTTAACTAGTTCTATTTCGGGTTAATTTCACTAACGGTCATTGAAGTTACCTTCAAATTATAAAATGGTCACTGAAGTTCAAAAGTTTCAGTAGTGATCACTAAAGTTAGAAATCTTTTCACTAATGGTCACTCTATTAAATTTCTAATTTAAAATAGTGATGTGGCATGATGATGTGTCATTTATTTATTGCATGGTAGTCTATGTACTTTATATAATATTCACTTTAATTCCTATATTTCAATTAAGTCCTTCAAAATTATATTTTAGGTCTTTAATCTTTTACATCTTTGCACTTTGGTCCCTAACATTTTAATTATCTTTCAGTTAAGTCTTCCAAAAATTGTATTTTAGGTTCTTTAACTTTTTACATCTTTACACTTTGGTCCAAAAAATTTCAATTATCTTTCAGTTAAGTCTTCTAAAAAATTGCATTTTAGGTCCTTCAACTTTATACATCTTCAAATTTTGGTCCCATAAATCCTTGATTTTAGTGGCCAAAATAAGTACAATTTTAGTGATCAAAATAAGTGCAATTTTAGTGGTCAAAATAAATATATTTTCAATTAAATTCTTGACTTCACACTCGAATTTTCACCAAAAAGAACAAAATAATATAATTAAATAATAAACTATTTAGTAGTCAAAATAAGTTTAAAATTCGCACTTATCACTTAGAGTTGACCACTAAAAATAGATTTTTTAGTGGTCAGACTATATAATATTATTTTGTTCGTTTAAATGAAAATTCGAGTGTAAAGTCAATGATTTAATTAAAAATGTACTTATTTTGACCACTAAAATTATACTTATTTTGGTCACTAAAATCAATGATTTGAGGATCAAAGTGTAAAGATGTAAAAAGTTCAAGGACCTAAGATGTAATTTTTGGATGACTTAACTGAAAGATAATTGAAAATTTGAAGACCAAAGTGTAAAGATGTAAAAAGTTGAAGGACCCAAGATGCAATTTTGGAGGACTTAACTGAAAGATAATTGAAAATTTGGGGACTAAGTGTAAATATGTAAAAGATTAAGGACCTAAAATGCAATTTTTGAAGGATTTAACTGAAAGATAATTGAAAATTTTTGGACCAAAGTGTAAAGATGTAAAAGATTAAGGATATAAAATGTACTTTTTGAAAGACTTAATTGAAATATAGGGACTAAAGTGAATATTATATAAAGTACATGGACTGTCATGCAATAAATAAATGCACATCACTATTTTAAATTAGAAATTTAACGGATTGACTATTAGTGAAAGGATTTCTAACTTTAGTGACCACCACTGAAAATTTTGAACTTTAGTGATTATTTTGTAATTCGAAAGTAATTTCATTGACCGTCGGTGAAATTAACCCATTCTATTTTTTTGAAGGAATTACGAGTAAAGCATTTTTTTTTTTAAAGTTAATGAACTAATACTAAAAACAATGAGCCATGGAGTTGAAGGATAGAACTCAACAAGCTCGTTACTTACCTAGGTAGCTCCTTTGTGATCTTTTATTATGAATTGTTGATATCGTTTATGGCACATTTGGTATAAAAAGATTAGATGGTACTAATTACTAAGCACTGTCTTCGGCGATGTAAAAAGAAATCTTTACCCAAGGGAAACCAATTTCTTTAAGGCTCTGCTTGGGAATTTTGGAGTAGCGATTATCAGCGTTTTTTAAAGTACCAGTTTTGAACGTTTATAAGCTGTCTGGTTTTGAGTGGTTTTTAGTAGCGGTTTTAGAAACAGTCTAACTCATACTTGAGAGTTTATTATCCAACGGTTCTGAAAGTGTTTTAAAACAATCAAATTACATATATACCTATATATAGATAACAAAGAAGATCTATGTAATAATGTGGTATTGTGAAATGTTTAAATGTACACGATAAGATCATCACTATCGAAATTGTCACGGTCGGCCATCTAAAAAAAAAAAATTTGCTATTGAGTTACTAGATAAACAAATTCACAAACTCATAAATTAAGTATTCTGGCATATCGTGAAAACAAATCCAATATATTGTAAAATTGGACAAGAGCTGCTAAACACAATTATAAATGATAAACTTAAAAAAAAAAAAATTAAAAACAAATTATACAAGTTCATCGTAAATTACGTGATCAAAGAAAACGTCATTGGGACCCTTATATGGTTCCCTTTAAAAAAAACAATATATTCAAGACCATTCAAAATCATGGTAACAGAAATACATAATGACCTTCTCCAACACTATCCACAAATTCAATCATCCAATCCAAATTCAACATAAGAAAACATGAATTGTATAGTCTCTGGACCTCTGCTGCTAGTTAACATTTTGATAATCCACTTTTATGCTCAGTTAGTATTTGGATTTATTGCATTGAAGGAGAGGATCTGGAAGTTGAAGGTGTTTGAAAGTGTGGGACAATAGATCCTTGGTGCTTATTGTACTGCATCTGGTTGGAAAAAAGATTAAATATAATCTGATTTTAGAATCAACATTTGTGTCTGTATTTCTTTTTCTCAAATTTTACTTATATTCTTCTTATTTGGTTTGTATTTCTTTTTCTTACCTTTCACAGCAGCAGTCGCGCCTCCCAAGAAGTAGAAGAGTCTGTGTCTAATTTGTTGGTGGGGGAGTTGAAATGTCTTTTTTTTCATTGCAGATTTAAATTGTTTAAAAAGGGTAAAGTTGGAATAAATTTTAAAGAACGGCCAAAAACCGTCGATTTGAGGAGTTGAGAAGTATACCTAAAATTACACTACAGGGTTTTTGGGTGGTTTTTAAACCTCCCAAAACCGGTGCTCTAAAAAACTAACAATCACGGGTTGTCCAAACCCCTCATAAACGGTGCCATTCAAAACCAGTCAAAACCGGTGGAAAAAAAACTCCCAAGCAGAGCCTAACTAAATAAGAATTTGGTACACTTAAATCAATTTTAAACCCTCTTTGCTAAATCTCCTTTTGCACAAGTAATTAGATAAATCTTCCATTTTAATTTTGATAATTAAAAGCACAAAAAAATGGTATCCGTAAAATCTTGATCTCCCAATTGTACTTTTATTAGTATCTTGAATAGGGTGGGCATGGGTTGGTTTGGTTCGGTTTTGGGTCCAAACCGAAACCGAATCGACCAATTCGATTTGGCCATTATTTGAAACCGAACCAAACTGCCGCGTTGGATGAAACCGATCCAAACCGAACCGACCAATCTTGGTTCGGTTTGGGTTTTAATGTTTTGGGCTTATATACACACAAAAAAATTAATTTTATAATTCCGATTTCAATTTTTTTTTTACAACATGCAACATGTTATTAACAAAAATTTACAAAAAATTTAAATATAATTCCCATTTATAAAATAACCTATTATTTACAATCTGTTTTTTGACATGTTATTTATAAAAATAACTCCCATTTTTCGGTTCGGTTTATTTGGCGGTTTGGTTCGGTTTTTTTGCCCAAATTGAAACCAAACCAAACCAAACCGAATATATTTTTTAAATTAGTAAACCAAACTAAACCAAACCGCCAGGGTGTGAAAAACCGAACCAAACCGACCCGATTCAGTCGGTTTGAGTGGTTTGGCGGTTTGGATGTCCACCCCTAATCTTGAATTCTTGATATTGTTTATAGCATATTTGGCTGAGAAGATTAAACGACAGTGATGGGTGAATAATAAAAATAAAAAACAAAAACAAAACAAAAATATTATTTATTATATTGTCAAGCCATGCTTAGGATTTAGGATTTTTTTAATTGAATAAGAATTTGGTACACTTAGATTAATGTTATACCCTCATTTCTAAATTTGGTTGTGTAAAATCTTGATATCCCAATTTGTAGTTTTTATCTGTATGTTGAATTGTTAGGCAAAATCTGGGGCAGCCTACATGTTTTCTCATGCAATGAACATAGTTGTGGGGGCAAAGGAGGACAGGGAACTTATCACTGGTCATTTCACCATTGCTAACATTTTCTGCAGCAAATGTGGGGAGGAAATGGGTTGGACATATGTGAGAGCTTATAATTTAAGGCAAAAGTACAAGGAAGGCAATTACATACTGGAGAAGGCCAAAATCTTGAAGGAATATTGAAACTAAGTGAAGATTGAGAAAGAAAAAAAAACCAATATATGCATATGCATGATGCATAGTCAATAATGTGTCATTTTGGACAAAGTTTTATGGTTTCTTCTGTACTAAAGACTTGAACTTGTTGGCATGTGATAAGTACAAATTTTGTGCTTATCTGGACTCATAAAAAGGGACGATTATGAGTACTTTTATTTGATTTCAGTTTAAATATATGTTGTTTTCTTATTATTTTGGGAAATAATCAAATTCAAGTGTCAATCTGACAAAGAGAGAGCAAACAGAAGAAAATGAGACTTAATTGCACTGATAAAGGAACTTAAAGGACTTGGTGTGCAAATATTAAAGAGAGAAATTCAAATTTAGCATCAAAGTTAACCATGCGATCGTATGGTTAACATTTGATGCGATCGGAGGATATCCAGAATTTCTGCAGAACATAATTGTTACCAACCATGCGATCGCAAGGTTGTTAACCATGTATAAAAGCAAATTGGCAGTTTCCTAATTGGATTACAACACTACCAAGTCCAAATTAATTCAACTTCCTAAGCCACGTTTTAGAGGGTTTGGAGAGGAGTATAAAAGCCAGATAATAGACATATCGCGGAGAGGAATTTTGGAGAAAAAGATACAATAGGAGAATCGAAGATCAAGGCACAGGACTAAAGATTCTTCAGCTAGAGTCACGGGTTTTATTTATTGTTTCATCTTTTTCTTTCGCCGGAACATGATTAATACAATTCTTGTATTATTTTACATAATCATGTCTGGCTAATTTATTTATTTCTAGGATGAACGATGAAATCTCATGCGTTTAATTAATTAGAAGTTTTTCCGTTGTAGTAATTAATTGCTTTTGGGTTGATTATTCTTTATTCATTATTTCTATTATTTTAATACCTGATCACCATTAGAATATATTGTGGTTTATATTGAAGTCGAGAGATTCAATATAGATTAAGCATGTGGTATTGAATAACATAGGGTCCAATAATAGATAGAAATTACTATTATACTCTATGAAATCCGGTTAGATGTTCTTGAGATTTTAATGCATATGTATATGTTCGAAACTTGATAAGAGATAATTAGGTTCGCATATCATATAGAATTGATTGACTATCGAAAGAAGTTTTTGAGTATTTTAGGAATACCGATTTTCAATCCAAGGTAATTATAAGCTAAAGCGATTAAACGGATAATTGATTAAAGAACGTGTAGGTAGATTCGCAAATCCTAGTATTGGTATAATTCGAATTCATTCTAATAAATTTACTTTAATTGTTTGATAATTTAGATTTAATTAAAATAGTTTTAGAATCACAAACCAAAACAAATATGTGTTTATTTATATTGTTAAAATTTAAGTTATAAATTAATAGGTTAATTTGATATCTAGTCCTCGTGGGTTCGACATCTTTTACATCACTTTATTACTTGTAACGATGTGATCGCATGACTTTCCGCAGTAGCAACTTGGCAGTTTCTTGATTGGATTACAACACTACCAAGTCCAAATTAATTCAACTTCCTAAGCCATGTTTTAGAGGGTTTGGAGAGGAGTATAAAAGCCAGAGAATAGACATATCACGGAGACGAATTTTGAGAGGAGAAGATACAAACAAAGAAGCGAAGATCAAAGTACGAGATTGAAGATTCTTGAGCTGGGATCACGGGTTTTATTTACTTTTTGTTTTTCATTCTCCGGATCATGATGAACTCAATTATTGTAATTATTGACGAACTCATGTCCGGCTAAATTTACTTATTTCTAGGATGAACGATGAAACCTCATGTTTTTAATTAATTAGAAGTTCTCCGTTTTAACAGTTAATTGTTTTTTGATTGATTATTCTTTATTCATTATTTGTAATATTTTAATGCCTGATCATCATTAGAATATTTTGTGATTTATATTGAAGTCGAGAGATTCAATATAAATTTAGCATGTGGTATTGAATAATATAGGATCCAATAATAGATAAAAATTACTATTATGCTCTATGAAATCCGGTTAGGTGTTCTTGAGATTTAAATGCATATTTGTATGTTCGAAACCGAATTAGAGATAATTAAGTTCGCATATCGATATAGAATTGATTGACCATCGAGAGAGAATTTTGATTATTATAGGATCGCCGATTTTCAATATAAGGTAATTAACCACTAAAGCGATTAATGAATAATTGATTATAGAACGTAAAGGTGGATTCAAGGTGGATTCTCAAATCCTAGTATTAGTAAAAATTCAAATTCGTTCTCATCATTTAAAGTTGCTTATTGATAATTTAGATTTGATTAAAAATAGTTAAAATAGTTTAGAATCACAAATCAAGAAAAATATGTGTTTTTCATATTGTTAGAATTTGAATTACAATTTAATTGATTAAATTGATATCTAGTCCTTGTTGGTTCGATACTCTACACATTAGTATATTACTTGTAAACGAACTATACATTTGTGGGATTGAAATCACACAACAACATGTATATATCTAATACATGTTATTGTGCTGAAATAAAGACATTTATGTTCATTGTTAAAGTAATGATGACAAATCATCAATATTTTGTGTCAATCATAAGAATAATGCTATGCATCAACGATGAAAGAAAAATATCAATTTAAATTAATTATAGCCAAATAAAATAATTTTCTTTCCTCGTGCAAATATTTAAGAGATAATAAAATAGAGCAATAACCAAAATAAATAATGTACAGAAATAATGACATGAGATTTAATTTGGTATTTTTCTAAGTAACACTAGACTAACCAAATAATCAAGAAATCTGTCTTTTTTAGCACCTTAAAATTATTGTCTATCAAATACGGAATCTTCCAAAAATTACAATAACAATTTAGTCAAGAACTATTATTTCATGAATAAATATTATTAGAATCTTTATCCTTATTCTTAATCTTTAACTCTATAAAAGAGTCACTTTGGAATGCTACTGTTCATAGGAGTACGTGCCAGTTAGAGTTGGCAAATGGACTGGAACCCGCCAGAGCAAGGTCACACATAAAATTGGGCTGGGCTAGTTTTGCATAGGCCAGAAATATGCTAGTCCAATCTAGCCCATTGGTCCAATTTGTCTTAATTTTTTTTTTTAAATAAATTTTTTTATACAATATAATACATTACATCAAATACAATTTTAGATAAATTTAAACTATATATTTTGAGATTTTTAAAGAGATTAATTTATAAAATTGGGGCTCTCATGTATTAGTTAATAGATAAACGTCAATTTTTTTTAAAATAATAATTTTTTTTGTTAATTGTAAACTATTTGTAGACAATTTTTTTTTAAAAAAATACAAATATTAAAAACATGCTAGTCTTATTGTTTTGAGATATAAACATGTTTGGCTTAAATTAAAATGTTTACTTATAAGTAAATTTAAAATAAATAATTTACTTGTCACACCAAATATATTTTAGATTGAAACTTAAATTAAACTAAATTTTAATTAAATCTAAACAATTTTATGTTGGATCCTGATATTTTTGGACTAATGTTTATTGGTAACTTTGGCTTAGATCATTTTAGATTGATATTATTTGAATTAAGTATTGGGGCTATTCACAAAATGAGTGATTAGTGTTAAGAAGCAAAAAAATAAAAATAAAAAATAAAAAAAATCAACTAAAAAAATAAAATAAAATAAAATAAAATCAAAAATCAAAATCAAAATCAAAATCGGGCCGGCCCAACTAACTCGTGGGCTAGATGGGCCGGGCCATTTTGGCCCGATTTTATTTGGGCCATGGCCAACTCAACCTAAAAGGGCGGGCCGACCCGCGGGCCGACCCGATTTTGCCACTTCTAGTGCCAATTACTGTTCATTAGTTCCTTTTATATATTTTTTGGCCCGTTTCACCATATTGCTGCTATATCCTTGATCCCTATCCTTATATGGATATTTAGTGTGGCACTCTCACCACTTTTCATTTTTTTCTATTTTGCTATTTCTAAGTTTTTTTGTTATCTTTTCTTGATGCCCTTTTTTTTGTTTCATTTTTTTTCTCAATCGTACATCTTTTTCAGTACTATTTTTTTCCCAAAATTGCTTCATTTCTCCTATCTTCTTTCGTTCGTATTTTTCGTCTTCATTCTGATTTTAGTCATGTCCTTTAAAAAATCGCCCAATTTAGTTGATTAAGTTATGTTAGTTTTTATGCTTGTTTGAATATTTGTACTTATTTGAGTATTGATTTTTAATTTTCATTTTGAGTTTTTAAATAGTTCTAATGTCAAATTCGTAGTCAGTATTTATCAGCGGTATAAGTATCATCTTAGAAAATTTTCTAAATTTGTAAGTACAACAAAATTGGCAATGTGAGTTTTTTTTTTTTTTTTTTGAGAAAATAGTAGTAATAATAAATTTCACACTGGTGAGGATACAAAATATCGTTTCTAAACATGTGCTATTTTACACTAATTTATTTTTATTTATATTTTTACCTCGATTATTAATTATGGTAAAAATAATTTTCTTGATTTCTTATTGGCTATGGCAAAAGAATATGATGAACACGATTCATTGGATATTGAAATTTGCACTTCAGAATATGCACACTGTTAAGAATGACAAATGCATTTTTCCATTGCTAATCGTTATGTGTTGAGAAATCATAAGCATGGAATTATTTAGATGCTAGAATGAACATTCATTTACTTTTTGAATTATTTTTGTTGATTTAAGCTATAGATGGTTATTTTTTTTTTCGTTTTTATGTAATTTAGTATCGTAAAGTTATTTTTAAATCATTATAATTATACATGTATATAATTTTGTTGATTTCTAATTTTTAAATTGAAAAAATAAATAACAATAAGGGCATGCTTGGGAGTTTTGTTTTGTTTTGTTTTGTTTGTTTTTTTTTTTTTATCGATTTTGGGAGGTTACCATTTATGAAAGTTGAGAACCGTTCAAAATCGGTGTAGTGTAATTTGAAGGGTATCTCTCAACCTTCTAAATCGGTAATTTTTTGCCGTTCTTCAAAATTTCTTTCAATTCTACTCAATTTCAAACAATTATTTTCAAAACTATCATATACTTAATATTTTTAAAAATAAAAGAAGAATAAAACACATGCAAGAACATAAAATTTAATTTTATATTTTCAATGATAAGATGATATATAAAAAATTTAAAATTTAATTTAATTTTTTTTATATATGGGTATATATGTAATTTGATTCTCTTAAAAAACTTTTAGAACCGCTATAATAAACTCCAAAGTATGGATTTGATCGTTTAAAAATCACTATTAAAAATCATCCAAAACTATTCTACTCAACTCATAAACACCCAAAATCAGTACTTTAAAAAACCTTCCTAGCCCCCCAAGCTGGCAACACTTTCCCCAAATTTTTGCTTATTAATTACTACAAAAATCTACCTAATGAGAGAAATCATTAATTAAAAACTTATGTTAATCTATAATAAGTATTTTTACTACTTATTATCGGAAGTTCACAAGTAGTCTTATGCATATCTCACGACACTCGCGTGATTTAAAATTTTTTGAATGTTTAATTATAATGAACAAAATTAAATTGAAAGAGTGGAATATTTTAAAAAGTTGTGTCATTGAAGAGAAATATGGAACAAGTTTAAATTTTAAAGCAACAGAATAATTTTTCAGATAATATTTGAAGTATTCAATTCTAAGAACTGTAATAATCAATTCTGTCAGTAAATTACACAATATTCATCAGATCATCTAAAAATGAAGAAAGTTCGTGTTAAAGATCAATCGAAACTATATCGTTCAACTTTAAATAATACGTATTTTTCTCAACAAGTTTTAATATATATTTTACTCAAATCTTTCATAAGCGAGAAAATAATTAAGAAACTCATAAACAATGACCACGCTATTAATAACTTAATTAAAATACAACACGTACATTTGCACGTGGACTTCACTAGTAACTAACTATATAAAAGAGTGACATTGTCATGCAATTGTTCATAAGAGTGTGTGCCTGCACATTTATTGGATCCCTTTTTGTATCTTTTTCTCCGACTTTTTATTGACCCCAATACCAACACTCAAGAATTGAAAGATATTTTTTATTTTTAATCTTTCTTTAATTAATTAACTATATAAAAGAGTGATATTGTTATGCCACTGTTCATAGGAGTGTGTGCCCTACACTATTATTGGATCCGTTTTTATACTTTCTTCGTCCCAAATATATAGGCTGATTGGATTTTTCACACGGATTAAGAATGTTATTGAAAAAATAAATTTTACCAATAGTTTTTCTAATTTAACCTTATTTAATGAGTATTATATAAAAATAATAATTATTAAAATGTTGTTGGAAATATTCCTTATGTGTGGAAATTAGAAACCAAAGCTTGTAATGTGTGGGAAACCGTTAAATATTTGAAGTTATCTCCACTAAATTTCTAAATTTTCCAGTTTTCAAGCATTAAATAATAAATATGGGTAAATTATGAATGTACAATTTCAAGATTAAGATAAAAAAAATGATTATAAATAAGCAAATTAAATAAGGGTATTTTAGTAAAGGAACAAAAAAAAAAAAAACATCTCAAAATAGAAACAAGTCTATATATTTGGGACAAGAAAAAAAAGAAAAGGTAGCCCATATATTTGAGACGGAGGAAGTATTTTTTCCCCACTTTTTATTGACCCCAATACCAACGCTACTACTAGAATTGAAAGACATTTTTTTATCTTTAATCTTTCTTTAATTAACTATATTAAAGAGTGACATTGTCATGTCCCTGTTCAGAGGAGTGTGTGCCCGACACTATTATTGGATCATTTTTTATAATTTTTCCCTACTTTTTATTGACCCCAGTACCAACACTATAAGAATTGAAAGACATTTTTTTAAAAATTAATGTCTAACATTGCATTTCTCATTGTACAAATTGTCGGAGACTCTCCAAACCCATACCTCTCTCTCGCTTTATCTCTCCTCACATCAGTGTCGTTCATCATTTATTTCTTCCTCCGATTTACCATTTCTTCATTTCACTCTCTGCAGACTTCAACGAGCAACTTCCCCAAACTGAATTTAAGCAAGAACACATAAGGGAAGTGAGGTTGCCGTTTCAACGTCGACCCATAGACAAGTGGTGGGTTGTGTTCGAATCTTTCTTTAATTTAGTTGTTTTTTCATATCATTAGAATTATTTCTTTTATGGCTAATTTTTGTGATTTTCAGATTGATCTCATAATTTTTGTTTTTAAAAGAGGGTGCTTTGGTCTCCCCTATTAAGATTTAATTTTTCAGCAGTTCTACATTGTTTTCATGTCTAAAGTCTTTGATTAGTAATGTGATATTCCAAATCTTTCTCTAATTGTTTATTTTCATGTCTTTGAAATTGTACATTTGTTCGTTAATTATTGCAAATTTTTTGGACATATGTATGATTTGAAATTCTATGAGATTTGCTTAACATGTCCTCTTTACCTCGCTTTTGATTTTGTTAAATTTGGCAATTTTATGAAAGATTTCTGTCCACTAGAAGACTTTGATTCTGGTGGTCATAATATAAAATATTTTATGGACTTCTCTTAAACTTAATATATTTGGGTGAGGTTTTTTTATTATCAATAATCTTATGATTTTCGTTCAAATATAAAAAAACATTGATTGCAATGATATAAACTTAAATCTTTTATGAATCTTTCTTGAAATTCATGTATTTCCTTATTTTAATCCACTGTTCTGTGTGTCTACTTCTATCTTTTATAACACTATGGTCAAAACATTTTCCTTTGCCTTTAGTTGTTCTATTTTCTGGCTTCAAATTTTTGGACATTCTTGAGGGTGATAATATTTTTGAAATATCAATTAGCAAATTCTAAAATATGGCCTCATTGCCTGACGAATTTCATAATGGACTTTTTGAACAAATTCAGAATAGTAAGCTAATTGTAGTATTGAAAGAGTACACAATCGATTCGACCACTTTGTGATTGAACTTGACAGGATGTTAGTCGAGGATCCTATATGGCTATTGTTGTTGATTTTGATCTCGTAAGTGGACGGATCGTTAATAAGTAATAAAGTGATGTGTAGAATGTCGAACCCACGAGGACTAGCTACCAATTAACTTATTAATTTATAGTTCAAGTTTTAACAATATTAAAACACAGATTCTTTATGATTTCAATTTCTACGATTATCTTATTCTAATTCAACTAAGTCTAAATTATCACGTAAACGAAAATAGAATAATTAACAAATTCAAGTTTTACTAGCAATATGATTCACGAATCTACCACCCAGGGGCGGACCCCTATAGGATCCAGTGGGTGCAATTGCACCCACTGGATTTCTTAAAATTTCAGTTTTGGTTTTTATTTCAAGGCCCTTCATTTCATTAATCTTATTACTATTTGAAAGCACAGCCCAAATAACACCCCCCAAATCCAATTAACCCAAAAATATTGGAATCTAACCCACAAAAGTCATTAGACTCTTCTACGGCTGAGACTTGAGAGTTGTCTCTGTGCGACTGCAATTCCAACTCCCAAGTTCCAGCTCGGCAACGGCAACTCCCAAGTTCCAACTGAAATCGGCGTTTGCTATTGGATTATTGGATATTAAGTGAGTTTTGCATTTTTGCTTTTTGCTCTAGATTATAATTTTTGAAGAATGAATTTATGATGTAATTTATAAAATTAGAATGTCAAATTTATGACCAAAAATCCTGAGTTTTTCATTAATCTGTTGAATCTGTGGACTATTGTGCACTTTGAAATTTGAATCAAAGTAATGGATTTTTTGAATATTGGCTTATTTTCATCTTTTGTTGTGCACAGTTTATTTGAATTGAATTCTTTTGTTGCCCTTAATTAGGACCGTGTTCACTGTTAATGACTTAATTATGTAATCATTTTTACAATTACAATTTACAAGCTTTTAGAAATGGTTCCCTGCTTCTATATTGCTTGTGGTTCCAGGCTTCCAGCGCCTTTCTTGTTTGTGGTAATTGGTATAATATAATTAGACTAGGAATCAGCCAATCATGTTTTTCCTAGCATTTATTGGTCTTGTATTAATGTTAGCTTTTTATTTATGTTTAACCAATTGTATTGGATTTGAGAATAATTTCTTTAGTTCTTTACGCAATTAATTGTTTATACAAATTTTGTTTGATTTGTAGGAAGACATGTTGAGATATTTTAAGCGAACATTTCAAATTTTCAATGAAGAAAATGTTGAAGCAAAGAAATCACGTATTGAGGAAATTTCTTTAGAAGCAAATGTCACGACAAAGGAAGTAAATAAAGCAAAGAGCGCAAGTATTAATGAAACAAATTGTCAAGAAAATGGTGAGGTAAATAGAGCAAATAGATGTTACACAACTTCCTACGGATCCCAGATTAAGAACTCCAATAATGGATTACAATGCTAATCTTCGAGATCAAATAAGAAGAGCATACTTGCAGAGAGGCCCGTGTCAACCTCGAAGTCATGTGTTTCCACGTCAAAAATCAAGGCGATTTATTTCTGCTTGGTTCAATGAATATGGTGATTGGTTGGAATATAGTATAAGTAAAAATGCTGCATTTTGCTTATTTTGTTATCTTTTTGGATCAAACAATGGGGAACAAGGAGGTGGTGATGCTTTTGTGAAAGAAGGGTTTCGTAATTTTGGAAAGAAGAATAGACTTGGAGTTCATGTCGGAGGGGTCGATAGTGCACACAATCAAGCCCGAAGCAAATGTGATGCCTTGATGGATCAAGAGCAACATATTGAACCGTATTTTTCAAGCAGTCAAAACAAGCACGAAGTGCATATCGAATTCGTTTGAATACATCAATTGATTGTGTTCGATTTCTTATACGGCAAGGACTTGATTTTCGTGGTCATGATGAGTATAAAGACTCGAACAATCAAGGTAACTTTCTTGAACAATTGAAATTTCTAGCTGATCATAATAAGGGGATTAAATGTGTCACTTTGAAAAATGCTCCAAAAAAATCATAAACTTATATCACCAAAAATTCAGAAGGATATTGTAAGTGCTGCAGCTGTTGAAACAATTGATGTTATTATCAAAGATATTGGTGATACATTCTTCTCAATTCTAGTTGATGAATCTCAAGATATCTCAGTGAAGGAGCAAATGTCTATTGTTTTGCGTTATGTGAATAAGTTGGGACATGTAGTAGAACGTTTTATTGGAATTGAACATGTTTCTAGTACTACAGCTTTGTCACTTAAGGCGGCTATAGATAAATTATTTTCTAGATATGGGTTGAGTATATCTAGATTGCGAGGGCAGGGTTATGATGGGGCTAGTAATATGCAAGGTGAATTCAATGGTCTCAAAGCACTTATTTTGAAAGAGAATGGAAGTGCCTTTTATGTTCATTGTTTTGCTCACCAACTTCAGTTGGCTCTTGTAGCTGTAGCAAAGAAGCACAAGAAAGTCCAAACACTCTTTAATTTGGTTTCTAGTGTGGTGAATATTGTTGGAGCTTCTTCTAAGCGTTGTGATATTCTTCGAGCGGAACAAGAAGCCATAATTTCTGAAGCACTCATTAATGGTGAGATTTCAAGTGGACGGGGTCTTAATCAACAAAGCACTATTACACGTTTTGGTGATACACGTTGGGGATTGCATTATCGTACTTTGATTAGTTTGATTTTGATGTTCTCGCCTATAATTGATCTCATTGAAATGATTTCTGTTGATGGATCAACACGTGAACAAAGATGTGAGGCAGATAATTTATTGGACTCAATGCAATCATTTGAGTTTGTATTTAATCTACATCTACTGAGAACCATCTTAGGGATTTCAAATGAATTGTCTAAGGCATTACAAAGAAAAGATCAGGATATTGTAAATGCCATGAGTTTAGTGATAGTGTGCAAAAAAAGACTCCAACATATGAGGGAAAATGAGTGGGATTCTTTTTTGGATGAAGTAGTTTCTTTTTGTCAAAAGCATAATATTGATGTTCCCGATATGGATAGTGTGTTTATACGCCCAGGTCGCTCACGGCATAATACTGAAGAAATTACAAATTGTCATCGCTTCCGTATGGATTCATTCTACGCTGTCATTGACATGCAACTGCAAGAGTTGAATGATCGTTTTTCCGAGGTAAGTATATAGTTACTTCTTTGTTTAGCATGTTTATGCCCCGATGATTCATTCTCTGCTTTTGACAAGGATAAATTAATTCATCTTGTTAAGTATTATCCTGAAGACTTTTCAAAAGTACAACTCATGGCACTTGATGATCAGCTTCGAAACTATATTGTTGATATGCGCTCTAGCAAGGAGTTTGGAGAATTGCAGGGAATTAGTGAACTTGCACTAAAACTGGTTGTGACGAAAAAAAATAAAGTGTACCCATTAGTTTATATGCTTGTAACTTTGGGATTAACTCTTCCGGTTGCTACTGTTACAGTTGAAAGAGTATTTTCTGCTATGAACATTGTAAAGAATAGACTGCGTAATCGGATTGGAGACCAATGGATGAATGATAGTTTAGTTATGTATGTTGAAAAAGATGTATTTAATGAAATTGATAATGAGACTATTATACGGCGTTTTCAAAGTATGAGAAGCCGTAAGGAACAATTGTAAAAAAGTACTATATTTTGATTTTTGAATATTATCGTTGTTGTCTTATTTGAAATTATTTTTTATGTAATACTGTATCACTCCCACTGAATTAAAATCCTGGGTCCGCCCCTGCTACCACCACGTTTCAACAATTAATTATCAATTACTCGTCTTCGCAAATTATTGTTCTATGTCGAAAATCGATAATCCTAATATAATGAAAAGCTTATCTTGACGGTCAATCAATTCTATACCTCTATAAGAATCTAGTAATCTCTAGTTACATTTCAAACACAAAGATATGCATTTAATTACAACGATCATCTAGAAAGATTTCATAAAGGATTATAGTAATCTTTATCTATTATTAGACTCTATGTTATTTATTACCACATGCTCATCTAAATTAAATATCTTGAAAGCAATCTAGACTACAAAAACATTTTAATGACGATCAAACATCAAAACAGAAATAATGAATAATAAATAATCAACCTGGAATCAAAAAATTTACAAAAACAAATAACTTCTAAATAATCAAAAACATGAGGTTTCATCATTTATCCTATATATAAAAGATTTAGTCAGACATGATTCCTATGAATATAGCAATATTAATAAAAGAATTCATAAATCGAAAGAAAAAGAAGAAGAATAGATACAACCTTTAATCTTGAATTAATCCAAAATTACCGATTGCACTGTGATGAATGTTGCCTAAGAATTTTTTTTTTCCCCCTTGCTCTTGATCTCTATCTCTCTCCAACTGTATAACCCTTTCAAAAGACCTAGAAGAAGTCTATTTATAGTTCTTGGAAAGTCTTCAAAACTGTGTCTTAAAAGAGTCATAATCCCTCTTAACTTTAGAAAATCGCATTTATGACTTTCCTTTAGCGTAGGTCGCGCCTAGGTCGCACAATGCATTCTACTACCTAGGTGCGACCTCCAGTAAGTTTTCACTACCGCACCTAGGTCGCACTACCCAGGTGTGATATTTGTTTTGAAAACTTATAATTTGGTCCCTGATTTGGCTTTTGATGTCAGTTTTGGTTCTTTCTTCTTTAAATGTTCTCAATTCAATCCAAAAGCTTCAAAATGCATTCTAATTTGTCCTCACCCTTCTAAAGTCTTCCAAAATGGCCTTCCAACTATTTGAAATTGTGCAAATTAATCCCCAAACTTTTAGAAATCAAATTTTTCCTCCCGAAACTTTTGAATTCACCACAGTAAGCGTCAATTAAGCTTCAAACTCTTATTTTTCATTTCAAACTCATCCAAGTTGGGTTTTGTACCTACGTGTGTAATAATTGAACTCATTTAAATAGAAATATGCTCATATAGTGATATATAATAAATTTACAAGTATAAATAAGTGTATTAAATACACTTATCAGCATATATGTAATATTCCATTTGTGCAATCAATGCATAATTTGTGGCAATTTGTCTAAACATAGACAACAACAATAAAAAAATAGAATCTAAGCTTTATTCCCAATGAACTTGTGGCTACGTGAACCCTTTTTTACTAATCACCTCTATGTTATTGAACACTTGATGCTTGAAGTAGATTGAACCGTCTTAATTGTCTTGTGAAAGAGAAAAATTACTGAGAAAATTAACAATGTGCTCTAATTTATGTATAAGGTTTCTTTAAATTAATTTATATGCTTCTTTGTAAAATCAATTTTCAACGATGATCAATTCTAAGAATTGTAAAGGGATTTTGGCACAAATGGTCTCTAAAGTATGCACTTAGTGCGATTTTGGTCAATACCCTTTTATTTTTGGCTAGGAGGTCCCTGACCTATGCATTTGGTTACAAAACTGGTCCCTATGGACGGAATCAGTCCAATTATGCCGTTAGCCATTAATTTATTTTGGGATTTTGGCGCAAATGGTCCCTAACCTTTACCATTAGTGTGGAATTGGCCCCTAACATTTATTTTTGGCCTACATGTCTAACCTATGTTTTTGGTGCAAAATTGGTCCTTATGGGATAAAAAAGACAAATATGCCCTTAGTTAATTAAAAAAAATTGTATGTGGATTCTTAATCATTACAAAATATACAAATAGGTACAATACTTTTATTTTTTTATAAAAAATTAAAAAAAGATAACGAATTTTTTTTTTTTTTTTTGGTAATTAACACTTTAGTAATAAATATGTCAAATAAAATTATTATTTTTATTATTAAGTAATTATATTATTTAAAATTTAAAATTTTATTTTATTGTTGTATAAAAAAATAATTGTCACAAATTTGATGTATAAATACTTTTATTTAATTGATTTATGTTTATTAACTACAAATATTAGAGATCCAACTATATTCTTCATATTTTAATTTATCGTTTTATTTTCGTTGAATAGTAGAACACATAATGTGTAAATTAAATTTTATTATTATTTTTATATTAAATAAAAATGTAATAAGATTAGTTCAAGTTATGTAATATTTTTTATTTAATAAAAATGTAATAAAAATTTTATTTTTATTTGACATGTCGTGTATAATTTTTATATGACATATCGTGTGATTGTGGGTATATAATTTTCTTAATGGAGTGTGTACATACTATTGAGTATTTATTTTTTTGAATGCTCACGTTCCAAATTATTTTATTTACCAGATTTAATAGTTTGGCAGCGGCATGATGACATGTGGTAGTGACTGATAAAAATTAGTATTTTTATTTACTATGTTTTATTTTATTAGTATTTAACATAAAAATACTAATAAAAGTTAATTTACACATTATGTGTTTTATTTTTGAATGAATATAAAACGATAAATTAAAATATGAAGAATATAGTTGGATCTCTAATATTTGTAGTTAATAAACATATAACTCAATTAAATAAAAGTATTTGTACATCAAGTTTGTGACAAATTTATTTTTTTATACAACAATAAAATAAAATTTTAAATTTTAAATAATATAATTACTTAATAATAAAAAGGTATAATTACATTAAAGGTCCTCAACGTTTCAAAATCGTTAGGGATATGCCCCTAACCTAAAATAATAGTATCAAACGTCCCTCAACATATGAAGAAATAGGCATCATAGATCCTATTGACAGTTTCCATCCATTTTCTCCGTTAAAACCAAAATTTGGAATGCACGCATTCTATTTCTCCCAAAAAAGCGTATGAGAATGTGGTTGTAGATAGAGAACACAATTTTTCTCCCTATTTGCCGGTGAAAACCACGGTGATTGCAGATAGAGAAGAAAAGAAGAAACAGGCACTGGCACCAAGATAAGCTCGTCCTTTGTGTTGCAAGAATTTTTTAGTTAACCAGAGAATTGTGACACATATCTTATGGAGAAACTATACAGTAGCTGTTATACTAGGCAGAGCCATTGATAATTATTGCAACAAGGATAGAGACTGTGCCGGCATCAACTTTGGCAGCAACAGGGGTTTTTATTTCCCAACAAGGAACTCTATGTCAGTATGGATTTACCAAAAGATTGATGAATTTGGTGGGCATATTAGGGGGTCAGGTGTGGGTGGTAATAGGACCAATTGGTCTGTGGTAAATTTGGGGAGACCCCCACATGGCCTTTTCATTCACTTCTCTCTCTTACACACACAACATACACACACGGCAGAGCAATGACGATCACCATTCAGAATTACTAGTCACAACGCGATACCCACAACCTCTACGAAGTGAACTTTTTCGAAGACATCATCCACACATTAGTAACTCACGACCCCAACATGATTTCACAGTGGCTATTCGATATTGAGTCCCTCAACAATCACAGCGGCAGCCGCCTGGTCGTCGGCCTTGACATAGAGTGGCGTCCCAACAACCGGTACTATAAGAACCCAGTTGCCACCCTCCAGCTTTGCGTCGGCCTTCGCTGTCTCATCTACCAACTCATTCATTCTCCTTATGTCTCATCTCCCCTCGTTGACTTTCTTTCTAACTAGAGCTACACTTTTGTGGGCATTGGAATTGAATTTGGCAGAATAATGGTGTCTGTATTTGCATATACACTACACATGGTGAGAGAGAGATGAAGGGGGGAAAGAGAGAGATCAGATGTTTTTTTGGGAGAAATAGAGCGCGTGCATTCCAAATTTTGGTTTTAACGGAGAAAATGGATGAAAACTGTCAATAGGGACCTATGATGCCTATTTCTTCATACGTTGGGGGACGTTTGGTACTATTATTTTAGGTTAGGGGTATATCCCTAAAAATTTTGAAACGTTGGAGACCTTTGATGCAATTATCCCTAATAAAAATAATAATTTTATTTGACATGTTTATTATTAAAGTGTTAATTCTAAAAAAAAAACTAATTAATTTTCTTTAATGTTTTATAAAAAATAAAAATATTGGACATAGTTACATATTTTGTAATGATTATGAATCCACATAATATTTCTTCTAATTAACTAAGAGCATATTTGTCTTTTTTATTTCATAATGACCAATTTCGCACCAAAACATATAAGTTCGGAACATGTATGTCAAAAATAAACGTTAGGGACTAATTCAACGCTAAGGGTAAAAGGTTATGGACCATTTGCGCCAAAATTCCAAAACAAATTAATGGCTAACGGCACAATTGGACGGATTCTGTTCATAGGGACCAGTTTTGCAACTAAATGCATAGGTTAGGGACCTCTTAGCAAAAAATGTAAAGTTAGGGACCAAAACTGCACTAAGTGCATACGTTAGGGACTATTTACGCCAAAATCTCAAAAATAAATGTTAGGGACCAATTCCACACTAAGGGTAAAAGTTATGGACCATTTGTGCCAAAATTGCAAAATAAATTAATGGCTGACGGCATAATTGGACGGATTCCGTCCACAGGGACCAGTTTTGCAATCAAATGCATAGGTTAGGGACCTCCTAGCCAAAAATAAAAGGTTAGAGACCAAAACCGCACTAAGTGCATACGTTAGGGACTATTTGTGCCAAAATTCCAAATTGTAAATGTTTATTTTTTTTAGTGCATGTAGAGTGTATTGCAATGCAGCATCTAATGCCAAGTGAATTGGAATGTCTTATTGCTCTATACTTTGTTTTGTTTTTGCCCTATGTTAATTGTATTCAAACGATCAATCATCATAGCACAAGTGAAGTATTCTGTGGTTATATATATATATAGTATATCTCAATAATACATATTGTTTCTTTTGATTAAAGTTACTATAGTTGTGTTTGTAAATTAACTACACCTACTTTGATGGATTGGATCAAAATATTTCATGCATGAATTTTGAAAAATTGTGTTCCAAGAAAAATGCCAATATTTTTATGGCAAAAAGTCCATCCATTATCTCACTTTGTTTTCCCTTCAAATTGGTTCATCCCTGCAAGCTTATATATGCTTTTAACTTGTATATGGTGTTTACAGTATTAGCTTCAATTTCTATTTGTTTGATTTATTCAATATATTGGCAAATTGACTATCAGTCTCGTTCTTCTGCCCATAGTAGGCAAGATAATTCTTGCTCACTGTCTACATGGCAATCACCAGTCATCTCGTTATTGCCATATGTCGTTGTGCTACGTCACCTATTAAAAAAAATTTAACCCACCACTCTCTAGACTAGTGATAGAAACGGGGCGGATCGGGGCAGATCGACCTGATCCAAATCCGCTCTGCAATAATTGTAGGAGATCCAAATCCGCCCCGCGATCCACCATTTTTTGGGGCGGATCGGAGCCCTGATCCGTATACTGATCCATTTTTTTTTCTTTTTTTTTGGCATTCAAAAAATTTAAAATATATTGAAATAATCTTTACTACTATACTATAGAGTTTAAACAAAATTCTAAAATACATTAACTAAATTAAATGTCCAAAAGAAAAAAAACGACATCAATTACTTAATTAAAAATTGAATATTCCAAAATTGAATCTTTTTTTTTAATTCGGAGCGGGGCGGATCGGGGGAGCCCCGATCCGCTCCACTCCGAGATCCATGGTGGATCACGGATATCTGTCCCGATCCGCACCGCCGATCTGTCGATCAAGTATTTTTTGCTCCATTCGGATCGGGTATCCATCGGGTTCGGGGCGGATCGGATATTTTTGCCATCACTACTCCAGACCCACCCCACCTACCTTTATTCTCTCTCTCTCTCCCTGATTTCTCCCCATTACTCTGGTCACCAGACCAGTACGAACCACGCAGGATCTAGCCACCAGCCACCAACCACCCCTAACTTCTGCCGCGGGTCACCATCACCATGATGTCAACCACCACCAATCAAAATTTCTCCATCTTGATTCAACTTCAAACCTTCAAAAACATCACTGCCACCGACCATCATTGCCATCGTGCACTAACATGTACCTCTACTACTACCGCCACCACATCCACCACAAAAAACACTAACACCACCAGTTGGATCTTCTCCACTGAGACCAGTACCCGTGACCCACTAAAATTTTTAGATCTGCCCACTGAAACTTTACAAATCGGTAAAATAGGTCGTTGAAATTTTCAGATCCACCCACTAAAAGGTAAAATAAAACTAATTCTGCTGAAGATCGTGAAATAATCAGATTTTATTTTTATAATTTTATTTTTGAGATTGAATTTTTGTGGTTGGTGTGAGGATTTGACTGCTACCATTAATGGTGGTGATAGTGGTGTAGATGGTACGGTGTTGGTAGTGGTGGTAATATGGTACGATGGTGGTGGATGGTGCAAATTTACCGCTGGTGGTGGTGGTGGTGGTGGTGGTGGTGGTGGTACGTGAGTGGAAAAGATCATATCTGTTGATTTTTTATGGTGGTGATGGTGGTTGTTGGTGTTGGATCTAGCGAGTTTTGATAGTGGTGGTAGACACTAGTGGTGGCTTTCTGCGGCGTAATTTGTGCTTGTCCGACTACCGGAGTGATAGGTCCGGCGTGATTCCGTGGAGTGATGGTGAGAATGAACTTTGGGTGGGATTATGGTACAGAATTGGAGAAAATCGGGGAGAGAAAGAGTCAGGTTGTGATTGATGGAGGTGGGTGGGGGTAGGTCTAGAAGGTGGTGGGTTATTTTTTTTAACGGATGACGTGGCACAATGACATGTGGCAATAACGAGATGATTGGGATTGCCACGTAGACAGTGGGCAAAAGAATGTGACTGAATTGACTATATATGTTTACTTTATTTTGGCATCATTGTTTTTCTTGATTCTAGATGCTTGATAATGCTTTGGGATGATGCTTATTGTTCTAGAGGCTCTGTAAAGATGACAATAGCTTGATTTGTCCATATATGCTTTGAAAGCTGAATTTATTGCAAATACTAATGTTTAATATACTTAGTTTTTTGGTTGAATACATCGAAGACTATACTAAATTTATATCGAGGTGTCTAGGAATTAGATTTAATTCGACTATTCAATTGTTTAATTTTTGTTAAATATCTAATCAATGTATATATAATAGACTACTCATGCATCAACTACACATATAAATACAGCGATTGTCCTGCAAGTTCAATGGCAAGGATTGATGATTTCCTTTATTTTTAAATATGTTGATGAATCTAAACTACTTTATGAATTTCATTCATGATTTCACTAAAGTTGGATGTGTACAAATACATTGGTTAACAAATGTGACTTCAGGTTGCATTAGAATTTTGTGAAATATTAGTTGGGAAATGGAATAATAGAATGCCATTATTTTTTCATGCTCATATATATATGTGAAATATTACATGCCCCCCACAACAAAATGGTCTCTCAAGTATTATTTTTTTGTTCCAAATATTATTTTGTCTTATGGAATTATGTTTTCTTTTAGGCTTTTGCTTTTGATAAAGAATTGAACAATCAAGAAGACAGGCAAATTAGGAATTGGACATTCAAAGAGACAAGCTTTAAGGGAATTGTAATTAGTGAGAGGATTAAGTAGAATTTTATATTTCACTTACATATAAAGACAATATCTTTAGTACTTTTGACTTCAATTATGTAATGAATGATTTTTTTTTAAAAATTTTCGAATAATAAAGATATTTTTCAGTGCATTTATTTAAATTTTTTTTGGTTGGTATTGTATTTTTGCAAGTAGAAATGTTATATAAACACACATGAGACAGGGGTGTACAAAAGTTTTATAATTAAAAAAAAATTGAATTTTTTTACAACAAAAACACATTTGGTAAAAAATTTACAAAAATAAATTTTTATGATTTGTGGGGTTCATAGTGTGTACTTTTTGTGTACTTGCTTTATTAAGAAGTCCAGTTTAATAATTTTAGTAATGTTTAATAATTATTCGAGGAAAAGACATCAAATAATTCATGTAATTCATAGTCCACATAATTCATATAATTCATGGTACACATAATGCTCAATTCGAAATTTTGTATAGTAACACATGTCACTGTTTAGAAACACATCAGAAGCATTCCATCTTCACAATTTAATTTGTAGAAATTAGAAAAGGGGCAACAATATCAACAAAAAAAAATAAAAATAAAATACATGTTATTCGATGACTAGATATCAAACAATCCTTGAATAAGAACTAATCAACTAGATACAATTGAAAATCGTTACTAGATACAATTGAAAATCGTGATGGACTGAGCCAGTCAATTGGCAAGAGTAGATATTTCTGCCAATATGAATAGACGAGGAAAGCGTTAAGCCTATTTGCGAAAGCAAAGACTAGAGAATAGATCCAGTTTTGTGTTTGTTTTTGCATATGTAAGAGTTTCTGTTTGACTTCCGATCAGATTATTTTCGACTTTTGGTGTGTCGAACCAATCGAGCTTGTAGGGTTAAATCAGAGATTTTTGTTTCTCATAGGTTGAGTAATTTTTTGTCTCCCGTCCATTGGAAAAAATGGTATTCTTTATGTTAGAGATAGAATTAGGATTCTCTTGGTATACTTTTTCCTCTTTTCCGAAGTTTTGTTTGTTATTGAAATTGGAGACTTAATTTTTTTTAAATATTTTCTAGCTTCCTCTTCAATTGCTACTTAAGACTGCACAAGGACATTCTATAGTAAAATTTTCACCCCTTCTTTATTTCCTTTTTTGTTGCCCTTTCCTTGCTTGTTTGGCATGGAGATATATAAATTTTCTTATTTTTCTTAATTGTAATCATCAAGGAACTAAAGGTAGGTTGAAATTTCATATACATTTTTTTTATACTTATGCGAATATTTATACTTTTCTATTCATAAAAAATAGCTATGGTGGCAATTGGTAAAGATAACAAAATTTGAAAAACTTATAATGGGTATTTAGTGAATTGTGATATTTTGGATCAATATCTATCTAATTATGTGGGTGACGTTATTTTCTCAAAGGTAATTTATGTCCACAATAATTTACGATTGCTTTATTTACTTATAGGTTAGAATTTTTTAATGAGGTATTGTTAGAAATATTGTTCAAAACATGTTGCGGGTTTTGCTGGAGACTTATAAAACATAAATTGACCGCGGTCAACTTCAGCAAATAGGGACTTTGGTTCATGTTGTCTTGGGCTGTGGCAAGCGTGCTGCGGTTGGATCGCGACAAGCAGAAATCACCCAATAGACGTGTCTCTCATTTTTGGGTGTCTTTACACTATAAAACCGAGTTGAATTTGATGAAAATAAACAAAAGAAATCATCCCCAAACAATAACAAAGTGTTTAAATACCAAATTCATTACAAAAATCTCAGATTTTCCAATCTTTCTTAGTTCTTTTTTTTCCGTATTCCATTAGTGCTAGTGCAATCTAGTTTGAGGCTTAAAATATGCTAAAGTTATATGAGTGAAGACCCTTTAGCATCTCATTCTTTAAGAAAGTATTCAAATATCTCTTTTAGGATAGCGTTTTACGCGCTTCAAGTCCCATGTTTATTATTCTCTTTTGTGTTCTTCAAGTTAAAGCTGCAAGCAAGTTTTGGCGTTTGTGTTTCATTCTCCTCTTCAAAGCAAGATTTCAAAAATCTAAAAACGATATTCATGGCATTCGAGAATGAAACCACCATGGCTACAATCAAATTGATAAATCAATACTTGGTGAGGTTCGACTGATTCGATAGAACAAACTTCACTCATTGGCAAGACAAGTTGAAGTTTCTTCTCAAAGCTTTAAAGATCTTCTATTTTCTTAATCCAAATTTGGGAGCATTTCCAGATCCGACAGACTTTAGATGCAATAAAGGCAGAACGGAAGAAGCGTCAAGAGGATGAGTTTATATGAGAGACCATATTTTAAATTATCTTGTTGATCATCTATATGATCTATACACAAATAAAAATTCGGCAAGAGAAATTTGGGAAGGACTTGGAAATAAATATAAAGCCGATGAGAAGGTCACTAAATTACCAATGACTTGGAGAGTAGGAAGAAAATTCTCCATAATTCTGAAGACTTTTTATTGGAGCAAGTTCAAAAACATCTTCGAATTGATGAAGAGTCAATAGCACAATATGAGATTGAAAATTCTCATATTGGCACTTCGAAAGCCAATGCCGTGGAGAACACCAACAAATCATTCAAGAGGAAATCTTCCAGCAATGACAATAACAAGTTCAAAAAGAAGCCTAAGGGAGATTGATTTGTGTGTGGAAAATCCGGTCATTTTGCAAAAGATTGCCGGCATCGAAAACAAAGCAAAATCGAGGGTAAAGTGAATTTTATTGACACCGAAGACATTATTGCTACTGTAAGCGAAATCAATGCTGTCAAAAGAAAAGTTCTGGGATGGTGGTATGACACATGTGCTACCTTCCATGTTTGCTATGATATGTATCTTTTCAAAACCTATCAAGAGATCGACGATGGACAACAAATCCAAATGGGGAATGAAGGTCATTCAAGCGTTGTCGGCAAAAGAAACATTGAATTATATTTCACATCCAAAACGAAGATAACATTATCAAATGTATTACATGTTTCAGATATGAATATGAATCTTGTTAGTGGAGATCTCTTGGAAAAATTGGGTGTCAAGTATGTATTTGAGTCGGGAAAACTTATATTATCTCGTAATGAAATTTTTTGTTGAAAAATGCTATTCTACTGAGGGAATGGTCAAACTTTATACTATTGACAATAATATCAATAAAACAATAAATTTCGCTTACTTGCTTGTTTCTTCTATATTATGGCATGATAGATTAGGTCATATTGGCTATTATACTTTAAATAGAATGATAAAAAATGGCATGATTTCTTGTGAATTAGACAAGCATAATAAATGTGAATTATTTGTTAAATAAAAAATGGTTAATAAGCCTTTTAATAGTGTTGATAGATCATCTAGTCTACTTGATTTAATTCATTCAAATATTTGTGAATTAAATGATATGTTAACTAGATGAGGTAATAAATACTTCATAACTTTTATAAATGATTTTTCTAGGTTTTGTTATGTTTACTTAATGAAACATAAAGAGGAGCCTTTTAACATGTTTAAAGTTTTCAAAACCAAAGTAGAAAATCAACTAGGAAAAAAGATGAAAATTCTTAGAAGCAATAGATGTGTAGAATACTTTTCTAATGAATTTAATATCTTTTGTGAAGAACATGACATAATACATTAATGTAGTGCTCCTAGAACTCCCGAACAAAATGGCTTGGTAGCAAGGAAGTATATGACTTTGGTTTGAAATGATTAATACTATGTTATTACATGCTAAATTATCTTATAATTTGTGGGGGTGAAGCTTTGCTTACTGCTTATCATATTTGCAATAGAATTCCTACTAAGAAACTGAAGGTTCCCCCTTATGAATTGTGGAAAGGGAGAAAACCAAACATTGGACATTTTAAAGTGTAGGGGTGTCTTGCATATTATAATAACACCAATCCTAAAAGGACCAAGTTGGGTCCTAGAGGCATCAAGTGTGCCTTTGTGGGATATGATTCAAATAGCAAAGCATATATGCTACTTAACCTAGAATCCAATATTATTGTAGAATCTCGAGAAGTGTTATTTGAAAATTTATTAAGTATGAATGAAATTTCTCAAAATCCAATGGAACCTCAAGAGGAGATTCCAGCTTCTAGAGAACCATTAGAAATATCTTTTAAAGATGTTATTAAGTCTAGTAAACCTCGAAGAAGTAAAAGAATTTGAAAAGAAAATGTATTAGGACCGGATGAGATAGATTCTCAACGAATCACTCTATGCTTGGTAGAAGCAAATGAGAAAGATGTAGTAAGAACAATTTCATTTATTCTTCAAGTCGAGAGTGATCCTAAAACCTATAAAGATGTTATACCTTCAAGAGATAGTATTTTTTAGAAAAATGCTATAAATGATGAAATTGATTCTATAATTTTAAACAATACTTGAAAAATTGTTGATTTACCAAAAGATTCAAAACCCATCGGTTGTAAATGGGTATTTCAAAGGAAATATAATATTGATGGTTCAATCCAAACCTTTAAAGAAATATTAGTTGCAAAAGGTTATCGACAAAAGGAAGGAATAGACTTTTTTGACACGTATGAACATGTAGCTAGAATTACAACTATTGGAATTTTATTCGCTTTAGCTTCCATTCATGATTTATGTGTTCATCAAATGGATGTAAAAATTGTATTTTTAAATAGAGATTTAGATGAAGAGGTTTACATGGAAAAATTGGAAGATGTTATACTACCCGATAATAAACATAAAGTATGTAAATTAATCAAATCTTTATATGGTTTAAAACAAGCACCTAACAAGTGGCATGAGAAATTTGACAATGCTATCACATCTTTTAGTTTTGTAGACAACACAGTAGATAAATGTTTGTATACAAAAACTTGTGATAAATATGTTATTTTTGTTTGCTTTTACGTAGACGACACGTTGATTATAAGTAATCACATGATTGGTGTTATAGAAATGAAGAGGTTTCTATTGTTCACATTCAAAATGAAAGATCTTGGTCAAGTAGATACAATTTTAGATATCAAAGTGATTAAAAATAGTGGGGTTATACATTAACACAATCACATTATGTTGAGAATGTAATAAATAAGTTCAAACATTTGTACGTAAAAGAGGTAACTATCCTGTTTGATCCTAGTGTACCGCATACATTAGACTACCAATTGCCGAATATTGGAAAGCTATTGGTACGGTTCTTGGTTATTTAAAGAGAACCAAAAACTTTGGACTTCAATATTCTAAGCTCCCTACTATTTTAGAAGGATATATCAACGCTAGTTGGATATCAAATGCGGGTAAAAGTAAGTCCACTTCAAGTTAGGTGTTTATTCTTGGGGGAGGTGCCATTTTTTGGAGATCTAAGAAACAAACTTGTATAACACATTCAACTATAGAATCAGAGTTTGTTGCATTAGCAAAAACAAGAAAAGAAATTGAGTGGCTCCAGGATCTTCTATATAAAGTTCCATTGGATACGAATAATGAAACTTCTATCTTAATACTATGTGATAGTCAAGCCACATTAGCTAGAGCATATAGTGATGTTTATAATAGAAATTCTAGATATATGAGTCTTAGACATGATTATGTAACGAGATTAATTAAAAGTGAAATAATTTTTCTTACATTTGTAAGATCGAGTGAGAATTTAGCTGATCCATTTACAAGCCACTTACTAAAGAGTTAGTAAGATCAATATCGAGTAGGATATAGTTGAATCTCCTAAATTAAATTCACTAATAACGGCAACCCTACTTGTCATTATGAAATGAGTAATTGAAAAGTTTAAAGGATAACAACAAGTTATTCGATAAGTGAATGATTATCAACACTTAATTAAATTAAACCCTATCCTAATGATGTAAGTGCTGGTGTTACAGTTGGACGATTGATTTAAAAACTCTTAATGAAATTCAGTACATACTACAAATGTCTTCATTGTAACAAAGATATTGTACCCTTTAACATCTCATTCTTTAAGAGAAGGCTCAAATATCGTTTTTAGGACAGCGTTCTATGCGCTTCAAGTCCCATGTTTATTATTATCTTTTTTGTTCTTCAAGTTAATGTTGCAAGGAAGTTTTGGCATTTATATTTCATTCTCCTCTTTAAAGTAAGTTTTCAACCGGTATTCTCGTACATGATGGTTGTAGGATAGAGATAGGTTTTGGAGAATACATTCTAAGATTTCTGATTATTTACATACATATATGTGTATCGCAAGCATTTTTACTTGTAATTGATTGTTGACTTGTTGAATTTTTTGTGGGTTTGGATTCCTGACAATTTGTCTTCTACCAATAATGAAGTAGTTTAGTTTGGATGCTTTATTTTCAATTGGTTACTATTGTGATTTTGTAATTACTTTGGTAGTGCACTTGATATAAGATTAACTTGCATGCATATTTCTTTATGGTCTAATTTCAATAGTTTTTGATTTTCGTCTAAGTTTGCAAACATTCTAATATATTCTTTATCTCTTATGGGTTAGTGAATATACCATGACATAACTTATCTTTTTATTACTTACGTCTTATGAGATCTATGGCTCCGCAAACAGATTTTTAGAAGTAAATGGAAAAAATGGCCAAGAGTACCAGAGACAATTGTTACATATTTAGGAAAAAAGTAGACTAAAATATTTGAAAAAGACCACTAATTTAAATGCTCAAATAGAAGTTCAACGTCGCTACATTAGCTGTCTTTATTAATAAAATTAGTACTTATTATACCTGACTCCGTTGTTTGCAATGTTTTTTGCTGGTTAACATGGAATGAGACATCTTAAGGAATTCACATGAATCCCCCCCCCCCCCCCCCCCCCCCCCCCCCCCCCCCCCCCTTTTTTTTTCTTTTTCACTCAACCACATTAAATAGTTTTATGGTTCATAGCCATATCTCTTATAGCTAATTATTGATAATATAACCCCGAGTTTTTCTCTGTTCTAATTTAATTATGCCATTGATCTAGACCCATTAGTATTTTTTTAGACGTCTCTAGGAGGTCCATTCCAAATCCAATTAAGACTCATTATGAGAAAGGGATTTTTTATTAAATAAACAAATTTTTGAAAATAATTCTAATTTTATCAACTTAACAAATTTATTTTAAAAATACTACATTCTTAAAATTATATTAATTAATAAAATAATAAATTAAAATCAAATCTATACCACAAAATATATTTCCACATAAATTCACTCAAATTTGCTTTTTAGTCCTTGATTATTTGCACAATAAGTCCTCCATCTTTATAATATTTTCACTTTAGTCCCTATACTTCATCTTTCATTTCAATTTCATCCTCTTTTATTTGCATCCTAAGTCCTTCAACTTTTAAATTTTTACAACTTGATCCCCTATATTTATACTTTTATATCAATTTAGTCCTTTATAGTATCACTATTTGATACATATATTACAAATGATATTGTGTATCAATGTTTGATACAAATGTTACAAATGATATTTTATAACAATCTGTGTTACAAATTGAAATGTAAAATATCCGTGATACAAAATATCAATTCCTGTAACATGTGTTGTGTAAAATAACATAATATAACCTATAACATATTCAGTGATACAAAATATTATTTGTAACATTTGTATCAAACAGTGATACACAATATGATTTGTAACATCTGTATCAGATTGCGATACTAAACAGAAATTGTTACAAATGTTACAACTGCAAAATCAACTCTAAACTTCAATAGGTTCGTTATAGTATGATATAGATATGTAACACAATACTAAATTTAACAAATAAAACTATTGATTTTATCATTTGTAACATACGTAACATCAGTAATACAGAATATCAATTCATGTAACATGTGATATGTAAAATAACATAATATAATATATAACATATTCAGTGATACAAAGAACTAAATTGATATAAAAGTATAAATATGGGGACCAACTTGTACAAATTTAAAAGTTGAAAGACTTGAGTTGCAAATAAAAAAGGACAAAATTGAAATGAAAGAGAAAGTATAAAGACTAAAGTGGATATATTATAAAGATGAATGACTTATTGTGCAAATAATCAATGACTCAATTAACAAATTTGGGAATTCACGTGGTATTGGTCCTTTGATTTTAATTCATTATTTTATTAATTAATATAATATTAATTATGTAGTATTTTTGGAATAAATAAGCTAAATTGTTAGATTTAGAATTGTTTTAATATTTGTAAGTAGTAGGTGTAATATCCACTATGAGAAAAATCCATCTAAAGCCCATTTAGAGAAAAGTCAAATTAAAATTAATAAGAAAACTCTATTTTGACCAATGAGTCAACTCAGTCTAATTGAGGAATGAATTTAAGTTAGATTAAGGAAGTACCTTATTTTTAAAATAAGCAATTATGAATCATAAATACTAGAAACTTTCTAAAATTAGAGATTTGAATTCTTGTTCTTACATCCAATTTAATTCCATCAATCTTGAAGGTACCAAATGCAAGAAAATGAACTTTATTTTTCTTCTTTCTACCTTGCCTAAAAACAAACACCGACTTTGAAAAATAAAAGCAAAAAAAAAAAAAATCTCTTTCTCTCTTAGCCCCTCTCCCACGCCCCATTTCTTCCTATACATTTCCCTTTTGGCAATACATAACACACACATACACACACAGAAGAAAAAATTAAACTCTCCGAGAAAAGAACAAGAGAAGCAAGAAGAAGAAGAAAGAAGAGAATTTCTAAGAAGTTTTCAAATTATTTTTCAAAGATTTCATCTCCTTTCAGTCAAAGACACATGGTAGGAATACACGTGCTACTGGTTTAAATTCCAATCATGTTATTTGTTTATGGTGATTATATTATGCTTAATGTTTATTAGAAATGTATGACCACCCTAGAGATGACAAAGGGCTGGGTCGCCCGTGGGTTCGTCGGACTGGCCCTTAAAAGTCCGGCCTATGAGTGGCCCGGGCTCGTCCAAAGACGGGCTGGGAAAATAAACATGGGCTGGTCCATGAAGTTGGTCCTCCAACTTTTTTTTTTCAAACGGCTATATTTTTTCTTGCTATAAATACTCTATTAATTTCCCATATTCTTAAAAATTCACAATTCTCTCAACCTACATTCCTACAATAATTTGAAAAAATTATATTATCAATATAAGCTTTTTTATTGTACAATTTATTATTAAATTTTCACATTTCTAATCTTCTACATTCTTACATTTTTAGTTATCTACATTCTACATTTCTTAACAAAAAAAACCCAATTTTTTTACTTAAAAAAAAAATAAATAAAAATTCACGTGGGTCTGCAGACTGGCCTGTGTGGCCCGCGTACCACGGGCAGGTCCAGGCCACAATTTCTTTGACGACGGGCAGAGCCGGGCCCGTCTTGGAAAGGGCCGGCCCGTCTAGACCACCCGAAAAAGAGAAATAAGTTTATTGCTTTGGAATAAACAAGAACAAGTTCATTCATGTATGGTTGTACAAGAAATTGAGATTATGGCTTAAATACTTGTGACTAAGTCAAGAAAGAATTTGGGTATAAAAACCACACAGCTCTCCGAATTTTAAGAAGTTTTGTTATGATGGTGTTAAAAATGTTTGTGTTTGAAAAATTGAATATTAATGTATTATTATTGAGCTTTTCCCAAAAGTCACTCATATTCATTCTCTCATAGGTTAATTGTTGGTGTTTTGGATAGAGGCTTGAAGATGAAAGATGATGCTTGGGAATAACAAAAGGAGAATTGGATGATGAATAAGAGATTTGATAAAATTTGTTAACTTTTCATTTAGAAGATTGTTGATGTATGATTTGCCTACTCATGTTCATGTATCGAACTCCTTCTTATGTGTATTGAAGTTAAAATTAAATTTTAAGTAGCCAAAAATTGTTTAAAGTAAATTTTGATTGCTCGGTACTACTGTCAGAATTTCCAGCGAGTAAGTCTAGTTTCAAATAGATACCCAGAGTTTTGTATTATAAATTGAGGGTGAACTCAGTTGGGATGGAAAGCTTGACCAGTTTCCTACCCCTAAGATTTGTGATCACTTCATTTGGGAGAATGTAGAGCAAGATATGCACGTTTTGATGACGATAGATAGTTCTGTCGGAAAATTTGTATTATATGTTTATTGTGTAAGTTTGAAGGTATAAATGGACGAATTGAGTTCCAAATTTGTTAGTATGCCTTAGTATACTGCACAATGAACATTTTCTCAAAATTTCATAATTTTATGTTGTTGTTTGAAGCGTTAATTACGATAGAATTTTTAGATGCAAATATGTGAATTACAATTACCGTTGTTACCAAAATATGGAGACTTTTAAAGCGTTAAGGTTCTTTTGGTTATAGAAAGATGGTTGGGGATAATGTTATAACTCAAGTAAATTCTAAGATTTATATCACATTTTATTTGGACGACCCCTCCAATTTAAGTTGTGAAATTAAATCTAGGTTGAGCTTAATATGTGAAGGTTTGATTTTAAGTTTGTAATTTTTAAAATGAAGTTTAAGAAATAAAAGAAAACTTGAGATGAACAAGTATATAGTTTGTTATTACTTTAATGCTTATGGTTTTTCTAGTTCAAATTAGGCAATGACACTAGTGCTCAAAATGATTGGCAAGCACCATGGTGGCAAAGTAGCTTGACTGATCACTTTGGTATTTTGCCATCTTTTATACTTTGGTCTTTTGTGCAACATATTTCTTCAACTTCTACGCATATTTGCATACTAGTAGACGTTTACTGGGCTATATCACATTAATAAATATTATGTTGAAAGTGGAAAGCCAATTTGAGGAATTTATAGATTAATTTTAGGGTATATGGCACAAAACGTTCATATCGTTTCAATTTTGGCAATTGGCTCTCAAATCCATCAAACATTGCGCAATTTACCATTGTCGTCTACTTCTGTTAGTTCCGTCCGTTAAATTGACGCGTGATTTACACCTTTTTAAAATCCTCAAGGGTATTATGGTCAAGACAATAGAGAAAAATCAAAAAGCCGTGTTTGTTTTTCATTTAGAGAAGAAGCTGTTAGAAAAACAGCCAACAAAATCTCCCGAAACGTACGCAAGAGACTCAAAATTCTACCTTGTTCTTGACGTTGGGAAAACATAGAGTAGCCATTGCATGGACATAAACTTTGGTTTACGCCTCAAGATGAGTTCAACATGGTCCTAATGTACGATTTTTGCACAATGTTTTTGAATTTTTATGCGGGTGTTGTGGCTGCTATGTGGATTGAACGTAGGTTTGCTGAAATTGAGTTTTTTTTATTCGCTATTTTCAGTTAAAAATAATGTTTGCTCCATGATTTAGAATGTACATGAATGAGGCACCTGAATATGGCGAGTTTGAAAATCTGCCGCGTAATACACGCTAAACAAATTTTTTCGTTTTTTTTAGTTAAAAAGCAATTATTTTTATATGCCTTGTATGTCCTAATTTTATTTTTTGCTCTGTATATTTTACACATTTTTTGATATGCTATTGGAAATAATGAATATTTTACCATGAAAATTTGTTGTGGGGGCATATTATTTTGATAAGCCAAACAATGTAGTTTATTAGCAGGACATTGTCATGTTTTTGGACTTTGTGAATCCATCATGTTTCACAAGAGAGATGTTACATGGATTTTTAGTTGTATGCAGACCTTATTTGAATTTGGAGTTCTATTATAGAAAATTGAAAATGAGCTTGGAAAAAGGATTGGTCAGATTGAAGAGTGAAGCAAATGTTAGAGATTTGTTGAGGGACATAAATGGACAAAGGTTGGTAGGGATATACTTTGTGAAGCTAACACACCACACTCACTGCCCATAGAAACCCACAAAGAACCATCGCTTGACGATCCTGGGACTAATGTAGCCAATGATTAGAGTGAGATGTATGATCATGTCTACGATGGATGCTATGTACCATTGGTTGAATGCAGTCATGATAGAGATAAAGAAGTTGATTAGGGTGATCGTATATATGAAAATGTGGAAGAGATGTGGTTACAGATCGAGGAAACCCTAACATATGATACTAGAGCAGGAGAACTACATGATGATAAGGATGCACATAGAATAGAAGAAGATGTTTTGGATAATAATGAACATGTTGAAGAGGATATTCATAAGGAACTAGATTAGGGGTTGGTAGGGCCAAACTATGAGATAGAGGATGAGCCTGTTGCTGCTAATAAAGATGATAATAAAAATGTAAACTTGGATTTTGGTTTTAGTGTACTAGATGGCCAAAAGGTTAGAGAGTCTGACACATACTACAGTGACTTCGAAGAATTACGAAGTTTGGATAGCAAAGATGAGGAAGGAAGAACATTCAGAAAGAGAACTAGAGTGGATGCTTTCAATCCAAGAATTGACATAGATGAGCTGAGGTACAAAACTGGTAAGTCGTTTACCGATGAAGTTCTTATATGTTTACAATTTTCCAATTTTAATTTTTGTTGTTTTATTTAGCCAGGGCTTACATTTGAGTCTAAGAACATACTGAAATCAGCAATTACTAAACATTCAGTGAAAACAAACAGGGTGATTAAATATAAGAAGAATGATACGCATAGGTTGAGGACAGTCTGCAAAGAGGATACATGCTCATAGCTATTGTATGCAACTAAACACAAGGACATGTCGAGTTTCATCATCAAGACATTTAGAGGAAATCACACATGCCCAATGGTGTATAAGAACAAGAGGATGAGCACAACCTATTTGACAAATAGGTACTTGTCTACATAGAAGGCTAAATAAAATATCACTTGGTGGTTTCATTGATAAGGTAAAGAATGACAATTTGGGTAATGTTTTAGTGTGGCAGGTGTATAGAACAAAAGAAAAAGAGATGGAGATGATACCGGGTAGTGTGGTTGATCATTACAAGGTGTTGTGGGATTACTATGAGCTGTTGAAGATGAAAACTGTGGGAACTACTGCTCAATGGGAAGGCCGTGCTGGAGAATTCAATAGGCTCTACATTTGTCTTGTGGAATCGAAGTGATATGCTCTTTAATAACTTGTATGAGTCTTTCAATGGCACCATTCTGAGTACAAAAAATAAATATGAAAATTGGAATGTAGGGATGTAGAAGATAAGAAGAATAAGATTATAAATCTAGAAATTATATAAATTGCACAATATATGAATATAATTTTTTTGGATAATGGAAGTATGAATTTAAGATTGTATTTTGAGATTTGAGAGATTTGTGAAGAGAATAGAGTTAATTTATGGGATATTTATAGGAAAAAAAAAATAGTTGTTTGAAAAAAAAAAATAAAAAAAATTGGGGACCAAATTGCAAACGGTCATATTTATGACCGTTTGAAATTGCAACAATTGGTCCCTGCCCTTGTGGACCACGGACCGGGCCTGGGCTCGGCCCGTGAAAATTTTTAAGGCCCGGTCCCGTCTTTCGACGGGCTTATATTTGCGGACCGAGCCGCCGGGCCGACGAGCGGCCCGGTCCGTTTGCCATCTCTACTTTATTCATAATGGATCAGGGCTTGTATTGTTACAAAATGATGCCCTTCAGTCTGAAGAATGCACTAGCTACTTATCAAAGGCTAGTGAATATCATGTTCACAACAGATTGGGAATACTATGAAAGTCTACATCGATGACATGCTTGTTAAAATCGTGGATGCCAAAGACCACATAGCACACTCAGAGGGATGTTGAGAATCCTCCGCAAGTATTAGATGAAGCTCAATCCCTTGAAATGTGCTTTTGGAGTTACCTCTGGAAAATTCTTGGGATACATAGTAAATCAACGTGGAATCAAGAATAACCCCAAGAAAATCAAGGCACTCATAGATATACGCTTTCCATCATCACCCAATAAAGTCCAGAGTTTCATCAAGAGATTGACAGCCTTAAACCGATTTATAGCAAAGGCAACCAACCGCTATCATCATTTCTTCTAGACTATCAAGGGAGGAAAGAAATTTCAATTGATAGGAGAATGTGAGAGCACCTTCCAAGAGCTCAAGGAACTCCTCAGAAAAGCCACGCTTCTATCTAAGCCTAGTCTCGAGATAGGTTACTGGTCTACCTTTTAGTATCGGAGAGAGCTATTAGCTCAGTCCTAATTCGAGAAAAAGGGCCATTACAACTCCCAGTGTACTACATTAGCAAGGCTCTACAAGACGCTGAAACACAGTCAACAGACATGGAGGAACTCACCCTATCTCTAGTCATCACATCGAGGAATCTCTGGCCTTACTTCTAGGCGCACAACATTGACGTACTAACAAACCTTCTATTCAGCCATATTCTTCAAAAACTAGATACTTCTGGGAGACTGGTGAAGTGGTCTGTAGAACTTAGCCAATTCGAGATTTTCTACAAACCCAGGCCATCGATAAAGGATAGGCATTAGCAAACTTTGTCGCAGAATTCGCCCATATCCCAGAAAGACTGCGGGTTGACAAAGCTGAAGAGGTACCAACATGGACTTTATACGTTGATTGATCTTCGAACGATGCTGGAGCTGGGGCAGCAGTATTACTCTTTATCCCTGAAGGATATAACCTTAATTGTGTGCTTTGCCTCAAGTTCAAAGCTTTCAACAATGCAGTCGAGTACAAGGCTCTTCTAACAGGCTTGAGGTTAGCACATGAGATGAAGGCAAAAAAGATCCAACTCTACAGGTACTCACAGTTAGTGGTGAGCCAGCTTAACGGAAGTTTCACGGCTCGAAAACAAATAATGATGGCTTACTTAAATAAGGTTATGGACTTTTCACAACATTATGAAATGTTCAAACTCTTTGAGATTCCAAGGGTTGAAATTAGCAATGATGATGCCCTCTCCAAATTGGCAAGCTGTAATGATTCAGACTTGATGAAAGTCATTATGGTCAAATGCCTCAGCTGTCCCACGATCGAAGACATCCGGTGTCAACTTCAATGTCAATTAGCAAGTCTCCCGGCTGGATGAAGGAAATCATCAAATACCTAACTGATCAGGTACTACCAACTAACAAGGATGAAGCTTTCAAGCTTCGCAAGAATACGGCTAAGTTCGTCTTCCAGGATGGAATTTTTTACAAATGAAGATTCAGCTCGCTACTTCGACAATGTACAGCTAAGGACAAGGCTGACTATATCATGTATGAAATTCGTAGAGGAAGCCTTGAAATAAGGATATTACTGGCCAACAATGAAGAGAGACTCCCATGACTATGTAAAAAGATGTGACAAATATCAATGGTTCGTTATCATTATGAACAGGTAAATAGAGAGTCAACTTCATCGGTCCACTCCCAACGAATAAATGAGTAGTCAAGTTTGCCATAGTGGCAATAGACTATTTTACCAAGTGGTGCGAAGACGAACCTTTGGCCAAGAATACTGAGATTAATGCATAGAAATTCGTATAGAATAGCATAATATGTCGCTTCAGAATTCTACACTCTTTAGTCTTAGACAACCAGACTTAGTTCACTGGAAAGAAATTCAACTCAAATTGTGAAGAGCTCGATATTAGAAGAGACTTCTCCAACCCCTATTACCTACAATCCAATGGGCAGGCCAAGGTAGTCAACAAGATTATCAGACAAACACTAAAAAAGAAGTTGGATTCAGCAAAATGTGGATGAATGGATGAGCTTCCAAAAGTTCTTTGGTCCTACTGAACAACATCTCGAACAATGACCATAGAATCTCTTTCTGCCATAGCCTATAGGGCCGATGTGATGATCTCCATCGAAGTAGAAACGTCCTCCCAAAGGTGCCTACACTTTGAAGAGGTGGTCAACAGAGACCTAAAAATAGTAAACCTCGACTTGTAGGATGAAAGACATGCAAATACACAACTTCTCCTGGCAGTCTATCAGAGAAAAACGGCCAGATGCTACAACACAAAGGTCAAGAATAGAAGTTTCGAGGTCAATCATTGGGTCCTTAAAAAAGTTTTTCTTGCTAACAGAGAAGTTAGTACTAGAACCATGGGGCTTACGTGGGAAGGACCATACAAGGTTGTTGAAGTGATTCGACACAGGACCTACAAATTGCAAGATTCCTATGGAAAAGAAACAAAGCATCTGTGCAACATCACACATCTCCGCCCGTATTATCAATAGGAAATCTTCATTCAAAGCTTCTGTTCTAATAAAGTCATAGATAAAATTTCCCATATTTTTAGTTTGGTACCTGAAGAACCATGTCGAAACTTATTTATTGCAGTACAAAAATTTATATTTCAAATACATTCTTAGGCAACGAAGCAGCAAGGGACTATGGTACGTGGCAATCTCTTTAACTCGTTTGGTAAACTACTTAATGCATTCAATTATCTACAAAATAGTAAGGTAGTGAGGGATTATGGTACGTGGTCATCTCCTTAACTCGTTGGGTAAACTACTTATGGGTTCAAATATCTACAAAATTACGAAGTAGCGAGTCAGACTAGCTACTTAACAAGCTTAACTATTAGTTGGATTATGGCTCTGCATACCACTAAAACTCACTCAATTATCATTCAAATTTGACCACATCAAGCATAATGAACATGAAAGACGAAGCAGTAACACTTGGAAATTAGTAGAACATATTTCATTAAAAAATCGAAAGCTATAGAAAGGAAAGATACAAAAAGATCATATTCCCCACCGCCTCGTTAGGGTCGGCACAAGAAGAGGTTTCTATAGTAGGATCTAGTACAGGAGCATCGCTAGCTGGAGAGAAGGACGAGGCCAATGGAGCAGGGTCTCAGGCCATCACTGGGCTACAAGAGGAATAGCCAATAGAAATGAAAGATCCCAGTCTGGATGAATCTCTTTGATCATTTCTGTAAACTAATCTCCATTGACTTCCATAAAATGCGCAGTAAGGCGTACGTAATCTCGAGTGGCTGCGAAATTTTCTTGTACGACCCCACTGCACTCATTTCAACCTCAGCCACAAAATCCTTTACGTTTGCCAACTCCTCTCGGGCCCTCTCTACCTCTGCCATTGCCTTCTCTAATTTCTTGTCCTTTTCGAGGGGCATCAAAGTCGCAATTAACTTGGGCAATGGACCTCTTTGCTGCCATGGCCCTATCTTCAGCCAAATGGTGAGCTTTCTCGACCTTTCACCTATCTCCTTCAGCCTTCACCGTCCAAAGCTCAACCTTCTTTACATCCTCTAAAGAAGCATGGAGCTTCACTTTTACCACAACTTTACCCACCAGCAAAGAGTCGACCTTGAATCTAAGGGCTTCATTCTCAGAATCAAGTTGTGGGTCCGTCGAACTCACAGCCTTCAGGTCATTAGAGAGCTTCTGAGACTTGGCCTCTTCCGTCTCCAGCTTTCTAGAAAAGCTAGTAAGGTGCTGTAGAGTTCATTGTTTAGGACGAAGCCTTGAATAGTGTTTATTACGACAATAGCTATCAGCTTCTCCAAGACGCTTTCTCTGCAGCCTTTTTCCAGGTGGGTGTCCAAAATTTATAGACACAGGCTGCCGCCACTACTGAAGGCGAGGGTAACATCTCCAACAAAGTAGAGTCAATTTCCTCACGAAGAGACCCCATGTTGATACATACAGGGCCAGATGAAGTAAAAGTAGAAGAAGGCCCGGTAGATAGGACGCTTCGTAACAAACCCACCCCAGACCAACGGGCCTCCTCGGCATGTCTGGATGGCATTCCTCATTAGGCCCCCGCTCTCCTCCGGAGCTGGCATCTTCTTCTTTCCACAAACTTTAGTTTCTTCTGTGGTGATCCACTTTTCTTTATCTGGATTGCCACTAGCTTGGAAGAGATATGGACGAATCTCGAAGTGATGGTAGGGAAGCAACTACAACACTAACCTGGGGTGGCAACGATGCAGACTGGAGAAAGATCGCTTTTCGCACTTCAAACAGAGAAGATGGGTCCATGCTACCTATGTCATTCTCTCATCGTCCATGGAAAAGACAGAGATATCTCTAAAAGTGTATTTGGCTGTGCAACAAACAGGAAGAAAGATGATTAAATATTCAAACAATAAGAAAAAAAAGAGGGGGATGAGGAGTACAAACAGATGATAGCTTACCCATAAGTCTGTATTGAATAAGATAACTGTTATCTTGAAGAAGACTATCCATATTCTGAAACTAGCTCGGAAGGGAGGGAGCAAAGTTAAAATCTCAAAGAACCTCTCGAAAGAAGAGATGCAAAGGCAGACAAAGGCTTTGTTGTATCGTCGATTCATAGATAGTAATGTTGTCCACATGATGGTCATTGACCCACTCGTGGGAGAGAGGAGCTCAAAGGCTAATCATTGCTGGTATGCCGTAGGCTAATTACAACACCTCCAAGTGCTCCTCCCTTATCTTGATTCGAACGGTAGAGGTAGCATTAGTCGAATATGAAAGCCCATCGTCCAGGGACAATTCTTTGATTTAATGAACCCTTTATCTTTGGAGGCTCCTGAATCTGTTTCTATTTTGCCTTCACCTTTGTCGAGCCCCTGCCATGTACCATCCACTGGTTCTCAAGTTCGCTGGCTGAGGTTGGTGGGTAGAAGAAAACAGTAGGTCCTTGGTCGACCTCGTCATCACATTCAGGCGATGGTGGGACCTCACCCATTATCTCAGGATTTATGTAAAGATCGAACTAGTTCTGGAAGTCGTTGTCATCAGATGAAATTTGTTTAATTTGGTTTGGATAAACGGGGATTAGATTAGGGATATGACTTCAGCTGGGTTCTATTATAAAAGAGGGAATGAAAGAATAAACATAAGTAAAATGAGTAAGGTAGAAACAAAAGCCCTCTTTACCTAACTGAGAAGACTGGATGTAATTATCTGAACTCTAACCAGAAAAGAGTCAGAAGAATGGCTGGAATTCACTATGAAACTTAAAAAGAAAATATTTGCCAAAAGTAAATGAATGAAATGAAGGTGCTTGGGTTTAAATGGGCAAGGGCCAACACATCCTGACCATTGTTGTATGCCCTAAAGAGGAGACACGTGTTGGGCTATGGCTAAGAGGCAGGAAATGAATAATTGGGAATAAATAGCGGGAGAGCACGCTCGCGCCCAAACCTGCGGTAATGTTGGTACAGTCATTTTGAATTACGAAATGGATGCACCATCATTACTTATTTCTATTACATGCTTTAATTTACGACCTTTTTAAGTGGCAACGCAGTTAATGCCTCAGCTTAAAACAACACCACATGGACTCCCACTCACACCAGTCTCAAACATAGCAGATCCCTAAAGCCCTCACCTACTATAAATAAACAAGCATCGGGCTTGGAGGATTGCGTACATCTGCGAAGGCTTTTCGAAGGCTAAAATTCTTAACATGACTCGCCAACATAGCGAAGGCCTCCCAATCCAAGCAAGCTTTGCACATGGCTTCTTGTGCCTATACATGCCTACCTTAAATGTCTTCGCCTTAAAAAAACAACTCTATTTTAAGTCATACGCCTAGTATAAATAATAGACTCGAACTTGGGAGACTATTGTTACTATCTAAATTTGGTAAGGCTTTACGTCAGCAAGATGGGCCCCATCAATGGCCACCCTAGCCTTCGTCCCGATCACACATGGTAGGCGAAGTCCCAAATAGCATGCCCTTACCATCCATTGTGTTGCTGAACGAAGCCCATGAAGAACATCGTCGTCCTTATAAACGTATGGCCTTCGTCAAAGGCCCTCGAACTCTGCGGAATCTCCTAAGGCAATCAAATATTTTGGGCAACCAAAGAGATAATTCGAAAAAGAGATATCTAATTGATTGCTTCCCTAAATCAATTAGAACTCTCCTATTATAAATACGAGATCTATCGTCATTACAAGGTACGTATAATTCCCTACCCAAAAACTCTGTTCAAATCACTACCTGCTTGTCTCTCCCAGACCTAGTTTTCTCCATATAATATAAACCAATAGTTAATTTTGATCACAGTAGCCGAGTCTTTTTCTCTAGTGATCTTGGTGCCTAATGATTACCAAGTGTGCATGTAACATATAGGCTGACAGAGAATTGATTGAAGATCTGTTGACATATGGATAGTTTATATTTCGAGGTCAACACAATTCTCATATGTTCAGATTTATAACAATTTCAACACCATTCTATTTTATTTGTACCTATTATCTCTAACCTTTCGTTAATTCACAAATATTGTTTATTTTGACAATTTTGCCTTCAAACTTAAATAAATTAAAATAACAATAATAATAATTTGCAAGAGACTCCATAATCCTTTCAAAAGACATAAATCGTTAACCTTTTAGGGTATGGATGAATTTCGTCCAAAAATCCATTAATTGACCAAACGTGAAATTGGTGACCTAAATTTAACTAATTTAACAATGGAAAAATAGTCACTCAACATCCAATTATTTCAAATAATTAAAAATAAAAAAAATAAAAATAAAATAGAAAAGGTTTTCTTCTTCCCCAAGGACCCCACGCCACCTTTAACAAACAAACAACACAGTTTCTACAAAATGTATCGACAATTTGTTAGTCATCAGATCTTATCATCACCATTAAACTCGTACAAGCAAACAACGCAGTTTCATGCAGGTTAAATTCAATTAAATCAGAAAACTTTGCCATCGACAAAAGCACCAGGATCATGGTTGCAAAAACAGGCTTGGGTTGCTTCAACCCGGAATCTATCCGGGGTTGGGTATGCCATTTCCAATTTCAAGAATCCACCGAGGCCTAGTTGAGAAATAAACTATAGAAATTGAGTTTACGATGAAACCCAGAATTGCAAGAAGATAAACTAATATATTTGGAAGAAATATGTCCTATTGGAAATCCAAATTTTCAACTTAAAACTAAAATAATTTCTTTTACAGTGAATTGTGTATATATAGATGTTAGTGTGTGTACTGTGTGAGGGATAGCGGAAGAAAAGTTTAGGTTTGAGTTTGAGAAATGGAAAATGGGAGAAAGAGTGTGGGAGGTTGCGTGAGTGGATTTAGAGTAATGGGGGAGGGGAATTAAGGGAGAATAAGATTTTGAGAGAATTGGACAAACTACTTCTGAAATGAGAGTTCGTTTGTTAGCAATTCTGATCTCTTACCTATATTAAGCAAAAAATATGTTTCCCACTGCTTAAGTGGCTTGCCACCTCACTCAAAATAGGCCAAATAAGCTATGGCAACCTCATTCACTAAATTGAGCCAACCCACCCAACACCCCACCCATCCCACCCCACCCCACCCCACTCCACTCCACCATTCTCTCTCTTCTCCCAGGTCTGCCTTACCCACCCATAGAAAATCCAACCCACCGGACGCTGACAAAGCTGGACAACCACCACCTCCATGTTAGCGGCCCATTTGGTAAAGTCTTCTCAGGTCGACAACGACAACATCCGTCCGGGGAAATCACAAACAAAAAAAAAAAATTCAATTCAAGGATTTCGGCACAACGAGAGTTGTAATCTTTGAAGATCTTCTCCACAATTCGAGCATGATACCATTTCTGTACACAAAATGATGAGGTCTACAATTTATTGAGTAATTATTAACAATTTGCATACAGAGATTCAAAGAATCATATGAATTGGAATTGTCGAGAGAAAGACGTGAGAAATAAGTACATGTTAACTTGAAGGGACTCAGATATGGTGGCCAACTTATCGGCCTCCTATCTTTTCTGCCGCCAGCAACCGGATTCTGGCCTCTCAAAGTATATACAACTTTGGGCTAGAAATTACAAATCTCCAAAGTACAGTAGTATGAACTAAAAATCCTCGTTTTCTTTGCTGGAAAATCAATTTCAGGAAAAAAAAAAATAGCAATGAGGAGCTTTAGGGCAGATCTGGCAGATGAGAGAAGAGAATGTAGTGTGAGAATGAGAAGAGGGAATGCTATGGTAGGGTAGGGTAGGGTAGGGTAGGGTAGGGTAGGGTATGGTAGGATGGCTGGGTGTGGAAATAAGGTTTTGTGGCCCAGTTTAGTGAATAAGGATGCATAGTTTATTTGGCAAAATTTGAGTGAGGTGACAAGCTACATAGGCAGTGGGCAATATAATTTTTATCCAACGCGTGCAGGAGATCATGACTGTGTATGTTAGTGCTTATGAGTACTTATAAGTTGGTCAAACTTTATTTTTATCCACACATTTCATATGACTCACAACTTTTATCAATTTGTTATCTACATATTTCGTATGACCTACTGCTTATAATCTACAAAAGGTTTTACCAAACATATTCTGAGTATTTTGAAATATGTGTATTTTTTATAGCATTTGATGAATTACTCAAACTTAATTTAGAAAAATTTAGTCTTATATTACCAATTGAACATCTACTATATGTATTTTCTTATCTTCCCACGCTTATTCTTTCTCTCTAACTTAAACGCTCTCTCTTCTTACTTCCTCTACTATTGTCGCTGCTCTAAGCTCAATTTCCCACTTCCTTTGTTATTTTGTGGCCAAATTCACTCATTCTTATCCCATGGTCAAATATATTGTCAGACCTGTTACCGATTTTTGAGCCATTTGAAGAAGTCGACCAATTTGAAATTTTTTAAATTAGCTATAAGCTATTAAAAATTGAAAAAATTAGTGTATTTTTGTTGTAAATTACATGATACTTAAATTTGATATAATGTATTTCTATTTTTTCGTCGATATATTTTATGCTGGTAATTTTTTGATTTAATTTATTTATTACTGGATTGTATTAGATATTGAGTTTAATTTACAAATTTATCGATCTAATTTGTTGGTATATTTTGTTGTCGTAGAATGAAATTGGTTTACATTGGGTTGAAAACATGCAGAAAAAAGGGCACAAAACTTGTTTCTTAGTCGACAAAATGAACAATCATTTTTATCGATATCATGACGAAATGACAACCATTTTATCGATGGACAAAATGCCAAATTTGTCATGACAAAATGGGCAAAAATTTGTGCTAATTTTTATCATTTTTTTTATTAAACTGTTTTTTTTAAAAAAAATTCAAATATTGATTTTTCAAACTCACCTGTCAATTTTATTTAAAAAATAACAATCAATTGTCGATTTGTTGACTGATAACTTCTCTTAGAAACTATTGTATGACTGTCAATTATAGTTAAATTTTAACCACACAAAAAAGTAGTCATTTGTTTTTTTAAAAAAATGGATATTTGAAATTTTGCATCTAAAAAATGACATATTTACAACATTATCAAAAATTGTAATATTTCTAGTACAATATTTACTTTTGGGCACATTTCAAAATTATCTTACAATTTTTAACTTTTTCTTTTCTTTTTTAAATTCGTTATCTTATTTATTTTTAATTATTATTTTTTTGGAGAATTTTCTACGATTAGAAAGTTTTGAACTTTACAACACATTTTTGAAAGATTTGAAACACCTGTTGTTAATTCTCATTTTATTTTATTTTATTTTGCTATTTTAGTTTATAAATTGTAAGGAAAAATTGTAAAAATGGACAATATGTGTGAATTACTGAAAGATTGAGGATGATAGTTGTAAATAAAATTAAATGGGGGACGAAATTTTTATAAACTTCAAAGAATGGAGATCTTGAATGTAATTTACTCTTGTTTTAACATATTGGCTCCATATGTGGGAATCCAAAAATATGTCACACAACCAACAAATCTGTGGTAAAACGTCTTTTCTACCAAAAAGATCATGGTAACAGGCAATTTCCAAGAAGATGAAATTGAGTCCTACCACATGGACCAGCGGTAGGATTGCATTCCAGATTTCCATAATGTAACCCTCTGTCGAAGAAAGTGGCAATGACAAAAGCGGACTACCGAACAAGATATCCTAGACCTGAAAAAAGAAAACGCCGGAATTAGGACTATGATCGAGCAATTGGGAAATCAATCTTCTCAATCTGGACATAAGCATAACCATGATTGGCGAAGCCCTTCGAGATTCAGATCGATCAAAAATTGTCGATCTCAGGATGACCAGCCAATACCAGATGGGCGAAATCCCTGAAACCTAAATCTGAGGCCTTCGTATGACACCCAACAAGAAAAACTCTTCCGTTATGGAGAAACAAGCCCACTGTGTCTGTCAATGTATTTGACAGATTAGAGGTCATGTCCTCTGGGGCACGACCCCAAACGTTGAATGGCAAGTGCAACGAGCATAGCGAGGCTCTTTCAAAAAAGAGGAAGGACTCTAGGGCTATGGATGTGAAGCCCGAAGATGAAAGGTCGAAATGATCATGCGACCTCGATGGCAATGATGAGAACCTCCCATTCTCCAAAGAATTGAAGGCTAGAGAACTCTCCACTGGATTCAAAATGCCTCTTATGGAGAATTATAATGGGAGAGGTGATCCCATGGACCACATCAATATTTATAAGACGAGGCTCCAAGGATATATTCCTACAGTCAAGTGCGAAAACTTTCACACCACCCTTATCTCTGATGCGAAGAGGTGGTATAACAAGTTGAAGCCTGGAAGCATTAGGAATTGGCCACAGCTGAAGTAGGAATTCATTAATGCCTTTATCGGCAACAGAACGATGATAGCTGATGTGGCCCAACTTCATGATATTCGACAGAGAAAAAGAGAATTAGTAAAGGGGTATTTCAAAAGATTTAGCAATGTCATCAACAAAATTGAGAATGTGGCCGATGACAAGGCACTAGATGCACTGATAACCAAGCTCTACATGTGGACTTCGTTCTGGAGAGACTTCAAAAAAGAGAGCCTAAGACATACACTTAGTTGGTGGATTTGATCCAGTAATAGATCCGTTTTGAATAAACCATTGAGAAAAGAAAGAAGGTCGAAAAGGAAAAAAGAGAACACTACCACCGTGAAAGACGACGTTCACCTGAACCTCGTAGCAACCGCTATAGGAGGTTCAATCAAACCAAATTAATCTTGGAGAATCTGCTTGGACCACCAGCGTTAATTTTTCTACCACCAATTTTTCCTCTCAAGTTCTACCATATATACAAGACTTGAAATCATAGCACAGAAGATTGTCTGGATGTACAAGAATTGATTGATCGAGGAAACCAGCAGTAGGGAGAAGATAACTGGCTAGCACGACGGAGACGGAGACAGAGACGGAGACCACCCAACTAGGAATGAGGTCCCTAATTGGAGGGCCTTATGTTGGGGGCCATATTCCTATCATAAGGATGGATCCATATTCCTGCGACATAAGTCCCATAATTGGAGGGCCTTATGACAGGAATATGGATCCACCTACGAAATATAGACCCACAAGATACCCTCAAGTCTGTGAGATCAACACCATAATTGGAGGGCGGAGACGGAGACCAGGGCCTTATGTTGGGGGCCATATTCCTGTCATAACGATGGATCCATATTCCTACGACATAAGGCCCATAATTGGAGGGCCTTATGACAGGAATATGGATCCACCTAGGCAATATAGACCCATAAGATACCCTCAAGTGTGTGAGATCCACACCATAATTGGAGGGCCTTATGTTGGATGCCATACAATGAACTCATGACGAAATTATGCTAAAGCAGCAAGGGAAAAACCAATAGAAAGCTGACAAGTTCATGAACACTAACCTAGGGCCCCACCTATTGCATTTACAGAGGATGATGAGATTAGTGTCCACTACCCACATTGTGATGCCTTGATAATTCACACCATTGTCGCTAGAAACAAATTATGAAGAATGTTGGTCGATAATGGCAGGGCCGTGAATATCCTATTTGGTAGTGCTTTCGATCAAATGGAGGTAGACCATGAGCTAACAGCCATCTTCGAGTCATTGTTTGGTTTTACAAGTGCTAGTCTCATCTAGCGAGAGAGAATTATTCTCGTTCTGGATTTCAGAGAGTCTATGTGCCACATAAAGAAGTTCATGGAAATTATTGGTGGTGCGCGTTCAAAGACTTAAAAGCAGTCACATCCATCCATCACTTGGTGATGAAATTCCCAACACCAGACAGAATCACCAAGGTCCGATGCAATCAAATAAAAGCAATGACATGCTATATGAACGCGCTTCAAAAAGTAGTAACGTGCAAAGGCGCTCCTTCCGCAGTTATGACTATACGAATTGAGGTGATGGATATTGACCAAGAGAAGGGCTAAGATGACATGGTCCTTGATGAAGGCATCGACCTGTGAATCATATGTTTGGATTCATTAGCTTCACCGGTTGATGAGATAGAAATGTTCCTAGTGAGCCCATCGGACCCCTCCCAAGTGATTCAATTGGGACAGAAACTAGAAGAGATGATGAAAGAAAAACAAAAACAATTCTTACGAGAGAACGTAGTTGTTTTTGTGTGAAAGCATGCCAACATGGTGGGGATAATCCCTTCCATAGCTTGCCATGCCTTGAAGATGCGCCACAAGATACAAAAGAGAAGACTTCTAAGTACCGAGAGGTATGACGCCCTAAAAGAAGAAGTGGATAAACTACTGGCCAACAAATTTACCAGGAAAGCAGTCTACCTCCAATGGGTGTCCAGCCCCGTGATGGTAAAAAAGAACAGCCACAAGTTGAGAGTATGCATAGACTTTTCCAACCTTAACCAAGCTTTCCTTTGCTAGCTTTATGGACGCCTACTCCGGTTACAACCAGATCTCTATGTTCGCAGGTGACGAGGAGCACACATCATTCATAACGAACTTAGGTTTATATTGTTACAAGATGATGCCCTTCAGCCTGAAGAATACCGGGGTAACATATTAAAGATTAGTAAACCGCATGTTTGTAGAACAAATTGAAAATACCATAGAGGTCTATGTTGATGACATGCTTGTAAAGAGTGTGGATGCCGAGGATCACATCAGACACTTGGAGGAGATGTTCAGAATTCTTTGCAAATACATGAAGCTCAACCTCTTGAAATGCGCTTTTGGAGTTGCATCTGGAAAATTTTTGGGCTATATGGTAAATCAGCGCAGGATAGAGGCCAACACCAAGAAGATCAAAGCACTCATTGATATGCGCTCACCATCCTCTCCCAATAAAGTCTAGAGCCTTACAAGAAGGTTGACAGCCTTAAATCGATTCATATCAAAAGAAACTTATCGGTGCCATCCCTTATTCCAAACTATCAAGAGGAGAAGAGGTTTGAATAGACAGATGAATGTAAGAGTGCCATCTAGGAACTCAAGACACTCCTCGATAGAGTCCTGTTATTATCCAAGCTAAAGGCTAGAGAAAGATTACTCATCTACATAGCAATATCTAAAAATCAGTGAGCTCGGTACTAATCTGAGAGGAGGGTCCGACACAGCTCTCGGTGTGAGTAGCCTTACAAGACGTATAAACGAGATCTTCATACATGGAGAAGATCGCCTTATCCCTAATAGTTGCATCAAGGAAGCTTCGGCCATACTTCCAGGCACACCGCATTGACGTCCTAATGAACCTCCCTTTGAGACAAATTCTCCAAAAGCCAGAGAAGGTTGATGAAATGGTATATAGAACTAAGTCAATTCAAGATCTCCTATAAGCATAGGCCATCCATAAAAGGATAGGTATTGACGGATTTTATAGTTGAATTTGCACATATCCTGGAAGGATTGCTCAAGGCCAAGCCGCAGGAAGTACCAACATGGAAACTATATGTTGATGGATCCTTAGGCGATGCCTAAGCAGGAGCTGTGATCTTACTAATTAGCCCCAACGGCCATAACCTTTATTGTTCACTTCGCCTGGAGTTCAAAGCCTCAACCAACATCGCTGAGTACGAAGCACTCCTTGCAGGCTTGAGGTTAGCACATGAGATGAATGCTAGAAAAATTCAGATCTAAAGTTACTTACAACTAGTGGTTAGCCAAGTTAATGGGATTTTTGTGGCCAGGAAACAATTTTGGTGGCTTATTTGAAAAAGGTTAAGGATTTCTTCTAAGAGTTTGAGTTACTCATAATTCTGAAGGTTGAAAACGGTTACGCATATGCTCTTTCCAAGTTGGCAAGTTGCAAAGACTCCAATTTGATGAGAGATATTCTGGTCGAAAGAGTTAGACGACCCACCACTGATGAGGTTCTGCAACAGAACACACATGATAGTTAGCAAGTTTCTCAGATGGATAAAGAAAATCATCGCATACTTGACCGATCAGGTCTTGCCAGATGATAAGGACGAAGTTCAAAAACTCCGTAGGAGGGCTACTAAGTTCATCCTATAAGATTGAATCCTGTACAAAAGAGGATTTAGTCTGCCACTCCTACGATGTGTTATCAAAGACGAAGTCGACTATATCATGCAAAAAATACATGAATGAGTCTGTGGTAATCACGTGCGAGGGATGGCCATCACACAGAAAGCCTTTAAATAAGAATACTACTGGGTGACTATGAAAAATGACTCCCCAGCCCAAGACTTTACCCCAATTACCAGCCCATGGCCTTTTGCCAAGTGGGGGATCGACTTCATTGGTGATATCCCAGCGGGTAGGGGTAGCATCAAGTTCGAAGTAGTGGCCATAGACTACTTCACAAAGTGGTGCGAGGCCGAGCTCTTGGCTAAGATCAATGAGGAGAATGCATGAAAGTTCATGTGGAAGAATATAATCTGCCACTAAGGGATCCCTCACTCCATTGTCTCAGACAATGGTATGCAGTTCGTTGGAAAAAGGTTTAACTCGAACTGCAATGAGCTTGGAGTTAGAAGAGATTTTTTCACCACCTACTATCTCCAATCTAACGGCCAGGTAAAGACCGTCAACAAGATTAACAAATACACTCTGAAGAGAAAACTGGAATCCGCCAAAGGAGGATGGACTAAGAACTTTCTGAGACCCTCTGGTCATATCAGACTACCTCTCGAACAGCAACTGGTGAAATTCCTTTTGCTATGGCATATGAGACAGAGAGAGTGTAGTTCGTGGCCAACTCCTCAACTAGTTGGGTAAAATACTAAACGCGAGCAAATATAAGCAAAGAAATTGAGGCACTGAGAGAGAGTAGTTGGCGGCCAACTCTTCAACTTGCTGGATAAAATACTTAACAGGTGCAAATACAAGCAAAGAAAAAGAGGAAGCGAGAGAGTGTGGTTCGCGGCCAACTCCTTAACTCGCCGGGTAAAATACTTAATGCATGCAAATACAAGCAAAGAAAATGAGGCTGCGAAAGAGCATGATTCACAGCCAACTCCTTAACTCGCTAGGTAAAATACTTAATGCGTGCAAATATAAGCAAAGAAAATGAGACAACGAGGAAGTATGGTTCACGGCCAACTCCTTAACTCGCGGGGTAAAATACTTAACACATAAGTAATACAAGAGAAATAAGTAAGCGCATTTGCTGAGGAAAAGAAAGAACAAGATTAGGATTCGATTTCTTTCCATTAATGAACTTGCGATATTACATAATTGACAAAATTACATGAAGGATAAGTCCTATGACCCGACTGCCTCTTTAGGGTTGGCACAAGTAGGGGCTCCTAACCTAGCTAACTATTTCTTGGTCTTTGCCAGCTCCGCCATTGCCTCGGCCAATTGCTTATGATTTGCAAGGGCCATTTCTCCGTACATTATAAGCTTATCCTCAGCCCGTCTCTGGGTGTTCCAGTAATTCTTTTTAGTGATTGAGCTTCTAACACCCTGTGCTTACCCTCCTAGATGAACTTAAGTTTCGCCTTCAAATCAGTTTTGATCGAAACTGGAGACTCCACATCGAAACGAAAGGCTTTGTTCTCCAAGCTCAATTTGGTATTCTCGAAGTCCACAACCCTCAACTCATTGGGAAGCTCTTTGTCCTAGTCTCCGCCATCTCACACCTTTTATCATATCTGGGCAGCACTTTGTATAGCTCGTAGTTTAGTACATGGCTCCGAGTGGTATTCATCTCTGCCATTTTTACCAACTCCGATAGATTGGCTTGCTTTGCTACCTTCCCATGCCTTCTCCCAACTAAAATTCCAATACATATGGATGGAGATCACCGCTATAGCAGAGGAGACTGGGAGCATATCCAGAACAGTTGGGTCCAACTCATCTCAGTGGGACCCAATGTTGATACACTCGGTCCTGCCAGAGAACGCGGGAGACTGATTCGATCCTCTAGCTCCCTGAGAAAGAGTCCACTCTCCAGCTCATAGGGAAAGAGTCCACCCTCCAACTTGCTAAGAAAGAGTCAACCCTCCAACTTCTTTAGAAGGAGTCTACCCTCCACATCGCCTGGCCATCCTTACATTTATCATAATGGCCCCATCCCCTGCATAAGATGCCATCCTCTTGTGCCCAAGACCTCGCCCTCTCATTTAGTGACTCCCTTTCCTTTGTCATACTATCTGACACTATGTGATGAAACCAAAAGTTCTGAGGAGAGAGTATGAGATGAAGCATTTACGACCGGCTCTGGTGTCGGATATGTGGTTTCAAGAGGGATTGGCTCCATGCCCAGGATCGAAGAAAATAGAGGTAGAGTCGTATTCTCGGTGTCATCTCCATCTTCATCAATGCTGAATACTGGATATTAAAAAAAGCATACTTAGCCATTAGTGGTTCATTCGCCGGAAAGAGTTTCTACAATGGAAATGACGATTGAGTTCTGGAAAGGTTTGTAAAAGTGAAAACTAGAAATAAAAGGTTTCTAAGATATATATAGGCACAGCATCTAATCACAGCTGTTAATTAGGAACATCAACATCTGAACCATTGAAAAATGGTTGTGTGTAAAAAGCAAAGCATTAAAAAGACTCTTGATGAGCGTGTTATTTAATGGGCTTGGAGACTGGCATGCGCAACACGTGCTTCAACACGCCTGGGAAATTATGGCGCCGACATCTTGAAAAATTTAAAGTCTTCGCCATCAGTGCCAACCCTGGAAAATAATGACATAAATAACAACCCTTCAGATTTAGATACCTTCCACATAAGTGAATCTCTAAGTCTAAGCCTTCGCCCACAATAAATACACAAGCCCCCGTCAAATGGTCGTTATTTGCGAAGAATTTCATCGACAATAAGGCCTCGGCAAAGGTCCACGAAGGATATAGACACTGGGATCTTGGCAAATTCGTCAGAGATTCAGAAAGTATAAAGAACCTCATCGATGATATGACATTGACAAAAGACTCCATCGCCATAGAAACTTCGGTTAAGCATGTGAACCCATGAAGGAAAGTGGCTCACGGCCAACCCCTCACGTACGTCCAGAAAATAAAATGGTGAGGGGATGTGATTCTCAACCATAGTAACTCAAGGCTAGAATGTTGTTGGAATAAGTATTTCAACTGTGAAAATAGAACAGACAAGGCAGTAACACTTGGGAGAAAAAAACGAAATGAGAAGTTGTATTTGCGAGACATCCAACTTTAAAGGCACTTAAGGCATCCAATTTGGGGTTCGTTGGCGATGTTGTCAGAAGATGTAAAAATGCTTAATTGAACTGAATAGGCACATTCAATTGAAAATTCAACCATACAGTTGTAAGGAAAACACGAACGCACACATAAGTATGTTCATGGCAAAGATGATCTTTTATTCACAAATTATCATCAAAAGTTGAACTACAAAAATTTCCTATCTACTGCGCACGTCGCCTTTTTAGGGTCAGCACAAAGAAGGGCTTGACTAGGAATTTTTGAAGGAGCATCTTCAACTGAGGATGGAGGAGCATGAGTAGCAGCCTCAGTAGGTGGAATACCTTTGGCCAACAAAAAAGAGAGGTCCCACTCAAGATGTACGACTTGATCTCCACCAGCCTCCATGAACAAGGTGACGAGGTGAGCAAACTCAGGCGCCTTTGGGAGGTTTTTTTTGTACGTTCTTACCACCTTCGTCTCTACTTTGGCAACAAAATCTTTGGTGGCTGCCAGTTCTTCCCTTGCCCTTCTTAGCTCCACCATAGCCTCGGTTAATTGCCTATTATTCTCAAGGACCATGGCATCAAAGTTTCTATTAACTGAGGCGATGGTCTCATCGACTGCAGCTGCCCTCTTTCCAGCCTATCTCATAGCCTCCTTGACCACTCTCCTCAGACCCTAGGCCTCCAATACCCTCATATCGGCCAACCTCACATCCTTGGTAGCAGCGTCTAGCTAAACAACCTTGGCTGAGACCGGAGTCTCCATCTTCGACCGTAAGGCTTTATTTTCAGAACCCAGCATAGTGTTGACTGAGCCCATTACCTATAGATTGTTAGAAAGCTTCTTGGCCTTCGTCTTAGCTTGATTTACCTTTTCCATAAACGCCTTAAGCGTCTTGTGCACTTCAGAGTTCATGTCGAAGCCTCGCACCATATTTATGGCTTCCATCATCATCATATCCTCTAGTGAGATCTCTTCCTCAACCATCTCCCAGAGAGGAGACTAGAACTTTTGCATTGTAGCTGTTGCCATCGTCGGGACCGACGGTAGCATTTCTAAAGTGGAAGAGTCAAGTTCCTCTCGACGCAAGCCTATATTGACGTAATCCATGCCCTCAATGTCCGGATGATTATTGCGTCACGCTCTCCTAGTGTCCCTCATAAGGCCATTACACTCCGATGAAGATGGTTTCCTCTTCTTCTCTCGATGTGCCTATTCGATTGCGACCCCTTTTCCTTTGGCTTGGGTCCGATTGTTATGAGAGGAGAGAATGGTAGGGTCCTGGCTGGATGATGATGGAACCCTTCAACTGAAGCAACAACAGGCTGCGGCGGAGGCATTGCAAGACCAGGCTGCTGCGGTGGTAGAGGGGACATGAACTGAAGTGGGATGGCCACCAATACCTTTGGAGGCGAAGGAGGTGGGGCAACCTTGTCCTCGTCTTTGTCGACAGAGTAGACAAGGATGTCACAGAAAGTATATTTAGATGCACCAACGAAAAATGGAAGTAATACAAAACCTAAGAAAAATGGGAGAAAAATTATTAAAAACTTACCCATCAAACCGTATCAGACTAAGTATGTATTGTCATGTAAAAGACTGCCTAAGTTTCTGAACTCGCTTGGTAAGCATTGGTTATTGGACCACATTTCCCTGATTTTTCTTTGATCCCTAATTGGAATTGGGAGTTTTCCACAAACTGAAAACAAAAACAAGTGGGAGAGTAAGTCAGGTTTCTCGAAAGAACATAAATCCAAAAGCTCTAAACATATCCAAGGCATCGAAATGGTGAGGGATATAAATATTAGGTAGAGGATCCTTCGGTCTGAATTCCCAACTCCCACCAACAAGGAAAAAAGCCTCATTCCAACTAGGGACATAATTGAGGCTGTATGTGGCTGTCTCATTGCATTGTCCTGGCCTAGGAAACATGTTGTACCATCTCCCAAATTTACAAGGCCGATAAATGGTCTTGAAGACCTTTGCTAGGAGATCTCTGCTAGCATGTATTATACTCCATAATAGAAAGGCCACCAAGATCTGACCCCAGACATTTTGAGTAATTTGGCATGGAGCGAGGTGGAAGTCTTGAAGGACCCCGCGTAAGAAATGGTGGAAGGGCGATCGAAGTCTCTATTGCATCGTCGACTCATAAACTGTAACATAACCTTTTAGAGCGTCGTCGGCCCATTTATAAGAGCGGGGAGGGAGCTCGAATACTGAACGATACTGGGATGTCATAGGCCAGTCGTAGTGCCTCTAGATCTATCTCCTTTATTTTGCTTTGGATCGTGGGGGCAGCATTGGCCGACAAAGTGAGTTTGTCATCCAAAAGACGGGCGGTAGAGATGTTCCTTTGGTCTAGGGAACCCATCATCTCCAGAATCGCCCTTACTTCTTCTTCGTCTTCGCCTTTGGTGGGAGACCTACTGATAAGTGCGTTTTGTGCACTTATTCGGGTCCTTAAACTAAGCTTTTAATTCGTTATTTTAGTAATTTTCTACTTAATTCGGTGCATTATTCTTTACATTTCAGTTTTGGACCCGTCTGTGAGAAATTGGAGAAGAAGGGATGAAAAGAGGTATAAATTGAAAGATGAAGGACCAAATTGCACATTATCAAAAGTTGAAGGACCAAATTGTACATTATCAAAAGTTGAAGGACTAAATTACAAACTATGAAAAGCTGGGGGGATCAAAACATCACAACTTGGAAGTTGTGAGCTGGGCGATCGCCCAACCTATGGCTGGGCGCGGGTGAACCACAAATGAAATGCACACCTGGGCGATCGCCTGGGAATGGCCTGGGCGATTGCCCAGGCCAACTTTTGACAGCGCGAGATTTTTTTCCTTTTTTGAATTCTAGTCTAGTTAGGTAAGTTTTTGCTCACGATTTCTGGATATTTTTGGCATATTCTAGGGCACCATTAAAGTAGTATATATATGAGTTATTAATTCATATTAGGTGATTGAGTTTTTGGGAGAAAAACATAGACGAAGGCATTAAACGGAAATCAAGACGGCTTCTTTGAAGAATTGAACGAAGATCAACAACGAGCAATTATTCTTTCAAGTCTTCTTCTTTCCCGGGTGATGAATTCCATGTGTTATTCCCCTTCTTATTCTCTTATTATTAGTATGCTAGGCTAGTTTAATTAGCGCTAGAATTACGATGAAACTTGTCGTTTAAATCCTTTTATCTTGAGACTTGGTTTTTGACATTTTACTTCAATATAGTTTTGAATAATTAATTTTGTTTTGTTTGCATCTACAATTATATACGTAGTGATTGTATGATTGTTGTGGTATGTTTTACTATCGAAAGGTCGAAAGCATGCTAGACGCTATTTTAATTATCTTAAAGTCCGATAGGGGATAGAAATATACCGCTATGCTTTAGGTGATCTTTAATTATCCATGGAAATTTAATGCTTTCATTTGTATTCGCATTCGTTATAGAAATATAGTCGAGTCATGCATATGAAAAGGCTTAGCTTTATTCGAGAGAAACTGTTGAACAATCTAGGGATATTGATCTTCATAACTGAATTAATTTGTCAAGACCAAGAATCAAGATAGAAGAAATAACAACTACAAGTGGATTCGAAATTCTAGTGCTTTTCCTTTTTAAAAGTTAAATTCATCTTTAGTTAATCTTAATCTTTCATTTATTTAAGAAATAGTTGGTTAATTGTTTTGTTTATTTTTCTCCTTCAATTAGTTATAAAACACAAAATCTTTCAAAGTTCTTTGGATTCAGTTAAGGTTAGCGTGATTAAATTGAATTATCTAAATCCTCGTGGGATCGATACTTGGACTCAAAATCCATTTTACTACTTGAGCGATCCGTGCACTTGCGGAATTTTTAAAGATATAAAATCGCTATCACCTACGACATCTGCCCGTGAACAAAAAGCGATGCTTGTAGACACCAGATGAGGAAAAGCAACAATGGGCCTTTGAGTTTCTTCCTAGTCACGAACATGCGAGGATTGAGCCTCACCCATTATCTCAGGGTCCGTTTGGAGATCTGACACATTTTGCGAATCAGTGTTCTCAGAGCTCATTTTTGTGTGGAGGAGTTGGGAAAGCTTTAGGTTTTCCTTGTTGGCTGGAGTAGGATAAATAGATAGGTCGATAACAATGAAAATAAAACAACGAGTTGAGGACCAATGCCTACAACTCCTCTTTACCTTGAAAAAATGACCTTCCATCGTAAAAGAGTCACCGAAATTTGCACTGGTAGTCACCCAAAAATATCTAAGGAAGTATAAGTAAGTTTTAAGCTTTTGCCAAAGTAAAGAAGAAAAATGACAAAGGCTCTCAGTTTAAATAGACGAGACCCTTTGAATCTGGGCCATCGATTTTGAAATCTCAGATCTCAGCCGTCACATCAAATGGATGTATGGCAGTGCACTAAAGCAGGAGCCTAGAAAACCTGTAGTTTCATCAATCCTTCGGGGGTCTGACGCACTTCACGCGCGTCCCAGTGCCTCTCTCAACACGCCAACCAGTAAATAGCAAAGTTGGTATGGATGTTTCGAGCCATGTGATTACAGTTCCATTACTACCTGTCTTTAAAATAGTGACATGATTGGAGACCTTTCACATTTAAAAAATGACAGCACAACTCAAAGGGATGCACTTGGATCCTACCCAACTTCAAAAAAATCACTAGTCAAAAGCCTAGCCTGCCATGAATGAATAGCCTCGGACTTAGACGACTGCGAACATGTGCAAAGACTGTGTGTATGTGCGAGGAACTCTCTCGCCATAATAACTTCATCATAGGTCATCTTCTCTTATTGTCCTTGCCAAAAAAATAAAACTTTTCTTAAGTCACACGCATATCATGAATAACAGGGCTTAGACTTGGGAGACTATTGTTACCACCTAATTTTGGTATGTCTTCATAGGCCCAATAGAATCCTCGTATGTATGAGCCAATTACAACGAAGTCCATGAAGGGCCTCGCCATTCATGACCAACCTGGGGACTTTGTCGATCTTCGCACCTCGCATAATCCTCTGTTGCCTGATATTTTAGGACAATTAAAGTGATATCTCAAGAAAGATTGTGTTTGATTGTCATACGAATTTTCATAAGGAAACCAAATCTCAATCTCCTAGTGATTGTCAACGTGATATTGGAAATAAACTCAGATAAAGATGAAAAAGATCGCGTTCACACCCAATTACCCCTTACCTCATAAGAAATGAGTATCCCATCAGATATCTAATTGATTGCTTACCTAAATCAATTAGAACTTTGAACCTATGAATACAAGATCTCTTATCATTCTAAGGTATGCATTATTCTATACACTTAAACTCTGTTCAAATCTCTACTTGCTTGTCTTTCCTACACCTAAACACTCTCTCCATATATTTCTTGTACCGACAGTTGACTTGATCGTTGGAGTGCCAACGATAGCCGGTCTCCTTTTCTTGATACCTAACAATTGTCCAAATGTGCATATAATATACAAGCTGGCAGATGCTTGACTGGAGATCTGTTGGCACGTAGATATTGCAGATTTCGATGTCAACACAAAACAAAACAAAACAGCTTAAAAACTAGTTACATAATCCTCTTTACTTCTCTATTAAAAAAACTCGAAATGGCAGCTATAAAATCTGAGTCCAGATCTAATGTCCCAAATACATGTCTCCTTAGCCGTTTTTTCAATAGAAACTTTACACATCATCAAATAAATAGATTGAGAGATCATTATGAACAATGTTTAATGCATTCACACTTGCTGTTATTGATGATATGTAAAGTTTCTATTGGAGAGACGATAAGATACATTTATTTAAAACAGGAAATTTGGACTCATAAAGTTCAAAGTAAGTGTGAGCAAAATAGTAGTATATCTATCTGGCTAAGCTTAAAATTACTTTTAATTATTTTTTTTGTGAAAAAGTAATACTTAGATTTGATATTTTAGTAAGTTTCATTTGATTTTGCTAATTATCATAGTGTTTTAAAATTTTGCTAGAAGTTAATAAAATATATGGTTAAAATTATTTATTTATTTTAATTTCAACTTTTTAACAAATTTTTAAGTAAAATTAAACAAAACCTATAAATTGCTTTCTAAAAAAAGTGTATTTACTTTTTTTTTTTTTTTTTTTTTAAATCTTAGCCAAACAAGCCGCTAATCCACTTTTATCCATTTGTAATTTTACAACTTGTGGATAAGTTCCAAGCAAAGAATATTGCCAATTATCAATAAATTATTTTGATATTAATATTAGAGTTCAGATTCTTTTCCAACTCCATAATTGAAGCAATATTTATTAATTTAATATTAATATATGGGTTCTTTTTCTTTTCTGTAATTAATTTACTACTGTTGATTCTTGACATTATTCCAAGCAATTGTTTTTCTTGCTTTTTTTTATTTTTATGAATCAATCCTGTCATTTTCAAACCCACTAGTGATTTTCCTTCAAAATCTAATTTCTTAATCGAACCCTTTACCCCATTGTTGGATTCTAATTGGGTACTTATCTTGCAAGCTAACATACACTGTTGCTCTCATCTTTTGGAGCCGATTTTATAGCCATCATTAATTTTCTTCAAGGTGAAAGGGTTTTGTGTATGGTTTTCTTATCTTGTTTGATTCATGCTTTGTTTGTTTGTTATAATTTTTAATCCAATTCTTCATCTTCTTGCATAATATACTACCTGGTGGTCATAGATTTGGATGCAGAGTTCTGGGTCATCATTAAATTTCTTGAAGGTAAGAACTAAGAATTCATTATCTTTCCCTTAATTTCACTTTTACTTTATATCTTGCAAGTTCTTTATGATATTTATTTTTAGTTTTGGTTTTGTGATCGGTGAGGTTTTATTGGCTTGAAGTTTGGTAGATGGATGAATTGGTTGGACCTCGTTTATACAGCTGCTATAAATGTCGGAATCAGGTTTCACTTCACGACGACATAATTTCCAAGGCATTTCAGGTGATACGCGTAATTAATCAAATGTGTGAAGTAGCTTATATTGTGTACAAGTTCGTGATAAGTAATTATCAACATTCGAATGCCATTGTGGGATTTAGAGGAGTTTTAGTATGAAATAACTTTAGATAGTCATTGAAGTGATTTGAATTTTTTATGGAATGTTGAAAGCTAATTTTTTAAGTAAGCCTTTTTAAGGTAAGCCTAAGCTCTCAGTTTACACTATGGTAGAGGAGGTGCTGTGAAGATCTAGTGTGAATACTGCGAGCTCAAAGGCTTCAATACTGTTTGGAGGCGGGGGCATAGATGCCAAACAAGCCCGACCCCTACTTCCTAGGAAAGATTATGGTTGTTGGGTAACTAATAAATTAATCCTCGAAACCTGGAAAGCTCAAGAGAATAAAATTAAGTTGTGGCCATGCTGTGAGACAAATTTCTGGTAGAACATTGCATACTATGGGGATGTTTTGTATGCAGTATTAAATAGGACCAAACAATAAAATAGACAAAACCGTGTAAGTTATATTTATGCAGCCAAGTTCAAGGAGTTCTGCGAAATTTCATTATCTCAAGCCTATGGTATGCGATGAAGTTGCATAGCATTGTTATACAATGTTATAAATCTAGTTGAATAAGTGTACTGTTTGGGCTTTTACTTAAGATACATTTGACAAATGAATCTATGCACAGCATTGTTATTTAATTTTGTTTTCCAGGGAAGAAAGGGCAGGGCCTTTCTGTTTTCTCACGCGATGAATATTGTTCTTGGAGCCAAAGAAGACAGGCACCTCATGACTGGTCTTCACACAGTTGCTGACATATACTGCGGAGATTGCCATGAAGTGTTAGGGTGGAAATATGAACGTGCTTACGTAGCATCACAGAAGTACAAGGAAGGGAAGTTCATACTCGAGAAGTCAAAAATTGTTAAGGAGAATTGGTAGTCCTTGTCTCAGTACCATAAAATCGACAATGTGTGATTCATTTCCATTATGAGTTTTTTCTTCTTAATGTTCATTTTGTATAGTGATTGTGTGAATCGAAAATGTTCTATTAATTGTCCAAATTAAAAAAACTTCTGAATTGTTTCAATCTAATTGGATCATCTTTTGTGTGTTGATGTTTAGTTCACAAGATGTCTGTTGGTTTAACATGTGTCCACACTCCACATCTTGTCCAATGATTTCTTGCAGAGCAATGTTCTTTTTGGTTCGACACTTTGCTGCTATATTGATGATCTGTTGGGAATTGATTTATACTGAAGGGAATTTGTTGGAAGTTCAGATAATATGGAGCGTGATCTTAACTCAACCGGAATTCTCTGGAACATCGTCTGAAGAAGTTGGGAGGCATGAGGAATTTTACCGATCAGGCAGGGGAAGTATTTTTTTTTTCTTCTGTTAGAACGGTTGGTACTTGATAGTGTTGCCCTTCAACGAACTATTTTTTTGCGTTATGAAGTTGTTCTATAGTGCATCTTCTATAGTGCATCTTCTGAGAATGCTCGTTCATTAGTCGCAGTAGAAACAGGCAGTGTCAATACAAATAAAATCAATCTAGTCAACTCCTTATAATTCAAGCACTTTCTACTTGTAACCAATTGCCGGCATAATTCAGAAAGTGAATGTACTTGAAATAAGGGTCAGATATCACATTGTGATTATAATGTTGTAACTCTACGCCCAGAAGCGATAATCTCATTTAGTCTGAAATCCTTAAGAAAAAACTTAGGGTGTGTTTGATTGCAAGTGGAAAATTTGGGTGGAAAGAAAATATTTTCCATAGAAATGAATTGCCAAGAAATTAGGCTGTGTTTGATTTCTTTCATTTTCCATAGAAAATGAAAATTTTCCACCAATTTTCCAGCTTTGGTCTGTTTGATTGGCAAAATTTTTCATGGAAAATGCATTTTCTTACCTATTTTCCAGCTTTTGTTTGATTGCAATTTTTGTTTTTCCATGAAATTTTTTTTCAAAGTTTTCCACTTTTGGCCACATTTTCCTTGTTTTCAAGGAAAATATTTTCTTTGTAGGATATGAGAATTTATTTTTCATGGAAAATTTGTTAACCTTTTCCAACTCATTTATTTTCCATGGAACATTTTCCAATCCATAATTTCTTGGTAATTCATTTCCATGGAAAATATTTTCTTTCCACCCAAATTTTCCACTTGCAATCAAACACAGCCTTATGGATTGGAAAACAAGTAAAGATTTTCCATGGAAAATAAATTCTCCTATCCCACAAAGAAAATATTTTCCTTGAAAACAAGAAAAATGTGGCAAAAAGTGGAAAAATGAGAAAAAAATTTCAATGGAAAAAAAAGGTTATAATCAAACAAAACAAGGAAAATAGGTGGGAAAATTCTTGGCAATCAAACAAATAAGTTGGAAAATATGCGGAAAAAATATATTTTCCATGGAAAATCTTTGCCAATCAAACACACCATAATTTGAAAAATCCATAACATGATTTTTGTTAAATGATTCAAATGAACTTTTATGATCGAAAGTCGCACTGAGAGAAATGAGTTCTATTGATAGTTCATTAAATCTATTATTTAATTCTATCAAAAGAGAATCTATTATTTCGTTAAAAACATTAAAATGGTAATGATGCTCAACTATAGTATGCTCGTAGGAATGACCGAATTATAAGAACTATCAAGATTGGGTATATCAATACTTGTTTTTGAGCAAAAAGTTCCTGAATGAATTCTTCCACCCATTGTCTCTTAATTTTTGAAGGACCTTTTTTTGTAATACACACAAATAGTACCGTTCTAATGCCTACTGTGGACATTGTTATAATGCCCACCGGGACACTTGTTCTACACTCATTGGATGAGTGTAAATGCCCTTTACACTCATCCAATAAGTGTAGGATAAGTGTCTCGGTAGACATTAGAACAAAACTGTACACACAAATATGATGGTAATGAACGTGTCTTGGGTTTTCTATGAAATGCTTGATAAAGAATATCCGTGATTGCTAAAATTTTACGCATTAAATACGTCCGAACACAAATTTAAAGAATGCAAATTTTCCGTATGCATCAAGAGCTTCACCCCCTAGTTTTTGTATTTGGAGAATGATCCTAATACCTTCGAACGAGTAGTTCCAACTTGCTGCAAGACTTCGTGTCTCATATTCTCTAATAGTCAATAAATGCTCAATATATTTTCTTTGGACATCTTGCAACTCAGTAATGCGTTACCGATAAGAAGTAATTATGTTAACAACATTATCCATATGAGAAAAGAATTGCCAAATAACACTGACATCTTTAGCTGCAGAAACTAACGTCAATTCTAATTGATGGGCAAAACAGTGAACATAGTCAACATATGGACAATCTTTCAGAAATAATGCATGAATTACATTATAAGTACCATGCATACTGCTAGCACCATCATACTCTTGGCCTCTAAGGTTTTCAATATGAAGGTTGTTGTTAACAAAAACCTCGGATATCTTGTTGAAGAGATTCAATGAAGTAGTATCATTAACACTTTTGATTGCAAAGAAACGATTTGTTAGAATATCATCACTATTCACAAACCTCAAGATAATAGACATTTGCTCTCGTTTAGATTGATTTTTTGTTTCGTCAACAACAATATAGAACTTTGCATCCCCAACATCCTCACGAATAATCTTCCGTACTCTATTAGCTATTATGTTCAAAATTTCTTTTTGAATCTGTGGAAAAGTATGTGTGGTATTTTTTGGAGCTTTATCCAACACAACATTCCTAACGTCTATATTCATTTGTCCAAAAGTATCGACCATTTCACGAAAATTTCCATGATTCAATGAGCTTGAAGATTCATCACAACCTCTAAGGGCACAACCTTGAAGTGCTATCCACCGGATACTTTCAATGATGGTCATTACATGCAAATGATATTTTTTTATTCCTCACTCGAAACTGTTGTCATGACCTTATCAATATGTTGAGATAGTTTTATTAAATCTTCAGCTCTTCTCACAGAGATGTTATGATTAGATCAAGCAGTATGAACAAAAAATGCACATATAGCTCCTTCATTAACCCTCTTCCAGTTGTCGTAACCTTGAGTGACTAACACCGAACAATTGAACGGATTACTACCATTGAGAATTAGGAAGCAGTAAAAATAATATGCCCTATTTGTTATAGGTGAATACTCCAACCAATGAAACTGATTAAACCATATTTTCTAAAATCGATGAGACTGAGTTTTTCTTTTATGCTTGTATACTCAGAAAGTTGTGGTTGATAAGACCCAACAGTTAGATATGATTGTCTAGTCTCGTCTCATTAATTAACAGGCCGTTCAAACATTTTTTTTTCTTTTTCTCAGATCTCATTCAATGCTATTAGACGGTTGCAATTTAGGAGGTCGGCCTTCCATTTTGAAATTCTGAAAACCACAAACAAAATATGATACAATAGCAACTTTATTTAAATATAAATTATAATCAATATCAACAATAATCTAATAATAAGCCGACAAAACAAAAATCAATATAAACATATAATCATAAGTCGACAAGGCAGCATTATAACAATTTCATTTAAATATATTTATAATAAATTGCAACAATAATCTAATAATAAGCCGGCAAGGTAACAATCAATACAAATATACAATCATAAGCCGACAATGCAACAATATAACAACTTCATTTAAATATAAATTATAATCAATTGCAATTAATAACAACAATCGAATAATAATATAGCAAGGCAATAATTAGTACAAAAATACAATCATAAGCCGTCGAGGCAACAATCCAACAATTTTATTCAAATTGTACATGCTAATTGAGTATCTCCCGTCCCAATAGTAGCGTGAAATAAAAGATTGTTAGTGCATTCAATAAGCAAATTTTCCTTACTTCTCATCCAAACTCTATATTTGTTGTATAACGTTTATTATTTTTGTATTGAATAGTCTACAAAACATATGCAAGTAAAGTATTCGTTGATCATTTTGTTTAATTCATTGTACTAAATACCCCATTAAATTTTACTTGGAGCATTGTCTATAATTCAGGTATTAATCAAATCCAGTTATTTGGTTATTGTTGGGCTAGTGCTGCCCATTTTGGCTTATTAACAAGATGTCCAAATGAAGTTGTTAAAGCCAAGGATTGTTTGGTTTATGAATAAGTCCACTTATGATTGGATCAATCTTCAGCAATCCAAATTCTTTTTTTTTTTTAAGGTAAAAAGCTAATTCATCTTCATCCCTCCACCAAATTGTCACACATGGAAGCTTGGACAGTTAGATCTTAAGCTTCTAGTGCCTTTTGATGATAAAGGCAACTGGGCCTCATTTTTCAGATGTAACTTTTGGCGTTTCATTCTCTGGGCAATCTCTCTCTCTCTCTCTCTCTCTCTCTTTCTCTGAAACTACGTCTTCTTTTTCTTTCGCTTCTTATGAAAACCTTTGGTTTTCATGTATACTAAGTGTATAAGTTTGAATGAGTGAAATTTTGGGTTCATATGGATGAATAGTAACCTTTAGTGGTTATATTTTGAGGGTATTTTGTATACAATGATTTTGTTTCTATGAGGGAGAGATTTGTTTTTGTAAACATTGTACTTGCCATTGTTCTTGAAGTTTTTGCCTAGAAATTAGAGTGTTATTCCATTGGAGTTGCTCAACAGGTGATGTAGGTCATTCTTAATTGAACATTCGGGTCTTTGTGGCGAAAAAATTATGTGTTATCTATTATTTTTCATTTATTGATCTTGTCTGGTACTGGTTGGGGTTTATATGAAATCAGTAGTGGTATTAGAGTCGGAAACCACCTACTTTCAAAAGAATGTTTCAGATCAAACTTGGATATGGTGTTTTCTTAGTGATAAATCTCTAGAACGTTGATTTTCTTGGTGAAAGTCCTTAGATCTATTCACACCGGGTTGGATTTATTTAAACCAAAATCTTTTCTTAGTGAAAATCTACATAACACAACTTCCTCTCTATGGAGGGTTCTTTCTTGAGTATTTTTGGTACTTCTCTCATTTATTTTGAGGAAATCTAGCAATATATTTCTTCTCTTGTATTTTTGCTACATCTACACTAATATTTAAAAGGCTAAACATTGTAACCACTTAAATTCCATTTGTCTAAGATCTCTTGCGAGGATATTAGAATCTGAGGGACTGTTTTTGCCTGGTTTAATATTTCTCTTTGGAGATGTGAAAAACTTAGTGGTTTTCTCAATATTATCAGATCTTGTGAAATACTTGGTGCATCGTTCTTATTATTCTACTTGTGAGAAAAATCTTCTTGCTCTAAATTGTTGTTATTCTTGATCCGTGGATTAAAATTCTGTTTTAAAGTTACATGCTATTTTTTCTTTTGTGAAAACTTGAAAATAATACGTTCTAAAATTGTTTAAAAGAATATATATTTCATGAAATTTTTGTTACTGTGGTAAAATATCTTCTTTTAAATTTGTTTTAAGTGTGTACCTTGTGTGTTGGGTAGGGTAAAAGGATAGAATGTCTTCCAATAAGTTTGAGTTAGAAGTCTGGTAAAGTCTTCAGCACCAGAAGATGAAAGATATCTTACTTCAACAAATATGTGCTAAGGCCATTGATGAGTCTTGGCCTGCAAATCTTGAAGAAAGTAAGAAAAATGAGATAGATGAGATAAATTGGAGTTTTATCCTTCTCCATAGAGGTGGCAAAATTGGCCCGGCCCATGTAGCCCACCTTCTTGGGTTGGGTTGGCCCTAGCCCAAATAAAATTGGGCCAAGATGGCCCGGCCCATCTAGCCCGCGGGCTAGTTGGGCCGGTCCGATTTTGATTTTGATTTTTTTTTTTTGATTTTTTTGATTTTTTTTTGCTCCTTAACACTAATTAACTCATTTTGTTAATAGCCCCAATACATAATTCAAATAATATCAATCTAAAATGATCTAAGTCAAAGTCACCAATAAACATTAGTCCAAAAATATTAGGATCCAACATAAAATTATTTAGATTTAATTAAAATTTAGTTTAATTTAAGTTTCAATCCAAAATATATTTGGTGTGACAAGTAAATTATTTATTTTAAAGTTACTTATAAGTAAATCTTTTAATTTAAGCAAAGCATGCTTATATCTTAAAACAATAAGACTAGTATGCTTTTAATATTTGTATTTTTTTTTTAAAAGTGTCTACAAATAATTTACAATTAACAAAAAAATTATTATTTTGAAAGAAAATTGACGTTTATCTAATAACTAATACATGAGAGCCCAAATTTTATAAATTAATCTTTTTAAAAATATCTATATAGTCTAAATTTATCTAAGATTGTATTTGATATAATGTATTAGATTGTATAAAAAATTTATTTAAAAAAAAAGAAAATTAAGATAAGTTGGGCCAATGGGCTGGGCTGGGCTAGCATATTTCTAGCCCATACAAAACTGGGCTGGGCCAGCCCAGTCCAGTTTCATGTGTGGCCCTATTCTGGGGGGTTGGACTGGCTCAACCCAGCCCATTTGCCAGCTCTACTTCTTCATCTATCTGACAATGTCCTTAGGCAAGTTGGGGACACTAAAACTATTGCTCTACTTTGGGAAAAGTTGGAGTCTCTTTTATGTCTAAAACTCTCCCAAACAAATGTTATCTTTTAAAACAATATTACAGTTTTAAGTTTAATCTCAATATCAGTTTAGAAAAAAATTTAGACAGATTTAACAAGATAATAAAAAACTTGTCTGGTTGTGATGAAAAACTATACGAGGGTCAAAAAGTTGTTACTATTTTAAACTCTCTAGGTGAGAAGTATAAAGAAGTTAGAAATGCCTTGGAGTATGGTAGAGAAAATCTTACTGTTGAAATAATATACAACTATTTTAAGACTAAAGAATTAGAATTTAAAAGTGACCAAAAAGAACAAGTGGCTAGGAGAAGTTTAATGGTAAAAGAAAAGAATCATACTAAGCACAACTACAACAAGTCTTCTAATAATAATAATAAGAAAAATGGTTCTGTTGAAAAAGAAGGGTCAAAGCCTAGAAATAAGTAAAGTGCAAAAGGGAAAAATGTTATTTTTGTGAAAAACTAGGCATTTTATAAAAGATTGTTATAAACGGATAGTTGAATTAAAAGAGAAATTCTATTCAATGGGCAACTGACATTGCTTACAATGAAGCTGCTGCTGTCAATGATCAAGTTTTTGTGACCTCTAGCTTATCCATCAATCAAGATTGAACTCTTGATGTTCTTTTCATATGTGTCTTGATAAGACCTAGTTTTATGAGTTCTGTTAAATAAAAGAGGGACATATAATTACGGAAAACGATATATGTTGCAGTATAACAGGGATTGGAAAAGTCATGTTAAAACTAAAGAACAACAATATCTTTATTTTAGATAAAATAAGACATGTTCCCGACCTCCAAAGAAATTTAATTTCTCTTGGCATCTTGGATGACCAAAATTACAACACTACCATATCAAATGGACAATTGAAAATGTGTAAAGGTAATTTTGAAATAATTAGTTCTTCAAAAGAAAATAGCATTTATACTTTGCAAGCACTACCTTTAAAAAGCAATAATTTTGCTGCCTACATCACTCAAAATGATAAATCTATTGTATGGAACAAGAGACTTGGTCATATAAGTGATAAAGGCATACAAATTTTAAATCATGAGGGTGTGTTTGGCAAAGATAAAAATGAGAAATTAACTTTCTATGAACAATGTGTAATTGGGAAACAAAACAGATTACCTTTTAAAACTGAAACTCATAAATCTATATTTGTCTTAGAGTATTTACATGCAGACCTATGGGGTCCTGCACTTGTAAATACTTTACTGATTTCATATTCTACTTGTTAGTGGTTGATGACTTCTTAAGAAAAGTATGGACTTTCCTTCTAAAATCTAAGTACGAGACTTTTCAAGTCTTAGAGGACAAATAATGGACTAGAGTTATGCAATTTTGAGTTTGACAATTTCTGCACAAACTTTGGTATTCTTAGGCATATGATTACCACTTACATCTCTTAGCAAAGTGGAGTTGCTAAGAGAATGAATAGAAATATCTTATAAAAAGTAAGATGCATGCTTCATAATTCTAGTCTTCCAAAACTATTTTGGGGAGAATCTGTAAAAACAGCAACCCACCTTATAAATAGGTGTCCCTCAAGTGCTTTAAACCACAAAACTCTTGATTTCATGTGGAATGGTTACAACCCTGATTACTTCAGTCTTAAAATCTTTGGTTGAGATGCTTATGCGCATCAAAATGATGGTAAGCTTGAGCCGAATGCCTTAGAATGTGTTTTTCTTCGTTATAGGGGAGGGTATAAAGAGTTACAGATTGTAGGTTGGAGAAATAAGGGGTTTTAAGGTAATAATCAACATAAATGTTCTCTTCAATGAAGAAGATATGCCTTGTTTGAAAATATTGTCTCTAAAAATGAAAAAATTGTTGAATAACAATTTGAAAATCTTCTTCAAACAAGTCCTTTAACCCCCACTAAAATTGAGGTGGATTATGAGCAAACTAATATTCTAGATCAAAGAACTATGAAAATATTTTAGAAAATCAACATATGGAAGAAGAAGTCACTCCTTCTAACGTAGAAGACTATCAACTTGCAAGGGAGAGAGAGAGAGAAGAAGAAGAAGAAGAAGAAGAAATGTTGGCCCTCCTGCTAGGTTAGATAAAACTGGCCTTGCTTTAGCCCTTAATGCTCAACCATCAACTGGGAATGAGTCTGCTGCCTCTTATGAAGAGGCTATGAGTTAAAAAGACTCAAAACATTGGCTTGCTACAATGCAAGAAGAAATGAAGTCTTTAATAAAAAATTCAACTTGGACTTTGGTTAGTAAACCCAAATTACAATAGGTAATTAACTGTAAATGATTTACAAAATAAAGGAAGGGAAAACTGAGGGTGGGAGTCCTAGATATAAAGCCATATTGGTAGCAAATGGTTTTATCGAAAAGGAAGGTATTGGCTACAATGAAATATTTTCACCTGTAGTCAAATACATTTCCATCAGGATATTGCTTGCCTTAGTGGTCCAATTCCCAATTGAATTGGACCAATTAGATGGTAAGACAACTTTCTTACATGGTGATATAGATGAAACAATATTTATGTCTCAACCTAAAGGATTTGAAAAATCTGGAAAGAATAATTTGGTGTGCCTCCTAAAAAAGTCCCTCTATATATGGCTTAAAAAAAGCCCCTAGGCAGTGGTATAAGAAGTTTTATTCTTATGTGCAAAGCATTGGTTTCGGTACAAATAACTTTGATCGTTGTTTTTATTAAAAAGGCAATGGTGGTCCTAATTCTATTCATCTTTTACTTTATGTGGATGACATTTTGCTTGCAAGTTTTGATATGCAAGAAATTCAATCTGTAAAAGAAAAACTTAATTATAAGTTTGAAATAAAAAATCTAGTTGTTGCAAGAAAAATTCTTGGCATAGAAATTAAAAGGGATGGGACTTATTCTTGAATCAACACACTTTTATCACTAAAATTCTTAAAAAGTTTAAAATGATTGAAGCTAAGTCTATGACCTTAACTTTAGCAAACCACTTTACACTCTCTTTTGATCAGTCCCCCAGAACTGAAGAATAATTAATAAGGATGGAAATATTTCCTTATTCTAATGATATAGGATAAATTATGTACATAATGGTCTGTACCAGATCTGATCTTGCTCATGCTATAAGTGTGATAAGTAGATTTGTGGGTAACCCTGGTAATTATCATTGGGATGCAATGAAATGGCTCTTTAGATACATAAAAGGTTCTGCTTGTCTAGGATTAGAGTTTAAGAAAGGTAAATAGGGAATCTGCCTTAGTGGTTTGTAGACTCTGATTTTGCTAAGGATAGGAACAACAGAAAGTCTAATTCCTTTTACGTTTACACTATAAATGGTTGTTGCATAAGTTGAAAATCCCAACTTCAAAAGTTGCTGGCTCTGTCCTCAATAGAGGCAGAGTATATTGTAGCAACTGATGATATAAAAGAAGGTGTTTGGCTCAAATGTTTATTTAGTGAATTAGGATTCATTGATAAGAATGTTGTGTTATATTCAGATAGCCAGAGTGCAATTCATTTAAGTAAAAATCTTATTTTCCATGATAGAACAAAGCACATTGAGGTAAAATTTATTTTATCAGAGATGTAATAGAAAAGGAAATTATAAAGTTGAATAAGATATCAACCTTGAACAATTCAACTGATATGAGAACCAAAATTTTACCTTTAAACAATTTTAAAAATTGTTTAACTTTATTAAATATTGATTGTGGCTAATTGTCCTCTTTTAAGTGCAGGTGAGGAGCAAATGAACCAAAGGTTGGTAGCTTCTATCACTAAGGTGTCCAAATGAAGTTGTTAAAGCCAAGAGTTGTTTGGTTTATGAATAAGCCCACTTATGATTGGATCAATCTTTAGCATCCCAATTTTTTTTTTAAGTGGAAAGCTGATTCATCTTCATCTTCATATTGTGACACATGGAAGCTTGGGCGGTTAGATCTTGAGCTTCTAGTGCTGTCTAATGATAAAGGCAATCGAGTCTCATTTTTCAGATGTAACTTTTGGCGCTTTATTTTCTGGGCAATATACTTTCGTTTCTTATGAAAACCTTTGATTTTCATGTATGCTTAGTGTATAAGTCTGAACGAGAAATATTTTGGGTTCATATTGATGAACAGTAACATTCTGAGGGTATTTTGTATACAATGATGTTGTTTATGTGATATACCTTGTAAATGTTGTACTTTGTCACTATTCTTGAAGTTTTCGCCTAGTGGTTAAAGCGTTATCCCATTAGAGATGCTCAACGGGTGATGTAGGTCATTCTTGACTGAATATCTGGGCTTTTGTGGCAAAACAATTCTTTGCGTTCTCTGTTATTTTTTTGTTTATTAATCTTGTCTGGTGTTGGTTGGGGTTTATACAAAACCAATAAGTTATGATAAAAGAATTTTCATTTAAAATTTTAGGTTTTTAATATTACAAATTCTGTTATTATTTAATTAATTATAACATTGGGATCTTGTCATTATTTTTTTCAAAAATATGAAGTACTACTACTCAGAGGAAATAAAAAATTCAAAGAAAAAAGCATGAAAATACATTATCAAACTAGCTAATTATTAAAATTGTAGACTATACAAACAAGGAGACAACCATCCAATTAATTTATTTTACAACTTGCAAAAGATATTAAAAATTAAAAATTATCACAAATGACTGAAAAAGAATGTAAAAAACTAAAAATTCAGCATTAATTTTGGGGGAAATGGGTAATCATAGAAAAGTAAGCTTTGGAGAGGAAGCGAGATGAACACTTGAAATCGAGAAAAGCCCAATATACAAAAAATTGAGACAATTTCATTGGGAAAAATGGTGAGTACTCAGTTAAGGAAAAAAATCTTCCTTTGATTATTGTGTCATAATGGTGCATTGGGTTGGCCAGAAGCCTAGAACTGATGAAGTCGGAGACTTGGTTCGATCAGAATTCGACGTTGACACTAACAACAGAATCTGGAGAGGTGAAATTGGAGATGTCGATGCAAAGGAAATTTGGTGAAAATCACTACTCTTCACTTTGAAAATGTAATCGTTCAGTGGGTGAGTTTGGACGTGGATAGATGGGATGTGGGCGGGTTTGGGTTATTTTAAAGAGATAGGTTGGTTTTGGATTTGGGCTAAGGCTTTGTGAATTGGACCGAACTACAAATTAATTAGGTCGGACTACAACTTGAAAAATAACTTTTTTAAATTAAGTTTATTGGATTTGGGCTATCGCTGGCCTGCACCCTTTACATCCGCCTTTGATGAATGGACAAGCAAAATGATTTAAGCCCTGCATTAGGAGAGTAAAATTTGGTTGTAAATGTTTTCAGTTTTTCCTTTATTATGGTCTAAGCATTTTTCTCTTAATGTGCCTTCAGTTACAAAGTTAGAACGTTTTCTCATTGATTGAAATTGGTAACACATGGACGTTCTTGATGGGAGGAAATGCATAAATATAAGGTTTGGTCACTAAGTTCAAGCACCATTTTCTTCTTTGTCATACACCATCATACGGGGTGTTCTAAGGGCTTAGAAGTACCAAGACCAAGATAAACTCCATATCAAAAATTGAATAAAAAAGACGACAATGGTAGGAGGTAATCTTTGATCCTTTTGCGCATTGATCTAAGTGATGTTTAGATGTTTTGAAGCATGTTAGTTCGTATTTCATGTCTAACATTTGGTATCAGAGCAAGTTGAACCTCTGTCTTGTTGTTTTGAGTTCTAAGGAAAACATTCGTAAAATACCATGAGAATTTCTTTTGATTCCAAAATTGATTTTTCAAACATTTGATGCAAAGTGAGGTTAGAAATCATTGGGTAATTGGATTGCTAACATTTCTATGATTTGAAAAGTCGATTTTGGTTAAGAATCTGATGGGTCTACAACCAGATTTGAAATCGGGTCATACGAGTCAAATGAACTGGTTGGAGGTTGAAAATGATGTGCTATTTTTCTTGTCATTTTGATGCATTTTCATCTGATTAGACTTTTGTGCAATCATTTTAGAATTCAAATTTTTTGCCAGAAAAAAAATTAAAATTTAGGAATTATTCTCATAACACTTAATTTTAAATATAAAATTTAAATGTCTAGTGATCCATATAATGTTGATTAATTAAGATTAGCAACATCATCTTTAATTAAATAAAATTATATATTATGTTTCTTTAGAATCACATAAGGATTTGTAGACATTAGTTGTAATTAATTATACTTAATATAATAAATTTTGTCCCACGTGAACTTTTATTATATTTATATAATTAATTAGGATAAAATATCAAATTATTTTCTTAATATACATACCCACGAGAATTATGAATTAGTACATAATTTGATAGTTTTATCATATTGTAGGATAGAATATCAAATTATTATCATAATGTATCCATAAATCATGAATTAAGTACATAATTTGATAATTCTACCATAAGGAACACATGAATTTTCTTGAATTAAAAATTTAGTCTATAGGCAATTTTTTATGTCATTAGATTCATTTTTGTATGATTTACATTGGTAAAATATGAAATTTATTCAATTAGACCTCAAATTTTGACATAAGCATTTATAAAATTTATGCAGCTTCACAGCCTGCTAATTTCTCTGATATTCGTTGCGATATTTCTAAATTAAAGAGTGATAACTATAAGACATGGAAGGACATAATTCTTCTCCATCTAGGATAGATGGACATTGACTATGCTATTAGGAAAGATGAACCACCAGCAATCACTTATACCAGCACTTCAGTGAACATCGTGCTTTATAAACAATGGGAGCGATCTAATCACCTCAGCGTGATGCTCAGTAAGACTAAAATTTCTGATGGTATACGTACTTCCGTCGATTAGCATGAAAAGGTCTGGGACTTGCTGAAAGCAATTGATAACCAATTCGTCACTTTAAATAAGGCATTGGCAAGAAACCTAATCATGAAGTTATCATCAACAAGACCCTAGTGTGAAAGGTGTGCATGAGCACTTCATGCAGATGAGAGACATTTTGGCTCAACTTAAGAAACTCGAGGTTAGATGTCCGACTCTTTCCTGGTGCACTATATCATGAACACCTCCCACAACAGTACGAGCCATTCAAAATCTCGTGCAACACACATAAGAATAAATGATCAATCAATGAATTAATGACCACATGTGTTTAAGAAGAATGGAGGCTTGTGATGGAGCATGGTGAAAGTGCAATGCTTACTACAATGCACGGAAAAGACAAACCTTTAGAAGGAGAAAGGTAAAAATACCACCTCCAGACTAATATCAAGAAAGAGCCCACATGCTATTTATGTAAGAAGAAGGGACACATGAAGGAGTGCGCTAAATTCAATAAATGGCTTGAAGATAAAGGTAATCCAACTTTGTTTGATTGTTATGAATCCAATATGGTTAATGTTAATATTAACACCTGATAGATTGACTTTGGTTCTACAATCTATATTGCAAACTCCTTGTATGGTATGCAAAACTTAAAGAAGCCAGTGGGAAGTGAACAAAGCATCTTATTTGAAAACAAGATGGGCTCACATGTGGAGGCTATATGGACGTGTTTTAATTTTGCTTTTGTTTTAGAATTAGATAGGACCTTCTATGTTCCAAATTTGTCACGAAACTTGATTTCAGTTCCAAAATTGTACATTTGGGATATTCCTTAAATTTTTCAAATACATTAGTGAATTTGTTTTATAATTCTGATTGTGTTGGGAATGGTATTTTGTCTGATGGTCTTTATCGTATTAATTTACAAGACAATGCTACTTATAGATAGAATTAAGAGATTAGTGAATGATGGAGTACTTACTACTCTAGATTTTACTGATTTTGAGACATGTGTGGACTGTATTAAGAGAAAGCAGACCAACAAGTCCAAGAAGGTGCTAATAGGAGTTCAAACATTAGAAATCATACATACTGATATTTGTAGTCTAGAAATGGACTCACATGATCAAAAATATTCCATCACATTTATTGATGATTACTCTCGATATATGTACCTCTACTGGCTTCATAACTAAAGCGAAGCATTAGATGCCTTTAAGATCTTTAATGCTGAAGTAGAGAAACAATGCGAAAAGAAAATAAAAATCGTGAGATCAGACAGATGTGGAGAGTATTACGGTAGGTACACTAAGGATGAACACTAAGTTTCTTCAAAAGCATGGAATAGTTACTCAATACACCATGTCTGGTTCACCATACTAGAATGGTTTGGCAGAAAGAAGAAACTAAACATTATTGGACATGGTACGGAGTATGCTTAGCAGCTCTAATCTCCATAAATCTTTGTGGACTAAAGCACTAAAGACGGTAGTGTATACATTAAATCGAGTTCCAACCAAGGCTGTTCCAAGGATGCCATTTGAATTTTGGAAAGGTTGGAAACTAATTTTGCAACATAGGTGCATTTGGGAATGCCTGTCTGAAGTGAGGATTTATAATCTACAAGAGAAAAAGCTGGACCCAAGAACCATTAGTGGATTTTTTGTTGGATATGCCGAAAGGTCTAAAGGGTACAAATTTTATTGTCCATCTCACAACACTTGGATTATGGAATCAAGAAACACAGAGTTTCTTCAGAATGAGTTGATCAGTGGGAGCGATCAAATCAGAAAGAAAGTTCTTGAGCATAATCATTCATAATCCCAACCTTCCAACTCAAGTGATAGATTGGTTATAATTCACAGCACCTCTCAAGTACCAACTGGTGTTGAACAACCAATTAATGAATTTCCACAACATTCCAGTGGATCAAATAATCCAGGAATTACGAGAACTTCCTAACAGCCGGTTGAACCACAAGCTTCTCCTCAATAGCTAGTTGAACTTTCTGAACAGCCGATTGATACAACATTAATGAGATCAACTAAAACTAAGATGTCGGCAATTCCTAGTGATTATATAATGTACCAACAAGAATTTGACTACAATATTGGAGCTGAAAATGATCTTGAGTCATTATCACAAGCCATGAGTTGCAAAGAGTTAGAATTATGGTATAATGCCATGAAGGAAGAGACGTGTTCTATGAAGAGTAACAGAGTTTGGGATCTTGTTGAGTTTTCTGATGGTGCAAAATCTATTTGCTGTAAATAGGTCTTTAAGACTAAGAATGACTCGTTAGGCAACATTAAAAAATAAAAGGTAAGACTCATTGCTAAGGGATTCATTGATTACATGGAAACCTTTTCTCCTGTATCTAAGAGAGATTTCTTGCACATTATCTTGGCATTAGTAACCCATTTTGTCCTTGAGTTGCAACAAATGGATGTGAAAACGGCTTTTCTCAATGTAGATCTAGAGGATGAGGTTTTTATGAAACAACTTGAAGGATTTCCTTCTAGTGGCAGTGAGCATTTGGTCTGTGAGCTTAAGAAATCCATATACGATTTAAAACAAGCATCCCATCAATGGTATTTTAAATTTCGTAGGGTAATTTCTTCATTCGGATTTGTTGAGAACCCTATGGATCAATGTATATACCAAAAGGTTAGTGGGAGTAAGATTTGTTTTATTCGTGGATGACATTTTGCTTGCATGGTTTGCTATATGAGGTAAAACAATCTCTCTATAAAAATTTCGATATAAAGGATATGGTTGAGGCATCTTATGTCATTGGCATTAAGATAGAGACAAATTTTGAGGCATCTTGGGTTTGTCTCAGGAAACCTACATCAATAAAGTTTTAGAGAGATTTCGGATAAAGGATGTGTAGCTCCCATTATGAAGGGTGACAAGCAAATCAACATCAGGGTACATTTTTATGATGGCCAGTGGAGCTGTATCATGGAGGAGTGCCAACAGACCTTGACTGCTACTTTCATATGGAAGCCGAGTTCATCTCTTGTTTTGAGGCTACTTCACACGGTATATGGATTAAGAGTTTCGTAAATGGGCTTGAAGTTATGGATTCTATTTCTAGGCCATTAAGAATTTAATGCGACAATTCAGTTGCTGTATTTATGGCTAAGAGCAACAAAAGTATAAGTCGAAGTAAACACGTCGACATTAAATACTTAGCCATATGGGAACATATTAAAGAAAAGAAAGTGGTCAATGAGCACGTCAGTAGTGAGTTGATGATTGCTGATCCTTTGACTCAGAGCATGACACCATTGAAATTCAAGGATCATGTAGATAAAATGGAACTTGGTTCCACTATGTGATTGTATATGTTTGAATTGAACTCTTATTTATTGTGACGTTTTCTCATATTCATGTGCACCTTAGTTTATTTGAAAAAATATATCTATATAGGACCAAGAATAAACATAAGGTTTAATCATTAAATAATGTTGCCACATGAAGAATAGTAATTGAGAAACTGAATGCATTGTAATACATGGAATGTAATACTCATTGTTATAGGATTTACCACCATGATTCATGTATTTATTTCTTAAGAAAAAACAATAAATGGAATTAAAGACATAAGTTAAACCTATGGACCAAGTGGAAGAATGTAAACGTTTTCCCATTTTCCCTTTATTATGGTCCACACGTTTTCCTCATTCAGTTACAAAGTTAGAACATTTTCTCATTGATTGGGCTGAAAAATTGGTAATTGATGAACGTTCTTGATGGGAGGACATCTATAAATATACAGTTTGGTCCCTAAGTTCAATCACCATTTTTTTCTTTGTCATATACCACCATACAAGATGTTTTGAGGGCTTAGAAGTGCCAAAACCAAGAGAAACTCCACATCAAGAACCGAACGAGAAAGTTGGCAATGGCGTGAAGATCCTTTTGTGCATTGATCTAAGTGTTGTTTAGATATTTTGAAGCATGTTAGATCGTATTATACGTCTAACATGGGCAAGTAAGCCCTGCAGTACAAGAGTAAGAATGGGCGAGTGTGCAAGATCAAAGTGACCCATATCAGTTTAAGAGTTGGTTTCAATTCAAGTCAAGTATGTTGGGTAGTATGCCCATATAGTATAGTTTTTGCTGTAATAAAATAACAATTTTATGATAAATAGAAGTTTGTTCTTTTTATTTATTATTATTGCATTTGTTTAATATTGAGTATGTAAACAAAGTGCCAATGATCACTTGTGATAATATAAGTTGGATACTTGCGTTGAGAAGTATAGTGTGATACAACTTATATTTTGATCATCAATAAAATTGTTCACAACTAATGTATAAGGGTTGGCGCCTTGTACCGGAAGGTTGTAGTGTTGACTATTTAATCATTCGGGTTTGCGATTTGTCCTTATCGCAGAAATGGATTAATGATGACACTAGTACACTAAGAGTGTATTGAACGGACCACGTGTCGAATTTAATTATAAAGCATGACCGTGCGAATAATTAAATTCCACTTGATCACCGAGTATTTCATCTAAATCCCTTGACAGGATTGTGTATATCTTTTCGTTAGTTTAATAGTTCTTTGATTCACCAATGGGTGAGATCAATTTAATTGATCAAATATCTCGGTGAGTTTGGAGCTTGAGAATGAGCGAAGTAGAGAACACGAATTCGTGTCGGGAACTGTCACCCTGAAAAATGGGTCGAGTGACAACTTAAGTATTTTCTGTTGAACGGTTATAAATCTGAGCTCAGTGTTTAGCGACGGCTAAACTTCGACATCTGTGAATTAGTTCACAGGACCGTTGAAGAAAATGTAACTTAAAGTTAGTGAGAATAATTAGAAGGGCAAAACGGTCATTTATGCTCATACCTAATTATCGGATCTCAGACAGGGATGAATTATATATACGGTAGGTCAGAGGAAAGTATTACAGCTTCTGTAATTTTATATATTTCGAGAGTGCAGTCTCTTGCCTTTAGTGGAAAAAGCAAAAGACTAATAATTAGATTGAGGGGTCTAGGGTCGACTAGACGGAATCTAATTATTGGAGCTTGGAAAATATATGTCCGATCAGGTCCCTGTGGTAGCTCTATAAAGTTATGGACTTAATCACAATTACTATAAAAGTTTTGGACTTAATTGTAATTGTAATATAAGTTCAGGGATTGCACGTGTAGTTAAATCAATCCTAAACTAATTGGACTTGGATGCAATCAGGACTCTTGTCGTTGTTTGCAATCAGATTACTTGCCGTTATTTATATCACATTGCTTGTGATGTAAATTCATTCCAATTCATTCAATTGATTCAATCAAGAAAAGAGAAGAAATTAAGTTTCTCAGTTTTCTAGATCTGACCAGTCCAGAAATTAGTTTTAGTTTTTGGTTAAAATTAAAAGGTGCCCACACGCCGGTGTAATCCAGACTTCGGAGAATACCATAGAAGGCTTGAACGTTGGAAGCACCAAGTTCGTGATTCAAAAGCAGCAAGTTCGTGAATCAGATCCAGATCAATATTGTTTATCGATTCAGGTATAATACTAATCCATTAGTATTTAATTATAATAAATACGTGAACATCTAGCAAAGATCCTGGTTTTATGAATTAAAGAAAATTTTTGTTTTCTGGCTAATTCTCGTGCCAGTTTCCAACAAGTGGTATCAGAGCGGTCTAGATCGTTCACGTGTTTGTTATATTATCTAGATCTGATATTTGCATGTTCTAGTCGAGCGATGTCTAGGATTATCTGTTTATATGTTGATTGAATAATTGATATTATTTTAAACTGTGATCCAATTATTTTGTGGCCCCAATTATTCATTGTATTTCGTTATTTTGAGTCTGTAACAAGATAGGTGGATTACGACTCCATCATCTTGATTTAATTTTTAATTGCAAAATAGTTTTAATTGTGAGCCCTAAATTGGGACTGGTTAATTTTTGTAATTATTGAAGATTCAAGATTAGACCGACGAAAAGAAAAAATTAGACAGCTGGAACACAGATCAGACGTCGCCGGAGATCTGCCATCATGCAAAGGCGCGCCGGAGGCGTACCAGTTGATCTGCGTTCGCGCAGATCAGTAGGTGCGCCGGCGCACCAGTTAATCTGCGCAATCACAGATCAGCAGCGCGATGGAGGCTCACCAGCTGATCTGCGCGAACGCAGATCAGCAGCACGCCGGAGGCGCGCTACAGATAATCTGCGCGAGCGCAGATCAGTCGCGCCGGAGATCTGCGCTCGTCGCGGATCTGCGCAGCGGGCGCAGGTCTGGTCGCGGATCTGCGCGACCTGATGCGCGCTGATCCGGCGCTGGATCCGCGTGCAGCAGCGCGCCGGTGCGAGAACCTGGGCGCGATCTCGCCGGATCTGGACTTCCGATGCAGATCTGGTGGATTCCGTCCATGGTACTTTTCCGGCGGCTGTGGTGGTTGTTTGTTTTGAGAAGGAGACTCAATGAAGAAGAAGACTTTGTTTGGTTGCTGGGATAACTTCTGTTTGGTTCCAAGAATAATGGGTGTTTGGTTACAATTATTCCTTGGACTTGTTTGGCAATTGGAGCAAAGTTATGGGCTGAAGTTGTAAATTAAATATTGGGCTTGGATCCAATTAGTTTTTTAATTTATTTCTTGAGTCTTGTTTTGGGCCACAAATAATTGTTAAATTTATTGCTAATGTTTGCTTTAAATATTTGTTTGAATTATTATTATTCTGTAAATCATGTCATATAGAATTAATTTTGGCATCGCTCGTGACACTTAGAATATAATGCATTTTATTGAAATATTGTTTTTTTCCTCGATTAATTTAATTTAAATTAAATTTTTCTGGAAAGGAAAATTCGCAATAATTAAACTGTATGTTAATTTGATTAATGTGAACAGTTGGTAATTATTTTAAATTAAAATCCATTATTTTAAAATATTGAGTGGGAGAGGATATTTATTTAAATAAAAATCCACGGTCTCCTTTTGTCAATCCATAAGCAACAGAATGCGTTAGCCTCGTGCCGGTAACGCAACGGACTCCCTATAGGAGGGCTGCGTAATTCAGGTTGTTTGATTGGATTCCTTTTTGGTAAGATCGTCTAGATAGAATATAATTTGAGATCATCCTATAGATGGCGGGATTATTTTTCAAGTATTTAGAGATCTAGACAAAGGTTATACACTCAAATCGAGATTATCTTCGAACCTCCTATAGAGGCTCTCGTTTATAATCTTGGTGACCAAATAAAGCGATACTGGATTTATCTGGACATTTATTGTCAAGATATGATTTGTCTAGTGGGAGGATCCCAGCTTAATCAGTGGACACGGTGACCTTTCCTATAGAGAGGCCTGTTGGATCACAAGGATTAAGTAGTCGTTACATTATTGTAGTTTTATGGATCTACATGTGCATTCATGTATCATATGTTAAATTCACTGCTCAATTTTAATATGCAATAATTTTGTTATTTTCAGCAAAATGTCTCTCAATCCATTTTCCGTTATCCTAAAACAAAACCAACTAACCGGGGAAAATTATGTGGATTGGAAACGTAACCTAATGATTGTTCTCACCGTTGAGAAAATTGATTTTGTGCTTGAAGAAGATTGGCCTGAGCAACCCACTGAGACTGCAAGCAAGGACATGAGGGATGCTTATGATAAGTGGGTAGCTGCAGACAAGTTGGCTCGCTGTTACATTTTGGCATCAATGTCAAATGTGTTACAGCAGAAGCATGACAGTCTTGAGACCTCTTATGACATAATGAAAAGCCTCAAGGACATGTTTGCACATCAAAGTAGGAGAGCTCGGTTCGAAGTCATTCGTACCTTACAGAACATCCGTATGAAACCCGGAACGTCAGTGAAGGACCATATGTTAACCATGATTGGACACTTCAATGTGGCGGAGAATCTGGGTGCAACCATTGATGCAAATACTCAGGTTGATATGGTATTGAACTCTTTGCCTGATATGTTTTCACAGTTTACTGTGGACTATCACTTACACAAGATGGATATGCCATTGACTGAGCTAATGAACGAGTTGCAAAATGTGGAAAGTGGTCTGAAGGCCAAAGGTGGTAATGCTCATGCAGCAATTGGTAGCTCCTCTAGTTCCAAGCCGAAAGGCAAAGGCGGAAAGAAAAGGAAGAGAGCTAGCAATAAGCCAGTAAGCAGCAAAAAGACCAAAGCAGATGGAAAGCCGAAAGGCAAGTGTTTCAGCTGCGGCGAGAAAGGTCACTGGAAGAAATACTGTCCCAAAGCACTAGCTAAACAAAAGCAGAGTGCGGGTGAGTTTTTCATAACTGAGTCTTGTTTGGTGGTTGATTCTACATATTCCTGGGTTGTAGATTCTGGAGCTACTAATCATGTTTGCATGTCAATGCAGGTGCTTCAGGAGAGCAGAAAACTCAATGAAGGCCAGTTTACTATCACAGTCGGCACAGGAGCAGTAGTTTCGGCGAGAGCTGTAGGAGTAGTTTATTTTTATTTCAGTAGTGGTAGGCGTTTAATTCTTAAAGACTGTTATTATGTCCCGCAAATGAAGCGGAATTTGATTTCCATTTCTTGTTTAATAGGACAGGGTTATTCTCTTGATTTTGCGCCTGATAAAGCGCTTTACATTTTGATGAATAAAGCTCCTATTTGTGCCGGATATTTGATGAATGGTCTTTATATATTAAACTATTCCACGAATGAAATTAATAATACTTCTGCAAACCATAATAAACAAAATACATACCATACTAGTGATACTTATTTATGGCATCTTAGACTTGGACACATCAACCTTAACAGGATACAGAGACTGGCAAAGGATGGTCCACTTAACTCAGTTAAGGTCGAACCATTGCCGGTCTGTGATTCTTGTTTGGAGGGTAAGATGACCAAAAGATCCTTTCTAGCAAAAGGACATAGAGCCAAAGAAGTATTAGAACTAGTTCATTCTGATGTATGTGGACCTATGAATACACCAGCGAGAGGGGGATATGAGTATTTTATCACCTTTACAGATGATTACTCTAGATTCGGATACATTTACCTGATGACTCGAAAGTCGGAGGCTTTTGAGAAATTCAAAGCATATCGGACTGAGGTCGAGAAACATTTGAGTAAAAGTATAAAGACATTTCGATCAGATCGAGGTGGCGAATATCTCTCGGGAGAATTCAGGGACTACTTGACAGAAAATGGTATAGTTTCTCAACTGAGTGCGCCTGGTACACCCCAACAGAACGGCGTTTCAGAAAGAAGAAACAGGACATTGTTAGATATGGTTAGGTCAATGATGAGTTTTTCAACTCTACCTATCTCATTTTGGGGATATGCACTGGAGACAGCCGCTTATATTCTTAACCTAGTTCCATCTAAGTCTGTTCCTAAGACTCCCCTGGAAATATGGAATGGGCGCAAACCAAATTTGCGTCACATCCGAATTTGGGGATGTCCGGCTCATGTGCTGAAAGGAAAGACAGAAAAGTTGGAGTCTAGATCAGAAATATGCCTGTTTGTGGGATACCCTAAAGGTACCAGGGGATACTTTTTTTATAGTCCTCTAGATAGGAAGGTTTTTGTCAGCACAAATACAACCTTCCTAGAGGATAAATATATTAATGAACGTCAGTCCAAAAGTAAGGCTGTTTTGGAAGAAATGAGTGGGAGTAATCCCAACTCGTCAATTCCTGAAACACAACCTAGTGACAGACTACCCATGGTATCGCAAATACCTAGAGAACGTTATCTGAGTGGGAGAAATGATTCATCATCTAATCCCATAGATCAAGAAAACGTTCAAGGTAGTGATGAGGTAATTGTATCACCTGAAGGTGATACTAACATTGATGAAAATGTTACAATTCCAAATGAAGCCACAGTTCAAGATCCACCGCCCCTTAGGCAAAGTCAAAGGGTCATCAGAAAACCATCTAGGTACTTGTTTGTCGAAGAATCCAAACAGGCGATCTCTATAAAACAAGTAGATGATCCGATTTCATATAAGGAGGCTATAAACGACGTGGATGCAGATTTGTGGAAACTAGCTATGAACACTGAGATGGAATCTATGCATTCTAATCAAGTCTGGGAACTTGTAGATGCACCAAAAGGGATAAAACCCATCGGGTGCAAGTGGGTCTACAAAAGAAAGAGAGGAGTAGATGGGAAGGTGGAAACCTTCAAAGCAAGGCTAGTGGCTAAGGGTTTTACCCAAAGAGAAGGTATCGATTACGATGAGACCTTCTCGCCTGTAGCTATGCTCAAATCTATCTGGATTCTTTTATCCATTGCAGCTCATTATGATTATGAGGTGTGGCAAATGGATGTCAAGACGGCTTTTCTTAATGGTCATCTTGAAGAGTGTATCTATATGGTACAACCAGATGGGTTCGTAGAACGTGGTCATGAATCTAAAGTGTGCAAGCTGCAACGGTCCATTTATGGTCTGAAGCAGGCATCAAGATCTTGGAACAAAAGGTTCGACGAGGTGATTAAGACATATGATTTTGATCAGAACTTCGACGAACCCTGTGTCTATAAGAAGATACAGGACAAAAAGGTAATTTTCTTGGTGCTTTATGTGGATGATATTCTACTCATAGGAAATGATGTAGGTATGTTATCATCTACGAAAGCGTGGTTGGCCCAACAGTTTCATATGAAGGATTTGGGTGAAGCTAGTTATGTTCTAGGCATTCAGATCTTGAGAGATCGAAAGAACAAGCTGATAGCATTATCCCAAGCTACATATATTGACAAAATTCTTGTCAGATTTGCCATGCAAGATTCCAAGAAAGGCAATTTGCCGTTCAGACATGGAATTCAACTATCTAAGGAGCAATCTCCAAAAACTCCTGAAGAGATAGAGCGCATGAGTAGAATACCTTATGCGTCAGCAGTAGGTAGTCTCATGTATGCTATGCTATGCACTAGACCTGACATTTGTTATGCTGTTGGTATGATTAGTCGTTATCAATCTAACCCTGGACCGGAACATTGGGTGGCTGTAAAGCATATCTTTAAGTACCTTCGGAGAACAAGGAACCATATGCTAGTTTACTCCTCACCAAACATTGTTCCAGTTGGGTATACAGATTCCGATTTTCAAGCTGATAAAGACTCTCGTAAGTCCACATCAGGATCATTGTTTACACTAGGTGGTGGAGCCATTATATGGAGAAGTATCAAGCAATCATGCATTGCTGATTCCACCATGGAAGCCGAGTATGTGGCATCTTGTGAAGCTGCTAAAGAGGCCGTATGGCTCAAGAAATTCCTAATGGACATTGAGGTGGTGCCTGCATCATCACAGCCCATAACATTGTACTGTGACAATAGTGGGGCAGTGGCAAATGCTAAAGAACCAAGGAGTCATCAAAGGGGAAAACATATAGAACGGAAATATCATCTCTTAAGAGAGATTGTTAGTCGTGGAGATGTAATTGTCAGCAAAATTGCTACTGAGGATAACCTCGCGGACCCATTTACTAAAAGCCTTTCGGCTAAAAGTTTTGAGGGACATCTGCAAGGTATGGGGTTGCAAGACATGACATATATACTCTAGGGCAAGTGGAAGAATTGTTGGGTAGTATGCCCATATAGTATAGTTTTTGCTGTAATAAAATAACAATTTTATGATAAATAGAAGTTTGTTCTTTTTATTTATTATTATTGCATTTGTTTAATATTGAGTATGTAAACAAAGTGCCAATGATCACTTGTGATAATATAAGTTGGATACTTGCGTTGAGAAGTATAGTGTGATACAACTTATATTTTGATCATCAATAAAATTGTTCACAACTAATGTATAAGGGTTGGCGCCTTGTACCGGAAGGTTGTAGTGTTGACTATTTAATCATTCGGGTTTGCGATTTGTCCTTATCGCAGAAATGGATTAATGGTGACACTAGTACACTAAGAGTGTATTGAACGGACCACGTGTCGAATTTAATTATAAAGCATGACCGTGCGAATAATTAAATTCCACTTGATCACCGAGTATTTCATCTAAATCCCTTGACAGGATTGTGTATATCTTTTCGTTAGTTTAATAGTTCTTTGATTCACCAATGGGTGAGATCAATTTAATTGATCAAATATCTCGGTGAGTTGGGAGCTTGAGAATGAGCGAAGTAGAGAACACGAATTCGTGTCGGGAACTGTCACCCTGAAAAATGGGTCGAGTGACAACTTAAGTATTTTCTGTTGAACGGTTATAAATCTGAGCTCAGTGTTTAGCGACGGCTAAACTTCGACATCTGTGAATTAGTTCACAGGACCGTTGAAGAAAATGTAACTTAAAGTTAGTGAGAATAATTAGAAGGGCAAAACGGTCATTTATGCTCATACCTAATTATCGGATCTCAGACAGGGATGAATTATATATACGGTAGGTCAGAGGAAAGTATTACAGCTTCTGTAATTTTATATATTTCGAGAGTGCAGTCTCTTGCCTTTAGTGGAAAAAGCAAAAGACTAATAATTAGATTGAGGGGTCTAGGGTCGACTAGACGGAATCTAATTATTGGAGCTTGGAAAATATATGTCCGATCAGGTCCCTGTGGTAGCTCTATAAAGTTATGGACTTAATCACAATTACTATAAAAGTTTTGGACTTAATTGTAATTGTAATATAAGTTCAGGGATTGCACGTGTAGTTAAATCAATCCTAAACTAATTGGACTTGGATGCAATCAGGACTCTTGTCGTTGTTTGCAATCAGATTACTTGCCGTTATTTATATCACATTGCTTGTGATGTAAATTCATTCCAATTCATTCAATTGATTCAATCAAGAAAAGAGAAGAAATTAAGTTTCTCAGTTTTCTAGATCTGACCAGTCCAGAAATTAGTTTTAGTTTTTGGTTAAAATTAAAAGGTGCCCACACGCCGGTGTAATCCAGACTTCGGAGAATACCATAGAAGGCTTGAACGTTGGAAGCACCAAGTTCGTGATTCAAAAGCAGCAAGTTCGTGAATCAGATCCAGATCAATATTGTTTATCGATTCAGGTATAATACTAATCCATTAGTATTTAATTATAATAAATACGTGAACATCTAGCAAAGATCCTGGTTTTATGAATTAAAGAAAATTTTTGTTTTCTGGCTAATTCTCGTGCCAGTTTCCAACAAGTGGTATCAGAGCGGTCTAGATCGTTCACGTGTTTGTTATATTATCTAGATCTGATATTTGCATGTTCTAGTCGAGCGATGTCTAGGATTATCTGTTTATATGTTGATTGAATAATTGATATTATTTTAAACTGTGATCCAATTATTTTGTGGCCCCAATTATTCATTGTATTTCGTTATTTTGAGTCTGTAACAAGATAGGTGGATTACGACTCCATCATCTTGATTTAATTTTTAATTGCAAAATAGTTTTAATTGTGAGCCCTAAATTGGGACTGGTTAATTTTTGTAATTATTGAAGATTCAAGATTAGACCGACGAAAAGAAAAAATTAGACAGCTGGAACACAGATCAGACGTCGCCGGAGATCTGCCATCATGCAAAGGCGCGCCGGAGGCGTACCAGTTGATCTGCGTTCGCGCAGATCAGTAGGTGCGCCGGCGCACCAGTTAATCTGCGCAATCACAGATCAGCAGCGCGATGGAGGCTCACCAGCTGATCTGCGCGAACGCAGATCAGCAGCACGCCGGAGGCGCGCTACAGATAATCTGCGCGAGCGCAGATCAGTCGCGCCGGAGATCTGCGCTCGTCGCGGATCTGCGCAGCGGGCGCAGGTCTGGTCGCGGATCTGCGCGACCTGATGCGCGCTGATCCGGCGCTGGATCCGCGTGCAGCAGCGCGCCGGTGCGAGAACCTGGGCGCGATCTCGCCGGATCTGGACTTCCGATGCAGATCTGGTGGATTCCGTCCATGGTACTTTTCCGGCGGCTGTGGTGGTTGTTTGTTTTGAGAAGGAGACTCAATGAAGAAGAAGACTTTGTTTGGTTGCTGGGATAACTTCTGTTTGGTTCCAAGAATAATGGGTGTTTGGTTACAATTATTCCTTGGACTTGTTTGGCAATTGGAGCAAAGTTATGGGCTGAAGTTGTAAATTAAATATTGGGCTTGGATCCAATTAGTTTTTTAATTTATTTCTTGAGTCTTGTTTTGGGCCACAAATAATTGTTAAATTTATTGCTAATGTTTGCTTTAAATATTTGTTTGAATTATTATTATTCTGTAAATCATGTCATATAGAATTAATTTTGGCATCGCTCGTGACACTTAGAATATAATGCATTTTATTGAAATATTGTTTTTTTCCTCGATTAATTTAATTTAAATTAAATTTTTCTGGAAAGGAAAATTCGCAATAATTAAACTGTATGTTAATTTGATTAATGTGAACAGTTGGTAATTATTTTAAATTAAAATCCATTATTTTAAAATATTGAGTGGGAGAGGATATTTATTTAAATAAAAATCCACGGTCTCCTTTTGTCAATCCATAAGCAACAGAATGCGTTAGCCTCGTGCCGGTAACGCAACGGACTCCCTATAGGAGGGCTGCGTAATTCAGGTTGTTTGATTGGATTCCTTTTTGGTAAGATCGTCTAGATAGAATATAATTTGAGATCATCCTATAGATGGCGGGATTATTTTTCAAGTATTTAGAGATCTAGACAAAGGTTATACACTCAAATCGAGATTATCTTCGAACCTCCTATAGAGGCTCTCGTTTATAATCTTGGTGACCAAATAAAGCGATACTGGATTTATCTGGACATTTATTGTCAAGATATGATTTGTCTAGTGGGAGGATCCCAGCTTAATCAGTGGACACGGTGACCTTTCCTATAGAGAGGCCTGTTGGATCACAAGGATTAAGTAGTCGTTACATTATTGTAGTTTTATGGATCTACATGTGCATTCATGTATCATATGTTAAATTCACTGCTCAATTTTAATATGCAATAATTTTGTTATTTTCAGCAAAATGTCTCTCAATCCATTTTCCGTTATCCTAAAACAAAACCAACTAACCGGGGAAAATTATGTGGATTGGAAACGTAACCTAATGATTGTTCTCACCGTTGAGAAAATTGATTTTGTGCTTGAAGAAGATTGGCCTGAGCAACCCACTGAGACTGCAAGCAAGGACATGAGGGATGCTTATGATAAGTGGGTAGCTGCAGACAAGTTGGCTCGCTGTTACATTTTGGCATCAATGTCAAATGTGTTACAGCAGAAGCATGACAGTCTTGAGACCTCTTATGACATAATGAAAAGCCTCAAGGACATGTTTGCACATCAAAGTAGGAGAGCTCGGTTCGAAGTCATTCGTACCTTACAGAACATCCGTATGAAACCCGGAACGTCAGTGAAGGACCATATGTTAACCATGATTGGACACTTCAATGTGGCGGAGAATCTGGGTGCAACCATTGATGCAAATACTCAGGTTGATATGGTATTGAACTCTTTGCCTGATATGTTTTCACAGTTTACTGTGGACTATCACTTACACAAGATGGATATGCCATTGACTGAGCTAATGAACGAGTTGCAAAATGTGGAAAGTGGTCTGAAGGCCAAAGGTGGTAATGCTCATGCAGCAATTGGTAGCTCCTCTAGTTCCAAGCCGAAAGGCAAAGGCGGAAAGAAAAGGAAGAGAGCTAGCAATAAGCCAGTAAGCAGCAAAAAGACCAAAGCAGATGGAAAGCCGAAAGGCAAGTGTTTCAGCTGCGGCGAGAAAGGTCACTGGAAGAAATACTGTCCCAAAGCACTAGCTAAACAAAAGCAGAGTGCGGGTGAGTTTTTCATAACTGAGTCTTGTTTGGTGGTTGATTCTACATATTCCTGGGTTGTAGATTCTGGAGCTACTAATCATGTTTGCATGTCAATGCAGGTGCTTCAGGAGAGCAGAAAACTCAATGAAGGCCAGTTTACTATCACAGTCGGCACAGGAGCAGTAGTTTCGGCGAGAGCTGTAGGAGTAGTTTATTTTTATTTCAGTAGTGGTAGGCGTTTAATTCTTAAAGACTGTTATTATGTCCCGCAAATGAAGCGGAATTTGATTTCCATTTCTTGTTTAATAGGACAGGGTTATTCTCTTGATTTTGCGCCTGATAAAGCGCTTTACATTTTGATGAATAAAGCTCCTATTTGTGCCGGATATTTGATGAATGGTCTTTATATATTAAACTATTCCACGAATGAAATTAATAATACTTCTGCAAACCATAATAAACAAAATACATACCATACTAGTGATACTTATTTATGGCATCTTAGACTTGGACACATCAACCTTAACAGGATACAGAGACTGGCAAAGGATGGTCCACTTAACTCAGTTAAGGTCGAACCATTGCCGGTCTGTGATTCTTGTTTGGAGGGTAAGATGACCAAAAGATCCTTTCTAGCAAAAGGACATAGAGCCAAAGAAGTATTAGAACTAGTTCATTCTGATGTATGTGGACCTATGAATACACCAGCGAGAGGGGGATATGAGTATTTTATCACCTTTACAGATGATTACTCTAGATTCGGATACATTTACCTGATGACTCGAAAGTCGGAGGCTTTTGAGAAATTCAAAGCATATCGGACTGAGGTCGAGAAACATTTGAGTAAAAGTATAAAGACATTTCGATCAGATCGAGGTGGCGAATATCTCTCGGGAGAATTCAGGGACTACTTGACAGAAAATGGTATAGTTTCTCAACTGAGTGCGCCTGGTACACCCCAACAGAACGGCGTTTCAGAAAGAAGAAACAGGACATTGTTAGATATGGTTAGGTCAATGATGAGTTTTTCAACTCTACCTATCTCATTTTGGGGATATGCACTGGAGACAGCCGCTTATATTCTTAACCTAGTTCCATCTAAGTCTGTTCCTAAGACTCCCCTGGAAATATGGAATGGGCGCAAACCAAATTTGCGTCACATCCGAATTTGGGGATGTCCGGCTCATGTGCTGAAAGGAAAGACAGAAAAGTTGGAGTCTAGATCAGAAATATGCCTGTTTGTGGGATACCCTAAAGGTACCAGGGGATACTTTTTTTATAGTCCTCTAGATAGGAAGGTTTTTGTCAGCACAAATACAACCTTCCTAGAGGATAAATATATTAATGAACGTCAGTCCAAAAGTAAGGCTGTTTTGGAAGAAATGAGTGGGAGTAATCCCAACTCGTCAATTCCTGAAACACAACCTAGTGACAGACTACCCATGGTATCGCAAATACCTAGAGAACGTTATCTGAGTGGGAGAAATGATTCATCATCTAATCCCATAGATCAAGAAAACGTTCAAGGTAGTGATGAGGTAATTGTATCACCTGAAGGTGATACTAACATTGATGAAAATGTTACAATTCCAAATGAAGCCACAGTTCAAGATCCACCGCCCCTTAGGCAAAGTCAAAGGGTCATCAGAAAACCATCTAGGTACTTGTTTGTCGGAGAATCCAAACAGGCGATCTCTATAAAACAAGTAGATGATCCGATTTCATATAAGGAGGCTATAAACGACGTGGATGCAGATTTGTGGAAACTAGCTATGAACACTGAGATGGAATCTATGCATTCTAATCAAGTCTGGGAACTTGTAGATGCACCAAAAGGGATAAAACCCATCGGGTGCAAGTGGGTCTACAAAAGAAAGAGAGGAGTAGATGGGAAGGTGGAAACCTTCAAAGCAAGGCTAGTGGCTAAGGGTTTTACCCAAAGAGAAGGTATCGATTACGATGAGACCTTCTCGCCTGTAGCTATGCTCAAATCTATCTGGATTCTTTTATCCATTGCAGCTCATTATGATTATGAGGTGTGGCAAATGGATGTCAAGACGGCTTTTCTTAATGGTCATCTTGAAGAGTGTATCTATATGGTACAACCAGATGGGTTCGTAGAACGTGGTCATGAATCTAAAGTGTGCAAGCTGCAACGGTCCATTTATGGTCTGAAGCAGGCATCAAGATCTTGGAACAAAAGGTTCGACGAGGTGATTAAGACATATGATTTTGATCAGAACTTCGACGAACCCTGTGTCTATAAGAAGATACAGGACAAAAAGGTAATTTTCTTGGTGCTTTATGTGGATGATATTCTACTCATAGGAAATGATGTAGGTATGTTATCATCTACGAAAGCGTGGTTGGCCCAACAGTTTCATATGAAGGATTTGGGTGAAGCTAGTTATGTTCTAGGCATTCAGATCTTGAGAGATCGAAAGAACAAGCTGATAGCATTATCCCAAGCTACATATATTGACAAAATTCTTGTCAGATTTGCCATGCAAGATTCCAAGAAAGGCAATTTGCCGTTCAGACATGGAATTCAACTATCTAAGGAGCAATCTCCAAAAACTCCTGAAGAGATAGAGCGCATGAGTAGAATACCTTATGCGTCAGCAGTAGGTAGTCTCATGTATGCTATGCTATGCACTAGACCTGACATTTGTTATGCTGTTGGTATGATTAGTCGTTATCAATCTAACCCTGGACCGGAACATTGGGTGGCTGTAAAGCATATCTTTAAGTACCTTCGGAGAACAAGGAACCATATGCTAGTTTACTCCTCACCAAACATTGTTCCAGTTGGGTATACAGATTCCGATTTTCAAGCTGATAAAGACTCTCGTAAGTCCACATCAGGATCATTGTTTACACTAGGTGGTGGAGCCATTATATGGAGAAGTATCAAGCAATCATGCATTGCTGATTCCACCATGGAAGCCGAGTATGTGGCATCTTGTGAAGCTGCTAAAGAGGCCGTATGGCTCAAGAAATTCCTAATGGACATTGAGGTGGTGCCTGCATCATCACAGCCCATAACATTGTACTGTGACAATAGTGGGGCAGTGGCAAATGCTAAAGAACCAAGGAGTCATCAAAGGGGAAAACATATAGAACGGAAATATCATCTCTTAAGAGAGATTGTTAGTCGTGGAGATGTAATTGTCAGCAAAATTGCTACTGAGGATAACCTCGCGGACCCATTTACTAAAAGCCTTTCGGCTAAAAGTTTTGAGGGACATCTGCAAGGTATGGGGTTGCAAGACATGACATATATACTCTAGGGCAAGTGGAAGAATTGTTGGGTAGTATGCCCATATAGTATAGTTTTTGCTGTAATAAAATAACAATTTTATGATAAATAGAAGTTTGTTCTTTTTATTTATTATTATTGCATTTGTTTAATATTGAGTATGTAAACAAAGTGCCAATGATCACTTGTGATAATATAAGTTGGATACTTGCGTTGAGAAGTATAGTGTGATACAACTTATATTTTGATCATCAATAAAATTGTTCACAACTAATGTATAAGGGTTGGCGCCTTGTACCGGAAGGTTGTAGTGTTGACTATTTAATCATTCGGGTTTGCGATTTGTCTTTATCGCAGAAATGGATTAATGGTGACACTAGTACACTAAGAGTGTATTGAACGGACCACGTGTCGAATTTAATTATAAAGCATGACCGTGCGAATAATTAAATTCCACTTGATCACCGAGTATTTCATCTAAATCCCTTGACAGGATTGTGTATATCTTTTCGTTAGTTTAATAGTTCTTTGATTCACCAATGGGTGAGATCAATTTAATTGATCAAATATCTCGGTGAGTTGGGAGCTTGAGAATGAGCGAAGTAGAGAACACGAATTCGTGTCGGGAACTGTCACCCTGAAAAATGGGTCGAGTGACAACTTAAGTATTTTCTGTTGAACGGTTATAAATCTGAGCTCAGTGTTTAGCGACGGCTAAACTTCGACATCTGTGAATTAGTTCACAGGACCGTTGAAGAAAATGTAACTTAAAGTTAGTGAGAATAATTAGAAGGGCAAAACGGTCATTTATGCTCATACCTAATTATCGGATCTCAGACAGGGATGAATTATATATACGGTAGGTCAGAGGAAAGTATTACAGCTTCTGTAATTTTATATATTTCGAGAGTGCAGTCTCTTGCCTTTAGTGGAAAAAGCAAAAGACTAATAATTAGATTGAGGGGTCTAGGGTCGACTAGACGGAATCTAATTATTGGAGCTTGGAAAATATATGTCCGATCAGGTCCCTGTGGTAGCTCTATAAAGTTATGGACTTAATCACAATTACTATAAAAGTTTTGGACTTAATTGTAATTGTAATATAAGTTCAGGGATTGCACGTGTAGTTAAATCAATCCTAAACTAATTGGACTTGGATGCAATCAGGACTCTTGTCGTTGTTTGCAATCAGATTACTTGCCGTTATTTATATCACATTGCTTGTGATGTAAATTCATTCCAATTCATTCAATTGATTCAATCAAGAAAAGAGAAGAAATTAAGTTTCTCAGTTTTCTAGATCTGACCAGTCCAGAAATTAGTTTTAGTTTTTGGTTAAAATTAAAAGGTGCCCACACGCCGGTGTAATCCAGACTTCGGAGAATACCATAGAAGGCTTGAACGTTGGAAGCACCAAGTTCGTGATTCAAAAGCAGCAAGTTCGTGAATCAGATCCAGATCAATATTGTTTATCGATTCAGGTATAATACTAATCCATTAGTATTTAATTATAATAAATACGTGAACATCTAGCAAAGATCCTGGTTTTATGAATTAAAGAAAATTTTTGTTTTCTGGCTAATTCTCGTGCCAGTTTCCAACAAAGTACACCCTGCAGTACAAAAGTAAAAAAATACTTCTTTGTCTGTCACTACGTATTCATCCTCTCAAACCAAAACTCATATATCTATCTCAATTCCTCAATTTCTCCATATTCTTCCCCATATTCATCAAAATCAAACTCCTTTTAAACAAAACTCTCTCTCTCTCTCTCATTCTTTTCAACTCATCAATTCATTAAAATTCTCTACGGTCAAATTCTACGGCAAAAAAAAATAAAAAAAAATAGTATACCAGTATTAAACATTTAAAATATTATTTTGCCTTCCACTTTCCCATTAACAAACAAATCGTCAACTTCCACAAAGAACCAAACTTATGACCAAAAAAAAAAAGAGAGAGAGAAGAGAAAAGGCTCCCTTCTTTCGGAGAGATGTATCTGAAGAAGCCGTTCTGGAGCGACGGCTTGAACTCGACGGAATCGGAGGACGAGTCTCAATCGCCGGTAAAGGAGCTGGTGAAATCGCTACACAAGCAAAGTTTATACAGGGAGGTGACACTCGCTCTCCGAACCGGACTGCGAGATGCACGCGCCGAGTTCTCATTCCTCCGAGTCCGCGGCCTCCGCAGCATTCTCAAATTCCTACAGTCCGTCGCTGAATCCGATTCCACCATCACTCTCTTCTGCCACTCCCAATCCATCCCTGACCTCCAAGGTCCACTCTTTAATTATGCCGTGATGAGTAATTGGGTCTGGGAATTGATTATTGGAATTGATAGGTGTTTTACCTAAAAGTTTTATCCTTCTTTCGTAAAATGTGATTATGAGGCCATAGTTCAACGTTGCGCAGCGAAACTTATTTTGATCTAATGTTTGTTGATCGAGTTGTATAAACGATCTCTGATGTTTATGGCTGAGCTAAAATAATGTTATTGATGGATCATTTTACCGTAAAAGTGGATTTTGATTGATCACTAAGAAATATAAGACAATGAAATAAAAGTAAGGATTAAATTGGTTTGTTTGTTAAACAAGTTCAAGCAATACAATAGAGATTAGACAAAGACAATATAAAATGATGATTTCCTCATTCATCAAAGAGAACAATTTTCTTTCTTGAATCCGAAAACCTTAAAGGCAATTTTGATAATAATGGATAAGACTTGACACTATTAAATAAGAAAAAGTCGTTAAATTCTTATTCATATTGTCTCGTGCAGTACTACTTACCAAATATGCTTTTAAGTTATTTTGTGTATATATATATTCTTGGACTTCTGTAGAGTACTTACCAAATATGCTTTTAAGTTATTTTGTGTATATATATATTCTTGGACTTCTGTAGAGTATTTTTTATCTCAAATTTAATCGTGTTATTAGTTATGTGGAGTTCTTGTGTTGTCCCTGAAACAATGGCATTGGGTGCAAGTATTATAATTATAAAATTGCTATATTATTCGTAACTCTTGTGTAATTATTTTGAATGCGGTTGGTGATGAGTTGCTTTACATGTAACAGTGGTTCCAGTGCTGTTTGAACACTCTCTAAAAGAAATTGAGGACCATACAGTAGCCAGTCTGAACCACATATTTACTGTTGAACCTATGAAAATAACTAGTCCTTCATCAGACGCTGAAGTGGCTATTGCACTAAGAGTTCTGGAAGGATGTTGTCTTCTTCATCCAGAGAGCACAGTCTTGGCTAATCAACACAAGGCAATTCCAGTATGTTGATAGAGACCTTGTTTTGCATTTGTCTTGGCAATCTCAGATCACGTTTGTTCATATAGTGTACAATTCTGGGAAATAATTCGGAGTTTAAATCAAAAGATCTTTTTGTGAATTTTTTTGCAGCTGGTGCTTCTGCCGTTTGAAAAGTATATTATACTATTTCTTTTTTCATTTACTAGAATCAAAATGCTTTATTCTTCATAATTTTTTTTTTGTAAAAGTATTCTTCATGAATTTTGTGATTCTTTTGATTTTGATGCTGAAATTCAAACATTCTGTCTGCTCATTAGTTTGACATCAAACAGGTTTTGATGAATATCTTGTCAACTCGTGGAGTACTTGAGCAAGGTGCATGCCTCGATGCTTTAATCTCAATTATGCTGGATTCATCTGCCAATCAAATGGTATGCCTTGTTTTGTGGTCACTAGTGGTTCAGCAAGTCTGTCCTGGGAACCCCTTTGTTTGGCTTCCATATTTCATTTTGAGTGTAATGTGATGCCACTGTTGCTTCTTCTCGTTGAAATAATTTATGAACTCCTGGTCCTGTTTCCTTCCTAGATTGGTAAATATCAAAGTTTCTATGCGATGCCCTTTCAGCCGAAATGATAAATTCTAGAATGGGAAGGAATTACTTCTCTCTTGCTCTGCTTGTGGTGTGAAAAGGGTAGCTTCATTACAGCAGTATCCAAGCTCTGCTTATTATAGAAAATGAGAATTTGCGAAATTGTGAGAACATGAATTGCGTCAAATCATCTATTCTTTCCTCCATACTTTCTGAACTGCTGTAATGAAGCTACCCTTTATATTTACTTTATTATTGATGTTTGTTGGCTAATAATTTGCCAGGATTTTGAGGCGTGCAATGGCATCGAGGAAGTTGCTGTTCTTATAAGAGACAAACAAGCAGAAGAAAGTCTCAGGTATCTTTGATTTGCGGCTCCTACTATTTATTTCACTGGAAGCTCTCTTATTATCTTTATCCTCCCAATTATTTATGTCGTATCCAGACTCTGGTTTGCTTCTAAAATTTCTGTTCGAGCAAGTTTGTTGTTCCACATATATCTCTTTCAATATTTTCCAACTGGCTGATAGCATCGTCATCTAATTAGGTTGAAATGTGGCGAGTTTTTATTGCTTCTCATTGGACATGTAAATGGAAGGGAAACACCTCCAATGGCAACGATACACAAGGATCTCAGGCAATTCTTGGGGGAAAAATCTGCCTCCTTGATATGGGCAGCAAGTCAATTTGGATCAACTCTGGATCCGGGGCAAAGACTGACAGCTCTGCATATTCAAGCCCGCAGGGTTCTTGAGTCAATCGAGCTTTACTGAATACACACTTACATTGGTGCTCATAGCACTGCCACAGTTCTTGTAAACAATTTCATTGTGTCACATAAACTTGTAGTGAAATCATGATATATTGTTTTGTACATAACTTATACAGATAATTGAATTTCGTGTTCATTTTGTTCCAATCTCATTTGTATCGTTAAATTATCCAAAATCTCATATATCTGTTTTTCTCTCTTGTGGGATCTGTCACATGACATAAAGACGTGGATTTCATCTTTATCTTCAATCCAACTGCAACCTGGATTTTTATAAAGTTGTCTGTCCTTCATTTGACGTCTTAGTTTTGCAAGATCGTGCCATCTACCTGTGGAAGCATATAAGTTGGCCAGCATCACATAGTTCCCAGAGTTATCTGGTTCCAATTTTATGAGCTTATGTGCTGCAATTTCTCCTAACTTTACGTTCCCATGGATAACGCAACCACCAAGCAAGGCACCCCAAATTACTGAATCAGGATCTCCGGGAATTTTCTCAATCATATCGTATGCTTCATTCATCTGGCCTGCACGACTTAGAAGGTCAACCATGCACGTGTAGTGTTTTAACGTAGGTTTCACATCATAATATTCCATCAAATCGAAGAATTCTTGTCCAGTTTCAACTGATCCTGCATGGACACACGAAGAAAGAACAGCTAGGAAAGTCACGTTGTCTGGTGTAAATCCATCGACCAGCATTTCACGGAAGAAAGAAATTCCATCATCTCCCTGCCCATGCATGGCGTATGCAGTAAGCATTGCATTTTGGGTTACCAAATTAGAATTTCTAATCCTATTATGAACAAGAGTGGCATACTTTATGCTTCCACACTTTGCATACATATCTGTAAGAGCAGCTCCAATGTAGGCATCCGATTCATATCCCCATCTGACTGCATATGCATGAACTTGCTTACCCCGTTCAATAGTAGCTAACCTCGAGCATGCTGGTAGGACTATTCCAACTGTGTAAATATCAGGCCTCAAATTTGAAGCCTGCATCTGTAAAAACAATTCTAAAGCCAACTCATGGTGGTCGTTTTCTACATAGCCAGCAATTATTCCATTCCATGTATATACATCCGGTTTAAATTCATCCTCTTCCATTTTTTGAAGAATACACGGGATATTTTCAATTTGATTGCATCGAGCATAGCCAGAAATCAAAGAGTTCCAAATTGCTATATCCCTTTCAGGTACCTCCTGTAAGGCTTTTAGAGCGGTTTCTGGGTCCTGGCATCTACAATACATTTCCACTAATGCTCCACCCACGAAAAGATTCGACTGCAAACCCTTTACAATACAATATGAATGCATCCCTTTCCCCAATCTTAGAGAACCCATGTTGGCACAAGCGCCAAGTGCACTACCGAGAGTAGAAGAATCGGGTTCAATCCCAACCTCAGTTATTAAATCTGTAAACATTCTCAAAGCCTCGTCGAACATGAAATTATCAGCATATCCAGAAATCATGGAGTTCCAAGAAATTATGTCCCTCCTTTTCCCCTCAGATTCCATCTGATCAAAAAGCTGTTTTGCATTCAAAACATTCCCATTATCACAATAACCAGCTATTATTGTATTAAAAGAAACCTCATCTCTCACTGAAAATTTTGAAAAGATCTTGAAAGCACTTTCCATATCCCCACACCTTCTGTACAGATCAACCAATCCATTGACAACGTAAGGGCTAGACATGAATCCATATCTTGTAATATATCCATAGATTTCTTTCCCTAAGCTCAGCCTTTTCAATCTAGCACAAGCTGGAAGAACGCTTGCTAGTGTTCGTGCATTGGGTTCAAATCCCGCTCCTTTCATTTTGTAAAGTATGTCAATGGCTTCATCGTCGTATCCATTCTGCGAGAACCCACCAATCAAAGCACTCCAAGAAACAGAATTGGGAGTCAAATTATTCTCTATTGACATTTTCTCCAAAAAACCCAATGCTTCCGATAACATTCCATTAGTAATGCAAGCTGTGAGAATTGAATTCCAAGAGGCACAATCCCTTTCTGACATGCTACTCAATACCTTCTTAGCATCATTCAAACATCCACATTTCCCATACATATCAATCAAAGCATTTCCCACATAAATATGTGACAGAACTCCATTCTTTGTCACCATCCCATGTAATTGCCTCCCCAATTCAACCCCACCATAACCACCACAAATCTTCAATGCCACTGGAAAAACAAAAAACTCCAATTCAATATCCTCAAACAGCAACTCGAGTAGATACACCGAAGCTTCCTTGAAAAGTCCGTTCTCCAAAAACACATTGAAAATCGCGGTATAAGTGTACAAGTTTCTATCCGGCATTTTATCAAATATGCGAACCGCATCATCAATGCAGACACATTTTCCGTACATTTGAAGTAATTTGGTTCCAATAAACTCTCGGCCATGAAACCCGTTCTTGAGCAGGTGGGCGTGGACTTGTTTCCCGAGTCTCAGGCAGTTGCAGAACTCGAGTACTGAAGCATAGGCGGTCGAATTAACAGGGCCATTAAGACTAGGGAGAGAGAACTGGTTAATGGGGAGTGATTGAGAAATGGATTGTGTAGGTATTGGGTATTGAAAGGAGAGTTTGCCACTGTGCTTGGATTCATGGATATGGCGTAATGGTAGCTCTGGAGGGTTGTAAGCTATGGGTTGAAACAGTGAAGTCATTGATATGTTACGAAACACGAATTTTCTTATAAAAAAGTAACTTCATAAGTTATAAGTACATGCAAACGAGCTCGGTTTTCTGCCGATCAGCTTTACCATGTAACTTACAAGTTACAGCATCATTTCCAAGACATTGGCCAATAAGCTCGTGAACCAAAACAAGTTATATGCACAAGTTTAAGAAAGAGAAAGGGTTGACTTCATTTGCTGTCACTGTACTTTAATTTAATTTTCTTGGATCACTATACTTCAATTTTCGTCAATTGCATCACTGTAATTTTGTATTAATTGGTTCACCACACTTTCATTTTGTGTCAATTTGGGCCATTTCATTTAATTCCATCATATTGTTTAATTCTAGACATTGATGTTGTCGTTATATACTAACACCCATCCTACTTGGCCGTAAAAAGATAATCTAAAAGAATTGATAAAATTGAAAACTTTGTTTTATACATTAGACTTGTGGACTGAAAATAATTTAAATTGTAGGTTCTCAGTTGTGTTGGTTTTTCTAGATCAATGTTTTTTTACAGCCACATTGGATGACCATTAAAATTTAATGGTCACGTCAATGTTTGATGTTAGACAATGTAATAGAATCGAACAACAAAGTGATCTAAATTGAGACAAAATTAAAGTATCAGTTACCTAAATGATACAAAATTAAAGTATAGTGGTCCAATTAAAAATTGGGTTAAAGTACATAGGAAATCCTCTTCTCATGCATATACCTTACCATCTATCCTAGAATTTACTAAAATTAAGGATTTGATATGGACCATATTCTTAATCAGTAATTGTCTTTATTTTCTCACTTAATTAGATGATATTTCCTATTCATTATTATTCTATATATATTCTTTTCATGTAAATAGTATATAAGTACTCTATATATTGTAGAATTACAATGAATGATAATCATTAGAAAATTAGCCTCCTTAGATCTCTTTTTCTTTATCCTAGGAATATCATTTCGCTGCCAAGTTCTCTTTTTGTATATTGATCATTATTATTGATTTAAAAATAGTGGTGATGATTCTCTAAAGAAGAACGAATCTACTATTTTCGTCGGTTGCATTCCATATGCATGAAATTTCTTCTCTAATCACTTCGGAACGGCTTGATGGTATTGTTAGCATATATTGTATATTTGGCATAATTGAGACGTCATATATTCTACCATATTTAGATTAGCTATTTATAGAATAGTATATTGTAATTAGCATCTACCCTATTTAGATTAGCTATGTATAGAATATTATATTGTAATTAGCGTGTAATTGATATGCGTTTATTTTGGTAAGCTATTTACCTTATATCTATATAAATGAAGGAACCCTCACAATGAGAGGCATTCAAAACAAAACCTTTCTTGACATGGTATCATAGCCCAAGTTATTTTTTTCACATTTTTTTTTCTTGGCTTTGAATTTATGGTTTATTATTAGAGTTTTTTTTTTTTTTTTTATCATCATCAGATATGTTCGAAACCTCTTTATAGGTTCTATCGGTAGTCTCTTCGCTTTCCAGAGGATATTTTTTTGGATTAATTTTTTTGGTAATTTAGGCTGTCAAATTTTTTTTAATTTTCTAAACAGCTTGTCTCGGATTATTGGGAGTCTTGATTGATCATACTGATCTTGTGACTGTTGTAATCTATCGGGTCTTTCAATTTTCTTTTTGGTGGTCATTATGTCAGGTGAAAATTCTATTGTTCGCTTTCATGGCAAGAACTATGCCACTTGGGAATTCCAGTTTAAGATGTTTGTTAAAGGGAAGGAGTTATGGGATCATTTGGATGGGTCTTCTATGGCTCGAACTGATCTAAAAAAACTTAGTTCATGAGAAGGTAAGGATGCCAAAATTGCTTCTTGGCTACTTAGCTCTATTGAAACCCATATGGTCAACAATTTTCGTGGGTTCACTACTGTTAAACAGATGTGAGATTACCTTCGACGAATTTATTATCAAAATAATTCAGCCCGAAAGTTTCAGTTGGAGTTAGATATTGCAAACTATCGCCAGGGGAACCTCTCGATTGAACAATTTTACTCAGGTTATCTTAATTTATGGAGTGATTATTCTGGCTTGGTGCATTCTAAAGTTCCCAAAGATGCTTTAGCGGCCATACAAGCGGTTCATTCTGAGAGCCAGCGGGATCAATTTTTGATGAAGCTTCGACCTGAGTTTTGAAAGTACACGAGTTGGGTTAATCAATCGCACACCCTGTCCCTACTTTGGATGTCTGCTTAGACGAACTCTTGCGTGAAGAACAGCGTCTCGCCTCACAACTTGGCATTGCTCAAGACACTAATGGTATTGAGATGGTTAATGTAGCTTACACTTCTCACGACAAAGGACGATATAGATTTCCGCCGCAGTGTTACCGTTGCAAAAAAACTGGACACATTGCAAAATATTGCAGCGAGAAATTCTGCAATTATTGCAAAAAGGAATGCCATATCATTAAGGATTGTCATGTACGCCCTCATAATCGATCCACTCCTGCTTTTCATACTGCTGTTCAGTTCACCTTTATGCCTGCCTCTTCTACTCAATCTGTTGTTCCAAGTTCTTCGTCCAACCTTACCCCTGAGCAGGTTCAACAGATGATTATTTCTGCTCTTTCTGCTCTTGGTCTCCAAGGTAATAAACATATTATTTCTTCTCCTTGGTTAATTAATTATGTGGCTTCCAATCACATGACTGGCAGTCCGACAGTGTTACATGATATTCGTAAGTATGATAGTGAGCAGCATATTCAGATCGCTAATGGCAGTACTCTTCATATTACTATGGTTGGAAATTTGGGGTCTCCCTTTACTAATATTTTCGTATCTCCTTCATTATCTGCCAATCTCATTTTTGTTGGACAATTAGTAGAGGAAAATTGTTCCTTTCATTTTGATCATAATGGTTGTTGTGTACATGATCAAGTGTCGGGATAGGAGATAGCGAAGGGGCCTAAAGTGGGATGTCTTTTTCCTCTTCAGTCATTTTCCATTCTTCGTTCAATTTCTGTTGGTTATTCTGCTATTACTAATAATAGCCATTTTTGGCATAAGAAATTAGGACATCCCAATTCTGTAATTTTGACACATTTTATGAAACATGGTTATTTGAGCAATACAAATGCAAGCTCTTCCTTGTCTTTTGATTGTGTATATTGTAAACTTGGTAAAAGCAAATCTTTACCATTTCCTTTACATGGTAGTCGTGCTTCTACATGTTTTGAGATTATTCATTCTGATGTTTAGGGTATGAGTCATGTTCTTTCTCATGCTCAATATAGGTATTTTGTGACATTCATTGACGATTACAGTTGTTTCACTTGGGTCTATTTTCTTCGTTCTAAAGTTTATGTGTTTTCAACCTTCCAAAATTTTGTTGCCTATGTAGAAACACAATTTTCTACTAGTATTAAGACCTTACGTTCAGATTCTGAGAGAGAATATATGTCTCATGATTTTCAATCTTTCCTACAACAGAAAGGTATTCTCTCTCAGCGTTCGTGTCCTTACACCCCTCAACAAAATGGCGTCACCGAGCGTAAGAATAGACACATTTTAGATGTTGTTCGTACCTTGATGCTTGAGTCTTCTGTCCCTCCGAGATTTTGGGTAGAGGCATTATCTACGGCCGTATATTTGATTAATCGTTTGCCTTCTCCTACCTTGCATCTTGATTCTCCATATTCGTTCTTCCTAACTATAATTCTTTGCATATTTTTGGTTGCGTCTGTTTTGTTCACTTACCTCCCATTGAACGTCACAAGCTTGCTGCTCGAGCTGTTCAGTGTGCTTTTCTTGGCTATAGTAACTCTCATAAAGGGTTTGTATGTTATAATGCGGATGCTAACAAACTTCATATTTCTCAAAATGTGATTTTTTTTTAAAACTAATATTTCTTTCCGTCTCGCACTACTCTTATTTCTTCCACTATTTCTCTTCATTCTTTTGATGATGTATCTAGTAATTCTCCTCGTTTTCAGCCAGATATTGTGTACCAGTGACATCGCCCACTACCCCTTCCTTCATCTGCATCACCATCTGATCATGTATTGCATGAGCCTCGCCGGTCTACTAAGGTTTCCCAACCTCCGGATTGGTATGGATTTTCTTTTTATTTAGAGTCAGTATGACTCATCACTCTTCTTTTGCAAGACTGCTATTGGAATTGTTATATTTCTTGTGTATGTCGATGATATTGTGATTATCGGATCTGATCTCCAGTTAATTGAGAAACTGCAGCAGCGTCTCAAATCTTCGTTTTATATGAAAGATCTTGGTGCACTACAGTATTTTCTTGGACTTGAGGTCCAACATTGTCAGAATGGCACACTCTTCCATCAGCATAAGTATACCCAAGAACTTCTTTTGTTAGCCGGTCTTCAAGACAGTAATTCGTGTCTTACACCTATGGATGTCAATTTGAAACTGCATCAAGTCGATGGTGATTCTTTATCTGATCCCTCGATGTATCAGCAACTGGTGGGCAGTTTGAATTATTTGACCATTACTAGACCTAATATCTCGTTTGCTGTTCAACAGGTCAGTCAGTTTATGCATGCTCCTTGTTAGACACATTTGGCAGCTGTTCGTCGTCTTCTTCGATACCTTAAAAGGACATCTGGTCGCGGTTTGTTTTTTCCTTTAGGGAATTCTTTAAAGTTGGAGGGTTTTAGTGATGCCGACTGGGCTGGTTGTGCGGATACTCGTCGTTATATTACAGGTTGGTGTATGTTCCTTGGTGATGCTCTTATTTCTTAGAAAAGTAAGAAGCAGGCTCGTGTCTCCAAGTCATCCACCGAGTCTGAATATCGGGCTATGTCATCTGCTTGTTCTGAAATTGTATGACTTCGCGGGTTTTTAAGTGAACTTAGTGTTCCGCAACTTACTCCTACTCCTCTTCCTCTTCATTCTGATAATACCAGTGCTATTCAGATTGTTGCTAATCCCGTTTTTCATGAGCGCACCAAACATATTGAAGTGGATTGTCATTCCATTCGTGAAAAAATCTGAATACCTTGCTCGCCATGAAATTACTCTTCCACACATTTTCACTAAATACCAAACCGCTGATGTCTTCATCAAAGCTCTCTCTCGTCATCGCCATCAGTTCATGATTGACAAATTGATGCTTCTTGATCGTCCAACATCAATTTGAGGGGGGATGTTAGCATATATTGTATATTTGACATAATTGAGACGTCATATATTCTATCATATTTAGACTAGCTATGTATAGAAGAGTATATTGTAATTAGCATCTATCTATTTAGACTAGCTATGTATAGAATATTATATTGTAATTAGCGTGTTATTGATAGACGTTTATTTTGGTAAGCTATTTACTTTGCATCTATATAAATGAAAGAACTCTCACAATAAGAGGCATTCAAAACAAAACATTTCTTGACAGGTGTATAGTCTTTGAATGCCCAAAATAAAATTCGTGGGAGAAAAAATTTTGGGCTTTATTTCTGGCACTAAGGCTGTATCAAATGAAGCATGGGAGGATGAAAATTGTTTGGTTAAATATTGGCTTCTTGACGCAATGACAAAGGACATCAGATCTTTATTTCTTTGGTTAGCTATGGTGAAAAAATATGGGAGACGGTCAAATAGACATATTCGGTTGAACAGGATGCATCAAAAGTCTGTTAATTACACTGCGAGGTAATTTCTATCCACCAACATAGAGGATCTGTTATTTCTTATTTTGGAAAACTGCAAAAAATATGGCAGGAACTTGATGATATTGATAATTGTATTATTGTATGTGCCAACGACATTTTGAAATATACTACAAAGATTAATTCTCAACATGTGCATATATTTTTGGCTGGTCTTGATTCTCAACTAGATGGGGTTCGAGGTCGCGTACTTGCTACTAAAACACTTCCAAATATATACAAACTTTTTATGCTATAGTTTGTGTGAAAGCTAATCGCTAAGGTGCTATGCTTGGGAAAACAGTCGAAGAAGAGACGGTGTTGGCTTATCAGAAAATGTCTACCTCAAAGAAGGATTTACGTGTGTTTACTGTAAGAGTACTAGTCATATGGTGGATACATGTTTTCAACTCCATAGATATCCATATTTTCGTCCAAAGGGCAAGAAGGCGTCATGTGTGTCTTTCAGTGATAAAGAGGATGACACTAATCCAAAAGAAATTATAGCCACAGTTCTTGGATTTACTTCTAAATCAGGCATGTCTTTTACTAAAAATAGTGATTGGATAATTGAGTATGGTGCAACGGATTATATGACTTGTGATCATTATAGGTTTTGCCTCTTATCCTCTAACTGTTCCAAAATAACCATTACCAATATCAATGGTGTATCATTTCCAATTATTGGAGTTGGTACAGTCTTGTTATCTCATACCATAGCTATTAAAGATGTCTTACTTGTGCCATTATTAAATTGTAACCTTCTTTGTTAAATAATTATCCAATCTCATAATTATGTTGATCTATTTTTTCCTATTCACTGTGTTTTTTCAAGACATCCATACCAAGAAGAAGATTGACAGTGGTAAACAAAGTGGAGGATTGTACTATCTGGAGGATGGGTTCCAACATTCCAACATAAAATGGCAAGCTCACTTAGTAAATGAAGATGTGGTGAATAAGGAAAATGAGATTTGATTGTGACATAGGATACTAGGTCATCCCTCTTTTAACTATCTTCGGAGATTATTTTCTTCTTTGTGTTAGTGGTTATAATTTTTCGGATTTTATTTGTGGAACTTGTGTAATGGAAAAAAGTCGTCGTACTATTTTTCATTTGAGGGATAATAAAGTCAATCTCCATTTTTCATTAGTTCATTCAAATGTTTGGGGACCAACACCAATTTCTACTCTTAATGGGATGAGGTGGTTTGTTACTTTTGTGGATGATTACAATTGAATGACTTGGGTTTATCAATTGAAACACAAGATTGATGTGTGCTTAATTTTTCGACTATTTTATAAAATGGTGACTACTCAATTTGGCATTTCAATAATAGTTCTTCATTCTAATAATAGGGAAGAATACTTCAAGCAAGAATTGACAGAATTTATGCACTCAGTATATATTATTCATCAAACGGCATGTTCGTATTCTCTTCAACAAAGTGGTGTTGTAGATTGAAAAAAAAAACAATTATTGAAAGTTACTTGGCCTCTCTTGATTGAAGGAAATGTTTTCTCTCATTTGTAGGGTGAAGCCTTGAATTCAACGGTCTACTTGATAAATCGTAGACCATCTAATATCCTTAATTTTAGAAGACCATTGGATGCTCTCTCTAATCACTGCACTCTTCCACCAATGGTACTTTTGACTTTTAGAAATTTTTGGTGTGTAATATGTTCACTTGCATTCATATTAACGTACTAAGCTTGAGTCTCAGGCTTTAAAGTGTGTCTTTGTGGGATATGAGATCCATCAAAAGGGATGCAAGTGTTATGATCCATCTTGTAGGATGTTTTATCTTGTCATAGATGTTATTTTCCATGAGAAATAACTATTCTACATACCATCGACTACTTATTCATCACTCCAAGGGGAGAATCGAGAAGAGGTGATTAATCTTAAAGAAATACATAAATTATTTTCTTTGGATTCATCAAAAAGTGATACTACCGGTTGACAAGATGAAGGTACCCAGACGTCCAAAGATGCTACAAAGAATAATTCTCCATCTCAAGATTTTACAAATAAAGACTACGTTTCGGATTTGTTTTGGTCAACAAAAAATGACACTATCGGTAGACCGGATGAAGGAAAAAGGTCCCATATTGTTGAATTGACGACTCCAAACACCGAAGATGACTCTCTTCATATTAGTACAACTTCTCCTAACAATTCAACACAACCACTAAGTCAATCTTCTTCTGAGATTCCATTAGAGCTATCTACTAATCATAATTCTGCAATTGTTGATGATGTTAATATTGAATCTCAATTGTCTCAATATTGTCTTTCACCATGTTCTGATCGTGGTATACTACCTATTAAATATAAACCTGATCTTAAAACCAAAAATAGATATCCCATTAGTGATTATATGTCTTCCCAAAGATTTTCCAAGTCATATGCATCTTATGTACTGCAGTTATCGCTTGTCTCTATTTATAGTTAAATGCATGAAGCTTTAACATATACTAGATAGACCCAAGTTATGGCAGAAGAAATGGAAGCACTTGAAAAGAATGCTACTTGGGAACTTCTGCCTTTACCCAAGGGAAAGAAGACCGTGAGATGTAGATGGGTGTTTGCAGTCAAGCATAAGGCGGATGAGACTATTGAAAGATACAAAGCACATAGTCTTATATGATTGACTATCAAGATACTTTTTCACTAGTTACCAAACTTAATATAGTAAGAGTACTCTTATCATTAGAGAAGTTCTCAAATACTACAATGATGTGCAAACTCAAGAATCCATTGTATGGGTTAAAACAATCTCCAAAAGCTTGGTTCGACAGATTTACCAAGTCTATGAAGAACTTCGGCTATAAACAAAGCAATTGAGATTACACTTTGTTTTTAAAGCGCCGAAATACTATCTTGATTATCTATGTTGATGATATGGTGGTGACAGGTGATGATCAAGATGAAATTGATAGCTTACAGTGACACTTGGCATTGGAGTTCGAAATAAAGCATCTTGGTGACTTAAAGTGCTTTCTTGGGATTGAGGTATCCCGATCAAAGAATGGTATTTTCTTATCTCAACGGAAATACATTCTTGATTTGTTAACTGAAACAAGTATGCTTGGATGTAAATATGTAAATACCCCTATTGAACAAAATCATAAGTTGTTTCATCGTTAGGATGTAACTTCCACCGATAAAGCAAGGTACCAGAGACTTGTGGAAAAATTGATTTATTTGTTCCACACTAGACCAGATATTGCTTATGCAATCTGTGTAGTGAGTCAGTTTATGCATGATCATCGCAAACCTCACATAGATGCCGTAGAACATATATTGAGGTATTTGAAATTTGCTCTAGGTAAAGGGTTACTTTTCACCAAGCATAATCACTTGAAGATAGAAGGTTACACTAATGCAGATTTGGCAGGTTTAGCTGATAACAGAAGATCTACTTCAGAATACCTTACTTTTGTAGGGTGAAATCTTTTGACTTGGAGAAGCAAAAAAGCAACATGTAGTAGCAAGGTCTAGTGCAGAGGCATGGCTTTGGAGTGTGTTATTATGGTTGATGAACTTGTTAAGAGATTTGGGTGTTGACTCTCATGATGCATTGAAGTTGTACTGTGATAACACTTCAGATGCCTACAATCCAGTGCAACACGATATGACGAAGCACGTAGAAGTTGATAAACACTTTATTAAGGAAAAGCTTGAAACTGAGATTTTTTTTTTATGAAGTCTGAAGATCAACTAGCCGATGTACTTACCAAAGTCATAGCCAGCAAAAGCTTTTGATTATTTCTTAGGCAATTTAGGCATGTGTGATATCTATGCTCCAACTTGAGGAAGAGTGCTTAAATGAAAGAGATATAATTAATGGTTTGATATAGGCAATATTCTTAATAAGCAATTACCTTTATTTTCTCCTTCAATTAGATGATATTTCTTATTCATTATTATTATGTGTATATTTTATTATTTGTAAATGGTCATGTATGTACTCTAAATAATCAAAAAGTTATTCTACAATTATCTAAATCTAACTATCTCAGCATGAAATTAACATACTATAACACAAGCTGTCTTGAAAAAGACTTGTGCAATAGTGTGGGTAATGCATTGACTTTGACACTACATGTTAAACTTCACCACCATACTCATTGCATGGATAAATCATCTGAAGTTAATATTGAGAAGCCTTCGTTTTTCCCAAAAAGGAAAAGTAAAGATTGGTTGAGTTTCTTCTCAGTTTATGACATTTAGTTTGGGCCATTCTGTAGCCTACCTGAAGTCCACCTATTATAACCTATTAAAAAAGTAACAGGCCTGAAACATTTGAGCAAAGTTCTAATTAGCACGTCAAATATTGTGGAAATTACGTCCACTACTTACCAATCTAAAAATAATTTCAACTCTAACAATTTAACTAATTTATTTTATGAATACTACATTGTTAATATTACATTAATTAATTAAATAATATATTAAAATCAACTTTTAAACTTTAATTACCATTAATTTCTTGTAACCCTCATAGATTACCACACCCCATTAAAGTGAAAACCCTCCAAATCGAAGAAACTTCCCCATTTACAAACTGGAACAAAATCTTCTCCAAAAATCTCAAAATCATAGTGCATTCTTCATAATTTTTTATCTTGGTTTAAGAATGGAGACTCCAAATCGCAGAAATACAAGGTCGAAGACAGTGTCGCCTAGAGGATAAACCATACCAGAGTCGAACACTTTCATTCACTAGCGAATAACGTTTTCTACACCCACAAAAGCACCCAAAATGAAAGAGACAACGAACTTGTTGAAGTTTAGAGTTGGTTTTGTATTTGTAACAGTTGTAACAGTTTATGTTTAGTATCGCTAATTGATACAAATGTTACAAATAATATTGTGTATCAATGTCTGTACAGATGTTACAAATGATATTTTGCATCACTAAATATGTTACTGAATATGTTACAAATTATATTATGTTATTTTACACATCACATGTTACATGGATTGGTATTCTATATTACTGATATTACATATGTTACAAATGATGAAATCATGAGTTTTATTTGTTAAATGTGGCATTATGTGTTACATCTCTATATCATATTGATGTTACACCATTTTATTTTATACCTGGGTACATAACATAACACATTGATTATGTTCAAAGAATTGTATCAAATCTCAATTATGTAACTGTAACAAGGCAGGTCCCTTTTACTTATATTGTAACAATGTATTCAAATTTATGAAGAAAAAACAACAGAACATAGTAACATTAGTTCAATCTGGATTTTTATCAATTATCATTATGCTTGTTGATCAATCTCAGTGGATGTTTACACGTTCTCTTGTTGTACTCGCATCGCCCACATCTTCTACACTTTATACGTTCTCTTATTGTACTCGTATCGCTCACATCTTCTACACTTTATAACACTGTTTCACTCACAAATCGAACGAAATAATTAGTAACTGCAATTGGTTACAAAATAATAACATAAAATAGTATGTTACAAAATTGAATGTAACATATGCTTATGTAACACACGCAAATATAACATACACAAATATTCTAAATATAATAAGTACTTACGCAAACCAGAATGTTCCAAATCTTACAAGATCATTAAGAAATGTAATGCAACATACTCAAATATTCTCAACAATGTATATGTTACATTGAGATAAGTGACAGATATGTAAATATGTTGGAAGACCTGTTTTTATAATTTTTGTAAGAGTGTTTTTATTTCAGCAGTTCAATGTCCGACTTGAAGGACATTTATGTCTCCTATTTATAGGAAAATATGCAATCATGATAGGTAATTAATGCCAAGTTTAGCATTAATTATTTACAAGACATCCCATTTTTGGGCATTTATTGTGAAGTGGCATTTGTATTAATTGTGGCAACTAGCCTGGCGCCTGACACCTGAGAAGACAAGCTAGACTGATGACGTGAGCTTGACCAAGCAAGGGATGACGTCCGACCTGAATATTCGTGGTTGAGGTCCAACCTGAATATATTCCAAGCTGAACCCACAATCAAGGCTAAGGAAGAGGTCCGACATGGGCTTTCCTCATAACTGGGATAAGGTCGGCATTCTCATTGGTTGGCTAATCAAACATTACGTGGTTGATGTGACAAGTCAGTTCGGATATCAACAATTGCCCCAAGACCTGCCTTGGAATAAGTCAAGGGTGGTCTTTAGTTCGCTCCTCAAACTGCTATTCATACTGATCTAAATTCTCAGCTGACAAATGGACGTGGCCTAACTGACAATCCACCTCGTTTATTGACAAATGGCACAATTTCAGTGGTGATGTCAGTTTTTTTTGCGTGACTCGGGGATGTGTTTTTAATGAGGAGCCATTATTGCGCTGACATCTCATCATTAGGGCATTGATTGAGCTGACTTTTCACATTCTCTTTCTATAAATAGAGGGAACTGCAATTCATTTGGGATTCTTGCCTTAAAGAATTCTACTTCGTAATTATTTTCACTGAGCTGAGGGTTAGAACGGTTAAGATCGTCCGTGCTGAGTGTCAGATCGATTTGTTGAATTCGAGCTGAAGGTCAGAACGGTCAGTACCTACTCATTCTCCTTTCACATTGTTCATTTTCTATTTTCTTTTCTGAGCTCATCTAGTAGGATGTCTAGTCAGTCTGTAAGTGATGGTGGGAGTCAAGCCTTATCTTGGGGTAGAGGTCAGGAGGAAGAAAAGGTTAGTTCTCGTAGAATAGTTAAGGGAATAGACGAGGATGAGGTCCTTAGTCCAGCTCCCTTGACCATCGTTCCTCCGTTGGCTAGGTCGTCCCCACAGGCCGAAGTGAGTGGTGACAAAGAGATCGGGTCTGGGACTTTGGGTCGGCCGAAAATGGAGGTTGAGTCCGGCCATAAAACCGTCCTGACCTAGAAATGTAAGTTCTTTCCCTCCGAAGTCAATGTAAAACAATGTGGAGACTGGCATAGGGCTTATAGAGTCTCGAATAAGATAGAATTCTTCGTCCCCGACCCTAATGACCGGGCTGATGATCACCATTGGGCTACGTAGCCTTAAACCAGGCCGTGCAAGTTACCGAGCTCCGAATTCCCTTTTCCAGAATAGTTAAAAAGTTTTTGCGAGAATGGAGAATAGCTTCGACCCAACTCTGCCCTAACAGTTAGAGGATCTTGATAGGTTTCCTAATCTTGTGGATCAGCTCAGTTTTCCTCATCTTTCAGTTAGAGAATTCAATAATTTGTACTCTTTCAAGTCGGATGTGAAGGCGAAAACAGGAGGTAGTGTAGTTACTCATACTTCGGACTCCATAAAAAATTGGAAAAAATTTTGGTTCTTTGTCAGAGGTCCGTGGCAGTTCTCTGACAATGATACTTGGCCTAACGTATAAGCCAAATTCTTTCAATTTTAAGTCAGTACAACTGATTTTTTACTGACCTATCTTATTTGTTTGTTCCTCTAGGGTACAATTCTTACAAGCCAACAGAGAAATCTTTAGAAAGAGCTTGGAAGGCTCGAGCTATCAACGAAGACTTTTGATCTAGCAGTGTTTTAATAACCGATGAGAACTTGATATCAACTCGACTCCAACCTCATGAGTTTGAATCTGGAATTTGTTACTTTGTTCATATCCGTCTAGTCCAATTCTAAATTCGTCCATTGTCAGGTTAATCCAGAGAAAGGATGAAAGACATATCCACTCTCTTGAAAAAGAAAGGTTAGACAGGAAAGGGCAAGAGAAAAGCTCCTGCTAAAAATCAAGTGCCTTCGGCTCATCCCCAGCCACAATCAGAGGCTGCCCCCCAGTATGTTCTAAGCCCAGCTTGGAGTGTCGAGGAAATAACTTCTTTTCCAGTGCATGGGGGCCATCTTCTTCTTAAAACGTCTGCCCTTCTCCACCATCGTCCCAAATTCTGGCCACTTATTTAGGCTCGACTCCAAATAAGGATGAATAGTTTATAAAGCTTCGTAGATCTCTCTCCAAGCCAGTCTGCAACTTTTTCAGGTCGAACTCTCAAACTAGGGAGGATATTACCGGTCTTCTCTCTTCAACAAAGAGGGCGATAAGTGTTATCGAAAAGAGCTGGACTCCAGTCCAGCAAAAATATTTGGACAGTATGGAGACTGTGGAGTCCATCATTGCAGCTTCGGTTAATTCATCTAGGGCGGCCATCCAACTTACCTCAGCCACCAAGAAGATGGGCAAATCTTGATCGACATCCAAGTCATGAGGGAGGAAGGTCGGAAGCTTCTGGATGAAACGAACAAGGAGAAAAAACTCTAGACCACCTCTGAAGATGTACTATGAAGCGAGAAGAGGAGCTCAGGGCCAATGAGTCTGAACTCAAAACTTTTTCTGAGCAGCTGGATGTGGAGAGGAAGATGAGGACCGACCTGGAGACTTTGCTAGAAAAGAGCCAGGCCGACCTCAAGACTGCACTGGAGAAGACAGTGGACAAAGAAGAGGTCGTGGCTGAGTTCAAATCCTCAAATGCTTACATGGTTGATCAAGAGAAAGTCTACTTCCTAACAATGGAGGAGTTGATCGAGACTGCAGCGGAGAAACGTTCGGACTGAGATGTTTAGTTCCTGAAGGACAAGCTTACCGAGCTCAAGAGAAATTCCATGCTCAATCCTCCGTCGCCCGAGGAGGTAGATCAGTCCGGTGCTAAAGAATGAACTCTTGTGTTTGTAAACTTTTTGTAGTTGTAATGAATTTTTGCTATATCGTGCTAAACTTCAAAGTTAATGAGAATTTTCGTTCTGTTAAGTTTGATGTTTCAATTTAATTAGCTTCTGACTTCTAACTTCTAACTTCAAAGATCTGACTTTAACTATTTAACCAAGTTCTGACTTTGAATATCTGAATTTTGACTTCTGTCACCGGTACATGGGCAAGTTGAAACTTTGACCACCAACATCCGATATCAAATCTTTTTAGGTTTAGGTGTGTGAATGCTCCCAAGTTTGTAGATCTGTCATACGATGTGAATGTCCAATGTCAGTGTTTTCCACTTTATAGCTTTCACACCTAATCTTTGATGTCAGAATGTGAAGGTCTGACATCTGACTTCATAGTTTTTACCTCTGGACATCTCACACTTGACTTCAGATCATTGGCATCATACCTCGGGTCTACATCTGGTCTTTTTCAGCTCGGTCGTTCGAACGAATTGAAATTTTTATTGCCTCATAACTTTGAGAAAATAGGTCGGCCAATGGCCAATTGCCGAACTATTTTCTGTATCTAAATTTGGTGGAGTATTATGTCTGTAGGGGTAAAGAATTTTAGTTTGATGTTGGGGACGTAGCACTTACACCATCCAACACGGGTTCTAGTTATGTGGGACATACATATCCAAAGGATTGTGATCTTGATCACATCCTTAGTTCGAACTATGTCTAGACTTATTATTTTTTTATGTAAGTCTTGATCTCACAAAACGTTCATTTATTTCATAAATGTGAGAATGTTTTACAAGGTGGAAGTCATGGCTTCTTTTAACAAAAATAGTTCACGCCCGTGGGCCATTGTTGATAAGTTACTTTTTGAGGTGTTTAGCATTCCACGGATGCATAAGCGATAGTCCTTCTTCATTTCGGAGCTCGTAAGCTCCGTTTTTTAGGACTGTGATGATTTTGTAAGGTCCTTCTCAGTTTGTAGCAAGTGTTCCTGCTTTGCTTTCTCTTGTTGCCAGGAAGACCTTTCTTAAGATGAAATCTCCGGCTTTGAATTTTTGCTCATTCACCTTGTTGTTGTAATACATTGCACTTCTTTATTTATAAATTGCATTTTTCAATTCTGCTCCCAATCTTTTCTCCTTCAATAGGTCGAGCTCGCCTCTCATGGCATCGTATCACGGGGTGCCTTTTTTCCTAGCACAGAAAGGGACACCGTGCAGCAGTAGTCTACTCTGCTAGACTACCTTCCGCCTGTTCTCGATCGATTCAGTAATAAAGACAATTTAAAGAAAGCTTTGCAACAGAAGATTTGAATGCAACGAAAATAGTTTGTTGATTGATTAACGAAAGTAGAACACGGGGTGCCTTTCTTCCTAGCACAGAAAGGGGCACAGTGCGGCAGTAGTCTACTCTGCTAGAATACCTTCCGCCTACTCTCGATCGATTCAGTAATGAAGACAATTTAAAGAAAGCTTTGCAACAAAAGATTTCAATGCAAAGAAAATAGTTTGTTGATTGATTAACAAAAACAAAAAATTACAATGGCTGGTGCAAGGGGTGAACACTAGTAAGCTTGACATGACTTCGAATACCAACTACCCCCTATAATAGCTTAAGTAACAAAAACCTAAGTTATATGAGTAGACATTAAAAAGCTGAAGAATCATAACGGAAAATAAACTATTACAAACTAATGGAAATAACAACTGAAAGTAATATTTACAAAGTGCGGCCGAAGTTGGGCAACTGCGGCTGCAAATGCTGTCATGAGGTTAATTATAGTTGCGGGCCCTAACATTCTTCCCCATTTGATCGGGCAAGATTCTCGATGACATCTTTGCGTGATATTCTTGAAGTAGAGATTTGAAGGCTCCAAGTTCTTTAACTCTTTCCCAAGTATTCTCCTCGCTGCTGCATCCGCTCCATTTAACTAAGTACTCCTGATGATCTTTCTTAGAAGCTCGAGTAACTCGGTAATCAATAATAGCTTCAGCAATCCTCTTACATATTTTCTTCAATTCAAATATAGGTCACTTCGGCTTATTTGTAGATGCATCATCCTTATCTGTAAAATATGGCTTGAGTGCACTAACATGAAAGACATTGTGGGTTTTGCACCATGAAGGAAGTTCAATTCTGTAAGCAACTCTTCCAATCCGCTTCATGGGTAATGGTCCGATATATTTCGACATCAATCGAGAATCTATCCCTCTTATTACCTTATAATGGCATTTTTCAGAAAGTTTCACCATCACTAGATCTCCCACATTGAATTCTAGAAAATGATGTTTCTGATCAATAGCCTTTTTGTACTATTTTTGTGCTTTCCCAAGATAACTCTGAGCAATTTTGATATTTTGGTTCCACTCTTGAGAGAAGCCCTTAGCTTGAGGAGACTTGGTACTTTGATCAATGTTCACAGTATGAGGGAGTAACAGTTGCTGGACAGTAACAATTTCAAAAGGACTCTTATTGGTGTAAGAGCCTTTTTGGGCATTGAAGCAAATTTGAGCCGCATCCAAGAGTTTCACCCAGTTTTTCTACGAAGTAGAGATAAAGTGCTGAAGATATTCTTCCAGCATAGAATTGAATTGCTCCGTCTGTCCGTTAGATTGTGGGTGAAAACAAGAACTCATGCTCAAAGTTGAACCAAAGAGTTTGAATAACTCGGTCCAAAATGTAGCAGTGAATCGAGGGTCTCGATCACTGACTATATCTTTAAGTAGTCTCCAGTATTTGACAATGTGCATGAAGAAGAGGCGAGCGGTCTCTTGAGCAGATACATACCTAGGTGTTACGATAAATATTACAAATTTTGATAAACGATACACCATGACGATGATAGTGCCAAGATCTCCAACCTTCGGCAAGCTAACGATGTAGTCCATCGATATACTCTCGAAAGGTCTAATTGGAACGGGAAGGGACTCCAATAAGCTCGCCTTTTTCTGATGATCCGGCTTATCCTATTGACAAACCAAACAAGTTTTCACATAAGTCGCAACATCATCCCTCATTTGCGGCCAATAGTATGCACGTTGCAATAGTACAAAAGTGTGTTCCTCTCCCTGATGTCCCACCCAAAGTGTGTCGTGGCATTCCATGATTAAGGATTTACTCAAATCTCCACCCTTTGGAACATAGAGGCGATTTCCTTTAGTCGTCAATAGACCCTCATCCAGCCAGAACTGTCGAATTTTTCCCTGCTTGATGAGGTCGACCAAATAATGTGTTGCATGGTCCTTCTCCAGAAGTGCCCGTATTCGGTCCCTTATGGTTGTAGTAACATTTCTCCCTGAAAGAGCAACCATTGAGCATATAGCAGACAAGTCAACCCGCCGACTGAGTGCGTCTGCTACATGATTGCTAGATCCAGCCCGATACTTCAATACAAAGTTGAACTCTGAAAAAAGTTCCTGCCAACGAGCCTACTTGCTCGTAAGTTTCAGTTGTGACATGAAGTGACTCACAGAAGTATTATCTATCTTCACAATGAAAGGAGACCCAAGTAGATAGTGACGCCATACTCTGAGGCAATGGACTACTGCCAATAACTCATTTTCATGGGCCGAGTAACAGCGCTCTACATTATTAAGCTTTCAACTCTCATATGCCACCGGATGCCCCTCTTGCATTAGGACTCTTCCAAAAACAAAATCTGATGCATTGGTCTGTACTTCAAAAGCTTTAGCCATATCTGGTAAGGCCAAAACTAGATCTATCTACATAGACTCTTTCAGTTTCTCAAAAGCAGCTTGGCATTGTGCCGACCACTCCCAAGCTTTCTCCTTCTTGGTTAATTCGATTAGCGACAGTGCGATTTCTGAATACCCTTTCAAAAATCTTCGATAGTAGTTGGCCAACCCGAGGAATGAGCGTACATCATGTACGTGCCTTGGCGGTTGCCAATCTTTGATTGCCTTAACCTTTTTAGCATCCATGCAGACTTTTCCTTGCTCAATAATGTGATCCAAAAAGCTGATCGAGGTCTGGGTGAATGAACATTTCTATAGTTTTGCATAAAGTTCATTCTCATGTAGCCGAATAAGAACTTTTCTCACATGTTGAACATGCTCCTCTAGAGTCTCGCTATAAATTACGATGTCGTCCAAGTACACTACCACGAAATCATCTAGAAACCCATGAAGTACCTAATTCATCATCGTGCAGAATGTTGATGGAGCATTTGTCAAACCAAAAGTCATAACTTTGAATTCGAATGCTCCATAACTAGTTACCACTGTAGTCTTCGCTTCATCTCCTTATTTGATCCAAACTTGCCAGTATCCAGACCTTAGATCAATTTTTGTGTAGTACTCAAATGGTCGAAGCAATCTGCCACTAGCAGAATTGGAGAACTGTTTTTCACCGTGATTTTGTTCAAGGCACGATAGTCACAGCACATCCGAAGAGAACCATCGAACTTTTTCTGAAATAGCACTGGAGCTCTATATGGTGATTTCACAGGCATGATAATCCCACAATCCAGCATTTCAGCCAATTGCTTCCTAAGCTCTTCTAACTTAGGTTGAGCCATGTAGTAGAGTGCCCTAGCATGAGGCTTGGCACCAGGTATAAGCTTAATTTCATGATCAATAGCCCTCTTTGGCGGCAATCTCCTTGGAAATTCCTCTGGCATAACATCTTCAAATTCCTATAGAAGTCTCCTAACAGGTTTTGGGATAGGGCCAGTTGCTTCCTCAATCTCTTCTAGTTCAAAAGTACACAAAAACGAGGGTTCATTCCACTTGAAGCCCTTCCTGAACTACATGGCTGAGATGCTCTTCTCACCCATTTTACGAACAAGCATGGGGATGACACAGGGCTTGCTCCCCATCATCATCAAGGAATGAAAAAACGACAACATTGTGGTCTTCGTATCTCGAAGAAACTCCAATCCTAAAATCAGTTTGAAGTCATCCATCTGGACTGTAGACAAATTAGTCCTCCCTTCAAAAAGACCAACTTTAATGAGCAGGGACTTGGCTACTCCAGCAATCGGTTGAGCAACATAATTGATTGTCTTGACCTTCCCACTACCTTTCTCCAGTATAAGCTTGAGCGCTCTACTTCGGGACTTGCAAGATAGTTGTGAGTAGCACCGGTATTTACCATGGCCTTGATTGGTTTCCCATTAATCTTCGCATCAATGTACATCAAGCCTTTAGCTTTACAAACACGAGGTTTCGGCACTTTTTTTCTACCATTTTCTAGGATGCATCGTCCTTTTCAATCACCCAGTGCGATATTGTGTTGCATCGGTGCGAGAATGCACCAATGACATCATCATCCTCCTCAGAATCAGCTTCGCAATAACTGCCGGCCTGCGAAATGTGTAGCTTTGAACCCGATGCTCCACTTATCAGTTGGCTTAATACATTTACAAACTGTTTATGTGGACAATCCTTCACCCGGTGAGGCCCACCACATAAAAAGCACACATTCTTTCTAGGAGTAGTACTTGATTTGCTCTCTGGCACCTTTCCTTTGTTCAAGTGGCTACCCTGATAGCTGCTCTGATGGCCTCCCTTATGGTGAGAGTAGCGTTCTCTCCCATTTGAGTTTGATGTGGGCTTGAAAGACCTATTTCCTCCCCATCAGGATTGGCCATTTACTTGCAGCTTTTCCTTTCTGGGTTCTGATTTATAGTCCATCAAGCATTCAGCAGCTCAGATTGCCGTGCTTACATCAGTCACCTTCTCTCTTTGGAGTTCAGTTCTAGCCCACGGTTTCAGCCCGTCCATGAAAGTGAAGAGTTTGTCCTTTTCAGACATGTCTTGGATGTCCAGCATATGCCCTGAAAAGGTTTTTACATAGTCCCGAATAGAACCAGTACGTTTCAATTCTCGTGGTTCTCGTCAAGCCTGATATTCCTCATTTTTTGGGAAAAACTGTGTTCTAATCGCTTCCTTAAGGAGTTTACATGTGTCTATCTGAGCCCTGTTGGCCTGAATATCAGCATATTTTGTCCGCCACCATAGTTTTACATCTCTAACCAGATACATGGTTGCTGTCGTCACCCTTCTTGCCCAGTCTACAATATTGGCGGCAAGAAAGTATTGTTCCATGTCAAACAAGAAGTTCTCGACTTTTTTCGTGTGACGCGCTCCACCATAGGTACGCGGTTCTGGAATTCTGAGCCTAGGTGCATACTCTTGTGTAGTGGTTTGCCCATTACCAACTACACGCTGAAGTATTTGCAACTGAAATCTCATGGCTTCTATTTCTTCCTACAGATCGGAAAGGATTGCAACAACATCAGTCATCGTTGCGCATATCATCCGACTCCCATCTAGTTAGATGTTCAGTTTATAGATGTCTGCCTCTGCTGTCTCGACCTTTTTCTCAAGGGTCTCGACAGCGTCACATAACCTAGTACATTGTCCATCAAGTGCATCCAAGCGCTGTTTAGTACTCTTTTGTTATCCACCACCTCGGTGGTGTGTGATGCATTCGGATCCATCACTTTTTTCTTGAGGGTCGTGAGCTGAAGCTCTGATACCGACTATCACGGGGCACCTTTCTTCCTAGCATAGAAAGGAGAACCGTGCAGTAGTAGTCTACTCTGCTAGACTACCTTCCGCCTGTTCTCGATCAATTTAGTAATGAAGACAATTTAAAGAAAGCTTTGCAACATAAGATTTGAATGCAATGAAAATAGCTTATTAATTGATTAACGAAAGCATAAAATTACAATTGCTAGTGCAAGAGGTGTACACCATGAAGCTTGACAAGACTTCGAATACCAATTACCCCCCTATAATAGCTTAAGGAAAATTGGCGTAAATGGTCCCTAACGTATGACATTAGTGCGCAAATGGTCCCTAACCTTTCATTTTTGGCGGAATGGTCCCTAACCTATCTATTTAGGTACGCAATTTGTCCTTTTTGGCGGATTCCATTAAAAATCCGTTACACAACCTTTCATTTAGGTGCGCAAATGGTCCCCCTCTCTTTTTTTTTTTTTTTTTTTTTGTCTTTGTTAGTAGTGGTAAAATTGTCAAATTATATTTTTTTTCAACCTTTCAATTGGTGCAAATGGTCCCTAACCTTACTTTTAATTAAAGAAATTTGCAATTAGATTCCTAACCTTTAAAAAAAAGTGAAAATGAGTCCGATACTTTAATTTTCTTTAAAATAAATTAAAAGAAAACTAACAAATTGACAATATACTAAATTATTTTATATATTTTACGAACTATTATAAAATAACTAAAATTTAAGCTCGTAATTATTAACGAACGTGCTAATTAAAATTATTTTATTTTTATTAAGTAATCATGTTATTTGAAATTCAAACTTTAATTTTATTGTTACAATATATAAAAAAATAATTTTGTCACAAATAAAAATTTTAATTACTTTCCAAACAACACATATCCGTTGAACCAAACAAGATCTATCTATGTAGCCAAACATGAGTCTTCTTCTTCGTTGAATTTTCTTCTTGTTCAAACAACCAACCACCACCAGATAACCTATCCAAAACTCAAAAAAAATTCCACGAGAGAAATCCACTAGATCTACGCCGGTCATCTTCCTCGTAGATCTGGTGGATCTTGAAGATTGAAGGTTGAAAAAAAATTGAAATAAAAAAAAGACACTGCTGGATGGATCTGCGCGCAGCCGCGCAGATCTCGTTGGATCTGCGGGGCTCTGATCTGGTGGCTTGTACAGATCCAGTGGAATCTGCGCCACCGGGTCACGCAAATCCGATGGGATCTGCAAAGTGGCCACGTAGATCTAGCCAGATCTGCATGATCAGAATTGCGCAGATTCTGCTCGATCTGCACGACTGGAGTCGCACAGATCCCGCACAGATTCTGCCACCAGATCTGCGAAGAAGATGACCAGTGGTTTTCTCCGGTGAAATTTTTTTGAGTTTTGGACGGGTTATCCGGTGATGGTTGGTTGTTTGGACAAGAAGAAAATTCAACGAAGAAGAAGACTCATGTTTGGCTATATGGATAGATCTTGTTTGGTTCAGTGGATATGTGCTGTTTGGAAAGTAATTAAAATTTTTATCTGTGACAAAGTTAATTTTCTATAATGTAATGATAAAATTAAAGTTTGAATTTTAAATAATATGATTACTTAATAATAATAAAATAATTTTAATTAGCACATTTGTTAATAATTTTGAGCTTAAATTTTAGTTATTTTATAATAGTTCGTAAAATATACAAAATAATTTAGTATATTGTCAATTTGTTAGTTTTATTTTAATTTTTTTAATAAAAAAAATTAAAGTATCGGACTCATTTTCACTTTTTTTAAAGTTTAGGAATCTAATTGCAAATTTCTTTAATTAAAAGTAAGGTTAGGGATCATTTGTGCCAATTGAAAGGTTGAAAAAAAATATAATTTGACAATTTTACCCCTACTAATAAAGACAAAAAATGAGAGCGGTCATTTGCGCACCTAAATGAAATATTGTGTAACAGATTTTTAACAGAATCTATCAAAAAGGACCAATTGCGCACCTAAATAGATAGGTTACCATTTGCGCACTAATTTCATACATTAGAGACCATTTGCGCCAATTTTTCAATAGCTTAAGTAACAAAAACCTAAGTTACATGAGTAAATATTAAAAAGCTGAAGAATTATAACGAAAAATAAAATATTACAAACTAACAGAAATAACAACTGAAAGTAATATTTACAAAGTGCGGCCGAAGTTGGGCAACTGTGGCTGCAAATGCTGTCAGGAGGCTAAGTATAGCTGCGGGCCCTGACACATCGTCGTTGCAATTTTCATCGAAAGTTCAAATTCTAAAAGATGGGAGTCCGAGCTTTAATGGGATTATGGCTTCAGTTCCAAAGGCTAGTGAGAAAGGTGTTTCACCAGTGCTTGACCGACATGTTGTGCGGTAAGACCATAGTACGCTTGGGAGATCTTCTGCCTAGGCTCTTTTTAGCTCATCTAGACGTATTTTCAAAGTGTGCTTGATGATTTTGTTGAAAGCCTTGACTTGGCCATCAGCCTGGGGGTGATTAGTAGTGGAGAAGTGCTTCCTAATTTTCAACTCTTCGCAGAATGATCTCAGCTTGGAATTGTCAAATTGCTTGCTATTGTCCGTGATGATTGAGTAGGGGACTCCAAACCTGCAGACGATCGATTTCCATATGAAATCGATGGTTTTTTATTATGTTATTTTGGCCAGTAGTTCTGCTTCTACCCATTTAGTGAAGTAATCGACATCGACTATGGCGTATTTAGTTCCACTTTTTTCCGTTGGCATTGTCCCGATTAGGTCAATCCTCCATTTTGAGAAAGGTCATGGGCTGAGAATTGAGGTCAACCCTTCTAGATAGAGATGGCAAAAATATCCGATCATTCCCGAACCCGATGGATACCCGATCCGAATAGAGCTAAAAATACCTGATCCGCGGGTCGACAGGGCAGATCGGGACAGATATCCGTGATCCACCGCAGATCTCAGGACGGATCGGATCGGGGCTGTCCCGATCCACCCACCCCGAATTTAAAAAAAAAAGATTAAAATATTGAATTTATATTTTGTTTTATATGTGATTTGATTATTTATTTTATAGATAATTAAAATATTTTTTGAATAGAAAATTCATCACCTTTGACATATTGTGGACCTTGCACAAGGTTTAGTGAGGAGGAAATTGAGGAGGGTGATATTGTTTAAACTCTTATAGTATAATAGTAAAGCTTGTTCCAATATATTTTAAATTTTTTGAATGTCAAAAAAAATATGGATCAGTATACGAATAGGGGCTCTGATCCGCCCCGATCCGTATTCGATCTGCCCAGAAAAATGGTGAATCGCGGGGCGGATTTGGATCTCCTACAATTATTGCAGGGCAGATTTGGATCAGGTCGATCCATCTCGTTGCCATCACTACTTCTGGATGAGCTCTGATGATAGGGGCAAACCTCTGGCATTTGTCGCATTTTCTAGCAAATTCGACGGAGTCTATCTTTAATGATGGCAAGAAATATCCCTGCCTCAAGATTTTGTGCACCAATGACTGCTCTCTAGTGTGGTTGCCACATATTCCTTCGTGGATTTCACTAAGGGCGTACTGGGCTTCGTTTTCCCGTAAACACCTTAGTAGAGGGAGTGAGAAACCTTTCTTGAATAGGACGTTGTCTATAATTGTGTATCTAGCTGCCCTGAACCTTAATTTTCTTGCTTTTGTGCTATCTGGGGACACCTTACCATCCTTTAAAAATTGAATGATCTCATCCATCCAGCTAGAGTTCAGGTCGGCCATGGTGAGCATATGCTTAGGCTAGCTGATTCTTCCGATTGGGATGTTTTCAAGCTCATTTATTCCTTCGCTGGTAGAGAGTCGTGCTAAAGCATCGGCAAGGCTGTTTTGAGTTCTTGGTATCTGTTTGACCTCAACGGCGTTGAATATTTTGAGTTCTTGCTGCACTATCTGTGAGTAAGACGCCATCCTTTCATCCTTAGTCTGGTAGGACTTGTTAATTTGATTGACCATTAGTTAGAAATCGCTATATATGAGTAGTTTGAGTGTACCCATTCCTTTTGCAAACCTCAAACTGGTGATTAGGGCCTCGTATTCGGCCATGTTGTTAGAGGCATGGAAATTAAATCACAGGGACTGACAGAGTGGCTCCAGATCCGGGCTCATCAAGACTGTCCTAGCTCCGGTGCAGGTTTCTGTTGAAGACCCGTCTACAAAGAGAGTCTACTTTTCTTTATTTTTGGTGATGGGCTCGTGTTCTGGATTGAACTCTGGGACGAAGTCGGCTAGAGCTTGGCCTTTTATGGAGGTCCGGGGCCTGATGTGGAGTTCAAACTGGCCGAGCTCTACCATCCATTTCATAAGTCTTCTAGAAGTATCTGGTTTTTGGAGGACTTGCCTTAGGAGGTGTTTGTCAAAACTTCTATTAGATGCTTCAAGAAGTAAGGCCTAAGTTTCCTTGCTGACATAATAAGGGCATAGGCCAACTTCTCCATGGGTTGTACCTTAGCTCGGCATCGTGTTGAGAACAACTGACATAGTAAATAGGATGTTGGATTCCTTTGTCTAACCTGATTAGCACGGAGCTGATGGAGTGCTTTGAGACAGCCAAGTAGAGAGTTATGAGTTCTTCAGTCATTAGTTTTGACAATAATGGAGGTTGCACGAGTTGAGCTTTGAGTCCTTCAAAGGCTAGCTAGCATGCTTCGTCCTATTTGAACTCTTTGCCACCGCATAGAGCATCAAAGAGAGGTTTGCACTTGTCTGTGGATTTTGAGACAGAACGGCTGAGCGCTGCTATTCGCCTAGTTAGACTTTGTACTTCTTTGATTTTGGTAGGAGGTCTCATTTCTTGTAGAGCTCTAATCTTCTCCGGATTGGCCTCAATACCTCTTTGGTGGACCATGTAGCCTAAGAACTTCTCTGACCCGACACCAAAGGAACACTTAGAAGGGTTGAGCTTCATTCTATACTTTCTCAATACAGAAAACATGTCAGTAAGGTGTTGAATGTGATATATGGATTTGGTGTTTTTAATGAGCATGTCATTAACATATACCTCCACGGTCTTTCCTATGAGTCCGGAAAACATTGCGTTGACTAACCGTTGATAGGTTGTTTCGGCATTTTTCAATCCAAATGGCATTACTCGATAGCAATATAGAGCTCGGTCAGTTATGAATGAGGTATTCTCCATATCACTCTCATGCATTGGGATTTGGTTGTAGCTGGAGTATGCGTCCATAAAGCTCAAGAGTTCATGCCCGGCCGTGGCATCCACCATTTGATCGATTCGGGGGAGTGGAAAGCTATCTTTAGAGAATGCTTTGTTTATGTCGGTGAAGTCAATGCATACCTTCCAAGTTCCATTACTCTTTCTTACTAGGATAGGATTGGCCACCCATCGTGGATATAGTGATTCCCTGATGAAACCACATTTCAGTAACTTGTCAACTTTTTTGGCGAGGGCTTCATACCTCTCCGTATTGAGGGGACGTCGATGATGTTGCTTTGGTTTGACGTCCGGGCTGGTGTTCAACCTATGGCATGCGACCTTGGGGTCTATCCCCTTCATATCTACGTGTTCTCACGCGAAGACATTAACGTTGTCCTTTAGGAAAGTTGTGAGTTAAGATTTTATTGGCTCGTCGAGCTCTTTCCCAATGCATAAGACCTTCCCAGGACGATTAGGGTCGATCTCAATCAGCTCTAGTTCTTCCACTAGTTCGAGCTTCCGCTCGTGTTGGTCTGGCCTAGGGTCAAGACGTCTGAGCTCTTCTACATGATCTTTGTTTAGTTCTTCTATGTTTGTCTTGAGGTCAAAACGTCCGAGCTCTTCTTGTAGCACATCGATCCTTATTCGGAGAAAAGTGACGTTGCAGTTCCTTGTTGCCATCTGACTTTCTCTTACCATTCCTACTCCATGGGAAGTGGAGAATTTTATGGCATAGTGATAGATGGATGCGGCCACCTTGAGTTTATTTAGTATTGGTCGTCCCAGAATGGCATTGTAATTAGATGGGAAGTCTACAATCACGAAATCTGCGATGATACTTCTTTGGCACGGAGGCAAGCCGAGCTCTACCACGAGAACAATCTCTTCTTTTGGATTTACGTAGTCCCCCGTGAACCCCTAGAGAGGCTTCAGGAATGGCCTAACATGTCGAACGTCAATCTTCATTTGCTTGAATGTTCTCAAGTATAGAACATTTATAGAGCTCCCGTCGTCCACTAGTGTTCGATGGATATTAATTCCGGAGACTAGCATAGTAATGATGAGTACCTCCAAGTGTGGTTGTCATACGTGGGACACATCTTCCTTGGAGAAAGAGAACTTCTCCGTATCTGGCTTGGTTACGACGCTTGACAGCACCTGATAGCTGGTATGAGCTTCCCTAGAGAGTTTGCAGCGTTGCCTCCTTGATCCTTCCATGTATTGACATCCTCCAACTATCATGTGGATTTTACCTTGTCCCTGTTGAGGTTGAGGCGAAGGCGAAGGTGAAGGTGGCAATTTAGCCTGGTCCAGTTGTGAGGGTATCTCAACTCCTCCAGTTGATCTTGCTAGGAACTCTTTCAGGTGACCTCGCTTGATGAGGCTCTCTATTTCACCTTTCAAGTCTCGACAATCATCGGTCTCGTGCCCAGCAGATTGATGGTATCTACAATACTTTCTTTGGTTCAGTTCAAACGAGTTTGCCCTCATAGGAATAGGTTTTTTTAGGATGTCCTTGCCTTTAGTTTTCATCAGGACATTCTCAATTGAGGTATTTAGGATGTGGTATCCCTAAAACTTCTGTGGAGCGGGTCTTGGCCGAACTGGGTGCTAGAAGTCCGGTGCTTTCTTGGGACTTTCCTTCTTTTCTGATTTGAAATATTTTTCTTTGCTCTTGACATTGTCTCTCCGGTCGGACTTGTCATTCTCCTGGTCGGAGGTCTCTTTCTTCAGCACTGATGTGCTTCTCAGCTCTAGCTAGGAATTCTCGGTATGTCGCCAATCCATCCTCGTGAACAGACCACCAGAACCGAGTTTTGGTTTGTAATCCTGACAAGACAGTCATTAGAGCAGCGTCGTCGGAGATTTTGTCCACTTCCAATATCCTTTTGCTAAATCTATCTATGTAGGACCTCAAGGATTCAGTTCGACCTTGCTTGATGTTGACAAGGCATTCCTTGGGAGTAGACCAAGTCCTTGTCCCCATGAAGGTGGAGATGAACTTAGCTGTTAGGTCACTCCAACTCCGTATGGAACGTTGCGTTAGTTTTTTGAACCATCTCATTGCTCTGTTCTTGAAGGTTAGAGGAAAAGCTCTACATATGATTGCATCACTGGCCCCCTGGAGTTCCATCCAAGAGGTATACCTATCAAGGTGTCCAATTGGGTCGTTGTTGTCCTTATAGCTAGTTAGCTGTGACATTTTGAGGTTTTCTTGCAGAGGTTTTGCTAGGATGTCCTTCAAGAATGGAGAGTGTCGATCAGTTACATACTCCTCCAAGCCAGGCGTCGTTTCATCAATTCTAGTTCGTCCAGAGCATTTTGCACACGTGATGTTGCTGTAGATAGGGCTCCTTCCTTCCTTTGGACTTTTTCTTCGTACGGTGCAGGTGGGACCTGAGAAGGGTGACCTAGACGGTCAACGACGCTAGCCAATCGTTGTGTGGCAGCCTTCTTAGGAGGACTGGGGCGCCTGTTCTCGCCTTCTTTGCTTCTTGATGGGTTTTTCTCACTGAAATCCAATCTTCTTTTCACGCTACGATCTTCAGATTTGTCACATGCTGGTGACTTTGCTTCTGAGTCGGAGATATGCCTAGTGGTAGCTTGATTTTTCTCAAGTCGTTCAATAGCGTGAGTTAGGTATTCCAGCTTTTGTAAAACCACGTCATTTTCGGGAACATGCGTTTGAGATGAAGTTTCTCCTTGATGTCTCCGACGGAAGACCTGGAGAAGATCAACGTGTTGGCTTCCAGTTCTTCCGTGGCTACGAATTCTTGAGTCATGACTGCGGCTCATGTTGAAGATGTCTTTATGGGTTGAAGTGTTTAGGTATGATGATTGGGTGTCTATTTTTTGGTGAGTTTGTGGAATATAGAGAGCTTTTTAGGATTCCAGCCCTCCTTCTAGCGCCAAACTGTTAACGTTGGAAAATAGTTTGTACTTATCTCAAGCCAACTTAATGTTAATGTATTGAGGTAGGATGCGACTGTGATAAGCAACAGATATATAAATGTGTTGGAATATCTGTTTTTATAATCTTTGTAAGAGTGCTTTTATTTCAACAGTTCAATGTCCGACCTGAAGGATATTTATGTTTCCTATTTATAGGAAAATATGCAATCATGACTGGTAATTAATGACAAGTTCAGCATTAATTATTTACAAGACATCTCCTTTTTGAGCATTTATTGTGAAGTGACATTTGTATTAATTGTGGCAACTAGCCTGGCGCCTGACACCTGAGAATACAAGCAAGGGATGACGTCCGACCTGAATATAATTTTGAAATTAAATTGGACCATAAAAGGACTTGCGACCTATTTCACATAGCCAAATCTCTCTTACTTTTCCAACCCAAGCCCTAAGATGCTATGTGACGTTGATGGTTTCGTCCAATTTTGGGATCGTTACATTCTGTTAGCTAGCATGCATGGTACACTGATAAAAACAATTAGACAAGACAAAAGATAAAAATAAACTAAAATTTATTTATTTATCTTGTTCAGTCAATCTAATTCATCGTACCAAACATGAATTAAAGTAAGAAGTATTTTGATAAAAGTAAATCGGGGCATAAGTAGTTGGAGCTTGAGTGTAGAATTCACTTGAAATTATGATCAATTATAGGACCACTCTAAGGAAGCCCGAAGCCCAATGCAAAATTGAATGCCTTGTGGGAGGACCAGTTAGGCCTTATTAATCACCAACCAAAGCTTAGATTTCACACAGCCCGAGTACAAAATTGTGAATTTATATAGTCCATCAGCGGACAAAGTTACAAAAATGAATTTATATAAGGTTTTTTTCAAAAGTAATTACAATAAATAAAAATATTTTTTAAAATACTGTCATATTTTTTTTATTTTAAAAATATTATTTTTTATTTTATTTTTGTAACACTTGTTGTTACATTTGTTATTTTAGCTATAATAAATGTGTTCATTTGTTATTAACAAACATAACAAATATAACAACAAGTGTTACAAAAAAAAAATATTTTTAGAATAAAAAAAGTTAAATAGTATTTTTTAAATTACTTTATATTTTGTAGTATATGGTGAAATTATCACATTTTTGTTATATTAAAAGTAAAGATTAATTTGCTATTATTATTGAATCGTTCAACTATAAGTTGAAATCTTCTCTTGAGACTGTAATTCTATTTAAGTTTCTTGCTCAAAAATATTTAATGTAATCTCGTCTTACTTGTGTTTATACTTTAACAGAAAGTTTGGCGTGCAATACCGGATATCACTGCACATATCCCGCCAAACCCACCCACCCAAAAAAACAAAAAATCTTAAATCTTTGTTGTGTTGCCCCCAAACAATTGGTGGTCCATTTAAAGTAGTGTTCCTGGTGGAATATGTTGGGCATTACAAGGTGAGATATGAATGTAACAAGCTGGAAAAGACCATTAAGCAGAGAATTCTGATCTTGAGAAAGTAATCCACTTCCAGCTAGCACCTTTTTCTGTTTTTGGGCCTCAATTAATTTTGTTTTACTACTCATGTCAGAATCTGTTAATCCATTTGCTGCTTCTTAATTCCATCTTTCTTCTCTGACTATTTTTCATGGGAACTACAACAAACTAAATTTTTTATCTTGGTTCATCGTTAGCTTGCACATATACTTGTCGATCAAGAGTCAAATGAATTTCTTTGCTTCGACCTATCTTTGGATTATGGCCTCTTTGCATCTTTCGAGAGAGCACTCATTTATTCTAATGGTGTGGGATGAATGTGAGAATTGTAAAATAACTATTTAATATTATCTAATTCAACGCACCAAATATATAGTGCGATAAAGTACAATTTGTATGAAGAAACTTTTCCTCAAAAGGAATATTTTAGTTCAGAATTTAAATATATTATTGTCCGTAAAATTATAAGCACAAAATTTCAATTGGTTTTAGTACTCACAGAAAAGACATTTATATGCTTGGCATGGTCTTTTTCCACCTCCTAAATTTAATTTACAATTTCTATTGTGCAACAAATTCACTTTTCCTTCTCCAAATTATGTTTTGGGATTTTGGGATTTCGTGATTTCTCAAATCGACTGTTTTAGAAATCAATCGGAAAAAATTTATGTTACAAGGAAAAATAGCATATTTGGTCTCCAACCTTTCAAAATTTTAATAAATAAACTTCTAAACTTTAAAAATAGCACTGAATGTCCCATTGTTTGAAGAAATAGGTATGGTAGGTCTTTTATGACGAAATTGATCCCCTCCCCTCCCTAAATAAACTAAAAAACAAAACAAACAAAAAAAAATAGAATAAAAAAATAATCAAATGCACCCTCCAAAAATAAAAAATAATAAAGAACCCATCTTTTTCCAGCCAACTCCCACATTTCCTTATCATTCAGTATCAATCATCTCTAAATGCACAGTTTACCCAGAAAAGAAATATGTCATTAAATCTCTTAAGATCTTTGTATCTGATCTTCACATACTTTCATGCAAGTACATTCAAAAGAATGTCTTGTTATCACAACATACCTTTGAATCGAACAATCTCATCTCTCTCATTTCTCTCTCTCTCTCTCTCTCTCTCTCTCAAACTCTTTCCACTTCCCAGCCATATCAACAAGATATCCCTCCCAATTTCAAAAGAATGTTTGATGATTGTGTAGATAAAATAGGTGGTTATGGATACTGAAGAAGAAGGAAATGTCGGAGTTGGGTAGACCGGTAATTTTTTTAATCTTTAACGCATAGACATTTTTGGTAATTTAGCACATTACTCAATTGTTGAAACTATGAATTTTTCTTTAATTTTTGGGTTTTTTTGTCATCTTTGGATGATTTGGAGTTTTGGACTTTTATAATCTCTTTGTTTTATCTCTTGAAGAATTACTTGGTTTTTCCATTTTTTATGTATCTAGCTATTGTTTGAATTTTCTTTTTAGTGAGATGAAAGTCATATTGGTGTGTTTGTTCTTAAACATGGAGGCGTTGAGCAGTCCTTGTTGATTCTGGTTATGGGCATTGAAAAGATTGCAAAAGTTCGGTATAGGTAATATAGTCAGTAGATTTTTTGTTGCTTAGATTTCACATTATATATACTTTGTACAGACAGAAAAAGAAAATCCAGCAACTTGTATAGAATACTTGTTATTCTTTTATTTGAGGAGGTTTTTTCGTGGGCGGTTTGTGGATTTTTGATTGGCCGAGTAGAGGGAAATGTGGGGGGTTTCCTTGGAGATTTAATGGCAATTCTTTTTCATTCTGGGTAGATAGTGCATTTAAAAATGATGGAAGAAGAAGAAAATGTGAGGGGTTGGGTAGAAGAATATGACCTCTTTGTTGTTTTTTTATTTTTGGGGATACATTTTATTATTTTTCTTTTTCTTGTTTTTTGTTTTTTGTTTATTTAAAGAGGATTGCAATGTAGGATTTCCAAGAAATTCTTCGATTTCTTCCGGAAGCAGATGAGCTTCTCACGTTCCGTGAATAAGCGGGACATTGAGGAATATCCCAAATGAAACCAAAGTTTCATGTTCAGTTTTGAATTAGAGACGTTCAAAATGCTGAATCGATGTCGACCTACCATACCTATTTCTTCAAATATTAGAGATGTCCGATACTATTTTTGAAAGTTAAGAATATATCTTTTACGTTTTTAAAAGGTTGGAGACCAAATATAATATTTTCCCATGTTACAATTACAAAGTTTATTTAAATGTAAAATACAAAATCACGCACTCCTACTTGTTACCATACCTCACTGTCAATCATTGAGGCAAATGTTTTGGAAGGATATGTATGTGCAAAAGGGGTGAGAAATCTCCAAAGTCATAGAATTCGAGAGACAATAAACTGAATCAAAACAAATAGATGTTTAAAATATTTTAACTGCGTACTTTGAAACATAATAATACATTTTATTTATATTATACGATTTTTTTATATAGACGAAAATAATAGTTGATAGATTTTATTTTCTTATCGCGGTTGGATGGAATCTTTTAGTGGACAAAATATTTTTTTCATTAGACGGCGTCGTTCTCCTGCCCACAATGGACAATATTTATCTTGCCCACCGCGGATGTGGCATGATGACTTGGGAAAAAAACTTGTCCACATCACAGTAAACAAAACTCAAACCCGTGAGTGAAGCTGAGCACAAACACACTTCATTTCAGCGCCGTTCTTCTTGCCCATAGTCCAAACCAGAAAGAAGTTGCTTTTGTCAACGGTGTGAGAATAAAAAATTATTTGAATCGGTGCCCGATTCAGGGAATTTTGAAAAAAAATACGAGGTTTTTTTTTTAAAAAACCAATCTTGATGGCCGCTGGTATGTCGAATTTTTCATGAAAAACTGAGGTTGGAGAGAGGTTGGGAAACAATATTTTGTTGTTTCACTAATTGTTTCTGCCCGTTGATGTGAAGAAACAGATTAGGGTAGCATTTTATTTTGAACCGAATATGATTTGTTTTGCGTATTATCTAAATGGGTTCTTGATTTCTCTGAAATGTTTTGCTTTATTGATGATGAACAACTGAATTGTGATTCTTTGAACATGTAGTGAGCCCTGTTATTCAGTGTTCAATGTCAAAACATTAGGCTGATACTGTGTTCCCATTCCCATCTGGCCCGATGATTTGTGATATACAATTGCTGAAATTCAATTGCGTTGTGCTTATTTTCAATGATATGTTGAATTGTTATGAGGGTAAAGGGTGATAAGGCTAATTTGGGCTGTGTTGAACAGCTGACTTATGGGCAGGAGAACGGTGCTGTTAATTCAATATAGGCTATGATGATCTGTGCTTATGAATCTATATGATTTTTGTAATTCGGCTACAAATATAAATGACATGTAGCTTGGTTTGGCAACCCGTATAGCATGCATGATGGGGATATGTAATATCTATTACACATACAACCGGTGCATTGCAGCCATGGGGGTGCCATGTATATGTACTCTGAAATGTGATCTGAGCCTCCGGATTCACGACAATTGCAATGCATTTTTGTGTTCTGAATGTGATATTGGTGTTAAACTGATTTTTGTGAAAATCTCCATAAACAAATAGGTAAGGGACAATGTCTTCAACTAGTGGAAATGATGTTGGCCCATGAGTAAGATGTAGATGTGGTGCGTACATGAAAATTTACACTTCCCACTCTGAAAGGAATCCTCATCGTCGGTATTGGATATGTCATAATTTGAAGGTTTGTTTTATTTGTTCCATTTCGGCATATCTAAATTTAATTTATTTGATGTTTTTTTTATCGCAGGATAGTGTAATGTGTGGGGGGTTCACATGGGTCGACGAGGTTGAATCTAAGTTCGCAGACCATGACGAAGGGCGTGACATTCCACCAAGACTTTTGATAGAATTGAATCGTAATGTGTTGACGTTAGTTGAGAAGATTGACAAGATGGAGGACAATATAAGTACACTTAGGCGTGATTTGAATAGGAGAACAATATGCATGAATGTTGTAAAATGTTGTTTTATCGCCGATCATGTGATATTTGTAATGCAGTTGTTGTTGCAAGTTAGGACATCAATGTAATTTTCGTATGATAAATTAGCAATTTACCTTCGATAACTGAATTTTCAAACTCAATGTAATGTAATGCCCAAAAAAGTTCCTTCAATGTAATTCCCATAATTTTCCTTACCTTCACTGTTCGAATTTTCAATCATGCATATATCAAGTTATTGGTATATGAATTAAATTCATTGTAATTCCAATGAGCAGATTACTGAAATGAAATGTCACACAAGTATCCACCAACACCAAAGGAACATGACATGAAAAATGTGACAAAGCTATCCACCAACACAAAATGAATTACATGACTCAAAGTGTGACCATAGAGATCCACCTACACAAAAGGAATTACATGACTCAAAGCTATGTTACAACAAAACTACAACCAAAATGATAAATTACTACTACCAATTGTAGTGAAAGTAGTATCTTCGTATCCTTGTACTTTTTATTATTTGTTATTCGCGCACTAAATCCCGCTTCGCGAGCATATTCATTATAAAAATTGTACGCCGCCTCATGTGATTCAAACTCTTGACCAACTTTGGAGATTCGGCCAACTGAGACTTGAGGAATATATACGTTCCTTCCTATCAAGTACGGGAAAAAAAAATTAGCACAGTATTTTATGAACATTAATAAATTAAGCTCACTAATGCTCATTTTTTCTATATAAATGAAGCTCATTAAAGCCATATGGGAAACACATTAATCTGCCAATTTAGTACAGTTATTAAATGGATCTCAACATAATTATTTGCCATCATGAAGTTGAATGTTTTAAATTAATCTAAAGTTTTAGCACATTAATTCAAGTGAGGCGTATTTCTTTTGTTTTTCAAATTTCACTGAACCGGTGCCCGAATTTTTTTTAATCTCATACCGTTGACAAAAGCAACTTCCCATTACATTAATCTGAAAATGTCGCACACTGATTCAAGTGCGGCTTTTTTTTTTTTCAAATTTCAATGACAACCGGTGCCCGAATGTTTTTAATAATTTTTGAATCTCATACCATTGACAAAAGCAACTTCTTTCTGGTTTGGACCGTGGGCAAGAAGAACGGCACTGAAATGGAGCGTTCTCAGAAAATGGGAGCACTTGAATTAGGACATCAACAGGAGCGCGAATAATTAGGGCAGGAGAGCGCGACAGAAATAGCAGCGAGATAGTAGCAGTGGTGGGCGCCGGAGAACAATAACCCGTGAAGGAGGAGCCTTTGGGTGAGGGGAAGTAGCAGGCGGAAGGAATGAGGCGACTGTAGGGAGGAGAAATCGCCGAAGAGAAAGGGACGAGGGTTGGGGTGTGTTTGTGCTTAGCTTCACTCACAGGTTTGAGTTTTGTTTACTGTGACGTGGACAAGTTTTTTTCCCAAGTCATCATGCCACATCTGCGGTGGGCAAAATTGGGGTGTGTTTGTGCTCAACTTCATTCACGAGTTTGAGTTTTGTTTACTGTGACGTGGACAAGTTTTTTTTACCAAGTCATCATGTCACATCCGCGCCGTGGGCAAGAGAACGGCGCTGGTATGTGCAAAAGGAGTGAGAAATCTCCAAAATCATAGAATTTAATAGAGACAATAAGGTGAATCAAAACAAATAAATGTTTAAAATATTTTAACTGCGTACTTTTAAATATAATAATACATTTTATTTATATTACACTGATTTTTTTTTAGATAGACGAAAATAACAGTTGATAGATTTTATTTTCTTATTGCGGTTGGATGGAATCTTTTAGTAGACAAAATAATTTTTTCATTAGACATGCATGTGTGATGTATATATATATATATATATATATATATATATATACCCTTTAGTCATAAAAATATAAAAATAAATAGTTTGAATGGGGCAGGGCTAGGCTTAAAGACAAAGTGGTTAGTGAGTATCCATCCAGTTAATCTCATTCAAGAAATGCTACCATCAAAGGTGTCCACGCTCTCCACCCCACCAGCCTGTTCGTGGGGACTCTACTTATAAAGTTCCAAACTCGATATATCTGCTCAATCCAATTCACTTTTATTCTTTATTTATTTTGTAATTTAACAAAATTAATTAGTGCAATTCATTTAAAATAAAAGTATAAATTCAGTGATTCACTTAAAATTGAGAAATAAGTTTAAGCGTCTTTTTTTTTTTTTTTTTTTTTTTTTTTTACTATTTTGAGCTTGGTATTATTATGTATAATATTTTGATAGACTATTATAAACTTTTTTTTTTAATTTGTTTCGCCACTTTTACTTGAGTATGTATTTTAAAATTCATATTTTTGTTTCTTCTTTAGATATCTCATCTCTTACTTGTGGTTAAACATTGTTTCATCATTGCTAGGTTTATAGATAAAAGAATCACATTCTTTTGCTTGTATCTAAGCAGATATTGGCAGATTTAGACACCCTACCATACCATATGCCTCAATGACATAAAAGTCAACTTGATTATTGGTTTTGTTGCCACCATTTTCTTATCAAATATTCAATGCATCTACTATATTTTGAGACTACATTACTAAATTTACTAAAGTTAGAAAATAGTAATGACTTATGTGTCCAATTCTGCCAATTTATTTTCATACGCTCCCAAACGTTGATTCACACAAGACAAGATGAACCTATTCTGAAGAATTACGAAGCATAAGAGAAATATTATGTGTTTTCCCACTTCCAATTTTTTAAATTGCATACTATTCTTTTTTTTATCTTCCTCTAAACATAAGCAAAATCGAATAAAAATAGATATAAAGACTTCACGTAATCAACTTCAAATTTCTATAACATCTAGGGGGCCGCATGTAGATAAATTTATAGGCAGAGATATAAAATATTATATCTTTTGATGTAAAGTAAATTTGAACATGCTAAGGTCCCGTTTGAGATTGATTTTGGAGTTTAATTTCTGATTCTCAAACAATTAAAATTTGATTTAGACGTTTGACAAATTTTGTAGATGTAATTATTAAATAATCTGACTCACCTGGCAGCAGATTTTGAGAAGCAGAAAAATGGCAGCTTTTTAGATTCTGCTTTTAGCTTTTTCATTTATATATTATTAAAATATCTCTTTTACCCCTAATTAATTAAACTAATTCCTTTAATACTTATTTGAGAAACTGAATTGCGCAAGTTGGATCATAAAAAATAATATAAATTTAATTAATTTTTGTACTATATAACTATACTTTTATTTTATAATTTTTATAAATTTTGAAATTTATTAGGTTGCTATTATTTTTATTTTAAAATAATAATAATGAATTCATTGTCTTGTTAAAAAATATTTGACTAGAAAAAAAATGAATTTTACCACTCGTGATAATAATAATAATACAAAATAACATTATTATAATCAATGTCCTTTTTAGTAATTTAATACCGTTACAGTAATAAATCACTTTTGTTTACCAAATACTCAAATACAGTTTTTGAAACATACAACAATTTTGAAACAAAAGTTTACCAAACACTTATTTAATTCTTTCCACAACTGATTTCTTATGTAGTACAGTAGAAATTGATTCTATTAAAAGTACAGCATTACCAAACCAAGCCTAAAATATAGAATTCACAAATATCAAAAAATATAAGTTGTCCGAATTGGATAAATGCCCGACTCTTACCAAAGGTGGGCCTCCCCGACTTAAACAAAATAAATGCCCTGTCACGAGTATATGAAAATAAGTCCTATCAAACTTAATAAATATTAAATTAAATCTTAGTGAGACTTGGTAATGGTCGGCAACAACTTCATAGTCAAACTTGTTGTGACACCATATGTATATCATTTTCAATTACGATTGATACGATTGATAAATACAAAATTTACACGTGTAAATTAAGAATGACAATGGAGGCATGGAGCGGACCGGACTGAGGTGATTTACAATTACAATGGATGTGATTGACCAATTATAATTTTGTTTTGTTTTGTTTAAAAAAATACTAAAGATCTAAATTAGACTTAGGTTAATTTGATTTTGATTAAATTCAGATTTTATTTTGTAAAAATTTATAAAAGTTGATAATATGTGTGGTTGAAAAGTTGTGGATCCATAAAATGAGTAGTTAAAATTAATTATTAACTTTGATTCTAATTTTTATCAAAATTTTAAGTGAAATCAAACAAGCTCTTAACTATTAATTTCGACTATACATTTTATGAAATCCATGTTAGAAATAAAATTTCTAGTCTTTAATTACATACACATAATTAAAAAATTCATGTATCATGCCAAATCATCAAGTACAGATAATTTAGAAGAGTACATGTCTTCATTGGTGTTGAAATCGAGATGGTTGAATCTTCCACATTTCAATCACATCAATAATATTCAATGGAATCTATCTATAATGGTGTAGAATAGAATAACAAAAAATTGTGATTAACCTGGGGACCACAACTCTTTTTTATAATATTATGTATACCATAGTCCAATTAGAAGTCCATCAATCCTAATTGGACTAGGATTCGATCTCTAGACATTACAAAATTCGTACTCAATTAGATGTCTATATGGCCCATCACTTACTAACCCTATTAATTAGATAACTCATATAATTGCAATTTGTTTGAAAAATATGTGTCATATTTTTCATCTTTTTATATTGGCTCTCTTAATTAATATAACTGATTTTTAATGTTAAAAGAGCATGTTAACGTCTTCGTTATGACTGATTTGGATAACACCAGTTCTGACTGATTGCGCTGATAAATAGATTATTTTTCCAGATCAGTAAAACTGTATTTTTATTATGTTTCCATACACGATATATTTTGATCTCGTGAATATTATTAACAACTTATTTTATAGGTTAAAGAATATTTTCTTATTTTTTTTAGATTTGTTTAGGAAGGAAATAATTAAAGAAAATCTTAAGTTTCCTAAATTCCTTCATTCTTCAAATCTAGAATATCTTCATATATATTCTTTTCTACTAATTGTCTTATCATTCTTGTTGCAAATTTTTAGGTAAGAAATAATTTCTAATTTGATTACTACTTTAACTATAAGTAAAAGTAAAAATCAATAAAGAATTAAAGCTTTGAAAATATAATTTTGGTTCTTGTTTCTCCAAGCTCTAAACCGCCGAATTCATTGGTGGAAAAACAAGACTCGATGCTCTATTGATTCAACTTTCAAAGAAAAAATGTTTTCTTCAAACTCATTGAAAAATAAAAACAAATTGGTGCTCGACAAACAATTCCATATCTTGTTCAATTTACTTGGCGTGAAGTTAAAAACGGGAGTTCTTAATTCAAGTGGTGGTTGCGGTCAATTACAATAGGGAAGTGGTGATAAAATCAATGACGATGGGTTTTATTCCACTTCATCAACAAGTCAGAAGAAGAAGTATTAAAGGGAGTTGATGTATTTTCTTTTTATTGTTATTTTGTTAATTTTGCGAAATTACAAAAATCGATACTATTATATTTTTGAACAAGATTATTAGTTGATTGTTTTTACCCATGGCATAGGGATCCGTGAATGTTTTCCTTTGGGATTTACCACATTACATCTTGTGTTTAATTCTTTAAATTCCACTCTTAACAAGATTAGGTAAACAAACACTACTGTACGAATCAAAACTGCTATCATTGTCACTCACCAGTTCTAACTACGATATGTCTACTACTTGTTTAATTAAGATTAAAATTATTTTTAATTGAATTAATCTAGGTTTTAGCACTTTTAATTGGTATCAGAGAGGGTTCACTTTTTAAAGTGCGATCCGAAGAAACCTAGATATAGACGGAGCTCTATTTAGACCACCGGTTTTAAATGTAACTAATTATGCATATTGAAAAATTAGGATTCAAGTCTAAATTCAATCTCTTGATGAAAAAGATTGGCACTCTATTGTCTAGGATTATAAAACTCCCACCATTGTTGATGGAAATAGAGGAAAAGATAGACGAGTGGGCAACAACTAATTTTAATTATACAAATTAGAATTCAAAAGTTTTAAATGTCATATTCTCTTTTGTGGATTCTAATCAATTTCGTTTGATCTCCACATGTCAGGTTACTAAAGAAGCTTGAGACATCTTACAGATTGCTCATGATGGAACCTTTATTGTCAAGTCATCGAAACTTCAAATTCTTACTCTAGAATTTGAACAACTAACCATGAGAGACGATGAACAATTCAAGGACTTCTAAGCAAAACACAGTGATATTACCAATACAGTTTATAGTTTGGGAAAGAAATATTCGGAGAGCAAAATTGTAAAGAAAATTCTCAGATCCTTGCCTAATCGTTTTCACTCCAAAGTAACTGCAATTAAAAAAAGTAGGGAGATTGAGAATATGAAGGTTGAAGAATTGGTGGGATCATTGATGACATATAAATTATATCTATAAAGGAAAAAGAAAGAAAATGGATCTGGTATTGCCTTCAAAATTAAAAATGATGAAGAAGAAGTTGATGGTGAGAAGAGTGAAACAAATGAAAACATGGCCATGCTAATCAAACAATTCAAAAAATTTCTAAAAGAAAATAAAAAAGGAAAGAACTTGAATGCTCCATTACAACAAAAGAAGATATTTCCAAACAACACAAGGCAAAATCCTATTACTTCCATGAATAGATCTGAAAATCGGATTCAATGTCATGAGTGTGACGGTTTTGGTCACATAACCTCTGAATGTGCAAATACTTTGAAGAAATCTCATACCAAGAATGCCATGAATATCACTTGGAGTGAAGATGATGAAAAAGATTCAGATGAGGACGAGGACGAGGACGATAGAACTAATGTAGATCAGGTAACGTCTTTAACTGTGAACTTAACATCTCGTACTGATTCCGTGCAAAACTTAATTACACGTTTTGATCTTAACTACAACATCTGAAGAACCAGACCGTATCTATTCTAACTGCAGCAACGTGAACAAAAAATTAAAAGATGAATAGGAGAAAAACTTTTTTACTCGTGTTATGATGGAATTTTTGGAAGATGGTAAGGCTGCAATTGATTCTCAAAATAATATTCTAACCAACCTCTAAAAAGAGAAAGATGATCAAATTTTGAACATTCTTGATGAAATAAAAGTTTCAAAAGAAATGATCAAGCAATTAACAATTGGAGCCTCTCGCTTAAGTGAAACACTTAGTTATAAAATAGCCTTAAATGTCAAAGAATGATTGGGGTATGTTGGAAAAGGTAAAAGAAAAGTTGGGAATCAGATCAATTTTGTCAAAGAAACATGTTCTGCAGTTTTTCTAGACAGAAGTGCTCCCATTGCCGTCAGTACTGTGGTTGACTCATCTATATAGGTTCTGACCAATGCCAAAACTCAAAAACATTCACAACCCTCAGTTAAACAACCAGCGTATCAATTCTCAATTCAAAGAGGTATATCGAAATACTTTGTAAAATGTTGGAAATGTGATCATCTTGGACATGACTCATTTCATTGTTTATCTAACAAGAACTTGATTAACAGACAAATGAGACGCCATAATAATTCTAAAGTAAGACAAATTTGGGTTAGAAAAAAATGATTTAAATTGTTGTATGGTTGATGTTGCCTATAGAACGTTTATCCCTAACTCATGATATTTTGATAATGATTGTTCTAGACATATGATTGGTAATTGATCATATTTAACTAACTACATGAGTCTTGCAGGTGGTTTGGTTACTTTTTGTGATGGGGGGTACAATGCAAAATTGAAGGTGTAGGCACTATCCTAATTGATGGATTCTAACATTTAAAAGCTAACTTGATTAGTATATGCCAACTATGTGATGATAAATACTTTGTTATGTTCTCAAAAAATTCATGTAAAGTCTTGAACTATGATGGTAACTGTATTCTACATGGTACTAGATCTAGTGATAAATGTTATCTTCTTGACACCAACATTACTTGTCATATTTCAAAAACAGACTCTACCGAATTGTGGCACAAACGATTGGGACATTTGAACTATACTGATTTGTTGAGACTAATAATATTAATTGCAGTACAAGGTGTTCTTAAGCTTACTGAAAAATATGAAGGATTGTGTGGTTCATGCATAAAAGATAAGCAAACCAAAAGTACTCACAAGCAATGTAAGTTTCTTGCTACATCTCATGTTTTAGAATTACTTTACATAGATTTGATGGGACCTATTCAAACTGAAAGTATTGGTGTCAAAAAATATATCTATGTATGCGTTGATGATTTTTCTAGATATATACTTGTGAAGATTTCTTAACAGAAAAATCTGATATTTTTGAAATATTTAAATTTTTGCACCTAAAAATAACATCAGAAAAATATTATGAGAGAATAAAAATAATGAGGATTAGAAGTGATCATTGGAGGGAGTTTGAAAATGCTACTTTTTGTGAACAAAATGGTATTTTTCATGAATTCTCTGCTCCTAAAACTCTTGAACAAAATGGTGTTGTGGAAAGGAAAAATGGGTCTCTACAAGAGATGGCTAGAGTAATGCTAAATAGTAAGAAGCTTCCTGTTACATTATGGGCTAAAGCTATTAATACTGCTTGTTATATTTTGAATCGTGTGTCTTTAAGAATATGAACACTCAAACTCCTTATAAAATTTGGAAAGGAAGAAAACCGAATCTCAAATATTTCCATACTTTTGGTAGCAAATGCTATGTTTTAAATGATCGGGAATACTTGGATAAATTTGATCTAAAAAGTGATAAGGGGATGTTTATTGGTTATTCTAAGAACATCCGAGCTTACATAATTTATCACATGCGTACTCAGACTATCATTGAATCAATCAATATAAAAATTGATGACATTGATAATTTTTCATCTTATTCACAGGAGTCTAATATTCAATCTTTGGAAGAACAGGTTGCTGGATGTCAACCTACTCAAGACAATCATGTGCCTGTACCAGACAGTGATAAATAGATATAACAGTCAGCACCAAGTTATGGTGTCTCTACCCCTGCTCCTAGAAGTTCTGTACCAAATACAAACAACGAACAGAACATGAGAAGACAACATCCTTCTTGGATACAGAAAGCACACTCATTGGACAATGTTCTCTCAGATTCTGGAGACGGTATGATGACTAGGAAGAGGCTTGCTAGTGAACTTGGAAATGTTTGCTACACTCACAAATTGAACCCAAAAATATAAATGAGTCAATTATTGATAAAAATTGGATTCTAGCCATGCATGAAAAGCTAGCTCAATTTGACAGAAATGAAGTATGGAAACTTGTACCTCGACCAAAGGACATAAATGTGATCGGAACAAAGAGGATATTCAAAAATAAGTCAGATGAATATGGCAATATAGTTAGAAACAAGGCACGTTTGGTTGCACAGGAATACACTCAACTAGAATGGGTGGATTTTGATGAAACATTTGCACCAGTGACTCAACTTGAATCCATTAGACTTTTACTATATGTAGCATGTCAAATGAGATTTAAGCTCTACCAAATGGATGTCAAAAGTGCTTTTCTGAATGGAATTCTTGATGAAGAAGTTTATGTTGAGCAGCCTAAGGTATTTGTTGATCCTTATTCTTCTGACCATATGTTCAGACTCAAAAAGGCCCTGTACGGACTAAAACGAGCTCCACGTGCTTGGTATGAGCGATTGACCAAGTTCTTGTTAGAACAGGGATACAAGAGGGGAGGATCTGACAATACTTTACTTATCAAACATTTCAAAACTGGATTAACAGTTGCACAAATCTACGTCGATGATATTGTGTTTGGTTCTTCACTAGAAACAAAATCCAAGTAGTTTACTACACTTATGCAAAATGAATTCGAAATGAGTATGGTTGGTAAACTAAATTTATTTTTAGGTTTGCAGATCAAACAGGTTGGATCAGAGATTTTTATCTCACGGGCCAAGTATGCTAAAAATCTGGTGAAGAAGTTTGGCCTTGAACAAACCAAGTCAGTCAAAACTCCCATGGCCATGTCCTTGAAAATCTCCAGAGATAACCAGGACAAGGATGTTGACTCTAGCTTGTACAGAAGCATAATAGACAGTTTGTTGTACCTGAATACAAGTCGTCCTAACATATCATTTAGTGTTTGAGTTTGTGTACGTTATTAGACCAAACCAAAAGAATCACATATTGCAGTAGTGAAGCGAATTATTAGCTATATTAACTATATTTCTAATTTTGGTTTATGGTATACTAATGATACTAACTCTCATCTTGCATGATACACTGATGCTGACTGGGCTGGCAATATGGATGATAGGAAAAGCACGAATGGGAGGTGTTTTCACAGTGGTAACAATCTTATTGCATGGTTAAGTAAGAAATAAAACTATATTTCCTTATCTACTACAGAAGTTGAGTATATTGCTGCGGATAGTTGTTGCACTCAACTACTCTGGATGAAAGAGATGTTATGTGATTATAGTATTGATCAGGATTCTGTTACTATATTTTGTGATAACACTAGTACTATCAATATTTTTAAAAATCATGTTCAGTATTCTATGACCAAACATATTGACATTAGATATCATTTTATTAGAAATTTGGTCGAAGAAAAAATAATTACTTTGGAACATATTCAGACTGAGTATCAGTTGGCTGATTTGTTCACCAATGCCTTAGATTCTACTATATTTGAGACTCTACGAAAGGCTGTGGGGCATTTGCATGATGTATTAGTTTTTTTTAACCAAAAAAAAAAAAAAAACTACTTACTAGAAATAGTGTTTTTTTTAATTTGATTTTATCATGTGTATTTATTTGCATTTGCTTATTTTTTTATTTATTTAAAAAAAAAAAGGAAGAGGGGTATTGGAAGTATTGAAATTCTTGCTAATAGCATATGATATAAATGTATTATTGGTCTACGAATTTTGAGATTTATTTAGATTAACCAATAAGTATGGTATGCTCATTATACTTATGGTAAAATATGCTCAGACAAGCACATTTTGAGGACATGCTGACTTGTTTGATTATGCCTTACTACTGACTAGATTGTTGTCTTTAAAATAGTTTCGTACTTTGTTGTGACATATGGTCAGTATCTATGTCTCTCGGTACTATAGTATGTTGTTGTGTTAAACAGACAATTTCATGAAAGGGAGGGCTACCAACCTACCACCATAGATGTGTGCAACCGTCCTTGATAATGAACATAAATTATGTAAAAAATGGCTACCTCTATGGTTGTGAGAAAGTCAACTACATGATCTTAAATTCAGTGCTTTGACAAAACAAAATAAAAAATATATAAATTAAGTCAACACTCTAAGTACTCAAAAGAACATTGCTATGGTACTCATGTCTGGCCCGCACATATTTTTTCTATTTAAAGAGATATGTTCAGATGGTGGCTAGTTTGAAATACATTTCAGTACTTATCTTCTTGACCATGTTCAATTTGGCTTAGTAGGACAGGTTATGATTGACTAATCTAGTATGTCCTATCACACACTCATGTTATAAATCTGACCAATTAATTGAATCTAATTATGCGCATATATCTGATTAGAAGATCCTGTTGATTTTGATATTTTTGGACTGATTGTATAATTTGTGGACTATGAAATTTGTCCATAAATAAAAGATTTAATTTTATCTCATAAAATATTCTTATTAATTTTGTGTGATTATCTTGTGTGGGCCATTTCGTAAAATTTTTAATCAACAGTCTAATTTTGACAGCACAATCAGCTTTAACTGCGAAAATCTGGATAAATCTTTCACAATATTTTGTTCTAATTTTATTTAAATTGATCTTTCAAATTTAAAAAATTATATTTTCCATAAAATAGCTTTTTAGGGAAATAAATTTGAATTTCAAATATTTAGTTAAGGGAAGTTCTTTTTATATATCTATAACTGCAAATCATTAGTTTAATTTTGGTAACTGCTCTACACACGTTCAAAATTAAATGTTCCCTCATTGTACAATTTTGAAAAATTCTTCCCCTCTTAAACTGTGACTTAGGGTTTTTCTCATTCATCTCTCTCACTTGATTTCCAAATTTCTAACATCAAACTCTCTCTTGCACTTGACTCTAGGGTTGTGTTAAGTTCTTTAATTTCAGATTCCAACAATGGTGGAAACCAAGATGCCAAAATCAAAGAAAAATGCTGGTGGTTCAACAAAGAACACTGTTATTCTGCTGGTTACTGCTAAAACTACAATGTAGCCTCAAATGTCACCGGTAAGGACTCTCTGGCAAAGTGTACGAAGAATGGAACCCTCCAGTTCAAACCCGGACACTTCTCTAGCGGCTATTGCATCTCAGGCTGACCAATCAATGGACATTGTTGCATATCAACCGATGGTTAGCCATTTTAAAACACAGCTCCATCAAACATCTAAAGACCCCATTACTTTTCTGAGCAATAAAGTTACCCTAAGTACTCAAGAACTAGATGAAGAATGAGATGAAGTTGACATATCTGGAATGGGTGACATTGGGTCTGACAATGCTAGAATTGAAAAAAAAGATCGTGAGGATGAAGGTATTGGTGATGAGGAGTCTGAACAGCCTCTCCCAATCGTAGAAGGTTCAAGAAAGTCCCCTTCTCAAAAATCAGATTCTGATTTCGATGTTACTCTTGATGAATCTTCGAAATCTACTTTCACAGCTCCTCCAATGAAAAGAGCCACGAGGGCTGAAAATGAGAAAGGTAAAATTGGTGATGCTACTAGAGAGCCCACACCTACTGGTCAAAATAGGCCACCCACTACCTCAGGGGGTGCCTACAGAGTACTCTCTACTCTTAGTTCAAACCCCCAAATATTCAAACTTGAAATATTAACTAGAGGTAGACACTCTGTTAACCCCCTCAATTACTGTTTTCTATCGGAAAGTGCTAGGAGTCTGTTTCTTTCATTTACCACGTACCGTAAGTTTACCATGTACCGTAAGTTTATCATTGAGTGCAAGGTTGCAATTTCTGAATTCAGTTCGTTTAGTTTGGTTGAAATTGTTGATTTTCACAAATTACATAATCTGTTAAGTTTTTCTGGGCTGTTCAATGAGACTCTGGTCAAGAAATTTATGACCAATGTTCCAAAGAATCTGGAGAAGGCTAGCAATGAATTCAGGTGGTAGGTTTATGTTTGAGGAAGACATGTTACTTTCAGTCCTAACTCTCTCAGGGACTGGCTTGGGATGAATATCATGGCTATCAAAAGTGATGAATAATTGACCAATGACAGTATTGCACAGGAAATGACTAGCTCTGGCTGGTCAGAATCAAGAGAATTGACTGCTTCCCGACTACTGCCCAAATACAAAATTCTTCATCAGATTCTTATCAACAATATCGATCTATTGACTCATCGATCCGACATTTCAGGGGACACGGCTGTTATGTTATACAAGTTAAGGATGAGGTTTCTAGTTGATTAGGTCAAGATGGTTTTTGATAGAATTGTTTATGAAGGGCCGAGGAGAGCCAAACAGTACAGGCTACCACATCCAGCTCTCATTCATCACTTCTTTTGTTCATCAATAAGTGTCTACCATGGATTCAAACAGATTCTCTGAGGATATTCCAGCACTAGGTGTTCATGAGTTTACAAATTTAAGTAGCACATCGCATCCCACTCCTAGAGTTCCTAGGCATGTTCTGTCTTCGTTAGTCCAGTCTAGACGTCTGGATGCACTAGAAACTTAGATGGGACTGGTTAGAACACAGGTAGACCAACTTTTCGCCTTAACCAAAAGTTTTTCTGATCAATTTATTTTCTTGCGTAGGGTGTTGGGTAAACTGGAATATCTGGGCGATGAGCATATAAAGTCAACATACTGAATAGTTACTCCAGAATTTTCTTCACATCCTGGAGGTCAGATGGAGATTCTGGCTTCTAATCCAGTAGTTGAGACAACTACTGCTCCAGCTGCTATACCTATGCCAGATGTTCCTCTACCAGTTGGTTCATCAGATACCCCTATTCACAAGAGAGATGCAAAAGCATCTGCATCCGGTGCAAATAAGTCAAGATCTTCACAGAACTAACTATTTCTCGTTCTGACTTCTACAATTCTAACTATTTGGTTATGGGTGACTGTAAACTCTTGCATTCTGCTTTCTTTCACCACAAACACTACTTTACTTTTATTTTTCTCTTCCCTCCTTGTTATTTTCTTTGGAGTTTTTCTTACAAAAAGGGGGACTGGTAGTATTTTTGTGGTTGTTGGATAAACTTTGATGATGATACTTTTCTAGTAGTATTTTAAAATTTATAATGGTTTGATGATTATACTTTGATAGTATCTTGCTAAAGGGGAGCAATATCAAAGTTTGTGTCTAATGTATGTGGTATTTGCATATATTGTTAACTTCTTTGCAAGAACTTTTGGTTTGCACACTTAGGGGGAGCAATAACCCTTATATGTTGATGCTCTTGGTTTCTTTAATTTTTCACATGCCATAACACACATTTCTTACATTAAAAATCCGATAGCTATGTGTTTATAATTAAGCAACGCTAAAGGGAGAGATTGTTAGAAAAATATGTGTCATATTTTTCATCTTTTTATATTGGCTCTCTTAATTAATAACTGATTTTTAATGTTAAAAAAGCATGTTAACGTCTTCGTTATGACTGGTCTGGATAACGCCAGTTCTAACTGACTGTACTGATAAACAGGTTATTTTTCCTAATCAGCAAAGCTGCATTTTTATTCTGTTTTCATACAAGATATATTGTGATCTCGTGAATATTATTAACAGCTTATTTTGTAGGTTAAAGAATATTTTCTTATTCTCTTAGATTTGTTTAGTAATGAAATATTTAAAGAAAATCTTAAGTTTCTTAAATTTCTTCATTCTTCAAATCTGGAATATCTTTCTATATATTCTTTCCTACTAATTGTCTTACCATTCTTGTTGCAGATTTTTAGGTAAGAAATAATTTCTAATTTGATTACTACTTTAACTATAAGTAAGAGTAAAAATAAATAAGGAATTAAGGTTTTGAAAATATAATTTTGTTACTTGTTTCTCCAAACTCCAAACCGCCGAATTTATTGGTGGAAAAACAAGACTTGATGCTCCATTGATTCAACTTTCAAGGCAAAAATTTTTTCTTCAAATTCATTGAAGAATCAAAAACAAATTGATGCTCGACAAACAATTCCATAACTTGTTCAATCTACTTGGCGTGAAGTTAAGAATATGGGTTCTTAATCCAACTAGTGGTTGCGGTCAAGTACAATAGGGAAGTGGTGATAAAGTCAAAACTGGTGGGTTTGATTCCACTTTATCAACAAGTCAGAAGAAGAAGTATCAAAGGGAGTTGATCTATTTTCTTTTTATTGTTATTTTGTTAATTTTGCGAAATTACAAAAACTGATACTATTGTATTTTTGAACAAAATTATTAGTGTATTGTTTTTACCCATGGCATGGAGACCCGGATGTTTCCCTTCGGAGTTTACCACGTTACATCTTGTGTTTAATTCTTTAAATTCTACTAGTAAGATTAAAATTATTTTTAATTTAATTAATCTAGGTTTTAGAACTTTCACAATTCAATAGATAGCTCATTATGGAGATAAATAATCTACCAATCTTCTACTTGAGCTACATATGTTATCCAAAATAATTATATCTTAAACTTTATGTGTACACTTAAATTGCTATCTTACCTTCAAACATCTCCGTAATTACAATCTAGTTCATCTATTATATCAGCATGAGATCAAAGCAGTCTTCGTCATATTAATTCGTAACTAAACCCATCAATGGTCATTATACCAACATATTCAATAACATAGATCTAGCATGGATGTGTTGCATGGAAATTACATGCAATGTAATCTTAACACATATCTATTTCCAACTTGTCCTACTTTATTCTTGAATGAGATTATACCAGAGTTTTCCAATCTTAATGTCAAACCAAATTTGCAATAACATTCAGAGACTGAAATAAATTATTTATTATTCAAAATAATCATAAAACATGTCTATTATATCAAAACAACAAACTCCAACTAAACCAGCACATCATCAAATAAGACAACACACATATGAGCTGTGTGCTCATAAACACCTTAGGCAGTAAACCCATTGTGAGTAGATCTGCAATCATGTAATTTGTACTGATATGTTCTATAAACACTTGACTACTCTGAATTCTTTCTTAAACAACAAAAAACTTGATGTCTATGTGCTTAGACTTCGTAGAGCTTCTATTGTTGTTGGAATACATTACAATCGATCTATTGTCTCAATGTAACTTCAATGGTATTTCAATATCATCTACAATACACAGCCTTGTAACAAAGTTACGCAGCAATATCTTATGAGTTGATGCTTCATAACAAGCTACATATTCAATTACCATGGTAGATGGAGCTATGAGTGTCTGTTTAACACTCTTCCAGGAAATAGCTCATCCAACCAGCAGATAAATATAGCCCGACGTAGATCTTTTACTGTATTAGCATCCACCAAAGTCGGAATCAGAATACCCAATGATCTCCAAATGATCTGATTTTTGATAGGTGAGCATATAATCTTTTGTTCTCTGTAAATAATGCATAACCCTCTTGGTTGGAGTCCAATGATCCATCCTAGGGTTACTTAAATATCTATCTAATAATCCCACTATGAACACTATATCTGGACTCGACATACTTGGGCATACATAAGACGCTCTATAGCTGATGCATAAGGGATCTTCTGCATTTCTTTTAATTTAAACTCATTCTTTGGTCACTGATTGAGATTGAATTTGTCTCCCTTAGAAATGGGTGTATCTCCAAGTTTACAATCCTTCATGTCGAATCTTTCAAGAATTCTTTCGATATAGCTCTTTTGTGATAACCTAAGGATACTTTGAGAGTGATCTCAATGTATCTGTATGCTTAATACAAAAGAGGCGTTCTCAAGATCTTTCATTTCAAAATTATAAGATATAAATCTCTTTATTTCCTGCAATAAGTCCATATCACTGCTAGCAAGCAGTATATCATCGACATATAAGACCAAAAAGATGTATTTATTCCCACTGAACTTGTGGTACACACAATCTTCCACTGCATTTACTTCAAAACCAATTGAAGTAATGACTTGATAAAATTTGTGATACTATTTACGATAAATTTACTTGAGACCATATATGGATTTCTTCAATTTGTAAACCATTCTCTTTGGATTACCTAATATAAAGTTTTATGATTACACCATATATATCGTGTCCTCAATATCACCATTGAGAAACACAGTCTTTATATCCATCTGATATAGCTACATATCAAAATGAGCTACTAATGCCATTATTATCTTGAAAGAGTCTTTCAATGAAACCGGAAAGAAAGTCTCTTTATAATCAATTATTTCTTTCTGAGTGAAACCCTTGGCAACCAGACAAGCCTTATATTTCTCAACATTTCCTTTTGAATCCCTATTGATTTTAAATATCCATTTACAACCAATAAGCTTCATACTGATAGGCAATTCGACAAGATCCTAAACGTTATTGATTTTCATATATTTCATCTCATCTTTTATGACATCAAATCGCTTTTGAGTATTAGAACTTTGATTAGCTTGATGAAAGTTGATTGGATCATCTTCCACCACTCCTATATCACCATTATGTTCTTGGAGAAAAATTATATAGTCATTCGAAACCGCCATTCTCCTTTCTCTAGTGGATCTTCGCAATGGCATTTGTTCTTTGAGTTTGTTGAGTATGCTCAACTTTATTTTGGATATGAAAGTTTTCAACATTGTCTTGATAATCTGGTTCACTTCTTGAACAATGTTAGTAATCTGATAATTGTCAATAGTGATAGAAGAAAGAGAAATGAGTTCCTCTTCAAAGACGATGTTCATAACCTTATCTTTCTCTCTTAACTCAACATTCTCAAAGAATTTTGTATTTTCCATCTCAAAAAAGGACATAGTCAAGGGATCATAGAATTTATAACCCTAGACTGTTCAGGATATCCAACAAAATAGCAGCTTATATTACTTGAGTCCAGTTTCTTTTCACTTAGCATGTTAGGCCTTGCTTCAGTTGGACATCTCCAAATGTGCAAGTGCCTAATACCAAACTTCTTGTTAATCTAAAGTTCATAAGGGGTTTTAGTTATTGCTTTACTTGGAATCCTATTAAGGATATATGCTGCAGTCTTTAGTGCTTCTCCCCATAGTGATTTTGGTAAAGAATATTTAGCGAAAGGTCCTAGACGTTATTTACCAGATCCATCATATCTGTTATAATGTTCGCCACCTCGATCAGATTTGATGGCTTTAATCTTCTTGCCAAGTTGATTTTCAACTTCAGCTTTGAAGGCCTTAAACACGTCTAGTGATTGAGACTTTTCATGAATTAAATATAGGTAGCCATATCGTGAATAATCATCTATAAACATAATAAAATATTGTTGACCATTCCATAAGGCTGTAGGAAATGCTCCAAATATCAGTATGAATTAGTTGTATGACGTCTCCTAATTTCCTAATGTTTGTTTGTTTTTCCTTTATACACTCGACATAGACTTGAAAGTTTGCCAAATCATTTGGGATCAAGAATCCCATCTGACACAAGTCTTTCAATTCTCTATTTTGAGATATGCCATAAATGTTTGTACCACAATGCATCGGAATCCTTATTAGTTAATTTATTTATTGTAGCGTGTAAACTTGTATGCAAAGTTTCATTATACGAGGCATTGGTAATTAACAAATATAGGTTATCATTCAAACATAAAGAACCGATACCAATAAGATTCGAATTTCAAAAGAGAGTAATTTTATTGTTTCCAAATGAACAAAGAAAACCCAATTTGTCTAATTCAGCAACAGAAATTAAATTCCATCTAAGCCTCGACTATAACTGTATTGCCATCACCCCACATAGATGAATCTTTCAGCATCAATTGTCTTTTGGCTCCACAGGAAACCTTGCATAGATACACTTACATGAATAGTAGCACCAGAATTCATCCACCACGTATGTTTAGGTACAAAAGCTAAATTAACTTCAGAACAAAGCAAACCGGAAAGTTTACCTTTCTTAACATGCCATTCGACGAATTTGGGACTTTCCTTTTTCATGCAATTTTTGTTGTGGTGCCTCAACTGCAGCTTCCTTTCCTCTTTTCTTCTTTTCATCTTGAGGATTAGTGGATAAATAAGTATTTTCAGTCATAACTTTCTTAAGCCTTTCATCTTCTTGCACACAGTGAAATATGAGCTCATTGAGAGTCCATTTATTCTTTTGGGTGTTATAACTTACTTTAAATTGTTCATATTATGCAAGAAGAGAAATCAAAACCAGATGCACGAGCAAGTCCTCAGACAACTCTAACTTAAGTGCTTTAAGCTTAGAAGTGAGATTGGACATTTCCATTATGTACTTGTTTTAGCCTTTTCGTTTGTAGCAAATTGTTGCTCAATATCCTTAAAGAATTTATCAGCATTTTGCTCCTCAAATGTAGAGATCTTGAAATTTTATAGAATATAACATTTCATGATCATCATACTCATGCGGTTAGAACGGTCCCACTTCTCTATGTCCCTTTTTTGCCTCAGCGGAACTTTCTGCTGTGAGAACAGGAGGTTGTTCTATCCGAGATCTATGCAATTGAGAACAATCATTACATTCTCTTTCCAATTTTTTAAGTTTGAGCCATTAAGGATATGAGTGGAATTGATATTGGTAGATATTGTAAAAGCAGAACATGTAGCTGAATAGAAAAGAAAAAAATAAATTAAACTCATGACCGATAATCATGCTACAATAATCTAAAAAAACATGTATTTTATTGGTGGGCCCATCACAAGATACCTAGTACAACATTTACATTTAGTCATTGGACATAAACATCAATTGTAAGTGGTACTCTTCACGCGATAATCAAATATATATAATAAGTCTATCAAACAATGAGCCTTTCCTTGGACCGACTTATTTTCTGCATGAAATCTTTATAATTATCACATATTTACTGCCACAAGTATGTCTGCTATTAGGTCAAACAATAACCTTCATTTCGACCGGTCATTGTTCGTATAAGTAATAGATATACTTATCTTTATATTGCAAAAATAAATAAATCAATACAATAAAGGTTACTTTGGCAACATATCGTATTAATATAATACACTTGAAATGTAAAAATTTTGAATCAAGAATTTGAGAGTTTTCGGAGAAAAACTTTAAGATTTAAAACTTAGAGGACCTTAGAGTTGAAATTTTAATACTTTAGGGATTTAAAATTTAGGATTTATGAAATTTTGGGATTGAATCCTAAATTCTAAAACTTTAATGGCCTAAAAATTGAAGAAATTTTGAAACTTTAGGGTTAAAATTACAAAATTTAAAATTTTAGTGGCCAACTTATGAAAACTTTCAACTTTAAGGGCTAAATTATTAAAATCTCATAACTATTAGGGTTAGATTACTTAATAATTAAATCTTTAGGGCTTATTTTTAAATTATCATAACCTGAGAGATTTAATTAATTAAGTTTTAAAATTTAGGGACTTAATGTGCAATATAACCTAAATCTCCAAAATTGCATGGAAAGTCCCTCAATCCATCTAATTATCAACTGAAGGTCCTATTTTCTGATTGGGACAGCTAGGGTTTTAGAAACCCTAGCCCACTGCCGTCACCGCTGCCACCATTTAATCCCAACAAGGGCGACGTAGCCCGTTCGCTAACATTGGCATTGTCAATAAACAGAAGACTGCCAAATTTTTTTGTTCTTTAGTTCTTCAAATTTGATCCAACAACAACAAATGGGATCAATCATGCTAAAAAAACATAATACATATATGATTCAAGAATATTCAGTAAGAAAAAAAACAACTACATGTATGTGTGTGTGTGTGTATATTGTCTCCATATCAATTTCGACTGAAAAAAAAAATAACCATATGAATTTGTCTTGGCAGAAAAATATTGGAGCAAAGAAGAAAAGGGCAACATATATTAATCCACTTTTTGTTTGTATATATGTATTTGCAAGGAAGAAGACAAAGGCATATGAGTGCATTCGTGTACAATAAAGAGATAAAGCTATATTTGACATAAACTTTTTTTTTTTCATTTGTTACGAAGTAAAAAAGGAAAAAAAATCTTTTCTTCATGTGTATGGTTTGAGCATTTAATAAATTGACTAAAATAATTATCATACTGATAATTCAACATGATATTGGCTCTGATACCAATTGTTTGAAATAAAATCTCGGGTCTTTCATTACATACACATAATTAAATAATCCATAAATCATGCAAATTATCAAGTACAATTAATTCAGAATGGTGATTAAATCGAGAGGGTTGGATTTTGCACAGTCTAATCACCTCAATAATACTCAATGCAATCTTTATCTATGATGGTGTATAAGAGAAGAGCAAAAAATTGTGATTGACCTAGGGATCATGCCCCTTATTTATAATATTATGTATACCCTAGTCCAATTAGAAGTCCATCAATCCTAACTGAACTAGGATCCGGTCTCTACACATTATAAATTTCATACTCAATTTAGATGTCTATAGGGCCCAATCAATATATCAGCTAAATACCCATATAATTACAATCTAATATGTAGCCCATTATAGAGATAAATAATCCAACAATCCAAAATTCATATAAACATTTCAACCATATATTTTATCAACCTTTATCAAAATTTACTAAAAAAATTGATTTTCTTGCAAAACCAAACATGCACTATGTATTTTTATTTATATGAAAGATTTACACATGGATAAACAAGGAGGGCAATGAGCAAGGCAATCCTCTCTTTCTCCCACTTCAATTAGATTTTTCGAGAGGCAGAGCACGGAAGAGTTGAGATTGTAAGTGCATGTTTGAAATATGTAGTTGAAAAGTTATAGTTCCCATGAAATGTGTGGTTAAAATTGATTGTTGACTTTGATTTTCAGTTTTTTAGCAAAATTTAAGTTAAATCAAACACGCCCTAATTAAAATATCTACATTTTCTGCCCTTTTACTTATTTTAAATATAGAAAATAAAATAAAAAATAGGAATTGTCCCATTTGGAAGAGGAAATTACATAAAATATCATGTTTCAAAAATAAATTTATTAAATGCAGTTCAAATAGTGATCTATAATTTTTTTTCTATTTCCAATATTTCGTTCAAATAGCGGTTTGTATGTTATTAAGTATATTGAGTGCTTCTTTGTTGGAATACCTTTTGATGCATGTTGACGTCGGAACCCGCAGCGTCCACGTGTCAACAGATCTCCAGTCATTCCTCTGCCAACTCGTATGTTACCTGCACACTAGGACAATCGTTAGGCAACAAGATCTCCGGAGGAAAAGGGTCCGGTGATCGTTGGCACTCCGACGATCAAGTTAACTGCCGGTTTATGAGAGATACACGGGGGATGGAAACAATGGGGTGTGGGAGAGACAAGCATGCAGAGATTTGAGCAGAGTTTAGGGTGGGATTCTTAAGCATAAAAAGTGCGTACCTTAGAATAACCGGAGACGTTGTATTTATAGCGCAAGAGTTCCAATTGATTTAGGAGACATATCAATTTGATACTCAATCGAATCCTCCTTCCTTATGTGATAAAGATATCCGAGATTATCTTCCTTCCTTGAGCTTATCACATTGCATGATTTTAAGAGATTACGATTTGGTTTCCTTGTGAGGATTTGTGCGCCCAATCCGACGCAATCTTTCTTTAATTACTTCTCTGGTCATTCTGGCATATGGAGCTGCTTGCTGGTTACGAATGATACGAAGCCTGACGAGGCCTTGTGGATCACACGCGAGTGCCGAAGCCCTCCACAAGCCTCGCGGATTTCTGGCTGCCAAAGGACCAAACGTGCGATGGGCCTTCCAAGGCTCTAGTAGGGCCGATTCACAGAACCCGTCTGACGCTCCCACAAACCCTAGTATTATTGGGAGCGTTTCCTCGTCGGTCGCCACATCATCTTCCTTTTCCGAAGTAGCAGAAGGGGTAAATCCTGAGACTCCTGTCGTAAGCCCGTCGGCTCTGTCGACGAGTGGAATGGAGGTTAGTTCGTCTGTGTCGGCAGAAGAGACGGTGGTGAAGAGGAAGCCCGACGCTGGGGTGCCCGAAATGAGGGGATCTCTTGACAAGAGAGATGCTCCAGTCGCGAAGGCTCTTGACGAGGAGCTAAAGCAGTCGGCAACCAAGGTGTCCATGGCTCAGTCGAGGATCACTGAGGTAGAGTTGGTGGACATACGGTTGTCCTATAATATTCCTGCGGCCGTGATGCTCAGAGCCTCGGGCCCAGAGGAGCGTACAGACCATCCTCCCGAAGGGTATGTGGCGATCTATGAACCTGCGATGCAGCAAGGCCTTCGCCTACCAATGCATCCCTTCTTTTGCCAGGTGTTAAGAGATTGAAAGCTGGCTCTCTGTCAGGTAACACTGAACGGTTGGGGACAGATGGTTGCCTCCTACATTTTGTGGAGTGTTATCGAGGCGGGAGGAGACCTGTCTCCCAGGGAGTTTGAGTCCATATATTGGCCTTGCCGGTCCACTGGATGGTATAACATATCTCTCCAACCAGGTCAGAAGTGGGAGACGGCCACCGATAGGCCCAACAAGGTGCACAATTGGAAGGAAAGGTTCATCTTCGTTGGCGGGGACTGAGAATTTATGCCAGAGGATCCTCTTCCTCACGTGTCTATCCCTCGGCAATTCGAGGAACTTGGTATAAACCGCTGCATTCGCGTGGAACTTTTTTTACAGTTCCTGACTTAATGTATTTGCTTTCTTTTGCAGATTGCAGAAAACCACCAATCCCGAAGAGAAGCCAGGGAGAGCTGAGGTCGAAGTGGAAGAAGGTTCGGTCTCTCAGTAGTGACTTTCGGAGCCTCGAAAACCTGTTGAAATACGATAACATACTGGCCAGCTGCAGACTGATGTGTAAGACTCGCTCGCCTTGATGTTTTGGTGCTATAGTGGAAAATTATCCTTGCGCGTTGTGTACTTATGTCTGTGCTTAACAGCTTTCAGGTTTAAAAATGTGCCTACATTCCGCCTCGCCCGTCCCGCTGGGGGAGAGAGTTATTCTTCTTATGTACCGATGACGGAGGCACCTGGGCCATCGCAGGACATCTCGACTGCTGTGCTACCAGAGACCGCCCCCAGCCAGGACGTTCCTCCTCCTCCACCACCTTCGGCGGCCATGCCATCTCCCAGCCCCGCACTAGCCAAGGACAAGGGGAAGGGCATCGCTGAGGATACAAGCGATGCAGGTTTGCGAAAGAGGAAGGCTCCCGTGTCTGTAGAGGGGTTCATGGGGGATGCGCAACAAGTCGGGTCGAACTGAGGGTGCAAAGAAACCCGGTCCCTCGTCTGGCCAAGGGAGCCCCGTTCGCATAGCGCAACGTCGAGAGGAATTGGAAACTTTCGTCCTGGAAATGCTCCCAGTCCACCCTACGATAATGGCGGCGAGCGTGCACGGCCTTTTTTGAGCAGTGTGGTCTAATTAGCCACCAAATTAACTCAGGTTGGTTTGGGAGACTCCCAATCATGGTGAAATCAGGTTCTCCAAACTGGACGATGCTAGCGTAGACCAGGGGATAGGTTCATTGGATCTAGTTACCCCACTTATGTTCCGGCCCAATGAGGCGGCGGGGTGTTAGAATATATTTCAGTTGTATCTGTTTCTGTACTATATTCTGGATTTAATAAAATCGTGCCGAGTTACATTCTTATCTGTTTCTGTACTATATTCTTGTTTGTGATACCTACGTTTTATATGCTTGTTTCGGGCCTCGTCGACGTCTAGTGTTGCATACGAAATCACTGGCATAAATCTGAGGTCGCCAAACACACCCCAGGTGGCGCGGAGTGGTTCGCAAGTCATAATCAATACTTCTTCGCTATGTAGGAATTTCGACAAGGTAGGGGTGAACGCTAACAAATTGACTTAGCATGGACGAGTGTCGGGGATATTGCTATCACGCCTTGGCGTTCACACAATCACGTGCCGCGCATCCCCACACGTTCGATGTGTCCTCCTAGGGTTTACCGAATGTGCTTTTAATTTTCTACCACGTGCCGGCCCACCCAACTGCTGGTATCCCGTTGGGCTTATATATTGTGATAGGGCTTTTCTAAATCACCATATTCCCTGCTATTCTGTCGTCATATCCGGACTTCTGATTGTTGCAGGTCATGTCGGGCTTCTATTTTTCCAAAGTCCCCAAGTTCAAGATAAGGCGTGGGAGAATCGTGGAGGATGTCTCCCTTCTCCACTCGGCGTCACCCACAGTATCTGGTTCTAGGCCCACAGTGTTGCAGGGGCCGAAGACGATGGTGGGTAACCCTCTTATTCCTCCTGTGCCAGAGATGAGAGCGGACATTCCGTCCCCGTCGAATCCTGTCAGACACAGGTCTCTTTCCAGGAACGTTAGGCCATCGATGAAAAGAAAACCAAAGGTCGAGAGTGGAGAACAAGCGTCCCGGACGTCTGTCTCTCCCCCTCCTGTTAGGCGTGAGTATATCAACATTGGGGCCCACCAAGATAAGCTGGATCCGTCAGTCGTAGAAATGTTGCCTTCAGCGGTTGTCCTTGCGGCTACCTCGATCCACAAATATTGGACTTCTTCCTTTGGGAAGGTGGTAGATACTGCGGATGTGACGGAGTTGATAAAGCTGGTCGAAATGTACACCTTCTGTAATCGCGTTTTGAATTGTGAGTTGTACAAAATGCTGGAGATGAAGGTTGACGAGATACAGTCCGTCCTTGGCGAGGACGAAAATGCCGAAGCGATGAGGGCCGAAATCAAACGCCTTCGGGCACGACTCGTATTTTCTGAAGACGTGCGGACTCGTGTCATGTATGATGTTACAAAGGCCCAGACAATTCAGAAGGCGTGTATCATTGTCCAGAAGAAGGTCGAGTCGTAGCTGAAGTCTTGTCAGAATATGATACAGGCCAAAGATAGAGAACTGACCGAAGTTTTGAACGAGCTGGCGAAGGATAAAAGCCTGGTAGCCAAACTAGGGGTCCCCGGTTACACTGAAACGTAGGATTACGTGTATAGGCGATACCTCCTTATTTTGCCGTTGTAAAATCCGTTGATGTAATTAATTCATGAAATACTAGTGGAAACTTTCGCGACTGTTTCAAATGTTTGCGGGTTGATATACTACCCAGGGAGTTTAGTAGAGTTGGCCGCGAGCCACACTCCCTCGCTACCGAGTTGCTTGTACTTGCTTTATTACGCGTAAACGTTTACCCAGCGAGTTGATAGAGTTGACCGCGAACCACACTCTCTCGCTACCGAATTGATCGCACTTTCTTAATTACGCGTAAAATATTTACCCAACGAGTTGGTATAGTTGGCCGCGAGCCACACTCCCTCGCTGTCGAGTTAATTGTACTTGCTTTATTACGCGTAAAATATTTATCCAGGAAGTTGGTAGAGTTGGCCACGAACCACACTCTCTCGCTGTCGAGTTGATTGTACTTGCTTACTTTCGCGTAATATTTACCCAGCGAGTTGGTAGAGTTGACCGCGAACCACACTCTCTCGTTGCCGAGTTGATTGTACTTGCTTGATTACGCGTAAAATGTTTACCCAGGGACTTGGTAGAGTTGGCCGCGAACCACACTCCCTCGCTGCCGAGTTGATTGTATTTGCTTACTTTCGCGTAAAATATTTACTCAGCGAGTTGGTAGAGTTGGCCGCGAACCACACTCCCTCGCTGCCGAGTTGATTGTACTTGCTTGATTACGCGTAAAATATTTACCCAGCGAGTTGGTAGAGTTGGCCGCGAACCACACTCCCTCGCTGCTGAATTGATTGTACTTGCTTACTTTCGCATAAAATGTTTACCCAGCGAGTTGGTAGAGTTGGCCGCAAACCACACTCCCTAGCTACCGAGTTGATTGTACTTGTTTTATTATGCGAAAAATGTTTACCCAGCGAGTTGGTAGAGTTGGCCGCGAACCACACTCCCTCGCTGCCGAGTTGATTGTACTTGCTTACTTTCGCGTAAAATGTTTACCCAGCGAGTTGGTAGAGTTGGCCGCGAACCACACTCTCTCCCTGCCGAGTTGATTGTACTTGCTTGATTACGCGTAAAATATTTACCCAGGGAGTTGGTAGAGTTGGCCGCGAACCACACTCCCTCGCTGCCGGATTAGTACTCTTTGCATGGAGAACACTTCGGATTCATAAACGACGAATGTTATTAAACGGCGTCGAATTTCCTGGCGTCCGGCAAGAAAGATTGCAAGAAGATCCAAACAATGCAAAAAAAGAAACAAAACAGAAATGCTGGCGACACGACCTCGGGTTGGCTCTGAGTGTACGGTCGCTACAGCTGGGGTGATATCCTCACGTTTGGCAATCTTTCGTAACGCGTTCATATAGCATGCCCTTGCCTCCGTCTGTTTATCGCAGATTTTGACCACCTCTTCGGGTGTCGGGAATTTCATCACCAGATGGTGTATGGATGTAACTGCTTGTAGATCCTTCAGCGTGGGCCTCCCAAGGACCCCATGGTAGGCGGAGCGGGTGTCCACTATCAGAAACTCTATGAATTTTCGGAGGTGGCAAAGAGGTTCTCCGAAGTCTACTGCGAGAGTGATCTTTCCTCGTGGGACAAGGCTATCTCTTGTGAAACCAAATAGCAGCTCTGAGATGGCCGTCAGTTCATGATCCACGTCCATTTGGTCGAACGTACTGCCGAACAGAATGTTCACGGCGCTTCCATCATCGACCAGAATTCGGCCCATGCCATTTCTAGCAACAACGGCGCGGACTACTAGGGCACCGCAATGCAGGTAATGTATGCCAGACTCGTCCTCTTCGGTGAACGAGATTGGCGGCACTCTAGGCCGATACACGTGGACCTGCCAACTCTCCAAGGGTTCTCTCTTGGCTTCCTTTGCGTAGTTGCGTCGTAAGTTCATTGTGTTCCCTCCGACATACGGCCCTCCAATGATGGTGTTTATCTCTCAGACAGGGGGGGCTCCTTGGGGCCCTTCCGCCCTTGGTTGGTCCCTGTGCCCGTCATTCTCTCTTTCGTCGCGGCGAGGTCCATCATTCCGATGCTGAGGAGGAGGTCTTTGTCCCTGTGTGAATGGTCCTCGACGTCCTCTTGTCGGTTGATCCCTCTCACCTTGCCCGTGGTTCCCGCGATTGATTAACTCCCTTACATCTGGACAATCTTCAGTGTTATGCACCCGGGTCCTGTGTATACGACAGAACTTGGGCGGGGTCTCTGATTGAACCTCCGGTAGTAATTGTTGGCTGGTTCCAGGGAACGTCTCTTCTGAAAGCGGGAGAATCGAGGCTCTGGAGAGCGACGTCCCTCTCTCCCTTTCGGCCCTCTCTCTGTTCTCGATCGTCTTTTCTGATTGGATTTCGTGCTGGATCATGTCTACCAATTGGCTGTAGACTTTCGGTTGACTATTTTGAACGTCCCTCCAGAAGGGAGTTTGCATGTGTAGTCTAGTTATCAGCGCGTCCAAGGCCTTCTCGTCAGTCACCGTCTCGATCTTGTTGATGATGTTGCTGAATCTCTTGAAGTAGCTCTTGACGGTCTCTCCTTCCTTTTGTCGGATGTCGTTGAGTTGGGCGATGTCAGCAATCATCGTCCGGTTGCTAATGAAGGCGTTGACGAACTCTTTTTTAAGTTGTGGCCAGCTTCGGATACTTCTTGGCCTTAACTTATTGTACCACATCTTCACGTCGGCAGCGAGTGTGGTATGGAAATTCCGACATGTCACCGCGGGGGATTGGCCTTGGAGCTTCATCTTGTAGGTGTTTATGTGGTCCGTAGGATCACCTCTTCTATTACTTGTCCATGATAGGCATTTGGAAGTTTGCGGGCACCTCCATTGCCTTCATGTAGTTGGTAAATGGCAGGTTCTCGTCATCATCGTCCTCATAACACTCCAGCCTCTCATTTTCCTCCTCAGCCTTTTCGAGACTTTTTGGGTCCTTCTTTTTCTCCGTACGGGCCTCGCTGAGCTCACTGTGCCTACTGTGTGCAGGCAGAGGGTGCAATTGAGGACCCTACTCCCAGCCTGTCAAACACGCTAGCTGCAGAAATAGGGTGGCTTTCTCGTACGGGGAAAGGTCTCCCTTTCTGACCATCCTGCGGGGACTTCGGGGCGGGGTTGCGAGGGTTCCGGCCGTTAGAGACGGGCGGTTCCTCTCGGGAACCATGGCTGTCCAGTGAACCAGAGGGTGAAGGACTTTTTCGAGCACGACTGCGCTTGGATCCATGCTGGAAGGATTGATTCTCCAACAGTTCAAACGCAGCCTTCATCCGAGCGTTATCCATCTTCAGGTCCTAGTTCTTCTGTTCCACCGTCCGTTTCTTTTGATGTCTTCTCTTCCTGCGACGAGTGACGTTCTGCAGATCCTGAACGCTTTCCTGTCGCAAGTTAGTATGGTGGGACTCCACCTCCTCTTCTGTGGAACGTTCGGATGTCATACTCTTTCGGGTAGAAAACACGCTTTTACCACAAACTTTTGGTCGTGTTACGTTTTTCATTCCCACAGACGGTGCCAATCTGTTGACGTCAGAACTCACAGCGTCCACGTGTCAACAGATCTCTAGTCACTCCTCTGCCAACTCGTATGTTATCTGCACACTAGGACAATCGTTAGACACCAAGATCTCCAGAGGAAAAGGGTCCAGCGATCGTTGGCACTCCGACGATCAAGTCAACTGTCGGTATATGAGAGATACATGGGGGCGGAAACAATGGAGTGTGGGAGAGACAAGCAGGCAGAGATTTGAACAGAGTTTAGGGTGGGATTCTTAAGCATAAAAAGTGCGTACCTTGGAATAACCGGAGACGTTGTATTTATAACGCAAGAGTTCCAATTGATTTAGGAGAAAAATCAATTTGATACTCAATCAGATCCTCATTCCTTATGTGATAAGGATATCCGAGATTATCTTCCTTCCTTGAGCTTATCACGTTGTATTTAGGAGATTACGATTTGGTTTCCTTGTGAGGATTTGTGCGCCAAATCCAACGCAATCTTTCTTTAATTACTTCTCTGGTCATTCTGGCATATCGAGCTGCTTGCTGGTTACGAATGATACGAAGCCTGACGAGGCCTTGTGGATCGCACGCGAGTGCCGAGGCCCTCAACAAGCCTCGCAGATTTCTGGTTGCCAAAGGCCCAAGCGTGCGATGGGCCTTCCAAGGCTCTAGCAGGGCCCAGATAGGATTCTTGATGGATCTTGAACTGGACCCCTACTGGGTTTGGATAAGCCCCTGCTGACGTGGCAGCCATATCATAATCGTGTAGTAACAATGCCATCACCGAGAACCAAATGAAATTATTCTGAAAGAAACTTGTAGTTGATTTTTCCACAATGAATTTTTCTTCTTTCCGTGTGCTAAATAGACTATAGTTGTTGATGTTCGTATCTATGTCGTGATTTAGTCAAATGGTATTTGATGTGTTGATATGGTTGAAATTGAATGAAATTATTTGAAGGTTCACATATATCAATATGTTGAAATCGACAGTTAGTGGCCGAAATCGACATCTAACTGTCGACACGAAATATGTAGTTAACTCTCGAATAAATGTCAAAATTGACAACTTACTATCCATGTCGACATTTAGTTGTTGACAGTTAACTGTTAATTTCGACATCTAACGGTTGACATTGATAGTTATTCGATTTTGATATTTAATTGTCGACATATATTGGTAACTGAAGATTTTCAAATTAAACATTCTGTATTAATTCTCATTCAAAATCAACTTTATATCGTGAAGTATTGTCCATTCCACCCAACGTTTTCAAAAGGTTTGTCATATTCCTTACATAAACTTCATCTTTATGTCCTTCCAAAAAAATATTCAGGTGATCAACTGTTCAATTCGGCTATAAAACCTCGCAATATTATAGACTACACTTATATTGGAACATTGATATTTAGACTTTTTTGAATGTCTTATGAAAATAAAAACACTCTGCATATCACAAATAGAGCCCGTAATGACACTTTGGGAAGCTCATGGAAGACGCCTATTATTCTGGACAAAGACAATGAACGTCTTGAGATGGAAATCTTACCAATCACTTTTCTGCTACTACTGGATGATTCCAATGAGGAGGACATCTCCCGACCCCGAACCCAAATGAAGAATTGACGTTCTTAGTAGATGAATATGAAGAGGACATAACTCAGGCACATCGTCGAAGCCGAAACAATAGGAGGAAACACTTGCCGGTTATTATTAAATCTGTTAGATCTCTCATCGTCTAAAGATGAGGAAGACGTAATTCATGCACATCGTCGAGGCCGAAACAATAGGAGGAAAACACTTGCCAGTTATTATTATATTTGTTAGATCTCTCATCTACTGAAGATGAGGAAGACGTAACTCAGTCACATCGTCGAGGCCGAAACAATAGGAGGAAACACTTGTCGGTTATTATTATAAGCTCAGATGATGAGAGATCTGACAGACCAGAGTCCGACATTGAACAAGATTGATGGTATATTCCCCGTAAAGAATGATATGTTCAATTTATGATGTTGCATATCAAAATTTCAATTTGGCTATTAAGTAATGTTTTCATATTCATAAGCTATGTAGTGGTTGGTTGTCTATAATTTATAATTATGAATAATTGTGCATATTCAACCACCATATTACACTTTAACGACTGCATCAAAAAGTGTACAATCAAGCCATCATCGAATAACAGTTGTCCAACCACTTTAACGATGGCTTACTGTCGACGTCGAGAGTGTACGATGAACTGCTGATGTCAATAGTCAGATTGTCGGTTTCGACAATTAAATATCGATGTGGGCCACGTTATGCTTCTTGTTGGATGATAAACTGAATCATGGAACTTTAACATAATCAAATTTAATTCAAAACAACACGGGAGTATAATCTATCCATGGATTTTGATACTATATATAAAAATAAAACTATATAAAATTTTAGAATATGTTCAATGTTAAGCACCACTTGGACGTCAAACTCGATTTGATTAGAATCTATGCCTACGTAGACACTGGCAGATGGAGGCCCTCGTGAATTCTAACTTCTTTTTTTTATCTTTTTGAAAAAATTAAAATGAAGATGAGTATTAAAAATAATAACTTCAGTACATTATTAATAGTGTTTCACTTGCTAAATGGTTCAAGGTTAAACTAGTTTTCTTGAATATCAAGATTTGAATCTCAATTATTAGTTTTTTGTTTTCGTGTAAAAATTTGTACTATTTTTAAGTTTTCATTGAGTAAAATTCACAAAATACTATCCTTAGCACCTAATATAATATTTAAGATTTAAACATTTCCTTCATTTTCAATTTCTAAATCCAAGAGAAAAATTTTATGCAAAAATATCGTCAAAATTTAGTTGAATGCATGAAATTTTTGTGCAAAATGTTCGAAGAAGACTAGTATGGTAATGACGACGAGTTTTTCAACTTTTTTAGTTAACTCAAACGTAATTGTATTTTTTTCTTCACTTACTTACTGATAATAAATTTTTTCATATGTTTACTTTATTTACGTATTTATGTGCATCGATTATTTTGTATTTTCTTAACAAAGTTTTTAAATAAAATAAGTAGTTTTATTTTTATTTTTGTTTCAAATGCCGTTTTTCTGTAAGGCACCGCTACGCCGCAGACAACTGTAGCACCACCAATCACCATAGGCCCCTACAAACTAAAAATCCTGGCTTTGCTACTGAATTGGTCGATGATGTATATATACTTGACGTATGTAGTAGGTGCAACTAGAATGATTTGTTGCTTAAAAAGCAAGAAATCTCTTGATGACTGTGTGTTTAGTATGGTAAATCGGATTGTATTGGATAATAGTTAAAAATAATATAAGTTAAAAATTGTTTAATTTACTCTCCCGTCTCGTTCAATACTGTATACCAAATATGCGTTGCTCTAAATTTTTAAAGCGAAACTTCTTCATCGGGGGCGGAGCCATGATATTTGAGTTTGTGTGGAGAAAATGAAGTCCCGAGATCAAATGATATAAAAATTTATTTTTCAAGTCTTGGCAATTGACGCGTAATTCATCTATACTTTGAGTGTACTCTAAATATCCGATTCTACATTAATGTTTATGGTCATCTATGTTTGGTAGGACTTTCATTACTAATCCAAATTAATTAATATAAATTTTTGTCTGTAGATTGTTAACCATGAAAAGCGAATCTAATTTTTTGAAGCTGCAAAAAATGTTTACAACAAGAAATGGAAAATCGAAAAGCCAACTACATTTGATTTCAAGGCTCAAAAATGAAATTAAAATTATCCTATATTTAATAAATTTGATCAATAAAAACTTAATATTTGTTGCCAAATACTAATTTCAAAATTGACACACATTTTTCGATTAAAACACTTTAATCTAAATCCAAATTAGCAGAGGGCTTGCCACATCATTTATCAATAAATCAAAATTAAACTAGTTAATTAAAACACTTTTATTCTAAATTCTAAAGTCATCAAAATGTTAAGAAAAAGAACTTTAGAAGAGGATTGCCTTAAAACCGAAATTTAGCAGCCTCAAGAAATATAGAAAACACATATAAATATATGACTACTCGTGAGTAGATGACAAAAATAAATCTTCAAATGAAGATGAAGATGAATAGATGACTAAGAAAAGTTGAAAACGCATGTCCAATATTTCAATTTAAGAGAGAGAGTAGTGAAGACAAACTGAATAAGAAAGGAAGGAATTGTCTTGCCTTGCTTCTCATATATCATCACTATATATGCAAAATAATTACAACATATGTTGCCTAAACTAACTCGTAGTATTGCTGGAAATACAAATTCAAATGACATAATTAAAAAATAACACAACTGAAAGAGGTCACAGCAATATGAGAAATAAATGGAGATAAGACTGATATTTATCTTTTATGCCCCCTCAAGATGGAGCTCGGGTGACGAGACCAATCTTGGACTTAAGAGAAATAAACTGAGACCGTGGGAGTGGTTTTGTAAGTCCTGGTATCTGGTCATGAGTAGATACATGAGAAACATGGAGAGTGCCATTTTGTAATTGTTCGCAGATAAAATGAAATTCAATGGCAACAAGTTTCATCCTTGAATGAAAGATTGGGTTTGAGCACAAATTGGTTGCCCTTATGTTATCACAATAAATCACGGGAGCTTGAGCTAGGATAACACCAGGTTCAGTCAAGAGAGAACATACCAAATTGAGCTCAGCAGCTATGGTAGCAACGGACCTATATTCAGCCTCAGTAGAGGATCTAGCAATTGTTCATTATTTCTTTGAATACCATGAAATAGGATTGCGACCAATGTAAACAAGGTATGCACTAGTAGATGTAAAATCATCTATATTTCCAGCCCAATCAGCATCGGAAAATGCATGTAAGGAGAGAGGCGAATCACGATAAATTTGAATGCCATCATTAGAAGAACCACGAAGATAAAAAAAGAGTCTTTTTACCAAAGTCCAATGTTCAGTCATTGGCTGATGCATGAATTGAGACCGCCATGTGATTAATAAATATTGTCCACTCCCAACAATTGTTTTATATTTTGTAGGGTCTAGAAGAGTAGAGCCAGAATGCAATGTAATGGGAGGACTAGTAGGTAATGGAGAATGTACCGATTTAGAATCCATCATCTAAGTGTGAGCAAAAATATCAAGAATATATCGTTGTTGTGATAACAAGATACCCTGGTCATTTGAAATGACCTCTACAACAAGAAAATAAGATAATTGTCCCAAATCCTTAAGAGAAAACTGGTGAGCATTTGTATAAACTGACAAACCAACTCATTATTATTACTAGTAAGAATAATGTCGCCCATATAAAATAGTAGATAGAGGAGATTGCTCCCATTGTTGAGAACAAAAAAAGACGTGTCAGCATGAGAATTGTGAAATCCCGAAGAAATAAAAAATTTGCGAAGCTCATAGTACCATGCTCTTGGAGCTTGCTTAAGCCCATAAATTACTTTTTGAAGCTTGCAAACATAAGTTGGATAATCAGGATCAACAAAATATGTGGGTTGGGACATATATACATCTTCGGAGAGATGACCTTGCAAGAAGGCATTGTTTACATCAAATTGTTGTACCGGCCAGCCATTACTCACTGCTAGACTAAGAACTACATGGACCGTATTAGGCTTCACTACAGGGCTAAAAGTGTCATGATAGTCAATTCTCGGGCGTTGATGAAAGCCTTTTACAACCAAGTGTGCTTTGTGCAGAACGATCAGTGTTACATTTAGTACGAAAAATCCACTTCGAACCAACAATATTATGGCTAGAAGAAAATGGTACAAGATTCCATGTCTTATTTCGAACAAGAGCATCATATTCTTCAGACATCGCCCGACATCATTTTAGATCTTTGAGGGCTTGGGTCACTCTAGTGAGTTCTACATCACATGGTTGAGAAAGTTGGGTAGAAAGATTAAGTTTTTGGAGTGGTTTTGTAATATATTTTTTAGCCCTAGTGGTCATTGAGTGTGAAGGCCGTAGGGCTGGTTGTGTTGCTTGAACAGGGATTATTGAGCTTGGATAGGAATTAGGTGAAGGTGATGAGGTGGTGGGTTCGGTAAAATATTCATGTGGTAGTGGTGGAGTTGTACTGGCAGAGGGTAATGAAGCGTCAGACAGGGTGTTGAATGGCACAAAAGACGCTAAAGTGTTTGGAACATTTATAATATGAGGGATCCATGTAGAGATAGTGTCAGGTTGTGGATAGTTAGATTGTTTGGATAAAGTTTGAAAAGAGAATATTGACTCAACAAATTTGACATGATGAGAAACATAAATTCTTGATGTTGGAGAATGATAACACAAATGAACACTCTAAGTGAGGGAGTATCCTAGGAAAATACAAGGTTTTGAACCAGACTCTAGTTTGTGAGATGAATAAGGGTGTAGCCACGAGTAGCACAAACATCCAAAAATCCTAAGCTTTGAGTAATTTGGGACTAAGCTGAAAGATGGGCATCTCTTAGCTGTGTGTCCCTGTATTCCACAGATTTGGCAATATCCAAGATGTAGGCGAGGAGAAGGTCGATTGATGCGAGACGAGATTGGCCCAGCATTAGGTGATGTGGAGAAGCAGTTATTGGTATTGGGTGATGGACACCATCCCGTACTATTGTTTCCATAATTTGGTGATGAACGCCAATTGCCATTACTATTTCCTGAGTTGGATGGAGGACGCCAACTCATGTTAATGCGATTTGCAGGATTTGCCGAAGCTGGAAAGTGTGAAGGTTCTGACTTTACACTGTGAAGAGATGCTTCAAAGTTTAAATTTTTTTCGTGAAGCTCATCGATCGTGATTATGGTGTCGCGAGCTTGAACTGCAAGTATTAGTTCTTTATAGGCATCACCAAGACCAACAAGAATTTTATCTGTGAAAGCATCTTCATCCATTGGTGCTCCAAGGATGGCAAGCTCATCAGCACGGGATTTCACCATCTGAAGAAAATTTGTAATTGTTTGAGAGCCCTTGGTCATCTTTTTAAGATGGTTTTTAACTTGCTTGATGCGTCCTTAAGACAGTTTGGCCTATGTGTTTGCTAAAATTGTCCAGGCTATTTGTGAGGTCGTGGCCAGAGCAATGAACGGGATGATTGTGGGAGAAAGGGGTCCAACAAGAGCATTAAGGATTAGCTGGTCTTGTCGAACCCATATACTATAAGCTGGATTTGATACAGTGGTATCGTTTTCGGTAATAGTGGAAGGTGGACATGGTTTTGATCCATCTACGTATCCAAGGAGGTCTTAACCAACAAAAAGAGTGCAGAATTGAAGTTTCCAGGAAATGTAATTGCTAGAGGTGAGTTTCAAAGGAACTTGGGCAGAAACATTGATAGTAATGAGAGAGGTGTTGATTCATTTGTGTTGTGAATTATTGGCGTAGGAGTAGAGTTGTTGACTGTAGTCATGGTGGTGTTGACTGAAGAATGAAAGTAGCAGCAATTAATATTGCTCTGACACCATGGAGACAAACTGAATATGAAATGAAGAAATTATCTTGCCTTGCTTCTCATATATCATCACTATATATACAAAATAATTACAACAGATGTTTCCTAAACTAACTCCTAGTATTGCTCGAAATACAAATTCAAATGACATAATTAAAAGATAACACAACTGAAAGAGGTTACAACAGTATGAGAAATAAATGGAGATAAGACTGATATTCTTACTATTACAACCTTATATACTAAGAATATTTTTGTTTGTAAAAATTTAAGTGGGGGTAGAATTGTAAAATCAAAAAATTAATTAACTAAACTAAAAAAAGTAATTATATTCACATCACACCACATTTTAATTGTAATGAAGGTCTTCAACAATATCTTATTTTCACAATTATGTTCCTAATTTTTTTTATCACATTCTTATCATCAACCTATTAATTTGTACATCGTATCTTTGTCTTCGTTAATAATTTCTATCCAAAAAGTTAATTAGGAGGACGTAAAAAGATTTTTTTTGCATATTGTATTTTTAAATAACAAATACAAAAGTTTGACAAAATAATTGTTTCTCATTTTAATGAAATTAGTAGAATATTTGGACAAAAATCGTTATCTGAGACAAGATGTAAAAATTAATTAAAATTTAACAATAAAATGTGATGAAAAAAAAATATTGAGGATATAAGTGACAATAAATATATTCATTACAATAAAAATGTGACCAAAAAAAAAAGTTGGGGATATAATTGAAATTTAACAAATAAAAACAAACAGTTTGATTTTGAGTAGTGTCATCATATTCATTAGAGTCTTACATACATGATATGATGTGGTTTAATATCTTCTTCAACCCTGAAAAAACATAATACACTGTTTGTAAAATTGCCACAATACCAAATGTGATTTAAGAATGTAGACAACTAATCAATACGATGTTGTCTTTGTCTATTAATAAAATGTTTGAAATTATCTTATCACTGTATTGTTTAGCTATTTAACCACTTTAAGTAGGTAATCGCGGTCAACTCTTTTCTCCTACTTTAGAGCATGTTCGGTAGAGTTTGTTCCCCAAAAAATCTATTTTTTTGTCTACAATTTTTGACTTTTCAACTTTTTTTACACTATAAAAAAAGTCAAAAAGTAACAAAAAACCCATTTTTTCCTCAAAAAAACTCTACCGAATAAGCCCTTATTTATTGTTTACAAAGTCTTTGTTTATAGAAAATAATGAAATTGAAAAATATAAAAAAAATAGAGAAAAAATTATGAATGATCAAAACTTTCAATATTTGAAAAATTGTTACAATCATATAGATTTCACTCACCCGATTTCCTAAAGTATCTTAACAATAATAATATTCTAAGTTTTACCACACCCAAATTCATCTTAAAAAATAGAGTCGAACTTTTGCCTCAGTCTACCTTTTTCATTCTACATTTTAATTTCTGCAAACCATCTCTTATTTCAAGTAAGTCAATTTTACATAATATATATATTTGTATTCTCAATATATATTTACAACAATTTTAAGACGAATTATCCATGCAAGTTATTCTAATTTATTCCTAATTCCTTCCTAAGATCTGCATTCTGAATTAATAATTTCAACCAGAATCACTTGCACGTCTTCGTATTAATATAATCACTTGAATACTTGAAGTATATTATGATTTGCATTCTAAATTGTTTATTATTCTATTATTACAACTTAAATAATAGCAGTAGTTTAGTAAAGTAAGAAAAAAATTTGGATTAAAGTATATATAATTTAAAAAAAAAAAAGTATAGAATTATATAAAATATATTTCTATTAGAATTCTCCGTTTTGTATTTTTGAGGGAAGAACTATAATCCATTCAATTTCAAACAGTAAATTTCAATATTATCAAATTCTTTTAAGAATGTATCTTGGTTCTATCTTTCTTTAGTTAGTTAGACAATCTTTTTCTAAAAAGGATTTTAAGAATTAAGGTTTTACACTATTTAGAATAACTCTCTCATATTGAGAAATTTTGTCTAATCTTGTTTATGCGTTAATTTTTTTATTGATATGAAAATTAAATCTAATATTTGATTTTGTTAAGTTGCTAATTGGCGTTTATAATTATAAGTTTATTCTGACTACATATTACGTATTATTTCAATTTATGCATCAAATTGGTAACCACAATCATAATTTTAAAGACATAAATTAGATCCATTTTTAATTGATATTTTGGGTGCATAATTTAAAAAGTGTATTTGTTCTAAAGGTTGTAGTTAATTGTTGTGAAAACTTAATAATTTTAGTATATTTGGTATATTACATTCTGCAATCTTAAACCATTGAACTCTGTTTGCGTAATAGAAATGGATTTGAATAAAGTTGTTTTTCAAACTAATGGTACAACTACTACAGTTCCACCTGTGGCTATTCCGCTTCAATTAGCTCCGGTACCACATGGAGAGAACTAAAAAAATTCGACGGTGTAGATTTCAAAAAATGGCAACAAAATATGCTTATTCTACTTGACCACGTTTAATCTGGCGAGGTTTCTCACTGAGAATGCTCTTGTAGTTCGACAAGGATCAAATAATAGGGAGTCTCTCATTTCCTGGGATGCATGGAAGCACTCGGACTCCTTATACAATAATTATATTCTAAATGGACTAGATAATACACTATACGAAGTTTAAAGAACTTTGAGAGTTTTTGGAGAGAAAAAATACAAGATTGAAGATGTTGACACAAAGAAATTCATTATCAAAAAATTCCTAGACTTCAAAATGATAGACTCCAAGACGGTTATTAGCCAAGTTCAAGAGTTGCATGTTATTTTTCATGACATACATACTGAAAATATGACTTTAAGTGAGTCATTCCAAGTGGCTATGATCTTCGAAAAACTTCTTCCTTTATGAAAAGACTTCAATAACTATCTTAAGCACAAATGTAAGGAGATGAACTTAAAAAAATTAATTGTTCAGCTAAGGATAGAAGAAGACAACAGAAAATATGATGTGGTGGAATCTAGTTCGAAGACTAACAAGAAAAGAAAACATTCTGATGATGTACCGAAGAAAGACAACAAAAAGAACGGTAAGAAATTCAAATGTGACTGCTACAATTGTGGAAAAGTAGGACACTGTACAAGTGAATGTCGCTAGCAAAAGAAACAAAAGGCACAAGCAAATGTGACATAAAGTGATACATTATCTGAGGATATACAAGAACTGAACTTGTATACAGTTGTATCTGAATGCAACAACATTGGGAATCCTATAAAATGGTGGGTACACACTAATGCTACTCGATACATTTGTGCTGACAAGACGATGTTCTCTAATTACAAAGTGGTCAACGGAGAACAATTTTTTATGAGAATTCCACAAGTTCAAAAGTTGAGGGACAAGAAAAAGTGACTTTGAACATGACTTCAGACAAATAGCTCGTTCTCAACAATGTGCTACATGTGCCTGATATTCACAATAATCTTGTATCTGGGTCTTTACTTAGCAAGAATAGTGTAAGTTGGTATTTGTTTCTGAAAATTTTGTACTCACTAAGAATGATTTGTGTGAGGGAAAGGGTTACTTGTGTGATGGACTATTCAAAATGAATGTCTTTACTATCATACTAAAATTAGGCAATACTAATAAAGTTTCTACTTCTACTTATATGCTTAAATCTTCTTGTTTATGGCATAATCGTTTGGGGTATGTAAACTTTAAATATGTGCGTAAACTAATAAACTTAAGTTTAGTGCCTTCTTTAGAATTTAATTCTAATCACTTATGCGAAACATGTATTGAAGCTAAATTAGCCAAACCTCATTTCATTCTATTTAAAGAAACATTGTACCTTTAGAATTAAGTAATATCTACGACTTGAAATTTGTGCAAACTAGTTATGGTAAAAAGTACTTCATTACGTTTATTAATGATTACACAAGATACTGTTATGTCTATCTGCTAAGGAAAGATAAAGCCTTAGATATTTTTAAACATTATGAGAATGAAGTTGAAGATCAACATAGTAAATGAGTAAAGATTATTCGTAGTGATAGATGAGGAGAATACGGAGCATCTTTTGAAGAATTTTGTTCAGAAAATAGTATTATTCATCAAACAATGGCACCTTATTTACCTCAGTCAAACAGTATTGCTGAGCGCAAAAATTGGACTCTTAACGAAATGATGAATGTTATATTGATAAGTCCACGCTTACCTCAGAACTTGTGAGGAGAATATATACTTTCAGCAAATATTATTTTTAATAAGATAACACAAAAGAAAAAGGATGGAACTCCATATGAATTATGGAAATGTCATAAACTTACCTATAAACACTTAAAATTGTGGGGTTGTTTGGCTAAGGTTGAAGTAGGGGTGAACGCGGTTCGGTTTGGGCGGTTTGTGCCATATTTTCAACTCAAACCATTTTATGCGGTTTGGAATTTTTTCAAACCAAACCAAACCATTTTATTTTTCAAACCAAATCAAACCATTATTTGCGGTTTGGTTCGGTTTTAATCCGCGATTTACCTATCGATATTATAATAATGTATTTAAAACAAGTTAACATATAAGTTTAAACGAGAACTGATAATGTTAAATGTTAAATTACATTTACATTAGTCTAAAATTCAAAATACAAACAAAAAGACAAAAAACTAGTAGCAAGTTAGCATCTAGGAACATGCCAACTTTATATTTTTTTAAACTGTAATATTTAGAATTTAATAAAATTATTTTTTAATTTAAAAATTTAAAAGCAATCCAGTTAAGTTTTGTGCGGTTTTTGAAAATTGAAACCTAAACCAAACCATTTTGAAACGGTTTGATTCGGTTTAAGAGAAAAAAAACCGCTGGTCCACGTGGATCCGAACCAATGGTTTCAAACCAACAGTTTCGGTTTGGTTTGCGGTTTCGCAGTTTTTTTGTGCATCCCTAGGTTGAAGTACCAAAGCCTAAACAAGTTAAAATTGGATCTAAAACAATTGATTGCATATTTATTTGATATGCTAATAACAGTAGTGCATATCGATTTCTTGTTTACAAGTTAGACATTCCAAACGTACATGAAGGTACTATCATTGAATCTATGAATGCTATATTTTTTGAAGATGTATTTTCGTGCAAAGACAAGAAAAAAATAAGTTCAAATAAACCAACTTATGATATTGGTACTCATCTACGTGATGAAGAACCTAGGCATAGTAAACGGGCTAGAATATCTCCATCATTCTCCTATATTCTATTATAGGGGAATTCACAGCTCTAAAAGATTGTCGGACACAACTTTCTTTAACTAGTTTTAGATCTTGAATATTTTTGTTCAATAACTTCTTGTAAGCTTTTTAAAGATTATGACTTATAAAAAAAAATTAGATTCTCATAAAAATGAGTTTAGTAATTGTGGTTTGAGAAAAAAAAATTCGGGGACAGAGAGGGGATCTCCCTCCCTCCCGGCCACCCTTGTTTGGGGATCACCCAACTTAAAATGTTTGGCTCCGACGAATTTAATTAATTCCAATCATCTTTCTTTCTCTGTTATTGTGCACTGTATTCTTTAAAAGCTTTCTACTTCCGTCTATATTTTATATAGAGTACACAACAATTTTCGAGTTTATCGTTCTTGTTATTTGAAGTACTTCTATTGTAAGAAGAAAACTATTGTATTTTGAGAGACGATTGCTATATTCCAAAAAACATAGACGGGACAAATTCATCTTAGAGAGATAGTATTTTGAGAGACGATTGCTATATTTCAAAAAACATAGATGGGACAAATTCATCTTAGAGAGATAGAGTTGAACTCTAACATCAGTCTACCTTTTTCATTTTGCATTTTAATTTCTCCAAACTATCTCTTATTTCAAATAAGTCAATTTTTTAGAATATATATATTTTGTATTATCACTATATATTTACAACACTAACATGTTTGGGTTGGCTTATAACGCGTAATTAATTCGCACAATTGAACTCTAATATTTTTTTTTTATTGAAAATATTTTAACTCCTCGAATAGGAAAAAAAAAAAAGAAGACAAGTTATTAAAAATGAAGATGTCACGTGACTTGACAGTAATATCCTCTAATAATTGTCTGGACTAAGCAACTTGAAGTGTAATGATTTGGTCGGGTAATCATGAGAATGAAAAGTGTAAGAGAATCATTAGAATAAGATTATTGGTATACTTATTAATAATTACTTTCGACTTTGACTTTGTCAATCCCTTCGTGTCATTTTTTTTTTTTTTTTTTTTTTTTTTTTTTTTTTTTTTGATACCCAGGTATCCCAGTTAGACCAGACTATATCCTGGACCACCCATCCCCGGCCCCTCAGTGATGGATGGAGGTAAATCGCGGGATATGCCCAAGTTGACCAGGGTTCGTGCACCCTTTATACTCCTGGCCCCAAGGGAGCCTTCCTCCATGGATATTACATCACCAAGCTGCTCCACCCATAAATGAATATTACATCACCTAGCTGCTCCATCCAGGAATCGAACTCCCCACCCTGAGGTTGCAAGCCCCGCAATGCCCGTCCTTTGCCAACTTGGCTGTGCCCCGGGGGGCCCCTTCGTGTCATTTTCTTGATTTGAGATGAGTTATTTAGTTAGACGCATATAGAAAATGAAAGTTGATATAACACTTAAGTGTGGGCGTGGGTCGAATTGGGTCAGTTTTGAGTCGAATTGGGTCAGTTTTCGATCCAAATTGAGTAAAATTTGGTATGGCAAAAAACCAAACTGAAACCAAACCAAAGAAATTTTTTTTTTTGCCCGAAATGGACCCGAACCGACTCGAGTCGGTTCGGGTTTTCGGTTTTGGGCCAAGTTTAGCAAAAAAATTTTTTTTTTTTTAAAATCGAGTCAGTTCGGGTTGGGTCAATTTGGCGGTTATTTTACACAGTCCTAATAGCACCCATGGTGGTGAGTAATAATTATAGTATCTACTTAATACGTGATATTACTATATTGGTTATTTTTTAAAAAGTTGTTTATAATTTTTTAAACTTTTTAAAAATTGACAAATATGGTGATGCCACTATCAAGTGGGTACCATAATTATTATCCACCATAAGTGCTATATCATTACTCTATCAAAGATCAATGTCAATTCTCCTATATAAATCTTCGCACCCTAATTAAATTACGACTTTGTTTTAAAATTTTATCATTATAAACTCTAAAACATATCAAAAATAATTTGCATAATTTTCATATTTGTCAAAATCAAATCAAATCATATGTAGAATATGCATAAGTCCACTAGATTTTAAAATAAAATATTTTTTTTTTTCAAACTCATTTTCAACTATATATTTTATGTAATCACAAACTTTATAAAAATTTTAAGAAAAAATTGTATATTTGATCCCCAATTTTTTTAAAACGTTGGAGGTATATCCCTAACTTTTAAAAATAGTACCAGACATTCCTAACGTTTGAAAAAATAAGCATGGTAGGTCCTTAATGACGAAATTGCCCTCCTTTTTTAAATAAACAAAAAATAAAAAAAAATGATTGAAAAATAACCAAATGTACCCTAAAGAAATAAAAGTAACAAATATGTCATCTTTTTTATCAAACTCCAAAATATTCAATCTCAAGAATAGCTTTTTGACTACAATATATCTCTCTATTCCTGGATTTTAGAGTATGGATATCTCTATTTAGATTTTTAGATTCAATGTTCCTATTTTGATAGGGAATAGCTTTTAGATTCAATGTTTGCTATTTTGATTTGATTTACTTCTGTTTTGGTGTCAATTCAAGAACTTGAGATATCTGTGCTCCTTTGAAGATAACTAAAGCTGATCTCTCTCTCAATTTTTGTTGTTTTTTTTTTTTTTTTGTAAGATTTTTATGTACTAAGATTTTACAATCGGTTTTATGAGACAAGAAAGGGAGAAGTAAGTGGTAGCTTGATTTTATGAGTATTGTCTTCGTCGTTGTTGTCGTTATCATTCGCATTTTATTTCCCAATTTCACTCAAGTGCATAAAATTGTGTTTTCTTATTATATGTAAAATGATGAAATCGATTTGAAAAATCTATCAGTTTCTGTGTGTTTGAAAATCTGTTTATTTGGTAAATATTGAAGGACCCCCACCCCCAACCCCCAACCCCCAACCCCCTTTTTAACTTTTTTTTTTTTTTTTTTTTTTTTTTGGGATTGAAATGCATATAAAACAAATATCGTAGGAGGGGGGGGGGGGGAGTGGGGTGTAATCTCCCAATTCTTAACTCTCTATTCCTGGATTTTAGGTTGCGCTGCAAAAGTTATGGAAATGTATTGTTCTCAAAAAGTTATTTTTGAGGTTGAATATTTTGAGATTTGATAAAGAATATGACATATTTGTTACTTTGTTTTTTTTTTTTTTTTTTTTTTTGAAGTATATTTTGTTATTTTTCAATTTTTTTTCCCATTTTTCTTGTTTTTTTGTTTTTGTTTTTATTTAAAACGAAGAACAATTTCGTTATAAAAGACTTATTATGCTTATTTTTTCAAACGTTTGTGATGTCTGGTATTATTTTTAAAGGTTAGGATTATATTTTCAATTTTTTTGAAAGATTGAAAATTAAATATGTAATTTTTTTTATTTTTTAACTACATATTTCATCAATTTTTATTAAAATATTCTATAAAACTATTTTTAAACTTTATCAAACAAATAATATATAATTATGTAAACACATGTGTGTGTATATATAGGAATTCAAGAATAGAATGAGGGATAAATGGTAGATAAGATAAATGCCTATGCCTACAATATGATAAAGGTGAATCATTGGAGGATAAGCAATGGCAACCCATACTCTCTAAACTCAAAAAATTGTCAGAAAAGTTTTGAGTTTTGACCTTCCTTGACCATAGTTCAAAAATGTTGGAGGAGCGGAGCGGAGCGGGGCGGGGCGGGGCGGGGGATAATAATTTTTATGATAACCATAGGCCATGCCTTGTGGCAGGTAAATTGGCAGAAAAGAAAAGGTGAAGCTCATTTATTTAGGAAAAACTCAATTGGTCTTTTAACTTTTGTTTTGGTATGGAAATATCTTTAATATTTGTTTTTTATTATAGATGTTCTCAATATATTTATTTTGGTAGCTAATTGATTATTATTTGACAAAAAAGATCAATATACTCTTAATATTAATAAGAAAAAATTGTATTTGAAAATTATATAGTTTTTTTTAATTAAAACTTTATTGACCAAATTTATATTATACGTAAATTGTTTTGAATATTTTTACAAATTATTATAAAATAACTAAATTTAACTTCATAATTATTAACAATTGTGTTAAATAAAATTATTAATTTTATTATTTAAAATCTAAAATTTTATTTTATGGTTCTAATAGAAATAAAAAACATCTTTGTCACAAACTTGATCCTAAAAAATTTTTATTTAATTAAATTATTCTTTTATTAACTACAAATATTAGAGCTCTAATAGTATTCTTTATATTTTAATTTATCGTTTTATTATCATTTGAAAATAAAAAAAGTACATAATTTGTAAATTAATTTTTATTAGTATTTTTATGTTAAATACAAATATAATAAGATTGACTTACATATACTTAAAACACAATAATCTAATATTTTTTTCTTATAGAAAATTTAATTTACACAACTATAATAATATATTTAGTTCGCTAAATTAAATATTATTAAATAGAGTTAACATACCTATTTGTACATTTTACAAAAGTTAGGAACCAAATTACAATTTTTTTCTAATTAAAATTAAATGTATGTTGGTCTTTTTCATTAAACAAGATTAATTGCACACCAAAATATATAAATCAAGGATGTCCGTGCAAAAAAAATGTTAGGGACTATTTCTTCACCAAAAGCAAATATTAAGGACCAATTATGCCAAATTTCCTTAATTTAGTAAATTTTTATTTTTTATTTTTTTTAGATTATAAATAGTGATTACATAGATAAAAAGTGCATAAAAAATATGCGTCTTATGAATGTATGGGTAAAAATAATATTTAATTAATTTATAAGTATTTTTCATAATAAATTTATTTGTTTATAGTTAAAACCGTACCATCCATGAAATTATGCATTTAAAATGTTTAAACGGTCCCATCTTTTATGGCTATAATTGATAATTGACCAGAATTCGATCGATTGTTCGTGTTTATCCATGTATGTACCACTTATCATGTATATGTAAATATTGGCAAATTAAAGTCTTGTTTGAAATTAATTAAGATTTTGTTAAAAAATTAAAATTAAAGTAAATTATTAATTTTAATTATAGATTTCAGTGACTCAATTTTTTATAACTTTTCAGCCACATATTTAATCAAATTTCACAAAAATATGATTGTAATCAAAATCAAACACATTTTAAAAAAATTAAAATAGCACATTTTCGCATTCTCCATTTCTACTTATGTAGTTTAGGTTTTAGTTTAACAATTTCTTTCTTTTCTCTTCTATTAATTTTTCCTTTTCAATTTTTGGTATGTATTTTAGGGTGTATTTGATTGGTAAGGTTGAAAACAAAAAAAAATTCTATGTAAGATGAAAAATAAAAACCACCAAACTCATAAGAAAATATTTTTTATGGAGTTGGCCAAAAAAAAAAATTTAACGTGGTTGTACCTTAAAATTCATTTTCATTTTCCACCTCTGTATCAAATAGCCAATGTAGAAAACATTTTCTTTGGATGTAACATTTTCCATGGAAAACTTGCCAATAAAACATACCCTGTTTATTTTTGTTGCTTCAATTTTTTCAATATTAATATATCTTGCCATTTTCTAAATTTTTTGGTTCAAAAAATCTATATTTTGTTCATAATGTATTATTATTTTTTATTTATTTGAAGATGTACTTGTATCAGTGTTATAAAAAGGGCACCTAGGCAGTGCCGCCTAGTCGCGACCTCCACGTCTCACTTAAGCCGTATGCACATAATGTAGAGATTGACTGTGTTTTTTAACTAAAAAGGTGCACGCTTTTTTGTTTAATTTTATTTATCTTTTTTTATATTTAAAATAATATTAAAATAAGAAATATTTTTTCACGCTTCGTCCTTGCTCTAGCCTAAGCCTCTCATAGACACAAAAATTTTGAAACTTGACATTCACGCTTAACCACGCTTTACGATTTTTAAAACACTGACTTGTATTATACACATGATGTTATATCTTTTGTTATCAACGATACTTTTGGTATTAACATTTCATTTGAACTTATTTATAACACTAATTTGTCTTAAAAGTGTCTAAGGGGGAATGTATTACGTAAACGTTGAAATAAGGGAGGTCAATGTGATTTTTCTAAATGCAAAGGGGTGTTTGGAATATCATGAGTTAGTTGAGAGTGTCTATGATATTATCTCATATTATTTTTATTTTTATTTTATTTTGAAAAGTAACTTTAATGATAGCCAAACATGCACTAAACACGGATCAATATCCACATGACTGTTCTCCTGCATTTAGTGGGGGGAACTATTTTGCCCACTAGACACTTGTCATTTATTTAACTTAATTTTTATTCAAATAAATAACGTATATAATTTTTATTTTTTTTATTTTTATAACGTATATAATTTTATGACACTAAGCTAATTTTATTAAATTTTCATTTTACATAAAATATTAATAAAAATTAATTTACACATTATGTATTTTATTTTTGAACGAAATAAAACGACAAATTAAAATATGAAGAATATAATTGGATCTCTAATAGTTGTAGTTAATTAACATATAAGTCAATTAAATAAAAGTATTTGAACATTAAGTTTGTAACAAATTTTTTTTTATATAACAATAAAATAAAAGTTTAAATTTTAAATAATATAATTACTTAATAATAAAAATAATAATTTTATTTGACATGTTTATTACTAAAGTGTTAATTCTAAAAAAAATTCATTAGTTTTCTTTAATTTTTTATAAAAAATAAAAGTATTGAACTTATTTGTACATTTTGTAATGATTATGAATCCACATACATTTTCTTCTAATTAAAACTAAGGGCATATTTGTCTTTTTCATCTTATAAGGACCAATTTTGCACTAAAATACATATATTAGAGATTTGTATATCAAAAAATAAATATTAGGGACCAATTCTACACTAAGAACAAAGATTAGGGACTATTTGCGCCAAAATTCCAAAGAAAAACGGAAAACAAATTTGTAATTTATACTCTCTTTTCCCATTTTTTTTAAAGAGAGAAACTAAATTGTTTTAGAGATGAGTAATGCTATTTGCAGTCTTCACTATCGGTAGTCATCATACTTGTCATTATTTAATTAGATAAATTATTTATAATTAATGGTTATAAATACATTACTTAATTAGAGTAAATAATTCAACCAATTGAATAATGTCATGTACGATGACTATCGGTAGTCAAGACTGTAAATAGTATTAGTTTAGAGAGAGAGAGAGAGAGAGTAAATCTTAATTTGCTCACAATTACGTTGAGTACTTTACAGTACAAAGACCCCACACACACACACACGCCAGAGCTATATGGTCTCGAAATCTCGCTTCTCGGGCCATCCATTCACGGATATCAAGGAATTCTTGTTTTTGCCTTTCTATTTTTCGCACTTTTTACCCCTTTTAGCCTATGGATTTTCCATTTATTGCAATTTTTTCTTTCCCATCCATAATTTTTAATGGTCACTCCTCTTCTGTGCTTCCTCTCTAGAGAGAGCCACCGAAAACCAATTTAGGTTTCTTGCCCTTCAGTCTAATAAAATTAAACGACCCATGTGAGCAGTTCTTTTATGCCCTTAAAATTTCTCATCTTTTTCATTTTCTTTTTCTTGTGCAGGAATGTCGATTTTTCTGATATTTGTAAACATTGTTTTGTTTATTCATTGCCTGAAATGTAATCAATTTGATCTCTAAATTGCATAAAGTCGTTATATTGATCGTGGGTTTTTATTTTCCCCTGCTAAATTCACTTGGGTTTTGCTAAATTTTTTGGTGGAAAGGTGGGGTTCGTTTTTCCAAGCATATTTTATAATATGACGAAAGAAAAAAGTTGGGTCTTATCGTGGGAAGTTATGCTATATGGGAGACCAGGTTCAATGGGTGTGGATTGGATCTATGTTGGATCCATTACCTTTTGTATGTTATTATCAGTAGTATTTGTTCTATGTTCTTGCTGGAATATTTTTTAATCTTATTTGTTGTTATACACAAACCTTGGTAGTTGTGCTTATTGTTGGTTTATTTTTAGTTTTTAAAAGCTTACTTCTGTTTCCATTGTTGTCAAAGGTTTTATATTGGAAGGCACTGAGCACGTTTCCCGGGGCTTGGAAGTTGCTTTCTTGAGGTGGGGTTTAGTTTTTCATGGGTTAAACTCAAGAAATCATGGGCAGCTTCAGTGACAACGACGAAGAATCTAAATTCTTTGATGCCTTGGAGCACATTGCTGCAGAGTCCAAATCGAGTTATGGGTATCCTAGGATTAATAATTGTGAATATAATGTATGGATGAAGAGTCCTCAAAGCATTACAGAGCGCCGTAGGAAATTCATTAGATGGATGAGATTGAGCCCGGATAATTTAGGAGGAGACAATTTACATAATGTATGTGACGATTGTAAAGACAATGCCTTTAAAGGAGATATTGGTAGAATTATGGAGAATTATGGGACTGAACTTAGAACCTCGATTCACGGGGATGAATTTTCTTTAAGCCGATCTTCTGTGTCAAGTTGGTCCAGTGATGCGTTTGATTTGTCGAGTGGAGTGGGTTCAACTGAAGAGTTTGTATGTAGAACTGGGAATCCAGATGGTGCAAGTGGAAGTGGTACAGATGATATTGGGGAGGAGGGTATGCCAAGAAAACATCAAGATGATGAGTTGGGCCAATTGCTGACGGCAAGGGAGTATGAGAATGTTTCTCAATTGTCTCCCTTGGTACAGCAACTTAATGGAAATACTTCAAGAATAATGAATAAAATGAAAGATAGGTGGTTGAGTAGATTGCGTTCTATGAGGCGCTTAGTGAATATGGGTTGGAAAGATAACATTCTGCCGTCCAATAGTTCCAGCCAACTTCAGAGCACTAGAGTTCAAAGAGTCAGGGTTCGCTGTTGTCGGAAAAGGTTAAAGGAACTTTCAGCTCTCTTTACAGGACAAGATATTCAGGCCCATGAGGGGTCCATATTAGCAATGAAATTCAGTCTTGATGGGCAATATTTAGCTAGTGCTGGTGAAGATAAGTTTGTGCGCATTTGGCAAGTGGTGGAAGACAAAAGGTCAGATAAGATTGACATTCCAGATGCAGATCCATCTTGCATATATTTTTCAGTGAACCATCTTTCTGAATTGGCACCTCTCATGAGAGAGAAAGATAAAGCTAACAAATTCAAGAATCTTGGAAAAACATCAGACTCTGCGTGTATCATATTTCCTCCAAAGGTATTCCGAATTTTGGAGAAGCCCTTGCATGTGTTCCAAGGACATGATGGGGAGATCTTGGATCTTTCGTGGTCAACGAATAATGTAAGTTTACCAACTGCAAATTTATCATTTTTGAATTGGTAGGAGTGGATTAAGATTTTTTAGCTTGTTTTCTGTAGTGTCTGCTTTCATCATCAGTTGATAGAACTGTCCGATTGTGGCGGGTTGGAGTTGATCAGTGCCTCAAGGTCTACTTGCATAATGATTATGGTACATACCTGGCTCCATAGTTTTTGTTTTAAAACCCAAGAAAAACGGCTTATTTGGAGAATCACTCAAACATGAAAACTTTGTTTAGAATGATTGATTTCTTTTTCTAAAAAACCAATATGATACAATGCAGTGACCTGCATTCAATTTAACCCTGTGAATGACGATTACTTCATCAGTGGTTCAATAGATGGAAAGGTTCGCATTTGGACGACCAGTGGTTGTCAAGTCGTTGACTGGACTGATATAAAGGAGATAATCACTGCAGTTTCTTATCGTCCTGATGGGCAGGTCTGTTGATGCTGCCATTTTAATTGTTTAAACAAAAATGTGGCTTCAAAGATTAATCAGGCATACTAATTCGGCAATACTTGGCCTGTGATATAGGGTGGTATTATTGGCTCAATTACAGGCAGCTGTCGCTTTTTCAATATATCAGGTAATTTACATGGAATTCCTGCTTGATTCTCTGCTATTTCTGCTAGTTCCTTACTTCCAAAATTGCTGACCTAGGGGCTGCATTATTGAATTATTTATCTTATTTGTATAGAATTATTCATTTATCATAAGCTTTTGGTAGAAAATTTTAAATATCTAAAGGGGACTTATGCCATCTAATATTGACTTCCAATTGTACTTTTCTTGAATCTGAACCACTTCCTCTTCATCCCCATTCTTCTGTTTAAAACTGTGCCCCATCCACTCTGGTTATCTAAAGGGGACTGATGCAATCTAAGATTTCTTGATTCGTTTGCATCTGTGTCCACAAAACTCTTCCGCGCGTGTCTATTGCATGATGTTTAAGCATAATTATAATGGGGAGAGGATGAAATTAGTTTCCAATTCTCGTGTGATGACGTAACATAAAATTAGCCCCAAAATTGAAATTTATCCATAGGGCCTAATATTGGTTAATGGCTTTGTCTCTCTTGTATCAGACAATCAGTTCCAATTGGGAGCTCAGATGTGCTTAACGAGTAAGAAATCTCCCTGCAAACGGATAACTGGCTTCCAGGTTAACTTCAATTGCCTACTTCTGGTATTTGTCACCTTGTCTTGTAAATGCTATTGGAAAGTTTGACGTAATCTTGATATTTTGTAAATGCAGTTTTGCCCACAAGACCCGGGTAAAGTATTGATCGCGTGTGCTGATTCACAAGTCAGAATCCTTGATGGGATGAATGTGACTGGGAAATACCGGGGTATTTACTTGTTGGTTCTTTGTTCCTCTGTGATTATGCTAATATGTCATTTTAAAGAAATATATCTTGTACTCGTATTGAATTTTGTTGATTTTATTTATCTTCCAAATTATTAGACTCAACTAAGTTCTGTGACTCTAGGATTTCGAAATTCGGGGAACCAGATTTCTGCTTCATTCACTTCAGATGGAAAACATATTGTATCAGCATTTGAGGATTCTAATGTTTACGTGTGGAAGTACATTGATAAGGAAGTGTCTTCGGCTTCGCAACCAAAAGCCATTAGATCGTTTGAATGTTTCTCCTCTGATGCGTCTGTTGTGATACCTTGGTCCGGCTTGAGAATTGGGAATCCAGAGAACAGGTTCATATCAAGCAAACTCGACAAGAACTCAATTAATTCATTGCCTTTCTCAGCGTCCACTCGATTCTTTTTGGGCCAAGAGTTTTTGTTGGAGTCGAACCCCAGGGGATCTGCGACTTGGCCAGAGGAAAAGCTTCCCGTGTCTAGTCCTCGGGCCACAACATCTACACTTCGTAAATCTCAATACAAGCTTTTCAAGAATTCTTATCAGAGTTCATCGAGTTCACATTTGTGGGGTCTAGTTATCGTTACCGCAGGCTGGGATGGACGAATCAGATCATTCCACAATTACGGGTTACCAATACCACTTTAAGACGAGGCAAAAAGGTATGTGCTGCAAGTCCATTGCATGCTAGGCTGGCACATAAAGCTAGTTTTGGCAGTATTGAGGCCGTTTTCTGGTTCGGGTTGGTTCCATCAGTATTTCTATCTATTGGATTGCTGAGGATTGTGATCCCGTGGGTCCCTTCAAATTCTGCACATAAATAACGGTTTGGATGGGCGATGACAGTTGGCGAGGGGTTCAATAAACAAAAAATGTAATCAATGTGCAAATTTGGTTACTGGGTCTTAATTTATGATTCTTTATTTGTTGATTTGTGAAGTTTGTAGCTACTGGCCCCAGATAGGGAACGGAGTCATGTGCAAGAAGATGTCGAATTGATATGAATATTTGCCTGATGGAAAAGCCCGTGGGACCTTGTACAAGTTCTTCCATTTGTTCTCGATGGTGGGACGTGGCGTTGATATTTGTTTAGAGAGAATAGTGGGGAAGGCCAAACTTATGGCATGTTTCCTTGTCTGCCATTTTGTTCGGGATGAAGTTTGCTAGCCATGGCTTGAAAGGTCGGCCATTTTGGTTCTGGTGGATCCCTCTGTAGCTTCTTCTCTGTAGCTTCTTCTGGTAGCCCGGAAGGTCTCGTAATAGTTTTTTAATTTTTCATTTTTGAATTATTGTTTCTAGCTGTTGGATTAAACAGTATAGGTTAGGAAAGTTAACTAGACAGAAGCCTTATTTTTTTCAGTTTGTGTACAGAAAATTTACTAGGTTTTTCAAATGTGGTGAAAAGGGTATATTTGCCGTTTCACCAAAAGAAAAAAAAGTTGGGGGTGGTTATATTTTCACCACAATTTTATTTGTCACACCATATTTTAATTGTACTTAAAGTTTTTATTTTTTATTTATTATGGTATTTATATTCTTAATATTTTTTCCGTCGAGTTCTAGTCTTCAATTTTTATTAATTAGTACATTTTATCCTCAAAATGTTATACTATATTTTTGTGTTTTCAAATTAAAAAAATATTTTATTGCATTTTTTAATTATTATTTTTAAAATATGATGGATAAATAAATCGTTTTATCCACTTCCAATGGTCCTTTTTGGCAAAACTGCTATTAGAGACAAATATGCTTAATTGAAAATTGAGGATAATAATGTGGCAAAGAAAGGTTGAGGACATGATTATTATAAGAATAATGCTATTTGCAGTCTTCACTACTGGTAGTGATTATACGTGTCATTACTCAATTGGTTGAATTATTTACTCTAATTAAGTAATGTATTTATAGCCATTAATTATGAATAATTCATCCAATTGAATAATGACACGTATGATGACTACCGATAGTGAAGACTGCAAATAGCATTACTCTTATTATAATGAGTAAAGATCAAGAACTTTAAATGTAATTAAAATGTGGTATAACAAATAAAAAATATGGTGTAAATATAATTATCAAAAACAATATAGAAAATATTAATAATGAACACTTCTTTAGAAAAACGAAAATTAATTGACTCATTATAGAAAATTATTGATGACCATATTTAGATGTCTTAGTTGTAAACTATAGGAATGAATGAGGTACTATTGACCAGGTGACGTGAGAGAGATCTTCCTAATTGCACCAGCAAAGTCGGAGTAGAGCATATTGGCGTTACGTTATCAGATCCAGATGAGCTCAGAGCCATAGCCTATACGAGCCTTATTGAAACTCTTGTACGTTTTTCAGTTTCCCTATTAGAGATCCAGATGAAAATGCCTATTTGAGAGACTTATTCTCGGTATAAATATAAATACCCTAAAAAAGAGCTTGAAGAGACACATATGACTTCTTATACCTAAAGAGTGCAAACTATAATGGGGGCATTTTCCTTGTTCTGTCAGCTAAAAATAAGAAAAGCTCGTCTCTAACACGTCTCCCCAAAAACCTAATGTTGGAAGGCAAAGGACAAACACTAGCGGACTTCTGATAAGGGGAAAGTCCCGAATGCGAAGCCCCTCCACCTGTGTTAGAGGCTCCTTGACCAAGCGGGTTGTAAATCGAGGGATGTGTACGAGTGGTAGGGACCTAAGGGAGAGAGCCAACAGACCAACCCCCACAACAGACCTACACAATATTTCAATGAAAATCTGCCCACATGAAAATCGAACTTGGGTTGCCGGAGGATTTCTCCCCACGTCACCTCAGGTCTTACCAACTCGTCTCTACCCCTGGGGGCCAAACACTAGCGGACTTCTTTGCAGCACATCTGGTGCGTGATGACTTACCTTTGGCCACAGATCTTCCAAAAGAAGAAGCACTTGTCGTTGAAGACATTCAACCTCACTAGGAGATCTATTTCGACGGGGCATTCTTCAAATCGACCCATTTACTATCTATTATTTGATTGACTCGCGTAGTTTCAGCAGTTCATCTGCTTTTAGGATAAATTCTCCTGTTTGTGCCAAAATTCGAGAGCAATAATTTAGAAAATTTGCACAATCGGAACAGCATGCACAACTGTGATCAACGTTGACAACTCAGCGATCCATGTGTGATCTTTTTGAAAATTGGACAGCAAGTTCAAAACTCACCGTTCTTCAAATTCAACGGTTAAGATCAAAATCCAATGGTTCATTCGTGATAAAGTACTACGTGAATAATAGTAATTTTTGAATTGATTAATATTTATTTTGCTATTGTATTTGATTATATATTTTTCTGAATATTATTAATTATTATATAGTAATATTTCAAAATAATATAGTGTTATTATTCTTGAAGAAATATCGATTTATACAAATCAATATTTCAGAAGAATATTTAGTTGGTCTTCCTAAAGAAGCACATATTACATATCAATATTCTAGAAGAATATTTTGTTAATAATCCATAAGAAGCGCTATATTCATATCTATATTTTAGAACGTTATTTTGTTGTTGCTCTTGTCGTAGCACAACGTTATATTATGTCAATATGTATATATATCATGTCGTTGCCCTTGAAGAAGTACAACTTTGCAAATATTAATATTTTATTAGAATATTTCTTGTTCCCGATAAGTATAATTGTATAAAATTTAAGATCTATTATGTTTTTGCTCGTAATAAGTAAATTTTTACATAATTTAATATTTCCAAATAATATTCTGTTATTGTTTCTAAAGTAACACAACATTATATTAATATTCTATTAAAATATTAGTTCCTCCCCGAAGAGCGTAATTTGTAATATTTAATATTAAGTTATTGCTCCCGTAGACCATAATTTTATAAATTTGGAACATGTTAGGTAGAGTTTATATTGAACTTTTTTTTTTTTCAAAACTCATTTTCAACCACATATTCATGGGACACAACTTTTATCAACTTTTCAATCACACATTTCATCAACTTTTATCAAAGTCTCCTTAAAAACTACTTTTAAACTCACTAAACATGCATTTAATATCTTATAAGAATATTATGCTATTGCATCTGATGAGCAAATCCCTATATAGTTCAAAATTCCAAAAACAATAATTTGGTGCTGCTTATGAAGAAACAAAATGTTATATTCATATTTTAACACAATTTTACTTGACCTGAAGTGCATGACATGATAATTTCAATATTCCAAAAGAATATTGAGCTATTGCTTCTGAATAAGTGTTAGTCTAAATAATATTTTATTGTACTCTCGAAGAAGTATATGTCTCGAAGAATATCATACCATAGCACCTAATTAAATGATGAAAAAAATTGTAATATATGCATAGATTATGAACGAATGCTTACCCTTGAAGGAAATCATACAAGTTATTTCGTGTTGACATTGATTATTGTGCCTACGAAAGAAATTGATATATGTTATTCTATTTAATTATATCGTTGTCTATCTTAATTAATTGGACAATTTGTAATTTTGGCCCCTCAACATTTCAAATCTGTAACAAATCTACCCATAACCAATTTTTTTAGTACCAGACATCCCAAACCTTTGCAGTTTGTTGCAAATTACATCTCTTTGCATATTTTGACGGTTTTGCATTCCTCTTTAAATAAAAAAAATAGAAAAAAGCTAAAAAAATAAAAAATAAAAGAAAATTACAAATAAAGTCCCATAACTTTTAAAAAGTACAAAATAATTTAATGTTCCCAAAAAATCCACCCCACCCACCCTACTTCAAAATTTGACACCGCCATTTGCAGCCGCCTGATCAGGGTCAAGTGAATCAAAATCTTCATCAACTGTCGTCGCCACCACCACAAAAATGCCCTCAGTGTGATTCTGTTAACACCAAAATTTTCTATTATAACAACTATAGCCTCTCTCTAACCCAGTACTTTTGCAAGAGCCTTAGAAGATATTGGACTCAGAATGGGACCTTGAGAAATGTTCCCATTGGCGGAGGCTGCCGGATGAAGAGTAAGCGACCCAAAACCTCAACGTCTTTGAATAATAGTGAGAATTCAAGAACTAGGCCAACTCTTCATCCTCAAGCCCTAATTTCTAGAATATCACCATTACTGGCAGCAACGAAGATGGGTCTTCCATCAACCCAAACCCATGGCCTGATCAGTGATCATTTCTAGAATTTTTCTTTGGCCCTTTATATAAATTTCTTACTTCTCTGATTTTATTATTTCTCCATTTTGTGACTCACTATTGGTTTTCGGGAATATGATTCCATGGTTTCTCTACACAAATTTTGAATAAATTATTCGTTTCCATTTTCCGACTTTCAATGGCATGGAAATTTAAAGTAACGAGATGTTAATGGTGAAAGTGATGATAATGGTAGAAGTGATTTGGCGTGGCGTGGCGTGGCAGGAATGGGATGGGGTGAGTTTTTGGTGAAGATGAACTTTTGTACTTTTTAAAAGTTATGGGACTTTATTTATAATTTTTTTATTTTTTTAGCTTTTTTTTACTTTTATTTATTTAAAGAGGAGGGTAAAACTGTCAAAATATATCAATGTGTACGTGATTTGTAACAAACTGCAAAGGTTGAGATGCATAGTGCTAAAAAAAATTGGTTAGGAGTAGATTTGTTACAGATTTGAAAGGTTGGAGACCAAAATTGCAAATTATCTTAATTAATTATATCGTTGTTTATCGTTGACCTCGAAATCTGTACCATCCACGTGTCAACAGATCTTCTATCAATCTTCTCTCAGTCTGTATGTTACCTGTACACTTAGATAATCGATAGACACCAAGATCACTAGAGAAAAAAAGGCTAACAACCGTTGGTACTCCGACTATTAAATCAACTGCAAGTATAAAAGTGTATGGAAAAATATGGAAGTGGGAGACACATCAAGAAGAGATTTGACTAGAGTTTAGGGTTGAGAATAATACGTATCTTAGACTAGAGGGAAGTTTTGCGTTTATAGGAGAAGAGTCCTAATTGATTTAAGGAAACAATCAATTAGTTACTTGATTGGATTCTTCTTCATTATGGGATAATGTAGAATCCAATATTATCGTAATCTAGATTTTAGTCCTAATCTGTATCAATTTCAGAGATTATGTCTGCTGTTTTTTGGGAGATAGACGTGGAGTTTTCTTGTGAGTATGGTCATCCTAATCAAATACAATCATTCCCTCCAAGTTATCCATTTGGTTACCCAAAATACCAGATTACTTGAAGAACCGATGAAGCACTTTCAGGGACTTGCTTGGCAAAATGTTGAAGAGCAAGGGCTTTGGGTACGAAATGTGATGCTTCGCGTGGCATACGTGAGTGCCAAGGTGGCATTTGTTGGGGCCCCTGGCTGACGTGGAGTAATCGTCAATTCCCAGTGGTAACAATAGTCTCCCAAGTCCGAATCTATTATTTATGCTAAACGTAGGACTTAAGAATTTTTTTTTTGTGCGAAGGGCCTTTAGGGTGGGCATGACTTGATGTAGCCAAGGGTGGCCTTTGCCATGCCGACGAGTCATACGAAGAACTTGGTCGTTTGTAAGGCCTTCACGGATGTATACAGTCCCCCAAGCTCGAGGCTTATTTATTTATGACAGGTAAGGGCTTTGATTTAGGTATATGTGAAGGTTGTGTTGGTTGGGGGGGTCAACTTGGAATTTATCTGACTTAGGCACAATTTGGAAACTGAACAGACAATACGTGCGCTTATGGTGAGTAATGATGGGCTACGTTTCATAATTTGAAATGGCAGCGCCATCATTACCGCCGCCATATTCGTATAAGAGTGGATGATGGGTGGCGTGTGGCGAGTGTGAACCCTCCGCCTTAAATGCTTCAATATTCTTCTTCTCATGCCTTTTGCTAGGCTGTTGCCACACGTCTCTCTTATGCACAGCCCTAATCCAAGGGTTTGAAATCAACAGTTGAGATTGGAGAAGGTTTGCCTATTTAAGCCTTTGCTTTCCTCACTCACCTTTTACCTTTGCCAATTTTGTTACCCAACAACTTTGAGAGATTTCTCTGAAAACTTCCTCCAGACAAAAGACTAGACCACCTGCTCTGGCATGTGTTTTGTTAGGTAAAATAAAATAGAGTGTCTCTCAATCTGGACTTGGTTCTTTTTTATATTTACTTATTCTTTCCTGTTTTTCATTCCATCCCTTCATTTTTCCTTCCGGCTACACTCAGGACAAAGAACCCCCGGCCACTTCTTCTGACCTTGACCTAGAAATAACCTAAAATGAAAAAATATCCTCCAAAAATGATGATTCCTAAACTCATTCAGACCCCCAAACTGACCCATAGATCATAGGTGAAATCTCCTCATTGTCTGACAACGAGAACGAAGTCCAACAAAGGCTGAAGGTTTGTTATTATCCCTTGGCATCCACCAGCGAAAGGGTGCCAAGTTTGGTGCCCCGCCTAAGGCGAAGCCCAGAAAGAAGCAGCGAAATATTGGAGATCCATAAATTAGAGCTTCACTATATAGGCAAGATGCACCCAGAGCCTGTCAATTGGAGGAGTTGACGACGTCAGCTAATGTTGCCTTGCTAGTTCACTCGAAAATCAAAGAGCAGACTTGTAGATGATCAGGTTGGCATATATAATCCCAAACTCCATTGAACTCTGAGCTCCTTGTCCAGACGAGCTGGTTGATGACCTTTTTTAAGGATTCGTCGTGATTTATTAACCAGCTATGCAGCAAGGTCATCGCCTGCCGTTCCATCCCTTTTTTTGTGAGGTTTTCAATGACTTCAACCTGGCCCTGTTTCACATCATGCCGAATGGGTAAGGTCAGAGGGTGGAGACATTTTTATTGTGATGGATAGCCGAGGTCGGTAGTGATTTACCTACAAGGACCTTTGAGACCATGTACTGACCTTTCCGGTCTGAGGGCTGGTTCAACATGTTACACAGGCCCAGACATAGATGAGGGACTGCCACTGACAGTCCAAATAAAGTCCACAACTAGAAGGAAACTTTATTTTTTGTCAGAGGAGAATGGGAATTTAGACCATCGGATCCCATTCATAACGTGTCCATTCTTCTGAGCTTCAGGTGAACTTGGTATGTCTTGTTTCAACATGTCTTGTTTAATTACTTTGTTCTTGACTTAATGCTTTCATTGTTATCGTAGTTTGCGGAAAACCTCCAATCCCAAGGTGGGAAAAATGAGATTTAAGATGGAAGTGGACTAAGGTTTGCTAACTTGGCAGCGACTGCATGAGCTTAACCAACTTGCTCAAGGATAACCAATTACTAATTCACTTTGGATTCATGGGTAAGCTTCTACATTCTCTATAATTATCTTTGTTTGCTTTGCTAGCTTCAAATATTTAACTCTCGTGTTTTCATCTCGCAGCGAAGTACGTGTTCAAGAACATTCTAATCTTTGTTGTTGACGGTGACGAGGCTGATGAAGAGACTTTGGCACTACCTATCCCGCCGTCCTCTGAGGTTCCCATGGGGGTGCCTCTTTCAACAATTCCACCTTCTCCGCCTCCTCACCTGTGAGAAAATCTTTTGTCGAGCCTTCCCCCCTGCAGTGCTTCCATTTCTTCTCAAAATATTCTTCCAAGGATAATGAAAAATGAATCGTGACAGAAGAGATTGAGGCCCGATGGACAAAGAGAGTGACGCCTCCAGCGTCTGGAGAGGGGTTATTAAAGGATGCCCATCGTGCGAGGCACATTGAAGAGGCCTCAGAACGGGGGCCAGGTCTTCTGGAGGAGGCCCAACACAATCTAGCTATATCAATATTCTGGAAGAATATTATTTTGCCCTAGAAAAATACTTTTCTACACATCAATATTTCAAAAAATGGAAATTCGGAAGAAGCAAAATTTTAGATTATATAAATATCAGAATATTGAATTTTTGCTCATAAAAAAGTACAAATTTTGTCTATCACTATTTTGTAACGCAATAATGTTGATGTTCTCGAAGAAGCAAAACTTCAATATCTCAATAATTAACATATGATAATTCTAGAAGAATATCATATGATTTAATTTCAAGAAGAGATTTGATATTTAATGCGAATTTCATGAAATTTATGAAATATTGCTTATTCTAGAAGGAAAGCATAAATAATATTTTGTGTGGTAATGATAATTTATTTTTCATATGTGGTGATTTTGTTTTATCTATGTTTGGGAATATAGTCCGTGACAATATCTTGTTTAGTGCATCTTTTGTCCCTTTTATTTTGCTTAATATTTATGTAATTTTTTTGACTTGACATTGTCCAAGGTTTTCATATCGTAAAAAAAAAAAAAAGTTTGCCATGTTTAAGGACCAAATAAAAGTTATGATGGGGGAAAAAGAAATCATGTTAACTCCCTGCCATGCTCGATGAACTAACTTGAAATTTTTTATTCTCTAAAATTTGATTTTGAGTATTATGTTTGAGAATTTAATTAATTAAGAATAAATTATTCATTTTAATTAAGTGAATTGAAGATGCAACTTTAAATGTCATTTATCATAGTTCATAGATGGTTATTGGTTATTTTCATTGAAATAATTGTAGGAGATGATAATTTTAGTATTATGTGACATATACTACTCCATTATATATCTAATATGTTCCATTTATACATTGTCATTAATTTTAATAGTTGAGCTTCTAGTCAAGTCTCATTCTTTACTGTGTGACAAATGTGCAACACTATTTGAAGCACGCGAGACAAAAGCTATATCTGTTAGAAATAAAATCTTTATATCTTTAATTATATACTAATAATTAATGAAACCATATATCATGCCAAAATTACCAAGTATAAATAATTTAGAAGAATAGATGTCTCCATTGGTGTTGAAATTGAGAGGGTTGGATCTTCCGCAGTCTAATCACCTCAATAATGTTCAATGGAATCTCTGTCTATAATGGTGTAGAAGAGAAGAACAAAAGTTGTGATTGACCCGGGGACCATAACATTATTTATTATATTCTATATACCCTAGTCCAATTAGAAGTCCATCAATTCTAATTGGATTAGGATGTGGTCTCTACACATTACAGAGCCCGTACTCAGTTTAGATGTTTATAGGGCTCAATCAACATATCACTTAATAGTCCTATTAATTAGATAGCCCATATAATTGTAGTACAATATGTAGCCCATTATAGAAATAAAAAATTCAACAATTTCCCACTTGGGCTACATATGTTATCCGAAACAATTTTAATTTAAACTTTATGTGTACATTTAAATTTCTATCTTGTTTGAAACATCTCTGTACAATCTCGTCCATATACTATACCAGTATGAGATCAAAACGGTTTTCGTCACATTAATCGGTAACTAAACCTATCAATGGTCATCATACCAACATATTCAATGACATAGATCGAGTATGGATGTGTAGCATGGAAATTACATGCAATGTGATCTTAATACATGTCTATTTCCAGCTGGTCCTACTTTATTCTTAGTGAGATCATACTAAACCTTTCCAATCTTAATGTTAAACCACAAGTGAAAAGACCAAATTCACAGATTGGTAAAAAACCATTATACTTTATTCTGCAGAAAATAGTCATAAAGTGTGTTTACTACCAAAAAAGCATCAAAATACAAACTCTCACTAAACCAGCACATCATCAAACAATACAATACTCATATGTATGCTCGTGAAACACCTTGGGTGGTAAACCCTTGATGAGCATATCCGCAATTATGGAGTTTGTGCTAATATGCTATATAGACACCTGACTACTCTAAAACTCTCTTTTTAACAATAAGAAACTTGATCTCTATATGCTTTGACTTCGTAGAGTTTTTATTGTTGTTGGAATATAGCATAGCCGATTTATTGTCACAATATGTCTTCAATGGTCTTTCAATACCATCTACAACACGCAGCCTAGTGATAAAGTTTCACAGCCGTATCCTGTGATTAGATGCCTCATAACAGGCTATGAACTTAGCTGTGGTGGTGGATAGAGCTATGAGTGTCTGCTTAACACTCTTTCAAGATATAGCTCCTCCAGCCAGCAGGTAAATATAGTCCAATGTGGATTTCTTACTGTATTTGCATCCAGCAAAATCAGAATCAGAATACATAATGATCTCCAAATGATCTGACTTCCAATAGGTGAGCATGAAATCCTTTATTTTTTGTAAATATTGCATAACCCTTTTGGCTGATTTCCAATGATCCATCTTAGGGTTACACAAATATCTGCCTAATATCCCAATATGAACACTATATTCGGATGCGTACATACTTGAGCATATATAAAACTCCCTATAGCCGACGCATAAGGAATCTTTTGCATTTCTTTCACCTTAACCTCATTCTTGGGACATTGACTGAGGCTGAACTTATCTCTTTTAGGAATAGGCATATCTTCTAGTTTACAATCTTTCATGTCAAATCTGCTAAGTACCCTTTCGACATAGCTCTTTTGTGATAACTCAATGATACCCTGAGAGCGATCTCGATATATCTGTATGCCTAATACAAAAGAGGTGTTCCCAAGATCTTTCATTTCAAAATTCTTAGTTAGAAATCTCTTGGTTTCGTGCATTAAGCCTATATTGCTGCTAATTAGCAATTACCAACGACATATAATACCATGCAGATATATTTACTCCCACTGAACTTATGGTACACACAATCATCAACTGTATTTATCTCAAATCCAAACGAGCTAATGACTTGATGAAATTTGTAATACCATTGACTGGATGCTTTCTTAAGACCATATATGGATTTCTTTAATTTGCAGACCATTCTTTTTAGATCACCTGATACAAAGTTTTCTAGCTACACCATATATGTCGTTTCCTCAATATCACCATGGAGAAACGCATTATTGACATCCATCTAATGTAGCTCTAAATCAAAATGAGCTACTAATGCCATTATTATCCTGAAAGAGTCTTTCGATAAAATTGGAGAGAATGTCTCTTTATAGTCAATGCCTTCTTTTTGAGTGAAACCCTTGACAACAAGACAAGCATTATATCTCTCAACATTGCCTTTTGAATCCTTATTGGTATTAAATATCCATTTGCAACCAATGGGCTTCACACCTCCAGGAAATTTGACGAGATCCCAAACATTGTTGTCTTTCATGGATTTCATCTCATCTTCCATGATATTTGTTCTTGAGGTTGTTGAGTTTTCTCATTAAGAGCAACAACTTCATTTTGGATAGAAAAGTTGTCAACATTGTCTTGATAATTCGGATTTGCATCTTGAACAATGTCAGTAATCTGATCATTGTCAATAGCGACAGTAGGAATAGAAATGAGTTTTTCTTCAAAGACGATGTTCATAACCTTATCTTTCCCTCCAAACTTAACATACTCAAAGAATTTTGCATTTCTAGTATCGTAAAAGGACCTAGTCGAGGGATCATAGAATTTATAACCCCAGAACCGTTCTGGGTATCCAACATAATAGCAGCTTATAGTTCTTGAGTCCAGTTTTCACTTGGATTGTAAGGCTTCGCTTCAGCTGGACATCCCCAAATGTGCAAGTGCCTTATACCTTGCTGGTCCAAAGTTCATAAGGGGTTTTAGTTATTGATTTACTTGGAACCCTATTAAGGATGTATGCTGCAGTCTTTAGTGCTTATCTTTATAGGGATTTCGGTAAAGGAGAATGACTAATCATTCTTTTTACCGTGTCATTAATAATAACTTAAAAGTCCCTATAGCATAACCTGCAATTGCTTTGCCATTGTCCACAAAGATAAATCTTTCAGCATCAATTGGCTGTTGGCTCTACAGCGACCCTGTATAGACACACTTATGTGAGTGGTTATGTTGTGGTGCCCCAATTGCAGCTTACTTTTTCTTTTTTCTTTTCTTGTCTTGAGAAGTGGTTGATGAGTTAGTACTTTTAGTTCTCTCATGCTTAAGTCTTTCACCTTCTTTGCACACAATGAGATATGAGCTCATTAAGAGTCCACTTATACTTTTGGGTGTTGTAACTCACTTTAAATTGACCGTATTGTGCATGAAGAAAAATTAAAACCAGATGCACGAGCAAGTCCTCAAACAGCTCTAACTTTAGTGCTTTTAGTTTAGAAGTGAGATTAGACATTTCCATAATGTACTCCATTACGTTGTTTTTTTTTATACTTCATTGAAATAAGGTGATCCAAAAAAGGACTTGTTTCAGCCTTTTCGTTTTTAGCAAAACGTTTTTCAATTTCTTTGAGGAACGTCTTAGCATTTTTCTCCTCAGACATAGCGCCCCTAAATATTTCTAAAATTGAACATTTCATGATTATAAGACTCATGCAGTTAGAACGATCCCAATTTTCAAGTCTCTTTTTATCCTCAGTGGAACTTTCATCAGTGAGAGTAGGATATCGTTCTGTCCGAAGCGCAAGGTCAAGATCCATGTGACCGAGAATAATCATAACGCTCTCTTTCCAATTCTTGAAATTTGTGCCATTAAGCACATGGATGAAATTATTGTTGGCAGATATTGTAGAAGCAGAAGTAGAAACTAAAAACGAGAGAATATATCAAGCTCACAATTAATGGTCATGTCATAACATATGTATGACAATTGTATATCGGTGGGCCCATTACAAGATACCTAGCACAAACATTAATATTTAGTCTTTGGACAGAAACATCAACTTGTAAGTGATACTCTCTGTATAGTAATCAAATATTGACAATTAATCTGTTAAAGAATAAGCCTTTCTTTGGACCGACTTATTGTCCACATGAAAATTTTATAATTGTCACATATTTATTACCACAGATATATCTGCCATTTGGCCAAACAGTAACATTCCTTTGGACCGGTCATTATTCGCATAAACAACAGACACATACATCTTAATATTCTAAAATAAGTAAATCTACGAGATAGAGGTTACTTTGACAACATATCATTTCAATTGATTTATTTTAAAATATAAGATGATTAATTCAAGGATCTAAAAATATTTAAGGGATTAAGTTAAAAAATTCTACACTTTATAGGCCTAAGATTTTAAAAACTGAAAATTTGAAGGACCTAAGATTTAAAATTCAAAACCTTAAGGACTAAATCTAAAAATCCAAAAAAAGCATGTATTTTATTGGTAGTCCCATCATAAGATACCTAGTACAATATTGACATTTAGTCTTTTGGACAGAGATATCAATTGTAAGTGGTACTCTCCACGGAGTAATCAAATATAGATAATAAACCTGTCAAACAATAAGCCTTTCTTTGGACCAATTTATTGTCCACATGAAATTTTTATAATTATCACATATTTACTACCACATGTACGTCTGCTATTTGACCAAACAATAACCTTCCTTTGGACTGGTTATTGTTTGCATAAGTAACAAATATACTCATCTTTATATTATAAAATAAATAAATTAACACAATAGAGATTACTTTAGCAACGTATTGTATTAATATTATTCACTTCGAAATATAAGACATTTGAATCAAGAATTTGAGAATTTTCGAAGAAAAACTTTGAGATTTAAAACTTAGAGGACCTTAGAGTTGAAATTTTAATACTTTAGGGATTTAAAATTTAGGTAAAGTATTAAAATTTAGGATTTATGAAGTTTTGAGATTAAATCCTAAATTTTAAAACTTTAATGGCCTTTCTTTGAATTTTTTTTAAAACTTTAGAGTTAAAAATTACGAAATTTAAAATTTTAGTGGCCAACTTATGAAAAATTTCAACTTTAAGGGCTCAATTATTAAAATCCCATAACTATAGGGTTAGATGACTTAATATTAAAAACTTTAGGACTTAGTATTAAATTATCATAACCTGAGGGATTTTAATTAATTAAGTTTTAAACTTTAGGGACTTAATGTGCAATATAACCTAAATCTCCAAAATTGCACAATAATCTTTGAATTTATCAAATTTACACATGAGGTCTCGTTCTTTAAAAATTGCAGCAGCTAGGGTATGAAAAAGTTTGTCTTAATAAGTAAGAAGTAAGAAGAAAGATATTTTTGTTATAAAATGAGGAGACTAAACAAAAAGAGAATTAGAGATAGTCAAACTCATTTGTGTAAATTTTGGAGAAAGAATAAGAGAATTAGAGATAAGTTAAACTCAAGTGTATAAATTTATTATAATAATGATTCATATATATATATATATAATTCCAATGATAGTTACAAATTGATTAAGATACAAACTTCGATTATTTTTTAGGTATCATGATAAGACTAAAAAGTCATCAACAATTATCTATTATTTTATAACACTCTCTATTTGATGAATATTTACACATAACTGTCTCATTAAAAATTCAATTTGACAAAAATCCCGTCGGACAAAAATATCGAACGAAGGGAAAAAGAATACAATTAATTGTTAAAATTTTGAATACTAAAAATGCTCTCATTAAAATCTTGTTAGGAAAATTTAATAGGACAAAACATAGACGAAGGAAAAATAGTATAATTGCTTTCTTTGATGTTAATCATCGAATAACTTTAAGTCGATGTATTCCTATCTCATGTGCCCATTTTTTTGAATGTAGCAATTTTTGTGTGTGAATAATTCAGCCATATTATTACTCGAACGAATTTGTTGAACATCGATATCATCATTCTTCTGCAGCTCATGTGTATATAAGAATTTTGGATAAATATACTTTGCCTTATCTCTTTTGATATAACTTTCCTTAAGTCGTGCAATACATATTGCATTATCTTCATTCAATATTATTGGATTATCTTTTGTTGAAACTAATCTATATTACGCTTGGATATGATGGGTTATATTCCTCAACTATACACATTTTCAACTTGCGTTATGATTTGCAATAATTTTAGAATGATTTGAAGATGTAACAGTCAAAGTTTAGTTTATGGATCTCCATGATATAGTCGTTCCTCCACGTGTAAACACACATTTTGTTTGTGATCTAACTTTATATGTACCAAAGAGATAACTTTCATCCACACATCCCACTAAAGAATATCTTAATTTTTATGAATAAAATAATCACAAGTCAATAGTACTTCTCAAGTAAAGAAAAAAGGTGTTTAACACCACTCCAATGTCTTCGGCTTCGTGCATAACTATATATGTCAAATAGATTTACCGAGGTTAATGCTCCAATTGCACTAAGGTATTGTACTCCAGGACCAATAACATTTTCCACATTTTCAAATGGGCAAAAGTAATCATTTTTCACATCAAGTGATGATGCCATACCCAGTAGATGTACTTTATCTATATAGAAATATTGTTAGACTTTTCTGTATAAGATGATTGATGAACAAATTTATCTTCTTTGAAGTGTTCAATCTATATGCTAAGACGTAATTTGGTTGTTTTCAAATCTTTTATTTCAAATTCATTTTTCAAATAATCTGCAATTTTGCTAAGCTATTCAAAAGTTCCTATAAGGTCTAATTTATCAATATAAACTCTAACAATTACAAATCCAATATTTGTTTTCATTATGAAAACACATATGCAAATATCATCATTCTGATAATCCTTTTTCAATAAATATTCATTAAGGGAATTATACTACATACGTCCGGATTGCTTAATTCGTATAATAATCTTTGCAATTTGATTGAGAACATAGTTTTTTGGGAATAAATAATTTGCTTCTGACACTTTAAATCATTCAGATATTTCTCTATATATGTTACTATCAAGTGAACCATATAAATATTCAATTACTACTTTTATCCAATAGAGATTACATTTCATATGTTAGAACTACAAGTCCAAACAGTTTGTATTATTTTAAAGAAAATAATTTTACCTATATGGCTTCTTTTATTTTTGGCCAATGATTTTTATGTCAACATTCTTCAACCAATTTCAATTCATTATCCTTGCTTTCAATTAAAATAATGAACATTATATTATTATTTTTATATGTTGTTAACAACTATTTCTTTTCAACTCTTTCTATTTCTAGAACAAAGTATGTGACGACCTCTGAATTTTCGGATTTTTTTTTTTTTTTTTTCTTCTACGAATCTACTGAAGGTCCTTGAAAGCGGAAACGGAAAACTAATTTATTAAAGGATTTCATATCTTTAAAGAAAACAGAATTTTTTATTTTTATCTTTTTTTTCTTCAGGTATTAATGCTTCTAGTATCTTTGGGTTTAATTGGAAAATCGTTCTCTGATGGATACTAGTATCCTTAGTTTAATCTCAAGCCAGTTAGGTATCTGTTCATTTTTCAGATTGTTACCAATGCTTAATTATAACATATAATTTGTAAGACTTTTGAAACTGAAACTAGAAATTAAACTATACAAATGAATAATGAAATTAAATGCCTTAAATTTGATATACGAGTAATATCTAGGTTTCATTTCATATATCGGATTTCTATACTTTACAAAATATGGCTTCCCGATTTCTATTACAAAATGTCATCATTCATTTCGGTTCATCCTTGTTATGATATCAAGGAAAGTACAAAATATTATAACCGAGTACTTCTAGGAGAGGAAAACAAGGGTCCTCAAATGGTCTAACGTTATAGCATTATAAATACCAACGGTTTGAAATGTCCTTTCTTTGATGTAAAGACCCGGCCATAAAGGATGACGAAACCATATATCTCTCTTGGAGATAACATGATACTCATTCCCATCAGCTGACATGCTACTCCATGAACGTACAACATCAGTATAGACCCGATCCATTTTCTACAAAAGTCATGAAACGACTTATAAGCGGCGAAGCTTAGTGAGTAAAACACAATTAAAGCATATGGCATATAATGCATGAATAATATCACAGATTTGTAAATATACACATTCAAGATCATATGCGGACATCAAATCCCAATATATACATATATATGAGACATAAGATTACCATTAACAAAATACACATTCAAATCTCATCTAAACATCCATCACTTTTATTTGAATATAGAATGCATATGCAACCATTTTTATCTTATCTTTGGGCCCGTTCTATATATAGATCTTATACACCGAGCGCTCAATCTTTGTGCTTAAAATAGCACTAAGGTCATCATACTTTCTCGAGCAATGCTCGTTGGGATCCCAAGGCTCTATGGCCTTAACTCCTTAAATAGCCCTCGTGGCTAGGAGTCTATAAAAAGGCCCTTGTGGCCTTAACTTTTCTATGGCCCTCGTGGCCGATGACCTTACTATATGGACCCTAAAGTCCATGAGGCATCAACCCCCTTTGGTGTATATCTATTTATAGAACTTTAAATATGATTCATGCTTCTTTCATTTCTCATAAATGAAACTATTAATGATCATGAATTCACCAGAATATTTTGTCAAGTATATTTTCCATTAAATTCAAATAACCATACTTGAACAAAACAAAATCAGAATCTGCATAGATCACTGGACTTATTTCATGAAAGGCTACTAGATGCATATGATCAGAATACCAGAAGCATGAATTCATGATATTAGAAGCACGATTTCAGGAAACACGTTGCTGAACCAATTTTCTGCATCTTATCATTAAATTGAACAACACAGGTATGGTCCACATCAAATCTGACTTGAAATTTTAAAACTAAGTAAGGTACTTACTTGAACATTAAATAATTCAATTTAGGGTGAAATCCTTCAACTTAATCATCACAAAAGGTTGGATTAAAATCATATGAGACTTTATCATAAGTGGATACATGAATTCTTTATAACTGATCAACAGAGAACTTGTACTGGTGGAATTAATCTACATATGGAGTATTAATTCCCTTCTTCACTAACAATTATCTGAAATTATAAATTACTTACTTGAAATAAGTGAAATTATCATAGATTTGCAAGAAAACTCACTGCTGGAAGGAGGAAAACAGCAACTTAACAAAGAGAACAGCCACTTAACAGAGATAATGTTTATAACCTTGATGTTGAACCTTTAAGGAAGAAGACCGATAAATAATTCAAGGTCTCTAAAGGGATCTTCATAGTTCTAACATAGATTTCTATCATTTTCCATATAAACATTTAAGATAAAGAAAGAGCAAAAGAACATACATAATTTCTGCAGAAAGAAATACAGAGAAGTTTTACTCACCTTGATTTTTGGCTGTGAATTTCTTAGGGGTTGGTTAATCTTATTTATAGGAAATCTTAGGGTCATGTTTGGTTTTACTTATCCCCTTGCTTTCACTTATTTATTGTTTAACTGTCCAACATTTCGTTATTTCATACGAATATAATATCGTGATGTTGGATTAATTTAATTTTTGAATTTAAGTGCAACCAAACATCCCCTAAGAAGTCATGATGACTTCTTGACAAGTGTCCCACAAACCAATATTTTAATCAAAATATAGGCAGATTTTCATTTTTTAGAGGCCATGTTCGGGTCAAGATTTGAGGGTCTTAACGATATCCAAACCGAGAGAACTTTATACCGTTGCGAAGATCTTGCTACAAGCTTTGCAACGCACCCACATGCAAAACGAACGGATCATCCTACTGCTCGCACGACTCACTCAAAGTAGGCTGCTAGACCACAAAATTTCACACTTAACCAAAATTCCAGATTTCACTTAACTTTGATTCAACTTTGGTTTGATTTTCTGTGCTTCTCTCGACTTGAAAAGTCTACAAATTTGATACCAAAACGAAGGTCTCGACATGAACTTTGAGGTGGTATGACATGCATTGCCCATACATTAACGTGCTATTCACGAAATGCTTATAAAGTAGGTTCGAACACAATGGCAAAACTGTAATTTATTCAAAATTTCCAGATTTCCTGATTTTAGTTCTTGCCTTCATCTATTAAAGTATGACTAGGTTGGTCCTAATGTTCCAACTTAAATTTCTTTTAATTTAGTCCTTAAAATTTAAATTACACAATTATCTCTACTTTTTACATCACATGCCATAGAAAATTTTAATTCTTGAAGAAATTTTTCTTTTGAACTTGAAATATATTAATATACAATAGAATTTAAATATGAAAATTTTCGGGTCGTTACAAAGTAACTTTATCGAGATCTCTTTATTTTCACTAATTTCAAGTACATAAACCTCTTATGGGGTATATGTAAACCTATTATGAGGTTATTTGATTAGTTATGTATTACGGTTTTTTTAAGAGTGTAGTGTCTTTGATAGGATCATCTTAATTATTTGTTCTAATTTTTTTTGTTGAGAATTTTTGTCTTTGGAATCGATTTTTTTAAATATTTCAAACTTACCTTAGATTTACTAACTTCAATAATAATGTATTATCCTACTGAGACATCAATCTGAGTATGAACATTTACAACTTGTATATGTTAATAATACACCTGACAATTAATTTGTCCTCATATGTTGAACTTTTGGTTCACATTGCATTGCTAAAGTAACCACGATGCATTTTATAATTTCTTATCTATCTATTTAACATCTCCCTCTAATACTGAGATAACTGTCTCATAAAATAATACTCATTCCGTCCCATTTATATAGGCTTATTTTATTTTTACACGGATTAAGAAATTTTAATTAATGTTATTGAAAAAAATAAAATTTGCAAAGAATTTTACTAGTTTACCTTTATTTAAGTACTATCAATTCCTATTACATTTGAAAGACAACAAGTTTATTTGTATTGATTACAAAGTATATTCAATAGGGATATATTAAGAAATAAAAAAAAATCAAATACACTCTCAGCAAGATAAGTGGACTATAATTTAGGACAGACAAATAAAAAAATTAGCCTATATAAATGAGACGGAGGGAGTACTAGCCAGCAAACTGTTCTACCTGTCAAAGGATTAAGATATTTCATAGAAGGAGAATTCAAGCCCAACGAATATTCTTAGCATTCTTACTAAAAAGTCAATTGTATTGAGGAGAATATATGATAATACTTTAATATAATGCATACAAGTGTTTCTATAGTTAAAATAATATGTCACACAGTAGAAGCATGAAACTTAATTCTCACGAGTAATAGTCTAACAATTAATTTTACGAACTTCAGGTTGCGAAAAAATAGACACACTTGTGACTGTCTAGTAGATGTATTTTAAAATCATAAAATATCTTGATGGTTCATGTGGAGGATAAATGAGCCCACATATGTCACCCTCAATAATTTTTAGAAATGTAAGAGGAAGCCTCAACTTTAGCTAGTTAATGTTTATTGGCCTATATATCATGAAACAACTAACACATGAGAATTCATTATATTGAAATTTTTTTTTGGGTTTTCAATAGATTTTCTCAATAATTATTTGCATCACCACTTATCCAAGATGGTCTAACCAGTCAAGCCACATAATAAAATTTTCAAGACACTGGACTTGTGGTATAATATAGTATTTGTTTCAATTGTATTAATATTTTTATATTACAAATTGAAAGAAAGTAACATAATATTAAGTTTTCTAGAACATAAAATCAATTTCGTAGAAGTTGATTTAATATTATGTTATTTTTATTGTCTTTCTTTTTTCCTTCAAGGAGTAGTATAAGTCTGCTAGACATTTGAATATAAAATTGGTACTTGTACTAATATTATAAGCAAGATAACTCATGTTTTGCATGCATATGAAATATTCTCTTGAGATTAGATATATATGACATTTTTTTTGAGAATTCTCATATAAAAGACATCAAAGTTGTGTTTTACCGAGAGCGTCAACATTATATTTTTCTAGAATTTTAATGTCTCTTTAGGAACAATGATATAATTTTCTTCAAAAATATTTGTATAATTTTGTGTTTTTTCAAGAACAATAAATTTAATATTTTTCTAAACTATTGATATTTATAAAATTATAATTCTTTAGGAACATTATGTCGGGTTATTCAAGAATACCATATTCTTTAGGGATACTAAAATTTTGATATGCATATGAACTTGTACTATTTTAAGTTCACTACATATTATTCAAAAATATTAATATTTAATTTATGCTTATTCATTAGCAACTATACAAAAATTGTTTTAAAATATTGATAAGAAAGTTATGCTTCTACAGGAGCACTAACACAATAATTTTTCACCATTTTGATGTTTATAGAGTTGTACTTCTTCAAACTAACAACAAAATAAATATTTTGCTAGAATATTGGTATGTATAAAGTTTTGATTTTTTCATGAATAACAAACATTATTATTCTTTAATATTTATATGTGAGTTGTGTTTCTTCAGAAACACCAACACCGTATTTGTCTATAATATATACGATTTTTCGTTATACTTTTTCATGAGCATTAACAATGTTAAATATTATTATTAATTAATATTTATGTAATTGATAAGTGTAGTTTTACACATATTTGGACCATCAAAAGTGGACAATTGTAAGTACTCTTAAGTGATTTTCTACTTAATTATGTGTCTATTTAATTGTTTCAGGTCAAAATTCAAGATCAGATGGAATTGGAGAAAAATAAAGCAAAATAGGCAAAAAGGACTGAAAGCGTACGAAAACTTGGATATGGGGATCAACTTGCAAATATTCAAAAGTTGAAGGACTTGGGTTGCAAATAAAAGAGGACTAAATTGATATGAAAGAAGAAATTGGAGGACTAAAGATGATGAAATTCACAGTTGAAGGACCTGGGTTGCAAATAAAATAACTAAAAGAGGAAAAAGGACAAAAATATGACCAAGGACCAAATAAATTACAAGTCAAACCTTGGAGGACTAAGCATGCAATATGGAGATTGGACCAGAATTTGGCAACAATTCACTGTTTGCCGCGGTCAAACCGCGGATTGCAAACTGCGGTTGACCGTGGCAACGCGCGGAAATCGCGCCTGGGTGATTTTTGGCTTATTTTTAATTCCAATCAGGGTCTTTTTTGTCTTTTCATGTACATGAGTTTCAATTTTAGTAAAACACTATATAAAGACATGACCTAGGTCAAAAGAAGAGGGAATTCTTGGGAGAACACAAGAGAAGACGGAGAAAAGAACAGCGAAAGAAACGAAGAACGACCAAGATCAAGAAAATTGGAACGTGAAGATCAAGATATCTTGGTACAAGATATTCAACATCTTTTCCTCTTTCATTCAAAATCCGGTTATGTATTCAATTCTTTTAACGCTTTCTTTCTCCCGAATCATGAGTAGCCAGATTTAAAGTTTGGATGAACGATGTAGCCTAGTTTTAATTCTTTAATTTCGAATCTCAAGTTTTGACTTATAAATTGTTTAAGTATTTGATTTTACTTCTTCTCTTAATGCTTGAAATAACTGGCCATTATTTCATTGATCTCGTGGATTGTAATGAACTGAGAAGCAAATTATTAATCTAGACCACGTAGTAAAATCCAGCAATTGGATAAAAGATAGAGATACACTTTTATTATTGCTGTGGTCTTAATTGAATTCCTAGGAGAATTAATGCATCTAATTAAGGACCATTCTGACTGCCTAAGTTGACTTAATTAGATAGGACTAATTTGAACTCGAGAGAGGTAAATTAGGTTAAATTCGTGAATTCGACCGAATACAACTTTAGAAACAAATCTTGAGAGGAGGAATTAGAGATGACAACTAGGTGAATTCGTTTGTCCAAACGCTTTAACCACCATTCTTTCCTAAATTCTTGTTATTTGTTTTTACATAAGTTATTATATTATTTCCTTAAATTCATAGTTCTAGTTTAAATCTTTCAAATCAACTTAATTCAAATTGTTTTAAATAAATTAGCATTACGATTAATTTAACTAGTATCTAAATAAGATAGTTTTCGTGGGAACGATAATCCGGACTCAATAGGTCCACTTTATTACTTGTTTGCGATATTGTACACTTGCAATCACATTATTTCCACAACAATTTTTTGGCGCCGTTACCGGGGACTATTCTTATTTAATATTAGTTTCGATTAATCATTAGTGTTAGTTTTACATTTTTTAATTTTATTCTTATTATTATTGATTTCTTTTATTATTGTTATTATTACTATTTTCTTTTTTTCTTTGTTTATTTCTTTCAAATGATAGATGCTATTAATGCACAACTTGCTGTATTGACAAAGCAAGTGGAGCTCTTAGTCAAAATACAGGCGCAAAGAATGAATGCCATTCAAGCAACCATTACGTGCGAAAATTGTGGGGCTTACCACTCGACATCAAATTGTCTGTTATTGGCCTCTCAAGAACATATCAATTTTATGCTATATAATACACATCAGTAGTATAATACAACGAGATATGATGCGCTTTCTGAAATTGATGAGGACAACATGAATTTTGGAGATTTCATCGCAATGCATCAGGCTAATACAGCGAGATATGATGAAACTTCTGATATTGATGACGATAACTTGATCTTGGGAGATATATGGAAACTATCGATCCCACAAAATTTTTATCCCTACTCCTACACGTTCTCAAGTGAAGTTGAAGCCAACCAATTGGAACACATGCCAAGCATTACAACAATGAGTGAAGAGCAACTGTCCAAAATTTTGGATAATAGACATGTCATCCAACCCGATGAAACACCAGCTAAAGAAGAAGTGTATGTGAAAAAAGAGAAGTTGATCCTAAATGAGCAAAATAAAAAAGTGACATTTAATGATGTTTCACTTATCAAGCAATTCTCCGACTCCCGTATTTATTCTAAAATTGATTTTGTGATCAAGGCAGATAAGGAAGTTGAGGTTTTTGTAGTGGTGTTCGAACAAGGTGCTAAACTACAATTATATTTATCTGAGAAGCACAAGTTAAATTTTTGGAGGATAAACGAAAAATAGTGCAAAGTCAAGAGATGCAAGCAAAACAAGTCCTCTAAAGCACTATTTAAAGTGCCATAAAGCAGCCAGACAATAAGTCGAGCTCTAGACTATAAATCGAGCGCTTAATGGGAAGTAACCCATTTTTCTATCCCTTATATGTTTATTGCATTGCATGTAGAATTTTAGGACTGCATTAGGAAGTAGAGCACGTTTCCCGATTTTTAGTAAATTGGTACATTTTATTATTTTTTATTTATTTCAGGCTACACATCGTCATTCTAATTCCAATGCATACTGATCAGCTGAAAGTCCGACGTTGTCTCCACGCCTTTTGATTCGGGTTAACTCTTTCTTTTTTTATTTATTTTGCTTTCTTTTGTCACATTGAGGACACTGTAGATTTTAAGTTTGGAGGTGCGACTTTATTATTTTCATTATTGTTGTGTGTGTGTGTGTGTGTGTGTGTTGTGAAAAAAAAAAGAGAAAAAAAAAATTTATTTGTGTGCTTGTATGTTGGATAGCCTTGCTGGCTTATGATAATATTATTTGAAACTGTTATCAATTCATGAATTATGACTAGGTGATGCTACTTAAACTTTTTTTATAGACTATACTTATCCATGTGAGATATGATTAAGTGTGAGCACAATAATTATGAATACCACTACATTTGGTTGGTATATTATATTGAATACAATAGTCAACATAAGTTGTGAAAACCAAAACCACCAGTTGACAACTCAATTACTTAACCAGTTGAAAGGATAGTTTGGAGGTGGTTAAATCATTGCAGAAGCTGTTTAGATAGGTGTTGATTTCGTGCTTGAGTAATAGTTGTGTGGAGTGTATTTGGCTACCAGGTGGAATCTATGTATTGACCGAATGCTAGGAATCTAATCCCCGCTTATTTATCTTGCAAAAAAAAAATGAAAGACATTGCACTTACATTATCTTATACCTCTCTTCGTAGCCTAGTTGACTTGAGTGATAAAGCCCGTTGGAGTTCTCAAAACTCGGTGCCCTAAAGTCTATCAGACTTAGGAGCTATCGGCCTAAAGCTCGCTACAAGGGTCATCTAGAAAGATTAAGGGAGTGAGGTCTTACACATAAGATATATATCTATATATGATTATAAAAAAAGAAAAGAAAAAAAAGAGGAAAAAAAAAAAAAGCAAAAGCAAGATTGAGCATTTTTGCGCATAACTTGGAGATTTAGATTACTAGTGGGTTTGACTTACCTAGTGGAAGCTTGATGGCCAAAGCATTCAATAAAAAGGAGAATCTTCACAGATCTAGATAGCAACTGTATTGGCTAGACCTATTCAAATTTTGAGCGGTAAAAGAATAAGTGTTTTAAAATCAACTTTAGAGTTAACACCTAGGGTGAGAGAATAAATATCAATTTGGAAGTGCGTATTCTTACGAGAGAGAAATGAAATATTTGACCATTGGGGCAGAATATTACCAACTTAAAGGTTTATGGTGATTGGATTGACTATGCGTACACACATATATCTGTCAAGCATTGGATAAGTAAAACTGATTGATTTTGGTAGCATGATTTAGAAATTTTATTATGAATTGTTTGATTGTTTCAAAAACATGAGGCAAATACGGTAAACTATCTATTATAGTATATTTTAATATTATTTGTTTGATTGTTTAAGTAAATAGTTATGTTCAAGGACGAACAAATGTTCAAGTTTGAGGATATTTGATAAGTGTGGTTTTACACTTATCTGGACCATCAAAAGTGGACAATTGTAAGTACTCTTAAGTGATTTTCTACTTAATTATGTGTCTATTTAATTGTTTCAGGTCAAAACTCAAGATCGGATGGAATTGGAGAAAAACAAAGCAAAATAGGCAAAAAGGACTGAAAACGTACGAAAACTTGGATATGGGGATCAACTTGCAAACATTCAAAAGTTTAAGGACTTGGGTTGCAAATAAAAGAGGACTAAATTGATATGAAAGAAGAAATTGGAGGACTAAAGATGATGAAATCCAAAGTTGAAAGACTTGGGTTGCAAATAAGATAACTAAAGAGGAGAAAGGACAAAAATATGACCAAGGACCAAATAAATTACAAGTCAAACCTTGGAGGACTAAGCATGCAATATGGAGATTGGACCAGAATTTGGCAACAATTCACTGTTCGCCGCGGTCAAACCGCGGATTGCAAACTGCGGTTGACCGTGGCAACGCGCGGAAATCGCGCCTGGGTGATTTTTGGCTTATTTTAAATTCCAATCAGGGTATTTTTTTTCTTTTCATGTACATGAGTTTCAATTTTAGTAAAACACTATATAAAGACATGACCTAGGTCAAAAGAAGAGGGAATTCTTGGGAGAACACAAGAGAAGACGGAGAAAAGAACAGCGAAAGAAACGAAGAACGACCAAGATCAAGAAAATTGGAACGTGAAGATCAAGATATCTTGGTGCAAGATATTCAACATCTTTTCCTCTTTCATTCAAAATCCGGTTATGTATTCAATTCTTTTAACGCTTTCTTTCTCCCGAATCATGAGTAGCTAGATTTAAAGTTTGGATGAACGATGTAGCCTAGTTTTAATTCTTTAATTTCGAATCTCAAGTTTTGACTTATAAATTGTTTAAGTATTTGATTTTACTTCTTCTCTTAATGCTTGAAATAACTGGCCATTATTTCATTGATCTCGTGGATTGTAATGAACTGAGAAGCAAATTATTAATCTAGACCACGTAGTAAAATCCGGCAATTGGATAAAAGATAGAGATACACTTTTATTATTGCTGCGGTCTTAATTGAATTCCTAGGAGAATTAATGCATCTAATTAAAGGCCATTCTGACTGCCTAAGTTGACTTAATTAGATAGGACTAATTTGAACTCGAGAGAGGTAAATTAGGTTAAATTCGTGAATTTGACCGAATACAACTTTAGAAACAAATCTTGAGAGGAGGAATTAGAGATGACAACTAGGTGAATTCGTTTGTCCAAACGCTTTAACCACCATTCTTTCCTAAATTCTTGTTATTTGTTTTTACATAAGTTATTATATTATTTCCTTAAATTTATAGTTCTAGTTTAAATCTTTCAAATCAACTTAATTTAAATTGTTTTAAATAAATTAGCAATACGATTAATTTAACTAGTATCTAAATAAGATAGTTTTCGTGGGAACGATAATCCGGACTCAATAGGTCCACTTTATTACTTGTTTGCGATATTGTACACTTGCAATCATATTATTTCCACAACAGTAATCTTACATGGTTTGGTATATAATGCGATAATTAATTTAACTAATTAACTTACTTTAGTAGAACAATGTAATTAAATTGAACTACTTTTCTGATTTGATATATGTAAAAAAATTTGAGTAGTCTAAAAATCTTTGTTGCCCATATTCGATTTCTTTCTTGTTTGTAAGATTTGATTTACACTTTCCGTTGCTAGATCTTTTTGTGTTTCTTTGAACAGAAAGAAAAAATCGCTTTTGTTAACTCAATTAGCTAGAGTTTTATACTTATATCGTGTTATAAATAAAAGAATTAAAGATAGTCAAAACTCAAGTGTGTATTCCCTATATATATCTTACAAGAATATAAGAGGCTTGTTGAATCCTACTTTTTATTTTTTAACCAATACGACACCGTTTTGGAGCGACTTTTTTTCTCCCCTTTTTTCATTTGGCACGTCCTTTTCCTCAAAAATGGTTGGATATTTTCACACACTACACACATTCAAAATTTTCCACTATGGGTGCCACAGCAAACAGCTCCAGAAAGCCTTCAAGTTTCTGATCTATGGCCTCACCGGTTGGATTGGCAGGCTCCTAGGGAAGTTTGCAAGTCCCAGTAGATCAAACACGTTAACGGGTTGGGTCAGTTGAAGAACAGGACCTCCCTAGAGTCTGACATCGCCGATGTATCGGGTCAACCTAATGCAACCGACCCATGTCTTCAAGGACCCAATTCTCCGGTTGCTCCTCCTAAACCACTACAATGTATAAACAATTCTTCCAAAATCTCTCTAATCCTAGGCGACTAGAAGAAAAATATAAATACTCAACTTGATTTTCCTCAGGTTTAATTTTCTTGTCGCTATTATTATTGCAAGCGTTGTTGATTTTCTATTTTTTCATTTAATTCACTAGATGTTGATTTTTTATGCAATTATGTTTTCTAATGTGTTGCTTGTAGAATTTTTTGTAATATTTTGTAGAAACCCAATTTGGAATACTCTCGAAATTGGATCTAATTTTAGACAACATTTTTTGTTATTTTGTTTTATTAAAGATACTTCACACATGCACCAGCTATAACTAACTGCTATAACCAATTGATGTTTCAACCATTTTAAGTTTGTTAACTTTGCTGGTATAACATCACATGTAACCATGTTCATTTCTGTTTTAAATGTAGCTATTTAAGCTGCCTTTACTGTAATGCTTAAAACAGATGAAATACAAGAAGAAAAGATGAGTCATTAAAGCCCCTTCTCCATTGCCGTTCATTCTCATTTGTAATATAGTATCAAAGTTGTAGAATAACTTTGCTGTGAAGCCAAATCATCTTCCCCATGGCTCGAGGAGGAGGTTCTCAAGCTGTTGCTGCTAATGCCAATCGATATAATATTCCAACCAATGATGGAAATTGGTTTAATCCACTTGAAGTTGAAGAACAATCCAGCTTTGATGATCCTTGTAATCCATATTTCCTCAATAATGGAGATTACCCTGGTTTGAATCTAGACTCTTCTCCATTAATAGACATCAATTATAACTCCTGGTTTCGTGCTATATATGTGGCCTTAGTTGCTAAGAATAAAATCTGCTCTGTTGATGGATCTCTTGTACGCCATACTCTTCATGATCCATGATATAACTCTTGGTCAAGATGTAACAGCATGGTATTGTCTTGGTTACTTCATGCTGTGTTCAAAAAAATTGCAGAAAGTATAATGTACCTTGACAATAGTGCTGATGTTTGGAATGATCTTCATGAACGATTTCATCAAAGCAATGGACCATGGATTTTTCAACTGAAGCAATAGCTGAATAGCCTATCCCAGGGATCCAATGACATCAGTGGATACTTTACAAAGCTTAAAACTCTCTGAGAAGAATTGATGGAATATAGACCTATCTCAGCTTGCACTTGTGGTAGTCTGAAATCTCTCATGGATTTTCAGCAACAAGAATATGTATTACAATTCTTAATGGGACTAAATGATTCTTACTCACAAGCTCGAGCTCCAATTTTGACGTTGGATCCTTTGCCTCCTATCAATAAGGTATTTTCATTAATCATTCATGAAGAAAGGCAGAGAGTTTTAAGTTCCTACATGCCTACACCTACATCTAGCACCACCAATTCAAATACTCTTGCATTTGGAATATCAACTAGTAATTACAACACTCACAAAGGGAAACAAAGCAAATCTATATGCACACATTGTGGAAAGCTAGGCCATACTGTAAATGATTGCTACAAGCTGTATGGATTTTTCACTGGTTACAAGTTCAAAAACCATCGTAATGGATAGAATAATATTTCCAAACCTGTTATTAATCAGATTGGTGTTGGTCTTGAAAACACAACTGAAGAATTTATTCCTACTCTTGATCCTTTACAAATTAAAAATGCAATGCTTACCCTTACACCATCTCAATGTCAAAATATTATAGCCTTATTGAGCTCCCAAATTCAAGGAACAAGCACAATTTCAGATGATCAACCCTTAGTCTCCAACTTCACTGGTATACATACTATTGTCTCTAAACATGCTTGGATTATAGACTCTGGTGCTACCCATCATGTATGCCATGACTTGAGCCTTTTCACCAATATTGATCCTGATTTAAATGTCACCTATGTGAATTTACCAAATGGACAGAATGCTACAATAGCCAGCACAAGAAAATTTTGTTTGTATAAATCTCTTGTCATTGAGAAAGTCCTTTTTGTTCCAAGTTTAAGATATAATTTACTCTTTGTTAGTTCCTTGACAAATGACAACAAATATTCTTTGATGTTCTTTGATGACAAGTGCCTAATTTAGGACACTACACATGGACTGCTGATTGGGACAGCTAAGAGGTTTGGCAACCTCTATTATCTAAACAATGAAAGCTATGAAGATAGGGCCATCTCCAATAATAAGGTGCCTGTTTATAGTATAAGTTCAGACATCATTTGGCATTACAGATTGGGGCATCCTTCAGGACAAGTGATGCAACAATTAACCAAACATTTTCCAGTGCCTAATATAGTTTGTAAAGATTTTTATTGCTCCATTTGTCACTTTGCTAAACAAAGGATATTATCCTTTTTATCTCAAAACAAGTTATCTGATGCTTTTTTTAAGTTAATACATGTTGATGTGTGGAGACCTTTTTCCATTTTTACACATGATGAATTTAGATACTTCTTAACTATAGTGGATGATTGCTCAAGATTTACATGGATCTATCTATTGCATAATAAATCAAAAGTACATAAATGCATCCTTCAATTCTTTAATTTGATTGCAACACAATTTGGAATGATTATTAGAGGAGTTAGATTTGATAATGCACCAGATCTCAATGTCACCTCCTTTTACCAGTCTAAGGGAGTTATGCATTATCATTCTTGTGTTAAGAGGTCAGAGCAGAATTCATTGGTTGGAAGAAAGCACTAGCACTTGTTAAACGTTGCCAGAAGCCTCATATTTCAGTCCTAGTTACCTCTGATATATTGGGAGTGAATGTGTGAAATCTGCAATTCACATCATCAATAAGTTACTATCACCTATTTGTCTCAGAAATCTCCTTTTGTAATTTTGCATAAGAAAGTTCCTTCATATTACCATATGAAAACCTTTGGGTGTTTAGCCTATGGTTTCACTCTCCTCAGCTCTAGAACCAAGTTCACACCTAGATCAAGAGCTTGTGTGTTCATTGGCTACCCCTAAGGCATGAAAGCTTATACTTTGCTTGATTTACAAATAAGACATATCTTTAACTCCCTGGATGTGGTTTTTCATGAGATGATATTCCCTTACTATAACCAAAGCACCAATGGAGACATTGAGGACATTTTTTTTTCTGAAACTATACTACCACTAATTTTACCAGACAGTCAATCTTATTTACCTGTTATGCAAACTCCAAATATACCCAACACTCTTACTATCACTTCAGGACCTACTGTTACGCCACAAAATCATCCAACACATACCAGATCCAGAAAAATTGCAAAAAGACCTTTTTACTTGAATGATTATCACTGCAACCTCAATACTCAAAGCTCTACAGCCCATCCTTTATCTCATGTTATTGGCTATAAAGGACTTCATCCAACTTTCAAAGCCACAACTCTTTCCATCACAACCATATCTGAACCCACTTCTTTTTCTCAAGCCATGAATTTTGAACTAGATGCACTAATTCTTAACAAAACTTGGTCCATAGTTTCCCTCCATCCTGGACATCATGATGTTGGCTGCAAATGGATCTATAAAGTTAAACTCAATTCTTATGGATCAATTAAGAAACACAAGGCACGACTTGTAGCTAAAGGCTACACTCAACAAGAAGGGGTTGATTATATAGACACCTATGCTCCAGTGGCTAAACTAGTAAATGTCAAACTGGTCGTTGCTTTGGATTTTATGCATGGTTGGTTGTTACATCAACTTGATGTCAACAATGCATTTCTCCATAGAGATTTAGTTGAAGATGTTTATATGACTATTCCTCAAGGGTATAGTCCTAAGGGAGAGATTTTATCACAATCCAGTATGGAAATTACACAAGTCCCTGTATGGTTTAAAACAAGCATCTAGGCAATGGTATGCCAAGTTTTCTCAAGCTTTACTTGAAGAAGGATTCATACAATTTGCCACTGATCACTCTCTCTTCATACAACATAAGTTCACTGGTTTTATCCTATTACTTGTATATGTTGATGATATTATATTAGCAAGCAATGATGAGGAGGCTGTTAAAGCATTCAAAATTTCCTTGCATACTAGATTTAAACTTAAAGATATTGGCACTTTGAGGTATTTTCTTGGATTAGAAATAGCAAGGTCTGAGAAAGGAATTTAAATTTCTCAAATGGCTTATGCTTTGCAATTACTCAACAAAGTGGGATTCTTGGGTTGCATATATATATGAGTACCCCTATGGAGGCTAACTTGAAACTTAATTAGGAAGATGGAGAGTTACTTAAAGATCTCATGTTGTATAGAAGAATGATTGGGAAGCTCCTTTATTTGACCATAACGAGACCTGACATTTCATAATCTGTTAGCATGCTTAGTCAGTTTCTAAGCAATCCAAGATTCATTCACTTGAAGGCAGCTCAGTACGTATAAGAAAATCCAGGGCAAGGCCTATTTTATCCATCAGGTTCTCAGGTGCACCTCAAGGCTTATGTAGAAGCCACATGTCCAATGGTTCAACTGAAAGTGTTTTCTGATGCAGATTGGGCTACTTGTTCAGATACTATGAGGTCCATTTTTGGTTTCTATGTTTTCTTTAGAGATTCCTTAATCTCTTGGAAGTCCAAGAAGCAACAAACCATTTCCAGATCCTTAGCTGAAGTTGAATATAGATCCATGGCCAATGTACCTATGTTGAAAAAAATTAGTATACCACACACCAAAATAGCAATACTATATTGTGACAACCAGACATCACTTCACATTGCTGCGAACCTAGTATTCCATGAATGCACCAAACACATTGAAATTGATTGCCACCTTGTTTGAGAGAAAATTCAAGCTGGAGTCATCAAAACATTGCACATCTCTTCAAGGAATCAACTAGTTGATATTTTCACTAAGGCCCTACACCTTGAACATTTTAAAGAGCTATATAACAAGATATGTTTGATCAACATCTACACTCCATCTTGAGTGGGAGTTTTAAAGATACTTTACACATGAACCATCTCTAACTGACTGTTGGTGTAACCAATTGCTGTTTCAACCATTTTAAGTTTGTTAGCTTTGCTAGTATAACAGCACATGTAACCATGTTCGTCGAAACATTTATTAAATAAACCGTAAGTATACAAGTCGAACAAGTACTAAAGGAAACAAGAAAATAATGAAATAGCTTTTGATTTAATTAAATAAGTTTTGGGACTTGGGACTCACAACTTTACCATCGTTGATCTTCCTAGTTTCATAGTAAATGATTCCACGATAACTAATTCTTGTTAATAATTGAATTCTTTCTAAATTAATTAACTATCTCTCTCGTTAATAATTAACTCTATTTAATTAGGCCAACCCACATATCTCTAGATGAATTCATTATCAACCCTCTTAAATGCATTAACAACAAGAATTCACTAGAGCCTCATTGAAATTCAACCCTAAATGATCGCACTAACTACAAGATTATATCTCTATATCTTGTCCAAATTAATGATCTTTATTGTCTAAATCTAATTCATGTTTTCATCTCTCGAATCCATATAAACCAATATAACATTCACCAATTAGCTAAAAAGATGAAAGCTTTAAGCAAACAATAAATGTTTAACAAAGAAATTAATTGTCATAAGTCGAATCAATGAACACAAAACTAGGGTTCACAACTTGGCTACGTTGTTTGTCCCAAGAAAATAAAGTTAGCCAATCATAGAATTCATGGAGACAATTTAATGGAATAATAAATACATGACCGGGTAAAGAATTGAATCTTGAAGGTAAGAAGTTCTTGCACCAAGAATCGTCTATCGCCTCCTTGAATCCAATCTCTTGCTCTTTATTATTCTCCTCCAATAATCTCCAAAAAATTCTCCTTAGGTTTTTGCTCTTGTTTTGGCCTCTTATATCTCCTCAAAAATTCCCAAGATAATCATGTACACAATCATTCAAAAAATAGACTTCTAGTCGAAAAAGGTAAAACATCCACACAGAGCCATGCGGCCACATGAGAAGTTTTGTCAACCATTTACTTTTTTAAATTATGGTGACTCATGCGGCCACATGACAAGTTCTATGATCTTCCTCCATTCGTCTCCCGAGTTTCGTATTCCATGTCCACTAGGCCCAAACTTGACAATTTTCATGTTTTATTGATTCCTAAAATATATTTAAACAAAATACACATAAATACATACTTATCACACATATAAACACACTTATAGGGAATTTTAACGTATTAAATAAACACTTATCAAATCTCCCACACTTAGACCATTGTTCGTCCTCGAACAACAATAACAAAAAAACACAACTCACAAGAAATAAAAACATATAGACTCCCGGTCATGCCTAAAGTAGACAACCTATTAAAGGGTAGTGAAAAAGTTCATAATAGCTTGCCTAATGAATAGTCTCCCAAGCAAATAAGAGAAATAATGACTTTTAACATCATAGCATCGACCATTCCAATACACAACTGGCATGTGTGTGTGTGCAATAAAGGCAAACGATCCATTCTTTTCTGAACATAAGAGGGAATGAAACATTGCCTTACATAGACCCCGTCCCAAAGTAGTTCTTTGTATCTTTTACCTCTCGTAAATCTACTCTCAATTTTCATATTCTCATGGGATCCTACAAAGGGTACTCATAAATTTTTAGAGTTAAAGCCTAGACCGAGCACTTCAAACCGTTTAAAATACTTGTATAATGGGATATGATGCCTCATGTAGTGTTCACTCTTTACACTCATAGTATTTAGGGATATCATATTATAATCTCAATTCTATGTAAAGAGGAACCTTACCATAGGCTTGCTAATATATCACATTGGAGCCAACATTGATACGAATACAAGTAAGGGTCATAATTGGGTTGTAATGGAGTTTCGTGTTTGGTAGGATAAAAATGATTTATTTTTGGCTAATTTCATGGAGGAATTCCAATAACTTAGTTACCCAAGAGCTTAACTCTTCACGATATGACATTCATCATTACAAACTACTATGCTCAAACCTACAACTTCTGAATAATTCTTATATATTTTCACTTCTTCCCCCACCCCCACCCCCACCCCCACCCCCACCCCCACCCCTTTTTAGCAAGGAAATTAATTGAAATTTCTTATAACAAGCTATTGAATTCCTCCAATTTCAAGGTTCAAAACAATGATAAGATCAAAGAAAGGATATTCATGGCTTGTAACATGGTTTAATTTTCAACAAAAAAGCCAAAGCTCAAAGTTGGCTTCTAAAGGATATTATCAAGGTAGGCTCTTTAAGATAGCTAAAATTAGCTTCACCTAATGCCCTTACATAATTGTATCCAATTTTCAAAGAGGCTTCATAATATGCATAACAAAGCAAGTTCTAGAAGAATTCAACCATGCATGATATTCACTCAATCAAAAAATAAAAAATAAAAAAAAATAAGAGCACGATGGAAAGTATATGCTCTTTTAGGCTCAAAAGCTCACAAATTAAGGTTCACTGTGAATGAAATCTCACTCACTATTTTCAGCATAGGTCAGTGCTCAGTCCTAGCCTAAACATCAGATCATGAATTCCTAATGGTATCTTGGTAACAGAAGTAATACCAAGCGGTTTAGACAAGATCTCATTAATTAGGTGAAATTACATTAAGTTGGCTTAACTAAAGCATTAAAAATTTTCAACAAAGCTCAATTTTTCACTTATACTAAGAAAATAGTGGAAGATTGCCCTTTTCTAAGTGCTCAAAAATTTGCCAGTTATGCAAGGAAATGACCTAAATCTTTCAAGTTTTCACATTACTTGGGTTCTTAATTCCAGCAAAACTATATAAATATAACACAATAAGTTGCTCTCAAACATGACCGAGAGTTTTACACACAAACACAACATGTATAACATCAATCGGCATACGAACAACCAAACGTACTTAAGAGAAAACATAAAGAAACATACGTACTAAATCATGAAAACAAGCAATTCAAAAAAAATAAAAGAGGGGATAAGAAACTCCCCATGGGGTAGTCAGAGTCATCCATCGGCTGTGTTGTGTCATCGGGATCAGAGGAGCCACCACGGTTGGCCAGTAGTTGGTTAATCGAGCTTTGAAGCCGATCCACTTTCATATTTAACCCTTGTAACATGTAGAGCAACAAGAACCAATAACCTGGGTGTAATGCTTAAATGTACAATAGCAGCAAAATAAAAATAAAAGAAACGAGTATACTGGGTGGGTTGCCTCCCACCAAGCGCCTGTTTATAGTCACGAGTCTGACTATGGGTTATCACTCCGGCTCAACGACGTCAATAACCAACTTTTCTTTTGAAAGGTTTTCAACTCAAGAATAGGCGGATACTCAATAGAAGGTTCGAACTTTTTAGGAGCTTCACCCAATGGTTCATATTTCCAACTTCTTTTGTAAGCCATAGAATGTAAAGCCGCCAAGTTTTGTACCATCTCAGCTACCATAATATTTTCAGCTTTTGTAGTCTCTGATCGCACAATACATGCCTCAAGAGGTTCAACTAGAAGATCTTCTGCATATGTACCTTTAACAGCTCGATCAATGACATCAATTTGGAAACAAGAATCTGTAGAAGAATGGTGCTTCATAGCTTTAAAAACATTAAATGTAACTTGCTCTTTATCCACCTTAGAGTTAGTGTTCCCTCGTACACATCAATCAAGGCTCTTGCTGTAGCTAAGAATGGCCTTCCAACTATGAGTGAAATCTCATTGTCCTCTTCCATATCCAATACAATAAAATCTACTGGAAAGATAAATTTGTAGACTTTAACCAAGACATCTTCAATGACACTCTGAGGATACGTGATTAACCGGTCAGCTAGTTATAGAATACAGTAGTAGGCATGCATTCTCCAAGTCCAAGCTTCATGTACACAAATAAAGGTATAAGATTAATACCTGCCCTAATATCATATAAAGCTGATCCAGAATAAAAAGAACTAAAGGTGAAAGGGATAGTGAAACTCCCTGGATCTTTCAATTTATGAGGTAGTTTTTTTTTGTAGAATTGTACTACATTCCTCAGTTAGCATCACTATTTCATGCTCTTCTAGCTTTCTTTTGTTGGAGTGGATCTCCTTTATGAATTTTGCATAGCTGGGCATCTCTTCTAAAACATCTATGAAATGAATGTTGATGTGCAATTTCCTAAAAATATCAAGAAATTTCCCAAATGTTTTGTCTAGTTTGCTCTTTTTCAGTCATTGAGGATAAGGGATTGGAAGTACATATGCCTTGATCGGTGTTGGAGCCACTTCTTTCTGCTTATCTGACTTAGTCTGTTCAGCTATTTTATCTGCTTTCTCAGCTTGATGAGTTCCATTATCCACTACTTTTGGTTATTCATTCTTCTTTTCAATTGGGTTTTTCACTTGTATCTCTGGCAACTGTAAACCACTCCTGGTTGTGATGGCTTTTAATTGCTCTTTTGGATTTGTCAATGTGTCACTTGGCAAAACACCCGGTGCTTTGCCTGCCATTGCTAACGCCATCTAACCCATCTGATTTTCCAGATTTTTAATTGCCGCATTCTGATTGAGTAGGGTATGCTCAGTCTTTTGCATAAACTGATTATTAGCCTCCATATATTTGCTGAACATATCCTCCAATGGCAACAAATATCCTCCAATGGACTTTTCCTTTCTTGTGGCTCATTAAATCTTGGTAACCTCATTGTTGGCTGATCATCCCTCCAAGAAAAGTTCGAGTGTTGATGCCAACCCAGATTGAAGGTTGGTGCAAAAGGCCCTACTGGTGCCCTTTGATTATTCCCAACAAATAGTAACTGTTCTTTGTTAGGTGTATTGAAATTAGCAACAGGGCACTCGAAAGTAGCATGAGATGCATATCAGTTATCACAAACCCCTGAAGACTGAACCATGTTTACCGAAGGAGTGGAAATAGCTTTGACTTGCTGAGCCAAAGCTGCAACCTGAGCGAATAAAGATGTGAGAGCGTCAACTTCATGAACTTCTGCATGCTTAGGCATCGAACGATCTGAATACCACTGATAACTGTTTGCTGCCATTTTCTAAAAAATTCCTGATGCTTCATCATAAGTTTTGTCCATAAGGAAACCCCCTCCTGCTGAGTCTGCGTGCTTCTTGTTCTTATCATTCAATCTATTATAAAATGTTTGGACCATAAGCCAGTCTGGTATTCCATGATTTGGGCAATGTCTCAACAAGTCATTGAACCGTTCCCATGCTTCAAAAATTGTGTCACCCTAGCGTTGGTTGAAAGAAGTTATTTCTCTTCTGATCTTTAACATTCTCGGTGGAAAAAAGTTTTTGGACTATAACATCCCAAGTAGTGATCGAGTTGGCAGGCAAGGAATAAAACCAAGTCTTGACTTTGTTGGTCAATGAAAATGAAAAAAACTTCATCTTGATTGCATCTGGAGGCACTCCATTAATTTTGAACATATTGCAAATTTCCAGAAATTTTCTCACATGTTCATGTGGGTCTTCATCGGGTAGGCCATGGAATTGAACAGTTTGCTGAACTAGTTGAATGGTCCCGGGCTTGATTTCATAGTTATTTGCTGGAATAGCTGGTGGAACCAAACAAGTAAAATTCTCCCCAACAGCTGCTATGACGTAATCCCTCAAAGGACGATGTACCTCAACAACTAGTTGCTCATGCCCATTGTGAGCCATTTCTCTTTCCAATTTCTGTGCTCTAAACCATTTTCTGAGAGTGCGTTCGATCTCTGGGTCTAAATGAACCAAATTAATGTTACCTCTACTTCACATACAAATCTGAAAAATGAGAAAAAGAAGAGAAAAACCGTAGATCAAATTCCAAATTAAAGCTCAAACGAATTAGTATTGGTATTAAAACTATTTCCCGGCAGCGGCGCCAAAAACATGTTCGTCGAAAAATTTATTAAGTAAACGCAAGTGTATGGGTCGAACAATTAGTAAAGTGGACGTGAGTCTAAGTATCGATCTCACGAAGAATAATTTTAAGTACCCAAATTTACTATTTAAGCTTATTCGAAAACGCAGTAATTTGGGTGTTTTAAAATTAAGAAAAATATTAAATATTAAATTAAGCTAAAGAAAACAAGAAAATAATGAAATAGCTTTTGATTTAATTAAATAAGTATTGGGACTTGGGACTCACAACTTCACCATCGTTGATCCTCCTAGTTTCATGGTCATTGGTTCAACGATGGTTCAACGATAACTAATTCTTGTCAACGATCGAATTCTTTCTAAATTAATTAACTATCTCTCTTGATACTAATTAATTCTATTTAATTATGCCAACCCACCTATCTCTAGATGAATTCATTATCAACTCTCTTAAATGCATTACCAACAAGAATTCATTATAGCCCCATTGAAATTCAACCCTAAATGATCGCACTAACTACAAGATTATATCTCTATATCTTGTCCAAATTAATGATCTTTATTGTCTAAATCTAATCCATGTTTTCATCTCTCAAATTCACATAAACCAATATAACATTCACTAATTAGCTAAAAAGATGAAAGATTTAAGCAAACAATAAAGGTTTAACAAAGAAATTAATTGTCATAAGTCGAATCAATGAACACAAAACTAGGGTTCACAACTTGGCTACGTTGTTCGTCCCAAGAAAATAAAATTAGCTAATCATAGAATTCATGGAGACAATAGAATGAAATAATAAATATATGACCGGGTAAATAATTGAATCTTGAAGGTAAGAATTTCTTGCACCAAGAATTGTCTATCGCCTCCTTGAATCAATTCTCTTGCTCTTGATTCTTCTCCTCCAATAATCTTTAAAAATTCTCCTTAGGTTTTTGCTCTTGTTTTTGCCTCTTATATCTCCTCAAATATTTCCATGATAATCGTGTACAGAATCATCCAAAAAATAGACTTCTAGTTGAAAAAAGAAACACATCCGCGTAGAGCCATACAGCCACATAGAGTACCCATGCAGCCACATGAGAAGATCTGTCGACCATTTACTTTTTTAAATTCTGGTGACCCATGCAGCCACATAGGCTTGCCATGCGGCCATATGACAAGTTTTATGATTTTCCTCCGTTTCGTTTCTCGAGTTTCGTACTCTATATTTACTTGGCCCGAACTTGACTCTTTTCATGTTTTCTTGATTCCTAAAATATATTTAAATAAAACACACGTAAACACATACTTATAACACATAAAAACACACATCTAAACACACTTATAGAGAATTTTAACATATTAAATAAACACTTATCAAACCATGTTCCTTTCTGTTTTAAATGCGGCTATTTAAGCTGCCTTTACTGTAATGTTTAAAACAGATGAAATACAAGAAGAAAAGAGGGGTCATTAAAGCCCCTTATCCATTGCCGTTCATTCTCATTTGTAATATGTTTTTATTTGGACTACAACAACATGGCATTTATCTTCAAAAAGAGAAATTTATTTACCTAGGATAAAATATGGAGTCAACTTTGAAGCCTTTTATCCTTTATTCAGGTTTTTCAAGCACTAATATTTTTTATCCAGCAAATGGCTATGGGGATGTTTAGGCTCATTGCAGGACCATGGTTTTATCAAACACTGGTGGTTCTCTTACTCTTCTCCTTGTGTTCCTTTTAGGTGGTTTCATCATTCCTAGAGGTTAGTTAAGGCAAAAAAATGCAACTATAAATTGTCGAACATGTAATAGTTTCATTTTCATACTACATATAAGCAAAACACGAAAAATAGCAACATGTAGTTGAATGACATAAAGTATGCCTATAGCTCAACACATAAAATAACTTGAAATTTGACAACTTTAAAAGTACATTCTTGTATCTACATTTTATCGATACTTAATGCATCATAATTATAATTAATTTTTTTCAAGAAGTACACTAGCATAATATATCTTTGGCATGTTCAGTATAGGGGTTGGATAGAACTAGATAATATTAATAATAAAAAATAAGCTAAAAATCTTGTTCATTATAACAATGGACCTAAAGGACAATCTTAATTACCTAAACTATTTTGCACCAATAATATTCTACTCACATGTCATTGTTTATTTCATGCATGTCAAATTCTAGTTTGATGGAGATTGGGTTATTGGGTTTCACCATGGCCTATGCTTACAATGCTATCATAGTAAATGAGATGTTTGCTCCAAGATGGATGGACAAATTGGTAAGTAGTCATAAATATTTGCTGCAACCTTGCTTCATTTGTCAGGCAATATGTCGTCATCCCATGAAAAAAAGTTAATGTTAAATATTTGGTCCAATACAGGCCTCAGCCAACATTATATGGTTGGAACTAGTTGTGCTAAACTACTTCAATATCTTCCCCGAAAGATACTGGTGATGTATTGGCATGGCAGTCCTCTTCGGGTTCAAATTCTCTTCAACGTCCTTTCCACTTTTGTCCTTCCATCAAAAATTGGTTTCAGCAACCATTCAACCTTTCAGAATTTACTCATCATCGTGAGTCTAAAGGTGCCCTTTCGCCTCCAAATTGATATTCCTAATTGTAAAATTATTAATTCCCATGCGAGAATGATATATTTTCAATATCATACATTGACCAATGAGTTATCAAAGTAGCATTTTTTTGTCTCCAAGTTAAGAGTTTATTTTTACAAAAAATAATTTTTTTTAAACATAAAATTAAGGTAAAAGAAAGTTTCCAAACATGTTTGGTCTCATAGATATTACTTTAGTTTTCAAATGTGAAAATTGATTGTTCATTTTATTTTAAGTAGAGACTAATTATGTTTGTTATATTTGTTAGTTTGGTGAGATGGAAAGGTTTCGTCTGTATATAAAACAACTCCAGCTTCAATGGTAGCCAAGTGAATGGAAATTTTACACCACTAGAGAATTTTAGCAGCCTACAAAATGAAAGTGCTGAAAGCGCTTCATATTTTCCTTTGGGAGGGAGCACATCAATGCAAGTAGAATATGTACTTCAATTGTCGTGAATTTTTTTTTATAATCCTCTACCATAAGTTGTAATAGATGCATGTCTACTAAAAGATCAAGTCCTTCTTTGCAGTCACGTTTGATAAATTTATGATGTCTCTTTTGAGTAAAATATCTGGATTTGAACATTTATACATGTAAAATAAAATGCTTCCTGACTAGATCTCTAGATTATCACTAGGTTAATCATTTTTCTCAATACCTAATGTGAACACTAGATTTTGGCTTTGGGGATCTAACAATAAAGGTAACACTATTTTATACTTTGCAATGACTTGATTTGGTGATAGTGATTACATGCTTAAATATATAAAGGTTTAGTTAGATAGACTTTGTCTACTAAAAAAATGGATATATTATAGTACCATACCCAAGTTTATAGAGATTCACAAGGCTTGGTAGTAATTTTATAATCATATACCGTCTCCTTTCCCAATGCCTACTGGGAAGGATGTAGAGGATGAAATGATGAATGCTAACAGGACATCACCCTAATGTGCACAAGTGGGTAAAATCAACTTGTCATTGAGAGTTTTTCGTTGATTTTAAATAGTACTCTTCTTTTTTGTAGATTGAACATGTTCAAGGGATTCCATTTGCTCCATCCCTAATCAGGATGCCAACTTATCTTCCTCCTAGGCAGGTGAATACTTTGCAATTGCTTGTAATGTATCAACATGGATTACTCCATTATTTTGTTCTATCACATGTCACTCATTTACTTTTGCACTGCAATGTCATGTCTTCAACATTGGCAAAATTATCTTGTAAGAGTAGTTAATTAAATTTTTTGTTGTTGCCTCTCATTTACAACTGCAAGTTGCAATAGCCATATCATTTAAAGTGCTCTATGCTTTCATTTGTTTAAGGCTACATCAGATGGATAACATATGCCTTCTCAGGATCACTATATGCAAACAAAACAAAACTTGTTGAGAATAGATGATAATTTATGACTATGACTATGAAGCATCAATGAATGTACAAGTTCTTCATGCAAACTATTTTGATGCCAACATTAGTCCAGGAATGAAACATATTTCTGTGGTACCATCACCAAATGAAGAGGGTCAGGTAGAAAAAATAATTAATTACCCATGGAAAATGGTAAATAGGATATATTCCTTATTTTAAATGCTAAAGTTCTTCTTAACTCAGGTTTTCGAATCTATAGATAAAAGCTACCCAATTGATGCCCAATCTCATCAGAGCTTGCAACAAATTTCTTCTCAGTGTCACGAGGCCCTTAGATTGGATTATCTAGAAAACAATAATGAGACTCATGTTATTCACTGTTATTTTCCACTTGTTTAATTTACTCATTACAAAATGATTATTTTTTTTCTTTTTTTGCTTATGTCACTGTCTTCCGTATATGTAGTGATTATACTTTTCTATTTTAGTCGTGTTAGATTGATAGCTTATCTTGAATAGTTGAATTTCAATTGGCATAGGAGAAGAAAGTCAATCGTGTTTCCGATCATATACTAAAGAACAAAAGTTTGATGATAGAACAACCTACCATATTGATATCCTATGAAGCTGTCATTGAACTGACAGCTAGAGTGTTATGTGTAGACTTTCTTTAAAAAAATAAAAATAAAAAAAGCTTGAACCCCAACCTTGAGGGCTCCCACTGCCTCTACCTTGGAGCCTTGGTGGTGGATGTAAATCGCAGGATGTGCCTCATTGGAGCAAGGTTGAGAGCTGCTTTTTAACTGCGCTTACAAGGAGCCAAATTCATACCAAAGGCAGGACTCGAACCCTCACATTGCAGCTGTCAGCGAAGCTGAGACTACCTCACTCCCGTCTTTTCAACCAATGAGCTATGCCCTGGGGGTTATGTGTAGACTTTCTTACCAACTACCCATGCTATATCTTTTGAAAACCAAAAATAAAAGTTATTTTCCTTACTTTTGAATCAATAAAGTATGGTACCATAATATTGGGAAAGCATTGCACAAATTTTCATATACATGTATATTCAACAATTTCAAATATTTATTCTTTGTTGTATTGCATGTATATATTTCATATAAAATACCTTCTTTTCTATGTATATATTTCTATTATTTTATCTAACAAAGTAACTACACTTTGTCTATCGACAACTATAAATACCACATTACACATTACTATTCTTGTATTTTTCACCTATTAACTCTTTCCACAATAGAAAAAACCACTTACTCAAGTTGTATCTTTTCTATAGAGTTCTTCTATGTTAATACACTTGTTATTCATTATCCTTTAAAAATATTTTGATTGTTATTCATATTTTGATTTTACAAAACATTATGATATAAATAAAATAATACTATAACTCTAGGAAAATACATTATAAAAATTATCATAAGTATAACATCAAAACAATATAAAATAAAGTATTATAAATATACCACATGCATCGCACGTGCTAAAAACTAGTGTGTGTGTGTGTGTGTGTGTGTGTGTGTGTGTGTGTGTGTGTAGGGTTCCAATGAGTTACAAACTATTCAAAATACAACATTCTAAAGTAAATATGACTATTTTTAATATCTCCTGATAAGAATAAATAGTTATCTGTTATGAAACTAGAAAAGTAGAGAGAAAAATAGAAGAGAATAGAGATAGTCAAAATTCAAGTGTGTAAATTTACTATAACAATGACCCTTATTTATAGGGTTCCTAATGGAGTTACAACCTGATTAGAATATACTCTTCTGGAGTAAGTAGATAACTACATAGACATCTAGATATAACTAAATAGTCATTTATCATTATCTATAATTTTACAACACTCTCCCTTGAATGATTTATTACACAATAACTAGTTCGTTATTTGGCAAAAACCCAATAGGACAAAAATACCAATACAAAGAAAAAAATTATCAAAAATTAGAGTACTCAAATGTTACCTCATTAAAACTCAGGAAAACCCAGTGGGACAAAACCTGAGCGAAGGAAAAAGAGTACAGCTACTCCAACTGATTTCAATCAATGAAAAAAACTTGTATCGAGCAATCTATATCTTGTGCGTCAATGTCTTCATTATCTTCGTCTTGTTAAAATTTGTATAAAACAATTCTGGTGAAATGTGCTCCATGTTATAACCTCCAGCAATATCATCTTCATACACTACCTCTGGTTGAGTGTAATCAGTATGATGGTCTGATGCAATTATATTAAAATTAGATATTGTTGTTGTTCCTTTCAGGGGTCTCATATACAATTTATAATTAAATGGGAGTATAACCATAGGGTTATGATGAGGGTAAAATGTTTTGTAGGTTATGGACATCCATAACTATAATATTTATACAACTTCCAATTGTATGTAATTTACAGAAAGAATATGACTCGTTAAAATCTTACTAGAAAAAAATCCGATGGGCAAAAATCCTAGTGAAAGAAAAAAGAGTACATAATTCTTTAGTACGTCATTAAAGTTGTCTCAATAAAAACCTTGCCAGGAAAACCAAATGGGACAAAACCTTGGTCAAGGAAAAGAGTACAATGCGTATTTACTCCCCCTCATCATAATATCACTTTAGGTCTGTACTTTGATCGATTAAGTTCTCGAAAAGTTGAATTATATGCTTCAGGCATATTAAATCATCCATGTATTTATATACATTGTTTTATTAGTCATGTCAAATGAGTTAGTTATAACAATATTCATTATATGCATCTATGTCATGCATTGACAGACTAACAAGATATCAACTTATGATTGCTTTACATAAGCCTTTGCGAAATTCATAATATTAAAAGTCGTGCATTACATGTTACGACTTCATTTTTCTATTTCCTTTTCGCATAAATATACACCTTTAGATGCTCCGACTATAGATCCGGAAACTTCAAGTTTCTATAGCCAGTTCAATTTACTTGGATTACATCCTTTTATTTGGCCAATTAATTCTTTGACAGATTTCTTTCAATATCTTCGCTACCTTTTATAATATGAAGCGCTTCATTATGTACAACAATGTTGTCATCAATATTTATTTTTGAATCCATTTCTTTCTCATAACGACATAACTTAACGAGATATTTTCATTTTATTATTTCAGCTAGCTGAACCTCTTTTAGGATTTTTGTAATTAGTTATGTCTATATACACTCCAAGAGTATACACCTACTCAATAGGACCATCTTTATAATTGGCTCCATTTTTTATTTGAGAATTTTTTGGAATCAAATGTTACCACGCTTCAGGCGTGTCATTAATTTACCTGATATAATGTTAATGGATTGTCCTTCAAGGACGCTAATATAAATTGGAGCATTTAGAGTTGGTATATGAGATTTGATTTAATTTGTTTGGTCAGTAAATGCATCTGTCAATTGTATAACTTACAAATGAGTTATTTGTCGAACTTCTGGTTCATATTGTCTTGTGCAAGGATCTAGAAAATATAACATACTGTATTTTCATGTATTCTTTCCATCTACTTAATTTCTCTTCCCTAATGTTGAGAAAATTGTCTTATCAAAATGATATTCGGAAAACCGTATTATAAAATATCACCCGTTAGGACTTAAGATATTTTATAATGTTCCATACTAAACATGTATTCTCAACATTTTTCAAAGCCCATCTCAGTGCACTATGGTGGACCGATTGTATATATATTGCACTATAAAAAATCATTAGATAGATAATATTAGGCTCTGACCATAAGCCAACTATAACGGGGTAACTTTGATGTTGGCATGATGCGTATAAGTGTTTTTGTATATAAAATAGCATCCCCTAGACAAAAATGGGAAGCGCTTTGTTCTCAATAGTAATGGTTTAGAATTTAATTGGAGGCGTTGAAAAACATTATTGCTAAACCATTTAACATCATCTCGACTAATATTTATTAAAAGTTTGAGATTTAGATTCACTAGTATTGACAAGACACATCACCGTCTTGGTTATATAATCTAAAAATTATGCTCATAATTTAAAATTTGAGCAAGTAATCTCGCAAACGTCAAGTTGCAAATAATAACATCGTACAATCATCTAGTAGATGTATCTATTAGATACAAATAATATATAGATGGTCAACATGGAGGGTGATGGGGCCCCATAAATCATCATAAATAATTTTTAGAAATGCAGGGAATTCAGTTCCAATTTTACCTAGTGAATGTCTACTGGTTTATATACAATGAAAACAAACATTATGTGATAATTCATTATATTGAAAATCTTTTGATTTTCAATAGATATTCTCATTAATAATTCACATTATATTGATCTGGGATAGTCTAACTGGTAATGTCAATCAAATTTTTTTTAGGACATTGAACTCTTAGTTCAACATAGTACTTGTTTAATTGTACCAATATTTGTGTAGTACAAATTAAAAGAAATGAATAACATAATATTTGTTTCATCATCTTGTCTTTTTCCTTCAGGGATTCGTGATGCATGTATGTACAATATGTACGAGACTATTGTCGCCATATCTGAAATTTAAATGATCTAAACATATCAAAATATAAAATTTCTTGGATTAATGAACTTCGAGTTCGCGATAATATTTAATTCAATAATCTTATAATATATAATTTGTGCTTCTTCAGGTGCAACAACAAAATATTCTTCTAGAATATTAATAGAATTGTAAAATTATATTTGTTCAGAAAAAAAAAACAATTAAAAATAAATATTATAATCTACGCTCATCAGGAACAACAATACAATATTCCTATAAAATATTGATATGTATAAAGTTTATGATTCTTTAAAAACCACAATATGATATTTTTCAAGAGTATCAACATAATATTTATTCAAAAATATATATTTCAAGAACAACACAATATCTCTAAGAGTATTGGTATAAATAAGAAATAATGTTTCTTCGAGAACATTAACTAAATATTCTTCTAGAATATTGATGTATTTAAATTTGTGCCTTTTAATTGAAAATATTATAATATTCTACCAGAACATTAATTTATACAATAAAGTTGCGATTATCAAAAGAAACAAAACAATATTCTTCTAGAATATTGATTTGTACAAATTTAATACTTATTCAAGAGCAATTATTTAATACTCGTTTAACAAAATTGTGCTTCTCCAAGAGCAACAATACAATATTTTTCTAAAATATTCTATATTTTGTGTTTCTTCAAGAAAAAACAATATCATTTTCTTTTACAATATTTATATTCATAACGTTATACTTCATGAGTATTAATACAATATTTTTTAAAATAATAGATATTATAAAATTACGCTATTTGATAACAAGTACTATTCGACTGGAACATTAATGTAATATTGTGATACTTAAGGAGTAACGAAAAATTATTTTAAAATATTAACTTTATTTTGAAGTAAAGATTTATTCTTTATTAGCAATATTATAATATTCTTATAAAATATTATATCTTATAAAATTAGACTATTCGGGAGCAATTAATATTCTACTAGAATATTAATATAATATAAAATTTTGTTTATTTTGAAGCAACAATAAAATATTATTCTAGAATATGTATTTATTAGATTGTGATATACAATACAATATTTTTCTGGAATATTGATAGAATTGTAAAATTGTGTTTCTTCAGGAAAAGCACAATTAAAATAAATAAACAAATCCTATTGGCTTCCCACAATAATTTCATGCTAACTTTTATTCATATTTATGTATGAAAAAATAGATAGAAAATAACATAATAGTTAATTGAACAGTAAAAAATACTGCTCCTTCAAGAGTAATATTTCAATATTCTTATAGAATATTTAAATTATAATGGCATGCTCTTCAGGAGCAATTAATATTTTGTCAGAATATTATAAAGTTGTGTTTATTCAGGAGCTACAACAAATCATTGTTTTGATGTAAATATTTGTTCTCCCAGAGCAATTTTATAATATTCTTATAGAATATTATATCTTATTAAATTAAGCTCTTCAAGAGCAATTAATATTCTATTGGAATATTAATATATAAAAAAATTGTGTTTCTTCAAGAACAAGAATATGATATTGATATATGTAGACTACTGCTACTTTAGGATCAATAGTTCATATTCTTCTAGAACAATAAAATATTCTTTTAGAATATATATATTTTTAGGTTATGTAATATATAATATAACATAATATTCTTGTGGAATATTGGTAAAATTATAAAATTGTGTTTCTTCAAGAAAAACACATTTAAAAGTATTGTAATAAGTGATTTTGCACTTTTTATACAATATTCATCAGGTTGTATTCTAGAATATACAATATTTTATCCACATTGATAACCCACTTTTAGGTCCTGTAGTGATGCCGCGGGGTTTTTTTTTTTTTTGGTTAATAGCCAATAAATTACATAGTTTTTATGTACTGGAATGATCGTGCAACATATTTTTGTGTCGATACAATAAATAAAATTACAAATTGCAGCATGATAAATTAATGAGTAAAAATTTGACAATAATAGTAGATTATCATGAAAAATATTTTAAAATCAACATAATACTTACCTTTTCTTTTGGATAAAAAAGAGAAACCACTTTGTTAGTTGAATTGACAGAACTTGTTGTTATTCTTTTCTTTTGAAAAAAAAATAATATTTTTTTTTCTTTCACTAACTCAATTGACTAGAACAATCGTGCTAATAACGTGTTATGAAACTAGAAAAGTAGAGAGAAAAAGAGAAGAGAATAGAGAAAGTTAAAACTCAAGTATGTAAATTTACTATAACAATGACCCTTATTTATAGGATTCCAAAGGGAGTTACAACCTGATTAGACTACACTCTTCTAGAGTAAATACATAACTACATAGACATCTAGATACACCCAAATAGTCATTCATCATTATCTATAATTTTACAATATTATCAACAATTATCTATAATTTACAACAACTTTAAATAAAATATAATAAGAATTTGAAAGTAAAGCATTTCCAATGCATTTTATAGATTTGTTCTATCTATGTGGTATTAATCAATTAATGCATAACAAATAGAAAAGTCCAAAATTGATTTCTAAAGGTTTTATCTATAATGCAATAATGTTGTCTATTTTCTTAAAATAAAAATAAAACTACACTTAAATCATATAAATTTGCATAAAAAATATAAAATTTTAGTATGTCTAACGAAATTTTTGAATTTAGATGAAATTTTAGATTCTATTTTGTCTTTTGCCACACCAGCTTGACATATATAGTCCCTCTCAAATTGTATTGTAGATTTTTTTTTAACTATCTATTTTAATTATGAGACAACTTTTTTTAGTAATCCATTGAAGCATTCAATATTTCTAATATAAAGAAAATGGGTAAAATGCAAAATACATATTTATTTTTGCTGACAGACAAAAAATAAATATTGAGAAAAGTTTCTATACTATTTAAAAAGGAACTTTTTAGTGTCAAGTTTGGTACAGGGCCATAAAATGTGGCCAGTATGTTAACTAATTCAACCTGCTAAAAACAATTTTTTCAGAGAATCAAGTCTAAATTAGCCTTGGGCATATTAAAGAAAACACAGGAACAATTATAAGGTGAGGTTCTGTTCTTTTGGTTATTTTTAGTTTTCAATTTTACAAAACACTCTAAACTTATTTACTATGTTGTTTTTGAAAAACAAAGTTAAATTTATAACACCAAACTTAAAACAAGTTTTTTGACGTTATGAGTGTTTTTAGTAATAACATAGAAAACACTCAAAACAAGGAAAACAAAATTTATTTAAATAAAATTTTTATATAAACAAAAATTCATAAAATTATACAAAATTTCTCAAAAATAAAATTCTAAAAGAATTTAAATAAATTATTTAAATAAAAATTTATATAAACAAAAATACTAAAAAATAAAATTCTAAATGCTTTAAAAATAAAAATTTTTAAAAATTAAAAAAATATATAAAATTCTAAAATAGTAAATATTCTAAAAAAAATTAAAACAAAATTTATTTAATTAAAAATTTATATAAACAAAAATTTTAAAAAAATAAAAATTCTATAAAAATGAAAATACTAAATACTAAAAAATAATTCAAGCCCTTATTTGTTATTTAAATAAAATTAATTTAAATAAAAATTGATTAAAATTCTCAGTCCACGTCATTAATTTTATTTTGTTAATTTATTATTTGTTTTTATTTCATTTTTGTAAAAATAATATTGTAAGATTTACTGTATATATTATTTTATCATATATTAGCATAAAATTGTTCTATTTTACTGAATATTCAAATTCATTGAATAAAATGATATAAATCAATTTCTCAAAATTCGAAACATAAAGTGTTTTCTAATTTCTATTTTCAGAAATAGTTTTTTAAAATGACAAACCAAATGTGTTTTCAGTAATTTTAAAATAGACTATCAAAATAGAAAATTGAAAATGAATTCAAAACTAAAAACTAAAAACTTAAACGTAAAGAAAACAGACCCTAAACGTTTTCAGTAAGTTTCATCAATTGGAAGGTGAACCGATGAAGCAACAATTCGATTCAATTTACTTGTAACTAATGTTAAGTTTGAGATACAAAGTCGATCATGCATTTATCTTTTGCTATCTTTTGGTAATAAGACAATGATAATCAAAATCTGGTATGGTATCCATGTGTGGATAATCTAGAGTGGATGATTTATTTTATCTTTTTTGTTTTTTGTTTTTTTTAACAAATTATTTCCAGTCAAATATTTTATGGGACCCAAAACTTTAATCAATTTTTTAACAACAAATTTCACAAATGATTTTGAAAAATTGGCACAAATAGTTTCTAATCCTTGCCTTCAGTGTGGAAATAGTCTCTAATGTTAGGTTTTTGGCATAGAAGTCTTTAACCTATGTATTTTGGTGCGTAATTGATTCTTATTTGATAAAAAAGACATGTATATCATTAGTTTTAATTTTAAAAAATTGCAACTGAATTTATAACTTTTACAAAAAGCTCAAATATGTCATGTACATTTACTAAATAATATTTAATTTAACATATTAAATATATCACTATAGTCGTGTTAATTAAATTTTTCATAAAAAAAAAAAGTAAAATTATTAATCTTAACTATATTTAATTTCTATGTGATGTGAAAAACTTGAATAAAAATTAAATTAAATAAATAACAAAATGATGTAAATAATTTTATGATGTTGAACCAATCGTATTATATTTTTTCTTTAACTTAAGAAAATTAATAAAAATTAATTTATACATTATATGTTTTTTTTTTTTAATGATAATAAAACGATAAATTAAAATATAAAAAATACAGTTGGAACTCTAATATTTGTAGTTAATAAACGAATAACTTAATTAAATAAAAATATTTAAGTATCAAGTTTGTGACAAAGTTGTTTTTCTATTTATGTTGTAGCGATAAAATAAAAGTTTAAATTTTAAGTAATATAATTACTTAATAATAAAAAATTTATTTTACTTAACATGTTTGTTAATAATTATAAACTTAAATTTTAATTATTTTATATAATTCGTAAAATATATAAAACAATTTATTATATTATTAATTTGGTCAATAAAATATTAATTCAAAAAAACAAAGATCTAGTTAATTTACTTTAATTTTTTATAAAAAAAAAAATAAAACTATAGGACCCATTTGCACTTTCTGCAAATGTTAAAAATCCATTTGCAATTTTTTCTAATAAAAACTAAAGGATATTTGTTTTTTTCATCAAATAAAGACGAAATACGCAACAAAATACATATGCTAGAGACTTATGTGACAAAAAACAAACGTTAGAGACCATTTCGCCAAAAAAACAAATATTAGAGACCATTTGCACCAATTTTTTAATTTTTTTTCAAAATCTGATAAGAACTACTTTTACACACAGCCAATCATCAAACCTGCACTTAATAAATGGCTTATTTGCACAAATAGTCCCTGACTTTTGTACTTACTGCGAGTTGAGGACCCATCTTTTCATTTTTGGCAGTTTAACCCCTATTTCAAATGTTTTTGGCAGAAATGGTCCTTTTCAACAATTTCCATCCAAATATCGTGAAATTTGACGGTGGAAGAATTTTTTATTTATAAAAGACTTATTTGCACACATGGTTCCTGACTTTTGTAAAGAAAAATTTGCAGCAAAAGTCCCTAATATTTTAAAAAATATTGAAAAGTCCCATAACCTTCTAATCCTAACACATATGACCCTAAAATTTTTGACAATTTTACCCCTAACTTAAATAAATTAAAAATAACTCACAAACCTTTTTAAAAATACAAATAAGTCCTAAATCTTTTTATTTTTTTTACAGATTTACACTTAAAATAATAAAAAGTGTGTCATCAAGTCCCAAAACTTTTAATTTTGTTCACCAAAATGATATTTAAAATGTGTTTGATTAAAATCAGATATTTTAGTAAAAGTAATTGAAAAATTGTGGGACCATAAAATGCGTGTTTAAAATTAATTGTTGACTTTGACTTTAACTTTTTAACAAAATCAAAATTGAAAATAAACGGGCTCTTAGAGTCTCTACAGATTTTGTCCAGTGGTCTATTAATTAACAAAAAAATTATACTCATGATCAAAATTTGACCAATTTAAAATTTTAATTTATTTTTCATATCAATTACTAGAGGTGGTAAAATGGGCCAGCCCAGATAGCCCGATCTCTGGGCTGGGCTGGGCTGAACTGGGCTGGTCTAATAAAAAATTGATTAAATAAAAATTAGGTCAATTTAGTCCGATAAAACTAGTCAACCGGGTTGGTCCGATAATTTTTTTTTTGTCCAAATCCCTACCCCACTCCTCCCCTCCGCTCCCCTCCCCTCCCCGTGAAATGTGGCAATCAGGGGTGGGGTGTTTGAAGTGTGGGGTAGGGACTTGGGCAAAAAAAAAATTATTAAGCCAGCCTGATTGGCTAGTTGTACCGGACTAAATTAACCTAATTTTTATTGAATCAACTTTTTATTGGACCAGCCCAGCCTAGAGACCAGGCTATCTGGGCTGACCCATCTTGCCACCTCTAGTAATTGATATGAAAAATAAATTAAAATTTTAAATTAGTCAAATTTTGATCATGTGTATAGTTTTTTTGTTAATTAATAGACCACTGGACAAAATCTGCAGAGACTCTAAGAGCCTGTTTGTTTTCAATTTTGATTTTGTTAAAAAACTAAAGTCAAAGTCAACATTAATTTTAACCACACATTTTATGGTCACACAATTTTTCAATCACTTTTACTAAAAAATCTAATTTTAATCAAACACATTTTAAATATCATTTTGGTGAACAAAATTAAAAGTTTTGAGACTTGATGACACACTTTTTATTATTTTAAGTGTAAATCTGTAAAAAAATAAAAAGATTTAGGACTTATTTGTATTTTTGAAAAGGTTTGTAAGTTATTTTTAATTTATTTAAGTTAGGGGTAAAATTATCAAAAAAGTTTAGGGTCATATGTGTTAGGATTAGAAGGTTATGGGACTTTTCAACACTTTCTAAAATATTAGGGACTTTTGCTGCAAATTTTTCTTTACAAAAGTTAGGGACCATTTGTGCAAATAAGCCTTTTATAAATAAAAAATTATTCCACCGTCAAATTTCACGGTATTTGGATGGAAATTGTTGAAAATGACTATTTCTGCCAAAAACATTTGAAATAGGGGTTAAACTGCCAAAAATAAAAAGATGGGTCCTCAACCCGCAATAAGTGCAAAAATCAGGGACCATTTGTGCAAATAAGCCCTTAATAAATTGTTGGAAATTGGTTTTATTAAATGGTTTTGACCATCTTTTGACCAATTAATTAAGTGAGTCCCTTGGTTGGAAATGAGAATTTCTTTGGCTAAGTTTGTTCTACTCCGCGAGAAAAATAACATATTATATTTAGTTTCATAAAACTAATTTTGGGTGAATGAGAAATTAAATCCTAAGTATACCACTTAAATAAGGTAATGTTGGAATTGAAAAATAATGAGAATTGGTAAAGTGATAACCCCACGTTGAAAAATTAGAAACAAAGTAGTCACCTTAAATAACTCAAGTTGTACAATTGGGTTTGGACCCAAGGGGTACCCATTGTCTTTAGACGAGAGGAGACCTACATGTTAGTAGGTTGGGTTAAAGCCCAAAGCGCTCGCTGCCGCCGACCGAGCTCGACCTCGGGTCGTGGGTCAAGTCCAAGAAAGTATATAACTTTTAATAGAAATTTTATTTTATTTCAAATCTCCCATATTGCGACGTGGCAATTCGTCAACTTTTCAGAACGCGCCACGTGTCATGCTTCTAGAATCTGTCCAGACAGAAGATGGATTATGTCTTTTCAGGCATAACCTTTCAGCAGTGTCTTTTGGGATACAACTTTCCAACAACTATAAATAGGTCCCTCCCCATATCCAGAAATTATTCATTCCAAAATTCGTTTTTTGCAGTTAAATATTATCTGCTTCCTACACTATTCTGAATTCTCCATTTCAGTCTCTAAATTTTTTTCTTGCGTTCCAAATCTCGTTCAGAAAGTTCAAAACTCTAATAAGTTCTTTGGTATTGTAATTTGAAGTGCTTTTATTACAATACGAGGTCGTTGTATCTTGGGAAACGAGTGCCAGAGAACCTTTAGCACCAGTGCGGGACTTTATCGTCTTGGGGACAAAGAGTCGAACTCTTGCCTCGACCAACATTTATTTTTTCATCCAATTATTCAAGTAAGCCGTTACTATGCTAAATTTTATGCACATGGTTATTTAATTCAAAAGAACATAAATTAATTATTAATATACCAACAGGGATGACATCTCTAATATGATATTTCCTAGTTCATCAGGCGAACCTCTAAGTAAGATAGTAACCGTTCTCCAAGTTACAGTGACAAAATCTAAAATCAAGTTTTCTTCTTTTTGTCTCGTTTTTAAGGGTTCCGGGTGCATCAAGGGTTCTTCAACTAGTTACAACAGCCAAACAAGATTCATCAACTTCACCATAGGCACTAAAACTTGTGCCATTTTGAGAGGGTCAGGGGGTCTAGTTGGTCTCTTACTCTTTCTATTAACAGGATTAATACTATAATAGGAAATAATCGACTAATTACTTACCCAAGCTCGCAAGTATGTCTCTGGGCAACCATCTGGTATGCATGGTATAGAAAACATGGAGCTGGGCCGTACAACTCCAAAAAACCTATTAGTCTTCCTAGAGTGATCCTCCCAGCTACACCATCCTTGGTAACACCATTATTTCTCCATCAAGGTCACTGTATGGTTACTCTTTTATATTCATTGCCACCCTACTTATCTAAAACTAAAAGTCACAGTAGAAGTCATGATGCAATGCAACTCAAATTTCACCATCTCGCGACATATCAATCTAAAATACTTCTGCATATAAATTGTAAAAGCACAAAGACGTAAATAAACTTCAATTTCAAAACGTTTTCCAATTGATCAATACACATTTGTTACAAGCATGTTGGTTAAACTCACCACTGGCTTGTGAGGAGACAGTGCCACAGTACTTATAAGCTTACAAGCCAAGATTTAACTTAAGAGAAGAGGGACTCAACAGTGTCGTTACAATTTACACTTATTTTCAGAATCGACATCTACAATTACAAATATTTCCAGTTTTGTTTCATGTAACCAGTTTTCTATTCCCCAAGTAGCCCCTTTTGCTACAAAGGTCATTACTCGAAGAGTGCATGGTCTATGTCACAAGTACTTGGAGTGGAGCTCGTACTTTTGTAAGGAAAGTGTGTCTACAGGGCTTATAAACCCACGAACCAAGCTTGCTTAAACTTAGCAATACGGGACTAATAGATTCGTTGTAATTGCAAATGTAAATGCACAATCATTATCTCTTTCAGAACTCCTAAAAATCTCCTGATTCCATTGGTTGATAATATATATCCAACAATAAAAAAGATATGTAAAATAAGAGAAGACGTGTATGAACAAGATAGCCAGCAACAACATAAGCTGAGAAAAATTCAAACATAACAGTGCCCGTTCACCACAAAAGCAATACGAAAACTTTCCTTTCTCAATCACATTAAAATGCCCTAATTTCCATCAGGACCATTGGATCAATTCAAAATCAACAACAGCTCGAACTCACTAATCAATCCATTCAAATTTCCAACAAGAAAAACCTGATAAACAAATTCAGTTGCCAAAAAATACACTGTAATCATACATATACTGAGCATAAAAAAATTATTTTACCAATCATCGAGAGATGCAGGATAATGATCATGATCAGACAGGGAGTTTCTCGACGGAGGAAGCTGGATTGTTGACAATATAATTAGTGGAGGAGGATGCGGTGGAGCTGATAGAGTTGAAGGCGGTGAGCATGAGAGGGCGGTCCTTGGCCTCTTCCTCGACCTCATCGTCGGTATCGTAAGTGGCAACGTTGACGCAGGAGCAACGATCAAGGGAGGCGAAGAACGCGGCCGCCACGCTCGTCCCGACCCACCGCGCTAGCCCGTCCATCTTCTCGTAATAAGACACCGCGCCGCCCGAATTCTCCATTTCTTTCTTCCTTTGATTTGATCAATTTAGAGAGAGAGAGAGAGATTTGACGGGTTGATTTGGGGGAATTTGGAGAATCCGAGGAGGAGACAAATGGAATTTTAGATTTTCTTTTTTCGACTACGTCAAGGTAATTATATTCAAACTACAAAATATATTTGTTGCACCATATTTTAATTGCAATTAAGGTCATCAATCTTTATTCATTGTAATATTTATATCATCAACTTTTTTTCATCATTTTTTTATCTTCAATTTTCTATTAATTAACATATCTCGTCTGTAATAAAAATTCACGTCTAAAAAGTCTGTTTGTAATGAATAAAACTACTTATTTGCCTATCATATATATATTTTTAAAAAATAAATAAATACAAAAATGTGACAAAATATTTTTATCTCATTTCAAAACACGCAAAATAGAATATTTTAACAAAAATCATCATTAATGAAGAGATGTGCTAATTAATTAGAAAGTTAAAGATAAGAATTTGATGGAAACAAGGTTAGAAACATAAGTATTATAATAGGCAAAAATTGAGAATATTAAATTTAATTAAAATGTAGTGCAACAAAGAAAAACTGTGGTGGTAATATAATCAAGACAAATTGGTATTCTAACTTTTTTTTAAAAATATACTCCCTCCGCGCCAAATATATAGGCTGATTGGATTTTTCACACGAATTAAGAATATCATTGAAAAAATAAATTTTATCAATAGTTTTCTAATTTACCCTTATTTAGGAGTGAACATCCAAACCGTCAAACCGCTCAAGCCGATCGAACCGAACCGATTCGGGTCAGTTTGGTTCGGTTTTTCACACCTTGGCGATTTGGTTTTGTTTGGTTTGGTTTAGTTTACTAAGCTAAAAAATAAATTTGGGTTGGTTCGGTTTCGGTTTGTAATAAATAAACCAAACCAACCCGAACCGAACCAAATTATAACTTATAAGAACAAAAATTAAATTAAACCCGGTTGTAAATGTCCAAAAATTAATAACTTGTATGTCCAAAAAAAAGGTTGTAAATGTTGGTTAATTTGTAAATGGAAGTTATATTTAAATGTCTTGTAAATAATTTGTTGCATGTCCAAAAGAAATTTTGAAATGGGAGTTATTCTTATTTTTTTAGAATACAAATGTAAGTCCAAATCATTCAAGCCCAAACCGCCTAAACCAAACCGAACCGACACATGATTAGTCGGTTCGGTTTGGATCGGTTTGTCCAACAAGACAGTTTGATTCGGTTTGAGAGAAACGCTAAACTGAAGTGGTCGGTTCAGTTTTGGTTTGGGCCCAAAACCGAACCAATCCAACCCATGCCCACCCCTACCCTTACCCTTACCCTTATTTAATGAGTATTATTTAAAAATAATGATTATTTCTAATTCACTTTTAATTTTCAAACATCTATGAATTAAGTGAACACATTAATTAACTCTTCCATGGACTCCATGCCTATACCACAAACCAAAGTTCCTTATATGTGGAAAACCAAAAACCAAAGCTCTAATGTGTGGAAACTATTAAATATTTGAAATTTCTAAGCATTGAATAATAAATATGGGTAAATTATGAATGTACAATTTCAAGATTAAGTTGGTAAAAATAGTTATAAATAAGCAAATTAAATAAGGATATTTTAGTAAAGGAACAAAAAAAGAATACCTTAAAATAGAAATAAGCATATATATTTGGGACAAGAAAAAAAAATGTGGCATATATATTTAGGACGGAGGAAATATATATTTGTTTATCAAATCTTGGTTTCATAAATCAAAATACACATGGTGAATGTTTGATAAATTGTTTGTGGATTATAAGTGTTGATCTTATTAAATATGTAAATAAAAAGTTAATAAATATATTATACTTAGATAGATATACGAGTATTATATGGGCCGAGTTATTCGTAGGCTCACCAACTCAGTCTATAATGAGCTCAGGCTCATTTAAGGACAAGCTTAGGCAGAGCCCACCAAGAAAAAAATAAGTCTGGCAATCTCGGATCGCTTTTTAGACGAGTAGACTCATGACCCAACAATCAATTTTTTTAAAATGTGGCTGTTGGACTTCAAATGGTTGATGTTGTAAAAATTAGAACAAATTTGACAAAAACCCTATTCTTTTGTTAAAAAGTTGAAAAATACCTATTTTTTTAATTTTTCAAAAAATACCTCATTTTCATGGTTTGCTTTAAAAAATACATCATTCCATTAAAATCAATATTTTATAATTTAATAAAAAAAAATACATTATTTTAATTTAAAATCTATATTTCAGTTTTTCATTATCTAAAATTATATTATTCTTATATAAAAATATCATATTTGTATACTATTTCAATAATAATAATAATAATAATAATTATTATTATTATTATTATTATTATTATTATTATATTTTACAATTTATTTTCTTTGATAATTGTTTAAAAATACATTATTTTCATTAAAATCAATATTCTAATTTTTTCATTTGAAAAACAATATTTTTACACGAGTAACATAGGTGTTACTTCATCATTTTCATTGAAATCAATACTTTATAATTTACTAAATTTATTATTTTTTAAAAAATATATTTTTTTATTTAAAATTAATATTTTTATTTTTCATTAAAAATCAACATTTTACATGGGTAACATATATGTTACTATGTTATTTCCTCATTTTTCATTAAAATCAATATTTTACAATTTCTTTCTTTTTATAATTTTTTTAAAAATATATTATTTTCATTTAAAATCAAAATTTGAAAACAGATTTCAACACGTGTAACATATGTGTTATCATATGTGTTACTTCATCATTTTCATTAAAATCAATACTTTACAATTTATATCATTTTATAATTTTTTTAAAAATACATTAGCTTCATTTCAAATCAATATTTCAAATTTTTTATTTAAAAAAAATATTTTTACACGAGTAACATATGTGTTACTATATGTTATTTCCTCATCTTCATTAAAATCAATAATTTATAATTTATCTTCTTTTTATATTTTTTAAGAAAATATATTATATTCATTTAAAATTCTTATTTCAATTTTTTTTTTGAAAACAACATTTTCATGCGAGTAACGTATATGTTACTTTATTATTTTCATAAAAAATAATAATTTTTACACTGATAACATATGTGTTACTATATGTTATTTCTTCATCTTCATTAAAATTAATAATTTATAGTTTATATTCTTTTTTATAGTTTTTAAGAAAATACATTATTTTCATTTAAAATTCATATTTCAAAATTTAAAAAAAATATATATATATATTATATGAGTAACGTATATGTTACTTCATCATTTTAATTAAAATCAATAATTTTTATACTGGTAACATATGATTGCCTTCTACCACTACTACTACTCGTCTTATACGAGTACCACAACCACTATAATTGGGTTCAAATACACTACCACCATCCATAAATATAATCACATCCACCACAAATGTGGTAACACGTGTTACCATATTTTAAATGAGGATAACATAAGTATTACTCACCACCAACACACACGAGTAACGTATATGTTACTACATCATTTTCATTAAAATTAATAATTTTTACACTGGTAACATATATGTTACTACATATTATTTCCTCGTTTTCATTAAAATCAATAATTTATAATTAATTATTTTTATAGTTTTTAAGAAAATACATTATTTTTATTTAAAATTAATATTTCAATTTTTTTTTTTGAAAACAACATTTTAACACGAGTAACGTATATGTTACTTCATCATTCTCATTAAAATCAATAATTTTATACTGGTAACATATATGTTACTATTACCAATTGTATTATACCACTACTACCACTAGTCTTATACCAACATCAGCACCACAATCGGGTTCAAATTCGCTACCACCATCCACAACTATAATTACATCCACCACAAATGTGGTAACACATCTATTACCATATTTTAAATTAAGATAACACCACCACTAACACACACGAGTAACGTATATGTTACTTCATCATTTTCATTAAAATCAATAATTTTTACACTGGTAACATATGTGTAACTATATGTTATTTCTCCGTATTCATTAAAATCAATAACTTATAATTTATCTTCTTTTTATAGTTTTTAAGAAAATACATTATTTTCATTTAAAATTCATATTTCAATTTTTTGTAAAACAACATTTTTATACGAGTAACGTATATGTTGTTACTTCATCATTTTCATTAAAATCAATAATTTTTACACTTGTTACTATTACCAATCGTCTTCCACCACCACTACCACTTGTCTTATACTAGCACCAGCACCAGCATAATCGAGTTTAAATCCGTTGTCACCATCCACAACTATAGTCACATCCACCACAAATGTGGTAACACAAGTATTACCATATTTTAAATTAGGATAATACAAGGGTTACCACCACCAACATACACGAGTAACGTATATGTTAGGTTTGTTTCCTCTTTTTCCTATTTAAACACTTTAATTTTGAAAGTATCTCTTAAATTTTAATAAATTAACGAAAACAATACTTATAAGTAAAATTTTCAAGCTTAACCAAACATGGACAGGGAATATAGCAATCTTCTTCAAAGCGACTCAATCAACTAACTGTTATTTGATTAATCAAATGCAAAACTGAACTGTTATGAGTATTATCAATACAAATGGTAAAAGAATAAACAAATTAGCAACACTGTCGAGTATTACTTCTAAACATTATACAAATCATGCGCCATTTCTAAAAAATTTCCACCATCTATCCAGATTTTATCCACGAAAAAAACACACATTATTTACAGAAAATAGTGTAAATTAACAACTAAATTTTGAGAATGATTAAGAAGGAATAAAATCTAGGCACATACAATAGGAAAGTCAAGGAGGGAACGGCAAGTCATTTTCCCCTCTTCGGGAGCCATACACACAACCAAAGACCACATTCCGCCACGAGTCAAATTCAGGGCATGAGTTCTCCTGAAATGCAATAGGAGAGCAAGGGTCTTTGACGATGTCGTCCATGTAGTGGATGTGGTTGAAGTCGGAGAGAAAACTAAAAACGATACAGTTCTTAATGGATTAGAAGTTGATAAAGAGAGGGAGACTGACAACAACGCCATTCGGAGGGGCGGCGCGTGAGATTGCTTGGGGAGTGCTATCGGTTTTTGCACTTGGCATTGCTAAACTATCCACTTATGCCCCTCCGTATGCCCACTACCTCAAAGGCTAAGAGGAGAGAGAACCACGACTCTTGAGCCCAATATTGATAACGGGGCGTAAACTGGGCCGCTTCCATCAATATGACGTGTCCATTAAAAGAAGTATTTTTCATTAATTTTTTTTAGGGAAAATTGCCTATAAGTCACTTATACATGACTTGTTTCAAATTAGGTCAAGACATTTTTCAAAATTGTGATTAAGTCATACTTTAAGCAATATTTTAAATTAACTCCAAAATTACCCTGCACAAACCTTGGCGTCTTCTTCTACATCTACAAACCTCCACCAGTCACTTGGGCATGGGCGAGTTGACCGGTGACTGTCCGGTAGTTGCGCGTTCGGTGGAGGAGGTCACAACGGCGCTAGGGGTTAAACCTAGGTATGCCGCGATTTAGGTACTTTTTTTGGCGTGGGGGCTTGAATTTGATGTTGTAAGGCTGGGTATGAGTGCGACGAGGGTGACCGAAGGTGATCCGCTCATGGTGAAGTCCAGGTCTAGTGGTTTTGGGGTCGGGTCTACCATAAAAAACTTGGTTGTAGTTTCTGGTTTTCTGGTGTTTCTTATTTTCTGGTTTTCTGATGTTTTTTACGTGAATCAATTAGTTGGAAATACTTTGTTTTGGTAGAATTCAAATTTCTAATTGCAAGCAAGGAAATAGAAGTTCAAAATTACATTCATTTAATATTTAATTCTGGTCTCGCCGGAGGTGGTGGTGGATATTGAGGTAGAGGTCGACCTTGGGTTGTACACATTCACTTGCTTCAGATACACAAGTGGTTTGGTTAGTAATTGGATTTTGAAAAGAATCGAATTGTATGTGAAAAAGAATGAAGATATATAACAAAGATATGTGATAATGCTCTACCATTTGATTGAATTGGAAAAAATAAAGAAAAGTGAAATATGTTGATTCAATACCATAATCAGAGTGTAGCTTGATACTGTATTATACAAAATAGTATCACAAAATATTATCATAATAGAAAGGGATAATTGCATCAAAGGTCCCCAACGTTTCAAAAACGTTAGGGATATGCCCATAACCTAAAAAAATAGCACCAGATATCCCCAACGTTTGAAGAAATAGGCACCGTAGGTCCCTCTTAACATTTTCCATCCATTTTCTCCGTTAAATCGTTATATTTGCACCGTAGGTTCCTCTTAACATTATTAATCGTTATGTTCGATTATTTACATTTCAATCAACTGGATCTTGTTCTGGCTTGATGTATATTTCAGATTCTTGGTCGGCGTAGTTCCTATCTGCACATTTTTGTTTTCATTTCTTAATTTTAATTTTTGCAATGAATTTGAAGCGGGCTTGTACCTATCAAAATTTGTAGTTGTCAGTTGTTGAAATAAATTGGGTCTGGCCGATTGTGGGAAATTATCATGTTAGCTTCCAAGAAACAAAACAGATCTTGAAGCTATCAACATATGTAGAGATTGCAAAATTTTGTTTCTTGAGGATCTCGAGGAAAAATTTTGCGAAATTTTTCCTTTTTTTTATTTGGTTAGGGTATTTATTAATAAGATTTAAAATAGAGTATATTTTGATTTTGATTTTTTTTTTGAAAAAGTAGGTATATGATCTAATTAGCTCTAAAAATTATTAATTGCAATTGCACAATATTGCAAACAAGTAATAAAGTGGACATATTGAGTCCGGATTATCGTTCTCACGAAGACTATCCTATTTATATACTAGCTCGAATAATCTTAATCCTAATTTATTTAAAACTCTTTGAATTAAGTTGATTTGAAATTTAAACTATAATTACTAATTCCAAAAAATAGTCTGAATGCAAAAGTCAAGAATTTATCAAGTATAATTATTAAATGATTTGGATTCATGAGTTCACCATAGTTGTCATCTCTAATTTTTCCTCTCAAGATTTATTCCTAATGTTATATTCGGTCGAATTCATGAATTTAACATAATTTACATCTTTTGAGTTCAAATTAGTCTTATCTAATTAAGTCAACTCACTATATCTCTATGTGAAGTTTGAATAATCCTTAATTAGATGTATTAAATCTCCTAAAAATTCAATTTAAGACCGCAAAAATAACAAAAACGTATATCTACAATTTATCCAATTGCCGGATTTTACTACGTAGTCTAAATTAATAACTCACCTATCGGTTTGTTACAATCCACAATTCAATGAAATAATGGCCAATTATTTCAAGTATTAAGAGAAGAAGTAAAATCAATACGTAATTAATTTATAAGCAAAAATTGAGAATTGAAATTTAAGAATCCACACTAGGTTACATCATTCATCCAAAATATAAATTTAGCTATTCATAGTTCGGGAGAAAAAAAAAAGATGAAAACTTTGGAATACATAACCAGATCCAAATAAATGATGATAAAAAGTTGAATATATTGCACTAAGAATTCGTCCTATTCACGTCCCAATCTTCAAGATCCTATTCGTTTATCCTCTCTTTCTCTTTTGGTTGTCTATTCTTTTCTCTCCTATTTAAGAACCTTAATTTGACCTAGATTAGGTCTTTATATAGTCTTACGCCTCTCTGGCTTGTTTAAGTTCAAAAAGGATACAAAATACTCCTGAGTTTCAACTTTAAAAAGCCAAAAAATAACTTACGCGCAGTTTGCAAACTGCGGCCAAAACCGTGGCAAATGAAATTATTTTGTTTGCCGCATTCTGGCTATGGTTTGCAAACAGCTGTCGGACCGTGGCAAATAGAAAATTTGTAGTTTGATCCTCAAACATTCAAAGTTATACATTTTGCTCCCTGAACTTCAAAAGTTGTACATTTTGGTAACTTTTTTGCTCAAAGTCTTTGAAAATTTATCTCAAATCTTTCAAGATCTTCCAAATGGGTCCCAAAACCTCTTTAGTCATCCGAATTTGGTCTTTCACAAGTTTTAGAAGTGTGTAATTCAGTCTTCAAACTTCTTGTAAGTTAAACTCCACTCCCGAAGCTTGTAACATTCCTCCAATAGCCCTTTCAATGGTTCTTGTCATTCCATTTTATCATGTCAATCTTCAAATGCTTTCGATCAATTCCTATTTAGCTCGAATTCTCTCTTTTTGCTCAATTACCTCCATATTTGGGTTTTATCTACAATTACAATATTTATACTAAATTAAGTAGAAATTCACTCAAATTATAATAATATATCAAATTTATAAGATATGATAAGCGTGTAAAACACACTCATAAAATACCTCTAAACTTAAACACTTGTTCATCCCGAGCAAGATTATCTACTCAAACACAAACAAATAATAATAAAGTTTACTGAAAATAGATATTGTCGTATTTGCCTTTGAAACTGATCAAACAATTCATATAAGACTGCTAAATCATACTACCAAAATCAATTTTTACTCATCCGATACTCGACTGACATGTGTTTTTGTGTGCATAGTCAATCTTATCACCATAAATCTTTAAGTTGGTAATATTTCGCACCTTAATGGTCATTTATATCATTTTTATCTCGTAGGAATGCATACTTCCATATTGATATTCAATCTCTCACCCTGTATGTTAACTCTAAAGTTGTCCACAAAACACTTATTCTTTTGCTGCTCAAGTTTTGTTGGGTCTAGCCAAAGAGTAAATATCTAGATCTGTAATGATTCTCCCATTATTGAGTGTTTCAACCGTCAAGCTTTCGCGAGACAAGCCAGACTCACTAGTTATCTACATATCCAAGTTATACTTACAAAGGCTCAATTTTGATTTTACTTTTTTTTTTCTCTGTAATCTTATATGTAGAACATCATTCCCTTAAGCTTTCTAGATAACCCTTCTAGTGAGCTTTAGGCCGATGGCTCCCAGGTTTGACAGACCTTAGGGCACCAAGTGTTGAGAACTCTTACGAACTTTATCACTCGAGTCAATTAGGCTACGAAGAGAGGTATAAGATAATACAAGTGTAATGCATTTTATTTTTTTTGTGCAAGATAGATATGCGGAGATTAGATTCCTAGCACCCATTCAATACCTAGATTCCATCTGGTAGCCAAATACACTTCACACAAATATTACTCATGCACGAAATCAACACCTATCTAAATACGTCTCCCCTTGGATTAACCACCCCCAAACTATCATTTCAACTGGTTAAGTAATTGAGTTTTTCAATTGGCGGTCTTGGTTTTCACAACTTAAGTTCACTATTCTTTCATTGTATTCTATTTAATGAACCAATCCAAAGTAATGATATTCATGACCATTGTGCTCACAATTAATCACATCTCACATGGATAAGTATAGTACATATAAAAAAAGCATAAGTAACATCACATAATCATAATTCATGAATCGATAATAGTTTTAAATAAATATCATCATTGGCTGACAATGCTATCCAACACATAATTTTTTTATATAATCAAAAAACACAAATGAAATGACTGCACTCCCAAACTATAAAATACACAGTGTCCTCAATGGGTGCAGAAGAAAGCACAATAAATAAAAAAAGAAATAGTATACTCGATTGCGAAAACATGGAGACACCATCAGACTGTTATTCGATCAGTAAGCATCGAGAGGTGATTCTTCATGACACATTTACCGTTGTGCAATCCTAAATGGAGAAGATGAAAATGTAAGAAGTTAGACCTAAATTGCAATGAATATGTACCTCTCTATGATGAAACTATTTTTTTTGGAACGACGATGCCTAGCCTAAGTCAGAAAATTTAAATTTGCTGAATTACTAAAAATCAAGAAACGTGCTCTAATTCCTAATGCATTCATAAATTTTACGTGCAATACATTTAATAGATAAGTGATAGAAATATGGGCTGCCTCCCATTAAGCGCTCGGTTTAAAGTCTCGAGCTCGACCTTTCATAAGTATCACTCATGGATGCTCGAATTTGGCTTTGAAAATCTTGCATTGCTTGCAATTACCAGCTTTGTAAAACTTATTCTTTGTTATCTTCTGACTGAACACTATTAAGAAATGAATCCATTAAATGATTTTTTTAATCGCGAAAGATTAAACACAAGCAAAATACTTCAATTGCCCTTTTCATCTTTAATTGCTCCAACTAGTCCACCTATCTCTACATCCGATTTGTACTTTTCTTGGCTAATTTAACCACTTCATCAACTATAAAGCACAACCCTTAAGATCAGCTTGCATTTTTCAACATCAATAAGAGCTCGACTTATCGGTAGGAATGGTCGGCACAATATTATTGGCATATCCCGGTCCTCTTCGATATTAAGGACAATGAAGTCAATCGGGAAGATAAATTTATCCACCTTGATAAGCACGTTCTCAACCATACCTCGTGGGTTCTTGATTGATATATCAGCAAGCTGCAGAGACACATTGCTTGTCGAGCTCGTGCTTCTACAACCTCTGAGGAAAAGGAATTGGTGGCACATAAGTTTTGATAGGAATTGGTGCTATCGCTTTTGACGATTCAACGGATAGATTTGAATTTTCTTCTTTTGATTGCGCATATTGTTTCTCGGTCTCTTCTTCCTCAAATACCAACTGTTTGTCCTTTTTCTTTGGCCTTTTCACGTGAATATCTGTTAGTTGTACCCTGCTCCTAGTAGTGATTATATTTACCTACTCTTTTGGATTTTTCACTATATTGTTAGGCAAAGTGTCTAGTGTCCTATTTGACAGTTGCAGGGCTAACTGGTCAATCTAAGTCTCTAACTTCCTAATAGACGTCTGTTGATTCTGATAGTTTGTGTCATGCCGCTCCAATATTCTATCTATTTTTTGCATATAGTGTTGAAACATCTCCTCCAAACTTGGTCTTCTTTCTTGTTGAGCATTATCGGCATTGTCATTTTGTTGATTCTCAAACCACCTGAAATTTGGGTGTTGTTTCCATACTAGATTGTATGTTTGCGAGAATGGATTGTACTGTTGACTTGAATTATTTTGCACAAAATTTACTTGTTCGTTTGGACTGGCCAACAATATACAATCTACAGTATAATAAGTTGCCACACAATTTTCACAAAGCGAGCTTGCATGGACCGCATTTACACCATGTGTTTGTGCTTTGACCAAAAGTTCTACTTGCTTCGTTAGTGCCACAACGTGTGCATTAGTGCATGATGTATTTGTCAATCTCATGTATACATGCTGTTTTCTTTGGAGCTACACGATCAGATGAAAACATGGTATGTGTCTTCGCAATCAATTCAAATAGCCCACATGCTTCATTGACATTTTTATTTGTAATGGGCCTGTTTGCTAAAGAGTCCACTATAGATTTAGATTGAGGAGATAGCCCAGAGTAAAAGTATTGAGTTTGTAATCCCTTTTTAATACCATGATTTGGATATTTTTTGAGCAGGTCCTTGAATCTGTCCCAAGCATCGTGATATCGTTTCCCATCTAATTGTTGAAAAATAGAGATCTCCAGCTTTATCTTGGCCACTTTAGCTGGTGAAAAGTACATAGTGCAGAATTTTCTAGCCAAATCGTCTCAAGTTGTGATACTAGCATGTGGTTCAAAGTCCAACTATTCTAACACTCCATCCCCTCAATGTGTGGGGAAATAATCTAAGTCTGATGGCATCATTATTCACCTATTTGAAACTGAAAGTTATGGCTTATCCATAAGAATCTGGAAAGACGAGTATTCAGATTTTCACGCGCCTTTCTATAAAAATTGTAGGTTATTGCTGAAGAGATTAATTAGATCGGCTCTTAATTGAAAGTCATGCCGACTAAAATAAAGTTAAACTATGCTTGAACGATGAGGAGCTGCTGCCGGAGTTAAGAATTGAGTCATTGTCATATTTCCATCGTCTTCTTTTTCTTCTTCATCATTATGTTGTTGATTTTGCTAAGCTGCCAATCGGGCTGCTTCTATGGCGGCGGCCCTGGCGGCCTCTTGTTCATCTTCTCTTCTAACTTTTGCATCTGTCATTGGAATGTTTTTGCTTATGGTTATATTCTTTGCGACTTCATGTAAAGTGCGTTCAATCTTAGGATTGAAAGTCTCAAGATTGCCTCATTGTGAACGAAGCATGCAACAAACACCTTTTCTGTAAAAAGAAAACAAAGAAGAAAAATAAAAATATAATAACAAAAATAACAATAACAAAAAATAAAAATAAAACTAACACTAATAATTAATCTAAATTAATATCAAATAAGAATAGTCTCCGGTAATGATGTCAAAAATTTATTGTAAAAATTATTAATTACAAGTGCATAATATCGCAAATAAATAATAAAATAGACTTATTGAGTCCGGATTATCGTTCCCACGAAAACTATCCTATTTAGATACTAGCTCAAATAATTTTAATCCTAATTTATTTAAACTCTTTGAACTAAGTTGATTTGAAGATTTAAAATATAATTATTAATTCTAGAAAATAGTGTGAATACAAAAATCAAGAATTTATCAAGTATATTTATTAAAGAATTTGGATTCACGAGTTCACCATAGTTGTTATTTCTAATTTCTCCTCTCAAGATTTATTCTTAATGTTGTATTCGGTTGAATTCATGAATTTAATCTAATTTACCTCTCCTGATTTCAAATTAGTTCTATCTAATTAAATCAACTCACTATATCTCTATGTGAAGTCAAAATAATCCTTAATTAATTGCATTAAATCTCATAAGAATTCAATTTAAGACCACAACAATAACAAAAGCGTGTCTCTACCATTTATCCAATTGCTGGATTTTACTACGTAGTTTAAATTAATAACTCATCTCTCGATTTGTTATAATCTACAATTCAATTAAATAATGGCCAATTATTTTAAGCATTAAGAGAAGAAGTAAAATCAATACGTTATTAATTTATAAGCAAAACTTGAGAATTGAAATTAAAGAATTTACACTAGGTTACTTCGTTCATCCAAAATATAAATTTAGCTACTCATAATTCGAGAGAAAGAAAAGTTGAATAGTTTAGAATACATAACCGGATCTAAATAAATGATGAGAAAAAGTTGAATATCTTGCACCAAAAATTCGTCGTTTTCACGTACCAATCTTCAAGATCCTCTTCGTTCTTTCTCTCTTTCTCCTTTTGTTGTCTATTCTTTTTTCTCTCTGATTCAACAACCTCAATCTGACATAGATTAGGTCTTTATATAGTATCAAGCCTCTGTGACTTGTTTTAATTCAAAAAGAACACAAATAACCCTGAGTTTTAACTTAAAAATCCAAAACATAACTTAAGCGAGCCGTAGTTTTTGCCGCGGTTTTCAAACAGCTGCTAGACCGTAGTATACATAAAATTTATTGTTTGGTCCCAAACTTTCAAAGTTGCACATTTTGGTCTATGAACTTTTAAAGTTGTACATTTTGGTACTTTTTTTGCTCCAAGTATTTCAAAATTTATCTCAAAACTTTTAAGAGCTTCCAAATTGGTCCCAAAACCTCATTAGTCATCCGAATTAGGTATTTCACAAGTTTCAAAAGTGTACAATTCAGTCTTCAAACTTTTTGTAAGTTAAAATCCACTCCCGAAACTTTTGATATTCTTCCAATGGCCCTTTTAATGGTTCTTATCACTCCCATGCTATCATGTAAATCTTCAAACTCTTTCTATCAACTTTTATTTATCTCGAATTCTCTCTTTTTGCTTAATTACCTCTCTTTTTTAGTTTTATTTACAATGAGAATATTTATACTAAATTAAGTAGAAAGCTACTTAAATTACAATAATATATCAAGTTTATAAGATATGATAAACATGTAAAATACACTTATCAGTCACTTTTAAAGTGATCGTTATAAAAGTGACCATTTGCCCAACGGTCATAAATGTGACCATTTTGGTCCCCAAATTAATTTTTATTATTAAAAATGTTCAGATTTTTACTCATATATAAACCCCTCTCCATTTTTTCACGACACTCAATCTCTTCAATTTCATAGTAATATATTCTCCATAATAGCTCATTTATTGTACAGTCTATAGTTTATTGTCTCAAAATTTGCTTATTTGAGTTATTTTTGTCTCATTCTAGTACACAACATTGTCTTTATTTACATTTTTACTACCTCCATCTTTATTCAAAATGGATTACACTCAAGAAAATGGTCACCATATAGGTGATGATTTCAGTGGTCGCAATGGAATTCTAATTCCAACCGATTTTGGTGATGATTATAGGAGCAAGAATCCAATTGATTTGGAAGATATTGAATAATATATTGAAACAGACACAATATAATAACTAGTTCGAGCAATAAATGACGAGCCAAAAAACAAAAGGTTATGTGTTGAGAACATTTAAAATTAGTGCTGAGTGGTACAACAGCATACGGATAGCCAAAGTACAAAGCAGTGTGTAAACACTACAAAGAAAAGTTTTCGTGAAAAAAAAATTAGAGACAGGACCCATCAGAACAGATACTACCCAATGTGTCTGCTTGAACATGAAGGGTTGGATACTAATAAGACGCAACTCTATTTAGGATCTCCTAGTACAACTTTTAGTACTGGTATGAATCTAAACAACTGGACGTATTTACAAAACAACATGCAGACCAAAGAGATGGCGATGTTAGTGGCAAGTGGTGAGTTTCCGCATAATTTAGTGGAAAAAGTTCACTTTACCAACTTTATACAAAGGTTACTCAAAACCAGGTACAAACTATATTCTAGAAACACTTTTCGTTTAAACACTATTAGCCTATACAATAAAAAGAAAGAAAAATAAATGATTTAAATAAATAGTCTGATGATTTTTCATTTACTTCGGACTTATGGTCTAGTAATAACCATAAATAATATATAGCTGCCATTGCACTATATAAATAAATATTGGATCATACATAAAAAGATTATTGCCTTCAGAGTAATTGATATATTCACAATTGAAATAATATTTTTAATATTTTAATGAGTATTATTCGCGAATTAAATTACAAAAATAAATCTGCTTTCACTTTTGACAATGGTGCGCCCAACAATATAGTAATTGAAAGATTAGTGAATCAATTAAATCTCGATTTTGGTAGTATATTATTTCATTTTCATTGTATATGTCATATTTTTAATTTAATTATCAAAGATGGACTAAAATTCATAGACCAACAGTTACAAAAAATTAGGTATGCTACAAATTTTATAACGGTCTCAGCTGTCTGAAAACAAGTATTCGATGGTCTGAGTGTAGAAAATTCACTTGCTGTAAGAATATTCGTCACAGATGTAGGCTATAGATAGAACTCTACTTATCTTATACTTCAATTTGTAGATGTTATGAACATTGCATCGCAACATATTATAATAGTCGATGCTCACATGATCCTGAGTATGATTTGCAATGATATGATTGAGAAATTTCATCCCATGTGAGAATTTTGTTTGAAAGTTTTATTTGATGCTACAAACGCATGTTCGACATATACTATTACTATTAGACTGGTCCATTAGTTCTTAACTTTATTATATTATTAATAATTTTGATAAGTATAAAGAATTTCTAACTTTTCTAATATTATAGTAGAGATATAGGCTAAGTTTAGAAAATATTGAGAAGAATTGTCTATGTTATTTCTATTAGTGTTTATAATCGATCATATATTAAATTTAAAGGGTACAAAACATGTAGTGTCTGTAATTTTAAATAAATTAGCTTATGAAAATCCACTAACGTACGATAATCTAAAAATAAGTTTATGTGAGATTTACGAGATATACGCAGAAATGACCGGTAGGAACATTAGACTACCCTTGAACCATATCTTCTTGGTCGTCAAGTAACTATAACGATTTATGAAGTTACCTTAGTTCAGTTAAGGGAACTCAACATTTTAGTAGTTGTTCTTCTTCCTTTTCCCGTGCTACAATTGTAGGAACATGTACTAGTGACGTACTATTAGAGATATTTAGGTATTTTACTTACAACGTGATTAGTATGTTAGATGGAGAAAAGAGAACAAATTTTGATATAATAAGATGGCGGAGACAAAATGAGCGTTAACATCCAACTGTTTCTATTAGATCACGTAATCTACTAACAAATCTGATATCTTCAGTGGCATTGTACTCTGATTTTAGTACAGGTGGCAGGATTCTGCCTGATTACAGATTAAGACTTAAACCAGATATATTAGAGAGTTTAATGTTTTTAAAAGACTCGAGGAGCCAGAGCTTCGTATCCAATGTAAAGTATACAAAATAATAAAAGATGAATTTGAATGAAAAGTAGACATAATTTGTAAATTCCGCCCCCTTGACAAATTCTACCCAAAGAGTAGTGGCATACAAAGACTATTTTGGGCTTGTTCAGTTTGAATTTTGGCATAACAATGGTTTTTTTGGACTTGAGATTTTTGCCTTTTAAAGTTTTTGAATGTGAATGGCTATTTTACCTTTAATAAACACAATATCATTTTAAAATAATAAGGATAATATAGTTATTTTACCTTCAACAATTTTGAAAAGTAAAAAATCTCAAGCCCAAAAAATCAAACCGATCAAGCTCTTTGTCTATTACCTTGAATTAACAAAAAAAAAAAAAAAAAAAGAAACAAATACAAAAAAGTTAAATGAAAATGACAAAAAAAAAAAGAGAAAGATTTAATTTTTTTTAATAAAAATATCCTCAACTCTTCTTCAATGACCCACCGTACCATCATCCATCCCTCGAGCTCCGAACCGCCGGCCCCCCAATCCCAAGACTAGTGGCAACGATGATGAACCACCACACATAAGCGTCTCCACCACCGATTTCTTCATCTCTTTTGATTTCTTCATCTCTTTCTCTCTTCTTGCATATATGTAATATAGATACATAATATACAACACCACCAAATCATTTACTTCTCACTATTTTCCATCCAAAACACACCTAATGCATCTCTTCAACATCTCCAACTACATGTAATTCACCTGCACCAATCTCATTCCTTTGCAATATTCTCTCTTCATACCAACCCACATTCCTAAACCCATCCAATAATTTTTCCCATTTTTTCACTACCACCAACATTCTGAATCCCAAAATTTCATCTTTTCCACTTCCGGCCATAGACCCAATTCCTAAAATGCTTTAGAGTTTGCTTGAGAGTTTTGTAGTACCTGTTATTAGAGTTTTTTAAAGTACCAGTTTTGGGCATTTATAAGTTGAGCGACTTTGGATGGTTTTTTTTAGCGGTTTTTTGAACGATCATACCCATGTTTGAGAGTTTATTATCTAACAGTTCTAAAAGTTTTTTATGAGAATCAAATTACATATATGCCCACATATAAAAAATTAAATTAAATTTTAAAAATTTTATATATCCACATATCATTGAAAATATAAAATTAAATATATATTATTGTATGTGTTTTTTTTTTTTCTTTTGTATATGTTCTTTTATTTTTACAAATATTAAGTTTGGGATAGTTTTGAAAATAATTGTTTGAAGGGGGTAAAATTGAAAGAAATTTTGAAAAACGGTAAAAAAAACTATCAATTTGGGAAGATTGAGAGATACACTCCAAATTACACTACACTAGTTTTGGGTGGTTTAAAACCCATAAGTGGTTTAAAACCTGTCAAAAATTGGTACTTCAAAAAACTAACAATCACCAATTTTCTCAAACGTTCATAAACGGTACGTACCACTCAAAATTGGTAAAAACAAAAACTCCCAAGCAGGCCCTTAAAGAGCAGGAACTGGGACTCAGAGAACATGGTGTAAATGAGGTATGTAACAGGGTGTTCTGATATCGGTTGCGAATGGAGGCACCGGAGGTGCTCGTGGCGGCGTTTGAAAATACCATGGCAGCACTCTGCTTACTTCAAAATCATTATGGTCCACCAAAAGAGGGCCAATATTGATGCGGAAAATGTTGGCGGTTTTGGCAGCTCACGACTCTACATCAATGATTGGTTGTTTTCTTGGTTGCTACGAAGGCGGCAAGTGATGGTTGTAGATAGTGGTAGTTGGTTTTGAGTTTTTGGTGGAGGTAATGGGATTTTTTGGTGGAGGTAATGGGATTTGTTCTGGTGGTTTCTGAAGGAGAGATAGGGGCAACTGAGATCCATGTGTTGCTGTTATTGGTGGTTGGCGGAGATTGTGTTGGCGGCTTGGTGTTGTAAAGAATACTTCTTTATTTTTGTCTTTTCTTTTGTTTATTTTTTTTTCATTTAACTTTTTGTATTTGTTTTTTTCTCTTATTTAAGGTTATGGATAAAATAGATATTTTAAACTATTTCAATGACTTCTATGAGAATTTGGAGATGAAGGGTGCCAATAAAATTAGCTAGGAATATATTTCAAACTTTTATTAAAAGTTGGAATGAAATATGTAAAACACCTATAAATATCTCAAGTGAACCTTTATTGAGTTTTCATAAGTTGAGTTTTGAACAATTTAACCATTTTTGTTGAAATTATATTTTACATGGCATTTGAATGTTGTAGTTTGACTAACAAATTTGAAAATTAATACATAAACAATAAGAATCAACTCAAAAGCATCTGCAATAGTAACAAATCACTCTCTTTTCATTATATCAATAGTACACTCCTTAACCATAAATTTCTCTAATGAAGTCAAATTATTCCTTGAATTAAATTTGTTAAATGAGATTACAAAAGATGAGGCCAATAAGAGTTTATTACCACCATCATAAACAAAAGTAACGAAAATTACGAGGTAGAAAAATTATCAACAAATAACTACAAAGTAAATTTTACTTGTAATAATTTTGGAGTGAATTAGATTTTTCATCAATACAAAGTTGCGTAAATCTTTTTCTATCTATATGGTTACATTGGAAGGAACCAATAACTATTTAACAAATTGTGTAAATAAATGTAATTCATAATTCTCATATTAAAAATGCAGTTTTACATATTAAATATTGAGAAAGTTCGGGGAAGTTCTCTTCTTCAGGTGGTGTTAATGATATGCCTTATGTATAATCGTTGATGGGGTGTAAAATCTTTGTTAATTAATTTATTTAGCATTCAATTGACAAATTGGAGTGCTTTTGGATGTCCAGCTGTAGGGCCCATCACTGGACCCGACTGCTGAAGAAATTAGAACACGAATGGATAAATAAGATGTGTAATGTCAAAATGCCCCTATAAGTGATTTGGTAGTCTTCGTGCTGTTGTTGACCATTTTTCAAATAACAAGGTCAGGCTGAAATTCACAGCCGCGGTCAAAGGTAAAAACCCGCAAAAAGAATTTATTGCTTATAGAAGACAAACAAACTTCCCCGGCTGATAGAATTATTTGAACACGATCCCTTTCTAATAAAACGACAAGCCAATTCAAATTTTAATGCAGTAATACTATCACCAGTGATAATCATGTCATCAATATATAACAAAAGTAGAACACGACCAACGGAGGTGCATCTAGAGAACAAAGTAGAATCATGATGGTTGAGGATAAAGCCAAGAGATGCAATAACAGTAGAAAATCTCTCAAACCAAGTGCGAGTTGCATGTTTAAGGACCATAAAGCACCTTCTTAAGTTTGCAGATATATCCAAGATGATGGGAGACATCATGAGGAAGAACCATATAGACGTCCTCATGAAGAGTCCCATTCAAGAATGCATTTTTAACATCTAACTGAGAGAGATCCAACCAGCAAATAGAAGCAACTGCAATAAGTGTAAGGACCGTAGTCATTTTTGCAACAGGAGCAAATGTCTCCTCATAATCTAGACCATATTGCTGACTAAATCCCTTACCAACTAACCTAGCATTGTAGTGCTCAATCGAACCATCAGATTTGGTCTTGATCTTATAGACTCAATGAGAACCAATAGCATGTTTACTTGAGGTAATGAAACCAAATCCTAAGTGTCTGTCTTATGTAGAGCAGAGAGTTCATCAGCCATAGCCTGTTGCCAAAGAGGATCTAGAATACCTTCTTTATAGGAAAGGGGTTCAGAAAGTTTGTGAATAGACATTAAGAAACAGCAAAAAGATTTTGAATAACAAGAACAAGTAAAATTGGGTAGCTGAGTAAACTTATGAATACATAGAGGATATCGAGGAGAATTAGGAGGAACAACAATCTCATGCGGTGCTTGGGAGGCCGCAGAAGGAGTTGGGACATCATGAGTCAGCAAATGTCTACATGTAGTGCATGAATGATCAACAACATAAGGGGTACGAAAAGGTGGGCTATCGATATCATCAGAGAAAGGATCAAGACGAATGAGATTAGTCTTAGTTACATTATGAGTATTATCAGAAATAGAAAAGAATGGAATATGCTCAAGAAACACTACAGGATGGAAAACATATAATTTTTAATCAATAGGATCAAAATAATGATAACCTTTTTATCCTTCCCCATATTCCAAAAAGACACAAATAGTAGAGCCTTAAGTCAACTTATTACGTTTCTTACTTGAGAACGAAGGACAAAACAAGTGCACCTAAAATGAGGGATTTTTTAAAACACAAGTTTATTACCATGGGTTTCTCATACACTGCCTTCGAATCAAACAAGTGATAACCCGTGAAAGTTCAAAAGAAATTCAAAATGAAATATATGTCAATAGTAACATTTCGTCGAATTACTATTAGTCAGTACATTTACAAAAAAAATTCAATTATAGGGATTCTTGGGAATTGCAAAGTGACTTCTTAGCACACAAATGCAATGCGAAGAACAAATTGGAAATTCAAATTGTAACAAATAAGGTCAATCAAACCAATCAATTCGTAAAAGGTGGCAATTAATTGCTATAATACTTACCTACATTATTTAGGACATGTTCGGTGGCCATTTTTGTATAAAAAAACCTATTTTGCATTAAATGATGGTGGGCCTCCCTTATTTTTGGCGTGGAAAACTGGGATTGAATTTGATACATTCAGATAATGAAAATTGACAATTATACCCTTCTTATTTACGGACCAATTATTTCCACAACAAAGTCCAAATAATAACTCACAGTGAAGAAATGTTTGTCATGCTCTTGCTTTCCATAGATTTCAGTGCTTATGTGAATTTAGGACAATACAATCAGATCAATCAAAGCGGACACGAGATAAGTTATCTTCTATAAATGGCGTACCATTTTTTGTAAGATAAGGCATGCATAGTTCTTGTAAAAAATTAAAGTTGGTGCATTAAGCAAACCACACGCAGCCATCTTCACATTAATAAGTTCTCATAGATAAATGATCAATTTGTGTTCGATTCAGTACGTATTGCCAACTCTGACGATAACAGCTTTGACGACAACGACATAGACAGATTGTAGCAAGATATAAATTTGTGGCTCGAGTATTGTCGTGCTACTCAAAGCATTGTTAGAGATTACCTGCAACATTGTCGGGTTAGAATTTGAAGATTTCTGAATGCATGAAATGGGCACATTTTCCTGGTCAAAGCACTACAAGATGATCCTAAAATAGCATTCCAAGACTTTTAGATGTATTCTCCTACGTTTGTAAATTTTACGCACTTACTACTTGATGAGTTTGGGCTTTCTAGCAGACCCAACGTGGATATTTATGAACAAGTATGTATGTTCATTTGTATTCTATCACATGGAAAAGGGTATCGGCAACTGTGTTATATGTCTGGGCACTCATTTGATACAATATACCATTATTTCACCGTCGTTCTTTGCGCAGTGGTCGCCCTGGGAGCAAGAATAATAAGACTTAAAAATATAGCCAACTAGAAACTCATCGGCTTGTCAATTCTTGGTGTAATACTCACTCGTAAATGATTGGTGTCAGAATTTTCATTTTTCACTTTTTATGCTTTTTTTTTCTTTTTTGAATTTAATTATCCATGTAAGAATTAGGAATTCCTCTTCCAACTCGTCCTAGAATGGGCGTTATGGCAAAAAACAAAAAGAAAACAAAAGTAAAAATTTGTCCAATAGTAACAATAACTGAATTACAATGAAAGTCCAACTGGGCATAGGCCATGTCCAAACAAGTATCCCAGCTTCCAGGTGAGTGCATTTTATGGAATGTAATCGTAATGCTATTGTTGATGTGTATCCCAATCTTGGTTATAATAAAAATAATTCAAATGCCACAAATATTAGGATTGCATTGGGGCGATTGATGGAACACATGTCAAAACGGTGTTATTGCTGATGAGCGACTGCATTTCCTAGGTTGAAAAGGCTACCACACGCAAAATGTACTGGTGGCATGTAACTTTAATCTCTGCTTCACATTTTTCCTTTCTGGAACGACTGGAAACACACATGATAGCCGAATTTTGGCTAGGACTATTCATAATCCTAATATTAATTTTCCATTGTCGGCCAATGGAAGGTATTATCTGGTCAACTCTGGTTTTGCTCATAGGACTGGATACATGGCCCCGTATAAGGAAACGACATCAAATATCATTTTCAAGAGTTCCATTTGAAAACAAGCGACAGTTGACGAAGGTTCAGGGATGCGCGTAAGCATTTCAACTTCAAACACTCGTCTTTACATAATGTAATTGAATGTGCCTTTGGTGTGTTGTAGAATATGTAGACAATTTTGGATCGTATGCTGCGTTATCCTTTTCGTAAACAGACCGTAGTGGTTGTACAAGCAATGATGGTCCAAAACTTCATTCAACGGGCAGGCCAGGATGACCACACATTTCGTACTTCGACAGAGGTAGTAGAAGCAACCAATATTGATTTGCCAGACAAGATAGAGCAAACAGCGGCGGATTACAATGCGCCACATATCTTGAACACGAAATGGGATCAATATTGGGATTCCATAGCGTAAAAATTGCGCTAGTCACTAACAAAGCCATTGGAGGAATGCCACAAGTTTTGGGAGTGAATTTTAACTTATAAAAACTTTGAGGACTAAATTGCACACTTTTGAAAATTTTGAAAGATCAAAATTCAAATGTGTAAAGAGGTATTTGGACCAATTTGTAACCTCTTGAAAGTTTGGGGATGAATGTTAAGGAAGATTTTTCACAAAAAGGGCTATAATATATAATATTAAAAGTTGAAGGACCTACTTGCAAATTTTCCAAAACCTGTGTTTGAATCGCTAACCGCAGTAAGCCGTGGTAAACAGCAAATGCTTGTTTTCCGCGGTCCAATCATGGTTTGCATGCTGCAGCTATTCAAACAGCTGCAGCAAACTGCAACCCGGCAGCGGCAGACGGTAGCATTTTTTTTCGTGAATTCTTATAGTAGTTATCTCAAATCCACGATACATATGAGTTCAGTTAACAAATGGTTAGATTAGTTATATTGCAATGATGTATGTTGTGTAGATATTTTGGCCTATCCTGTCTTGGATAGCATGTGCGAAATTCATAGAATAAGTAGCAAAAATGAAAAAATTTATGTTAAGGGACGTTGGTGTTTTTTCCCAAGGAATAGGGGTGGGCGTGGTTCGGGTTGAGTCGGTTTTGGGCCCAACCCGACCCGAACCGATTTAAAATCGGTTTGGAGTAATCCAAACTGAAAAAAAAATGAAAATGGGCCCGAAACCAACCCGAACCGACTCAGGTCGGTTCGGGTTTTCGGTTTCGATCGGGTTCAAGAACAAAAAAATTTTTTTTTTTTTAAAAACCGAGTCGGTTTCGGGTTGGGTTTTACCCAACCCGAAATCGACCCGACCGGGCCCAAAAACCGACCCGAACCAACCCAAGTCGGTTCGGTTCGGTTCGGTTAGTCGGTTTTTTAGTTTTTTTGCCCACCCCTACCAAGGAAGATAACACTGTTTATCATCATCATCTTGGAATATATATACAAATACATGTATGTATGGAGAGATAAAGTGTTAGTGCTCGAAACCCATTTTTCCACACACCAAATTGAAGGGTATAAATGTAAAAAGGTGCTCTGTCAAAATTGTCGTAAGTGGCAAAGGTAAAGTAGTTGAAAAATGTCAGTGCTAACTTTATTAGGTGGCCCACCATCATTTAATGCAAAAATGGATTTTTTTTCCTGAAGAATGGCCACCGAACATGCTCTTAAGATCTCATAAGATAATCACCATTTTCTATATGTGATTTTCTCAACTAACATCACCATCTTCGGTACTTGCTACGACACACTCACGAAATTACCTCACCTATTTTCTGAAGTTGAAGCTGCTAAGCATTTTCCACATGTGGTTTGTTTACCAATTTTTACTGGTGATTTGTAAAGTTCATCTATCTACCGAAGGTACTACTCGTATGAATTTTCTAGAAATAGAATAAATGGTACTATTTGCAAAAGTGAGTTTGAATTTCATTCATTCATTTTATGTATTCCAACTATGTTATAAGATACTACGATTTTGAAAAAGTTAAAATGAAGGTAAGAAAAAGATGTTAGGAATTGACACGAGATCTTTGTTCAGAGAAAAATAACGAAACAAAAAAAAATATAAAATATAGAGAAAGATTTATGGACTGTTAAAACTTTCACTATATGAAAATTATTTCAATCATATAAAATTTCACTTACTCAAAATTCTCAAGTATCTTAAGAAAAATAATATCCTAAAATTTACCATACACACCAATTTCTACCCTTTGCACAACCCACAAAGGCAACAAGAAAAACTATTTACTAAACTTACAATTTTTCTCTAAAAAAAGCCTCAAGACACATATACAAAAGAGAATAAACTATGTCAATTTATAATTAATTTATGTCCTAATTTTCTTCCAAGTTTCAAGTGTCAAGATGTCCAAGATTTGAAACTTATTCAATTTTAGTCACCAAATATAATATAATATAATATCACATTTTTTCCTTTTCAACAATTGGTGAATCTTTTTGATTTTGGAAAGTTTTGATAAAATATTCCAACAATCTCCACTTTGACGAAAAACGAGTCAAAATTCAATAATCTCTTCCGCAACTCTTATCTCGATATTTAAACAAAAATTCATAAACTTTGACAATCTCAATTCTCAAAATAGAGAATTAACATACTCCACCATATAAGTATAATCACTTAAAAAATAACGAACTATAAGAATTTTATCGTCTCATGTCGAATAAATTTGTTGAAAAATTATGGTGCAACTCCCTTGCTTGACGTACCTGGAAGTTTATCAACCATCGACATCAATTTCACCACATACCTTGCATGAAAGTCAAATCAATATCCGTGTGCAAACATGTAGACCTACTAGTAGTAGCACATCATCTATCATAGAAACTAGTGCATGCCGCGTGAATGTAAATATTTACTCAACTGACATCACCGTCTTTTATAAAGAGAGATGTACTATCTGTATTTGATTTTGAGCAGTTAGCTGAGACTGCTCCACCATTTGGACAGTTTTTCCTCACGCGACCAGGTTGTCCACATTTCCAACAAGATACTTTCTTTTTCATGGAGTTACTCTTCTTCTACTTTTTGGCAACAAGTAACGAGTTTTCAAATAAAATATTACTTCCACTACTCAATATTCTTTCTTTAGAAATTAACTTACTGTAACTTCTTCAAAAGCAACAGTTTCTTTTCCATACATCAAAATTGGTTTTATGTGTTCATATGAGCATGGAAGAGACCAGATGAGTCTTAACTCTTTATCCTCGTCATCAATTTTAACTCCAATAGCATCCAGTTCAAAAACGATCCTATTGAGAACACTCAAGTTATATGAGATTTTTGTACCTTTATTCATTTGCAAAGAATGAAATTGTTCTTTCAAGTACAATCGATTGGAAAGACTCTTTGTTTGATACAACTGTTTAAGTATTTTCCAAAGTTCCTTTGCAGTAGATATTTAATGAATATTTGCAAGAACATTTTTTGTTAGATAGAGACGTATCATACTTGTAGCTTTCAAATCTAAATCTTCCCAATCCTTATCTCTCATACTGGAATTTTCAGTATCTTTGTTGGAAATATGGTTCGGTTTTCCTTTCAAAACCTTGTGTAGTGCAGACTGAATCAAAACATCATTGACTTGTATTTGTAACAAGCTAAAATTGATTCTCTGTCAAATTTATCCACTTCATTTTTGATAGACATATCTTCTCTGTGCGTCAACACTCTAAACGACCTGATGCTCTGATATTACTGTTGGGAATTGAGACCAAATCTTTTGTTGCCTACAAGATTTTTATTCAGAGTAAAATAACAAAATAGAAAAATATAAAAGATAGAGAAAGATTTATGGGTTGTCCAAGCTTTCAATATATGTAAAATCGTTACAATCACATAGAATTTCACTCACCAAATTCTCCAAGTATCTTAAGAAAAATATATTCTAAACTTTACCACACCCACCAATTTTCACTATTTGTACAACCCACAAAAACAACAAGAAAATCTATTTACTAAGTTGACAATTTCTCTATCAAAAAATTCTCAAGACATATATACAAAAGATAATAAATCACGTCAATTTATAGTTAATGTATAACCTAAATTTCTTCCAAATTTCAACTGACAAGGTGTCTAAAATTTAGAAACTTGTTCAATTTTAGTCACCAATTATAATGTAATATAATATCATATTATATCTTTTCATTTTCAACAATTAGTGCTTCTTTTTGATTTTGACATTTTTTGAGAAAATATTCCAACAAAAGACCGTTGGCAGTTTTCTATTAAAAATTTCGTGTTGTACTTATCTACTGGAAAGACTGCTCAGTGCCCATATCAGTTGAAAACAGATCCCTCAATTTTCTAGAACCCAGCCCAACATATTTTTGTCTTAAATATAGTTTTTTTTTTTATTTATGGGTTGTAGTGTAGCCAAATTTGTAATATACGCACACATCGCAATTCAATTTGTAAGTGGGGTGGGGTAGGGAAGAAGAAAATACTTATTTGTTTTTTTTAATTGTTTGAAATAATTGAATATGAATAGACAATTTTGCTCTTGTTAAATTGGTCAAATTTACTTCACGATACTTTTGGTCAACTAACCAACCTTTGGAAAAAATCTGTTCAGACTCCAAAAGTCATTTTGGCACACATATATTGAAGGACGTAGGTGCTAAGAGTAAAAGGTTTGTTGACTTGGCTGTAACGTCCCAGATTTTCTTAACATGGAGGGTCACTAAAATAATCTCTAAAATATATTTTACGACTCTAAAATTATTTCCCGTGCCTTGAATGATTTTAAAAATATAACATTTGCAGAAAATACAAGTGTGCAAAGAAATATGATTTTTCTTTAAGTTTCCATGGTTTTGCCAAAACCATGATATGTGTCGCCACAAATTATTGGACCATACAAAAAAATTCCAAACATCCCAAAATTTTACTGTAGATATTTGAGAATACATACTACAACATGTTAAAATTTTAAATCTTATCTACTTCGTTTGATAGGTGAAAATGATAGTAGAAATTGCTTGAATAACTGTCTCAGATGCCTTAAGGCAGCCCACTAAAATGTTCATAAAAATTTCATACGATGGTATTTTTGGGTGATTCCAATTTATGTTATTAGACCACATATAGGTGTTTCCATATCCACTAATTTCACTCAAAAATTCTAACCGTAGCAAATGTTATGATTTCTCAAAGTATGGACAGTAAGATGAAAATTTCAGAAACGTGAAACTATGCATTTCTAACTCGAAACTTTTAACGGCAAAGGAACTGGCATCTCTTTTTTCATAAATATTAAATAATTAAATACTGAATCAAAGACTTAAAAATATTGTATATTCATCATAATTGACTCGATCATCTCAACGTCAAAACTTAAACTAAAAGGGAATTCCATGACAAGCTCGCTAGCTTACGCCGCCGCATCAACGCCAATCAAATCAATCTTAAAATTGTTCATTTTGGGGGTGAGTATTTCATAAGAAACACTCAACAGCAATACATACAACATGTGGGAAAATTATACGTAAACATAAAGGTAACATGCCATCATTTTAAAAGGTGCATATGAACATAAAAATTGGTAGTTGGCACCATATAATGTCATACGTGATTATCTTCAATCACTAACTTGTTAAAGTGATTAACTTCAATCTCTATCATAAAGTTCCTTCGTAATTAAGTTTGCATGGCATTTATATCACATCATAATTTTTCAAAGTCATTTAAAAATCGTAGTAAAAGTAGTAAATAAAACTACCTTAAAAACGATGCTTTTGTTGAGTTGAAAAGTGAGTGAAAATGGTCGTCCATTTCTCACTGCTGGGACCGAATTCTTGACAGAAAGAGAGGAAAACAGATGACAAAAATTGAAAGATTTATTGTTGGGACTTTGAGGCCGACAAGGATGAAGAAGGTTATGAAATTTATGGATCAAAACCAAGGCTAAAAGCCTACTGCTGGGACGAGATTGCTGACAGAAATGGAGATGAAAACTGGACTATTTTGGGGTTGTTAAATATAAGCTATATGGACCAAATTTTCTTGGAGAAATAGAGGCTATTGATGGCCGAAAATGGATGGTTAATAAGTGGACTTTTGTAGTGAAATGATACGAAAGAGAAGCAAGGCTAAGGTTCTTGTTGTTGGCCAAAACTCTGGAGAGAAAAATGGATCAATAGCTAAGAATTTGTGACTGAAAATGAAGGAAAAATTTGGATTTAAAGGGGTTGAATTCTGGAGAATATCCGGGGGAGAAAAGTAAATTCGTTGGTTAAAAGTGAGGAAAAAATGGGGTTGGAGTGAAATCTAGGACATTTTGGGGGTAAAAGAGAAGTTGGTTTCGTGGGTTAAAAGTGAGGGAAAATGGAAAGATTGTGGGAACAATTAGCTGATCATAGAGGGGCTGTTTTCAGGTGGAAGTAGGAGGAAAATTGTTGACTGAAAAATAGATTTGAGGGGACGTTTTTTTTCTTTTTTTTTTTTTTTTTTTGTGGGGACATGGGAGCTGTTTGGCTTCAAAGTAGATGGTAAATTATTGGCTGAAATTTGGGTCAGTTTTGGACAGCATAGTGGCCGGGTTATTGGCTAATTATAGGCGGATCTTTGGACAGAAATAAGTCGGGTGTTGGGCTATAGGAGACCGTATTTATTGGGTTTAAATGGGTTGACAATAATAAAAGAATGTTTAACGTGTGCGCTTAGTCTTTTATTTTTTATTTTAAATTGTTTGCATAAATTTATCAAGACACTAACTCAAGATAAATTATTCGATCTAAGAATTAACGAGGTTTGAATAAAATAATATTCCATATTCGTCAAATAAAATTTAAAGCGAATGTGGGCAACATTTAACATGACAAAAAAAATTATTTTTAAAACGTATTAGGAGTTTTGTAGCGACGCCGAAAGTAAATCTTTTATTTACTTGAAATTAAAATGCGAAAAATTTCGGTTGTTACAACCCTTCTCACTTAAAATAATTTCGTCCTTGAAATTTAATTTACATAGTTTACAAGGTCCAGGTACTTATCTAAAATATCTTCTTCTCTTTCCCAAGTGACCCCATCTTTCTCATGTCTTCCCCACTGAATTTTAACTAATGGGATCTCCCGATTGCTTAAAACATGGACATTTCTTTTTAGGATCACTGCATGTGCTTTCTCGTAAGTCAAATAATTCCTTAAATCCAAGGACTCATATTTTATCACATGTGTAGGATCATGTACGTACTTCATTAACATCGTAATGTGGAAAATGTCGTGCATTGCCGAGAGCTCGGGTGGCAATGCCAAACGATACGCCACATTTCAAATCTTTTCAAGAATTTTAAATGGGCTGATGAAACGCGGTCATAGTTTTCCTTTCTTACCAAAACGTAGTATCCCTTTCATAGGAGCTACCTTTTAGAAAAACTTTTTCGTCAACCCCGAATTCTAATTCATTTCTTTTTTTTGATTGGCATAACTCTTTTGACGGTCTTGTGCTGTCTTAATTCTGGACCTGATCTTGTCTATTGCCTCTACTGTTTTCTCAACCAACTATGGTCCTAAAATTCTTCTTTGGCCAACTTCGTCCCAACAAATTAGCAAACGACATCAATAACCATATAATGCCTCATATGGTGCCATGCCAATATTAGTTTGGAAGCTATTATTGTAAACGAATTCCACCAACGGTATGTGACCTTCTAATTTACTACCCAAATCCAAGACGCATGCTCTCAACATATCCTTAATGATTTAAATAGTGCGTTCTAATTGTCTGTCGGTCTGAGGGTGATAAGCCGTACTAAATTTTAATTTAGTACCCAAAGCTCTTTGAAGACTATTCCAAAAATTTGAGGTAAACCTCGGATCTCTATATGATACGATAGATGCTGGTATCCTATAAAGTCTAACAATTTATTTGCCATACAAATGTGCTAATTGTTCCAAATTGAAATTCATTTGAATGGGAAAAAAATGCACAGATTTTGTCAAACGGTCTACCACAACCCAGATGGCATCATGACCACTCGCCGATCTAGGAAAACCTACAACAAAATCTATTGCAATTTTCTCCAATTTCTACTCCGGTATATCCATTGGATTTAATGGCCCTGATGGCCGTTGATGCTCCGCTTTCACTTGTTGAAACACCAAATATTTTGATACAAAACGAGCTACAACTCCTTTCATGTTTCTCTACCAAAATGTATTAAACAGATCTTTATACAATTTAGTTCCCTCTTGGATGTGCGGCATAAGGAGCAAAATGAGCTTCAAATAAAATCTCATTTCTTAGACCTTTATCTTTCGGCACACATATTCGACCTTTGAACATCAAAGCTTTGTTCTCGGCTATTTCAAACTCTTTCCTCTATTCAGTTTCTACTTTAGTCCTAATCTTTTCCAAGAAAGGATCATCAATTTGAACGGTCATAATTCTTATCTTCAAGTGCCGACTTTACTATCAAACTTACTATCACTGCCGATGTCTACACCGGTGGTGCCAATACTTCAATTTTTATACTCTCAAAGTCCTTGATCAAATTATCTTGTGTCGATTACAATGTAGACTGTTAGCGATTTTGTATCTTTAATAATTTCGCAAGTGCACGGATCGCTCAAGTAGTAAAATAGATTTTGAGTCCAAGTATCGATCCCACGAGGATTTAGATAATTCAATTTAATCACGTTAACCTTAACCGAATCTAAAGAACCTTGAAAGATTTTGTATTTTATAACTAATTGAAAGGGTAAAATAAAAACAATTAAACAACTATTTCTCAAATAAATGAAAGATTAAGATTAACTAAAGATGAATTTAACTTTTAAAAAGGAAAGGCACTAGAATTCCGAATCCACTTGTAGTTGTTATTTCTTCTATCTTGATTCTTGGTCTTGACAAATTAATTCAATTATGAAGATCAATATCCCTAGATTGTTCAACAGTTTCTCTCGAATAAAGTTAAACCTATTCATATGCATGACTCGACTATATTTCTATGATGAATGCGAATACAAATGAAAGCATTAAATTTCCATGGATAATTAAAGATCACCTAAAGCATAGCGGTATATTTCTATCCCCTATCGGACTTTAAGATAATTAAAATAGCGTCTAGCATGCTTTCGACCTTTCGATAGTAAAACACACCACAACAATCAAACAATTACTACGTATATAATTGTAGATGCAAACAAATCAAAATTAATTATTCAAAACTATATTGAAGTAAAGTGTCAAGAACCAAGTCTCAAGATAAAAGAATTTAAACGACAAGTTTCATCGTAATTCTAGCGCTAATTAAACTAGCCTAGCATACTAATAATAAGAAAATAAGAAGGGGAAGAACACATGGAATTCATCATCCGGAAAAGAAGAAGACTTGAAAGAATAATTGTTCGTTCTTGATCTTCGTTCAATTCTTCAAAGAAGCAATCTTGATCTCCGTTTAATGCCTTCGTCTATGTTTTTCTCCCAAAAACTCAACAACCTATTATGAGTTAATAACTCATATATATACTACCCTAATGATACCTTAGAATATGCCAAAAAATATTCAGAAATCGTGGGCCAAAAGTTACCTAACTAGATTAGAATTCAAAAAAGGAAAAAAATCTCGCAGCAGCCAAATTTAGCCTGGGCGATCGCCCAGGGATCTGGTTTTCATTCTGCTTTAGGTGAACCCGGCTGGGCGCTCGCCCAGCTTGGGCGATCGCCCGGCTTACAAATTCCAATTATGCTGTTTTGATTCTCCAACTTTTCATAGTTTGTAATTTGGTCCTTCAACTTTTGATAATCTCCAATGTGGTCCTTCATCTTTCAATGATGTGCACTTTGGTCCTTCATCTTTCAATAATGTGCAATGTGGTCCTTCAACTTTTGATAATATCCAATTTGGTCCTTCAACTTTCAATTTATACCTCTTTTCATCCATTCTTCTCTAATTTCTCACAGATGGGTCCAAAACTAAAATGTAATGAATAATATACCGAATTAAGTAGAAAATTACTAAAATAACGAATTAAAAGCTTAGTTTAAGGACCCGAATAAGTGCACAAAACGCACTTATCAAACACTCCCAAACTAAACCTTTGTTCGTCCTCGAATAACAAAACAAAATAAAAATAAACCATAAATTTAAACTAAGCTAAACAAAATAACAATGATTGAGTTTATGTCAAATGTCTTACTATATGCCTCATATTTGAAAAATCAAGTAATACGTTTAGAAAAAGATCAAACAACACAAAAATTTTCACTTATCCATTGCTCGACCTTTAGTGAGTGTGTGATTAGCCAAAAATTAAACTTACTCATGTATTAGACCACGACTAATATTGTGTTGTTGATATTTTTACAGTCCCGAACCCGTTGTAGGCATTTCTTCCTTACATCTCTCGTAATTTATCACACTTCTAATGCTTTTCTCTCCAATCTCGAGGTGTTCTAGCAAATTTGGTTCCTATTGATCAACACAATGCTTTTTTTTTCAAATAAAGTGGTAAAATTAGAACGTGTATTCTCAGAACTAGGGTGGTGAATGATTTCTAACTTCTCATCTTCAGTCTCTTAGGCTTTAATCTAGCAATCCTTACCGAGCACCTTTAACACTTTTTATTTATTTTACTTATATAAATGATCGTACATCTTGTGCAATACTTCTCTCATACTAGCGTTCTATGTGACCCTTGTAGCGAGCTTTGGGCCGATGACTCTCAAGTCAGATGACCATAGGGTACCAGGTTTTAAAATACCCTAACAGACTTAATTTCTCGAGTCCCACAGGCTATAAGAGAAGTAAAGAAGTAACAATTTTTTTCTTCTTTTTGGACTTATGTAACGAGCTTTGGGCCGATGACTCCCAAGTCAGATGACTTTAGGGCACCAGGTTTTAAAATACCCTAACAGGCTTAATTGTTCGAGTTAGATATTTTATTTTATTTATTCAGCAGTAAGTAGTGCTCGGTGTAGATTCCTTTACTATAACCTATTCAACCAAAGATGAGACTCAGAAGACCAAAACCATCAAAATTCTCAAAACACAAGCAGTACTTTAACACCCCCAAACTGTTCTCAAACAGTTTGGTTGGTTACTAGCTTAAGGACTTAGGAACGAAATTTTTTATAATGATACTAAGTCAACAATATCAACTCATACACTCAAATCATGGTCCCAATAAATGATAAATCAATAGTGGCTTTGTGCTTCATTAAACAGGTCCAACATAGATAATAATTCAGATAATAGCACGAGTTCAAGCGTTGTCTAATATTCCACTAAAGTATACTTGATTTTCAAACAAACATCATCATTGGCAGTAAGAAGTTTAACAACAACTAGACATTTTTTTTCCAGTTATATAGACCCGAGTGATACACATTCAAAAGCAGCCAATAAGTATCCTGATACTTTACCCACCCCCAAAAGAAAATATTACATTGTCCCCAATGTAAGCAAATTAGAAAAAAATTAAAGGAGAAAAAAGATCAGGTACTCCTTGGGGGTAAATGTGGAGAAGAAGGTCGCGGCTGATCGGATAGTCCAATAGAAGCGGGAGGTCGCAATGAGTCGATGGCATCGGCAATCCAGGAGACAGTCCTATCAATCGTCTCAAGTCGACTCTCAAAGTGTTTCATTCTTCGGTTGACATCATCATATGAGTAATTGATAGTACGCTGCTGTGACCTAATGTCGACGTCTGTGTGCTCCAGTCCACAGACATGCACACTTATTCGAACCAGCTCCTACTGCATTATGCTGCGTGTGTTGCACCTCACATAAAGTGTTGTGTAGGTTTCCCACCGATCTACCAATCTCTGTCAGAGCCACTTGGATCTGAGTGAACTGAATGCCAAGATGGGACTCAACGGCTAGAGCTGGCTGGGGTGTTGGAGGTGCTGGATCATGAGCTTCCTCGTCAGGTTGTATCGCTGGAGCACACTGCGCCCTGAGCTCTCTGGCTCTCATCCTGGCCTCTGAATTGTCAATAGTCTTATGGGTGAGAGGGGCCTCAGGAGTGTCAGCTTCTTCAAATGGCAACAGGGGGACTCCAGCCTCCAGATAGATCCCACTAATCAGACATGGGAACATAATAGAGCATTGGAAGTTGGAGTCAACCGACATTGCTAACTCCCGAATAAAGTCAAAGATATGCGTCCCCAAATCCATTTTTCTGCCCTGGGCTAAATGGTAAAGAAAGCGAGCCCTTTCTCCAATAAACCTCGTGCACTGAGTGGTAGGATTGATATTTTGTACAGACAAAAATGTGTAAAGCTCGCAGCTCCCGAGTCAGTTCATCATGTTTGAAATGTGAATTTGCCATCGGCCATGCATTCTCTCTACCATACAAGAACCAAGCCACGGACTGCATGTCTTCTTCAGTAGGCATAGGATCCACCCCTGCACGGGATAGTTCATAGTATCGATCAATCATTGCAGGGCTGAAATAGATCCACTTGCCCCGTACCCATGTCTTATGCCGATGAGACGAATATGGAGTATCTATTTCCTTGTTGAAGTTGGCAAAGAATTCCCTAACCAAAGTTATATACGCTGGATATGGAGCTGCAGCTACTTTACTCCAACCACATTGCTCGATCACAAGTTCCAGCAGATGTCCCTGAAAATCATCCCGTTGCACCTGTCTCTCTTGGTGATAGTTCTTCCCTTTCCATTTTGTTTCATATCTCTCTTGGGCTTTTGGAGTTTGGAAACGTGGTATGCCACCATCACTAGATGGTTCCCCGGCCCATTTACGACGGGTAGAACCTTCACCGACCTTCTCCTTTCCCTTGTCTTGAGTTGTGGTTTTCCGTTTTGGTGCCATAGGTACCTAAAAAGAGAAGAGAAACATAATTAGACATCAAAATAAACTCAAGAATAAACAAAACATCTCAAAGACAATAAAAATGGTGAATGTCCATAGTTGACACATAGACCATGCACTACTTTTGACCACCGAGAAATGTGAAGAAAAGTTGAAGTTTCCCCGAGCCAACTGTGGACACAAGGTACTACATAGATTGGTCTTTATCCTGCCCAAAGTTGAGGCAGAACGGAGAGCATATGAGTTGGACGGAAAGGAGACGAAGTTGGTGATGTGAAGTGGCATGGGCCTAGTCATGGCTTGCCATGTAATCCTAACATGGGGTTAAGTGTAATGGCCAAGTGTGGAATGTAATTCCAATTAATGTAGGCACAATTAGCAAGCCTAAAGGCGTATGAACTAAGCTCAATCGAAGAGTAGTCCGAATTGCACAAAAGTCGCACTTAGACATTTCATCAAACACATGGTAGGCTCCAATTCTTTTCAAGAGTTTCAAAGACTAGGGGGTATGAATCAAACCCAAAATTTTGCAAGTATAATCAACCAATCAACACTCCAACATCTACCTAAGCCTATCCTCCTCAAATGAACAAGATAAACATGAAAAAAAAAAAAAAAAGTGCACGTCCAAAGCATAAATGATAAAGGAGGAGGGAAGATGACCGTACCTCGGATGTCAAGACATGTGCCACAAAGATGAAAATGCTGGGAATGCAGTGTAAAAAGAAGGATTATGTGATTGTGATTGATAAATGGAAGATTGGAGTGTTAGAGGAATGAAAAATGGAGGGGGAGAGAAGGGTGAACAGTTTTGGGTTGTGTGGGGGAAGTGGCACGCGGCTGGGGTTAATTAACCCTAGCGCGTGCCTGGGCGATCGCCCAGCGCTAACCAGGGCGATCGCCTGGTTACGCGCTGGCATTCTGCCCAGTTGTAACCGACCCGGGCGATCACCTGGGTCATTAAACCGGGCGATCACCCAGTTTACCAGAAGAATTTTTTATTTTTATTTTTTTTTGAAATATCTATATACCAACTAAGTTCAAATAGACCAACTCAACATGTCAACATTGAAAATGTGCTAAAATAGAAACGGTGAAGGTAAACACATGTAGTTTAAATGTGACTAAGTAGACCTACTTTAACATGTGAAATTTGAGGCACAAGCCAAACTAAAAAATGGTGAATTAGAACAACCAAACTGGTACTAAAACTCACTTTATGCTTTTGACTAATTTATGGTCTATATGATCATATGAAATCCTAAATTGGTGTTGAATTGAAAATGATGACGAAATAAAGCTAAAAATCAACTAAGTGCACAAACTAATGCAAAACCAAAAATTAAAGCAATAAAGCTATTCCTACTGCATGCATTGAAAATAAAGACGTCTAAAAAGGGGAAAGTGATAGAAAAATGGGTTGCCTCCCATTAAGCGCTCGACTTATAGTCTAGAGCTCGACTTTTCGGGTTGATCATTCCGGGTGTGCAAGTTGAACGGAGGACTTTTTTTTCGAGAATCCACCATTCCAATAGACCTTCAAACGCTGTCCGTTGACTTTAAACGTGCCTTTACTCTCATGACTGATTTCTACTGCCCCATATAGATAGACTTGTGTGATCGTATACGGACCCGACCATCTAGATCTCAACTTACTAGAAAAAAGCTTGAGGCGAGAATTATACAACAAGACTTGCTGCCCAACCTCAAAATTTCTTCTTTGAATGTGCATAACGTGCCACTTTTTGGTCCGCTCCTTATACAATTTCGCGTTCCCGTATGCTTCCAACCGAAACTCATCCATTTCATTCAATTGAAGGAGTCTCTTTTCACCAGCCGCCTTTAGATCGAAACTTCTTGACAGCCCAATATGCTCGGTGCTCCAATTCAACTGGTAAATGGCACGCTTTCCCAAAAACTAGCCGGTAGGGAGATATGCCTATAGGAGTTTTGAAAGCTGTTCGGTAGGCCCATAAAGCATCATCGAGCTTCTTTGACCAATCTTTTCTTGATGAACTCACCGTTACCTCAAGAATCCACTTCAACTCCCAATTGGAGACTTCCACTTGCCCACTTGTTTGTGGGTGATAAGGAGTAGCAATGCGATGCCGAACGCCATATTTGGCCAACAAAGACTCAAACTGACGATTACAAAAGTGCTTACCACAATCACTAATAATGGCTCGGGGTGTGCCATAGCGAGTGAAAATACATTTTTTTAGAAAATCCATCACAACCCGTGCATCATTAGTGGGTAAGGCGACGGCCTCAACCCATTTAGAGACGTAGTCTATAGCAACCAATATATATTGATTTGAGAAAGATGAAGGAATGGCCCCATGAAATCAATACCCCAAACATAAAAAAGCTCGACCTCAAGTATACTGTTGAGAGGCATTTCATTCCTTTTTGAGATATTACCCGTGAGCTGGCATCGATCACATTCCTTCACAAAAAAGGTAAGCGTCTTTAAAAGAGAAGGCCAGTAGAACCTAGACTGTAGAACTTTAGCAGCTGTTTTAGAGGCACCAAAGTGTCCAGCATAGGTTGAAGAGTGGCAATGCCCAAGTATCTGAGGGACCTCTTCTTCAGGAACACACTGTCGAATTATTTGATCTGGACCCCGTCTATAGAGAATGGGATCCTCCTAAAAATAATGCTTCAAGCCAGAGAACAATTTCATCTTTTGATGACTTGAATAATCTGGCGGGATAATGGATTTGGCCAGGAAATTCACTATATCAGCAAACCATGGTGCTTTCTCCAAATGAAAAATCTGTTCATCTGGAAACACCTCATTAATATCCAAGCTCTCAATCTGCCCTTCCTGCTCAAGTCTGGATAGGTGATCAGCTACTACATTCTTGCTTCCTTTCTTATCTCTTATCTCGAGATCAAATTCTTGTAGAAGTAATACCCATCTAATTAGCCTCGGTTTTGCATCTTTCTTTGCTAATAAGTACTTCAGGGCTGCTGATCAGTGTAAACTATCACCTTCGATCCGACATGATATGATCTGAATTTATCAAAGGCATAGACTACAGCTAGGAGCTCCTTCTCAGTAGTGGCATAATTAAGCTGTGCCTCATTCAAAGTCTTGCTGGCATAGTGTATCACATGAAAAATTTTATCTTTTCGCTGCCCCAACACTACTCCAACTGTATAATCACTTGCATCACACATTAGTTCAAACCGAGAGACACCAATCAGGTGCAATTATCACAGGTGCTGAAATGAGCTTCTCTTTTAGAGTGTTGAATGCCAATAGACACTCTTCAGAGAAGACATATGGCACATCCTTGACCAGCAGAGTACACAAAGATTTTGTGATTTTTGAGAAATCTTTGATAAATCGACAATAGAACCCGGCATGCCCAAGAAAGCTTTTAATACCATTAACAGAAGTTGGTGGTGGCAATTTTTCTATAACCTGAATTTTTGCTTTATCCACTTCAATCCCCTTAGCTGAAATTCGATGTCCCAACACGATGCCCTCTTGAACCATGAAGTGACATTTTTCCCAGTTGAGAGCCAAATTTGTATCTTCACACTGCTTCAAAACCAGGTGTAAGTGCTCCAAACACTCATCGAAGGATGAGCCAAACACCGAGAAATCATCCATGAATATTTCAATGAATTTCTCCACCATATCAGAGAAGATGGCCATCATGCAACGCTGAAAAGTGGTAGGAGCATTGCATAGACCAAAAGGCATCCTACGGTAAGCAAAGGTGCCATAGGGACAGGTGAATGTGGTCTTCTCTTGATCCTCAGGTGCTATTGGAATTTGATTATACTCGGAGTATCCATCCAAAAAGCAGTAATGAGAATATCCAGCCAGTCTTTCCAACATATGATCAATAAATGGAAGGGAAAAATGATCCTTCCTAGTAGCAGTATTGAGCTTGCGGTAGTCAATGCAAACCCTCCATCCTGTGACTGTTCTGGTTGGAATCAACTCATTCTTTTCATTCTGAACCACAGTGATACCTCCCTTCTTTGGCACTACTTGAACTGGACTGACCCAAGCACTGTCTGAGATAGGGTAGATTATCCCAGCATCCATTAGCTTCATGATTTCTGCTCGGACCACTTCTTTCATATTAGGATTCAACCTTCTCTGACTGTCAATACTTGGTTTAAAATCATCCTCCATGAGGATTTTATGCATGCACAGAGTAGGGCTGATACCCTTGATGTCAGTAATAGACCACCCAATAGCTGTCTTGTGTTCTCGAAGCACTCGGAGTAATTTTTCCTCTTCAAGCTTATTAATTGAATTTGCAATGATCATAGGCAAAGTAGAAGATTCCCCCAGGTAGGCATAACGGAGATGAGAGGGCAACTGTTTGAGCTCTATTTTTGGAGGTTGTTGAATAGAAGGCAGATGTTTTATAGAACCTGTGCCCAACTCCTCAAAGCATGGTCGGCGTGTATATGGAGGATTAGCTTCAAGATATCTTGCGCACATCTCAACCTCACTAGAATCAGCGTGAGAGGATTGAGAATGCACAATGCAAGCCTCCAATGGATCTGATGGATTATGGAGATGGAAATTATCATGCACTGCATCATCAACCATATCAACTTTGAAGCAGCTATCTGACTCGGTTGGATATTTAATTGCCTTAAAGACATCAAATGTGACCTGCTCCTCGCTAAGCCTCAGAATTAGTTGGCCTTTTTGTACATCGATCAGAGCTCTTCCAGTGGCTAAAAATGGTCGACCAAGAAGAAGTGGGACATCTTTATCTTCATCCATGTCGAGAATGATAAAATCAGCTGGGAAGATGAATTTTTCCACTTTTACCAAAAGATCTTCAACAACTCCTCTTGGGTGTTTAATAGACCGATCAGCTAGCTGCAGAGTTACTGTAGTTGCTTTAGCTTCCCCCAAACCTAATTTCCTGAAAATAGAAAGCGGTATCAAGTTAATACTAGCTCCTAAATCACACAGAGCTTTATCAAAACAAAAATCACCAATTGTACAAGGTATTGTAAAACTCCCTGGATCTTTGAGTTTATGAGGCAGTTTATTTTGTAAAATAGCACTACACTCTTCTGTCAACATCACCATCTCATGTTCTTCCATCTTGCGTTTATTTAAAAGAATGTCTTTCAAGAATTTTGCATAACTGGGCATCTGAGCAAGTGCATCTGCAAAGAGAATGTTGAAATGTAGTTTCTTGAAGATCTCAAGAAATTTTCTGAATTGCTTGTCTAACTTGTGCTTTTGAAGCCTCTGAGGAAATGGGACCGGAGGATTGTATGGCTTGATAGGAACGGTTGCTTTAACCTGTGGTGTGCCTGAACTTTCTTTCATAGCTGTAGTCTGCTCAGTCTGTACCACATGTTCCTCATCAGTGATAGAATAGGACATTCTGATGTACTATGACTGGCTCCACATTCTTCACATGCTGATTTCTTTGTTTGCACTGCATTGGCTGAATATGACATACTTTCCACTTTATGTGCTAACGACTTTATCTGTGCAGACAATGATGTGAAAGTATCTATCTCATGTACTCCTGCAGTTTTCTTTTGTATAACTCTATCTGATGGCCACATGGCAATGGTGGTAGCGACTCTTTCAAACAAATCTAGAGCTTCAACCACTGTTTTGGTAGATAGAGAACCGTTGGATGAAGAGTCAATCATGCTTTTAAATGAAGGTAGAAGCCCAGCATAGAAATATTGAATTTGTTGCCCCCTGCCACCGTGATGAGGGCATTTCCTTAACATATTCTTGAATCTGGTCCACGCCTCATCAAAAGATTTTGTTTCTGACTGTTGAAATATGGAGATATCATGCTTCAACTTCGAAACCTTTTCTGGTGGAAAAAATTTCGTGCAAAACTTTTGAGCTAGATCATTCCAGGTGGTTATGCTGTCAATTGGTAGTGAGTCCAACCACTCAAGAGCCTTGTCCCGAAGAGTATGTGGGAACAAACGTAGCTGGATGGCGTCGTCTGAGATTCCTTGATACTTGAAGTGTTGACACATTTTCAAGAATCTTGAAACGTGTGTATGTGGATTCTCATCGGTCCTGCCATAGAATTGGTGTCCATTCTGGAATAGATGAATGACATTAGTCTTTAGCTGAAAGTTCGGCTGCCCAAAAGGTGGGTAGACAATGCTGGATTGGCTCTGTATGATCTGTGGAGTCAAAAAGTCTCCAACTAGCATATTGTCTTCATCAATCTCTTGTCTTGCCCGAGCGATCTCGTTGTTCTGCATTATGTCTTGCTGTTTTTGTTCTTTTTGTTGTGTCTTTCTTGCTTCTCTCTGCCTGCGATGAAAAGTGCGTTCGATCTCTGGATCAACTGGAATTAGAGACTCGTGTCTCTCACTTCGCATGCAATGGTCTGAAAGGAAACAAAACTAACACTGTAATATCTTAAAAAAATAAGTAATTAAAGCAAATAAATAAATAAGTTCGAATTAGTGTTAAAGTAATTGAACAGAATTAAAACTAAATCCCCGGCAACGGCGCCAAAAACTTGTTAGCGATTTTGTGTCTTTAATAATTCCGCAAGTGCACAGATCGCTCAAGTAGTAAAATGGATTTTGAGTCAAAGTATCGATCCCACGAGGATTTAGATAATTCAATTTAATCACGCTAACCTTAACCAAATCTAAAGAACTTTGAAAGATTTTGTGTTTTATAACTAATTGAAAGGGTAAAATAAAAACAATTAAACAACTATTTCTCAAATAAATGAAAGATTAAGATTAACTAAAGATGAATTTAACTTTTAAAAAGGAAAGGCACTAGAATTCCGAATCCACTTGTAGTTGTTATTTCTTCTATCTTGATTCTTGGTCTTGACAAATTAATTTAGTTATGAAGATCAATATCCCTAGATTGTTCAACAGTTTCTCTTGAATAAAGTTAAACCTATTCATATACATGACTCGACTATATTTCTATGACGAATGCGAATACAAATGAAAGCATTAAATTTCCATGGATAATTAAAGATCACCTAAAGCATAGCGGTATATTTCTATCCCCTATCGGACTTTAAGATAATTAAAATAGCGTCTAGCATGCTTTCGACCTTTCGATAGTAAAACACACCACAATTATCATACAATTACTACGTATATAATTGTAGATGCAAACAAATCAAAATTAATTATTCAAAACTATATTGAAGTAAAGTGTCAAGAACCAAGTCTCAAGATAAAAGAATTTAAACGACAAGTTTCATCGTAATTCTAGCGCTAATTAAACTAGCCTAGCATACTAATAATAAGAAAATAAGAAGGGGAAGAACACATGGAATTCATCACCTCGAAAAGAAGAAGACTTGAAAGAATAATTGTTCGTTCTTGATCTTCGTTCAATTCTTCAAAGAAGCAATCTTGATCTCCGTTTAATGCCTTCATCTATGTTTTTCTCCCAAAAACTCAACAACCTATTATGAGTTAATAACTCATATGTATACTACCCTAATGATGCCCTAGAATATGCCAAAAAATATCCAGAAATCGTGGGCCAAAAGTTACCTAACTAGATTAGAATTCAAAAAAGGAAAAAAATCTCGCAGCAGCCAAATTTGGCCTGGGCGATCAGCGATCGCCTAGGGATCTGGTTTTCATTCTGCTTTAGGTAAACCCGGTTGGGCGCTTGCCCAGCTATAAGTTGGGCGATCGTCCAACTTACAAATTCCAATTATGCTGTTTTGATCCTCCAACTTTTCATAGTTTGTAATTTGGTCCTTCAACTTTTGATAATCTCTAATGTGGTCCTTTATCTTTCAACAATCTCCAATGTGGTCATTCATCTTTCAATGATGTGCACTTTGGTCCTTCATCTTTCAATAATGTGCAATGTGGTCCTTCAACTTTTGATAATCTCCAATTTGGTCCTTCAACTTTCAATTTATACCTCTTTTCATCCATTCTTCTCCAATTTCTCATAGATGGGTCCAAAACTGAAATGTAAAGAATAATGCACCGAATTAAGTAGAAAAATACTAAAATAACGAATTAAAAGCTTAGTTTAAGGGCCCGAATAAGTGCACAAAATGCACTTATCATAGACAAATGACCCATATTCTTTCTGTTTAGATAATCTGCGACTACATTTTCCTTACCTAGTTGGTAAATGATAGAGCAGTCGTAATCTTTTACAAATTCCAACCATTTTTGTTGTCTCATATTCAACTCATTTTTGGTGAAAAAGTACTTGAGATTTTCATGGTCGGTGTAAATTTCACACATACTTCCATAAAGTTAATGGCGCCAAATTTTCAAGGCGTGAACTACCGCCGCAAGTTCAAGAGTATGCGTCGGGGAATTCTGCTCATATTGCTTCAACTGTCTTGAAGCATAAGCTATAATCTTTCCATTTTGCATTAACACACAGCCCAAACCGTGTTTTGATGCATCACTATAAATTATGTGGCCCTCTGAACCTTCAGGTAAAGTTAGTATTGGTGCAGTTACTAGCTTGCACTTTAACTCTTGAAAACTCTGTTCACACTTCTTAGACCAAACATACTTAACCCCCCTTTGAGTCAATTGCATCATAGAGCCAGCTATTTTGGAAAATCCTTCTATAAAATGTCGATAATAATAGGCTAAACCCAAAAAGCATCTTATTTCTCCAACATTTGATGGTGCGGGCCAATTTGACACGTTATCAACCTTTGATGGATTTGCTTCAATTTCCTTATCCGTCACAACATGTCCAAGGAATCCTATTTGCTCCAACTGAAATTTGCACATCAAAAATTTGGCATACAACTTTTCTCTCTGTAAGGTCTCCAATACTATTCTTAGGTGCTCTTGACGTTGCTCGAGATTCTTGGAATAAATTAAGATGTCATTGATAAATACAATGACGAATCGATATAAATATTGATGAAAAACTCGGTTCATTAAATCCATAAGTACTGTTGGATTTCACAAATCTTTATACATTTTAGTTCCCCCTGGATGTGCGACAAAAGGATCAGAATGAGCTTCAGATAAAATCTCATTTCTTAGACCTTCATCTTTTGGCACACATATTCGACCTTTGGATATCAAAGCTTTGTCCTCGGCTATTTCAAACTCTTTCCTCTTTTGTGTTCCTACTTCAGTCCCGATCTTTTCCAAGATATGATCATCTCTATAAGCTGTCATAATTCTATATCTGAATATCGACTTTACTATCAAACTTGCTATTACTGCCAATGTCCACACCGGTGGTGCTAATACTTCAATTTTCATACTCTCAAAGTCTTTGATCAAATTATCTTATGTCGATTGCAATGTAAACAACTGACCTAATATTCTTTCTGCTTAGAGCATACGCAACTACATTTGCCTTACCTGGATGGTAAAGGATAGAGCAGTCATAATCATTTACTAATTCCAACCATTGTTGTAGTCTCATACTCAACTCCTTTTCGATAAAAAAGTAATTGAGACTCTCATGGTCGGTGTAAATTTCATACTTGCTTTGATAATGGTAATGGTGCCAAATTTTCAAGGCGTGAATTACCGCCGCAAGTTCAAGATCATGCGTCGGGTAATTCTGCTCATATTGCTTCAACTGTCTTGAAGCATATTCTATAACATTTCCATTTTGCATCAGCACATAGCCCAAACCGAGTTTTGATACACCACTATAAATTACGTAACCCTCTGAACCTTTGGGTAAAGCCAGTACTGGTGCATATACTAGCTTGCACTTTAACTCTTGAAAACTCTGTTCACACTTCTTAGACCAACATACTTAACCCCTTTTCGAGTCAATTGCGTCATAGGGCCAGCTATTTTAGAAAATCCTTCTATAAAACGTCGATAATAACTGGCTAAACCCAAAAAGCTTCTTATTTTTCCAACATTTGACGGTGCGGGCCAATTTGACACATCATCAACCTTTGATGGATCTACTTCAATTTTCTTAGCCGTCACAACATGTCCAAGGAATCCTATTCGGTCCAACCGAAATTCACACATCGAAAATTTGGCATACACCTTTTCTCTCTGCAAGGTCTCCAATACTATTCTCAGGTGCTCTTGATGTTGCTCGGGATTCTTGGAATAAATTAAAATGTCATCGATGAATACAATGACGAACCAATCTAAATATTGATGAAAATCTCGTTTCATTCAATCCATAAATACCGCTGGAGCATTTGTCAGTCTAAAGGGCATTACTGTAAATTCATAATGCTCATAGCGAGTTTGGAATGCTGACTTTGGTATATCCGATGGCCTAATTTTTAGTTGATGATAGACCGATCTCAAGTCGATTTTTGAAAACATAGAAGTACCTTCAATTGATCAAACAAATCCTCAATTCTTGAAAGTGGATATTTGTTATTGATCTTCAATTTATTCAACTCATGGTAGTCGATGCACATTCTAATCGATCCATCTTTCTTCTTCACGAAGAGTACGGAGCTCTCCACGGGTAAACACTTGGTTGGATAAACCATTTATCCAAAAGTTCTTCCAATTTCATTTTTAGCTCTTGCAATTCTTTTGGTGCCATCCTATACGTAGCCTTTGATATGAGTGTAGCGCTAGGTATAAGATCTATTGTGAATTCCACTTGTCTACTAGACAATATGCCTACTAGATCATCTAGAAATACATCGGCGTACTTTCGAACCACTGGCACGTTATCCAATTATACTTCCTCAGATGGGGTGTCAGTGAGATTGACAAGAAAACCTTAGCAATTTCTCTTCTTTAGCCACTTTTCTGCCTGTAATGCCTAAATGAGGCGGAGAAGTGCTTTAATCTTCGACCCATAAAATTTGAACTCCTTCTCTCCCGGTCTTCGAAAGATTACTTCTTTCTCAAAACATACAATGGTAGCACGATTACTACTCAACCAATCCATCCCCAGGATAATGTCAAAATCTCTCATACTTATAGCATGCAGGTCTGCTGACAAAACTAACCCATCAAAATCTATTTGTACTGCCCTAGCTAATTTATCTGTCTCTATATTTTCTCCTGATGGCATACTAACCTTTAGTATACTATCACTTTTCTGACATAAAATATTAACTTTAGCTAGGCATGCTTCAAATATAAATGAATGTGTCACGCCAGAATTAATAAGAATGTAAACATGTACGCTAGAGACAGACAACATACCCGTAATAACGTCTAGATTCTGGGCGGCCTTTTCATGAGTTATGGAGAACACTCTAGCTTTCTTTTGTTCACTTAAATCATTAACCTTTGCTGGCTCTACCCGACATTGTGACATGTAGTGGCCTAGCTCTCCACACCTATAGCAGATGTTCTTGCCAAAGTGGCAATCACCACTACGATTCTTTTTACACTTAGGACACTGAGGAATGAAATTACTTGACTGACCCCTGTTGGGACCTTGATTCTGTCTCTTGAACTGGACTGAATTTTGGTTCTTATTCTGATCATGCCAATTTTTCTTTCTCGAGTCGTTCTGTTGTCCTTGAACTTTGAATTTTAAACCCGATAAGGACACGGTCTGAGCCATCTTGACTACTGTTCTAAAAGTAGGAAGTGCATGGGAACTAACAATTTATGTTAACTCTGGCCACAGCCCTCTTTCATAACGTCTTGCCTTCATTAATTCGGTGCCAACCAAGTATGGAGCATAGCGTGATAGTTCTTCAAAATTTCTCTCATACTCGATAATTTCCAACTCTCTTTGAACCAAATGTAGAAATTCCAAATCCTTATAATCTCGTAGAGCTTGTGGAAAATATTTTTCTGTTAGCTCAATTTTGAACTGGTCCCATGAGAGATTATTTTGTTCTTCCTCAGTACAGGTGTGGGATGTCGATTCCCACCAGTGGCATGCTCTACCGATTAGCATGAACTCTGTACAAAGGACTTTCTAATTTTTGAGACAAGCGATGTGCCAAAAAAATAGGAGGTCGGTATTGACGAAATTGCTCAATCACCGGTACAGTAGGGACCGCGTGATGTGCTGGTCTGGCCTGATGCGCTTGGGGCACTTGCGGTGCCCATGGAGCCATTGGCGACTACGGCACTGAGGTGCCGTCTGAGCTATCAATACCTTTCTCATTTCCTCAACCGTTAGTTGTAGGTATCTAATAGCTCTTGCTTGCGTAGTTGGTATCATTTCCTTGAGAATAAACAAAACGAAAAGAGTTTGTAATTCATTGAAATAACCACCATACACAAAGCCACGAATATCTGAAAAACTATCAATAAAGGAAAATTTAAATAACATCTTTTATATATTTAAATCATCTTTCAAGAGGTACAACAAGTAAAAGCATCTAGCGCTAAACAACGGTAAAGTAACTGTACATGAAAAACTGAAATACTGAAAGGAAAATATCTAACTACTAAAAAGTCTCTAAGCATCGTCGTCGCTGATCCATCCTCCGTGTACTCTAGGTCTCTTCAGCCGTGGAGCCTCGTCATCCAAGGTAACACAATACTCATCTTTAGACTCTATCTCAAAATCCTCTTCCTCGATAACTGGATCTGCCTCAAACACTAACACTGGCTCCAGTTTTGGCTCTGGCTCTGGCTCTAGCTCTGGCTCTGGCTCAGGCTCAACTACTGAAGCAGGCTTGGGGATAGGCTCAATTACTAGAGCCGGCTCAAGAATAGGATGGAGACATGTACCATATAAACTATACTCTTCCCAGTGTATAATTAGCGCTTCACAATACACGTCATATTCTACCTCCGGGTGGTAGATCTCCTCCAAATCTCTTAAAATCTCCTCAGAAACTGGTTATTCTGGGCCAATCAGTGAGTCAATCACATGATCAATAGACTCGACATTGGTGGTTACTAAACTATAGTTTATCATCCTGATACGAGCTGCCATATGGTTACCGATATGATGGCCAATTGACCATTCGGGATCAAAAGCAAAAAGTATATAATCGTTCCTTGTTGCCTCAACACGTTCTAGAAAATAGTTCTTTGTCTGAGATACAAATTATGAAGGGTTCGATTTGGTAGATTTCTATAATCTTTTAAAACAAAGAACTAACATAAAATTTCATCTTAACTTAACATTTTATCGTAAAATGAAACACTTAAAATTTTCCATAAATATGAGTTCCATTTATCACACGTAACCACATAAAAATAAAATTTTAATTAACCCCACATTTTAACTCAGAACTAGCGTAGAGCGGTGATGGCGAGTAGCGAAACTTAACTTCTAAAATTCTCAACTTTTAAATTTCATCTTGACATATCAAAATAAAGACCAAAACATAATAATAAAAAATTTTAAAACTTTAAAAAAAAATTTGAGTCTACAGAAAAGTAAAATCACGCTCTGATACCAAGTTGTAACACTCTGAATTTTCTCAACCCCGAGGTCACTAAAATAATCTCTAAAATATATTTGATGACTCCAAAAATTATTTCTCGTGCTCTTGAATAATTTTAAAAATATAACATTTGCAGAAAATACAAGCGTGCAAGGACATAATGATTTTTCTTTAAGTTTCTATGGTTTTACCTAAACCATGATAGGTGTCGCCACAAATTATTTCACCATCGAAAAAAATTTCAGAAATCTCAAAATTTGTACTGTAGATACTTGTGACTACATAAAACAACATGTTACAATTTCAAATTTTAGTTGCATCGTTTGATAGGTGAAAAAGATAACCGAAGTTGCTTGAAAAGCTGTCCTGACTAAAATATTCATAAAAATTTCATACAATGGTATTTTTGGATGATTCCAATTTTTTGTTATTGGACCACATATAGGGCTTTCCATAGCTATCTGATTTCACTCAAAAATTCCAACCGTAGCAAAATTTATGATTTCTCAAAATAGGGACACTAAGCTGGAAATTTCAGAAACATGAAACTATGCATTTTTTACTTAAAACTTTTAACGGAAAATAAACTGACATATCATTTTCTATAAATATTACATAATTAAATACTGAATCAAAGACTTAAAAATATTGTATTTATATCATAATTGTCTCGATCATCTCGACGTCAAAACTTAAACTAAAAGAAGATTCCATGACAAGCTCGTTAGCTTACGTCATTGCATCAACGCCAATCAAATCAATCTGAAAATTTGTTTGTTTTGAGGGTGAGTATTTCATAAGAAACACTCAGCAGCAATACATACAACATGTGAGAAAATTATACGTAAACATAAATATAACATGCCATTATTTTAAAACGTGCATAGAAACATAAAAATTGGAAGCCGGCACCACATAACGTCATATGTGATTACCTTTAATTACTAACATGTTAAAGTGAATAACTTCAATCACTATCATAAAGTTCCTTCCTAATTAGGTTTGCATGGTATTTATATCACATCATAATTTTCCAAACGTCATTTAAAAATCGTAGTAAAAATAGTAAGTAAAACTATCTTGAAAAATGATGCTTTTGTTGAGTTGAAAAGTGAGTAAAAATGGCCATCGATTGCTCATTGCTGGGACCGAATTCTTGACAGAAAAAAGAGAAAAATAGATGACGAAAAGTGGAAGATTTATTGATGCGCCTTTGGGGCCGACAAGGAAGAAGAATCATATGAAATTTATGGATCAAAACTAAGGTTAAAAGCCTACTACTGGGCCGAGGTTGCTGATAGAAATGGAGATGAAATCGGGACTATTTTGAGGTTGTTAAATATGAGCTATATGGACTAAATTTTCTTGGAGAAACAGATGCTATTGATGGCCGAATATGGAGGGTTGATAAGTGGACTTTTGCAGTGAAATGATACGAAGGATAAGCAAGGCTAAAGTTCCTGTTGTTGGCCGGAACTCTGGAGAGAAAATGAGATCAATAGTTGAGAATTTTGTGACTGAAAATGAAGGGGAAAGTTTGGACTTAAAAGGGGCTGAATTATGGAGAAAATCCGAGGAGGGGGGAAATAGTAAATTCGTGGGTTAAAAGTGATGGAAAAATGGGGTTTTGGGGGTGGGGGGTGGGGAGCAGTTGATTTCATGGGTTAAAAGTGAGAGAAAATGGAAAAATTGTGGGGGTAGTTAGTTGATCATGGAGGGGCTGTTTTCATGTGGAAGTGAGAGAAAAATTGTTGACTGAAAAATGGATTCAAGGGGACGGTTTTGTTTTTTTTTTTTTTTTTTATTTTGGGACATGGGGGCTGTTTGGCTTCAAAGTGGGCGGTAAATCCTTGGCTGAATTCTGGGTTGGTGTTGGGCAGCATAGTGGTCGAGTTATTGGTTACTTATAGGCGGATCTTTGGGTCGAAATAAGTCGAGTGTTGGGTTAGAGGAGACCGGTTTTTATTAGGTTTAAATGGGTCGACAATAATAAAAGAATATTTAACATTTGCGCTTAGTCTTTTTTATTTATTTATTTAAATGGTTGGCATAAATTTATTAAGACATTAACTCAAGATAATTTATTCGATCTAAGAAAATTAATGAGGGTCGAATAAAATAATATCTATTCATCAAATAAAATTTAACGCGAATGTGTGCAACATTTAACATGGCAAAAACAATTATTTTTAAAACGTATTAGGAGTTTCGTAGCGACGCTGAAAGTAAATCTTTTATTTACTTGAAATTAAAATTCGAATAATTTCGGTTGTTACACTGACAATATATTTTTTATTAATTTAAGTGAAAAATTGTAAAAAATAAAACGTTCAGGGTTTATTTGCACTTTTGATAGTTAAGGATTCCAACTGTAATTTTTTCATTATATTTTCCTTTTTTTTAGCTATTTTAGTTTATTTGCGAATTATTGAAAGATTGGGAATGATAGATGCAAATAAAATTCAATGGAGACGAATTGCTACAAATATGAAAGGATGAGGATTGTGAGTGTAGTTTGCACTTCAACTTTTAATTCCCAAGAATAACTGTTCCATGACGTGTTCTTTCAATAGAATTTTTAAGATGTGTCTATTCGGTTATTTGTCGCCAACTACTATAAATTTCGTTTCAAGTTTACTTTGGGAAATTCGTTATCTCCGCAATAATAATAAACTCTTGACAAAACCAATGGCGGATCACAAATTTGAACTCCGTATCTAACTAAGAGCCCGTTTGGAATTGATTTTGAGTCCAACTTTTGATTGTCAAACAATCAAAAGTTGTTTTAGGCGTTTGGTAAAATTTTAAAACGTGATTATAAAAGAGTATGTATTATCTGGCAGTAGATTTTAAGAAGTAGCAAAAAAATAGTTTTTCAGATTCTGTTTTTAACTTTTCTATCTATCTATTTTTAAAATACCAATTTTGACATTAATTAATTAAAGTAATTCCTTTTACGTTACATATTTATTAGTATTCTAATTATAATGCATCTCAACAAATAATTTAAATTTAAATTTAATTAATTTTTGTACAATATTAGTATGCTTTTATTTTTTTAATGTTTTAAAATTTTAAGGTTTAATAAATATATATTATTTTTATTTTAAAATAATTATGGTAAATACACTGCCTTGAAAAAGTATTTTATAATACTATATATTGTTATAGAAGTAAAAATAAATTTTACAATACTAGTCATAATAATAATAATACAAAATATTATTATTATAATCGATGTCTAATTTTGTGAAATATACAATCACAGCAATAAATCACATTTGTTACCAAACGCTTAAATAATGATTTTTAAATATACAGAAATTATGAAACAAGAGTTTACCAAATACTTATCTAATTCTTTTCACATTTAATTTTTTTTTCCAGCACAAAAAAAACTAATTCTTTTAAAAATACAGCAATACCAAACCAAACCAAACTTATCTCCATAGTGTGAGATAATTGCTCATATTGAAACTTTCTGCTGTAGTATGATACATGTGTAAAAAACTAATTTTTCATAATGTCAAACTTACATTTTGATGCCTGCAAAACCGCATAATTCAATACATTTAAAATAAAAATTTGGTGATATGAAACCACGAATATACAAGTAGGAGAATTCTCGTACCACACCTTGCAGATGCTAATACACTTGTAGCTTACGTAGTAAAGCTTGCTTGTTTATACAAAGTACCACATGGAAGCAATCATTGTTCATACACACCCATATCGGGAGAATGTTGCCACGCGGACTCAAAATGTCCAGAGCAGGCCCTGGCCCTAGGTGGATAGGCAACCGCCTAGGACCCCAGCCATGCATATCCAATTTTGGCCCTGTTTTTTGTTTTTATTCTTTTGTTTTTGGTTCAAATAAAGATCTAACCTACTTAAATATAAATTGAGTCTAAATATAAAATAAATTTAAATATAACTTATATTATTTATTTTAATTTAGTCTTTAAATTGTAGATTGTGTAATTTTCTTCTTAAATTTCATTTTAAAATTTTTTATTTTGAATCAAAACGATTTTTCAAATTGTTAGAATTGGAACAATAAATAAAAGGACAAAAAATAAAGAACACAAATATTTATATAGTCCTATAAAAAATGATGATTTTAGTTTACAAGAAATTAGTCATATATATAATAATACAATGAAAATTTTCTAATTATAATGAAATTCTAAAGCAATTTCGAAAAACACCCTTATTTAAGAAAATACAAAAGGTCGATCCGCGCTCAGTTCCGCGTAGCGCAACATATTAGACTCTATATCTTAACACAAATTTCAATCATTTTTTAATTTTCTCTCAAAAATTTATATTTTAAAAACATATCAATATATTAAGTGCTCTATTTAAATTTTCGCCTAATGCACTTCAAATCTCAGAGTCGGCCCTGAAAATATCATTTAGGTTTCCGAACCAACTAACCTGTACATTTCTCAAAATTTGCAATCAATAATAAGAATAGTAATATATCATTTTGGTTACTCGATATTTGTATTGGTAGGACCGATTTGCACTACGGTGGTAGTTCTGAATTTGTAATTAAGATAATTTGTTATCTCAAAATATTCTATCTTTATACGAAGGCAGACAACTCTCAGAATGTCTATTATGACTACATAGCTCTTAGTTCAAATTCGAATATATAAAAAAAGATAAATATTAATTATAAATTTCAAACTTGAAAGTCTGTTGCCTATATGTCGATTCATACAGAAAGACAAATTACGATCCCTTTGCTAAATCCCTACAAAGCCTTTACAAAATCAGAATTCAGAGCGTCTAAAGTTTTAAATCACGCTTTATATTCATCCAGGTCATTCTCTATAAAATAGTTCATTTTGGTCTCTCATCTTCAACATTGTCCGACTCCTGCACTGAAGCGGAACAAATAATTCATAGCTACAATTTCCACAACAATGCAAAAATTGAAGTCACGCTCATATTCATTTTGGAGCAATCAAATTAGCTCTCACCTATTATAGACGAAATGGTTTATCAGCTGTAACAAGGCTTGCACTCATGGATACCATATTCTTAGAATAATTAACAACATGCCAAATTTCAATTGTCTACTAACATATCCTTTTGCCGTCAACAATCAAAAATTTCAGCAGCACATCTCAGTTGATCCTCAACTAAGCACTACATACGCAACCACTCTCCGTCATCAACTATCATACAAAATCCAAAATATTTGGGTGAGCACTTATGAGAGGAATCGTGGAAATGGAAAGCAAGACATATGCTGTAAGAATTAATGTCCAATGTCCAATTAGTTGGGTCGGACTTAATTATTTATTAGACCAAATTAATTAATTAGATTAATTAATTGGGCCCATTTGTTGATAGGTTCTAGTTTGACTAGAACTAGTGCTATGATTAGCCCTACCTATAAATACAAAGGCCATGACAGATTAAATTACAAGTTGGTTTTCATTACTTGCTAGTACAAGAAAAAGACAGCCAAATACAAATACTCACAAAAAAGGTTCCGCTTTCATCTGTTCTTAATTGTGGAAGTCCATATCTGTTCTTGTTTTGTGGATTACCATTATAAGCTGAACAATTGGACAGCTGTGGTATTGAAGATCCCACCTCCAGCTAATCAGAAATCAGATTTTACGATAATCATCAAAGGTAAGCTTCTATCACGAATTCTCTCTAAGTACAAGGATGATCCGCCTTAAAAGAATTGAATATTTAATTTCCGTTGTGCATATATATACCTCAATTCCAAACAGTGGTATCAGAGCCTACCTTGCCTACCTTGTCACTTGTTAGAGTTCGTTAGATTGCTTTAATGAATCGAATAATAATTGTTATTGGCATATTAATTTGATTTGAGTTTTGACAGTTTAAAATAAAATTGTAAATTTTTAAAACTACGATATGAAATTATTTTGGATTTAATCGGAACAAGGCGATATGGGCGAAAAGTGTGTCGACCAACCGCGAAGGCACTTTGGAAGCGCCACTAGTGGCGACTGTTGACGGCGAATCTGCTCCTATTAGAAGGAAGCAGATTACCCCGCAAGCCGCTGATTTTGCGGCAGAAATAGCCAAAGTGCCGCTGCTATTATCAGCGACGCATGTTTGCGAAGGCCGCATCAAACATCAGTGTTCAATGGTCAGTTTGCGGTGGTCGACAATGTTGGACACCGGCGTAGCCGCAAAGTGAAAACAATCGCCGCTGCTGATTATCAGCAACGGCAATGACATCTTTGCAGAAACCCTAAAAGTATTTTTTGGAAATTGGGGCTGAGGGCCTCCCATGTAATTTTAGAAATTGCATGAGAAGCCCCATAATTTTAAAAGAAAAGAAAAAGGTCTCTTGTGCAATTTACAAAATTGTACGAGGAGGCCCACTGTTTTAAAATAAGAAAAATGGTCTTCTGTGTAATTTTAGAAATTGCATTGAAGGATCCACTGTTTTAAAAATTTTAGAGGACTGACTGCAATTTCAGAAATTGCACATTAAGTCCTCAAACTTAAAAAAAATAGGGTCTCAAATGCAATTTTAATTTTTTGAAAAATTTTTAATTATTAATTTATTTAATGTTGGTCAAATATTCAAAATTAAATTAAAATCGTTTTTAAACCATATTTTGAATTTCTGACTAGATTAAAACTTTAACTTATTACTTTATAAAATTGTAATTTTGACCATATAATAAATTTTATCTTCAATTAGAGTATGACTTTAAATTGGGAGATAAAATAAAATTTGAAAATCTCATTTATGAATAAAATTAATTGATTAATTGGATTCATTGATTAATTTTATTGTTGAAAAAGTTAATTAATTAATTAGATTGATTATTTAATTCCGTCAAGTCTGTTTCAAAATATCTAAAATGTTTAGACTTATACGGTCAAAGCTACAAATTTAGAAATTAATATATTTTTAATATTAGATATTAAAATAGATGTTTAATGGATGATTATGGACTCGACCTATGTGATTGATTGTACGGTTAATTATTCCTATTATTTGTTGGTTGGGCCTGTGAGCCTATAATTTAATTAAATGGGCATGTGAGCCTATTATTTAATTAATTGAGTTTTCGAGCTACTTATATGTTGTGGGCCTGCGTGTCCATTTATCAGGGCCTGAGTGCCAACTAGTATAGGATATTTGTTGCAGATGGACCACAAGGAAGCAACTAGTATAGGATATAAGTTACAGTAGAAGATAGAGATGATTGCATTTAGCATTCGATGAACGAATGCAACGCCCCTTAGGAATTGACAGACTAATCTTCCTTTTGGCTCAGGAAGATTAGATAGATAAAGTTCATAATCATCCATAATTATTTTTATGTATGATTGATTGTATGTTGGATGTTAGTTAATATACATAACTGTGATGAGACAAATTCCTCTTTATCAAAATATTAAATTCGTATTAAATGATTAATACAATGTGTCTTCTATTGTTATAGTGAAAAAATCAGAGTCTATTATCGATGTTAGTTGGTTGAGTCGCTCAAAGTTGTTCGCTCATAGATATGTTTATCACTATGAAACATTCGATGTTTCTGAACGATGGGTTGAATTTAACTAAAATTTTATTTTTTGTTAAGTCGCTCATGGAAATAAAATTTTAGGGGCACAATCAAGTAAAACACATAAGATGTGTACGATAATAAGTTGTCTACTTGATGATCTAGGAGTCACATAGAGATGTGATTGATAGAGTATCTACCTGGATGTTTTATTAGGGCTTGTTAAGTCGCTCAAGGTTCTAATAAAACAAAAGGGATCCTAGCCCACTGAGAATCTAACCGTTTCTATTGATTAATATTTGAGGGTCATTAATTCAATTTAAACAGTGGGAGTACAATTAATTTAATACAAGTCCATAATTAAAATTAATTTTCCATATTTAATTAATTTTATGTCTTGTTATTTCAGTATTGAATCATGAGTAACCACATAAATTTGAGAGGCATATTGGATGCCAACAAACTTACCGGGCCAAATTTTTTGGATTGGCACTGCAATTTGAGAATTGTTCTCAAGCATGAAAAAATTGGATATCTCGTTGAGCAACCAATGCCGTAAGTTCCTACTGAGGAAGCTACACCGGATGAAGTGCATGCTTATAATAAATACAGCGATGACGAAAATACTGTAACATGTGTGATGCTTGCAGCTATGTCACATGAGTGACAAAAGCAGCACGAGGGTATGGATGCTTATACCATTATAATTCATCTCAAAGAGTTGTATGATGAACAGTCACGCACTGAACGGTATGAGACATCCAAAAAGTTATATAGATGTATGATGGCAGAAGGATCTTCAATCAGTGCTCATGTATTGAAGATGATAGGTTATATTGAAAAAATAAACCAATTGGGTTATGCCATGGATCACGAGTTGAGTATTGACTTGGTTCTACAGTTCCTGCCTGATAGCTTTTCGCAGTTCATAATGAACTTCAACATGAATAAGATTCAATGTACCTTGTCAGAGTTGTTGAATATGCTTTAAATTGTTGAGCCTAATATAAACAAAGGGATAGAGCAAATTTTGGCCATTGACACCTCTAATGGCACTAACAAGAAATCAAAAAGGACATTTAAGAAAGGATCCAAGAAGGCCAAATCTGCTAGAAAAAATAGTCAAAGCAGATTAGACAAAATCCAAGTCTGATGATCTGTGTTTTCACTGTGGAAACAAAAGACGTTGGAAGAGGAACTGCAAGGCATACCTCGCCACCCTGAAGGGAAAGAAGTCTACTGGGGCTTCTACTTCAAGTATATTTTTCATTGAAATAAATTTATATGCTCCTTCAGCTTCTTGGGTATTAGATACCGAATGTGGATCTCATTTTTGTACAAATATGCAGGGGCTAAAGAACAGTAGATTACTGCAAAAGGGAGAAATAGACTTACGCGTTGGGAATGGAGCAAGAGTTGCTACCTTAGCTATAGGGATATACTTTTTATTGTTGCCTTCGAGCCTTGTTTTAGAATTAAGAGACTGCTATTACATTCCTGCTATTACTAAGAACATCATTTCTATTTCATGTTTGGACATGGATGGATTTTTCATTAAAATTAAGGATAAACGTTGTTCTTTATATCTTGATGATGTGTTTTATGGATGTGGGAATTTTTTTAATGGCATCTATATTCTAGACTTGGAATGTCATATAATGAGTATAGACAACAAAAGGCATAAATGCGATAAAGTTCACAACTCATATCTTTGGCATTGCAGACTGGGTCATATAAATGAAAAACGAATCACCAAATTACATAAAGATGGATATTTGGATTCAAATGATTATGAATCATTTGATAGATGTGAGTCATGCCTGATGTGCAAAATGACCAAGACCCCATTTACTGGAAAAGGAGTCAGGGCTGCAAACATTTTGGGACTTGTACATACTGATGTATGTGGACCAATGTCTATAAATGCGTGGCTTTTCTTACTTCATCACGTTTACAGATGACCATTCTAGATATGGTTTCATCTACTTTATGAAATTCAAGTATGAAGCCTTTGAAAAGTTCAAGGAATTCAAGTAAGAAGTAGAAATGCAAACCAGGAAAAATATTCTAACACTTAGATTTGATCGATGTGGAGAATATTTAAAGAGAGAGTTTTTAGACTATCTAAAAGAGAATTAGATTCTCTCGCAGTGGATTCCACCATATATACTGTTGTACGATTTAAATCTCGCAAGTGAATGGATCGTTTACAAGTAATATAATGATGTGTAGAGTGTCGAACCCATGAGGACCAGATATTAATTTAACTAATTAATTTAAAAACTTAAATTTTAACAATAAAAAGAAACACAGATTTGATTTGGATTTGTGATTCTAAACTATTCTAATTAACTCTAAATCATCAAACAATTAAAATAACTTTGTGAGAACGAATTCGAATTATACCAATACTAGGATTCGCGAATCCACCTACATGTTCTTTAATTAATTATTCGTTTAATTGCTTTAGCTCTTAATTACATTGGATTGAAAACTGGAGTTCCTAAAATAATCAAAAACCTCTCTCGATGGTCAATCAATTTTATATGTTATGCGAACCTAATTATCTGTAATTAAGCTTCGAACATAAACATATGCATTAAAATCTCAAGAACACCTAAATAGATTTCATAGAACATAATAGTAATATCTATCTATTATTCAACCCTATGTTATTCAATACTACGTGCTTAATCTATATTGAATCTCTTGACTTCAATATAGATCACAATATATTCTAATGGTGATCAGGCATTAAAATAATAAAAATAATGAATAAAGAATAATCAACCCAAAAGCAATTAATTACTAAAACGGAAAAACTTCTAATTAATTAAACGCATGAGGTTTCATCGTTCATCCTAGAAATAAGTAAATTAGCCGGACATGATTATGTAAAATAATACAAGAATTGTATTAATCATGTTCCGGCAAAAGAAAAAGAAGAAAGAATAGATAAAATCCGTGACTCTGGCTGAAGAATCTTCAATCAGGTGCCTTGATCTTCGATTCTCCTCTTGTATCTTCTTCCTAAAATTTGTCTCCAAAATTCCTCTTCTGGCTATTATCTGTCTTCTTTATAATGTTCTCCAACCCTCTAAGGCGTGTGTTTAAGTTGTTGTTTTATCTTGGAGTTGTAGAGTTCTAGTCCCATCAGAAAACTGTCAAAACTAGTGCCCGTGGTGCCCTTTTCTTCTGTTTGCACTCTTTTCCGTCTTTTCGTCATATTGCACTTGAATTTGATTATTTCCTAAAATAATAAAAAAACAACATGCAATTAAACTGAAAACAAATAAGAGTATTCATAATCATCCCTTTTTGTGAGCCCAGATAAGTACAAGATTGTACTTATCAAATACTCCCAAACTTGAACTATTATTCGTTCTCAAATAAACTAGCTAAAAACAATCATGCACGTACTAATAAAAATAATCATAATATAAATATATTGCCGTTCTTTTGTAACAATTTATAATTCATGACGAGTATCCAGGTATTACTATTGCAAACGTGATCCTATTTAAACCATATTTGATACGTGTGTGAAAGCAGTTAATCTGATTCACTTAATTTCTATGGTGATGGTAGCCCAACCATTTGATCAAATTCTCCTTTCCCTCTCGTAAGGTACACTTTCTCCCAAAATGATTTTTTTCTTTTAATTCCCGAGATTTTGGTTCTAAGGTTATGGTTCACATTCTTTTCTTGCTTGAGATTGGTTGAGAAAACTAGTAATCATGACAACCTAGATTTATGGTGATTCTCCAATTTATGAGCACTTTCGACTAGAAAGTTTCTACTAAATAAGTCAAACCCATTAGTTATCTAATCCCCATGTTTACTTTGCGAAGAATTTTTTTTACTGGCTTTAGTAGAATTTTTTTTAAATCTTCTGTGCAGAACTCAATCCTTTAAGCTTTCTAGATGACTCATGTAACGAGCTTTAGGATGATGACTCCCAAGTCTTTTGAACTTTAGGGCATCAGGTTTTGAGAAACCCTTACGGGCCTTTTCACTCAAGTCAAATAGGCTACGAAAAGAGTTATAAGATATTAATAGTATACGAAACTCAGTCCATTAAGCTTTCTAAATGACCCATGTAACGAGCTTTAGGTCAATGACTTTATTACTTGAGTAAAAAAGGCTACGAAATGAGTTATATAATAATATTAGCCTTGTTCTTTGCGTGCAATAAGTTCATGCTAGGGAATTAGATTTCTAACATTCGATCATTACTTAGTTTTCTCTAACTGGTCTAAAGTGCTCTATACTATTTTGCAACATACATGGAATCAATCATAACCCAAATAGCCACTATCACAGCTTAACTACCACACTTACTCACTCTATTGGTTACTTGGTTGAGATACAAATGATTCTTAGATTCAAAAAGGGGTATCCTATTGTTTTCAACATAAGTGCACCAACATAGCTAAAAATCATCTTAACTAGCCGGCATAACACGACATCAGACATGGTCAAATAGCCGCACATTTAAACAAAAGTAATAATATGTTTACAAGTCATGGATTACAGCAAAATTTAAAAAATTCATTATTAGCCGGCAAGGCTATTCATATCACACAAACATGCAAACAATTAAATTAATTTTTTTATTAAAAAATAATAGAATAATCAATATCAAGTATTATCATCGGATCAAACATTTTTCCACTACCCTCAAACTTAAAAGATACATTGTCCCCAATGTAAAAAATTTCAAAAGGAGTATAAAAAGATCAGAGACTACCCAGATGTAGATTGGATGGTGCTGAAGAAAGAGTATGATATGATCAACTAGTGGAGAAATCTGTACATGTTAGTCGATAAATCTTTGCTTAAATGTCATCCAGTCAGTCGGCAGGTTGTAACCCTAAAAAATAAAAATAATAAAAATAATAAGAAATTATTAATAAGAAAAAAGAATCTTTCTTTCTTTTTTTTTTTAAATAAAAAGAAAATGACGATGATCAAAGCCTCATTACCTAAGAATTGAAAGCCTAATTTAAAAATCTTAGAAAAATCCTAAAAAGTGCAAAATGTCAATTGAACTCCTAAACTAAAATATACGAAAATTTAAATAAAATGGTAGAAAGATGGGTTGCCTCCCATTAATTGCTTGTTTACAGTCATTAGCTTGACTTTGTCGTGGTGATCATTCATGGCACTTTGAATAGGGCTTTTGATGACTTGTTTTGTTTGCATCGATTGACTTTTCTCCATTTTTCCTTTGTTCTTCAATATTTAATTTTGTCATTCTCATAAAAATATGATTTAATCTGATCACCTTGCTTGAACATAACTATAAAAATTTCAACTTCTTCAATGACCTTGATCACAAAATCAATTTTAGAAGAAAGATAGGAGTTGGAGAATTGCTTAGTTTGTGCAGCATCATTAAACGCCACTTTTTCATTCTGCTTATGTATGATCAACTTCTGATTCTCCATATACTCTTCTTCTTTAGTTGGTGCTTCCTCAAATTGGACAACTGGTCTATTTTCCAAAATTTCAGGTAGTTGCTCCTCACTAATCGTTGTAATGCTTGACATGTCTTCCATCGGGGTGGCTTTAGTGTTACTTGGAAAGGTGCCTTGTGGACTCTTTGTCAGCATCTTTATCATCTGATTAATTTTATTCTCTATGCGCTTTTCAGTTGCCTTGATGCTCTGATCAAGTGCCTTTTTCCACTCTTCTTTACTCTCTTGTGGTCTCTCCTGATTCAGCAGATTTTGAATATTTAGGGTATTGTCATATGAGATATTTTGATGATTTCTCCATCTGGGATTATAAGTCTGCGAGTAAAGATTATTCTGATGTAGCTGAAAGTTCTGAGCATATGTAGCTTGTTCAGGTGATGACATATCAACTTTGGTTAAAAGACATTCTGATGATTGATGGTTTGCCCCGCAAGTTGCACATATTGGTAGGGACATCTGAACCATATTGGCTGACTGAGAGTATTTTAGTGTTTCCATCTGCTTTGCCAATGAATCAAGTTTCGCTAGTATGAGCGAATTGATGTCCATCCCGTGTATTTTTGTTTGACCTTGGTTGTTGTATAAAGAGTAATTTGAGTGATTTTGCCAATCCTGATTGTAGGTGTAGGAGCAGGGACAAAAAATTTGTTTGACCGGTGATTTCCATAAATCTTCCAAGAGCAAGTCATTCTTATCAATCTCAAAGCCTATCATCTTGTGTTGTACTTGATCTCCTAGCTCATCTTTGTTCTCTGATAGCAATGAAATCAAGAGAAACAAGTAGATCAACTAAAAAAAATTAATAATAAAAATAAAAATAATAAATAAAAAAATAACAATAAAAAAAATTGTTAAAACTAAACTATCAATTAATGTAGTAATTAATAAACTAGTCCCCGACAACGGCGTCAAAAACTTATTGTGCGATTTAAATCCCGTAAGTGGACGGATTGTTTACAAGTAATATAATGATGTGTAGAGTGTCGAATCTACGAGGACCAGATATTAATTTAACTAATTAATTTAAAAACTTAAATTTTAACAATAAAAAGAAACACAGATTTGATTTGGATTTGTAATTCTAAACTATTCTAATTAACTCTAAATCATCAAACAATTAAAATAACTTTGTGAGAACGAATTCGAATTATACCAATACTAGGATTCGCGAATCCACCTACATGTTCTTTAATTAATTATCCGTTTAATTGCTTTAGCTCTTAATTACATTGGATTGAAAACCGGAGTTCCTAAAATAATCAAAAGCCTCTCTCGATGGTCAATCAATTCTATATGTTATGCGAACCTAATTATCTGTAATTAAGCTTCGAACATAAACATATGCATTAAAATCTCAAGAACACCTAAATAGATTTCATAGAGTATAATAGTAATCTCTATCTATTATTGGACCCATGTTATTCAATACCACGTGTTTAATCTATATTGAATCTCTCGACCTCAACATAGATCACAATATATTCTAATGGTGATCAGGCATTAAAATAATAAAAATAATGAATAAAGAATAATCAACCTAAAAGCAATTAATTACTAAAACGGAAAAACTTCTAATTAATTAAACGCATGAGGTTTCATCGTTCATCCTAGAAATAAGTAAATTAGCCGGACATAATTATGTAAAATAATACAAGAATTGTATTAATCATGTTCCGGCAAAAGAAAAAGAAGAAAGAATAGATAAAACTCGTGACTCTGGCTGAAGAATCTTCAATCCCGTACCTTGATCTTCGATTCTCCTCTTGTATTTTCTTCCTAAAATTCGTCTCCAAAATTCCTCTTCTGGCTATTATCTATCTTCTTTATAATGTTCTCCAACCCTCTAAGACGTGTGTTTAAGTTGTTGTTTTATCTTGGAGTTGTAGAGTTCTAGTCCCATCAGAAAACTGCCAAGACTGGTGCCCTTGGTGCCCTTTTATTTTGTTTGCACTCTTTTCTGTCTTTTCGTCAGATTGACACTTGAATTTGATTATTTCCTAAAATAATAAGAAAACAACATGTAATTAAACTGAAAACAAATAAGAGTATTCATAATCATCCCTTTTTGTGAGCCCAGATAAATACAAAATTGTACTTATCATATACCACAATAAAATAGTGTATCTGAAAGGACAAACCACACCTTATTTGATATGGTGCGATCAATGGTGAGTCGTACAGTTCTTCTAAAAATTATTTTGGAGATATGTACTTAACACTGCATGTTATACACTAAACCATGTCCAATCTAAATCGGTCAATAAAACTCTATACGAGTTATGGAAAAGAAAAAAAGACCCGATATTTCATACAATATGGATTAGGGATGCGATGCTTATGTGAAGCGCGTTGAATCGGATAAGCTAGGAGCTAAATTTGATAAATGTTTATTTGTGGAGTATCCAGAGTAAACTGCATGATACTATTTCTACAATCCCATCGAGATGAAGGTCATCATATCGAGACCTGTTGTATTCTTAGAGAAGATAGTGGGAGCAAAGTAGATCTTGAAGAGGTTCAAGAAACCACAAAAAAATTGACCAATTAGATGTTCCAATGGCTGAGCTTACATCTGATAAAGCACAGATTAAGAAAGTGGGAACCACCAATTCTCAAGAACACACTAACTCCGTGTAAGTCGAGCAAAGTCATTCATTTTCCTCTGAGATACGATCTCCTAGTTACTAGTAATGTATTGCTAATCGATGAAGATGAACCTACTACTTATGTAGAATCGAAATCAAGTGTTAACTCAAAGAGATGGCAGGAAGCCATAGAATCAGAGATGAACTCCACGTATGAAAACAAGGTTTGGACCTTGCTTGACCCGCCTGAAGGGGTAAAACCTATAGGCTGTAAATTGGTTTACATTAAAAAAGTCGACATGGATGGTAATGTTCATACTTACAAGGCAAGATTGGTTACGAATGGTTACAAGTAAAGACAATAGATTGACTTTGACGAAACCTTCTCACCAGTAGCCATGTCTAAGTCAATTCGGATTCTGCTTGCGATAGTAGCATACCATGAATATGAGATCTGACAAATGGATGTCAAGATCGCATTACTTAATGGAAATCTTATCAAGGATATGTAATATGAGATCTGACAAATGGATGTCAAGATCGCATTACTTAATGGAAATCTTATCAAGGATATGTAGGTGACACAACTTGAAGATTTTGAATCCACAGAGCCAAACAAGATATGCAAACTACAGAAATCCATATATGGATTAACGCAAGCCTTTCGGAGCTGGAATCTTCATTTTGATAAGACAATCAAAATGTTTGATTTTATCAAGAATGAAGATGAACTATGTGTATAAAATATTAGTGGGAGCAAAGTCGTATTTCTAATTTTGTATATGGATGACATACTTTAGGAAACGATGTCTCCGATGCCAAAATTCAATAAAATTGTGGTTATCCAAAATTTCTCCATGAAGGATATGGGAGAGGCAACATACATTCTCGGTATAAATATCTATAGAGATAGAGCTAAGAGAATGCTTGGCCTATCTCAAGATATGTACATAAATAAAATCTTGAGAAGATTTAGTATGGAAGAGTCCAAGAGAGGACTCTATCCCATCGGGCATGTGATCTATCTCTCAAAAGTGTGTTCAAAACACATATTGTGAGAGATAGCATGGATATGATTTTTTATGCATCAGCAATATGATCTATCATATATGCGATGTTATGTACTCGACTAGATGTTTTATACGCTTTGAGTGTCACAAGCAGGTTCCAAGCGAACCCTAGCGAGAAACATTGAATCGCAATCAAGAACATCTTTAAGTACTTAAGAAGGACTAAAGACATGTTCCTGGTTTATGGAGGAAATGAACTTTGAGTTCAAGGTTATGCCGATGCCAGCTTTCAGTCTGATAAAGGTGATAGCAAATCTCAATCTGGATATGTATTTACTCAAAATGGTGGTGCAGTCAGTAGGAAAAGTTCCAAACTAAAAAAAAGCAACTGCTGATTCAACTAAGAAAGCCGAATATATAGCTGCTTCAAAAGTAACAAAGAAAACGATCTGGATCAAGAAGTTCATTACTGAACTTGTAATAGTTCATAGCATTGTTGATCCAATAACTTGTATTGTAATAACAATGGAGCCATCGTACAAGCGAAGGAACCCATGTCTCATCAATGATCCAGATATATATTGAGGCAGTATCATCTCATCAGGGAGATAATCTTAAGAAATTATATAAAGATAGAACTAGTCCTAACATATGATCATGTAGCAGATCATTTGATAAAGTTGTTGTCCCAGTACAAGCATGATGGTCATGCTAAATTTGATGGTATTAAGATACATGAGTGATTGGATCTAGTTTGTATGTGATATTTTGTGATAAACTCTTTGTTAGATATTGAAGTATATGAACAAATTGATTAATTAAATGCTTGTCTACATTATAATGGTAGATCTGTTATTTTTAAATTTTATTATTTAAAATAATAGAGTTCAAAGAAAAGTTCATAGTAACTTGTTAATCACAAGGTGTTGTGATTGTGAGATACAAGTTATAAATAACTTATTCTTGAAATATCCATAGTCATAGTAATAATGAGATACATATATCATTATTGCAGATAGACTATCATGTGTCGCATTTCTTTTGAAGAAAGTAGCTGATCTCACGAGCTAAAATGTAAAGGGACATTTGAATGAACACATGAATGCATTGTTATAAGAACATGACATTGGATGATCCGCCTAGAGATTCCACATAGATAACTATCCAAGCGTCAGCAGTAAATCTCTAATGTGCGGTAGTGGATTTGGTCCTTTGACTTGAGGACATCATAAAATCTTATATGAGGACCACTATACTTTGGCGAGCATTTGATGAGATTCGAAGATTTTGAGTCACCAGGAAGACGTCTTACAGGTATAGTGAGAATCATATGCAGGTTGTGAATGTCCAATATGAGGATTCGTGACTTTTGGAAAGTAGGAGATTATAACCTGCATTTTGCCTACTTAAGTTGATATAAATTTTCTCGGTTGAAGTGGAGTTATGAGTTGAAAATATTTCAATCATAACTAGATTAGATCAACAAATAGTTGAGGTGAATAATATAATTGGTTAAAATGAGATTGACACTGATCCATATCTCTTAACCAATTAGGTTATATTGATGAAGGGATTATATTTCTACGGTGGTTCTATCATACCACATGATATTTTCCTTTACATGGATTACCTTGATACATTGCTAGATGTCAATCTTGGATGGCGGCGTGAATTGATCGATCTAGGTGAATCGATGAGAATATCACTAAGTTTGCCATCGTGAATGGGAACCTAATGGGTCACACACATAAAGCGAGAATTGAGCATCTGGAGTTGGACCTTGTCCAAGTGGGAGATTGTAAGAATTAATGTCCAAAGTCCAATTAGTTGGGTCGGACTTAATTATTTATTAGACCAAATTAATTAATTAGGCCCATTTGTTGATTTGTTCTAGTTTGACTAGAACTAGGGCTAGGGTTAGCCCTACCTATAAATACAAAGGCCACGACAGATTAAATCACAAGTTGGTTTTCATTACTTGCTAGCACAAGAAAAAGACAGCCAAATACAAATACTCCCAAAAAGGTTCTGCTTTCATCTGTTCTTGATCGTGGAAGTCTAGATCTGTTCTTGCTGTGTGGATTACCATTGGAGGCTAGACAATTGGACATCTGTGGTATTGAAGATCGCACCTCCAGCTAATCAGAAATCAAATTTCACGATAATCATCAAAGGTAAACTTCTATCACGAATTCTCTCTAAGTACAAGATTGATCCGGCTTAAAGGAATTGAATATTTAATTTCCGTTGTGCATGTATACCTCAATTCCTAACATAAGCATGGTGTAGCCAGTGGAAATTTACAATACCCTAATACATTTCATTGATTCTAGAGGGTTTCTTATATATTAGAAATTCAATACAATTTTTTTCGTTATTGTACCTGCCTAATCTGTGCCCAGATAGAAATGAAGAGCTAAGATGAGGAAAAAATCTTCCAAGGCAATAAGGAAATCTATGGAGCAAATTTCTTAAAGAAATATATAAAACAGGTTATCTGGAAGTTGGATATTTAGGAGAACCTTCAGAAAAAATTGATTATTATGTCCTATGTTATTCTATACAGATAAGGGATTTCAGTGTGCAAAATCAATGGGATGGTAACATGAACTAGAATATACTTTCTGAGTGTCTTATGTTTCAAACAAGTAATTCATAAAATGAATATTACGTTATGTAAGAATTGGTTAACGTTCATGTAACTTATATAAAATCCTACTTCTGAAATTCGATAGTACAAAATGAGTAAGATGAGTTAGTTTCGACACTCAATGTTTCGACAGTTCAAATTTTGATACTGCAAGATGTTTTATATTCCGACTCTTAAAATTTCGACACCTTCCATACATGTTGTAAAATGAAATTGGAAAATTGAATTTTTTTTAAAGTGTTAGTGTTAACATCCAAGTTTCAAAATGACAGAAATGTAATTGGATTATTTGAAATTGGGAGCTTGTAATACTAAAGCTGAAAAATGAGCAAATTTGGAAAATTAGAATCTTCAAAAATGTTCTTGGGCTCATGTCCACATGCAATGGTTATTAGGTAATGAACATATGTTAGAGTACGTTCGAGAAATTTAAATGTAGCCAAACTGTGTCGCATATTTAGCTGAACAATGTAGACATGTTGCAAGAGATATTTTTTGACGCGGAGAGAATACTTGAACGAAAACATGGCCCGGGGACTCTGAAATACGTGAATTTTTGATGTTTCAAAACATATCAATATCAACCATGAATATATCGCAACTAATGACTTGTGTGCTAATTCAACTGCCAAATTTAATGAATTTCATGGATAAGGTTCCCTATTTTGATTCAAAGTTTGAATGAAAGTGAAGTTTCTCCAATGTTGCGCTCGAGAAGAATCAAAGATTGAAAGATGTGAACTCATGGTTACAGTTATCGAAACACACACATGTCGCACGGTCAAAATTGCAAACTTCACCATTTGGAGAACTAATGTATCACCCCCATGCATTCGAATTCATGAGAAGCTCGAAACATTGATTATTTTATATTATGAGATTTTGTGCTAACAAACGTGTGTGCAACCTAAACCATGTGTGCGACCTATTGGAAAATAAGTGAATGGAAAATTAAAGCTCTTCATTGTTTGAGACCTTCCAAATTTTCAACTTATTTCATCATGTGTTGTTAATGGATAATTAGTTGTGTAACTCTTGTAAATTTCATGTTAATGGTGGATTTGGAATTGGAAGGTCACTCTAGTGCCTATATAAACAAGTCCAAAGTTCCTCATTTCAACACATCAAAAATTCATCTTGTTTTCCTCCAAGTTTTCTTTTCTCTTTCGGTGATATTGTTCTGGCAGTAGGTTGGTTCGCTGGTACAACCAATTCTACCGTTGTATCATGGGAAACAGACGTTCATAACTTACGGTAGGGGACGAATCTGTTTTAAAGAAATTGTACTTGTACAGGGCTCGGTTTGCTTTCTTCTTCAATTCTTTATTCGGTAGTTTCCTTACTCCTTTTGTTTACTGTTCATTTCTTATGTAATATGCAGTTTCACGTTTTTATAAATAAAATGGTTAACAATCTTAAAACAGATTCGTGCTAAACTTATATTACATGAAAAATGAAAAACAGTGAAATACATACGTATGAAACTAGTTTGTAACAATATTTTGAACTAGGAGTATTTGTACTTTTAGATGTTTTCTTTTTCACTTATGGTTGGAGTTTTCTTAATTTGTGTATTTGCAAAAATGGAAGACTTTGTCAAACGGACATAAACTGTCTAAGGAGAGCTTGAGATTTAAGTGGTCTACTTGTACATCCCTTCTCACCTGTAAGCCTTTTAGTTGCGTGTTATTCAAATCAACAAGACGAAAAGAATGGGTTAAAAATTGTTTTTCGAGATTAGTTTTTTTCCAAGTTTCTGTTTCTCTAATAATTATGTTGTCCAGAAACATATTATGCTCCAAATTTTAATTAATGTTTGCAAGTATAACTAAACTGAAAAATAGTTTTCCATAAACAATATCATTTATACTGTTTAATTTTATTTAAAAGTGGAATTGATTTACTTCATGTTTTAGAAAATGGCAACTGATTCGATTACTGAAGTTATGGCTACTGAAAACTAGATTGTGGCACAAGTGCCAAGTTTTACTGTGACACAAACTGTGACTCGAACCACTGTCCCAACTGTGAAGGTTCTGGTTAATCATGGAGAGAAACCGAAGAAATTCAATGGGTTGAATTTCAAAAGGTGGCAGCAAAAAATGATGTTTTATTTGACCACCTTAAATCTTGCGAGATTTTTGACTGAGCATGCTCCGAAACTCAATGAAGATGAGAGAGATATTCAAACTGTCAGCACCATTGAAGCTTGGAAGCATTCTGATTTCCTGTGCCGTAACTATGTCATGAATGGTTTGACAGATTCACTATATAATGTGTATAGTTCAATGAAAACAGTGAAAGAATTATGGAAGTCTCTAGGCCGAAAATATAAAACTGAGGATGCAGGGACTAAGAAATTCATTGTTGACCGCTTCTTTGATTATAAAATGGTGGATTTAAAATCTGTGATCAGTCAAGTACAAGAATTACAAGTGATCTTGCATTAGATTCACGCCGAGGAAATGAGTTTGAGTGAAACTTTCCAAGTGGCAGCTATTATTGAAAAGCTACCTCCGGCCTGGAAAGATTTCAAAAATTATCTCAAACACAAGAGAAATGAGAGAACATTGAAGAATTAATTGTTAGACTTCGCATCGAAGAAGACAACAAGAGTTCTGAAAGGAAGATGTTCAATTCTGTTGTGGCCAAAGCAAACGTAGTGGAGCACGGTCAAAGTTCTAAGATGAACAAAAACAAGTTTGGAAAAGGGCCAAAGATGGCACTGAAAGAAAGTGTGTCCAAGAAGAAATTTCTTGGAAAATACTATAATTGTGACAGAGTATGTCATAGATCTTCGGAGTGCAGGTTGCTGAAGAGGAACAACAAGAAAGAAGCAAATGTTATTGATGACATCACACATTATATGTCTGAAATGAACCTCGCTACAGTCATTTCTGAAGTGAATCTAGTGGGATCAAATCCAAGAAATTGGTGGATTGACACTGGTGCTACCCGTCATGTTTGTTCAGATAAAGAGATGTTCAGTTCTTTTGAAGCAACTGAGAATGGAGAGAAGCTGTTTATGAAAAATTTAGCTACATCTGAAATCAAAGGCAAATGCAAAGTGGTTTTGAAGATGACTTCTGGAAAAGAGCTGACTCTTAACAATGTGCCTTTTGTGCCTGAAATCCGTAAGAACCTGGTGCCCCGGGTCTCTACTGAACAAGCATGGTTTTTGTATGGTATTTGAGACAAATAAAGTCATTTTGTCTAAGAGTAGAATGTTTGTTGAAAAATGTTATGTATCTGATGGACTTTTTAAGCTCAATGTAATGACTGTTAAGCCGAAAATTAATAAAATGAATAATTCTTCTGCTTACTTGCTTGAGTCTTCCAATTTGTGGCATGGTAGACTAGGACATGTTAATTATGATACTTTGCGGAGATTAATTAACTTAAATTTCATACATGCATCCCATATTGATTCTAAACACAAGTGTGAAACGTGTGTTGAGGCAAAATTGACAAGATCATCATTTCAAACTATTGAAAGAAAAACCGAACCACTTAATCTAATTCACACTGACGTTTGTGATTTAAAATCTGTACAAACAAGGGGTGGCAACAAGTACTTCATTACTTTTGTTGATGATAGCAAAAAATATTGTTATGTCTATTTACTTAAAAGTAAGGATGAAGCTATAGAGAAATTTGTTCTTTATAAGAATGAAGTTGTGAATCAACTCAACAAGAAAATTAAGGTGTTGAGAAGTGACCGAGGTGGTGAATATGAATCACCATTTGCTGAATTATGTGCACAAAGTGGAATCACACATAAAACCACATCACCTTATTCACCTTAACAAAATGGTGTTGAACAGAAAAATCGTACCTTAAAAGAAATGATGAATGCAATGCTATTAAATTCTGGGTTACCTTAGAACATGTGGGGAGAAGCTGTGTTATCAGATAATTACCTTTTCAATAAGGTGTCCCGAAAGAAAGAAGAGAAGACCCCATGTGAGTTGTGGAAAGGAAGGAAGCCTTCCTATAAATACTTGCGAGTGTGGGGGTGTCTAGCTAAAGTAGCAGTACCTATACCTAAAAAGATGAAAATATGTCCAAAAACAGTTGATTGTATTTTTATTAGCAATGCACATAACAGTAATGCTTATTGATTTCTTGTATATGAATCTAAAATCCCGTACATACACAAAAATACGATAATGGAATCAATAAATGCTTCATTTTTTGAACATGTATTTCCGTACAGATCCAAAAAGGAAGCAAGCTCTTCAAAACGGACACATAAAGCCACAGGCTAAGAACAAGAAGAAGAAGATGAGGTTGAACCAAGACGTAGCAAAAGAGCTAGAACTGAAAAAAAAAATTTGGTCCATATTTTTTAACTTATATGCTAGAAAGTGAACCTCAAAACTTTAAAGAAGCTGTGAACTCTTTAGAATGCCCTCAATGGAAAGAGGCAATTAAAAGTGAGATAGATTCTATTATGTAAAACCATACATGGGAGCTAGTGAATTTTCCTCCGGGATGCAAACCACTAGGCTACAAATAGATTTTCAAGAAGAAAATGAGAGCAGATGGAATAATCGAAAAGTATAAGGCCAGACTTGTTATAAAAGGGTATAGACAACGAGAAGGCCTTGATTACTTTGATACATATTCTTCAGTAACGAGAATAATATCCATCAGGATGATACTTACAATTGTTGCTTTGCGAAATCTTGAAGTGCATCAAATAGATGTGAAAACTGCCTTTCTAAATAGATAATTAGATGAAGAAATTTACATAGAACAACCTGAAGGTTTTTCTACTCCAGGGCAAGAAAACAAAATATGTAAATTGGTGAAGTCATTTTATGACTTGAAACAAGCTCCAAAACAATGGCATGAAAAGTTTGATCATGTCATGATGGAATGTGAATTTAAGATCAATGAGTGCGATAAATGGGTTTATATCAAAGACACTGAAAATGGCTATGTCATTTTATGTCTTTACGTTGATGAAATGCTTATTGTTGGAAGCAACGATAAGATGATTAAATCTACTAAAGACATGTTAAATTCAAGATTTGACATGAAGGATATGGGCTTAGAGGATGTGATACTTGGAATTAAAATTTCAAGAACATCAGAGAGAATTGTCATAAGTCAATCACACTATGTGAACAAAATTCTTGACAAATTTCACAAGGATGATTCTGGTATAGTTAGAACACCTATAGATACCAATCAGCATCTATCAAAGAACAGAGGCGGGAGTATCTCTCAAGTAGAATACTCTAAAATTATCAGAAGTCTGATGTACTTGATGAGTTGTACAAGACTAGACATAGCCTACACAGTTAGCAAACTGAGTAGATACACAAGTAATCCTGCTGGAAAGAAATAATAAGAATATTAAGCTATTTAAGATATACTCGTGATTATGGGCTGTATTATACCATATATCTGGTAGTATTGAAGGATACAATGATGCTAATTGGATATCTGATATAAAAGACTCAAAGTCTACAAGTGGATTGTGTTCACACTGGGAGGTGCAACTATATCATGGAAATCCTCTAAACAGACGATTATAGCCAAATCCACTATAGAATCTGAGTTTATAGCCTTAGACAAGTACAGTGAAGAAACTGAGTGGTTACATCACTTTCTAGAGGATATTCTTAGATGGTCAAAGCCTGTACCAGTAATTTGCATACATTGTGATAGTCAATTTGCAATTGGTAGGGTACTGAATAACATGTATAATGGTAAGTCTAGACACATACGTCGTCGTAGACATAATACCATAAGACAACTACTCTTAATTAGAGTTATCTCTATTGACTATGTGAAGTCAAATGATAATATTGCGGATCCACTAACTAAATGTTTGAATAGAGAGTTAGTTGAAAAGTCGTCGAAAGGAATGAGACTTAAACCTTTGGAAGAATAAGTTAATACAATGGAAACCCAACCTAGTTGACTGGAGATCCCAAGATCTAGGTTCAAAGGGACGACCTAATTGTAAATACTTAATTAGATCACTGTGGGGTTCTCACCTACCTATTCCTATGATGAAACAGTGATATCTGTAGAGGAAAGATAAGTAATAGGCTTTTAATGATTGTTATGCTCGGAGTAGAGCGGGCTATTCTTAATTAAAAAATCACCTATGTGAGAGAGAAGTGGGACAGCTTCTAAGAGAATTGTGTGAGGCGCAATTCTTAAAACCTCTCGTAGAACCAGGCATATGTTCACGGCCATAAATGAACATAACAATGAGAACTGAACTATGTCAGGAAGAATTCTGTGTGAAGTATATCATCGTTTACACAAACAGCAGAACAGTTCAAGAACATCGCGTCTACTGATCAGTTACTAAAGTAAATATACTTTCATAAGGAAAGGTTCAAAGGGTAACACCTATCTATCCTATACAGGATTCGGACGTTGAACTTTATCACCGAGTCTTCCGTGTCTCTTTCAATTTTTCATTCATGCAGGGGATTGTTGGAAAATAAGTGAATGGAAAATTAAAGCTCTTCATTGTTTGAGACCTTCCAAATTCTCAACTTATTTCATCATGTGTTGTTAATGGATAATTAGTGGTGTAACTCTTGTAACTCTCATGTTAATGATGGATTTGTAATTGGAAGGTCACTCTAGTGCCTATATAAACAAGTCCAAAGTTTCTCATTTCAACACATCAAAAATTCATCTTGTTTTTCTCCAAGTTTTCTTTTCTATTTCGGTGATATTGTTCTGGCAATAGGTCGGTTCGCTGGTACAACCAGTTCTACCGTTGTATCATGGGAAACAGACGTTCATAACCTACAGTAGGGGACAAATCTGTTTTAAAGAAACTGTACTTGTACATGCCTCAATTTACTTTCTTCTTTAATTCTTTATTCTGCAGTTTCCTTACTCCTTTTGTTTATTGTTCATTTCTTATGTAATATGCAATTTCACGTTTTTATAAATAAAATGGTTAACACAACCTAAACCAAGAATCAGTGTTGTACTAATTTCCACTCCAATTGGGATAGATATCTATCAATTTAGACCAATTATCTGATTCATTTACATTACACATCCTGCATGGACCCAACATTAGATAAGAATTGTGTAAATTTTACAAAATATCATATTCATGTACACAACTTAAAGAACATAAATACATATGGGATTCGATTCTGATTCTAGTAACATGATGTTCACCTACAAGTAGAACTCTCGCTAAAGAAATCTAAACCAATTCTCTTCTATGACCCAACTATATTTCTATAAAGGATTCGAATGATAAAGAACGCAACACAAAATTAGAAAACTGTTGACCTCCAAAAATAGCTGCCAACAGAACCTCACTCCTCATCTTCCTATGTGTATTTTCCTTCTTGCTTGGAATGCCACATGGTTTATTCAACCACGTAGATGAGCTTAGGATCGGGTGGATATATAACATGAGATAAAGAAAAACACACTTTGGTAGAGTTATTAGCTTGAGGACTCCTAACTAACTATTTCCCAGGTGGTTATAACATTTGAAGAATAATTAGTATAGAGGATTTGGTATTTCTTGTAAGAATAATGAAATTCAACCTCCTTTCTTGTGGAAATGAGTTTGATATTTATAGGCAAATTCTATTAGATTGTCCTCCATTCGATTCGCGACACGTGGCTCAATCCAGAGAGCTCTAGAGTCACGTCTTGGGTGTCACATCATTAGCATTAATGCGGAAGTCTCTTTCAACAACAACCTAAGAGGCTATGATGGTGACAAACTGTCTTTTGCAGGTTGTCCCATCAGTCTTTTCGAGTCTGACTTGTAGTGTGTTAGGGAGTAGTTAACATGCAATCAGGGTCGGACTTTGACAGCCTGGGTTGTCCTAGCTCTTCGACAAAAATAGCATCGGTTATCTAACCTCCTCGGCACAAACAACCTCGGAGAGAGGGTTGAGTCAAAGCATGTTGACTTTGACCGTACCTACGTGGAGCCCAAGTGGGATTGCCCTGCCCACGTGGAACGCCAGGTGGGATTGGGGCGTAACAAAAACCACCAAAGATTGCACCAAGCATATAATTATATTTCTATCTCCTATTGGACTTAATATCGTTTGTTATTTGAGCTAGACACATGTAGCACCTCTGGGCATCAACACAAATCCCAAGAACTATCCTAAAATTGGCTAAATTTTAGGTTAACATTAATTCAATAACAAACAATCAATAAAATTAAGAACTTAGATGCCTAAGTTAAAAATTAATGATCCAGTTTTAATCAATAGCATATCTCGATGGTTAATCGATTCTATACTTATATGTGAACCTAATTATCTCTAATTAAATTTCGAACACGTAAGCATGTATTAATTCACAAAGTGTCATCACATAACGATTTCATAGAGCATAATGACATAGATAATCAATTATAGGACTCTGTGTTATTTATTATTATGTGCTAATTTATACCGAATCTTTTGAAAGCAATATAAATAACAAACAAGTTTTAATAGTGATCAAGTATCAAAACGAAATTATTGAATAATAAACAATTAACCCAAAAGCAAGAATAAAAACGAATAATTTATTAGATTAAAGAGTTAACAAGGTTTCATCAAAATCCTAGCCATAAAGGTTTAGCCTATCATATTTTGATTCAAAAAATACAAGATAAAAAATGAATACACAACCCGGATAATTTAGAATAGAAGTTAATACAACCCTTAATCTTGAATCTCTTCAACGATCTTGGACGGCCCCGTCTTCTTCAAAATCATCCAAAGTTCAAATGATTTCTTGTAATTCTTCTTCCAAGAATTGATGTATTTGATGTGGAGTTCCTCCAAAGATTTGTGCTATGTTATGATATGAAACTCTCTTTTTTCTTCCCTAATAATATGTATTTATAGGGCCAACAATTAACCTAAATCCATGACTCAATATGTGTCCAAAAAAGAGTTCAAAAGAAGCCCAAGCACATAAGGAAAGAAAAACAATCTACTGGGCCAAAAATCCATGCAAAGCAAGGGCCAATCACCCACGATCACATGGAAGGAAAATTTGGGCCTCTATTTATAATTTCAATGGCCCGCGATTGCGTGGGCCAAGTTCATCCTTATTTTGCATCTTAATCATCATTTATTTGCACGGTAAGTCCCTGAACTTTATATCATTGTCAATTGACCCTCCAAAATAAACTTTTATTTCAATTATGTCCTCATATATTTGTATTCTAGGTCCTTAAATTTTTAGACATTTGCAAGTTGGTCCTCATACTTATGCTTTTCTTTCAAGTTAGTCATTTTCGCCAATTTTGCTCCAATCACCACCAAACTCGGATTTTGACCTATAATAACAAAATAAACACATAATTAAATAAAATTATACTCAAATGTACTCACAATGGTCTACTTTAACAGTCTGAATAAGTATAAAATCACACTTATCAATGTACACACCACAATTGCCACTACAAACAAAACATAGATGGAAATAAAATTAATAACTGTAAGAGATAATTCATGGATGTGGACATCTATCCGCATAATAAGTTGGTGAGAGATTACGATTGTTTCCTACGCACAACATCATGAGATATATTTTTATATGCAAACGGATGTCTTTTGTTAAAGTCAGTTTGTAACTACCACAGTTCTATTTCCCATAATAGTTGAGTATATAGTCGAACAAAGGGTGCGGAAGAATTTGCCATCAGTTTGTCAGTATAAGAAATCCATGTCCAACATCACCCAATGATCTTTTCCAATATTATGTAGGATTATAACACGATAGCAGTCTACAAACGCTTTCTTGCCTTCTGGCTGCTGGCCCATGACAAAACCATGACATCATCGACGTCCTTTACCTTAAGCACCTTTGTCCCTGGTTTGTAACTTGTCCATGTAGACACTAAATACGAAGAAAAATAACAATCACAGTCCGTACGACAAAGATGTCGGGATGCTTCGATGCCATATTCCTTATCATCATCTTGGCCACATTACTCTCTTATGAGAAAAGGAAAAAAGACAAAATAGGTTAGCCAAACCATTTAAAACAACAACTAAATGGAAAAAGTAGATATTACATAAATAAATAAATTCATGCCAATAGTTGACTCTATGAGTTGTAGCAAACCAATGCTTCAAAGTTGACATCATATCGATGCTACTCATCTCCCTATTCGTAGCATAAATTCACACATATCAGACAATGCAAAGGGCAATAATAATAAATGTGACGTCCCAAGTTCTATGAACACAGAATGTCACTAGGTTTTATTACATTCGTTCCTGTTTAGAAATAATGCGAAAGTGAAGCATTTATCTCCGGCCGAGACTTGAAATTTCTAGTGAAATAATTTGTCTAAAAAAAATTGAACTTGTAGTATCAATCATGAAATGCTCAAATTTAAGAGTATACATCAAAATGGATGAAAAAAGAGAGTTGGCAGAGATCAATTAGCTCTCTGCTCCGTGTGTCTACAAGACAACTACAAAGAGTTGGCAACTCTCTTGCACAATGGTGATGCGTACCTCGCCTAGGGCAAACTTTATCCAGCCTACGGCCACAAGACTTGTCTTGTCCAGGACATATTTCATTATGTCCCATGTTTCTAATTTTCGTTTTTTTATAAATACAACACATAGCATGACATCAAATAATATTTCTTGTAAAATTTTCCTTTCCATTAAATTCTCATAACTAAAAAAATGTAGAACATTTAACTAACGGTGCTGAGTTGGAGAAGCTGAATCCCAATCCACCCAAACTATGTAAAATGTATCCATAACATAACTTCAATTGGTTAAGACCAAAGTCTTTACAATGCAAGTTTTATTACAAAAGAAACTTAACTTAAAATTTTTACATGAATTTTTTGCAGTTAACATATGAAACTCTGGTTCTCTAACCACCACATATCTTTATCGCATGGCCTATTCTCGTTCAATCTATAGGAAAAATGGAGGTAATGAGTATAAAAATACTCAATAGGCTGCACCTGTTCGATAAAAACATAAATTCAATCATTTAACATAATTCATACCTTCGTTCATCGTATAGAAGGATTACCGACAACTTCCACATTATGAAGAACACGTCACTAGTTTTGAAAAATCCATTAGAACCGGTTTTGGCCAAACATAAAACATTTCATAATTCGAACATAGGTTGTTTAGTGTCAAACCATGCAGATTATCATTATGCTAAAAAACCGAGTTACTAGTTAGAATATGGAAATAAACTCATCACAAGGCTTGAAACGATTTTACTTTTGGTCTAAAACCTTGGACTTTATGTTTTGGGCTATTACTTCATCTATGGGCCAAGCCCACATGCTCGTCTCTCGACTAGGATAAGCTTACAAACATTGTAAAATGTTAGGATATTGCAATAAAAAAATTACAAAATCCTCAAACGAGATGCTATAACCTACCTCTATTTGGCCTTTTTAAACCATGCTTCATATGATCTCTTCTTCGTCAGGCCGAAATGATAAAGCATCTAAGATCTATACATGGGTTTAGCATAGCATGCTCCATGTGCTAGCTTTAGTTTGCATGAGGTCTCTTAAGTAGTCAACCAATGATCAACCTATCATTGTGCTTGTTAGGATTTTGACCACTTCGGCCACTTTCAACTGGTTAGCAACATCGGGTATATATTCCGTAATTAAGGTAGATCGCTGCACCTCTCCAACCATGGCAACATTGGCAGTACTTAAATTTTCCTCCAAAACATGGCCTTGCATTTCTGGTACAATACACTAATGACCCTTGTCCTGCATTAACCCTTTATTATTTTGTGTTGCACAAACATTCGACTTTATGTGATTTGTCTCCGAGGTTCTAATCCTCACTCTTGGTGCCCACAATTTCATATATTAACCATCTACTATTTATTTAGGTTGTAAGAAAATCCACATCCGTATCTTCGATCACCAAACTAACCCTTGTTGGAAATTAGTTTAAAATGTTGAGAAATTGACTAAGTGTCAACTTGGCCAAAATATACAAGACCCGACCCAATCTGTTTAGGCAAAGTGGTTTGCTACTTCGCCGCTTCAGGACGTCAAAACGGGGATCGACCTGCCCGGTTAGGTCGCGGGGGTCGAGGGGGCAACGCCCCTCGTGGGGGCTTGGGAGAAACACCCCTGAAAGAAAATTCAAATTTCTCTACATGTATTGAAGGGTATTTTTGGCATCTCGAAAACAATATCGAATGAATGAGAAATTACAGAAAATGGCAATTTTGGGTCAAGTTTTGACCATATGATCGCATAGATATAATACCTTGCGATCGTAACCTGCCTAAATTTTAAGTAGAATGTTTTTAGGTCCTTCCATGTGATAGCAGGAGACAAAGCCTTGCGATCGCATAGTTAAACTGGATCAAGTTCTGTTCTCAAATTTGTACCTTGAGATTGCATCATGGTAAAACCAAGCGATCACATAGGTTTGCGCGAACAGACATGTCCTTTTGAAGTGTTGCTCGAATTGGTTCCATACCTTTTCGTTTTCAACCGATCTTCAACGTTAAATAGGACCCTTGGACGTCCATTTGACAGAGAATTGATACAGAAAACATTTGCATAACAATCCACTCATATTTCATCATTTCTTGAATAAAAAATTCTTGTATTTGTTGCTTGAATTTCTGATTTTTCATTTCATTTTCATCTTTGGAGTACAAAGACCATTTCCGTTTCGTTGTGTTTGTGTTTGGAAGTGCTACAAACACAAGCGGAAGTCGTTGTATCTTGGAAGTCAATTGCCGTATACCGTAGGCACTATTACGGGGTAAATTTGAATTAAGGACAAAGTGTTCAACACTTGCCTCGGCTTGAATATATTCCATTTCATTCGGTTCTTTTTTATTGCTTTGGAGTCACTTACACAGAAATCCGCCTACAACCCCATCCATATTGCTTCCCATCATTGATAGACCACTCTAAGACATGATGTTCTCTGGGTTGCAAAAGCGATACGGTACGCAACAGATCCTCTATACTACTATGCATTTGTTCTTCTTCCTTATGCATTGATCTCTTGTGGTTAGTCAGTCTCTCACCATCCTCCACATTGCTATCTCCATGTATGCGAGACAATCACCAAAAGATCATTCAGATCATCACCCCGCACCATTCTATGCATGTGACAGAGTGGAATATCCTCACCATACATATTATCATCATTACCAACGCTGCACGAAGCTCAATTTGCAAATTCCACCGAGGAGAAAGGCTGTCGAAAAGACACTTTTGGCATTAAACACCGTATCGATCACTCAAAACACTCTTGCATAGTTGCATTCTACTCATTTGATCATCGGTCTGCCCCTAAATAGACTCACAAGTGTAAATCATCTCTTCATAAAACATCTTTAGTTCTGAATCCATCTTTCTTCCTAGAGAGTGAATCTCATTGTGCATCATGTTATAATGCAGTGCATTGTAATCATGCATCATGTTATAATGCAATGCATTGTAATCTTTGTGTATTCCTTCGAATGACTCTGCCTAAATCAATGTGACAAAGGCATTGCTCATGATCCCTGTCTAGAGGATCCTGTTCTTAAGTAAACTGAGATTGGGACTGTTCAACAAATGAGGACTGAAGGTTGTCTATTGCGAGACCACGTAGAAGAATTCCGTTCTGCAAGTCATTAAGATTAGCATCCATAACTTGATTGACAACCAACTCATCCTACCTACTAATTGAACACAATTCCGCCTTAGAATTCAAGTCCGGGGAACGTCATTCATGCTGCTTTTCACCTATAGCAGCACCAGCACCTTGTAGCACGGGAGGGACGCTTGCAGCCCTATCAAGACGGGCATCAGATGGTCCACACCTACTGCTATGGTCCTAATGTACGGTCTATGATGCTTAGCAGTGTTGCCTCTAGAATTGTCCACTCTGCAAGATAAATTTGTACGCAGTCATTGAGTTAAATGACGAAGAGAATATGCAATTCATGTTCATGTTGTACGAGAATTATTACCTAATTTCTATTCAACAAATCATGGATCACAGCTGTATACACAATTTTCTGGTATTCTTTACAAAATGTGCCATAATATGATGGATCGTCTCATACGCCCATAGCTACGACATTATGAAATGCAGACATAGTGAACAAAATATACCAGAACTATCAGTTAAAACATCATGATCTTTATTCAGCATATTGACCTTTTGCAGGTACTTTATTTATGGACCCCGTGATAGAACACCACACCACAAGTCTTTGAGTAGGGCAAACTCTTCTATGCCAAAAATGGACACATTGTCATTAAATAGAAATCATGCTAATTTTTCTTAGTGCGCCTAATCATCACCTGGATCAATTCGCGCACGAGTTTAGCATAGAGCTTCAACTATGCCACTTTAACAAAAGCGCGAAAGTAAGATTTATCAAATTTTGCCACCTACTTGTTACTCAGAACATATCTTAATGTTTGAATTATTTCCAACTTGTTGCATTGTGCGATCTAACTGTGGGAGCAACGTTCACCGTCAACCCAATATTCGTATTCCATATGTGTAAAGTTAAATTTAATATTGAATCTTACATTTGCACCTTCAAGAGATAGATACAAATTTAATTGGAACTTCAATTACCAAATTATAAATCTTCGACATTTTCATGAACTATCCAAACTTTTAAACATTCTAGCATCATGAAATTGAGTACTATCGATACTATGATTTCGATCTTAAAAGATGCCCAATTGCAAAGGTCTTAGAGTTTCTATAACAAATCGACCATGTCTTTCGGAAAAAAAAAATTTATGTAATGAACTTCATATTTTTCATCTAAATTTGAATGCAATGCTCAAAATGTATATTTCAACTATACATAGAACATACGTCCAATATATTTGCAAAATAAGGGCACCAAATACAGTAACAACAATCAAATAAGGAAAGAGTAATACCTTCTTCAGTTGATAGAAATCGACGGGATGAAAGATGCGAATTGAGGCAAATCTCCGGTGGCCACTGATTTAGTGAAAGAAAGCAAGATGAAGATGGGATTTTGGGCACCAATAGAAGTTTTTGCAAATGATCCCTTGACTACTGAATGGAAAGAGGAAATAGGATTTTGGGGAGTTTGGTGGGAGTTAATGTTATCGATTTTATGTCTTAAATAATTCTGGAAGTGTACGGATCACTCAAGTAGTAAAATGAATTTTGAGTCCAAGTATCGATCCCACAAAGATTTAGATAATTCAGTTCAATTACACTAACCTTAATCGAATATAAAAAACTTTGGAAGATTTTGTGTTTAATAACTAACTAAAATAGTAAACTAAAAATCATTAAATAATTATGGTTTAAATAATTGAAAGATTAAATTGGTCGAAAATTGATTTAACTTTAAAAAGGAAAAGTACTAGAATTCCGAATCCACTTGTAGTTGTTAATTCTTTTATCTTGATTCTTGGTTTTGACAAATTACATCAGTTATAAAGATCAATATCTATAGATTGTTCAACAGTTTCTCTCGAATAAAGTTAAGCATATTCATATGTATGACTCGACTATATTTCTATGACAAATGCGAATACAAACAAATGCATTAAGTCTCCATGGACAATTAAAGATCACCTAAAGCATAGCGGTATATATCTATCCCCTATCAGACTTTAAGATAATTAAAATAGCGTCTAGCATACTTTCAATCTTTTGATAGTAAAACACACCACAACAATCATACAATTACTACGTATATAATTGTAGATGTAAACAAATCAAAATTAATTATTCAAAACTATATTGCAATAAATTGTCAAAAACCAAGTCTCAAGATGAACGAATTTAAACAACAAGCTTCATCGTAATCCTAGCACTAATTAAACTAGCATAGCATACTAATAATAAGAAAATAAGAAGGAGAAGAAAATATGGAATTCATCACCCGAAGAAGAAGAAAACTTGAAAGAATAATTGTTTGATCTTGTTCTTCGTTGAATTCTTCAAAAGAGCAATCTTGATCTCTGTTTGATGATTTCGTCTATGTTTTTCTCCCAAAAATTCAACAACCAATTATGAGTTAATAACTCATATATATACTATCCTAATTGGTGCCCCAAAATATGCCAAAACATATCTAAAAATCGTGGGCTAAAAGTTACCTATCTAGATTAGAATTCAAAAAGGAAAGAAAATCTTCGCAGCCAAAATTAACACTGAGCGATCGTCTTGTGTATTTCCAGGCGATCACCCAGGCAACGCAGACATTCTGCTTTTGAGTTTCAGTGCTGGGCGCTCGTCCAGCATTAATCCGGGTGATCGCCCAGCTTGGCCGTTTTCAATTTTCACACTTTGGTCCTTCCAGTTTCCACACCTTCTAATTTGGTCCTCAATCTTTGGGTCTAGGTCATTTTAGTCTTCTAACTTTTCATAATTTGTAATTTGGTCCTTCAACTTCCCAATAGTCTCTAATTCGGTCCTTCAACTTTCAATTGAGTGCAATTGGATCCTCATACTTTCAAAATATCTTCTCATTTATTGCTCTTTTCATCCATTCTTTTCCAATTTCTTTCAAATGGATCCAAAACTGAAATAGAAGTAATAACAAACTAGATTAAGTAGAAAATCGATAAAATGATGTGATAAAATCTTAGTTTAAGGATCCGAATAAGTACACGAAATGTACTTATCAAACACTCCCAAACTAAACATTTGTTCGTCCTTGAACAAAATTAAAATAAACCATAAATTTAAACTAAGCTAAACAAATTAACAGGGATTGAGTTTATGTCAAATTTCTTACCATATGCCTCATATTTGAAAAATAAAGTAACACGTTTAGAAATAGATCAAACAACACAAAAATTTTTACTTATCTAATGCTCGACCTTTAGTGAGTGTATGATTAGCCAAAAATTAAACTTACACATGTATTAGACCACGACCAATTTTGTGTTGTTGATATTTTTACAGTCCCGAATCCTTTGTAGGCACTTCTTCCTTACACCTCTCGTAAATTATCACTCTTCTAATGCTTTTCTCTCCAATTCCGATGTATTCTAGCAAATTTAGTTCCTATTGATCAACACAATGCTTTTTTCAAATAAAGTGGTAAAACTTAGAACTTGTATTCTCAGAACTAGGATGGTGAGTGATTTCTAAATTCTCATCTTCAGTCTCTTAGGTTCTAACCTAGCAATCCTTACCGAGCACTTTAACTCTTTTTATTCTATTTAACCAATATAAACGATATTACATCTTGTGCAATATTTCTCTCTCATTAGCTTTCTGTGAGACCCTTGTAGCGAGCTTTGGACCGATGACTCACAAGTCAGATGACCATAGGGCACCAAGTTTTGAAATACCTTAACAGACTTAATTGCTCGAGTCCCATAGGCTATAAGAAAAGTAAAGATGTAAATTTTTTTTCCCGACTCGTGTAACAAGCTTTGGGCCAATGACTCTCAAGTCAGATGACTTTAGGACACCAGGTTTTAAAATATCCTAACAGACTTAATTGTTCAAGTCAGATATTTTATTTTTTTATTTTTTTTAAGCAGTGAGTAGTGCTCGATTTAGATTCCTTGACTACAACCTATTCAACCAAAGATGAAATCCAAAACCCAAACCATCAAAATTCCACAAAAAACACAAGCAGTAACTTAACACCCCCAAACTGTTTGAGTCATCTTAAGGACTTAGAAATAGAATTTTTCATGATGATACTAAGTCAACAATATCAACTCATACACTCAAATCATGGTCTCAATAAATGATAAGTCAATAGTGGCTATGTGCTTCATTAATCATGTCTAACATGGATAAGTATTCAGCTAAAAGTACGAGTTCAAGCGTTGTCTAATATTCTACTAAAATGCACTCGATTTTCAAACAAATATCATCATTGGCAATAAGATGTTTAACAACAACTAGACAAACAAACTAATTTGTTTTAGTTATACAGACCCGAGTGATAAGCGAATTCAAAAGCAGCCATTAAGTATCATGATAGTTAACTCACCCCCAAATGAAAATATTACATTTCTCCAATGTAAGCAATTTAGAACTAAATGAAAAGAGGAAAAGATCATGTACTTTCTGGAAGTAAGTGTGGAGAATAAGGTCTTGGGTGATTGGATGGTTCATCAGGAGTGGACCCATGGTGAGGAGCGATCGGGGTTGAGGGCTGAGAGATGATGGTATAAATATCATCCATGTACCACATAATATGGAGCATTCTGTGGTTGACATCGTCGTATGTGTAGTTTATAGTCTGCTGCTTTCCTCTGAGCGCAGTGTTTGACGCGGTCAAGGAGTCCACTTCAATCCTCATATGGTCAATTGTGCACTACATGGCCTGCTGAGTATGCTGAATAGAGCTCAAAACCTGACCCTGCTCGGATAACTGGGTGAAAATCTGATGCAAGAGGTGATCAGTCTCGACAACTGGTATTGGAGCTGGATTGTCTGTTGCTCATCTGGCCACAGGATTTCCTAATGTCCATTTGTTAATAGGTGGTTCGGGAGTCTCAGGCTCTTCATAAGGGAATAATGGCACTCTTTCTGCTAGGCAAAGTGCACTAATGAGGCAAAGAAACATGGGGGATCGACCAGATGCACTCTATGATGCAAGATCAACAATGAATCAAAATATGTGATTTCCCAAATCAATTTTGTGCACACTCACAAGATGATATAAGAACTGAGCCCGAGTTTCATTAAAGTCCGTGCGGTAGGAGGTAGGATCGATGTTATGACACACAAAAATATGGAAGATACGTAGACTCTCTGTCAGCTGGTTGTGTAGGAATTTGGGTCCCACAAGAGGCCAAGCGTCTGCTCGTCTATAAAGAAACTGAGTTACTTGTGTCATGTCAAGATCGGTTGGGACAGGCTCAATTTCGTTGGCAGTCATTCCATAATAATTTTCAATCACAGCTGGGCTGAACTTAATCTACTTCCCATGGACCCAAGTGGTGTACCGATGGTCTGCTTCAGGTTCCTCAATGGTGTGATTGAAATTGACGAGAAATTCTTTGACCAAGAGTGGGTAGGCCAAATGAGGTTTACCTGCGACCCTTTGCCAACCGCAAGAATGAATGAGAGTCGCCATTTTGGAGTAGGAGAAGTCTGTTAGAATTACCTCCCTTTCGGCCCATAAATGTTTCTGCATTAACCACTTATTGTAGATATGTTCTCTTCGAGACCTCGAAATCTTAAGATACCTCTGTCATTGACATTTGTTTCCAATGGTCGGCGTCGGCTAGAGGGTGAACCGACCTTCTCTTTCTCTTTTTTTTTTGTCGGTGGGTCTTTTCGTTTCGGTGCCATTGTACCTAAGAAAAAGAAATATTATTTCATTAGGCACCATTATGAATGAAAGAATATTGAAAACACACCAAAAGAAAAGAAAAATAGAGAGAATTTGCTTGTTTTAAACTTAGGCCGATCACCACTTTTCACCACCGGAGAAGTTGAGGAAATATTGAAATAATTCCGAGCCATCTTCGGAAAAATGGTTCTACATAGATTGGTCGTTAACATATTCAAAATTGAGGTAAAACGGAGGTCATATGACTAGGACGGGAGGGGAACGAAATTAGTGACGTAAAGTGGCCGGTGCTTAGCCATGGCTGCAGAAAACGGGTCAGGTGGCTTGGTGCAATGTGTAGTGCAATTCTATGGAACGTAAGCACAATTAGCAGGTGTAAAGGCGTAAGAATAACGCTCAAGTGAATGGGAGACCTAATTGTATAAGAAGTGGCACTTAGACATTTCATCAAACACATAGGAGGCGTCAAATATTCAATAGAGTGCAAATGACTTGGAAGTTTGAATCTAGCCCAGAAATTTCAACTTAAAAATGCAACATCAAGAATCCATCATCTAACTAATCCCATCCTCCTCAATATATCATAAAAAATTTGATAAAAATTGGATGCCAAAGGTATAAACAGGCAAAGCGGATGAAGAAGCTTACCTTGGATGGATTTCGGCCGAATTCGAAGAAGGTGAAGTGAAAGCTAGGCAAATGCAATCAAATGCGATTGATAAGTGCGGGGTAATGTGCGATTTGAGGATGAATTTAATTCGTGATGGCAATGTTGGGTGTCCAGTGTTGGTGCGTGAGAGAGGTGTTGTTTAAAAAAATTTGTGGCCGTTTTGATGTTTAAGTGCTAGGCATTCTGCCCCAGCTTAAGCCCGCGCGATTGCTTGGTTTAATCCCGGGCGATCACCTGGGCCCAGTTGAAAGTTGTTGGGGGCGATCGCCTAGGCTGAACCCGGGCGATTGCCCAGTTAACCAGATCTCTTTTTTTCTTTTTTTTTTTATTACTTCCAACTAAATACATATAGGCTAATTCAACATGTCAAACATCTAAAACATGCTAGAATGGAAACGATGCGAGCATGCAAATGTAGTTTAAATATGACTAACTAGACATCCCTTAACATGTGAAATTCTAAGCACAAGCCAAACTGAAAATGGCGAATTAGAAAAACCAAACATGTGCTAAAACTCACTTCATGCTTTTGACTAATTGCATCTATGCCTAATTGAACGAGTGAAATCTTAATTACGTACCAAAAAGAAAATGATGACCAAACCACTCTAAAAATGAACTAAGTGCAAAAAACTAATGCAAAATCAAAAACTAATGCAATAAAACTATTCCTACGACATGCATTGAAAGAAATACGTCTAAAAAGGAGAAATGGATAGAAAAATGGGTTACCTCCCATTAAGCACTTGAGTTATAGTCTAGAGCTTGACTTTTTGGGTTGATCATTCCGGTGGTGCAAGATGAACGGTGAACTTTTCTATCGAGAAACCACCATTCCAATAAACTTTCAACCGCTGCCCATTGACTTTAAAAGTCCCTTTGCTCTCATGGGTGATTTCTACCGCCTCATATGGATAAACTTTTGTGATTGTATGCGAACCCGACCATCTAGATCTCAACTTGCCCGAAAAAAGCTTGAGGCGAGAATTATACAACAAGACTTGCTGCCCAACCTCAAAATTTCTTCTTTGAATATGTATATCGTGCCACTTTTTGGTCCGCTCCTTATACAATTTCGCATTCTCATAAGCTTCCAACCGAAACTCATCCATTTCATTCAATTGAATGAGTCTCTTTTCACCAGCTGCCTTTAGATCGAAATTCAACCTCTTGACAACCCAATATGTTCAATACTCCAACTCAACCAGTAAATGGCACGCTTTTCCAAAAAACTAGCCAATAGGGAGACATGCCTATATGAGTTTGAAAGCTGTTCGGTAGGCCCATAAAGTATCATCTAGCTTCTTTGACCAATCTTTTCTTAATGAACTCACCGTCACCTCAAGAATCCGCTTCAACTCCCGGTTGGAAACTTCCACTTGACCACTTGTTTGAGGGTGAAAAGAAGTAGCAATACGATGTCGAATGCCATATTTAGCTAACAAAGACTCAAACTGACGATTGCAAAAGTGCTTACCACCATCACTAATAATGGCTCGGGGTGTGCCATAACAAATGAAAATGCATTTTTTAGGAAATCCATCACAACCCGTGCATCATTAGTAGGTAAGGCGACGGCTTCAACCCATTTGGAGATGTAGTCTACAGCAACCAAAATGTATTAATTCGAGAATGACGAAAGAAATGGCCCCTTGAAATCAATACCCCAAACATCAAAAAGCTCGACCTCAAGTATACTGTTGAGAGGAATTTCATTTCTTTTTGAGATATTATCCGTAAGCTGGCACCGATCACATCCATTCACAAAAAGGTAAGCATCTTTGAAGATGGAAGGCCAGTAGAACCCAAACTGTAGAACTTTAGCAGCTATTTTAGATGTACCAAAGTGTCCAGCGTAGGCTGAAGAGTGGCAATGCTCAGGTATCTGAGGGACTTCTTCTTTAGGAACACACCGTCGAATTATTTGATCTGGACCCCGTCTATAGAGAATGGGATCCTCCCAAAAATAGTGATTTATGTCAAAGAAAAATTTCTTCTTTTGATGACTTGAATAATCTGGTGGGATGATGAACTTGGCTAAGAAATTTATTATATTTGCAAAACATGGTGCTTTTTCTAAATGAAAAATCTATTCATCTGGAAACACCTCATTAATATCCAAGTTCTCGATCTGCTCTTCCTTCTCAAGTCTGGATAGGTGATTAGCTACTACATTCTCGCTTATTTTCTTATCTTTTATCTCGATATCAAATTCTTGTAGAAGTAACACCCATCTAATCAGCATCTGTTTTGCATCTTTCTTTGCCAATATATACTTCAAGGCTGCGTGATCAGTGTAAACTATCACTCTCGATCCAATAAGATATGATCTAAATTTGTCAAAGGCATAGACTACATCCAGGAGCTCCTTCTTAGTAGTGGCATAATTAAGCTGAGCATCATTCAAAGTCTTGCTAGCATAGTGTATCACATGAAAAATTTTATCTTTTCACTGCCCCAACACTACTCCAACTACATAATCACTTGCATCACACATTAATTCAAACGGTAGATTCCAATCAGGTGCAATTATCACATGTGCTGAAATGAGCTTCTCTTTTAGAGTGTTGAATGTCAATAGACACTCTTCAGAGAAGACATAGGGCACATCCTTGACCAACAGAGTACACAAAGGTTTTGTAATTTTTGAAAAGTCTTTGATGAAGCGACGATAGAACCCAGCATGCCCAAGAAAGCTTATAATACCCTTGACAGAAGTTGGTGATGGAAATTTCTTTATAACCTGAATTTTTGCTTTAACCACTTCAATCTCCTTAGCTGAAATTCAATGTCCCAACATGATGCCCTCTTGAACTATGAAGTGACACTTTTTCCAATTAAGAGCCAAATTTGTATCTTCACACCGCTGCAAAACTAGGTGTAAGTGCTCTAAGCACTCATCGAAGGATGAGCCAAATACCGAGAAATTATCCATGAATATTTCAATGAATTTCTCCACCATATCAGAGAAGATGGCCATCATGCAACGCTGAAAAGTGGCAGGAGCATTGCATAGACCAAAAAACATCCTACGGTAAGCAAAGGTTTGATCCTCAGGTGCTATTGGAATTTGATTATACCCGGAGTAACCATCCAAAAAGCAGTAATGAGAATATCCAGCCAATCTTTCTAACATCTGATCAATAAACAGAAGGAAAAAATGATCCTTCCTAGTAGCAGTATTGAGTTTGCAGTAGTCAATGCAAACTCTCCATCATGTGATTGTTCTGGTTGGAATCAACTCATTCTTTTCGTTATGAATCACAGTGATACCTTCCTTCTTTAGCACTACTTGAACTGGACTGACCCAAGCACTGTTTGAGATTGGGTAGATTATCCCGGCATCCATTAGTTTCATGACTTCTGCTCTGACCACTTCTTTTATATTAGGATTCAACTTCCTCTGACTGTTAATACTTGGTTTAAAATCATCATCCATGAGGATTTTATGCATGCACAGAGTAGGGCTGATACCCTTGATGTCAACAATAGACCACCCAATAGTTGTCTTGTATTCTCGAAGGACTCGGAGTAATTTTTCCTCTTCAAGTTTATTAATAGAATTTGCAATGATTATAGGCAAAGTATAGGATTCTCCCAAGTAGGTATAACGGAGATGAGAGAGCAACTGCTTGAGCTCTATTTTTGGAGGCTGTTGAATAGAAGGCAGATGTTTTGTAGAACCTATGCCCAACTCTTCAAAGCGTGGTCATCGTGTATATGGAGGATTAGCTTCAAGATATCTTGCGCACATCTCAACCTCACTAGAATCAGCGTGAGAGGATTGAGAATGCACAATGCAAGACTCCAATGAATCTGATGGATTATTGAGATAGAAATTTTCATGAACTGTATTATCAACCACATCAACTTTGAAACAGCTATCTGACTCGGTTGGATATCTGATTGCCTTGAAAACATTAAATGTGACCTGCTACTCACTAAGCCTCAGAATCAGTTGGTTTTTTTGTACATCAATTAGAGCTCTACCAGTGGCTAAAAATGGTCGACCAAGAAGAAGTGGAACATCTTTATCTTCATGCATGTCGAGAACGATAAAATCAGCTGGGAAGATGAATTTGTCCACTTTTATCAAAAGATCTTCAACAACTCCTCTCGGATGTTTAATAGACCGATCAGCTAGCTACAGAGTTACCGTAGTTGCTTTAGCTTCTCCCAAACCTAATTTCCTGAAAATAGAAAGCGGCGTCAAGTTAATACTAGCTCCTAAATCACACAAAGCTTTATCAAAATAAAAATCACCAATTGTGCAAGGTATTGTAATACTCCTGGATCTTTTAGTTTAGGAGGTAGTTTATTTTGTAGAATAGCACTACACTCTTCTGTCAACATCATCGTCTTATGTTCCTCCATCTTGCGTTTATTTGAAAGAACGTCTTTCAAGAATTTTACATAACTGGGCATCTGAGCAAGTGCATCTGCAAAGGGGATGTTGATATGTAGTTTCTTAAAGATCTCAAGAAATTTTTCGAATTGCTTATCTAACTTGTGCTTTTGTAACCTCTGAGGAAATGGGATCGGATGATCATATGGCTTGATATGAACAGTTGTCTTAACCTGTGGTGTGCCTGAACTCTCTTTTGTATCTATTGTCTACTCAGTCTGTTCCACATGTTTCTCATCTATGGAAGGTACCACTTCTTTATTTGCAACTGATCTATTTACTTGAATCTTTGGTTACTGAACCCCACTTCTAGTAGTAATAGCTTTAACATGTTCCTTGGGATTCACCTCTGTATTACTTGGCAGAGTACCTGGTGCTCTGCTTGATAAAGCAATTGCCATCTAATCCATTCGTGTCTCTAGATTCTTTATTGAAGCACCTTGATTTTGAAAAGAGGTTTCTGTCTTTCTCATGAACTGATTAGTAGTTTCTATGTACTGATCCGTTTTCACAATGAATTTGTTGAGCAATTCTTCTAATGATGTACTCTTTTCTGGCTGCTGGAACAGTGGTCTAGCATTATTCTGATTATCTCTCCAAGAGAAATTTGGATGGTTTCGCCAACCTAGATTATATGTGTTGGAGTATGGATTATTTTGCTGGCGTTGACCACCTTGAATATAATCGACATGTTCAGGCTGTAGTGATAGAATAGGACATTCTGATGTACTATGACTGGCTCCGCATTCTTTACATGTTGATTTCTTTATTTGCACTGCATTGGCTGAATATGACATACTTTCCACTTTGTGTGCCAATGACTCTATCTGTGCAGATAATGTATCTATCTCATGTATTCCTACAGTTCTCTTTTGTACGACTATATCTGATGGCCACATGGTAGTGGTGGTAGCTACTCTTTCAAACAAATCTAATGCTTCAACCACTGTTTTGGTAGATAGAGAACCGTTGGATGAAGAATCAATCATGCTTTTAAATGAAGGGAGCAATCCAGCATAGAAATATTGAATTTGTTGTCCCATGCCAAAACCGTGATGAGGGCACTTCCTTAACATATTCTTGAATATGTTACACGCTTAATCAAAAGATTCTGTTTGACTGTTGAAATATGGATATATCATACTTCAACTTCAAAACCTTTACTGGTGGAAAGAATTTCGTGAAAAACTTTTGGCTAGATCATTCTAGGTGGTTATGCTATCAATTGGCAGTGAGTCCAACCACTTGAGAGCTTTGTCCTGAAGAGTATGTGGGAACAAATGTAGCTGGATGGCGTCGTCTGAGATTCCTTGATATTTGAAGTGTTGACACATTTCCAAGAATCTTGAAACGTGTGTATGTGGATTCTCATCGGTCCTACCATAGAATTGATGACCATTCTGAAATAGTTGAATGACACGTTAGTCTTCAACTGAAAGTTCAACTGCCCAAAAGGTGGATAGACTATGCTAGATTGGCTCTAGATGATCTGTGGAGTCAAAAAGTCTCCAACTAGCATATTGTCTTCATCAATCTCTTGTCTTGCATGAGCGATCTCGTTGTTCTGCATTTTGTCTTGCTGTTTTTGGTCTTTTTGGTGTGTTTTTTTTGCTTCTCTCTGCCTACGATGAAAAGTGCATTCAATATCGGATCAATTGGAATTAGAGACTCGTGTCTCACACTTCGCATGCAATGGTCTGAAAAGAAACAAAGCAAACACAGTAATAACTAAAGAAAATAATAATAAGCAATCAAAGCAAATAAATAAATAAAAAATTCGAATTAGTGTTGAAATAATTGAAAAGAATTAAAACTAAATCCCTAGCAACGGCCAAAAACTTGTCAGCGATTTCATGTCTTAAATAATTTTGCAAGTGTACGGATCGCTCAAGTAGTAAAATAGATTTTGAGTCCAAGTATCGATCCTACAGAGATTTAGATAATTCAGTTCAATTACACTAACCTTAACCGAATCTAATGAACTTTGGAAGATTTTGTGTTTAATAACTAATTAAAATAGTAAACTAAAAATCATTAAATAATTATGGTTCAGATAATTGAAAGATTAAATTGGTAGAAAATTGATTTAACTTTAAAAAGAAAAAGTACTAGAATTCTGAATTCACTTGTAGTTGTTAATTCTTCTATCTTGATTCTTGGTCTTGACAAATTACATCAGTTATGAAGATCAATATCCCTAAATTGTTCAACAATTTTTCTCGAATAAAGTTAAACATATTCATATGTATGACTCGACTATATTTCTATGACGAATGCAAATACAAACAAATGCATTAAGTCTTCATGGATAATTAAAGATCACCTAAAGTATAGCGTTATATTTCTATCCCCTATCGGACTTTAAGATAATTAAAATAGCTTTTAGCATGCTTTCGATCTTTCGATAGTAACACACCACAACAATCATACAATTACTGCGTATATAATTGTAGATGCAAACAAATCAAAATTAATTATTCAAAATTATATTGAAATAAATTGTCAAAAACCAAGTCTCAAGATGAACGAATTTAAACGACAAGTTTCATCGTAATCCTAGCACTAATTAAACTAGCTTAGCATACTAATAATAAGTAAATAAGAAGGAGAAAAAAATATGGAATTCATCACTCGGAGAAGAAGAAAACTTGAAAGAATAATTGTTTGATTTTGTTCTTCGTTGAATTCTTCAAAAGAGCAATCTTGATCTCCGTTTGATATTTTCGTCTATGTTTTTCTCCCAAAAACTCAACAACCACTTATGAGTTAATAACTCATTTATATACTACCCTAATGGTGCCCCAAAATATGCAAAAAAATATCTAGATATCGTGGGCCAAAAGTTACCCAACTAAATTAGAATTCAAAAAGAAAAGAAAATATTCGCAGCAAAAATTAACACTAGGTGATCGCCCAGGCAACGCAGATTGCATTATGCTTTTGATTTGGCCATTTTCAATTTTCACACTTTGGTCCTTCCAGTTTCTACACTTCCAATTTGGTCTTCAATCTTTGGGTCTAGGTCATTTTAGTCCTCCAACTTTCTATAATTTGTAATTTGGTCCTTCAACTTTTTAATAGTCTCTAATTCGATCTTTCAACTTTCAATTGAGTACAATTGGATCCTCATACTTTCGAAATATCTTCCTATTTATTGTTCTTTTCATCCATTCTTTTCCAATTTCTTTCAAACATGTCCAAAACTGAAATAGAAGCAATAACAAACTAGATTAAGTAGAAAATCTATAAAATGACGTGATAAAAGCTTAGTTTAACGACCCGTATAAGTACACAAAACGCACTTATCAAATGTCTTTCAAGTAATTTTTATACGGAGAAGTAGTCACGTCATGGATACGTTGGGCATTTTTACTAAAAACTGGGCATTTTGGAGAACACTATGAACAATAGACATTTCTAAAGGGTAGTTTTATTGGCACTATAATTTTATTTATGGCATTATATTTTAATTTCCGCAACCTTTGCTTATATGTCCCCAATATTTTTTTCATCAAATTCTTATTCTCAACCTTTTATTAGTTAGAACACCTGATTCATGATGATGGTTTCTGCCTAAATATTTTGTTTGCATGCTTTGAAATGAGAGGTACATATTTTTTCACAATTTTGTATTTATTATTATTATTATTATTTGTTTATTTAAAAATATGAGAAACAAATAAGTGTTTACCCCTTCTTAATGGACTGTTAGACAAAAATTGAACTAAATGTTTTAATGGATAGAATATTGTTAATAAGAATAAAATAAACAAAAGTTAAAGATTTAAGTGTGATGCAATAAGAAAAAATTAAGGTACAGATATAGAAGTCGTTCCTCAAATCCAATTATCAAAAGAATATATGCCTCAATTTCTAACTAAACATTTTAAAGATGCAATTTATGGGGGGTTTTTTTTTTTTTTTTGGGCATAAATGGTCCCATCATTTGTTTATGCTGCAGGTTGATTACTTATTTTTCTATTTTTGGCAGTAACATCTTTATTTCAACCTTTTATGGCGTAAATGATCATTGTCGTCTATTTCCGTCCATTTTATCCATTAAAGGTGTGTGTGCAGTGCACATGACTTATTTCACAAGGATAATTTCATCATTTTACTATTTTGAGCATTAAAAATATGATAGATAAAAATTTACAACAGAAGTTCCAAATTTAAGAGGAAAAAAAAAAGAAAATAATTCAAAAATAGTATTCTTTTTTGAGCACCCCACCCCACCCAACCCAAACCTGAGCATCTGAACATGAATGAAAAGTATAACTCTTTAAGTGGAATTATTGATAGAAGTAGATCATTCAGCTGCATCATAAAATGTAGTGACTGTGGATTCAAGATATTAAAAGCATAGGATTTGTTTGGATTATTGATGAATTCAGACTTATCAGTGTTAATTATTCAACGAGTCAGAGATAGAGAATTTATTTTACTATCTAATTTACTGATATTTGGTTTCAATCAAGTCCTAATTTTTCTTTATTTTTATTAAGGAATTTAGTTCATTTGTTGCAAGTGTAGTAAATTTTTTGCCCGACTGTATTCAAAGTGACTCTAACTATTTTTCCCACTCAAATTCGCTTGTTAGTACCCTCGGCCGACGGCCATGGAATCGAATTATCAAAGCAAGAAAAAATAACTCTTCAAATAATTCCACTTGATGTGTTATACTTAATGCTCAGGTTTTGGTTTTGGGTTGGGGTTGAGTAGAGTTGGGTTGAGGGTGGGGTAAAGACTATTTTTTTAATAATTTATTTCTTTTTTTTTTTACTTAAGTTTGAGAAAGAATACCTGAGGGAAGATATAGGCGAGTAGGTAAGACTTGAGGTGATGTGGGGAGAAATCCTCCGACAACGCATGTTCGATTCCTGTGTGGAGACAGATTTTTACTGAAATATTGTAGGAGTATGTCCTGGGGGTTGGCCTGTTGGCTCTCTCACTCAAATCCCTGCTACTTGTACACATTTCTCGATTTACAACCCGCCTGGTCAAGGAGCCTCTGACACAGATGGGGAGCTTCGTTTTTGGGACTTTCCCCTTATCAGAAGAATATCTCTTCAAATAAATCCTCTTGATGTGTTATACTTAATTCTCTGGTTTTGGTTTGGTATGGGATGGGATGGGGTGGGGTGGGGTGGCGTGGCGTGGGGTGGGGTGGGGTGAAGACTATTTTTTTTTTCTTTTTTTTCTCTTAAGTTTGGATTTCTGTTGTAAATTTTTATCTATTCTATTTTTAATGTCTAAAATAGTAAAATGATGAAATTACCCTTGTGAAAAAAGTTATGTACACTGCACTGCACACACTCCCTTAACGGACAAAATGGACGGAAATAGATGACAAGGACCATTTACGCTATGAAATGTTGACATAAGGATGTCATTGCCAAAAATAAAAAGACAGATTCTCAACCCGTAATATAGGCAAATGATAGGGGATATTTGTGCAAAAAAGCCTGCAATAAATCCTCAAGAAGAACATTCTAATCCTCGAATGGAACAGAAGACTATCGGTATCCAAACACCTCCTTACACATGGCAATTTGGATAGTGCAGAATTGCATGTCAGATAGATAAGCCACTGACTGACGATTATCAAACAAGAGTATACAAGAAAAATGGCGACCCTCTCTATTCCTCTCTCGCAGAAGGCCTTCTCCGGCCGACAACTTCCGGCCAAATGTGGTCGTTCCACTCTTCAGGAGCTCCCCTTGCCCTTCAAAATCAGGTGTTCTTGTAAGAATTCCGATAATGTCTTGATTTTTTTGAACAATTTTGCGATAATTTTGCAGTAACCGGGTATTGTATTCCAGTACAATACTGCGATTACATAATTGATGGGTGTTTGTGGGTTCAGCTGTAGGAGATGGTTTCAAACCTGTAGAAAGTTTTGCTCAATTTAAGGAGCTCAGGAGTATAGCTTGTGGCGTTCTTGCTGTTTGGGCTGTGACTGCTGCCTCGCCTGTAATTGCATCTAATCAGGCAAAATTCAAGATCCTTCTTCTTTTTCTCTGTGCCAATTTTTATTTTCATGTTTGGTACGCCGGATAAGAATCTACAGTTTAATAAAGAAGATTTTAGCTAATCTTTCTTTTGAATTTTGATCCAGAACTATAAAATCCTCCCACCAAGCATGTCACTAGTGAATTTAGTGTTGGTAGTTGAACTTCATTTTATCTCGAGTTGGTGATCAAACTATTAGGAATTGAGGTATACATGCACAGCGGAAATTAAAAGTTTAGCTCTTTTAAGCTGGATCAACCTTGCACTTAGAGAGAATTCGTGATAGGAGTTTACCTTGATGAACACCGTGGAATCTGATTCTCTGATTAGTTGGAGGTGCGATCTTCAATACCACAGCTGTCCAGATGTCCAGCTTCCAATGGTGATCTACACAGTAAGAACAGATTTGGACTTCCACAATCAAGAAAACAGATGAAAGCAGAATTTTGGGAGAAGTTGATTGAGTTGTCTTTTACTTGTGCTAGCAAGTAATTAAAGATCAACACTTTTGATTAATCTGATGTGGCCTTGTATATATAGGTAGGGCTAATCTTAGTCCTAGTTCTAGTCCAACTAGAACCCATCAACAAACGGGTCCAATTAATTAATCTAATTAATTAATTTGGTTCAATAAGTAATTAAGTCCGACTCAACTATTTGGATCTTGGACATTAATTCTTACAATCTCCCACTTGGACAAGGTCCAATTTTAGATGCTCAATTCTCACTTTATGTGTGTGACCCATTAGGTTCCCTTTCACGATGGAAAACGCAGTAATATTCTCATCGATTCACCGAGATCGATCAATTTACGTCGCCGTCCAAGATTGATATCTAGCAATATGTCAAGGCAATCCATGTGAAAAAAAATGTCATGTGGTATGACAGAACCAATATATGTACGGTTACCATGGAAATATAATTCCTTCATCAATATAACTCAATTGGTTAAGAAATATGGATCAGCATCAATCTCATTTCAACCAATTATGTTATTTACCTCAACTCTTCGTTGATCTAATCTAGTTATGATTGAAATATTTTCACTCATAACTCTACCCCAGCCAAGAAAATTTATATCAACTTAAGTGGACAAAAATTAGGTTATAATCTCCTACTTTCCAGGAGTGACGAATCCTCATATTAGACATTCATAACCTTCATACGATTCTCACTGTACCCGTACGACGTCTTCCTAGTGACTCAAATCTTCGAGCCCCATCACACGCTCGCCAAAGTACAGTGGTCCTCATATAAGATTCTATAATGTCCTCAAGTCAAATGACCAAATCCACAACTGCGCATTAGAAATTTACCACTGATGCTTGGATAGTTATCCATGTGGAATTTCTAGACGGATCATCCAATGTCACGTTCTCATAACAATGCATTCATGTGTTCATTCAGATGTTCCTCTACATCTTAGCTCGTGAGATCAGCTACTTTCTTTCAAAAGAAATACAACACATACTAGTCTATCCGCAATAATGATATCTGTATCTCATTATTACTATGACTAGGGATATTTCAAGAATAAGTTATTTATAACTTATATCTCACAATCACAACATTTTGTGATTAACAAGTTACTGTGAACTTTTTTTCGGACTCTATTATTTTAAATAATAAAATTTAAAAATAACAAATCTACCATTAAAATGTAGACAAGTATTTAATTAATCAATTTGTTCATATACTTTAATGTCTAACAAAAAGTATATCACAAAATGTCCCATACAAACTAGATCCAATCACTCAGGTATTTTAATACCATCAAATTTAGCATGACCATCATGCTTGTGCTGGGACAACAACTTTGTCAAAGGATCTGCTACATTATCGTATATTAGGACTCGTTCTATCTTTATATAATTTTTTAAGATTATCTCCTTGATGAGATGATACTGCTACAATATATATCTGGATCATTGATGAGACCTGGGTTCCTTCGCTTGTGCGATGGTTCCATTGTTATCACAATACAAGTTATTGGATCAACAATGCTAGGAACTATTCTAAATTCAGTAATGAACTTCTTGATTCAGACTGTTTTCTTTGTTACTTCTGAAGCAGCGATATATTCGGCTTCTGTAGTTGAATTAGCAGTCATTTCTTGTTTGAAACTTTTCCAACTGACTGCACCACCATTTTGAGTAAATACATATCCAGAATATGTCTTTAGTTCCATACACCAAGAACATGTCTTTATTAGACTGAAAGCTGACATCGGCATAACTTTGAACTCTAAGTTCATTTCCTCCATTTACCAAGAACATGTCTTTAGTCCTTCCTAAGAACTTAAGGATGTTCTTGACTGCGATCCAATGTTTCTTGCCAGAGTTTGCTTGGAACCTGCTTGTGATACTCAAAGCATATAAAACATCCAATCGAGTACATAGTATTGCATGCATGATAGATCCTATTGCTAATGCATAAGAAATTCTATCTATGTGATCTCTTTCAATTTGTGTCTTTGGACACATCTCTTTTGAGAGATAGATCCCATGCTCGATAGGACAGAGTCCTCTCTTGGACTCTTCTATGCTAAATCTTTTTAAGATTTTATCTATGTACATATCTTGAGATAGGCCAAGCATTCTCTTAGATCTATCTCTATAGATCTTTATACCGAGAATGTACGTTGCTTCTCCCATATTCTTCATGGAGAAATTTTTTTTTGGATAACCACAATTTTACTGATTTTAGTATTGGGATATCATTTCCTAATAATAGTATGTCATCCACATACAAAATTAGAAATACGACTTTACTCCCACTAACCTTTTTATACACACATGATTCATCTTCATTTTTGATAAAATCAAACATTTTGATTGTCTCATCAAAACGAAGATTCCAGCTCCGAAAGGCTTGTTTTAATCCATATATGGATTTCTATAGTTTGCATACCTTGTTTGACTCTGTGGATTCAAAACATTCAGGTTGTGTCATGTACACATCCTCACTAAAATTCCCGTTAAGGAATGCAATCTTGACATCCATTTGCCAGATATCATAGTTATGGTATGCTACTATCGCAAGAGGAATCCGAATTAATTTAAACAAAGCTACTGGTGAGAAGGTTTCGTCAAAGTCAATTTTTTGTCTTTACTTGTAACCCTTCGCAACCAATCTTGCATTGTAAGTATGAACATTACCATCTATGTCGACCTTTTTTAACGTAAACCAATTTACAGTCTATAGATTTTACCCCTTCAGGCGGGTCACGCAAGGTCCAAACTTTGTTTTCGTACATGGTGTTCATCTCAGATTCCATGGCTTCCTGCCATCTTTTTTAGTCAACATTTGACTTCGATTCTGCGTAAGTAGTAGGTTCATCTTCCTCGATTAGTAATACATTACTAGTAATTAGGAGATCGTATCTTAGAGGAAAATGAATGACTTTACTCGACTTACGCGGAGCTGGTGTGTCTTTGGGAACTGGTGGTTCGCACTTTCTCAATCTGTGCTTCATCAGATGCAAGCTCAGCTATTGGAATATCTAATTGGTCAATTTTATTGTGGTTTCTTGAATCTCTTCAAGATCTACATTGCTCCCACTGTCTTCTCTAAGAATACAGCAAGTCTCGATATGATGACCTTCATCTCGATAAAATTGTAGAAATAATATCCAACACTTACTTTTGGATACCCCACAAATAAACAATTATCAGATTTAGCTCATAGATTATCTGATTCAACGCGCTTCACATAAGCGTCGCATCCCTAAACCTTTATGTATGAAAGATTAGGTATTTTTAGCTTTCCACAACTCGTATGGAGTTTTATTGACCGATTTAAATAGGACACAGTTTAGTGTATAACATGCAGTGTTAATCGCATACCTCCAAAATGATTTTGGAATAAATACGCAACTCACCATTGATCGCGCCATATTAAGTAAGGTGCAATTTCTCCTTTCAAATACACCATCTTGTCATGGTGTATACGGTGGAGTCCACTGCGAGAGAATCCCATTCTCTTTTAGATAGTCTAAAAACACACATTTCAAATATTCTCCACCTCAATCAAATCTAAGTGTTAGAATATTTTTCTCGATTTGCCTTTCTACTTCTTGCTTGAATTCCTTGAACTTTTCAAGGGCTTCACTCTTGAATTCCATCAAGCATATAAAATCATATCTAGAATGGTTACATGCAAATATGATAAAGTAAGAAAAGCCAGCTTTAGCATTTTTAGACATTTGTCCATATACATTAGTATGTACAAGACCCAAAATGTCTGCAACTGTGTCTCCCTTTTCAGAAAAGAGGGTCTAGGTCATTTTGCCCCAACGGGTATGATTCACACTTATCAAATGATTCATAATCATTTGAATCCAAGTATTCATCTTTATGTAACTTGGTGATGCGTTTTCATTTATATGACCGAATATGCAATGCTAAAGATATGAGTATTTTAGTTTTATCTCTTTTATGCCTTGTGGTTCCACTTCTAATGCCATTTGTTTCCACATTGAAAACACGGATCATCAGATTTGGATTCGTCTTTGCTTAACTGTTTTTCAACAGATTCGGCCTTCTTGGATCCTTTCTAAAAGGTCCATTTAGATTTTCTCTCAGTGCCCTTAGAGGTATCAATGGCCAAAGTTTACCCATTTCCTTGGGCTTATCAGTTTTTCAGCATGTTTAGCAGCTTAAGTAGGGTACACTGAATCTTATTCATGTTGAAGTTCATAATGAACTGCGAAAAGTTATTAGGTGGAGATTGCATAACTAAGTCAACACTTAGCTCGTTGTCTATGGTAAAACTTAATTGATTTAATTTTTCAATATATTTAATCATCTTCAATACATGAGCACTGACTGGAGATCTTTTTACCATAAAACCTCTTTATAACCTTTTGGATGTCTCATACTATTCAATCCGTGACTGTACATTATTCAACTCCTTGAAATGATATATTTTGGTATAGGCATCAGTACCCTCGTGCTGCTTTTCTAAGTACCCTCGTGCTGCTTTTCTAACTCAAGTGACATATTGCAAGCATCATATATTGTAGTGTTACTATTATCACTGTGTTCTTGTAAGCCTGCACGTTCTCCAGTGTAGCCTCCTCAATAGGAGCTTCCGACATTGGCTGCTTATTGACATATCCAATTTTTCTTTTTCATGCTTGAGAACAATTCTCAAATTGCAGTGCCAGTCCAAAAAATTTGGTCCGATATGTTTGTTGGCATCCAATATACCTCTCAAACTTATATGGTTACTCATGATTCAACCTATAAATAATAAGATAGAACAATTAATTAAATGCATAAAATTAACATGGACTTATATTAAATTAAATATACTCCCACTGTTTAAATTGAATTAATGACCCTCAAACATTAATTAATAGAACCATTTAGATTCCCAGTGAGCTAGGATCCCTTTTGTTTTATTAGAACCTTGAGTGACTCAACAAATCCTAATAAAACATCCAGGTAGATACTTTTATCAATCACATCTCTATGTGACTCCTAGATCATCAAGTAGACAACTTATTGTCGCACACATCTTATGTGTTTACTTGATTGTGCCCCTAAAATTCTATTTTCTTGAGTGACTCAACAAAAAATAAAATTTTAGTTAAATTCGACCCATTGTTCAGAAACATCAAATGTCTCATAGTGATAAACATATCCATGAGCGAGCAGCCTTGAGTGACTCAACAAACTGACATCGATAATGGACTCTGATTTTTCACTATAACAATAGAAGGCACGTTGTATTAACCATTTAATACGAATTTAATATTTTGATAAAGAGGGGTTTGTCTCATCACATTTATGTATATTAACCAACATCCAACATACAATCAATCATACATAATTATAAGTGTAGATGATTATGGACTTTATCTATCTAATCTTCTTGAGTCAAAAAGAAGATTAGTTGGTCAATACCTAAGGGACATTGTATTCGTTCATCGAATGCTAAATGCAATTATCTCCATCCTTTGCTGCAACCTGTATCCTATACTAGTTGGCACGCAGGCTCTGATCAATGGACACGCAGGCCCATAATAAATAAATAGCTCGAAAATCTAATTAAATAAATAATAGGCTCGCAGGCCCATTTAATTAAATAATAGGCTCACAGGCCCAACTAATAATCAACAGGAATAATTAACCATACAACCAATCACATAGGTCGAGTCCATAATCATCCACTAAATATTTATATTAATATCTAATATTAAATATATATTAATTTTTAAATTTGTAGCTTTGACAGTATAAGTTTAAACCTTTTAGACATTTTCGAACAGAATAGACGGAATTAAATAATTAATCTAATTAATTAATTTTTCAGCAATAAAATTAATCAATTAATCCAATTAATCAATTAATTTTATTCATAAAGGGGATTTTTTTAAATTTATTTTATCTCCCAATTTAAAGTCATACTCTAATTGAAGATAAAATTTGTATAGGGTCAAAATTACAATTTTATAAAGTAATAAGTTAAAGTTTAATCTGGTCAGAAATTCAAAACATAATTTAAAAATGATTTTATTTAATTTTGAATATTTGACCAACATTAAAATAATTAATAATTACAATTTTTCTAAAAAATTAAAATTGTATTTGAGACCTTATTTTTCTTTTAATACTTAAAGACTTATTGTGCAATTTCTGAAATTACATAGTAGTCCCTTTTAATTTTTAAAAACAGAGGTCATTCAATGCAGTTTCCAAAATTGCACAGAGGACCCCTTTCTTATTTTAAAAGAATAAGTCCTTCTTATGCAATTTCTGAAATTGCATAAGAGACCTTTTGAACTCCTTTTGAAATCAGGGGGCTTCCTATGCAATTTTGGAAATTGCATGGGAGGCCCCTACCCCCAATATCCAAAGATGCAGAAACTCGTTTAGGGTTTCTGCAAAACCTACCTTCTTCAAGACGGCGCCCAGCCAGCACAAACCCGCGCTTCAAACATCTGCAGTGGCACTCCAGTGTCTGACACCAGCGCGCACTGCCACTAGGCGTCGAACAGCAGCGCTGTTCGACGCTGCACGTCATGTGGTTTGCCGTGGGTCGCTGCCGCGAGAACAAGCGGTGGCGACAGCTGTTCTTGTGGTGGTGTCCGCTGCCTTCCAAAGGTAGCGTCCCCGCCTTCAACCGTCGGCCGCCATGCGCCGACGGTGATACTTTCCGGCCAGTTTTCCCGTTCCAAATAAACAATTAAAATCTAAAATCCAATTTCAGATTTTTCGTTTCAAAATTCAAAATTTTATATTTTGTCAAAACTCAAATCAAATTAATATCTCAATAACAATTATTGTTCTAATTCATCAAAACAGTTTAACGAAATCTAACAAGTAACAAGGTAGGCTCTGATACCATTGTTAGGAATTGAGGTATATATGCACAGCGGAAATTAAAAGTTTAATTCCTTTAAGCCGGATCAATCTTGCACTTAGAGAGAATTCGTGATAGGAGTTTATCTTGATGAACACCGTGAAATCTGATTCTCTGATTAGTTGGAGGTACGATCTTCAATACCACAGCTGTTCAGATATCCAGCCTCCAATGGTGATCCACACAGCAAGAACAGATCTGGACTTCCACAATCAAGAAAACAGATGAAAGCAGAATTTTAGGAGAAGTTGATTGAGTTGTTTTTTACTTGTGCTAGCAAGTAATTAAAGATCAACACTTTTGATTAATCTGATGTGGCCTTGTATATATAGGTAGGGCTAACCCTAGTCCTAGTTCTAGTCCAACTAGAACCCATCAACAAACGGGCCCAATTAATTAATTTGGTCCAATAAGTAATTAAGTCCGACCCAACTATTTGGACCTTGGACATTAATTCTTACACAAACTTCGTTTCCTTTCAAGTTGATCTTTGAACTTAAAACTTTATTACAATTTGGTCCCTCCGTCAACTAGCGAAAAAGGTAACTTGTCAATCTAGTTAGTGTCAACTAGTGTTTTTAACAGTAGAGTCAGCAATCGAGGTACTTTCTTGTCATCGCTTGCCAGAAGTATTGAAGTTCTTATTCCTCAAATGATCTACCATTTGAAATAATTTTATGTACTGTTATTTATTATGCTAAGGAAGAATTTGGTCGAATTACTTGAAATGTGTTGGGGTTTGATTTGCAGAGGCTGCCGCCTTTGTCAACAGAGCCAAATAGGTGTGAACGTGCATTTGTGGGAAATACAATAGGTCAAGCAAATGGAGTCTATGACAAACCACTTGATCTTCGTTTTTGCGATTACACAAATGAGAAATCCAACCTCAAGGGGAAGTCTCTTGCTGCAGCACTCATGTCGGATGCAAAGTTTGACGGTGCAGACATGTCTGAAGTGGTGATGTCGAAGGCATACGCCGTTGGAGCCAGTTTTAAGGGTAAAATAGTTTATACTTTTACCTTTGGATATTACTAGCTATGGATAAATTGCATTCATCTTGTTCTAAATTTTAAATAAATAAATGTATAGCTTCTCTAACAATTTAAGCTTTTAGGTGTCAACACGTACCCGAGCAAGCAAAAACCCTGAGTTCAAATGTCAGCACACCTGTTTATAAAAACTGTCAACATTTATGCCTTTGATATTAAGAATCTGGGCTGCACGTGAGGGTCTCTTTGAGGACTAAACTTAAATAAATATACATCCCCTATGCAAGAACTTGAGCATCTGGATTTGGTGGTCCAACACATCTATGAATATTTGTTCTTGCAGTCCTTATTTCACGTAATTGAAAAGTTCTGCGAGAGGAGAGTTAGACAGTTATTGAGCAGAATTGCATATTACTTCTGCTTAATGCATTTTAGAGCAGATAAACCCAAACACTGCAATGCAGTGCTTATTTCTTAACTGGAACATGAAATGTATTATTTGTCGAATCATCAACAAAATACAAATTAGATACTCACATATAGTGTCGTGTTTTTCTTTTCAATTTTTGGCATGTTTTTCTTGTAGAACAATCTGACTTTCTCTAGGAATTTAATAGTAAGCTGTAATTCTCTCCTAGAAGCACGCAATTCTATTCTTCCTCTATTGTTTTCTAGACTACACGTATTGGAAATTATTGCTATTGAAAGAATAAACTTGGTTAGTTAATGGAGTGCTAGTATGGGATGGAGTGTAATATGCTCAATAGTACTCGTTCCCAACATGTTTGAACAAGAGAAATTATTGCTATTGAAAGAATAAACTTGGTTAGATTGAAAGTGAACTTCTTGAATATATGTTTATTTCTTTTGTTCATTCTACGTGCTCGTGCTCAGCTAAATAAACGGCACCTATTCACGGTTATAGAAATTTCTTCCTAGGAAGTGCCCTCATTAGACCATCTTGCGTGGAACTGTTTAATTGGAGTTCTAAATAGTAGGTAAGAGTTGTAACCAATTAATATTAGCCGTTTGATGCATCAATTTGTCTCCTATGCCTCAAAGTTACGCATCTTTAAATTTTTCTACCTTTCATTTGTGGAATGAGTATGATGCTCCCAATTCTTGTATATACTTGTCCACAATCAAATTTAATATTAAGAATGTTTTTACACCATAAATTTTCATCACTATTACCAGCAAGGCTGCTACTTGATTCAACAGACCTACGGCTATCGTGTTTAGTGATGAGATAATAATATCTGTTTTGCAGTTGTTGGGCTGTGTATAGCCTATTATTTATAGGAAGGGATCACCCTAATACCTGCTATATAGAGGATTTTAGGGTGTCGATATTTGAAGGCATGAGAGAAACCCTTGTACTCTTTTTTTCCGTTATGTTGAAACCTGCAATGCTACAGCGATAAGTGGACACAACTCTTACATTGAGGGTGGACAACTATAGATCTACGTGTCCACTTTGCTTATCTTTTGATTCATTCTATTTCTTATTGCTCTCATAGTCCCTAACAACTGTAGAAGCCAAAATTTCTACATATGATTCTGTGCTTAATGTGAAGAGTTGTCGTCATGACTTCCAGGCACAGATTTCAGGAATGCTGTTTTGGATCGAGTAAATTTTGGGAAGGCGAATCTCCAGGGTGCCGTGTTTAGAAACACGGTGCTATCTGGATCCACATTCGTGGAAGCTCAACTTCAAGATGTTGACTTTGAGGACACCATCATAGGTTACATTGATCTTCAGAAACTTTGTACAAATAAGACTATCAACGATGAAGGAAGAGTTAACTTGGGATGCCGATAACCTTTTGGCAATTGTTCGTTATTTCTTTCTTTTTCTCAGTTAGTATATAGTAATATATAGTGAGTCGTGCTTGTTGAAGATAGTTGTAATTTTCAATTTTCCTTAACTTTCAAGACATATTGTGATTTCTACAGCCACAATGGATTGCGTTCACTTTTTAAATGGTATTTGATATTTCGCATGGAATTCTTATAATTTTTCGTAACTAATAACTTACAATATCATTTGTTTTCTGTTATGATTCTATTGGTATTGTTTATTGCTCCTATAGATGCTCGAAATCTAGTATCTATGATATGATTTCTTTCTCGTTAAATTGAGCATTTTACACCGATGCCATGCCTCGCATTTTGTACTCTGAACAGCAGTTTGCTATCAGAAAGCAAAATGCTGTGTGCGCTATGTGAATTACTGTCCGTGGTTTGATCCCTCTTGTGCGTGATAATTACTACTTTCTTCGCATTTGGAGGGATTAGTATGGTGTATTTGACTTGGTTATAATTTATAATGGGCATGGCGTGGAAGGAGATTAGTCTGATGCGACCTTACTTGTGACCCTCTTCTGTGTTGTTGGACTGGTCTACCCTCGTCGAGAATAACTTTTGAGGGTCACCTAGAGGGACTTTCAAGTTTTAAGAATCATCGTGTTTGAATAGAATCGTTGTCCTAGATTGTCTATTCAAAAAATTGTACATATAAGATTGACTTTGTGTATGAACTAAATAGAGGTCGACACACACTTGTTCACATTAATCGGTGAGATTATGTGTCCCTTACTTCTAATTTTACGTACACACCTTCTAGTAAGATGTTCTAAACATTAAGACCAAGTTTGACTAATAAGCCATGGCTTATAACTTGGGACATGAGTCCCACAAAATTATGTAGTTAAAAATTTTTAGGAGTGAATCCAATACAAATAAGCCAAATAAGTAAGAATTGACTTACTTATTTGGATTATTTCAACTCACAAAATTTGTGGAGTCCATGACTTATAAGCCATGAGCTTTTTATCCAAACATGCTCTAAATCCACCAAGTACAAGATGAGTAAAAATACAGTATACAAGTTATATATTTATTTAATATTGGTGTATAAATACTTTATCTACTACAACTACCCTTCATTCATTGTTCCAAAATAATGAACAGTATAATTTATATATTACTATTAAAAAAATTAATTTAATGAACCACAAAAAGTGGGAATTCTGTTGGTCTTAGAATCTGAAAGGCAGGTCTATCGACAACTAAAATTCCTTGGTCAGCATCCCTCAACTGACTTTCCAAATCATACCTGCCGGCTGCCACTCACAATTCCATCTCCTCTATCTTTCCTAAAACAATTAAATATTTAAAAAAATGACTCACTTTAAACGATTTGAGATTAAACAAACTTGATCGACTACATTACCAAAACTTTTTAACTACGAAACGAGTGTCATGCCTAATACTCTAGTTAATTAGAAAGTTAAACTGAAAATTTAAATTTGAAATATGAACCATTTTGCAAAATAAAAAAAATAAAAAAATAAATGAAAAATATTCAAAATTGATGGTTGAAACAAAGGTAGAGAGGATAATTGTAGTTAATTGGGTTGGTGGAGCGCGGGGGTTAGGTGGCAGTTGGGCACCTCACTTTCTGCTCATTATCTAGTATTTATAGCAGCAACGTTGGACTTGTCTTCTCAAGATCAGATAGTCCATTCTCATGACTTCGATCTTCCATGTAATGTTTCTTGCTCAAATGAGTATTCCAAAAACACACCAAGCATTGTTTTTCAAGAGTAGGAATGCTGGTGTTGGTGCTTATGAGATGCTCATTTGGGGAAGCAATATTACACTGGAGGGTAGGGTACTTCTCAATCCTCAAGAGCTGCCACCAGATCAGTATTCATTTTTTGCTTCTACTGTATGATTTTTGCTTCTCCTTTTTCTTTCTTAACACTATCGAGTCCTATTTAATCTTATCTACTAAACATGTCATTTTGTTTCTTCTTAAACAGCACGTGCGGTAGATGTAAAACAAAAGGAGTTTGTTTTGTTGGAGCCATCAAAAAACCGCATAGGAAAATGCATACCTTAAAATTGGAACTTAATTTTTTTTTGTTGAATTATATTTATGTTTGGAAAAAATTTTGTAGATTATATGCAGTAGATCTTACGGAATCTATAGATAAAAGGTCCCAAACATGCTATTACCAATCTAATATATATATATATTCTTTTGCTTGACAGTTAATAAACTGATAAATGTTCGAGTCTAACCTCTTAAATTTCTACTAGAATTCACTCGAGCTTTTTCGACACCAACATGGAGATGTCACGAGCTCGCACTATTGACATAGAGATAAAGCAAAACGATGACAACTTTCCCGGTGATCTATGCAAGTTGAGATGAGCTGATGCTGTTGTTTGATGATTAATTCCATGTTTTCATCCACTTGTACAGATTTATAATTCTACTGTGTACATTTTGTTAATTAGTTGTAGCCTATTTGCTAAATTTGTAGTTTTTCGATTATGTAACACTGAATAATATTAAAATGAAAAACTTTTAAAATTAATGTTGTTAATTACGTGAAGTTGTACCATTTAGTATTTGCTCTTTCCTTCGCTTATTATTGTTGATGGTCTGTATATATTATATTTTGACATATAAGATCCATTTATATTAGTCTTATCAAAGTTTCAATCATTATTAGGTGGGCTAATTTCACCACTTAAGTTACCTTACAAGTTTAAAAATTGCGGTGCTAGTTATTTAAAGTACATAACCTTTTTTTAACGGTTACTGTATTAAGTTCAATAGTGAAGTAGCACACAATAGATCATTATTTATTGCATGGAAGTCCGTGTACTTTATATAATATTAACTTCAGTCCTTATATTTTAAATTATTTTTCAATTAAGTCTTTAAAAAATTGCATCTTAAGTTCTTAATATTTTTACATCTTTATTCTTTGGTCCTCAAATTTTCAATTATTTTTCAGTTAATCTTCCAAAAATTGCAGCTTAAGTCCTTCAACTTTTTACATCTTTACAATTTAGTCCCCAAAATAAGTGCACTTGCAGTTAAATCCTTGATTTTACACTCGAGAACAAAATAACATAATTAAATAATAAACTACTTAACAAAACTCACAAATATCTACTTTTAACAGCCAAAATAAGTGCAAAATTCGCACTTATCACTTAGAGTTCACAGAAATAGAGAAATATATATTTCATTGACAAAAAGTACAATTGGGCAAAAAGTACATTGACAAAACCCGTGCTTATCACTTTTAGTGCCCCCTCTACCCACAAACAGTACATTTCATTTTCTTCTGAAGAATTACTTTTCTGTCAATCTTCTTCTCGTCACTACTTTTTGTCCAAGTGTCCAAATGTACTTTTTGTCAAAAGTGGACATTTGTGAGTTCTGTCAAATAGTTTATTATTTAATTATGTTATTTTGGGACTAAGTATAAAGATGTAAAAGTTGAAGGACTTAAGCTACAATTTTATAGGATTTCATTGAAAGATAATTGAAAATTTGGAGACCAAAGTGTAAAGATGTAAAAAGATTAAGGACCTAAGATGCAATTTTTGAAAAACTCAACTAAAAATAATTGAAATTATAGGGACTAAAGTGAATATTACATAAAGTTAAACTGCCATGTAATAAATAACAGTATATTGTGTGCTACATCAGCATTTAACAGTGTCACATCTACATTGAACTTAATAGAGTGATCATTTGAGAAATGGTTAAATAATTTAGTGACCAACCCTGTAACTTTTGAACTTCATTGATGGTTTTAAAATTTTAAGATAACTTCAGTGACCGTTAATGAAATTAACCTTTATTAAGCTGAAAACTAGTTTTAAGTGGCATATTTTGCAAGGTAGATTATAGTATTAGACAATATCAAAAAAATAAAAACATTAAATCTTATTTATTGCATTGTTATTTATTTTTATATTGTAAACTGAATATTGAAAAATAGATAGAGAGAAATTTCTGTTTAGAAGCAAATCCCACCAAACATTTTCTCATGTCTCATTGTACGAATACAATTACATTAATAATAAGAATAAATTAAATTTTATTTTTGATAAACTTGAACCAAGTTGTATAAATTGTTAAGAGTAGTTCATTCTCTTATATGTTGATTATGGTTTCTATATTTAAATAATGTGGGATTTTTTTCTTTTACATGTTCGTGCAAGATGATGGCTAATTAGACAACTCCAATTTTATAATCCGACCACATGTTTGAGCTTTTGTACATTCTTATATGAATATTTTGGACTATAATATTGAATTTTGAGATATCATTATAAAAGGTTAATCTCGTTAAACGAAGTAGTCTAAATCCTTATATGTTGATTATTATTTTTATATTTAAACGACGTGAATTTGACCCTTATCAGATGCATGTATTACGAATTATTTTTAGAAGAAAAAAATTTGTTACAACTACAACGTACCATGGTCAAAGAAAACCTAAAATGAGATGGTTTTAGGTAGGGGTGGACAAAAGTCACCACCCGAACCGGATCGAACGGTTCGGTTCTTCTTAAGTTAAAATCGAGTAATGGGTATTAAAATTGAGAAATAGCCATTGGTTCTAAATTCAAAACCAAATAACCGAACAAATCCTATTGTTTTTTAATTTTATCTAAAAAGTTAGTGCATAAATATAAAAATTTTATTTGTATATTTGTTATATTGTATTGAGATGGAACTTTATGTTCAAAAATTGATAAATTGTAGAAATTATGATTTTTAGATTATTGTGTTATTTCAAACAAGAAAATAAAAATACTTGTTAGAAATATGAAAAATTTGAACGAACTGAACGGTTCAGTTTTGGATTTGGTTCCATTTATAAAATACCAGTGGTTTCTGATTTGATTCGGTTCTTTTCATAACCGAACCAAACCGATCCTTGTCCACCCCTAGTTTCAGGGACAAGGAAGCAAAAATGAAGTCTCAAATGTGAAATTGGTTACAGAGAAAGGAAACACAAAATTTCAAACCATCTTTTTGAGTTTGAGCTTAAGTGCTTGTTTGGTCTAGATTAAAATTTGTTAAAAAAATGTAGTAAAAAGTCAACAATTAATTATAACTACACATTTTATATGAACCATAACTTTTATTAACTTTTCAACTATACATTTCATCAAAAAAAAAAAATTTTTAATCAAAATCTCAAACCAGCTCTAAATGTATTTATATGCTTTAAGCTTCAACTCCTCCTTTAGAGCACTTGTCAACGATCTCGTACGTTTGCAGAATTTCACCAAACAATATTTACACATACATAATGTGGTGGTGCCACTAAACAGTCGTGTTAAACTACCTAAGTATTTATATTATTACCGACTGTAGGGAGGTTTTCTCTGCTATAGAAATAAAAAGTACTTCTACGTCCGTGTGTCACTACGTCTTTAAAATCACCCATCAAACAAAACTCTCCCTTTAACGATCATCTCCAACTCCTTTCCTTCAAACGATCATCTCCAACTCTACTCATCGCCTCAATCCATCACCTTAAAACCATAACCATCGCCGATCAAACTGTCATCCTCGCCCATCACAACTCCATCAGGAAAAATGGAGTTAAAATATGAGTAACTCATTTTCATTACATCGGGTAAATCTTTGAAAAGAAACAAATGAGGCAGATTGGACAACACAAATCTTCTGCCTAAGACTCAAGAAGAAGATTTAGATTATTGTTGTTGAACCTTTGGTAAGTCATCTTTTTCATGGATGTTTGGTAAAATTGGTCAATTTTCTTATATTGTTTTTGCATTATCGTAAAGGGTAATCAATTTGTTCGTGGGTATTAGTTGAAATTTGTCAATTGCTTTATAATTTTTGAAGGGATTCTTGGTGCCATTGATGAGTTATCAATTTTGTGTGTCTGAATTTAATGATAGAGATTATTTGCATTTTAATGCATAAATTACTGAATTTAGCACTATGCTTGAATTATTGATTTGGGGATTTGTAGGCCAAATGGCCAAAGCTACTAGTTTTCATCCTATATGTTGTTTCTAATTCTCCCAACCCCCCCCCCCCAACCCCCTTTTTCTTATCAGGCCGAAATCACTTGAAACTTATTATCTTCAGATCTTTGAATTTCTGTGAATTTTATTTTTATAGAATTCCAGACAAATCAATAAAATTTGCCTTCAGATCTTTAAATTTCCAGTTAATTTGTAAAAAAAAGTATACGTTTGCCTTCATATCTTCGAATTTCCGTGAATTTTATTTTGGTTTTCGTTATTCGGGTTTCCGAGGGATACACAATCCTACTGATGCTAAATCATTATAGAAGCTATCAATGTTTATTCCTCCCATTTAGTGAAAATACTATGAGGTAAAAAGGCAAATGTAAACTTGTTTGGCTAGTGACTATCAAAGAGTAAAGCCAGTCACAACATACATAATGTTGGAGTTCGATCTCCTACCCATGGTGGGGCAATGAACTACCAACCATATGATGCCACCTCAGCATGGACATAATAAGTAGGTATGAAATCAATTCCTATATAATGTTTGCTTCAGTAGTCAATTTGAAATATTGAAAATTAGTAACTTGTCACCCATAAGTTTATTTTCTTTGTTCCGGCAACCAAAATGCGAACTTAAATTGTAATGGCCTTGGGAGGATTTCAATTACAAATGGGAGAAACAAAATTTAATGCATTAGTCTTCATGTTTTTATAACAATATTCATCTTATTATTTGGGTTTCTTTTTCCTTTCTATTGTTCTTGTTACAAGTACTTTAAATATAATAGTCAGCTAAATTCAATAGTGATTGAGGTTGATCCGAACACTAATGAAGATAGAACAAAGTTGATTGATAGTCTTCATGTATCAATTTTTGGACTCTTGAGTAAATTATTTGTCATTCCTTTTTTGTTTGGTTATTTGATTGATTTTCTTTTTTTTTTTTTGGTCAAATTTTTTATTTCAGAACAGGTCCTATGATCCCACTGTGAAAAAGTGGTATATGTTGTCAAATTTTAAATAACTTACAAATGTAGGAATCTATTAGAATATAGAAAAGTAGCAACGAGATTAATCTCATAGAGACTGCAATGAAAAAAGTCTATTTTAATCTGAATTAACTCTTATTCTAGTCTAGTTGGGTCAAAAGGAATTTGGTTGAAAAAATTTAACTTAAAGACTAATTAACTATGCTAAAATATTGAGTTGAATATTCAAGTTGTTTAAAATATCAAGTTTTTGAAATCCACCATTGTGTAACTTAGCAATTACCCAATTATTGATTAATTCTAAAAAACAAACGGCAACTCGAAATCAATCTATTGTCTTCTTAAAATATTTATCAATTAGATCCAAAAGAAGAAAATCCAATATCGGCTCCCCTTTGCTTCGATCTTAAATTACTTAAGCATTTCCCGTATCAAATATAATTAAAATAAAACAAAGAATCAAAAGTTTTGCATCTTAAGCATTCTATGTATCCTAAAATGATAACAAGATAACGAAAAATCAAAAGAAATTAATAGAACAAGTTCAAGAACCAAGCACGAATTAATTAAATTAATTTATAACTATCAAGAATACGTGATATTTAAGATGAAAAAGATTTTATTTAATTATTCCAACAAGAACGAACCATGAAAGTTAAAGCTCGAAAACGGAATTAAAAGGATAACAAGATAATCATTTCGTTTAAACAAGCTTTCATCATCTATCTTGGTTCAAGAAAATTAGAAGAACATAATTAAATTAAAAACAAAAGATTTGATAGAACCCAGTATGGATTGAAGGAGAATAAATCTTCCAAAGGTTTTTTTCGCCGCGTGATTCTTCTCCCTTATTCCTGGCCGTCATCATCTCCTCATATTGACCTAAATTTGATCTTTATATAGTGTTTTATCAATCTTGAAACTCGTGTACGTGAAAAGATGGAAAAAGCCTCGACTTAGAGTTGAAAATATATAAGACAAAAAAAATCCACACAGGCCGTGATTTGCTTGCCCCGGGTGTTTTTAATTAAAAACTCAAATAGCAGAGTTTTTAATTGCCGCGGTTGAGCTTTGCTGAAAAAATTGGTTCCAATCAATTTTCAAGCTTGGTCCTCAAAGTTTCAACATGTATAGGATTTGGTCTGCACTTCAACTTTTACTTGCAAGTTTAGTCTTTTTTGCTCCAAAGTTTTAAACTTGGTCCCATACTTTCAAACACTTCCATCTTGGTCCCCAAATCTTCATAGTTGTTCACGATGTATCCTAAGTCAAATAAAATATTAATTAGTACTTTTATCAATGAATAATTAATAATAAAATAAGATAAGTGGATAACATGTATACTAAAATTGTGCTCATCAAACGCTCCCAAACCTAGATTTTACTAGTCCTCGAGCAAAAATTAAGATAAAAATACTATTTATTCTTTTATTTCTTTTTTTTTTTATCAAGACACTTTACATTCACTTCATCAATCCAACTAATAACAACCAATAGATAAAAATACAAGTATTATCAAAGTTTTGGAGAAATATCACTCTTATATCTATCAATTCACACATATTAGTTAATAAACTTGTCCAATCAGATTGGCTATCAAAGCTACAGTAAGCAAACAAGTTTTAAGAATATCATGTCAATCACCAAATCTCACAATATGTATGTAAAAATATTATTCTCAGAAGAAAAAAAATTATAATTTGTATGTGCTCAAATAACATGGTAAAGTGAGCGATGTTGGATGAAAATAGTATCACACACTCACCTCCAAGATGTGCATGTAAAGAAAAACTCGTCCATGATTTAAAAGTGAGTACAATCTCTTAAATATTAGTAGACAAGTAAAGTAAAAAAAAAAAAATTCTCCCAAATATCACTACCCCTACGACCTATAGTGCTAACATCGACTTCAGACATTTGCTCTATAAAATGAGGAGAGATTTTTATTTAATTGTAATATAGGCTCGAGACAGGCTAATCAAATAAATGGATAAGTGGATAAATAAAGTATGAGTGTAAACAGTAGAAATTTTTTTATATACAAAGGTTATTGTATATTTTCTCCCAAAAACAGTGCACCGTATGTAGTGAGTGCACATTTTCCAACTTTATATATATATATATATATATATATATATATATATATATATATATACTAGTTTTAAGGCCGTGCGTTGCACGTCAGTGAAATCTATAGGAAAAATTGTATGTCGAGAATAGTTTATTGATACGATATAATATCAAATTTGATATTAATAAAATTTGACTTGATAGACAGCAAAAAATAATAATTTCCAAGCTTGAAAGGAAAGAGAAAAAACAACTAAAACGAAATAAGATAGAAAGTGAAGCAAAGTTATGCATGTGTAGGGAAACAATAGGAAATGATTTAAAATAAAGAAAAATATTAACTAATATATAAATATTAGTTAATAAAGTTAGAGACGATATATTATATTAATTTAAAATAAAATATAAATGTTTATTATAATAGCTATTTTAGTATAAGATATTATATTAAGATTGAGATTGATGAGTTTGTTAAAGAATAAGATGAGGAATCAAAAAAAGAATAAAACTTACATGTATTAGATAATGTAAATAAAAAAATTAAACTGAAAAATGAAATATATGCGTTGGTGAAGTTGTTTGAGTATCTTGAAAAATACAAAATCATGTTTGTTGCCATTGTTGGGTAACGTGATCAAAAGTGTGATAGAAAATATATTTAGTAAACAATTTAGGTAACTCGATAAATTGAAAATTGGATTTTTTGAGTTACTGGACGAATGAAGGAAATTTAAAACTTTGATTATGTTCTTATTTTTTTTTTTTTAGATTATGTAATACATCTAAAAACTTTTTTATTCTTATGTGGGCGTGTTATGAAAATAAATTGTAGTAAAAATTTATTACAATAATGAAATTTTTTGTTACAATAAAAACGTCAAATTAGATAATGAAAATAAATGTGTTTTTTTTAATGAGTAATTATAATAAATCTTTGAATGTAATTTATAATAATATTTATTATAGAAATTATAAATACAGTACATAATTTAAATAAAAAAGGAAAGCCCAAAAAATGAAAAATATGTACTGTTGAAGTTAGTGGAGTAATTTGAGAAACAAAAAATTACATCTGTCGATTTGTTTGATGGAAAATGTGAAAAATTTATTTAGTGTATGATTTATTAGAAAATAGTCAAATAGAATATATATTATATAAATCTAGTATATATTAAAATCAGTTCATAGAATATATTTTATTGTATTTTATTTTAGCAGTTAGTATAATATGTTATAAATAAAAATTGTTATAATAAATTTATAGCATAGTAAAAGCAATTTTTTAGTAATATATTATTAATCAATTATTACATTATTATGAAAATGTAGTGATTAAAATAAATTTTTTATGACACATTTCTATAAATTAATAATTGTAGTATGTATTTTGACGTAATTTATAATAATATATATTACAGAAATTATAATTATAGTACATAATTTAAATAGAAAAAGAAAACAAAAAAAATGAAAAATATGCATTGTTAAGGTTATTCGAGTAACTCGACAAACTAAAAACCATGTTTGTCGAGTTACTCGATGAAAAATGTGATATAAGACCAAAAATCATAAAACAGGAATATTTTTGTGAAATAAATTGTTAACTTATTTGATAAATGAAATACATACATTTTTTTATTTAATTGATTATTTATTAGAGTATAGCAAAATAAAATATATATTATAAAAATTTAATATATATGATAGTTAATCAATAGAATATATTATATATTGTTTTATTATGATTAATTTATGTAGTAATTTGAGAAATATAAATTTGAGTTGTAAATACATAAAATAAAGTATAAAATGGGAAATATGCACTGTTAAAGTTAATCGAGTAACTCGACAAACAGAAAATCATGTTTGTCGAGTTACCCGATTATAATTGTCATATCAAATTAATGTATTCAATACGTCAAGTAGCTTGATGAACTCATAATCGATTTGCCCGAGTTACTGGACGAAGGAATAAAATTTATAATTTTTACTATTTTGTTTGTCTTTTTGATTTAAAGTTGTCATATATTTAAATAATTTTTTATTGTTATTCAGTGGTATTATTTTTGAAGAAACTCGTGAGGCTAACAGTTGGATTTGTCGAGCAAATTGATAAATATTGCACATATAGAATTTTATTTAATGCATGATTTATTAGAACATAGTAAAATAGAATATATATCATATAAATTTAGTATATATGAGAATGAGTTAATAGAATATATTTTATTGTATTTTATTTTAGTAATTAGTGTAATATGTTATAAATAAAAATTGTTATAATAAATTTATAGCATAGTAAAAGCAATTTTTTAGTAATATATTATTAATCAATTATCACATTATTATGAAAATTTAGTGATTAAAATAAATTTTTTATGACACATTTCTACTAAATAGATTTCATCATGAATTATGAAAATAAATTGTAGTAAAAATTTGTTATGACAAGAACTTTTTTTGTTAAAATAATTATTTGAACTATAGTACGAAAATAAATGTGTATTTTTTAAATTAATAATTGTAGTATGTATTTTGACCTAATTTATAATAATATTTATTACAGAAATTATAAGTATAATAGATAATTTAAATAGAAAAAAAAAACAAAAAAAAATGAAAAATATGCATTGTTAAGGTTACTCGAGTAACTCGACAAACGAAAAACCATGTTTGTCGAGTTACTCGATGAAACATGTGATATGAAAGCAAAAATCATAAAATAGGAATATTTTTGTGAAATAAATTGTTAACTTATTTGATAAATGAAGTAGATATATTTTTTTATTTAATTGATTATTTATTAGAATATAGCAAAATAAAATATATATTATAAAAATTTAATATATATAATAGTTAATCAATAGAATATATTATATATTGTTTTATTATGATTAATTTATCTAGTAATGTGACAAATATAAATTTGAGTTGTAAATACAAAAAATAAACTATAAAATGGGAAATATGCACTGTTAAAGTTAATCGAGTAACTCGACGAACAGAAAATCATGTTTGTCGAGTTACCCGATTATAATTGTCATATGAAATTAATCTATTCAATACGTTAAGTAGCTCGATGAACTCATAATCGATTTGCCCGAGTTACTGGACGAATGAATAAAGGAAGGGGAAAATAATTATCAAAAATAAACAAAGCAGGTCTTACTATCTTACCTAGTTCCCAAGGTGGGAGAAATTATAAGTATAGCACATAATTTAAATAGAAAAAGAAAACAAAAAAAATGAAAAATACGCATTCTTGAGATTAGTCGAGTTACTCGATGAACAATGTGATATAAAAACAAAAATCATAAAACATGAATATTTTTATCAAATAAATTGTTAACTTATTTGATAAATGAAGCACATAAATATTTGTATTTAATTGATTATTTATTAGAATATAGTAAAATAAAATATATATCATATGAATTTAATACAATATATTATATATTCTTTTATTATGATTTTTTTATGTACTAAGTCGAGAAATAGTGTTTTGAGATTGATAAGTTGTGTAAAAAATAACATGGAAAAAATAAAAAATAAAAAAAATTAATTGTAGTGTATATTTTAAATAAAAAAAATAAACCAAGAAATTAAAAACATGCACTCTTGAAGTAACTCGAGTAAGCCGACAAATCTATAAGCATGTTTGTCGAGTTCCTGGATTATAGATGTGATATTAAATTAAGCTATTTGATAGGTCTAGCAGCTCGATAAATTGGAAATCGAGTTGGTCGAGTCACTCGGTGAACTAATGAAATTTAAGATTTTTATTATTTTGTATTCCTTTATTATTTAAACTATGTAATACATTCAAATAATTATTTATTTTGATTTTGTGGTGTTATTTTTCAAGAAAGCCGTGAGGCTGAAATTTGGATTTGTCGAGTCACTTGATAGACAAAGTATATAAAAAAATTTATGTAATGTATGATTTATTAGAACAGAATAAAACAGAATATATATCATATGTATTCAATGTATATGATCATCGATGAATACAATATCTTTAATTTTATTTTATCTGAGCAATTAGTATAACATATTATAACTAAAAATTGTTATAGTAAATTTGGACCATAACAAAAGCAATTTTATAGTTATATATTACTAATCAAAGATTAAATTATTATAATAATATAATGATTAGAACGAATTTATTATAAGAAATTGATATTATATAGATTTTGTCATAAATTATGAAAAGAAATTGTAGTAAGAATGTGCTATAATAATGAATTTTTTTGCTATAACATTTCTGTGAAATTGTGTTACGAAAATAATTTTTTTTTTAAAATTAATAATTATAATAAAAATTTTAACATAATTTATGGTAATATTTATTACAAAAATTATAAATATACTATATATTTTAAATAACAAAAGAAAACCAAAAAATTAGAAAATATGGATAATTTATTAGATATTTGTTTTTAGTTTTTTTTGATAAATGTTAATATAAATTTTGTTGTGAGTTATACCATATTTTTCATTGGGTAACTCGAGAAAAATGATTTCAGGTTTGTCGAGTTACTCGATGAAAAATGTGGTATAAAATGAATATATTCATAGTTCAAGTAACTCGAGAAATTGGAAATTGGGTTCCTCGGGTTAGCTGGTCAACGAATGAAATTTTAAATTGTAATTATTTTCTTATCCTTTTTTTTTTTAAAATTATGTAATATATTTAAATAAGTTTTTATTCTTATAACAGATTTTTATTGTACTGTGTTTTTATATTTGATAAAATGAAAAATAATTTATTATTTTAATTTAAAATAATATATTATTTCTTTATATGATATGTACTGTATTATGAGATATTATTTTAATATTTATTTATTTAAATACTGGCTATGTTGTTTAATTTGTATGTTGTAATGTTTTGATTTGAGAAGCTGGTTAATGTGAAATTTGTATTTGTTTAGTCACTTAATAAACGAAGTATATACAAAATTGTGCTTTCACGTATTTTATATTTAAATATACATAAAATAAGTTTATGCAGAAAATATAAAATAAAACAGAAATTACTTAAAAGTCAAAAAGGTGCAAAACCCTATTTTTAATGTTGGACACGTGTAAGTGGAAAAGCGTTCATTGTCATTTAATGGGCCACTGAATCTGTCTTAAACGGCCAAATTTGCTTTCACCGTCATTGTTGGACAAACAGTTATCTTTGTTTGAGTTTGTGGAGGTTTGAAGGAGGCACGGTTTTATTTTGCAAAAAAAATATACTTTGGGCGATATTTTTTTTATCACATCATAAGATCATCATTATAAGGTATGTATGTTTATTTTGTATGAGGCTATAAAATATGAATTACATTTTATGTTGGACACATGTAAGTGGGAAATTCTTAAATGTCATTTCACGGGCTATTTAATCTTTCTAAAATGGCGATTTTTTTTTGAAGCTGAAATTTACAAAAACAGTATTGTGTGCAAAGAAATTGTATTTTGGGTGTGTTGTTTTTTAACACATCATAACATCATCTTGATAAGGTATGTATTTTAATTGTGTATGATAATATGAAATATGAATAATGTTTTATGTTATTTAATGCATGAATGTAATTATATATATACAAATTATTGTTTTATAAGTTGTTGTAGTCTAATATATGTACACTATGTAGTTTATTTTTATATCTGTGGTAGAAGTTGGCTGATAAGTATGATGATAAATCTTTTTCAGATATGGATGTTGAGTACGTGGTGAGCGAGAATCGCAGATTTGGTGGAGTCATTACACAAATTAGTAATTTCACATATGTTGATGTTATAATAGAAAATTATAATGAGGACCAGCTTCAAAAATTTAGGAATAGTTGTTTTGCGCACTTTGAATATTTTCGTGGTAGGAGATGTCAGTTTAGTGGGAAGTTGGTACATGAATTTTTGTTGAATACTGTACATACGAACAAGGGAAATGAGGTATGGTTTAAAATAAAAGGGCAGTTATGTAGATTTGGAATGCAGGAGTATTGTTTGATAGCAGGATTGTTGTGCCATAATAATGATGATAGTCTTAGTACAATAAGAGCTTTGGCGAGGCATAGAATTCGTAGAAGGTGGTTCAATAATTTTGCATATATATCCCTAAATGAGCTCGAAAATGTTTTTATTAATTGTGACAACGAGGAAGATAAGTATAAGTTAGGGTTGGCATTATTAATTGAAGGAGTTATTAGGCCTATGGAGAGAAAGAAAATAAATATAGAGACATTGTCTTTAGTAGACAACTTGGATGTTTGTTATGAATATCCATGGGGCCGACATTCATATTTCACGCTTCTTCGTTCTCTATTGACTTCTTGGGAGAGACGTGCATTGAAGTGTATTGATAGTAGGGCTGCGAATGCAAAATATACCATATATGGTTGCCCTCTTGTGTTTCAGGTAAATATTTGAATTATTTATAATATTTATTTAATGTGCCATAAATATATTGTGTTGATCATGACTTAGTTTTGGTTCTTTTTTGTATAGATATGGATTTATGAGACATGTCGTGAAGTTGGTGAAAGATTTGCTCAAAAAGTCCATGATACGTTTCCACGTATTGTAAATTGGGATGCACAACATCGTGTTGGGAAAAAAGAGCTGGATGTCTTTTTTGAATCAACTGAGGTATGTTAACAAAAATTTTGTTATGTAGAAGAAATATTTGATAGTTATGAAAGTGATGTTTTTTTTATTTTATTTTTTGTAGATGCATGTTTTGCCAATACTTGAACCAACTGCAGAAGAGATAGAACAACCATATCTATACACAATGGTGTTAATAGAGGATGTAGGAGATGTACGAGTTGATGTAGTTGTTGAAAATTTTTTGCACGGGGTTGAAGAAAATGATGAAATTGGGCAAGGAATAGAACCATTTGAGCCTCAAAATGTAGTTGGTCCAGATGCTGTAGAAGTGTATGGAAATATTGTGCATGGGGTTGAAGAGTTTTTTGAAGGTAATGAACAAATTGAACAAGTGGGGGCAGAAGATCTTGGTGGACATCAGGGCTGGTCTCCATATATAGTTGTGGAGGAACCTGTAAATAATTGGCCTTCACGATATGTGGATGAAGGAGAAGAAGGTTATGAGAATGAAGGGGCGCAAGGTTATGAGGATCAAGGGGAGCAAGGTTATGAGGCTGAAGGGGAGCAAGGTTATGAATATGAGCATAACGATTATTATGCTACCAATCAATTGGTACAATCATTATTTGATGATCAAAGAGTATATATTGGTGATCAGTTGGGTAGTATAAGAGATGAACAAAGAGATTATTTTGATTATCAATTGGGTAATTTTAGAGATGAACAACGGGATTATATTGATAATCAAATTCGTAATGTGGTTGATGCTCAACGTTCATACTTTGATGAACAGTTAGGAAGCACAAGGGATGATTTGATGTCCTCTTTGAATCAGATGGAATCATCCATATCTAGGAATAGTGAAAAATATTTTGATGAAAAAAAAAAGGAGATGCAAGAATATATTGATACGAAGTTGGTGGCTTTTGAGGTTGAACATAGTAACATGATTGGCAGTTTACGTGAAGATCTTTGTTCAAAGATTGAAAGTTCTACTTTGAAGATTGAAGATATGTTGAAGGGGAAATTGGCAGAGAAGCACACTATTGTAGGAAGTCATACAGTGAAACAGTTGACTGCTCCTGTGAAACAAAGAGCAGATGATAAAGATGAGAAGAAGAAAGAAAGTGTGTCTTCTATTGACATTCCTATATTGTGTGACATTGATGAGGAAAGACAAGTTGAATTTCTTCATTGGATGCATAAATCAAAGGATCAGTAAGTTTTAATTTTTTATTTGGTTATTTGTTATATATATATTATGTTTTTATGGTATTTATCATAATTTTACTATTATAGAGATGTTGTTCGATTGCGTGGTGGGAGTGGTGGGATTAAATTGACAAAGCAGAAGCTTGAATATATTGGAAATCCTGAATATATACTGGCAGTTGAGGTATGTGTAATTTCTATTTGTTTATCTGTCATGTCTATTGTGAGGTATTAAAATATATTTTAAAGATAAATATTTTTTATAGGATATGGATAATGCGATGCATTTTGTTAGAAAAAGAACAACAAATTTTAGAGATATATTCTCATCAAGATATGGGATACTTGACAGTGGATTTGGATTACTTGTTCGAGCCATTGGTTCAAAAATTTTGGATTCTACAGGACAATTGATGCGGAAAATTCCAGTTTCTTACCATGGTTCTATGGAAAGATATGCAAATGGTTTGATTCCTAAAAGTTTTGGTAAAAATTGGAAAAATTATGATCATATATTGTGGCCAGATATTATTGATGACAAACATTGGGTCCTTTTTGATGTTGATCTATTGGGTTGGAGGCTTACAGTCTACGATAATAATTACCATTTTTATGATGAAGCAGTCTTGTATCGATATGTTGTTCCTGCTATACATATCATTCCAGATATTATTCAAAAATATGTGGTTGCTGAGCGGGCAGACCTTGGGAAAAAGATGATTCAGCCACTTGAATATTATAGGAAGTCATATGTTGACATACCACAGTCTATTCGATATAGGTAAGGAATTAGAATAACTGTTTTTACTTATAATCATATTTATATATACTCACAAGGTGTTTAATCATATTTGCAGTGATAGTGGCATATTTGTTATCAAATATGTTGAGTGTCTTCTGGCTGGAATACCTATTGATGCTGTCGAATTGGAGAAAATAAATTTGTATAGAGGAAAGCTTGTAATAGATTTTTTTTACAATGAATTTTTTTTTGTCCCGAATCAACGGAATGAATACATATGATGTTTGTGTAATGGAATCAGAATTTTTTTGTCATTTTTATTTTATTCATTGTACTTATGGGTTGACATTATACATAGTGAAAAATATGTCTGTTTTATTTCATTCTTTGAGCAAGTTTATTAGTTTATGTAGGAAAGTTTTATTTTATTATAAGATTTTGAGTTTAAATTGGTACCGTTTTGCTTTTTTCTAGATGAAGAAGACAAAAAATATATATTGTGTGTTCTGATTTAAAGATTATTGGAGGATAAAGAGACAGGGTTTTTGGAATATTTTTGAGTCACCGAGACAAGAGATTCCAGCAATTATTAAGCTGGCTCATTCATGACGCAGTAATAATTCCAGACAGTATAAATCTATGGTTTGTTTTCCCACGGGCTATATAAGCCATTGGGATGTTGACACGTGTCAATTTATTGCTTGTGGAACATTGTCAATTTTTTCCTTCTAGATTTCTTTAATTAATATTCTTCGGTTGTTTCCTACCATTTTGTTTAATTAATAATGGTCAGGTTAGGTTAATGGGTTGAAGTTATTTTTTAAATTTTCATAAATATTTATTTCTACATGTTTGTTAGATATTAGATATGCTATTTCGATTTTGCCATGTCTCTAATAAATTTTTGACATATTGATATATTAATTAACGAATTAAAAATTGAACGAGCAGTTATTTCGAGTCATCAAATTTCAACTTATCCTCAGAAATAGACAAATATTAGAATCTTGTTAAGAGATTTGTATAGTTTCAATTAAGAATTATACATCATTAAAATAAGTATTTATATTTGTTTATGCTAAGGATTTGACAAATTTAGGAATCTTGTTAATTAAGCATATATTATTAAAATACAAATAAAAAAAAATTTAGCATTGTTTTCTACAAACTTGAGATGCTAATATGAACCATTTATCGTCAAATAGTAATAGTCTCGTAAACAAATGTAGTGCATACGAAAAAATTCCAACTAAACGTGGATAACATTAGATATGGTAAAATATAACGAAATTGTATGATTTCTTTTTCGAACACTTGATTGATGTGATAGTGAAGTTTATATTAATTTATCATTTATTAAAAGATAATAAAATAAAATATATATAATATAAATGTAATATATATAATAATCAATTAATGCAATATATTATATTCTATTTTATTTTATCCTAACACTTACTATAACACATTATAATAAAATATTATTGTAATAAATTTAGAGCATAATAAAATTATTTGTATAGTAATACACTATTTGTTTACAAATATTTATAAGTATTAATACAATATGTTATATTTTCTTTTATAATGATTAATATATTTTTTAAGTTGACAAATCCAAAATTGAGATTCATGAGTTGGTTAAAAAATAATGTGACAAAATTAAAAAATAAAAATATATTAAGTGTATTACATAATGTAAATTAAAAAAAGTAAAGTAATAAATACAAAAGATTTAATGTTGTAATGACGTGAGTAACACGAGAAACGTACAATCATTTTAAATCAAGTTACTCGATTTATTAAACACACAAAAATGTGATACAAAATAAATTTTTTTTCTAGCTGAAGTAGTTTGGCAGAATGAAAATCAATTTCCTTGAGTTACTGGACAAACGAATGAAATTTAAAAGTTTCATTATTTTCTTTTCTTTTTTAATTTATATAATGTAATAGACAATAAAATTAATTTTGTATTAATATATTGTTAATCAATTACTAAATTATTATAATAATTTAGTAAGTACGATCAATTTTTTATAACAAATTTATATGAAATAATTTTTTCGATAATTTATTATAAAATGTATTATGTATGTATTTATAAGTCATTCTGTAAATATGAATATAAATTTTGTTATAAAGAATATTAGATAAAAAATAACATGAAAAAACTAAAAAATAAAGAAATTTAGGTAGACTACATATTTTAAATAAAAAAAGTAAAAAACAAAATAAAAAGTATGCATTACTGAAGTGACTCGAGTAACTCGACAAGATTACAATGAAGAATTATTTAAATGTATTAAATAATTTAAATAATAAAGAAACACAATATAATGAAAATGTTAAATTTCTTTCATTCATGGATGAACTCAATCAACTCGATTTTCAGTTTATCGAGCTGCTTTACCTATTGAATAGATTCATTTCGTGTGATATTTTAAATCAAGTAACTCGACAAACAAGATTTTGGCTTTGTCGAGTTACTCGAGTTATTTGAATAATGCATAATTTTGATTTTGTTTTTTCTTTTTTTTATTAAAATATGTAGGCCACTTAAATTTCTTTATTTTTTAGTTTTTTAATGTTATTTTTTAACGAAGTCGTGAACCTCAAAATTGGATTGATGAAGTTCCTACATAAATTCATTATAATTAAATTCATTATTTTAATAAATTTTACTAAAATTTATTTTCATAATTCAGAATGAAATCTAGTTAATATGAAATTCTTATACTAAATTTATGTTAAATACTACATTATTATAATAATATAATAATTAATTAATAATATTTTACAACAGATTTCTTTTGTTTTCCTATAAATTTGTTGTAACAGTTTTTTAGTTATAATATGTTATACTAATGGGTAAGGACATGAAAATAAAAAAAAAAATTATTTTCTTAGTTTATTTTAATAAAAAACAAAACAAAACAAATTAATAAAAAACAAAACAAATTAATAAACATTTTGACTTACTTTTGTTTGTCAAGTAACTTGGGTAAATCGATTTTGAGTTTGTCGAGTTGCTTAAGGTATTTAATAGATTTATTTCGTGTCCTATTTTTAATCGAGTAACTCGACAAACTTGCTCTAAGGTTTATCGAGTTACTCGAGCAACTTGAAGAAGGCAATACAATGAATCAGTATGTTGCATGAATAATATTTGATATCGTATAACTTCATATAATATATTATAATAAAATAGCGATTATATAAAATAATTATATATTATTTTAAAGTGAAATAATATATTATATTTAGTTTTTTCAAAAATAAAAAAACATTGTAGTAAAAATGTGTTATATTATTATTTTTTATTTATTAGACTTATTCTAATATTTTTTATAACAAAATTTATAAATAAATGTTTTATAAATTATTAAAAAATGTACTTTATATTTATTTATAATTTTTTAATATATACGAATACAAATTTTGTTATAAAGAATATTATAATAAGTCAAATAAATAAACATAATTTTATTTCATTGATCAAATATTAGAATATAGTAAAATAAAATATACATTGTAATCAAGGAATGTTATGTATTATATATTCTTCTATTTTAGCAATTAATATTATAGTAATAATTATAATACGAAATTAAGTGAATAATAATGAATTCTGATAAAAATGAAAATAAATTTTGTTATAAATTAGGCAATCATATGCTATAACTTTATATAATATATTATAATAAAATAGCTATTATATAAAATAATTATATATTATTTTAAATTAAGATATTACATTATATTTGATTTTTTAAAAAATAAAAACATATTGTAGTAACAATATGTTATAATATAGATTTTTATTTATTACACTTATTCTAATATTCTCTATAACAAAATTTATATTCATATTTAGAAAAAGACTTATAAATACATACATAATACATTTTATAATAAATTATTAAAAAAATTATTTAATATAAATTTATTATAAAAAATTGATTATAATTACTAAATTATTATAATAATGTAGTAATTAATTAATAATATATGAATACAGAATTCATTTTATTGTGTGTTACATTATATAAATTTAAAAAGAAAAGAAAATAATGAAAATTTTAAGTTTGATTGGTTTATCCAGTAAGTCAAGGAACTTGATTTTCATTCTGCCAAGTTACTTTAGCTATAAAAAATATTTATTTTGTATTACATTTTTGCATCGAGTAACTCGACAAACGTGCTTTTAGGTTTGTCGAGTTACTCGAGTAATTTCAACAATCCATCTATTGTATTTGTTACTTTATTTTTATTTATTTACATTATGTAATATACTTAATATTTTTGTATTTGTTAATTTTGTCATGTTATTTTTTAACTAACTCGTGGATCTTAAAAGCTATCATATAACATAATTTTATATTATTTTAAATTCAGATAATATGTTATATTTGATATTTTCAAAAATAAAAACATAGTGTACGAAAAATGTGTTATAATAGTTATTTTTATTTATTACACTTATTGTAATATTCTTTATAGCAAAATTTGTATTCATATTTATGAAAAAATTTATAAATAAATATGCAGTACATTTGAAAATAATTTATAGATGATTTCTTTCATATAAAATTGTTATAATAAATTGATTATAATTACTAAATTATTATAATAATGCAGTAATTAATTAATAATATATTGATACAAAAATGTTTTTATTATACTATAAATTTATTATAGTTATTTTTTTATAATTTCTTATAGTATTTGCTAAAATAAAAAAATTATTAATATATTGTATTAATGAATTATGATATATATTATATTTATATTATATATATTATTTTTGACTATATTCTAATAAATGATAGGTTAAATAACATTTTTTATATACTTTATTTATGAAGTTACTTACCATATTCAAATTTGAGCCTCACGAAGTGCTTGAGAAATAATACCACAAAATAACAATGAAGAATTATTTAAATGTATTAAATAATTTAAATAATAAAGAAACACAATATAATGAAAATGTTAAATTTCTTTCATTTATCGATTAACTCAACCAACTCGATTTTCAGTTTATCGAGTTGCTTTAGCTATTGAATAGATTCATTTGATGTGATATTTTAAATCGAGTAACTCGGCAAACAAGATTTGAGCTTTGTCGAGTTACTCGAGTCACTTTAATAGTACACACTTTTGATTTTGTTTTTTACTTTTTTTATTTAAGATATGTAGTCTACTTAAATTTCTTTATTTTTTTTGTTTTTTCACGTTATTTTTTAACGAAGTCGTAAACCTGAAAATTGGATTTGTGAAGTTCTTACATAAATTGATCATAATTAAATTCGTTATTATAACAAATTTTACTAAAATGTATTTTCATAATTCAGAATAAAATCTAGTTAATATGAAATTCTTATACTAAATTTATGTTAAATACTACATTATTATAATAATATAATAATGAATTAATAATATTTTACAACAGATTTCTTATGTTTTCCTATAAATTTGTTATAACAGTTTTTTAGTTATAATATGTTATACTAATGGGTAAAGAAATAAAAATAAAAATAAAATATATTCTCTTAGTTTATTTTAATAAAAAACAAAACAAAACAAATTAATAAAAAACAAAATAAATTAATAAACATTTTTACTTACTTTTGTTTGTCAAGTAACTCGGGTAAATCGATTTTGAGTTTGTCGAGTTGCTGAAGGTATTTAACAGATTTATTTCGTGTCCTATGTTTAATCGGGTAACTTGACAACCTTGCTGTAAGGTTTATCGAGTTACTCGAGTAACTTGAAGATTGCAATACAATGAATCAGTACGTTGCATGAATAATATTTTATATTCTATAACTTCATATAATATATTATAATAAAATAGCGATTATATGAGATAATTATATATTATTTTAAAGTGAAATAATATATTATATTTAGTTTTTCCAAAAATAAAAACACACTGTAGTAAAAATGTGTTATATTATTATTTTTTATTTATTAGACTTATTCTAATATTTTTTATAACAAAATTTATAAATAAATGTTTTATAAATTATTAAAAAATGTACTGCATATTTATTTATAAGTTTTTTAGTAAATACGAATACAAATTTTGTTATAAACAATATTACAATAAGTCAAATAAATAGACATAATTTTATTTCATTGATCAAATATTAGAATATAGTAAAAAAAAATATACATTATAATGAAGTAATGCTATGTATTATATATTCTTCTATTTTAGCTATTAATATTATAGTAATAATTATAATACGAAATTAAGTGAATAATAATTTATTTTGATAAAAATGAATATAAATTTTGTTATAAATTAGGCAATCATATGCTATAACTTTATATAATATATTATAATAAAATAGCTATTATATAAAATAATTATATATTATTTTAAATTAAGATATTATATTATATTTGATTTTTTCAAAAATAAAAACATATTGTAGTAAGAATGTGTTATAAGATTGATTTTTATTTATTACACTTATTCTAATGTTCTTTTTAACAAAATTTATATTCATATTCACAAAAAGACTTATAAATATATACATAATACATTTTATAATAAATTAGTGAAAAAATTATTTAATATAAATTTATTATAAAAAATTTAGTATAATTACTAAATTATTATAATAATGTAGTAATTAATTAATAATATATTAATACAGAATTAATTTTATTGTGTATTACATTATATAAATTAAAAAAGAAAAGCAAATAATCAAAAATTTAAGTTTCATTGGTTTGTCCAGTAAGTCAAGGAACTTGATTTTCATTTTGCCAAGTTACTTTAGCTATAAGAAAGATTTATTTTGTATCACATTTTTGCATCGAGTAACTCGACAAACGTGCTTTTAGGTTGGTCGAGTTACTCGAGTAATTGCAACAATACATCTTTTGTATTTGTTGCTTTAATTTTTTTTATTTATATTATGTAATATACTTAATATTTTTTTCTTTTTTAATTTTGTCATGTTATTTTTTAACCAACTCGTGAATCTTAAAAGCTATCATATAAAATAATTTTATATTATTTTAAATTGAGATAATATGTTATATTTCATTTTCTGAAAAGTAAAAACATGGTGTATCAAAAATGTGCTATAATATTTTTTTTATTTATTAGACTTATTGTAATATTCTTTATAGCAAAATTTGAATTCATATTTCTGAAAAAACTTGTAAATAAATATGCAGTACATTTGAAAAAAATTTATAAAACATTTCTTTCATATAAAATTGTTATAATAAATTGATTATAATTAGTAAATTATTATAATAATGCAGTAATTAATTAATAATATATTGATACAAAAACCTTTTTATTATACTATAAATTTATTATAGTTATTTTTTTATAATATCTTATAGTACTTGCTAAAATTAAAAAATTATTAATATATTGTATTAATGAATTATGATATACATTAAATTTATATTATATATATTCTTTTTGACTATATTCTAATAAATAATAGGTTAAATAAAATTTTATATATACTTTATTTATGAAGTTACTCAGCATATCTAAATTTCAGCCTCACGAAGTGCTTGAAAAATAATACCACAAAATAACAATGAAGAATTATTTAAATGTATTAAATAATTTAAATAATAAAGAAACACAATATAATGAAAATGTCAAATTTCTTTCATTTATGGATTAACTCAAGCAACTCGATTTTCAGTTTATCGAGTTGCTTTAGCTATTGAATAGATTCATTTTGTGTGATATTTTAAATCGAGTAACTCGGTAAAGAAGATTTGGGCTTTGTCGAGGTACTCGAGTCACTTTAATTATGCATATTTTTTATTTTCTTTTTTACTTTTTTTATTTAAAATATATAGTCCACTTAAATTTCTTCATTTTTTTGTTTTTTCATGTTATTTTTTAACGAAGTCGCGAACCTCAAAATTGGATTTGTGAAGTTCTTATATAAATTGATCATAATTAAAATCATTATTATAACAAATTTTACTAAAATTTATTTTGATAAATCAGAACGAAATCTAGTTAATATGAAATTCTTATACTAAATTTATGTTGAACACTACACTATTATAATAATATAATAATTTATTAATAATATTTTACTACAGATTTATTTTTTGTTCCTATAAATTTGTTATAACAGTTTTTTAGTTATAATATGTTATACTAATGGGTAAAAAAATAAAAATAAAAAGAAAATATATTTTCTTACTTCATTCAAAACAAATTAATAAACATTTTTACTTAATTTTGTTCGTCAAGTAACTCGGGTAACTCGATTTTGAGTTTGTCGAGTTGATTAAGGTATTTAATAGAGTCATTTTGTGTCTCATTTTTAATCGAGTAACTCGACAAACGTGCTCTTAGGTTTATCGAGTTACTCGAGTAAGTTGAAGAATGCAATACAATGAATCAGTACGTTGCATGAATAATATTTGATATCCTATAACTTCATATAATATATTATAATAAAATATTGACAATATAAAATAATTATATATTATTTTAAAGTGAAATAATATATTATATTTACTTTGTTCCAAAAAAAAAACACATTGTAGTAAAAATGTGTTATGCTATTTTTTTTAATTTATTAGACTTATTCTAATATTTTTTATAACAAAATTTATAAATAAATATTTTATAAATTATTAATAAATGGATTGCATATTTATTTATAAGTTTTTTCATAAATATGAATATAAATTTTGTTATAAACAATATTAGAATATGTCAAATAAATACACATAGTTTTATTTTATTGATGAATTATTAGAATATAGTAAAATAAAATATATATTGTAATCAAGTAATGCTGTGTATTATATATTGTTTTATTTTAGCAATTAATATTATAATAATAATTAGAATAGAAAATTAACTAAATAAGAATTAATTTTGATAAAAATGAATATAAATTTTGTTATAAATTAGGCAATCATATGCTATAACTTCATATAATGTATTATAATAAAATAGCTATTATATAAAATAATTATATATTATTTTAAATTAAGATATTATATTATATTTCATTTTTTAAAAAATAAAAACATATTGTAGTAACAATGTGTTAAAATACTGATTTTTATTTATTACACTTATTCTAATATTCTGTATAACAAAATTTATATTCATATTTAGAAAAAGACTTATAAATACACACATAATACATTTTATAATAAATTATTAAAAAAATTATTTAATATAAATTTATTATAAAAAATTGATTATAATTACTAAATTATTATAATAATGTAGTAATTAATTAATAATATATGAATACAGAATTCATTTTATTGTGTGTTACATTATATAAATTTAAAAAGAAAAGAAAATAATGAAAATTTTAAGTTTGATTGGTTTATCCAGTAAGTCAAGGAACTTGATTTTCATTCTGCCAACTTACTTTAGCTATAAAAAATATTTATTTTGTATTACATTTTTGCATCGAGTAACTCGACAAACGTGCTTTTAGGTTTGTCGAGTTACTCGAGTAATTTCAACAATCCATCTATTGTATTTGTTACTTTATTTTTATTTATTTCCATTATGTAATACACTTAATATTTTTGTATTTGTTAATTTTGTCATGTTATTTTTTAACTAACCCGTGGATCTTAAAAGCTATCATATAACATAATTTTATATTATTTTAAATTCAGTTAATATGTTATATTTGATATTTTCAAAAACAAAAACATAGTGTACGAAAAATGTGTTATAATAGTTATTTTTATTTATTACACTTATTGTAATATTCTTTATAGCAAAATTTGTATTCATATTTATGAAAAAATTTATAAATAAATATGCAGTACATTTGAAAATAATTTATAGATGATTTCTTTCATATAAAATTGTTATAATAAATTGATTATAATTACTAAATTATTATAATAATGCAGTAATTAATTAATAATATATTGATACAAAAATGTTTTTATTATACTATAAATTTATTATAGTTATTTTTTTATAATTTCTTATAGTATTTGCTAAAATAAAAAAATTATTAATATATTGTATTAATGAATTATGATATATATTATATTTATATTATATATATTATTTTTGACTATATTCTAATAAATGATAGGTTAAATAACATTTTTTATATACTTTATTTATGAAGTTACTTACCATATTCAAATTTGAGCCTCACGAAGTGCTTGAGAAATAATACCACAAAATAACAATGAAGAATTATTTAAATGTATTAAATAATTTAAATAATAAAGAAACACAATATAATGAAAATGTTAAATTTCTTTCATTTATCGATTAACTCAACCAACTCGATTTTCAGTTTATCGAGTTGCTTTAGCTATTGAATAGATTCATTTGATGTGATATTTTAAATCGAGTAACTCGGCAAACAAGATTTGAGCTTTGTCGAGTTACTCGAGTCACTTTAATAGTACACACTTTTGATTTTGTTTTTTACTTTTTTTATTTAAGATATGTAGTCTACTTAAATTTCTTTATTTTTTTTGTTTTTTCACGTTATTTTTTAACGAAGTCGTAAACCTGAAAATTGGATTTGTGAAGTTCTTACATAAATTGATCATAATTAAATTCGTTATTATAACAAATTTTACTAAAATGTATTTTCATAATTCAGAATAAAATCTAGTTAATATGAAATTCTTATACTAAATTTATGTTAAATACTACATTATTATAATAATGTAATAATGAATTAATAATATTTTACAACAGATTTCTTATGTTTTCCTATAAATTTGTTATAACAGTTTTTTAGTTATAATATGTTGACTAATGGGTAAAGAAATAAAAATAAAAAAAAAATATATTCTCTTAGTTTATTTTAATAAAAAACAAAACAAAACAAACTAATAAAAAACAAAATAAATTAATAAACATTTTTACTTACTTTTGTTTGTCAAGTAACTCGGGTAAATCAATTTTGAGTTTGTCGAGTTGCTGAAGGTATTTAACAGATTTATTTCGTGTCCTATTTTTAATCGAGTAACTCGACAAACTTGCTGTAAGGTTTATCGAGTTACTCGAGTAACTTGAAGAATGCAATACAATGAATCAGTACGTTGCATGAATAATATTTGATATTCTATAACTTCATATAATATATTATAATAAAATAGCGATTATATGAGATAATTATATATTATTTTAAAGTGAAATAATATATTATATTTAGTGTTTTCAAAAATAAAAACACATTGTAGTAAAAATGTGTGATATTATTATTTTTTATTTATTAGACTTATTCTAATATTTTTTATAACAAAATTTATAAATAAATGTTTTATAAATTATTAAAAAATGTACTGCATATTTATTTATAAGTTTTTTAATAAATACGAATACAAATTTTGTTATAAATAATATTACAATAAGTCAAATAAATAGACATAATTTTATTTCATTGATCAAATATTAGAATATAGTAAAATAAAATATACATTATAATGAAGTAATGCTATGTATTATATATTCTTCTATTTTAGCAATTAATATTAGAGTAATAATTATAATATGAAATTAAGTGAATAATAATTAATTTTGATAAAAATGAATATAAATTTTGTTATAAATTAGGCAATCATATGCTATAACTTTATATAATATATTATAATAAAATAGCTATTATATAAAATAATTATATATTATTTTAAATTAAGATATTATATTATATTTGATTTTTTCAAAAATAAAAAATATTGTAGTAAGAATGTGTTATAAGATTGATTTTTATTTATTACACTTATTCTAATGTTCTTTTTAACAAAATTTATATTCATATTCACAAAAAGACTTATAAATATATACATAATACATTTTATAATAAATTAGTGAAAAAATTATTTAATATAAATTTATTATAAAAAATTTAGTATAATTACTAAATTATTATAATAATGTAGTAATTAATTAATAATATATTAATACAGAATTAATTTTATTGTGTATTACATTATATAAATTAAAAAAGAAAAGCAAATAATGAAAAATTTAAGTTTCATTGGTTTGTTCAGTAAGTCAAGGAACTTGATTTTCATTTTGCCAAGTTACTTTAGCTATAAGAAAGATTTATTTTGTATCACATTTTTGCATCGAGTAACTCGACAAACGTGCTTTTAGGTTTGTCGAGTTACTCGAGTAATTGCAACAATACATCTTTTGTATTTGTTGCTTTACTTTTTTTTATTTATATTATGTAATATACTTAATATTTTTTTCTTTTTTAATTTTGTCATGTTATTTTTTAACCAACTCGTGAATCTTAAAAGCTATCATATAAAATAATTTTATATTATTTTAAATTGAGATAATATGTTATATTTCATGTTCTGAAAAGTAAAAACATGGTGTATCAAAAATGTGCTATAATTTTTTTTTTATTTATTAGACTTATTGTAATATTCTTTATAGCAAAATTTGAATTCATATTTTTGAAAAAACTTGTAAATAAATATGCAGTACATTTGAAAAAAATTTATAAAACATTTATTTCATATAAAATTGTTATAATAAATTGATTATAATTAGTAAATTATTATAGTAATGCAGTAATTAATTAATAATATATTGATACAAAAAACTTTTTATTATACTATAAATTTATTATAGTTATTTTTTTATAATATCTTATAGTACTTGCTAAAATTAAAAAATTATTAATATATTGTATTAATGAATTATGATATACATTAAATTTATATTATATATATTCTTTTTGACTATATTCTAATAAATGATAGGTTAAATAAAATTTTATATATACTTTATTTATGAAGTTACTTAGCATATCTAAATTTCAGCCTCACGAAGTGCCTGAAAAATAATACCACAACATAACAATGAAGAATTATTTAAATGTATTAAATAATTTAAATAATAAAGAAACACAATATAATGAAAATGTCAAATTTCTTTCATTTATGGATTAACTCAAGCAACTCGATTTTCAGTTTATCGAGTTGCTTTAGCTATTGAATAGATTCATTTTGTGTGATATTTTAAATCGAGTAACTCCGTAAAGAAGATTTGGGCTTTGTCGAGGTACTCGTGTCACTTTAATAATGTATATTTTTGATTTTCTTTTTTACTTTTTTTATTTAAAATATATAGTCCAATTAAATTTCTTCATTTTTTTGTTTTTTCATGTTATTTTTTAACGAAGTCGCGAACCTCAAAATCGGATTTGTGAAGTTCTTATATAAATTGATCATAATTAAAATCATTATTACAACAAATTTTACTAAAATTTATTTTGATAATTCAGAATGAAATCTAGTTAATATGAAATTCTTATACTAAATTTATGTTGAACACTACACTATTATAATAATATAATAATTTATTAATAATATTTTACTACAGATTTATTTTTTGTTCCTATAAATTTGTTATAACAGTTTTTTAGTTATAATATGTTATACTAATGGGTAAAGAAATAAAAATAAAAAGAAAATATATTTTCTTACTTCATTTTAATAACAAACAAAACAAAACAAATTAATAAACATTTTTACTTACTTTTGTTCGTCAAGTAACTTGGGTAACTCGATTTTGAGTTTGTCGAGTTGATTAAGGTATTTAATAGAGTCATTTTATGTCCCATTTTTAATCGAGTAACTCGACAAACTTGCTCTTAGGTTTATCGAGTTACTCGAGTAACTTGAAGAATGCAATACAATGAATGAGTACGTTGCATGAATAATATTTGATATCCTATAACTTCATATAATATATTATAATAAAATATTGACAACATAAAATAATTATATATTATTTTAAAGTAAAATAATATATTATATTTACTTTGTTCCAAAAAAAAAACACATTGTAGTAAAAATGTTTTATGCTATTTTTTTTAATTTATTAGACTTATTCTAATATTTTTTATAACAAAATTTATAAATAAATATTTTATAAATTATTAATAAATGGATTGCATATTTATTTATAAGTTTTTTCATAAATATGAATATAAATTTTGTTATAAAGAATATTAGAATAAGTCAAATAAATATACATAGTTTTATTTCATTGATGAATTATTAGAATATAGTAAAATAAAATATATATTGTAATGAAGTAATGCTGTGTATTATATATTGTTTTATTTTAGCAATTAATATTATAATAATAATCAGAATAGAAAATTAACTAAATAAGAATTAATTTTGATAAAAATGAATATAAATTTTATTATAAATTAGGCAATCATATGCTATAACTTCATATAATGTATTATAATAAAATAGCTATTATATAAAATAATTATATATTATTTTAAATTAAGATATTATATTATATTTGATTTTTTAAAAAATAAAAATATATTGTAGTAACAATGTGTTATAATACTGATTTTTATTTATTACACTTATTCTAATATTCTGTATAACAAAATTTATATTCATATTTAGAAAGACTTATAAATACATACATAATACATTTTATAATAAATTATTTAAAAAATTATTTAATATAAATTTACTATAAAAAATTGATTCTAATTACTAAATTATTATAATAATGTAGTAATTAATTAATAATATATTAATACAGAATTACTTTTATTGTGTGTTACATTATATAAATTAAAAAAGAAAAGAAAATAACGGAAATTTTAAGTTTCATTGGTTTGTCCAGTAAGTCAAGGAACTTGATTTTCATTTTGCCAAGTTACTTTAGGTATAAAAAATATTTATTTTGTATTACATTTTTGCATCGAGTAACTCGACAAACGTGCTTTTACGTTTGTCGAGTTACTCGAGCAATTTCAACAATAGATCTTTTGTATTTGTTACTTTACTTTTTTTTATTTATATTACGTAATACACTTAATATTATTTTATTTTTTAATTTTGTCATGTTATTTTTTAACGAACTCGTGAATTTCAAAAGCTACCATATAAAATAATTTTATATTATTTCAAATTGAGATAATATGTTATATTTGATTTTTTGAAAAATAAAAACACAGTGAAGTAAAAATGTACTATAATATTTATTTTTATTTATTAGACTTATTGTAATATTCTTTATAGCAAAATTTGTATTCATATTTATGAAAAAACTTATAAATAAATATGCAGTACATTTTAAAATAATTTATAAAACATTTTTTTCATATAAAATTGTTATAATAAATTGATTATAATTACTAAATTATTATAATAATGTAGTAATTAATTAATAATATATTGATACAAAAAATGTTTTTATTATACTATAAATTTATTATAGTGATTTTTGTATAATATCTTATAGTACTTACTAAAATAGAAAAATTATTAATATATTGTATTAATGTACTATGATATGTATTAAATTTATATTATATATATTCTTTTTGACTATATTGTAATAAATGATAGGTTAAATAACATTTTTTATATATTTTATTTATAAAGTTACTCAACATATCCTAATTTGTGCCTCACGAGGTTCTTCAAAAATAATAGCACAAATAAGAATGAAGAATTACCTAAAGTTAGTAAATAATTTAAATAATAAAGTGCCACAAGATAATGAGAATGTTAAATTTCATTCGTTCATGGAGTAACTTAATAAACTCGATTTTCAGTTTATCGAGTTGCTTCAATTATTGAATAGATTGATTTTACGTGTCAATTTTAATTGAGTAACTTGATAAACATGATTTTTGGTTTGTTGAGTTACTTGAGTAACTTCAACAATGCATATTTGTAATTTTTTTGTCTACTTTTTGTATTTAAAATATGTATTCCACTTAAATTGTTTTATTTTTATTTTTTTTGTATTTTGTTTATTATTATTAATAAGTATACATATCTAATAATAAAAAGTAAATAGTAAAAAAAAAATACATAAAAATACAAAATATATAGATTTGTTAAATATAATTTACATCAATATAGTACATTAGAAAAAGCTTGTATCTAGAAAGGACAAAACTTTAGAAATATTACATAAAAAAACCTAATATTCATTCAAAGTATTGGAAAAAGTTGACAATGCATACAATGATATTATTTGTTTTTAAATGTTGTCTTTCTCTTTCGAAAGTCGTGTATTTCTCTCTGCTCTTGGCGTAGGCAATTTCTCTGGGATGACTTCAGTCTCAGATGAGATTGGATGTTCTTCAATTTTTCTCTTCTTGGATTTAGGCCCAGGTGAAGAAGGGAAATTAAGTTGTTTCACTGCACTTGGAAATGTTTGCCCTTGAAGAGGCATTGGTGTGTCAGCGGTATATGCTACATCTTTCCCTTTGTTACTCCTTGATCTTGTACTTGTAGAACTGATCGACATCGAAGGAACTGATTCATTAAGGAAGATAATGTCATACTTGTATTCATTGTCGAGGACATTTTTCTTCATTCCTTTAACATAAAAAAATTGTGCTTCCTCCAATGTGATTCTAATTTTTTCCAAGACTTGTGATCCACTGTCCATTAGTTGTTGGCCTGTGTATTGTAAGAATTTTTCTGCTGTATCTCCAATCATAGTCCTAGATAATGAGCCTGTGGAGTCTTCAAGTTCCAGATATACACGTGCCCTAAAATATAAAAAATGTTAAAAATGTTGCATGTGTAAATAATTATAAACGATAAATGATTTGTAAACAATATTATACCTTGGTACTGCAACTGCATGAGAAAATTTGCAGAAAACGCATTCGTATGTTTCATTCAAATCAGCACTTGATATTTTCTTGCAAGTATTGCATGACATGTACCAAAAGGATTGTTTAAAAACTCTCACGTATGCACGTGCGTGAACCCAAAAATATGCATATCCTGTTAGCTATTGTTGAAGATAAATTGTATAAATATTATGCAATAATGAAAAAAAAATTTCTATATAATATTTTAAATAAGATTAGGCTTACTCCAGATAACAAATTTGGAATATGTTCAATCTTTGTGATATTCTTTATGTCTGGACTGGAAAGATTCTTTGTTGCCGAGGATGGATATATCTTTGTCAAGATCATCTCATCTAACTTGTCCGAATTTGTTTCAACCCTTGCACAATGTTTAAAAATATTAGCAATGTATACACATGTATATATATATATTTCAAAAAAATATAATAAAAAAATATATTTTTACCAAGAAGTAAGCTCAATCACTTATTCTAAGTGGGCATTGAAGGAGAAAATGCTGTTGGCCTTGGTTGAAATTGAAAGGCATGTGCATGAAATAAAGATATAGATATATTTATTGGAAGATCTAAGATTGCCTACAAATTTTGTAATATTCGATTGATGATTTATAAAATTATTGACAATATATTACCACTGAAAGATGTCACTTTTAAATGGTTTCCAATGATGATTTGTTTTGTGCTCAAGTTGTCAACAATGAAACGACACTCCTTCTCCACAAAATTATCCCACATTGTTAGCAACACAGTGTTGAAGCTAGTATAGAAACACAGAAAATATATGAGAAAGTGGTATATGAATTTCTTGAATAATATTATAATTATTGGAATATATATTTATAGATGAAAATAATATAGTTATATATATATAAACCTTGTGTCGATGAGAACTACATCTTGAATAGATGTTTGTGTTTCAAACCTAGTTTGCACCAGCTTTTTAGGTTTGACATCAATTGCAACTCCAATAATACCTAAAGGATAAAAATAAGAAATTAGGACAAATGAAATTTGTTATGAATACAATGGAATGTATAAAAAGAAACATGTTCGTTTTCTTGTGAAATAGGAACAAGTACTTATATCAGAATTTGAGTCCATATAAGGTTTCAATTTGTCGAAAGGAACAAAATTATATGTAGAAGATATTAAAACACTGTGGTCTTCATTCACTTCTTCGACTCTTGTTCGATCAGATATTGTCCATTGTATGTTGCCCATCGAAGCTTGATACTCAGGCTTTGTAAATTTAACATTTGCATTTGAGACAAGATATGTTTTGCCAAGTAATAGCTTGTCTTCGTATGCCGAGATGTTCGCATCATAAATAGTTGCATGGACTCTATTTTTCTGTATAATACCATACATTTAAATTAGATATTTTGTATAAACATATATATAATTTTGGCTAGATATTATTTTTGAATATCAAATAAGACAATTTAAAGCTATAACATATTAAAGGCGAAAAAAAATTTTTAAAAATTTTATGTGGCTAAAATGAAATAAATCAAGGCACATAAATAATAGATTAAAGTAATATACCTCAGGATCCATAAATACCATATTTTGATATTTTGTTGGGCTTCGTTGAGCTACTCGTGGAAACGATTTTTCCACAACAATGATTTTTGCTGTCCAGTTTGTATCGTTGGGAGCAATATTTGGTATTAATTTGTACTGTTTATCCATTGTTTGATCCTGTAGAAAATGTCAAATATAAATTAAAGACTATAAATAAGTTATCAAAGTGAAATAATATTTATACTAATAATGAATTGTAAGAGTATATAATGAAATATAGTATGAAGTTGTACTTCAAATCTGAAAGAGGAGTACGAGGATACAAATATTGAGAATTAAAGACTTGTTGATAAATGCTAATATAGAATGTTTGTTGTGTTTGGTTTGTAATCACAACTAATGTATATATATAGAGGTATATAGTATCTATTATGCCAATAGTAAGGATATGTTTACTCAATAGGGGTCTAAATCTTCTGTCCTGATTGATGCTTGCCTTATGACGCCGTAATTAATAAATGATGTGGGCCCCAATAATGATGCCATAAAAACTCATTCATAGTTGTCCTCACTTCATCCTACTCAGCCCCAATTAGTTTAAATAAAGTGCTGATTATACTTATAATAGATTTGAAGATTCCAAAATATTAATATAAGCACTCAAAAATTTTATGTCAGTATTTCTACTATTATGTTAAATTATAGTAAAGGCAAATTGATCAAATTGAAATAAAGAAAATTTTATTATTATAATGTATATTATTTAAAATTATGTAATAGCAAAAATTTATTATTGAGTTAAAAAAGTTTATTAAGATTTTAATAAGTATAATTAGTTATTATACATTTAAGTATTTTTGTGTATCGAGCAAGAAAATATAACCTATAAAATTAAGAATAAATAAAAAAATAAATAATTGATGGTTAAATTGTGAATATGAAATTTGCTTTACTTAGTAATATACAATGAAAATAAGTAACTACTACAACAGAAGAAAAATATTATTCATTAGAGTTCAAACATATATGAGACTTGAGTAGATTCGAAGTTATTATTTTCTAAGCTGAAAGATTACACTGTTAGAGATTATGAGATGAATGGATGAAACTATAATAAAACAATAGGTAAGGAAATGTATAATAAAGTAAGCTTTAAATTAGTAATTTATAGATAAACCAGAATACACAAAAATCTTTTCGATAAGTGAAAAAAAAAAAATTATTTAGGATTTATGTAGAATGCAAAAAAATTAAAGTGTTCAATTAGAGGTGTCAAGACGGGCGGGCCGACCGAACCGGCATCGGCCCACCCGCCTCGACCCGAAACCGCGGGCTGGCCCGTGAATCGGGCGGGCTGTTCACGGGCCGAGAAGGCCAACCCGCGGGCCGTTCACGGGCCGAAGAGGCCAACCCGCGGGCCGGCCCGTGAACCGCTTTAATTTTTAAAAAAAAAAAAAATGGGCAAAAAATTCAAACTTTCATATTTGAAATGATATTTAAAAAAAATAAAAAAACAAATGGCAGAGAGCCGTTTAAAGTGAAAGATGTGACAGATGCATTCACGTTTTAGTCTTTAAATATATAAATAAAAAATAGAAATTGAATTAAAAAATTAACAAATGTGAATTTATCATTGTTATTTATTTTTTATTTAGTAATTTAACACATTTTTGTTATATATGTAAACATTTTTTTTTTAATTACAATAAGTAACTAAAATTTTTTAGTAATTTCAAAAAAAATTAATTTTTTATTCATACGGGTCGAACCGGATTGAACCGCGACCCATATGGGCTAATGGGTGGGCCGGGCTTTTGAAAAAATTTCGTGGGCTGGGCCGACCCGGCCCGCAACCCGCAGTGGCGCGGGCTTTTTCAAACGCGGGCCGTTACTGGGCCTTATCGGAGGCGGGCCGACCCGGCCCGCCTGACCCGGATTGACACCACTATGTTCAATCACAATGTTTATACTGTAAATGTTTCTATTATTTTAATGAAGTTAAGTTAAAGTTAAAATTAGTCAAGAATTCTTAGATGCGTGAGAAATAGTGATGTTAGGACCATTTGTGACTATAAATAGGAAAATAGGAATCATATTTAAAATAGAAGAGCGAATTGGGATCAAATTGTTACAAACATGAAAGAAGAGGCAGTCCTTCTTTCAATTAATAGAAGATAAGATAGGGTCCAGCATTTATTACGTATTGCGTGTCTTCAAGGAGATACAGACCAGCCGTCTAGCATTAAATGATGCGTGGAAAGCAAAGCAAGAATTGGAGATAAGGATATGAAACTCGAATTGGGAATAACGAGGTGAAGCACAACTTGAAGATATTAATATACGTTAATGTATATACAATTTTCATACGTGTATGGTGAAAATGAATAGATTAAAGATGATGTTGACATGTGTACAATAAAAAGATATTTGTACATTTATGATCTGAATTATTACTTGTATTAGGTATGATTATATATAAGAGTAGACTAAGTAGTAATCTATAGTCTATTGTATTAATTTGTCTGAATTCAATGAAAGTAAGCAATAAATTATACTTAGATATTTTTTAGTTACAACTATTGATTTGTGTTCATTTAAATATAGAGGAAAAAAAGTCATATAGAATATAAAAAAAATTTTATATTGTTAATAGCTAATGACTTTATAATATATGTATAAAAACGCGTTCAATGGCAAAAGAAATATAAATTGATAACATTAAATATTTAAATATTTGTACTTTAAATATTTGTTTGTTAAATTTTGTATTCCATTTATTCATTTACCTAAATCAATACTACGTTCTTAGAAAATCGATTACGTTTCATAAAATCATGAATAAGATAAATTTAGTTTTAAACTTTAAAAATTCAAATTCGATAAACATAATGTATTTTATATGAATTTTTTTTCATATAATTATGTTGGTTATCAAATACACTTTATAACTATATCTATTATACAAATAAATTTAATAGAGACTAATATAGCTTTTTAGAGTTTAATATATAAGCATCATTACAAATTGTATTAATAGCAATGAAAAAATTTTTTTTATACTAATCATATTTCATAAATTCATTATTTGAATGAACGTGTTATATAATATTTAGTATATCTATAATACGAATATAAACATATTAAATATTAGCAAAATAAAAATACAATAATAAAAGATGTTTTACTTTGTTAAAAATAAACGGTCAAAAGTTGGTCTAAATTTAGCATAAATATATTATTAAATTTTTATTAAATTATTCATAATGTAAAATTAAAAAAAAATAATCATTGATAAATCTACACTATTTGTAGTATAATATTTGAAGACAAAAAAAAAACAGATAATAGTAAAATAAAATTCAAAAACTATCTAAATCAAATGATGAGTTTTATTATTTTGGATTATAAATCGATGCTGTTACAAACCATACATAACTATAGCATTATACATCTGAACAGACTGGCCATTCATTCACTACAGTATAAATAATTTAAATGCTCTGTATATATTTTCTTCAAAGTTTTATACAATATCTTTCACCAATTGTAATGTAAGAATACACTGGCTCTTTATTGACTGGAATACAATTCATGTGAAAGCTTTTTAGAAGTAATATTCAAAGAACACATAGAATATACTTCATCAATATTCACTGCAATATCATTCATGTCACAGATTTATACAAGTGTTCTTCAAAGAACACATAGAATACACTTCAAGAATACAATTTAAACTATTGTTTAAAAAGTAAAAATCCCCTAATTAAAAAAAAATATGCATAATAATAATTAAAACACTATGAATGCACAATTGCTAATATTTCTGTATAAACTACATTCTTTGTACAACAAAAATGATTTTTAAATTTATCATTTGGTATAATTAATGCTTTTATAGATTTACTTGTTTTTGCTCTAGATAATGCAACATAAAGTTGACCATGAGAAAATACAGGTTCAGGAAGATATAGTCCCACATAATCTAGTGTTTGACCTTGAGCTTTATTTATTGTCATTGCAAAACAAGCACGAATTGGAAATTGCGTTCTTTTAAAAGGAAATGTACTCTTATCACTTTCAAGTGGAATAAATGGAATTCTAGGTAAAAAAAACTTTCTTCCCACGCCACTCTCCAACAGATATTTCAGCATGAATAACATTACGCTCAAATGCACGACAAATTAATCTAGTGCCATTACATAATCCTTCAGATGGATTAATATTTCTTAATAACATAACAGGACAATTTTGTTTCAATACAAGTTCATGAGGTGGTATACCATTTGGAGTTAATGTATTAAGAAAATCTTCATGAATACTTTGTTCATTTTTTTCTAATGTTTCATCAAAGCTATAATATATAACATTTTCACCAGCAATTTGATTAAGTACAATATTATTTATTTCATCAACAGCATTATTTGTAGGAGTTAAAATAACTCGATTAATCATCTTATCTAATTCATTGGTATAATTTTGTAAGTTTGGATAAACACTTTCGATCAATTCTTTTAGAGAAACTATCTTGTTATCAAAGGGTATAGCTATTTCATCTGGTAATGTAATCATATTACAGGTATGCCTAGGTTGAATTCCATTGCCTATATCGAGCAGTAATTTAGAAAAGTATGGGTCTAATTGAGCTCTCATATTTTGCACCAATTGTAATTGTATGAAATTTGGCCATAAGTATGAATACACTAAACTTGATCCAATGATAACTTCTTTATTTCCCTTTTGAACTACTGGTAATACTTGTCGAAAATCACCTCCTAAAACAACAACCTTCCCTCCAAATGGTAATATAGAATCATTAACATCTCTTAGCATTTTATCTACAGCCTCTATTGCATAACGGTGAACCATTGGTACTTCATCCCAAATAATCAAATTTGTCAATCTAAAGAAACTTGCTAAAGCAGATTGCTTACTAACAGAACATGTCATATTGTGATTTATTTCAAGTGGTATCTTAAACCGTGAATGTGCTGTTCGTCCACCAGGTAATAAAGCAGCTGTAACACCTGAGGAAGCAGTTGCTAAACCTATAAGATTTTTAGATCTAATTGTAGAGAGCAAAGCTTTATATAAATAAGTTTTACCAGTTCCACCAGGTCCATCTATAAAATACAAACGACTTGTATTACTATATACATCTGAAAGAATTTTGTCATAGGAAATTTTTTGATATTCATTCAAGTTATTTGCATACATAGTATTGTCAGCATGAATAACATTGTTTAATTCTTCATTAATAATCTTAGCTAATATGTCTTCTTGTTCCATATATATTTGAAAAGGTACAAGATGATAATCATTTATATTTTTATTATTTGCTTCTAATATAGAATTGATTTCATGTAGTGCTTTTATTTCTGCATTTGCAATGGACATACTATTAGATAAATAATCTTCACATAAAAATAGGCGAAATTTTTTCCATAATACATCTGGATTATTAGGAGAACATAGAATGAGTATGGTAGCAAATAATCTACGAAGAGAAGAAGGCATTTGATAATTAATAGCTTCATCTAAACAAAACTGACAATAATTATTGTCTTGTAATAAACCAAGTGCCATAGCCGTTTCACGAAAAGAAGACAAATAAACACCATTAACTAATTTTAAATTTTGAAATGAAGTTGCTCCTTTAATATGATTTAATAAAATACGTAAATAATATCTTTCTCCTTCAGTTATAGTAGATGTAACTATTCTACCAATAACATTTCCTTTCTTCCTTCGACACCATATTTTCCCTTGGCCATCCCATACAAAAAATTTTGGAAAATCTTTATATAATAATGTTTTTGCAAGTTCATTTGAAACATTCATATGAAAAAATTCAGTTAACATTGTGCGTTGTCTAGATTCATTATTGATTACTGTTTCTAAATTTTCATAATCTCTATATGTTATCAAGTGGTTATTTTCAAGATGTAATTGTAATGAGATAACTGAGGGAGACATTTCATACAAAAAAAATCCATATATTCTCCACATTGCTTCAGGTGGAGAAATCCAACGACCATTTTGATATATCTCAATTTCATCAATAGGATTTTCATTATTAGTATTACTAATTGAAATACTTACACGATCATAGCCTTTATACACATATTTATAGAGGTATTTAACAGCTTTAACTGTTGAACATATTTCCACATTAATATGGCAATCAAACTTTGCACACAAATATGGATTGTAAGGTACAACCCATCTATTGTCTAATAAATGTCCTCGAATCATAAATGATCGTTTATCATTCAATCGTCTATAAGTTGGATAAGAATTATGGCCAATAGAAGTATTTGAAATATATTCCTTTGGATATTTATTCTTACAATGACCATTTCTATCCATACAAACATTATGGGGATTCAAATGACCACATGGACCATGCATCATATGTTTAACAACAATAGAATGAAGGTGAGGATATTTTACTTTGTCTGGAATTTCACATGATACAATAGAATCAACTCTATCAATATTATTAATTTTCGCATTGCTTTGTAAGATGAGCAAGAAATGAGCATGTGGAAGTCCTCGTTTTTGGAATTCTACAACATAAATATATGCAGCAACAGGCCCAAAGATTTGGTGCTTAAATAGATCAACTTTAAGTTCTTCTAATTTAGCTTTGAATATTCTAGCAGTCAAATTTGGTCTATTCTGTCCTATATCATTATGCCTTAACTCTTGTTTTATTTCTACCCAATTTGGGTTACATGTCAATTTTAAAAATAAATCAGGTTTACCAAATTTTTGTACTAATGCCATTGCATCCATATATCTTTTTTTCATATCTCTAGGACCTCCAACAAAAGAAGAAGGTAAAATAATCCGACGACCAATTTGTGCACCTCTATTTTGACCATTTTCTACACTATCTACAACTCCTTGATATAATTCAGCACGAATTTCGCTTTGATTTTGACGAAAATAATCTAATCGACTTGTTTCAAGTTTAACATACATATCTACTACATATTGTTGTAGAAGTCTACCAGCATGAAGTAAAACATTGTTTTGTGTATCACGTACCTGTAATTTGAAGCAATAGTATTCACGGCAAGATACTTGTAAACCTTTCTTATTCTTCTTGTGAACTGCAGAATAGAAAAATGCAAACAAATTTAATGAAAAGAAATTCTAAATTGAATAAGTTTAAATGAAGAAACACATTAGTAATCTTTACCTTTTTTTTCTTTCTCTATTATATCAGCTGCACAACTCATGTTTTCAGTAGAAACGGAATTCTCATTTGTACTATAAATATCAACTGTATTATTTTTTGCCTTTTCAATACCTTCATGCCAACCAGTCTCACCGAAGGGAAATAATAATGGGTACTGTAGGGGATCATAACATCCATAATAATAATGTATTCTATGTGAATTATTAGAGTGACAATAAATTGATATATCACGATATCTTATGTCTGCAGATGGGTCCTCATCAACCCAAACTGCAGCCACTTCAGATGTAGAAGGTGCATTATATACTCTTTGATCAAGACCAGCATCACATCTAATTTGTATTTTGCAAGTTTGAAGATTTTCAATATCACCTAAGGAACGAAAAAATCTAGAATATGGATTAATCTCTAATATATTTACTAATATATGTAGTAAAGATGATGAGAAATTGATACATGTATTTAATCTATTTTGTATTTCGTTGTCTGTATCATAAAAATATAACTGTAAATATGATGGATTACTATCAATGTTTAGAATTGGATTTATATAATGGTATACTTGTCCTTGAACTCTAAAAGTGTAAATACCTTTGTAGTTAGTAGATTTAGATAAATCTTTATCAAACTTCACTCCAAAAGAGGTAAAAGCAAAATGGTTATTATAATTTCGCACATTATTTTTAAAATCCAATGCTTCATCTGTACTTGAAGTATATAAATCATATAAAATAGAGGGAGAACAATTGATATGCAATCTAATTTTTCCATCAGCACAACAAAAACCTTTACTTTCTTTTTCAAATTTTTTTGCAAAACAGTGAATACAATTTGTTGGAGTACGTAATACATAAGTTTCTGTGGGTACATGTCTCATAGTAATATTTGAAATACAGGGAGTTAATTGGAATTCATGATTTTGATTTTCATGTTCTTCATAATAAATATTGCTTTCTATACCACCATCTTCTAAATTGTTAGAGTCAATGAAAGAAATTTCATGTCCATCTTCATTCAATTCTTGAGCTATAAAAAATATGACAAATGAAAACAACATAAATAAATAAATGGGAAAAAATTGTGCATAACGGGAAAAACATAAAAACAAAAAAAACTTTAGCTCACCAGATAATTGCAAACTACCTATTGAATTGACATCGTTCAACTCAACATCTTCAAGTAACTGAATCCTTGTTTTTTGAATCTTCTTGTTAGATTTATATTGTGTATGCTCAGCATACATCTGTCTTCTTTTCTTCTTTTGTTGTTCTTTATTTGAGTCAACAATTTTTTCACCTGTCATCTAATATATTTTATCATATAATAAATATAAAAATTAGTCTCATTTAATGTAGAAAAAAAAATATATACTATAAACATTATTAAGACAAATATGAATAAGATTAGTACATACATGTAATAACCAACAAGGAAAAAAATTGTATTGCTTAAAATTGTAATATTCAACTATAACATGTAAATACATGATATAAAAAAAATACTTATTAATAAAGATATAATGAAAAAATAAACCAAAGAACACAAAAAATAATTAATTTCAAATTTCTATCAATGAATAATTACATACCTATAAATTGAAGTTGGGAACTTGGTATAAACCCACTGATGAAGAACTGATGAAATCAAAAAAATGAATATAAGATCTTCTACAATCTATACTCAAACTCAATAGGTGAAGAAAGGAGATGAGAATTATGATTTCAAATATAAGTAAGAAACTACAATGATTTCGAGTAAGAAAAAGAGCAAATCAACAAAATTCTAAGGTTTGATGAGAGTAGAAATAAGAGAACAAGGCTAAGAACAAAGAAAATAGAAAAGAAGCAAAAACTGTCTATATATGTCTGATACAAATAAAACAAAGGAAATATATAAAATAATACTGCCAAAATAATATCGTATATTTATAATAAGTGCATGGTTTAGATGTACATAAAATTATATATGTTATTAATAATAAGTACAAAGATAAGGACAAAGAAATGAAAAAAACTGAAAACTAAGTAAGTTATAATTTCTAAATGCGTACACGTGTTAATAATATGGTAACATTTTGAATAAATTAAGTTTAATAATTTTTCTTAATTATCTCGTAAGTTGGAAAGATTTACTAAAATACAAAAATATGCATCCAATAGAAAATGAAGACCAGATATTATACACAAATTTTGAAGTCAAACATTGCGGCTACTGTGAGAAACAAGATTATACAATATAATAATTGCAAAATGCAACAAACACAAAAATTTATGTAGAAATATTGACAGCTAATTACTCGAGGAAATCGAGAAACGACATTACATTTTGTCGAGTTCATCGAGAAAACAACTTACACGAACAGCAGAAATTCATACTAAATTTGACAATCATTATTAACAATAATGAAAGCTGATCATTACATTAGAAATGATATAATGACTACAAAATTAAATGCCTGACATTTATAAAAAAATACATATATATAATTTCTCATTTGTTGATGTTCTAATTTTTGTTTATGTTTTCATGAAAATCCAGTAAAAATAAAATCGAGTTAGTTGATAAATTTTGATGGAATATTAATTTTTTTTATTTTTGTTAGAGTTATTCAACAAAATCAAACTAAAATCTGTAACAAAATATAAAGGTCGGGGATGGGCAAAAAAAATAAAAGGTCATGCTTAAAGTTGTTATGAAATGAAAATGATATAAAGTAAAAGTAAAAATTACAAACAATTAAATAAATAAATAAATTGCTAAAACCCCATAAAAATACGAATACAAATTTTGTTATAAACAATATTACAATAAGTCAAATAAATAGACATAATTTTATTTCATTGATCAAATATTAGAATATAGTAAAATAAAATATACATTATAATGAAGTAATGTTATGTATTATATATTCTTCTATTTTAGCTATTAATATTATAGTAATAATTATAATACGAAATTAAGTGAATAATAATTTATTTTGATAAAAATGAATATAAATTTTGTTATAAATTAGGCAATCATATGCTATAACTTTATATAATATATTATAATAAAATAGCTATTATATAAAATAATTATATATTATTTTAAATTAAGATATTATATTATATTTGATTTTTTCAAAAATAAAAACATATTGTAGTAAGAATGTGTTATAAGATTGATTTTTATTTATTACACTTATTCTAATGTTCTTTTTAACAAAATTTATATTCATATTCACAAAAAGACTTATAAATATATACATAATACATTTTATAATAAATTAGTGAAAAAATTATTTAATATAAATTTATTATAAAAAATTTAGTATAATTACTAAATTATTATAATAATGTAGTAATTAATTAATAATATATTAATACAGAATTAATTTTATTGTGTATTACATTATATAAATTAAAAAAGAAAAGCAAATAATGAAAAATTTAAGTTTCATTGGTTTGTCCAGTAAGTCAAGGAACTTGATTTTCATTTTGCCAAGTTACTTTAGCTATAAGAAAGATTTATTTTGTATCACATTTTTGCATCGAGTAACTCGACAAACGTGCTTTTAGGTTGGTCGAGTTACTCGAGTAATTGCAACAATACATCTTTTGTATTTGTTGCTTTAATTTTTTTTATTTATATTATGTAATATACTTAATATTTTTTTCTTTTTTAATTTTGTCATGTTATTTTTTAACCAACTCGTGAATTTTAAAAGCTATCATATAAAATAATTTTATATTATTTTAAATTGAGATAATATGTTATATTTCATTTTCTGAAAAGTAAAAACATGGTGTATCAAAAATGTGCTATAATATTTTTTTTATTTATTAGACTTATTGTAATATTCTTTATAGCAAAATTTGAATTCATATTTCTGAAAAAACTTGTAAATAAATATGCAGTACATTTGAAAAAAATTTATAAAACATTTCTTTCATATAAAATTGTTATAATAAATTGATTATAATTAGTAAATTATTATAATAATGCAGTAATTAATTAATAATATATTGATAAAAAAAACTTTTTATTATACTATAAATTTATTATAGTTATTTTTTTATAATATCTTATAGTACTTGCTAAAATTAAAAAATTATTAATATATTGTATTAATGAATTATGATATACATTAAATTTATATTATATATATTCTTTTTGACTATATTCTAATAAATAATAGGTTAAATAAAATTTTATATATACTTTATTTATGAAGTTACTCAACATATCTAAATTTCAGCCTCACGAAGTGCTTGAAAAATAATACCACAAAATAACAATGAAGAATTATTTAAATGTATTAAATAATTTAAATAATAAAGAAACACAATATAATGAAAATGTCAAATTTCTTTCATTTATGGATTAACTCAAGCAACTCGATTTTCAGTTTATCGAGTTGCTTTAGCTATTGAATAGATTCATTTTGTGTGATATTTTAAATCGAGTAACTCGGTAAAGAAGATTTGGGCTTTGTCGAGGTACTCGAGTCACTTTAATTATGCATATTTTTTATTTTATTTTTTACTTTTTTTATTTAAAATATATAGTCCACTTAAATTTCTTCATTTTTTTGTTTTTTCATGTTATTTTTTAACGAAGTCGCGAACCTCAAAATCGGATTTGTGAAGTTCTTATATAAATTGATCATAATTAAAATCATTATTATAACAAATTTTACTAAAATTTATTTTGATAAATCAGAATGAAATCTAGTTAATATGAAATTCTTATACTAAATTTATGTTGAACACTACACTATTATAATAATATAATAATTTATTAATAATATTTTACTACAGATTTATTTTTTGTTCCTATAAATTTGTTATAACAGTTTTTTAGTTATAATATGTTATACTAATGGGTAAAAAAATAAAAATAAAAAGAAAATATATTTTCTTACTTCGTTCAAAACAAATTAATAAACATTTTTACTTAATTTTGTTCGTCAAGTAACTCGGGTAACTCGATTTTGAGTTTGTCGAGTTGATTAAGGTATTTAATAGAGTCATTTTGTGTCTCATTTTTAATCGAGTAACTCGACAAACGTGCTCTTAGGTTTATCGAGTTACTCGAGTAAGTTGAAGAATGCAATACAATGAATCAGTACGTTGCATGAATAATATTTGATATCCTATAACTTCATATAATATATTATAATAAAATATTGACAATATAAAATAATTATATATTATTTTAAAGTGAAATAATATATTATATTTACTTTGTTCAAAAAAAAAAACACATTGTAGTAAAAATGTGTTATGCTATTTTTTTTAATTTATTAGACTTATTCTAATATTTTTTATAACAAAATTTATAAATAAATATTTTATAAATTATTAATAAATGGATTGCATATTTATTTATAAGTTTTTTCATAAATATGAATATAAATTTTGTTATAAACAATATTAGAATAAGTCAAATAAATACACATAGTTTTATTTCATTGATGAATTATTAGAATATAGTAAAATAAAATATATATTGTAATCAAGTAATGCTGTGTATTATATATTGTTTTATTTTAGCAATTAATATTATAATAATAATTAGAATAGAAAATTAACTAAATAAGAATTAATTTTGATAAAAATGAATATAAATTTTGTTATAAATTAGGCAATCATATGCTATAACTTCATATAATGTATTATAATAAAATAGCTATTATATAAAATAATTATATATTATTTTAAATTAAGATATTATATTATATTTCATTTTTTAAAAAATAAAAACATATTGTAGTAACAATGTGTTATAATACTGATTTTTATTTATTACACTTATTCTAATATTCTGTATAACAAAATTTATATTCATATTTAGAAAAAGACTTATAAATACACACATAATACATTTTATAATAAATTATTAAAAAAATTATTTAATATAAATTTATTATAAAAAATTGATTTTAATTACTAAATTATTATAATAATGTAGTAATTAATTAATAATATATGAATACATAATTCATTTTATTGTGTGTTACATTATATAAATTTAAAAAGAAAAGAAAATAATGAAAATTTTAAGTTTGATTGGTTTATCCAGTAAGTCAAGGAACTTGATTTTCATTCTGCCAAGTTACTTTAGCTATAAAAAATATTTATTTTGTATTACATTTTTGCATCGAGTAACTCGACAAACGTGCTTTTAGGTTTGTCGAGTTACTCGAGTAATTTCAACAATCCATCTATTGTATTTGTTACTTTATTTTTATTTATTTACATTATGTAATACACTTAATATTTTTGTATTTGTTAATTTTGTCATGTTATTTTTTAACTAACTCGTGGATCTTAAAAGCTATCATATAACATAATTTTATATTATTTTAAATTCAGATAATATGTTATATTTGATATTTTCAAAAATAAAAACATAGTGTACGAAAAATGTGTTATAATAGTTATTTTTATTTATTACACTTATTGTAATATTCTTTATAGCAAAATTTGTATTCATATTTATGAAAAAATTTATAAATAAATATGCAGTACATTTGAAAATAATTTATAGATGATTTCTTTCATATAAAATTGTTATAATAAATTGATTATAATTACTAAATTATTATAATAATGCAGTAATTAACTAATAATATATTGATACAAAAATGTTTTTATTATACTATAAATTTATTATAGTTATTTTTTTATAATTTCTTATAGTATTTGCTAAAATAAAAAAATTATTAATATATTGTATTAATGAATTATGATATATATTATATTTATATTATATATATTATTTTTGACTATATTCTAATAAATGATAGGTTAAATAACATTTTTTATATACTTTATTTATGAAGTTACTTAGCATATTCAAATTTGAGCCTCACGAAGTGCTTGAGAAATAATACCACAAAATAACAATGAAGAATTATTTAAATGTATTAAATAATTTAAATAATAAAGAAACACAATATAATGAAAATGTTAAATTTCTTTCATTTATCGATTAACTCAACCAACTCGATTTTCAGTTTATCGAGTTGCTTTAGCTATTGAATAGATTCATTTGATGTGATATTTTAAATTGAGTAACTCGGCAAACAAGATTTGAGCTTTGTCGAGTTACTCGAGTCACTTTAATAGTACACACTTTTGATTTTGTTTTTTACTTTTTTTATTTAAGATATTTAGTCTACTTAAATTTCTTTATTTTTTTTTGTTTTTTCACGTTATTTTTTAACGAAATCGTAAACCTGAAAATTGGATTTGTGAAGTTCTTACATAAATTGATCATAATTAAATTCGTTATTATAACAAATTTTACTAAAATGTATTTTCATAATTCAGAATAAAATCTAGTTAATATGAAATTCTTATACTAAATTTATGTTAAATACTACATTATTATAATAATGTAATAATGAATTAATAATATTTTACAACAGATTTCTTATGTTTTCCTATAAATTTGTTATAACAGTTTTTTAGTTATAATATGTTATACTAATGGGTAAAGAAATAAAAATAAAAAAAAAATATATTCTCTTAGTTTATTTTAATAAAAAACAAAACAAAACAAATTAATAAAAAACAAAATAAATTAATAAACATTTTTACTTACTTTTGTTTGTCAAGTAACTCGGGTAAATCGATTTTGAGTTTGTCGAGTTGCTGAAGGTATTTAACACATTTATTTCGTGTCCTATTTTTAATCGAGTAACTCGACAAACTTGCTGTAAGGTTTATCGAGTTACTCGAGTAACTTGAAGATTGCAATACAATGAATCAGTACATTGCATGAATAATATTTGATATTCTATAACTTCATATAATATATTATAATAAAATAGCGATTATATGAGATAATTATATATTATTTTAAAGTGAAATAATATATTATATTTAGTGTTTTCAAAAATAAAAACACATTGTAGTAAAAATGTGTGATATTATTATTTTTTATTTATTAGACTTATTCTAATATTTTTTATAACAAAATTTATAAATAAATGTTTTATAAATTATTAAAAAATGTACTGCATATTTATTTATAAATTTTTTAATAAATACGAATACAAATTTTGTTATAAATAATATTACAATAAGTCAAATAAATAGACATAATTTTATTTCATTGATCAAATATTAGAATATAGTAAAATAAAATATACATTATAATGAAGTAATGCTATGTATTATATATTCTTCTATTTTAGCAATTAATATTATAGTAATAATTATAATATGAAATTAAGTGAATAATAATTAATTTTGATAAAAATGAATATAAATTTTGTTATAAATTAGGCAATCATATGCTATAACTTTATATAATATATTATAATAAAATAGCTATTATATAAAATAATTATATATTATTTTAAATTAAGATATTATATTATATTTGATTTTTTCAAAAATAAAAAATATTGTAGTAAGAATGTGTTATAAGATTGATTTTTATTTATCACACTTATTCTAATGTTCTTTTTAACAAAATTTATATTCATATTCACAAAAAGACTTATAAATATATACATAATACATTTTATAATAAATTAGTGAAAAAATTATTTAATATAAATTTATTATAAAAAATTTAGTATAATTACTAAATTATTATAATAATGTAGTAATTAATTAATAATATATTAATACAGAATTAATTTTATTGTGTATTACATTATATAAATTAAAAAAGAAAAGCAAATAATGAAAAATTTAAGTTTCATTGGTTTGTCCAGTAAGTCAAGGAACTTGATTTTCATTTTGCCAAGTTACTTTAGCTATAAGAAAGATTTATTTTGTATCACATTTTTGCATCGAGTAACTCGACAAACGTGCTTTTAGGTTTGTCGAGTTACTCGAGTAATTGCAACAATACATCTTTTGTATTTGTTGCTTTACTTTTTTTTATTTATATTATGTAATATACTTAATATTTTTTTCTTTTTTAATTTTGTCATGTTATTTTTTAACCAACTCGTGAATCTTAAAAGCTATCATATAAAATAATTTTATATTATTTTAAATTGAGATAATATGTTATATTTCATGTTCTGAAAAGTAAAAACATGGTGTATCAAAAATGTGCTATAATTTTTTATTTATTTATTAGACTTATTGTAATATTCTTTATAGCAAAATTTGAATTCATATTTTTGAAAAAACTTGTAAATAAATATGCAGTACATTTGAAAAAATTTTATAAAACATTTATTTCATATAAAATTGTTATAATAAATTGATTATAATTAGTAAATTATTATAGTAATGCAGTAATTAATTAATAATATATTGATACAAAAAACTTTTTATTATACTATAAATTTATTATAGTTATTTTTTTATAATATCTTATAGTATTTGCTAAAATTAAAAAATTATTAATATATTGTATTAATGAATTATGATATACATTAAATTTATATTATATATATTCTTTTTGACTATATTCTAATAAATGATAGGTTAAATAAAATTTTATATATACTTTATTTATGAAGTTAGTTAGCATATCTAAATTTCAGCCTCACGAAGTGCCTGAAAAATAATACCTAAAAATAACAATGAAGAATTATTTAAATGTATTAAATAATTAAAATAATAAAGAAACACAATATAATGAAAATGTCAAATTTCTTTCATTTATGGATTAACTCAAGCAACTCGATTTTCAGTTTATCGAGTTGCTTTAGTTATTGAATAGATTCATTTTGTGTGATATTTTAAATCGAGTAACTCGGTAAAGAAGATTTGGGCTTTGTCGAGGTACTCGTGTCACTTTAATAATGTATATTTTTGATTTTCTTTTTTACTTTTTTTATTTAAAATATATAAACGCCTAAATTATTAATGAAACAAAAAAATTGAAAGTTGAAAATACTAAATTATCAAATTACTTACATGCAAAAAACAATAACCAAAACATAAAATTTAACAATTGCCAATCTAGAATAACTACAAATTTTTTAATATTTCCACTTTGCCGATTGACTCGACAAAGTGAAAAAAATGAAAAAAAAAAATAATAATAATTTAAAAAAAGGAAAATTTATGAAAAAAAAATTAGACTACTTTTTAAAAGTTGCAAGACTTAATGTACATTTTAATTTTATTTTCTTATTATTAGTTTTTTTGTTTTTAATTAAAAAACCTAGCCAAATTAAATATAAATAAAAGTTTAAACGTCAGAGATGAGGAAAAAAAATTAATAATAAGAAATTTGTTATAAAAGGAAAAGGATGTGGACTAAAACTGCAAAAAAAAAAATAATAAATAAATTCCTAAAAGTCCACAAAAATAAAAAATGTTAAAAAAAGAATTATTTCCAAGGTCTCCAACTATTTCGAGTTACTCGATAAAGTAGGATAAAGAAAATGTTTTTATTTTTCCTACCTTGCCGAGTTACTCGGCAAAGTGGAGAAAATAAAAAAAAAAAAAGATTTTTTTATTTTTGAATTTTTTATTTTGTCATGAAATTGTCCAAAAAAAATAATTAATAATAATAATTTTGCATTAGCAAAATGGAGAAAAAATTATTTAAAATAATTTTTTTATATTCTGTCATGAAAATGTCCACCTATAAAATAATAATATAATTTTTACAATCAATAATCACAATATCATACAATACAAAGTAATTTTATATCACATATAATTTAATATAAAATCTTATGATAAATGCTAGAGTCAAAAAAATATATAGACGCCTAAATTATCAATAAAATAAAAATATTCAAAATTGAAAATACTAAATTATCAAATTACCTACATGCAAAAAACAATAACAAAAACATAAAATTTAACAATTAATATAAATACAAAATTACAATGACAAAGTGGGAAAAATTTAAAACAATTAATTTATTTTTTTATTTATTTTTATATTTTGTCATCAAATTGTCTATAAAAAAAAATAACAATAATAATTTTGCATGAGCAAAGTCGGGAAAAAAAATGTTTATTTTATTTTTATATTAAATCATGAAAATGTCCAACAGGAAAAAAGTAATAATTTTTATAACCAATAATCATAATTTCATATAACATAAAATAATTATACATCATATATAATTTAATAGACAATCTAATCATAAATGCTAGAGTAAAAAAAATATATACATACAAAAAACAATAACCAAAACATAAAATTTAACAATTAATATAAATACAAAATGGAATATGTTTATGAAATGAAGAACAACAGAAACCACATCTAATAATAAAAAAATCTCCTAAGTCAAGTGATTGAACAATAATCACATGATAAAATACCGGACAATAAATATGTTCGAATCACTCGATAACTAAACTAAAGAAATATTTTCCAGTCTCGACAACGAAGGAAATAAACTACTAAAACAAAGCAAGATACAAAGTCAACAAAAGTTGCGCATGTCTACAGAAAACAAATCAAATGATTTAAACAAATAATAAATAAAAAGGTAAAAAGCTTTGGAAAAATGACAGCTCCCATAAAATGAAGAAAAGTCAACAAAGGCAGCCTTGTTAACAAGTTAAACAAACTTATAGTACTAATAATGAGATTTGGACAAAATGAAGACTAAAACTACATCAAAACGACGTCGCGTTGGTTGAAGGGTGAATAGTAAACATACCATAGACACTTATATTATAGTCATGATATATATATATATATATATTTATCATAAGAGATATTTTTTGAATTTGATTTCTTTCACTTTATACCCTTCATCCTTATCTTTTGATTTTATTTTTTTATTTTTTTATTTTTGCCTCTTCTTCTTCATTCACCCTTTTTTTTCTTTTTTCTTTTTGGCACCACCATTTGATATAGTTATCTCAACATTCTCAATCATAAAATGGACATGAAATATAGATTATATTATGAACGTGGATTGGCTTAGAGTAGGGATAGTTGGCTAACAAAGAAAACTTTAAGGCTTTTTACTTTCTTTTTTTAAACATAAGGCTTCAAACTAACTCTACAGATCAATGTAGGCTAGAAAGGCTCAAACACATCAAAGATGACCACACTATCACTTTCTAGAAAACAAATTAGTCATTCAACGACACCAATCTTACGAACTTTCAAGTGCAGTAATACCTAGAAAAAAAATTGACCATAATGAATATAAAAATTAGGCGTAAAGGGTTTCTTTCCAAGAAGATATAAGGTTCAAGACTCACTTGAATTTTATTTATTTATATAACACGTGAATTTTCTTCAATTGATTAATCACTTTTACTCGTCGAACTTCTCTTTTCACACTTGTAACTAAGGCTGTGTTTGATAGCTGAGTTTTTCCCTGGAAAATGCAAATTTTCCACCTATTTTCCAGCTTTGGAGGTGTTTGATTGACAAAATTTTTCAAGTAAAATTTTTCCCATTTTCTCGGCACATGATGGTTTTTCCTTGCAAATCGTGAAAATATTTTCTTACCTATCCAGGAGAACCAATTTTCCAGGGCAAATCAAGACAAACGACTGTGTTCAAGAAGCCCGCCCATTTCTCTTCCCAAATTGAAAATCGCAGCCATTCCTTCATTTTACAGCTCCAAATCTCAGCTACCATTGTCTTCCTCCTTTCCTTTAGCTCAACTCAGCCTCCATTTCAAAATCGCAGCAACAGGAGGTCGATTATTGCAGTAGCCATTAATCTGTTCGTGCCTTAATCTTGGCCAATCTCAGCTGCTCGGCTCATTTTTCTCACTTGTTCATCATTCCAGTAAGTTTCATTTGGAGACAAATGATTAACATATACATGCTCCACATCACTTTGTATTTATATTTGTCATTCTTCAAATTGAATATTATGTGTTATTGCATTTCATGAAGAAACCGATCCTGTTCATGTAGCCATTTTCTTTTATCCATTTGAGCTCTTTATTTTGCTCATCAAATAACAAAATTCGAGAAAGAGGGACATCAACTATGTTGTTTAGAAATTCCAACGACGAAGTATATAAAAGTAGATTGAGATGTAATTAAAAAATTTCAATCTCATTAACCATGTTTATTAGGCTCGACTCCATATTAGACACACAAAAAATATTGATAATCGAACCGGCCACTTTCCAGCTTAGCCATATAATATGAAAAAAATTATTGATTAATTCCAATAGGCTGGTTATATTCCCTTTTTCTAGTATGAATGATTCAAAATTGTGAGTCCATAGGCATGTGGTAGCTGAGCTCGAAAACCCTATTAAATATTTGCAGTCCAATTAGGGAGCCAAAATACTTATAAAGTTGATTTTCTAGTGGATGTATTATATTGTTAATGGAGTCAAGTGATTTTCTTGCACAATGTGCACGTAGAATATGGGTTCTATAGTGTGTTTCTGTCTTGGTTATTAGTTGGGGTGGGGCCTTAGCAAAATGACATTGTAATGGTATTTTGTCATAACATATGGGGTTTGGTTTGAATGACTCTTGTCCATTTAACTTTTTATGTTTAGTAGACTTTTCCTTAAAATAGAAAGAACCGCTGAGAAAACTGAATTCCCTTCACTTTGTATTTTGTTTATTGACGAATATGATTTTCATTCACTTAAATTTCTCTATTAATTTTGTCAGGCTTACATAGAGTGAAGATGAATATTGTTCTTGAGTTTAATGGACGAAAAACAAATAATGAAAGAAAATTCCTAACTAGAAATCAATACATGAGTGAGTGGAGATGTGTAATGTAAAAGTGAAAATATAATCTCATGTACTTATACTTGGAAGTTATGCCATAAGAAACATAGATAATGCAACTTTGTGCATTATATTTGGATCAACTTCACACACTATAGCGTTCTCCAATTGTGGTACTTGAAGACAAAATACCATATGAGGTGGATGCCAAAGCAATAGAACCAGTTTTGAAATGGACATGGAAAAAAGCAAGTTCGGAGACCGTATTCTGAAATCTTTTACATTTTGTAAATCAAGTCCCATTTTGTTTAGGCAAATTCTCATTACAAAACTCACCTTGATTATGCCCGTCCACACATAATTTGTAATATATTACATATTTCACATATATGTTACTTAATTATCTCGTCTAAACTCAATGTGGGCTGGTATTGATCGTATGAGTTAGATACCACAACTACTGAGTTATTGATTTCTCAAACTATATTAGAGTCTCATGGATACACAAAGGAGGCAACGTCGGCGCCAAATACAACGCGTGGGCTTGTTTTGGACCATGGTCATCCAAGCAATTGTGATATATGATGGTATTAGACGTGGTGCCCGACATATTCCTAGGGCTCCTCATATTAATTGGGTAGTTGAGAGAGAAATGACCTTGACACAAATGTTTGGTACGAGTGACAGAATATGTCGTGACCTTCTTAGGATGAAAATAGGTCCGTTCCAAAGCTTATGTGCTCGTCTACGTACCTTCGGATTGGTTGATAGTCAATCAGTCTCAGTTGAGGAACAAGTTGCTATTTTCCTCAACACTGTCGGGCACGACCAACGTACTCGAGCTGGAAGTTTTACTTTCTATAGATCTGGACAAACAGTGAGCTATTATTTCCATAGGGTTTTGCACGCTTGTCTAGGGCTGTATAGAGAAGTGTGACCAATGCTACTATCAATAACTCACCATATGACAAGGATAATGTGAAGCAGTGGTACTCGTTTTTCCAGGTGAGGTCTTCATAGCTACTTCATTTTATAAATTACAAATCACATAATGTACAAACTTTCACATACTTTCCCTTTTTTTATTGTAGGATGCTGTAGGAGCTATAGACGATACACACAGAGCTGCAAATGTCCCTGTAGAAGATCAAGTTAGATACCACAATAGGAAGCAAGTCATTTCTCAAAATGTCTTAGTGGCTTGCACATTTGATATGAAATTTACATATGTGCTCGTCGGTTGGGAGGAATCGGCACATGATGGTAGGTTGTTAAGAAGTGCAATACTATGCCAAGGACATAAGCTAACAATTCCTGTGGGTTAGTAGTTTCATAGCTTTTTCAATATGGAATTTAATTTTTAGCACAAGTGCTAAATATAAACGTTTCATAGGTAAGTACTACCTTGCTGACGTTGGATTCCCATTGGTTCCGGGTTTTCTTTCACCTTAGCTTCGAACTCGTTATCATCGTAGAGATAACGAGGGTCAGCGCCCTCAAAATAGTAAGGAGCTGTTCAATTTTTGACATTCATCTCTACGCAATGCGGTCGAGAGGACAATAGGTCTGCTTAAGAAAAGATTTGTTTATTTGAGGCATCAACCCTTTCATGACATTAGCACACAAGCGAAGATAGTCCTCGCTTGTTGTGTTATTCACAACTTCCTACGGATTGATGATGCAGAGGATGTGTGTGAGGAGGACATCGATAGCAGCGATGATGAGGTTAACCCTACTCATGCTGAAGTGACAGAAGAAACGACAATAAATGCTCATATATCTTTTTCTGCTGACGCATCGTGGTCTAATAATAGGGATGCAATGGCTCAATCAATGTGGGTTCATCATACTCCCAATGCCGACGCTGAAATTGAATTTGATTAAGCCGTTGTATTACATTTTCTACACTTTCATCTTATGTAATGGTACAAACATTCTAGCTTGTACTTCAATGAAGAATACGTTCCATCTCTGTACTATGCAACTATTGTCACATTATTTGATGCTATTATTCCATTGTGTAACTGATCGAAAATCATTAACGCGTAACCATTTGGAATAATTAATGAAACTTGTACATATGTCGAATTGTATATTTTCTCATATTGATGCGTTTGCACTTTGGAAACCACACAATTTGTCAACCCAGGTTTGATATACATTTCTAGTATTGCTTTTTTTTGTAGCTAGATTTGATGGCACATCAGGGACATAACACTGCAGCCCCATTCCAAGTTCCAAGACCAACAACCTCAACAACCATAGATGAGAATGATACAAACAGTACCTAGGTTGATCCTAGTACAAAGATTCGTCAGGTACGTTGGAATGACGACATGGATGGGTTCATGATTTTCGCCCTAGTTAATCAAGTGTTGGTAGGTTATAAAAGAAGTGACAATGGCTTCACATCCTTTCAAATATCTAAAGCAATGGAAAGCGTGAAACACAGGTGCAGGATGGTAGTGACAGAGAAGAATGTTAGGTCGCGTTTGAAAACTCTAAAGAGAGAATATGTTGAAGTAAGCCAGCTATTAAGTATTAGCGGCTTTGGGTGGGATGCCGAAACAGGACGAATAACTGCCGATTCACTTGCGTTGGATGAACTTGTGAAGGTATTATTTCTCCTCAGTGCATTGTATCAATTACTCCCATTGTCTTCTGAAACTGTAGTGGTCAAAACTATGATCATTTTATATATTTTGGTAGGGAAAACCTGATTTTGGAAAATGGAGGAGCAAACTGTGTCGTCGATATGATGATATGGAGTGTATCTTTGGAAACGACACAGCTACTGGAGATCGGGCAATATCGGGCTTTGACAATTTCTTGCCTATGCAAGGTAGTTCGATTTTGTATCACATAAATATATATGATATTCGTACTGTAGTTTAGTTGCATTCGATTATTTTGTATTTTTCCTATTTCAGTTGATGACAGTGTGAACGAGCTTGACACTCCAATTGAGGACACTGATCCAAGCCCAACTCCCTCGCGTAAGAAAGGTTCCGAAGAAGGAACCAGTACAGGTCGGCGTAAATGCACAAAACCCCATGATGATGACAGTCACGGGCCTTAGCATTAATAGCGGAGTCATAGAAAAAATTGCCGACGCTATACACATGCAAGCAACACTTGATACACTGAATCACGTAAATTGGCAGTTGATTATCGAAAAGCTAGAAGCAATGGACCTAGACTTGGTTGACATCATGAAAGTGATTAAAGCATTTCGATCGGATGGATGGTGATTTGGCGAAGGTGTTTATGAGCTTGACAAATACAATAATCATGCGTGCTTTGGTGTTTGAGCATCTTGGTCGTGATCCGCCTCCATTGCCGTAGATTACACTTTTTGTATGTCGTACATATGTAATCACTAGTATGTTGTAGGTGTCCTCCGACTTGGGGAGACTTGTCTTTTGTAAATGAGGTTGGGGTAGGTTTTGTAACAGAGATGTATAATTTTTGTCATATATGTCGCTGAAGTTGTGTTGTATGTTTGCAACGATGAATGTAGGGAAGATGACTGCTATGTGAACGTTATGATTTGGTACTTTATTTATAATGCAAGTTTTTGGAAAGTTAAGTATATGAGTTGCATGGAAATGATTTGAAGTTGATTCATTATGTCCATTATCGTGGTTGAAAAGTGAAAACATTTCAACGTTGTGAATATGTCCGCTCGACCGGACATATTCGCCCCATGGGGGGAATTTCTGTAAAAGATCCATTGAACACGTTGAAATGCCCCAAAGGGGCATTGAGCGGACATAAAAAATCCCCCAAAGGAGCGATTTGCTGTCCGCTTGAGCGGACAATGGAAGCCCCATTTGGGGCTTTCTATCTACTCGAGCGGACAGAAAAAGCCCCAAATGGGGCTGCTGTCTACTCGAGCGAACAGAAAATGCCCCAAATGGGGCTTCTGTCCGCTCGAGCAAACAGCAAGACGCCCCAAATGGGGCTTCTGTCCGCGAGCGGACAGTAGCCCCATTTGGGGCAGTCACTGTCCACTCGAGCGGAGTGCACGCTGGAGTTTAAAACCCCAGCGGTTCCTCATTTTCAAAATTACACACATAATTTTATTTTCCACTCCTCATTTCCACAAATTCTTAAATTCTCCTCACACATCAAAAACAACTTAGTTTGACTTCAATACGTAAGCAATTGAAGGAATCCTTTCAATTCCCAACCATTGTTATACATGACATTCCTCCTCCATCTATACAAATCAAGGTAACATGGCTCACTTTTATTTCAAATTTCTCCAATTCAAACCTTTCATTGGTTTTTTCTTTGATTGAGGAGGTTGGGCAATTAATTGTTCTTGGTTTTAATGGATGATGTGTTGGTGGTTTGTTGTTTAGAACAAAAAAATTTGGGGTTTAATGCATTATCCAATGTATTTTCCTTCACTTGTAATAGCATATGCCCACCAAGTGTTTGATAAATTGATTCACCCAGTGTGTTGAACTTTGCTTGTGTCCTTACTACAATAACTCAAATGCTTACTTGATAGACATGATTTTTCACGCCAATGCCACTCTTAACAAAACACCGCATGATACACACACAACATCCACCCAAGTCCACATTGATGAACCACTTAGCACGCCTAATTTTATGTGTGAATTCGTCTAGATTGTAACCATAATTTTATTTTTCTTCTAAAATGTATAGATACAATGCCGAGATCAAAGAAACTAACGCAAGTTGCAGGACCGAGCTCGGGAAAGAGAAAGGCTTCATCAAAGAAGACTTCCAAACAACCGGTAACTTATGATGATTCGAAATTTGAGTCGGAGGCAGCTTTGATGATCTACAAGAACAACACAAGCCAACGCAATATTATACCGGAGCGAAGGGTGTTAATATCGGATTTTGCAAATGAATTGTTCGGTCAAGTTATTGCGAGGAATCAGTGGGAAACATTTGTAGCCACTCCGCGGGTTACCTATGTAGAAATCATCAAAGAATTCTACGCCAATATCCATGATAACATCGACAACCCCGATCATCCTAAGTATCAGCAAGTATACATGCGAGGGCAATATATTCCATTCTCCTCCTTAGCCATTCTCGGCTACTACGAACTTGACAATACGGAGACCGACAGTTATCAAGCCGCCACTAGTAATCTTCACGAAGTAGTCGTCTCCATTTCTGAGGCAATTGATCATTGGCCTGATGGAAGCAGCACATTACACTATAAATGTCTTAGTCCTCAAGTACGCATATTAGACAAAATGGTGAGCGCCAATCTTCTCCCTACGACACATACTTCTATGGTCACTATGGAGCGAGCAGGCCTACTTTACTGGCTCCAGAATAAGACCCTCAATATCGGTAACTATATATTTTGCAATGTCTTGCATATTCGAAACAACCGGAGATGTTTGGCGTTCCCATCGCTAATTACAGGACTTTTTGAAATGTACGGCATTGACCTCTCCCATGAAATCACCTAGGTGAAGCGTACAATGTAGATAGACAGAATTGGGATATGTAGTTCTGAACTACACATGACTCGCAACCTGGAGTGAAACACATAGGGTCCCATTGGCGGCCAGGATAATGTACCGCTTGAAACCGAGCCTGCTCATGATGATCCAATGGCCGAGGACCTCCATAAAACGGTCACTGAACCAACATTAGCATCTATTTCTCATGAGATTCTTCAATGACGTACCTCGCAGGCGGAACTCGAAGCACAGATTCGAGAGATTCGAGAAGCCCAAGTCCAAGAGGCCGAATCCCGCCGACGGGAGCACGATGCGTTATCCACACAGCTGACGCAGCTCCTTGGCTATTTCAGTCTCTACCCACTGCCGCCTCTCCAATGATTGGGACTTCTTCATTTTGTGTATTGGGATGGGTGGATATTCGGTATCAATTAAGTAGAAGTAAATTGAGTAGTGATGTTCAAATTGTAATCAGTTCAATGCTTTATGTTAACAAATAACAAAAAACAAATTTTCAAATCATCCTTTGTGTAAGAAAGTCTACAATTTGCCAACTCAAGATGATTTATGATTGCTCCGTAGCCGGTTTGTGCATTATATATGCTCTTTGGAAATAGTCAATAATGTGTATGTTTACCTTTGTGAGACTCTCATCCTTGTGGGAATCTAGAAAGGTATATAAAGTAACACGAAAGAGATGATTTTACATAAGTTTGGATAGTCGATTGTCAATAGAAAGTCTAATAGGGATTGGGAAGTGTGAATTCGGAGAGTAAAATGAATATAAACGGTAGAGTCGGATTCCTACCATATTTCAAATCTAGTCTGTTTTTTGCTCAAAATCATGACGCAAGTGTAATGTAGTTAGCTAAGTTAGTCCATTGTTTTTAATAAAATTAGTCAGAATTTATTTAATGTTAATTTATTTATATGATTATTACAAATCATAGGCCTCGTGGGAATGCTAGTATGTGACTCACTTGTACGTAATTGTTAACGAACTCATATGCTTTTGGGATTTCAACGTACAATAGAATATCCTCCAAATTTGTAAAAGTGGTGGATTATATAAAATGTATGGTTGAAAAGTGGATAAAAAATGGTAATAAATTATTATTTCAAAATTCCAAAATGTAAACTATCAAATTTTTCTATCCAATATTGTCATGGAAAATGATACAATTTCCATAGAAAATTAAGGCTATCAAACAACAAAAGTTGGAAAAAAATAGATTTTCCATGAAAAATTTAGACAATCAAACACCAAAAGCAAGAAAAAGACAACATTTTCTAGGACGAATTTCTTGGCAAATCATTTCCATGGAAAATGTTTTATTTCCACCCATTTTCCTTGCTCGCAATCAAACACAGCCTAATATCAACATGCAAAATTGATAAACAAAGTGTCACAATACTCCAAGCCAAAAGTAATACAAGTACTAAAATCAAAAAAATCTTTACTTCATCCAATTTCCAAAGCCCATGTGCAGTGCTTTAATTGTTTTAAACACACTACCTTCAAGTCTATTCTAAACATTGTCATCCATGTTCTAAATTATACAAGTTAGATAAGTGGATGCAAATATAATCATTATATAGGAATAAAGAGAGACAAAAAGAGAAGAGAATAAGTTGGAAAGAATGTACATTGATGAGTTGTATCACCACGCACTCCTACTAAGAAAAAATTACGATAAAATAATTTTTTAATATCATTTTTTTAAAATTTATTTATTTATATTTTTTTTTGTTTTTTTTTTCTTTTTAAGATGGATAGATAGGATCACTTAAATCAATTTCTTCCTCCACCTCTCGAGTGTTGAACTCCAAATATGGTTTTAATATTTGGCCATTAACTTTGAAAATATCACCATTTTGGGGTTTCAACCTCAATCACTCCATGGAGATAAATTGTACGATCAATAAAAGGGCCTGATCATCTAGAACGTAACTTACCTAGAAATAAATACAAACAAAAAATGTATAAAAGTATTTTCTGACTTAGAGTGAATGATTTTCTTACTATATGCTTGTCATGAAAGAATTTCATTCTTTACTTGTAGATCTTTGCATTCTTATAAGGGTCATTCTGAATCTCCTTAAATTCTGCCAACTGCAATTTTCTTTTTGGCCCAGCTTCCTGAAAATCCAAATTGAATTTCTTGATAGCCCATTAAGCCTGATGCTCCAACTTAACTAGTAGGTGGCAGGAGATGACAGGCTTTTCTGCACACCAATCTATAAGAGTAAATTCCAATGGGTATTTTAAAAGCTGTTCTATATGCCACAATGCATCAGTAAGTCGTAGAGATCAATCCTTTCTATCAGGTCGATCTATCTTCTCCAAAATATGATTTATCTCTTGACTTGAAACCTCCACCTAACCACTGGTTTGTAGGTGACATGGGGTTGCAACCTTGTGTGTGATGGAGTAATTTGCTAACAGGGTTTGAAAATGTTTATTACAAAAATGAGATCCACTATCACTGATTATGGCCCGTGGAGTACCAAAGTGAGATAAAATATTGCTTTTCAAAAATGCCACCACAGTTTTGTGATCATTGGTCCTAAATGGAATTCCCTCGACACACTTGAAAACATAATTGACACCAACCAATATGTAAAGATAGCCAAATGATGGGAGAAAAATGTCTCATGAAATCGATCATCTATACGTCAAAAATCTCAACTACGAGAATATGATTAAGCGGCATCATGTTTATTTTTGAAATACTTTCCATGCATTGACACCTGTCACATGAAGAACAAAAATCATAAGTGTCACGAAAAAGAGTTGCCCAATAAAAACTACATTGTAAAATTTTGGCAGTAATCTTGTTAGCACTGAAATGACCTCCACAAGCTTGGTCATGGTAAAAAGAATCATACTTTGGAATTCACTTTTTGGGACACATTTCCTTATAATTTGATCGGCACAATATTTAAACAAATAATGATCATCCCAAAAGAAGTTATTCACTTTAGCTAAAAATTTAGTTCTATCTTGTTTAGTCTAATGTTTTGGAAGCTTACCTGTAACAAGATAATTAACTATGTTAGCAAACCAGGGTACAAAATCAATATTCATAAATTGTTCATTTGGAAACAACTCATTTAACGATAGTTTTTCCTCTACAAAGTCAAGTACAATACGAGATAAGTGGTCAACTACAATATTTTCAGAACCTTTTTTATCTATAAACTCAATGTCAAATTCTTGCAAAAGCAAAATCCACTGAATTAATCTTGGTTTAGCATCTTTCTTAGTAAGAAGATCTTTGATGGTAACATGGTCAAAAAAATAATTACTTTACACCTTACAAGATATGATCGAAATTTATCTAATGCATATACAACTGCTAGCATATCTGTCTTCGTAGTAGAATAATTAAATTGTGCATCGTTAAGAGTCCTACTAGCATAGTAAATAATAGAAGGCAGCTGATCTAATCTATGTCCTAAAACTGCTCCTATAGCATAATCAAATACATCACAAAGGAGTTCAAAAGGTAAATCCCAATCAAGTGGTCGAATGATAGGTATAGTGATCAACAATTTTTTAAGTTTTTCAAACGCTTCAAAACAAGAATCATTAAATACAAAAGGTGCATCCTTAACAAGTAAATTGCATAAAGTTCTAGAGATTTTACTAAAATTTTGAATGAATCTTTTATAAAAACCAGCATGCCCAAGGAAATATCTTACTTCTTTCACTGATTCTGGAGGTGGAAGATTGGAAATAAGATCCATTTTTGCCCTATCAACTTCAATACCACTACCAGAGATAATGTGACTAAGAACAATACATTGTTTTACCATGAAGCGACATTTTTTCTAATTAAAAACTAAATTCTTTTTCTTATCTCTACAAAACTAAATTTAGATGGCGCTAACATTCATCAAACGAATCTTTACATACAGAAAAATCATTCATGAACACTTCAAGAAACCTCTCAACCATATCAGAAAAAATATTAAGCTTACATCTTTGAAATGTAGCAGGTGCATTACACAAATCAAATGATAATCTTTTATACGCAAAGGTTCCAAAAGGACAAGTGAAAATAGTTTTCTGTTGATCTTTTGGAGCTATGGGAATTCGATTATAGCTAGAATAACCATCTAGAAAATAATAAAAATCATGACATGCAAGCCTATCAAGCATTTGATCAATGAATGGAAGAAAATGGTGATTTTTTCTATTGACTGAATCCAATTTTCTGTAATCAATGCAAACACACCATCATGTATTTATTCGAGTTGGAACCAATTCATTATTAGTATTAGTAACTACTGTGATACTTGATTTTTTTTGGACAACGTGTATTGGACTTACCTACGTGCTATGAGAAATATGATAAATAATCCAAGCATCTAACAATTTAAGAACTTCAGTTCTTACTACCTCTTTCATGTTAGGATTTAACCTATGTTGCATCTCTCTAGTAGACCTAGAATTCTCCTCAAGATAGATATGATGCATACAATCTACTAGATTTATACCTATGATATTAGCAATGGTTCATCCTAATGCCTTTTTATGTTCAGTCAAAATACTTAACAACTTATCTTTTTGCGCATCATCAAGACAAGAAGAGATAATTACTAGTAAGGTGTCAGCCTCTTTCAATAATGCATATTGCAAAGTGTCAAGTAATACTTTAAGCTCTAGTTTTGGTGGTTGTTGAACTGATGGGATGTTCTTCTTTTCACTTTTTGGAAGTGGCTCAATTTTCTATTCTACTTAGTTGTATCCATGACAGTTGTTGACTCAAGCAAAATATTCACTTCATTTATAGCACTATCAACATCAAAATATGAACTAAAATTAGTAAAAACAAAAGAATCATCAACTAATACTTCTATCATATCAACATCACTAGCTTCCTCGCTTGTTGATATTAAAAACATTCAATTATGTTATCATGTTACCAAAAGATAGCTGCATAACTCCATTATTTAATTTAATAATAGCATTAGATGTTGCCATAAAATGATGGCCAAAAATTATAGAAATGTATTTTGTAGAGTATCGTACCGATTGAGTATCAAGCACAATAAAATCAACAAGAAAGTAAAACTTGTCAACCTCTATCAAAACATTATCTACAATTCTACGGGGGACTTTCAAAAATCTATCAGCAAGTTGTAAAATCACATATATTTGTTTTAACATGCCTAGCCCAAGTTGCATATATACAAAGTAAGGAAGAAGATTAATACTAACTCCTAAATTTAGCAAAGCCTTCTCAATTTTATGATTTCTTATGATGCATGAGATAGTTGGACAGCCTGAATCTTTAAATTTTGGAAGGCTGTTGCTTTGAATTATAGAGCTAACTTGTTCAGTTAAAAAGTCCTCCTTTTTGCGCACATGTAATTTTCTCTTTTTCGTACATAAGTCCTTCAAGAACTTAGCATAGGCAGGAACTTGCTTAATATCATCAAGTAGATGGATATTTACACTTACCTGCTTAAAGATTTCCATAATTTCATTGATCGCACTACCTTGCTTCACTTTTGTTAGTCTATGAGAAAATGGGGCTTTTGGAATGTAAGATGGTTGATTGTTTTCTTTATGAGCTTCCGAAATTGAATCATCAGCATTACCTGGAGAAACTGGTTGAGATGTATTTCTTTTTGGAATTTCCACTTGGTTGTCAAAACTTTTTCGCATCTCAAAGTCATGATAGATTTGGCCTCATCCTGTTGGTTGCTTGAATTAGTCTCAATATTATGCACTTCTTTAGGGTTAGGAAGTGACTAACTAGGAAACTTTCATTCTTCAATGGTTGTTGCCAACTGTTGGACTGACGAGGCCAATTGTCCCATCATATTTTCTATATTAGATATGGATTGTGCATATGAGTTTTGGCTAGTTCGAACTTCATTCTTAAACTCGGTAACAATGTGATTTTGGTGCTCTAATGCAATTTGTGTAGCTTTTGTCAATTTTTGAATTGCCTTTTCCCATGGTTTTGGCTGTGAAAAAATTTGATTGAACTGTTTGATATTTTGCTGAGGGACTTGACCTACCATAGTATCATGTTGAACACCCTATAACCAAGAAAATTTTGGGTGGTATCTTCATGCTGGGTTATATGTGTTGAAATAAGGATTATAAGGTGGTTTCCTCATCATGTTGAGGGCATTCACTTGATCAGAACATACATCTGGCTCAGCGAAATTATTAGTTGTCAACGAGGTTAACTGGCGGAAAATATCTTCTACCATGCATTTGACTTCTTTAATTTCTGAGCTAGGTTCGCTGCTTCAAATCTCATTCCGAAAAGATCGACTACTATTGTGAATTATCAGCTTGTTTTTGGAAGATGCTCCAAATTTCTGTTACATTTTTGTACATAAGCTCTCTACCACTTGTGACCATCAACCACTCTTGAATATGTGATAGTAATCCCTCCAAAAAAATATTTGTATGAGTGCTATTTTTCATAGACGTGATGTGGACATTTCATAAGGAGTCTATTAAATCTCTACTAAGTTTTATATAATGGTTATTCGTCTTTCTGCACAAACTCTGAAATTTTCCTAGGAACAACATTAGCTTATGACAGGAAAATATTGATTCAAAAATTTAGCAACCATTTATTCCCAAGATGTAATGCTATTGGCAGGTAATGTATTAAACAACGATCTAGATCTATATTTCAGTGAAAAAGGAAACAGATGAAGTTTAACATTATCATGACAAACATTCTCATATTTAAATGTCTCACATACAGGATAGAAATCTGTCAGATGATTATAGGGTTCTTCAATATCTAAACCATAGAAATATGGAAGACAATTAAGCACACTCGATTTTAGCTCAAAACTCCTAGCATCTACTTGTTGGTATTGTATACATGAGGTGCTCAAATTAGCTAACGGACTAAAATAGTCCTTAAGACCTCTCCTCAATTTCATCACCCATAGCAATTATTACTTGGATTCCTTCAATTTTATCTAAAGTGGTAGCCCGTTTTCGTTGGTGAAAAATTCTTTCAATTTCACTATCTAGATATTCTAGATTAATTTCTAGAGATCTACGAACAAAATCCTAAATTATAACTAAAACAAAATTAACTTTCCGATGTAGTACTCGGCAACGGCGCCATATATATATATATATATATATATATATATATATATATATATCCTAAATTATAACTAAAACAAAATTAACTTTCCGATGCAATCCTCGGCAATGACACCAAAAACTATTGTCAAATTTTAAATAATTCGCAAGTGCACGAATCTATTGAAATATAGAAAAGTAGCAATGATGTCAATCCCACGGGGATTACAATAAAAAAAAGTCTAATTTAATCCGAATTAACTGTTATTTTAGGCTAGTTGGGTCGAAAGAAGTTTGGTTGAAAGAATTTAACTTAAAGACTAATTAACTATACTAAAAAGCTGAGTTGAATGTTTATGTTGTTTGAAGTACCAAAGTTTCGGAATCTATCATTGTTTAACTTAGCAATAATTCAATTATTGATTAATTCTCAAAAACAAACGACAACTCGAAATCAATTTATTGTCGTCTTAAAATATTTACCAATTAAATCCAAAAGAAAAAAAAAATCAATATCGGCACCTCATTGCTTCAATCTTAAATTACTTAAGCGTTTTCCGTATCAAACTCAATTAAAAGAAAATAAAAAATCAAATGTTTCGCATCCAAATCATTTTATGTATCCTAAAATGATAACAAGATAATGAAAAATCAAAAGAAATTAATAGAACAAGTTCAAACACCAAGCACCAAGCACGAATTAATTAAATTAATTTCTAACTATCAAGAATACGTGATATTTAAGATGAAAGATATTTTATTTAATTAATCCAACGAGAACGAACCATGAAAGTTAAAATTCAAAAACGGAATTAAGAGGATAACAAGATAATTATTTCGTTTAAACAAGTTTTCATCGTCTACTTTGGCTCAAGAAAATTAAAAGAACATAATTAAATTAAAAATAAAATATTCGATATAACTCGGCATGAATTGAAGGAGAAGAAATCTTTCAAAGGTCTTCTTCGCCACGTGATTCTTCACTCTTGTTTTTGGTCGTCGTCCTTCTCCAATTCGACCTAAATTCGGTCATTATATAGTGTTTTATTCGTATACTTGAAAAGGCGGAAAAGGCCCTGACTTAGAGTTGAAAATAAGTCAAAAAAATCTAAATGGGTAACAGTTTGTGTCGAGGCCCGCCCACAGTAAACAATAGAGTTTTTAAGTGTCGTGGTCAAACTACGGTTGACCGCAGCAAACAGTGAGCTTTTGCCGAAAAATTGGATCCATTCATAATTTGCAAGCTTGGTCCTCAAAGTTTCGACATGTATACAATTTGGTCTCCACTTGAGCTTTTACTTGCATGTTTAGTCTTTTTTGTTCCAAAGCTTTAAACATGGTCCCATACTTTTAAACACTTTCATATTGGTCCCCAAGTCTTCATATTTGTTCACAATTTGTCCCATACTTTTAAAAACTAGTTATTATTATTATTATTATTATTATTATTATTATTATTATTATTATTATATGTGTACCAACATATTTTGTGACTGATGCCACCAACCATTTAGGTTAATAAATGAAAAGAATGTGATGATATCTGTTAAAAAAATTGAATGTAGATGAAATCGTTACAAACTTGAAAGAATTGGGACCATTAATGTAATTAACCCTTGAATCTAAAGCATTTTTTATTTTACTTGCCAAAAGTCAAAATTGATTCTTTCGTCAAATTTCTCCACATCATATTTGATAAACATATCTTATCTATGCGTCAACACTTTGAACAACATGATGCTCTAATACCATTGTTGATAATTAAAACCAATTCATTTACTACCCACAAGATCTTTGTTTAGAGAAAAATAACGAAACAGAAAAATATAAAAGACAGAAAGATTTATGGACTGTCAAATTCGTTACAATCATATAGATTTTAATCACCCAAATTCTCGAAGTATCTTAAAAAAAATAATATCCTAAACTTTACCACACCCACCAATTTCTACTTTTTGTACAACCAACAAATAGAACAAGAAAAACAATTAGGATACTATATTTAAAATTTTCTCTCAAAAATGCTCAAATCACGTATATAAAAGAGAATAAACTACGTCAATTTATAGTTAACGTATTACCTAAATTTCTTCTAAGTTTCGACTGCAAAGGTGTTCATAATTTGGAAACTTGTTCAATTTTAGTCACCAAATATAATATAATATCACATTTTTTACCTTTTCAACAATTTGTACATATTTTGATTTTAACAAAATTTAAGAAAATATCTCAATACAACTGATTCGTTGTACCTTCAAAAATTGGAGGATAAAGTCTAAAGCATTCTCCACTTCGTTCATTATTCATCTTGGGAGGTAGAATTGAAGATTCAACAGTATTTTGCATATTGTCTCATGTATTAGTGCAATTGTTGAGATTGAGTCTCTAACTAATTGGATCAATCGAGTAATGGTCATTTCATTTTCTTTTGCTCGTTGCATAGCTTATCCTAAGGATATAAGCAAAATCAGGTTAAATAAATTGAAAACAGCTTCATTGATTAGGATATATATATATATATATATATATATATATATATATATATATATATATATATATATATTTTGTAATTTTCGTCTCCAACCTTTTCAATATGTTAGTAATCCATTTCAAATTAATTTTTATAATACCAGACATCCTCAACATTTTAATTAATTAAAAATCACGTCCCTAATAACGTATAAAGACAGATTTGCCCCCCACACCCCCCTTAAATAAACAAAAATAAAATAATGCTAAAAACAAAAAAATAACAAAATTGTAAATAAAGTCTCATAACTTTTCAAAAAAGTACAATGTATCTTCTTTTGCACCAACCCCACCCCACTGTACTTCATTCCACCACAGCCACCACCACCACCACCACCACCACCACCTCCTCCTCCATGCAGCCACCAACACACCACATCTACCCGATGTATAGACCTTGTATTTTACAAACTTTGCTTTTAGCAACCAATTTTAATTATTTTTGTCTACAACTGTAAGCATCTCATTTTAGACAGAAAGAAATAAGGCGAATCTATATTTAGGTATAGAAACACAAAAATTTATAAACAAAATTAGAATTAAATGATGTAATGATCAAACCCATGATGTTGCTCAGAAAAAGTATTAATAATTTTCTGACAATAAAAATTTCAAAATGCTACCTCCATGGCAGAGCACAATAGCGTCAAGGTTGATCATATGAGCAGCATCTACAATAGCTTGTACACAACCTACACTTTCCGCTTTTAAGAGAGCTATTTTTGCACCAATTGAATCAGATATAGTTAGTCCAATATGTGCCACAATGATATCAGCACCAGCTTTTTCCATTGTAGTCTGTGGTGTGGAAGCGTGGGGTGGCGTGGGTGGGAAAAAGATACTTTTTACTTTTTGAAAAGTTATGAGATTTTTGTTTTATTTTAGTTTTTGTTTATTTATTTTTTTATTTAAAGAAGATGACAAATCCGTCATTATCTGTCGCTAGAGACGTGATTTGTAATTAATAGAAATGTTGAGAATGCCTAGTGTTATAAAATTGAGTTAAAGATAGATCAATAACAAATTAAAAAAAGTTAGGAACGAAAATTTTGCTAAGAAATAATATATTTCTTCTTATTATTATTTCTTTTCATTTAATACGTGTACACCCATATTTTGTTGGTGATGCCACCAACCAGTCAAGTTGCACCACCACAAATAAAAGAATATTGGGTGTACAACCCTTCACATACCCAGCATCTCATTCTCGCTGTAATACCACTTTTTTCTCAATCCCACCATTTCTTCAGCAAGATTTCATGACCTATACTACAATTTCACCAAAAACTTGCTAAACTCTTCTAATTACTACCACACCCATGTCTACAGAGGCCGACAAGTGTTATCCTTTTTTTTTTTCCGAAGCTATCAATGGATAATCAAACTACGAGTGGACTGAGGATTGTTAAAAATTGTTGGTCGAGTTAAAATAGGAGCTGCAACGGCCTCCTCACATTCTCACTCGACCTACATGAGAATAAGTCTGTATTTAGTAGTCTCAAATCACACTGTCTATGCAACCTTAAATCTTAATAAGATATGCTTAGAAAATACATATATCAATTTACTGTGTAAGTCAGGTTTTGAGTGGGATAGAAATCAATATAACCTAGTCAAACAGTTAGTTGTGAGCTTGATAACAGACTCTCGCAAACTTGTACCTTATTTTCAATCGCATTCTGTGTGATGGTAATAACCGAGACATTGAACTCTAATACGGAAGAGTTCAAGTATTCCCAGCTGTTTGAGTTCCAGGCCACCAATAATGATTTACAAAGCAGGCTCAAGGCATTCTGAGGCCTTAGTAGAAAAAATTTTAAGGGACATTTTCAAGTCTTGTCTATTAAAATATCGTTTTATTGATAAAAAGAAAACTAATAAAAGTTTAAGATAAGCTTTTAACAACATTAAAAGTCTTACACCAAAAAACAATTTTTGAAACATAATACATATTGTTCAAAAACAACTAAACAACTTATTACAATCTAAAGAAAAAACAAACGCCAATAAAAATAGAACTAATTTTTGCCTTCAAAGATGAGAGAGGTTGGAGAGAGGTTGCTACAAGTCGGACATCTCCTACAACAGAAAATAAAATAAAGATCTATGTAAAATTTATTTTTCTTAACTTCTGACATGCAAAATTAATTATGAGATCATTATATTCAAATTTATCCAAAAAATCGTGTTCAATGGACAAGAGAGCTAATCTGTTCAATCTTTCTTGTGAAATAGTTGATATCAGATATGACTTTATCAATTCCTCTCCGTCGAAGCAACTGAAACTGGAAATGTTAACAAGATTCTATAAGCTATATGCATTTGAATAAGAATAACTCTTTTTATGTAATGAAGAATTTTCATTTGACTGTTTCTTTCCATTTGAAAATTTTCTCTCAACACTTAAATTCTGAAAAGAAATCTAAATCATCTATATCTGAAAGCCCATCATATTTTAAAATGTTTTTGTGATTCAAACAATGTTTTTCTAAAACATTTTTATCCAATGATTATAATTTCCTGAGATTGAATACATTTCAAATTGCTCAAATCTCTTTCGAATTGAAGAAATAACATGATCAATCATGTAAAAAAAATAACAAATTCTGAAAGATTCTTCAACAGATTGTATTCTATCTTCATCTATATTTTCATCAAATTGTATTTTTCTACAAATCACATGTTTTTCACGAAATATATGTTCTACTTCTATTTCTCTAGCAATTTCTTTGGCTGAAATCATGGCAGATGTAAATACAGTTTCTCTATAAATTTCCAAAAAAAAAAAAGAAAGAAAGAAAGAAAGAAAGAAATCCCTTTAATTGATCCATAGCAACATCAATGTACATATTTTAATTTCGAAAGTTCTTACTAACTGAAATAACAACAAACAAAATATTATACCAAATCGTCATACCCAACAAAAATTCAAAATTCTCTAGTTTTCAAATTTGTTTCCGCTTGTACATAACTTTCGTGACATTCTCCAGAATCTCCACAAACCATAACATTATCACATATTTCATCATTACAATTCTCCATGGTTTTTTCTACCGGCACTTCATTATCCTTCAATTCAGTTGTGGGTTCAATCGTTTCTTCACTTGGATTATATAGATCTCTCTTATGAATTGTGATAAATTTTTTCAAGAGCTCCTTTTGCAATTGAATCAAATCATCCACTCCTCTTTTTCTTAACTTTCTCATATTGATAAATATTTTTCTAATAGGCATATTCATTCTTAACTAGGGAGATAAAAATCAAGAAACACAACAAATGAGTAAGAAAGATATCATCTGGAAAATGAACAAAAATCCAATTTTTTTTTTTTTTCAAATTAGTCTTCACTTTACTCGTTTCATCAATGATAATGGATCCATTGAATCCTAACACGTAGAAAATCGAGGGAGAGAAAAAAGATAGAGCAGAAAGTACAATTAAAACAAAATCCAACAGTAAATTATCATAAAATTGATTTATAAAATTCAGAGAACTACCATAACAGAGAATTCAAATGTTAGAACTCAAAACTCATATTTTTACCTCAAGGGTTGTCTAATTGACTTTACAAACGTGTTAGCCAAAAATCAATTATGAGAATCAATGACAATCAACAGAAACTTTAGTCAAAATCGTTTTCAAGAAACTGTTTTTTACTTTGATTGTAGGTTTAATCGGTGAAATAATTGGGGTTTTATATGTTTTATTGCCATAATGAAGATGAAAAGAGTTTCTAATGTTAGGTTTCTAACGTTAGGAAATAAACAGGACAATTGAAGAAGAATAAACATCTTGGTTGTTGGGGTTTTATTTTATTTTCCATTTATGATTTGGGGTTTTATGGAGAATCATATGTTGTAAATATCTCTTCATCTTCCTTATGCCAGAATGAGGGACTTTATTAGGCTAGATAGTTGGGCTTTTTATTGGGCTACGTAGTTGTGGTTTTATTGGGAGTTGGTTGGATTTTAGTTTAACTTTTTTTACAAACAAAATATTACATATTAAAAAAATTAGAAGTAATTTTAAAATATTGGTGGCCTTCTCTAAGTCGGAGCCTTAGACGACCGCCTAAGTCACCTAACCTTAAGCCGGCTCTAATGATTCATAGTATGAGGATGTCATAATTGGTTTAGGTCTCGCCGTGCAGATGGATGTCACCAAATATAGTAAAAGTTCACCCAACTCTAGTTTACGAAAGCACTTCATCGAATTTGAAATTTTGAATGTACGATAAAAGGAAAATTCACGAGCATATGAAATTTTGAATGTGCAATAAGAGGAAAATTCATGAGCCGATGCCTTATCTAAATCTGCTTCAGTGAATCCAAAAGATTTGCCTAGGTGGTTTGTTTTCAAGTTTTGACACAATCAAGCATTCTTTACATCATTGCAATGCAAGAAATAGATAGGGACCATTGCTAGATTGATCCAATTAAGGAATGAACAAATATCCGATGGAAACTTTACATCATCGCAATGCAAGATATAGATAGGGACCATTGCTAGATTGATCCAATTAAGGAATGAATAAATATCCGATGGAAACTTACTTGACAATGTCCTCGAGGCCAAAGGTTGGGATCGAAAAACGCCCCCTACCCCGTATTGTCCCACCATATTGGGAGACCTAGACAAAGATAGGGAACATGGTCCATGTCCATACTCTTATTTTTTAATTTATTTCATTTTATCAAATATTTTTAAACTTAAATCAAATTTGAGAAAATGCAAAGAAAAATTAGAAAAATAAATAAGTAAATGGAGAAATAGAGGATACTCTAATTCCTTAACCATCCCGCCTCCCAAAAATTCCAACAGAGAAGAGATGGAGAGGGAGAGGGTCGCCCGCTCCCGCCTTGTTCCATTAAGGCTCCACGTGAAGATGGCCATGTATTCAGTGATAGACGACAAGTCACAGAGGCATTTCTATGTAATATTTCAAATTCCTTAGATTAGAGGAGGCAAAAGTTGTATTGATTGACCATCAAGGCGCTACCATTCCAGCCTTCAAAACGCTCAGAAAAAGGTAGGTATTACTGGCTTACCATGAAACAAGATGCTAAAGAAATGGTTGAGACCTGTGACACTTGCCAAAAGCATGATAAATTGATTCGCCAACCAACCGAGGCACAGTCTACAATCTTTGGGGTTGTCTATTGTTAGCGATTTTTTGTGTTTAATAATCTACAAGTGTACAGATCGCAATATAATGGATGTTGAGTCCAAGTATCATACTCACGGGGATTTAGATAATTTAATTCAATTATAGTAACCTTAACCGAATCTGTTAACTTTGAAAATTTGGTGTCTTAAACTAATTAAATATAAACTAAGAATAATTAAATAATTATAATTCAAATAATTAAAATATTAGATTTATGAAAAATTACTTTAACTTTGGGAAATAAAATTATTAGCATCCCGATTCCACTTATAGTTGTTAATTCATCTATCTTTATTCTTGATTTTGACAAAGTACATCAATTATGACAATCAATATCCTACATCGTTTAACAGTTTCTCTCGAATAAAATAAAACTTATTCGTTTGTATGACACGACTATATCTCTATGACGAATGCAAATTCATAAGAATGTATTAAGTTTTTATGGATAATTAAAGATCACATAAAGTATATTCACCCAGATTTATGGTTCCCTAATGGTGCCCAAAGATCCCCAAAATATTATAAAATTCGTGGATCAAAAGGTTTCTATTACCACCAGATTTCAGTAAGACCTCCACATCAGCAAAGGCCTTAGGCCTCACGAAAGCCTCATAAGCTCAGCGAGGGCCTCTCGAATTCGTAAAAGCCCCATGTACCTAGCGAGGGCTTCGTGAATACATTGAAGGCCCAGCAACACATTAGCACTCTTGAATTAAGTATGGCGAAGCCCATGAAAGGCATCGACATTCATGGTTGACCCCGGACTCTTCGCCAGCAATCGAATCCGTCACAGATTCGCATGCATTGTAATATTTTGGAATGACTAGAGATATATTCAAAGAAAGATTTGTGTTTGATTGGCACAATGATTCTCACAGGGAAACTAAATATCAATCATCTAAAGATTAGGCAGCATGATAATGGGAATCAACTTAAATAAAGGATAAAATTTGGGCGATTGCATTGACAACCAATTATCTTTATCCATTAAGGAACGAAGATCGAATCAGATATCTAATTGATTGTTTTCCTAAATCAATTAGAACTCTGAGATTATAAATAAAATATTTCTGGTTGTTTTAAGGTACACATTATTCTCATCCTTAAACTTTGCTCAAATTTTTGTCTGCTTGTCTCTCCTACACCCAAATACTCTCTCATGTATATACGTATTACTTTATATATCAACAGTTGACTTGATCGTCAGAGTACTGACGATCATCAAACCCTTTTTCCCCGGTAATCTTGGTGTCTAACGGTCGTCCTAGTATGCAGGTAACATACATGCTGTCAAAGGATTGACTGGAGATCTGTTAACACGTGGATAATACAGATTCCGACGTTAACAGATTGGCGCCATCTTTGGAAAATGAAAATACGTTACACAACCAAATATTTTTGAGAAAAATGTATTTTTTACTAAGAACAGCATGGCAACAAATAGATCCCAGGAAGAAAAAGTCGAATCTCACCACACGGACCTACGGCAAGAGAGCATTCAAGATCTTTAGAACGTAACCTACCACCGAATGAGGAGATAGCAACAGAATCAGACGGTTGAACAAGAAAACCTGGACCTGAAGCTGGACAATATCCGGATGAAGACAGCGCTAGTACTGTTGGAGAAACAATTTCCTCAACATGGACCCAAGCTCAGCTGTGCCTGGCGAAGTCCTTCGAGGTCTGGCTCGATTCAAAGCCGTCGATTTTAGGATGACTTGCCAGTTTCAAATGGTAGAAACCTTCGGAATGTGAATCCCAAGTCCTCACAAGATAACTAGGATGGGAAACCTCTTCTGGCATAAAGAAACTAGTCGGCTCCATCGGTCAGTGTGTTTGACAGGTTGGGGGTTGGATCATCTATAAACTTTCCTCCCAACCCTTACAGTAGGTACAATGAGCATAGCGAGGCTCATCCAAAAGGAAGAAAGGACCCAAAGTTTGTCCATGTGAGGTTTGAAGATGAAAAAAATGAACTAGAGTGCGATTCGGATGACGATGACGAGAATCTCATGTTTTCCATAGAACTAAAGGCTAGGGAGCTCCCCATCAGGTTTAAAATGCACTCTACGGAGAAGTATAACAGAATAGGTGATTCTACGGATCACATCAACGTATATAAGATGAGGCTCCAAGGTAATATCCCAGTAGTGAAATGCATGAATTTCCATACTACCCTCGCATCTGATGCGAAGAGGTAGTACAACAAGCTGAAGTCAATGAGCATGAAGAGCTGGCCCCAACTCAAGCGGGAGTTTATCAATGCTTTCATTGGCAACCAGACAATGATAGTCGATATCGCCTAGCTCCATGATATTCGGCAATAGGAAGGAGAGTCGGTGAAGAGCTATTTCAAGAGGTTCAGCAGTGTCATCAACAAAATCAAGAACGTCACTGATGACAAAGCTCTAGATGCACTAGTGACCGGGCTTCACACGCGTACCCTTTTTTGGAGAGATGTCCAAAATAGCTAGCCCAAAACCTATACTCAGCTGGTGGGCTTGATCCATTGAGATATCCTGTCTGAAGAGACAATCATGAACAGAAAATGGCAGAAAGAGAAAATGAGGACAGTTATCGCATGGAGGGACGGCGTTCTCCTAAGCCCCGCATTAACCACTTTTGAAGAAGACGGAGACGATCCCGACCCTCCATACTGGGCCACCAATAGCGATTCTCCAGTCAATGTTCCTCTACCCAAGTTCTATAGCATACATAGGATCCATGTGCATAATACAGAAGATTACCCCGACATACGAGATCTGATCAACCGAGAAAATCAAGGACAATGAAAGGAGAACTAGCTAGCCCGAGGGTGTCAGAGACTGCCCAATCAAGGGTGAAGACCTCCACCTCGTCGCTAGGACGATGGACCTCGCCACAACGACGGTGAGAATGGCAGAAACATAGATCTGGCAAGGGTGGATGAACCCTCGAGACCCCCTCCATCCGGTTCGCAAAATCAACACTATCATTTATGGGCCCTATTTTGGAGGCCATGTGATAAATTCACAGTGAAACTATGTGAAGGCAACAAGAGAAGAGCCGGTAGAAAGTTGGTAAGTTTACAGACATCGATCAAGGGCCCCACAGATCACGTTCATAGAGAAGGATGAAGCCGATATCCATTATCCGTATTGCGATGCCTTGGTAGTTTATGCCGTTGTAGCCAAGAACGGGCTAGGACAAATGTTGGTCGATGATGGCAGTGTTGTGAACATCTTGTTTGGCAGCACCTTCAACCAAATGGACGTAGATCACGAACTGATAGCCATTTCAGAACCATTATTTGGCTTCACGGGAGATAGCTTCATACCACAAGGAAAAATAACCCTCGTGGTGCACTTCGGAGAGCCCCCGTGTCATTTAAAAAAATTCATGGAGTTATTGGTGGTCGATACCCGCTCCGCCTATAACAGAGTCCTCGGTAGGCCCTCGCTCAAGGACCTGCAGACGGTCACCTTAATCCATCACTTGGCAATGAAGTTTCCAGTGCCAGGTGGAGTCGCCAAATTTCATAGTAACCAGACAGAGGGGAGGACGTGCTACATGAACGGGCTTTGAAAAGTAGCAAAATGCAAAGACGATCTCTCCGTAGTGATGACAATATAAACAGAGCTGATAGATATCGACCTCGAAAAGACAGGGGAGGATATGGTATAGGATGAGGGCCTGGAACCTCGAATTATAGGCTCAAATCCCTACCCTCACCTACAGAAGAGCTGGAAGCGTTTCCTATAAGCCTTTCAAAACATATCCAGCTGCAAGTAGGACATGAACTAAACGAATGGATGAAGGAAGAACTGAAACAGTTTCTGCGTGAGAATGTCGATGTCTTCGCGTGGAAACATAGTGACATGGTGGGGATAGATCTTTCTGTGGCTTGCCACGTCTTGAAAGTGGATCCTAAGATACCTCCCAAGATACAGAAGAGAAGTGATGTCAAATTTTAATTAACTCGCAAGTGTACGAATCTATTGGAGTATAGAAATGTAATAACGAGGTCGATCCCACAAAGACTGCTATGAGGAAGGTATAATTTAATCCAAATTAACTATTATTCTATGCTAGTTGAGTTGAAGAGATTTTTGTTAAAAGAGTTTAACTTTAAGAAAACTAATTAAATAAGCTAAATAAATGAATTGAGAATTCAAGTTGTGTAAAACACCAAGATTTCGGAATTCACCATTGTCTAACTTAGCAATTATCCAATTATTAATTAATTCCCAAAAACACACGACAACCCGAAATCAATCTATTGTCGTCCCGAAAGATTTATCAATTAAGTCCAGAAGAAGAAAATCAAATATAGGCTCCCCTTATGCTTCAAACATAAACTACTTAAACATTTTTCGTATCAAGCTCAATTGAAAGAAGACAAAGAATCAAAGAATCTCTAAGCATTCTATGTATCCCAATTCGAATAAAAGATGATGAAAAATCAAAAGCAATTAATAGAACATATTTACGCATCAAGCATGGATTAATTAAACCAATATCTAACTATCAAAAATACATGATATTTAAGATGAAAGAGATTTTGTTTAATTAATCTAACAAAAACGAACCATGAACATTAAAGCTCTAAAAGGAATTAAACGAATAACGAAATAATCACTTAATTAAAACAAGGTTTCATCGTCTACCTTGGCTAAAGAAAATTAGAAGAACATGATTAATCTAGAAAAACAAGAATTAATAAAACCCGACATGGATCTTAGGAGAAGAAATCTTCGAAGAGGTCTTGATCGTTAAAGAGTTGTCTTCTCTTGTTCTCTTCCGTATTCTCTTGATTCCGCTCCCAAAAATCCAACCCATGATATGAGAATATATTTCATATTTATACTACCCTAATTGTGCCCCAGAATATCCCAAAAGATTACAAAATTCGTGGGCCAAAAGTTTACCTAACTAGCTTAGAACTAAAAAGGAAAGAAAATAAGAAATTAAAAACGCAGACAAAAATAAGCCTGGGCGATCGCCCAGGAGGCGTGTTTGGTCTCTGCTTCTGGTTGGCCACGCTGGGCGATCGCCCAGCTTGTTGCTTTTGTTCTTTTACAGTTCAGTCCTTTTTGTTTCAACGGTCACCACTTTGGTCCTTCAACTTTAGGTTGAGTGTAATTGAGTCTTCGAACTTATGAAATGTTTTCTAATTTATTGCTCTTTTCGCCCAATCTTCTCCAATTGTTCACAAACGCGTCCAAAACTGAAATAGAACAATAATCAACTAGATTAAGTATAAAATCAACTATATGACGGCATAAATGATTAATTCAAATGTCAAAATAAGTGCATAAAACGCACTTATCAAGAAGACCTTTTGAGCACCAAAAGATATGGTGCCTTGAAAGAAGAAGTTGATAAACTATTGGCCAACGGGTTCATCAAAGAAGCAGTCTATACCTAGTGGGTATACAATCTCGTATTGGTAAACAAAAATAACCACAAGTGGAGAGTATGTATAGATTTCTCTGACTTGAACCAGGCCTGCTCCAAAGACAGCTTCCCGCTGTCCCGCATCGACCAGCTGGTTGATGTAACCGTCGGACATAAGCTATTTAGGTTTATGGATGCCTACTCCGGTTACAACCAGATCCCGATGTTCGTAGAAGACAAGGAGCACACCTCGTTCATTACAAACCTTGGATTGTATTGCTATAGGATGATGTCCTTCAATCTGAAAAATGTCGGAGCTACATATCAGCAGCTAGTAAACTACATGTTCTCAGACCAGATTAAAAACACAATGGAGGTTTATGTCGATAACATGCTCATAAAGAGCATGAATGTCGAAGACCACATTAGACACTTGAGAGATATGTTCATAATTCTTTGCAAATACCAAATGAAGCTCAATCCTCTGAAATGCGCTTTTGGAGTTGCGTCTGGAAAGTTCTTGGGCTACATGGTGAATCAATGTGAGATAGAGGCCAACCCTGAAGAGATCAAAGTGCTCGTCGATATGCGAATGACATCCTCCTCCAAAGAGGTCCAAAGCCTCATATGAAGATTGGCGGCCTTGAACCGATTCATATCGAAGACAACCGACTGTTGCCATCCCTTCTTCTAGACCATCAAAGGAGAAAAATGGTTTAAATGGACTAAGAAATGGGAGAATGCCTTTTGAGAGCTCAATATCCTCCTCAGAAAGGCTCAACTGCTTTCAAAGCTAAAAAACGAGAAGACATTGCTCATTTACCTCGCAGTATCTGTAAAGGATGTGAGTTTAATCCTAATTCACGAGGAAGGCCCGACACAGCTCATTGTCTACTATGTAAGCAAGACATTGCATGACCCAGAGACGAGGTACCCAAATATGGAGAAGCTCGCCTTATCTTTGATAATTGCATCCATTAAGCTCCGACCATACTTCCAGGCACACAGCATAGATGTCCTGGAGAATCTTTCTCTAAGACACATTCTCCACAAGCTAGATACCTCTAGAAAATTGATGAAATGGTCGATCGAACTTAGCCAATTCGACATTTTTTACAAGTTGAGACCTTCTATAAAGGGACGAGTTTGAGCAGATTTTATGGCCAAATTCACCCATATCCCAGAAGGTTTACTCGAAGCCAAGCCTTAGAAGGTACCAATATGGAAATTGTATATTGATGAATCTTCAGACGAAGCCAGAGCTGGAGCTGGGATCCTGTTGATCAATCCCGACGACCATAATCTCAACTGTACACTTTGCCTGGAGTTTAAAGTCTCAAACAATACTTTCGAATACGAGGCACTCCTACCAGACTTGAGGCTAGCACAAGAGATGAAGGCAAGAAAAATCCAGATCTACAATGACTCGCAGCTGGTGGTTAGTCAAGTCAATGAGACTGTCACAGCACGCGAACAATCTATGGTGGCCTACCTGAAGAAAGCCAAAGATCTCTTATCCCACTTCGAGAAATTCGAGTTACTTCAAATTCCTAGGATTGAGAATGGCTATGCTGATGATCTTTCAAAGTTGACGAATAGGAAATACTCTGACTTGATGAAGGCCATCCCAGTTGAAAAGCTTAGTTGACCATCTGTTGACGAGGCTCTGCCACAAAATACCATGATGATCAACGAATCTCCCAAGTGGATGAAGGAGATCGTCGCATACTTGACCGATCAAGTCTTGCCAGATAACAAGGACGAAGCCTAAAATCTCTATAAGAGGGCAACAAAGTTCTTCCTACAAGATAGGATCTTGTACAAAAGGGATTTTAGCCACCTACTCATGCGCTGCATTTTTGAAGATGAAGCTAATTATGTGATAAAGAAAATATATGAAGAAGTATGCGGTAATCACTCAGGTGGAATGGCCCTAGTGCAGAAAGCTCTAAAACAAAGATACTACTAGCCGACTATGAAGAAGGACCTACACGCCTATTTAAAGAAATACGACGAGTGCCAGAGATTCACCATTGTGCCAAAGCTCTCAACAAAGCTCCCAGTTCAAAACCTCACCCCAGTCACCAATCCATGGCCTTTCACTAAATGAAAGGATCGAATTCATAGGTCCCCTTCTTACTATAAGGGGTGGTGTCAAATTCGCGGTTGTAGCGGTGGACTACTTCACCAAATGGTACGAGGCTGAGCCTTTGGCCAAAATCATGAAGGAGAATACGTAGAAGTTTTTGGAAGAATATCATTTGTTGTTTTGGGATACCTCACTCCCTTGTGTTAGACAATGGTACGCAATTCGCTAGAAAGAAGTTTAACTCGAACTGCGAATAGGTCGGCATTCAGAGCGATTTCTTCACTCCCTACTACCCCCTAGTCCAATGGCCAAGTGGAGACCGACAACAAAATTATTAAGCAAACATTGAAAAGAAAGTTGGAGTCTGCTAAATAATGATGGGCCGAAGAACTACCCGAGATCCTATGGTCGTATCGGACTATCTCCCGAATGGCAACTGGCGAAACCTCTTTCGCTATGACATATGGACCGGAGGCAATGATTCTCATTGAAGTAGAAATGTCATTCCCTAGACACTTACATTTCGACAAAGTGGCCAATGAGGATCTATGTCAGGCGAACTTTGATTTGCAGGAAGATAGACATGCAGACTCGCAACTTTGCCTTGCAGTTTACCAAATAAAGATGGCTAGGTATTACAACTCAAAGGTTAGAAACATGACTTTCTTCATCAACGACTTCATCCTCAAAAAGGTTTTTCTAGCTAATAGAGAAGTGGGAGCCGAAACCCTTGGACCAACCTGAAAAGGGCCTTACAAGATCATTGAAGAGGTTCAACCCAGAACCTACAGATTAGAAGACTCAAAAGGAAAAGAGACAAAGCACCCCTGAAACATCACTCATCTTCACCCGTACTACCAATAGGTTTCGTTTTCGTTTTAAGGCCAGATTCCAATCCTGCAGAACTTTGTGAAAAAAGGGCCAGATTTTAATAAGGCCTCCACGTTAGTAATGTGGTCTTATCTTGATCTTCAAGTGTTATTGGGATATGATTATATCTTGAGTATCTATCTAGAAAGCAATAATAGGAGTATTCAGCCAATTGCTCGAACATTTGATCAATAAATGGAAGGAAAAAAGTGATCATTCCTAGTAGCTGTGTTGAGTTTACGGTAGTCAATGCAAACTCTCCATCCCCGTGATTGTTCTGGTTGGAATCAATTCATTTCATTCTGAACTACTGTGATACCACTCTTCTTTGGCACTACCTGAACTGGGCTCACCCATGCATTATTTGAGATTTGATGGATAATCCCTACATTCATTAGCTTCATAACCTCTACTCTGACCACTTCTTTCATATTAGGATTCAACCTCCTCTGACTATCAACACTTGGTTTAAAATGAGGATTTTATGCATGCAAAGTGTAGGGCTGATGCCCTTGATGTCAGCAATAGACCACCCAATAGCTGTCTTGTGTTCTCGGAGCACTCGGAGTAGTTTTTCCTCTTCAAACTCATTAATAGAATTAGTAATTATCACAAGCAGTGTAGGAGATTCTCCTAAGTAAGCATAACGGAGATGAGATGGCAACTGCTTGAACTCTATTTTTGGAGGCTGCTGAACAGAAGGGAAAGGCTTTGTAGAACCCGTGCCCAACTCCTCAAAGTGTGGTCTGCAAATATATAGAGGATTAGCTTCAAGATATCTTGTGCACATCTGAATCTTACCAGAATCAGTGTGAGTGGATTGAGAATGCACAATACAGGCCTACAATGAATCTGATGGACTGTTCAATTGAAAAGTGTCATGAACTGCATTGTCAACCACATCAATTTTGAAGCAACTATCTGACTCGGTTGGATATTTGATTGCCTTGAAGACATCAAACTTGACCTGCTCTTCACTAAGCCTCAGAATCAGCTGGCCTTTTTGTACATCATTTAGAGCTGTACCAGTAGCTAAAAATTGTCAGTCCAGAAGAAGTGGCACATCTCTATCTTACTCCATGTCAAGAATTATGAAATCAGCTGGAAATATAAATTTGTCCACTTTTACCAAAAGATCTTCAACAATTCTTCTTGGATGTTTGATACTGGCACCTAAATCACACAAAGCTTTTTCAAAACAAAAATCTTCAATGTTGCAGGATATTGTAAAACTCCCTAGATATTTTAGTTTAGGAGGTAGCTTATTTTGTAAAATAGCACTACATTTTTATGTCAACGTCACAGTTTCATGTTCTTCCATCTTGCGTTTATTTTGAAAAATGTTTTTCATAAACTTTGCATAACTGGGCATCTGTGCAAGTGCGTCTGCAAAAGAGATGTTGATATGTTACTTCTTGAAGATCTCAAGAAATTTTGCAAACTGCTTGTCTAACTTATGCTTTTAGTCTCTCTATTTGCTTACAGTGGCAGCGTGTCATCAGCAAATTGCCTCAAGCGAAACTTGGTTTTCTCTTACCATACCAAGTATTGTACAAGAGAGAAGTGACTTTAAAAAATTCCCTCTTCATGTCCATGGGCACTGCGATCCATTCGTGAAAGTAAGAGAAAATCCATTAGGAATATTATGTAAAAGCTTCATTGTGAGACCGGGACAACAGAACATAGTGGCCCTAAAATACCTTTTGTGCTATCTTGAAGGCCTTCATGTCATTCTCATGTTTGTGATCCCTATTTTCTCGGAGAGAGTGAGCACTCTCCGAATCCAAGTCTATCTGCAAATTAGTCCCAAGTCTAATAAAGGAAACCTCTACGAAAAATAGCTCAACGCCAGGTTAATAAAAAACATACTATCTTTTTAAAATTTGATATGAAGTTAGGATTTTGAAAATTTTAAATTGCTGAGTCCGATAGGTATAAAACTGCTTTTAATGTACCATTTGGATAATATGAGTGAAAAGTAATATCTTTCGGCTTAAAAAACGCTCTATTAGAATTCTGAAAAATTGTGAACGATATATTTATTCATTATCAAATGTTTTTTATTGTTTATATATATATCCTTACAATAATATAAGAGCCTTAAATTTGTTACTATTCATTTTTTCGTCTAATACGCCGTCGTTTTATAGAGTTTTATTACCTACTTCAGTCACCACTTTCTACCTTTTTACTCTACTTTTTCTGAAGCTACTGTTTCGGAGCTTAGACTTTAGCCGTCTTCATTGTCTTTCCATACTTTTTCCATACTTTCCATTGGAGCTTATATTAAATTCATGGAGCTAAGAATTTTGATGCAGGGTATTGAATTCTTAAATTAAATTAAAGCAAAAGAAGATCACATCAAAATATTCATTTCTTATTTCAGAAATAAAAATCCGGAAGAACCTCAAAATGTAATGTGCAATTAAACAAAATAATATGCAAAAAGGAAAATATAACAATGCAGTCGAATTGGGTCTGTGATTCTCGTGAAACAATTCAAGCAAATCGGATAAGAACTACTTGTCCGGCCAAAAATGCTTGCATATATGAATTTTGCATATGTATGGAGGAATTGGAGAATGTGGATAAAGGGTGGAAGAATATATATATATATATATATATATATATATATATCTGGATGGATCAGAGGAAGAATGGCTAATTTTTGACTTGTAACTCGAATATCAAAGAATAAAAACTTGGAAGATGCTTCAGTGGAACGATGGGTTACCCTTGAACACCATAAACAATGGTCAATACTGGATTCCAACCCTTTCCCAAATTTTTATTGGACCAACACAGTTTTCATGTCACCTTTGTTCTAAGACTTTTAACAGATTCAATAACCTGCAGGTAAATTTACTCATGAACATTTACGTCCTATTCTGGGTTGAGACCCTCATTTTTATTTTGTCATCTTGCATAACAGAGCACCATTAGATCAAATTCTAGAAGCATTGAATTTGTTATCTAACGACATAAATTTCTACTGGGGAATCACATATTCAACTCATGAGAACTTTATTATTCTTTTTTGCTTGTTTTTGAAGTCAAGACATGAGGTTTTAATCTTTTATTTTACAGCTAACTTACGCACGTTTTTGTTAATGATTCCTACGGTGTTCCCTTTCCAAGGACAACCACAAAACATGTTTGGAACAAATCACTTCCTACGTTGTTCTCTTAGCAATTAAAACTCTAACCCAATTGTAATTTAAGTAGCCAAAATTTGATTTGATCAATCGTGGTTGCCGAGTAGTTAGGCAACCACGCTGGTTGCCGAGCTACTCGACAACCAATCGTGGTTGCCGAGCTACTCGGCAACCAGCGTGTAAACTTTGAATACTATTTGCTTCTGCATCAAAATTTTCCCATTAATCTGAAGGATATGCCATAATTCATAGCGGTGATACTCCTCAATGCACGAAGAACGGTTTGTCAACACAGAAGAGTTCGAAAAGGTGCATAGAAATGCCAAGCAAAATTTTATTTCAGAAAAGAGGAATTCTATTCGCCCGAACGTATTTCAACTTTTCCCTATTTCCATATTTGTATTTAAAAATTTTCCAATTTTCATCTATATTTTTTTTTAACTCTGAGTTATTGTTATTTTAGGTTTGTTTGCATATGAGATGTGTACTCGACAACGTTGTGTTAAAAAAATTCCAAACACATTGCAACAAAAAAAATTTTTAAACACAATGTTGTCGAGTTACTCGGTAACATTGTGTAAAAATAAAAAAAATTCCCAAACACTCGGCAACCAAAAATGGTTCATATAAAGCTGAGATCAACCCTGCAATTGGAACAGAAAACACCACTCTGATTAATAAACGAAATCAATTGAAGCTCAGACTTTTTAAAAAATACAGTAAGAAGAATGAATCAATAACCAAAAATCAAAACTTTTTCCATGCTTCAATCATTTATACATACACCAGATGTACAAGCAAAATTACATACATATGCATGCATAAACACATAAGCTGAGAATAAAACTCACGGGAGAAATTGGAAAAACAATTCAAATTTGAGGTCTGAATAAGTGATAAATTAAATTAGATCCCACATCTGAAACTCAAAGCTGTGAATTTTCTCAGGACAAGTAATTCTTCTACCCTCCAAAATTGCCCAAATTTCAGCAAATCAAGTCAATTTATTTCTCCTCGAAATGCAGAGAATTAGTGCAGAATTCAAGCCAAAACACGAATATAAACTCTTGCTTTCAAAAAATCACTTAACCGGTTTCTGATTCAAATTTTGCTTCTGAAAAATGATGAAGTAAGAATTCTAGAAGAAATAAGTACTTTTTCCAAAATCACTTTTCAAAATCCTTGAAATCTAAGTTTTTCTCCAAGGCAAACGAAAATTCTAGACATACAAAACAGGAGAGAGGGGGAGGGAAATCGACCGTGGAGGTATATGAAAGGGTAATATACCTCCACCGAGTATCTCGGCAACCAAAAATGGTTACCGAGCACGCGGTTGCCAAGCACCTCGGCAACTACACTGGTAAGATTAAAACCAGCCCCTGACAGTGTCTCGTCATTAAAGGTGGAATAAGAAAGTCCCTATTATCCAAATCGAAAGTTTCATCATTCTACTATATTACCAACCTGGAAAAATCTCATGTTCTCTTTGCTTTAAAATTAGTGTAAAATGCTTCCAAGTGTGAAACGATACTAGGATTGCGAAAACTTCAAAACCAATTACCAGATTGCAACCAAATATGCATCATTTGGGTTTGGGGTTGGGGTTGGGGGGTGGGAGTGGGGTGGGGTGGAAGATCTATGAACTAATGAATTTCAAAACTACCTTGAAAAATTTGGTACCATTCTTTAAGCAAGAAATCAGCACCAGAGACAAGGATTTGCAAGATATTCTGCATAAAATTAAAGGAAAATAAAAACTAAAGGCTTGTGCAGAAAGAAGCATGGAAATGATTGATTTACAGCAAAAATAGACAGCAAAAATGGAAGATTTTTAAATCTTAAAATCTGCTAAAATGAAATTCAACCAAAAGCCCCCAAATCCATCATTTACATTGAAGATCAAACAGAATTTTTCCATCAAAACCCACATCTATAAACAGAAAATTTAGCCATCAACATAAGAAAAAAAAACATGCACGTGAAACATGAAACATGAGAGCAGAACAAAGCATGGAAATAATTGCATTACAGCAAAATTAGACAACAATTATGGAAGATTCTTAAATCTTAAAATGTGCTAAAATCAAATTCAACTAAAAGCCACAATTCATTCATTCAAGATCAAACAGAACTTTTCCATCAAAATCCACATCCTTAAATAGGAAATTTAGCCATCAACATATGAAAAAGAAAATGCACGTGAAAAATGTAGAGTCCCTCTCTACCTCTTAAACAGAGACTCAGAAACCTCAAGCAAAAGAACCAAAGAGAAAACAGAAACACTGAATCAATAGGAAAATAGGGACAGAATGAAGGGAAAAGAGAAAAAAAGTAATAAAGGGGACACACTAGGAAGAGAAATGAAAGAGATTTGCTCGTGATGGTGGAGAGAACAAGCTTAGTAAACCCAAATATATACACCAACTAGCGTGGTTGCCGTGCTACTCGGCAACCAACACGGTTACCGAGTAGCTCGCCAACCGTTGGTTGCCGTTTTTGATATGATAGGATTTCAAGAAAATTGTGAGAGAAAAAAGGGATATTGTTTTGTGGACTTCGATGCTTGAAGTTAAACTATGTATAAGTAATTGTAACTTCTATTTGCCTTCCTTATACAAGAAGGCTAAGGTAATAAGAATCCCAAGTGCGAGTTTTGCATTTTACTATACGATGCAATAGAGATTTTTATTATAAATGTAAAGAGAAACAGAGGAAAACTAGAGAGAGAGAGAGAGAGAGAATGCGTTGACAGGAATGAATTTCATTAATAACCAGGGTCCTCTATTTATAGAGGTTTCTAGGAGCATAATAGTCATTTACATTTATATTATATAATATTATATAATATTATAACACTCATCCTTAAATGACTATCCGTTCAACAATTACAAAATGTGTACAGTTAACTTGGAGTATTGTGATACTGCCTCGTTAAAACCTTGCCAGAAAAATCCAGTGGGATAAAAACTGGACCAAGGAAAAAGAGTACAGCTACTCCTCCTTATATTGATCACTGAATATCTATAAGTCGACACATCCCAATCTCATATACCAATTTCTTGAATGTAGATGTCGGTAATGCCTTGGTGAATAAGTCTGCCATATTATCATTTGAGCAAATTTGTTGAATATTTATGTCACCATTTTTCTGAAGTTCGTGGGTATAGAAAAATTTTGGAGAAATATGTTTTGTTCTATCCCCTTTGATGTAGCCTCCTTTGGGTTGTACAATACAAGCTGCATTATCTTCATACAGTATTGTTGGACTCTCTTTTGTTGAAGGTAATCCGCAAGATGCTTGTGTATGATGGGTCATATTTCTCAGCCACACACATTCTCTACTTGCTTCATGGATTACAATAATTTCAGAATGATTTGAGGATGTTGCTGTTAGGGTTTGCTTTACAGATCGCCAAGATATAGCTGTTCCTCCACGTGTAAACACATATCCTGTTTGTGATCTTTCTTTGTGTGGATCAGAGAGATAACCTACATCTGCATATCCCACTAAAGAACACCCAGGTTTTTGTGAGTAAAATAATCCCATATCTATAGTTCCTTTCAGGTAACGAAGGATATGTTTAACACCATTCCAATGTCTTTGAGTTGGCTCAGAACTATATCTTGCAAGTAGATTTACAGAAAAAGCTATATCTGGTCGAGTGCAATTTGCAAGATAAGATAATGCTCCAATTGCACTAAGGTATGGTACTTCAGGACTAAGAATATTTTCTCCATCTTCAAGTGGGTGAAAGATATCCTTTTTCACATCAAGTGAGCGAACGACCATAGGAGATGCTAGTGGATGCGCTTTATCAATATTAAAGCGTTTCAATACTTTTTCTATATATGATGATTGATGAACAAATAATTCTTCTTGGAAATGTTCAATTTGCAAACCGATACAGAATTTGGTTTTTCCCAAATCTTTCATCTCAAATTCATTTTTCAAATACTCAGCAATTTTGTGGATCTCTTCAGGAGTGCCGACAATGTTTAAGTCATCAACATAAATTGCTACAATTGCAAATCCAATATTTGTTTTCTTTATGAAAATACATGGACAGATATCATCATTTTTATAGCCTTCTTTCAATAAATATCCGCTAAGACGATTATACCACATACGTCCTGATTGTTTTAATCTATATAATGATCTTTGCAATTTGATTGAGAACATTTCCCTTTTGCATGAATTATGTGCTTCTGGTACTTTCAGTCTTTCAGGAACTTTCATTTATATATCACTATCAAGTGAACCATACAGATAGGCAGTTACTACATCCATGAGGTGCATATCAAGCCTTTGTGATACAGCTAAACTGATTAAAAATCTGAATGTTATTGTATCCATTACGGGAGAATATGTTTCATCATAATCGATTCCAGGTCTTTGTGAGAAACCTTGTGCTACAAGTCGAGCTTTGTATCGAGTAATTTCATTGTTTTCATTTCGTTTTCTTAGAAATACCCACTTGTATCCTACAGGGATAACATTTTCAGGGTTTCGGACTACAGGTCCAAATACTTTACGTTTTTCCAAAGAATTTAATTCTGCCTGTATGGCTTCTTTCCATTTTTGCCAATCATTTCTATTTTGACAGTCTCGTACGGAATGTGGTTCAGGATCTTTACTTTGAACAATATCAAGAGCTATGTTAAAAGCAAAAATATTGTCCATAACAATATCCTTTCGTTCCCATAATTTATGAGATAACAAATAATTTATTGAAATCTCATGATTTTCGGACACTTGGTTCTTCCGGAACCATATTTTCAGGATTTGATTTATCAACCTCTTTAGGTTGGTTTTTCTCTTGTACTTTTCTTTTTCGAGGTACCAAGTCTTTAGCACCAACAGGTCGGCCACATTTTTGGTTTATTTGTGGGTCACTTGCTACCACAGATTGTCCTACAGGAACATCTATTTTTGCTGGAGTATTTGCTGCTGGGATATATGACTTTGTTACTTTTCTTGTATCAACAAATGCATCAGGCAATTAATTTGCAACATTTTGCAGGTGAATGATCTTTTCAACTTCTTGTTCACATTGATTACTTCGGGAATCAAAGTGAGATAATGTTGGTTCATTCCAACAAATTTTACGTTGTTCTTGAGAATGTAGCTTTACTACTCCCAAAGTTGAAAATTTTGTTTCATCAAAATGACAATCTGCAAATCGTGCAGTAAATAGATCACCTGTTAAAGGTTCAAGATACCTTATGATAGAGGGTGAGTCAAATCCCACATAAATTCCAAGTTTTCGCTGGAGAACCATTTTAGTACGCTGTGGTGGTGAGATTGGTACTTGGACTGCACAACCGAATACTCGTAAATGAGAAATATTAGGTTCTTGACCAAGTGCAAGTTGTAAAGGTGAATACTGATGATAAGCAGTTGGTCTTATACGAACCAATGGTGCAGCATGTAATATAGTATGACCCCAAACAGAAATTGGGAGTTTTGTCCTCATAAGTAATGGACTGGCAATAAACTGCAGACGTTTAATAAATGATTTTGCTAAGCCATTTTGTGTATGTACATGCGCAACTAAGTGTTCAATGTCAATTCCAATTGACATACAGTAATCATCAAATGCTTGGGATCTAAATTCACCAGCATTATCAAGACGAATTTTCTTGATTGAGTATTCAGGAAATTGAGCTTGCAATTTTATGATTTGAGCAAGTAATCTATCAAAAGAGGCATTTCTTGTTGAAAGCAAACAAACATGGGACCATCTTGTTTATGCATCGATCAAAACCATAAAATATCGAAATGGTCCACATGTGGGTGTATCGGCCCACATATATCTCCATGAATTCTTTCCAAGAAAGTAAGAGATTCAAAATTAACCTTTATAGATGAAGGTTTAATGACTAACTTGCCTTGTGAACAAGCAACACATAAATAATTATCAGGTAAAAGAATCTTCTGGTTCTTTAAATTATGTCCATGTGAATTATTAATTATTCGTCGCATCATTGTAGCTCCCGGATGTCCAAGTCTATCATGCCAAAGTATTAAACTTTTGGGAATGAACTTCTGGTTCATAACAGTATTTATTTCAATTGTTTTCATAACTGTATAATATATCCCATAAGGTAGTGCTGGGAGTTTTTCATGTATCCGCTTCTGGCCAGATACAAAAGAAGTTATGCAAAGATATTCAACACCGTTTTTTTCCATTGTCTCAATGTGGTATTCATTGCAGCAGATATCTCTGAAACATATCAAATTTCTTTGAGATTAACTAGAATAAAGTGCATCATTAATATATAATTTTGTATTATTTGATAAAATAATACAAGCTCTACCAGAGCCTTCAATGATATTCGATTTACCTGCTATCAGGATAACTTTATTTTCTATGATCATTAAGTCTAGAAAATACTTTTTGTCCTGAAGAATGGTATGCGAAGCTACACTATCGGCTAAACAAATATCTTGATAATTCATCCTGAATTTGTAATCAAATAGATCTTTTTAGGAATGAAGTATACAACAAAAAAAGAATTTAAAACATAAAGAAATACTTTGATTAACATCGAAATAGATCACTAATACAAGTCTTTTAAACAAAACAACAAAATAAATTGTAACATAAATTTGTCAAAACAAGACTGTATAATAAACTAATCAATATTATTCTCAACATGATCAGTAATGCCATTAGTGACAAAATCAGAGACATCTAAGTGAATTACATCAGTTGAATAATCAACAAAATTTGTCTCAATTGAGCCTTTTCCTTTGATTGATTGTTGGTAAAGATCCACAAGATGTTTTGCCGTACGAAAGGTACGAGACCAATGCCCTTTCATTCCACATCTATAGCAACTTTCTTCGTGCTTCTTTATGAATGTGATAGGTTTCTTAAAGTTGCTATTCTGTTGCTGATAGTGTTACTTATCACCTTGTCCACGATAGTGACCACGTCCATTTCCACGTCCAGAACCATACCCACGTCCAGAACTATATCCATGTCCACGTTCACGTCTGTGTCCGCATCCGCGTCCACGTCCATGTCTATGATATAATATTGCATTTGCTTCAAGCAATGTTGTGGAACCAGTTGGACGTAGCTCGTGATTTTTCATTAGCAATTCATTATTTTGTTCAGCAACTAAAAGGCAAGATATAAGTTCAGAGTACTTTTTAAAACCAAGCTCACGATATTGCTGCTGCAGGAGCACATTTGAGGCATGAAAAGTAGAAAATGTCTTTTCTAACATATCCTCTTCAATGAGCTTTTCTCCACATAGTTTTAATGTTGAAGATATCCTGAATAGTTCAGAATTGTACTCATTGATAGTTTTAAAATCTTGCAGACGAAGATGTATCCATTCATAATGGGCTTTGGGAAGGACAATTGTCCTTTGATGATCAAATCTCTCTTTGATATTTGTCCAAAGAGTTTGTGGATCTTTCACAGTGAGATACTCAATTTTCAATCCATCATGGAGATGGTGACGGAGGAAAATAAGTGCTTTTGCACGATCCTGCAGGGATTCTTTGTTTCCTTCTTTTATCGTTTCATCCAATCCTTTTGAGATAAGGTGGATGTCAGCGTCAAGTGTCCATAATAGATAATTTTTTCCTGATATGTCGAGGGCAACAAACTCAAGTTTTGTGATGTTGGCCATAGCTATATGATGAAAAAGAGAAAAATTAATTTTCAAAATAAGACGTATAAATAATAATCAAATTGATCAATATAAATGACAATAAAATTGAATGTCATTTGTAAGAAAATAATATTAATATAATTATTATTATTGAACTATATAAATTTGCTCTTTTAAATTAAATCGTACCATAAAGAGTAAATATGTAAGTGGCATATATAAGTTATTTAAAATATCACCATAGTATATAAATGATATACATGTGTGGATGTAAACATGATATATATAAAAAATACCATATTTGTAATGTTTATATGGCTATCATTTTAAATTTTAAGGCAAACCAACCGTTTTTTTTTTTTTTTAAATTATGCAAACTTCTTATGTTCACACACAGCAGCCGCAATTCAATTTCGAAGGAGTTGAAAAAAAAAATTTCTGACATATAAACTTTGCAAATGGTGAAAGGTGAATACTTGCATGCATGCCAACTGGAATCTCATTTCAAGGAAAGAAAGTATGCCTTTTTACTTCATATCATATAATAATAATAAAAAAAAAAACACATACACGTATTATACCCTATTGAATGATTAGATTCAAATAAATGCTTTATATAATATATTTAATTATACTTAATTACACATAAGCACGTTTAGAGATAAATCAACATGTACAAAATAACATAATTATATTTTGCTAGAGTAATTTAATTATTTAGGTGGTAAAACATTATATATAAGATAGTATATAATTAGAACCATCCTGTGAAATGATAGAATAATTTAGGAGGTATAACAATATATATGAGTATGGTAAATTTAAAAAAAAAAAAAATCCTAATGACGGAGCCATGGAGGCATAAGTAGCATAAGTAGTATGAGAAATAATTAGATCCATCCTAATGGCGATGCCATAGAAGAAAGAAAAACAGTATATAGAATAATTAGATCTATCCTAATGGCAATGCCATGGAGGACAAACATGAAATATTAGAACCATCCAAATGATAAAATCATGGAGGTATATGAAATATTTAGAACTAGTAGAACCAGCCTAAAATCATGCATTTAGGTGGTAGAACCAGCATTTAGGTAGTAAAATAAGATATACTTAGAACCCACCTTTGTCAATACAGTAGAGGAATATTTCTCACTTAATTTGGCTAGAGTCTTCGTGCTGATAACGTGTTATAAATGTAAAGAGAAACAGAGGAAAACTAGTGAGAGAATGTATTGAAATGAATGAATTTCATTAATAACCAGAGTCCTCTATTTATAGAGATTTTTAGGGGCATAATAGTCATTTACATTTATATTATATAATATTATATAATATTATAACAATTTTTAACTTTTTTTTTCTTTTTATATACTATCCAATTTATTTTTCTTTATTTGTTTTTATTTTACACATTTTCATTTAATTTTTTTCATTTTTTCTTATAAGAAAATTTGAATTTTTTTTATTTTTATTTTTATTTTTTATAATATTGTTGAGTTACTTGACAACATTGAATTTAAATTTTTTTTTTCTTTTTTTTGTGTGTTGTCGAGTAACTCGACAACATTGTAATTTGATTATTTTTTTTATTTTTTTATTTTTTAACACATGGGCATTGACCCATTTTCATTTTTTATTTTATTTTAGGAATAATTGTATGAAAGGTTCCTATCATTTCAAAATCGTTAGGAATATACCATAATATAAAAAAAAATAGCACCATACATCCCATGAAGAAAGGCTGGGACGAAGAAGAACTGGGATCTTGTTGAGAAGCGTAATAAGCATAAGCCTACTTCCTCTCTAGACAGGCTTGTTAAAGAGAGGTGATTTATGGTGTCGGTTTTCAGTATTTGGTTTTGCTATTGTATTACAACCAAGCTCACTAAATTGGTGTTATCTGTTATGCTGTTTGCCATTTAGTTACCCGATGCTCTAAGGGATCTTGTCCAATGAAAAAAATTAAAAAAAGACAAATGGAAAATCCCCCCCACACACACACACACACACCAAAAAAATTTGAGTTACTGTTCATTGGCGAGCAACTCGCCAATGAACAGCAAAAATACCCATTTCTTATTTCAGAAATAAAAATCAACCTCAAAATATAACGTGCAATTAAACAAAATAATATGCAAAAAGAAAAATAGTTTCACCTTTTAACAATGCAATTAAATTGGGTCTGTGATTCTCGTGAAAAAATTCAATCAGATAAGAACTACTTGGCCGGCAAAAATTGCTTGGAACTAAACATTTTTTCTGAAGTTTCGATAAGAAAAAAATTTTGTTAAGTGAAAAAAATTAGAAAAAGACAAAGGAAATGAAAAACCCACACATATGTATTACAAAAAAGAAAATTCTGAAAAAATTTCTTTTACATATATATTTTACTCGACAATAATTTTTTTTTCTTTTTTTTCTTTTCCTCTTACAATTTTATTATTTTTAATTAAGTTTAAATATAATAGTTGAAATTTGTTGGTTGTTGAGTTATATGGTGAAAAAAAATTAGAAAAATGGTAAAAAAAAAATTGCTAAATATTTGAAAAAAAATTCTTGTCAAATGAAAAAATTATAAAAAGACAAAGGAAATAGAAAAAAAATTTTTTTTTTTGCATGAACAGTAACTCGACACTATTCAACTCAAAAAAAAAAAAATAAAAATTTTGTATGTGGACTTTTCCATTTCTAATTTTTAATTTTTTTTTTTTCTTTTCCTCTAACAGTGTATAGATTATAACTAATTCACCTACAATTTTTATTTTTTTGCCATTGATCATCCTCAACATTTAAATTTTGTTGAAAGTCCAATTTGATCCTTTTTTTTCTTTTTGTGGGATTTTGTACTAAATTCTACAATATTTATTTATTTGTCTTAAATTCTACAATGTTATAATTAATACACGTGCAACGCACGGACTTAAAACTAGTGTATATATAAAGCCTTAATCTATTCTAATTCAGTAAAATAACACTTTATACATATTAACGTCTTCTACATTGTCATTAATAAAATGGTTTAGCCGTATTAGCAAAGTAGATAAAATTATTTGAACTAAAAATCAAATTTTTAGGACATGAAATTTTTGAGCAACTATTATCCCAATTAATAAGAGTACGGAATTTGCTGACAAATTTTCTAATGAAATTAAGAACAAAACCTCTTTACATGTGTCAATTATCCAACTGAATTATTATCAATATTCATAAAATTTGTGAACCTCTTTACAAAAGACTCAAAAAAAATTATGTAGCCTAGAGTGAAAAGTATATTAATATAGTTAGAAAGATAAAACAAATGTAATTATATTTACACTATATTATTTGTTAACCACATTCTATTTTAATTACAATGAAAGTCTCTAACTATTTCTTATTTTTGTATTTATGTCCCTAATTATTTTTATCACATTCTTATCGTCAATTTATTAATTTACACGTTTTATATTTGTTTTTAATGATGATTTCTGTCAAAAAAATTAATTACGAGTGCGTAAAAATATTTTTTTGTCACTCATATTTTTAAATAAGAAAAATAAATTATTACCACTAGATTTTGATAAGGCCTCCACGTCAGTAAAAGTCCAATAAATACCCAAGTTGGCCCTCGCTAAGGCCTTATAGGCCCAGCGAAAGCCCTCCAGATTTATAAAGGCTTCTAACATCAGGCAAGGGCCTCGTGAATATTCTTAAAGCCCAGCAGCATGTTAGCACTCACAAATTGGAACACAACGAAGCCCATGAGGCCTCGAATATTATGACTGATCCAGTGGGCCTCGCCAAGCTTCGAATCCCTCATAATACGCAGGCAACACAGTGTTCAAAAATGACCGGAGATATGCTTAAGGAAAGATCGTGTTTGATTGACACACGGATCCTCACAAGGAAACCAAATCTCAATCTTCTAAAGATTAGACAACGTGATTAATTCAAATAAAGACTGTAATCTAGGAAATTTTTTTGACAACCGATCATCTCTATCCCACAAGGAAGGAAAATTCGATCATATATCTAATTGATTGTTTTCCTAAATCAATTAGAACTCTTCTGCTATAAATACAACGTCTTTAGTTATTCTAAGGGATGCATTTTTACGCATTATTATCACCCCTAAATTCTGCTCAAATCTCTGCCTGCTTGTCACTCCCATATCCAATTATTTTCGTCCTCCATATATTGTTCCATATACCGACAGTTGACTTGATCGTTAGAGTACCAACAGTTGTCAGACCTTTTTTCTCCAATGATCTTGGTGCCTAACAGTCGTCCTAGTGTGTAGGTAACGTACAGGTCAGCAGAGGATTGACTGAAGATCTGTTGACACGTGGTTAGGTGCGGAATCCGACGTCAACAGATTGGCCGCTTGTGAAAAACGAAAAATGTTACACAACCTAAAACTTATGGTAAAAACGTATTTTCTACCAGGAAGAGCATAACAACTGAAAAGTCCATGGAAGAAAAAGTAGAGTCCCATCATACGGACCTGCGATAGGAAAGTGTTCAAGATCTCCAAAACATAACCCACCGCAAAAGGAGAAGACAGCGACAAAAGCAGACAGTTGAGCAGGAGAACCAGGACCTGAAGCTAGACAATGCCCGGATGAAGGCAGTGCTTGAACTGTTGGAGAACCAATCCCTCCAACATGGACTCAAGCGCATCATACTCGGCGAAGCCCTTCGAAGTCCGGCTCAATGGAAAGTCATCGATCTCAGGACGACCCACCAGTTTCAAACGGCAGGAACCCTCGAAACATTATCATGAAACCTTCATACGACAATCAAAATGAGAGACCTCCTCTGGCGTGTGGAAACTAGCCAGCTCCTGTTGCCAGCGTATTTGACAAGTTGGGGTTAGGATCTTCCATAACACCACCCCTACTGACGCACAACAGGCACAGTGAGCGCAGCGAGGCCCGCACGAAAAGGTAGAAGGATCTAAAACCTATCCACGCGAGGCTCGAAGGCAATAAGGAAAAGTTTGAATGCTATGAGGATAATGATGACGAGAACCTCCTATTTACCAATTACATGAAGGACATGGAGGTACCTACGAATTTTAGAATGCCTCTGATGGACAAATATAATGGGAGAGGCGACCCTATGGATCACATCAACATTTACAAGACGAAGCTCCAGGGTCACTCTCCAGCCGTGAAGTGTCAGAATTTCAACACCACGCTCACATCCGATGCGAATAGGTAGTACAATAAGCTGAAACTAGGAAGCAACAGGAGTTGGCCTTAGTTCAAAAGAGAGTTCGTCAATGCTTTCATTGGCAATTGTACTATGATAGCCGATATTGCCCAACTCCACGACATTCAACAGAAAGAAGGAGAAATCGTAAAAAGCTATTTCAAGAGGTTCAGTAATGTCATCAACAAGATCGAGACTGTGACTGATGACAAAGCTCTAGATGCATTGATGATTGGACTTCATATGCGCACCCATTTTTAAAGAGACGTCTAGAATAGCCAACCTAAGACTTACAGTCAGCTAGTGGACCTGATCCAACGAGAAATCTGATAAGAAGAGACGATCAAAAACATGGAGAAAGCTAAAAGAGATAGAGAAGATCGCTATCGAAGAGAAGGACGACGCTCTCTTGAACCCCGTTTTAGTCGCTTTCGAGAGAAGCAGTCTCCTCAACTGTAGAAAAACCAGTACATGAGGCTCAACCTGATGGAGGTGGTCCCTACCCCCTATCCCAGAACACCTGCAGTGGCCCTTTTACCGGTGGCCCCTCCATCCAAGTTCTGTTATATACACAGGACTAGGGTGCATAATATAAAATATTGTCCAGACGTGAAGAAACTAATCAAGCGCGGGAACCAAGGACAAGAAGAGAAAAATCGACTAGTACGGAGACATCGAGGGCCGCCCAATCAGAGGCAAAGGCCTCTGCCTCAGCGTCAGGACGATAGACCTCGCCACAATAATGGAAGGAATGACAGAAACAGAGACCTACCGAAGGCAGAAGGACCAACAGGAGCTCCTCCAGTTCAATAAATCAATACGATCATAGGAGGGCCCTATCTCAGAAGACACATGATGAACACGCGGTGAAACTACGGGAAGGCAGCAAAAGAAGCACCCGTGGAAAGTTGACAGGTTCACGAACACTGACCGAGAGCCCCTACAGATCTCGTTCACTAAGGAAGACGAGGCTAGCGTGTATTACTCCTACTGTGATGCCTTGGTGGTCCGTACCGTCGTCGCTAGAAACAGACTGGGACAGATATTGGTTGATGATGGGAGTGCCGTGAACATCTTATTCGGCAGTACCTTTGATCATATAGACATGGATCATGAACTGACAACCATCTCAGAACTATTATTCAGTTTCACGGGAGATAATCTCGTCCCACAAGGAAGGATCACCCTCACAGTAGACTTTGGAGAGCCCCTGTGTCATCTAAGAAAATTCATAGAATTCTTAGTGGTTGATACCCGCTCCACCTACCATGGAGTCCTTGGTAGACCCGCGCTCAAAGATCTGCAAGCGATTACATCCATCCATCACTTGATAATGAAGTTCCCGACGCCAGGAGGGATCGCCAAGATTTGCGGTAATCAGACATAGGCAAGGACCGGCTATATGAACACACTGCGAAAGGTAGCAAAGCGCGAAGATGTTATCCTGAAAGTAATGACTATACAAATAGAACTGATTGACGTTGACCCCAAAAAGGTAGACGAGGAAATGATACTGGATGGGGGCTTGGACCCTTAAATTATAGGCTCTGACTCTCTGGCCTCTCCGGCAGAGGAGCTAAAAGCATTTACAGTAAATCCCCCAGACCCAACCAAGATGTTGCAGGTGGGGCAAAAACTCAAGGAAAAGATGAAGGAAAAACTAAAGCAGTTTCTGCAAGAGAATATTGACATCTTTGCATGGAAACATAGTGACATGGTTGGGATTGATCCATCCATGGCATGCCATGCCTTAAAAGTAGATTTAGAAATACACCCCGATATACAAAAAAGGAGACCCTTGAGCATTGAGAGGTACTGCACATTGAAGGAGGAAGTACATAAGCTACTAGCCAATGGGTTCATTAGAGAGGCAGTCTACCCCCAATGGGTATCCAACCCCGTGCTGGTGAATAAGAACACCAAGAAGTGGATGGTGTACATAGACTTCTCAGACCTGAATCAAGCGTGCCACAAAGATAGCTTTCCATTGTCGCGCATCGACCAATTGGTCGATGCTACAGTTGGCCATAAGCTACTTATTTTCATGGATGCATACTCTGGTTACAACCAAATCCCGATGTTCGTAGGAGACGAGGAACACACCTCGTTCATTATGGACCGAGAATTCTACGAGTACAAGATGATGCCCTTTAGCCTAAAGAACGCGGGAGCCACATACCAACAGCTAGTAAACTGCATGTTCTCAGGACAGATTGGAAACATAATGGAAGTCTACGTCGATGACATGCTCGTGAAGAGTGTAAATGCCAAGGACCACATCGGACACTTGAGAGAGATGTTCGGAATCTTCCACAAGTATCGAATGAAGCTTAACCCCTTAAAGTATACCTTCGGAGTCTCATCAAAAAAGTTTTTCGGCTACATGGTGAACCAGCGCGGGATAGAGGCCAATCCTGAGAAAATCAAAGCACTCGTCGAGATGCAATCACCATCTTCTCCCAATGAAGTCTAGAACCTGACAGAAAGATTGGCGGCCCTGAACCGATTCATATCGAAGGCAACAGAAAACTGCCAGCACTTCTTCCAGACCATCAAAGGGAGAAGAGATTTGAGTGGACCAAGGAATACGATAAGGCCTTCTAGGAACTCAAGGTCCTCCTCGGAAAGGCCCCGTTGCTATCCAAGCCAAATAATAGAGAAACATTATTCATCTACCTCGCGGTGTCCGAAAAAGTGGTGAGCTCAATCTTGATCCGAGAAGAAGGCCCGACGCAACTTCAAGTCTATTATGTGAGCAAGGCCCTACAAGATGTAGAGATAAGATACCCGAACATGGAGAAGCTCGCATTGTCTCTAATTATCGCATCCTGAAAACTCCAGCCATACTTCTAGTCACATAGTATCGATGTCCTGATAAATCTCTCTCTAAGACAGATCCTCCAAAAGCTAAACACCTCAGAAAGACTGATGAAATAGTCGATCGAACTTAGCCAATTCGACATCTCCTACATACCAAGGCCCTCTATAAAAAGACAGGCTTTGGTAGACTTCATGGCTGAATTTGCCAACATCCCAAAAGGCTTGTTCGAAGCTAAACCACAAGAGGTACCAATATGGAAATTATATGTTGACGAATCCTCAGGTGAGGCCAGAGCTGGAGCCGGGATTCTACTAATCAGCCTTGATGGCCATAATCTCAACTGCGCGCTTTGCCTAAAGTTCAAAGCCTCAAACAAAACCTCCAAATATGAGGCGTTCCTAACATGCTTGAGGCTGACATAAGAGATGAAGACGAAGAAACTCCAGATCTACATTGATTCATAACTAGTGGTTAGCCAAGTCAACGGGACCTTCACGGCACGCAAGCAGTTTATGGTGGCATACTTGAAGAAGGCCAAAGATCTCCTATCCTACCTTGAGATATTTGAACTACTCTAGATCATACGAATCGAGAACGGTTATGCTGACGCCCTACCGAGGTTGGCAAGCAGTAAAGACTCCGACTTGATGAGGGCTATCCCAGTTGAGAAGCTCAGCCGACCGTCCACCGATGAGACTCTGCCACCAGATACCATGGTAATCTCCAGGTCTCCTAAATGGATGAAAGAAATCATCACCTACTTGACCAACCAAACTCTTCCGGACAACAAAGAGAAAGCGCGAAAGCTCCGTAGAAGGTCAGCAAAATTTGTCTTACAAGACAGAATCTTGTATAAAAGAGGTTATAGCCACTCCATCATGCGCTGCATTACTCAAGATGAGGCAAATTACTTGATGAAAGAGATACACGAGGGGATATGCAGTAACTATTCAGGGAGGACCCTAGCTCAAAAAACAATGAAGCAATGGTATTATTGGTCGACCATGAAGAAGGATTAGCACACTTATGCAAGGAGATCTGACAAGTGCCAAAAATTCGCCATTGTGCTAAAACTCCCGGCTCAGAACCTCACCCCAGTCACCAGTCCATGGCCTTTCGCCAAATGGAGAATCAATTTCATAGGTCCCCTCCCAACAGGAAGGGGCAGGGTTAAGTTCGCGGTGGTAGCGGTCGAATACTTCACCAAGTAGAGCGAAGCTGAACCTCTGGCTAAAATCACAAAAGAGAATACGTGGAAGTTCGTCTGGAAAAACATCGTGTGCTGTTTTGGGGGTACCTCGTTCTCTTATTTCTGACAATAGTTCGCAGTTCGCCAGAAAGAAATTTAACTCGAATTGCGAAGAGCTCGGCATCCAAAGGGATTTCTCCACTCCCTACTACCACCAGTCCAACAGCCAGGTAGAGGCCGTCAATAAGATAATCAAGCACACCCTCAAACAAAAGTTGGAATCTGCCAATGAAGGATGGATCGAAGAATTACCCAAAACTCTATGGTCATATCAGACCACATCCCGAACAGCAACTGGCGAAACCCCTTTCGCCATGGCATGTGGAGCGAAGGCAATGATTCCTATCGAAGTAGATATGCCTTCTCCAAGGCACTTACACTTCGATGAGGTGGCTAATGAGGATCTACGCAGAGCGAATCTTGATTTACAAGACGAAAGGCACATGGACTCACAACTCCATCTGGAAATTTATCAGAAGAAGATAGCTAGGTACTACAACTCGAAAGTGAAAAACAGAACTTTCCATGTCAATGACTTTGTCCTCAAAAACGTTTTCTTAGCTAACAAAGAAGCAGGTGTCGAAAACCTCAGACCCACTTGGGAAGGTCTCTACAAAATCGTCGAAGAAATTCGGCCATGAACCTATAGGTTGGAGGACTTAGAAGGAAAGGAAACAAGGCACCCCTAAAACATCATGCATCTACGTCCATATTATCAGTAGTCTTTATATTGTCTTTTATTTCTCGACACTAAGTCAACACACCAACACTTCTTTTCGGCCTCGTTCAGACGCCGCGTTATTCTAATAAAGTTCAGTATTTTTTGAGTTAAGATACTCTCTGCCCTATTACGTAAACAAAGACAAATTGGCAGTGAGTGGGTGTGATTCACGGCCAACTCTTCCAACTCGCTGGATAAACATTCAACGTACAATCATACAAGTAAAGAAAACTGGCAGCGAAGGAGTGTAGTTCGTGGCCAACTCTTTCAACTCGCTGGATAAACATTCAACGCGCAATCATACAAGTAAAGAAAATTGGCAACGAGGGAGTGTGGTTCATGGCCAACTCTTTCAACTCGTTGGATAAACATTCAACGTGCAATCATACAAGTAAAGAAAATTGCCAGCGAGGGAGTGTGGTTCACAGCCAACTCTTTCAACTCACTGGATAAATATTCAACATGCAATCATAAACATGCAATCATACAAGTAAAGAAAATTGGCAGTGAGGCGTCCAACTCTTTCAACACACTGGATAAACATTCAATACGCAATCATACAAGTAAAGAAAATTGACAGTGAGGGAATGTAGTTCGCGGTCAACTCTTCCAACTCGCTAGATAGACATTCAACGCGCAATCATACAAGTAAAGAAAATTGACAGCGAGGGAGTGTGGTTCGCGGCCAACTCTTTCAACTCGCTAGATAAATATTCAACGCGCAATCATACAAGTAAAGAAAGTTTGACAGCGATGGAGTGTGGTTCATGGCCAACTCTCTTGACTCGTTGGATAAACATTCAACACGCAATCCAACAAGAAAAAATAGTTTGTCTGCAAGGAAGTGTGGCTCATATGTAACTCTTACATCTCACGGGATAAAACAACTAACGCGTGCTCATAATAAAAGATGTACTCCGTAAAAACTTTACATTTCTGAAATCGATAAAAACAACATCAGCGCGTATTATAAAGGAATATAGCTCCTAAGTTCTAGCTGGATCCTTGGGAACAGCATAACCAGGGATCCCAAGACTAGCCAACAGATCATTGGCGTTCGATAACTCCGCTAAGGCTTCGGTCAATTATTTATCTTTGGCGTGAACCATATTTTGGCAAGCCCTCAGCTACGACTCAACTTTCCTCTGAACTTGTGCACACGCTCTCTGAATTGTTCCAGATTTGGTTACGTCATATGTGGTTCGTGCCCTGGCATCCTCAAAAATTGCAAGCTCCGATCGAAGGGTCTAATTCTCTAGACGCATCACGTCAATATCCTCTGCACCTACCACCATAGAGCGCTACTCATCAACCTTTATCGTAAGAACCTTATGTAATTCACAATTAAGAACATGACTTCGAGCAGTATTCATCTCTGCCATTTTTATTAATTCTGAAAGGTCCGCACTTTTAGTAGTCCTTGCCCAAACAGCGATCCAATATTTATGGACAGGGGCTGCCACCGTGGCAGATAAAGATGGCAACTTTTCCAAGATAGCAGGGTTTAATTCAACCTAACGAGACCCGATATTGATATATTCAGACTAGCCAAGTGGAAGAATAGAGGGTCAGGCCGTGCCTTGAGAACGGTGGGAAGCGTGTTCTTCGACCCTCTAGGAAAGAGCCTCTCGATCTCACTTCGTCTTTTGAGAATCTCTCGAACTGCCATCACCTTCCGTACCCCTCCTTGGCATGACCGTTTCTTCCTCATCATCAGCCACCATCTTCCTCTTACCTGATCGTCGAATATCTTCCAATGGAAGTAGAGTTTCTTTGAGAGTGAAAACAGAAGAAATGCCCACTACTATTTACGATGCCAACGGTACAGCGGTGGAAGCACCCATTATTGCTTTCGACGCCTGCATGATAGCAACCTTTAGAACAGACGTCGTGCATAGTACCAGAGGCTGAGGAAAAATATCCTCTTTTTCACCAACAACTCCTCTATTCTTTATTTTAAACTTGGGCACCCTGGAAAAATAAAAACCTGCCATGACAAACAAGGGCTGAACTCTGTTATTATAAGAGAGAGATGGGAATGAAGGAGATGAAAGTAAGTTCTGTAAGAGCATGTATATAGGCAAAGGAGAATGCAAACCATCGAATTAAAGGACACGTGCTTGGAGGTAGGGAGGAGAGAAAGACGCGTCCCAGAAAATCCTAGGAAAATGTAAAGGATGTATAGGATAAACGCTATCTAGTAAAGGCTGTGTGGGATAAACGTGCTCCACCAATACACATCACACGTGGAAACAATTACAAGAACGCTTAAGTCCGAAAGCCCTGCACAAGTTGCGAAAGTATGAAGAATGCCCTGATAACAAGATCTCAATTGAATCCTCGCTCTCTATGCAACGGCGAATACCTAGGCAACAGAACCTCGCACATGTGTCAAAAAGCCTGGCATAGGCAGCTAAAATTATCTGGTCGAGAGACCTCGTATTACTTGTTCGGATATCTCTTCGGCCTCGTCAAACACACAGGTTCGACCGTAGTACCAAATAGTTCCTCTTGACCTTAATGATACAACAAACAAGAATAACCGAATACATTTTCATTTCATTCATCACAATCTGAATTACAAGGCGAGAATGAGTAAACATGGCTATCATCCTACTATCTCGTCACTTCTTTAGGGTCGGCACATATCAAGATCTATAGTCTACTGAACTGAATACTCTGATCTTTGTCACCGTGATCTTCGTTAGGCTTCGTCATTTGTAAAATCTGACTTCACCATGATAGAAAGTCTCCCAAATCAATACGAGTTGATTTGGTGACTAATTAGGCCACACTGCCCAAAAGTACATATGGCTCTCAACCCCGTCATCAGAGTCATAATCATCGATGGACTGGTCATCGATGTCCGTTGTGGAGATACCGTTCGAGACGTTCAGGCTAAGGCTGTTAGGCCCCACCCATCATGTACGTTTGGTCCTTTGAATGTTGATTCTCCAAAAATTGGTTCCGCTAGATGCTGGTTCTTTATTCTTGTTCCCGGGAACACTCATGTTGAATATTGGAACCAAGCAGATAAATGTTGGCAAAGGTGCCTTAGCGTTTTCTGTCAGGAGAAGTTAAAGCCATGTGGTTTAATTAACAGGATTAACTAAAGCCACAAACGCGTGAGAAACATTGTGAAGGACATTTGGTGTTTTTATAGGGATGGCGCGAGAAACGACAAGTTTGGCCGTGTGGAAAACGTAAGGCATTGAATGGTGCTGTTAACAAGAGAGCGTTCAATAGATTACCGGAACGCTACACACCATGCGCGTCATTCCGTTAATCCAGGCATTAATGACGTCGCTTTCTTATGTTAGTTAATCCAGGCATTATCGGAACGGATGAATAATTCTTTAATTTTGGGCTCGATTTTCTATGTCCAGCAGAAAGAACGTCCCAAGAGTTATCCTTTTAATGAGGGGCATTATCTTCGGCAGACATACCCCGCCAAAAGCGAAGGTCTTAACGAGTCACATATATATAATTATGTAAGAAGACTTCGTGTAGGGGAAGTGACAAAAAGACTATTTGATTAACGGTACTGGAACTGATGCAACACAGGAAATGAAAATTTACAAGTCTTAAGGTCCCGTCGCCTTTTTAGGGTCGGCACATTACGGGCATTCTCTTACGACGGGGGTTATATTCTGGGCTTCGACTACATTTTGATCCTCGGCTGTTGTAGGGACCGCGGAGGCAAGGGCATCGCCAGGAGGATATCAGAGGAATGAGATATCTTACTCGGGGTGGGTCTCCGCAATTTTCTCGACCAACTGCTCCTCGCTTGCCGTCATGAAGTGATCAGCGAGTTCTTTGTACTCATGGGTATTTTCAAACCCTTCCTAGTATGCTAAAACTGCCCTAGCCTCGACATCCACACGTTCTGCCTTGACTCTTTCCACCTCTCCTCTAACTTCGGCCAAGAGCATATCATTCTCTGCAACTACTATCTCCAAGTTTCTGTTGGCAGTGGCAACGGTGGTTTCAGCATCAAAGGCCTAATCCTCGGCTAATTTCTGAGCTTCCTCACCACGCTTCTTAGAGGCCTCGGCAACCCTATTTTGGTCTCGAGCCTGCTTTAAACTCTCCTTCGTAACCTTCAGATCGATCTCGAACTTGGCCTTCATGTCAGCCTCTTTACTCACTACCAGGTCCAACTTAAACTGGAGGGCTCCGATTCAAGTTGAGCCTTCTTGAGACCCACTACTCTCAGATCCTTGGATAGCTTCTTTGACTTGGCCTAAGACATCATCAAGCTTACCATCGAATCCCTCGAGGATGTTGTACAACTCCTTGGTTAAGACCAATCCCCGGATTAAATTCATCTCCGCCATTTGCAGGCATTCGCGTATAGTGGCTTCCTCGGTAGCTTTTTAATTTTACAATTTCTCAGTCCAGTACTTATGGACACTCGCCACTATTATCACAGGATGGGCGGGAAGTAAATCCAACTCATGAGTGCGATGGGTGATGCGAATACGACCCCCTTAATCGGAAGAGGCCGACGAATTCTCTGTACCCCGAACCTCCATAGAATGCTCGGGCGAAGCCTCGAGACATTCTTCGACTCGCCTGGTCTTGCGGGCATCCCTTATAAACCCTCCCGCGACCACGGGGGCCTTCCTCTTTTGGCCAATGGCCCATCTCGTATCCTCCGCTATCCTATTCCTCTTATCTTTTGGAGGGACATGAGCTGAATGAGGAGGTGAAGAAGGGCACAGAGACGAGGCAGAGGTAGATACGGAGGCGGAGGCGGAGCTGAAGCCTGGGGTGAAGACGGAGACGGGGGCGGGAACGGTGCAGTCTTTTCCAGAACCTGAGTAGCAGCAGTAAGTGGATAAATCAACCTGAACAGTACCGCATCTTGTACCACTTGCGACAATGGCACTTTTCGCGATGGTGGCTGGGCCGAAGAACTCGCCCCGCCCACAGACCGAACAATGTGAAAAGAGAGGACACCTTTGAACCTGAATGCTGCAAATGCAATAACCAAGATGTGGGGCGTTATGGAGGCATATTAATGACAAATCCCATGCAATTCGATAGACAAGGCTTACCCATGAGTCCGTAGTGAATCAATAAGTTGTTGTCCTTCAACAGATTTCTGAGGCTCCTGAAGTCATTGTCGAGCGCTCAAACCTTACTCCACTTTAGTCTCAAATTACCTGGATCCCTCTTCAGAATGGGCGGCTTTCCACAACCTGCAGAGACAAATGACACATTAAGTCAGGAACAATGATCAAAAATTCGCACAAGATAACAAGTTATACCAAGCTCCCCAAAATGGCGAGGAATGGACACTTATGGGAGAGGATCCTCCAGCATAAATTCCCAGTCTCCACTGACAAAGATGAACATCTACTTCCAATTATGCACTTTGTTGGGACTGTCGGTCGCTATTTCCCATTTTTGGCCCGGTCGAGGTGAAATATTGAACCAACCCGTGGACCTGCAGGGTCGGTAAATTGATTCGAATTCCCTAGAGGTCAAGTCCATATCAAGTTCAGCTCCAAAGCAGGAACGCTACCACCATCTAGCCCCAACCGTTCGATGTGATTTGACATGGGGCCAAGTTCCAATCTTTCAGAACCTCACGAAAGAAACTATGCATCGACAAGCGAATACCTCGTTCCATCGTCGGTTCATAAATTACGATAAACCCCTCAGGTAGGTCGTCAGCACGCTCATCAGGACGAGGAGCCAAGAACCCTACAGAGGTAGAAATGTCATAAGAAGTCTGATATCTTTCAATTCTGCCTCCGTGATCCTTGAGCGAGCCATAGAGGCCTCTATGGCCAATCGCCTAAGTTTTTTGTCAAATTCCCGAGTAGCAGGGACATTCCTCTTGTCCAACGATCTCCTCATCTCAAGGACCCCAGCACCACGTTGTTTTTTACCCGCCTTCGACGATGCCTTTGGATTTTTATCTCTCCTACTCGTGGACGCTGTGGGAAGCTCCTAATCCACTCCCTCTTGTCCTTTGTCCAAAGAAGTCGACGAACCAGAAGTAGAAACTTCACCCATAATTTCAGGGTTTATCTCGACAGCCGGTAGATTCTTCAAATCATCGTGTTCAGACGACATTACAATCCCTCCCAACTCAACCAGGAAACACCACAATGACCGCGACCACTGGAAAAGAAGATGGAAATAGTATTCACCCCCTAAAATCAAGAAATTACAATGGCAAGAAGGAAAACACTGCAATCCTTATGGTTGTTACCTCAAAAGACACGGTTGGACTCTTCAGTCTTCGAAATCTCTTCAGCTTCTGTTGTACTGCCGAAATACCTGATGAATAGTAAAACACAAGTAAAAGCAGGAAGAAGGTCAGCAAAGGGGCGCACAGACTTATATAGATTAGGCATCCACAATCCCCGCCGTCCAATTCAAAGAATACCATCTGAATCTTTCATCCATTGAACACGTGTCAAATGCAGTACAAAAGACAGAAAACGAAACCATAGGCATTTAATGAAATGATGTGACGCATTCCACGCGCGCCCCCAATCCTCTAGCACGCACCAATCACATTTATGGTGCAGCTTCTCTCACCTCTCATACCTGATCACTATGACAATCCCGATTGATAACTTTGATTGACAGCTTGAACAGAATCACACCAACTAGGGACACGTCACTGGGAGTCTCACCAATTAAAGTCCTCACCCATCATAAATAATCGACTTCGGACTTCGGAGACTATACTGAGTAAGTAATTCAACAGCGCACCTGCGAAGACCATATCTACGGGGTTTGCTTCCGTCAAAACTTCTTTCTTTTCTTACTTCAAAGTCACAGGCCTACCATAAATAATAGGCTTGGACTTGGGGGACTATTGTTACCACCATATTTCGATAAGGCCTCCACGTCAGTAATATCCCAATAAATACCCAAGTTGGCCCTCGCTAAGGCCTTATAGGCCCAGATTTATAACGGCTTCTAACATCAGGCGAGGGCCTCGTGAATATTCTTAAGGCCTAGCAGCATGTTAGCACTCACAAATCAGAACACAACGAAGCCCATGACAGACCTCGAATATCATAACTGATCCAGCGGGCCTCGCCGAGCTTCGAATACCTTGTAATCCATAGGCAACACAGTGTTCCAGAATGACCAGATATATGCTTAAGAAAAGATCGTATTTGATTGACACACGGATCCTCACAAGAAAACCAAATCTCAATCTCCTAAAGATTAGGCAACGTGATTAATTCAAATAAGGACTGTAATCTGAGAGATTGCCTTGACAACTGATCATCCATATCCTATAAGGGATGAGGATCCGATCAGATATCTAATTGATTGTTTTTCTAAATCAAATAGAACTCTTGTGCTATAAATACAACGTCTCTGGTTATTCGAAGGGACACACTTTTACGCATTATTATCACTCCTAAACTCATCTCAAATCTCTGCCTGATTGTCCCTCCCACACCCAATTATTTTCATCCCCCATATATTGTTCCATATACCAACAGTTGACTTGATCGTCGGAGTACCAATGGTCACTGGACTCTTTTTCTCTGGTGATTAGTGTCTAACGGTCGTCCTAGTGTGCATGTAACATACAGGTCGACAGATGATTGACTAGAGATCTGTTGACACTTGGTTAGATGTAGAATCTGACACTTGGTTAGGTGCAGAATCCGACGTCAACATAAATAACAAATATAAAGTTTGATAAAATATTTTCTCTTCATTTCAATACACATTAACATAATATTTGAAAAAAATGGTCATCAAAGAAAAGATGTAAAAATTAATTGAAAGTTATTAATAAAAATGCGACGAAAAAATTTAGAAATAAAAATGTCAAAATATCAAAAATTGAGAGACATTTATTGTAATTAAAACATATTATAGATAATAAAAACTGTTGTGTGAATATAATTACCCTAAAACAAATTGTCAAAAGCCTTTACTTTCTAAATTTAATAAATACAAGAATATCTTTAATGGTAGAACTGATGCATGTGACAAAGGTTATGAATATATTTTAGAACAAAAAATTGACAATAAAGAACCATTGGTTAGATACTTCTCATAAGGATAAAGTTTCGAAGGCGAAGCCCTCCCACCTGTGTTAGAGGCTCCTTAACTAGGCAAGCTGTAAATCGAGGGATGTGCACGAATGGCAGGGATCTGAGGGAGAGAGCCAACAGGCCAACCCCCAAGACAGACCCCTACAATATTTCAGTGAAAATCTGTCTCACACGGGAATCGAACCTGTATTGCCGAAAGATTTCTCCACACGTCATCTCAGGCCTTACCAACTCGCCTATTCCCCTGGAGGCACCATTGGTTAGATACTTTTATGGGGTTTGGATTGGTCTTCAAAAAATTATTGTACTATAAAATAAAATAAAAAATAGCAATTTTATCTATAGTATTATAAATTATCAAATTTTAAGATAATTTAATTAAAAAAAGATTTTTTATGATAACTAATTGTAAAGCTTCTAAAGAAGGTTTACACAAGGATATAAAAGAACACTGTTTTAAAATAGATATTTTTAATATGGTAAGCCATTTTATCGTGCTTTGATTTTTCGATTGAATATATCTAATGAAATACTAATGTTCTTCTAAATTTTTTTTATAAGAGAACTTTTAAAAAAAAAAAAATAGTCAAAATGACAAGAATCCTACCCCCAAGACAAATAATCTTATGCTCAAAACCTAGCAAAATTCAAAGCCTTCTCAAACTTTCAAAATACCATTTCTATCTCTCAACATCAAAAAAGTCAGTCAAAACTCTCTTTCTCAAATACTCAAAAATTAGCACACTCAACACCACAAATACATGTCTTTTTGCCTCAACAATATAGTCATTCTCAAATTGTGAACTACAGTTTTGACAACATTTCTTTACCTTCTAATTATTTAGAAGCAAAAAACAAAATACAGTTCTTCCAAGCAAATATCGTGCCAAGTATTTATCAACACCAATAATTATATTGGAAACCAAATTCTGGACATGAATAGGTTCTTTGGATAACATATATATAAAAAAAAAAAATTTCTAAAATCTTTGGATAACATATATAAAAAATATTTTCTATAAACTTTTGGTATCTTCTATAAGACTTACAGAATACAAGAGATTCTTATGAACTTATCTTGGTTGACACTAAGTCAACAGAGATTACCCATTATCGAGATGAAGTAGACAAAACAATATTAACTTTTTCAAAATTAAAATTCTTCAAATATTGACAATTTCATATTGGAATCAAGATATCTTTTAGTCAAAAGAGATTTTTGAACCATACGCACCGAAAGGATTCAATTGCATGAACTACGTCAAAGCATGGATAAACGTTGTATTTTTCAGACCTTCAAATCACTCATGATTTATTCAATTTGATAAAAATTGTCCAAAGACTTTTTCAAAATGGTTTCAAGAATAGTGGGTATACTTTGGGACAAATGAAAGAATATTACCACAAGAAGTTCAAAAGGGATTTCAACTATACAAGCAAAAGATTATAACTCTGGAGTATTTGTTAATAGCAAAAACAAATTATCAATTATTTAAGTTTTGCAAACAATTAAAATTGGCTTGAATATTTTACTTGGATTTCTTTCTTGAAGATTCATTCAAGCCATTTCGTCCAAAATCATTAATTAGGAGATTTAATGTCGAGTGATTTGACAAGTTCAATCCAACATTCACAAATGAAAAGGCAGAACATGAATAGAAAATAGACGAATCCATTTTGGGGGTCACGTATCATCACAATCAAGCCTTACCACCAATTCAAACTTCTTCACTCAAAAATCACAAATATTTTTTGCTTTATCAAGGTGTAACAGCTCAAATGACTTTCAAAACCTCATCAATATGATTATTGTAGTAGCTGTTTGATCAGACTCTGGTCAAGAAAGTGGCACTCATTCAAACAAAGATGATTGATATGGCATGGATCTGTGGTAGCCAAAGCATGGATCTGTTGTAGCCATAAGCAATAAGGGAGAATTACAGACACAAGATGCAGAATTTTCAAGATTTCTGCATAGCTCTATATAAAAGTAGTGGACGTACGGCCTTTCAACAATGCAGTACATTGTTGGTGAAATAATTCAAGGGAATAATAAAAGAAAAGATTTCAAAAGGAGAAATAAGGACTTTGACAAATTGGTTGAATTCAACCCAATACATGAAATTGGGGGAAAAAAAAAGTAGGTTCAAGATCGTCTATAAAATACAAGAAGTATCAGTTCAATAGATTGAACGAAGTGAACGAGAGAATTCCAAACCCTTTTAAATTTTTGTAATGCCCATATTATCTATTGAGTAGTATCTCAAATATTTTCAACGGTTTTTCAAGCCAGCAAATAATTGTAAATTTTATTATTTTATATTTATATTTTAATATTTTTTAATATGTTAATCAAGTTTTAGTTCAAATAATTTCGATAGAATTTATTTCATTGAAGAATTTTTGCAATCATACTATTAATTATTATTTTCACCATTTAATTATAGTGATTACTACTTTTCTTATTTAATAGATTTTTGCATAATAGGTAGGAAAATGATTTAAGTACATTTTGACAATAGATAAATTATTTTTTAAGTGTTTATAAGTTGTGAATCATATGAAATATATGGATAATAAGTGAGTAGTGATCTCTGATTCATACGAAATGTGTGGATAAAAAATATATTTGAACAGCTTAAATTATAATTTAAACTTAGTCAAATAACATATAAAGTTTATGGTTAGTCATTACTCATTAGATTAAAATTTATGTTATATTATATTTTATTTGTTATTATTCTTAATTTTTAGATTGTTAACTGTTTATCTGTAGTATTTGTTATAAATTAGAGAAAATAATAAAGAGGGAGGGAGGGAGGGAGGGGGAGAGAGAGAGTAAAAACCCAAGTGTGAATAGACTCATATAAATAGGACTCTAATGAGAGTTACAACCTGATTAAGATACAGACTTCTAAAGTAATTGGGACTATTTGATAGGTATCCTGATAATACTAAATAATCATTAAACATTATATTGTTGTAAAATTATGAGATAATTATTGATGACTATTTAGACTTATCAGGATATTTAGTCTTATCAGTATATTTAGATAAACCTTGTTTGATTGTATCCAAATCTCTTTGTAACTTACGTTGAAATCCTATAAATATAGGTCCATAGTTATAATGAAAGAGACAATTCATTTCGTATCTCTTATATTTTCTCTGTCTTCTTTCTCCAATTTTATAACACGTTATCAGCACGATGCTCTAACCAACTGAGTTATCAAAGTAATCCTTCTTTACTATCAAAAAAAGAAAAGAAAAAAGGTTAGAATACTTGCTTTTATAATTATTATTCATTATATTGCAAATTTCATGTAATTAGAAAAATATTTGCATGTATTTGATGTTTCTATAATTATTGAGGTATATACGTGTGCAAAATTTTAGTTTACAATTCACTGATTTGCATTTAATGCATTTAATATTGTTGCACCTAATCTTCTTATAATTGGACTTATGATGATTATCCATTGCAATTTCGTGTAATTACATTATTCACAACAATCTTATGTGATCAGAACTTTTGGATTGTTAAACTAATATTTATTCTCAATTTCATATCTATTTTTTTTTTTGTACTCCTCACGTGAATAACTTTTTTGTTAAGTGGTAGATAAATAATTAATTAATCTACTATTAAATTTCATGTTTATTTGTTTAATGGTTTAAGAGATGTATTTTAATATAGTTTCGAAATTTGAAACATGTTTGTAAATATTTTTTCTTACTGCCTCTGAAATCAAAATTTATATTTGATTTTTGTGACAAAATATTGAATACGAAATTTTTACTCATTGCTTTCAATTAATGGCTCAGTGATGATCATTACATAAATATGATTTATGATATGACATGCATATACGCAAGCATGAAAGTAATGTTTATGTCTCTTTGTAAATTGAATACTCTTTATGTCTTTAAATTGAATAATTTTTTTTCTTTTGATATTCATTTATAAATTTTAAATTGATATATATCATACTATTGTTCCTGAAGAGTATATATATTCACAAATAGTATGTTGGTGTTCCTAAAGAAACACAACGTTAATATTTTGACAGAGTCATATGTCAAACCTAATATATAAATATTCTAGAAGAATATTTTTTTGTTGCTTCATAATAAGCAAATATTTATATTACATTAATATTTCAGTAGATTATTAATTACTCCCAAAGAGCCTAATTTTATAAAATATAATATTCTATTATAATATTATAATATTGCTCCACTTCAAAATAATGATTTGTTGATGCCCCTGAAGAAGCACAACGTATAATATTTTGACAAAATATTAGCTGTTCCTGAAAAGCATAACATTTAATTTAAATATTCTAGAAGAATATTAATTGCTCCTGAAGAGCATAACGTTACAATTTAAATATTCCAGAAGAATATTAATTTTTACGGCGTTATAATTTTTACGAAAATATGACGTTATAATTTTTATATTCCAGAAGAATATTGAGCAGTATTCGAAATAATATTTTATTGTGTTCTAGAAAAAGCACATGTCTTGAAGAATATATCATATCACATAATTAAATTGTGATATAAATGAGTAATTAATCAACTAATGCTTATTCCTAAAGAAAAGTATATAAATCATGTTATGTTGACATTGATTAGTGTGAATTATATGATTATACAATGTCTAATAGAAAATTAATTATATTTTCTTGTTCAATGTGTAGTTACTCAAATGGTGAATATCACAAAACTTGAGTTTGTTGCACTTGATCTATCTAGCAAAAACTATTTGTCATGGATCCTCAATGTTGAGATTCATCTTATCTCAAAAGGTTTTGGAGAGACTATAAAAGAAGGAAACGTAGCATCCCTGCAGGATCGCGCAAAAGCACTCATTTTCCTTCATCACCATCTCCACGATGGATTGAAAATTGAGTACTTTACCGTAAAAGATCCAAAAATACTTTGGAAAAACTTGACTGAAAGGTTTGACCATCAGAGGACTATAGTCCTCCCCAAAGCCCGGTATGAATGGATGCACCTTCGCCTGCAGGACTTTAAAATAGTTAGTGAATACAATTCTGAATTATTCAGAATAACTTCAAAACTAACTCTGTGTGGAGAAAAAATCTCTGATGAAGATATGTTGGAAAAGACTTTCTCCACTTTCCATGCCTCCAATGTGATCCTTCAACAGCAATATCGTGAGCGTGATTTTAAAAAATACTCAGAACTCATATCCTGTCTACTAGTTGCTGAACAAAATAATGAACTGTTGATGAAAAATCATGGGCTACGTCCAACTGGTTCCACAGCATTGCCTAAAGCAAATGGTACTGCATTGCCTGAAGCAAATGCAATATCAAGCCATGGACGCAGACGTGGACGTGGACGTGGACGCAGACGCGGACACGAAAATGGACGCGGACGTGGGCGAGGGCGAGGGCGAGGGCGAGGGCGAGGACGAGGACGCGGATTTGGACGAAAAAATGGACATTATCAACCACAAGGTGACAGCTTTAAAAAAGCAAAAAATAAATGAAAATAACTCGTCCAAAAATGAGCACGAAGAAAATTGCTTTAGATGTGGAATGAAAGGACATTGGTCACGTACCTGTCGTACGGCAAAACATCTTGTAGATCTCTACCAAAGATCAATCAAGGAAAAAGAAAAAGTGGAGACAAATTTTGCTAACTTTGATGATCCAATTGATGTGACTCATCTAGACGTCTATGATTTTTTTGCTGATCAAAGTGGAAATATCAATCATTTGATCGAGGGAGGTGTGATAGAAAAGATAGACTAGTTTACTTTTGATATAGTAGTATTTATTTTGATTCAAAATTTTAGTTCGAAATAGGTTCCTTTAAAGTTTGAAACTTTGCATTGTTAAACTAGTTTTTAGTTGATTGAAATGTTTCTTTATGTTTAAATTTTTTTTAAACTCATTCTTAAAATTATCTATTTGATCATATTTATAGATTCATGATAAATTGCCAAAATATCTGTTTAGCTGATAGTGCAACTACTCATACAATTCTTCAAGATAAAAAATATTTTTTGGACTTAACATTAGCAGAAAATAATGTTAATACGATATCTAGTACATCAAATATCGTTGAAGGCTCTAGAAGAACTAGTATTATCTTACCAAATAATACGAAATTGCATATAAATGATACACTTTATTCTAGCAAGTCCAGAAGAAATTTGTTTAGTTTTAAAGATATCCGCAGCAATGGATACCACATTGAGACGATGCAAGAAAATAATTATGAATATATTTGCATAATTTCTTTTGTATCTGGCCAGAAGCAGATAAAAGAAGCACTCCCATCGAGCATGTATTATACATTCATAAAAACATTTGAATCAAACAATGTCACGAACTCGAAGTTCGTTGAACCAAAAAGCTTTATGCTTTGGCATGAACGACTTGGACACCCAGGAGCAATAATGATGCGCCAAATAATTAATAACTCACATGGACATCCTCTAAACCAGAAAATTTTTTTACCTAATGATTATCCATGTGCTGCTTGTTCACAAGGCAAGTTAGTCATTAGACCTTCTATTACGAAGGTTCGTGTTGAATCTCCAACTTTCTTAGAAAGAATTCATGGAGATATATGTGGGCCGATACACCCACCATGTGGACCATTTAGTTATTTTATGGTATTAATTGATTCTTCTACTAAATGGTCACATGTCTGCTTACTTTCTACTACAAATGTAGCTTTTGCTAGATTACTTGCTCAAATTATAAAACTACAAGCTCAATTCCCCGATTACTCAATCAAGACAATCCGTCTTGTTAATGCTGGTGAATTTAGATCACAAGCATTCAATGATTATTGTATGTCAATCAGGATTGTCATTGAACATTCAGTTGCTCATGTCCATACACAAAATGGTTTAGCAGAGTCGTTTATCAAATGTCTTCAATTGATTGCTAGGTCTTTACTTATGAAAAAAAAACTCCCAACATCTATTTAGGGTCATGCTATATTACATGTTGCATTATTAGTTCGTATAAGACCAACTGCTTATCGTGAATACTCACCTTTACAACTTGCATTTGGTCACGAACCTAATATTTCTCATCTACGAGTTTTTGGTTGTGCTGTCCAAGTCCCAATTTCACCCCCACAACGTACAAAGATGGGTCCCCAACGAAGACTTGGAATTTATGTTGAGTTTGACTCACCATCTATTATTAGGTATCTTGAACCTTTAACGGGTGATTTATTTACTATACGTTTTGCAGATTGTCATTTTGATGAAATGAATTTCCCAACTTTGGGAGGGGAAAAACTGCATCCTGAAAAACAAGATAAAATTTCTTAGAATGAAAACACTTTATCTCATTTTGATCCCCGCAGTAATCAATGTGAGCAAGAAGTTGAGAAAATCATTCACTTGCAAATAGTTGCAAGCCAATTACCTGATGTATTCGTTGATACAAGGAAATTGACAAAGTCATATGTCTCAGCAGAAAATACTCCTGCAAAAATTGATCTTCCTGTAGGACAATCTGCCATAGCAAATGAATCTCAAATACGCCAGAAGCATGGTTGACCAGTTGGTGCCAAAGACTCTGTACCTCGAAAGAAAAAGGTACAAGAGAAAATCCAACCAAAAACTTTTAATGAAACAATGGTAGAAACGATTGATCAATCAAACAATGACAATGTGATTCCTGAAGAACCACAAGTGTCTGAAAACAATGAGATTTCAATAAATTATTTATCATCTCATAAATTATGGGAACGAAATAATATTTTCGTGGACAATATCTTCACCTTTAATGTGGCACTAGATATCATGCAAAATGAGGATCCTAAACCACAATCTATTAAAGATTGTCAAAATAGAAATGATTGGTCAAAATAGAAAGAAGCCATACAGGCAGAGTTGAATTCCTTAGAAAAACGAAAATTGTTTGGACCTGTAGTTCGAACCCCTAAAAATATAATCCCTGTAGGATACAAATAGGTCTTTGTAAGAAAAATGAATGAAAATAATGAAATTACAAGATACAAAGCCCGACTCGTAGCCCAAGGCTTCTCACAAAGACCTGATTGATTATGAGGAAACATATTCTCCCGTAATGGACACCATCACATTTATATTTTTAATAAGTTTGACTATGTCACAAATGCTCGATATGCGTCTTATGGATGTAGTAACTGCATATCTGTATGGCTCACTTGATAGTGGCATACACATGAAAATTCCTGAAGGATTTAAAATGCCAGAAGCAAATGATTCATTCCCCATAACAATGTTCTCAATTAAATTGCAAAGATCATTATATGGATTAAAACAATCTGGACGAATGTGGTATAATCGTCTTAGTGAATATTTGTTGAAAGAAGGTTATAAAAACGACGATGTATGTCCTTGTGTTTTCATAAAGAAAACATATATTGGATTTGCAATTGTGGCAGTTTATGTTGACGATTTAAACCTTATAGAAACTCCTGAAGAGCTCAACAAAACTGCAGATTATTTAAAAAATGAATTTGAGATGAAAAATTTGGAAAAAACCAAATTCTGTCTTGGATTACAAATTGAACATTTCCCAGAAGGATTATTTGTTCATCAATCGTCTTATACAGAAAAAATCTTAAAGCATTTTTATATGGATAAAGCACATTCATTGACATCGCCTATGGTCGTTCGATCACTTGAAGTGAAAGAGGATCCATTTCGCCCACTTGAAGATAGAGAAATAACTCTTAGACCTGAAGTATCATACTTAAGTGCAATTGGTGCATTAATGTATCTTGCAAATTGCACTCAACCGGACATAGTTTTTTTTGTAAATCTCCTTGCAAGATATAGCTCTGCACCCAGTCAAAGACATTGGAATGGTGTTAAACACATTCTTCGTTACCTAAAAGGTACTATTGACATGGGATTATTTTATTCACAAAAATTAGGATCATCTTTAGTGGGATATGCAGATACGGGTTATCTCTCTGATCTACATAAAGCTAAATCACAAACAGGATATGTGTTTACACGTGGAGGAACAACTATATCATGGAGATATGTGAAGCAAACATTGACAGCAACATCTTCAAATCATTCTGAGATTATTGCAATGCTCGAAGCAAGTCGAGAATGTGCATGGTTGAGAAACATGACACATCATATCCAAGCATCATGCAGATTACCTTCAACAAAGGATAATTCAACAATATTGTATGAAGACAATGCAGCTTGTATTGCACAATTCAAAGGAGACTACATCAAAGGGGACAGGACAAAGCATATTTCTCCAAAATTCTTCTATACACACGAGCTTCAGAAGAATGGTGACATCGATGTTCAACAAATTTGCTCAAGTGACAATTTGGCTGACTTATTCACAAAAGCATTGCCGACATCCACATTCAAGAAATTGGTGCACGAGATTGGGATGCGTCAACTCAAAGATCTTCAATGATTAATATTAGGGGAGTAGCTGTACTCTTTTTCCTTAGTCCAGGTTTTGTCCCACTGAGTTTTCCTGACAAGGTTTTAATGAGGCAGCATTTTCTTAATACTCTAATACTTTAACAATTACTGTACTCTTTTTTTCTTTTCGTTTGATATTTTGTCCCATTGGATTTTTATCAAACAAAGTTTTTAGCGAGACAGTTATTGTAGAAATAGTCATCAAAGGGGGAGTGTTGTAAAATTATGAGATAATTATTGATGACTATTTAGACTTATCAGGATACTTAGTCTTGTCAGTATATTTAGATAAGCCTTGTTTGATTGTATCCAAATCTCTTTGTAACTTACTTTGGAATCCTATAAATATAGGTCCATAGTTATAATGAAAGAGACAATTCCTTTCGTATCTCTTATATTCTCTATGTCTTCTTTCTCCAATTTTATAATATATATATAATTTTCACTCACTCTTGAATGACTATTTACATAATAACTGATTTATTATGTTTGGCAAAAATCCAATGGGACAATATGCTAAATGAAGGATAAAAATTATAAAAAATTTAGAGTAATCAAATGATGTTCCTTTAAAACTTTGTTAGGAAAACCGAATGAGACAAACCATAAGCAAAGAAAAAAGAATACAACTACTCATCCTGATTTCAATCAATCAAAATTCTTGTATCGAATAATTCATATCTCGTGCGTCAATGTCTTCAATTCCATCATCTTTCTAGAACTTGTATAAAATAATTTTTTTGAAATATGCTATGTATTGTGGTCTTATTATAGCTTCCAAGCAATACTATCTTCATACAAGATATTCATCTATCCGTGGTTGACTGTAGTCATTCTAATGGTTTAATACAATTACATTAAAAATAGATCTTGTTGTTGTCCCTTCAAGGGTCTCATATATAATTTGTAACATTCGAGAGTATAACCATAGAGTCATAGTGGGGGTAAATGTATTGTAGGTTATGGACACCCACAACTATAATATTTATAATACTTCCCATTTGATGTCCTTTACACAAATAGTAAGCCTCGTTAAAATCTCACTATGAAATTCCTGTAGAAAAAAATTATAGTGAAGAAAAAAGAGTACATAATATTTTTAAATACGTCATGAAAGTTGCCTCATTAAAAACCTTGCTAAAAAATCCAATGGGACAAAACATCGGTCAAGGAAAAAAGAGTACAACGCGTATTTACTACCCCTCATAATAATATCATTTGAGATATGTAATTTCATCGGTTAAGTTTTTTGAAAAGTTAAACTATATGCTTCAAGCATGTTAAATACTCCAGAGATTTATACACATAGTATTATTAGTCATGTCATTTATAAGTCCGCGAAAGTCGTGTATTATATCTTACTACTTTATTATTCTTATTTCATTTTCACATAAGTAATATTGGTTTTACACCTTTAGGTATTTGGACTGTAGGTCCAAAAACTTCAGGTTTTTAGTAAGTTAATTTTTTTTTGGGCCAATCGTTTCTACTTCAATATTTTTTGACGAATTTTTGTTCAACATCCTCGCTTTCGTTTACAATATTACGCAGTATATTGTATTATAAATACGTTGTCAACAACTATCTACTTTTTATTTCATTTCTTTTCCCATAACGAAATAACTTATCGATATCTCTTTATTTTAAATATTTCAGGTAGTTGTACCTCTTCTGGAATTTTAAAGTTAATTATGTCTATATACTCTCCAAGAGTATGCGCCTTCTTAATGAAACTATCTTTTCTATTTGCTCGATTTTTCTTTTGGAGATTTTGTTTATGGAATCAAATGTCACCATGTTTAAGGCATGCCATTAATTTACTAGATATAATGTTAATGTATTTTCCTTCTAAGATGTCAATCCGAGTTGGAGCATTTACAACTGATATATGAGTTTTCGTTAATTTATTTGATCAATAAATGCATATGTTAATTGTATAACTTACAAATGAATTATATATTGAACTTCTAGTTCGTATTGTCATTGTGCGAAGATCTAGTATGTTGCATTTTCATGTATTCTTTCCAATTAATTAATTTCTCCCCTAATGTTGAGAAAAATGTCATATCAAAATGATAGTCAGCAAACCGTGTTATAAAATATCACTTATTAACATTTTAGATATTTTATAAGGTTCAAACTAAACATGTATTCTCAGTATTTTTTAATGTTCATCTTAGTGCACTATGGTTGATTAATTGTATATATATTGGCACTATAAAAAATAATTAGATGGAAAATATTAGGTTGTGGCCATAAGCCAATTATAGCGTTATAACTTTGATGTTGGCATGGTGCATATAAATATTGCTACATATAAAATAGTGTTCTTTAAACAAAAATGAGAATCGCTTTGTTTTCAATAATAACGATTTATAAATTAATTGGAGGCGTTTAACAAACAATAGTGTTAATCTATTTATCATCATCTTAACTAACATTTATTAAAAGTTTGAGATTTGGGCTCACAAGCATTAACAAGACACGTTGTCCTTTTGTGCAATCTAAAAATTATACTCATAATTTAAAATTTGAGCACGTAATCTCATCAATTTCAAGTTGTGAACATATAATAACACCATGCAATCATCTAGTATATGTATATATTATATATAAATAATAGCAAGGTGGTCAATATGGAGTGTGACGGGATCTTATACATCACCATAAATAATTTCCATCTAGGAATTTAGTCCCGATTTTAGTTATTGAAGGTCTACTAGTTTTGGGATCATTATATTAAAAAATCTTCTGATTTTTCATAGATATTCTCATTAATTATTTGCATCATATTGATCCAGGATGATCTAACCGATAATTCTAATCGATAAAATTTTGAGATATTGAATTTTTGGTTCAATAAAATGTAGCAATTATATATTTCATTTATTTGGAGAACAAAAGACTACATCTAATTTTGTTTAGACAAAATATATATACACATAATTCTTCCGTAGGCACATAACACACAAATTACAAGGGGCGATGCCTTGTGAGGTCTATGTTCTTAAAACATGTTTATGTTCATTACCTAACAAGAATGACGAATTGAACTAAATTTCATAAAACTATCATATAAATCATATCATTTTATAAGATTAGTTGGTATGATATTCTTTGAGAATTATCATATATGGAATATTGAAACATTGAAGTTGTACTTATTTGAGAGAATTAATACTCTAATATTGGACAACATTAATATTCTGAAATTGTAAACTTGTGCTTCTTCAAGAGAAACAGCACTATATTTTTCTAGAAATTGATATGTACAAATTTACGCTTCTTCAAGAGTAATCATATAATATTCGTTTAATTTAAGTTTGCATCTTCAGGAGCAACTGTAAGAATTAATGTACAAAGTCCAATTAGTTGGGTCGGACTTTAATGCTTATTGAACCAAATTAATCAATTGGGTCCGTCAGTTGTGGGCTAACAAAAGTTCTAGTAAGATTAGAACACACAATTCTAGTTGGATTAGAATTAAGGTTAGCGCCACCTATAAATACTAAAATCACAACAAATTAAGGTAATTGATCTTCATTACTTGCCAGCACAAACAAAAGATAGAACCCAATACAATTACTTTCAAAGTTCTGTTTTCATTTGTTCTTGATCGTGGAAGTCCATATCTATTCTTGCTGTGTGGATTACCATTAGAGGCTGGACAATTAGACAGTTGTGATCTTAAAAATCGTACATCTAACTAATTAGATAATCAGATTCCATGGTGTTTATCAATGTAAACTTCTATCATGAATTCTATATAAATACAAGGTTGATCTAACTTATAGGAATTGCATATTTAATTTCCACTGTGCATGTATACGTCAATTCCTTACAGTGGTATCAGAGCCTACCTTGTTACTTTTTAAAATTTGTTAGACTGCTTTAATGAATTGAACAATAATTGTTATTGATATATTAGTTTAATTTAAGTTTTGAAAGTAAAATAAATTTTTGAAATTACAATCTAAAATTGGTTTGAATTTATTTGGAATGGATATAACTGGCTGGAAAACACCACCGTCGGCGCATGGCGACCGACGGTAAGAAGAAGAAGATGTTGCCTTTGGAAGCAGTGGACACCGCCGCGAGAAACTGCAGTCAATGCCGCTGGTTCTCGCGACAGCAACCTCATAGGGCCGCTGTTATAGCAGTGGCGCTGCGCTTCTGTTTGACTAGTGGCGGTGGCGCCGATGTTGGACACCGACATGACCACCACCAAAGGATTCGCCAGCTGCACCAGTCTTGTCGGCGCTGCTTGATAAAACCTCAATGGTTTACTGCAACTAGCTGATCAAATTTGGGAATAGGGCTATCCATGCAATTTTAGAAATTGTATGAGAAACCCCCTAATTTCAAAAGTTTTAAATGGGCCTTCCATACAATTTCAAAAATTGCATATGAAGGGCCTATTGTTTTAAAAATTAAAAGTGGGCCTTTCGTGCAATTTCAAAATTTGCATAGAAAGGTCCATCAAAATTCTATGGGACTTATTGTGCAATTTCAAAAATTGCACATTAAGTTCCCAAACTTAAAAAATATAAAGTCTTAAATACAATTTGAATTTTTTTGGAAAATTTGTAATTATTAAATTTTTAATGCTGGTCAAATATTCAAAATTGACTAAAATTATTTATAAACCATATTTTGTATTTTTGATTGGATTAAATTTTAACTTATTACTTTATAAAATTGAGATTTTGACCTTATATTAATTTTATCTTCAATTTTGGGTATGACTTTAAATTAAGAGATAAAATAAATTTTAAAAATCTCTTTTATGAATAAAATTAATTAATTAGATTAATTATTTATTTCCGTCTAATCCATTCTGAAATGTCTAAAATATTTAGACTTACACTGTCAAAGCTGCAAATTTAGAAATTAATATATTTTTAATATTAGATATTAATATGGATGTTTAGTGAATGATTATGGACTCGACCCATGTGATTGGTTGTATGATTAATTTACTCTTGTTGATTGTTGTTTAAGCCTGCGAGCTTATTATTTAATTAAATGGGCATGCGAGCCTATTATTCATTTAATTTGGTTTTTGAGCTCTTTATTTAATATGGGCATGCGTGTTCATTTATTTGGGCATGCGTGCCAACTAGTATAAGATACAGGCTGTAGTTGAGCCACAATGAATCAACTAGTATATGATACAAACTACAATATGAGATGGAGATGATTACATATAGCATTCGATTATTGAATACAACGTCCTTTAGGAATTGATCGACTAGTCTTCCTTTTGGCTCAAGAAGACTAGATAGATAAAGTCTATAATCGTCTACAGTTATTATTATGTATGATTGATTGTATGTTGGATATTAGTTAATATACATAAATGTAATGAGACAAACCCCTGTTTATCAAAATATTAAATTCATATTGAATAATTAATACAACGTATCATCTATTGTTATAGTGAAAAATAAAGTCCATTATCGATGTCAGCTTGTTGAGTCACTCAAGGCTGCTCGCTCATGGATATGTTTATCACTATGAAATATTTGATGTTTCTGAACAATGGGTAGAATTTAACTAAAATTTTATTTTTTGTTGAGTCACTCAAGGAAATAAAATTTTAGGAGCACAATCAAGTAAACACATAAGATGTGTGCAACAATAAGTTGTCTACTTAATGATCTAGGAGTCACACAAAGATGTGATTGATAGCAGTATCTACCTTGATGTTTTATTAGAACTTGTTGAGTCACTCAAGGTTCTAATAAAAGAAAATAGATCCTAGCCCACTAGGAATCTAATCGGTTCTATTGATTAATGTTTGAGGGCTATTAATTCAATTTAAACAGTGGGAGCATAATTAATTTAATATAAGTCCATAATTAAATTAATTTTCTAATATTGTTATTTAATTGTTGAATCATGAGTAGCCATATGAGTTTGAGAGATATATTGGATGTCAACAAATATACCGGACCAAATTTTGTGGACTGGCACCGAAATCTAAGGATTGTTCTCAAGCATAAAAAGGAAAAATTAGATATGTCTTTGAGCAGCCAATGCCGGAAGCTCCTACTAAGGAGGCTACGCCAAAGAACGTGCATGCTTACAATAAATACAGTGATGATAGTAACAATACAACATGTGATGCTTGCAGTATGTCACATGAGTTAGAAAAGAAGCACGAGAGTATAGATGTCTATACCAATATCATTGCAATGAATTGAATAATGTACAATTACGGACTGAACAGTATGAGACATCCAAAATATTATTCAGAGGTATGATGGTAAAAAGATCTTCAATCAATGCTCAAGTATTGAAGATGATTGGTTATATTGAAAAATTAAACCAACTGAGTTTTACCATGGACCACGAGTTGAGTGTTGACTTAGTTCTGCAGTCCTTGCCTAATCTTTTCGTAGTTCATTATGAACTTCAACATTAATAAGATTCAATGTACCCTGACTGAGCTACTAAATATGATGAAAACTGTTGAGCCCAAAATAAATAAAGGAAAAGAGCAAATTTTGGTCATTGACACCTCTAAGGGCACTAAGAGAAATTCAAAAAGGACTTTTTAGAAAGGATCCAATAAGGCCAAATCTGTTGAAAAATAGTTAAAGCAAACAGAGACATATCCAAATCTGATAATCCGCATTTTCAATGTGGAAACAAATGGCATTAGAAGAGGAACTACAAGGTATAAAAGAGATAAAGCCAAAAACTCATATATTTGGTATTGCATACTCGATCATATAAATGAAAACGCATCACCAAGTTACATAAAGATGGATACTTGAGTCAAATGATTATGAATCATTTGATAAGTGTGGATCATGCTCGTTAGACAAAATGACCTAGACCCCTTTTCTGGAAAGGGAGTCAGGATTGCAGATATTTTTGGTCTTGTATATACTGATGTATATAGACAAATGTCTACATATGCTAGAGGTGGCTTTTCTTACTTCATCAAATTTACAGATGACCATTCTAAATATGGTTTCATATGCTTGATGGAATTCAATAAAGAAGCCCTTGAAAAGTTCAAAGAATTCAAGCAAGAACTAGACATGCAAATTGAGAAAAATATTTTGATACTTATATCTGATCGATGTGACGAATATTCAAGGGGTGAGTTTTTAGACTATCTAAGAGAGAATGAGATTCTCTCACAGTGGACTCCATTGTATACACCACAACAAATGGTGTATTTGAAAGGAGAAACCATACCATATTTGATATGATGCAATCAATGGTGAGCCGCTTAGTTCTTCTCAAATTATTTTGGAGATATGCACTTAACACTGCATGTTACACACTAAACCATGTCCTATCTAAATTGGTCAATAAGACTCCATACGAGTTATAGAAAGAAATAAAAGATTTGATCTTTCATACACGAAGGTTTAGGGCTACGACGCTTATGTGATGCGCGTTGAATCGGACAAGCTAGGATCTAAATCTGATAAACTTTTATTTGTAGAGTATCCAGAGGAAACATTGAGATGAAGGTCATCATATCGAAACTTTCTGTATTCTTAGAGAAGACAGTGGAAGCAAAGTAGATCTTGAAGAAGTTCAATAAACCACAAATAAAATTGACCAATTAGATTATCAAATGGCTGAGATGGCATCTGAATATGCGCATATTGGGAAAGGAGAAACCACCAGTTCCTAAAGACATGCCAGCTCTGCGTAAGTCGAGCAGGGTCATTCGTTCTCCTTAGATATACAATCATCTGATTACTAGTAATGCATTACTAATCGAGGAAGATAAACCTACTACTTATGCAGAATTGAAGTCAATTGTTAACTCAAAGAGATGGCAAGAAGCCATGGAATCTGAGATGAACTCTATGTACAAAAATCAAAGTTTAGACCTTGGTTGACCTACCTAAAGGAGTAAAACATATAAGCTGTAAATTGGTTTACAAAAAAAATGTCGACATGGATGGTAATGTTCATACTTACAAGGCAAGATTGGTTGCGAAGAGTTACAAGCAAAGACAATGAATTGATTTTGATGAAACTTTCTCACCAGTAGCCATGTCTAAATCAATTCAAATTCCGTTTGCGATAGCAGCTTATCATGACTATGAGATCTGGCAAATAGATGTCAAAACTGTATTTCTTAGCATGAATCTTAGTGAGGATGTGTACATTACATAACCCGAAGGTTTTGAATCCACAAAGACAAACAAGGTATGCAAACTACTGAAATCCATATATAGATTAAAGCAAGTCTCTCGGAGCTAGAATCTTCGTTTTGATGAGACAATCAAAATATTTGATTTTATCAAGAATGAAGATGAACCATGTGTGTATAAAAGGTTAGTGAGAGTAAAGTCATGTTTCTAATTTTGTATGTGCATGACATACTATTATTAGAAAACGATGTCCCGATGCTAAAATCAGTAAAATGTTGGTTATCCAAAAATTTCTCCATGATGGATATGGGAGAGGCAACGTACATTCTCGGTATAAAGATCTATAGAGATAGATCTAATAGAATGCTTGACCTATCTCAATCTATGTACATAGATAAAATCTTAAGAAGATTTAGCATGGAAGAGTCCAAAAGAGAACTCTACCTTATCGGACATGGGATATATCTCTCAAAAGAGATGTGTCCAAAGACATAAATTGAAAAAGATCACTTGGATAGAATTCATTATACATCATCAATAGGATCTATAATGTATGTCATGCTATGTACTCAACCGAATGTTTCATATGCTTTGAATGTCATAAGCAGGTTCTAAGTGAACTTTGACGAGAAACATTAGATCGCAGTCAAGAACATCCTTAACTACTTAAGAAGGACTAAATGCATGTTCTTGGTGTATGGAGTAAATGAACTTAAAGTTCAAAGTTATACCGATGCCAACTTTCAGTCTGATAAAGACGATAGCAAATTCCAATTTGAATATGTATTTACTCTAAATAGTGGTGCGGTCAGTTGGAAAAGTTTCAAACAAGAAACGACTGCTGATTCAACATAGAAGCTGAATATATAGCTGCTTCAGAAGTAGAAAATGAAGCGGTCTGGATCAAGAAGTTCATTACTGAACTTGGAGTACTTTCTGGCATTGTTGATCCAATACTTTGTATTGTGATAACAATGAAGCCATTGCACAAGCGAAGGAACCCAGGTCTCATTAATAATCTAGATATATATTGAGGCAGTATCATCTTATTAGGGAAATAATCTTAATAGATGACATCAAGATATAACGGGTCCTAACATATGATAATGTAGCAGATCATTTGACTAAGTTGTTGTCCCATCACAAGTATGATGGTCATGCTAAATCTGATAGTATTAAGATACCTACGTGATTAGATCTAGTTTGTATGGAACATTTTGTTATATACTCTTTGTTAGACATTGATGTGTATGAACAAATTGATTAACTAAATACTTGTCTACATTTTAATGGCATATCTGTTTTTTTTTTAATTTTATTATTTAAAATAATATAGTTCGAAGAAAAGTTCATAGTAACTTGTTAATTACAATGTGTTGTGATTGTGAAATACAAGTTATAAATAACTTATTCTTGAAATATTCCTAGTAATAGTAATAATGAGATACAAATATCATTATTACTGATAGACTAGTATATGTTGTATTTCTTTTGAAGAAAGTAGCTTATCTCACGAGCCAAGATGTAGAGGGACATTTGAGTGAACACATGAATGCATTGTTATCATAACATTACATTGGATGATCCGCCTAGAGATTCCATATCGATAACTATCTAAGCATCAGTGGTAAATCTCTAATGCGTAGTAGTGGATTTGGTCCTTTGACTTGAGGACATTATATAATCTTATGTGAGGACCGCTATACTTTGGCGAGCGTTTGATAGGACTCAAAGATTATGAGTCACCAGTAAGACGTCATACGGGTGTAGTAAAATTCATATGAAGATTGTGAATGTTCAATATGAGGATTCGTCACTCCTGGAAAGTAGGAGATTATAACATGATTTTTGCCCACTTAAATTGATATAAATTTCTTCAGCCGGAGTAGAGTTATGAATTGAAAATATTTCAATCATAACTAGATTAGATCAATGAAGAGTTGATGTGAATAATATAATTAGTTGAAATGAGATTGACGCTGATCCATATCTTTTAACCAATTGAGTTATATTGATGAAGGGATTATATTTTCACTGTAATTGTACATATATTGGTTGTTATACCACATGACATTTCTCTTCACATGGATTGCCTTGAAACATTGCTAGATGTCAATTTTGGATAGCAACGTGAATTGATCGATCTAGGTGAATCGATGAGAATGTCAATGAGTTTGCCATCGTGAAAGGTAACCTAATGGGTCACACACAAAATGTGTGAATTGAGCATCTGGGGTTGGACTTTGTCCAAGTGAGAGATTGTAAAAATTAATGTCCAAGGTCCAATTAGTTGGGTCGAACTTTATTACTTATTGAACCAAATTAATTAATTAGTTAATTAATTAATTGTGAGTTAACAAAAGTCTAAGTAAGACTAGAACACCCAATTCTATTCGGACTATAATTAAGGTTAACGCCGCCCATAAATACTAAGACCACAACAAATTAAGGCAATTGGTCTTCATTACTTGCTAGCACAAGTAAGAGACATAACCGAATACAATTACTCTCAAAATTTCGCTTTCATCTGTTCTTGATTGTGGAAGTTCAGATCTATTCTTGCTGTGTAGATTATCATTGGAGTCTGGACAATTGGACAACTGTGGTCTTGAAGATCGTACATCCAACTAATCAGATAATAAGATTCCACGTTGTTCATCAAGATAAACTTCTATCATGAATTCTATATAAGTACAAGGTTGATCGTGTAACGCCCTGGAAATTTAGAATTTTAAGTAAAATATTTAGCAAGTATTGGTGGCTACATGTCTGTCCAAAGTCCAAATGGGGTCCAATAATAATAAACGACCCAAGTTCACTAGAGAAAATATCCAACGATTTTTGAGATTAATTAATTAATTAATTAATTTAAATTATTATAATTATTTTCTAAAAAGGGAAAGAATTAGAAGATATTTTAATTTATGGTAATTGTACCATATCAATTATATTCTAAATATTTAAGTTCTTTGATATGCTTTCAAGAGAATGGAAAGAGCCCAAAATTCTCAAATTCATCCATTTCTCAACCTTCCCCCCTCCCACAATCGGCCCCTCCCCTTTCCCTTTCCCTTACACACACTTAAGCATATTTTACAAAGAAAGAAAAGAAGAAGAAAAGAAAAGAACAAGAAGAAGAAGGAAAGAAGAGATGTTTTTCAAAAGCTTTTCATTCTTTTTATCAATGAAGCAAGATAGGAATATCTATATGCAATTGATTTAATCTCTATTTGTGTATTGAAATTTTATGTATAATCTATGCTAAATAAATGAATTTGTGGCCATCCGAATACGAATGTAGTTTATTACATTGGAATGAACAAGAAATGATGTTCATCTTATTTTGGATGTATAAGAACGAATGTTTATGATTTTAAATCCATCGAGATTAAACCTAAGAATGAATTTGGGGTTTCAACCCTTGAGCTCACCGGAAATTGAAGTATGCATGATTTATTTACATTAATTGCAATATATAAATTGAGATTTGCATTATTATAATAATGATATTTTTATTGAGTTTTTTCAAACTAACCCTTCTCTCATTCATATATTGATTATAGAATTGGATGGAGACTTGATAATGAAGTGATTGAGCCATAGAAAAAGAAACTTCGGTCAAGAAGATGATAAATGACAGTTTGCTTTATGATGTTATGAATTCTAAATTTTGTATGTTAAAAGATGATTTTTGATATTAATGTTAATTGTTAAATTATTATAAACTTGTTCGAAACTCTATGAAACGATAATTTTAATTTTGTTGAGTATTAGGGGATATTTAAAAAGTTTAATATTGACCGATATGAAAATTGTCCAAATTTCTTAGCTTGCAAGTCCAGTTTCAAATGGATGTCCAAAATAATAGACTTCAGGTTTTGGGATAAAATTTGGTAAAATTTATGATCTATCAATTTCGGTCTTTAAAACTTAGAATCACCTCATTCAAATGTTTGTAGAGCAAAGATATACAAATTTTAGTAACGATTAACATTTTCATTCTACCTTTCAGGTTTTCAGGTTTTAGAGGAGTATTGAGGTGACCCACCAACCAAGTTGTACAAGCCACCAGGCCCACACCTGATAATGGATCTACCTGGTCAGTACAACACACAATAATTCCCGAGCTTTACATTCGCTCTTTCTCCTCTCTCTAAAACACACACTTAGGTTATCAGAGGCGCCGCTCCTCACCAGCTCTGCTCCTCAGGTATAGTCATTTAAATCTATTCCTTGTATGTCTTAACTATATTTTAATTAAATGAAGATTGCATTTATTTAATCTGAACTGGATTTTTCGATCGATCTATGTGTTAAACAGATTGATTGATATGTAAGTAGTTTAAACTTGAGTCTTGATTAGATAATTATCATCGTTATATGGACTGGATTTTTGAATTTGAAATTAAAAACAAAAGATGATTATCATATGGTTAATTGTTGGATTTATTGATGGTTGGGATAGTTTTGTGAAGTTATGTTGAAATTCGAACTGTCTAGCATGTGAAATATCGTTTCTAGTGGATCAAAAGTCACTTCGCATGTTTCATATTTGTTGACTGATTTTATGCATGTTGCTCTGGGCAAAAAGTCACTTTTAATCCTTTATTGGTCTCACATTTGATTATATTGCGATCAACAGTTAATTGTTTAGTATCTGTAAAAGTAGTAATTCGACTTGTACATTTTGAAGACTGCACATTTGATCTTTTTCGATTCATCATTGATTTTGACGATTCCAAGTCTAAAGTCAATGTACCATTAATCCAGTCAGCCAATGGTCTTTGGAATTGACTTGTCCATGTTTGTCTTTTGATGTGGGAAATGAATTTGGCCATTTGCATTTTCGTCCTTCAAAATGTGGGTGGCAGTTTACTTGTTCTTTTCGCTCTTCCTTGGTAGGCAGAATTGTGTTTTATGCTTTGTTTTGTCACAGAGGCTGTACAGAAGGGGTGTGTGGGGGTATATATCGAGCTCAGTCTGTCCTAATTTTTGCTTTTGATACCTTGTTCTTATGCTACTTTCAGCCATACATGTGATAGTGGCAGGAAGAATATGGCCATGGAAGTAACCCAGGTTCTCCTAAGTGCACAATCAGTTGATTCAACTGTGCGGAATCATGCTGAGGAAACTTTGAAACAGATTCAGGAGCAAAATCTTCCCAATTTCCTGCTATCTCTTTCGGGAGAGCTTGCCAGTGAAGAGAAGCCAGTTGAAAGTCGTAAATTAGCTGGTTTGATTCTTAAAAATGCCTTGGATGCAAAGGAGCAATATAGAAAGTACGAGCTTGTGCAAAGATGGTTATCATTAGATGTGGCTGTGGAGAGCCAGATCAAGGCTTGCCTGTTACAGACCCTTGCATCAACTGTTCCTGATGCCAGGTCAACAGCTTCACAAGTCATTGCAAAAGTCGCAGGCATTGAGCTCCCACAGAAAAAGTGGCCTGAACTGATAGGTTCCCTCTTATCAAATATTCACCAGGTCCCACCTCATGTAAAGCAAGCTACCCTTGAAACACTCGGGTATATGTGTGAAGAAATCGTTCCAGAGGTTGTTGACCAAGATCAAGTAAATAAGATACTTACAGCTGTGGTTCAAGGTATGAATGCAAATGAAGGTAACACTGAGGTTAGGCTTGCCGCCACCCGAGCTTTGTATAATGCTTTGAGCTTTGCTCAGGCAAATTTTTCCAATGATATGGAGCGTGATTACATAATGAGAGTTGTTTGTGAGGCCACACTCTCTCCAGATGTAAAAATTCGGCAGGCAGCTTTCGAGTGTTTGGTCTCCATTGGGTCAATGTATTATGATAAATTAGCGCCGTATATCCAAGACATTTTCAACATAACATCCAAGGCTGTCAGAGAAGATGAGGAGCCAGTTGCTCTTCAGGCCATTGAATTTTGGAGCTCAGTCTGTGATGAGGAGATTGATATCTTGGAGGAGTATGGAGACAGTTTTGCAGCAGATTCCGATGTTCCATGCTATTACTTTATCAAGCAGGCTCTTCCTGCTCTTGTCCCCATGCTGTTGGACATGCTTCTTAAGCAAGAAGAAGATCAGGATCAGGATGAAGGTGCTTGGAATCTTGCGATGGCTGGTGGCACTTGCCTTGGTTTGGTTGCCCGGACAGTGGGAGATGATGTTGTGCTTGTTGTTATGCCATTTATTGAGGGGAATATTACAAAACCTGATTGGAGGCAGAGAGAGGCTGCCACTTATGCTTTTGGTTCGATATTGGAAGGTCCTTCACCTGAAAAATTAACTCCTATAGTCAATGTTGCTCTGAGTTTCATGCTCGCTGCTTTGACAAAAGACCCAAATAGCCATGTGAAGGACACAACTGCATGGACTCTGGGCAGAATATTTGAATTCCTTCATGGTTCAACTGTAGAGACCCCCATTATTACCCCGGCAAACTGCCAACAGATTATTATGGTTCTCCTCCAGAGCATGAAAGATGCACCAAATGTTGCTGAAAAAGCTTGTGGTGCTCTCTATTTTCTAGCCCAAGGTTATGAGGACGTGGGACCATCATCTCCCTTAACACCTTATTTCCAAGAAATTGTTCAGTCCCTCCTCAACGTCACTCATAGAGAAGATGCTGGGGAGTCTCGACTTAGAACAGCTGCATATGAAACACTGAATGAAGTGGTGAGGTGTTCATCTGATGAATCAGCTCACTTAGTGTTGGAACTTGTTCAAGTCATCATGACAGAGCTTCAGAAGACTCTTGAGGCTCAGAAACTTTCATCTGACGAGAGAGAGAAGCAGAGTGAATTACAAGGCCTTCTTTGTGGTTGCTTACAAGTCCTCATTCAGAAATTAGGTTCATCAGAACCCACCAAGTATGCCTTCATGAAGTATGCAGATGAGATTATGAATCTTTTCCTCAGGGTTTTCAATTGTAGAAGTGCCACTGTTCATGAGGAAGCAATGCTTGCAATTGGTGCACTTGCCTATGCAACAGGCCCCAACTTTGCAAATTACATGCCAGTTTTCTACAAGTACTTGGAGATGGGTCTTCAGAATTTCGAGGAGTATCAAGTTTGTGCTGTTACTGTTGGTGTTGTGGGGGATATTTGTCGGGCATTGGAAGATAAGATTCTGCCTTACTGTGATAGGATAATGACCCAGCTTGTTAAAGACTTGTCAAGCAATCAGTTGCACCGATCTGTGAAGCCCCCAATCTTTTCATGCTTTGGTGATATAGCACTGGCAGTTGGAGAAAATTTTGACAAGTACTTGATGTTGGCTATGCCTATGCTCCAGAGTGCAGCGGAGTTGTCTGCTCACACATCAGGCGCTGATGATGAGATGATAGAATATACTAATCTTCTAAGGAATGGAATTTTGGAGGCATATTCTGGGATATTTCAGGGCTTCAAGAACTCTACCAAAACTCAGCTTCTGATCCCACATGCACCACACATTCTGCAATTCCTGGATAGCATTTACGTGGAGAAAGATATGTGAGCATACTTGCTAATTACTTTTGCAGTTCTCATTCTTGATTTGCTCTTTTTGGGTTGTTTATCATCTGATTCTTTTATTGATTTAACATCAGGGATGATATTGTAATGAAAACTGCTATTGGTGTCCTGGGCGATCTAGCAGATACTCTAGGAAGTAATGCGGGTTCTTTGATTCAGCAATCTCTGTCAAGTAGAGACTTTTTAAGTGAATGCTTATCTTCTGAGGACCATTTGATTAAGGAATCTGCTGAGTGGGCAAGGTTGGCCATTAGTCGTGCCATTTCTGTTTGAGGATGTACATATTATTTTACCTGCATGCATAGGGTCGTGTCGAGTTGGGGTCCTGGGTTGCATTCAACATGTCATTGTGTTTTCTGACAACAGAAAACTCATGCGTCAGCATCATGGGGTCGGGGTTCCATTCGGTGATGGTGGCTTCTCAGCACTTTCTGAAGGACTTGAGAAGTGAAAGTGTCGAGTCAGGAGTGAGAGGTGGTGGTGATAATGATGAATGGAAAAATCATGCTGAATGCGTCTTCTGTGGTCGATCCACATATTGTTAACAAGATGAGCCCCATGTTGTCCTGGTGCTGCCATGCCGTCCATGTGGTTACTGATGGACTGTACCAACGCAGCCTTTTGCTTTGGACGACACTTTGAGCTAGCCAGACAGTCACCCGTGTTTTCTTCCAAGTCTTTTTTTTTTTTCCTTTCTTTCTTATCATACATCATTTTGTATATATTTTCAGGTCAGTCCATGTCTTGCATAGGTCGGATTGCATGCAATCTCATTTAATCATATGGGAGTAGTTTTATGCACATTTGAGTTGGAGCAATGCATTTTTGTCATCGGTGCTTCAACATTTTCAGTTATTCGTAGGCTTGTAATAGCTCAAGCATCAAAATGCATGCATCCATGAAATCATGTGTGCTGCTCTTTTTGCTCTATATAAATGTAGTGTTTTTCAATCTCTCCTTTGAACGAGTGATTTTATTTCAATTCAAACTTCTGAGATTGGATGTTTGGATGTCATATACTGTGATGATGACATTAAAGGAACGAGAATAGGATTGAAGAAGCACTTCTTATGCAGAGGCTGCGAATTTTGTAGTTCGCCTCGTAAATTTTGGCTTTCAAGTTATATGTACTACACAACAGATTAATTTTCTCTTGTAGTATGATAGAGTTTATGATTGTTTGGTAAAGTTTTTATTGTAGATTATAAGCAGTTGTGGGTCATATAAAATATGAAGATAAAAATAGTGTAAGAGCTTATAAGCAATCTTAAGAATGAGATTTTAGGCCTTGTTTTTGTAGCATGTTTGCTTGAATGCTCTCTTGGCGTATTTCATGAGTAACTGTGTAAGAATGCCAATGGTAGGTTGGGGTGGTCACATCTACTTTTTAATGTTTTTTACAATGTGAATCACTTTTTCTTCTCCAATGTCCACATGACATGTGTCATATAGGCTTTATAGTTACTCTTCATAATGGGGAGAAGATCATTACTCTTGCTATTTATTGTTATAAAAATATTGTTAAAGACCTTTTTGTGGTGACTGCATTCATTTTGATAAGGCAAGGCATATTTGATTATATTCGATAAATATTAAAAAATAAAAAAAAAACAGTTAAAGTATTGTTTATTACATTTTTTAATATGATAGGTGGCAAAATTTCATTTACCCATCTCCTTATCACCTTCACCGCTCCTTACTATGTTTGGATGTAAAAATACGAATTATTGTAATAGTATTTTCTTGACTCACACAGTCAAGGGGATAAAAATTGAATGATAGATATTCGTTTGTCAAGAAAACTTAAAATAAGGTTCACATTTTCATATTAATATGCGTAATTATTATTTTTTAAATAATTTTGACATTCAATTTAACACAAACTATTGGTACAAATGGAATGCCAAAATTAAAATAAAATAGTCTACTAAAAGTTTTTAATTTGATACATTTATCGGTCATTAAAAAGTTCTAATACAATAAAATTTCATTTTATAAAAATAATTCAATTTCTCAAATATATTTGTTATAAACGTTAATTATATCATAAGAAATAATATATATTTTTCTATGATTGTCAATATCTCATAGAAAAAAGGTCTGGCAATTACTATTGGGCCGAAATTGATTAGCAAAGTGAGCCCACAAAAGGCCCACAGCATATACTTATTCTTATAGGATTATAGTGATAATTAGGAACCATACATGATTTTTTTTTTTTAAATTTAAACATTTACTGAATCAAATATATTTTTTCAATATTACTATATTTCATTTATATTTATTTATATTTACTGTATATTAAAATAATAAAATAATAATTATTTTGAATTCAAATTCATTTGATAACCAATATCCTAATTTTCAGCCATTAATCCTTATCATGCTTAATTAGAGGATTAATTTCCTTATCATGCTTAATTAGAGGATTAATATCGTACCGTACCAAAATGCCCTCCAAGTCTCACTTTTGTATTCTAACCTTGGTAATGTAAAACCTTTCTATGGAAGATTCTACCCTATTTTCACCCTACCCAAAACCAAATTCTTTACTTTTGCTCGTTTATTATTCAATTCCATTTTGGATCACACAGATCTCAACCACGTTAGTAAAATTATATCCATCAATTTGATTATAGAACTATATTACAATACATTTTTTCGGTCATTCATGATCATTTTTTTTTCTGTAATTTTACAGATTTTTGACGATGTCACCGTCTCGTAGAAGCAGCAAATCTAGACGCAAAAGAACATGCTTGGGTAATAGGTTACCACATAAAAAAAATTGGCGTGGCAGTGAAACTCATAAAAAGATTCGGAAGAAGAAATGTAATGTTCGTGTGAAGAAGGCAAAAAGGTACTATTTTGAACATGGATTCTCTTATTTCATCCAATGAATGAACTCTATTTTAGATAAATTCGTGTTTCATGAGTACATACCAAGTATATTCAGTTTGTTTCCAATTGGGTCATGAAGTTGTTGTTAACTTATGTATTATTTTATCTTAAACATTTTTTCTCGTTGATTGTTGATGTCAAGATTTAGATTTTTTTGAGAAATAATTATGCATTTTAAAAATAATCAAATTGTTTGTGTACAAAAATATTTCAAATGTGTACGGATTAATGAGCAAGACTTCAAGTTCGTGACACCTCCATTTCATTCTTCAATAGTATGATCATTCACTGTGATGCCTATACCTAATATTTAATTCCATTACTAAATATTACCAGTCAGATGAGTTTCTGTAGCATACTTATGTGCATATCTCTCAAATCATTTTATGTTGATATTGCGGCTGAAATTTGATAATGCCGTATGTTGCTCGTCATTAGTTGAACTTTCAGTATGACTTTACACAACGTGAGATACTCAGGTCCGTCGTTTTGTTAATGATCGATGATAACTTGCTATAGGATACTGTAACTTCGATACTGTATACAATATTCGATACTGTATACAATAACGTGACACATTCATTTCATTATTTAATGGTCTGATCATCGACATATCATATTTCTGCCTGATATTTATACATATTACTGCTAATTACCATTCAATTGTGTATTTGGAGCATGATAATGTGCATATCTCTCAAATCCTTTGTATTGTTATTTCGAACGAACTTTGATAATATTGTCCATTGCTTACAATTGTTAAATGTATTTGTTATTGGTTGATGTTAACTTTTCGATACTTTAAATAACGCGAGCTAATTGTATCCTTCGTTTATATGCTGACTATTTTGTATGATATTTAAGCATATCATCTTGGCATGTTTCTTAACTTTGTTGATTGATGTTGCTACCAATCTGATGTCTAATTCCATATTTGATTTGACCAGGACTGTGACTATCTCATATCTCTAAACAAATGGACACTTGTCAAAGTAAATATATTATCTAATACCAAAATTTTTAGCTCACTGAAGGGAATGATAATGATTTACAAAAGTAAATATTCTCCGAGATGTGCTTCGCTCACTTCATGGATGTACAGGATATTGTAGTGAATTACCAACTAATCCACAAGATTCTATTGAGGGAAGTGAAGCAGCATAACGCATATGAGATGTGGTGAAAATCACCATCGTTGTAGATACCAAAGTCGCTCATCTCAACATGGCTACCCAATTGTCCAAGTTTGCCTTCGAGAAGCTGGAGTTACACCTATCTGGATTGTCTATGCCCGACTACAATGGATTCAAGACTTTACAATTGTAGATCATACTTTCATTTTCTAATTAATTTTGTTCTTATTTTAATTAGGGCTGATTATTTGGGCATAGTATAAGTTTGGAAACATGTCATATTTTGGCTTCTATGCGATAATGCCCTATATGTTAACGGATTATTCGGATTATTATGTCATTGCACATTTGGTCTATTTTGTAGTACATATTTGTGAACATGCGATATGATATTTGGGATTCAGAATGAAGATATGAATTAAATGTATATATTTTCTAAGTATTTCATTATCAATTTCAGATCTGGTCTTATTATTAACAATATGCATAAGCTTGTTAGGAATGGAAGACGTTTTATGTTACAAACCTTCGATTGATCCTGATTGTTGACAGTAAATCTTTCGACTTATTGATTCAATTAACCGACTCTATCGTTTGATGCCTGCATTTGTTATCTTGATTTTCATGATAACATAATTCAGGTGATACTAAATATTGATTCATCTGAATGAGACGACAACCATTGTTATACCATCGTTTGTCAATTAATTGATACTTACTTTTTATTCTCGTCCCTGTTAAGATATTTTGGATTTCTGAGCATAGTTTGATGTTACGAAGTGTTTATTAACCCGAACGAGACAACAATGATCGTTAATACTTACTTGTTTAACCATACCCCTTACCTCTTTGTGATTTTTTGGTTTGTAACATGCTTATGATTTTATACTACATTCATGCAATGTAACCTATCATTGTTTAGTAAGACAATTCGGATATGTGATAACATCAAATAACACATGCCTATCGATTATTAATCTATTAACCAATGTCTTGATAATCAATATGCAGGTACAAAACACAAAACATGAAAAAGGATCACCAATTATTCGAGATCAAATATAAAGGGAATCTAAATGGACCAAATAATGAATGAATATGTATAGTTTATGGTGATATGGTATAACAAATCTTCCAAATAATTGTGTTATCAGTTGAATCCAAGACATATACCATCTTCATCTACCAAATACAATCATCTAAATGAGTAAATGTATGTGTCTATTTCAGAAAAAAAAAAAAAAAAAAAACTAATTTCTTGGCTGATCACCAAATTTAATAAACAAAAATTTACCTATAATTAACTTAGCTTAGCCAAACATAACTAATGCTTCTTGTTTAACACCTCAACATATAGCGGCGTCCAAAGGACACAAAGAGTGTGTAGTGGTTCTCCTCAAGCATGCATGCAACATACACTTGAAAGGTAAAATGTTATCCCCATGTCCCAAATCCCAATGCATACGTATATAATGAATAATTATTTAACATTTTCTTGGGTTATTTCATGTGGAAATGATTTGATCAATTTTGTCATCGACGTCAGATATGAATGGTAACACGGCGCTATGGGATGCCATTGAAACAAAACACCATTCAATATTCACGATTTTGTATCACTAGGCTTCCATTTCCGATTCCTACATTGCCGGTGACCTTTTATGCATGGATGCAAGAAGAAACGATTTGACAGTGGTGAAAGAACTCCTAAAACAAAGATTTCATGTCGACTCAAAGGATCACCATCGATTGACTGCTATCCAAGTTGCGATTGCAGAAAATCATGTGGACATGATGAGACTTCTTTTGATGAATGGAGCTGAGGCCAATGATACAGTTAAAAACAAGATTTCTCCAGTAAATCTGAATGAAATGCTACAAAAACGTGAAGTTGGGCACCGCATATCAATGCCTGGTGCACTGGATGAAGATGTTATTAGAAAGCATGAAAAGAAGCAGGACTGCAATGGGGAAAAAAACTAACATCACTCTTCCGAAACATCAAAATACATCATATCTATCACAAGAATAATAAATTTTCAGATTCTATTATTCGAAATTTTCTACGTGATTGATGACAGAAACAAAACTCACCTCTTAAAAATTCTGATGCAATTGGTTTGAAATTTTTCAGTGTTACCATGAGCTTGATTTTCTTCAAAATTCAGAAAATTCGGTGCAATTGGTATTTCAGTAAATCCTTCCCGAAAATTCCTCCATGCGTTACAAAATCTCATACTTCAGTCTTCAATTTGATTATGATTTCAACATTTTTTAGTTTAAATTTTGAATATTCCTCCTTCTACGCTGATAAAATGAAACAAAATAATGCTTATCTAATTTGGTAATAGTGCTTTAAACATGGACTTTTTTAAAATCATCAATATAATGGGCCTTTTAAGAAGTCCAGTAGTAAAAATCCAGTAAAATTCAAGTTGAGATTTTGGGCCAGGATAATTCAAATTTAGTGTTGAAAATAGTGTATATGTGTAAAGAGCCCTCAATTATAACTTTATGTTTGGTTTCATTTATGCTATCGTACTTTAATTCATTTTATTTATACCATTAAATTTGAAAATTACTTTTAGTTAAATTACTTCATTAATCAACTATTTATTGTGTGACGAAAATTTGACATGGCATTAACGAAACGTTAAATAGCTGATGTATCTCGTCACGTGTGAAAGTGCTATCCATGTGTATGAAGTTCAAAATAAAAAATACTTTTTTTCAAGTCAATTAAACGACTTTGACCAAGGGTTGTTCTTCAATTTCCAATTTCCTCAAAATCAAATCAACTTCTTCATCTGAAAAATTATCAAAACCCGAACATACATCAGCCATTTAACGATCCGTTAATGCCAGATCAAAATTTTCGTCAAACAATGAACAACTAATCAATAAAATAATTTAACTGAAAGTAATTTTCAAATTCAATAGTATAAATAAGATGAATTAAAGTATAGTGTTATAAATAAAACAAAGTAAAAATTTCAATGATATATAATATCGTACTATGGGAAAAAAAAATTTAAATATTCGTGTGTTTAATTGTATGTGTTTTAGGAGTCATCATCTCTAACAGGGTAAAAAAATCTTGTCCACTTATTAAGGTGACAGTAGGTATACAGTCCAAAATCAATAATTATTTGATATTAGATTACTCAACTGCTAAGCCCAGATAAAGTGTCAACAGTTGGACAAGAGAATATTTTCAAGGATTTTTTCATAAATAAACCACTTTTTTTAAAATAATTCTAATTTTATCAACTTAACAAATTTATTCTAAAAATACTACATTCTTAAAATTATATTAATTAATAAAATAATAAATTAAAATCAAATATATATCACAAAATATATATTTCTACGTGAATTCACTTTAATTTGTATTTGAGTCCTTGATTATTTGCACAATAAGTCCTTCATCTTTATAAAATTTTCACTTTAGTCCATATACCTCATCTTTCATTTCAATTTCGTCCTCTTTTATTTGCAACCTAAGTCCTTTAACTTTAAAATTTTTGCAACTTGATCCCCATATTTATACTTTTATATCAATTTAGTCCTTTATATTATCACTATTTGATACATATGTTACAAATGATGTTGTGTATCAATGTTTGATACAAATGTTACAAATGATATTTTGTAACAATCTGTGTTACAAATTGTAATATAAAATATCAGTGATACAAAATATTAATTCATGTAACATGTATTGTGTAAAATAACATAATATAATCTGTAACATATTCAGTGATATAAAATATTATTTGTAACAATTGTATCAAACAGTGATACACAATATGATTTGTAACATTTGTAACAGATTGCGATACTAAATAGAAATTGTTACAACTGCAAAATCAACTCTAAACTTCAATAAATTCGTTATAGTATGATATAGATATGTAACACAATGTTAAATTTAACAAATAAAACTATTGATTTCATCATTTGTAACATACGTAAATCAGTGATACAGAATACCAATTCATGTAACATGTGATGTGTAAAATAACATAATATAATATGTAACATATTTAGTGATACAAAATATCATTTGTAATATCTGTATCAAATAGTGATACAAAGGACTAAATTGATATAAAAGTATAAATATGGGGACCAACTTGTACAAATTTAAAAGTTGAAGGACTTGGATTACAAATAAAAATGACGAAATTGAAATGAAAGAAAAAGTATAGGGACTAAAGTAAAAATTTTATAAAGATTGAAAGACTTATTGTGCAAATAATTAAGGACTCAAAAGCAAATTTTAGTGAATTCACGTTGAAATAGTCCTTTGATTTTAATTCATTATTTTATTAATTAATATAATATTAATTATGTAGTATTTTTGGAATAAATAAACTAAGTTGTTAGATTTAGAATTATTTTAATATTTGTAAGTATTTAGTGTAATATCCACATATTTTCATGTGTTTTAGTATTCAATTTATCCACACACAAAACCGTCTCTTTTTAATTTTTATCTCTTCAATGTATCTCCTTCCCCAATATTCTGCTCAATCCATCTCTCTTGATATCTCCCTCCACCAATTTTCTCCAAATTTATTCGCCACCATAATCCATTATCGTAATATAACCAATATAGCCAACATTAAGCGATACAATATAGTATAATTAAACCCTATTCCTCCATCGCCTAGCATAATCGCAGCAATATTTGTTCAGTATTTTGGCAAAAGCTTCTTCAAATGTCTTCTTCTCTCGCTACTCTCTCAATCTCCGCCACTCTCAGGTCTCTCTCTCTCTCTCTCTCTCTCTCTCTCTCTCTCTCTCTCTCTCTCTCTCTCTCTCTCTCTATATATATATATATATATATATATATATATATATATATATATATATATATATCTGTGTATGTGTATGTGTGTATCGTATAATAAATTTAATGAAAGTATAGTTCTATACTGGTCTCCTGCGGGTTGCTCAATTCTTGTTTCTTTTGAGTTTCAATTGCTCCTTTAGATTTATTTACGGAACCATAGAACTGATGTTGCATGATTTGAAATATGTAATAGTTTTCTTTCTTTCGAGTATTTTCTGTAATTTGATATTTCTGAATTGTTTCTCGCACATTAGGTATTTATCATTGTTGTAATTTTTTTCAGGATGAATCTAGTGCATCTAAACAATCACTTGTACCACCCCCAATTACAGAAAGGATTTGTGCCTTTCCGTGCTCGTACGAGTATTTTATGGCAAAAATGCAATTTGAAGCTCAATATGGTGCCTGGTGGACTATTTTCTGGTGGTTGTGTCACGAGAACCTTTGCTACTGCTAGCTCATTAAAAATCGATGGCGAAAACCAGGAAAATGGGTTGAGGTCTGTGAATGATAATGTTTTAACATTATACTTTGTGTTATGACTTATGAATTGAGTTTTTACTCTTTCTTTCTCTTTACTGTCTTACAATGCATAGGAAATATTGAGCTAAATGTTTCATTGGTCACTGATCTATTACTTTCGTCTTCATTCACTCACTCAACTTCAAAATGTTGAACTTTCAAAAATATCTCATCATTACTCACTGAAGACGATTCTGTTACGACCAAGAGACGGAAAATCCATGTGGCAGGTGGAATATACATGTGGCAGACGGAATTATCTACCAAGCATTTGAAATCGTCTATGTCATCTAAATTTGCGCGCCATGTCATTATTTAAAAAATATTTTCACCAAATAAATTGAGTGAAAACGTTTTTTAAATAATGATATGGTGCGGGATTTTGGATGACATGGACGATTTTAGATACTTGGTGGATGATTCCGTCTGCCACATGTATATTCCATCTGCCACGTGGATTTTCCGTCACTTGGTCGTAACAGAATCGTCTTCAGTGAGTAACGGTGAGGTATTTTTGAAAGTTCAGTGAGTACTCAGAAACATTTTGAAGTTGAGTGAGTGAATGAAGACGGAAGTAATAGTTCGTTGACCAATGAAACATTTAACTCGGAAATATCTGGTGTTAGTAAGTAAAGCATCCTTTATTTCTGTCCTTGAAATAATATTTGATGTTAGATAATTTTTTATAAAATTATATTACTGTGAAAAACACATAATCACAACATGCATGTGATGTCCCAAGCAACACTATGCTCAACTACTATGCCTTTTACCAATGACCGTTAATACTGTGTCTATAACCACCTCCATACACCCACATTCAGCCCATATAAGCTTCTGTTACTGTCATTGCCCTTTCTTATCATCATAGTAAAGTAGCAGCTTTACAACAACAATGGACAGTACCACAATTAGCCAGTACCACTCATTTAACCACCATCTCAGCACTATAATTTACTGGAAATATATTTCTTTTGTAATATTTTTTTTTGTGAGAAGTTTCATTAAACGAACTAAACACCAAATAATGACGAGAGAACAAGTATTTTTTGCATATACTGGGCGAAACATTTTATGAGAACCAAATCGTTGCATTTGAGGTTAAAATGTCACTCTAAAAGTTATAATAATGAATTGTAGATTTCATGCCTTAATTTAACTAGAATGTGCTTTTATTAACAGGTCTAGAAAGTTGAATGAGACCTCAATGAACCTCCACAGCATGAATGATCTTGAAAGCCAGCTGCAGGATTTGTTTAATGAAGTAAAAACTATGATTCAATTGGGAAAGGACAATGATGCAGTTGATTTACTTCAGGCAAATTATGAAGCTGTTAAAGAACAGATGGATTTAGGTGCTGGAGGCATAGAAGAAGCTTCCATTCTTGATGTAATAGCCTTGGGGTACATGGCCCTTGGAGACTTGAGGACTGTTGGATCCATATTAGATGTGGTAATTTATTTTGCAAAATAGCTAGGTACACTATTTTCTGCATTTCTTTCTGTAAAGTTTCAATTATACAAATCCAAGTTTTATCCGTCAACATGTTTTCTTGAATGCGGTTACTAAACAAAATTCATAAGAACTATTTTCAGGTGGATTAGAATTGACAAAGTGATTTCTTCATATTCTATATATATGTGTATACGCAAAAACACACACACTCACATATCTCTATAATGAATAAAACTCCTAACAACAAGCGAGGGCACCAATGGCTATGGGGCCAAGCGATTGGTGGCTGGCATATCTATGATTTTTCTCTCCCAAATGAAGCAGCAGGCTTCGGTCCATGAGGGAGAACAAAGGGGGGTTAACAGACCGATTAAGGGGTTTACTTGGATTCAGATTTCTTGGAACTTGGAGATTTATGTAATCTACTGATAATGATTATTTTTACAAATGAAAGTTAGATGGTTGTCTCTACTTTCTTATGTTATGTACTTGGGGTTCGCTTAAGCAACTTTGCCATCTTATTATGGATTATAATGTTTTGTTTAGTTAATTCACTTTGACATTCATCTTTTTGTCCTACTGCTCTACTACATGTGATTCCAGTTGAACAAGATTGTAAATGAGTTGAAGGATCAGGAGCCTCTTCTAGATTCAGTGCTATTGCATATGGGAAGTATGTATGCCAAGTTGGAAAAGTTTGAGCTGTCCATTCACTTGTACAGGAGATCTCTTAAAATTATGGAAAAAATATATGGTTGGTTGAACTTTGAAATTTTATATCATGTTATTCAACTCATCGATGGTGGATTCTCTTTCTTAGTGGGTGTGTGCATGTGTGGTTCTTTAGTTTGTGTTTGTGCATTTCTAGCTTGCTCCCTCTCTCTTTTTTTTTTTTTTTCCTCCCGAGAAAAGGAGGGAAGGGGGGGGGGGGGGGGGGGGGGGGTTGTTCTACCAATTTGTTCAAAGCAGGCACTATATCAAATTTATGTTTCTTCTTGTCCTGTAGGGAATAGTAGTTCAATTCTTGCCATGCCGTTTCTGGGGATGGCGAAAGTGCTGGGTTCTATCGGAAGAGCCAGTGAGGCAATAGAAACGTACCAGCATGTGATCACACTATTGGAATCTAGAAGGGGTGAAGAGAGTGAGGAATTGACAGTGCCATTGCTGGCACTGGGTAATCTTTTAATAAAGGAAGGAAGAGCTTTGGATGCTGAATTCCATTTCAATAGGTTACAACATTTTATCCTGCATAATGTTTGGTAATTACAGAGTCTTTGCATTTTGATCATTAACCTTTTGCATTCTTACCTTTTACTTGCATTATACAGAATATTAAACATATATATGAAGATACATGGTGAAAAAGATGGAAGAGTTGGAATGGCTATGTGCTCCCTGGCCCAGGTGAAATGTGCAAAAGGTAAATTTCTATATTACATTCTTTATCTGTATATAAATCATTAATGTTTCTGTCACCATCACCTAAATATATCTCAATTCAAATTTCATTTGACGATTATAGGTTAGTTGCCTATGTTGCTTTGACTCATCTATGAGCACATAATAAGATTTCCCGTCTGATATGAATATTCTCATCCTTTATTCAAGTTTTCATTCTTTATGGAAGTATAACATTGGAGTATCCATGTCAGATGAGAGCTTCAGTATGTGCATCATGTAAATAGAAGAGTAAACAGAAAAAAATGGAGCAATTATGGAATTGTGGCATAAAGATGCAAGTCATGTCGTAGACCGAAAAGAAAAGGAGAAAAAATATTTTTGATGAACAATGCTGCAATTAGTTTCTTCTTTGTTTGTTGTTTTCCCCTTGGGCTAGTGAAAATGCCATTAGATTTAATTGCTGGACTGGATTGATCAGCGAAAAACTATTATGTTTTCAAGGAAGCATCTCGAGCTATTCTATCCCATTCCCTAGCTTGAAAAGGCGTTTTTATGTGAAATTTTAATGCCATCGCATGGCTCTGCTGCCTCATAATTCTCCACGTCAGTTCTTCCACTTTAATGCGTTCGGTTCCTGTGCGGTCTGGTCTTCTGCAGGAGATGTGAAAAAAGCCATTGACCTATACAAGAGGGCCCTTCAAATCCTTGAGGATTCAAAATACATGGAACTTGATGACGGAGCAATGGAGCAGATGAGAATAGACTTGGCAGAATTACTTCATGCCACTGGAAGGTAAGAGTTAGAAATATTATTTTACTGGTCTGGGTAACTACCCACGTGTTCATCTCACGGCAACAATGTCGAGGATTAGAGAAATTTTGGGTATTACACATCGTCTCATCATTATGCTTTGTTCATCTCAAAGAAACAACGTCAAGGGTTACAGAACTGTTGGTCATTTTGTCTCATTGTTATGTTTTTTTAACTAGATTTCCTCGGGCACTTTGTGCATTGAGTTATTTTTTTACACCTAGTTCCTAGGCTAAATATGGAATTACCAGCTAACTGCCTACTGTTGCTGTTTAAAATATGACAAACCAATTCGTTCTTATATTCCATGAACTCAACTCGTTTTTAGGGTATAAATAGTACGAGTATGGTATGAAGTTGTTTATGGTGGAGCAGGTAAGTTTGTTATGTCATAAAGTAGAGGCTATCAAAAGTATGATTTTGGTTGTTGAATCAGTATGTGGTAAATTGCTGGTCAAATACATGCGCTGCATGTGAGGAAATAGCAGCTAGTGTTGGTTGCATAGTAGTACCGACATCTTTAACTTTTTGTGATATGCTCATAATGTTTGCTCACAGAGGAGACGAAGGCCGAGCCCTACTTGAGGAATGCTTGTTAATTTCTGAGAAGTATAAAGGAAAAGAACATCCCAGCTCAGTGCCCCTTCTTGTAAATCTCGCAACTTCCTATTCACAATCTAAGAATTTTGTAGAAGCTGAATGCTCGTTGAGGAGAAGTTTGCAAATTATGATGGAGACTGTCCCCCCTGACGATCAGTCCATCACATTTCCCATGTTACATCTTGCGATCACTCTCTACAATCTACATCGTGATGAAGAAGCTGAAAAACTTGCTCTTGATGTTTTACGCATCCGTGAGAAGGCATTTGGAAGAGAATCTCTACCAACTGGTAATTGACTTGTTGCACAGTTGCTTGCCATAGGCTGGATTGTATTATAATTCCGTCTATTCTCATTTGTGCCACGATGAGACAAGAATTTTATCACGCGCAAACTTTGAGCTTGCGATGGGGCTTGACCATCAAATTTTGACCCATGTCCTTGTGGTGGCATTTAATTTGTCTTTTTTTTTTAAGAAGTGTTTTTGTGCATTCTTTGTCCTTATTGTTTTCACGTTTTTGTTTCATAAACTTGCATAACAGGAGAGGCTCTTGACTGTTTGGTCTCCATTCAGTCCCGATTAGGGAAGGATGACAGTGAGTTGCTGGAGCTGCTCAAGAGAGTTTTGAAAATTCAGGAAAAAGCTTTTGGCCCTGAGAATGAGGAGGTCATGGAAACGCTTAAGAAAATTGTACATTACTTGGACAAAATGGGTATGGAAAATGAGAAACGTCCACTACAAAGAAGATTATCCATTCTGAGAAACAAACACAAGCAAAGGGTCAAGTATTGACAACACTGGCTTCTTGAGTCAGATACTTCTTGTTTTCTCTTGCAATGGAGCAAATCCTAGATCGTGGGCCAATTTGATGTTACAAACAAAGTCAAAACATTGAGTGGCGAGCTACCGGCTAATATGCAACATTTTTGAGAATGAGCATTGAGGTATTGAGCAACTTAAAATCCATGCACCAAAATATTCTCTTCAATTCTTTAGAGCATGCTTAATTTTCTTGACAGAGATTCTATGTAGTGACAAGTAGATTCATCATGTCCTTAGTTCATCAATAGAATCTTGCCCGGTTTCCTTTATTGTAAAAGCAACAATCTCAAGATAAACCAATAAATGCTTAGTCCGAAAAAGGGCCTAGTTGACTTTTGGAAATCATTCATGCTTCTCTAGTCAAAGAAATATTTTGCATTCATTTTATAAAAATTACATTAAGTAAACAATAGTCTCTTCTATTCCCTCCCTTTGAGCGATGAACCTTGATTGTCTAGCTATTCAGAATCCCTGTGGTATAGGCAATGGTTCCAACCCGCTGGTGTAGCTCACTCCACAAAGTCCTGCTGACAAAGAGACAGTGTATTCACCTTAGTTGGCTAGACTGCTAGTGCTTAGTTTTCCCAGTGATCTGTCTTGGTTATAGGCCTGTAGCCACCTTAATCTTTGTTGTGACCGTGGACATCATAAATGCTTAAATATATATGATTTTGTTACATATTCTACTTTTTATTTGTTGATTTGGACCGAATTTTAATGAGTATTAAAGCACTAGATGTGCATTTTACTCAATTATTTTCTTTGTCAATTAATTTGTGAGAGGAATGGGACGTGTAAAGGTTGCTTGTTTGACTACAACGATGTGAATCGGTGTGCATTGTTTTCACTTCAGGTGTATACAAATAATCAAGGCGATGAGCATTCAGCAAGTAATTCGTATTCTGAGCACCATAAGCATCAAATGCTGCTACTGGTGCCAATGGCAGCGGCTTTGATACTTCAATGCGATCTATCTTTGACAGCTGTGGAGTTGTTCTAAATTAATTCACTTGAAGAGACGGGTCATGTAGTTACCAAGCATTTATTTTTAGATGTCTATTTTTGTGAAGCACCGATTATAGAATTAAATAGTGCTGAAAGCTAGGAGAATAAACCTCTGTTTTTCTAATTTGTCTAGGGATATCTAACCACATGCAATATATTGGACAGGAAATATAAGCATGTTTGCCAGTGTTTATATGTAAGTATTTTGAATTATTTTGTAAATTCATTTTTAAAGCGGTTTTTTCCTTGAATGCAATTGTTGTGGAATACCATCTTCATTTGATAACTAGTGGCTTCTTTCCGATGCCGCATCTGTATGTTCTGTATTACTTGGAGATAAATCATTCTAATATAGGTTAGAATGTATTAATATTAGTATACCGCTTTTCTTTGCGGTGGAATCCGACCATAGAGGATTTTAATGGATTGAGGAGTTAAGAATAATGAGAGTTTTGTTTGAGGAGAGTTTGATTTTGATGAATATGGAGAAATTGAGGAATTGAGAGAGAGATATGTGTTTTGGTTTGAGAGGATGAAGACGTAGTAACGAACAAAGAAGTATATTTTTTTGTGTTTGTTGCGGAGTAAACTTTCTTACGGTCGGTGATAAGCGAAATTTTGATTTGTACCCAAATATGTTGGGTGGATTTTAAATAGGCCCATTTTGATAATATCTGGAAGAATTGTCTAAGTAAAACTATCTTTTTGTAAAAATGTTGGTATCTTTGTATGGCTACGATTTGTGATTGAGTGAAAAAGTAATTTTTTGTATGGTATAGATTTGGTGATTTTTAAAACAAGTTGAATTGGCTAGATTAACGAAAATATTCAATTAATCATTGAATTAATAAAAATCAATAGAAATTGAGAATAATTTTTCATTTGAATAATTATTTTCACTCTAAACGCAAAAACATAAATGGAAACACAGTCACGCAATTTGGCTCCTAATCCTGATATCCGAAGATGTTAGTTTAAGGTAAGTTGTATTATGTTTTGTAAAATTGTTTCTGGGCAGGATTGGTTGCGTGAAAAACTTTTTGAAATTTTTTATTTTGTACAAAGTATTGTACACCAATTGTTCTCACTATTGCTAAACACGCGCAAGCTCAAAGCTCAATGCACATTTATTTGGTTGAGTTAAATTAGCATATTTAGAAAACATATCACTTTGGACACTGCACACTGCCGATATCGATTGTTTTTAGTTGGAAAGTAATTCAGTCTTAATTAAGTTTATTCTTGACTAATTATAATTTAAGTTTTTATTTCTTTGAACAAACAAATAAAGAAACAAGAAAAACAATGCATGCTAGATTGTAGGTCTTTAGCACCTGTGTTAGAACTTATAGACATTGAAATTGAATGCACTTTCTACAAGAGATAACAAGCTGCTACTTTAGATAAATTGAGTATAACAAAGTAAAAAATTGAAATGAGGGACGAAATTGAGGAGAAGTCTTTTAAGAATTATTTTAGTCCATTGGCTAATTTGAGCGCATCGTACATTCAGTACCCACAAGTAGCTGGTAATTTTGAGCTAAAATCGAGTGTACTACTTAATTGTCTCCCATTTTTTATGGTTTGGATATCAAAGAATCTTATAATCATTTGATTGATTTTTATTATGTGTGTGTGACTTCTTTTAAGTATGAGAATGTTTCACATGATAATGTTAAACTTCGGTTATTCTCATTTCTTTGAAGGATAGAACTAGATTATGGTTTAATACTTTACATGCTAATAGTATTATATCTTTGAAATATACGGTGCTAAATTTTGGAGTAAATATTTGTATTCATAAGACTAATGTTATTCACAGAAATTTTAGAATTTGTGCAGAAAGATGAACAATTTTATGAAGCTTGGTGTATATTTAATGGGATGCTTCTAAAATGTCCGTATCACGACTATGAAAAATGGCACACATACCAATATTTGTTTAAGAGATTGCTACCACACATTCAATAATGGTTGATGGCCATAAGTGGTGGAGACTCATGTCAAAAAATGCAACAGAATTTTAGAGCTTCTTTCAAAAGTAAGCTAACAACATTAGAGTCGATTTTCTAGGACTGAAGGAAAGAAAAGGAGAATCTACGAAATTTGAAACAGTGAAGAGTTCAGAGATAAAAGAGGTCAAAGGTATGATAAAAGATATTTCGAGCCACTCATTGACTTCCACAAAATCCACTGAACGAGATGCATACTCCGATCAAGTCAATTCCCTCAATATGATGAGGAAACCATCCTAACATTCTACAATCATTGCTCTAACACATATGTACAGGATGAAGAGACCATCCCAATTTTTCATGGTTCCAGGGTTCTCAACAAAATGTGGCAACATGTCAAGCTCATTAGCAAAATATCATATAGTTCAATCAAAACTCTGAACTGCCAAAACCATGGGATGAGGTATTTGAAAAGTTGGCAAAATCTATGTAAGTTTAATTGGAACAACAGATTCATAACATCGCTGAGTTTCAGAATGAAATAAGGACTAGAAAAAACTTACAAGCACAATTCATGTCTAACATGGAAAATACGATGGGATGGCTCGCCTGGTCAGTACAGCAGTTGGCGACAACCTTTGAGAAATAGAAGTTTCCAAGTTAGCTACTTCCTAATTCTTAAAAAGTAGAAACTTAAAAAAAAAAAAAAAAAAAAAAAGCATCTCAAACAGCTTCTTCAAGTCAAGCCATAACATAAAATTTATTACAGGAAAATCCAGAAAATAACAGTCAACCATCATACATTCCGCTCAATTTTCCCATAGGTTAACAAAAGCAAAGTAAGGTAAACACAGTCAATGAAATCATCAAAATTTTCAAGCAGGTAAGTATATATATACCTCTACTTGATGTTATTAAGTAAGTTTCTGCATATGCTAAGTTTTAAAAGGACTTATGTACAAAAAAAAAAAAAAAAAAAGACAATTACATGTGCGCAAAAATGACATTTTTAATTGAACATGTTTACTCTATAATTCAAAGCAACACCCCTCCAAAATTTAAAGATTGAGGTTGTACTACTATCTCACACATCATAGGAAACCCAAAGATTGAGAAATCTAAGTTGGATTTAGGAGCTAGTATTTCTTCTCCCTTATTCTATGTATATGCAACTTGGGGCTAGGTGAGTTCAAACCAACCTCTGTGATTTTACAATTTGCTGATAGATCTGTGAAAGTTCTCAGTCATATTGTAGAAGATGTTTTACAATTTAATAATTTTTATTTTCTTATTGGTTTTATTTTACTTGATACTCAATATGTGCAAGACTCTACAAAATATATTCTTGTTATTTTAGGTCGTCCTTTTCTGGAAACATATAGTGCTATTATATATTGTAAGAATGGGGTTATGAAGCTATCATTTAGTAACATGACAATAGAATTGAATGATTTTAATGTCAACAAGCAACCACATGACAATGAGGAAATCATTGATGTTGATATGATAGAAGTATTAGTTGATCATTCTTTTGTTTATACTAATTGTGATGATGCCTTAAAGACGTGTTTAACTCACTTAGGTTCATATTTTGATGTTGACAGTACAGTACTATCAATAAAGTGATTGTCTTGCTTGAGTCAACACGTGTCATGTATACAACTAAGTAGAAAGAAAATTGAGACACTCCCAGAAAGTGAGAAGAAGAATATCCTATCAATTGAACAATCAACAAAATTGGAGCTTAAAGCATTGCCTAACACTTTACGATATGCACTATTGGGAGAGTCTGACACTTTACTAGTAATAATCTTTTCATCCATTGATGTTTGTAAAAAGGTCAATTGTTCAATATTTTGACTCAACATAAAGATGCACTAGGATGGATCATTGTTGATATCAAATATATAAATTCAGTAGATTGCATGCATCACATCTATCTTGAATAAAATTCTAGGTCTACTAGATAGAATGCTACATAGGTTAAATACTAACATGAAAGAGGTGGTAAGAACTGAAGTGTTTAAATTGTTAGATGCTGGGATTATTTATCATATTTCTAATAGCACGTGGGTAAGTCCTATACATGTTGTCAAAAAAAAAAAAAAAAACGTTGTATCACAATAGTTACTAATACTTATAATTAATTGGTTTCAACTAGAGTAACTACAGAATGGCATGTTTGCAATAATTACATAAAATTGAATTCAGTCACTAGAAAATATCATTTTCCTCTTTCATTCATTGATCAAATGCTTGATAGGCTTGCATGTCATGGATTTTATTGATTTTTAGATGGTTATTTGGGGTGTAATCAAATTCCAATTGCTCTAGATGGGGGAAAAAAAAAAAAAAAAAAAACTATTTTCACTTGCCATTTTGGAATTTTTGCATATATGAGAATGTCATTTGGTTTATGTACTGCACATCCCACTTTTCAGAGATGTATGCTTAGCATTTTTTCTAACACGGTTGAGAGGTTTTTTGAAGTGTTCATGGATGATTTTTTCGGTTTATGAGAATTCTTTCGATGAATGTTTGCGCCATCTAACTTCAGTTTTGTAGAGATACAAGGAAAATAATTTGGTTTTAAATTGGGAAAAATATCACTTCATGAAACAAGGTATTGTTCTAGGGCACATAATTTCTAGTAGTGTATTGAAGTTGACAAGGCCAAGGTTGATCTTACTTCCAATCTCCCATCTCCAAATTCGGTAAAAGAATTAAGATCTTTCATTGGACATGCTGGTTTTTATAGACAATTCATTAAAGATTTTACTAAAATCTCTAGAACCTTATACAATTTACTGCCCAAGGATGTACCTTTTGTCTCTGATGATTCATGTTTAGAGGCTTTTGAAAAATTGAAGAAGTTGTTGACTACGTCACCTATCATTCGGCCACCTAATTAGGACGTGCCTTTTGAAATCATTTGTGATGCATATGATATTTTGCAGTAGGAGAAATTTTAGGATAGAAATTAGATCTACGGCCTTATTTTATTTAATATGTTAGTTGGACACTTAATGGTGCACAATTGAATTATCCTACTATGGCGAAAGAAATGATAGCGATTGTATTTGTATTAGATAAATTTTGACCATATCTCGTAAGTTGTAAAGTGATTTTTTTTTTTTTTTGACAATGATAATCTTAAATATCTTCTCACACATAAAGATGCTAAATCAAGATTGATTCATTGGTTTTTACTTTTGCAAGAATTTGACATTGAATTTAGGGATAAAAAGGACTCTAAAAATGTTGTGGCCGATCACTTATCTTGTATTGTTATTGAATTTTTGCAAGACAATTTGCTGTTGAATGAATTCTTTCAAGATGAACAACTTATGAGTGTTGATGTTGTACCTTGATTTGCTGATGTAGTTAATTATCTTGTTACATGTCAACTTCTAATGCAATGGACTAAACAAGATAGAACTAAGTTCTTAGTTGAAGTGAAGAATTTCTTCTGGGATGATCCTTATTTGTTTAAATATTGTGCTAATCAAATTATACGAAGATGTGTCCCAGAAAGTAAATTCCAAAGTGTGATATCTTTTAGCCATGACCAAACTTGTGGACGCCATTTCAATGCTAAAAAGATTACTGCCAAAATTTTACAATATGGTTTTTATTGGCCTACTCTTTTTCCTGACACTTATGTTTTCTACACTTATGTTTTCTGTTTTTCATATGACAGGTGTCAACGCATGAGAAGTATTTTGAAAAGAAACATGATGTCGTCCAACATCATTCTCGTAGTTGAGATCTTTGATGTATGGAGATCAATTTAATGGGTCTTTTTCCCACATTATTTGACTATCACTACATATTGGTTGGCGTTGATTATATTTTCAAGTTAGTTGAAGCAATTCCATGAAGAACCAATGATCACAAAAATATGATGGTATTTTTTAATAGCAACATTCTATCTCACTTTGGCACTCCATGGGTCATAATCAGTTATGATGGTTTTCATTTATGCAATAAGTCTTTTCAAACTTTGTTAGGAAAGTACTCTATCACACAAGACTGCAACCCCGTATCACCCACAAACTAGCAGCCAGGTAGAGATTTCAAATCGTGAGATAAAACAGATTTTGGAGAAGACAGTTCGACCTGATAGAAAGTATGGGTCTCTACGATTTACTTATGCATTGTGGGCATATATAACAACTTTCAAAACACTCATTGAGATGTCCACAAATAGACTGATGTATGAAAAGCTTGCCACCTACCGGTTGAACTGGAGCATCTGGCTTATTGGGCCATTAAGAAATTTAATTTTGATAAGCAAAAAGCTGAGTCAGAGAGAAAATTGCAGCTAGTAGATAAAGAGATTCAGAACGACGCTTATGAGAATGCAAAGATCTACAAGCAAACAATAAAAGTCTTTTATGACAAGCACATAGTCAGAAAATCGTTCGTTCAAGATCAGAAAATACTTTTATACAAATCTCATTTGTACTTCTTTCAAGGTAAGTTATGTTTTAGATGGTCAGGACTTTTCATTGTTTGTACAATTTACCCGCCATGGAGCTATAGAAGTTTAGAACTCCAAAAATGGTGACATTTTTAAAGTTAACGATCAAATATTAAAATCATATTTAGAGTTTAAATCTCGAAAGAGCGAGGAAGAAATAAATTTGAGTGATCTTGACCATCTAGGTTGATGCCTGTATATATTTAAAAATAGGATAAATAGCACTAGAGGACCTGAACCTCTGAATATTATAATGATGAGGTCCCAAACTTTTGATGTCTAGCAGCTGTGATCCCAAACCTTTCAAACATCTGTGCTTGAGGTTTTTTTGTGATGGTAAAACGTCAGTTTGAAAGTTTGTAACCTTTAAACTTTGTGACAATGACGTCTCGAATCTTTGATTCATTCTAGCACTCGAGATTCCAAACCTTTCAAATATCTGCACCTAAGGTCTTTGTGTAATGAAAAATGTATGTTTGACCATTAAAATGTCAAAATTTGAATAAAATGATTAATATACCATATTTAATTTTGTTACCACCCAATTCTGGTAAGCCCTCCATGTCAGCAAAGTCTCCATATGTCCAATAAAGATCCAAACCAGGCTATGTGAAGGCCTCTTGGGCCCAACGAGGACCTCAAATATCCATAGAAGGCCCTGAAGGCCCAGCACTAGCCCATGAAGGGCCTCGATTTTCATGGCTGACCTAGGGAGCTTCGTCGGGCTTCGTATCCATTGTAATTCGCGGGCAGCACGATATCACAGAATGACCAGAGATATGTTTAAAGAAATATTTTGTTTGAATGGTATGCGGATTCTCACAAGGAAACCAAATATCAATCTCCTAAAGATTAGGCAACAGTATAAGGAAAATCAACTCAAATAAGGGCTAAAATCTAGAAGATTGCATTGACAACCGATTATCCTTATCTCATAATGAACGAGGATTCAATCAGATATCTAATTGATTGTTTTTCTAAATCAATTAGAACTCTGAGGCTATAAATACTACATCTTCGATTATTCTAAGGTACGCATTATTCTCACCTTTAAACTCTGCTCAAATTTCTGCCTGCTTGTCCCTCTTACACCCAAAGCACTCCACCTCCCCGTATATTATTCTATATACCGGTAGTTGACTTGATCATCGAAGTACCAACAATCGCAGACCCTTTTTCCTCTATGATCTTGGTGCCTAACTGTCGTCCTAGTATGCAGGTAACATACAAGATGGCAGAGGATTGACTGGAGATCTATTGACACGTAGATAGTACAGATCATGATGTCAACAAATTGGTGTTGTCTGTGGGAAACAAAAATACGTTACACAACTAAAAACTTGTGATAAATACGTGTTTTTAACCGAGAAGAGCATGTCGACAGATAGATCCCAAGAAGAAAAAGTCGAGTCTCACCACACAGACATGCAATAAGAGAATGTTCAGGACTTTCAGAACGTGACTCGCTGCAGGAGAAAGAGACAGTGACTAAAGCAAACGGTCAAGCAAGAAAACCTAGACCTGAAGGTGGACAATGCTTGGATGAAGGCGACGCTTGAATTGTTGGAGAATCAATCTTTCCAACATGGACCTAAGCGTAGCTGCGCCTGGAAAATCCCTTCGAGCTTTGGATCGATGGGAAGCTGTCGATCTCAGGATGACCTGTCAATTTCAAATGGCAGGAACCATCGGAACGTAAACTTGAGGCCCTCACAAGACAACCAGAATGAGAGACCTCTTCCGGCGTGAGGAAATCAGCCAGCTCTATCGGTCAATGTGTTTGAAAGGTTGGGGGTTGGATCCTCTATAGCACATCTCCAACTAGTGTACAACAGGCGCAGCGAGCATAGCAAGGCTCGTTTAGAAGGAAGAAATGACCTAAAATTTGTAAATGCGAGGTTCGAGGATAAAAGGGCCGAACTAGAAAGTGACCTCGATGATGATGATGAGAACCTCCCATTCTCCAATGAGCTAGCTAAGGAACTTTCATTCAGGTTCACGGCCAATTCCTTAACTCGCTGGGTAAAAATACTTAACGCGTACACATGTAAGTAAAAAAAATAAGGGAGTGTGGTTCATGGACCAACTCCTTAACTCGATGGGTAAAAATATTTAACGTGTACACATGCAAGTAAAGAAAGCAAGGCAGTGAAGGAGTGTGGTTTACGGCCAATTCCTTAACTTTTTGGGTAAAAATACTTAATGCGTACACATGCAAGTAAAGAAAGCAATGCAGCGAGAGAGTGTGATTCGCGGCCATCTCTTTAATTCATTGGATAAATATACTTAAGGCGTACACATGCAAGTAAATAAAGCAATGTAGCGATGAAGTGTGATTCACGGCCAACTCCTTAACTCGCTGGGTAAACTACTTAACACGTACACATACAAGAAAAGAAATCAATGAAGCGAGGGAGTGTGATTTGCGGTCAACTCCTTAACTCGCTAAGTAAAAATAATTAACGTGTACACATGCAAGTAAAGAAAGCAAGGCAGCGAGGAAGTGTGGTTCTTGGCCAACTCCTTAACTCGCAGGATAAAAATACTTAATGCGTACACATGCAAGTAAAGAAAGTAAGGCAGCGAGGGAGTGTGGTTTGCGGCTAACTCCTTAACTTGCTGGGTAAAAATATTTACCACGTACACATTCAAGTAAAGAAAGCAAAGTAACGATGGGGTGTTGTTCGCGGCCAACTCCTTAACTCGTTGGTTAAATTACTTAACGAATACACATACAGATAAAGAAAGCAAGGCAGCGAGAGAGTGTGGTTCGTGGCCAACTCCTTATGATGCGAGCCAAGGGCCGGCGAACCATGGACCGACTAGCCAGGACTCAACACATAGTCCGATAGGAACATTAACGAGGTCAAGAGCTAAGAAGATCAATGAAGACATGCAAGGTCTTGTTCAAGCTACATGGGCTGAAACCGATACCAAGAATTCGATGCCAACTTTGGTACACTTGATTCAAGTTAAGGACTATATTGGAAGTATATCAGAGTCTAATGGCAGATCAGGAGACCAAAAGGAGCTTGAGACAAAGTTGGAGGGCCAAAATGCAGATGGGACAGAATTCCGCGCAGAGGGTCTGGGTAAATAACCATGCGATCGCATAGTTATATAATGATGCGATCGCAAAGGTGGCAGTTTAGAAGCAGAACGTTTTGGAGTCAAACTATGCGATCGCAAGGATTATGCCTATGCGATCGCAAGGCATATTTTCCAGAGGAATCCGGATTTTGGCAAGTTTTAGTTTCCTTGTTGGTTTAGGACTCTTAATTTTAATTAGTTTTAATTAATTCCAAATTAGATTGGGTTTCTTTCAATGTTTACTATATAAACACTTTTCCTTGTAAACATAAACAATTACGTTTTTTGTGAGATTAATCAAAGTGGGGATATCACTTTCTTCCGAGTTCTTAATTGAACTAACCTAAACTTATCAAAGAATTCGCATCTCTTTATGGCGTTCATAACTCTGGTTCGTTGATTCAAAAATTCATCGGGTCAAATCTTGCGACTAGATTTTAGCTTTCTTGGGGTTCGATCAAACTTTTGTGGGTCCGGGATTTAATTTTTTCGCGAGTTCGCATCAGTTGGTATCAGAGCTTTGGCTCTAAAATCAGGTTCTATCGTTTAATTTCTTATTTTTATCAGATTCATCTTGAATCATATCAAAAGAAAAAAAAAAACAAACACAAAATATATACATATCTCTTTCATCTTCTTCAAGAATTGTTCGTGCATGATCCATGCATGCACTAAAATTAATTATTTCCAGTTCTTGCTTGGTGATTCTTTTTTCTTCGTTTTTGTGTTGGATTGAAAAAAAAAATGAAAATTCGAAAAAAATTCTAGAAACGAGCTCTTGAGATTCTTATCATCCAGTGCTTATTTCTTATTCTTGTTTGCCTTTCATCCTTATTCTTTTCGTTGTCTATCTTGTTCTTGTTTGTGTTTTGAATGCCGTGGGAGTTGAAATTCTTGATTGAGTTTAGATAGTTCTTTAGAGAACTTGGTAAGAAATACAAGAGTGGAAAAAGGCAAGAGTGGTGAGATTATTATCGAGAAAAAGCCATATAGAGCGAAACACGAGTGCAAACACGTGAGGCAGATAAATTTTTTTTCTTCTCCTTTTTATTTCTTTCTTAATTTTTTAGTTTTAAACAATGTCTAATCACGAAGAAACCACCCCTGGGAGTGAAAACAACCAGTTCTTCTTGTTAAGGGCCATGCAACAACAATTTGATCGTATGAACGTGGTGTTTGACGAGATGAGGGAGACTAATAATGCTTTAAAGGTTACAGTGGAACAACATAGTGCTATGTTTACAACCTTATTAGGCGAACAACAACCTGGGGTTACTCATGATAGGAGACACAGTAGGCAGTATCATAGCCCTATGGCAGATTTTGAGGATGAGATGGTAGTAGAGAGTGAGGATGGTGAAGCCTATAACTATGGGGCTGAGATGGATAGAAAGAGACGTAGGAGAGACAGGCGTGAGAGGCCACCTAGAGCGGTTGATTATAGAGGCCAGGGTGGGGTAGATAGAAACCTTGGAAATATTAAATTGAAAATACCTTCATTCTAAGGCAAGAATAATCCTGACGCCTATTTAGAGTGGAAAATGCGGATGGAATTAATCTTTGATTGTCATAACTATTCGAAAGAAAAGAAAGTCAAATTAGCAGTAATTGAGTTCACTGAGTATGCTATCATGTGGTGGGATCAATTAGTGACCAATAGAAGGAGAAATCATAAAAGGCCTGTGGAAACTTGGGATGATTTAAAAGCTCTTATGATGAAGAGATTTATACCTAGTCATTACCATAGGGACCTATATCAAAAATTGCGAGCCTTACTCAAGGTTCAAGTAGTGTAGAGGATTACCATAAGGAGATGGAGATGGCTATGATTAGGGCTAATATCGAGGAAGATAGGGAGGCTACCTTAGCTAGGTTTTTGAATGGGTTAAATAGAGATATAGCCAACATAGTTGAGTTACAACACTATGTAAAGTTGGAAGACATGGTGCACATGGCTATGAAGGTAGAAAGGCAGTTGAAACGAAAGGGAGCAGCACGGTATTCCTCGGGATCTAACCCTCCCTGGAAGCCACGGTGGGATAGTACTGACAGGGGTGAGATGATTGGTTTCAAAGGGGAAGACCGAACCACCTAAGAGAACCAATGTAGTACCTACCAATAACAAACCCAAGGCAGACTTTCAACCTTCTAGGAATAGGGATATTAAATATTTGGGTGTCGGGCACATTGCATCACAATGCCCAAACCGGAGGGTAATGATTTTGCGTGACAATGGGGAGATGGTATCTGAAGTTGAGAGTGATAGTGATGAAATGCCTGAATTGGAGGATATTGGTGTAGAATACCCTGTTGAAGGTGTAGCTCTAGTTGCACAGCGTGCTCTTAATGCTCAAATTAAGGTAGATGATATGGAGCAGCAGAGAGAGAACATATTTCATACTAGGTTCTATGTTAAAAAAAAGTGTGTAGTCTGATAATAGATGGAGGAATTTGTACCAATGTAGCTAGTACCACACTTGCTGAGAAACTAGGTTTGTCTATGACAAAACACTCTAGGCCTTCTAAGTTACAATGGCTGAATGAATGTGGAGAGGTCAAGGTTAACAAACAAGTTTTAGTGAGCTATAGTATTGGGAAGTATACTGATGATGTGATGTGTGATGTGGTCCCTATGCATGCTGGCCATCTTTTGTTGGGTAGACCTTGGCAGTATGATAGGAAAGTGATACATGATGGGTTTCAGAATAGGTACAACTTTCTCAAAGATGGAAGATCGGTTACTCTTGTCCCATTATCACCAAAACAGGTTTATGAGGACCAATTAAAATTAAAGAGCGATGCAGATCAAAAGAAAAATAGTGAGTTAGAGGCACAAGAACAGACGATGAGGGAAGAAAAAAATGAGAGCGAGGCTGATAATAAGTTAAAATCACGAGAGAAAACAAAGGTGAGTTTCTATGCAAAAGAAAGTGAGATCAAGAGGGCCCTTTTTGAAAATCAGCCATTGATTTTGCTAGTATACAAGGAGTCCAACCTTGTAATTAGCGACATTAACCACTCCCTCCCTAGTTTAGCTATTTCTTTGTTGCAGGAGTTTGAGGACGTATTTCCTGAAGAGATGCCTATTACCTTACCACCCATTCGAGGCATCGAACATCAAATTGACTTTGTACCCGTGGCTGTAATTCCAAATCGTCCAACGTACAGAAGTAATCCAGAAGAAACCAAGGAGCTTCAAAGGCAAGTTGAGGAGTTGATGGGCAAAGGGTATGTGAGAGAAAGCATGAGTCCATGTGCAGTGCCAGTGCCAGTGCTACTTGTGCCCAAAAAGGATGGGACCTGGAGAATGTGTATTGATTGCAGGGCAGTCAATAACATAACAATAAAGTATCATCATCCCATACCTGATTAGATGATATGCTTGATGAGTTGCATGGATCTTGTATTTTTAGTAAAATTGATCTTAAGAGTGGATACCACCAAATAAGAATGAAAGAAGGAGATGAATAGAAAACTGCTTTTAAGACTAAATATGGTTTGTATGAGTGGTTAGTAATGCCTTTTGGTTTAACTAATGCCCCAAGTACTTTTATGAGATTAATGAACCATGTTTTGCGTGCTTTCATAGGCAAATTTGTGGTAGTCTACTTTGATGATATTTTAGTATATAGTAAGAACTTGGATGAGCACATTGAACAGTTGCGTTGTGTACTTAATGCCTTAAGGCATGAAAAATTGTATGCTAATCTTAAAAAGTGTACCTTTTGCATGAAACAAGTTGTTTTTCTTGACTATGTTGTTAGTACAAATGGTATTGAGGTCGATGAAGAAAAGATTAAGGCCATTAAGGATTGGCCAACACCGAAAAGTGTCACTGAGGTGAGGAGCTTTCATGGTTTGGCTAGTTTTTATAGGCGTTTTGTTAAAATTTTTAGCACATTAGTTTCACCACTTACTGAGATTGTAAAGAAAAGTGTTGGGTTTAATTGGGGCCTTGATCAAGAAAATGCTTTTAATATTATTAAGGATAGATTGTGTTCTGCACATGTGTTAGCGCTACCTAACTTTAACAAAACTTTTGAGATTGAATGTGATGCTTCAGGCATAGGTATTGGAGCTGTGTTAATGCAGGAGAAACACCCAATTGCCTATTTTAGCAAAAAACTAGGTGGGGCTGCCTTGAATTACCCAATATATGACAAGGAATTATACGCTTTGGTGAGAGCCTTGGAGACTTGGCAACACTACCTATGGCCGAAAGAGTTTGTTATCCATACCGATCATGAGTCCCTAAAGCACCTGAAGGGGCAAGGTAAGCTGAATAGGCGGCATGCTAAGTGGATAGAATTCATCGACACTTTTCCTTATGTCATTCACTACAAATAAGGTAAGGAAAATGTTGTGACTGATGCGTTGTCTAGAAGGTACACCCTCATTGCTACTTTAAATGCCAGATTATTAGGTTTTGAGTATGTTAAGGACTTATATGCTAATGATAATGATTTTGCTGGTGTGTATGGAACACGTGAGAACAATACTTTTGGACAATTCTATAGACTAGATGGCTTCTTGTTTAAAGTAAATAAATTATGTGTGCCTTTTTGTTATTTACATGAGTTGCTTGTACGTGAGGCGCATGGGAGAGGCTTAATGGGACATTTTGGAGTGAGGAAAACTTTGGATGTATTACATGAACATTTCTTCTGGCCTAAAATGAGACGTGATGTAGAAAGATTGTGTGCAAGATATATCACATGTAAACAGGCCAAATCTAGAGTCTTACCTCATGGTTTGTATACCCCTTTACCCGTACCTAACGAGCCTTGGATAGATATCTCTATGGATTTTGTATTAGGCTTACCTAGGTCGAAACAAAATAAGGATTCAATTTTTGTAGTTGTTGATAGGTTCTCTAAAATGGCGCATTTTAGATCTTACAATAAAACAGATGATGCTATTAACATTGCTGAATTGTTTTTTTGAGAAATTGTCCGCCTATATGGTGTTCCAAAGAGTATTGTATCTGATCGAGATGTTAAATTTCTTAGCTACTTCTGAAAAGTCTTGTGGGGTAAGTTGGGGACCAAGTTGTTGTTTTCAACTACTTGTCACCCTCAAACGGATGGCCAAATCGAGGTAGTAAACAGAACTTTATCTACTTTATTACGTACTGTAATCCAAAAGAATCTAAAGAATTGGGAGGACTGTTTGCCTTTTATTGAGTTTGCATTTAATAGAAGTGTACATTCTACTAGGAATATGTCTCCATTCGAAATTGTGTATGGGTTTAATCCATTAACCCCTTTAGATTTGATTCCTTTACCTGTTGATGAAAGGGCTAGCTTGGATGGGCACAGGAAGGCAGAAAGGGTAAAACAGCTCCATGAGAGTGTGCGACAACAAATTGAAAAGAAGAATAAACAGTATGCCGCCAAAGCTAACAAAGGCCGTAGACAAGTCATCTTGGAACCTGGAGATTGGGTCTGGGTGCATATGTGGAAGGAAAGGTTTCTAGCCCGTCGTCGGTCTAAACTACACCCTAGGGGGGATGGACCATTTCAAGTCCTTGAACGAATAAATGATAATGCTTATAAAATTGATCTTCCAGGTGAGTTTAATGTTTTGACTACTTTTAATACTTATGATCTTTCTCCTTTTGATGCAGGTGATGATTCGAGGTCAAATCCTTTTGAGGAAGGAGGGGATGATGCGAGCCAAGGGCCGGCGAACCATGGACCGACTAGCCAGGACTCAACACATAGTCCGATAGGAACATTAACGAGGTCAAGAGCTAAGAAGATCAATGAAGACGTGCAAGGTCTTGTTCAAGCTACGTGGGTTGAAACCATTACCAAGAATCCGATGCCAACTTTGGTACACTTGATTCAAGCTAAGGATTATATTGGAAGTATATTAGAGTCTAATGGCAGATTGGGGGACCAAAAGGAGTGTGAGACAAAGTTGGTGGGCCAAAATACAGATGGGAAAGAATTCCGCGCAGAGGGTCTGGGTAAATAATGATGCGATCGCATGGTTATATAATGATGCGATCGCAAGGGTGGCAGTTTAGAAGCAGAACGTCAAACCATGCGATCGCAAGGATTATGCCTATGCGATCGCAATGCATATTTTCCGGAGGAATCCGGATTTTGGCAAGTTTTAGTTTCCTTGTTGGTTTAGGACTCTTAATTTTAATTATTTTTAATTAATTCCGAATTAGATTATGTTTCTTTCAATGTTTACTATATAAACAATTTTCCTTGTAAACATAAACAATTACGTTTTTTTGTGAGATTAATTAAAGTGAGGATATCACTTTCTTCCGAGTTCTTAATTGAACTAACCTAAACTTATCAAAGAATTCTCATCTCTTTGTGGCGTTCATAACTATGGTTCGTTGATTCAAGAATTCATCAGGTCAAGTTCTTGCGGCTAGATTTTAACTTTCTTGGGGTTCAGATCAAACCTTTGTGGGTCCGGGATTTAATTTCTTCGCGGGTTCGCATCACCTTAGCTTGTTAGGTAAAAATAATTAACGCGTACATATGTGAAAGTAAAGAAACTACACAAAGAAAAATTATTATGACCCCACCGGCTCATTAGGGTCGGCACAAAAAGGGGGCCTAGCCTAGCTAACTATCTTCGGTCTTCACAAGATTCGCTATTGCCTCGCATAAGTCTGTATTCATCGCCCTTCTTCGTCAACAACATAAGTTTGACTTCATTATGATAGAAAGTCTCCAAAATATAAAGGAATACAGCATGCGGTTAGAACATTGTTCGGATAAGCTTTTCAATGCCGATAATAGAACATGCGATGCAATTACGTCAACGATAAATTCCAACTTCACAAATTGTTCTATTCCAGTTTTGAACTTGTCACCCCTCAAAAGATTCCTACTGTACACATGCAGATGAATTTTTTGAAGGCAGGTATATAGTAAAAATCTTTCAAAAACTGAAAATTTCAAAACATGAGTATTTGCGAAGGCATACTTGGCTGCCGGGAAAGATTTCTATCATGGAAGAAAGTGATTGAGTTCTAAAAAGTTTCAAAAAGGTGAAACTAGAAATAAGAGATTTCTGGGGTTTATATAGAGCTAGGATCTGAACCGTTTCAAATGGATGATATGGGAAACATAAAGCATTAAAAAGGCTATTGAGAAACGCACTATTTAATGGGCATGTGGACCTCCACAAGCTACGCACGCCCCTTCAACTAACCCAGGTAATGATGACGTCATCTCATTGATCAACGAAAAGGTTGCGCCATTAATGTCTTTGAAAACAACTCTCCATATTCAGATACAACTCTTCAGATTCAACTCTTCAGATTAGACAAAATGGCTGCGCCATTAATACCTTCGTCAAAGTCTTGTGGTCCTTGTTAATAGAGCCCCATCAAAGGTCAGAAACTCTATTGGATACATGTTTTCGTTAATAAAAAAGAAAGAAAGAACGAGCATATGAAGTAATCGATTTCATTGATAGAGTTTGGATCAAATACAAAGACAAAAAGCGAAAAAGGCAAACCATACTATCTCGTCTCCTCTCTAGGGCCTACATATTTTGGGTTTTCTTCTACACTGGGGGAGGGATACGGGCATCGCCTTCAACTTGATGTTCAGTAGAAGAGGAAACTTCGGTAGATACAAAATCCTTTGGAGCGGTAGAGTCGGCAGGAGTTGACATTATGAATGATATGTCTCATTCTGGATGAACCTCCTTGATTCATTCGGTCAACTGTTCCCTACCGGCCACCAGAAAGCAATTGGCGAACTCGTTCTCATACGATCTTACAGCCTCGCCTCCGCCTCTGTCTGCCCCTTCTTCATCTTTTCCAGCTCTCTCTTTGCCTCGGCCAGTTACCTATCCTTTACAGCAACCATGGCATCAAAGTTGCAGTTTACTGAAGCAACAATACTTTCAATAGTACTTCTACAGGCCATGTCACCTGTGACTAATCCAATCAAAGCCCTCACCTGCTATGAATAAACATGTTTTGGGCTTGGAAGACTGTACTGCTTTGAAGAGTTCAAGTATACGTCAGTGAAGAACTCCATTAAACAATCTCAGTCAAGGCGAGGGCCCACCATAGAATCTAATGCATTCGTCATAAAAAAAATTCTCTAAAATCATAGGCCTACCATAAATAATAAGCTTGGACTTGGGGGACTATTGTTACACCCAATTCTGGTAAGGCCTCCACATCAACAAAGGCCTCCTAGCTCCAATAAAGGCCCAAACTAGGCCCCCATGAAGGCCTCACAAGTAATATACAGGCTGGCAGAGGATTGACTGAAGATCTGTTAACATGTAGATATTGTGAATTCCAACGTCAACAAATTTTGAATTAAATAAAAATAAAAATAAAATGAATAAGCAAAAAGAAAAGAATAAATAATCATCTTCCCCAATTCTAAACCACCCACCCCAACCCCAACAGTAGTGACACTACCACCACCAACAACTAGAAAATAAACTAACTAATATTTGCAGCACCTGAGAACCCATGTACCTCTCAATATCGTCCATCTCCGTCGCAAAAGGACCTTAAGTGGAGACGTTTGATTGTTTTGAGATACTAAATGGTAAAAATCAAATATTCAGGACTTCATTATCACAAAGTTTAAAGTTAGGAACATCCAGTTATATTTAATCTAAATTAAAATAAGGGTAGAACTATCATTTTAGTACAAAAATAACAATTTAACGATCAAACTGATATTTTCCATCACAAAAGGATCTCACGTGTAAACGTTTGAAAGGTTTGGGATCCCAGGTGCTAGAAATCAAAGGTTCGGGACCTCATCATTACAAGTTTCAAAGGTTCGAGACTCCCAGTGCTATTTACCCTTAAAAATAAGTAAAAAACTTAAAACTAAAAAAAAAAGACAAAATAAAATAAAATGTTGTCTTATTTTGTTTGTTGTTTCTTAGTAGGACTGCGTGATACAAATTATCCAAATATGTTTCTCCTATATAATAGTTGCATTTGCATGCACTTGGCTAAATTGCATAAAAGTAACATTGAGGACAATGTTGAGAATAAGTTTGGGGGGTGGAGTACACAAAAAAAGGGTAAAATTTTGAAAAATTTGAGGCTCTATGTATGAACTTTGCAAATTGAATGAATTGATGTCTATCTGATTTTAGTACTTGTATTATCTTTGATTTGGAGTGATATGATGTTTGTTAGTTCTGCATATTGGGGTTAGTGACAAGTGAGAAAAGAGAAGTTTAACAAGTGACGTTGATTAAATCATTGAAGAGAATTCATGTTTTAAATAAAAAAAATTCAAGTGAGTCTCGAATCTTATATTTTCTTGGAGAGAACTCTTGTTACCCAATGTTTACTTACATTATAGTCCGTTTTCTTTTTCTAAGTATTATCACACTTGAAAGCCTGTAAGATTGGTTTCGTTGAATGACTAATTTACACTTTAGATAATGATGTGAGGTCATCTTTGATGTGTTTGATTCTTTCTAGCCCACCAGATCAACACATATCCCTAGTAGCTATTTTGAAGCCTTATACAAAGTAAGCAAAAATAAAAACAAAAAGTATTTATCTTTCTTTGTTAGCAAATTATCCCCACCCTCAACTAGTCTATGTTCATAGTTAAATCCACACCTCATGTCCCTTTTGTAATTGAGAATGTAAGGAGAAATCTATATCAAATGGTGGTGAAAAAAAAATAAAGAAGAAGGTGAGGCATCAAAAAAAAGAAGAAGATATTCAATGGAGAAGAAGAAAAGAGAATCAGAAGATGATGAAGAATGATATAAAATGAGATAGATTAAAGTCAAAAAGTATATTTTGTGAAAAGGGTAGAGACAAAAAAAAAGGTTAAAAAATGTACACTCGCTACATATAGTGAGTGCACTTACAAAAAAAGAGAGAAGGTTATTTGGAAAAAGTTTGAAAGAAAAAAAGAGAAAATGCACAAAAACGATAGTCTTAAAAATCTCTGTTGTTTTCACTCATATATATATATATATATATATATATATATATATATATATATATATATCATATATATATATATATATATATATTTATCACTTATCCAATTCTTTGATTAGTCCTTTCCCAAGCCTAAATTACAACCAAATAAAAGTCCTTCTTGATTTTAGAGAGCAAAAGTCTAAAGTTGATGCTAGCACTACTATTTGTAGATTGTAACGATATTTGGAAGAAAAAAGTTGGATTGACTTGTCTACCAATATCTAAGATATTATACTTTCACTTCTAAATCACGGACAAATTTCTTTTACATGTACATCTTGGGGGTGAGTGTGAGATACCATCTTTATTCAATGTCGCTCACCTTGTCATGTTATTTGAGCAACATACAAATTTGGTTTATTTTTTTCTAAGAGTGATATTCCTACATCCATATTGTGAGATTTTGGAACTGACATAGTATTCTTGAAAATTGTTTGGTTAATGTAGATTTGATAGTTAATCTGTTTGCACAAGTATATTAATTAATACGTGTGAATTGATGGATCCGGGATGATATTTTACCAAGTCTTTGATAATGTTTGAACTTTTATCTCATAGTTGTTATCAATTTGATTGATGAAGTGAGTTCAAAGTGCTTTGATTAAAAAATAGAGAGAGAAAGATAGAATAAATAGTATTTTTATCTTTAATTTTGTTCGAGGACTAGTAAAATCTTGGTTTGGGGGTATTTGACGAGCATAATTTCTATATATATCTTACGCATTAATCATATTTTTTTAGCTATTTCTTTATTGATTAAAATACCAATTAATGATTTATTTGGGCTTGGACTAATTGTGGATGACTATGGAGATTAGAGACCAATGTGGAAGCTTTTGAGAAGTACGAGGTCAAAGTTGAAGGTTGGGAGTGAAAAGGACCAAGTCTGTGCAAAAACTTGAAGTATAGACAAAATCGCACAATGCTGAAAGCTTGTGGAATAAGAATTCTCCATTTTCCACAGTCCAATCGTAGTATGCAAACCACGACAACTCCCGAAACTCTTGTTTACAGCGATTTTGGTGGTGGTTTGCAAAGTGCAGCTCGATCGCTGCCCGTTCACAAAATATTATGATTTTTTCAGTCTTGAAACTCAGGGGTATTTTTTTTATTTGCCTATATACGAGTTTCAAGATGGATTAAACACTATATAAAGATCGAATCTAAGTCGAATTGAAGGAGGAACAAATGCAGAAGAACATAGAGAGAGGCTACGCTCGTGATAGAAGAACGGAAATTTATTTCCCTTAAATCATTGACGGGCTCTATCGGCTCTTTCGTTTCTAGTTTAGTCGTGTAATTTTTATTTTTAGAATTTGGTTTAATTATTCTATGCTTGGAGCGTTGAATGGTTCATTGATTTCTTTTAATTATCTATTTTTTTGCTATCAATTTCGGATACTTAGATTACTTAGGGTGTGGAATCTTTAATTCTTTGTTTTCTTTGAATTGAATTTGATACGGAGAATGTTTACATAGTCTAGGTAACAAACTTGAGAGGAACCAATTATATTTATTTTTACTTGGACTTTATTGACAAATATTTTAAGGTGAGTGGTTTCGAATTGTCGTTCAATCTTGGCAATTAATCGATAATGAGATAATTGCTATATTAAACAACGGTGGATTCTGAACCATTTATAATTCAAATTACTTGAATCTTCAGATTAGTTCTCTAGAAATAATTTAGTTAGTCTTTTGTTTCAATAATTTCAACCAAACTCAATCTCACTCAACTAGGCTAAATTAATAAGTAATTAGGATTGAATTAGACTTTTCTAATTGCATCTATGTGGACCGACCTCGTTACTTGCATTCCTATACTCCAATAGATTCATACGTTTGAGATTTATTTAAATTTGACAAAACGTATTCCTCTAGGTGGTCACACAGACCAAATATATAGGCTCCATTGCTCGACAATTGTACTAGTAACTGATCACATCGACCGAATATGTCAACTTTAGTACTCAACATATGTACATCGAAATATAATCGTTGCTCTGCAAACATCGTACTTATTTCCTCACTTGTTATGTAATGAATATGGGGAGGATGAATAAATTAAGATGATGACGGCATGTAATCAGTGTTTGGCATAGGGCGAGGCATGTTCTATTCAAGCACGCTAGTACTTGACATTTAGTAATGCGGCGATCTACGTGTCTATTCATAGAAAGTAGCATCCATTCGTGGAGATTGTCTTATATCAGGGTGGCCCATTTTTGCACGACCATCATGGGCCACATGTCCAACTTCCACAAGGAGGTCTTCAGCCCAACCATGAACTACATCTTCATGCACAGGCTGAGCCAAAAGGTCATTTCTTGTATCTTCTGAAAGTGTAGGGTAGCAATCTGCCTCATGTTCTGCAGGGCGAAGAGTAGTACAGTAAATGAGCATTTCACTTCAAAATTTTTGAGAATGTGTCACCTAGATTGTCCTTGAATTTAGCACTAACCACGGGGAAAGCCTCGTACACCCAAAATTATAAATGAAACATGCTACAATTATGCACTACACAACAAAATATATTAGTCCAGAAACAAAAAGACGAGTCATGATAACTACAAATACTCACTTGAAAAGCAATCTAAAAACCAAATATTGGGTACTTTCATAGACCTCTATTGTTGGCATTAGTCTTTTCCACTCTTCCTCCCAAGAGCAATTCAAGGATCTTAACAAACCAAAGTAGCAATCTTTGCCATAGGGGTACTTGTAGAACATGTTTAGCTTGTCCACAAAAGACAACGTCTATAGATTGATACAGTTTCTATCAATCGGCCAAGTACCCCTCGATACGCAATGCTAATCTAGATTTGTACTTTTCATAGTGATGGTCGCAAGTAACAAAATCCAACTAATTTAAAGAGATATACATACTATAAATTGAATAACCACTTGTGTCTTAATCTATGTTTAAACATTACCTTTTCTACTAGCAGATTCATGAGGGTGCCGTGACAAATCAAACCAGTCATTAATGCGTACTCTTGCATTCCAAATTGAGCTAACCTCCATTCACTTTGAACCATTTCTCGCTAACCTTATTCGAATGTACCAAATTCTCACTAAATTGTAGTTGTCTGTTTTGTAGCAATGCAAAATGTGCAAAATATGTTTCACACAAGGCAGTTTTGTGGTCGTCATCAAAATTCTGCATGTTGACATCAATATGTCTAGTGTTGCTAAGCTGCGTGATTTGCCTAGAAAATATTTGGTCCTCCGGTACAATGTATTGCATGTCCTTCTACAAAATACATCAAATAATTAGTTTGATCATTAATACAAAAAGGTGATGCCATACAGTTCCAATTCATAAATATTGTTTGTACATTTTAGAGAATTCAATGAGGTATATTATTGTCTTAAATTTGCATGCTATATGTGTGATAGGGATTTTTGGGAAAGGGTTCATGTAAGGAAGCTGGACACAAAACTACAATCTCATGGACACCAGCTGTCAACATTGATAGTTGAGTGTGCAAAAATGTCAACACGGCTTCGATAGATGGACACACACTAATTCTTGATTTCGACAATTGGGATTTCAACAACTGTTGACGTTGTTGAAAGTAAAAGTGTCCAACTGTTAACGACATCGACATTTGTACACAATTCGTTGACAGTGGACACTACTAATCGACAATTGATTCAACAATAAAAGAGTTGAATACTCAAATCGACATTTCAAATTGTTTTTGATAAAATGAAAAACTAAATCTACATGCATCCTCAATAATGTCAAATAAAATTAGATACTAAATTGACATGCATCCTCAACAATAACAAATATCTAACCAAATGGGTTGTAACGAATCGATGAAATGTAACATTCAAAGCGACACAAATGAATTGGACAAAAAATATGCATACACATATCTTTACAGTAAAATTGAAATTTTATTTTGTCCAAACTTGCAATGGCGGTGAGCAAACCCAGTTGAGTGCTTGAGTGGGCAGCAATACAGTGGCGGTGTCGCTGTGGTAATTAAATAGAGAGAGAGAGAGAGAGAGAGAGAGAGAAAAGAGGGGCAACGAGAAGTCTAAGCGGATGGAAGGGAAGAATGGTAGAGTTAGAGAGAAGATGTAAAAGCTGGAGAGATAATAAATGGTAAAAAATGAAAGTTTGATTGTTTTTAAGGGCATTTTTGTTTTTTTTTTTTGTTTTTTAAACTTGGCTACTTCGTCAAAACGTTTAAAAAATGAGCATATTTCAAAATGCACAGTTAAAACTTGATATTTTGTCCAATTCTCTCTTTTAATATAATACGAAATTGTAGTAGTTTAATTATATATATATATATATATATATATATATATTGATGATAAATAATTTTATCCTCCTCCAAGCACGGCGGTGACAATGGTGGAGACCTGCAAAAGGTGGCAGGGCTTTTTTCCCCCGTGGCCACTCCGATGTGATAATCAGTATATGATTAAAACATATGTACCAAATAGCAATATGGAGTATATAAGAGTTGTGTGTCTTCTTCTTTTACTTGGAGGGTTGGCCTTTATTTATAGGAATGGCCTGCAGTTATTGATGATGGGTGTCCATTCATCTCCCTCATTTGATAACGGGTGTCCTTTCATCTCCCTCATTATTAGGAGTTAATGAGGATGTTTCATCTTTTCAATTGTTAAGAGATGTTTCATCTTCCCGATAACTGGTGGTAACTGTCATTCCATGAGTCGCCTACCTGGCTAATCTGATGACAATGGTGGAGACCTGCAAAAGGTGGCAGGGATTTTTCCCCCGTAGCCACTCCGGTGTGATAATCAGTATATGATTAAAACATATGTGCAAAATAGCAATATGGAATATATAAGAGTTGTGTGTCTTCTTCTTTTACTTGGAGGGTTGGCCTCTATTTATAGGAATGGCCTGCAGTTATTGATAATGGGTGTCCCTTCATCTCTCTCATTTGATAACGGGTGTCCTTTCATCTACCTCATTATTAGGAGTTAATGAGGGATGTTTCATATTTCCAATTGTTAAGAGATGTTTCATCTTCCTGATAACTGGTGGTAACTGTCATTCCATGAGTCGCCTGCCTGGCTAATCTGATGACAGTTGGATTATTGCAGTCTATCTGTCAGAAGTGTGCTCATGAGACCAACATCATAAGCCCCTCTACTTCCCATAGACTACTTTTTATAGACTGTTGTCAATAGGAAGTATAAATAATCTGTTGTACCTGCTCTTCTCTAACTTTTCCAGACAGAAGCTCATCGCCTTGATTTTTAAACATAGGTTCATCGTCTTGTTTTTCTGACAGAGGCTCATCGCCTTTATTTTTAAACATAGGCTCATCCTCTTGTTTTTCGGACATAGGCTTATTGCCTTGATTTGTAAACATAGGCACATTGCTTTGTTTTTCAGACAGATGCTCATCGCCTTGATTTTCGGATAGAGGCTCATTGGCCTTGTTTTTCAGACAGAGGCTTATCGCCTTGATTTTTAAACAGAGGCTTATCGCCTTGTTTTTCAGACAGAAACTCATCGCCTTGATTTTTAAACAAAGGCTCATCGCCTTATTTTTCAGACAGAGGCTCATCGCCTTGATTTTTAAATATAGGCTCATCGCCTTGAATTTTAAACATAAGCTCATCGCCTTATTTTTCAATAGTGGCTATCACCTTGATTTTTAACTAGTGGCTATCGCATTGATTTTTAAACATAGGCTCATCGCCTTATTTTTCAATGGTGGCTATCACCTTGATTTTTAAATAGTGGCTATCGCCTCGATTTTTAAACATAGGCTTATCGCCTTATTTTTTAATGGTGGCTATCACCTTGATTTTTAAATAGTGGCTATCGCCTTGATTTTTAAACATAGGCTTATCGCCTTATTTTTGGATAGAGGCTCATTGGCCTTGTTTTTCAGACAGTAGCAGCTGATCTTGTTTTTCAGACAGTAGCAGCTGGTCTTATTTCTAGCTTCATAAGCCCCTCTACTTTTCATAGACTATCGTTAATGAGAAGTAGAAGTAATCTAACGCACCTGCTCATTTTTAATTTTTAATTTTTAATTTTTTTGGCTCTCTGGGTGAGCTCGCCCGCCTCAAGTGACCTCACCTTGAATTTTTTTTTTTGGGCTCTCTGGGTGAGCTCGCCCACCTCAAGTGACCTCGCCTTGAATTTTTTTTTTTTTTGGCTCTCTGGGTGAGCTCGCCCACCTCGGGTGACCTCGTCCGCCTCAAGTGACCTCGTCTTGAAAGTTTTTTTTTTTTTGCTCTCTGGGTGAGCTCGTCCCGCTTCAGGTGACCTCGCCCACCTCAAGTGACCTCGCTTTGAAATTTTTCTTTTACCTCGGCTCTCTGGGTGAGCTTGCCTGGTTGACTCGCCTCAGCTTGGGTGAGCAACTTGCCTCTACTATTTTAAGGTTCGGACTTGTCCTGAATCTTCCTCTTCTTAGTCTCAAGTTCATTTCGATCTTTCATACTTTTGGTAATGAGATATGATTCTTCAGTGTCCACATATTTATCCCCTCTATTGAGTAACTCATGCATCGTATTCGGTGGGTTTTTGAAGAGTGGCATCTTGAAAGGACGACTTCTAGTTCCACTCATTATGGCAGTGACTACAGCAGACATCTACAGATATTTGATTCCCAGCGCCGGGTAATAAAATCTTTTAGCAGTTCGTCCTTGTCCTGTGTCAATTGCATCAGACTGATAACAGTTTTCTTAACACGTTTGCTGCTGGCAAAGTGGATAGCAAAACTCTTGGAAAAATCGTCAAATGTACGGATCGATTTTAGAGGAATAGTGGCTATCCAGTCCCTGGCCTCGCGCCTAAGTGTTGGTGGGAAAGCCCTACACATAATTGCATCAGGTGTGGCTTGTAACCTCATCAAGTCAACAAAAGACCTACGGTGATCGACAGGATCAGAGAATCCGTCGTACTTCTCCATCTTTGGCTGTTTGAAGTCTCGTGGCAAGGGACTGCCATCACTTCTAGGGAAAAAAGATCTTCTTCCAATACCATGGATTGTTGCCTACTACTTTTATTGGACATAACCTCGGCTATTTTGCAACCCATCATTTCTTCTAAACTATGTTCCAGGCTTAACACTGGTGTCTCAACCAGCGTAGGCGTGGGCATCCATGACAGTTTCCCCCAGTATGGATTTGGGCTAGATGTCAATGAATGGAAGCAGGGTGCAGAAGGTGGAGCTAAAGAAACTGGAGCCTGCAGTAGAGCTGCCGTTGGCGGTGTTTCCATTGTTGAAAAGTTAGAAGTCTGTAGAGGAGCCCCTAGCTGTGAGGGCCCCATCTGTGGATGGCTAGGACCCTGGGGCAGAGCCCCTGGTAGTGAAGATCCTACCGACAGAGGGTTAGGACCCTGTGGTAGCTGAGAAACTGCAGCGTTTCGATCTTGGAGTAGAGCCGTTAAGGCCGCCACCTGAGCTTGCAGTGCCGCAAGTTGAGCGACAGTGACAAATTCTTGTTGTGGGTGATTAGTGGCGGCGTTGGACTCGGTGCCTACATCCCCGACAGGGGCTGGTGGAGCGGTTACATTTCTAACTCTTCTGGTTCGAGCTATAACTTCTTGTGCGGTTCCCACAGACGGCGCCAATTGATGATAAATAATTCTCTCCTCCTCCGAGTACGGCGGCGACAGTGGTGGAGATCTGCAAAAGGTGGCGGGGCTTTTTTCCCCCATAGCCACTCCGGTGTGATAATCAGTATATGATTATAATATATGTGCAAAATAGCAATATAGAGTGTATAAGAGTTGTATATCTTCTTCTTTTACTTGGGGGTTGGCCTCTATTTATAAGGATGGCCTGTAGTTATTGATGATGGGTGTCATTTCAATCTCCCTCGTTTGATAACGGGTGTCTTTTCATCTCCCTCATTATTAGGAGTTAATTAGGGATGTTTCATTTTTCCAATTGTTGAGAGATGTTTCGTCTTCCTGATAACTGGTGGTAACTGTCATTCCATAGGTCGTCTGCCTGACTAATCTGATGACAGTTAAGTTATTGCAGTTTATCTGTCAGAGCGTGCTCATGAGACCAACAAGGTGGGCAAGCTGGTGAGGCGGGCGAATCGTTGAGGCGGGCGTGCCACCATAGCTAAATAATATATAGCAACTGTCATTATTTATATCATCATATATATAGTTGAATGCTTTAAGAAAATAAAAAGTAACTTTTCTAGTCAATGAATGGGCGACCTTTATTTATTTAATAAAGTCCGTTTTCTATATTGGAAAATTTTGCCAAAATAAAATAATGGTTTTGATTCTTTATGGAAAAAAATTAGTGGATAATTCCTTATACAAATTGGGGATAAAAATAAATTGTTTGGGTGTTGGAAAGAAAAGTTTGAGAAAAAATAATCATAAAGTCCTTTGTGGAGCAATTTTTTTTGTCAAATTTTCAGCAACCATTCTCTATATATTGGCAGTGAATTTTTGTTCTTTCTAGTATTTGAGAAGAAAAGTTGTTAGTCTAGCATCTTAAATATTTTTTTTTCTATTTTTTTGGTAGTTTGTACATAGAGTAGAAATTAGTGAGCGTTGTAAAATTTAGATTATTATTTTTTCGATACTAGAGGGTTTGAGTGATCAATAGATTTTATATGATTCCAATAATTTTTTATGTAGTGGAATATTTTTGTTTTTGACATTTCGCGGGTTTTCTCCGATTTGAGAGTTTTTCACGTAAATTCTTGTGTTGGTTTTCTTCATATTTTTATAATTAGTTCGACTTTTTAATATTTATCTCAACAAGAATCCAATGAAAAAAATTAATAAATTGATCTCAATTCTCAAGATTATGTTGTCACCGATATTTTTCCTAGGCAACAAGAGTCGAAATGGGTTCACGATGGTGCTTTAATAATGATCTTGTGATGCACAAGTTAGAAAAAATTGCAGATATCTCTTTGACAGTAGGTTCGAAGATCATGATTATAGTGCCCTTGAATTTGAAGCTCAATGCTGCAAGTAGAGCTGGCAAATGGGTTGGGCCAGTCCAGTCCGTCAAAGCAGGGCCACACAAGAAATTGGACTGGGCAATTTTGTATGGGCCAGAAATATGCTCGTCCAGTCCAGCCAATTGGCCCAACTTGGTGTTAATTTTTTTTTAAAATAAATTTTTTATACAATCTAATACATTACATCAAATACAATTTTAGATAAATTTAGACTATATATTTTGATATTTTTTTAAAGAGTATAATTTATAAATTTGGGGCTCTCATGTATTAGTCAATAGATAAACGTCAATTTTCTCTCACAATAATAATTTTTTTTTTGTTAATTGTAAACTATTTGTAGCAATGTTCTAAAAAGCGTAAAGCGTGGCTAGGCATGAAGACCGAGTTTCAAGCTTTTCGGGCCTAGGCGAGAGCGAGATAAGAGTAAAGGGAGAGCGATGCATGACGCGTAGCTAGGCGTGGAGGCCGAGATTCAAGTTTAGGCGAAGCCTAGGCGAGGCTTAGGCGGGCTTTTTAAAACAGTATTTGTAGACACTTTAAAAATAAAAATACAAATATTAAAAGTATGTTAGTCTTATTGCTTTAAGATATATGCATGTTTGGCTTATATTAAAAAGTTTACTTATAAGTAAATTTAAAATAAATAATTTATTTGTCACACCAAATATATTTTGGATTGAAATTTAAATTAAACTAAATTTTAATTAAATCTAAACAATTTTATGTTGGATCTTGAGATTTTTGGATTACTGTTTATTGGTGACTTGGACTTAGATCATTTTAAAATGATATTATTTGGATTATGTATTAGGGATATTAACAAAATGAGTTATTAGTGTTAAGGAGCAAAAAAAAAATCAAATTTGGCCGACCTACTAGCCCGCGGGCTAGATGGACCGGACCATATTGACTCGGTTTTATTTAAGCCAGAGCCAGTCCAACCCAAAAAACTGGGTTATAGGCCGAACCAATTTTGCCACCTCTAGCTGCAAGTCCTTCGAATTTGAGTTGAGATCAACTTGCTTTCTCATTGGTTGTCTCCATAGCAAATAGAAATACGCCAATGTGTAATGTGTCAAAAAATGTGTTGGTTTCTTCTTATTTACAGGAAGAGTTGATATATCGAGGTGTTAAAAATGTATTTGGAGGATAGCAAGTTTCTGATGATAAATTTGAGCTCTTCAAATTTAGAGCTCATTGTTTGTTTAGATCATTATTTTATAATGACATGCGTTGAAGGAAAAAGCTACTTGAGAGTTCATTAGTTCAGATCTTATGTTAAATTGCAAGGTAGAATAAGAATAATGAATTTGGTTTTTCGATAGACCTTAGGTTTGGAGGATAAGCCCTAGTCGTACAATTACAATTAAAACGATTGCAGGTGTAAGAAAAAATGTATAGAAAACAATGATTTAATCAAAAATATTTGGAAAAATAGTATATTTGGTTTACAATCTTTTAAAAATATAAGGAATATACTCTTAACTTTTAAAAATAGTACCACACATCCCTAACGTTTGAGAAAATATGCATGGTAGATCCTCATGACAGAATCCGTCTATTTTCTCCGTTATCTTACCTAAGTGAACTTCACACGTTATTTGACTTAAAATTAAGCGCTTAAACTCGTGTGGGTAAAATCATCAATTATCAATACTAACCCACTGTAAGAATTAATGTCCAATGTCCAAATAGTTGGGTCGGACTTAATTATTTATTGGACCAAATTAATTAATTAGATTAATTAATTGGACCCCGTTTGTTGATGGGTTCTAGTTGGATAGAACTAGGGCTAGGGTTAGCCCTACCTATATATACAAGGCCACAGCAAATTAATCAAAGGAGTTGTTTTCCATTACTTGCTAGTACAAGCAAAAGACAGCCCAATCAATCTTCTTCCAAAAGGTTTTGCTTTTATCTGTTCTTGATCGTGGAAGTCCAGACTTGTTCTTGCTGTGTGGATCACCATTGGAGGCTGGACAATTGGACAACTGTGGTATTGAAAATCGCACATCAGGCTAGTCAGAAATCAGATTTCACGATATTCATCAAAGGTAAACTTCTATCACGAATTCTCTCTAAGTACAAAGTTAATCCGGGCTTATAGGAATTGAACATTTAATTTTCGCTGTGCATGTATACCTCAATTCCTTACAGTGGTATCAGAGCATACCTTGTTACTTGTTAGAGTTCGTTAGATTGCTTTGATAAATTGAACAATAATCGTTATTGGCATATTAATTTAATTTGAGTTTTGACAATAAATAAAATTATTTATTTTTTAAAAGGAAATCTGAAATTGTTTTGGAATTATTTGGAAACGGAACTAATTGGCCGGAAATAATGTCAGCGGCGACAGTGCGGCGGCAGTGCTTTGGAAGCACCACCAGCGGACTACTGCCGCGATTCAGCGGTCGCCGCCTCTAATTTCGCGGCGGCAATCGCCAAAGCGCCGCTGCTATATGCTCGCATCGAACAGCAGTAGTAGCTGCTGTTAGATGGTAAAATGGCGGTGGCCGTCGGTGTTGGACATCGGCGCGACCACCGCCAGTGTACAGAAAACTGCGCCGGCAGCAAGGTTGAAGAAACCCTAAAGAGTTTTGGAATTTCCTCTGCGATTTCTTTGTATTGGGGACCGGGGCCTCCCATGCAATTTTGTAAATTGCATGGGAAGCTCTCTAATTTCAAAAGAGTTAAATGGATCTCTCATGCAATTTGAGAAATTGCATAAGAAGGCCCACAGTTTTTAAAATAAGATAGGGATCTTCTTTGCAATTTTTGAAATTGCATAAGAAGGACTTTGTGTTTTAAAATTAAAAGAGGACCTTCCGTGAATCAAAAATTGTATTAAAGGTCCATTTATTTTTAAAATTCTAGGGATTGATTATGCAATTTTAGAAATTGCATATTAAGTCCTCAAACTTTAAAAGGAAAAATAGGTTCTCAAATACAATTTTTTTTTTCTTTTGGAAAATTGTAATTATTAATTTATTTAATGTTGGTCAAATATTCAAAGTTAAATTAAAATCGTTTTTAAAACATATTTTGAATTTTTGACTAGACTAAACTTTAACTTATTACTTCATAAAATTATAATTTTGACTCTATACAAATTTTATCTTCAATTAGAGTATGACTTTAAATTGAGATATAAAATAAAATTTGAAAATTCCCTTTATAAATAAATTAATTGATTAATTTTATTGTTGAAAAATAATTAATTAATTAGATTAATTATTTAATTCCGTCTAGTTCGTTTCAAAATGTTTAAAAAGTTTAGACTTATACTGTCAAAACTGTAAATTTAGAAATTAATATATATTTTAATATTAGATATTAATATGAATGTTTAGTGGATGATTATGGACTCGACCCATGTGATTGATTGTATGGTTAATTATTCATGTTGATTATTGGTTGGGCATGCTAGCCTATTATTTATTTAATTAGATTTTTGAGCTATTTATTTATTATGGGCCTGCGTGTCCATTGATCAGGGCCTGCGTGCTAACTAGTATAGGATACAGGTTGAAGCAGAAGATGGAGATGATTGCATTTAGCATTCGATGAACGAATGCAACGTCCCTTAGGAATTAACCAACTAATCTCCTTTTTGGCTCAAGAAGATTAGATAGATAAAGTCCATAATCATCCACACTTATAATTATGTATGATTGATTGCATGTTGGATGTTAGTTAATATACATAAATGTGATGAGACAAACCCCTCTTTATCAAAATATTAAATTCGTATTAAATTATTAATACAACGTGCCTTCCATTTTTATAGTGAAAAACTAGAGTCTATTATCGATGTCAGTTTGTTGAGTCGCTCAAGGCTGCGCGCTCGTAGATATGTTTATCACTATGAAACATTCGATGTTTCTGAACAATGGGTCGAATTTAACTAGAATTTATTTTTTTGTTGAGTCGCTCAAGGAAATAAAATTTTAGGGGCACAATCAAGTAAAACACATAAGATGTGTACGACAATAAGTTGTCTACTTGATGATCTAGGAGTCACATAGAGATGTGATTGATAGAGTATCTACCTGGATGTTTTATTAGGGCTTGTTGAGTCGATCAAAGTTCTAATAAAACAAAAGGAATCCTAGCCCACTGGGAATCTAACCGGTTCTATTGATTAATGTTTGAGAGTCATTAATTCAATTTAAACAGTGTGAGTATAATTAATTTAATATAAGTCCATGTTAAATTAATTTTATGCATTTAATTAATTGTTCTGTCTTGTTATTTCAGTATTGAATCATGAGTAACTATATGAGTTTGAGAGGCATATTGGATACAAACAAACTTACCGAGCCAAATTTTCTGGATTGACTCCGCAATTTGAGAATTGTTCTCAAGCATGAAAAAATTGAATATGTCGTTGAGCAACCTATGCCGGAAGAAGTGCAAGCTTATAATAAACACAGCGATGACGAAAATACTGCAACATGTATGATGTTTGCAGCTATGTCACCTGAGTTACAAAAGCAGCACAAGGGTATGGATGCTTATACCATTATAATTCATCTCAAGGAGTTGTATGATGAACAGTCAAGCACTGAACGGTATGAGACATCTAAAAAGTTATACAGATGTATGATGGCAGAAGGATCTTCAATCAGTGTTCATGTACTGAAGATGATTGGTTATATTGAAAAAATAAACCAATTGGGTTATGCCATGGATCACGAGCTGAGTATTGACTTGGTTCTACAGTCCCTGCCTGATAGCTTTTCGTAGTTCATTATGAACTTCAACATGAATAAGATTCAATGTACCCTGCCTGAGTTGCTGAACATGCTAAAGACTGTTGAGCCCAATATAAACAAAGGGAATGGGCAAATTTTGGCTATTGATACCTCTAAGGGCACTAAGAGGAAATCAAAAAGGACATTTCAGAAAGGATCCAAGAAGGCCAAATCTGCTGAAAAATCAGTCAAAGCAGACAAGACAAAATCCAAGTCTGATGATCTGTGTTTTCACTGTGGAAACAAAGGACATTGGAAGAGGAACTGCAAGATATATCTTGCCACCTTGAAGGGAAAGAAGTCTACTGAGACTTCTACTTCAGGTATCTTTTTCATTGAAATTAATTTATCTACTCCTTCAGCTTCTTGGGTATTAGATACCGGATGTGGATCTCATATTTGCACAAATATGCAGGGGCTAAATAATTGTAGATTACTGCAAAAGGGTGAAGTAGACCTATGCGTTGGGAATGGAGCAAGAGTTGCTGCATTGGCTGTAGGGACATACTTTTTACCGTTGCCTTCGAGCCTTATTTTAGAATTAAGAGATTGCTATTACATTCCTGCTATTACTAAGAATATCATTTCTATTTCATGTTTGGATATGGATGGGTTTTTCATTAAGATTAAGGATAAATGTTGTTCTTTATATCTTGATGATAGGTTTTGTGGATGTGGGAATTTTTTTAATGGCATCTATATTCTAGACTTGGAATGTCCTATAATGAGTATATATAATAAAAGACATAAAGGCAATAAGGTTAACAACTCATACCTTTGGCATTGCAGACTGGGTCATATAAATGAAAAATGCATCACCAAGTTACATAAAGATGGATACTTGGATTCAAATGATTATGAATCATTTGATAGATGTGAGTCATGCCTGATGGGCAAAATGACTAAACTCCATTTACTGGAAAAGGAGTCAGGGCTGCAGACAATGTCTACAGATGCTAAAGGTGGCTTTTCTTACTTCATCACGTTTACAGATGACCATTCTAGATATGGTTTCATCTATTTGATGAAATTTAAGTACGAAGCCTTTAAAAAGTTCAAGGAATTCAAGCAAGAAGTAGAAAGGCAAACAGGAAAAAATATTCTAACACTTAGATCTGATCGAGGTGGAGAATATTTGAAGGGTGAGTTTTTAGACTATCTAAAAGAGAATGGGATTCTCTCGCAATGAACTTCACCGTATACACCACAACTAAATGGTGTATCAGAAAGGAGAAACCGCACCTTACTAGATATGGTGCGATCAATGATGAGTCGCACAGTTCTTCCAAAATCATTTTGGGGATATGCACTTAACACTGCATGTCACACACTAAATCATGTCCCATCTGAATCGGTCGATAAAACTCCATACGAGATATGAAAAGGAAAAAGACCCGATCTTTCATTTATGAAAGTTTGGGACTGCGACGCTTATGTAAAGCGCGTAGAATCAGACAAGTTAGGAGCTGAATCTGATAAATTCTTATTTGTGGGGTATCCAAAAGAAACTGCTAGATACTATATCTACAATCTTATCGAGATGAAAGTCATCATATCGAAACATGCCGTATTCTTAGAGAAAGAATTCATTCTAAGAGAGACCAGTGGGAGCAAAGTAGATCTTGAAGAGGTTCAAGAAACCACAAATATAGACCAATTAGATGAGCCAACAGTTGAGCATGCATTTGATGAGGCACATATTGGAAGTGGGGAATCGTCAATCCCCGAGGACACAGCAGCTCTCCGTAAGTCAAGTAGGGTCATTCATCCTCCTAGGAGATACGATCTCCTAATTACCAATGATGCATTGCTAATCGAGGAAGATGAACCCACTACTTACGCAGAATCGAAGTCAAATGTTGACTCAAAGAGATGGTAGGAAGCCATAGAATCCGAAATGAACTCCATGTATGAAAACAAGGTCTAGACCTTGATTGACCCGCCTGAAGGGGTAAAACCAATAAGCTGTAAATGGGTTTACAAGAAAAATGTTGACATGGATGGTAATGTTCATACTTACAAGGCAAGATTGGTTGCGAATGGTTACAAGAAAAGACAAGGAGTTGACTTTGATGAAACTTTCTCACTAGTAGCCATGTCTAAATCAATTCGAATTCTGCTTGCGATAGCAGCATACTATGACTATGAAATCTGGTAGATGGATGTCAAAACTGCATTCCTTAATGAAAATCTTAGTGAGGATGTGTACATGACACAACTCGAAGGTTTTGAATCTATAGAGCCAAACAAAGTATGCAGACTACAGAAATCTATATATGAATTAAAGCAAGGCTCTCGGAGCTGGAATCTTCGTTTTTCTGAGACAATCAAAATGTTTGATTTTATCAAAAATGAAGATGAACTATGTGTGTATAAAAAGGTTAGTGGGAGTAAAGTCGTATTTCTAATTTTGTATGTGGATGACATACTATTATTAGGAAACGATATCCCAATGCTAAAATCAGTAAAATTGTGGTTATCCAAAAATTTCTATATGAAAGATATGGGAGAGGCAGCGTACATTCACGGAATAAAGATCTATAGAGATAGACCTAAAAGAATGCTTGGCCTATCTCAATCTACATACATAGATAAAATCTTGAGAAGATTTAGCATGGAAGAGTCCAATAGAGGACTCTGTCCCATCGGGCATGGGATCTATCTCTCAAAATAGATGTGTCCAAAGACACAAATTGAAAGAGATCGCATTGATAGAATTCCTTATCCATCAGCAATAGGATCTATCATGTATGCCATGCTATGTACTCGACCGGATGTTTCATATGCTTTGAGTGTCACAAACAGGTTCCAAGCGAACCCTGGCAAGAAACATTGGATCGCAGTCAAGAACATCCTTAAGTACTTAAGAAGAACTAAAGACATATTATTGATTTATGGAGGAAATGAACTTAGAATTCAAGGTTATGCCGATGCCAGCTTTCAGTCTGATAAAGACGATAGCAAATCTCAATCTGGATATGTATTTACTCTAAATGGTGGTGCGGTTAGTTGGAAAAGTTCCAAACAAGAAACGACTGCTGATTCAACTATAGAAGCCGAATATATAGCTGCTTCAGAAGTAGCAAAAGAAGCGGTCTGGATCAAGAAGTTCATTTCAGAACTTGGAGTAGTTCCTAGCATTTTTGATCCAATATCTCTATATTGCGATAACAATGGAGCCATCACACAAGCGAAAGAACCCATGTCTCATCAACGATCCAAGCATATATTGAGACGATATCATCTCATTAGGGAGATAATCATGAGAAATGACATAAAGATAGAACGAGTCCCGACTGACGACAATGTAGTAGATCCTTTGACAAAGTCGTTGTCCCAGCACAAACATGATAGTCATGCTAAATCTATTGCTATTAGATATATGAGTGATTGGATCTAGTTTGTATGGGACGTTTTATATACTATTTGTTAGACATCGAAGTGTATGAACAGTTTTATTAATTAAATATTTTGTCTATATTTTAATGAAAGATCTATTATTATTTAAATTTTTTTTATTATTATTATTTAAAATAATAGAGTCCGAAGAAAAGTTTATAGTAACTTGTTAATCACAAGGTGTTGTGATTGTGAGATACAAGTTATAAATAACTTATTCTTGAAATATCACTAGTCATAGTAATAATGAGATATGGATATCATTATTGCGGATAGACTATCATGTGTTGCATTTCTTTTGAAGAAAGTAGTTGATCTCACGAGCTAAGATGTAGAGGGACATCTGAATGAACACATGAATGCATTGTTATTAGAACATGACATTGGATGATCCGCCTAGAGATTCCACATGGATAATTATCCAAGCGTCAGTAGTAAATCTCTAATGCGCAGTTGTAGATTTGGTTCTTTGACTTGATGACATCATAGAATCTTATGTGAGGACCACTATACTTTGGCGAGCGTTTGATGGGATTCGAAGATTTTGAGTCACCAGAAAGACGTCGTACGGATATAGTGAGAATCATATGAATATTGTGAATGTCCAATATGAGGATTCGTCACTCCTGGAAAGTAGGAGATTATACCCTGCATTTTGCCCACTTTAGTTGATATAAATTTTCTCGGCAGGGGTGGAGTTATGAGTTGAAAATGTTTCAATCATAACTAGATTAGATAAACGAAGAGTTGAGGTGAATAACATAATTGGTTGAAATGAGATTGACGCTAATCTATATCTCTTAACCAATTGAGTTATATTGATGAATGGATTATATTTCCATGGTAACCGTACATATATTAGTTCTGTCATACCACATGACATTTCCTTCACATGGATTGCCTTGACACATTGCTAGATGTCAATCTTGGACGGCGACGTAAATTGATAGATCTCGGTGAATCGATGAGAATATCACTGTGTTTGCCATCGTGAATGGGAACCTAATGGGTCACACACATAAAGCGAGAATTGAGCATCTGGAGTTGGACCTTGTCCAAGTGGGAGATTGTAAGAATTAATGTCCAAGGTCCAAATAATTGAGTCGGACTTAATTACTTATTAGACCAAATTAATTCAATAGATTAATTAATTGGGTCCGTTTGTTGATGGGTTCTAGTTGGACTAGAACTAGGGTTAGGGTTAGCACTACCTATATATACAAGGCCACAGTATATTAATCAAAGGAGTTGTTTTCCATTATTTGCTAGCACAAGCAAAAGACAACCCAATCAATCTTCTCCCAAAAGGTTCACCTTTCATCTGTTCTTGATCGTGGAAGTCCAGATATATTCTTGCTGTGTGGATCACCATTGGATGTTGGACAATTGGACAGCTGTGGTGTTGAAGATAGCACATCAGACTAGTCAGAAATCAGATTTCATGATATTTATCAAATGTAAACTTCTATCATGAATTCTCTCTAAATACAAAGTTGATCCGGACTTATAGAAATTGAACATTTAATTTCCGTTGTGCATGTATACCTCAATTCCTTACACCCACGTCACCACAATCCTCCATAGACGTTGCTAGCCAGCAAAACCCACTAGCAACTAACCTTGCAAAAACAATCATCTCCTTTAAAAGTTCCGATGCAATTGGAGTTTATTTGAGGATTTTATACATGAAGTTGAAATTTTTTTTGGAGAAAAGATCCTGACGTTTTAATTTTTCCGAATGAGATTCTCTTAGGAATACTGATTTTAGGAAAGAAACTAATTCAATCTTCCAAATTTACAATGTGATTCAAAATTAAAACAAACTAAATAACCTCAAATGCTCTCTCTCTCTCCATCATTTGGTTTGTTCACTATTTATTTATCAATTTAATTCAGCTGTTTTTTATTAATCACTTTTTTTTTTTTTTATCACTTTCTTTCCAATTGAACTGGTGGGTTTTTTAGAGCTATTTGTTTTACAGTGAATAGTTCAATTTTTGGAATTCAATAACTCCGATATCGGGATATGCTACTTTATAGTTATATTTATGATTAATTATACGTATAGTCTCTATTCTTTCAACTTTATAACAATATGATTCTTGTTCAATTTTATACACATATACCGTCCATATTCTTTCATTAATTCGCACTGATGGTCCCCTAATGATTTTTTTAAATAATTTTTCCCTTGATTTAAATCAATTAAAATAACATAAAAAAGAAAATACAATAGAAAATTTGTAATTGGGACCCTAACTTATTCAAAGATACAAATAAATCATAAATATTTTATTTTATTTTTACAGATTTTCACTTACAATAATAAAAAATGTGTCAGCAAGCCACAAACCTTTAATTATGTTAACCCAAATGACTTTTGGAGTCTAGTCAGATTTTGTGTAGAAGTCTGTTAATTGACAAAAAATCAAGTTCGTGACCTAAATTTGACCAATTTAACAAAGACAAAATAGTCTATTCACATTCTATTATTTAAAATATTTAAAAAACAAAAAACAAAAAACAAAATGATCATCTTCCCCAAACATCCCCCAACCCCAAGCCCAAGTCCCCAACCCCACAAGAACAAACGGAGAAGAAACCCTACCCCGTCCCCCGGTTGTGGGTGTGGGTGTGGGGGTGGGGGAATAATACTCTTTTTGTTTTTTTTTTTTCTATTAATTTTAAAAAATTAAATATTTATGATTTAGTTACACTTTTAAAAAGGATGAAGACTTCAAATCCAATTTTTTTCATTTTATTTTCTCTTTAACTTATTTAAATCAGGGGTAAATTTGTTTTAAAAAATCATTTGGAGACTATTTGTGCGAATTAATCAAATGATGGGGAGGATATCTGCGAATAAAATTAAATGTAGATAATATTATTACAAAACTGAAAGAATGAAGACTGTGAGTATAATTAACTCGTTTTATTTCCTGTGCTGCTAGTGTTGTTTTGACTTCCAAACTTCTTGATACTTTTGAGGTATTTTGGGGTGCTAAGTGCTAGAGGTGTTTGGGGAGAAGAGAGTCTACGTCACGGTTCGGCGATGGGTTGAGGAGGGGTGGCCGTTGGTGATGGTACATGGGAAGGCTTCTAACTCTCTTGACGATTTTGTCCATGTGATTTCAAACGCTTACATTTTTGGGCCAAATAATGCGTGAAGTCTACTTGAGTCAGATAACGAAGAAAATGGACAGATTCTATCATTAGAGACCTAAAATGCCAATTTTCTCATATGTTTGGAGAAATTCGGTGCGATTTTTAAAGATTAAAGTATATTTATTATGTTTTTGAATAGTTGAGGATCAAATATAATATTTTTTTCAAAATATTTTTATAATATATTATCATTGTAATAATCAGCTTGTTTGTGATCTTCAATTATGATATTATATGGTTATTTTAAATGCATATTAATGGATTTAATAGAGTAAACAATTATTAAATAATTTCTTTATCATATATTCAATATTTCACTATTTCTTTGAAATTAATCTGCTTGTTTTATTTTACACGTCACCCAAGATATTTAAATTTTGATGGATAAGTTGGACCTCTCACATCCGAAAGCGAGCGTTCCACCACTAGACACGTTTTATTAGAAATCGCAATTTACAGGAGCTGCCAATTTACATGATTCCGATTTTTTATGAACCGAGAAACAGGCAAACAAAGAACAAAAAATCCTCACTCCCAAAATCTTCCAATTACGCAAAATCATGTCGGTCAGGTATTTATAACTTGTTACAAACAAGTATTTATATATTTAACGGTAATCCATTGTTTTCAGCTGGTATGAATGATTATTCATATTTTGAAGTTTTAGATATCCTGTTGCTGGATTGAGTATTTGTATATTTAATTGTTTATGTATAATCGATCTATATGTATGTAGTTATAATCAATATATACTACTTTAAGCTATGCATAATATATAGATGTATGGAGAATGATTTGGTTGATTAAGTCAAAATTGATTTGAGTGGAACTTTCTGTTTATGTATTTATTATATTTATTTTTGTCGCTTTTCTGTTGAACTGTTTGGGATATATGTTTGAACTAATGATTTTTTTTTTCGCAATTATATTTGCTGAACTTTTATGTGTTGCATATCTGTATTTTAGAAATTGCCCCATTTCTAATTGTTAATGGTGGATCTCTTTTATTTGGAGTCACGTTTTTAGTTCAAGATTTGAGAAGCTTATGGATTTGTTTTATTGAGCAAAGTAAATATTATGTAGTCATTCTTTATCATTGCAAAATCTGAGCAATTATGAGTGGAGTCTGGTAGACTGGTTCAGTTACATATTATGTGCAAAACTTCATATTATCTAGTGTTGTTCATGTTATTTTTCTGTAAATTTCCAGATCATATGTACCAATGAAATAATGGCTCTGATCTGTGTCCGAAGTGAGGCTTATGTGACAGCAACCTTCTAATTGTTTTCTCCATTGAGATTGTACGCTTTGCTACCTTGTTTTCCAATGTCTTCAGCTGCGTTGGAGTTCGATGGAAATTCTAGTGAGGCAGTACATTTGTCAAATAATCTTGTCCAAGATTGCAGGCCTTATGAATTTAATTCTTCACATCTGGATGTATTAGCTGATGCTAAATGGCTGGAAAGGAAACATGGACATGAGAAATGTTTATTTCACAAACAAGTAAATATATTGGATGCAGAGGTCAATTTGTCTGCTTGTTATGTTAGTGGAAATATGAAACTAGGTGGGGAGAACCAGGTTATTGAGGATTATTGTACATCATATCCCAAAAGTGATGATGCTTTTTGTTCAGACCAACCACTGAAGCACTTCCATTCTCATGCCAAAAATGATCAAGATAGTTGGATGCAGGAACTTGATGCCATAACTAATGACAATTTGCACAAGACACCAGTGAGCAAGAATATAAAAGAATTCGGGCTTGATTTGGATTCAAATTGGATTGGAATTGAGAAGATTGAACCATGGTGGCATGCAGCTGATAAGGTTGAGTTAGCCTCTCTGGTTTCTCAGCTGTCATTTCAACATATTAACAATTCCAATCTTCTAAAAACTCAGTCCAAGCATTTTGAGAAGGATGCAGCCGATTGCATTAATTGTTTCAACCAAGATAAAGAACAAATCCCAGATGAAGTCACTAAGGAATCTGATGTGGCTGAATGTACAGGAGGCATTCTTGCTTCGAGAAGTGCAGATGAATTTCTGGGACTCACAAGGTCAGATGGAACATTCAGGTATTGCTTTGCTTGGAAGCTGTGCCTCTTCACACATCAATATAAGATAAGCTTGTTTGCTATACATAATGTTTATTGTCTGCTTCAAATTTTTTGAGTTCCCTGTTATCAGCTTTTGATGGTAAAGATGTTAAAGTCCCATAGATTTGTACCCCGGGTACAACACTAGGTCGTGTGTCTTGAATGGCTCGCAATTGCATAAGAGAAAACCTAGATTGCTTCGGGATATAGCTGGTTTTATTACTTGCTGTTGGAACTTGAATTCGGTCATTGATGGAAATGGGATATTCGGATGAGAAGGGGAAGCTGGTTTGATGTAGATAATATCAACTATATGCTAATAAGAGCCATGCACTCCTCGTTGATTAGATTGTCCCAACTAGCAATTCCTGGGTCAGTTTCTATTCATGTATTACTATTATTGTACGACCTGTCTTAGAGTATTGAAAATGTGCCCATTTTTAGTAAATCTTGAGAATTCCTTGAACTCATAGCTGAGGTTTCTCAAGAGTAAAGATAGGTAAAAACCTTTTTCTTGTGCCTGCATTAACAAAATTTTACATATATTTCTTTTTGATGAACAGGCAAATACTTGAAAGGCTAAAATGATTGGATATGGATTTCCCAATGTAATGAAACATTATTAACTGGGTGAATATTCTGTTGTTACAGCAGTAATGACAGTTCTAGTGCAGCCAAAGTGGATAAATTGGATACACAGCAACAAGCAAGTGCCGATCTGAGCAGAACTCAGCTTTTAGAGGCGCTCTGCCATTCTCAAACACGTGCAAGGGAGGCCGAGAAGTTGGCACAAGAAGCATGTGATGAGAAAGAGCATATTATCGACCTCTTTTTCAGGCAGGCTTCGTACCTCTTTGCTTACAGGCAGTGGCTCCAAATTCTGCAACTAGAGACAGTATGCCTTCAGCTTAGGAACAAAAATCTTCCCAATTCGACTAGCTTTCTACCTTGGGTCAAAAGAAATGGCGGGATATTGAGGAAGAATCAGTGTAGGGCTGCCAAACTGAAGACACACAAACAGAGTTGTAACATAAGCAAGTGTGCAGTTGCTTTTGCAGTAGGCTTGAGTCTTGCTGGTGCTGGTTTGCTGGTAGGTTGGACCATTGGATGGCTCTTCCCTTCTCGCTAGATAACTATATGGTTAACTACACCGATGGTCACCAAACTATTAGCAAAATTTCACGTTGGTCACTAAACTTAAACTTTGTACAATTTGGTCACCGCATCCATTTCCTTTAGTTGAACTAATGGAAAAGGTGGCGTGGCAGTCTACTTATTTGCCAACTAACTGTCACGCCCACTTTTCATTTAGTCAAATTTAAGTGACCACGTTATAACAACATTTAAGATCATTGATCAACTTCAAGTTCACTGAGCAAGTTTGATGTCTAACATGAAATATCGCTAAAATTTTAGTGACCACAGTGTTTTTAACCCAGCAAAAGTGTATTTGGATATTATGGATTGCTTGTCACCAAGGGTAATGTAAATATGGCTGGTTAGATGCATTTGCATTGAAAGGCAGCCGCTGTTGAAATTTGGCTAAACGGACTTTACGGTGTTCAGGTAGGTGGGTTTCTTGTTCTATACATTATTGGGCGTGCTAATGAGTTTGTGAAACTGTTAAATGATGTACATATGGATGTATACTTGTAAGTTCGCAACATCGTGTTAGATAATAGCAAGTGTTTGTTTGATTTAATGAAAGATCCTTAACGATTGTCATCCTACCAGAAAATAAGTGTTTGGTTGCTATTTTTAGCATGTGTTTTTAGTTTGTTGTTCAAGTCAAAGCATTCGTGTTTGTTTGATTTTTAATGAAAGGTCCTTAAAGATTGTCATCCTACTAGAAAACGCTTCTTTTAAATTAATAATATTTAGAATGATATATGATTATGTATTTTTATTAGATCTTAGGTTTTAATAGTGTTTTTAATTTAACTTTTTTTAAATAGAAAAGCGGAGAATTAAACACATTTCTATTTGTGTTTTACAATGATTGTATTTAATAAGTTAAAAGTTTCAATATTCAACTTCTTAATATATATATATATATATATATATTTTTTACTTTTTGAATTTAAAGATGTTCTTTAATAGGTTCAAGATGTTCTTTAAATATAAAAGTTTTTGGAAGAAAAGTTTTAAAGAGTCTGATCTCTTATTTACGGTGGATAGGAGATATAATTTCTACTGGTGAGGTGGTTAAACATGATTGGTAAAAATTATTAGTGTGGAGTCATGAACTACCAACTATATGATGCCACCTTAGCGTGGATATTATAAGTAGGTAGGAAATTAAGACTCGAAGTTGTAATGCTCTTTATTTTCATTCTTGTTTCATATCCCAATATGTTATTTTTAGAAATATGTCTACATATTTTTTTGAAAAAAGAAAAAAATTAAATTTTAAGCACAATTAAACATGCTATTGCTGGTCAACTGTCTGAACCAACTCCCGAAATGCCGACGAAACGGTGGACTAGCATATTAAAAATGAAACAAAGACACATTGTCCATGGTATACCATACAAATTTTATTTATACTCTCTTTACGGTGAACTTAATCGGCAAACAGTAGTCCTTAGTGTTTAAGTTGAGTTTTTTCTACGAATAATGATATGTATTACTTAGTAGTATTCAACGCCAATTTAGATGGATGTTGATCATTAATTGTGAGGTGAGAAGTATTACTAGTGATACATAATATTACTCTTTTTTTTGTTAAGAATAATACTATGTACTATCTATCACTGATGATTAGCACTAGTGTAAGTGACATTCACTCCACTGTAATAATGGCGAAAGCTAATCACCCTTGATGATAACAACATTACTATTGTTTCCATTAAAATTAACTTCAGTATATTTATAAACGAGTTAAAATTAGATCCAGGACCCCAGGAAAAATAAATTAATACACCAATAAAACTGTAAACCTTGATTCAATGTCGTTCGACTTGAACCAGACCGAAGACCAAGTATGACACTGACTTTAGAATGCACAATAACGAAGTCAGACATTTTCTATTGTAGGGTTAAAAATATAGATGTAATTTTTTTAAAAATAATAATATAATATTAATAAAAATAAGTCAATACATTACTACAATTGTAACCTACGCATTTTCATACTTTGAAAACATCGTATAAAGTATGAAAACGTCATATAATTGCATCGTTATCAATATTGTCAAAAAATTAAGTTGTTTGTCTTTGAATTAAGAAGAAGAAAAAAAAAAAGTTCACGAGGTAGAGGGAACACATAGAAGCCACAATAAATTATATCAAAATGTTCAACTCTGAAGATGAAGAAAGTGATAAAATAATTGAAGCTAGCTAAACCAATTGACTATATAACATAGAGGTGTCAATCAGGGTCAGCCCGCCTTTGATGAAGCCCGATAACGGCCCGCATTGAAAAAAGCCCACGCCACGACGGGTTGCGGGCTGGGTCAACCCAGCCCACAAAAATTGAACACGAGCCCTGCCCACCCGTTGGCCCATCCGGGTCGAGCCCATGTGGGCCGCGGTTCGACCCGGTTCGGCCCGTATGAATATAAAATTAATTTTTTGTTGAAATTACTAAAAAAGTTTAGTTACTTATTATAATTCAAAAAAAATGTTTACATATATAACAAAAAATATGTTAAATTACTAAATAAAAAATAAATAACAATGATAAATTCACATTTGTTAATTTTTTAATAATTTTTATTTTTTATTTATATATTTAAAGACTAAAATATCACACATCTGTCACATCTTTCACTTTAAACGACTCTCTGTCATTTGTTTTTTTATTTTTTTTAAATATCATTTCAAATATGAAAGTTTGAATTTTCTGCCCATTTTTTTTAAAAAAAAAAAATCAAAGCGGTTCACTGGCCGGCCCGTGAACGGCCCGCGGGTTGGCCTCCTCGGCCCGTGAACGGCCAGCCCGATTCACAGGCCGGCCTGCAGTTCTAGGTCGAGACGGGTGGTCAGATGCGGGTTCGGCCGGCCCGCCCGTCTTGACACCTCTAATATAACATCTATGAAAGCATTAAAGTCCAAACAAATAAGAAAAATAAATTAGCGCTAAACACAAAATTTAAACAATGAATAAGGCGAACTGACCTAATTCAGTAGATGGTAAACTTTGAAATTGTCAAGATAATTAGTAGAAAGAAAAGACAATCCAATTTTTTCTACAAATAAAACATAAATGAAGTCAAATCTCAATCAGATAAAAGTTAAATATCTTTAAGCATTATACGCTTTAGACTTTCCATCACAATTGTATAATTTAGATTGAAACTAGATTGATAATACTAATGCTTATTAAACTAAATTTTCCCATTTTTCTTAGTTCTTGTAAAATTCATTAAATTCAGTGGCCGGCATACTACAGTACAAAATTGTAGTATTAGCTATCATATCCCCAACCCACCAATTTTTTTTTTTAAATTTCAACAAAAAAATTTCACAACAACTCATACAGGTACAAAGACCAGTGAAATACTTTACAATTTAACAAATAATTGAAATAATTTTATCATAAACCCTAAACTACTGTTTAAATATGCAAAAAGATACAAATAAATCGGTATAAGCTAGGCTTCCAAGTAAAAATTGATTCAACTGTCAACTTATTTCAAATATTGTGACCGGAGTTGGAAGTAGAAAGAAATCGGCAAACCAATTAACAAATTTAAAAGAAAAAGAAAGAAATTGGAGAAGATCAGAATGAAGAGGTGAGATGAGATGAGATGAAGAAATCGGTTGAACAAAAAGTAAAGTCTCTGTCTCGATTGGAGATTTTTAATAGGAGATTGATCAATTTTCATTAGGGGATTCTTAATAAGAATCTATTTTTATTTCCATTAGGCCTAAGGTAATGTCGTAATGGCACATTAGAGAAAATGTAAAAACAAAAAAAAACAAAAAAACAATTTTTTTTTTTCATTTTTTGTGAAAAATATATAGTTGATTTTAGAGCCCAACTTCTGATTGTCAAATAATCAGAAGTTGTTTTAGACGTTTTGGAAATTCAAAAAATGTTATTATAAAAGAATATGTACCATTTGATAGCATATTTTGAAAAGTAGCAAAGGGTTTCTCAGATCTGCTTTTATCCTTCACTTATCAAATATTAAAATATTAATTTTGACCTTAATTAATTAAAGTAATTCATTTTATGTACTAGGTTTATTAGTATTCCAATTATAATTCATATCCACAAATAATTTAAATTTAAATTTAATTGATATTGTATGACTATACTTTTATTTTGTAATTTTTATAAATTTTGAGATTTAATATATGTTTATTATTATTATTTTAAATAATTATGGTATGTATTGTTTCGAAAAAATATTTGATAATATTAGATATTGTTATAAAAGTAAAAATAAATTTTCAATACTACTCATAATAATAATAATAATAATATAAAAGAACATCATTATAATCATTGTCCATTTCATTAATTTTACACAATCACAACAATAAATAACTTTTATTTATCAAACGATTAAATGCTGATTTTAAAATATACTGTAATTTTAAAACAAGAGTTTACCAAATACTTATCTAATTTGTTACACAATTGATTCTTTTTGCGTCACAACAAAAATTGGTACCTCTATGCGTGTGCGCGGGAGGAGGGGGGGTGATATTTACATAGACGGGGAAGGTCAGTCTATCCTCAATTATATATATATATATATATATATATATATATATATATATATTTCTTTTTGAATCCATTTTTTCTTTTTTGAATCCATTTTTAAGGAACTCGATTGATTTTTATTTTATACATTGACAAAATCCGTTTGGTTATTAATTTAAAAAAATTAAATACTTAAAAAGATAAAAAAAAATTACGTAATCAAATTGGAGATGAATGGATGAATGTGATCTATTGAATATTTCTTTCACACGAATTTTATAAAAGATATTAAACCTATGAATCTATTTTATTTGTGATTTTGTTTGATCTAAAAGAGATGGATGATCTCCTACTTCCAGTGGACAATTGTTATGTTGTCCACATCCAATGTGTCACATGCACATTGGATGAATTGTCTACATAAGTAAATGTCACATCAACAATTCATTCAATGTGCAAGTGGTACATTGGATGTGTGCAACATAACAATTGCCCAATAGGGGCAAGAGATCACTCCTCTCTAAAAGAATATAGCCCATGCTTGGCTAAGCTTAATTATAATTTAAGTGAGTCAAATTAATCAAATATACTTTTTATCCACACATTTTATAATACCCACAATTTACTATCCACTTATTATCTACATATTCCATAGTTCTCACTGCTGGATCTGCCCCATATATCAAGGGCCCATTACAAATACAATTAAGGTAATTAAACCTTCCTAATTATTCTATATAAAGGAAACACTAGCAGCAGTCGTATGTGTAAGAGATAACCCAATTTCAGCTATAAAAAATCGAGAACAATATTTATAATTCGCACAATTCTGGAGCCTGCGCAACGGTAATAAAACATAGATATCTTAGCGCTTAATGGTTCAATCGTCGTGAAATTTTAATAGTAAGTTCAAAACTGATTTTAATTCAAATCCAACGGTTAAAATCAAGATCTAACAGTTCATTTGTGAGGAATTACCATATGAGCAGTGACAAATTTTGGTGAGATTTTTATTTGTTGGATTTGAGTAGTATTCTAATAATCTTTATTCTTGAGATAGTTGTAATTGGATTAATTGTTATTGTTGTTTTTGAGGAATTCCGCATTTGATAGACAATGATTATTTGTGCGCCAAGAATCGCTTAGTTCTTAATGATTTAGTGTGCCTCTAGTGTTATCTGGAGAATAACATTGTACCAATTATTGTTGATTATAATTGAGGATTATTTGAAGTTGGATTGTGAACATATGTACATTTTTGAACTACGTTAAATATTGTGTTGTTAATTTTCCCATTATTTATTTTCGTTATTGCTCTATTTGATTAATCTCTATTAGGTTCACACGAGAGGGGATAATTAATTATATTTCGTTGCGTGATTTGTTCAATTAGTATTTTTTCTCCCATCAAAGTGGTATCAGAGCTTGGCTATTGTGTAAATTCTTGTATTGAACGATGGAGATTAATACAAGTATAATTATTAATTTGAATGGTTCAAATTATCACATTTGGAAATGAAAGATGGAAGATCTTTTTTATTTGAAGAATTATTATCAACCAGTATTTTCTAAGAAAAAACCTAATAATAAGACCGACGATGAATGGAACCTGCTTCATCGGAAAGTGTCTATTTACATTAGGCAATGGTTAGATGATAATGTGTTGAACCATGTTAGTAAAGAAACACATGTACGTAGTTTGTGGAGTAAGCTCGAGCAACTGTATGCTCGAAAGACTAGATATAATAAACTTTTCTTGATCAAACAGATGATACCTTTGAGGTATCTGGGTGGAACTCCTTTGACAGACTATCTCAACGTATTTCAAGATATATTAATCAGTTGGCCGCGATGGGCATTAAATTTGAAGATGAAATATAGGGATTTTCGCTCTTTGGTACATTACCAAATTCTTGGGAAACGTTGAAAACATCATTGTCTAACATAGTCCCTAATGGTGTGATTTTCATGGACTTGACAAAAAGTAGTGTCTTGAACGAAGAAATGAGAAGAAAGAAAAATGGGAATCCTTCGCAGTCAGAAGCTTTGGTTGTTGATAAGCAGGAAAATAGTCTGAATCGAGGTTCCAAGAACAAAGAAAAGAGTAGAAGCAAGTCTAACAAAATTGTCAATATTTAGTGTTATCATTGTGACAAAAAGGGACATATCAAGAAGTATTGTCGAAAGTTAAAGATACACAACAAAAATGACAAAAATAAAGAAAAAAAAGGAAAGATGACGACACCGATGGTGATCGAGCAGCTGTCGTAGCAGGTGTTTCTCTCTTGTCTATGATAATGTCATCAACTTAGCTTTTCATGAGACCTCTTGGGTGATCGATAGCGGCGTCTCCATTCATGTTACATCTAATTGAGATTTCTTCTCATCTTATACACCTGGTGATTATAGAGTTGTAAAGATGAGAAATATTGTTCTAGCAAAAGTTGTGGGAATTGGAGATGTGGGTTTGGAGATGGACAATGACATAGTATTGATTTTCAAAGGTGTAAAACGTGTTCTTGATATGCAATTGAATCTAATTTTTACTGGTAGACTCAATGACGATGATCATTACAATACTTTCGGTAGTGGTAGGTAGAAACTCTGCAAAAGTTTTATGGTTCTGGAAAAAAAATGAAAAAGAATCATCATTGTACTTGTTGCAGACAAAGCTCTCCAAAGATTTTATTAATACAGTGGAGGATTATAGTACCATTGAGCTCTGGCATAAGAGGCTTGGTCACATAAGTGAGAAGGAGATTAAATTGTTAGCCAAGAAGAATCTCATATCTAGAATGAAGAATACATAATTGAAAAAGTGTACTCAATGTATGAAAAGGAAGCAAACTAGAATTAGTTTCAAAAATTTCCATTCTTCACAGGTGACAGGTGTACTTGACATGGTTTACTCCGATTTGTGTGGTCCTATGAAGATAAGGACAATTGGTGGGGCTCTCAAATTTGTGACCTTCATTAATGATCATTCAAAGAAGACGTAGCTCTATACCTTGAAGACAAAAGATCAAATGGTGAACGTGTTCAAGCAATTACAGGCTTCAGTTGAGAGACAGACTGGAAAAAAATTAAATTGCATCTGAACTAAATATATAGGACCGTTTGATGAGTACTGCAAAAAATAGGGCATCCAACATTTGGTGCTCCTGAAAATCTGCCTGAATTTTTTTTCTGATGTACAAGAGTATTATACTCGACGCTATGGGTATGATACTGTGCTGTGTGGATTTGTTCCCTGACCATTTTAGTATGATCCCTTATTGCTGGGGTATGATACCAGTTAGACAGATGGCATTTTCTCCAAATTCGATTTCAGCAGAAGTTTGTCTTTTAATCCTTTTCTCTAGTAGTCATTTAGGAAAAGTTGTATATATATGTGTCCCATTACTTGGCCTTTAAATAAGTTAAATTATAATGAGATCTTTAGTAGGTACGACTCATGAAACTATTAAGCGTGGAATTTAAATTAGAAGAAGATGTCTTAGTGTTTAACACCATAGTTTGAATTAAGGTTGGAAGCATTGACTAAGTTAACTAGATGAGTTGAAGAGATTACAATTAAACTTTTCTTTAATTGTGAATATGACAAATCATTACGTTTTAAATGTAAATAAGATACCATAGGATGATTTTATTTAACATAAGTGATTGAGATGTCCTTAAGGATCAACAGAAGTTTATATGACACTACATCCCAACATCTATTTCATATTTATCATATAATACCAAACAAAAGACAGGGTTTGTTACTTGTTCATTACATCATCAAAAGAAACTTAAACATAACATAATATGGCTAGTTAAAGTACATCTTCTTTAAGATCTTAGAGCTGGTTCCCAAGTAGTCCAATGTCATCGCATCATACCGGTCCCAATGAAAAATGGTGATTCATGATTGTATAGATAGGGTTGTCTCGGGTAGTATGACCAATGATCCACCTTCATGACCTATAGATACTTTTCTCCATCATCCGATAGCATCCACTTTTGGCCAACAACGTCAAAATATTCTCGATCCATCTCACTTTGACATGAATCGTCAATGAATAATGATATTCAATGACCAAAATATGGTGCTAGTGTGAAGTGACACGTATGGTGCTAGTGTGAAGTGACATATAACAATGTCATTTATCTTGTATTAAGGCTATTTCCTTAAGTATTTGTACACCATGCATAAATTGAAGATATTGTGCTACAAGCTCATAGCCAAATGGTGGATGAATCTAGTACCCTTGTGGTACAAAGACAACTTATGGTCTTATATTCTCTTGGCTCTCTTCAGTTGATCGACCATCAACTTCTTTAAGACAACTTATGGTCTCTTGGGTATGTTAACCCCTTTGACCCTTGCGGCCTTGGTCAATTCTTAAACTTCTTATCTCCAATTTATAAATCATAGGTCCCAATAAAATACGGGTGTACAAACGGCTTAAGAAAAACATTAGATTATCACATAGGTTAAGCTTTTTTTAAAATGCATAAACAATATCAATCTTAATATATGATACAAAGAACATTAACATGTTATAGAGAGCAACAAAGATTACATAAGGATCTCTGCTCTTAAGGTATCATCAAATCCCAATTTTCCATTTTTCAAGAGTTCAAGTCTATATTGGGATAAGTCTTCCTCCTCAAGTCCTCATGAGTGTCAAGGCAATCTCATCTGAGTACAAGTCTCCTTGTTTGCTTGGGTAAAATGTCCAACATATATTCTAATGTTATATCTCAAGCCACTTGAATACATTTATACTTTTTACTCATTTATTGGAAGAGGAACAAATGAGCACATTTCACTAAAATAAAAGGCTTCCAATAGACATAAATAAACCATCTTGTATGAAGGACACATGCAAATTTCATTTACAACTCAAGATGAAATACTAAATCAAGTCCAACATACTAATCTACTTCAATCATCCATAAAAGATCCATTTGCATGTAAGGTAAACAATAATTTAGTATAAACATTTCATATGCAAACATAAATCCATATGCATACAAGACAAGTATACATATTTTACTCACACATGTTCTTGGATTTACTCAAAACTTATCATTTTTTTAAATAGATCAAGTCAACATATAATCACACTTCACATATGCTAAAAGAATCATATTGCATGAAGGTCAAGTAGACATATTTCAATCACTCGTTTTCCTTTACTTGCTTCATATGCCTGAAAAGAAGTGATCCCCACAATAAATTTTTCCAAACACAACATTAGCAATATTCTGCCTACTGGAGTATTATACCCACTTTGAGGGGTATAATACCCTCCGGATGCAGAGAATTGGAGAATAGTACATGCTATAACTACTTTTTTTTTCCTCAAATCCCTTTACACAATCTGTAGATCCTTTAATGACAAAAAAAAAAAAAAAAAAAAAAGATTTTGGATTCCTATGTTCTTAGAGTGTTAAAGTTATGAAAATAGAGAACTTTTATTATTGAGAAACTCCCAAATTCATAACCACCATTTTTTAATTTTCTACTATTTCATTACCTTCTTTGTCTTGGATCTTTCTTTCTTTCTTTTTCTCCCTCTCTTAGACCTTTCAACTCTATAATTAGATATGTATATCTATATATATAATAAAGAAAGAAGTTTGGAGAGAGAGAGAGAGAGAGAGAGAGAAAGAGAGAGTGGGGACATGTGAACTGGGGTGGGATGTGTGTGTGTAAGTGTCTCAATGTGGCTTTATATAGATCCACACTCAATATATAGATACACATAAATATACACCACTTGTCTCTCAATTTTTCTATATTTTATTGTACTTTTCCACCATCTCTCATATAAAATTATTATCTTCTACAAAAAAAATCTCCTATAGGTTCTTTATATGTGTGCCATGTAGACATCAAACATTATTTTATTGTTAAAATTTCAGATTCAAATTACCTCCTTTGCATCCAAACTAGGACTAAATACGAGCCTAAAAATATTCAAATCATATACAAAATTGAAGATCATCACGCACTTCGCAATGAGCTTTGAATCACAAAATTCTGACTATTGTAGTGATCACACGATCAGCTCAAAGTCAAATTATGCTGCTTCACATAGCTGAAACTCCAAATTCCATAATTTTTATTTCAACCCCTGGCCTCGACTTTCATTCATGTTGTAATTCAATCCTAAAATAATTTCTAATTGAGTTCAATTTAGTCCCTAATAAATTTATCTCCTGTCAATTAAAGTCTTTGGCCTAAAATTAGTAATTCATGCCTTAATCCTTTTAGTCCAATTAATTGATTTCTATCATTTAATTTATTTTTATTTTTTCAAAATTAATTAAAAATAAATGCAATTTTTTTCAAAGTGTTACACAACATCAGAAAACACCGAAGAAAACTCCTTAATTGAATGGCGTGGCTGAAAGAATGAACAGAACATTGGTTGAGCTAGTCAGGTGTTTACTTTCACATACAGGGATGTTGAATTATTTTCGAGGTGAGGCATTGAATACAACTGTGTATTTGTTGAATCTCTCACCGTGCATTCCACCGAACTTAGAGGCGCCGAATAAAGTTTGGATATGTTAAGATGCCTTTTATGATAATTTAAGTGTTTTTAGATGTAAGGTGTTTGTGCATATACCCAAAGATGAAAGGTCCAAACTTGATGTCAAAACACAACAGTGTGTGTTTATGGGCCATGGTCAGGATGAGTTCGGTTACAGTTTGTATGAACAGATTGAGAAAAAAATCATCAGAAGCCGACATGTAGTGTTTATGGAGAATTAGACCATATAAGATATTGACGAAACTAGGAAGACAATACTAGATTCTTCTGATGATTTAGTTGACATGGATCCAGTTCCTTTGACACCGGCATCGACACAGACATAGATTAAAGAAGTTCAGGATGACCAACAGGGTATTGATGAAGTAGATATTCTGGTTCAGTTTGAGATATATGATGATGCTCATGAGCAGTCACCAATACTAGAGGTTCCACCAGTGTTCCTCCAAGGAGGTCTACTAGGGACAAGCAACCTTCTAGTTGTTATTCTCTTGATGAATATGTATTACTGATTGACGGGGGAGAACCATGGAGTTTCGAAGAGGCTATAGAAGATGAACATAAAAAAAAGGTGCTTGTGTGCAATTATTGGGCCCGGCTTATACATGTGGTTTTTATGGCTTAAAATTAATTCAACTGTCAACCAAGATGGGCCCGGCTTGGCCCGTCCAAAAAACATAGGCTTGGACTGGCCCGTGGCTCGTGGGCCACACTGGCCGGCCCATGGGCCCACGTGAATTTTTTTTTTTTCGAGTTTTAGAAGTTAAAATAAAAAAAAAAATTATTCACCAATCCATGGCCTGACTTGTGGACAGGCCGGTGGTTTTCATAGGTTCGGCCCCTTTTTATTTTGGTGGCTCGGCCCTTTTGTCATCCCTATATACATGTGCTTTTTATGGCTTTTGCATAGCTATTTAGTGTGTGTGGCAAAGCTTTTTTAAAGTACAAAAGCATTTTTTGAAAGGCAAAATTGCTTTTTATTAAAATTTTAAATATTTGGTTAAAGTTAATAAGTGCTTATTGACCATAAAAATATATTTTTTAAACTTTTTTAGAGAAACTCAACTTTGGAGCTTTTCTAAAAAACTTTAAATTTAACTTTTACGCAAAGTTAAATCTACATTTAATGTAATTTTTTAATTTTCAAATTTTCCTTCATATCAAAGGGGAAATAACTTTATAAATCTTAAATGTATTATCAATTAATTTTGAGAGGGTTTATGACAAATTTTAATCATAATTTTTGATATTATTTATCAATTTATTTTGTTATTAGCATTACTTCATTTAACAAATATATGTTATATATTGATATGTTACAAATGATGGCGGGGCTTTTTTATGTAATATCTACTTAAATCAACATTTCCGATTGGGGGTTGTCTTGATTCATAAGAATTATTGCTTTTTAAATTGTAGATATTGATAGTTTTCGATCTAACATGTAACGAATTATTATCTTTCTACTTTTTTGAACAAAAATTTTTAGACTGGTAAAAGATATATTAGAGAAAAGATTGTACATTGTCGCATGTTTGGAGTATTTATAAGTACTTATAAATATGTCAAACATCATTTTCATTTCATAGACCATCAAATCCCATATGATCCATAACTTTTATCTATTTTTTATTCGTACATTCTATAAGACTCATTACTTATAATTTTAAAAAAAAAATTACAAAAACAAAATTTAACCTGTTGCTTAATCTATGTGTTTTTCTCCAAGTGATTGTGTTACTGCTAAAATATTGTAGTTGCGATTTCTGAGCCTCGGACAAGTACATTTTTTGTCTAATAGTCAGCAGAAAGCCATACTTGTTTGCAATTCTTGAATGGCGTCCTATATTTTAGAAGCTTTTTCTTAAATTTGGCTTCCACTGAATGATTGGACCTTGTGTAAATCTTTTGGCTTGTACTTTTTAACTTTGAAAAGTAAAATTTAGTTATCTTATGTGAAAAATAAAAATATGATTCATTGAACTCGCATTTACAATTTAATTTGCTTTGTGCTGCATGAGCCCTTCTCTATTTCTGTTTCACTTGTAGCACAATTAGTTGCAAATTGACCATTTATTCAAGGTTTAAATGTAGACGTTTAACATTTTTTTTTCTTTTCTTCTAATTAAAGCTCCCCCAATGTTTAAAAAGCCGTAATTGGTTATTGAGGCGATTTTCTTTCATGAAGTGTGGTAATAAATCTCACACTATTAAATAAGGGAAAAAAATGAGGCGATTTTCTATCATGAACTTGCAATAAGGCAATTTATGCCAATTAGATAGTTTATTAGGACGAAAATCAAAACAAATTTTGAATATTACAAGGTAATTTTGTCATCGATTATGATATTACCAAATATGACTTTTGTGTCCGAGGCAAATGCTCTCAAGGTATATTCATCATTGGCATTAAGAAGCTAAAATTATATGCTATCCCTATTTCCAATTCTGATGAAATTAACCTCTGTTTTTAGTGTGAGAAATTTTTTAAGCCAAACAGACTTATGAAATTTTCTCTCATCTTTCTTACAATTCACGGCACTTGCAATTTTATATATAGGACACGAGTTCTAAATTGCATTCAAGTTCAATTAGTTTAGGATTGGTCTAATTCTAAGTGCAGTCTCTAAACTTCTATCTCAATTACAATTAAATCCACAACTTCTATAGTAGTTTTAATTAAGTCCAAACTTTTTAGAGAGCTACCACAAAACCTATTCAGACATATACTTTCCAAGCTTCGATAATTAGATCATGTCTAGTAGAACCTAGACCACCCAATCTTATTATTACATTTACTTTTTCACTAAAGGAAAAAGACAGAACTCCCATAATATATAAGATTACAAAAGCTGTAATATTTTAATCTGACATATCGTATATATTTTTCACCCCCATCCAAGATCCGATAATTAGGTACGAGCATACGTGACTATTTTACTCCTCTAATTATTCTTACTAAATTAAGTTATATTTTTTTCAATGATGATGTGAACTAAATCACAGATGTCGAAGTTTAGTTGTCGTTAAATATTGAGCTCATATTTATAACCATCCAACACAAAATATTTAAGTAGTCACTCGACCCATTTTTCAAGACGATAGTTCTTGACACGAATTCGTGTTCTCTACTTCAATCATTCTCAAGCTCCCAACTCATCGAGACATTTGATCAATCAATTGATCTCACTCATTGACAAATCAAATAACCATTAAACTCACGAAAAGATATAAGCAACCATGTCAAAGGATTTAGATGAAATACTCGGTGATCAATTAGAATTTAATTCTCTGTAAGGTTATGCTATAGAATTAAATTCGACATACATTCTGTTCAATACACTTCAAGTATACTAGTGTCACCATTAAACCAATTATGCGATAAGGACAAATCACACACTCGAATAATAAAACAATCAACACTACGACCTTTTGGTACAAGGTGTCAACCCTTATACATTGACACTGAACAATTTTATTCATGATCAAAATATAAGTTTTGTCACACTATGCTTCTCAATGCAAGCACCCAATTTATATTATCACAAATGATGATTAACACATTTATTCGCATGCTCAACATCAAATAAATTCAATAATAGTACATAAATACCAACCTAAGTTTTATTTAACAAAATTGTTATTTTATTATAGCAAAATTATACTATTTGGGCACACAACCCAACAATATGGCCAAGCACTGCTTGTAGTTTTGTCATTTTTCAACTGCTGGACAACAACGAAAATGACCCCAACAAGCTTCAGTTTTGTCCCATGCATGCCACTTCTCTTGCACCTCTGTTACTGCCCTACAAGCCTACTTGTTCGCCACATCGATTTCTTCTATCTCAAGTTGGCTGCTTGGTTCTAGGGCTTCACATCATGTCACTACTGACATCAACAACTTGTCTACCCATTTTTCCTATTATAACTTTGAAACTATCATGATTGACGATGGCATTGGCTTCTCCATTACACGTACCGATTGTGCTGGCCTTCCCTCTTCCTCTAATTTCTTCACATTAGCCAATGTATTGTGTGTTCTAGCTATGAAGTACAATCCTATTTCCATTTCTTAGTTCTACTCATCTAATCTCGTGCATATTGGATTCTCTCCAACTTCTTTTCAAGTGAAGGATCTTAGCACGAGTCATGTCTTATTCGATGACCAATTAAAATTTGTATGTACGAATGACCAACCAACATCCCATCCTCTCCACCCTTCCTAGCTTTTTATAGTTTCAAAGTTCTATCCTCTTACTAGTATTATCTATTGATCATCCTTTTGCAAAAATTGTAATCTATCTAGTCTCAAGTAATGTCGTGTCTGTATGTATCCAGTCCTTAGTCTAGTTCATTTTAGTGTAATGCATGCAAATGCAATAAATCGCATAAGTTTTCCTTTTCTATGTCTTCCATTACTAGCACTTCGCCACTTGAAGTTTATCTCCTCGGATGTTTGGAGCTCTCCAGTAGTTTCAATTGATGACAATAAATATTACATCATTTTTGTGCTACTTTCATACACTTCAAATCAATTATGGAGATTTTTTTCAGAAACCAATAATTACACTCTACATTGGTAACGGTGGTGGATATCAAGCACTCACTCTGTTTCTCTCAAAAAATGACATATCCTACCTCACACTCTCCAGCACAATGGCTTCTTCGAGCATCGTAATTGGTATATTGTTGAAACTGGCCTTGCTCTCCTTCATCATGCATCCATCATGCTAAAATTCTAGACTGATGCATTCAAAACATTGTTTACTTAATTAATTGTATTCCTACTTCAAGGCTTATCTATGAAATCTTTACCTGAATTGGATTTCAAACAATGCCTAAATTATGTAAGACTTCGCATCTTTAGATGCCTCTGTTACCCGTGTTCAAACCTTATACTCACCAAACTAGACCCTCGTTCAACCTTGTGCATCTTCCTTGGATATTCGTTAACCCAAAGTACGTACCACTACAACGACTGCACCAATGATAAATTACATATCTCGCAACATGTTGATTTTGTGAAATGTTTATTCTATTTGCATCTCCATTTGTGGCATTTACCCGCTTGTCAGTCCTTTCTCCAATTCCATATATTATTCATTCTAATCCACCGTCACTAATTTCTTCATTTGCATCCAACCAAATTCCCAATTCCCAATTCCCAATCCTATATGCAGTGCTCCCAATCCAAATTTCTATACACTGCCCAACACCTCTCGTTCACCAAACACGCCCTAATGCGTGCCACCTCCACTGCACCTAATAAGATCTCTCTTCCTAATTCTAGTAACCTTAGTCTCACTACCTCTCATCATCTGACTCGCTTGCCAACATCTAGTCTTCCACCCTCTGCGCGACACACTTCTACTGCATCTCTCACTCCTTTTTACATCGACTAATGTTACTCACAAACATTTGTTAATGACTTCATCTCACAACTAGCAGTTAGATTATCTATTAAAGACCTTGGCTCGCTATCACATTTTATTGGAATTTAGGTTATTCCTACTAAAACTGGTCTTGTGCTCTCACGACAAAAATATATCCATAACCTCATACATCAAACCAATATGTTAAACAAGTCTGTTCAAACTCCACTCCACACTTCTCCAAACCTTAGTATGTAAGATAGAAGTTATCTTACTGATGTCGTTGAATATTGTCAGATTGTTGGCAGACTTCAATATGTTGTGCTTACTCACCTAGATATTGCTTTTGTTGTTAATAAATTAGAACAATTTATGCATCGACAAACAATAAAACATTGGGCGGCAGTCAAATGGCTCATCCACTACCTTTTCGGAACTCTATCCCATTGTTTGTTTCTTCAAAGCCATTCACCACTAGTACTCCAGGCCTTTTCTGATGCTGATTGGACAATAAATTTGGATAACATAACCTACACTAGTGCTCATGTTGTATTTCTGGATCACAATCCAATTGACTAGTACTTTCAAAAATATCAATAAATTTCCAAATCATTGACAGTAGCTGAGTATCAATCAGTTGTTGGCACTATCTCTAAATTAAATCCTTTCTTGTAGGTCTAGTCTAATCGAAGTCAACTGACTCACATGGAATAGAGGTGAGTTTTCACCGAGCTGGTGGCTTGAGTCTATAGGCTACCTCTCCTATCCGCTTTTCTACAAGGTCTACTTTCAGACCATCCAATGCAATAAACATATAAGAGATAAAAAATAGGTTGCTCCTATTAAGCGCTCGATTTATAGTCTAGAGCTCGATTATTTACAAGTATCATTTATTGAGGCTTGAATTGGGCTTTGGAAGTCTTGCATTACTTGCAATTACCAGCTTTGCTCGATTTATCCTTTGCTCTCCATATTTTAAATCTGCCATTTTTATCTTTAATTGCTGCAACTAGTTCACATGTATCCGATTTGCAGTTTTCTTGACCAATTTTTACCACTTCATCAATGCTAAAATATTCTTCGAGGTCAACTGGTTACTCGGGTATGGTATACATACTGAATACTGCTCTCGTTCATCATTTTGTACCCTCAAGATTTGCTCACCTTTTACAACATCAATAATTTCTCAACTCATCGCTAAGAATGGTCGGCCCAATATAACTGACATATCCCGGTCATCTTCGGTATCAAGGACAATGAAGTCAACCGAGAAGATAAATTTGTCCTCCTTGATAAGCACGTCCTCAACCACACCTTGTGGGTGCTTGATTGTTCTATCAGAAAGCAGCATGGATACAGTTGTTGTTTTGACCTATCCCAAACCTAGTCTCTTGTAGACAGAAAGGGGTATCAAATTAACACTTGCACCTAAATCACATAAAGCATTAAAATTATAGAATTTTCCAATTGTGCAAGGTAATTTAACTCCCTGAATCTTTTTACTTCAGATGCAACTTATTTAGTAGAATAGTGCTACACTTTTCAGTTAAAGTTAATGTCTCGTATTCTTCTGGTTTTCTCTTCTTGGACAACACTTCCTTCATAAATTTTAAATACAATGGCATTTGGGCTAACGCTTCAGCGAAAGAAATGTTGATGTACAGTTTCTTGAAGACTTCAAGAAATTTTCTAAATTACTCGTTGAGCTTGTGTTTCTGCAACCTTTGAGAAAATGGAATTGGTGGCACATAAGCTTTGACAGGAATTGGCTCCCTCACTTTTGATGATTCAACAAATTCCTTTGAAACTTCTTCTTTTGATTTCGCATGTTGTTGTCCAGTTTCTTCTTTCTCAATTACCAACTGTTCGTCATTTTTCTCTGGTCTTTTCACGTGAATTTCTGGCAGTTGTACCCTGCTCCTAGTAGTGATTGTATTTACCCCTTCTTTCGGATTTATCACTGTATTGTTAGGCAAAGTACCTGATTTCCTATTTGACAATTGTAAGACTAACTAGCCAATCTAAGTCTTTAATTTTTTGATAGACGTCTGTTGATTTTGACAGTTTGTGTCCAGCTGCTCCAATACTTATCAGTTTTTTGCATATATTGTTGAAACATCTCCCCAAAACTAGGTCATATTTCTTGCTGAGTATTATTGGCATTGCCATTTTGTTTATTCTCAGACAACTTAAAATTTGAGTGTTGCTTTCAACCCGGATTGTATGTTTGTGAATATGGATTATACTGTTGATGTATATTATTCTGCACAAATTTGACCTATTTTGGATAGGCCAATAACATACAATCTGATGTCGAGTGGTTTGTCCCATAGTTTTCCCACATCATGGCTGCTTGGATCGCATTCACTCATTCGTTTGTGTTCTGACCAAGAGCTCCATCTCCTTTGTCAATGCAGCAAGTTGTGCATTAGTAGCTGAGTGACTGTCAATCTCATGTATACCTACTACTTTTCTTGGAGTGGCACGATCAGATGAAAACATAGTATGTGTATTTGCAATCAACTCATATAGATCCCATGCTTCGTTGACATTTTTATTCGTAATGGACCCGTTTGCAGAGGAGTCCACTATTAATTTGAATTGAGAAGATAGCCCAGAGTAAAAATATTGAGCTTGTTGCCCCTTTTTAATGCCATGGTTGGGGCATTTTCCAAGCAACTCCTTGAATATCTCCGAAGCTTCATGATACTTTTATCCCTCCATTTGCTGAAAGGTAGAGATTTTCAGCTTCATCTTGGCTACTTTAGCTGGCGAAAAATATTTTTTGTTACGGGATTTTCTAGCTAAGTCATCCCACGTGGTGATACTAACATATGGTTCTGAGTCCAGCCATTCTAGAGCCCCATCCCTCAATGTAAAGGAGAATAACCTCAGTCTAATTGCATTATAATTCACCTCTTGAAACTGAAAGTTGTGGTACATCCGTAGGAATCTGAAAAGATGAGTATTCATATTTTCATATGCATTTCCATAGAATTACAAATTATTGCTGAAGAGATTGATCAGATCGGCCCTCAATTGAAAGTCATGCCAACCAAAAGCAGAATAAACTATGCTTAAACCATCATGAGCTGCTGCCGGAGTTAAGAATTAAGTTATTGGCATATTTCCATCATTATCTTCTTCATCATCATAATGTTGCTGAATTTTGCTGAGCTGCCAATCGGGCTACTTATTGTTCAACTTCTCTTCTTACTTGTGCATCTGCCATTTGAATTTGTTACTAAACTTTCTAATTTTGGTTATGTTCTTTGCGTCTTTTTCTGAAAGTACGTTCAATCTCAAGATCGAAAGTCTCAAGATTGAGTCTTAAGATTGCCGTCTTGTGTACGGAGCATGCTACAAACACCTTTTCTGTAGTAAAAAACAAAGAAGACAAATAAGAAGTATAATAATAATAAAAAATTAAAATAACAAAAAATAATAATATAAAAAAATTAAACTAACACTAATACTAACGATTAATCTAAACTTAAATATAAAAACGTATCTCTACATTTTATCCAATTGTCGAATTTTACTACATGGTCTAAATTAATAATTTACCTTTCGGTTCGTTACAATCCACAAATCAATGACAAATAATGGCCAATTATTTCAAGCATTAAGAGGAAGTAAAATCAAAACATAATTAATTTATAAGAAAAATTTGAGAGTCGAAAATAAAGAATTAAACTAGGTTGCATTGTTCATCCAAACTTTAAATTTAGCTATTCATAATTCTAGAGAAAGAAAAGATGAAGATGTTTGAATACATAACCGGATCTTGAATAAAAGATTAGAAGAACTTGAATATCTTGCATCAAGAATTCTTCATCTTCACGTTCCAATCTTCAAGATCTTGGTCGTTCTTCGTGTTATTCGCCATTCTTTCTTCAAAAAATTAACAACCTCATTTTGACCTAGGTTATGTCTTTATATAGTTTCAATCATTTCCGACTTGTTTTTAATTCAAAAGGGACTAAAACGCCTCTAATTTGTTTTTAGGAAATCTCAAAAATTCAACCCAACCGCGGCCAAATGCTGGCCGCTGTTTGCCGCGGTCAGCTGCGGTTTGCATTCGAACTCAGGTTTCAACCTAAAATAATCAAATCAACATATAATTAAGTAAAGATTCACTTAATAGTACATACAATTGTCCACTTTTGATACTACAGATAAGCATAAATCGACACTTATTAAATAACATGAATTAGATGTTGCTATTGAAAAATATCATTGGTTAAACGTTATGATTCATGAAATGATAATTGGTTTTAATGCCAATTTGTTGATATTCTTATTAGTATATTAAATGAAATAGTCCCAAGTAATTATGTGTAGCAATTGATCCAAAATTCCATTAATCTTCGGTATTCGATAACATTTCGTGTTATATATTTTGACAATTAATAATGTTTTCTGCATGCATTGTCACTACTAAAAATTGCTTTTTCACCAATAGAAATTTGTCGACAGATTATTTCCGTTGCTAATCAGCAATAGATTATTCATTGATAAAAGTGATGACTTTTACCTACGGTAATCAACGACGACTTTTTCTTTGACAAAGGTAATAGTTTTTCACTAATGAATTTTCACCTTTCACCAACGGAATATTTGTTGGTGAAAAGTGATTCTTATTACCTACGGAAATTCTGTTGGTGATATTAATTAATTTTGAAAACAAAAAATATTTCGACCTTTAACCAACGAAATATCCGTTGGTGAATAGTGAGTCATATCACCTACGAAAATTTCATTAGTAATATTAATTAATTTTAAAAACCAAATAATATTTCGACCATTCACCAACAGAATATTTGTTGGTGAACAGTGAATCATATTACCTACGACAATTCTGTTGGTAATATTAATTAATTTTGAAAACCAAAAAATATTTCGACCTTTTACCAACGGAATATCTGTTGGTGAAGTGAATCATATTACATACAGAAATTCCGTTGGTGATATTAATTAATTATGAAAATTAAAAAATATTCTGACCTTTTACAAATAGAATATCCGTTGGTGAAAAGTAAATCATATTACCTATGGAAATTCCGTAGGTGATATTAATCAATTTTAAAAACTAAAAAATGTTTCAACCTTTCACCTACGGAATATCCGTTGGTGAAGAGTGTATTATATTACCTATAGAAATTCCGTATGTGATATTAATTAATTTTGAATACCAAAAAATATTTCGACCTTTAACCTATGAAATATCCGTTGGTGAAGAGTGGTTCATATAAAAAAAATTCGAACAATATGATATTTTATGTTTAAGTGTTAACACAATGTGGAATTTGATTTTTCACTAATATTTATTTTTTACTTTATAAGTAATTATAAAAAATGTTGCTCATTGAACTAATATATATTATAAAAATAAATATAATTACAAAAATTCATTTGTCTTCAATGGTTTGATTGTAATTTCATAACTCTTAGGTCAAAGGTTCAAATTACATTACATCCATTCTATAAATTAATAAAATAATAAAAATACTTAACAAAACTTAATGGATCAGGTCGGGCCTTTGGTGAGTCGAGTTTCAAACCTATAATTGACAAGTCGGGTCAGGGGGTCCACCAAGTATATAAAATTGATTTTTTTAATTATTAAAAATTTGCACTATTACCTACGGAATTTTCGTTGGTAATAGTGCTCGTCATTTTTGTTGCTATTTTGAGGGTCGCTGAAAGTTACCAACAGAATTTTCGTTAGTAAAAACGTGTGTCATTACCAACAAAAATTCTATTGGTAATAGTGTATGTCATTATCAATAGAAATTCTGTAGGTAATGGCACACGCTTTTACCAACGAAAATTCCGTTGCAAATAGTCCGTTGGTAGCGATTATTAGGCACGAATATCGTGGCTTCAACAACGGAAAATTCGTTTCTGAAACCACGATTTTGTGTAGTGTGTGAAATCTTAAGTAATTCAATTATTTTACAAGAATTAGCATGAAACGCGCCTCTCTTTTTTTGTTGCAGTTAGATGCAGGGTAAGAAACGATTCAAATAATAAAGATATTAATTAACTCTTTCTAATGCGTAAATCAACGTTGAAACTAGTCGAGAAATATAATATTACAAAGAATTTCATGACATTGCAATTATATATCCTTAGATTGGACAAATTATTTGAAGAGATCGCTTCATTGAAGAATTGAGGGTTCGTTCCGCCTACCAATTAGACTTTATTATATATAGATAGTTATTTATATATTAAGAATTTTTTAAAATTTAATAAATTAGTAATAATTGGTAGGATATATATGTGGTCTTTGGGACATTTTCACAAACACGAATGCCGCATTCCAATACACGGACTCACGTGAGCAATAATTGTGAGAAATATATGTTACGTCGGTCCAAATTCCAGTGATGACGGCTTCTTGTGGATATTAATGCCAATTTACAAAACCCAAAAAATAAATCATTTATGGCCCTCGTTAATTGTTTTGTAACCTTCATATCATATCATATATCATATATCATATGGATGTTCTCCAATATATTTGGAACTCATGCATTGAGAATGTCGCCAGAAGCAACATTACAAAAAGACAAAATATTATAGACAAAATGATTCAAACTGACATTATTGTATTTTGTTATTTATGAACGAAAAATTATAATAAAAAAAAGTAGAGTTAAAGGTGCTTAAAAAAAATTGGATTCTCTAAATTTAGATGGTCTGACACAACTTACTTAATGCGTCTAGTCATGACACCTTCAGCCACAGTCGAACTCGAACTTCTCATGCCAGCCTAGCCATCTTTATATATACATCAATACACACTCACAGAGAGAGAGACACGCACATTTATAATATATCAGCATTGGGACTTGTGCTAAGCATGAGAAATACGAAATATGAACACAATAAATTGGAACACTACTATACGAAAATGAATACATGCATTAAATTTATTATTCATGCATTACATTATCACAAACATTAAATCAAGAACCACGATTCAGCCCCCTATTTGTGATTGGTAATAGTTCTTATTTAATACTCCAAATTAAATGCACTCATAATTATACTTGTAAGTTATATGTAACTCCCATAATCGTGAGCACGAAATCCAATCCATTTCCTCATCAATTTATACACTCTATTTCCATTCTGTTTTTGCAAATTTATACATTCTCTAATGGATTATAGTAAACTTGGTGTTCTTAAGTTGGATAATCAGAATGAAGTTGACAGCTTATACTTTGAACAACAGCAGCCCCTGGGGTAATTATTCTTTAATTTGATTTCCTGTTTTGATTTACATTACATTAGTACTCTATCGTGTATTGTATATTAGATTGGACAAAACTAGATAGATGGACAAAGTGCATGGAAAGATCATGAACTCATTTTGCTTTCTTCATTTTGTAGATCATGGGAACAACACTCTGTATTTGGAGATGGTTTCAACAGTTCTGTACCTACTTTATTTGATTATGATCAATATTTACTACCTTATCAAAACAGCAATCTTCCCAACTATGAGCTAACAGATTTTGAAGAAATTTCTGGTGATTTTGACTTGTGGGATTCATCGAACCTACAATCTCTTTACAATGAAATAGTTGTCGATGCAAAGCCGTTGAACACGGTTGATTCTCATACCAATCAACGTGAAAATATTTTGAGTGAAGCCATGAATGTGGTTTATGGAAGAGAATTTTCAGTTTCAGACAGAAACAATGAGATGAAAAGAGTAGGAAGATACAAATCTTGTGCACTGGAACTGGATGAAATTCAGAAATACTTTGATGTTCCAATATCTAAAGCAGCCAAGGAATTGAACGTTGGATTGACTGTTTTGAAGAAACGATGCAGAGAATTGAACATCTTGAGGTGGCCTCATAGAAAGATCAAGAGCATAAAGTGCCTTATCGACAATGTTAAGGTAAGAATTTCAAGAACTGCTCATTTTCTTTTCTTTTTTTAATTTAGTAATTTAGTCATCTATAAAGAGAGTACAGATGCGTACACATACAGGGCTAGCACGTGCTTGTACATACAAGGGGGTTCAACCATTCTTTGATCAAAGTTATTTGCAACTTGTGTAGTTCACAATTTATCACACCACACTCTTTGACTCTAGCGAGTTTAATCCATTCTGTTTAGCAGAAGAAGGGTACTCCTTTAAAAAACTTCATTTGGAACTAACATGTTTCGTTTCTTATCTCATGAAAAACCATTTCATGCCATTTTAGACTTTAATATTCTTCCGGTGGATATACAACAATGGATAGAGCAGGCTAAGTGTTCATGTAGCCAACCCCAAATTTATTGACAATGCTAGGTTTTCTAATGTTCTTTTTCTTCTTCTAAATATTAGGAGCTTGGATTGACTAATGAGATTGAAATGCTGGAGGAACATAAAAGGATGCTAGAGAAGCTTCCTGAAATGGAACTGACTGAAAGAACAAAGAAACTGAGGCAAGCTTGCTTCAAGGCCAATTACAAGAAGAGAAGGTCCCTGCAGGCCCCTCTCGCTTGAACTTGTCTTTAGTTTATTTCCTTAATTATTTCCATTTATAGTTGTTTCTTAATTATATTTCCAATGAGGTTCAAACCGAGGAATCCCTTTGATAAATGCAAGAGGAGTCTCGTTCCATCTTTGATCAAAGATTTCTATATCAGTGTGTGAAGGAAAAATCAATTGAAGTTTTTATCTCTTATGATGTATTAGTAAATTTTCATATCCACATCAGTACAATTGCATTCTACTTCAGACTGTTTTATGACCATTTTCAAGTAGATGAAGATGCTTTGATCTTATCGTAGAGGAATTCTGGTACTTAGTTAAGTTTGTCATACATATGCAAACATAGTTAACCAAATTTTCTCTAATAAATTTGATCAATAATAAGATAGAGAAAAATCTGCTAACATAGTTTAAATAAAATACAAAACTAGATTATTTTCATTCTTTTTGTACAATCCACCTTATAAAACAAAACATAAATGCACTCACCAATAGTATAACACGATAATTGATTGAATTGCAATGCATGTAGCATCGTGCAAACATTAATCAAGTCCTCAAGTTGTTTTCTGATATTTATTATACATTTTTTAAACAGATTTATTCCTAATAGAATCCCTCGGAAAAAGAGAGAATAGTGTGTACTGGTTCTTCGAATTTTTTTATTTGCTTATAAAGTCAGGGAATTATGTCCCAATTGGTATAAAGAGTCAAATGAACATAAACATAAGAAACAAGCACTTTCATTCATATGTCTAAGCATGAAATTTGAATCCATTATCTCGATGACTCCTCTATAGAAGAAACAATTTTGCATACGAAGCCTATAATATGTGCAATGTATACACAATGAAAAAACGATCCAATAAGAAAGTATATAAGAGAAACAAACACATGCATGAACTTTTCTCATGATAAGACACACTTTATTGTTAAACTGAATCAACATTACCATCAGAAGCCGAATCAAACCGCCATTGCAGAACAGCAAGATAGCTGAAAAAAATGGAATTTGGTCTTTTTCTGAATCAACTCAACTATCAATGCATTTGAAACCGCAGCAAACACACAACCAGACGGCAAACAAGATGGTGCAAACGAAAAAATCAAGGGATAACACAATCCACACTTGCTTTTTCCAAACTTTCTTGGCCTTGTGATGGTTGTGGCTTCCCATCAATTCACTAGAATACATCCCATTCTTATGCATTGCCACCGAAAACTCCCGGCTCAATAAAATCCCACCCCTATCGTTGTCTTCACCTGCAATGTCTACCTTCTTCTCGACGCCTCCTTTACCCTTTGTGCCCCCGCTGCCAATCTTAAAATCCCCAAACAACCTATTCTTTTTCTTCAAGTTCATCGACGAATCTCCATTTGGCCACCCCAGATGGCCAGACCCAGAATACAAACTGCCGCTTTGGTCCAATCTTTCCCCTCTTGGAACCTCCAGTTCGGGGCCCGGACCCAGTAACCGATGGAAAACCGGATTGAGTTCCCCCTGAAAACAATGAGAACTCACCCGCTCCAACCTCTTCTTCCCCAGATCGCCCTGGAAAAACCTATCAAACGCTTCTTTAACGCTCCTGAGGAAGCCCAATCCTTCAAATTTCTCCAGTTTTTCATCAAAAATCGCGAAATAAACAAACGGGTCATCGATCAAGAAAGTGTAGGTTTGGGAACGGACGGTGTGGGAGAAGGTGGAATGAAACGGCGGCGTTTTCTCCAAACATTTTCCGGCGATGGATCCAAGTCTCTCATCCTTCGAATTGAACTCCGCCAACACCGTTGTGCCCCTGGCAATGCACGAATAATGAACCAGATCCGGCGCCGGAAACATCATTGAAATCCGACCCGACCCGTGTTGTTCATCAAAAACCCGCCCGGGAAAGTTTCTTGTTTCAATAGATTCTGCTGTAATTACAGACAAAAACTATATGCCCAGAATACCTAAATTCTTCTTTTTGAATGGGAAATGTGAAAAAGGGCATATAGATTGATGAAATTTTAAGGGTTTCAGAAAGCTATCGGAAAAGGAGGAGGTGAGGTGGGTGGATGGGATGAGGGGGAGAGAGAGAAAAGAAGAAGAAACACCTCAACAAAACTTTTCACCACCTAACTATAGCCAGTTGCCCCCCTATTATTGTGGAAGAGTACAAATATCTCCTTTTTTTTTTTATTTATTATTCAATTATAATTGAAAAAATAAATTATAAAAAAATGTTATAAAACTAGAGATAATAATAAGAAAAAAATTGAGTCAGAACTCAAATGTACAATTTATTGGACTTTTATATATACTAGTTTTAAGGCCGTGCTTTGCACGTCAGTGAAATGTGTTGGACAAAATTGTACGTTTAGAAAAGAATATTTTAGGTTGATAATTCAGTTAAATGTAAGTGTTATTTTAGCGTTATAAATTAGGAAAGAGTATTAAAATTTTGTGGTTGATTACTGTTGTGAAGAACGTATATAAAAATTTTATTTTTTTTGACTTATGTAAGTTTAAATAAAAAAAAAAAAATTTTTGTTGAGGATAAGTATGGAAATAACTGGATAAAGTCAATAGATTGAGTGACTTGACAAATTGAAAAATGAATTTATTGGGTTTCTTCAGAATATGTTAAATTGTAAAGTTTTTGTTAGATTTAAAATTTTTTTTTTATTTACATTAGTTAGTATATTAAATTTGTAGGTAATTGTTTATTTTCATATGAGATTTGATAAATTTGATATTTTCATATTTGGAATTGTCGAGTTTTTTGTTTTTATCTATGTTTTATTAGGACAAAGTATAATAAAATATATAATATATAAATTTTGTATATTTCCTAATGAATTAATACAATATATTATATTTACTTTTGTTTTAGCAATTACTATAACATATTTCAATAAACAATTATTATAATTAATTTATAAGATAATAAAATTAATGTTGTAGTAATTTAATGATTAAAATGAATATATTATAAGAAATTGGTATTAAATAATTTATTGTATAAATTATTATAAAATTTATTATATATTTATTTAAAAATTGTTTTCATTAATTTTAATAAAAAATTTTGATAAAGAATATTGTAAATAGTAATTATAAAAAAAAAATGATTTTGATAAATACATATGTAAATGTATGTGAAAAAAGTGATTTTATATATTTATTATAATATATTTAAAAATTAATACGAGAAAAGAAAAAATGTAAAAAAATTAAGTGTATTACATAATTTAAAAATAAAATAAAACTAAAAAATGAAAAATGTGTATTTTTTAAGCTAGTCGAGAAAATTGGCAATTTGAAAATTATGTTTGTCGAGCTACTTGAATTTAAATGAGAGAGAAAATCAATCCATTGAATAGCCTAAGTAACTCGACAAAATGAAACTTGTGTTTCCTGAGTCACTGAATAGATGAATGAAATTAAAACTTTTGATTATATTGTTTGTATTTTTTTTTTTAAATACGTAATATATTTAAAAATAATTTAATTCTTATTTTGGAATTGTTTGAGTAACTTGATAAATAAAATATATACAAAATTTTATTTAGTGTATGATTTATTAGAATATAGTAGAATTAAATATATATTGTATAAAAATTTTATGTATATCTTAATCAATTAATACAATATATTATATTTTGTTTTATTATGATTAATTTATGTAGTAACTGTATAAATCAAAATTTGAGATTCATGAGTTGGTTCAAAAATAACATGAGTGTATGACATAATTTAAATAAGAAAATAAAACAAAAAAATGGAAAATGTAGAATTTTGAAGCCATTCGAGAAACTCGACAAACGTAAAATCATGTTTGTCGAGTTACTCGATGAAAAATTGGAAAAATAATCAATCTTTTCAATAGCTGAAGTAACTCGACAAATTGAAACGCGAGTTTCTCGAGTTACTCGATAAAGCAATGAAAATTTGAAATTTTGATTAATTTGTTTTTTTTTTTTATTTAAAATTTGTAATATATTTAAATAATTTTTTTTTCTTTATTTGTTGTCTTATTTTCTGACAAACTCGTTAATTTGAAATTTTGAATTTTTTTGAGTAACTTGATAAATAAAACATTTACAAAATTTTATTTAGTGAATCATTTATTAGAACATAGTTAAATAGAATATATATAATATAAATTTAATATATATTATAATGAATTAATGCAATTTTTATATAATTATTCTAAAAAAAAATTTAATTATTAGAATAAATTTTCACTCTTCTATATTTTTATATTTCATAAAATTAGTTATGATATATTATATTATATTAATTTAAAATAATACATAAATATTTTTTATAATAGCTATGTTATTATAACATATTATACTAATTTATAGAATATCAAATATTATTTATATAAAAGAACTTATTATTCATTGTATTGCATAACTTGACAAACTGAAAATTGAGTTTTCCATGTTATTGAACAAAGTAATTAGATGAATAATTTTCATTTTTTTAGTATTTTTTATTGAAATTATTTAATACATTCATTATTTTGTTTAATTTATATGTGGTAATATTATTGTTGTAGGAACTTGTCAATATGAAGTTTTGATTTTTTAAGTTCTTTGATTAATGAAGCACATACATATTTGTGTTTAATTGGGTTGGTTATAAAATAACATGACAAAAGAAAAAAAATTAAAAAAATGAAGTGTATTATATAATTTAAATAAGAAAATAAAACAAAATAATGCAAAATGTGTATTTTTTGAGCTACTCGAGTGACTCGACAAACCTTAAATCATGTTTGTCGAGTTACTCGATGAGAAATGGTATACAAAATCAATCTTTTCAATAGCTGGAGTAACTCGACAAAATGGAACACCAGTTTTCCGAGTGACTCGACAAAAGAATGAAATTTTAAATTTTGATTAATTTATTTTTAATTTTTATTTTAAATATGTAATATATTTAAATAAATTTTTATTGTTTATTTGTTGTATTATGTTTTGCCAAATTCATGAATTTGGTATTTGGAATTGTTTGAGTAACTTGATAAATAAAACATATACAAAATTGTATATAGTGAATCATTTATTAGAACATAGTTAAATAGAATATATATCATATAAATTGAATATATATTATAATGAATTAATGCAATTTGATATAATTATTGTAAAAAAAAAATTTAATTCTTAGAAAAAATTTTCACTGTATTATGTTTTTATATTTCATAAAATTATTTATGATATATTAGATTAATTTAAAATAATACATAAAAAATTTTCATAATAGCTACTTTATTATGACATATTATACTAAGTTATAGAATATAAAATATTATTGTTATAAAATAACTTATTATTCATTGTATTGCATAACTCGACAAAATGAAAATTGAGTAGGTTGAGTTATTCAAGAAAGTAATTAGATGTATAATTTTTCTTTATTTAAAATTTTTATTTAAATTATTTAATAGATTAATTTTTTAGTTTATTTTGTATGTTGTAATATGATTGTTGTACGAACTTGTCAATATGAAATTTTGATTTTTTAATTTTTTTCATTAATGAAGCACATAAATATTTCCTTTTCTTTAGTTTTATTTTTCTGTTTAAATTATACATGATATCTTATAATAAATACATAAAAACATTTTTTTAACATAAATTAACACGTGTATTTATAGTTGTTACAAATCAATTGTACAACATAAAATCTAAAATTACTTATTCAATGTATTTGACACAAAATAATCCAATTTTATGATTTTTGCCTGTCTATCACATTTTTCATAATGTAACTCGACAAACTCATATTTGAGTTTTTCGAGTTACTCAACTGACTCATGAAATGCAAATTATGCAATTTTTTCTTCTTCATTTTTATTCAAATTATACATCTTTCGACTTTTATCTAATTTTCCTTTTATTTTATATTTTTCTATACAAACTTATTTTATGTACATCTTAATATAATACAAATATGTTACATATGTTTGCTTTGTCAAGTAACTCGACAAACAAAAAAATGAGAATATCGAGCTGCTAGAACACGTCAATCCCATAAACAATTAGGAAATATATTTCATGCTTATAATAATAACCATGGAAAATTATATTTAATAACCCAAAAAATTAAATATTTGTAAACAAGTATATTAACAGATCATTGGTTTTTATTTTAACAAAAAACAAATCATAAAAGAAAACAATATTTTACAATTCATTGATCCAGTAACTCGACAAAAAATCACGTTTTATAATTTTTGATTTCGTGGCACATTTTCATCGAGTTACTCGATAAACTCACATTTCAGTTTATCGAGATCCTCGAATAACTCATAACATACATATTTCATTTTCTTTAGTTTTATTTTTCTGTTTAAATTATACATCATATCTTATAATAAATACATAAAAATAATTTTTTTACATTAATGAACACGTGTATTTATAGTTGTTGTAAATCAATTGTACAACATAAAATCTAAAATTACTTATTCAATGTATTTGACACAAAAAAATCCCATTTCATGATTTTTGCTTGTCTGTCACCTTGTTCATCGAGTAACTCGACAAACTCATATTTGAGTTTTTCGAGTTACTCGACTGACTCATGAAATGCAAAATTTCCAATTTTTATTCAAATTATACATCTTTTGACTTTTATCTAATTATCCTTTTATTTTATATTTTCCTATACAAACTTATTTTATGTATATCTTAATATAAAATACGTTAAAGCATTTTTTTTTATATATTAATAGAATTACTTAATGTATTAGTAAATATAACATGCTAAATAAGATCACATATTAAATGTTCCATTTATTTTACACTTAAAATAAAAAAATACACAAATACAAAAATTATTAATTATAAAACTCACAATTATTTTCATCATATAATTTAACATAATTATTCTAATAAATATATATAATTGTTATAATATATTTATTTCAAAATGTATTTTCATCATATATTTGCTTTGTCAGGTAACTCGACAAACTAAAAAATAACAATGTCGAGCTGCTCGAACACGTCAATCCCATAAACAATTAGGAAATATATTTCATGCTTATAATAATAACCATGGAAAATTATATTTAATAACCCAAAAAATTAAATATTTCTAAACAAATATAATAACAAATCATTGGTTTTTATTTAACAAAAAACAAATCATTAAAGAAAACAATATTTTACAATTCATTCATCCATTAACTCGAAAAAAAATTCACGTTTTATAATTTTTTATTTCATGGCACATTTTCATCGAGTTACTCGATAAACTCACATTTCAGTTTATCGAGATCCTCGAATAACTCATGACATACATATTTCCTTTTCTTTAGTTTTATTTTTCTGTTTAAATTATACATGATATCTTATAATAAATACATAAAAACATTTTTTTAACATAAATTAACACGTGTATTTATAGTTGTTACAAATCAATTGTACAACATAAAATCTAAAATTACTTATTCAATGTATTTGACACAAAATAATCCAATTTTATGATTTTTGTTTGCCTATCACCTTTTTCATAATGTAACTCGACAAACTCATATTTGAGTTTTTCGAGTTACTCGACTGACTCATGAAATGCAAATTATGCAATTTTTTCTTCTTCATTTTTATTCAAATTATACATCTTTTGACTTTTATCTAATTTTCCTTTTATTTTATATTTTTCTATACAAACTTATTTTATGTACATCTTAATATAATACAAATATGTTACATATGTTTGCTTTGTCAAGTAACTCGACAAACAAAAAAATGAGAATATCGAGCTGCTAGAACACGTCAATCCCATAAACAATTAGGAAATATATTTCATGCTTATAATAATAACCATGGAAAATTATATTTAATAACCCAAAAAATTAAATATTTCTAAACAAGTATATTAACAGATCATTGGTTTTTATTTTAACAAAAAACAAATCATAAAAGAAAACAATATTTTACAATTCATTGATCCAGTAACTCGACAAAAAATCACGTTTTATAATTTTTGATTTCGTGGCACATTTTCATCGAGTTACTCGATAAACTCACATTTCAGTTTATCGAGATCCTCGAATAACTCATAACATACATATTTCATTTTCTTTAGTTTTATTTTTCTGTTTAAATTATACATCATATCTTATAATAAATACATAAAAATAATTTTTTTACATTAATGAACACGTGTATTTATAGTTGTTGTAAATCAATTGTACAACATAAAATCTAAAATTACTTATTCAATGTATTTGACACAAAAAAATCCCATTTCATGATTTTTGCTTGTCTGTCACCTTGTTCATCGAGTAACTCGACAAACTCATATTTGAGTTTTTCGAGTTACTCGACTGACTCATGAAATGCAAAATTTCCAATTTTTATTCAAATTATACATCTTTTGACTTTTATCTAATTTTCCTTTTATTTTATATTTTCCTATACAAACTTATTTTATGTATATCTTAATATAAAATACGTTAAAGCATTTTTTTTTATATATTAATAGAATTACTTAATGTATTAGTAAATATAACATGCTAAATAAGATCACATATTAAATGTTCCATTTATTTTACACTTAAAATAAAAAAATACACAAATACAAAAATTATTAATTATAAAACTCACAATTATTTTCATCATATAATTTAACATAATTATTCTAATAAATATATATAATTGTTATAATATATTTATTTCAAAATGTATTTTCATCATATATTTGCTTTGTCAGGTAACTCGACAAACTAAAAAATAACAATGTCGAGCTGCTCGAACACGTCAATCCCATAAACAATTAGGAAATATATTTCATGATTATAATAATAACCATGGAAAATTATATTTAATAACCCAAAAAATTAAATATTTCTAAACAAATATAATAACAAATCATTGGTTTTTAATTAACAGAAAACAAATCATTAAAGAAAACAATATTTTACAATTCATTCATCCATTAACTCGAAAAAAAATTCACGTTTTATAATTTTTTATTTCATGGCACATTTTCATCGAGTTACTCTATAAACTCACATTTCAGTTTATCGAGATCCTCGAATAACTCATGACATACATATTTCCTTTTCTTTAGTTTTATTTTTCTGTTTAAATTATACATGATATCTTATAATAAATACATAAAAACATTTTTTTAACATAAATTAACACGTGTATTTATAGTTGTTACAAATCAATTGTACAACATAAAATCTAAAATTACTTATTCAATGTATTTGACACAAAATAATCCAATTTTATGATTTTTGTTTGCCTATCACCTTTTTCATAATGTAACTCGACAAACTCATATTTGAGTTTTTCGAGTTACTCGACTGACTCATGAAATGCAAATTATGCAATTTTTTCTTCTTCATTTTTATTCAAATTATACATCTTTTGACTTTTATCTAATTTTCCTTTTATTTTATATTTTTCTATACAAACTTATTTTATGTACATCTTAATATAATACAAATATGTTACATATGTTTGCTTTGTCAAGTAACTCGACAAACAAAAAAATGAGAATATCGAGCTGCTAGAACACGTCAATCCCATAAACAATTAGGAAATATATTTCATGCTTATAATAATAACCATGGAAAATTATATTTAATAACCCAAAAAATTAAATATTTCTAAACAAGTATATTAACAGATCATTGGTTTTTATTTTAACAAAAAACAAATCATAAAAGAAAACAATATTTTACAATTCATTGATCCAGTAACTCGACAAAAAATCACGTTTTATAATTTTTGATTTCGTGGCACATTTTCATCGAGTTACTCGATAAACTCACATTTCAGTTTATCGAGATCCTCGAATAACTCATAACATACATATTTCATTTTTTTTAGTTTTATTTTTCTGTTTAAATTATACATCATATCTTATAATAAATACATAAAAATAATTTTTTTACATTAATGAACACGTGTATTTATAGTTGTTGTAAATCAATTGTACAACATAAAATCTAAAATTACTTATTCAATGTATTTGACACAAAAAAATCACATTTCATGATTTTTGCTTGTCTGTCACCTTGTTCATCGAGTAACTCGACAAACTCATATTTGAGTTTTTCGAGTTACTCGACTGACTCATGAAATGCAAAATTTCCAATTTTTATTCAAATTATACATCTTTTGACTTTTATCTAATTTTCCTTTTATTTTATATTTTCCTATACAAACTTATTTTATGTATATCTTAATATAAAATACGTTAAAGCATTTTTTTTATATATTAATAGAATTACTTAATGTATTAGTAAATATAACATGCTAAATAAGATCACATATTAAATGTTCCATTTATTTTACACTTAAAATAAAAAAATACACAAATACAAAAATTATTAATTATAAAACTCACAATTATTTTCATCAAATAATTTAACATAATTATTCTAATAAATATATATAATTGTTATAATATATTTATTTCAAAATGTATTTTCATTATATATTTGCTTTGTCAGGTAACTCGACAAACTAAAAAATAACAATGTCGAGCTGCTCGAACACGTCAATCCCATAAACAATTAGGAAATATATTTCATGCTTATAATAATAACCATGGAAAATTATATTTAATAACCCAAAAAATTAAATATTTCTAAACAAATATAATAACAAATCATTGGTTTTTATTTAACAAAAAACAAATCATTAAAGAAAACAATATTTTACAATTCATTCATCCATTAACTCGAAAAAAAATTCACGTTTTATAATTTTTTATTTCATGGCACATTTTCATCGAGTTACTCGATAAACTCACATTTCAGTTTATCGAGATCCTCGAATAACTCATGACATACATATTTCCTTTTCTTTAGTTTTATTTTTCTGTTTAAATTATACATGATATCTTATAATAAATACATAAAAACATTTTTTTAACATAAATTAACACGTGTATTTATAGTTGTTACAAATCAATTGTACAACATAAAATCTAAAATTACTTATTCAATGTATTTGACACAAAATAATCCAATTTTATGATTTTTGTTTGCCTATCACCTTTTTCATCAAGTAACTCGACAAACTCATATTTGAGTTTTTCGAGTTACTCGACTGACTCATGAAATGCAAATTATGCAATTTTTTCTTCTTCATTTTTATTCAAATTATACATCTTTTGACTTTTATCTAATTTTCCTTTTATTTTATATTTTTCTATACAAACTTATTTTATGTACATCTTAATATAATACAAATATGTTACATATGTTTGCTTTGTCAAGTAACTCGACAAACAAAAAAATGAGAATATCGAGCTGCTAGAACACGTCAATCCCATAAACAATTAGGAAATATATTTCATGCTTATAATAATAACCATGGAAAATTATATTTAATAACCCAAAAAATTAAATATTTGTAAACAAGTATATTAACAGATCATTGGTTTTTATTTTAACAAAAAACAAATCATAAAAGAAAACAATATTTTACAATTCATTGATCCAGTAACTCGACAAAAAATCACGTTTTATAATTTTTGATTTCGTGGCACATTTTCATCGAGTTACTCGATAAACTCACATTTCAGTTTATCGAGATCCTCGAATAACTCATAACATACATATTTCATTTTCTTTAGTTTTATTTTTCTGTTTAAATTATACATCATATCTTATAATAAATACATAAAAATAATTTTTTTACATTAATGAACACGTGTATTTATAGTTGTTGTAAATCAATTGTACAACATAAAATCTAAAATTACTTATTCAATGTATTTGACACAAAATAATCCCATTTCATGATTTTTGCTTGTCTGTCACCTTGTTCATCGAGTAACTCGACAAACTCATATTTGAGTTTTTCGAGTTACTCGACTGACTCATGAAATGCAAAATTTCCAATTTTTATTCAAATTATACATCTTTTGACTTTTATCTAATTTTCCTTTTATTTTATATTTTCCTATACAAACTTATTTTATATATATCTTAATATAAAATACGTTAAAGCATTTTTTTTTATATATTAATAGAATTACTTAATGTATTAGTAAATATAACATGCTAAATAAGATCACATATTAAATGTTCCATTTATTTTACACTTAAAATAAAAAAATACACAAATACAAAAATTATTAATTATAAAACTCACAATTATTTTCATCATATAATTTAACATAATTATTCTAATAAATATATATAATTGTTATAATATATTTATTTCAAAATGTATTTTCATCATATATTTGCTTTGTCAGGTAACTCGACAAACTAAAAAATAACAATGTCGAGCTGCTCGAACACGTCAATCCCATAAACAATTAGGAAATATATTTCATGATTATAATAATAACCATGGAAAATTATATTTAATAACCCAAAAAATTAAATATTTCTAAACAAATATAATAACAAATCATTGGTTTTTAATTAACAGAAAACAAATCATTAAAGAAAACAATATTTTACAATTCATTCATCCATTAACTCGAAAAAAAATTCACGTTTTATAATTTTTTATTTCATGGCACATTTTCATCGAGTTACTCGATAAACTCACATTTCAGTTTATCGAGATCCTCGAATAACTCATGACATACATATTTCCTTTTCTTTAGTTTTATTTTTCTGTTTAAATTATACATGATATCTTATAATAAATACATAAAAACATTTTTTTAACATAAATTAACACGTGTATTTATAGTTGTTACAAATCAATTGTACAACATAAAATCTAAAATTACTTATTCAATGTATTTGACACAAAATAATCCAATTTTATGATTTTTGTTTGCCTATCACCTTTTTCATAATGTAACTCGACAAACTCATATTTGAGTTTTTCGAGTTACTCGACTGACTCATGAAATGCAAATTATGCAATTTTTTCTTCTTCATTTTTATTCAAATTATACATCTTTTGACTTTTATCTAATTTTCCTTTTATTTTATATTTTTCTATACAAACTTATTTTATGTACATTTTAATATAATACAAATATGTTACATATGTTTGCTTTGTCAAGTAACTCGACAAACAAAAAAATGAGAATATCGAGCTGCTAGAACACGTCAATCCCATAAACAATTAGGAAATATATTTCATGCTTATAATAATAACCATGGAAAATTATATTTAATAACCCAAAAAATTAAATATTTGTAAACAAGTATATTAACAGATCATTGGTTTTTATTTTAACAAAAAACAAATCATAAAAGAAAACAATATTTTACAATTCATTGATCCAGTAACTCGACAAAAAATCACGTTTTATAATTTTTGATTTCGTGGCACATTTTCATCGAGTTACTCGATAAACTCACATTTCAGTTTATCGAGATCCTCGAATAACTCATAACATACATATTTCATTTTCTTTAGTTTTATTTTTCTGTTTAAATTATACATCATATCTTATAATAAATACATAAAAATAATTTTTTTACATTAATGAACACGTGTATTTATAGTTGTTGTAAATCAATTGTACAACATAAAATCTAAAATTACTTATTCAATGTATTTGACACAAAAAAATCCCATTTCATGATTTTTGCTTGTCTGTCACCTTGTTCATCGAGTAACTCGACAAACTCATATTTGAGTTTTTCGAGTTACTCGACTGACTCATGAAATGCAAAATTTCCAATTTTTATTCAAATTATACATCTTTTGACTTTTATCTAATTTTCCTTTTATTTTATATTTTCCTATACAAACTTATTTTATGTATATCTTAATATAAAATACGTTAAAGCATTTTTTTTATATATTAATAGAATTACTTAATGTATTAGTAAATATAACATGCTAAATAAGATCACATATTAAATGTTCCATTTATTTTACACTTAAAATAAAAAAATACACAAATACAAAAATTATTAATTATAAAACTCACAATTATTTTCATCAAATAATTTAACATAATTATTCTAATAAATATATATAATTGTTATAATATATTTATTTCAAAATGTATTTTCATTATATATTTGCTTTGTCAGGTAACTCGACAAACTAAAAAATAACAATGTCGAGCTGCTCGAACACGTCAATCCCATAAACAATTAGGAAATATATTTCATGCTTATAATAATAACCATGGAAAATTATATTTAATAACCCAAAAAATTAAATATTTCTAAACAAATATAATAACAAATCATTGGTTTTTATTTAACAAAAAACAAATCATTAAAGAAAACAATATTTTACAATTCATTCATCCATTAACTCGGAAAAAAATTCACGTTTTATAATTTTTTATTTCATGGCACATTTTCATCGAGTTACTCGATAAACTCACATTTCAGTTTATCGAGATCCTCGAATAACTCATGACATACATATTTCCTTTTCTTTAGTTTTATTTTTCTGTTTAAATTATACATGATATCTTATAATAAATACATAAAAACATTTTTTTAACATAAATTAACACGTGTATTTATAGTTGTTACAAATCAATTGTACAACATAAAATCTAAAATTACTTATTCAATGTATTTGACACAAAATAATCCAATTTTATGATTTTTGTTTGCCTATCACATTTTTCATAATGTAACTCGACAAACTCATATTTGAGTTTTTCGAGTTACTCGACTGACTCATGAAATTCAAATTATGCAATTTTTTCTTCTTCATTTTTATTCAAATTATACATCTTTTGACTTTTATCTAATTTTTCTTTTATTTTATATTTTCCTATACAAACTTATTTTATGTACATCTTAATATAATACAAATATGTTACATATGTTTGCTTTGTCAAGTAACTCGACAAACAAAAAAATGAGAATATCGAGCTGCTAGAACACGTCAATCCCATAAACAATTAGGAAATATATTTCATGCTTATAATAATAACCATGGAAAATTATATTTAATAACCCAAAAAATTAAATATTTGTAAACAAGTATATTAACAGATCATTGGTTTTTATTTTAACAAAAAACAAATCATAAAAGAAAACAATATTTTACAATTCATTGATCCAGTAACTCGACAAAAAATCACGTTTTATAATTTTTGATTTCCTACGTTTTAAGAATTAGGTAACATTTTGAATAAATTAAGTTTAATCATTTGTCTTAGTTACCTCGTAACTTGGAATATTTACTAATATTAAAAAATTTTCATCTATTACAAATTGAAGACCAGATATTATAGACAACTTTTGAAGTCAAACATTGCGGCTAGTATGGGAAATAAAATTATAGAATATAATAATTGCAAAATGTAACAAAAGCAAAAATTTAAGTACAAACATTGACAGTTAATTAGTCGAGCAAATCGACAAACTACACTTCATTTTGTCGAGTTCATCGACAAAACAAATTACACAAACAGGAAAAATTCGTACTAAATTTCACAATCATAATTAACAATAATGAAAGCTGATTGTAATATTAGAAATCATATGATGACTACAAAAATAAATGCCTGACATTTCATAAAAAATTACACATATATAATTTCTCATTTCTTAATGTTCTTATTTTATTTATTATTTTCGTCAAAATCCAGTTAAAAAAAAGTAGAGTTAGTTAATAATTTTTTGTAGAATATTAATTTTTTCTATTTTTGTTAGAGTTATTCAACATAACCAAAATAAAAGCTGCAGCAAAATATAAAGGTCAGGGATCGCCAAAAAAATGAAAAGGTCATGATTAAATTTGTTATGAAATTAAAATGATGTGAACTAAAAGTGCAAATTACAAACAAAGAAATAAATAACTAAATTGCTAAATACCCATAAAAAAAAAAACAAAAAAAAAAAATTTTGTCTTCCAATGTTTCCTAGATTAATCAGTTACTAACCAATCTGGGATAACTAAAATATTTTTAATATTTCCACTTTGCTAAGTCACTCGATAAAGTGAGAAAAAGGGAAAAAAATAAAAACATGTTAAAAAAAGAGAAAATTGTGAACACAAAATTGGACTACTTTATAAAAATTGCAAGACTTAATGTACATTTTAAATTTAATTTGTTATTATTAGTTTTTTCAATTTGTATTTAAAGAGGTACACAAATTAAACATACAAAAAAATTTAAAGGTAGATGACAAAAAAAAAATAATTCATGGGAAAATTTGTTATAAAAGGAGAAGGATGTGGACTAAAACTGCAAATTAAAAAAATAAAGAAATAAATAAATTCCTAAAAGACCAATAAAAAAGAAAGGTAAAAAAAAAAAATGTTTCCAATGTTTCCCACTTTTCCGATTTACTCGGCAAATTGGGATAACTAAAATGTTTTTATTTTTCCCACATTGCCGAGTTACTCGACAAAGTGGGAAAAATTATAAAAAAAAAAAATATTTTTTGTATTTGTATTTATATTTTATCATAAAATAATCCATACAAATAATTTAATAATAATAATTTTACATGAGCAAAATGGGAAAAAAAAATTTTATAATCAATAATCTCAATATCATACAATATAAAATAATTTTATATCATATATACTATAATATAAAATCTTATCATAAATGCTAGAGCAAAAAAATTATATAAACGCCTAAATTATTAATCAAAAAAAAAAATTGATAATTGAAAATAATAAATTACTAAATTACTTACATGCAAAAACAAATAAACAAAACTTAAAATTTAACAATCGCCAATCTAGGATAACTAAAATATTTTTTGTATTTCCACTTTGCTGAGTAAGTCGGGAAAGTGGGAATAATGGAAAAAAAAAATAATATTTTTAAAAAATAAAAATTTGTGAACACAAAACTGGATTACTTTTTAAAAGTTGCAATACTTAATATACATTTTAAATTTATTTTGTTATTATTAGTTTTTTTTGTTTTTGATTCAAAAAGCTAAACACATAGAAATATAAATAAAAGTTTAAAGGTTAGAAATGAGGGAAAAAACAAAAAAGTGAGAAATTTGTTATAAAAGGAAAAGGATGTGGACTGAAACTGCAAATAAAGAAAATAAAATAAATACATTCCTAAAAGTCGACAAAAATACAAAAAGTAAAAAAAAAATTGTTTCCAATATTTCCCACTTTTCCGAGTTACTCGGCAAAGTGGGATAAATAAAATGTTTTGATTTTGCCCACATTGCCGAGTTACTCGACAACTTGGGGAAAATTTTTAAATTAAAAAAATTTTTTGTTTTTTGATTTTTATATATTGTGATAAAATTGTCCATAAAAAAAATTTAATAATAACAAATTTGCATGAGCAAAATGGGGAAAAAAAAATTAAAATTCTTTTTATATTCTGTCATGAAAATGTCCACCTAAAAAAAAAAATTGAATTTTTATAATCAATAATCACAATATCATATAATATAAAATAATTTGATATCATATATAATTTCATATAAAATCTTATCATAAATGCTAGAGTCAAAAAAATATATAAAAGGAAAACGATGTGGACTAAAACTGGGAATTAAAAAATAAAGAAATAAATAAATTCCTAAAAGACCAAAAAAAAAAAAAAAGGTAAAAAAAAAATATGTTTCCAATGTTTCCCACTTTTCCAAGTTACTCGGCAAATTGGGATAACTAAAATGTTTTTATTTTTCCCACAATGCCGAGTTACTCGACAAAGTGGGAAAAATTAAAAAAAAACAAAATATTTTTTATTTTTGTATTTATATTTTGTCATAAAATAATCCATAAAAATAATTTAATAATAATAATTTTACGTGAGCAAAATGGGAAAAAAAAATTTTATAATCAATAATCACAATATCATACAATATAAAATAATTTTATATCATATATACTATAATATAACATATTATCATAAATGCTAGAGTAAAAAAAATATATAAACGCCTAAATTATTAAAAAAAAAAAAAAATTCATAGTTGAAAATAATAAATGACTAAATTACTTACATGCAAAAACGAATAACCAAAACTTAAAATTTAACAATCGTCAATCTAGGATAACTAAAATATTTTTTGTATTTCCACTTTGCTGAGTAAGTCGGCAAAGTGGAAAAAATGGAAAAAAAAAATAATATTTTAAAAAAATAAAAATTTGTGAACACAAAACTGGACCACTTTTTAAATGTTGCAATACTTAATATACATTTTAAATTTATTTTGTTATTATTAGTTTTTTTTGTTTTTGATTGAAAAAGCTAAACACATAAAAATATAAATAAAAGTTTAAAGGTTAGAGATGAGGGAAAAAACAAAAAAGTGGGAAATTTGTTATAAAAGGAAAAGGATGTGGACTGAAACTGCAAATAAAGAAAATAAAATAAATACATTCCTAAAAGCCGACAAAAATACAAAAAGTAAAAAAAAAAAATGTTTCCAATATTTCCCACTTTTCCGAGTTACTCGGCAAAGTGGGATAAATAAAATGTTTTGATTTTTCCCACATTGCCGAGTTACTCGACAAAGTGGGGAAAATTTTTAAATTAAAATTTTTTTTTATTTTTTCATTTTTATATATTGTGATAAAATTGTCCATAAAAAATATTTAATAATAATAAATTTGCATGAGCAAACTTGGGGAAAAAAAATTAAAATTCTTTTTATATTCTGTCATGAAAATGTCCACCTAAAAAAAAAATAATTGAATTTTTCTAATCAATAATCACAATATCATATAATATAAAATAATTTGATATCATATATAATTTCATATAAAATCATATCATAAATGCTAGAGTCAAAAAAATATATAAACGCCTAAATTATCAATAAATAAAAAAATTGAAAGTTGAAAATACTAAATTATTAAATTACCTAGACGCAAAAAACAATAATCAAAACATAAAATTTAACAATTAAAAGAAAATACAAAATTATAATGACAAAGTACGAAAAATGTTTTAAAAAAAAAATATTTATGTTTTCATTTTTATATTATGCCAAAAAATTGTCTATAAAAAAAATTAATACTAATAATTTTGCGTGATAAAAGTGGGGAAAAAATTTTTTTATTTTATTTTTATATTCTATCATGAAAATATCCACCCAAAAACAATAAAAATTAATAATTTTTATAATCAATAATCATAATTTCATATAACATAAAATAATTTTATATCATATATAATCTAATATAAAATCTTATCATAAATGCTAGAGGCCAAAAAATATATAGATGCTTAAATTATCAATGACATAAACAAATTAAAAGTTGAAAATACTGAATTATGAAATTACCTACCTGCAAAAAACAATAACCAAAACATAAAATTTAACAATTAATATAAATACAAAATTGAATATGTTTATGAACTCAAGAACAACAAAAACCAAATCTAACACTAAAAAAATCTCCTAAGACAACTGACTCAACAGTAATCCAATGATAAAATACCAGAGAGGACATATGTTCAAGTCACTCGACAAGTAAACAGAATAAATATTTTCCAGTCTCGACAACGGAAGAAAAAAACGAAAAAAAAAAACAAGATACAAAGTCAACAAAAGTTGCGCACGTGAAGAGAAAACAAATCAAATGATTTAAACAAATAATAAATAAATAGGTAAAAACCTTTGAAAAAATGACGGCTCCCACAAATTAAAGAAAAGTCAACAAAAGCAGCCTTTTTAAGAAGTTAAACGAACTTACAATACTAATACTAAGATTTAGACAAAATCAACACTAAAACTACATGAAAACGACGTCGCGTTGGTTGAAAGAGTGAATAGTAAACATGCCATAGACACTTATATTATAGTATAGATATAAGGGTAATGTTCTCTTGCCTTCTTGGGGGACAGGATAAAACAGCTCACTTGCTGATGTGTCAATAAGTGGACTGTTTTGTTTATTTAATAGTCCCAAATGTACAACCCACTTGCTTTGTTTTATCCTACCCTTTGGGGGCAGGAGAACATTACCTTATATATAAGATTCTAATAAAAGTTATAATCTAATCAAGATACAATCTTCTAGTTCTAGAATAACTAGAATTATTTGATAGATATCTTGAGAAAAGTAAATAATTATTCGTCGTTATCTATAATTTTAAATAAAAAACAAGAAATTATTCTTTTTGGGTTATATATAATAGTATATTACTTTTCTTTGCGGTGAAATCCGACCGTAGATGATTTTAGTGAATTGAGGAACTTAGAAGAGATATATATATATATATATATATATATATATATATATATATATATATATATATATATATATATATATATATATAGTTTTGTTTGAAAAGGGTTTGATTTTGATAAATATGGAGAAGAATATGGAGAAATTGAAGAATTAAGAGAGAGATATGAGTTTTAGTTTGAGAGGATGAAGACGTAGTGACGAATAAAAAAGTACTTTTTTTTGTACTTGTAGCGGAGAAAACATTCCTACGGTCGGTGATAAAATGAATTTGTGGGAATCTATTTATATTTATTGAGTTTTAATTGATTTACAATTTTTAATAGAGTTTAAATTGAATTTCCCATTTTTATTTGACTATATTATAACATGAGTCATGATCTCCTGCTCTTAGGTGGGCAGGAATCCTTGTCCACATACTGACTTGTCAACATGTGGACAGTTTATGTAAAAAATTGATTTTTACATCAACTGCTCACATGCTGACAAGGGCAAGGATTTCTTGCCCCCAAAGGTCAAGAGATCAATTCCGATTATAACATATCTTCTGAAAAATGATATGATATAAATGACTGATAATCAAGATGAATTTTAATCTAAGTACGATATTAATTTTTTTTCCTTGTAATGTTACTTTGATAGAGTCCTTTTTGTATTGAAAATAAATTTTTTTAAATATTGCCTATTTTATTTATGTAACAATTTTTTAAATAATTTTATTTTATATAATTCAACATACCTAACCTTAAAAAAATGATAATAAGCATTCCATCATACTCAGTCTTATTTTTTTGGTTGACTAGCACTTTTATCATATTATCCTTAAATTTCTTAAAATTTATCTACAACCCATCTTGAAAATTGTACACTTTTCGTCCAAAAAATAGAGGCTTCTTTTCTTTTCTTTTTTCTTTTTTTCATCCGTTTCTAATTATAGGTTACTATCCTTATCCTTATTAAAAGTATAGTTGATTTCTTAATTTTCTAATATATTCCTATTTAATATATCTGGTAATCAATAAGTTATGAACTACGATTATATTAATTCTATGGTTATATTAGAAAAAAATAAATAAAATTTATTGTTCCAACTATAATAACTACATTTTCTTAATTTGTGTGAAAATAGAAGCAAATCTATCTTTTTGGAACAGATGGAGTATTAAAAAAAAAAGTTGTTAAATAAAGGGTATTTCAGTAAACTTTAACATTGATTTTGCTTATAAATAAGTGAATTCTCAAAACTAAGTCTGGGCATCGGGCGATTCGGTTTGGATAGTGAAAGAATCGGAACCACCCGTTTAAATTTAAGTATTATGTAAAAAGAATCGAAATCACCCACTTTTCAACTAGAACTGAACCGGAACCGTCGATTTCGATTCTACCCAACCTTTTTTTATTACGGTCAATTCAAATTAACTATATGTACAAATAAACAAATTTGCTCAATCTACCTTTTGTAACAAGTGATTGATAATTAACAATCATTATACACTACAAAAATCTCTGATAGTATGTCATTAATTTATTTCAAAAAAAAAAAAAAGCAATATTTTCGTATTGATATTCTATAACAAGTCAAAAACCAATTATTTTATCAACACAAAAAAATGGAAAATTAATTTTTTTCATACAAACACAATTTTCGAATAAATTCATAACAATAAATAGTTGGACTCGTGTCTTTAGTACCGTGATGATCGGTTGAATCAGAGTAAAAATTGTAAAAAATATTTTTTTTTATAGAAAATGACATTATGTTCAAAGTTGAGTACCCATGGTTTCAATTCAAGAACCAAGAATCGATCCGGATCCGAACGGTTCTCAGTTCCGATTCTAATTTTATTTTTTTAAAACCAGACCGGAACCTCCGGTTCCAGTTCAAGAGGTTTGGTTCTAGTTAAAATGTTCATCCCTACTCAAAAGGCTAAATATATTTACACTACATTTTTTTTATAACTCCGCTATATTTAGACTGCATAAAAGATCCATAATCTTTACTCATTATTAGATTTATGTCTCTAACTTTTTTTTATTGCATTCTTATTCTCAACATTTCATTAATTACTATGTCTTTAATAATAATTTTCGTCCAAAAATTCCATTAAGAGAGTGAAATAACTTGTTTCCCACTCGTATTTTTAAATAAGCAATAAATAAATAAATACAAAATTATGCCTAAATATTTGTCCATCATTTTAAAGCACATTAATAAAAATTTTGGATGAAAATAGTTATTAGGAATTATGTTCTAATTAATAGAAAGTTAAAGATAATAATGTGATGAAAAAAAAGATAAATACATTCATGTGATAATGAATAAAAATTAAAGACATTTAATATAGTGCATTTATAGAAAAAAAAAAATTATATCAATATAATCATCCTTCTAAAAAATACCTACTTTACTCATTTTACATAATTTTTTGGAATATATTATTAATAGGTTAAAATAATTATTACATTATGGCACACTGTTTTCATTACATGGAAATTACCAATCCCTATTGGAAGGAAAGTAGGAGATTAATCTTAATAAATAGAATTTAAGTTATCAACATACAATACCAACAATCGCACCATTGGGACTTTCTTTAATCCAAAATATGGTGAGTCTACATCTGAGGTACCAAATGACTCCATCCTTAAGAGCTCTTGAGAGGATTCATTAATAGATTCAACACACACAAATCAACCAAAAGTATGTCTCCATCCATGAATACCCATAGGCATAGCCCTGTCTTCACTACTGGATTCTGGGCTACGGCCTGCAATCCACTTTTCCGACCCACGTCCATTATTTTTTGGGCTTGGCATCCTTGAGGCCTGATTAGTTGTTGGTGCACCTGAGCTGGATGACTCATGGCTAAGCCCATTAATGAATACCTTTTTGGTTGATGAGTTCCACTGGGCTCCTGGTGGGCTATGCTGCTTGACTGGACCATGGCCCTTTACTTTTGCTTTTGCAGACTTTGTTGGGGCCATGTAGCTAGGGATATCATCCAAGCCCGTACGTCGTAGCTGTCGTGTTGTGTACGGGCCTTGCTCAATTGGGCCTCCCCTGTGTCTGCCCATGCCCATATTCACATTTTCAGACCCTAGTGGTGTTACTGAGTCCTTTTCAACAGTTTTCTCAGACATATTGTCTGTTATGGTACCTGTAACATAGGAACTTTCCCGCGCCACCATGTGCCGGGGATGGTGGGGTTGTGCAGCCATCCACTGCTCGAGCCAATTCCACCCCCATTGGGATTCATCGCTCTCACGGCCATAAATTCCATCATCATCAAAGTTTTGATCTTGTTCGTGTTGTTGCTATTGACACCGTATATCCGACATTAGTACATTGTAACTTTAAGTGCATTGTAATAGAATGGTTGGCCTAAAAAATAAAAATAAAAACCACTAAAAAAAATATCCAACCTGGTAGGCAAAAGCATAGGCAAGAGCTCTCTCCCTTTTCATTTCAGAATCATGTTTCCACATAGAATTTTTCCTGGTAATTTTATCAATGCTTGAATTCCTCCTATCCCGGGCTCCGGTTTCAAGCTTCTTTAGCGGACTCCATTTCTTCTTATCTTCTTGATCTAGTCTGATTTTCTCTTCTACTTCTTCATGTAACTTGTTTTGAAGTTTGTTGTGCACTAGTTGAAGTCTTCGTGCACGTACTCTTGACTGCACACGCACAAGTGCTTGCATGCATCGCATTGTCATCTGAGCTTGCTTGCGCACATTATGGCCCCTCACTAGAGCTTGAAGCCTTACCAATCCTTTCAAAGCTCGTAATGCTCGCCTTGCCTACAAATAAGCAAAAGTAATCAAATATCAGAATGGATACTGCGAACATTTTTGGTTGTGCTCAACTTCCTCTCTAGAAAAGTAACTTTTAAGTACTACCAAACATGACTTAAACTCGAAGACAATTTGGTTTTTAGAGAGTTTTGAAATGCTATGTGATCATAAGACAATGCCATGTTCTCAGAACATTTTGTCACACAAATTACTGTATTATGATCACATGGCAAGTTTAGACAATCCCATTATAAAACTTCCTGGATTCATTTGTTCTGATAAATTGTTTAGTAAGGTGAATAAGAAAAAGAAGTTCTACTGTGCAGTATGATTTTAAATGCATCCGAAAAAAGGGAAATTACCAGATATCCTCTGTAATATGATTGTATAACAGTTGCTGCCATTTCTTCCTTGGAGTGTCGTCCATAACCGGCTAATCTAACTACTTTAGCGGCTGCTTGAGCAGCTGCAACAGCAGCTTCAGCCGCAGCAGCAGTCGCCTCAGCCACAGCCATAGCATGATTTCGATCTTCAGTCACCGGGGAAGACTCAAAACTCTCACCATTAGTGACATCTGGTGAACTTTCTACCGGGAAATGTTCAAGGGACACAACTTCTGGCGCTTCGAATTGCCATTTCTCGACATTTTCCTTCTAAAAATCCAATCATTTCCCTAATTAGCACTCATCATCTATGACTTAACTAATTAATCTACATTAAAATAATAATAATAATAATAATCATGAAATTATATTTTTGTCCCTTCAAAAAAGCACAAATGAGTTGAATAATTGAGATCTAACAAAAACTAGCACATGATGATCAAGTTGGTTTGATGTGATAGCATGGTTGGAAGGATAGCAATATGTCATCAGCTCTACTTTTTGTTTGGCCATGTTGATTGGGGACCATATGACCCAAATTCGATTTAATGTGGAAACCCAAGCAGTTGCCAATTTACATAATGTGTGGTAATATAATAGATCTACAAAATGTTTACACATAAAATGTTACCGATCAATAATAAAATGAGAAAATATGAAAAGCGCACACACATTTCACCTTCAATGTGAGAGCTACTTCCACTTTACCCCTACAGATTGATGAAGAAGAGTAAAAGACCATCTCACATCTCGGCTTTCTAAATTCCTTTATATGGTTACATGTATAAGATACTCAACATACCACTAAGAGAAATTGCCATACATAGGCCAATCTGCAGTGAGGGAATAAGTGTACACCTAAGACAAATGCAATCCGCAGCTATACATTTTGCTGATTCATCCGTATTAATTCCCTTTTTGTAGAATATTTTAAACAAAATGTGTGGCTTATGCAATTATCCACAGATCAAGAACACAACACATTATAGCAAATTCATGATACATATAAAAACAGAATTCTCATTTCGACGAACTAACCTTCTTCTCCAACGAGTCCTTTGAAGGGTGCTTAAACACCTTCTTCACAGTTGAAAACCAGCCACTTCCTTTCTTTCCCATTTCGAGCCGAAACCGAGCTTTTGTGGGATCAAAACTGGATAATAGAAAATGTGAATAACATCAGAATCCCAGAATGTTTCTAAAATCAGAGGGGAATTTTAATTAAGGATCAAACCTTGTAGAGAAATTAGTACTCTCTTGTCATTTCTTGATAACATTAAGAATGCAACAATGAGAAGAACATGTGAAAAGTATAAAGAAAAAGTATTGAAATAGAGAGAGTGTATTTTTGATAGAGAAAGAGTCAAGAGTTATTGTGGGAGTAGTAAGTGCAGGGCCGCGCATTTGCCGTTGGAATTTATCATTCTCACGGGGGGTAGTTTCTTGAGGAATGCATACAGTTGGGCTCAGCCAATGGGCTGCTCACACGTTTCATTTGCCCCTCATCAACAGGAAACTCATCAGTCGATCAATTTTAGAAATAGTACTGTGTAGGATTGTACATCTTGTAACTTTAATATTACCTGATTTGTGCTCGAGAGAGATTAACTTTTGAGTCAATAGTCCTTACTAGATTGAATTATCTTAAAAATAATTGAACCCATTGTGTCTTGAAACATAGTAGTACAAATAGTAAACATATGACAGGTTAAATCATGTTATTCTAAATGATGATCATACTCTATAATAGATAATCCCGAATTCCCGATATATAAACTATTTTTACACCACGTGCAACTAGTTGTTGTCTAACTCTTCTGTGTGTATATACAATTTAAACACATCATATTAAACTTGTGTCAAAATCATCGTGTTTGTACATAATTTCTCTTGACTTTATAGTCGAAAGTAACACATTAAGCACCATGACGGTATAAATTTATTTTTCGACTACTTACATTTATCAGTAGATTTCATACATCTACAAAGTTGGGACCTCCAAATTGTAGGCACTGACTGGCCAAATGAATTCGTTTTGAAGCTTTGCTGTGATGTGAAGTTTCATTTTCATCAGACTTGCAATTGAGGGAGAAATTACAGCCTATGGGTCAGGTGGATCACTGTCTTTAATTTGCTTGCTTCTAAAGAAAAATTAAAGAGTAGGCATCAATTAGGAGAAAAGACAAGTATTATTAAATGTTAATCGACAACTTTTAATTGAATAGGGTGATAAGCACCTTTCACTTTTTTTTATTTAAGCATACATTTATGTCCATAGTCATACGTAGATAAAATTTAATCTCAACTCAGAAATAAATAAGTTTTATATCTTTGTTAAGGGGAAAGTCCCGAAGGCGAAACCCCTCTACCTGTGTCAGAGGCTCCTTGACCAGGCGAGTTGTAAATCGAGGGATGTGCACGAGTGGCATGGACCTGAGAGAGAGAGCCAACAGGCCAACCCCCAGGACAGACCCCCACAATATTTCAGTAAAAATCTGCCCCACACGAGAATCGAACCTGCGTTGCCGGAGAATTTCTCCCCACATCATCTTAAGCCTTACCAACTCGCCTATATCCCTAAATAAATTTTATATCTAATTGTATGAAAGCAGGCCCATATTTAGAGGTTTCCGTGACCATTGAGTGAAGGGTTGTTAAACAAACCCTTCAAGCTCTTAATATGATAATTGTTTTTTGGGATTTATATATTTCTTGAAATGAAAAGATGAATTATTTTACAATTGAATAGGTCTGAGGAATCGACGCAATGCCTTGAGTAGGAAATAGGATTGTGAGGACAGTTTTCCAAATGCTTCTCAAGGTATTTGTTATGTCTCGTTATATACGAGATAAGAAATAGCCCACAAGAATATCTAGAGAGAAGAAAAGGTAGGGGCTCAGAAGCGACGAGGACGTAGAAAAATGGGCGAAGCTTTTCAAGCTTGCTTATACCCTTCGACGACCATCTAGCCAAGCTGAGGCACGAAATTACGGAACCAACCAGTTTGGGTTCGGCATTGACTTATCTATTTTGCCTTCGGCTTCTACTAGGACTTAACGAAGGGTCTGAGCAACGCCGTCACATTACCCACTAATCACAGATAAAAGAATATACTGGAAACTACACGGTGAATCTTTACGTGGCAAAGTTAGTTGCAAAAAGATTATGTGGAGATAACAACCACCAAAGTTGTTGAACCAAAGATCTTAAGCTGCACTACCACCCATTCCAGCACTGCCAGCAGAATCTTGAAGATGAACAAAGAGAAAATAGTAATATAAACCGCAGCTTAAAGCGAAATCAGGACGAAAATTATAGTGTTTCCACTGCTGCCGCGGAGGGGAAAGAGCTATTGCCGGCCATCAGAAAAGAAGAAATGACAAGAAGACCTAGAGGCAGACCTTCCGGTTCCAAAAACAAACCTAAGCCCCCTATAATCATCACTCGTGACAGTGCTAATGCACTCAGATCCCATGTAATGGAGGTCGCCGACGGCTGCGATATTCAAGAAAGTGTATCCACTTTCGCCACCCGACGGCAGATAGGGGTTTGCATTCTAAGTGCCAGCGGCACTGTGAATAATGTTACTCTAAGACAACCTTCTACACCAGGTTCAGTCGTGACATCACATGGAAGATTCGAAATTCCATCCCTTTCTGGTTCATTTCTGCCTCCTCCAGGCCTGCATGCTATATCTAGCCGGTGGACAAGGCTAAGTAGTCGAGGGAAATGTCGTGGGGCCACTATTCGCTTCCGGCCTAATGGTGATTATGACAGCTTCATTTGGTAATGCAGCTTATGAAAAGCTACCTCTAGAGGATGGAGAGCCACCAATGGCAATTGAGTTATTTTGGGGTAATTGCATGAAAGGTCCCCAATCTTTCAAAATCATTGGAGATATACTCTTAACTTAAAAAAATAGCATCAGACATCTCCAACGTTTGAAAAACTTGATATAGTAGGTCCTTTAGGACGAAATTGCCCCTTTCTTTAAATAAACAAAAAAGAAAAAACAAGAAAAAAGAAAAAAAAATTGAAAAATAAACAAATTTATCCCCAAAAAATAAAAAGTAAGAAAGTGGCCCTCTTTTTTTTTATCAAACTTCAAAAAAATGATAGAAACATCTTCAGTACCGTCGCCACCGCCACCGCCACCGCCACCGCCACCGCTGCCCTCTCCACTATTAGCACTACCGCCGCCAACAGGAAGAGACATGGATAAGTTGTATTTGGCTATTTGCAGAAAGAGACCACTATCGTATAACGTCAAAACCTCATAGTTATCTATTGAGCTGGGCGGATGGCCACTACATCCGGGCCAAGACACCAACGCACGCGACAGGATCTGCAGTCGTCACGTGCTAAAGGACCTACCATTCCAATTTTTTCAAACATTTGGAACGTGTGGTGCTATTTTTTTAAGTTAGGGACATATCCCCAACGATTTTAAAAAGTTGAGGACTTTTCATGCAATTATCCTGTTATTTTTTACCCATGCCGTTGTCACTCGCGTTTTTTGGGGATATATAGCGCGTGCATTCCAAATTTTGGTTTTAATAGAGAAAATTGATAGAAACTGTCAATAGAGACATATGATACATATTTCTTCATACGTTGAGTATGTTTGGTGCTATTATTTTAGGTTAGGGGCATATCCCAATGATTCTGAAACATTGGAGACCTATAATGCAATTATCCTAAAAAATTATCACCAAAAAAAAAAATCTAACAACAATTTATTTAATCGCATTAATATTATTAAATTCATAATAAAAATTTGAATTTATAATGTTCTATTTATTTGTTGCAAGTAAACTAAATGTCAAAAGTCAATGGCATAAATTATTAGTTCGTTCTTTTTTTTTTTCTTTTAAGTAAAACTATGAACTTCCAAATAGCTTATTGCTAAATTCAAAAAAATATTATAGGCGACTCATTCTAAAAATGTTTTCTAACAAAATAAATAGAAAGAAAGAAAGAAAAAGAATAGTTAGAAGGAAAAAGAAAAAGAGAAAAAAAAAATAGTTAGAATAATTGAAGAGAAAAAAACACATTGAAGAATAAGAAAAATATTAATCTATTTTTTTTCAGAAAAAATGTTGATAATTAAAATTGACTCTAGATTTCATAGAAATAAAAAGAAAATAAAATATTGCATTAAAAAAAGGAGATTGAAAGACTTTTTTTTTTTTTTCGAAAGTCTTTCAAAGTCTTGGAATAAATGTAAGAGAAATTATAATACTCCATTCGTCACAAAAAAGAGCCCAGATATGATGTTCTAATTGTGTGTCCACTTGGCTGTCCTACCAATAGACAATGTACACATTATCAAATAAATACAATTATTTAATGTGTTCGCACTTACTGTTAAAATTAACTTGTATTTATTTGATGAAGTGTACATTTTTTATTGGTGGAACAGCCAATGAGACACACAATTGGGACAACAAATCTTAACTTCACAAAAAAAGATTTACTTATTATATTTGTAACAATAAATTTTACTAAATTTTTTCCTAATATACATACCCTTATATTAATATCATTATTCTATTAAAATTAGTTTATACTTTGCTAATAACAAGACACATTAAATAGGAGTATATTAGGGAACTAAAAAATTAATTATACTCTCAATAAAGAAAGTGACATATAATTTGGGATGGATAAAAAGTAAAAACAAGCATATAGTTTTGGGACGGAAAGAATATCTTTTATTTATACATTGTTTTTTAAAGTTAGTACACAAAAAAATTTCAAAAAATCATTAAAAGTTATTGACATTTTGAATACCTCTAAATTTTATTGAATTTTAAAAAGTTTGAATTGAATATTGTACGATTTGTATAGATTTTTAAAAGTCTATATTAAATACCCTAAGATTTTTATAGCGTTTAAAAAGTCAATATTAAATAAACCTATACTTTTAAACTCTATAAAAATATTATGAAATTTTAATTAAATACATTCATTCTCTCACTCTCTCTCTCTCTCTTTTTTAATTTTTTTTATTTTTACTTCAAAATTTTAGTGCATATAGGGCACATTCGTATTAGTAAAACTTGATTCATTAATCCCCAACCCATTGATTGCTTGCAACTTCATTCATTTTTTTTTTTGTTTGTTTTTGTTTTTATTTTTGTTTTTCAACATCTCCTTGATCTATAAGTTTGGTATCATAGTTAGTCCCTATCGGACGAATTAAGTAATTACAATAATTTTACTCCTATCATCGTTTAGAAGTAAAGTTTTTAATGATTGGCGGGAGCCAACGATGACAAGCTGAAGGAGTACAGTCACTAACAAATAGTAGATAGATAGAGATTTTTTTTTTTTTTTTTTGGTACTTTCCTTTTCTTTTGTTTCTTTTTCATTTTTCTTTCAATTTATTTTAACTCATGATGATAGAAATAATGACATCTGCTATATGTTGTCTACCAATAATAGCACGTTCTGGCACGCCCGTCTCAACGATTCGCCTACCTCACCTACTCTTCCATCTCGTTGGTATTATAAGTTAGTCTCTGACAGATAGACAACAATGACTCAACTATCATTAGATTAGTCAGACATGCGACACATAGAATGACAGTTACCATCGACAATTGGAAAGATAAAACACCAGCAATTGAGAAGATGAAACAACTATCATTAACTCTTAATAACGAGGGAGATGAAGGGACACCCGTCATCAATTACTATTGAAGGCCATAACTGCAAGTCATCCCTATAAATAGAGGTCAACTCCTAGATAAAAACAGAAGACACGACTCTCATATACTCTACATTACTATTCTCCACATATGTTTTAATCATAAACTCATTATCACACCGAAGTGGATACGGGAGAAAGAAATCCCGCCACTATTTTACAGGTCTCTACCACTGTCACCATTGTGCTCGGAGGAGGAGAAAAATATTGATCATCATTTAGCGCAGTCTGTGAGAAACCGAACAATAAGTTATAGCTCGAACTAAAAAAGCTAGGAATGTAACCGCTCTATCTACCAGCCCCTGTCAGGGATGTAGACACCGAGTCTAACACCCTCACTAACCACCCATCACAAGAATTTGCCTCTGCCACACAACTTGTGGCAATGCATGCTCAGGTGGCCGCCTTAACGACTCTACTTTAGGATCAGAACGCTATGGTTTCTCAACTACCACAGGGTCTTAACTTTCCGCCAGTGGGATCATTACCACCGGTAGGGCCATCACCGCCAGGGGCTCTTCCCCAGACTCTTAACTTTCTAGTAATGGAAACACAGTCAACAGCAGCTCCACCGTCGGCTCCACCTTCCGCACCCTACTTCCATTCATTGACATCGTGCCCAAATTCGCATTGGAGGCAACTGTCATAGGTGCCCATGCCTACGCTGGTTGAGATACTAGTGTTAAGCCTGGAGCAGTGATTAGAAGACATGATGGGTCACAAAATAGCTAAGGCTATGTCTAAGAAAAGTAGTATGCAACAATCTATGATGTTGGTAAAAGATCCTTTTTCCCTATAAGTAATGGCGGTCCCCTTGCCACAAAACTTCAAACAACCAAAGATGAAGAAGTATGATGGATCCTCTGATTATGTTGATCATCTCAGGACTTTCGTCGACTTGATGAGATTGCAAGCCACCCCTGATGCGATTATGTGTATGGCTTTCCCACCAACACTTAGGCGAGAGGTCAGAGACTGGTAGTCACCCTTCCCCGAAAATTGATCCGTACATTTAACGATTTTTCCAAGTATTTTGCTGCATACTTTGCCAGTAGCAAACATGCTAAGAAAACTGCCATCGGTCTGATGCAATTGATCATAGACAAGGACGAACTGCTGAAAGATATCATTGCTCGGTTCAATAGAGCTACACTGGAAATCAAATATATGCAGATGTCTGCTATAGTCACTACCATGATGAATGAAACTCGAAGTCACCCTTTTAAAATGTCACTCTCCAAAAAACTGTTGGATACGATGTATTAGGTATGGCAATGGGCCGAACCGGGCCGAGCCAAGCTGAACCGAACCCGAGCTCGGCTTGTCTCCAAAAATATTATTCGATTTGGCCTACGAGCTCGTGGACCGAACGGGCCGAGCCGAGCTGAGCTACCCAAGAGCTCGGCTTGGCCTTTAAATTTTTTTTTTAAAAAAAATTGAAAATAAAAATGAAAGAAAATATCTGGAATCCTTTATATTAAAAATTAAATGTTGAAAACCTCATCCCGGTTTGGAACCGGATACTTTGAAAGTATGCGAAGTTAAAATTGTAGACGAACAAGATGTTATGTGTACAATTTTTTTATTAAAATAAGACCAAAAAAATATCAAATATTAATACAAAATAATACTTACTACAAATCTGAATAATCCATATTCAAATCTTCAAGTTCTTCGGCCATTATTCTGTCCACTTTGTCTTGGATTCAAAGTTCGACGTCATCCCAATTATTTAGACACATTAAGCTTTCTAAAATATCGGTTTTGAGTCTTGACCTAAAATCAGACAGAACCCTACTACTTATATTAAATGCAACCTCCGATGCTACAATTGTGACTGGATGTGTTAGTAAATCACGTGCTATTTTTGAAAAAATTGGGTAACTACGTTGATGTTGTCTCCACCATCGTAGTATATCAAAATTTTTTCTCTATTCGTCATCGAAAATACTAAACACGTCATGCGCAAAATACTTAACTAACTCTACAGGTGTATCACTAGAACGGGAAAGAGAAAAAGTAAAAGAAGAACCAACTGATTATTGACATTGGCCACTCCTATGTGTACTCACGTAAATCCATAAGTCAATGTCATCAATTGATGACGAAGTACATGTTGGAACTGAGGGTCGTACAACGTTCGTACCGGTCTTTTCAGCATAGACCTCATATATTTTATATAAAGTTTATTCTAAATTACCACATGTTACTTGTAACGACCACGGACTTTCTCCTACAGGCCTTTCGTCCAGGGGCTATTCCGTGCACAATCTTACATACTGTCCACTAGAGGTTGGGCTCCAAACTGGATTTCTTTCGCGTCCCCAGAGATTTGAACCCTTGACCTCCTCCTATTAAGGGAACTTAAGTGGAACGCTGGTACCAATTGGGCAGCAGCATTCCACTTAAGTTCTCCTTATGGGAGGAGGTCAATGGTTCGTATCGCTGGGGACGCGAAAGAAATCCAGTTTGGGATGAAACTCTCAGTGGACAATACGTAAGCTAACGACGCACGTAATAGCCCTTGGGCGAAAGGCTTGTAGGAGAAAGTCCGTGGTCGTTACATTAATGAATTTCCGTAAGTTAATTTTTGTGAAATTATCATTATTATTACTTTCGTACCCTCTAAGTTAAGTCTAGAATCCATAATACATGCTAATAAAAATAACATAGGCAATTATTCCTAATATTTTCTACATTTAGCTTCCATAACAGGTATAATATCAGCAAAAAGAGCAAAATTCTTATACTTAGTAAAATTGTTAGCAATATAATAGAAATGATTTAAAACAAGTGGAGTAGTTGGATAATATACACCAGAACATGCATTTGCTACGTCGTAAAAAACTTTCAAAAATTTTCTAACATGAGTACATATTTCCCAGCCATATGATTCCAAATCATATTCTAAGCCGTGTGAGTGTCGGTCATTATAATATACAGTAATACAATCTTCGTAACTTTCACAAGATTCAAATATGAGATATATTGAATTTTATCTATGTCCAACATCAGTACAAAAATATTTTGATTGCAACCCATTTTTCAGACATAGAGCAGCAAAAACTTGTTATCTTTTTGGTGAGACCGTAATATAATTCATATTTAATCTAACTTTTTGTAATTGAGGTTGTATAAATTGTAATCCATCTTGCACAATTAAATTAAACACATGACATACACAACGAATATAAAATAAAATACCATCAAATTCTGGACTACAGTGTTGAATTAATTTCTCAATTAATATGTTGTTGGGCCCGCATTATCAAATGTAAAAATACGAGCCTTAGAATCACAATTAAATTCACGTAACACACTCAATAAAATATGAAAAATATTATTTCTATTATGATGATAGTCTATTTGTTTAAACGTTATTACATTTTTATGCATTATCCAATTACTATCAATGTAGTGTGCAATTGCAACCATATATCTTTTTTGGTTATTACATGTCCATAAGTCTGACGTAAAAGATAAAATACCATTATAATTATTAATATAATTTACAATAGCTTATTTCTTTTTATTATATCTAACAATAATGTCTTTACGAAGAGTATTTCTAGAAATATTAACGTACCTTGGTTGAAAATATTTTTAGATGAAGTTCGTGAAATGAGGATATTCCACCAAGCTCAGTGGAAACTCGACATTTGCCACCAAATGTTGAGATTGAGACTACTGGACCCGGCTTCCAGAGATCCAAACTGGAGTTGTGCTTGATTTGTTTGCAAATCTCCATGTTTGAATTGACATTTTTTAAAATGTCTATTTAGATGGGTCGTACCAATCCCCTTTAGCCAGACTAACTTTTCTTGACAGTGTTTACATTGTGCTTTGTACTCAGGGACTCCGTCCACTAGTTTACCAGTCGACACTAACTCGAAATGCTGCTAGTACTTAGTCTTTTATTTGGTGGCTTTTCGTTTAGTGCTAGAACCGAATGTTTTTTGTGTATCGACATCTTTTTTAACGTCTTTCAAATCAATTGGATCAGTTATACTACCAAACTAATCAATAATATCGTCTAGAATTGGAATGTCATTCAGACCACTGAAAATCATAATCACTTCGATTGTAATCCATTTTGAATAATATAATAAAGAGAATAGGAGAAGATGAATATGTAGTAGAAACTAGAAAATAGAAATGTAGAGAATTAGTAAAAGTAGAAAATTAAAACTTCAAATTATAGAGTAATATTTAGATAATGAGATATTACATACTATTTATAACACTAATATTGAGACTTGAGACTTGAGAGAATGAAAATTTGAGAATTGATAATGGATTGAGTATATAATAGAATTAGAGATTGTAGTGTGAAAAAAAATGAGTTTAAAATAGGAGTATTTATAGAAAAATAATGAAATTAAAAATAAAAATAAAAAAAGTGGCCAACGGTCACAAATGACCGTTAGATCAACATCCAACGGTCACGATATTATGACCGTTGCACGAGCTGGCTCGTGGGGCTAGCCTACGAGCCGGCTCAATTTTTGGCCGAGCCGAACGATCTCGACTTTCTTTTTTTTGGCTTGACCATTGCTCGTGCTTGTCCCTAGAAGATCTTGAGCTGGGCCGAGCTTTCATGGGTCGAGCCGATGAGCCTATGAGTCGACGAGCTTTTTTACGACTCCTACGATGCATGAGTTACTAAAGAGGGTGGGATAAGTATGTGGACGCTGAGGAAGCATTTTTCATTACCAAAATAATGAAAGATGGAAAAGAACTTGATTCTAACAAAAGGAAGACTCGTAACGAGCCCGAACCTCAAGATGATAAAGGCAACCAAAAAATAAACCATCTAAGGTGGATAAATGATGAGTATACCAAGGAAGGATCCGGCTAGCTGGGAAGTACTGGTGCACATACTGGACCTGACCTGCGATAAAAACATTCTCAACTACTGCAATAGTCAAACGATGCAATAAGCCTAAAAAAAAAGGCTAGGCGATGAGTGATGTTTGAAAAACAAGACTAGGCGATGAGTCCTGTCTGAAAACAAGGTTAGGCGATAAGTCATGTCTAAAAACAAGGTTAAACGATAAATCCTGACTAAAAAACAAGGTAAGACGATGAGCCTTTGTCTAAAAAATAAGGCGATAAGTCTCTGTCTAAAAACAAGGTGAGGCGATGAGCCCCTATCTAAAAATCAAGGCGATGCGCCTCTGTCCGAAAAACAAGGCCATGAGCCTCTTGTTACCACACGATTACGATATGGCCGCCACGTCAGCATAGGCCCCATCTAAGCCCAGTAAGGGCCTAGTTCGCAATCTATCAAGAGCCCTATCTGGGCCCTGTTAGGGCCTTGGAATGGCCCATCACGCACTTGGGCCTTCGGCAGCCAGAAATCCGCGGGTCATGTGGAGGGCCTCGGCGCCCTCATGCGAACCATAGGGCCCCGTCAGGCCTCGCATCGTTCGTAACCAGCGAGCAACTCGATATGCCAGGGTAGCCAAAGAAGTAATTAAAGAAATATCACGTTGATTTGGCGCACGAATCCTCACAAGGAAACCGGATCATAATCTCCCAAAATCATGCAGCGTGATAAACTCAAAGAAGAAAGATAATCCCGAAGATTGCATGGATAAGGAAGGATCTTTATCACATAAGGAAGGATGATCCGATTGAGCATCAAATTGATTGGTCTCCTAAATCAATTAGATCTCTCGCGCTATAAATACAACGTCTCCGGTTGTTCCAAGGTACGCACTTTTACGCTTAAGGATCCCACCCTAAAATCTGCTCAAATCTCTGCCTGCTTGTCTCTCCCACACCCCTATTTTGTTCCCGCCCCCGCGTATTTCTCATATACCGGCTGTTGACTTGATCGTCGGAGTGCCAACGATCGCCGGACCCTTTTTCTCCGGAGATCTTGGTGCCTAACGGTCGTCCTAGTGTGCAGGTAACATACGAGCTGGCAGAGGAGTGACTGGAGATCTGTTGGCACGTGGACTGGTGCAGGTTCAGACTTCAACAGATTGGCGCCGTCTGTGGGAAACGAAAAACCTTACACGACCAAGTGCTTGTGGTAAAACGTGTCTTCTACCCAAAGAAGCATGACATCTGAACAGTCCACAGAAGAAGAGGTGGAGTCCCACCACACCAACCTGCGACAGGAGAGCGTTCAGGACCTACAGAACGTCACCCGCCGCAGAAAGAGAAGACATCAGAAGAAGCAGACGATGGAACAGGAGAACCAGGACCTCAAGATGGACAACGCCCGGATGAAGGCCACGCTTGAATTGTTGGAGAATCAATCCCTCCAACATGGACCCAAGCGCAGCCGTCCCCGGAGGAGTCCCTCACCCACTGGTTTGCTGGACAGCCATGGTTCCCGAGAGAAACCCCCTATTTCTAACTAGCGGAACCCTCGGAATCCAACTCCGAAGCCCCCGCAGGACGGTCACAAAGGGAGACCCTTCCCTGTACGAGAAAGCCATCCTGTCTCTGCAGCTAGCGTGTTTGACAGGTTGGGAGTAGGGTCCTCGATCGCACCCCCCCAGTCCTCGCACAGCAGGCGTAGCGAACATAGCGAGGCCCGTACGGAGAAGAAGAAGGACCCGAAGAATCAAGAAAAGGCCGAAGACGAAAAGGAAAGGCTGGAGTGTTATGAGGACGATGACGACGATAATCTACCCTTCACCAACTACATGAAGGCAATGGAAGTGCCAGCCACCAACAGCCATTACCAGAGGTTCAACAAACAGAGGTAGCCCCAGTCTCACGGGCACCAGTAGCGGCCCCCCTACCCGCGGCGACCCTGCCCAAGTTCTGTCGTATACACAGGATCAGGGTCCATAACACGGAAGATTGCCCGGATGTGAGGGAACTAATCAACCGCGAGAACTACGGGCCAGGCGAGAGGGATCAAGGGGCGCGAGGACGACGAGGACCGCCCACACAAGGGCGAAGACCACCTCCTCAGCGCCACAACGATGGACCTCGCCGCGACGGAGGAAGGAACGAGGAAAATAGGGACCAACCGAGGGCCGAGAGGCCCCAAGGAGCCCCGCCTGTCCGAGAGATAAATACCATCTTTGGAGGACCGTACGTCGGAGGAAGCACGATGAACTCACGGCGAAACTACGCGAAGGCTGCCAGGAGGGAACCCCTGGAGAGTTGGCAGGTACACGGGTATCGGCCTAGAATACCGCCAGTCTCATTCACTGAAGATGACGAATCCGGAATACATTACCCGTATTGCGATGCCCTAGTGGTGCGCGCCATTGTCTCCAGGAACGGCCTAGGCCGGATGTTGGTCGACGACGGAAGCGCCGTGAACATCCTATTCGGCAATGCGTTCGACCAAATGGACGTAGATCACGAATCGACGGCCATCACCGAGCAGCTATTTGGTTTCACCGGGGACAGTCTCGTCCCACGATGAAGGATTACCCTGGCGGTAGACTTTGGGGAGCCACCTTGCCACCTCTGGAAATTCATGGAATTCCTAATAGTGGACACCCGCTCGGCCTACCACGGGGTCCTTGGTAGGCCCGCGCTGAAGGATTTACAAGCGGTTACGTCCATACACCACTTGGCGATGAAATTCCCGACTCTCGGAGGGATAGCCAAAATCCGTGGTAATCAGACGGAGGCACGGGCATGCTACATGAACGCGTTACGAAAAACTGCTAAACGCGAAGAAATCACCCCAGCCGCAGCAACTTGAAACCTTGCCGACGATATTTCTGTTTTGTCTTTTTCCTGCATTGTTTTGATCTCTTTAGAGATTCTTCCTTTTTGCCGGACGCCAGGAAACTAGGCGCCGTTCAATAAATATTCGTCTTTTATGCAACCAACGCGTCCCCCAAATGGAGAGTACCAACTTGGCAGCGAAGGAGTGTGGTTCGCGGCCACCTCTAACTATCTCGCTGGGTAAACATTTTACGCGTAAGAAAGCAAGTACAAAGAACACGGCAGCGAGGGAGTATGGTTCGCGGCCAACTCTGATCAACTCGCTGGGTAAACATTTTACACGTAAGAAAGCAAGTACAAAGAACACGGCAGCGAGGGAGTATGGTTCGCGGCCAACTCTGATCAACTCGCTGGGTAAACATTTTACGCGTAAGAAAGCAAGTACAAATAACACAGCAGCGAGGGAGTATGGTTCGCGGCCAACTCTGATTAACTCGTTGGGTAAACATTTTACGCGTAAGAAAGCAAGTACAAAGAACACGGCAGCGAGGGAGTATGGTTCGCGGCCAACTCTGATCAACTCGCTGGGTAAATATTTTATGCGTAAGAAAGCAAGTACAAAGAACGCGGCAGCGAGGGGGTATGGTTCGCGGCCAACTCTGATCAACTCACTGGGTAAACACTTTACGCGTAAGAAAGCAAGTACAAAGAACACGGCAGCGAGGGAGTATGGTTTGCGGCCAACTCTGATCAACTCGCTGGGTAAGCATTTTACGCATGAAAAAGCAAGTACAAGGAGCGCGGCAGCGAAGGAGTATGGTTCGCGGCCACCTCTAACTATCTCACTGGGTAAACATTTTACGCGTAAAGCATGCAAGTACAATTAACCCGACAGTGAGTGAGTGTGGTTCGCGGTCAACCCTATTAGACCGCTGGATAAACAGTCAACGCAAAAGTACACAACTAGGATTCATCCGATAGCACCTAAAATTCGATCATGGATCACGAACCACTCCGCGCAACCAAGGACGCTATTTGTGACCTCGGACTTGTGCCCATAATTTCGTAAGCAACACTAAACGCCGACGAGGCCCGAAACAAACATGCAATTCAGGGGCACGATGAGAGCACACGCACGCAAATATGAAAGTAACTCGGCACCCTTTTTATTACATACAATACACAATACAAGAGAAGGTATAACTGCAATATGTTCTAAAACCCCCGCTGCCTCTCTGGGTCAGCACATAAATGGGGTAACTAGATCTGCTGACCCTATCCCCTGATCCACGCTGGTCCCGCCCAGGTTGGAGAACCTGACTTCACCATGATTGGGAGTCTCCCAAGCCATAAATGAGTTAATTTGATGGCTTATTAGACCATACTGCTCAAAAAATGCCATTGATGCCTTTTTTGGCAGTGGGAAACCCCCCATAAGCCCCGTCAACCGTTCAGGGGAGGGTCGGGCTAAGGCTGCTAAGCCAAAATCCCCACCCCGTACGTCTGGTCCCCTGAACGTTGATTGGCCAGATTTTTGGTCCTCTGAACGTTGATTCTCAGATTGACAGGCATCTTGATGGATGCCAGCCCTCCAGCCGCACCACCATCACACGTTTTCTATCTCTATCTCGATCGCACGATAATGGTAGGTTATGTGCAACAGTCTCACGATGGGAGAGTCTGGTTGGGCTTGCATCCTATTTATAAAGGGCTACGTTGGGAAAAGGTGTAATGCAATAAATACGGTCATAACAGGGAATCCGGAATGGCGCACGAACGTTCTACCTCCCCAAGGCATTGAAGACGCCAACCTTCTGGGTTCCACCAGATATCTGCGTCATCAATGCTAGGGGGATGATTTCCAAATCTAAAAACATCTTTCCCCCCACGCGCACACAGAGTCGAATCGTCGGATAAACAAAAGGTCAAATCCAATTTTGTTTTTCAATTAATTCGGGCAAAATAAAACTTAAAGATTACAAAATATAAGTGCCCCACCGCCTCTTCAAGGGTCGGCACATTGCGGGCCTCCCTCCGTGGGAGGGGGTGTCTGATCACCTGCGGTATTAGGCCCAGCGTCAGGGACCTGACCCTCGGCAGGGCCCTGCCGAAGGAAAGAGAGGTCCCATTCTGGGTGGACCTCCATGATGCTCTCCACCAATTGCTCGCCTCCAGCTGTCATCAAACGTTGGGCAAGGTCCTGATACTCAGGCATCTCCACAAATGCGTCCTGATAAGCCTCCACCGCCTTGGCCCCGGCAACCGCACATTCGGCCTGGATCCTCTCCAGTTCCAGCCTCGTGTCTGCCAACAACTTGCCCTCCTCCGCGACGAGGGTCTCCATCCTGCTAGTCGCGTTGGCAAGAGCTTCCTCGGCGGCAAGTGCCCGGTCCTCTGCCAACTTTTGGGCCTCCTCAGCGTGCTTCTGCGCCTCTTCGGCACTCTTCAGAAGCTCTTCGGCTTTTTTTCGAGAGGCCTCGGCAGCCCGCTTTTGTTCCCGGGCGTCCTTCAGGCACTCTTTCGAGGCCTTCAATTCAATCTCATATTTCTCCTTGATGCCCGCCTCCCTAGCTACAGAGGCGTCAAGCTTGAATCGAAGTCCCCCTCTTTCGGACTCCAACTGCGCCTTCTCGAGCTAAACAGCTTTAAGCTCCTCGGACAGCTTGGCAGACTTGGCCCCCTCCTCATGGCACTGGCCGTCATAACTTTCCACAATACTGAACAGCTCTTTGCTCAGCACCAGGCCCCGTATCAGGTTCATTTTCGCCATCTTCAGCCGCTCCCGTACGGTGGCCCCCTCGGCAGTCTTCTCTCATTTCTGGGTCCAGTACTTGTGCATACTGGCCGCCATCATCGCAGGATGGGCCGGAACCATCTCCAGGACGGAAGTCTCCAGTTCCCCCCGACGTTGGGTTATCCGGACGGGGCTCCCTTGGTCTGGCGAGGGGCCAGGTTTCTTTAAACCCTCGGTTCGCCCCGACTTGCGGGCATCCCCCATAAACCTCCTTTCAGATGCGGGAGCCTTCCTCTTCCACGCAGGAGCATCGCCCACATCCTCGGCAATGCCCTTCTCTTTGTCCTTGGCTGGGATGCGGCTGGGAGACGGGTCAGTTGCCGAAGGAGAAGGGGGAGGAAGAACAACCTGATTGGGGGTGGGCTCTGGCGGCGCAGTAGTTGGGATATCTTGCGATGGCCCGGGCGCCTCCCGGACAGGCACTTGAGCAGAAGACCCCTCGCCGCTAGCAGGGCGGGCAAGGTGGAATGTGGGCACGCTTCTGAACCTGAAAGCTGTTAAGAACATACGTTAGTAAGCGGTACGCCCAGATCATTCCACGCCATAGCATCAGAACACCGAAGCAGGCGAGACTTACACATTAGTCCACAGCTGGCCAAAAGTTTATCGTCTTTCAGGAGATTCCCAAGGCTCCGGAACTCGCTATTGAGGGACCGAACCTTATCCCACTTCGACCTCAGCTCTCCTTGGCTTCTCTTCGGGATCGGTGGCTTCCTTCAATTTGTAAAAAAGGAATAAATGCATCAAGTCAGGAATCATAATCAAAATTTCATATGATTGGGGGGAGTTATACCAAGATCCCCGAAATGTCGAGGGATGGACACGTGCGGAAGGGGGTCCTCGGGCGTAAATTCCCAATCCCCGCCAACGAAGATGAACCTCTCTTTCCAGTTGTGCACCTTGTTGGGACTGTCGGTGGCCGTCCTCCATTTCTGACCCGGCCGGAGAGATATATTATACCAGCCGGCGGACCGACAGGGTCGGTATATGGACTCAAACTTCCTGGGAGACAAGTCTCCTCCAGCCTTGGCAACGCTCCACAAAATATAGGAGGCTACCATCTGCCCCCATCCATTTGGCGTTATTTGACAGGGAGCTAGATTCCAGTCCCTCAACACTTGGCGAAAGAAAGGGTGCATGGGTAGGCGAAGGCCTTGCTGCATCGCAGGCTCGTAGACCGCCACATACCCTTCGGGTGGATGGTCGGCGTGCTCTTCTGGGCTCGGGGCTCTGAGCGTCACGGACGAAGGAATATCGTAGGACAACCGTATGTCCTCCAACTCCGCCTCCGTGATCCTCGACTGAGCCATAGACGCTTCGGTTGCCGACCTTTTCAGCTCCTCGTCCAGAGCCCTCGTAGCCGGAGCATCCCTCTTGTCCAGAGATCCCCTCATTTCAGGCACCTCCGCGTCCGACTTCCCCTTCACTACGGGCTCTCCCACCGGCACGGGGGGGCTGAGCTCCCTCCCACTCGTCGACGGAGCCGACGGGTCCGCAATCAGGGGCTCCGGATTCACCCCTCCAGCGACTCCAGAAGAAGAAGGCGATGAAGAGGCCGACGAAGAAACGCTCCCAATAATACTAGGGTTTGTGGGAGTGTCGGACGGATTCTGTGAGTCGTCGCCTTCAGATGACATTTGGCCGTACCCAAGTAATGAAATCGTACTGTGACTATGAAAATAAACAATGCAAACAAATTTCAACCGCTGTCTGAACGCTTACCTCGACTGTACGGCTCAAATGGCACACCAGCGTTAAGCGTCTCGGCTATCGACAGAATAACTACAGTAAGCATGACGGTAGGAAGAAGGTGCAACTTCTGGGTGGATGCCTGGTTTTATATAGGCGCGTTCACACATCCACCGTGCAGATCCCAAGCGTTCAATCTGGGCATACGGACGGTCGACGCGTGTCTTCAATGGTGTAGCAGGCGGGAAAGCGAAACCTACGCATTTAATGATCCAGGGGCGCACGCGTTCCACGCGCGTCCCCACATTCCCTCTCACGCGACCACATTTAATGCATACACCCCCTCACTCATGATTGCCTGACCAGAGAGTGACAGTCTTGATAGACAAAATCACGCCATCAGAGGGCACGTCAGCATTAGCCTGGCCCCTTGAAGCCCTCACCCGCCATAAATGTTCGACTTCGGGCTTGGGGGACTATACTGGGTAGGATGAATTACTCCCTGCCGAACCACCTTAAAAACACATTTTTCGCGAAACGCATTACTGCGAGGCACATCAACATTCTGTTTGTCCTCAAAAGTCCCACGCCCATCATAAATAATAAGCTTGGACTTGGGGGACTATTGTTACCACACGATTACGATATGGCCGCCACGTCAGCATAGGCCCCATCTAAGCCCAGTAAGAGCCTAGTTCTCAATCTATCAAGAGCCCTATCTGGGCCCTGCTAGGGCCTTGGAATGGCCCGTCACGCACTTGGGCCTTCGGCAGCCAGAAATCCGCGGGTCATGTGGAGGGCCTCGGCGCTCTCATGCGAACCATAGGGCCCCGTCAGGCCTCGCATCGTTTGTAACCAGCGAGCAACTAGATATACCAGGGCAGCCAAAAAAGTAATTAAAGAAAGATCACGTTGATTTGGCGCACGAATCCTCACAAGGAAACTGGATCATAATCTCCCAAAATCATGCAGCGTGATAAACTCAAAGAAGGAAGATAATCCCGAAGATTGCATGGATAAGGAATGATCTTTATCACATAAGGAAGGAGGATCCGATTGAGCATCAAATTGATTGGTCTCCTAAATCAATTAGATCTCTCGCGCTATAAATACAACGTCTCCGGTTGTTCCAAGGTACGCACTTTTACGCTTAAGGATCCCACCCTAAACTCTGCTCAAATCTCTACCTGCTTGTCTCTCCCACACCCCTATTTTGTTCCCGCCCCCGCGTATTTCTCATATACCGGCTGTTGACTTGATCGTCGGAGTGCTAACGATCGCCGGACCCTTTTTCTCCGGAGATCTTGGTGCCTAACGGTCGTCCTAGTGTGCAGGTAACATACGAGCTGGCAGAGGAGTGATTGGAGATCTGTTGGCACGTGGACTGGTGCAGGTTCAGACGTCAACACCTCTGTCTGAAAAACAAGGCGAGGCGATGAGCCCCTGTCTAAAAATCAAGATGATAAGCCTCTGTCCGAAAATCAAGGCGATTAGTCTTTGTCCGAAAAACAAGGCAATGAGCCTCTGTCTAAAAAATTTAGAGAGGAGTAGGTACGGTAGATTATTTCTACTTCCTATTGACGACAGTTTATGAAAAGTAGAAGAGCTTATGATGATAGAAATAATGACAACTGCTATATGTTGTCTGCCAATAGTGGAACATCCTGGTACGCCCACCTCAACGATTCGTCAGTCTCACCAACTCACCCGCCTCGTTGGTATCATAAGCTCGTCTTTGACAGATAGACATCAATGACCCAACTGCAATTAGGTTAGCCAGACAGGCGACCCATAGAATGACAATTACAATCGGCAATTGATAAGATGAAACATCCTTCATAAACTCTTAATAATGATGAAGATGAAAGGACACCCGTCATCAATTACTATTGAAGGCCATAACTGCTGGCCATCCCCATAAATAGAGGTCAACCCCTAGGTAAAAACAGAAAACACTCTTAATAATGATGGAGAAGAAAGGACACCCGTCATCAATTACTATTGAAGGCCATAACTGCTGGCCATCCCCATAAATAGAAGTCAACCCCTTAGGTAAAAACAGAAAACACAACTCTCATATACTCTGCATTGCTATTCTACACATTTGTTTTAATCATAAACTGACTATCACACCGGAGTAGATACGGAAGAAAGAAACCTCGCCACTATTTTGCAGACCACTATTGCCGTTGTGCTCGAAGGAGGAGAAAAATATTTAATATCAATTGAGAAAGAGAGTATAATTTTTTTTAAAAGGCACTAAAACAAGTAGTTAAGGACTAAACTGCTAAAACAATTTTTTAAACACGAAGTTGTAACCTCGTCAATAAATCAAAGACCAACAATACAATTTTCCTTTATATTAGGGGAAAGACGATAGTACTTATTTTACCGAGTTAATTTCATTAATAGCCACTGAAATTTAAGAAACATTTCAATAAAATCCTTAAAATATTTTTAGTGACACATTTATTCACTAAAGTTACAAATATTAAATAAGCGATGATTCCATACTCGATAGCCTAATTAACACTGTATACAGTGTACTAGCAATAAACCATCACGTGGACTAATGGCTGTTAAATGGATTAATTTCTTCTTGCTGACAAGATTCCTGTTTTAACTTTTAACCGTGTCACGAGTTTTTTTATTGTTTATTAATGAGGAAAATAATTGGGGGTCAAATGGAACAATTTTGAATTGGTTTAATTATAGTAATAGTTCATATTCTTCATCTTTATAACAAAATATTCTCCATTCAATTTTATTCGTAAATATCGTTTCCATTTTTTCATTAATTTGCACAAATGGTCTCCAAATAATTTGTTTGACAATTGCCCTGAAGTTAAATAAATTAAAATAATAGAAAAATTGTAATTGTGGACCATAACTTTTTTAAAAATAAAATAAATCTTAAATTTTTTATTTTTTTTATACAGATTTTGACTTAAAATAATAAAAAATATATCATCATGTTCCAAATCATCTAATTATATTTACCGAAAAGACCTTTGGAGTCTGATCAAATTTTGTCCAAAGGCCTGTTAATTACCAAAAAAATAAAGCTTGTGACCTAAATTTCACCAATTTAACAAAGACAAAATAGTCTATTTACATTCCATTATTTAAAATAATTTTAATAAAAATAGAAAAAGGAAAAAAGTAAAAAAAATAAAAATAAAACAAAAGGGTCATGTTCCCACCCCCACCACCACCAATAACAACTGAGGAGATTTCTCCCTCTTGTTTGCCGGCCCGACTTTTTGAATTTCTTTTTCTTCTTCTTTTTGTATTAATTTTTAAATATAAAAATTTATGATTTATTTGTACTTTTAAAAATGTTAGGGACTTCAAATACAATTTTTAATTTTTAATTTATTTAAGTCAGATACAAAATTATCAAAAAATTTATTTGAGAACCGTCTGTGCGAATTAATGAAAGAATGGAGACGATATCTGCTAATCAAATTGAATGATGATGATATTGTTACAAAGCTGAAAAGATAGGAACTATGAGTGTAATTAATCTTTTTGAATTTGTTTCACTAAATGTTTTCCTCTGATGAATCGGACTTTATTTTAAAAATATGCAATACACGACAAGCACAATGATTGTTAATCGATGTTAATGTTTAACCGGCCGATGTTGGAGTTGGAGTGTATGCTACAAACATAGTGACCAATTATGTAATATTATTTAATTTTAGGGACTAAATAGGTCAGAAAAAATACTTGAAGAACCAATTTGAAATTTTACTTGACTTCAATGACCATTTTTTAGATTAATAAATCTTCTTTTACATATGTGATTTACAAAAAGTAGCTAAAAGAAAAGGCATACCCATGAGCGCTCAAATCAATTTAGGGCCTCATTATTATTATTTATGACAATTACCCAATCTTAGGCAAGAATGGCACGCATTTCTCATCTCCTTATTAATTTCATCTAATTTCTCAATACACCTAAACACTTGTCATTTTATTGCGTGTGAAAATCCAGATTCTCTTAGTTGCTCTGTAACAGCTCAGTCTCCTCTCAGTAGAGTCACCGACCCACGGCGGAAGATGTACGGTGGCGACCAGAGGCGAATGTCCGTTGACAACGAGTCAGCAGCCAAGGTCCACCGTTTCATTATTATTTTTTCCTTACAGAAATTTTTATTTTTTATTTTTTGAAGTGTTTCTAATTTTGTAAGTCAAAAAGGGGATTTTGATCTCATGCATCAACGCATACTTGTGTCTGCGTATGTATACAAGTTGTTGGAATTGAAGGGTTTAGAAATGCTGAAATGGTAATGGAGATGGTACAATTTTAACTTTTTGGTGCATGTATTTTACACAATTTTATGGAAATTGTATTTTTTTTGTTTTGTGAACTGTTTGTTAGTGGAACTGGAGGTGTATGCAACTATTCTATCAGCAATGTGGGGGAACTCTTGAATGATTTAAACGACCTCTACATTTTCACTTTCGATTTTGGAATTTTCTTGAAATGGGGGTGCTTCCTTTGTCTAAGAGAGCTTTCCAATGCTAGCAATTTAGTTGACCGTGTGTTACTTGCTCTTTAGTTTTTTTTTTTTTCTTTTTTCCTTTTTCACTATATAGAAATCAAGGTTCTAACTTTTCAAATGAAACGAATAAGTTTGAAGATTTTCTATTTCTATCTTATATTATTGTACTACAATATTTAATACGAAGATGGACTTTTTACAATTTTGGACACGCGCTGATTTGATATCTGAATGTGAGTGATGTTCTTGCTATGACAGCATTCAATCAATATGAGACAATTAGTTGTATCTGATCCATCAGCACTGAGGCACATTGGTCAGAATGGTCCCTATACGGTTTCAACGGAGGTCGCTCCAAATGGTGGGCATAGTCAGGCTGAAGCAGTCGTAAACTATTCTAAGGTTGCCAGTAAATTCCCGAAGTCCTCTTATTTGATCACGCTTTTGGCTCGCTGCAACTGAAGAAATGATAAAATTACTCCTCTCTCTCATTTAAAGTTTTTGTGATATATCTCTGTTGTTTGAAGGAAAAAATAACAACCTGATTAAAACTGAGTTGATATAATTTTTGCAGAAACTTCAGGATGATCTACAGGTATTGGGTCAAAAAATTAAGTATCATGAAGATAATGTTAAGTACTTAAAGACTCTGAAAAACCGATTGGAGGACTCAATTCTAGATATGCAAGGTATCTATGTTTCCAAATTCCATTTAGTCATTGATGATGTGAACATACTGCCCACAATTTGCAAAAGGAGAGCTGAAGATAACATATTTCGGTATTACATTTTGTATCCAGTGGGGTTTATGCATGATTAAAATAAAATACTTGTTGCTTCATTGTTTCACATACAAAGAAATGTTTGATGTCACTCTGCTAATGTCTGAGCTTACCATAGGCAAAGCTGTTATTATGCCTTTAACAATCACGTTCTTAGTTCCATTTAAAGTTTGGCTACCGTTTTGTCTCTCTACGTTCTTACATCCTAGTTGCTTTTTGACGTGCTTTTCTACCACCGTGTTCTTCTAGTTTCTCTCGGAAAATATCACACAACAAGTTCCTCCATGATGGAAAACGAGGACCCTGCCCACCTGAAGAATGAGGCAGAAACAGTTGAGCATATTCTTAGGCACGAGAAATCAGCAGCTGCCATTTTATGTCAGTTGAAAACTCAACATGAAACTCAGGCTTCTGATATTCAATGGACAAAAGATGTGGTTGGTATTGTTGCTACACTTGGAAAAGTTGATGATGACAACCTTAGCAGGTTGGTTTCGATTCTGTAGTTCGTGTTTTCTACATTTCCCCCTTCTTCTCTTGGAAAATTTATTGTTAACTTAAATTGTAGTTTGGATAGCCCTGAGATATGTTAGAATTTAGCTTGTTGTGCCTTAATCTGTCCTGCATGTGTAAACTTAGTCTTTTGAGTCATTCAGCATCTAAAGATGATTTTTGTTGTAGAAGTTTGTTGTTGGAGTGTGTATATAAATGGTTCTCTGCGTGTTTTCCTTTTTATGGCCAGTGGCATGTGATGCTTAATCACAAGTAAATATTGTTTTCTGCAATCAATTGTCGTCTTTTCATATAATATACAATTCAACTTTTCTTCTCTCCTCACAGAAATTCTCCAAAAGCTCATCACACCAGAGGTAATGGTTGACAAATTTTGTAATTTCTTCATTCTTCCATGTCTAACATTTAATTAAGTGTCCGTTTGGTAGAGATTATAAACTAGTTTATTTAATCAAAATAGTTTATTTGACCAAGAATGGTAAAAAATGATGGCTACCAAGGCAAACTTTTTTGTCAAATAAACCATATTTGGTCAAATAAAATAGTTTATAAACTCTACCAAACGGGCTCTAAAGGTATGCAACCATGACAGCCAAATCTCTATGTTCAACATGAGTTTCAAAGGCCAACTTTGAAAATAATTATTTTCTATGGCATAAACCGAAGGTTTTGCTTTGTACTTACATTTATATTTGATCTCTTAGTAGCATGTTCTCTTTTTATTTCAATTAAAATACATGTAAATAACAAATGGAATGTCACTTTTTTATTTTTCGTTTTGAAGTACATGGAATAATCATTCTATATTCGTTTTTCTTTCCTTCTCCTTGATAAGGCCAGCATCCTTTCCTTTGGTGATTATAATTGCAGTTATGAAAATTCTCAACTCAAAAAAGGAAAGGAAACTGGTCAAGTTATGGCATGTACTTTGAAATGGTGCAATGCAATTTTGTAGAATAGAAGTTTAGAGAAACAAAGGAAATTTTAATCATAGCCAAAATAGAATTTGTAGAAGAATTATTTAATTATTGAAGGTAAGTCATGTTAATTAATCATAGACAAAAATAACTTGATGTTTCTTTTTTGTCTATGCTTTTCCTATTGGTTAAGAACCATGTGCATACTAAACCCAAATTACAAGGTCTACGCTACCCATTTCCTGAAAATTTTAGAGGCTCAGAAAATAGGTGAAAATAAATAACGAGCAATATTACCCGGGATGACATGTCATTTCTTCTTTATAAGAAGGAACATTCAGCGAATGTGCCCGAGTGTAGTACATGCAGAGTTGACTCAATTTTCTGAAATACGACAACTTTTAGGTTCTCTTTAATGCTTGAATATAACACATCTTATATGCTAATTTTCTTTGTAAATACGCTCACCAGTTTGTGGATGAAGGGTGTAAGAATATCAGTTTAGAAAAGTGATGAAAATCGTGGCAATTTTTATCTATATTGCTGACATGTTTATTGTCAAATTTTGGGTCTTAGGCTTCTTTCACAATATTTGGGGCTCGAAACCATGTTAGCAATAGTCTGCAATACCTATGAAGGTGTTAAAGCTCTGGAAGCATATGACAAAGAAGGTTTAATAAATAAAAGTCTGGGCCTTCATGCACTTGGAGCTTCTATTGGTAGGCCCCTTGATGGTCGATTTCTTGTCATTTGTCTTGAACATCTAAGGTGCATACTCTATAAGTGGTTATTTTGCAGTTTGATAATTTATCTTTCCTTTAAAAACTTACCTTTGTTTTAATCTCCCTCCTGTGGATGTGTGTCCAGACCATATGTGGGCAAGTATATAGCTGATGACCCTCAAAAGAGGCTTGATCTTCTGAAGCCAAGATTGCCCAATGGGGAAACTCCACCTGGCTTTCTTGGTTACGCTGTGAATATGATCAGAATTGACATCACAAACTTATATTCTATATCCAACACTGGGCAGGGCCTGAGAGAGACGCTATTCTATAACCTCTTCTCGAATTTGCAAGTATACAGATCAAGGGAAAACATGCTAAAGGCTCTTCCTTGTATTGCAAATGGAGCCATATCTCTAGATGGTGGGATGATAAAAAGTCCCGGGTGCTTCTCCTTGGGTCATAAGTAAGTAGTTTTGATCTCAACGCATAATTTGTCAGTATTTCTCTAATAGCTACACCATTAACAAAATATATCAGTATTTCTTTTATTCATTTCACACAGAGATATGACAGATACCTAGCTTTCCACCTCATGGTTTGAAGTAATTTTAAGCGTTTATGCTGTATCATAGTTTTGGTGTCAACATTGCAATAACATTCTTTCTTGGGTTATTGTTTTACCTTAAATTATCTGATTTAAGGGGAGCTGTAGATGTCAAATTCCCAAAAAGCTCTGAAAGGTTGAACCTACCAGAGAACTATTTTGAAACTGAAAACCGAATGAAGGAGACCAGATGGAAGGTGGACAGAACATTGGAAGATATCCAGAGAGAGCACACACTATTAGACCATGCAAAGTTCAATTTTGAAACAAAGAAACGAGAGTTTGTCCAGTTCCTTGCTGATAGCTCATCATATGCAGCTCCGGTAATGCCTCAAGCATATTTTAGCACTTTATGACAGCTCCTGATTTGAGAATGCATTTGATTGCGAACTGATTTATTCTAATTCTTCTGTAAAAATGCGAAATAACCAAATATTGAGTGTCAATATTTTGAAACTGGTGATAAATATTCTGAAAGTTATGATGGTATTGTGATAAAAAGAAATATTTCCATGATTGTAAACTAAATTATGATGCAATTTTTGTTTGTGACTAAAGACTAAACTGTGAATCCCCCACATTTGCAGCCTCGTTATCCGCCAGGACGTGTATCTACCCCCAGATAATGTCATGGAGCAAAACTCTATGCAGCCACCGACAGAGGGGACGGAAGCATTTTATAGCATGTTTGGTATAGAAGATTAGATAGCACTGGACACTAAGAAAAAAAAAAATCTTGTTCATTGATGTCTAATGCTGTGTTACCAAACATGCACTTAATGAATTGTTAACTAACTCCATCTTCCACTTTCAGTTCATTGCTTTAAATCTCAACATGTTTTCTATCAGATCCAAGTTTTTGTGAGACGGGATTAGCCAAAACATCTGCGATTAATATTCGTGGAAAATTCTTGTACATGCATTATCGACATATGGTTCTGCTAAGAACTATCATCCAGTACTGTAAGAATACTTTCGGTTATTTATTTCCTTCAGGTTTCACCGTTTAAGTAATTTATGTCTCTTGACATGTTCGAATACAACAATAATTTGTAAGGATTTTTAAGAGTTATACGGGAATGGAAAGGCTGCAACTTTTTTGAAAAATGTAAAAAATAGGTTCCACAGAGATTTGAACTCGGGTTACTGGATACAGAGTCCAATGTCCTGACCACTAGACAATGGAACCAATTTGTGTTGACCATATATTTTACTAATAAGAAGAAGTAGCAGAGGAAAATAAGAATGAGAGTCAAGTAACAAATAAGAAGATAATTGTTATTTTTAATAAATTTAGATTCGTTAATAATTTGTCATAAAATGTATAAAATTTAAAATTTGTTATTTTACTAGAGGGTATATATAGAAATTGTCTATATATTATAATGGACTCATATGTATAGGATTTCAAAAACATGTAGACTAAATATGAAATATCTAAATATGATCATCAATATTGTTTTTCATATTTTACAACATCCTTCTTTGATGACTACTAGTACAATAAAAGATTTGTTAAAAATATTGTTTTGGTAAAAATCCAATGGGACAAAAATATAAAACGAAAGAGAAAAATAATTATAAATTTTTTTTGGAGTAATCAAATGCTGCCTGGTTAAAATCTTTGCTAGAAAACCAATGGGACAAAACCTGAACGAAGGAAAAAGAATATGGATACTCCCCTTGATTTTAATCAATGAAAATCTTTGTATCGAACTATCCATTTCTTGTGCATTAATGTCTTCAATGCCACTATCTTTTTAAAACTCTATAAAATAATTCTGGTGAAATGTGCTCTATGTTATAACTTCCAAGCAATATCATCTTCACATATTATCTTTGGTTGATTGTAGTTAGCAAGATGGTCTAATGCAATTATATTAAAAATAGATTTTCATGTTGCTCCATTTAGGGGCCTCGTATACAAATTGTAACACACAAGAATATAACCATAGAGTTATGTTGAGAATAAATGTATTGTTGGTTATGAACATCCACAACTATAATATTTATAACTTTCTCACTGGATGTCATTTACACAAAGAATATGAATCGTTAAAACCTTATTAAAGAAAAATCCTGTAGGAAAAATACAGTGAAGAAAAAAGAGTACAATATTCTTTTGGATTGTATCATTTTATTTAAACAATTAATTATTTGACATATTTCCTTCAATATCTTTGTCACCTTTTATAATGTGAAGTGCTACATCATGTACAAAAGTTTTGTCAACAATATTTCTTTTTTAATTCCATTCTTTCCACATAACGACTTAACTTATTGAGATATCTTCATTTTTAATATTTCAGGTACCTGAACCTCTTCTAAGATTTTTCAATTAGTTATGTCCGTATATTTTCTAAAAGTATACGTCTGCTCAATGAGACCATCCTTACTATTTGTTCTATTTTTCTTTTAAGAATTTTTATTTTAGACTCAAATGTTATCATGCTTCAGGTGTGCTATTAAATTTACTAGATATAAAGCTAATGGATTGTCTTTTCAGGACGTCATTATAAATTAGAGCATTTACAGTTCGTATATGAGATTTGTTTAATCTCTTTGGTCAATAAATGTATCTGTCAATTGTATAATTTACAAATAAATCATTTGCCGAACTTTTAGTTTGTATCATCTTGTGTGAAAATGTAGAAAATATAATATGCTGCATTTTCATATATTCTTTCCAACTATATAATTTCTCTCCCTAATGTTGAGAAAATTGTTTTATCAAAATAACAGTCGACAAACTATGTTATAAAATATCACAAGATAGGATTTAAGATATTTTATAACAGTTCAAACTAAACATGTATTCTTAACATTCTTTAATGTCTATCTCAGTGCACTATTGTAGATTGATTGTACATATATTACACTATAAAAAATTATTAGATGGATAAAATTATGCTCTGACCATAAGCTAACTGTCAGCGATTTTATATGTTTAATAATTCTGCAAGTGTACGGATCGTTCAAGTAATAAAATGGATTATGAGTCCAAGTAACGTTCCTACAAGGATTTAGATAATTTATTTGCAATTATACTAACCTTAACCGAATCTAATGAACTTTGAAAAATTGGTGTTTAAGAACTAATTAAAATCTGAACTAAAAACAATTAAATAATTATAATTCAAATAACTAAAAATTAGATTAATGAAAATTACTTTAACTTGAAGAAAGAAAAGTACTAGGATCCTGAATCTACTTATAATTGTTAATTCCTCTATTTTGATTCTTGGTTTTGACAAATTACATCAGTTATGATCAATATCCCTAGATTGTTTAACAGTTTCTCTCGAATAAAATTAAACATATTCATAAGTATGACTCGACTATATCTCTACGAAGAATGCGAATACAAACGAATGCATTAAGTCTCTATGGATAATTAAAGATCACCTAAATCATAACAGTATATTTCTATACCCTATCGGACTTTAAGATAATTAAAATATTGTCTAACTTGCTTTCGATAGTAAAACAAACCACAACACTCATACAATTACAACGTATATAATTGTAGATTTAAATAAATTAAAATTAATTATTCAAAATTATATTGAAATAAATTGTCAAAAACTCAGTTTTTGAATATTAGAATTTAAACTACAAGTTTCATCGTAATCCTAGCACTAAATAAACTAGCATATCATACTAATAATAAAGAAATAAAAAGAAGAAGAAAATATGGAATTCATCACCTGGAGACGAAGAAAATTCAAAAGGATGATGATCTTGATTGAGTTCTTGAAAGAGCAATTCATGATCTCCAGTTGGTGTTTTTGTGTAATGTTTTTCTCCCAAAATTCAACACGTGACTATGAGTTTATATTCTCATATTTATATGTCCTTAATGATGCCCCAAAAGATCCCAAAAAATACCAAATTCGCGGCCCAAAAAATTTCCTAAGTATTTTAGGACTCAAAAAGGAAAAGAAAATCTCGTAGCCAGAAATTAGCCTGGGCGATCCAATCCCAAGCGATCACCTAGGAGGCTAAAATACATATTGCTTTATAACAATAGTGCTCGGCGCTCGCCCAGCTATAAGTTGGGCGATCGCCTAGCTTGTAATTTTCAATTCTGCTATTTTGGTCATCCACCTTAGTTCTTGGTCAATTTGGTCCTTCTAGTTTCTACAACCTCCAATTTGATCCTTAAACTTTCCAATAAATGCAATTGAATCCCGGTACTTCCGAGACATCTTCTAATTTATCACTTTTTTTATCCATTCTTTTCTAATTTCTTATAGACGGGTCCAAAATTGAAATATATGAAATAACAAACTAAATTAAGTAGAAAATCAACAATATTACAAGTTAAAAGCTTAGTTTAAAGGCCCGAATAAGTGCACAAAATGCACTTATCACTAACTATAGCGGGGATATCTTTGATGGTTGGCGCATATAAGTGTTGCTGTATAAAATAATATATTCCCTAGAAAAAAAAGGGAAGCATTTTGTTTTCAACTAGTTAGGAACACGTGCATTGCACGTGATTTCGCAATAATTTTATTAACTTTTAATATTGTCAAAATTCTTATTTTTTAATTGTTAAAAAGTTAAAATGTTAAAGTAGCAATTAAAATAAGGTAAAAAATACTGTTATTGATAACATGTTGTATTGTATTGTTTGATATTATAATGAATAATGGTGATATTTTATTTACATTTATAAAAATATAATTGCAATTAGAGATCAGTTTTATATTGTGATAATACCAACAATAACTTGAACTCAATAAATATATTTTGGTAATTTAAGCTTTGATAATTGACAAACTATTGATATCAAATCTTATGAAATTAATGCTATCAAGAATAAGAATTTGACAAACTTTTAATAATAGTAAGATCCCTAGATTTTCAATTCAATATTTGTTTCAATAGAAGTTGAATGAATCCTCGACAATAGTAAAACTAACTATTTTTTAATTAATTAAAAGAGAGATGACTAAGAAAATTAGAAAGAAGAAAATGAATTACATTATCATGCCTAGCTAAATATCAATTATGTTGCATATTCTCATTTATTTGTATTCGTTATTAACATTAATATATTATCCCAAGAATTTCAATACATAAAACAATTAGTAAACATCAAATACTTAATATTTCACTCGCGTTTTATAATTGTAATCGAGCTATTTTCTTGAACCCTACTAAATCTACAAAGACATAATTATAGCAACAATGTTTATACAATTTTTTTTCTCACATAATGTCTTTTCTCTATTTAGTGATCTTTGTGCAAGCTACTTCAATTGATACTCTAATCAATCCACATTCCCATTCTTTATGAACATAGTACACATTATAATTATAGGAAATGAAAATATATGAAGATCATTTACTATTTATATGAAGAATACTTACAAATATTTTTAGGAACTAACATAAAATGATGACTCACTTTTTGCCTACTTCATGTCTCGAAAAATGAATTCGTAACTTCAATGTCTCTCCTTGATTGCCAGCCTGAGAATCAAGCCCTTGTTATACATATGCGTGCTACAATTTTTATCCACGAGGACTAACAAGATAATAAAATGTAGTGACTCACAAAGAAAAATAATAGAACTAGTAGATGTAATGATAATGAAAGAAAACACGTCTTACATAGAAGAGATCAAATGATTGGAAAATGTCAGAAAATTCCTTAGTTTAAAATGTAAGAAATTAAATAATGATGAAGAAAATATAATTTGGGATATTTATTAATGCCATACATGTTACTTTCACGTTAATTATGTTGGTTAATATTTTACACTGATATAATTCTATTCCTTTTCCCCATCAGAATTCTATTTTGTTTATATTAAAACTGATTCTTGTATATTTTTTATTTCTATCTTTTTTTTTTCCCTTTGGACACATGCTTCTATCAGTTTCAAACTAATGCTAAGGAGTTGTGATCATTTCCAATTTCAGTTGGCTTAGAGTATATGGGCATTTTTGCTACACTAAGCTTGACTGAGCAATAGATAAATATTTCCAGTGTTCTAAAAAGCGCGCCTAGGCGGCGCCTATGCGCGAAGCGTGACCTCTACGCCTCGCCTAGGCCCTAGGCACGCGCTTTTTTGGTCAACTATTTTTTTAACTAAAAAGCTTGCGCCTAGGCTCGCATATGCACGCCTAGTCACGCCTAGGCGCGCTTAATCACTCCTAGGCACGCCTAGTCTCGCTTAGGCGCGCGCTTTTTAGTTAAAAAATTTATTTTTATCTTTTTTTTAAAAAATATTTAAAATGATATTAAAAATAAGAAAACGCTTTTTCACGCTTCCCTCTCGCCTCATCCTCGCCTAAGCCTCTCCTAGGCTCAAAAAGCTTGAAGCTTGGCCTCCACGCCTAGCCATGCTTTACACTTTTTAGAACCTTGAATATTTCACATGTAATTGTTTATTAATCCTATTCAATTATATCTAGTACTGAACATACCATCCATCACTCCAAAATTCATATAAAGTTTTATACAATTCATTCCACATTTCATAGTGAGCAACCAAACCATGTCGAACGGAAAAACTTTTTATATTTCTTCATTATATTTCATAGTGAAAAGACCGAACCATGTCGAATGAAAGTCCTATACATTTCATTATACCATTTCATAAGTGATCAAATAGAACTATATCAAACAGAATGGTATATTAGCACATCTTCTAAGATTGTGAAAAACATTATATCAAGTTGAAATAACAACTTTCACGTAGATCTCTCCTTAGATTTTTTGAATGTGAAAATTGATTGAAAAATCTGAAAATTTTTGTTTGTTCATCAACAACTTTGAATTATCATCTATTTTCTTTTTCTTTCTTTTGTACAGATTTGAAGAAAATGAGTTTTGTGTGTGTAATATGTTGTAAAAAGAAAAGGACAAAATGAGAGAATTTTGAGAGAAACTTTCTAATTCTAACTTGTAAAATTTACATATAAAATCTGAAAAATTGATGCCAAAGTAAAGAGGAGAAGGATTCGACCATCACAAGACTTTTTTAGATAAAAAATGATAAATTTTAATGTCAATATTGACAAATGAAATGTCTTTTATCTATCCAATTCATAAATCCCATTTTTATGATTCTAAATACATATTTAGGAACTACATAATCATCATATGAACATTTGTATTCTTCAATAAATAAAAAAACTGAAGATAAATTGCCCAAATGCCTCCAAACAATCCCTTATTTTGTTCAATAATGGTGGGAGATGAAAGTTTTTAAATTTTTAAATTTAATATAGGAAGGTAAAATAGTCCAAAGATGTAATATGAAAGGATAAAATAGTACAAAATTGTTTATCTCTTTTAGAGCCTTTTAGAAGTAGTATAGATAATAATGGTTTAGAAATTAATTGGAGGTGTTTAACAAATAATAGTGCTAAATCATTTATCATCATCTCAACTAACATTTATTAACAGTTAGCATTAACGAGAAACATGTCTTGATTGTATAATGTAAAAATTATGCACATAATTTAAAATTTGAGCAAGTAATCTCGCAAATTTCAAATTGTGAGTATAAAATAAAGTCATACAATCATCTAATAGATGTATTTATTAAATACAAATAATATCTAAATAGTCAACATGGAGGGTGGCGGGGTCCTATACATCACCCTAAATAATTTCAGAAATATAGAGAATTCAGTCTCTGTTGGAAAATTTGTAAAATGAATGAAAAAATTAAAGCTTTCAATTTGAGGCTTTTCATCTTCTCAACCTTTCATTTTTGTAACTTTTGTAACTCTTGTTTTAATGGTTGAATTGGTATTGGAAGGTCATTCTTATGCCTATATAAACAAGTCTTTTTTCATCATTTCAACACAACAATTCAAGCATTTTCTCTCTTTCTTTTTGTTCCTCCAAGTTTTCTTTTAGAGGTGATAAAGTTAGGTCGGTTCGCTGGTACAACCAGTTCTACAGTTGTATCCTGGGAGACAGACGTTCATAACCTACGGTAGGGGACGAATCTGTTTTAAGGAAATTGTACACGTACAGGCCTCGGTTTGCACTTTCTTCTTCAATTTTAATTCTGCAATTTTCTTAATTTTTGTTTCTTGTTCATGTAATATGAAGTTTCTCTTTTTTATTTCAAAACATGGATAACAATCTTAAAACAGATTCTAGATAAACTTATATTACATGTAAAACAGTGAAATACATACGATGAAACTAGTTTGGTTGGAGTTTTCTTGATTTGTGTATTCGCAAAACTTGAAAGCTTTGTCAAAAGGACCTAAACTGTCTAAGGAGATCTTGGGATTTAAGTGGTCCACTTGTGACCCCCCTCCTCACCTGGAAGCCTTTTAGTTGCGTGTTATTCAAATCAACAAGACGGAAAGAAATGAGTTAATTTCATATTTGCAAGTGTGACTAAACTGAAAAACAGATTTGTTTATTCTGTTTATTTTAAAAGTGGAACTAAAATTATTCTCTTGTTTCAGAAAATGACAACTGATCCAATTACTCAAATTGTGGCTAATGAAAACCAAACTATGGCTACTGTGCCAAGTCCATCTGTGAACCAGACTGTGGCACAAGTGCCAAGTTTTGCTGTGACCCAAACTATGGCTCCAACTGGTCATGTAACTGTTCTAGTTAATCATGGAGAAAAACCAAAAAAGTTCAATGGATTGAATTTCAAAAGGTGGCAGCAGAAAATGCTATTTTATCTGACCACCTTGAATCTTGCGAGATTCTTGACTGAAGATGCTCCGAAACTCAAACAGGGAGAGGGAGACATACAAGTTGTCAGCGCTGTTGAAGCTTGGAAACATTCTGATTTCCTATGCCGGAATTATGTCATGAATGGCTTGGCAGATTCACTATACAATGTGTATAGTACAATGAAAACGGCGAAGGAATTGTGGGAGTCTCTAGACCGCAAATATAAAATCGAGGATGCAGGGGCTAAGAAATTTATTGTCGGCCGCTTCCTGGATTATAAAATAGTGGACTCAAAAACTGTAATCAGTCAAGTACAAGAACTTCAAGTAATCTTGTACGAGATTCATGCCGAGGGGATGGTTTTAAGTGAAACTTTCCAAGTGGCAGCAATGATTGAAAAGCTGCCTCCAGCTTGGAAAGATTTCAAGAATTACCTGAAGCACAAGCGAAAGGAAATGAACATTAAAGAACTGATTGTTCGACTTCGAATTGAAGAAGACAACAAAGGTTCAGAAAAGAAGGGGTTCAATCCTCCAATGGCCAAAGCTAACGTTGTGGAGCATGGTCAAAGTTCTAAGACGAACAAAAACAAGTTTGGAAAAGGGCCAAAGATGGGGACCGAAAGGAGGTGTGTCCAAAAAGAAATTTATTGGAAAATGCTACAACTGTGACAGAGTAGGTCACAGATTGTTGGAGTGCAGGTTACCGAAGAGGAACAACAAGAAAAAAGCCAATATAGTTGATGACATCACTCATGATGTGTCTGAAATGAACCTCATTGCTGTCATTTCTGAAGTGAATCTAGTGGGATCAAATTCAAGAGAATGGTGGATTGACACTGGTGCTACCCGACATGTTTGCTCCGACAAGGAGGTGTTTAGTGGTTTTGAAGAAACAGATGGAGAAAAGCTGTATATGGGAAATTCAGCAACCTCTGAAATCAAGGGCCATACCTCTGAAATCAAGGGCCATGGAAAAGTGGTTCTAAAGATGACGTCTGGGAAAGAGCTGACTCTAAATAACGTGCTCTATGTGCCAGAGATTCGCAAGAATTTGGTATCCGGCTCGCTGTTGAACAAGCATGGATTTCGTATGGTGTTTGAGTCAGACAAAGTTATTTTGTCTAAGTCTGGAATGTTTGTAGGAAAGGGTTATGTAAATGATGGGCTCTTTAAGCTCAATGTTATGGCTATTAAGCCAAAAATGAATAAAATGAAAAACTCTTCCGTTTACTTGCTTGAGTCTTCCAATTTGTGGCATGGTAGACTAGGACATGTTAATTACGATACTTTGCGTAGACTAATTAACTTGAATTGCATACCTACATTCCAAATTGATAATAAACATAAGTGTGAAACTTGTGTTGAGACAAAATTGACAAGGTCATCATTTCAATCTGTTGAAAGAAAAACCGTACCACTTGATTTAATTCACACCGATATATGTGATTTAAAATCTGTACAAACAAGGGGAGGCAACAAATATTTTATTACTTTTATTGACGATAGCACAAAATATTATTTTGTGTATTTACTTAAAAGTAAAGACGAAGCTATAGAGAAAATTGTTCTCTATAAGAATGAAATTGAAAATCAACTCAACAAGAAGATCAAAGTGTTGAGAAGTGATAGAGGTGGTGAATATGAATCACCATTTGCTGAATTCTGTGCACAACACGGAATTAAACATGAAACAACAGCACCTTATTCACCTCAACAAAATGGTGTTGCTGAACGAAAAAATAGAACGTTGAAAGAAATGATGAATGCAATGTTGTTAAGTTCTGGATTACCTCAGAACATGTGGGGAGAAGCTTTGTTATCAGCTAATTACCTTTTAAATAAGGTGCCTCGGAAGAAAGAAGATAAGAGCCCCTAGAATTTTTGAAAGGAAGAAAACCTTCCTACAAATACTTACGAGTGTAGAGGGTGTCTTGCCAAAGTGGCGGTACCTACACCAAAGAAGGTGAAAATATGACCAAAAACTGTTGATTGCATATTTATTGGATATGCACATAACAGTAGTGCTTATCGATTTCTTGTGTTTGATTCAAAAATTTTTGATATACACAAAAACACGATAATGGAATCGAGAAATACATCATTCTTTGAACATGTATTTCCATACAAGTCCAAAGAAGAAGCAAGCTCTTCTAAACGGACATATGAGACTATGATTGAGAATAGTCAGGACCAAGAAGTAGAAGAGGAAGTTGAGATTGAACCAAGACGTAGCAAACGAGAAAGGATAGAAAAATCTTATGGTCCTGATTTTCTGACTTATATGCTAGAAACTGAACTTCAAAGCTTTAAAGAAGCTGTGAACTCTTCTGAAGGACTTCAATGGAAAGAGGCAATAAAAAGTGAGATAGATTCTATTCTGCAAAATCATAGATGGGAGCTAATGGATCTTCCTCCAGGAAGCAAACCACTAGGCTACAAATGGATTTTCAAGAAGAAAATAAAAGTAGATGGAACAATCGAAAAGTATAAGGCAAGGCTTGTTATAAAAAGATACAGACAACGAGAAGGTCTTGATTACTTTGATACATATTCTCTAGTAACGAGAATAACATCCATTAGGATGATACTTGCAATTGCAGTTTTGCGGAATCTCGAAGTACATCAAATGGATGTGAAAACTGTCTTTCTAAATGGAGATTTAGATGAAGAAATCTACATGGAACAACCTGAGGGTTTTTCTGCTCCAGGGCAAGAGAACAAAGTCTGTAAATTGGTAAAGTCATTGTATGGCTTGAAACAAGCTCCAAAACAATGGCATGAAAAGTTTGATCATGTCATGATGGAATGTGGATTTAAAATCAATGAGTGCGATAAATGCATTTATATCAAAGACACTGAAAATGGCTATGTCATTTTATGTCTTTACGTTGATGACATGCTTATTGTTGGAAGCAACGATAAGATGATTAAATCTACTAAAGACATGTTAAATTCAAGATTTGACATGAAGGATATGGGCTTAGCAGATGTGATACTTGGAATTAAAATTTCAAGAATATCAGAGGGAATTGTCCTAAGTCAATCACACTATGTGGACAAAATTCTTGATAAATTTAACAAGGATGATTCTGGCATGGCTAGAACACCGATAGATACCAGTCAGCATCTATCAAAGAACAGAGGCGAGAGTATCTCTCAAGTAGAATACTCTAGAATTATTGGAAGTTTGATGTACTTAATGAGTTGTACAAGACCAGACATAGCCTACACAGTTAGCAAACTGAGTAGATACATGAGTAATCTAGGAGCTGACCACTGGAAAGGAATAATAAGAATACTAAGGTATTTGAGATATACTCGTGATTATGGGCTGTACTATACTAGATATCCGACAGTTATTGAAGGATACAGTGACGCTAATTGGATATCTGATATAAAAGACTCAAAGTCTACAAGTGGACACTGGGAAGTGCAGCTATATCATGGAAATCCTCTAAATAGACGGTTATAGCCAGATCCACTATGGAATATGAGTTTATAGCTTTGGACAAGTGTGGTGAAGAGGCTGAGTGGTTACATCACTTCTTAGAGGATATTCCTAGATGGTCAAAGCCCGTGCCAGCAATTTGCATACATTGTGATAGTCAATCTGCAATTGGTAGGGCACAGAGTAACATGTATAATGGTAAGTCTAGACACATACGTCGTAGACATAATACCATAAGACAATTACTCTCAACTGGAGTTATCTCTATTGACTATGTGAAGTCAAAGGATAATATTGCGGATCCACTAACTAAATGTTTGAATAGAGAGTTAGTTGAAAAGTCGTCGAAAGGAATGGGACTTAAGCCTTTGAAAGAATAAGTTAATACAATGAAAACCCAACCTAGTTGACTGGAGATCCCAAGATCTAGGTTCAAAGGGACAACCTAATTGTAAATACTTAATTAGATCACTGTGGGGGTTCTCTCCTACCAATTCCTATGATAAACAGTGATACCCGTAGAGGAAAGGATAAGTAATAGGCTTTTTAATAATTTTTACGAGCGGAGTAGAACGGGCTATTCTTAATTAAGAAATCACCTATGTGAGAGAGAAGTGGGGCCGCTTCTAAGAGAATTGTGTAAGGCTCAATTCTTAAAAACTCTCGCAGAACCAGGCATATGTTTACGGCCATAAATGAACATAACAATGAGAACTGAACTATGTCAGGAAGAATTCTGTGTGAAGTATATCATCGTTTACACAAAAGGCAGAACAGTTCAAGGACATCGCGTCTACTGATCAGCTAGTAAAGTAAATATGCTTTCATAAGGGAAGGTTCAAAGGGTAACACCTACCTATCCTATGCAGGATTCGAACGTTGAATGTTTATCACCTAGTCTTCCGTGTCTCTTTCAATTTTTCATTCATGTGGGAGATTGTTGGAAAATTTGTAAAATGAATGAAAAAATTAAAGCTTTCAATTTGAGACTTTCCATCTTCTCAACCTTTCATTTTTGTAACTCTTGTTTTAATGGTTGAATTGGTATTGGAAGGTCATTCTTATGCCTATATAAACAAGTTTTTTTTCCTCATTTCAACACAACAATTCAAGCATTTTCTCTCTTCCTTTTTGTTCCTCCAAGTTTTCTTTTAGAGGTGATAAAATTCGGGCAGTAGGTCGGTTCGCTGGTACAACCAGTTCTACCGTTGTATCCTGAGAGACAGACGTTTATAACCTACGGTAGGGGACGAATCTGTTTTAAGAAAACTGTACACATACAGGCCTCGGTTTGCACTTTCTTCTTCAATTTTAATTCTGTAATTTCCTTAATTTTTGTTTCTTGTTCATGTAATATGAAGTTTCTCATTTTTATTTCAAAACGTGGATAACAGTCTCTAGTTTAGCTAGTGAATGCCTACTGGTTTATATACCATGAGAACAAGCATCACGTGAAAATTCATTATATTGAAAAATCTTCTGATTTTCAATAGATATTCATATTAATAATTCGCATCAGATTGATCCAGCATTGTCTAACCAGTAATGTCAATCAATAAAATTTTGAGGTATTGAACTTCTAGTTCAATACAAGTATATTTTTCATTTATTTGGAGAACAAGTTTTATGTTCATTGTCTCACAAGAATTGAGAAATGAAGGATAGAGAATTGTCTCACAAGTTTATTGCATTTCCATAAGACTATAATACTCTAATATTACACAACATTAATATTCTGAAATTGTAAAGTTGTGCTTCTTCAAGAAAAACAACACAATATTTTTTCTAAAAGATTGATATGTAGAAAATTATGCCTCTTCAAGAGTAATCATATAACAATTGTTTAATTAAACTGTGCTTCTTCAAGAGAAACAACACAATATTCTTCTAAAATAAATCTATACTTTGTGTTTCTTCAGGAACAACAATATCATTTTCTTTTAGAATATTGGTATTCATGACGTTATATTTTTTTAGGAGTATTAATCACATATTTTTATAAAATATTAAATTTTATAAAATTACACTACTCAAGAGCAATAACTTAATATTAAATCTTACAAAATTACGCTCTTCGAGAGCAAGTAATATTCTACTGAAATATTAATATAATGTCGTATTACTTCAGGAGTATCAACAGATAATTATTTAAGAATATTAAATTATGTAAGGATTTATTTATCAGGAGCAAAAACATAATTGATGTCAGATCTTATACAATTATGTCCTTCGAGAGCAAGTAATATTCTAATAAAATATTGATAATTGAAAAGTTGTGCTTCTTTTAAAATAATTTACAATATTCTTTTAGAATATTGATTCTTAGTAATAGATAATTCTCTAAGAATAACGATATAATTTTTTTTAATAATATCGATACAGAAAAATTAAGCTTCTTCAGAAGCAATAATTCAATTTTAGAATATTAAATTTGTAATGTCACGCTATTTAGAGATAACTAATATTCTTAAGTAATATTAATATAATATTGTGCTCTTCGGGAGCATTAACATATTTATCAAACTTAAACTTGTATAAAGTTAATCTTCAGGACTAACATAATATTTTTCTATAATATTGATTTGCATACAAATTTTAAGTTACTGCCACTCAGCCCTTCGATTTGACAGAAGAATTCAGACGATATGATTCTTGCTGCCACTTGCAATGCGTGATTCGTGATTTGAAGTTCACATATCAGAAGACCTGAAGTCCAGTGACGGAAGAAGATGAATATTAATCCATTTTTTGGCCTTCTTTGTTTAGGTTATTCATTTTTGTTGAGCTTTAATTGATTATTTGATTTGGACAATTGGACTTTGAGTTTGGCTGGTTAGTAAATTAAAAAAAATTAAAAAAGTAAAAAAAATTATTTTCAGAAAGTTGCGGGGTCTTGGTCTCCCCCAGGACCCCCCCTCCGCCACTAACCTCAATAACTGCATCAATAACAATTCATAGAATGCATTGAATATGCTCTTATAAGTTTGTTTTCAATTTTTACTTTTTTATTATGGTTAAAGTAAATTAGTAGAATTGGGTGGGAAAAGTAAGGAGAAATGAAAAAACAAAACCGGAGTATCTTTTTCATTCTTTGCACGCAACATTTCCTAAGTAGAATGAGATGAAACCAATGACTATGTTATGCGATATTTGCATCGTGTTTATTTGTGTTTTTTGTATAATTTTAATTCCTTAATGAAACAAATAAAAAATACTTGTCCAAAATGCAAGCCTTTTTCATGTTCTTTTCCTTTTAACCTTTTCTTCTTTTGGTCGTGGCATTAACTTTGAATGAGAATCTGAAATGTCACATAATTTTTGCTAATCATTTTCACCATAATTTATTTATCAAATTCACCAAATATCTTGAATCATACTTGTCCATAATGGCAGCTGGAGTCTCTTTAATTGCTCAACCAAAACTACTTGCTTCAAATGAGTGCTAACCAGTTCTTTTTCATACATTATTTACAGAATATTATTATTTTGAACCAACTTATTTAAAATTTTATATCATTAGACAAAAATTTATTTATTTATTTTATTTCAACGACTTATAAAATCTTTATAATTGAGTAACAACCACTGTTCTAAAAAGCCCGCATAAGCTTCGCCTAGGCGTGGAGCTACCCACGCTTCATGCCTCACCATCGCTTTGTCCTTATCTCGCTTTCGCCTAGGCAAGAAAGTTTGAAACTCGACTTCCACGCTTAGCCACGCTTTACGCTTTTTAGAACATTGGTTACAACAGACTTGAATGCTAAATTTTTGGATGTTTTGTTGTTTTATACCAATGAGTGTCAGTATGTTGCATGTGGTAGAGTCTTAATTAAATATTTAGTAGTGTAGAATGAATATCAAAATTTATACCAGTTTAATTTAAACTAACTATCTTTAACACGTGTACTCTATTTTGCAATATATTAAAGAATTATTGTGTACTAATAAAAATGGATCTTTATGATTTCGATACTCCAATTCGCATGTTGCAGTACTTAATATTTAATGAAGGGTAGATTAAGTGTAAATATAGCAAAATCGTTATATGAAATAACATAAAAATAATAGCATATGTTGACATTAGAAAACACACAGTATCTCTCGAAGCCAAATAGTTAGAGTGGAAGGTGAATCTTTCTCTCCCTCTCTATGCCAAATGGACATGGTTCTTGTTGTATATTGTATAACCTCTACTTATACAAGCAGCATTTGTTTATGATTTCTCTCTATAAAATTTGTGAACCATTATTATGTCGTTCAATCGCCTATATATAGAGGATTTTAAGGGTATTTATGTAATTTGACATACACTTTTGTGTGATTTGATAACCCTTTTTATGGTTTGGGTTTCTAGATAAATTGACTGTTGTCCATGATGTCTAGTCTGACATGCAATTGTACAGTGCATTAATGTTAATGTCCACTATGTCATAATTATGCAGTATAGGGCTTAAGTCCGAAGCTCAAGTCTGAATTTGAGGCTCAAGTTTGAGGCCTCCAAAACTGCAAATATATAGCCTATGTCTCTTCTTCCATTCGAGACTATTAATTAAGCACCTGATGTTGAGGCTTACATCTTCAACCCTTTACAATTAGGCATCTGACTAAGCTTGTCCATGAAGCGCTTTATCATGCCATGTATGTCCTGGGGCTGACGTGGCGTCCAATTAGATTTTAGTGATTTTTGGTTCTAACAGTAGTCTTCTAAGTCCGAGTCTCATATTTATGTAAGGTGGAGGATTTCTAATGTCATTTCCAAATGGACTGCAAGATTTTCAAGATCTCTTACCGACCTGATACTACAAACGTGTTAGACCTTAAATGATTTTGGAGGGTAGCTTCTTTATTTTCCAAGGAATTATGCTGAGTAGAGGCTAAAGTTTGAAAGGTGGTTTGAGAATTTATGTCTTCTCTATGCACTGAGGCTTCATGCCGAAGTGGAGACCGAAGCTTGAGAGATGGCTTCATGCTGAAGCGGAGACCGAAGCTTGAGAGATGCTTCAAGAGCTTATGGCTTCTCTATGCTCCGATACATTATGCCGAAGCGGAGACTAAAGCTCGATGATGCAAAGACTGAAGCTTGAGAGATGCTTCAAGAGCTTATGGCTTCTCTATGCTCCTATACATTATGCCGACGTGGAGACTAAAGCTCGATGATGCAAGTGTTTAGCTCCTTTGTATTCCAATGCATAATTATCGAATCAGAATCTTCAGCAAACTTTCAGCAAGTGTTTAGCTTCTTCGTAATTCGAGGCATTATTGCTGAAACGAATCTAAAGCTTGTTGTTACAACCTTTGGCCTTTTCCATACATTCCGAGGCACTATGCCGAAGCAGAGATCAAAGCTTGGGTGATGTAGGTGTTTAGGAATTTGAAGCTTGAGCAAACCTTCAATGAGTGTTTAGCTTATTTGTATTCTAAGGCACTGTTTTGAAAGTTGTATATATATCACATCAGTCCCCCCAAGTTATAGAATCATATTTATATGAGACGGATGACTTGACTAAATTTTGAAGGATTTGCTGATGCCATATGAGTGGTAATGGACCAAGCCAAACCAACTCGGTTCATTGCCACCAGGGCCTAGCTTAGCCAAAGGACAAGCCGAGCTCGACCCATGTTGGGACGATTTTAAGACATTAATTAGTACTTTTATCAATGAAGAATTACTAACGAAATAAGATGAGCAAGTAAAATGCATACTAAAATTGCGCTCATGAGTAGGCGATGTTAAAATTGTGCTCGAACAAGTTGTTACATGTTCAATGTTCTGTAAAAGTAAAAAAAAGTAAAGAAATTGACGCAAACAATACTTACAAATTATGAATTCTCTTCAAATTATCCAGTTATTATTCTGTCGACTTTATCTTAGATTCGAAGCACTACGTCCTCCCAGTCATTTAGACACATTAAACTCTCAGATATATCTGATTTAAGTCTTGGCTCGTAATCAGACAGAACCATTCCACATGCACTAAAGCCAAACTCCGATGTTGCAGTAGATACCAGAGGTGTTAGTTGATTAAGTGCTATAATGGAAACAATTGGGTATTGACGCTCGTTTTGTCTCCATCATCTTAGTATATCAATTTTTCCCTCTATTTTTAATCTAAAATACTAAATATGTCATGAGTAAAATACCTAACTAACTCTAAAGGTATATCATTAGTACCTGATCCTATGCCCGTAGCACGGAAAAGAGAAGAAGGGGAACTATTAGCATGTTGTGATCTCCTAAATGAACTAAGATAACTCCATAAATTATTATCATCATTTGAAGACAAAGAAGCCATTGGCACAGGGATCTTTTCTGAATATGTCTCGTACATTTCACATAATTTTTTTTCCTAAATTTCCATAAGTTAGCTGATTCCTGTACGTTAATTCATTTGAAATTTCCAAGATAGTATGTTCGGTAATTTCTAAATTTAATCTAGGATTCATTATAGATGCTAATGGAAATAACATAAACAATTCCTCTCAATATTTCCTAAACTTAGCCTCCATCACTAATACAATATTAGAAGAAAAAAATGGAAATTCCTTATACATATTAAAATTATTAGCAATATAATAAAAAATAGTTGAAAACAAATGGACTGGTAGGATAGTATACTCCTGCACATGCGTTTGTTGCATCAAAAAAGACTTTGAAAATTTTTCTCACATGTGACGAAATTTTCTAATCATATGATTGCAAATAATACTCCAGACCGTATAAGTGTTGGCCGTTATAATATGCAGTAATACAATGTTCATAACTTTTACATGATTCAAGTATAAGATAAGTAGAGTTCTATCTATGGCCTACACGTGCACATAAAGATTTTTCTAGAAGTGAATTTTCTACACACAGACTATTAAATACTTGTTTTTGGGTGTGTTAGATCGTAATAAAATTTATAGCATACCTATTTTTTTTCTAACAGTTGGTTTATGAATTTTAACCCATCTTTGGCAATTATATTAAAAATATGACATACACAACGAACATGAAATAATATGCCATCAAAATCTGAATTTAATTGTTAAGTTAATATTTCTATAACAATATTGTTGGGGAAGCATTGTCAAATGTGAAAGTTCATATTCTAGTTTCGCAATTAAATTCTCACATAATACTAATTAAAACATGAAAAATATTATTTTCCATTGTGAGGATAGTAAATTACTCCAAATTCAATTATTTTTATGCATGATCTAATATTTATTAATATAGTGTGCATTGGCAGCTATGTATCATTTATGATTTTTACCAGACCATAAGTTTGAAATAAAAGATAAAATACCAGAATAATTATTTAAATCACGTAATATGATTTCTTTTTTTATTGAATAAAATAATAGTGTATGAACGAAGAGTTGGTGAAGTGAACGCATTACAATAAGATAAGCGGAACTCACCACTTACCACCAACATCGCCATGCTTTCTAGTGCATGTTGTCCTGTGAATACACCAAGTTGTTTAGATTTAAAGTAGAATTGAAACCTTCACTGAGAGATCCAAAATGGAGTTGTACCTAATTTGTATCAAACCCCTTGTTTGAACAAATACTTTGGGTAGTGTCTATTCAGATGGGTCGTGCCCTTATCCTTTTGCTACGAGAATATTTTTTTACAATGTTTACAAATTGCCTTGTACTCTGGCAGTCTGTCTGCTACTATACTAGTCAGCACTAAATTGAAATAATCCCAATACCTAGCCTTTTGGCTCATCGTTTTAGTGCTCAAATAAGTGGTTGTATTGGTTTGTGTTTCAAAATATTTTTTGACATCTTTCAAATCAATTGGATCCGTGCTCCCAAAACAGTCACCAATACCGATAGGAATTGTAATATTATTGAGATCACTAAAATCATCATCAATTCGATGACCAATTCCTGTAGTGTAATCCATTTAGAATAAAGAGAAGTATTAGAAATGTATACTATAATTGGACCGAATAAATAACTAAAATAAGCAAATTTTGGGACAATAAAACTATAGATTGCACAATAAATGAGCTAATATTGAGAATGCATATATTTGAGATTGAATATGTTGAGAGTTGTGAAAAAATTTGAATTTTTGTGACCGTTTTGGTCCCATTGATCACAAAAGTGACCGTTGGTAGCCCATGAACCATTAAACAAGCTGGGTCGTTGGGTCGGACCACGAGCCGAATCGTTATTTTGCTGAGCCGTTTGAACTCATCACTTCTTTTCTTGTCCTTAGACGATCCCAGCTTATGATGGGACGAGCCAGCGCGCCTAAGGGCAGCTCAGCCCATTTTCTACCACTATGATGCCATGTGTTGTAGACTGATTGTGGAGGTTGAAAATTTCACACGATAGATGCTATTTATAGTTGTTATAATTAAGTGCATTGAATTTGAGTGCCAGTTGATATTTCGAGATGTAATAATCACGATCGCATCACTAGGCATTGGGATAATGCATCACATGCTTTGATGCACGTGTTTGGTGTATGGCCTGTCCTGGTTGTTAATTTAGAACTTATTCTAGCGTCCTCTCAAATTCTAAGGCCTATATTTAATCCCTAATCAACAGTTGGAATTTGTGATAGATTGAATCCAACAGATGGAATTTGGATTGTGCTGTCTATAAAAAAATTGGGTTAGTTTGCAAAGAATTTCACTTAATTTCCCACATTTTATAAGCACCCATCGCAATCATGTTGGCTTATTCAAAGCATTTCTTTGAATCCTCTTTTTTTAATCATGGAAGTAAATTAAAATGTCTATCAAAAAAATTCATTCCAATAATACGGGAAACTGTACAAGTAGTGGCAACGTTGATCTTTGTGAAGATGGCCAGAAATAAAGTGAGCATTCACTGGAAGATTTGCAATTCCTTATACAACATAAGGGATTCATTGTCATGTTTGCTGACAAAAATGGAGCTAGGTTGGAGCATGTATTTAATGGATCAATCAAGGACGGAGCGGGAATGTAATGTATCAATTACATTGGCTCCCACTGCTGATGCTATCTAGTTCACATGATTCGTTCGGAGAACACATTTCGATGCCCTAGATGAAACTATATAAGCTCCTGATGTCGTTCTCCAAATGAAAGCATGTGTCAAAGAGAAATATGTTGGGAGGTCTTTCACTCAACTTTTCAGTTGCTGGGGGGCATTTTTCCTCGAGTTTATCTTAAGGCATGCTTGCCTTAACTTTTTAGTTCTGTCTTTTCAAAACTTTTCCATCTGATCCTCGAATATGAAAGAACAATGGGCTATTTTTGAGTTACCCAAATAAATGTGACACTTCAGAACAATTGAAGATCTAGAAGAGGTTCAGCCAAGGTGGAGACAAGAAGTTGCCTTCTTGAAGTAAAAGTTTAATCAACCTCGGCCGGCGCACAACCAAATAGCTTTTACTTTCCAATTTTGTGCTGACCCTTTAGAGGCGACAATAAGTTCTTTGACATTGTAACAATGTTGTAGTATTTTTCTTCATCAATGTAATTCATCTTCTTTCAATCTCGAATTTGCTATATTTTCATACCAAAGTACCATAGTAATTCAACTTCGGACTAATTCAAGAAATTAACTCAAACCGATTTACTAATTTACAAACGAATTGTGTAAGAGACTGAGTTCAATATTCAATTAGAGAGGATCATGACTTAATCGAATGGACCTCTTTTGTTAGCATCGGTATCCTCGACATCTATCAGAATGAATAGCTTTTCTGAGAATTCTACTACATAATCGACAAAAGACTGACCTTTAATGGAAGACCCTAACTAGAATGTCAAATTGACTCAACTTTATAGTATACATTAGCAAACTCCCTGAGTAATGATAAGTTTACTAGCTAGCCTCGAGTAATGAGGTCTTAGAGGCTCTCCTTTAATAGTTGGAGGCTTGACAAGCCTGCTTCGGACGAGCGACAACTTATAGCTTGCCTCAACAATAAGAGAAATACGGGTGAGCGCTCACTCTCAATAATTGGAGGCCTTATAAGCTTGCCTTGTACGAGTGATGCCTTATAACTTGCCTCAACAATAAGAGATATACGAGCGATGGCTCATTTTCAACAATTAGATGCCTATTGAATCCGATGCATATTACTGAAGCGAGATGGGTGAGGTGAAAGACTTAGGTGTGAAAACACCACTAGTATGACACGTGTCACATCTTGCTTCACTAAGATTTTAGTAGATTGCAAGCATGCCTTTGAGCAGCCGCATTTATTGGGGTTATATATTGATGAGGCACATTTATTGATGCAATGATTACTGCTATCATTTTGGCATGCGTAACTTGGGTTGATATGCTTGTGATGGGCGTGAAACATCTAAGGCATCAATTCAAAATGTATTCTGGCACCCTTTTGAATTTTAGGGCTCAGATTAAATTTTTGAATGAAGTATGCAAATAACTTTCTTAATCCAACAGACGAGTTTTCATCTTCAAATCTATAAAAGTGAGTGAAAATACCATTTTTTCTTTTACCTTTGCATTCAACATTTAAGAATATTTATTATATGTGCCATCTCTACTTGAGAAAGTGAGAGAGTCAGTGAGAGTAGTTTTTAGGTAATACTTTTCCTTCTACTTCTTTGAACTTTACTCCATTCTCTTGTTTCTTTAAAATTTTCTTCATAAAAAGTGCGAAAATTACGTCAAGAAACATGTTTGAGAAGTAAACCAAGGGGATGAAAATAGTAATGATGAGGTTGTAGTTCTAGGATCTCCCATACTTGTCCAGCCCACACAAGGCATTATGCCTTGTGGGACAGTTCTAGACAGTGAAGGCATAAACACCATGGTGAAGAGAGATGCAGCCATTAGGTCTTTCACTGAAATTTGAGAAGCTACTGGGGATGAACATGTATATGCAGAAGTCTCTGCTGAAGATATGACCGACCCTCACAAAGGGGGCACCGTAGAGGAGTCCGAGGTATAGCTATTGTAGAGACAGCTGGGCCAATTCAGAGAGGCCACCAACTTGGGTTACATCTGATGTAGGCTCGCTCATGATTGAGGAGGTGTTGGAGAGACTAATAGAGAGTGTTAGGATTCCATTTTCCATAGATCTAATAGTTCCAGGTCTGCCTCTAAGATGCATGGCCTTCAACCTAACGTTGCTTGAAGCAAAAGGCTCATTTTATACATCTTTTTATGGGAGGCCCTAAGAAGCTAAAGACTAGCTCCGATCTAACTTCTGCCGAACGGATGGGTCTACCTCATGGGGGCCTTTTTGCTATGGAAGATCGGGAGAAATGAGGGCGACATGCCTTTTTGGGTCAGTTGCTCTATTGTACAAGGAAGTTCTGTTGCAAATCTAGGTTGGGATGGTATTATATGTCTTCCTACAATGGAGAACCATGATTGATTGCTGACTTAAGTTCTTTAGTAAAGGGCTTGGAAGAAGTCCTTTTTCTTTCCCTAAGGCGACTGAGAATTCCACTCGGATGAGCCTCGTCCGGACCTTAAAGTTCTGACAGAATATGCCCTCCTTTCGTGAGTGAAGCTAAATAGTAACTATTAACATTTACTTTTCATATAAATTTTTTCTATAAATAATACCATTTTTTTATGTAAAGAACCAAGCCACATACCGAGTCTATCTGAGGCTGAGAAAGACATGAGTAAAAAGGTTCTTTGAAGTTCTTGGAAAGGAGTAAAATTGGAAGAACTTGGTCGACAAGAACAAATACTTCACCAGATATGGCCTAAAGCAAGCCAAGGTATAACAACACTACTATTATTATTATTATTATTATTATTTATATTTATGCAAAGTTGAAGTTAACAAGTTCATCTTCTTGTAGATTCGTTCAACAATAATAAGCTCAAGTTCTCCAACCTCATCTCTCTACAGGCCAAGAACAGCAACAGTCCAGGAGAACGGTCAACGAGCTGCCGCCTTTGACTCTGCCTACACTCTGATATTGTCGTTGAGCCAACCTAGTCCAACCAAATCCAAAGGGAAGGCTAATGTAGTCTTTCAGGTTCTCCAGATACATCCAAATTCTACCAAGATGGCACTTCCAAACAGCCTAATTCTAGGGACCCAGTATTACAAGATAACAGAAAGAATAAAAAGCTGAATTCAAGAAGGAAAGCAGCTTCTGTATATCTGTATATTAACAATGCATTACATCAGAATTGAATACAAGAAAGTCCAGTGGAGCTTCCATTTTATACAGCCACTTAACTAACCAAACTACTTTGTAACTAACTAACTAACTTTAACTAACTTTTAACCAACTATACTAACTCCTTTTACAAAGTTTCCAAGACTCCCCCTCAAGATGGACCATATATATTCATTAGTCCCATCTTGCCTACTAATTCACGAAATTGTGTAGGCTGCAAAGCCTTAGTAAGAACATCAGCAATCTGGTTCTTGCTTGGTACATGTAGAGTCTTTAATAATCCAGCTTGAATCTTTTCTCTAACCAAATGACAATCTATCTCTATGTGTTTGGTTCTCTCATGAAAAACTGGGTTGGCAGCTATATGTAATGCAGCCTGGTTGTCACAATACAATGTTGCAGGTCTTGAGTTCTTAATACCAAATTCCTTTAGCACGGATAGTAGCCAAACAAGTTCACATGTTGCATTTGCCATTGACCTGTATTCTGCTTCAGCAGATGACCTAGATACTGTGTTCTGCTTCTTAGACTTCCATGATATCATTGAGTCACCAAGAAATACACAATATCCTGCTATGGACCTTCTAGTGTCAGGGCATGTTGCCCAATCTGCATCTGTAAAAACCTTCAACTGCACATCAGTAAGTGGGAAACTTGATTCAGCATATGCCTTTAAATAAATGTTAGACTTAGAAGGAAAGAAAAGCCCCTGGTCAGGTGCAGATTTAATGTACTGGAGAACTCTATGAGCTGCTGTCAGATGTGGTTCTCTTGGCTCTGCTAGAAATTGGCTTAACCTGTTAACTGAATATGTTAAATCAGGCCTAGTGATGGTCAGATACAGCAATCTTCCTATCAGCCTTCTGTACATTGATGAATCACTTAATAACTCCCCTTCACTCTGACTCAACTTCAAGTTTGCTTCCATTGGAGTGCTGGCTGGTTTGCAACCTAAGAACCCTGCTTCAGACAACAGCTGTAATGCATATGGTCTTTGGGATATAGAAATGCCTTTTGGAGATCTAGCAATTTCTAATCCAAGGAAGAATCTTAGAGGACCTAAATCTTTCAGTTTGAATTTTGAGTCCAGATCTTTCTTCAACATCTCAACTGCTGCTTCATTATTGCTGGCTATTATTATGTCATCCACATACACTAAAAGGGCCATGAAAACTGAATTTGTCTTTCTGATGAACAGGGAATGGTCTGTGGCAGATTGAGTGAACCCCTCCTTGATTAGAGTATCTGTAAATTTAGCATTCCACTGCCTAGAAGCCTGTTTGAGACCATATAGGGATTTATTCAATTTGCAGACAGGATTTGTAATGGACTCCCCCTTAGGACTATATCCAGCTGGTATAGTCATATACACATCTTCGAGCAAATCTCCATGTAAGAAGGCATTGTTGACATCCAATTGGTGTAGAGACCATCCATGAATTGAGGCTAATGCTAATAAAAGTTTCACTGTAACCAGCTTTGCCACTGGAGCAAATGTGTCAAAGTAGTCTATTCCTTCTTGTTGAGTATAGCCTTTTGCTACAAGCCTAGCTTTGTGTCTTTCTATGGTTCCATCAGACTTGTGTTTGATCTTGAAGACCCACCTGCAACCAATAGGTTTATGACCATGAGGTAGACTTACAATGGACCAAGTGTGATTATCCTCAAGGGCCTTTAATTCAGCTGCCATGGCTGCTTCCCATTCTGGTATACCACAAGCCTGTGAGTAATGTTGTGGTTCAATATGTGCTGAGACTGACATAACAGCCACCTTGAAATTATCACTTAGTTTGTCATATCCCAATACTCGAGATAAGGGATGCATAGTGGAAGTGTTTGCAGTGACAGCTCCACAGTGATAATCATGGAGATAACCAGGCCTTTTCACTGACCTTTTTGACCTTGTGTGAGCTGTAGGTTCATTAGAGGGTTCATCTGCTGGAGGTTCTGTTGGGATATCTGGTATGCTTTCTATTGGTACACTGGAAGGCCTAACAGAATGTTCATCATGATCACATGGGAGTGGCAAAATAGCCTCTGATAGAAGTTGAGATATGCCATCTGAAGAGACTTTGTCAAGGAAAGGAAAAATGGACTCATGGAAAACAACATCTCTGGAAATAAAAGTCCTCCCTGATTCAATGTCCAGCAGCTTATAAACCTTCATACCAGATGGATATCCAAGCAGGATGCAGGCCTTTGGTCTGGGAGTAAACTTGTGTCTTGAGCTGGGTAAAGTAGATGCATAGCAGAGACACCCAAAAGCTCTCAGGTGCATGTAGTTGGGGACCTTTGAATGCAGAATTTCAAAGGGTGTTTTGTGATTTAGTAAAGGAGAGGGCAGTCTGTTAATCAAATGTGTTGCAGTCAAAACTGCATCATCCCAATAACCAAGTGAAATTCCTGACTGAAATAACAATGCCCTTGCTACGTTTAGAAGGTGTTGATGCTTCCTTTCCACTACTGAGTTCTGCTGTGGTCTTTCCACACAAGAGAAGTGATGTATAACTCCTTGTTTTTGAAAGAAATCTGAGAACCTAAGCTCCTTAGCATTATCAGATCTTACACATTTGATGGATGTGCCAAATTGTGTCTTGACCATATTAAAAAATTGAGGGATTATTTCTTGAACATCAGATTTGTTTTTAAGTAGAAAGGTCCAGGTATGTCTTGAGCAATCATCCACAATGGTGACAAAATATTTAAAACCACTAACAGATATCACATGAAAGGGACCCCAAATATCAACATGTAATAGATCAAACACTTTATTGGAAAGATTATTATTTGAGTTGAATGACAATCGTTTTTGCTTAGCAAAATGGCATATAGAACAATGAAATTCTTTTCCAATTCTGCTACTGAACTTGAGTCCTTTATCTTGCTGATGGCTCACTACAAAGGATGGGTGTCCAAGTCTTGTATGCCATATGTCTTTATTACATATTGCAGATGAAATGATTCCATTCTCCAAGGCTGGAAGGCTGAGGTAATATAGGTTGCCAATCCTTTTTTCTTCCCAATTTGAGAAGTTACAGATTTGCCCTGAATGACACAACAATCATTGTTGAAAATCAAGGAACAGCAGCCATCCATAGTAAGGGCACTAACTGAAATCAGATTGTAATGAAAACTTGGTACATATAGGACTTTGGAGAGCATGATCTGGGAGGTAAGCACTATTGTACCAACTTTGGAAATATTAGCCTTTTGTCCATTAGGCAAGAAAACATGTGAAGCAAATGCACATTCATCAAGGGAACTGAATAAGTGTATGTCATGGCACACATGGTGTGTATCTCCTGTATCAATAATCCAGGCATGACTAGGTATAGAGGAATTTATACCAGAAAAATTGGAACAAGAAGGTTGGTCTGGAGGTTCTTGTGAAGAGGTCTGCAACTGACTGGTGAGGAAAGAAATTAGTTGTTGGCACTGATTGACTGACAGCTTATTAGTTGAGGCATAGTCTCCAGCTTCTGTATTCTGAACAGATGATCCAAGGGAAACTTGATGAGCTGAAGGTCTAAAGTTTCCTGTGTTGTGAGAATGATTTCCCTTTCCCATATCAGAGGTATCTCTGCCTCTGGACTTCCAGCCAGGTGGATATCCATGAATCTTATAGCATTTGTCAATGGTGTGTCCAAGATATCCACAATGAGTGCATGTTGGCTTATCCTTCTTTCCTCTGAAACTGTTAGAATTATTAGGAACTCCATAAGCTGCTGCACTGGGTAATATTGATGAGGGAGTTAGACTTCTCTGCCTCTCTTCTTGAATAACCAGAGAGAAGACTTTATTGATGGAAGGAAGGGGATCCATCATAAGTACTTGAGCCCTAACTTGACCATAAGAGTCATTCAGTCCCATGAGAAACTGAAGAGCATAGTCTTGTTGCTGATAATCAGTCAGATTCTTCATTCCACCACACTGACAGATTGGTAAAGGCCTAAACTCTCTCAATTCATCCTAAAGGGTTTTGAGTTTAGTGAAGTAAGTGCTTACATCATTTGATCCTTGTGAAAGAGTGTTTAGCATCTGCTTGATCTGAAACACTCTTGGACCATTGCTTTGATGAAATCGATCATGAAGATCTTTCCACATTTCAGCTCCATTGTCAATGTACATCACACTCTCTGCAATGTCCTTGGATACAGCATGTAAGACCCAAGACATAACCATAGAATTACATCTAGACCAGTAGCTGTATGTGGGATCATCAACTGAAGGTCTGATTATTGTTCCATCTACGAAACACAATTTATTCTTGGCAATCAGTGCCATATTCATTGCTCTATGCCAAGAATTATAATTGCTCCCCACAAGGATACTTGACACCAGATTCAGACCTGGATGATCTCCATTGCTGAGGTAATAAGGGCTGCTGGAGTCATCTGTGAGTATACGATCTGGTGTTTCCAAGGTAGCAAATGGATTTCTTCCTACAGCAGCATGATCATCGTTTCCAGTGTTTGTGGCCCTACCTCCTCTGGCCATGATTAAAGAAAACGATTGAAAGGAATGCAGCTATGAAACGTCTCAATGCTCTGATACCATATTACAAGATAACAGAAAGAATAAAAAGCTAAATTCAAGAAGGAAAGCAGCTTCTGTATATCTGTATATTAACAATGCATTACATCAGAATTGAATACAAGAAAGTCCAGTGGAGCTTCCATTTTATACAGCCACTTAACTAACCAAACTACTTTGTAACTAACTAACTAACTTTAACTAACTTTTAACCAACTAAACTAACTCCTTTTACAAAGTTTCCAAGACCCAGAGTTCGTGGCTCATCGGTAAGTAGATAGTGGTAGTTGAGGATGCAAGAAGAAAGTGGCCGAGAATGAGGCTAAGAGAAAAGTCTTGGACAGTGAAGGCCAACAGGTAGCCAAGTGGACAGTTCCGAACCTACTCTGGACAAATTAAGGAGTTTTTTGAAAGTTTGTTGTGAGGAGCTGGCCTAAGAAATCTTGGAGTTACTACTCACTCCTCAATCCATATCGACCATCGCTAGCAATCGCGCTGGGACTGAGGAGTGACAAAAACAAACTGAGAGCTGTAATGATCATAGATCGGGGCCATCACTGCAATGCAGAAGGCCCATATCTACTTTGAACTGGAACTCTTTGGTGGAGCAATCTAAGATGCAGCAGGCTGTCGAGGCCACTTCTGTTGGGGACAAAGCCCTGAAGAAAGAAAATATGTCCCTAGAGGTGATTGTGGCTAGTGTGAAGGGCAATTCAAGGCAGCTGCGACTGAGGCTGAGGCTTTGAAGGAGAAGATCAAGGCCAATGACGCCTAGTTTGAGGCTTTAACATGGAGATACAACTAGGCGAACGAGCAGCTGATGGAGGCTCAACAAGGGAAGAAGAAGCTTGAAGTTGAGCTAAAGCTGTTGGAGGATCAGGCTCACACCTTATGCGGCAAACTTGTGAAGCTGAGGCACCAATTGGCTGCTACCTAGCCGGAGGTCTGTAAGTTAGAGGCAGAAGTTGATGAAGCGGTAACAAAAGTAGCAGAGGCCGGTGCCAAAGCAGTGGATATTTTTGAGCCAGCTTCTACTTCACCCTTTAGCTGAGTACTTTCGAGGCGCTACGGTCAAGGAGGTGATGAAGCTAATCCAGACAAAATACCCAGAGTTGAATTTGGAGTTCTTTTCAGAGCTCAAGGTGGGAAATTGGGATGCCGAGTCTGATTTTATTGGCTTCAATTCTTTGGAGGCCACCGAGGAGTTAGTCTCAAGAGGGCCACCGACCTATTAGTTCACCTAATTTTTGTTTATTTGCAAGAATTATTAATAGGGCTCAGATTAATACTATCCAACTCCACAAAGATAACATCAAGTTAAAGGACAAAGTAAGAAGGACCAATTTTACCAAAAAAAATTAAGAGAAGAAAGGAGATGCAATTTTCACAAAAAAAATATCAAGGTTGGCTGAAGCTTTTGGTTTGGCTGTTTTGTTGATTTCCGTGCGTGTAATGATGGTATTTTTTCTGCCCAAACCAACTAATATATATAAGTGTAATATATATTATTTATGGTATGAAATATATATGTATGTATGGTAATAATATAATAATTCATATTAAATTATACCCCCCTAATATATATTCTTTAAACTTAGCCGTCCCACTTTAAATCGGGTTAAACACATTGGGTCACTGAGCAACGTCTCAAATGTACATTAAAATCTCCAAGTGACCCACACACGTCCTTCATTAATTTGGTCTGACACACTTGTAGAGTGGACTATACAATTATCATTCAATCCTAGGCTCAAAGCCTATAGAGATATAACATGTTTATTAATCATTACTGCCTTGGGTTTATTTGAGATCACAAAAATCCCAACAAACCTCCACCTTGATCCAAATATACCTGCAAACCCAAAAAGTAAAAATAGCTTAGTAGTTGCTTAAAAAATGATTCCAAACAAATTGAAACTTTATATACTTTTACTGAAGTTTAGAAGTGTCAGCCAACTTCTAAACTTTACCATTGTGAGCACCTTAGTGCCCATATTTGCAAGGTTATAAACCTTCAAATACCTAAGCAACAACATTAAAGCTTCTCAATATTTGGGACCGGGATCAAACATGTACTTGCTTAAAACATTAACAGTAAAGGCCAAGACTAGCCTAGTGCAAACTATCAAGTACATAATGGAGCCAATAACATTTGAGTAGGAGTTTTTACTTATAAACTCCTTTTTCTTATCCTGTTCCTCAGACAAGATAAATTGGTTACCAAGAGGCACAGAAGTGGGTTTGCAATTAATAATGCCAAATTTATTCAAAAATTTAAGCACATAAGGAGTTTGATACACAAATAAGCATAAATTTGACCTATCTCTATCAACCTTCATACCAAGGAACCTTCTAGAATGTCCTAGGTATTTCATGTCAAATTCTTTATTTAACTCAACACTTATCTTGTTTACCACTTTCATGTTAGGTCCATCCAATAATATGTCATCCACATAAAGTAACAAATACACACAATCATCATTTGTGTTGTGGTGCAGGTAATACAAGCAAATATCAAACTCATTCCTCTCGTAACCAATATAAAAAACATGTGAATCAAACATTCTATACCACTGACCCTTGGCTACTAGCCTAGCCTCGTATCTCACAGGCTCACTTTCAGTGGTTTCCTCTTTTACCTTATAAACCCATTTGCATCTCACTATGGATTTATCCTTAGGTTTATGAATTAAATCCCAAGTTTGATTCCTAACAAGAGAACTCATCTCTCCTCTCATGGTACTAAACCATTTTATGGACTTCTCACTTTTTATAGCCTCCACAAAGGTATTTGACTCCTTATCAACTAGTTCCTAATAACTAGCATAGGCTATAATGAAGTCGGATAGTCTTTGGGGTTCCCTACATGGTCTCCTCTCTCTATCTCTGGCCAATTGATAATTAGCCAAAAGATTTTGGTCAACGGGATTTTCCTATATCACATCCTCACTACCTTCTGCATCTATGTTCTGCTGATTTTGATGTGTGTTACTCTCCACCTCACTAAGGGTGATGGGGATGTGTGTACTCACTTTATCCACCTTAACTAATGACTCTTCCCTAATGGTTTCTTGTTGTTTTTTACTTTATAAACAAGGCATATATGACACATTAAAAATGACATCCTGACTAATGATGATTTTTACACACTTTTGGCTCCTATCCTACAACATATACCCTTTATCACCATCTGGGTATACTAAGAAAACACATTTTCTAGTCTTGGGGATCTATTTTTTCCTCACTCTGATGAAAGAAAGTAGCACAGCCAAAAATTTTAAGTATGGAATAATCAGTACATTTACCATACAATTTTTCATACGGTGTAACACTATTTAAAACAATAGAAGGAGTCATATTAATCAAATAGCAAGCAGTCATAACAGCTTCTCCCCAAAACGATTTAGGCATACCAGAATTCAACATCATATATCTAACCTTATCAAACAAAGTACGATTCATCCTTTCAGCAACCCCATTCTGTTGGGGAGTGTAAGACACAATTTTATATCTAGTAATGCCACACTCATAACACAAATTATCAAAGTCAGCATTGCAGAATTCAAGACCATTATCATTACACAAATATTTTATCTTTTTACCTGGCTGATTCTCCACTTGTACTTTCCAATTTTTAAATTTAATGAAAGTTTCACTTTATCTTTCAATAGATAAACCCACACACGTCTGGATAAATCATTCAACAATAGACAAAAAAATATTTGTTACCACCAAAAGTGGGATTGCTCCCGGGACCCTACAAATCAGTATGAATGTATTCTAATACTCTACTTGTCTTGTGTGTACTAGATGAAAATGATATCCTACGATATTTTCCAAGAACACAATGATCACAAAATGGGGTGTCAGACACCTGATCCTTACCAAACACACCCTTGTCGTTAAGGAACTTAAGTCCCTTAACACTAATGTGAGCTAACTTATTGTGCCACATTTGTGTGTGATCAGTGTCATTGGAAGAGATAGTGGAATTTAGACCACTCATCACTTCAACATGTGTAACATATATGCCATTTCTCCTAGTAGCTTTAAAAGCTCTAAGTGCACCTGATAAGTACAATTTTGTATTTATCTGAGCTCACAAAAAGGGATGGTTATGAGTACTATTATTTGTTTTCAGTTTAATTGCATGTTATTTTTTTTTATTATTTTAGAAAATAATCAAAATCAAGTGTCAAGCTGATGAAAAGACGAAAAGAGAGCAAACAGAAGAAAAGAGGACTTAATTGCAAAGATAAAGAAACTTGAAGGACTTGGCATGCAAATATTAAAGGAAGAAAATCAAGAATGCGTCCAAGATAACCATGCGATCGCATGGTTATACTTTGTCATGATCGTAAGGTCCCAAGATATTCAACAGAACGTTAATTGATCAAACCATGCGATCGGAAGGTTCAGAACCATGCGATTGCAAGGACATAACGAGCAGCAGTTTGGCAGTTTCCTGATGGAAATAAAATTCTACCAGATCTAAGACAATACAACTACCTAATTCACGTCTTGGAGTTTGGAGAGTAGTATAAAAGGCAGATAATAGCCAGAACAAAGGTGGAGACGAATTTTGAGAACAAGATACTAGAAGAGAATCAAGGCACATGATTGAAGATTCTTCAGCCAGAGTCACGGATTTTATTTATTCTTTCTTCTTTTTCTTTCGTCGGAACAAGATTAATACAATTCTTGTATTATTTTACATAATCATGTCCGGCTAATTTACTCTTTCTAGGATGAACGATGAAACTTCATGTTTAATTAATTAGAAGTTTTTCTGTTTTAGTAATTAATTGCTTTTGTGTTGATTATTCTTTATTCATTATTTCTATTATTTTAATGCCTGATCACCATTAGAATATATTGTGGTTTATATTGAAGTCGAAAGATTCAATATAAATTAAGCACGTGGTATTGAATAACATAGGGTCCAATAATCGATAGAGATTACTATTATGATTTATAAAATCCATTTAGGTGTTCTTGAGATTTTAATGCATATGTTTATGTTCGAAGCTTAATTAGAGATAATTAGGTTCGCATATCGTATAGAATTAATTGACCATCGAGAGAGGCTTTTGATTATTTTAGGATCATCAATTTTCAATTCAATGTAATTATAAGCTAAAGCGATTAAACGGACAATTGATTAAAGAACATGTAGGTGGATTCGCAAATCCTAGTGTTGGTATAATTTGAATTCGTTCTCATAAATTTAATTTAATTGTTTGATAATTTAGATTTAATTAAAATAGTTTTAGAATCACAAAAGTTTTAGAATCACAAAACAAAACAAATCTGTGTTTTTCATATTGTTAGAATTTGAATTATAAATTAATAGGTTAAATTAATATCTAGTCCTTATAGGTTTGACACTATTCACATCACTTTATTACTTGTAACGATCCGTCCACTTGCGGGATTGAAATCGTACAACAAGTTTTTAGCGCCGTTGCAGGGGACTAGTTTTATTAATTACTACATTAATTGATAATTTAATTTTAACAATTTTTTTTAGTATTATTTATTTTTCTTTTATTTTTATTTTCAATTCTTCGTGATACTGCTGAATTTTATCTATTTTCTAAATTTTCAGGTGTTAAGTGTGTATGCCCCGTACAAAAAATCTTGATCTATTTGATTTAGACCCAGAAATTGAACGGAGCTTTCATCAACGACAACGTGAAAAATGAGAAAAGAAAAGACAGCAAAAAGACACAATGGCAGACCACCGAGTACATGATCAATTACCTGCAAATGTGATAAATAATCAAGCACCAATAGCTCGACCAGTTGAAGTTAGTGAATGAGATATTCTCATGGGTGAGTATATGATGCCATCGATTGTTGAGAATCAGTCCAGCATAGTCTATCCGCCTTATAGACACGATAACTTCCAGTTGAGGCCAAATGTGATGAATTTGTTCTCGAACAATCTGTCATTCTATGGGATGATAGATGAAAATCCTCACTACCATATTTCTCGCTTCGATGAATACTGTAGAAATTTCAAATACCACGGTGTTAATGAAAAAGCACTGAAGATGAGGCTCTTCCCACATACATTAAAAGATAAAGCTAGAGAATTGTTATATTCTCTACCGCCTGGGAGCATCACTACTTGGGCAGATCTGATCCAAAAATTTACACTGAAATATTTTCCTCCATCTAGAGTAAACAGACTGAAGTATGAAATTTCCAATTTCCAACAATCTGAGTTGAAAAATTTTCACAAGGCATGGGAAAGATTCAAGCAACTGCTTAGAAAGTGTCTAAGTTATGGTTTCCCTTTAGCAGCTCAGAATCATTATTTCTACTATGGACTAACTCCAACCAATCGTTCTTCAGTAGATTCTGCAGCAAGTGGCTCTATCTAAAATAGATCCGCAAGTGACCTTTACGATCTATATGAAACCATGAGTGAACAGTTCATTATGTGGCCAGAGAGAGAATTACAGAAGAAAGCAACAGTGATACATGAAATAGACACCAATTCGCTTTTACTGACAAAAATTGATGCATTGGTAAAACAGATAGAAGCACTAAAATATTCTCATTCGGCCAATATGGTTCAGATGTCTCCACCAATCTGTGTAACTTGCGGGGGCAAACCATCAATCACCAGATTGCCCTTTAACCAAAGTTGATATGCCATCACCTGAACAAGCTGGATATGCTCAGAACTTTCAGTGACAGCAAAATAATCCATACTCACAGACCTACAATCCTGGATGAAGAAATCATCCAAACTTCTCCTATGGCAACACTCAAAATATTCAAAATCTGCCAAATCAGGGAAGACCCCAAGAAAGAGAATGAGGATTAGAAGAGACAGTCGCTAAATTGTTAGAACGAATGGAGATGGGTTTCAAGGAAGTGCAGAAAAGACATGATGACACAATAAAGAATATAGAGAATCAGATTGGGCAGTTGGTCAAACTATTGATCAAGAGACAACCAGGCACATGGCCAAGTAATACCGATGTCAATCCAAAAGAGCAAGTCAATGTAATCACCACGAGAAGCAGAGCTGAGTTGCCAGAGATTTATGTGACTAGACCAGGTGTAAAAAAGGAAACTGTGTCCAGCAAAGAGAGAGAAAACAAATTAGATGCAGAAGTTGCACAAGAAAAATGAGACTCTTCACCAGATTATATTCCACCACCGGCTTACGTCCCTCTAATTCTATTTCCTCAAAGGCTGCGAAAATATAAGCTAGACCAGCAATTCAAGAAATTCTTGGATGTATTCAAAAAGCTTCACATCAACATACCTTTCGCCGATGCCTTAGCTCAAATGCCTAGCTATACCAAATTCATGAAGGAAATCATGTCAAATAAGTGAAAGTTAGAGAAACATGAAATTGTGATGCTAACTGAAGAATGCAATGCCATATTGCAAAACAAGCTACCACCAAAACTCAAAGATCCAGAGAGTTTTACAATTTCTTGCACTATTGGTAGTTTATTTTTCGATAAAGCTCTATGTGATTTGGGTGCTAGTGTGAATTTAATGCCTTACTCTATTTTTAAGCAGCTCGGTTTGGGAGAAGTAAAGCCAACAACAGTATCGTTACAGCTTGCAGACAGATCAATAAAAGACCCAAGGGAGATCTTTGAAGATATATTGGTGAAAGTGGGCAAGTTCATATTCTCTGTTGATTTTATTATTCTGGATATGTACGAAGACAGAGATATAGCCCTCATTTTGGGTCGACCTTTCTTGGCTACTGGTCGAACAGTAATTGATGTTCAAAAATGAGAACTTATGCTGAAAGTGAATGATGAACACATTACGTTCAATGTGTTCAAAACAATTAAATTTCCAAGCTCTCCAGATTCTTGTTTTGAGATTAATGCCATTGACCAGGAGAGAACCAACATTTTCATATTGAAAAACCAGTCAGACCAAAAGAAACACATACCAATCAATAAACCAAAGAGCGAAGAAAAATTGTCCAATGAGAAAAGTGAAATTTTCTTAGTTGAGTTAGAGCAGGGCTGCAAAACAAAATCATATCAATATGATAAGGGAAAAATCAAGCTCTGGAAGGTAAACAAAAATTGGAGCGAAGTCGATCAAAGCAAGAAAAGCAAGTCTTCTAAGGATCTATTCAAAGTGTCTTGAGTGATCATCATGACAAAGTCAAGCTAATGACTTTAAAGAAGCGCTTAATGGGAGACAACCCATCTTTCTACCCTTTTATTTATATTTTGTACTTATTTTAGTCTTAGAATTTCAATTAACATTTTGCACGTTTTAGGCTTTTAGGATTTTTAAAGTAGGCTTTCAATTCTTAGGTTATGAGGCTATGATCATCGTCATTCTCCTATTTTTAAAAAAAAATCAAAAAATCGAGTTCAGCAATTTTGTACCATGTGATCGCATAGTATAACCCTCTGCGATCGCATGGCCTGTTCTGCCCATATTTTCATGTACTTGCGATCGCAAGGACAACCAAAAAAAAAATCATTTTTAAAAAAAAAATTTAATTTCTTTTTCTTTTAGGTTATAACCTACAGGCTAGCTGGATGACATTCAAGCAGAGATTTGTCGACCAACCTATACAAAATTCAGTTGATCATACCACACCTTTTCTTTCAGCATCATCTTATCTACCTCTAGGAAGTCTCTGACCTTTATATTTCTTTTGAATTCTTACATTGGGGACAATGTATATTTCAAGTTTGGGGTTAGTGGAAAAATGTTTGATCTGATGATGATACTTTATATTGATGTTAATATTATTTTCCGTTTTAGTAAAAAAAAAATTATTATTATTGATTGTTTGCATGTTTATGTGATATGAATAGCTGTGCTGGCTAGTATGAAATTTTTCTTAAATTTAACTTTAAATCATGACTTGTGGATAGATTATTACTTTGTTTAAATGTGGAGCTACTTAAACATGTTTGATATCGTGTTGTGTCGGCCAGTTAAGATGATTTTTAGCTATGTTGGTGTACTTAAGTTGAAAACAATAGGATGCCATTTTTGAACCTATAAATCATTTGTATCTCAACCAAGTAACTAATAGAGTTAGTAATTGTGGTAGTTAAACTGTGATAGGGGTTATTTAGATTATGATTGATTCCATGTATGTTAAAAAATTGTGTGAAGCACTTTAGACCAATTAGAGGAAACTAAGTAATGATCGAATATTAGGAATCTAGTCCCCTAGCATGAACCTATTGCACACAAAGAACAAGGCTATTATTATTATATAACTCCTTTCATAGCCTTTTTGACTCGAGTGATAAAGTCATTGACCTAAAGCTCGTTACATGGGTCATTTAGAAAGCTTAATGGATTGAGTTTCGCACACTATTAATATCTTATAACTCATTTCGTAGCTTTTTTGACCTTTTTGACTTGAGTGAAAGGCCCGTAGGGGTTTCTCAAAATCCGATGCCCTAAAGTTCAAAAGACTTGGGAGTCATCGACCTAAAGCTCGTTACACGAGTCATCTAGAAAGCTTAAAGGATTGAGTTCTACACATAAGATTTTAAAAAAAAAAAAATTTCTGCTAAAGCCGGTGAAACGTTCTTTGCAAAGCAAACATAGAGATTAGATAACTAATGAGTTTGACTTACTTAGTAGAAACTTTCTGGTCAAGAGTGCTTATAAATTAGAGAATCTTCATATACCTAGGTTGTCACGATTACTTATTTTCTCAACCAGCCTCGAGCAAGAAAAGAATAAGTGAACAATAACCTTAGATCCAAAATCTTGGAAATTGAAAGAAAATATCATTTTGGGTAAAAATGTACCTTACGAGAGGGAAATGAAAAGTTGACCAAATGGTTGGGCTATCACCACTATAGAAATTAAGAGGATCAGATTAACTGCTCTCACACACGTCTCAGGTATGGTTTAAGTATAATCACGTTTGCAATAGTAAATGCCTGGATACTTGTCATGAATTATAAGTTATTACAAAATCTGAAGCAAGAACGGAAAGATATTTATATTATGACTATTCTTATTATTTTTATCAGTATGCGTATGATTGTTTTTAGCTAGTTTATTCAAGGACGAATAAAAGTTCAAGTTTGGGGGTATTTGATAAGTACAATTTTGTACTTATCTGAGCTCACAAAAAAGGACGATTATGAGTACTCTTATTTGTTTTCAGTTTAATTGCATGTTGTTTTCTTATTATTTTAGAAAATAATCAAAATCAAGTGTCAAGCTGACGAAAAGATGAAAAGAGAGCAAACAGAAGAAAAGAGGACTTAATTGCAAAGATAAAGAGACTTGAAGGACTTGACATGCAAATATTAAAGGAAGAAAATCAAGAATGCGTCCAAAATAACCATGCGATCGAATGGTTATACTTTGTCGAGATCGCAAGGTCCCAAGATATTCAGCAGAACGTTAATTGATCAAACCATGCGATCACAAGGTTCAGAACCATGCGATCGCAAGAGTGTAATGGGCAGCAGTTTGGCAGTTTTCTGATGGAAATAAAACTCTACCAGATCTAAGACAATACAACTACCTAATTCACGTCTTGGAGTTTGGAGAGTAGTATAAAAGGCAGATAATAGTCAGAACAAAGGTGGGGACGAATTTTGAGAACAAGATACAAGAAGAGAATCAAGGCACGGGATTGAAGATTCTTCAGCCAGAGTCACGGGTTTTATTTATTCTTTATTCTTTTTCTTTCGCTGGAACACGATTAATACAATTCTTGTATTATTTTACATAATTATGTTAGGCTAATTTACTCTTTCTAGGATGAACGATGAAACCTCATGTTTAATTAATTAGAAGTTTTTCTGTTTTAGTAATTAATTGCTTTTGAGTAGATTATTCTTTATTCTTTATTTCTATTATTTTAATGTCTGATCACCATTAGAATATATTTTGGTTTATATTGAAGTCGAGAGATTCAATATAAATTAAGTCGAGAGATTCAATATAAATTAAGCACGTGGTATTGAATAACATAGGGTCCAATAATCGATAGAGATTACTATTATGCTCTATTAAATCCATTTAGGCGTTCTTGAGATTTTAATGCATATGTTTATGTTTGAAGCTTAATTAGAGATAATTAGGTTCGCATATCGTATAGAATTGATTGACCATCGAGAGAAGCTTTTGATTATTTTAAGATCACTGATTTTCAATTCAATGTAATTATAGGCTAAAGCGATTAAACGGATAATTGATTAAAGAACATGTAGGTGGATTCGCAAATCCTAGTGTTGGTATAATTTGAATTCTTTCTCATAAATTTAATTTAATTGTTTGATAATTTAGATTTAATTAAAATAGTTTTAGAATCACAAAACAAAACAAATCTGTATTTTTGATATTGTTAGAATTTGAATTATAAATTAATAGGTTAAATTAATATCTAGTCCTCGTGGGTTCGACACTCTTCACTTCACTTTATTACATGTAACGATCTGTCCACTTGCAGGATTGAAATTGCACAATAGCACTCTTACACATTCTAATCATGCCATCACCAAGCCTATCCATGAAACCTGTATTCTCTAACTCCCTTATAGAAATCAAATTCCTACCCATATACGGAACATATCTGACTTCTCTTAATGTATGTACAAAGCCATTGTCAAGTTTAATAGTTACATTACCAACACCAGTAATTCTATATGCAACTCCACCCTATGCAACTACATGTCCATGATCAGACTCATGCAAATGATCAAACCAAAATTTATTAGAAGTGACATGAAAAGATGCACCGGAATCAAGAATCCACTCATGTATATGAGAGTTCATAGACAGGTTAATCTCACCAGGCTCAGAATTTAAAAGCATGTAAACCTCACTAGACTCATCACTAGAGGTCACTACATTTGTCTCTTTCTAATCTTCTCCTCTCTGTTTGTTCTTCTCTTTATAGCATTCACTAATGAAATGTCCTATTTTCCCACACCCGTAACATTTCTTTCCCTTTGCCCTCCCATGTGACTTAGAACGACTTCTACCCTTTCTATTGCTACCACTGTTTTGCCCACCTCCACTTCCACTCCCATCTCCCGACTGAGGTCTACCCTTCACAAAATAGACTTCACCATTTCTTCTCTCATTTTTCTCGAACTTCAACTCTCTCTCCTTACTTTTTAAAGAGTCTATGACAATGTCAGGTGTAAGGGCCTCCCTCCCATACTTAATTGCATTCTTGACTTCCTTATATGAATCAAGAATGGCATTTAACAAAATTATAGCTTTGTTAATTTCATGGACCGTTTCACCACAGTTTGTAATATCTTGCACATGCTTATTAATAATATCAAGATTGTCATCCAAATCCCTTGAGGGATCAATTTTGAAGCTGAAAAAATTTTCAAGGCGATAAATTTTATTTGAAGTGGATTAGATTAAATAAAGCTCTTCTAATTTTTTTCCAAAGCTTTTCTGTGGAATCAAAATTTTCAACTTTTCGCAAAATAGGGTCTGATAAATGCAATATGATAGAAGTGTAAGCAAGTTCATTAAAATCATTTTTCTGATCCTCAGTAACATTAGGACCATAAGAATTATCAATAGCTTTTGAAACCTTTTGCTAAACCAAACTACCTTTCATTTTCTGTTGCCAAATAGAAAAATAACCTTTACCAATAAAGACACTCAAGTCAAAACGATGTGCAGACATCTTAACAAATAAGAATACACACCAACAAGTACCTTAAGATAATCACGCAAAAAAATCTAAAGGCCTCAATATACACTGTTTTAGATTCCTATGGTTTCGTGAGATTCACGATCTCAGATCAAGGAAATTGTCAAACGGGTAAAGTCCAGGTGACAATTCTAAGTAATAATGCACAGAAACAAAGTATCGCAAATAATAAGCACCAAACAAAATCTAATACTAGTCACAAAAATGGGCACATAAAATTCCTAGCAATAGGCAATGGTTACCCCACACAGTAACCCCAAAACTTACTGGCCACTCCACATGATGACCTGCTAGTATTGGAATGTAAAAAAGATTAGCCAATTTACCAGAGCGGACCAAATCTAACGGTCCGTATTAAATAGGAGAGATGCGAAACAATTAAAAGAATTCCAACAACCACACAAGCTGGAAAAACCACGAAGGTTTTGCAAACGTCGAATACGTTCACTATCAAACTGCTGTCAAAGCTGTCCGGACCACCAAAATTATAACTGACCACCACAGAAGGTCAGAAATAGGACGAGGATCACAACACCACCAGCCACTCACCGAAAAACCCTCGCACGCGCCCCCACGTGCCATTGGAAGAAATCTGCAGCCGAAGTTCACGCTCCACCACGCGCCGTCTCTGTTGCCCCATGACTGCACGTGCTCCATCGTCAGGAACTGGAATATGGTATCCGTTCACAAAGATGACTTCTGCTTTGGCCGGAAAAGGGACGGACATATTCGAGAAGATTTGTGATTCTTCTTCTTCGTTAATCTGACAACCTAAAATTAATTTTCTTGCACTACGGAATGCCACCGAGGCTCTGATACCAATTGTTGGAAAAAATAGTTTACCGGATCTTTGTTTACTTGCAAGAATTATTAACAAGGCTCAGATTAATACTGTCCAACTCCAAAAAGGTAACACCAAGTTAAAGGACAAACTAGGAAGGACCAATTTCACCAAAGAAAATTAATGGAGGAAAGGGGCTGCAATTTTCTCAAAGAAAATATCAAGGTTGGTTGAAGCTTTTGGTTTGGCTGCTCTGCTGATTTTCGTGCGTGTAATGGTGGTATTCTTTCTGCCCAAACCAACTAATATATATATAAGTGTAATATATATTATATATGGTATGAAATATATATGTATATATGGTAATAATATAATAACCCTAAACCTAGCCGTCCCACTTTAAACCAGGTCAAACACACTGGGTTACTGAGCAACGACCTAAAGGTATATTAACACCTCCAAGTTACCCACACACGTCCTTCATTAATTTGGGCTGACACACTTGTGGAGTAGACTATGCAATTATCATTAAATCCTGGGCTCAAAGCCTATGAAGATACAACGGGTCTATTAATCATCACTGCCCTGGGTTTATTTGAGATCACAAAAATCCCAACACGGTGCAACAGTCACATTGGCTTCTCAATTGCCTCCTTCAGCCTCTCTAGCACCTGTTGATTGTCTGACTCTGGTCGAGCCTTGTTGACCTTGTTCTCCATTTCCTCATTTTTTGTTGTTGTCCCTTCTTGAGCCAATCCTAATAAGGCGGCTGGGACTTGCATTTTTTTTTTGTCATTTCTTTATTCTATACATATACTCAATCCATTAATGAGATGAAGATTATATCCCAATTATGTTACTTTAAACTTATTGCTTCATCTTGTATAGTCGTTTTACCTCTCACTGCCACTTAATTGTTTGATAATTGCGGAACTAACATAACCCTCAACAAGTAAATTAATGACAAAAACACTTAAAAACTGAATGTAGGATTTTGGTAACTACGGTTGTTCAACAAGGAAAATATAACATTATTATTTGAGAGGCAACACCAATAATTAGTGCTGGTCACTGAGATAAAAATACATCTATTGATAATATTTTCTCAAAAGATCAGATTTCCAGGAGTGAGACTACTTATTACCTTCCATGTCTTCAATTCTATAAGTTTTGGGTTGGACTTCAGAAGCTATTTTGTAAGGGCTTTTCCAATTGGTCTAAAAGGCTTTAGAACTGGCTCATCTTAGCACTGGAATGACCTTTCTAAAAACCAGATTATTGACACATAATGGACTTTTCATAACTTTGGAGTCGTAGTACTTAGCCATTTTCTCTAATAAATTGTAAGCTTTGTTTGTGAATGGTCTCTAGCCTCGTCCATGATGTCAAGCCCTCTTTGCCTCGACTCATCATTGGGTGTTTCATTGTAGTGAATTTTTTGAGACGAAGAGAGTCCACCTTCGACTGATGCCATGGCCTCGGTGCTATAGGTTATAGAGAAATGTGTTTCACCTGTGGCTATTCGATAACCTCACAAGACATTGTGAAGCTTGTCTACCCAGGCTCTTTTCAAGGCGTCAAACTTCTTTTTCAAAGCATATTTGATTGTTGTGTTGACCGTCTTAGCCTAACCATTGGCTTGAGGGTGATAGGGGATATAGAACTCTTTACAAATTCTAAGAACATCACAAAGCATTTGCAACTTTCTGTTATCAAGTTGTTTGCCATTATCTGAAACCAAAGAATGTGGATCACCAAACCTGCAAACTATATTCTTCTAGAAGAAATTTTTTGTGTTGGCTTACGCTATCTTGGTCATTGGTTCAACCTCTACCTAATTTGTGAAGTAATCAATGGCAACCACCAAGGCTCTGGCTCGCCCTTTGGGCTAAGGGAGGTCGATCACCTACGAAAGGCCAATGACTACTTATAGTTGTTAACTCATGTGGGTGAAAGCGAGGTATATTGGTGAATCTATGGCACTTGTCAGATTGCCTAGCATAATCCAAAGAATATTTCTTCAAGGTTGGCCAATAATATCTCTGCCTTAAGATCTTCTGGGTCATTGACAGACCACCTTCATAATTGTTGTAGATACTTATATAGATTTTACACATGATGTACTCGACTTCATCTCGCCCAACACAATGTAGTACGGGATAGAAAAACCTCTTTTGTACATGACCCATCTTTCAAATCAAATCGAGTGGCACTCAGCTTCAACTTTTTAGCCTAAGTCTTGTCATATAGAAGCTCCTGACTAGTCAAGTAATCAGATAGGTCTTTCATCCACTTAGGTTGCTAACTGATGGAATTTATCTTTTTCTTCACCAAAAGATTTTTCTAAGTACTCAACTCGAATTAATTCAATAATTATGAGTCTTTTTCTGCTTACCAATTTAGACAGAGCGTTTGCATTATTGTTTTCTACATGAGGCATTTGGAGGAATTCAAATTTATCAAAATTAGGCAATAAGTTCATAACCTGCTCCAGATAAGCAACCATGGACTTGTCCCTGGCTGTAAAGTTTTCATTAGCTTGACTCACCACAAGTTGGGAGTCGCTACTGACTTGGATTTACGTTGTCCTCAATTTCATTGTAAGTCTGAGACCTACTAGCAATGCACCGTACTCTTTCACATTATTAGAAGATTTGAAATCGAACATCAGGACACCTTTAAGATGATGTCACTCTGGACTTATTAGAAGAATCTCCACTCCTAAATTGGTCTCTCCAGACGATCTATCTATTAATAGAACCCATAACTTCAGCTCGAACAATTCAGATGGTCCGAGCACCTCCACATCCATAAGCATTGCAAGCTCCTTAGTGAATTTTTCTAGGAAATCAGCAAAGGCATGGGTCAGAATTGGACATCAAATTGACTCAGTTCTATCATCCATTTCAACAGCCGGCCCGAAGCATCAAGTTTTTGCAAAACCTACCTCAAGGGATAGTTGGTCAGTACTTTTATGACATGGGCCTAGAAGTATGGTCTCAGCTTTTTGAAGCAGTAATAAGTGCAACAGCCAACTTCTCCATGTTTAGATACCTCATCTCAACTTCTTGGAGGGCCTGTCTTACATAATAAATTATAAATTATTGTGCTCTCTCAACCCATACTAAGACGGCATTTGTGGCTCCTACTTAGACGACCATATATATTTGCAAAGACTCTTCTTGAACTGGTTTGGACAATAAAAGAAGCCTGATTGAGGTGCTCATTCAATACTCTAAAAGCCTATTCGTACTCTAAAGTCCATTCAAATTTCATTTATCCTTTAATCATTTTGAAGAAAGAAAGGCATTTATCAGTTGACTTAGAAACAAAGGGACTTAAAGCTGCAATCTTTCCAATGAGGCTTTGTAACTCTTTTGGCTTTTGAGGGGATTTCATTTCATGTAAGGCTCCGATTTTCTTAGGATTAGCCTATATTTTCCTCTGTAACATTTCAATGGACTGAGCTTCATCTGTTAGTGTCAGAGAATGTTGAAGATGTCTTCCAAGTGGGCCATGTACTCATTTTCCTTCTAACTCTATACCAGCATATCATCCACATATACCTCCATGGTTTTTCCAATCTGATCATCAAACATTTGGTTTACCAACCTTCGGTATATGGCCCCGACATTCTTCAATCTGAAGAAAATCATTGTGTAGAAATATAAGCTACAGTAATTGATAAACAAAGTATGCCCCTCGTCTTGCCTATAAAATGGAGATTTGGTTATAACTTGAATAGACATTTATAAAGGTCGACAAGGCATGCCTGACCGTCATATTGACAAGATGATCAATACGAGGTAAGAAGAAGCTGTCCTTAGGACAAGCCATGTTCAAGGATCGGATTAGCGACTCAATTGGGTAATGTGCCTCTTGAATAAAACCATTGGAAGGCAGCGTATCGTTTTGGTTTCAATGGTCTTCTTTTCTACTTTTGGGATGAAATTTTGTATCAATCTTTAAGGCGTGGCACACTACTTGTGGATTGATCCCAATCACATATTCATGCCTCCATGCAAAGACATCTAAATTTTTTTTCAAAAAATATTCCAGTTTCTGACTTATTTCATCAGACATGGTATTTCTAACCCAAAGTACTTTGGTGCCATTATGGCCAACGAGAAAGCTTTTCAGTTCATCCATTGGAGAGGCTTGAGATTCAGACTCTGTGATACTTGGATTAATATTGTCATCTATAGCCATTTTCTCAATGGTTTCCCATCATACTAACGTTTGTGGTCGGTGCCTCTTCTATCTTTTCATCTGTCATGAGACCCATCTCTGTATCTACAACCAAAGTGAAGTTGACCTCGACTTGAGAGGGGGAAGGGGGTGTGGACTTTGTGAAGGCGTTCAAATAACATTCCCGGGATCCTCTTTGATCCCATATAATAGTTTCTACCCTAGCCTCGATAGAGAATTTCATGGCGAGAGGATGGATTGAGATTGCACCTTCAACTTTTTCAGCACGGGCCTCCAAAGGACTGCATTGTATGTCGACCCGAAGTCGACTAAAAGAAATTCTTGAAACTCTTGGGCAGACTTGTGAGCATCTCCCAAAGTAACAGATAAGGTAATCTTACTCCTTGGGATGATGTATTCACCACTGAATTTATACAAAGGGGTATGAGATATGGTCAGCAGGTGGTCTACCTCCATTTGATCAAAGGTCGACCTGAAGATACTATTGACCGAACTTCCATTGTTAACCATTATCCTCCCCATCTCGTTCTCCTCTACCTCAACTCTTATTACAAGTGCATCGCAATGAGGATAATAAACTCCGTCTCCATTTTCTTTTATGAAGCAAATGCACTCAGACGTGGCTTTTCTCTTCTTTGCCTAGTCATTCTCAACCAAGTAGCTTGTTATTGGGGGTTCTCTCGCCTCCTTAGCATAGTTCTATTAAGTATTTATCACCTAATTCCCAATATAAAAGCCTCTGGTGATGGTCTTAATCTCTCGAATTGAATATGACCATCTCGATTATTCCAGTTCTACCTTTGGTCTCCTGTTTGGGGGGTTGGGTTCCTCTGTGGGGGATGATGCCTTGGATACATTGGTCGCTCCTTTTGTGCATCGGGTTATTTTCTCCCTTGGCCTTATTATCTGGTAGGGGACGATCTTTCTCTTTCGACAATAAACTCATCTATATCGGCTATCATGTTAGGCCATTAAGTGGTATCGTGGTCGTACATATGCTAGTACCTGCAATAGCTAGTTTGGGATGAGACTTTTCTGTCTTTAAAATATTAATATTAACTAGAGCCTCTAGCTTTGTGTCTTTTTCCAGTGCTCACACTGTTCATCTCGACATTTTGATAATTATATCTCGGTCAAGGGGTCTCGACACTATTTGATTGGGAATTAGGACATTTCTTTTATCACTAGGATGGCCTTACCTTCGCTAGCCCTCCTAAGGTCAGTTCATCTCCTGATCTTGGATTTCTTCCTTGATCAAGTCAACTAATTCATCATACGAGGCAGCTTTCCAGTTGTGGACGTCTCTCCAAAAGGTGGTCGTTTGGTCCAAGCCTGCCTTCAACGCCTGAAAGGCTGTATCCTGTGAAATACTTTCCACATCAACCATTTTCTAGGTAAAACTTGCTTCATGTCATGTATTCTTTCTGCCGAAGCAAATCCTGGAGTTCCAATAGTAAACATGTGGACAAACTGATTCTTTAAATTAGGCCACCTACCTATGCTACTGGGTACAAGCTTGTTGTACCATTTCTTGGCTTATTTCGAAAGTATTTTATGGAAGCCTCGACAATTCAAGGCTGGACTTGCTCCCCTAAATTTCATGCGGGTGTTGTATTTTCAAATATGATTCCCAGAATTGGCCTTTTCATTGTATTTTTGCATTTTGGGCATGGATAACCTGCTCTTTCTTTCCATGCGAAGCTATCTGTTTCTTGGGTGAAGCGATCTATTTCCTAGGCAAAAGTGGTGAAATATATATGCAATACTTATACAAAACAACACTAAATCACCCAAAAAACACAAAAAAGAAAATTTGAAGAAAATATTGAGAAAAATTTACAAATTTCAATAATACGAAAACACATAATATAACGTATATTTACACCAAAACCATATTAAACCACCAAAAATCAGCAATCTTACATACTTTCAGTTACATATTGAATAAAGAAACAGATATTTTGAAAAATAAGGATCTCAGGAGGTTGTTGACGGTGACGACCTGCGCCAAAGCAAATAACATGCTTGAGTTTAGACTAGTTGGAATGGATATTAGATTTCGGATTCAGGTGAATTAAGAAAACCCTAGAAACAAATTAAAGCATGGACCAATGATAACACAACAAAACAGTGGATGAAAGCTTCGATTCAGATAGAGATGGAAAATGGGCTGAGCCACCCGTGGGCCTGGTGGGTCGACCTGTAAAAGCTTGGCCCATTATGGGTCCGGACTCCTCAAAGCCTAAGCCTATGCCGAGCTGGGGTTTACTTTTAAGAGACGAGCTGGCTCGACCCTTGAAATTGGCAGGCCGACTTGTTGAACTAACTCATTGGTTGGTCCACGCTCGTACATGGGCTAGTAGACCAGGCATGCGAGCTTTCCATGAGCCGACCCGTGGCTTGTGGGAAAACGGTCATAATATGCCCGTTTGGGGTTTTCTACTGTTACAGCCCCAACAATCAAAAAGTGACTGTTTTGGTCCATAAAATTTATTTATTGATTTATTTTGTTTCAACAATTATTTTTTTCTATAAATATCCCCCCTACTTCCAAATTCGTCGCAAATTTACAACTCTTTTCCGAAAATATTATATTATCAATATTTGCTCTTTTATTGTTCAATTTACAGTTGAATTTGCTTATTTTAGTGATTTCTTCTATTCAATTTCTACATTTATAGTTTTCTACAATTCCACATTCTTAATTTCTATTTTCTACATAGATCATTACACACAAGGACGTGCCGAGCACCAAATTGATGATAATTTTAATGGGTTTAATGATATTTCAATTCTTGAATTTAGTGATGATTATAGGATTGGGAACACTAATCCCATTGTCGATTTGGAGGATATCAATTAAGAGTTAGAAATGACCAACACTAATACAACAACTGGGTTGAGAAGTAAACAAAAAGCCGTAAAACAAAAGACTTGGTGTTGGGATCATTTTAAATTAGTGCAGACCGGTACAAGATGGACAACAAATCTTCAAGGCATTGTGTAAATATTATAAACATAAATTTGCATAGAAAAATGGTGGTGGCATGAGCCATGTAAACCAACATTATCCAAAATGTATGCAATAACACAGGGAGTTTATACCAATCAAGCTTAACTTTAGTTCGGATCTCCCGGTGGATCTTCTAGTTTTAGTTCAAATCTTAACAATTGTGTGTATTCAGAAGATAACATGCACTAAGAAGGTATGACTCAGTTGGTGGAAAGTTGAGAGTTCCCGCTTAGGATAGTAGAAAGTCCTCACTTTATCAAGTTCGTACAAAGTTATATTCAACCAAGGTACGTACCCTTTACTAAAAACACTATTCGTGCTGATACTATTGCTATATATAATAAAAAGAAAGAAAACATAATTCTTAATTTAAGTAAATATTTCGATCTTGTATCATTTACTTCGGATTTTTGGTCCGATAAAAATCATAAAGGATATATTGTTACCACTTTACATTATATTTGATAAACAAGAGATTATGCATAAAAGAATAATTATTTTTAAAGTAATTGACTACGCTAATAATAGAATACCAATTTTTACTTATTTAATGAATATTATTAGATAATTTAACTGCAAATTCTAAATTTGCAGTTTCACATTTGACAATGCTACGCATAATAATATAGTAATAGAATGATTAACGTGATAATTGAATCCGAATTTTGGTGGCATTTTATTTCATGTTTGTTGTGTATGCACATTTTTAATTTAATTATCCAAGATAGTTTAAAATTTTTAAGCTCACAATTAGAAAAAATTAGGTATGCCTAAATTACATTATTGTCATACATTCTCAAAAACAAGTCTTTGATGAATTATGTATAGAAAATTCTCTTCCAACAAAATATTTATGTACATACATAGGCAATAGATAGAACTCTACTTATTTAATTTTTCAATCATCTGAAGGTTATGAAAATTGTATAACTGTCTATTATTATAACTGACACTCACACGATCCAGATTATGATTTGCAAACATATGATTGAGAAATCGCATTCCACGTGAGAAAATTTTTAAAAGTTTTTTTTTTGACATCACAAACGTATGTACTGGCGTATATTATCCATTAGTTTTAAATTAGTTTTATTTTATTTCCAATAATTTTAATAAGTATAAGAAATTTATAATTTATTAGCAATGGAAACGAAGTTTAGAAAATATTAAGAAAAATTACCTATGTTGTTTCCGTTAGCGTCAATTATGGACGTTAGAGTAAATTTGGAAGGTACAAAACATACTGTGTAAGCAATTTCTAATAAGTTGAGTTACGAGAATCTAATAACCTACGGTAATCTTAAAAAAATATTATGTGAAATGTACGACTTTAGTGCAGCAGAAACTGGTAGGAATGTTAGAGACCTCATCTACCAAGCCTTTCTTCGTCATCAAATGATGATAATAATTATTGGAGTTTCCTTAGTTTCGAGGAGAACTCAACAACCTAGTTCTTCTTCTTCATTTTCACGTGCTACGAGTGTAGAAATAAGTAGTAGAAACGTACCTTTAGAATTAGCTAGATATTTTGATTATGACATGCTTAATACATTAGATAAAGAAAAGAAATAATTTTGATATACTTAGGTGGTGGAGACAAAATGAGCGTCAGTATCCAATTGTTTCTATTATAGCACGCGATCTACTAACATCTCTGCTATCAACTGTAGCATTAGAGTCTAATTTTAGCACAAGTAGCATGGTTCTGAATGATTTGAGGTTAATTCTTAAACTAGACATATTAAAAAGTTTAATGTGTCTAAAAGATTGAGAGGATGAAGAACTTCGGATCCAATATAAAGTAAACTTCACATTAGCTGAAAAACTTCAAGAGCTAGCTACAAAAAATGTAAGTATAGTTTGTTTAAATTTATTTATTACTTTTAAATTTTAAATTTTAAGTTTTATCAAAAAATATATATACGTAACAACTTCGTCATGTACAATTTTAACTCTGCATATATATACACGATCCAAGCCCGTGGACTGGCTCTTGAGGCCAACTAACCATGCGCTCGATTTTTTGGGACAAGCCAAGCTTGGGCTCGACTCGTCCTTGTAAGGGCCGAGATTGGTCCGTTCCTTGGGCCGAGGTTGGCCTTTCTTGGTATGGACGTTCGGCCCATTTCCATATCTAGATTCACACCTCAATCACTAAAATCGGGAATAAGGTACAAACTCTTGACGACAATACGATGGAGATGACAATTTTCATATGGGTGAACGGAAGATCAATGCTGATGACAAAGAGTGTCGGGGAGAGAGAGAGAGAGAGAGAGAGAGAGAGAGGATGAAATAAATCGAAGAGAGAGCAAATAGCTCAAGTAAAGCAAGAAACGACACATTTCGCATAAAAAAACTTTGTTTAATAAACGAAAAGAAATATATTCCCGTTGTTTTCGTCTTTAGAGAACAAATAATGAATAGTTCTTATTGTTGGGGAAGTCGACAAATTTCTAATAAATATCGAACATTATATATTATGAACAAAGCAACAGAATAAAGGTTTCTCAATTCTTGAATTAATCAAATATAACAATAATTAAACTAAATAACGCGAGAAATTGACGACACAATATTTAACGTGCTTCGGCAACGTACCTATGTCTACAACTCAACTCTAATTAATCTTTCACTATTTTCAACAATAATAGGTACAACGTTTTTCTCTAGATAACAATAGAGACACACCAAATCATCAAAAACTAAACAATTCTTGGCACCAACAATAAACCATCATCTAAACAAAGATGAAAACCCACAAAGTCTCTCTAATTAATACTAGAGGCATAACCAACATCAAGAGTACAAATCTTGACATACAAACAATTCTAGTCTATGAAAGACAGAATCCCCCAAAAGAACTACTAACCAATTCACAACAATAAGTTCTTGGCAATACTACTCAAAAACAAAAACAAAAATATCTCACCAAATTCTTCACTATTCAGATAACAATTACTCTCCAATAAACCGTTCAATCTTGATCTTAACTAAAGATTTGATCTTTAATGTGTTTTGAACTTTCTACAAAAAATTTACGACGATTTGACCACGGAGTGCTAGGATATCATATCAACGTTTGATCACTGCATGTGCATGTTGTCCAGATTCTGTAAATTTTCTTGTTGCTCTCGAATTTTCTCTCTATTTTGGGTGAGTTGGAATCTCTCTTTCATGCACTTACACATGGATTCTACTGCTCAATGTCTCAATTTATAATCTTAATTAAGGCATCAAATAAAGCCCTAATTTGACTTTCATTCTCCAATTTTCACCCATACAAGGATACCCTATTTTAATCACCGTTGGAATAGGAGTCTTTGATACACCAAATTAATTACCATTAGGCCTCTTTAATTTGGACTAATTTTTTGGGCTTGGGCATTTGATTTATCCCAAGACATGGGACGAATACCCAACAAATCTTCCCATCCACTTTCTGTCGTGGTAGGAGTCATCATCTCCCTCATGGGACGACAAACATCAAAGTTCTCCCTCTTTGACACTCTCCCATCAATCACTAATCCATATTTATTGGGAGAATGACACGTGGAAGGTTGTCCATCTATCATAGACCTTTTTAGATGAATAGTTGTTGAAACTTCTCAGATTGGTAACTACTCATGTTTATCATCCTCTCTCCCAAACTATACATGAATGTCTACATTTGGGTATTTGAAGATCACCTTTTTTTTTTCTTTTTTTATCGTACAACGAGCACATTTTTTTAAATATATAATCTTCATTCAAGAACTAAATTTCTTTTTTACTAACAGTTTGCTTCCCTTTACACTCTCATGAGTTGGCCTATCGTGACTAAAGTCAACTGCCCTCTCATTCTCCACTACATTAACAATGTTTTCGGAAAGATTTGCCTTCAACAAGTATAATGATGAATATTTTCTACCATTGGCCACAACTATAACACCCTTTGTAAGTTTTTACTTACTATCACCAAAAGAGTTGTAATACCACTCATCATTGAGTCTGTCGGTAGAAATCAAATTCAATCACATGTCAGAAACATGCTTTACATATTTGAGAATCGATCTTGTGCCATTTTTGGTTTCCAAGCTTACATCTCCAATACTCAAAATTTTGCCAAGCAACCATTTTTCATCTTTACAACTCCATAGTCATCGGGTGTATAAGACAGGAAGAATTTTTACTGAGATGCAGCATGAAAGGTAACATCACTGCCAATCACCTAAGAAGTCTTATGACAAGCTAAGTTGGCAACATCATCATAGTAGACGATATAGAAATCATCTGCGATGGTAGAAACTCGATCAACATTGACATCCTCAGTTTTCTTCTTTTCTTTACCTTTCTCATTTTTTTGTCTTTCTTTAACTGTTAGCAAAATTTTTTGATGTGCCCCTTTTTACCAAAATGATAACACTCAACATTGGCATACATATTGGACTTGTCTCTGTTCATGTCTCAGCCCTGACTCATCCTCCTATTCTCAACTACCAAAGCATCTGACTGTGAAGAGTACCCATATATCTTTCTCCTTGTCTCTTCATTCAAGATACTACTTTTGGCTAAATCTACTGAGATCACACCATCAAGGGATGAGTTAGACAATGACGTTCGAATTGTTTCTCAAGAATCTGGCAAAGTACCAAGGAGCCACAATCTATGTATCTCATCTTCAAATTTGATACCCATTGCAGCCAGATAATTAATAATACCCTAGAATGCATTGAGATGGTCTGTTAAAGGAGTTACATCCCCATACCTCAAAGCCATCATCTGTTTTATCAAAAACAACTTATAATTTTCGATCTTTCGAGCATACAGTTGCTCGAGCTTAATCCACAAATTGCGTGCATGAGTTTCTTCACTGATATGGTTCAACACATTATCATTCACTCATTACCTAATGTAACCACACTTGTTGATTAATCAAGCTCCACTCATCGATGGTCTTATTAGCAAGTTTTTTTTTCAAAAAATACTTGTTGATAATAGTTCTTCACATAAATAAGATTTTTTATCTTTCCTTTCCAAATATGATAATTTGTTCAAAGTAACCATTCTACTTGTATTAACCTACACCTTTCAACACAAAAATCCCAAAGCAACAATAATTTGACTATGATACCACTTGTTGGAGAAATTTGACCAATAACCGATAAAAATCGAACATGATATATTAGAAACAAAGTAGCGGAATAAGTATTTATCCTTTTTTGTGTAAACCTAATAAGAATTAATCAAATAGAGCAATAACCAAACTAAACAATGCACGAAATTAACGACACAATATTTAACATGGTTTGGCAACGTGCCTACGTCCACAACGCAACTCTAATTATCTTCAACTATTATAAACAATAATGGGTACAACATTTTTCTTTAAATAATACTAGAGGCACACCAAATCATCAAGACCTAAAAAATTCTTGGCACCAATAATAAACCGTCACTAACAAAAATAGAAATCCACAAAGTCTCGCTAGTCAATACTAGAGGCATAATCAACATAAAAAACACAAGTCTTGACACACAAATAATCATCGTTTATAAAATATTGAATTCCTCAAAAAAAAAAAATACTAACAATATACCCAAGCACAACTCTCTCAAGAACAAGTTCTTAGTAATACTACTAAAAAACAACAAACTAAAAAACAACAAAGAAAATATCTTACCAAAATTCGTCACTGTTTGGATAAATGAATCATAGGATCTTGAGTTTAACCAATGAATTTGATCTTCAATGAGTTGTGAACTTGCTATCAAAATTTCACGACGATCGGACCACTGAGCACTAGGATATCAACATTTGATCAACGCAAACGTAGGTTGTCCAAATTTTGCGAATTTTTTTATTGTTGCTCTCGAAATTTCTCTATTTTGGGTGAGTTGAGTTCTCTCCTTCATACACTCACACATAGATTCTACTCCCTAATGCCTCAATTTATAATTTTAATTAAAGAATCAAATAAAGTCCTAATGTGACTTTCTTTCTCCAATTTTCACCCATACAAGAATATCATACCATTGAAATAGAAGTTTTTGCTACACCAAATTATTTACCATTAGATCTCTTTAATTTGGACTAAGGCCCCATTTGGGATTGATTTTGGAACCCAACTTCTGATTGTCAAACAATCTGAAATTAATTTAGGCGTTTGGCAAATTTTTAAAAAGTGATTATAAAAGAATTTAAACCATCTGGCAGCAGATTTTGAGAAGTAGAAAATGGTACATTTTCAGATTCTGGTTTTAGCCTTTTGAATTATCTATTATTAAAATACCAATTTTATCCATAATTAATTAAACTAATACATTTAATATCCTAGGTTTATTAATTACACATTTAAGTGATTTCACGTTATTGAATCTCTCCATATGCATTATTCTTCTTCTTCAACCTTATTCACGAATCACTATTACTGAATCAAACATTCAAGTTGCGATTATTTGGTGTATAATTACTTGCGTGAATTTATAGTTTTTATATTTCAAAAATATGAATTTATAGATTTTAGGATTTCATACCTTTTGTAGAATATATACAGTATTTTGAAGAAGCTAGTGGCTATCTGATTATTTCTACTAATTTCTTGATATATATATATAATTAGTTGAAAAATGGCTTTCAGATGATTGTATTTAATCATTCAATATGAATTACTTGCAATTTGTTTATGCGCATGCCTTTTGTTGGTTTTTCTAATGATGTTTTCCTCTAAAACTCTGTTTCTAATTTGAGTATTGGTGAAATTTCCCGTGCATAAAAAATCTATTGCTAATAGATATTGAGTTGCTAAAATTTTCACCATGACTAATTTTCATCTTTACAGAAGACAATTTTAGAGCTGTAGAAAGAATCTACATCAATAGTACTTTATGTGTAAAGAGTTACGAAGATGTTGCTGTTTGTTTATGCACTGGGCTTTTTATTCAGTTTGGATCTTGCCATTATGTCTTCACAGAGTCAAGTTATTTAATAAAAGACAATAAAATGTTAGGCCTACATGAATCTTATGGTATTAGAAATGCGAGAAGAGTTAGATGATTTTCCTAACACCTGATGTGGACTATTTGGTGTTGATCCCCTAAACATTTGATATGGACTATTTGGTGACAATTCAACACGAGAGCTGCTGAGGGGTTGGAAATTCAACCTAGAGGCTGATATCATTCTCTTGTTATTTTAATTGTTTAAATTTTCATTGCATATGTTCTTGGATTTATAGAAACCTCCATTTTGCAAGAGATTGAGGTGAAGAAAGCTTCTATTTATTTGTTGCACACTAGGTCTTCCTCTTTTCTTTATCAACTATTGAGATTGGTTATATCAAATAGTCTTTTTTTTTTTTTTTTTTTTTTTTTTTGCAGAAATTTGTTTGCCTTTTCGTTTGTATTGGTTGGTTATAATGCAAGTTTTGATCAAGTATGAATTGCTGGATTTTCACAATCCCATATTTTATAAAACTTAATTGTTTCTTATCTTTGTTAATTTTAATTATTTACTTATCCAATAATTTATGATCATTTCTAATGTTTTGGGAGACATCCTTAAATGCACCAATGAATTTTTTAAATTAGTTTTCATATACTATGGCCAACAAAAAGGCCAGATGGTTGTGGTTGTGTAAAGGTGGAATAGGTGTTGTTCAAATTTGGTTGCGTCTTTTATTATTTGTTAGTGTTTAATATTGTAGTGTTTTACTTTTCATCTAGTTTTCTTAGGTGTTATTTATCAATATATTTTCTTTAGTGTATGACTAAGACACTTTCGTCTCTAAGTCGAGGATTAGATAAGATGACAAGTAAATATGGTGGTTTAATGGTTCCTATTTGTTAAAATCGAACATGAAGATTGGGTTTATCACTCTTGGGAAATCTTCTAATATTTTTTTCAGGGAGTTTTAAGAAATGGGGAAGAATAATAATAATACCAAGTGTCTTGAAGATGGGTATATCAGATCAAAAGGGTTTAAGGTCGTATGTGATAGAAATTATGTGAGTATATTTTGTGATTTATGTATTCTAGAAGTGGAAGTAGGGCGTCGACCTGGAACCCACTTTACTAAAGCTGGATGGTATAACTTAGTCAAAAACTTTAGGGAGAAAACTGGAAAAGATTATGGTAAAGTGCAGTTAAAAAATAAATGGGATGCACTTAAAAATGAATGGAAACTCTAGAAAGAACTTATTGGAAAAAATACACGACTAGGATGGAATCCCCAACTCAAGATTGTCGATGCAACAGAAGAGTGGTGGCAAAGTAAATTGCTGGTATGGATAAACAAATTGAATTTTTAATGCGCATGTTTTTCTATTCAATCATATTAAATCATTTTTTTTTTCCATATGTAGGTGTATCCAAATACTGTCAAATTCCATAAAGATGGTATTGATCCAGAGTTATTGGATAAATTAAATAGAATGTTCATGAATATTATGGCCATTTGAGACCATGCTTGGGCACCCTTATCGGGTGTAATTCCAACTGATTGTGATGATACATTTAATGATGATATTGTTCTAATTGATGGTGGTGATGATTTTGATGATGATTCAGAAATTGAAGAGACCCAAAGAAATAAAAATAAGAATTTGAAACACTTGGCACATAATATAAAAAGGAGAGGAATAGAAAAAAAGTTGGTAGAGAAAAAGTGAGAGGTGCAATGTTCTTAGGACAACAGATTGGTAAACTTGTTGAAGCAACTGAGGTTAGAAATAATGCGATACCACGCACCGACTTACCTGGCTGCAGTATTCCTGAAATAATACAAGTATTTGAATCTTTAACTAGAATAGATAAAGAAAACGAGTTTTAGTTATTGTGATGTCAACTTTTTGAAAATAAAGTGAAGAGAGAGATGTTTTCCACAATAAAAAACTAGGTGTCATGCTTAAACGACTTAATTATCAACTAATGTTAGGTTCACCAATGTAGAAATCTTATCATTATCTTTCGTCTAGGAAGATTGTGTACTTTTTATCAAGTGCCATTTATTTATTTTATCATTTCTGGTTTTGTAATAGATTATTGATTTTGATGATGTTTTGGTACTTAAAATTATTTATGCAGTTTATGTTATGATGATGTGTAATGGCAATGTGCTACTATTACATGTTTATTTTCAAATAATGGATACTTCTAAAGAGGGTAATGAGTTTAATAATCAACTTGTACATATTTGTGCTCATCTCATTGAACACTATTATTATAGATATATTTATAAAAGAGCTAACATCTCCGTTGCTGACATTCTTCTTGAACTCTTCAACTCAATTGTTTTGCTACTCATCGCATAATCTAAAAAATACATCCTTTTCCATTCTAAACATTATATGGCATCGCTTTTCGCAATATTTTTGTCAACCAAATATTACATGTTTGACTAGAATTCAATGTTTCTATATATTTTAGGACATGGGTGGGAAATAGGTTAGCACAAGAAAGATTTCAACTCTCTGGTGAGTGAAAGTGTGAGTAGATATTTTGGTAAATTGGTAGATATTGTTTGTCGTATGGCTACAAATGTGATAAAGCCATTAGATCCGGAGTTTAATTTTGCTAATAAGTACAATTTTGTACTGATTGGGACCCACAAAGAGTGGACAATTATGAGTACTCTTATATATTTTCAGTATAATAGCGTGTTATTTTTTATCACTATAGGAAAAACAAAATTCAAATATCGATCAAACGAAAAGAAAGCAATAGAAGAAAAAGTGACTCAATTGAACAGATAAAAAAATTGAGGGGCTTATCATTCAAATACCGCTTGTCATTCAAATACCAAAGGGAGAAAGTTAGGAACTGGAACCCAATTGACAATGCGATCGCATGGTTAGGCATTGCTGCGATCGCAAGGAATGAATTTATTCTGCAAAACATTATTTAACAAAACCATGCGATCGCATGGCTTTCTGTGCAGAATCTTTGTTGTTTCTTAATGCAAACAAGACTCTATTCAGTTCATGATAAAACAACAACTTAAAACACGTTTCGAAGAGTTTGGGGAGGGATATAAAAGGCAGAGAATAGAGAAATTGCAGGAGGCAAATTTTGGAAAGAAAAATACAAGAGAAGAATCGAAGATCAAAGAATGGTTTGAAGATTCTTGGGCCGAAATCACTGGTTGTATTTCTATTTTCTTCTTTTTTCTCTGGAACATGATTAATACAATTCTTGTACTATTTTACGAAATCATGTCCGGCTAAATTATTTATTGTTAGGATGAACGATAAAACCTCACGTTTTTAATTAATTTGAAGTTTTTCCGTTTTAGTAATTAATTGCTTTTGGGTTGATTATTCTTTATTCCTTTATTTTAATGTTTTAATGCTTGATCACCATTAGAATGTTTTGTGATTTTTATTGAAGTCGAGAGATTCAATCCAGATAAGTACATGGTATTGAATAACATAGGGTCCAATAATAAATAGAAATTACTATTATGCCATATGAAATCTGTTTAGGGTGTTCTTGTGATTAAATGCATATTTTTATATTCAAAACACAATTAGAGATAATTAGGTTCGCATATCGATGTAGAATTGATTGATCATCGAGAGAGGATTTTGATTATTATAGGATCACCGATTTTCAATCTAGGGTAATTATAAACTAAAGCAATTAACGAATAATTTATTAAGAATTGTGTAGGTGGATTTCTGAATTCTAGTGCTAGTAAAACTTAAAATTACTTTTGATTGCTTCAAGTAGAATAACTTTAGTCTAGAATTTATAAAAGAATCTGTGTTCTTATCTTGTTAAAACTCGAAATATATATTAATTAGTAAATTGGTAGCTAGTTCTCATGGGTTCGACACTCTTCACATAATTGTATTACTTGTTTACGATCTATCCACTTGCAGGATTAAAATCAACAACAGTTACTCCTGAAGAAATTTTAGCAGATTCCATATATATGCCTCATTTCAAGTAAATAATATATATAATACTTTTAAAGTAAAAAAAAATTATACTTGCTAATTAACATATTTATTTAGTTTAATTTTCAAAATTGTATTGGTGCCATCGATGAGGTACACGTTCCAGCCTCAATACTCGTTGAATATCAAATACCATGTATTGAAAGGAAATGGATACCAACTCGAAACGTAATGGCAGCATGTATTTTTGACATGCAATTCACATTTGCCTATGCAGGTTGGGAAGGAACAACACTCGACACAGAGTGTTTTTGTCTACTTTGAACAACCGTACTTCAAATTTTCCTAAACCTCATAAACATATTTTTTTTTTCATGAAAATACTCACATTTTCTATTTTCTATATTTAAATTTTCGCTCTAAAATTTTTACCAATAAAAATATCATTTATATTCAACAGAAAAATACTATCTTATTGATGCTAGATACCCACAAATAAATGGATATTTAGGACTTTATAAAGGTGAGAGATACCACCTTCCAGATTTTTGACGAGGTAGCCAACCAACTGGTTATCAAGAAGTGTTTAATCATGCTCATTCTTCTTTAAGAAGTGCTATTGAACAAACTTTTGGAGTTTGGAAAAAAAGATGGAAGATTTTAAGAGAAATGCCTAATTATCCTTTCACAAAGCAAGTTAAGATAGTTATTGCAATGATGACACTTCATAACTATATAAGAAGACATGCTAGACGTGATCATCATTTTGAATATACTAAGATTGACCAAAATGATAATAATGATGAAGAGATGGAAAGTGATGAGGTTGAAAGAGAACATCGCAATAACAATGATAATGGAGCACAAGAAATTGACAACTTAAGAAACAAAATTGCTGCAAGTATGATGAATGGACAATAATTTAAATATTTTAATTTTTTGTATATTATTTTGAAATGGATAAATTGAGAAACCAGATCACTGCAAGTTCAACTATGAAAGATAATTTAAATTTATTTGATATTTTTTTATTAAATGAAAATTGAGAAATTGAGAAACTGAATTTCTGCGAGTCATTACTCATAATTTAAATTTATTTGACGTTTTTCCTATTATATGAAAATGAAAAAATTGAGAAATCGAATTGATGCAAGTTTGATGCATAAAAAATAATGTAAATTTAATCAATTTATGCACTATATGACTATACTTTATATTTTTGTAATTTTTACAAATTTTTGAAATTTATTAAGTGTTTATTATTTTTTTTTAAAATAATGATGGTGATCATTGTCTTGTTAAAAATATTTGACAATATTACATATTGCTATAAAAGAAAAAAAAATGAATTTTACCACTATGTGATAATAATAATAATAATACATAATAATATTATTATAATTAATGTGTGTTTTAGTAATTTTATACCGTCGCAGCAATAAATCACTTTTGTTTACCGAACGCTCAAATGTTTATTTTGAAACATACAACAATTTTGAAACAAGAGTTTAGCAAACACTTATCTGATTTTTTCCACTGCTGATTCTTTCTGCAGCACAACAAAAACTGATTCTCTTAAAAGTACAGCAACACCGAACCAAGTCTAATTTGTTGGACTTAGACCTTTGATATACTCTAAGATATGGAATAGATACCAACACTTATGAGGCTCTTGTAAGAGTATCTCCAATGCAATCTGTCTATTGAAATCTACGTGGTAGGTAGAATAGACAAACTTCCAATCCATGTAGTACTACGTTTGTTGAATAGACGGTCAAATTAAAGATTCATCTCCAATGGGTTCTGTTTAAAACTAATATTACTGCTTATGTGACATTATTTTTTTTAAAATCGGCGTGTCTTCAATTATTTCCCTTGTCTGACTTTTTAAAGTAATAAAATGTAGAGTTTGATTTAAATTTCTGAGTCATTCTGTCTAGTAGTCGGTCTAAATTTGGACGAACTTCTAGACGGCGTCTGTTTTTTGATGTGCTACATCAGTTAGATAGAATTCTCATGGGTTAATTGTTTCAAAAATCACTGTACTATCTTACGCGTCACGGATACCTCAGTGTACTAAAAAATGTTGCTAAATTCTCACTATACAATGTAAATCTTATCTCCATCCATCACTTTTCACACAGTCGTTAGAATGTCTTCACGGAGTTGCTAACGTGGCAAAAGGGTATCAGACGTGGCACCTATCACCGTCCATTTAATCCATGTCAACATTACGCATTTCCATTCACTACAAATCGCATTTCAAAATCACGTTTTCTCCTTAAGCAAAATCAATAAGCCCTAACCCTAAAAAAAATCCCGAAAATTGAATGAACCCTAACCCATTCATCCTCAACCGCGTGAACTTCATTCCCCTAACCCACAGTTCTTGGTTGATGTTTGTGATGGAAAATTCGTCCGATTCTTCGCAAATTATGGAGGGGGTTATATGTCGTTGTGGTCAATTTACCATATTGAAGACATCTTGGATAGAGGCAAATCCTGGACACCGGTTTCAAGGCTATAAGTTCTATAGGAGGCCAGATGCTTGTAATTTCTTTTCGTAGCTTGATCCTCCACCACATCCTAGATACAAGTCAGTTATCAATAGGTTATTGCAAAACAAATCAGTGGATGATAAAGAAAAATAGGTTGTTCGCTGGAAGTTCATAATTTATCAAATTGGTTTTTGGTTGCTCACTTACTTCGTAGTTATTCATATTCTCTTCTAATTATCCGACTGTTATGAATTGTGTAAGGTTGGGTATAGTTTGGAAATTAGTTAGGAGGTCCCAACTCTAATGAGTTGTGTAAATTTCATCATTTTCTGTGCTGGGAAATGCTAATGTCTAAGGTCGGATGTTGGAAATTAATTGTAGTAAAATAGTTGTAGTAGAATGCAATGAATTGTGTAATATTCTGAGCACAAAATGTGTAATTTTGGTCTTGTTTTGTTGGACAATTAGATAATATGAAGTATTGGACCTGTTATGTTGAAGTTTCATGGTGCAATATGCATTTCATTATAACGGAGTTGGTGCAATTCTCCTTGACCTATTATGCCAATCACTTATGAACAGGGAATGAGGTTTGCTTTCAGAATGGGAGGAAAGACATTAGGTGCTGGTGTTATCCAATCTATCATTGAGTGAAATGGCTTATACATGAATGATCCTACGATTTGCATCACTTACGGGCATATCCTTGCTTTTGTGAAACTATTACTGCTTGTAGCTGCAAATTCTCAATGTATGGTCATATACAATCAAGGTTTTCTGGTTAATTATTTGATGTATTAGGTTGTTTAGTTAAAGAACATTATTTTTATAATTCAATGAAATCAAAGTCAATTTATTTCAATTGCTTCTTGTGTTGTTAGACCAACTTTTAGTATGAGAAAGTCATATTTTTTTGTAATATGTACGCTGATGGTCATTGGAAATAGATTGCCCTTATCTATGAAGTCATGTCTTCTGCACTTTTCAGGAGCCAAGAACCAATATAAGTACCTAAAGATTTTCACATCTACGAGGCCTCAACATGTTTAGTGAACAAGTTTAAAAACTCCATATAAATAAACTACCCCATTCTCATGATGACACAAATAAACAACCCCATTAAATGCAAAAATTATAAGGAAATTTTTCGATATTCAACCAATGAGATTTAACATATGAGTAACATTAGCTCTAAAATCCAGTTACGACTATAGTTACATGGCTTGCAAGAGAAGGAAACAAAATGAAGTATTCAGCCAGCTGAATTCAACAAAATGACACCAACATCACAAAAACAAAAAGTATCATTTTGCAGCCCATGTCTTTCATTCCCACCAACCAGATGTTATCAAAAGCATCATTCAGAACTTGTGTTTGTAGGAGCTTCAATTACATTTCTCATCCTCTTCTTGCGTGCTCTTTTGGCCCTTTGAGTTGCCATCTCTTCCACCGTTGATGAGATGTTAACCTCTTATGTTATCACTGAAGTGGCCATATCAATTGGCATAGATACAGAAGGTCCACTGATTATCCCGTCAACTGCACATGGATGAGACACCCCAGAGATAGGCATGAATTTGAAACTTGATTGCAGTACTTGGCTCTAGCTAGAAGAATTGCCTCTCTTTGGAACCATTTTACGCTCTCAACATTTAAATTTGAAGTTAGTGCACTGGTATTGGAAATGAAAATAATTTAAACAAATCAGCTAGATTTCTAGCTTCGTACCTTACTTCTAGTCCGTTCTAGATTATGTTGTTGTGCATCATTTTGCTCCAACTCCGCATTAAATAAATCCTAGGAACATGATACAATCAGAAATTGCCTCACAGTAACAATAGGGACATATTTGAAAATCATTTGAAGTCATTCACTTTATATGAAATATACTTACATTCTCAGGGGCATCCGGTCTCAAATGGTATTGGCTATTATGACCTTTTAAGCCGCACACGGAACACGTCATGGTGACTTGTCCTTTTCTCCTCACAAATGACTTGGACTGACTGTGGCCTATAAACTCTTCATTGGCACGTCCTTCTCTTTCTCTGCCTTCGACCTTTTTGTTTTACAACCCACGTTTTGGGTTTGATGACAAATCTCTCAATTTGTGGCCACAATTTCTTGCCATTAATATGATATATTATATGCTCGTAGCACCTCAAACCATCTCAATGTCTGTATATTTTATTTCTCAACTACAGCGTACGCAACTAGATATATGCAGTCATTTGCATCTATACCTATGTAAGCAGCTGCCCTTCATAATTTTCCTTCAAAAAGCACCCGTCCATTCATATCACTTTCCTACAACCACTAACGAACTCTCTTTTACACGCACTCAAACAAATGTACATTCCTTGAAATATCTCCACGTTCACTCCTATAACAACGGTCGATCCGGGATTAGTCCTCAACATCTTTCCCACGTAGTTCCTCAATAACCCAAATTGTTCTTCAATTGTACCCTCGACCAAGGTCTTGGCATATCGCCTTGTTTTCCAAGCCACATTCCTACTAATTTTCACTTTCAAATCTTTATAGATCGTCGAGACAATATTCTTTGTCTTCCAATTCGTATCTACCGTAAAGTTCTCAAGATAATGATTAGCCAAGAATATGTATGTGCAATATCTATTAATTTGGTCCCTAGAGCATGTATGTTCTGGAGTAAAAGATTTTATTTGCACCGTACTGCTGTTTGTCATCTTAGAAGCTCGAACCCTCCATATACATCCCAACTTGCAAACCACATGTACTCTTTTCGGATCATTTACCTTAAATCTAACATTGAATCTATTCATAACACTATAATGCCTAACTGCATCTTTGAATTCATCTAAAAACCTAAATTTTTGCCCAACTTCTAACTGCTGATTTTTCATATCTACCATGACATCAAATTCTGGAAACCTATACTCAGTTTTATTGTTAGTTGAATACTGACTAATCAACTCTTCAGAAGCAGGATACTCCAAGTCATCTTTTTCACATTCCAAGGCCTCTATCCCTTCAGTTTGCATACTTTCACAACCCATTTCAATGCCTTCAATGATATTGTCGTTGAACAAAGTATCATCATCATCATCATTATTTATCTCGTTCTTTGAATCAACGAAATCTGGGTCCTGATATGAATCTGGAAAAAAACATAAAAATAAATCAGCAACATACCCATAATCTAAGATAAATAAGAATCAATGAAATCTCCATTTATGATGTAGATTAATTTAGCTTTGCTAGCCATTCATGGGATACTATAACTAGGGTTAGAGTTTTCGCACAAGAATTATGTAATCTGCATGGAAAAGGAATGGACAAGCAATACCAGATAACCAAAATCACTTTGCTTACCTCCAAGTGGTTCCTTCGTGTGCGACAATGTCGATTTTGTTAAAGTTATTGGTCCCTCCGATGGGGTATCTTTGTCGGAGAATGGAGTTCACGCCGTTGAGGATAAAGTTCACACGGTTGAGGATGAATAGGTTAGGGTTCATTCAATTTTGGGGATTTTTGATTTGGGTTAGGGCTTATTGATTTTGCTGAAGGAGAAAATGTGATTTTGAAATGCGATTTGTAGTGAATGGAAATGCGTAATGTTGACGTGGATTAAATAGACGGTGATAAGTGACACGTACGATATCCGTTTGCCGCGTCAGCAACTCTGTGAAGACATTCTAACGATTGTGTGAAGAGTGATGAATGTAGATAAAATTTACATTGTATAATGATGATTTAGTAGTATTTTTTAGTACAATGAGATATCTGTGATGCGTAAGATAGTACAGTGATTTTTGAAAAAATTAACCTAATTCTCGTGAATATGCATTGGAGATGATTTTTTTTAATAATTCTGTCTAGAGAGAATGCATTAGAGATGCTCTAATATAGATAGATTAGAAATTGGCTGTCAAAAAAGAAACAAATTTAAAAGAGAAATTGGCAAAAAAACGTCCCTAACGTATGGACCCAGTGCCTAAATCAACTTTACCTTTCAAATTTTGGCAATTACATCCTTTACCTATCAATGTAGTGCCCAAATCATCCTTTTAAACGAAATCCATCCAAAATTCCGTTAAACCTTTGGAATTTTGGCACAAATGGTCCATAACTTTTGTCCTTAGGGTGAAATTGGTCCCTAACGTTTATGTTTTGGCAAACAAGTCCCTAACATATGTGTTTTGGTGCGAAATTGGTCCTTATGGAATGAAAAAGATAAATATACCCTTAGTTTAATTAGAAGAAATTGTTTGTGGATTCCTAATCATTACAAAATGTGCAAATAAGTCCAATACTTTTATTTTTTATAAAAAAATTTAAAAAAAACTAATGAGTATTTTTTTAATTAACACTTTAGTAATAAACATGTCAAATAAATTTATTATTTTTATTATGAAATAATAAATATATTATTTAAAATTAAAATTTTTATTTTATTGTTATATAAAAAAATAAGTTTGTCACAAACTTGATGTTCAAATACTTTTATTTAATTGAGTTATATGTTTATTAACTACAAATATTAGAAATCCAACTATATTCTTTATATTTTAATTTATCGTTTTATTTTCATTCAAAAATAAAACACATAATATGTAAATTAATTTTTATTAGTATTTTTATGTTAAATAAAAATGTAATAAGATTAGTTCAATGTCATAAAATTATAACGTCATTTTGTTATTTATTTAACTTAATTTTTAAAGTAAAGAGGGAAAAAAAATTTATATGTAAAGATGGAGAAAAACTTTTATTTTATTGTTATATAAAAAAATAAGTTTGTCACAAACTTGATGTTCAAATACTTTTATTTAATTGAGTTATATGTTTATTAACTACAAATATTAGAAATCCAACTATATTCTTTATATTTTAATTTATCGTTTTATTTTCATTCAAAAATAAAACACATAATATGTAAATTAATTTTTATTAGTATTTTTATGTTAAATAAAAATGTAATAAGATCAGTTCAATGTCATAAAATTATAACGTCATTTTGTTATTTATTTAACTTAATTTTTAAAGTAAAGAGAGAAAAAAAATTTATATGTAAAGATGGAGAAAAATAATTTATCACAATGATTTCTCTTTATTACTTAATAATAAAAATAATAAATTTATTTGACATGTTTATTACTAAAATGTTAATTAAAAAAATACTCATTAGTTTTTTTAAATTTTTTTATAAAAAAAAAATAAAAGTATTGAATTTATTTGCACATTTTGTAATGATTATGAATTTACAAACAATTTCTTCTAATTAAACTAATGGTATATTTGTTTTTTTCATTCCATAAGGACCAATTTCGCATCAAAACACATAGGTTAGGGACTTGTTTGCCAAAACATAAATATTAGAGACCAATTTCACTATAAGGACAAAAGTTAGGGACCATTTGCACCAAAATCTCAAAGGTTTAACGGAATTTTGGATGGATTCCGTTCAAAATAATGATTTGGACAATATATGGATAGGTAAGGGATGTAATTGTCAAAATTTGAAAAGTAAGGATAATTTAGACACTGAATTTATACATTATGAACGTTTTTTGCCAATTTCCCAATTTAAAACACTTACCAAAGATAATTATTTGGTTTTAAATATAAAATAGTTAAAAAGTTGAATTTGAAAAAGGCTACCCATTTTATCAACTAGAAATTCTGACAACAAAATAAAACCAAGATTCGTACATTCTCAACCAACAAATAACAACTGGAAACGAAAAAAGCATATACCAATCGTTGGATCAATATCTAACTTCAAAAATCTTCAGTATCAACTGCTATCCTAATTTCTCTGTCCTCGCAGAAACCAGAGAGAGAACATTTATATTGGGCTGAAAAGACTTGTCCAGTTGTTTTGAATTGAACCGTATCGATTTCTCTCTCTTTCATTTTCTTTCAAATTCTTTCGATTTCTTCTTTCCTCGAATCAACCTCTGTGAAAGAAGAAACCAAAGAAAGTGAAGGAAAAAAAGAGAAACTGAAAATTAGAGGTCTGTATATCAAAGAAAGGTAGAACTTTTCAGAATTGGGAGTCACAAATTCCTGCAAAAGATCAATTTTTTCAAAATGGGCATCTGATATGGTAGTGGTAGTTGAGATTTCGGCAGAAGATTGAATTTTTCCTGGTGGGTATCTCATTTTTGTACAAAAAATTGGATTTTTCGAATAGGCATCTGATATTCTTACAAACGGTTGAATTATTGTAAGTGGGTAGTTGAGATTTCTGCAAAAGATTGGGTTTTTTAAATTTTAGGACAAGAGGGTTCTGCAAAAGATAGGATTTTTGAAGAGGGCATCTAATACTTTGGAACGAAATTGGATTCTGGAATTGGGCAATTGAGATTTCTGCGAAGGATTGGATATTTAAAAGTGGGAATTTGATATTATTCCCTAAATGGCAACAATTGAAATGGAAAGCGTGGAGTGTGTGCCTTCATCAGATGGCATTGAGGATGAAGAGATCCAGTCATCAGTGTCTTCTCAGCATCAGCATTCTTCAAAGCCTCATAATGTGTTGCTATCTGGAATTGGCCCCACAAGCGTCCACGAATTGCTTGAATGTCCTGTTTGCACCAATTCTATGTACCCACCAATCCATCAGGTCTGTTCTCTCTCGCTCTAATTTCTTTGTATTTTCGTTTCTCAGGTCTTTTAGTTCATATGATACATTGCTTTATATTATTGTTTGGCGTAAGTTTATGACCATGCCATGATTGTTATGTGATCGTTAGGGAACTGGTAATGGAGGTTTGGCGGTATTATGAATGCAAGGTTGGATTTTGATGAAAGGAGGAGGTGATTTGGGGCACTGTTTTAGTTCATCTGTGTTTAAGATCATTTTGCATTTGAATTAGATTGTTTGGCTTCGAATGGGGATGCTTTCCTTGTTTTTTATGGGAGTTTGATAAATGTTAGAATAATTGATTTCTGATCTTTCAATGCAATGGACTTTACCAAATTTTTGCATTAAGTTGTTAATGCAACATGGAAAATGTTGTTCTAATTGATATAATGATAGGTTGGGAAAATATAAATAAAATGCCCTATAATGGAATGCACGTTGTTTATTTATCAAATTATTGTTTTCAATACTTTGACAGCCTCTTGGAAAGTGAAGAACCCTAGTTGTGACTTGGCTTCAGACTTTTTTTATATTTTTAGACCACGAGGTCCACAACTGCAGTAATATACAAGTTTGGAGACTCATAGGAAGAAAATATTGGAAGGGCTAGGAATTGGTTAGCTATAAGTCAGAGCACTGTAAGAAATGAGCCTCGAGGAAATGTTTTCTTCAGTAGGATACTAAGGATGGTAACTTCAAAGAGAACGTGAGTTGATGAGCAGATTTATAAATGCCCATGGTAAATACATCTCTGGTACTAGAATTAAGACATTATGCAGTGGACTGCGCGAATCAACTCTCTATAGTTTCGTGCTTTCTTTATGAAAATTAACATGAGGATATCTTCATCATTGATGTGGATCATATTTTGGAATCTGTAGTCTGGCCATTTTATATGTAGATTTATTTGACTTTAGATAATCCCTGATGGGACATTCCAAGCTTGACAACCTTCTATGATAATTCTGATTATTTGGTGAATGAAATTGGTGAACTTCTATGTTAAGCTAATTGGTTTTAAATTTTTTTAAAATTTTTAGGGAGGTTATAAAATAAGACACATCAAATTGATTCCTTTCCATTTAAAATGTTTCTTAACGGGTGATCATCTTCTCGCATCTTACATAGTTATGTATTTACATGTGATTATAATGGAGAAATATTATGCATGGCACCAACCAAGATTGATTTTATTGGAATTTCCCTTTTTCTAAATACCTGAGAGTGAGTCGGACTGTCAGCTTATGAGATCCAGTGTTTAAATTTGGTGTGCATTAAAGTGTTCAGGTATCACGGAGAAATTGTTTTCTTAATTTGACAGGAGGTAAGCAAATATAAAGTGGATAACGAAAGTTAAAATTCAATTTTTGCATGTCTCATCTCTTTGTTTGAATGTAATGGAGATTGTTAACATTTGTATATTTGACATTATCTTATCAGTTTTTGCAAATTTCCTTCACACTATGCTCTTCTGCTGTAAATAAATTCTCCGAAGAAAGAAAATTGTCCAGATTCTAGTGCTTTCAAAAAAATGTTTGGCTAAGGTTAATAAGTTTCCTTAAGAGTAAATTTACTTATAAGTAAATAAGTAAATTTTAAAATAAATAATTATTTTATCAGTCAAAGTTGGAAATAAGTAAGTTACTTATTTGACAATAAAAGTAAGAGTTACTTTCAGAATAATTAATTCTTTTTAAGAGCAAGGAAAAAGTAAGTTAACAAAAAGTAACTCTTTACATCTGTTTAAGTTTTAACCTTAGCCAAACTAGCTCTCAGTTCCTATGACTTGTGTAGGATGAGCAGTGATTGATTGATTGATTATCTTAATTTGCAGTGTCGTAATGGGCACACTCTCTGTTCGACCTGTAAGACGAGGGTTCAAAATCGATGCCCTACTTGCAGACAAGAACTTGGGGATATTAGGTGCTTAGCACTAGAGAAGGTTGCCGAGTCACTTGAACTGCCCTGCAAGTACTATTCTTTGGGATGCCCAGAAATATTTCCTTATTACAGCAAACTTAAACACGAGGCCATTTGCAATTTCAGGCCATACAGTTGTCCATATGCTGGATCTGAGTGCTCAGTTACTGGGGACATCCCTTATTTGGTATCCCATTTGAGAGATGAACACAAAGTGGATATGCACACAGGATGTACGTTCAATCACCGCTATGTAAAGTCAAATCCCCGTGAAGTTGAAAATGCCACATGGATGCTAACAGTAAGTTCTGCTTTTTCTCGTGTTTTTGGATTATTCTTCGGGTCCATAGTTGTAAAAATATGTATTTCGTTTGTTCTGCTATAATTCTTCACATCGTATTGTTATGTGCTTCATAGACTCCAACATCATTTCTCCTACGAGTCAGATGGCCTAGTTTTAGATGCATAGATCAGTTTGGCCGACAATAGTTCAAACACATGGAGTCTTGATACTTGGTAGTTTTTCAACTTTTTCGGCTTCCGTTATGTTTGATTCTATATGGTAATTTAATTATTTATATCATTGTTGTGAATGAGATGAGTTCTGAGAGCTAATGGTATATATTTGCTGAGTGAAGAGAGGAATAGTAGAGGGTTTTTGTACGTTGTTGCCTTGTTGGCTTTTAGGGTTTGATGAACTTTGCTATATCTTGGGTTGATTATGCTATTCCTAACATTTAAATATACTAATTTTAATTGGAATTTTTTCGTATACTCACTGATTGAAATTCTGTAAAGGTTTATGGTGAACCGTACGAGGACCTTTTGTGAAGTGTTGAATTGATTAACATTTGAATTATTTCCCAGTTGATGAATTTACTCTTATGGAACTTGTATTGTTCCTGATGGCTCTTCACCTCTGAAATTCAATTCATGTTTGTGATTCCTAGATACCAATCTGCGAATAGATTTCAAAAATGTAGGATAACTAAATCATGTCTGAAATTATATTTTCATGACTTGCTATGTTGAACCCTTCAAAACTAAATTTGTTTTGAATGTTTCCATACCGATATTTTGCTGTTGCTGCTAGAAAGCTCTGTGAATGTTTGGGTAATCTTATTCTGGTGCTTTTTTCTTTAGGTATTTCACTGTTTTGGGCAATATTTCTGCCTTCATTTTGAAGCATTCCAGCTTGGCATGGCCCCAGTCTACATGGCATTTCTTCGTTTCATGGGGAACGAGAATGATTCCCGCAACTACAGCTACAGTTTAGAGGTTGGAGCAAATGGTAGAAAGCTCGTATGGGAAGGTAACCCACGAAGCATTCGAGATAGCCATCGAAAGGTCAGGGACAGTCACGATGGTCTTATTATCCAACGAAACATGGCACTTTTCTTTTCTGGTGGAGACAGGAAGGAGCTAAAGCTTAGAGTTACGGGAAGAATATGGAAGGAACAGCAAAATCCGGATGCTGGAGTGTGCATACCAACCTTTGTTAGCTGAACAAGTTTATTTTTCTTGTTTTTCGGTTGCATATCTGATGTCCCTGAGACACTCCATGAATATGTTTTAATGATGAGTAACTTCTGGTTGTTAATGTATGAAATATCTTTTCACTGCCTTTGGTTTCCAAAGATTCAGCTTTGCTACATATTTCTCTTTTCTTGCTATTGATTCTTACGTCTCTTGGCTGCCCGGCTTTTCTTTGTTTTACATTTTATATTTGGAATTTTTTTTCAAGGAGCGCTTTTCTCCTAGTCGAAAAAGAGCTTACAAATAAAGTTTTTCATTTCAAAAACTCGTTTTCACATTAAAAAAGTTATGGCATGTTTTCTTTACTATTTTAAAATTGTTTTCAATTTTGTAAAACACATAAAACTTGTTTGGTATATTGTTTTTGAAAATATATTTTTAAAAACAAAGTTAAACTTATAACTTAAAACTCAAAACAAGTTTTTGATGATTTCAATGTTTTTAGTGAAAATATAAAAAATACTCAAAATAAATTTGCTGTTTTTAAAGTGTATTCAATTTTGTAAAACACTCAAAACTTGTTTAGTATACTGTTTTTGAAAATACATATTTGAAAACAAGGTTAAACTTATAATGTAAAATTCAAAACAGGTTTTTGATGTTTTCAATATTTTCAGTAAAAACATTCCAAATAAGGTAAATAATCTTTTAAATTAAAATTTAAATAAAAATTTTAAAAAATAAAATTCTAAGAAATTAAACTCTAAAATCTAAGATAAAAAAATTAAATTCTAAAAAAGTAAAACTAGTTCAAGCTCTTATTGGTTATTTAAAAAAAAAATTAAAAATTTATTTAAATAAAAAAGATTAAAATTCTGAGTCCACTTCACTATTTTTTATTTTTCATTTCTTAATTTACCAATTTATTATTTTTTTTGTATTTTATTTTTGTGGCAGAAAATATTGTAAGATTCCCTAAACTTGAAAACGTATATGTACTTGATAATATATTAACATAAAATTGTTCTATTTGACTGAATAATCAAATTCATTGAAAAAAATATCATAAATAATAGCTCAAAATTCCAAAAAAAAGTGTTGTCTAGTTTTCTGTTTTGAGAAATAGTTTTTTAGAATAACAAACCAAACACGTTTTTAGCAATCTTAAAACAGATTTTCAAAATAGAAAATTAAAAATGAATTCAAAACTCAAAACTCAAAATTAAAATGTAAAGAGTAGTTTTTAGAATTATTAAAAACGGTTTTCGTGCTTCCTTTGGACCTTTTCTATTCTTAATCAAAATCCCCGAGAGCTATTATAGGGATTTAGCGTAGGTACGCGAAACCCTAGAACCTCCTTGGAGGTCCCACTAACTTCAAATCTGTTGAGAAAGAATAAAGACTAAGTATATATTTGGTAATGCTGAAATTATTTTTAAGTGCTTAAAAGTTGCTGGTCCTATGAAATATGTGGATAATAAGCGGGTAGTGAGTTATGAATTCTACAAAATGTGTAGATCAAAAGTATGTTTGATTAATTTGACTAACTAGGGGTAGACATTTTAACCGGAACTAAACCTCCCGAACCGAAATCGAATCGAAACCGGAGGTTCCTGTCTGGTTAAAAAAAAAACAAAATTAGGAACCAAAACCGAGAACCGAGAATCGGCCGGGTTCGGGTCGGTACTTGGTTCTTGAACTAAAACCGTGGGTACCCATTTGGAGCCGAATTTGTCATTTTTTATAAATTTTTTATTTTTTACAATCTATTCACCCTAACACAATAATCTACGATTTAATACCATGATATCAAAGACAAGAGTCCAACTGTCCAAGATCCACCCACCCCCTGTTTTTGTACCCAACACAGGTTTGGCCTCTCCCTAATTATACACACACACACACACACACACACAAAATCAAGATTTTCACTCCAACGAACGCAAAAATAACCCAATCAATCTCCAAGAAAAACTCATTAAAAATCCAATTTGTATGTATACATCAAAACAAGAGTGCAGCAAGAAAAACATGGATTGTAGCAGCAAGCATTGGAGCAGTAGAGGCACTGGAAGATCAAGGAATCTACAATTGGAATTATCCCTTATGATCACTGCATAATCATGCCAAGAACAATCTCAAATTCTATTATCAAACTCACATTCTTCCTCCCACTACAAGGTTTACTTCTATTGTTGTTATTGGAAAGATGAGATAGGAGAAAATGAAGAGAATTGAAAAATTTATGAAAAAAGTGATGGATTTGATCTGTTGGGGTCCCAATATTGTTATATTCTAAGGGAAGTGTATTCAAATTGAGACTTTTAAAGACTTTTAAGTATGAATCGATCAATATTTATGTATATATACAATAACATAAGTTAACCTACTTTATTAATTTCACAGCCAATAAGAATAACAGGCTAACAATGAAAAATATAATTTATTATTTTGAGTTCTTAATTATATGTGTTGTGGATGATTTGGACATATAAAATAATATTATAGTATATATAAATTTAGCTTAATATTTAAAAAAAAATGAAAGTATATAGAAATTTACAGAAGTTTTTAGTAAAAGTCTACAGAAGTTTAAAGAAGACTTTTATTAATTCCAAACAAATCTATAAAAGTCACTTAAAAGTCCACGAATTCCACAAAAGTCACCCACTTATAAAAGTCTATAAAAATTTTTAAAAGTCTCAATTGAATACGGGGCTAAGAATTATTTGGCATAAGTGTGTACATGATGGCTGATGCAGTCAGATAATTTTAAAGAAAAATTTATGAGAAATATATTTTAGATTTATGCCAGATCGGTTCCTTTTTTTTTTTTTTAATTTTAGATCTTTATTTTATTAACATATAGTTATTGATTACTTTTAAAAGAATAAGCTCTAGAAATTAAGTGAAAATATGTAAAAAAAAATAAAAAAATATTAGGATTTATTTGTACTTTTGAAAATGTTAGGGTTTCAATTACAATTTTTCTATTGTATTTTTATTTTTCTATCATTTTAATTTATTTAAATCCGGGGTAAAATTGTCACAAAAGTCATTTGGGGACCATTTGTACAAATAAATGAAAGGATGTGAACGATATCTGCTAATAAAATTGAATGGGGATGATATTGTTACAAAGTTGAAAGAATGGAGACTATAAGTGTAATTAATCCAAAGTAATGGCTAGGGTAATACTCAAAAGAGAAGAACAAAACAAAATATTAATCTTCATTTTCATAAAAAAAAAATTGGTAATTATAGTGGTAAAATTATTCCACTAGCTTAAATGTTCCAAAAAATATATGACAAGGATGGCAATGGGCTGAACTGGGCCGACTCAGTCCTTGCCATGGGTTGAGCTCAGCCCGTGAAGTGACGGGTCGAGCCATGGCTTGGCCCATCATAAAAACATGGACAAAGATCGGCCAGTGGCTCGTGGGCCACATGGGTCGAGCCACGGGCCCATGTGATTTTTTTTCTTTTTTTTTCCCTTCAGGCCCAAGCCCATCATGGGTTGGGCATTCACGGGCTGGGCCGACAAGCCCATGGGCGATTGGTCCTTTTTTTATCCCTAACGAGGCCCATAAATAGGCCCATTCGATGAAACGTCACTTTTGGCCTAATTCGAAAAAGTCAAATAACCCAAAAACATGGTCTGAGACCAACAAGTCGGTCCGAAACTTTTGAAACTCTATCCTCAAACTATTAAGCTATATCGTGGTAGACTAGACTAAGTTTAGACAGATGATGTTTATTACAAAAAAAGATCATAATACAACTGATTATATCTCCACCGAATAAATAATATCGGAGGATCATCACTGATCTCGTCTAGACGGTTGTGACATTGCTTTTATAAATACTACTATCTATCAGAGTCAAAGGTAGGCTCACTCTCGTACATCGAACTTCAACTGACCTCCCGTCTAGCATTCTTACTCATCTCAAGAAGCTTTACTGACTTGACCGTTGGAGGGTCTTCGACTGACACCACCCTGGTGTCCCCTTAAGATTCTGTAACGGTTTTTCTTCATTGCTCTATTTTTGAGTTCTACAAGATTGCAGGTGGCCCAATAGATCTTATCTTTTCAATTGTATTACTTATCGTCTACAATTTGGCGCCCACCATGGGCCATAGCAATCATGTTGACGAACGAAGCTATTGTCGTATAGTATTACTATCCACTACTCTCATTATCACCATGTCTGGAACTTTTGAAATATATCGCACAAATGTCCTTATCAATTAAGATCTGAATGAGGCGGCCAATCAAAAAGCAAAACGAGTGATTCACCAAGAGGTAGAAACAATATGGCAACAAGAAGATGGCCCCACCATCATCCAGCCGATCACTATTTAGCCAACCACCGTCTAGCCATCACCATTTAGTCAACACCTGTCCATCCGGCCCCTACTAGCCTTCAACTTACTACTCTGGCGAGTGAGGTGACTACACAACTAGCACATCTCATCGAATTAACAGAGCAAAATTCTCAAAAATTGGAAAGGCTTGAAGCGAAAATCAATAACTACAAGAGAATGTGGAATCATTAGCGGCCTATCCTTCCTTTGCTCGTTCCTTTTGCTTCCAAACCCTTGTCAAGTTGATGTCTTCACTCAACTAAAATACACTTCGGACAATTGGTTCAAATGTCCAATTTACCACACTGTTGTACGGAGGATCAGAAGATACCCAACCTCAACCTATTGTCGGGCAGAATCCAGAATTTGAACGAAATCTAGCTAGCATTGAAGCCATGGTACAATGCATCCCTGGAGTGCCCGCACCAATCAAGAAAAGCGCGACTAGTTGTATCGCCGGTTCTCTCTTTGTTGATGAAATAGCCCTAGTGGAAATGCCCAAAAAATTTAGCTTTCCCAACATGAAACTTTAGGATGCAATGACCGATCCAGATGACCATATAGCTCAATACAGACAGAATGTTTACCGCCGCCATACAAAGAGACCTTCGCGATGTCTGCATGTGGGGCCGGCCCTACAGTGGTATATAAACTTGTGGGGCTGGCCCTACAGTGGTATACAAACTTTCATAATAACTCTACATCATTTGCACAACAAACTGATACTTTTATTGAACAGTTTGCAAGCAACACAAAACACGAGAAGAGGTTTGACGACCTCTATCATATAGTACAAAGAAATATTGAATCGCTTGGCGAATTCATTAGACGATTCAATCGAGAGAATATTTCCATTCCTATTTGCAACCAACAAACTGCGATTTCTACTTTCCAAAAGGGGCTCCTACCTGATACTGACTTGTACAAATAATTGACCAAATATCTGTGCAGGATGATGGAGGATGTCTTGGCTAAAGCTTGGGCCCAAATCAAATGGGAAGAAGACAATGCTAACTTCAATTCACTAGGCCCCTTCTCACCAGATAAGAGTTACAAAAGCAAAATAAGAGAGAAAAACGACTTCTAAGTTCTTATTGTCCTCTAGACAGAAGAGAGTCCAAGCTCAGAGAACTACCCAGACCACTTGATCGCCCTTTCGTAAGGATAAAGACTGGTATTCCTAAATACAATATATTTATCCCACTAGCAGAACTAAATACGGTACTCAAGAGAATGGGTAATACAGTGCATTGGCCCGACAAGATGATGAGCTATAGGGACCAACGTGACAAGAGTAAGTGGTGTGAGTTTCATGCAGACCATGGCCACCGGATAGATGATTGCATTGCACTAAGGTTGGAAGTAGCATAATTCCTGAAATATGGACATCTTTCAGACCTTCTAACTGAAAAAGGTAAAGAGAACATGACCAGACGACATCAACAATCACATGGTAAGCAAAGTTCCACTCCAACGGCTCCGCTAATGCATGATAGAACTATTAACTTCATCACCAGCGAGTCAGAAGTTAACGAAATAATAAGGATAATGGTACGAAGGCATGCACGCCAAGCGAACCATCCATCCTAGAATGCACACCAGGTAAGTAGGTCGAACTCACCATAGATCATTAGCTTTATAACCTCAGAAGCTACACAGCTACTCAATCCATATCGTGATGCTTTAGTCATATCTTTAAACATCACCAACTACTTGATCAAGCGTATTATGATAGACAACGAAAGTAGTGCTAACATACTTTTCCTAGAAACCATGAAGGCCATGAGAATTCCATAGGAAAGCATTACTCAACGGACAACAGTGTTAATCAGTTTTAGTGGTGAACAAAATAACACTTTAGGTGAAATTGTGCTATTTAAGTAGAAAGAGTTAAATTCCACATCCAATTCCTTGTGATGGACTACCAATCAATGTATAATGCTATCTTGGAGAGGCACTGAATCTATGAAATGAGGACTGTACCATCGACATTTCATCAAGTGCTTTGCTTCTCTACAAAGCTGGGGATAAGGGAGATCATTGGTGACCAAAGTGACTCTGAAAACTGCAACTAGAATTCACTCTACTCCGGCCAGAGCCTTTTATAGCAATTACAACAATGCCAGTTCATCAACCCAGACCATCTAGAAATGGAAGAGCTGGATGAAGTCCAGATCTACCCCGATTTTCCAGAACACAAAATACAGTTGGGATCGAGGCTCTAACCAAAACTCTGAGAATGCCTTATCAAATTTCTCATAGAACACCATGATTACTTAGCTTGATCTTACAAAGGCATGACCAATGTTGACCCAGAAGTCATTACACACAAGTTAAATGTTGACCCTCAGTACATTTTAGTTAATCAAAAGTGAAGAAGGTTTGCACAAGAAAAAAACCACATAATCAATGAGGAGGTGCATAAGCTCATAGAGGCTGGCTCCGCTTATGAAGTTCACTATCCTGCATGGGACGCCAATTGGTGATAAATAAGAAGAATGGTAAATGGAATATTTGTATAGACTTCACAAACTTAAACAAGGCCTGCCCGAAGGACAACTTTCATCCACTATATATCGACATGATGGTTGATGCAACAGTCGAACATGAACTTTTAAACTTCATGGATGCTTTTTTCAATTACAATCCAAATGACCAAGAAAAAATTGCTTTCGTGAAAGAGCGAGATATATTTTGCTGTAAGGTAATGTCATTTGGACTCAATAACGTTTGAGCAATATATCAATGATTGGTCAACAAAATGTTCACCGATCATCTGGGAAAGACCATTGAAGTCTACATCAACGACATGTTAATGAAGTCCTTGATTGCAGAGCAACACATAGAACACCTCTGACATTCCTTTAAGGTTATGAAGAAATACAACATAGAGCTCAACCCAACCAAGTGTTCGTTCGGAGTGTCTTCCAAAAGGTTTCTCGGCTACATAGTGACTTAGCAGGGGATTGAGGTAAATCCAGATCAAATTCGTTCAATCATTAATATCCCATTTCTTACTAGCATCAAGGAAGTTCATAAGCTTACCAGAAGACTTGCAACTCTTAACATGTTCATATCTTGGTCTTCTGAAAAATGTCCTCAATTCTACAACTAACATCTCAAACAATACTTAACTTCACCTCCTCTCTTGTCCAAATTGAAAGACGGAGAACAACTCTACATGTACTTAGCGGTATCATAAATAGTAGTCAACGATGTCCTGGTTCGCGAGGAAGAAGGAAAACAACTCTTCGTCTACTTTGTCAACAAAAATATTAATAAATGCAGAAACTCGCTACAGCCAATTGGAAAAATTAGCTTTGTCGCTCATCAGTGCAGCTCAAAAACTAAGGTCTTACTTTTAGAGCGATTCGGAAGTTGTCCTGACTATTTTTCTACTAAAGTAGATACTTTACAAACTTGAACTATCTGGACGATTAACCAAATGGGTTGTAGAACTAAGTAAATACAACATCTCTTTTGCACCCCGTACTGCTATAATATCTCAGGTACTTGCAGACTTTATTGTAGACTTCACTTCTAATTCTCAAGCCATGGCCGAAAAGGAACTTCTCTGCTTGACAAATGGACCAAATTCAGTCGCATGGATACTCCAGGTAGACAGATCAAGCAACATCAATAGTACATGCCTTGGTATTATCTTGACATTACCAGAGGGAGACCAGATAGTATATGTAGTCATATGTGAATTCCAGGCGACCAACAATGAGGTTGAGTATGAAGAACTCATTGGCGGACTAAACCTAGTGAAAGAAATCAGAATTACTCGAATAAATGTCCACTACGACTCTCAGCTCATTGTAAACCAAATATGTGGTACCTTCCTAGCTAAGGATACAAAGATGACATCTTACCTGGAGTTAGTTAAACAGCTTTACAATAAGTTTGATGAATTCCAAATCACTCAAGTACCATGAACTAAAAATGCCCAAGCATACGCGCTAGCCGACCTTGGGACAACCACAAACACAAAACAACGCAAAGACATCCATGTGGCTTACCTGCAATCGCCAGCAGTTTGGGAACCAACTGAAGCATAAATCCATCATTCAGAAAAAGAACTACCTTGGATGTCTCATATCATCAGGTACTTAGAAAATGATAAGTTGCTAGAAAATAGGTGTTGGGCTCGACGAATCAAGGAGAAGGTCGTTGGGTACTATATTATAAACAAAAAATTATATAGAAGGTTCTTTGGGCCTTATCGCTGATGTATTGACAACATCAAGTCCAAATATATTATGACTGAACTTTATGAAGGAGAGTGCGGTAATTATTATGGAGCCCGGAGCTTAACACATATTGTACTTTCTGTCGGATACTATTGGCCAACAATGAGTGTAGACTTGATTGACCCTTTTAAAAGATGTGACACATGCCAGATGTACGCTGATATATCTCATTTCTAGCTAGAACGGATCAACCATATCTTTTCACCCTGGCTATTCATGAAGTGGGGAATGAACATTATCGAGAAGCTTCTCACCGCACTAGTACAATGCGTCTTTAAGCTCGCAGTCACGGACTATTTCACAAAATAGATCGAAGCTGAAGCATTCTCACATGTATGTAACCGCAAAGTTATTCAATTCTTCTAGAAAAATATAATTTGCAAGTTTGGAGTCTTGAAAGAAATCGTGAATGAAAACGGACCACAGTTCATCAACAATGGATTCTAAGGTTTTTGTAAGGAATGGAACATCAAATTAAGCTTCTCCACTCTGCGGTACCCCCAAGCTAATGGTCAAGCCGAATCCTCAAATAAAACTATCATGAAGACATTAAACAAGTGACTCTCAGAAGCCAAGGCAAAAATGAGCAGGCGAACTACCTGGAGTTCTTTGGTTCTATCGCACTACTGCTCGAAAACTAACTGGTGAAACTCTTTTCTCTTTGGCCAATGTCACGGAAGCTATCATACCAGTAAAAATAGGCATACCAACCTTCTGGTACAAATGGACAACCAGTAAAGCTGAGTTATGCCATGAATCAGACTTGACGGATGAACAAAGAGAAAGCACATTAGTTCGCACAACAGCATATCAACAAAAGATTGCCAAGCACTACAACCTTCTCGTGAGAGCCAGAACCTTCAAAGAAGGTGATTGGGTACTGCGAAGAGTATTACAGTCTACAAATTATGCAATAAAGATGGCAGAGACATAAGAAACAGTTGAAATGTCATCTACCTTTGCACATACCACTTCTAGGTCTTCTAAACTTCTTCTTTGTTATTTACTCGCATATCATATATGAGAATCATTGCTAACTTAGGCATCAGAGAACCGTTGGCAGAAATACCATTGGTGACCTTAACCTTCTTCTGTTCTCAAGAGAACCATCAGGGCAAAACTGCGACACCATTCTCATCCCGAAACCATCGTCGAAAGAATCGCTGAAATTTTTTTAGAAGCGCCCAAAAAGTAGCAAAATTGATGAATCCAGGCCTCCATAATAGAGTATCATCTTACTTTTTGCATTTTATATCTATTTTTTTTTATTATCAAAAAGACAGTTACTGACTTAAGCATCAGAGAGTCGATGGTGGCAATACCATCGGCATTCCTAACAAGTCTCAGCTTTCATAATATTCAATACATAGAACAAAATACTACTTGCAAAGTTCAAAACTTACCTCACCAGCCAGAGTTCAAGGAGTCCTGAACTTCGGGAGATGAAGAGCAAACATAAATACCAAAAGGAATCAGCTGAACATACATCATTCCTTAGACTGTCCAGCATCACATGGTTGCCATCAAGCCATTTAGACAGAGATGATTGCACAGTTGCCATCAAGTCATTCAGATGAAGATGGTCACACAAAATCAAGACTAGGTTGCTTTCAAACAGGGGCAACTTCAACCCAACTAGCGACATTGCACATCATGTCAGATAGGCTAGACCAATCATATCGTTCGTATAAATATAAATTACTCTTCATTTTAAAGGGTAGAAATAAAAGCAATTCACGACGAATTTCATATATTTGTAAAAAAAATTTATCTTTTACTGAAAATTTGTGAAGTATTTTATACAAGTTCAACTTTTTTGGATGTTTTGTTTATATACTTGTTCTTACTTGATTAAAATTGTGCATATTTCCAAAACACCTTGCATGTAAATTTAGGAAAACTGTTTGAGAACCCTTTTTTAGCTATTTTATTCTACTGAGCACACAATCACAATAAAGCTTACATATTGCATAAATTTGAATACATAAGTACAAATACATACTATATATAAGTTCGAACATGTAAGTCCAAATGCCAGATACATAAGTACGAAAAGAAATACAACCCGACCAGCATACTGGGAAAATGTACAACCAAATGAATTAAACTTGACCATCATCATCAGTGGGATCGGCACATCTGACCCCATATTCGGGCTGCTATTCCAACATATTGTGCATATCAAGCATCTGGCACAACTCAGCATACTCAGCAATCGTTTTGTCCACATCACAGCTAGTATGTTAACCTTTTTTGTAATAATTTATAATGAAGGGTCTGGTGGCTATCTCATCCTCCAGTTGGCAATTCTCTAGATGATCTTCTAAAGAAGAAATCTGAGCCCCCGAAGACTCCTTCAAGCCTGCAAGCTCCTTCTCCAACGAAGGTTTTCTACTAACCATCCTGGCTAGCTCATCTATTGTCTTTTAGTCGCCAAGTCAGTATCCTTCTTTCCAATCTTTAAAATTTTTGTTTTCTCCACGTAATGAGGTGTTCGTATCCTACAGTGAGAGCACCGATCTGACTTGTCTAATGGCCCCGTCCTTCTAAAAAATAACACCTTGAAACCCTTGAAATTAACAAAGACAAGTTAGGTACAATCAAGTGGATCGTCCGTAATAAACAGCAATAAAAAAAATAACTACCTGGAAGATTTGGGCCATCGTGCTCTCAACTGCCTGTACTTGTCTTCGTAATGAGTTTGGTCTTTAGGAAACAAAAGACATTCGCCTAGAGCTACCACACATGGGTTAGAGAATGTAGAACAGTCGGGTCGAAAAGTAAGCATAATTTAACCATCGTCCCCATACGTCGGACCTAGACGATTGTGCTTCTATGGTGTCAAAGAAGCAACGTCAAGAAGCTCTGTCTGGCTCAGTAAATCATAGGATGAGAGTGGAGGAACAACTAGTTTCGTAGAGGAAGAACATGTCTTAGATTTCTTCTTATCTTTCACCTTTCTTGTCTCCAGAGAATCGAGCGAAGATCCTATTACTCTCGACATGACTTGATCTGTACCTTAACGACCAGCTGAGTTAAGAAGACCACACAAAAGAAGGTCACTACTACTAATTTCCATACATCTCTTTATCATTATAATAGGGACCATATGTTTGAGAAATCCAAAAAGAATATCTTTTGGTTCATCCAAAATGTAAGCCTAAAAACTGCTTGAAGCTAGGATCTCCAAGGACAAAAGAAATCAACAACGACTCTGATTTTCGGATATCGCATCTTCGAAATATGCTTCTTTACGAGCAGGCCTTAGACAGATTGTGTATTGAGGCTACAAACTGTAAGAAAATAGAATAAGAACCTTGAATCAGTAAAATGCATTATGTAACTTATTAGTATGAAAAACTCACCGCATGACCACGCTGAAGGAAACCTACAATCCCCGACAAAAACAAATCTACTAACGTGAGAAAATATGACCCTTTCCAGCCCTTATCTCTGAGAGGTAAAACCAACTATCAACCGCTTGGTTTTTTTTTCCCTCACATTTAAATAAATCCATCCTTTTTCTCCATCATGTTCTCTTATGAAATATCAATGTAATAGCTCCAATGTGAAATTTTGTAGACATGTTCTACATCATGATATGAACATATGGTATAAATTTCACGAATTAATATTAAGTATTTCATAATGTGCTATTAAATTTTGTTCAAAATTTAACAAAAGACATTTATTCAGATTTCTTGCATATATACATGCATACCAAAATATTTTCAGTACATTATCATGCGAGGAAACAATCTGATACGACTCTGATACCAATGTAATATTCTATAACATTAATTTTACCGAACACAAAGGTGGTAGAATTTACTTGAAAATCCAAGATCAATAAGTTGAATCACTTGCCTTGCTTACGATTTGATCAAAATGATGCTCTATGATCCAAAAACTCAATCACAATGGAAAGAGTTTAATCTACACAATCCAAGAAACGAATTTAAGATATTTTTCAAGCCACCAACTTAATGTATTATTCTCTCTCTCCTCTTTTTCGAAATTAACTTCCATTACAGAGATTATATAGAATTGTGGGAGTTGATGGAAGTTATTTGAGGTGGAGAGTTAAGTTTCAATTTAAACCTTAACTCCTCCCTCCAAAACCATTTCCATATAACTTGGGTCAGATCAACCCACATGGACGACCATTTTCATTCCAACAATTACAATACTAAAAAAGTTGAGAGTAAGATCTAAATATCAGTTTAAAGGTATTTATAAACTTATTGTAAGCTTACAGAAAAGATGTAGTATTATACAGTGTGTGACCTTTTAATTAAAAAGTGTTGCAACACGTCACTTTCTAATGCAGAACTCTAATTCATATTCATATTCAGATTCGGCAAACTGAAAAGTTGCTGATACATTTTCATAAACATCTTGTGTGCATCTTCTCTAATTGAGTTTCACACATAGCGTGTAATACTCATTGTGACCATCGTGCTCATACCATCTAACTCATCCATATCGGTTCAAAGTTGAATTTTCATATATAATAACTAAAACAAAATATCAAAAATCTCAAATCCATAAGAAAATTGTATCAACTTTTCAAAGAAGAGTGATATGATAAGTTACCTGAGAAAATGAACTTTTAATGCTTATTTGGAGTGTGAAAATATTCCCAAAATCTATAAATTTATACTTCTGAAAAGTTAGAATATAAAAATTAAATAGGGAAGTTGGTGCAATTGGTCCTTCACATTTGTCTTCAGTGCAGGAATGGTTTTTAACATTTTTTTTTTGTACAAAAGACCCTAACTTATGTATTTTGGTGCATAATTGGTCATTATTTGATGAAAAAGACAAATATAACCTTAGTTTTAATTAGAGAAAATTGAAATTGGATTCTTAATCTTTACAAAAGATACAAATGAGTCCGATAATTTTATTTTTTTATAAAAAATTGAAGAAAACTAACGAGTTTTTTTTTTTAATTAACACTTTATTGACCAAATTGATAATATACTAAATTATTTTGTACATATTAAAAACTATTATAAAAATAACTAAAATTTAAGCTTATAATTATTAATAAATATGTTAAATAAAATTATTTTATTATTACTAAGTAATTATATTATTTAAATTTAAAATTTTTATTTTATCATTACAAAAAAAAGAAAAATAATTTTGTCACAAACTTGATGCTCAAATACTTTTATTTAATTGAACTATTCGTTTATTAACTACAAATATTAGAACTCCAATTGTATTATTCATATTTTAATTTATCGTTCAAAAATAAAGAACACATAATGTGCAAATTAATTTTTATTAGATTTTTATGTTAGAAATAATAATAAGATTGGTTCAATCATAAAATTATATACACCATTTTGTTATTTATTTAACTTTATTTTTATTCAAAATTTTCAAATCACATAGCAATTACATATACTTAAAGTGCAATAATTTTACATTTTTTTTCATGAAAATTTTAATTGACATGGCAATAGTGATACGTTTAAGATGCTAAATTAAATATTATTTAATAAATGTATCAAACACATTTGCTCCTTTTGCAAAGATTAAGAATCCAATTACAATTTTTCTAATTAAAACTAAGGGCATATTTGTCTTTTTCATCAAATAAGGACCAATTGCTCACCAAAACACATAGGTTAGGATCTTCTGTGTAAAAAACAAACGTTATGGATCATTTCTACATTGAGGACAAAGTTATGGATCATTTGCGCCAATTTTCCAAATAAAAACTATGAACGAGAAATATATTTTAATATATTACTTGAAAAATAGAGATGCATCTTCTGATTTTTGACAAAATTGAAGAAGAAAACAAATAGTATTGAATCAATTTTGAATTTGACATGGAAGAAACTGAAGAAGAAGAGAGTCATGGGTTAGGGTTGAGTTTGTGAGCTTTAATTTGTAATATATAATCTATTAAAAACCGTAATTAATACGATATTTTAAGTATATTTAATAGTTTTTCTGCATTCAATTTGATTTCCATTTTTTTATGGTTATTGAGTTTGAAATTTGAATTCTTGATCTTCTTCCCTGATAAGATATAACAGATTATCATTAACTTAACTTGAAACATGGGGTTGATTGTAGGCCCGTATCTCTATCGTTTTAGTATCAATCCTATTGAAATTGACTTCATTAAAAGTCCAGTAATATTATTGGTTTTGATTTATAATCTAGTAATATTATAATAATAAATTTGCCCTAGTATTTTTGAAATTTATGTTTACAAGTAGTGAATATATGTAAAGAACCAATAAAAATGACTATAACATAATTTATGTGGTAAAATAATGGAAAAATTCAAGGCCGGTCACTGATCATGCACTCATGGACTCCGAAGTCATATGACCCAAACTTATTTCAATTAAAGTCATATTTCAGTACTAAAAGATCAACATGCCCTTGCAATTGCAAAACCGTTAATTCAAACACGATACTATTGTATTATGATATTTTTTTCTATGGCATTGTTTTATTAAAATACTATTTTATTAATGTACTGTTTTATTTAGATATTGTGATTTAGTCTTCTATCAAAACATAACATTTGTGCCCAATTAAGTATGTGCTTGATAGTAATGTGCTTTTAACCCTGTTATATTGGCTTAATTTGTTTGCTATAGTTAACCATATGATAGTGCTATCTATGATAATTATTAAGATACTAATAATAATGTATTTCCAATACTGTTTTATTATGATTCTGTTCTTCTATTGGGTTGAAATTTTCTATTTTGAGTGTGTAGTAGTGTCATTGTTTCCAAAGATACTAATACTAATGTGCTTGTTATATTAATATAATAATATACTTCTGATACTGAACTATTAAGATATTTTTATCTGTGATATTGTTATATTAAGATGTTAGAATACTGTTTTTAATAAGACATTGTTTGTGATACTATTTTATTAAGATTCTATTTTTTATGATATAGTAGTATCAAACAACACACATGAATATGTGACAGTAACATCCCGAAATACATAAAAATGTTGATGTATGTAAAACAAATGTTGCTTTCATTTATTCGACTAAAAATAATTACAAAAGAATTGTATTCCTATATATCAAAAAATAATATCTTCAACAAAAACAACCTAATTCAAGAAAAATAAGAGAAACCTAACATAAAAACTGAATTCACCTGCAAAATAATATACAAAGAAATAATTGTTTTCAAAATTTTGCAATCCATGAACTGCCCAATACTTCTCAGAATCACCATCATTCTTTGATAACAATAGTAAGTTGTTAAAATTCAAAATTTTATCTTTTACATGATTGTGAAAAAAAACAAGAGTGAAAAACCTTGAATCCACAATTATCACTCACGAAAACAATAGGAAAGGTTTGGGTGGCTGGAGGCAAGTCGTGTAACGCCAGCAACTAAATGCAAGAGCTGTTGGGGAGGCTGGAGAAGACGGTTGCCACGTATATGCTTCTGAAGTTTAAATCAATTTATTCTAATTATTTTGGATCACATGGGTAATTACAGGATTAATTGAAATATGCTTGAAATAGTATGACTTAAATGACAATTTTAAAAAGTGTTTAGACTTAATTTAGAACAAGTCACTTATGGGTAACTTAAAAAAAAATTCTCCAAAATGATACTTGACTACTATTTAGTCTTATCAAAATGCTAAATAATAATTCTACTTATTTTATAAATTTGTATTTTGATGACTTTGTATTTTTTATTAGAACCCTCTATATATATATATATATATATATATATATATATATATATATATATATATATATAGTCCATTATAATGAAATACACAATTACTGAAGGTGGCAATTGGGCCGAGCCTCCGGTGGGATCGTCGATCGAGCTAGCTCAGCCCTTTGATTTGATCAATTGGTTCGTGTCTCATGGGCCACAATAGTCACTTTTGTGATCGTTGGAAGTCTCAACGGTCACAAAAATGACCGTTTTAGTCCCCATAAATTTATTTTTTTCTATATAAATTCTCATAAAAGATCTAACATTTAGAGAAAAAAATTGAGGAGTTGGCCTCAAAAAATTGATGAGCAGGGCTTGTGGGCCGGACCGAGCTCGCACGTTGAAGACGAGCCGAGTTCGGCCAAACCCTTGGGCTGAGCTGGGCCCCGATGGTAACGGACTAAACCGGCCCAACATTACCTATTGCCACTTCTAAAATTCACATTTAATTCTCTTATATTCGTTTTATTTTATAACGCGTTATAAGCATAAAATTCTAACCAACTGTGTTAACAAAAATAATTTTTCTTTTCTTGTCAAAGAAAAACACTAGGTTCTAACTAATTGAGCGAGAAATAATGATTCTTTTTTTTTTTTTCCTGTAAATGAAAGCACAAATGCTCTTCCAATTTCGCATTTATTAGATCCCCTAAAGATTAAACATAAATCAGGTTTAAGATTTGTAAAATTTTCTAATTTTGTCAAACCTAATCACTAGTTTTCATACCATTGCTATCAGATTTATGAAGTCTGTCAAATCCAAGTAATTGAGTAAAGTTTATTCTTTAACAGTCTTTTATTATATTATATATTAAATTTGTAGAATCTTTTGATTGTATATTTAACGATTTTAAAACTCTAAGAAGTATAATTTTATATTATATCAATATTTTATTAGAATATTGTTTAATTACTCTCAAGAAGTATTGTTGGAATAATTGGTGCAAATTATATTCTATTTAAGAACTCACTAAAAACAACTTACTTGAAAAGCGCATAAAATAAATTGACAGAAATGGTGGACCGAGGCAAAGGGTAAACTTTTTGTCCTTAAGACGAAATTACCCTGTACAGGTGTTCACGGTTGAATGACAAACGTCTCTCAAGATACAACGATCCCTTCTCGCGGTAGTGGTACTTCAGACCTCGAGAAACAATGAACTAGAAAATGTTTTGGACTCTCTCTTTTATGCAAGGACGGATACAATATATTGTAAGAATGTAGGGTGCAAAATGCTTATGTTTGATAGTTCGAATTTTCTTATGCCAATTCAGAAACTGAAGGGACTAATTTTTAGAATGCCAAAAGACACAACACTTGGTATATTAATTCTGAAAGTTGTTGTCTGAACTGTTGTCTCTTAAAGATACAGATTCCGGAATGTTCTAGAAGACAGGACACGTGTTTGAACCACGTGTCGACAAATGATTGGAGATAATCTATTTAGAAGAATAATAATTTAATTTATTTGTCCAAAAAGTTTATATTGGACTAAGTCCAACCATGAACCATGAACCATGAACCATGAGCCATGAACCATGAACCATGAACCATGAATCATGAACCATGAACCATGAACCATGAACCATGAACCCGACCGAGCTTGAGACCACCAAACCCAATTCCAATCTTGGGTTATATAAATAGATAAAAAACGTATTCATCTTCCAATGTGGGACAGTTTCCCACCTTCTCTCCAATTTACCTTTTATATTCCAAGTTTAAGGTTCCCACTTTTGACTATAATTTGTCATTCACCTAGAAATAGTTTTGCACAACCAAATATACAATGAATATCTACTCGCGGAGTAAATCGTGCTAAACCAAGGTCCCACCTCAATTGGTTAATGGAACCCACTCAAATATTTGGTCAAAGTTGGTCAAATCGAACTTAATAATTTTTAATTTTAACACAATTTCTAACAATCTCCCACATGAATGGAAATTCTTATAAAGTATGTAAATGAAATGTAGACACTAAAAGAGAGTACAGGCAGAAAGGTATTGTATCAGGAGAAGTAGCTCCTGGCTTTGAACCTTCCTTAGTGGAATACTATCGAATTCACTTGGCTAATCAGTGAATGTGATGTCTTGAACTGTTCAGCCGTTGAGTGTAAACCAAGACAATAGTACCCACACAATATCTTTCCTAACACTTTCGATTCTCATGCTTATGTTCATTTTGACTTGAACGGCACTTGGATTTCATAATTCTCTTACTTAAATCCTAAAGTTCTTCTTCCATTACACATTGGTCAAGTAAACTATTATAATATCAAACATCTATAGTATTCAACTTAACTCACATTCTTCTGCTCTTCATATATTTTATTCTCAGTATATTCATTAATTTTTAGAGTGCCTGGAGAAAATTAGTCGGTTGAGTTTTTACACTGCAAACCAAATTGTACCAAACAGGCGGTAAAATTTGTATAACCAGGCAGCATAATAAAGCATGTTTGAAAGCCTCAAAAGCAGTACATTCGGCTGTATAATAAAGCATGTACAGATAAAATTCAAATGTTCACCATTTGCTGTGGGATTTGACATTGCGAAAATAGCAGGTTTAGTCAAACCATACATTTGCTGCTTGAATTTGTGAAACCATACATTCTGACATTTGCTGCTCGAATTTGTGAAACCATAGCAGGAAAAAGTGAGGATCTGCCTCCGGTCCTGCCATTCTGGAAATAGCCTGTAAGGCCAAACTCATTCTGGAAATAGCTTGTAAGGCCAAACTCGTGTTGGTCGATGGTGAACAGTACTTCCCAAACTCATTCTTGTATCTTATTAGGATAAGCAGGGCAAAGTCCATTTTGTACACTATCTCCATGATAATGATACATCCTGCAGCGACCATCAAATGCCTTGGAGAAGGAAAAACCACGCACAATCTGAAAATAAATAATCAGTTCCAAGAACAGAAAACTACATCAATCTAAAAATACATAATCAGTTCTAACAAATTATGAACTGGTGCTATATTGGCTAATAAGCAAGAAAAAGATCTTGAGCTAAAATTAATTCAGGAATGATGAACGAAAGGAAGAGTAACAATATAGCGAGAAGCAAAAAAAAAAAAAAAAGAACACAACATACCATCACATAAATGAGTCTAACAAATTTAGTTTAAATATCATAATAGGTAAAGCAGGATCTCAATTTTCAGTGGAAACAGAAGAACGAAACCTAGCTGATGCTGTTATATTGAAATAAAATATTGAAACATGGCTACAAATAAGTGAGTTACAAAAATCACAGATTATGGAAAAATAAGATGTTTTGTGCTACTTTTCCCTTCAATTTGACAAAACCAAGTTGGCACGAATAATTAGAAAATGACTTCCATATATTTACAGTTCATGGGCATCTTCAAATTTTGAAGGCACTGAATTTCTTTCTAACTGAAAAAATTGAATTACGAATTTGAGTGCAGTGTAGTCATTAGCCTACATTTTGGAACAATAATTCTTTACAACAATTCAGTACTTTTTTCACAATGGTCAATTCCTTAGAAAGCCAAATGAGAACATGACTAATGAATTTGGAGCAAAAATAAAATACATAAGCATGTAATGAAAATGATTAAGCCCACAGAATGTCTACTGAGAGAAGGATTCCAAATCTCATGTTGCCATGCAGAAACTGGATCATTAGCAAATTAATTTCAAACGGGTTCAGGAAAGTACCTCTCTTCAGCAATACTGTCAACATAAAATATCAAAATAATTCCAAAGAGGACAGTGCTAGAAAAGGCCCATGCAGAAAATGGCAACTCTATTTCAATTGATCCATGAAGCATTTCAATATAATGCACAACAAACAAAAAACGAGCATCACTAAAAACTAGGTGAAGAAGGAATGTAATAGAAGAAGATTTCAGGATTAATGTTTACAAAACAATATAAGGAGAAAGCCACAGTGTCAAACTCACAATGATCATGTCCCACATAGCCATGGGAAATAGAAAACAAGTTGCAGAAGTAATAGTAATGGCATGGACACCTTTTAAGTTGATCTTGGAATTATAAAATGGGGAGAGGAATATCCAACATTAATTCTTGTTATTCTTCCTCATTGTGTGCATGTGGGTGTTAGGGGGTAGGGGTGTTGATGTTGGTGTGGCTTGATTTCTTTAAACCACCACGTCGCATAAAAAGACAAGTCAATACCTTAAGTGTGGCTAATACGGGAAATAACATGTTTCGAATTCCCAAACATTCTTCTGTATACACTTCTGTACTTGGATCATCACTAAATGGTAATTTTGGGTTAAGGTCACCATTGTTTGCATGATGGGCTAATGAAATATAAGCATAGATTGAAAATAAAAAAAGGTGAGGAAACCAGAATTCCTATACATTCTCTCGGTACGTGATAGAAATTTACAATTAATAGCAGGTCAAAGCTGAAACGATATAAAAACGGTGAATGCGTGGCCATGGCCCACCCTTGAGATAAGAAGTAGAATGATGCTAGCATTGCAGAGAGGCCACCAACTAGAGATGGCAATGGGCTGAGCCGAGCCGGCTCGGCTTGTGCCATATAGGGTCCGGCTCGGCCCTTGTCACGGGCCGAGCCTAAGCTCGACCCATGTGAAAATCAAGGGCTCGGACCGGCCCGTGGTCCGCGGACCCACGTGAAAATCAATTTTTTTTAAAAGTTAAAAAAAATGGAAATATAATTATTAATTGCAATTTTTAATCCCCAACTTATAGCTAGGGACCAATTTGGTCACATTTGGATCACGAACCACGGGCTAAGTCCGTGGCCCGGCGGCCCGGTCCACGGGCCGAGCTTGGCTCGGCCCGTGGTTTGTTTCACGACCCGGGCCGGCCCGGGTCCGTCTTTTCATGGACGGCCCGGTCCATTTGCCATCTCTACCACCAACCTTATAAAGATAAAGAAATGGTTAGCTGAATAAAATAAAGGGCAAAGAGACAGCATAATAGCAATATATCACATAAAAGAAAAACCTAACAAATCAGTGGTTCCCAGGTGCCCATCAGCGGCCAATAGACGATCTCAATGTCACGCACGCAACACAGTTTTCAGCTCTTTATCATGACCTCATCTCAATGAAATTAATAGGACCATGTAGACATTTGAAGGAATAGATTCTTCTTTGGACTTTATAGTAGATCTCTCTTCTTTGGACAACGTAGACAGTCTTAGTCCATTAAGAATTCTTGGTACAAGTAGAAACAAAGCGTCACATTCTTGTCACCTATGTAGATATCACCAATGTATCATGTATGTCTTAATTCCGCCAATCAATAAGTATAACTAGAACCCAAATTCAATATGATATCCTCAAACTACAGCTTTGCTTGCTTCATTAAATATAAATCTACAATATTTTAGCAATTGTGACATTCAGCAACTGTCCTTTCGTAATCAATGTCTTCTCGGCACATCCAACAGTAGTGATCATTGGGAGTTTGGCCTGAAGTATCACCTGATCCAACCTGCAAAGAAATCATAGAAATATCTTTTAATAAGCATGTATAGAAGGTAAATCTTGGAATTTAACTCCAGGACACGAAGCAAGAACTTTTGAGAGTAAAACTAGAAATTATCTAATTGAAGCCAAGTGGTCGATGATGAAATTGAGAAGCTGGAAAACTAAAATAATTTCCCTGAATTTATTTAATCACTCAGTTACTGAAAATGGAGTTGAGAGTCTCACATTTATAGTGTCTTGTAACTGAAAATAACAAGATGCAAAAGAAACGTGATTACAAAGTAAAATGCAACTTTGACTTTGTAGAAAATGTAATAATAAAGAAAAAAAGGTGATGAGGGAATGTGTCTTATGCTGCTGCTGCTCCTGCTCAACATCTGATATTTCACAAATATGAAGTGACTGAAACAACATTTTTTCTCGTATTAATTTATACCGAGAGAGGAACAAACATTAATGAACAAAAGAAAAATCACAAGATTAGTGGGGTAAAATCTAGCATGCTTTTGTAACTTTCCATTAATAGGGTGCGTGTAATATGACATCATTCTGGAATTTCATAGATTATTATCAACAATTCCACAGTATTTACCTGCATTACTAGCTGATCAATGGAATCCGCTGTGGAGTTGAAAGTCTTAAGGAAGTAATCCGTCCCCAACTTGATAATTTCTTTAATATGGTTAAGCTCCCCAGCAGCTTCATACTTTGCAATGTATTCTATCACGCTCCAACTCAACATAGTCATGGCAAAAGATTGAGGAAAATTGAACTTGATCGCATCTCCAGCATCGTAATAGCCACCAACCAGGTTCTTAAATATAATTCCACTATCAGACTTCCCATCATTTAAACAAGAGTTTCCCCTCCACGACACATTATTGTGCTTGGGAAGCTTTCTAGCTGTGAAAATCCAATACTAAAGATTAGATAAAATGCACAATTCATTAGACTAAATGCAATAAATTGATAAACATGTGATCCACCACAGCTGTCATGGGACTTGGAAGAGCCATCCCACAAAAGCTAGCTAATGTGGTTGGAGAATCCAAGCCCATATAAACCACACAAAGGATGCCCACACATCTGATGTGGGATTTAAGTTCCCATAAACTCTACTGGAAACCATGACAAACCACCACGCTTCCGACTCGACGTCCACGTCGAGCAAGTGCCCACACACCCTAAGTGGTAACCGAGACTCGAATACATAGTGCCTGCTCTGATACCAATGTCATGGGACTTGGAAGAGCCATCCCACAAAAGCTAGCTAATGTGGTTGGAGAACCCAATTCCATATAAACCATACAAAGGATGCCCACACATCCGATGTGGGATTCAAGTTCCCATAAACTCTACTGAAAACCATGACAACAGCCTATTAGCCTAAATATAAACTTGGCATCAGTGTAAGATTTCCTAAAATATTTGGTAAGTAAATTTGAAAGTGCAATTCAAACAGAGGCCATGGATCTGAAGTCAAATGCAGTGTCTATTTATAGATCCGTTGAACACGCAAAAATTCTATGATTTTTTTGCATTACCTTCGATAAAATAAGTCGAAGAAGGCCATCCACACACAGAACTAAACGACATAGTTTCATCCTCCATCAAGAAATCCAACGGCGTTCCCCGATTCATCTCCGCCACCGTGGTTAAATTCCCAACCACCTCAATTAAACTTTATGGGCGGCACATGATTCCATTGCTGTTTGAAGGAGGTACCCAGTAGGAATAACCAGGTAAAAATGGAAGCCAATCAGGCGCAGAACGACGGACGACGATTCTGTGAATCACCTTCTCAAGTTTCTTAATTCCGGCGCTTATGACCTTGGCGGCAGCCTCGTGTGAGTTGGATTGAGAGGAAGAAGATGGGTCCAGCTCCACCTCGATGAATTCTACCTGGGTTTTACTAGATTGATCGGAGCAAAGGTGGTAGGTGTTTCACAGAAGAATCAGGAACAACGAATGAGAAATAAGGTAGCAACAATGTTTAGATTTAGAATGCTCAAAAGGCTTTTTCCCAGCCCAAACCGTGAGGAAATCGAAATATAAGGTTTCAATTGGATTTTGGGTTAGATTTAGGAAAGATAAAGTTAGGAGATTGATTATAGAAGACGTAATTTATTTTAGGTTGGAGCCAAAAAATTCGTTTCTGCCAGTTGGAAATTTATTAAATGGGTTATAATTTGGGCTTCACAACTTTTACATTGTTGACGGAACGTTGCCAAATTATTTATTACATAAAACATTTCGCAATAGATACTGACTATTGCAAAATGTCCTAAAATATAGTCTTTTACAGCGTGCGCGAACGTTGCTAAATATTTTATTATTTGACAACGGTCACTGCCCGTTACTAAATAGCAAAATGTATAATTTTTTTGACAACAGACATTGACTGTTGCGAAAAGATATATTGGCAACATTCACTTAAATACTGTTGTCAAATGTCAATTGAATTAATCAATAGCAACACACATTTGATTACTGTTGCCGTAAATCCGTTTTAGCAACAAGCTATTAACGAATGTTGTCGTTGAGATGTTGCAAAATGATCTTTTTGTTGTAGTGATGATGGACTAAGGCAATAGGTAAACTCTTTATCCTTACGATGAAATTGTCCCGCATAGGTGTTCACGGTTGAATGCCAAACGTTTCCCAAGATACAACAATCCCTTTTCGCGGTAGTAGCACTTAAGACCTTGAAAAACAGCGAATTAGAAAATGTTTTTGACTCTCTCTTTTATGCAAGGACGGATGCAATATATTGTAAGAATGCAATGTGCAGAATGCTTATATTTGATAGTTTGAATTTTCTTATGCCAATTCAGAAACTGAGGGATTAATTTATAGAATGCCAAAAGACACAACACTTGGAATATTAATTCTGAAAAGTTGTTGTCTGAACTGTTGTGTCTCTTAAAGAGACAGATTCTGGAATGTTTTAGAAGACAGGACACGTGTTTGAACCATGTGTCACAAATGATTGGAGATAATCTATTTGGAAGGATCAACCCACGAACCTCGAACCTCGAACCACGAGCCCAGCCGACAGATCGGCCTGCGACGCGCGCATATGGGCTTTGGACCGAATCCAATAGGATTTAGATCTCTCCCCTTCCAAAGACTTGTGGTATCCCTTGGGTCCCAAACCCAATTCCATCTTGGATTATATAAACAGATGAAAAACCTATTCATCTTCTGATGTGGGACAATGTTCTCTCCAATTTACCTTTTATATTTCAAGTTTAAAACGCCCACTTTTGGCTATAATTTCTTATTCACTTGAAAATAATTTTGCACAACCAAATATACAATGAACATCTACTCGCGGAGTAGATCGTGCTAAACCAAGGTCCCACCTCAATTGGTTAACGAAACCCATTTAAATATTTGGTCAAAGTTGGTCAAATCCAACATAATAATTTTTAATTTAAACTCCATTTCCAACAAGTATAACTTTATAAATATCAATATTTTGTACAAATATTATTTTATTGCTCCTCAAAAATTATGATTTTATATTATAATAATATTCTAAAAGAATATTCAATTGATGTTTCAATAAAAAGCACTACTTTATGTAAATCAATATTAAAAATTAATATTATTTTATTTATTATTTCTGTTGGGTTGTATACTCAAATAGTATAATTTTACTGTGATAAAATAACAATTTATATTGAATAAAACTTTGATTTGTATTCATTTATTATTATTGCATTTGTTTAATATTGAGTATGTAAATAAAGTGTCAATGATCACTTGTGATAATATAAGTTGGATGCTTGCATTGAAAAACATAGTGTAACGCAACTTGTATTTTGATCATCAATAAAATTGTTCACAACTAATGTACAAGGGTTGGCGCCTTATACCGGAAGGTTGTAATGTTAACTATTTAATCATTCATGTTTGCGATTTGTCCTTATCACATAAATGAATTAATGGTGACACTAGTACACTTGGAGTGTATTGAACAGACCACGTGTCGAATTTAATTATATATCACAATCGTGCAAATAATTAAATTCTACTTGATCACTAGTATTTCATCTAAATCTCTTGACATGATTGTGTATATCTTTTTGTTAGTTTGATGGTTCTTTGATACACCAATGGGTGAGATTAATTTAGTTGATCAAATATCTTGGTGAGTTGGGAGTTTGAGAATGAGCGAAGTAGAGAACACGAATTTGTGTCGAGAACTGTCGTCCTAAAAAATGGGTCGAGTGACAACTTAAGTATTTTCTGTTGAACGGTTATAAATCTGAGCTTAGTGTTTAGCGACGGCTAAACTTTGACATATGTGGATTAGTTCACAAGACTGTTGAAGAAAATATAACTTAAAATTAGTGAGAATAATTAGAAGGGCAAAACGATCATTTATGCTCATACCTAATTATCGGATTTCAGACAGGGATGAAATATATATATACAATAGGTCAGAGGAAAATATTACAACTTCTGTAATTTTATATATTCCGAGAGTGCAGTCTCTTGCCTTTAGTGGAAAAAGTAAAAAACTAATAATTAAATTGAGGGGTTTATGGTCGACTAGACAGAATCTAATTATTAGAGTTTGAAAAATATATGTCCGAACAGGTCCTGTGGTAACTCTATAAAGTTTTGGACTTAATTACAGTTACTATGAATGTTTTGGACTTGATTGTAATTGTGATATAAGTTCAGGGATTACATGTGTAATTAAATCAATCCTAAGCTAATTGGACTTGGATGTCTTTTCATTGTTTGCGACTCTTGTCATTGTTTGCAATCATGATGCTTGTTATATTTATATCATGTGATGTAAATTAATTGATTCAGTCAAGAAAAAGAAGAGAGAAAATTCTGAAGTCTTTCTTTGATTTGAATTTTAGTTTCTTAGTTTTCTAGATTTGACTAGTCCAGAAATTAGTTTTTAATTTAATTAAAAGGTGCTCATACGTCGGTGTAATCCAGACTTGGGAGAATATCATAGAAGACTTGAACGTTGGGAGTACCAAGTTCGTGAATCAAAAACAGCAAGTTCTTGAATCAGATCCAGACCAATATCGTTTATCGATTCGGTTATAATACTAACATATTAGTATTTAATTATAATAAACACGTGAACACCTAGCAAAGATCCTGATTTTATTGAATTAAAGAAATTTTTTATTTTTTGGCTAATTCTCGTGCCAATTTTCAACAATTTTTGAAGATTTTATAGAAATCGATATAATATGGTGTTGGTCTCTCTTAGTACAATTTTATATAGGTCATTTTTTTCTAAGAATATGTGTTAATGCTTTTGAATAAGCATAACTTTATATATCAATGTTCTAAAGGAATTTTGTGTTGTTCTTGAATAAAACCAAGTTTATATAAGTTGATAAGAGAATTATGTTATTATTATTAAAGAAGCGGAAATTTATATATCAATAGTTTCTAGTAATGCTTCTAAAGACGTATATTGTTTATTATATTTATATTTTGTAAGAATATTGCCTTGTCATTTTTAAAGAAACACATCTTCAATAATCTAACACTTTAAATATGAGAATATCGTATTATTTAATGTATATTCATATTTTATGAATGATTCATAAAATAAAAGAAAAAAGGTTAGAGAGTAGGTTACAAGAGTTTATGTGGCGAGATTTTGGAAATGAAAATATCGCCATAACGTAAACCAATTTGTCACGATATATTGGTGCTGAAATTAAATCGAAGAAACACTTCTGCCCTACGGATTTTGTTTCTGCCAAAAAAAGAAAATGGACTATAGTGGAAAAATCCCAACTTTGAAACCACCCAACCGGCGACATTGTTCTCAATTGCTCAATCGTTCATCGTCTCCGGCGAAATCCATCACAATGGCTGACAAAGGTAATGCTTGGTTCCCGCTTATTGTAAATCGGTTTGAAAAAAAGTAATTTTTTTTTCTTGTACGCGGCTCATTCGCTGTTTGATAGAAATGGAGAAACTAATGTGGATTGATTTGCGTGTGTAATGGAGGAATCACAAACCCAAAAAAAAAAAAAGAAGAAGACCTGTGAACATTTATTATTTTGATTTTTTGGTTTAAGGGATGAAATCTTTTGTTTATTATCCAAAATTGGTAAAAATCTTCATTGAATTAGCATGATTACCTGAGAAGTTATTATCCTGTGAAATATTGTCATTACATTATGTTTATACATAAGTTTGAGTTCAATATCTGCCATTCAATTTTTTTCCACTTGCTAATCTGCTATTTGTTTATCTATTGAAATATTTTATGTTTTTTAAAATTTCAAATTTTTATGCAGAAAATCAAATTTTATATTTCGACAATGAGACAATAAATAGGAATGTTGAAATAGTGGATTCTGCTAATGAGACTGTAAAGGACAATGTTAACATATTGGATGATAAAAATTTAGGAGGAGATAGTGAGATTGTGCATAAGGTTAGGATAACGTTTAAGGATGCAAATGAAGTATTCGAATTCTACAAAAGCTATGCGTATTATCTAGGTTTTACAGTGAGAAAAAGAAATTCGAAGAATGGTGATGATGAGATTGTAAGATATGTTACATTTACATGTAGTCGAGAATGCCGAAGAACTAGTGCCACAAACACTTCTTTCAAGCCTCAAAAAACCATTGAAAGCTAGGGTACGCACTATCAACATTGGAGTCCTGCTTATGGATTGAATTTTTTGCCTACGTATGGGATGGATCAACCGATGATGCCAATATATACGCCACATATACGACCTATGCAAGATGGGATGCTTGGCGTAAGGGATGAATATGCTCGATCAAATTTGCCATCTACAAATTGAATATGTTCATATGTTTGCTGTAATAGTCGTGGCAGATGGATTATGAGGAATAATGGACCCCTTGAACATGTGAATTTTGTCATTAATAATTTGTTCTTCCAGATTCTGTGGCAGACTTCAGTCTTTAGTTGATGTTGTTTGCTGGTTGCACATTTTGAGGATGCAATTTTATCACTTTGGTTACATTTTGAGGGTACAATTTATCACTTTGGTTACATTTTCTCATCTAGGCATGGCAATGGGCTGAGCCGAGCCAGCTCGGCCCATAAAATACATGCTCGGCTCGCCTAAAGGGACTCTCCAAAATGATTGCTCTGTTCGGCCCACGAGTTCGTGGGTTGAACAAGCCGAGCCGAGCTGCACACGAGCTCTGGTCGGCCCTCAATTTTTTTTTTTAAATTTCAAAAATGAGAAAGAAATACAATATCAGGAATCTTTTATGTTGAAAATTAAATATTGAAAACCATCATCTTTTTTTCGAGCTTGGGACCGGCTACTTTGAAAGTAGGCGGAGTTAAAATTGTATATGAACAAGATGTAACGTGTACAATTTTTTGTATTAAAATAAGAAAAAATATTACTTAATACGAATCTGAGTAATACATATTCAAATCTTCAAGTTCTTCAGACATTATTCTGTCAACTTTGTCTTGGATTTTCGGTTCGGCGTCATCCCAATCCTTTAGACATAGTAAGCTTTCTAAAATGTCGGGTTTGAGTCTTGACCTGATATCAGACAAAATCCTACTACTTGTACTAAATGCGGCCTACGATGCTACAGTTGAGACCGGTGGTGTTAGTAGATCGCGTGCCATTTTTGAAAGAATTGGGTAACTACATTGATATTGTTTCCACCATCGTAGTATATCAAAAAAAATTATATCTTCGTCATCTAACATACTAAGCACGTCATGCACAAAATACCTAACTAACTCTACAGGTGTATCATTAGATCAGAGAATGGAAGAACTAGAAAAAGGACAAACTGATTGTTGACCTTGACCACTCCTATGTATACTTACGTAACTCCATAAGTTAATGTCATCAGTTGATGACGATGTACATGTTGGAACAGGGGGTCATACAACGTTCGTACCGACCTTTTTAGCATAGACCTTATACATAGAACATAAAGTTTATTATAAATTACCACACATTACTGGATATCCGTAAGTTAATTTTTGTGAAATTGCAATTATTATTACTTTCGTACCCTTTAATTTAAGTCTATGATCCATAATACATGCTAATGGAAATAACATAGGCAAATTTTCCAATATTTTCTAAATTTAGCTTCCATCACCTGTATAATACTAGAAAAAGAGCAAAATTCTTATACACATTAAAATTGTTAACAATATAATAGAAATGATTTCAAACAAGTGGAATAGTTGGATAATACACACTAGAACATGCAGTTGTTGCATCGTAAAAAACTTTTAAATTTTTTCTAATATGACCACATAATTTCCAGTCATATAATTCTAAATCATATTTTGAGCCGTGTAAGTGTCGGTCATTATAATATACAGTAATGCAATTTTCGTATCCTTCACAAGATTCAAGCATAAGATATGTTGAATTCCATCTATTGACAATATCAGTTGCAAAAGATTTTGATTGCAGCCCATTTTCTATACATAGAGCAGCAAAACTTGTTTTTTTGATGGTGAGACCGAAATATAATTAATAGTATATCTAATTTTTTGTAATTGAGGTTGTATAAATTTTAATCCATCTTGTACAATTAAATTAAACACATGACATGCACAACGAATGTGAAATAAAATTCCATCAAATTCTGGACTACAATGTTGAATTAATTTCTCAATTATTATATTGTTTGGGCCTGCATTATCAAATGTAAAACTACGAGCCTTAGAATCACATTTAAATTCTTGTAACACACCTAATAAAATATGATAAATATTATTTCTATTATGAAGATAGTCTATTTGTTTAAATGCTATTACTTTTTTATGCATTATCTAATTATTATCAATATAGTGTGCAGTTGCAACCATGTATCTTTTTTTATTACAACATGTCCATAAATCTGATGTAAAAGATACAAAACTATTGTAATTATTAATATAATTAACAATAGCTTCTTTGTTTGTATTATATCTAACAATAGTGACTTTACGAAGTGTATTTCTAGAATGGATAATTGCATCAAAAGTCTCTAACGTTTCAAAATCGTTGGAGATATACCCCTAACCTAAAATAATAGCACCAAACGTCCCAAATGTTTAAAGAAATAGGCATGTGAGGTCCCTCTTCACACTTTCTGTCAAATTTCTCCGTTAAAACCAAATTGTGGACTACACGCGCTACAATTCTCCAAAAAACTCGACTGAAAATGGTAGAAGAAAATTCCACATTTTTGTCCACTCCATGGAGGTATGCAACCTTCTTCTTCCAGTAGTTCATCAATTTTGAATTCTTTTCTCTAGCCGATCAGATTTTTTAGCATGGAAAAGGCTTCTTTGACCTTGAAGTCCCTGGGTCTCAAGATTTTGAGGAGAATCACATCACTCTTTTCATCCTCCAACAATGGAATTCTCCATATTTTAACCTCATCAGGCGGTGGTGGTGGTGGTGCTGTTTCCTCGTCCTCCTTCTTTGGCTTCTTCGCCTCTGGGGTAGGTGGGTACTCTTCCACGACTGGTGGTGGTGGTGGTGGTGGTGGTGGTGGTGGTGGTGGAGTGACTTCAAGAATTATATTTTCTTTGATTTCATCAACAACTTCAAGTTTTTCTTCAATTTTTTCAACCACGGTTATTGGTGGTTCCGCAGCCGGTGGTGGAGTGGTTCCTCAAATTGACAAATACCACCGGCAACCACAACGGAATCCCCCACACGTGCAACAATTGGGTCCGTCCACCACACTAGTCCACGTTAAACCATGATGAATTTAATGGGTCAAATGAGAATGAATATTTGAAAGACGAAAGCATGTAGAGGACATTGGATTGAGACGATTTGAGGGCTGAGATGAACTTAATCGACGACTGCGATATTTTGATCTACTGGTTGGAACACGGGTCATATGCGTGTGTGGTGGTGGCGTAAGGCGAGTGGTTGGCTTGCTTGTGGATGACCAGCCATGGCTTCGGCTTTTTGAGGTGGCGGAGGGAGGAAGCCACGATGGAGCACCACGACTTGGAAACACTGGAGGCGGGCACCAAATCGATGAGTGGCATGTATAAGAGTATGGCTTCCAGTATATCTCCATGAATTTCAACCTCTTCTTCTTCACGTGAGAAAATTGAACTTCTGCTCTTGCCATTTTCGAATTTTTTTTATAGATCTTGATAATATCTCCATGAATTTCAACCTCAATCGCGTTTTTTGGGACATAATAGCGCGTGCAGTCCATTTTTTAGTTTTAACGGTGAAATTTGACAGAAAGTGTGAAGAGGGACCTCCTATGCCTATTTTTTCAAACGTTGGGGGCGTTTGGTGCTATTATTTTAGATTAGGGATATAACCCCAACAGTTTTGAAACGTTGTGGACCTTTGATGCAATTATCCCTTTCTAGAAATATTAACGTACATTGGTTGAAGATATTTTTGGATAAATTTCGTCCAATGAGGATTGTCCACCAAGCATAGTGAAAACTCGATATTTACTATCAATTCCGGCAGTCCTTCGCGGCGCATAACTTCTTGTGAATATACCCAGTTGTTGAGATTGGTACTACTGGACCCGGCTCCTTGAGATCCAAACTAGAGTTGTGCCTGATTTGTATCCAAACCTCCATATTTTTATTGACACTTTTTGAAGTTTTTGTTTAGATGGGTCGTGTCCATCCCCTTTTGTCAAAGTAACTTCTTTTGACAGTGTTTATATTGTACTTTGAACTCAGGGACTCCGTCCACTAGTTTACCAGTCGGCACCAACTCAAAATGCTCCCAGCACTTAGCCTTTTGTTTGGTAGCTTTTCGTTTAGTGCTAGAGCCGATGGTAGTTTGTGTATCGACATCTTTTTGAAAGTCTTCCAAATCAATTGGATCAGTGCTACCATCAAACTGATCAATAATATCGTTTGGAATTGGAATGTCATTAAGACTACTGATATCATCATCACTTCAGTTGTATGCCATTTGGAATAATAGAATAAAGAGAATAGGAGAAGATGAAGATGTAGTAGAAAGTAGAAAGTAGAAAATAGAAAATAGAAATCTAGAGAATTAGTAGAAGTATAAAATTACAACTTAAAATTATAGAGTAATATTTAGATAATAAGATGTTAGATACTATTTATAACACTAATATTGAAAGAAAGAAATTTGAGAATTGTTAATGGATTGATTATATAATTGAATGAGAGATAAGAGATTGAATTGTGAAAAAAATGAGTTTCGAATAGGGGTATTTATAGGAGAATAATGAAAACAAAAAAAGATGTGACCGTTGGCCAACGGTCACTTAATCGTGATCGTTGGATGATCATCCAACGGTCACGATTAAGGACCGTTACACGAGCCACGAGTCGAGCCGGCTCGTGACTCGTGCTTTGCACGAGCCCAAACTAGCCGGGCTCGTGGGCTTGTTCCCACGAGCCGGTTCGTTTTTTGGCCGATCAGAGTGAGCCCCGCCCTGTTTTTTTTGGCTCGTCCCTAGCTCGTGTTCGTCCCTTGACGAGTTCGAGCTGGGCCGAGCTTTTATGGGTAGGGCCGACGAACTTTTTTGCCACCCCTATGCTCATCTATGTTTGCAGTTTGCTAATTTGTTGGTTGCTAATTTGCTGGTTACTAAGAGTAGTTGATTTAGTTACAAATTTGCTGGCTGCTGAGAGTATACTTTGTAAATCTAGCTATTCATTAACTGAGAGTAGATTATTTAGTTGACGAAAATTATGATGGCTAATTGCAGATTGTTGATATCATGACTGCTCATCCAAAACATGATATAATTTTTAGATTGTTGCTTCAACAAAAATGCTTGGCAATGTTGGAATTTTGTCTTACAACAAAAATGCTTCACATTACTGCTATGCTTGGATATTTCAAAAAACGGGTATCTTGATTCAAAGAACTTTAACGAAAACACACTAAAAGGATTTGAAACACTAAATCAATCTCAAATTTTGAAGTTTCATTGCAAAGTCAAAGAACTAAAATCGTATTTGTATGAACAAACAAGCATTGGAAGTTGCAACTCAATATTTTCAATGTTCAAATACAACTCAAATAACAACTCCACACTTCAATCAACAGACTTTAATGGTCTAATTGTATTATTCTTGGCCTTTTCCTTCGCATTTCCTTTCTGCACACCAATTAGCAACAATATCAAATTTTGCTTCAGCAAAAGAAATCTCTTCAATTCAGAGCTTCACCTGGTCCCTACAAAATTGCATAAGAAATTATATTATCTTGACATAAAAGCAATAGAACACCAATGAATAGAGATTGACTTATATACATACATAAATTCACAATAAAAAGCACAATTACTGGAAAAGAGAATGTGTCCACATTTTCTTTGGACAAATATCACAGGCAACCAAAAGCCTAGTTTTAATTGTCCATATTTCCAAATATTTTTGTTGAAGAAGCAATCCAATAATTAGAAAAGGACGAAGAAAGCTAAACCGTAATTAGAAAAATGGAGCTCAAATTTTAATTGAAAAAAGATATCAAGAAACTTACTTGTGTAAATCGTATATGTGATGGATTTCATCGGAGATGAGAATGAGTCGCCGATGGAAATTTAGAATTTTCTCTCACTTTTGTAGGTTTGCTTTTCAACGAAGACAATAAAGTGCGGCAACGAACAAACGTAGCCCTAATCGAATATGATTTTACAAATTGAAAAAGAAAATAAATTTTCTCTCTCCACAAGTAGAGTCCAGTTTAAGTGTGCAAAAGGCGGGAAAATAAGTAAATGGTATAATGGTCATTAAACAATTTCACCACATCAGCATCTACGAGAATCTGTAACGTGTGATGTACATATATCATTTTCCTTCTTTTTGGACCTTACCGATTGCATTACGTAATGCACATAAGGTAATTTGTGTTATGTAGACCCCCTAAATCATTACCAATTAGTCAATGACACAATACAATTATTTGTGTAAATTATTTCGTATTTGAGCCCGTTGTTTATTAATATCCCAAGTCATTAATTATTTATAAGTGATGCAATTAATTTATAAGTATATTTGTTGGATATGAAATATATTTTATTGAACTTATTATTTATTGTTATATAGACAAATAATTATCACTAATTATAATATATAACATTATTTTTTTAGAAAAATGGAATTTTCGATTGATGCCACCGTTGTTTATTATCACAAGGTAATTTTATACCAAAAGCTTGTCAAAGGCTTTCTTTCCTCAAATATTTCACGAGTTATAAATTTGTCAATAATAATTTAACTGTCAAATCTGCAACACTCGTTACTTTATAATGCAATTTTTTTTTTTTTTATTAAACACGCCAATTGGACATGTAAATGCTATTTATAAACTCTTTCAAATTTAGCTCTTCTATTATCTTACCTAAAAATTTGTTAAAAGGATAAAGTTAAAGTCAACGATTAATTTCAATCACACATTTCATAGAAATTTCAATTTTTATTAACTTTGCAACCACACGTTTCATAACTATTATAAAAAAAATTTAATTTTTAATTTTTTTTTTTAGCAAAATCAAATAGACACTTCATTATGGCATCATATGTAGGGATGCAAAAAATACCCGAATGCCCAATCTCCGTAGGGACCTGCCCCAAACAGGGTAGGGAATCCCCAATTAATTGGGAAACCGAAGCATGTTCGGTTCGGGTCGGTGTAGGAGAACATGATCCCCGCCCGATTATAATAAATAAATATTTTATTATTATTATATCTATAAAAATATAAATATGAAAAAAATACTAATGGATTAAATATTAATTAAAATACCACAAATCCACTTCATTGTTCATGCAAATGTAAAGTCTATTGTTTATTTAATGATAAATTGGTATTTTTTATAGACTTCTCATTTAACACACTTATTTAAAGAATCTGATTTGAGATTCCTTCCGTACATTTATTGTTTAAATGCTGAGACTATACTAAGATATTTTACTTTGTCCTACATAGAAAACTTATGTCTTAATAATTAAAGTATTTATTTATTTATTTTAATAATTTAATTTTATACTTAAAAGAGAAATTGGTGCAAATAGTCCCTAACTTTTGTCCTTAGTGCAGAAATGGTCCATAACGTTTGGATTTTGGTACAAAAGTCCCTAATATATGTGTTTTGGTGCGCAGTTGGTCCTTATTTATTAAAAAAGACAAATATGCTATTAGTTTTAATTAGAAAAAAATATAATTAGATTCCTAACCTTTGCAAAAAGTGCAAATAGATCCGATACTTTTATTTTTTTTAATAAAAAATTAAAGAAAACTAACAAGTTTTTTTTAATTAATACTTTATTGACCAAATTGATAATATACTAAATTATTTTGTATATTTTACGAACTATTATAAAATAACTAAAATTGAAGCTCATAATTATTAACAAACATGTTAAATAAATTTTTATTTTTATTTTTAAGTAATTATATTATTTATATTTTAAAATTTTATTTTATCGCTAAAAAAATAACTGTCACAAGCTTGATGCTCAAATACTATTATTTAATTGAGATATTCGTTTATTAACAACAAATATTAGAGCTACAACTGTATTCTACATATTTTAATTTATTATTTTATTATCATTCAAAAATAAAGAACACATAATGTGTAAATTAATTTTTATTAGTATTTTTATGTTAAAGAAAAAATATAATAAAATTGGTTAAATGCCATAAAATTATATACGTCATTTTGTTATTTATTTAACTTAGTTTTTATTCAATTACATGTACTTAAAGCACAATAATTTTACATCATTTTATGAAAAATTTAATTGACATGACTATAGTGATATATTTAATATGCTAAATTAAATGTTATAACTGTTCCGGACTCATTTGCACCTTTTGTAAATGTTAAGAATCCAATTACAATTTTATCTAATTAAAACTAGGATAATTTGTAGTATTGGTCCTCAACATTTACAATTGGTTACTAATATACCCCAACCAATTTTTATAGTATTAGACATCCTCAACCTTTGCAGTTTGTTGCAAATCACGTCACAATGGACATATTTTGACAGATTTGCCATCTTCTTTAAATAAACAAAGATAGAAAAAAGCTAAAAATAACAAAAAAATAAAAGAACATTACAAATGAAGTCCCATAACTTTTAAAAAGTACAAAATAACTCCATCTTCTCCAAAAATCTACCCCAACTTCAACTTTATCTTACACACAGTTGTAGACTTGTGTTCTCTGATCATTCTTCACCAAAACCACATAAAACATATATTATAAGCTCATTTGATTTTAAATCTAATAGTAGCCATGGATTGGATTTGAGGTGAAAAATTGGGTCATTAAAGTTTTAGGATGGTGAGTTTGGCAATACCCAGAAGCCAGAGTACTCAAATTCTACCATTGATGGCCGTGAAGTCTTGTGAAGTTTCCCGTTCTGATTCACTCGTAAATGAGAAATTTATATTGGATCAGCTCAAAGATTACCCAGAAATCATTTGTTGTTTCGAAGAAAGTTTTAGTTATGAAAATGACAAAAAATTGTATAATGTATTGTTAGAGTATGCTGCCGGCGGCGTTTTAGACGACAGGCTGAAGTAGGGGTGGCAAAAAGCTCGTGGGTTCGACGGCTCGGCACGTAAATGCTCGGCCCGGCTCAACTCGTAAATGCTCAGCCCGACTCGGACTCGGACTCGGGCTCGGGGAAAGATGAGCACGAGCTAGGGCTGAGCTAAAAAAAAAGATGGCCGAGCTCACTCGGCTCGACCAAAAAATGAGCCGGCTCGTGGGCTTGCCCAACGAGCCAGCTCGTTAGGCTCGTGGAAACGAGCCCACGAACCAACTTGACGAGCCACGAGCCGGCTCGGCTCGTGGCTCGTCAACGGTCACGAATCGTGACCGCTGATGATCATCCAACGGTCACAGCTTTATTTTTTTATTTTTTTTTTTGTTTTTTTACTTTCATTATTTTTCTATAAATACCTCTATTCTAAACTTATTTTTTCACACTTCAATCTCTTATTTCTCATTCAATTATATATTCAAAGAGTCAAAGTCTCAATCAATTAACAATTCTCAAATTACATTCTTTCAATATTGGTGTTTTAATTAGTATCTAGTATCTCATTATCTAGATATTACTCTATATTTTAAGTTGTAATTTTCTACTTCTACTAATTCTCTACATTTCTATTTTCTACTTTCTACTACATCTTCATCTTGTCCTATTTTCTTTATTCTATTATTCTAAATGACATACAACCGAAGTGATAATGATTTCAGTAGTCTTAATGATATTCCAATTCCAGAAGATATTATTGATCAGTTCGGTGGTAGCACTGATCCAATTGATTTGGAAGACGTTCATGAAGACACCGATACACAAACTACCATTGACTCTAGCACTAAACGAAAAGCCACCAAACAAAAGGCTAAGTGTTTGGAGCATTTTGAGTTGGTGCCGACTGGTAAACTAGTGAATGGAGTCCCTGAGTTCAACGTACAGTGTAAACACTGTCAGAAGAAGTTTGCTTGGCAAAACGGGATAGGTACGACCCATCTAAACAGACACTTCAAAAAATATCAATACAAACATGGAGGTTTGGATACAAATCAGACACAACTCCAGTTTGGATCTCCGAGAATCGGGTTCAGTAGTCCCGCTCTTAACAACTGGATATATTCACAAGAACTCATGCGCCACGAAGGACTGCCGGAATTGATAGCAAATGTTGAGTTTCCACTATGTTTGGTGGACAATCCTCATTGGACATCATTCGTCCAAAAATATCTACAACCAAGGTACGTTAGTATTTCTAAAAATACACTTCGTAATGACACTATTGTTAGATATAATAAAAAGAAAGAAGCTATAATTAATGATATTAATAATTATAATGGTGTTGTATCTTTTACATCAGACTTATAGACAAGTTGTAACAAAAAAAAAAGATATATAGTTGCAACTGCACACTATATTGATATTAATTGGATAATGCATAAAAAATAATAGCATTTAAACAAATAGACTATCCTCATAATAGAAATAATTTTTATCAAGTTTTATTAGGCGTGTTACATGAATTTAAATGTGATTCTAAGGCTCGTAGTTTTACATTTGATAATGTAGGCCAAAATAATATAGTAATTGAAAAATTAATACAACATTGTAGTCCATATTCTGATGGTATTTTATTTCATATTCATTGTGTATGTCATGTGTTTAATTTAATTATACAAGATGGATTAAAATTTATACAACCTCAATTAGAAAAAGTTAGATATGCTATTAATTATATTTCGGTATCACCATCAAGAAAACAAGTTTTTACTGCTCTATGTACATAAAATGTGCTGCAATCAAAAGGTTTTGCAACTGATGTTGTTAATAGATGGAATTCAACATATCTTATGCTTGAATCGTGTGAAGGTTATGAAGATTGCATTACTGCCTATTATAATGGCTAACACTCACACGGCTCAAATATGATTTAGAATTACATGATTGGGAAATATGTGGTCATGTTTAAAAAATTTTAAAATTTTTTTTACAACGCAACAACTGCATGTTCTGGTATGAATTACCCAACAACTCCACTTGTTTTAAATCATTTCTATTATATTGCTAACAATTTTAATAGGTATAAGAATTTTGCTCTTTTTACTAGTATTATACATGATATGGAAGATAAATTTAGGAAATATTGAAAACAATTGCCTATATTATTTCCATTAGAATGTATCATGGATCCTCGACTTAACTTAGAGGGTACGAAAGTAACAATAATGGTAATTTCAGATAAATTAACTTACGGAAATCCAGTCATATGTGGTAATTTAGAACAAACTTTATGTTCAATGTATGAGGTCTATGCTGAAAAGGCCGGTACGAACATTGTACGACCTCCTAATCCAACATATACTTTGTCATCAACTGCTGACATTGACTTATGGAGTTACGTCAGTACACATAGGAGTGGTCCAGGTCAACAATTAGTTGGTTCTTCTTCTAGTTCTCTCCTTTCCCATTCTAATGATACACCTGTAGAGTTAGTTAGGTATTTTGCGCATGATGTGCTTAGTATGTTAGATGACGAAGAGAGAAAAACTTTGATATACTACGATGGTGGAGACAACATCAACGTAGTTACCCAATTTTTTTCAAAAATAGCACGTGATCTACTAACACCTCTGGTCTCAACTGTAGCATCAGATGCTGCATTTAGTACAAGTAGCAGGATTTTATCTGATATCAGGTCAAAACTCAAAGCCGATATTTTAGAAAGCTTATTGTGTCTAAAGGATTAAGATGACGTCGAACTTCAAATCCAAGACAAAGTGGACAGTATAACGTTCGAAGAACTTGAATATTTAAATATGGATTAATCATATTCGTAGTAAGTATTATTTTTCATTAGTATTTATGTATTTGATATTTTTTTCTTATTTCAATAAAAAATTGTACACGTAACATTTTGTTCGTGTACAATTTTAACTCAGCCTACTTTTAAAGTAGCCGGTCCTAAGCCCGGAAAAAGGATGAGGGTTTTAAATATTTAATTTTTAACATAAAGGATTCTCGATATGGTAATTATTTTTTATTTTCAAATTTAAAAAAAACAAAAACAAAAACAAAAAGAGAAGAGGTTATTAAATCTTTAATTTTTAACATAAAAGATTTTCGATATTGTATTTCTTTTTTATTTTCAAATTCTAAAAAAAAAATTTAGGGCCGAGCCGAACTCGGCTCGGCTCGTTCAGCCCACGAGCTCGTGGCCTAACCGAGCTCGATAATTGGAGACAAGCCGAGCTCGTGTATTATGGGCCGAGCCGGCTTGGCTCGGCCCATTGCCATGCCTAGGCTGAAGAATAATGGACGGTTGTCGGAGTTTGAAGTCCGACGACATATAAAGTGTTTACTCAAAGGGATGAATTATATATACAAATTTGGGTATGTTTATTGTGATATTAAAACTCAAAACATTGTTTTGGACAAAAATGGTGGGACAAAAATTGCAGATTTTGGTCTGGCAAAGAGAGCTGGAGGAGAAAAAATGGGTACTTGGGGGTGTGAATTGAAGGGTATAGTTTTGTATATGTTGCCGGAGTTGGTTGCCGGCAGCGAGTAGGGTTAGCTGGCGAACATATGGGCGCTTGGGTGTGTGGTGGCGGAGATGGTAGCTGGAATTCCAGCGTGGCAGTGCTCCGATGTGGCGGGGCTGCTAACGAGAATTGGTGGAGGCAAGGAGGTGCCGGAGGTCCCAAAAAATTTATCGGATGTAGGGAAAGGATTTTCTTGAAAGGTGCTTCATAAAAAATCCAAGTACAAGATGGAAGGTTGAGATCTAAATCATCCTTTTACTTTCATTTGCATTGGGGTAGGTTATTGGGGAATATGAAGTTATTTTGTACTTTTTAAAAGTTATGGGACTTCATTTGTTATTTTATTTTTGTTTTTGTTTTTTTGTTTTTAGCTTTTTTTTTTGGTTTAAAGAGGAGGAAAAATCCGTCAAAATATGTCAATGGGAACGTGATTTGCAATAAACTGCAAATGTTGGGGATGTCTAATGCTATAAAAATTGGTTGGGGGTAGATTAGTAACCAACTGCAAATGTTGGGGGACCAAAAGTACAAATTACCTTTAAAACTAAGGGCATATTTTTTTTTTCATTAAATAATAACCAATTGTGCACCAAAACACATAGGTTAAGGACTTCTGTGCCAAAAAATAAATGTTAGAGACAATTTCTGCACTGATGTAAATGTTACGGACCATTTGCGCTAGTTTTTCTACTTAAAATATAATATGTAAGGCTGTGTTTGATTGCCAAGGTTAGAAAAGGAAAAACATTTCCATGTAAGTTGGAAAAAAAAATCCACCAAACCTATAAGAAATTTTTTCCCATGAAAGTAGCCAAATTCATGCTTAAAGTGGTTGTACCTTAGAATTCATTTTTCTTTTTCATCTTGTATCAAACAGCCAAAGTAGGAAAATATTTTTCTTTGATGTGACATTATATTCCTCGGATGTGTCATTTTCTATGAAAAATGTATGAATCAAATACAGCCTAAATAAAAAAAATAAATGGAAATTAAACAGGGCAGGGTTTCCCCGCCCCATCCCCGATTGAAAGAAAACAAATTTTGCTAGAATAATTTCATATATATATTCCTTGATTGTAGCTTTTATTCCTTGGCTGTAGCTTAATTGTAGGGATGGCACAATATATATATATATATATATATATATATATATATATATATATATATATATATATATTGTGCCATCCCTACAATTAAGCTACAATCAAGGAATATAAAGGGTAACAAACATTTACAGATCTTGTATATCTCAATATGGAAGATATGAAAGATTAGTTTCTTTAACACTCCCCCTCAAGTTGGAGAGAGGATGAACTCCCAATTTGCGAATCATAAGAGCCAACTTGCGAATCATAAGAGTGAAAATCTCATTTCCCAAAGCTTCGGTTAGGACATCTGCTAATTGATGTATAGAACTTACAAACTTTGTAGCAACGGATCCATCTTGGATTTTATCTTTGATATAGTGGCAGTCCATCTCAATATGTCGAGTTCACTAATGAAAAAAAGGGTTTGCTGCAATGTGCAGTGCTGCTTTATTATCACAATACAACAAAGCAAGTTCCTGATGTAACACTCATAAATCTCTGAGAAGGTATCAAAGTCATGTTAACTCACAACAAGCACCTGTTATTGCACGATACTCTGCTTCAGCTGAAGAAAGCGAGATTGTCTTCTGTCGTTTCGATCTCCATGAAACGAATCGCAGTAGGCTCGTAATCTGAAATCTCTCTTTGAAGAGAAAAATGAACCTCGGCCAGATGCATTTTTTAGATAACATACAACACGTTGAGCTGCTTCCATATGAAGTTTTCGAGGCTGATGCATGAACCTGCTTAATAAATGTACTGAATACGTGATGTTTGGTCTTGAAACAGTAAAGCATATCAATTTCCCAACCAGCCTTCTATAATGACCCGAATCCTCGAGCAAGTCACTCTGGTCTGACTTTTTTAATTCTTACTCTATTGGGGTGTCAACAGGGGCTGCACCCATCAACCTTGCATCATTAATGATTTCTAATGCATGTTTATGTTGGGAAATAAAAATCCCATTTCTAGAAGCAAAAATCTCAATACTAAGGAAATATTTCAAGTCCCCAAGATCTTTAAGACGAAAATGACTACGAAGAAATGTCTTGATTGCAGCAATACTCACATGATCATTTCTGGTAATTAAAATATCATCAACATATATTAAAAGAGTAGTGAATGACTTGCCTTGTTTTCTGGTAAACAAAGAGTAATCAACTCTGGATTGTATATAACCAGCGGACCGAATAGCCTCTGAGAATTTTGTGAACCACTTATGAGATGCTTGTTTCAAACCATACAATGACTTATGAAGTCAGCAAACCAAGTTTTCATTCCCTGTCTTCGAAGCCCTAGTGGTGACATACATATTTTTTCATGGAGATCCCCGTGAAGGAAGGCGTTGTTAACATCCAATTGGTGAAGTGACCATCTATGAGTTGCGGCCAAGGTAAGTAACAACGAACAGAGATAATCTTTGCGGTGGGAGAAAATGTATCATGATAATCAACACCTTCCAATTGCATGAATCCCTTGGCCAATAATCGAGCTTTATATTTCTCGATGGAGCCATCAGACCGATGTTTAATCTTATAAACCCAACGGCAGCCAATCGGTGTCTTGTCGACTAGAAGAGACGTAAGAGTCTAGGTGCCATTGTCTTGGAGAGCCTACAATTCTGACCATATCGCCTTCTGCCATTCACGATGAGCATCGACTTCTGAATAGGAGCGTGGTTCTGTGGCTTGACTGACTTGAGCAATGAAAGATCGGTGTGCAAGTTTGTATCGGTGATAGGAGACATAATTGAACAGGGGATAGCGAGTGTCTTTATTTAGACCAGAAAACAAAGAAGATGACCGATCGGAGGAATGAAGTGTGACTTAAGAGCATACATAATCCTGGAACTTCACCGGCTGAGCGGTGGAGCGGTTGGAGCAACGAAGAGGCTCAGGGTGAGGGTATTGGTGGTTTGGGTAAGGGCACTAGTGGTTCGGGTGGCAAGGATGGTGTGGCAGAGGAAGGATGCGTGATGGGTGCTTGTGATTCGAGTGAGGCGGTTGTAGAGTCAGATTTTTGTGGATTTAAGAGAGGTGGAAGAAGGAATTGGGTCCTGTATTGGAAAAGAAATTGGGCCTAAGGTGTGGGCCAAAGGAAAGACAACAGAACTAGACTCGACAGAAGCATAAGAGAATATAGTTTCGTGAAATAATACATCTCTGCTAGTGAAAACTGTTCTAGTGGGTAGGTCAAACAATTTGTAAGCCTTTTGACCAATAGGATAATTAATGAAAACACATTTGATAACACAATGAGAGAATTTGTGAGTAACACGAGGATTTGTAGCATAAGCTAAGCAACTGATGGCCCAAAGGTGAGAAAAAAAGGAAGTTTATGATAAAGACGTTCAAAAAGGGTTTGGAAAGAAAAGAGAGGAGTTGGGAGACAATTGATGATATGTACTGCAGAGAGGACACACTCTCCTTAAAATTGGGTCGGGAGTTGAGCATGGAATTTCAAAGCTCGTGCTACTTGCAAATGTAACGATGTTTGCGTTCCACGACCCTATTCTATTGGAGCTTGTAAACACAAGAACGATAAAAACAACACCATTGTCCTTGAAAAAAATTGGAGTGAAAGAAATTCTCGACCATTGTCACTTTGAAATTTTTAATGCGAGACATGAATTGAATGGATACATAACTAAAAAAGTGCCTCAAAAGTGATTGCGTTTCATCTCTGTGCCTCGTCAAAAATATCCAAGTGAAGCGTGTGTAATCATCAATGATAGTAAAAAAGTAATGATCACTAGAAAGAGAATGATGTTTATAATGACCCCAAATATCACAATGAATAAGACCAAATGGTCTTTCAGAAGAAATTATACTAATACCAAAAGGTAAACGACTTTGTTTAACCAAAAGACATATAGGACAAGCATTATTAGGATTAACTGAGATATTCAAAAAATTCATGTCAATGAAACTTAATCGAGAAAGATAAACATGGCCCAAACGGCTATGCCAGATATCGGTAGATGAGGTGGTGAGGTTGCAAGCTGATTGGTTGTTTGAGAATGAAGGAGGGTTGGTCAATGTTTTCTTCGTCGCTAATGCCACCAAGTAGTATAGCCCATCATGCTACTTACCCAAACCAATCATCTTCTTCGTAACCTGATCCTACAAAACACACCAATATGGAAAAAATGTCCCTGAACTATTCAAGTCTATCGTCAGGAGACTAACAGACATTAAATCAATCTTAAACGTAGGCACACATAATACATCATGCAAATAATATGTAGAGTTCAGAGGCAATGATCCTTTTGCGACAATATTGGCCTTTTCTCTACTAGGTAATAGTTTCGGAGGTAATGAACAATTTTTATCGCCATGCAAGAATAATTTTGGAGATGAAGAAATATGGTCCGTCACGCTGCTGTCAATGATCCAGCTGCGAGAAGAGATTTTAGACAAACCTGGTATGGTGACTGCTGTATTAGCTTGGGAACTAGCACTTCCATCTTTGTCACTTAGAAGGGATAAGAGTTGTTGAATTTGTGCTTCTGAAATTCGTGATACCACATACTTCACTTCATCTTTAGTCAATCCCCTAGATATTTGATTAGCTACAGAAACATGACCATGGCTTCCATCATTTTTAAAGCGGTTAGAGTTCGAGTTTACTCCCTCTTGGATGACCCGGTGGATATCCGATGATAGCACTTTTCAACAAAATGCCCCATGTCTCCACAGTGAGTACATTGAAGTCACCATTTGAAGGAGCCTGAACGACGCCTATCTTGATAAATACGTTTCACATCTTTCGAACCGTTATAAGGACATTCTAATTGCTTGGTCCTTCATGCTCCAGTGGACTGCTTGGATCTGTTACTTCATACTACCACAACAGCGCTTGTATTGGAATCTATGGTTGCGTGTGTAGCATTGAAAAGCCTTTGTTTTTCTTCTTGACAAACAGAAGAATAAGCTTGATAATCAAAATGAAGAGGATTCATCAAGAGTATCTGTCCACGAGTAGTACTATGAGATTCATTTAACCCCATTAGGAACTGCATCAATTTTTGTAGATCTTGTTTTGAGCCACATGAACAAGACGAGGCATTAGTATAAGAGGCTAATTCATCTCACAAACTCTTTAGTTTGGTGTAATAGGCAGAGATAGAGAGTTGTTCTTGTCGGTGATAAGCAATTTCTCGTTGAATTTCAAAAATGTGAGGTGCGTTGTTTTGAGAAAATCGCTCACGAAGGTCTTCCCAAACTTCACGAGTTGTAGTGTAGTAGATCACACTGTCTGAAATTTTCAGGCTAAGAGTGTTAATGATCCATGAATGGACCATGTCATTGCATCGTGACCAAGTTGCAAAATCATCAGGATTGGTCTCTATTGAAGGGGCTTTCATAGTGCCATTGAGAAAGCCTAACTTGTTCTTGGCATTCAAGGCCATGGTCATAGCCCTGCGCCAAGATGAATAGGTGTCTCCATTCAAATGTTTTGAAATCAAAACCATACCTGTATAATCTAAATGATGTGTGAAAAAGGGATTAGAAATATCGAATTTGGAAGCATCAAAGGAAGAGGGAATCTTTCCATCCACCATGATGGCCAAATGAAAAAAAAAATGCTACAGGTAAAGTGTGGCGGCTATGGATTCAGAATTTTCAACCTTGCTCTGGTACCATGAAAGAAAACAGATTTGGCTAGAATATTTTCATTGATAAATGGCTCAATATATATAGGAAGTAAACTCTAATTATAAAGTAATTATCCTTACAATTAAGCTACAACCAATGAATACAAGCTACAATTAAGGAATATAAAGGGTAACAAATATTTACAGATCTTGTATATACACATTGGATTATTTCATTATTAACAAGTCAATCGTGAAAAAAACTAAAAGTGAAGGGATTAATTTGACTTTTGTGTTAGAGAGAGAAACTCTCAAGCTAGAGAGAGAAATTCTCTCGATGGCTGCCCAATTCACTGTTACGCTCTAGCATTCAATTCAAAAATCTGCTTTTTGCATTTAGATTCAACATGATTTTGCTCCTTTAATGCAAAGTTAATGTTCCATTCAGCTGTGGGTCCATTAATTCTTGGTTTATTTCTAAGATTCGTGGGTAATACAACATTTTTCTTGGTTCGTTCAACATCTGCTACAGGGATTTGTCGACACCTTCTTTTACTGTTGGCCGGTTTTTTGTAATTCCAGTCGGTTTCTGTTCTTCAGCCTTTGGTAGTTGTTAGTGGAACCTTTATTTTCAGTTCCTTTTCATGGGTAGAAAACAAAAAAGTTTGAATGTCCGAAACAAAAATGGATTTGCTGATATGATTCGAGAAATGGACAAAGTTAGCTCCATGACAGATAAAGCTGCTTCGTGACTTCAGGGAAGGGTGCTGGATCTTCGTCTTCTTTATTAGAGGTTTCCAACATAAGTTCAATGGTGGATAAATCAAATGAAAAAATTCAGCCCCTTTTATCGCCTTCGTGTTCTCAAACATTAGGTGATTGTGATATGGAATAAGAGGGAACCTCGGAGAAATTGGAACCAGTGAAGGGTTCGGATAAAGGAGAGAAAGAACTGGGTCATAATGTGGTGAAAGCCAATTGGTTCAGCCTATTCAAGGATAACCGAAAACCAGATAAATGCCTTGCTCTTGAGGTGTTTGAGAATTTTCCTGAACAAATACATCTCGATTACAATGTTGCAGATGATGTTAAAATAACTTGGGGTTATTGTCTGTGGGTTACTTTGCAGGCCGGTTCCCAGGTAAGAAAGCACTGCTAAATCTCTGTAATTCTTGGAATGTAAATTACAAATACTATGTGCATTTGAGTAGCTGGTTGGTATTCAAATTTGAAAATGCTTATTCTTGGGATTGTGTTTTAAATGGAGGTCCGTACTTCGTTTTTGGGAGGCCTTTACTCCTCAAAATAATGCTAGAGAGTTTTGAATTTGACGATGAAGATATAAGCAAAATAGTTTGGGTAATGTTACCGGGTCTTCCCTTGGATTATTGGAACTCGAAGGCTCTTGGCATGATAGCGTCCAAAATAGGGAAGCCACTTCTAATGGATAATTCGACTTCTACAAGGGGTAGACTTTCTTATGCTCGGGTGTTAGTTGAAGTGGATACAAAAATCGATTTAGTTCACTCGGTTGGTATTCGATTGGCCACAGGAAACGTTAGAGATAAAAAGTGGTCTTCGAACATGAGCTTAAGTTTTGCCCAACTTGTAGAGTGTTTGGGCATTCTCTAAATTGGTGTGTTATGTTTGATAAATGTTTAGAGACCAATTTGAAGGTCCCTAATACAGATGCAGCTACAATAGACTCACCTCCTACTATACCGAATCCACAGTCTGATGTTTTACTGAATGAAGTTGCTGGAGACGCGCCTGAAGTTTCTGCAACCAGTCAGAATGTCACTCTCATTCAGCATGATAATGATTTAATTTATCCTCTTTCTTGTGCTGAAAATAATTGTGAAAAGAAAGTGTATCAGGAGGTAAATGAAGGAGAGGCACCCTTTATATTGGTTGATAAAAATAGGAAGCGTTTGGGCAAGCAAAAAGGCAAAATTCAATACAAATCACTACAGGTGCTAAATGGTATTGTAGGTTCTTCGTCTTTAACAGGAACTGAACGGACTTTGGTCAAAAAAGGGCAGATAAAGGAGGTTCCAGCAAAGATTGGTCAGTCACTAATACTCTTGATAAATTGAAGGGTAGATAAATTGAAGGGTCATACCCTTCCTTTATCATCATGAAGTGTGCAAGTTGGAACATTAGGGGCTTCAATATGCCCCTAAGTCAAAATGGGGTCCAGGACCTCGTCAAGAACCATGGTATTGATATTTTGGGAATTTTGGAAACGAAGATTAATTCGGAAAAACTAGTTGGGATTATGAAGAACAAATTCCAATGGTGGTCACAAATTAATAATTTCCATACTCACGAGGCTATAAGAATTCTCGTCTTATGGGACCCCTCCAAAGTAGTGCTGGAAGTGATGGAATGTCTCCCTCAAGTCATTCATTGTAAAGCTGTTTGCAAGGTATCCTCTATAGTTTTCCAAATTAGCTTCGTTTATGGTCTTCATACGATTGTCAATTGGAGAACATTGTGGAACTCTATTGTGGAATGTAGTAATTCTTGCTCGTTGCCTTAGCTGTTAATTGGGGACTTTTATAATGTTCTCACGGTGGGGGAGAGATCGAATGGTGCTGATATTAGTTTGTATGAAGTTAAAGATTTTGCCAATTGTTGCCTTTCTTCGGGGATATCGGACTTGAACTCTTCAGGGAATTTTTTTCACTTGGAACAATGGAAGAGTTTGGACAAATTGGATAGAGCAATGGTTAATAATGTATGGCTCATTGCGGGGTTCTTTGGTGAAGCTCACTTCCTCCCGCCAAGCTGTTATTCAGACCATTCTCCCCGTATTGTCTCTCTGTTTCATGTCCAACAAATTAAAAGAAGACACCTTAAATTCTTTAATATGTGGGCAAATCACCATGAGTTCTTGGAAGTTTTGCATCATTCATGGAATCATGTTGGTTTAGGTACCAAGAAATTCTTGCTTTGTAGATCTCTTAAGAGGTTGAAGGGGCCGTTGAAACAGTTGAACAAATTCCATTTTGCTCTTATTGCTGTCTGGGCACAAAACGCAAGGGCTGAACTGATTTCTGCTCAACATTCGCTACATGATCACCCCTCTAATGAAAATTTACAGTAGGAGGTCATAATTTTGAGAAAACAGGCAATGTTCCTATCTGAAGCGGAGAAAAGTTTCTTTTCTCAGCAAGCAAAGAGTAAGTACATTATGCAAAGCGACAAGTGCACTAAATTTTTTCATGCTATGGTGAAACGAAACACGAAAATGAATCATACTTCCTTAGTGATAAAGGAAGATGGAACTTCGACCCATTCTATACAAGAAGTGGCTGATGAGTTCGTCATTTTTTATAAAGGGTTGCTTAGTACCGAGGATGCTTGTTCTCCACTACATGAACATATTTTTTTCTTCATGGTCCGCGTGTCTCCTCTTCATAGGCAGTGGATTTGGTGAAAAGCTTCTAAGTCGAGGATATTAAGGAGACATTATTTGATATTGGTGATGATAAATCACCTGGCCCGAATGGTTACTCGTCCCTGTTTTTTAAGAAGGCGTGGCACTTGGTGGGTAACGATGTTTGTGCTGTTGTGGAGGAATTCTTTGCTTCGTCCTCTTTACTTAAACAAATTAATCACTCCTTTATTGCTTTGGTTCCTAAATCATCTCATGCACCTTCAGTTGGAGATTATAGACCTATTTATTGCTGCAACGTTGTCTATAAAATCATTTCAAAGCTAATTTCTTCCAGGTTAGTACCAGTGCTAGACACTCTCGTTAATCAGGCGCAATCTGCTTTTATTCAAGGAAGAAGTATGGCTGAAAATATACACTTAGCTCAGGAATTACTTAGAAATTATAATCGCAAGCGTATTTCTCCGAGATGTATGCTTAAAATTGATCTTAGAAAGGCTTATGACTCGGTGCATTGGGGTTTTCTTCGAGATTTAGATCATGCAATGTGTTATGACTACGTCTTACTTGATTGCAATCAATGGAAACTTATTTGGTTTCTTTAAAGGTAAGAAAGGGCTTAGACAAGGAGATCCTCTTTCTCCATTCTTGTTTGTTCTTTGTATGGAGTATCTTTCAAGATCCTTGAAAAAGGCTACGGAAAATTCTCACTTCAATTTTCACCCGAAATGTGGCAGGCTAACGATTACATATTTGGCATTTGTGGATGATCTTATGTTAATGTCAATGGGGGATCCCACCTCGGTTTCAATCCTCATGGAATGCCTTGTAACATTTGGAAATGTATCGGGTCTTCGGGAAAACGCTTTGAAATCCACCTTGTATATGGTAGGGATTTCGGGGGACAGATTTAGAGCAGGTTACGACTGCTACTTCCTTTCCTATTGGATCAATACCGTTCCGATACTTTGGGTATACCTCTTGCTACAGAAAGGCTAAAAGTTATGCATTTTGCCCTGTTCATTGATAAAGTTGCAGGTTATATTAATCTATGGACAAGTGTGTCACTTTCTTATGCTGGGCGCGCTGAATTAATTAGGGCTGTCCTTCAGGGAGTTGAGTGCTTTTGGCTATCAATATTTTCCATCCCGGCTGCCGTTATTGCAAGAATTTCGAGCCGTTGTAGAAAGTTTCTTTGGGGAAATAAAAATCCCCTTGTTGCGTGGAATGAAGTTTGTTTACCGAAACTGGAAGGAGGTCTTGGCTTCAGATATACTGCTTGCTGGAACACGGTTTTGCTGGCTAAGACATTGTGGAGTATTCATATTAAAAAGGATACTTTGTGAATAAGGTGGGTGAATCAAGTTTTCCTTAACGAACATTCTATTTGGGAGTCGATTGCGAACAAAGCCAATTCTCCACTATTGAAAAGAATTATGAGAATCAGGGACCAAATCTATTTGGCAGAAGGGGGAGCGGGTAATGCAATTGCTCGGCTGTTGCTGTGGAACATGGGTGGAAAATTTAATACATTGGCTGCCTACGATTATTTTAGGTTTAAAGGAACGTAAGATCTAGGCTGGGGACGTGTTGAAGCCGTTTATATCCCCCAAGCACTCATTCATTCTATGGTTGAGTGCTAAAGGGAAACTGCTCACAAGGGACAGAATTACTTATTTGGACATTGATAGGCGCTGTGTTTTTTGTCAACAAGCCGAGGAATCTGTTGGGCACCTTTTCTTTCTTTGCCGAGTCACTTCTTTAGTCTGGTCAGTCATCAGACGGTGGTTGGGAATTCACAGGGCCACGACCACGGTTGCTAGTGCTTTCAAATGGTTAAAAAAGGAGGCGTGCGGAACTGGTTGGCAATCCAAAGCAAAGAGGACTGCTTTTGCAGCTACGGTTTACCATATCTGGATTGCAAGGAATAGATGGATTTTTGAAGAACTCAAGTCAGCCCCGAAGACTTTAGTTAGGAAGGTCAAAACACGTGTATACAAAGTTATGTTTTCTTTGTATCCTAATGTTTTGAATCGTTTTGAATCCTTAGCTATTTCTCCTTAGTTTTGATTTCCTGGATATGCCCAATGTACTTTGTTGCTCGCCTGAGGATGTCCAGTGTAGTTGTTAGCTTTTGATTTATCATGTACTTAGTACCATTTATAAGTCTTGTTTTCCGGTTTCTATCTGTATTTTGGGGGAAGCACCGCATACATGTATAATTTCTTTTGATCTAGAATACATTTACATTTTCGATTAAAAAAAAAAAAAAAAAACTAAAAATGAAGGGACTAAAAGTCTGGAATGCGATGTCTTGTTGCCATCCAGTCTTGTTATCTTCTTAATGTTTGAACTGGTGTAGTTTGTTCTTGCACTGCAAATCTGGCTTCCACCATTGATGAATCCCATGAGCTTCCTTGAAATTTTTCGAGGGGCCCAAATTCGTCGTTAGATATGCAGAAGGAATAAGATGCATTGGTTCGGAATCCTTTCCAAGACCAAGTGTAGTTGAGACGATGCTCCCTATCGAATGCTGAGTAGCAAGTCTTCCAATTTTTCCATAACCGATTTTCTCCATATACTCCCTATGTTCAAAGTAACCTATGTATTCAGAACATATAGGATCAGATGGATTCAGAAATAAGTACGGAACCCAAGAAGATAACACGATAAATGGATCGTCTTGTGCAGGCTTTGGTTTATGACCATCATTGACAGCAACAGCAAGTCCAGCTGTGAGAACACTATTTGCAAACCTCACTCCAAGCTTCAGCTTCTCGTTTTTTATTTGTTCTATTGGAGGAGATATGAATGGCGGATTGAAGAGATAAGTTTCCATATGAATACCAGTCTTGGCCATATTTCTCCCTATTATTAGTGCTATGGATGAACCTAGTGAATGTCCGGCTAACCAGATATTCCATAGTCCGGCTTTGTAGACAATGTTCCGGGTAGCTTCCATTCCAAGCCGAAAACGGGAACTGTTTTGAAGATTATTGATTATGCACTGAAGATCTAGCTTGAAATCCTGTGACCGGTTGCCCGATTTGTTGATTGTGCCTCGGAAGGCAATCACGTATTTTGGGGGATATGAGCCGCCTGCATATTTGGGATTTGGATATTGGAACTTGAATTCATAAATGGCGCCAAAGATTGTGTGTTCGTCCTCATCCACTAGAACTTGGTTCAACACGAAATTGAAGGATTCCCACCATGGTGGAGCAAGGGCTTGAGGGCCTAGGCGGTTTTGCTGGCGGTCACGTTCAAGTACGTAGGCGCCCCGAACTAAGCTTGCAGCAATGGACTTCCGATGATGTGAGTTATTCCTGACAAAAAAAAAAAAAAATGAAAACGATTTTACATTGAAATGTGTACATTTAACTTAATAAAATTTTTAAACGACTTCAAAGTAGTATATTTTGCTTAATAGGTGTCTCGCCGGGTTGATAACATGTAGAGTGCAATGCAGAAATCAAAATTTCGAATCATAGAAGTAAAAATAAACTAACCAATCGATAGTTGTGAGGTATGATGGTCCAGTAAGGCTAAAAATTTCCCTCTCAGATGCCATTCTGTCCCCAATTTTCCAAATTATGATGCCCCTGAGTAATCTGTTATACAGCAGAATTGTTATTTTCAGATCAACTCTGCCCTAGGAAGACAAAGTTGTAACTATGAATCTCACGAAGGGTTCAATTATGACTTAGGAAGGATGAACACTGACAACATACTCAAATTCTAATATGAGAGATTAATCAAAGTAAATGATAATATTTTTCATTCTAACAAATGATAGCTAAAGTAGTTCAATGAATTAAAGTTTTTACTGGTTCACGTAGACCTAGTTGACCATCAGATAATTAACAATATCCATGATTTCAGTTAGATTGCACAGTAGACCTAGTTGACCATCATTCTAATAAACTTATTAAATACGGAGGGGATAAAAAACGAAACTTGCAATAATTAAAGAATTACAAGGTCTAAACAGTACAGTATGCATATAATCTAATCTAAAACCCAAAAATGTTAGAATTGTACCTTTCCAGCAATCCGCATTGGACAATTAAAAGATTATATATAATTGCAGGCTGAATATTGAAATTTTGGGGAGAAATTGGGAAATTGCCTTGCAGCTCAAATATTGAAAAATTTGGCGTTGGCATTAATGTGAACGATTTGACGAGTTCGTTTTGAAATATTGAAATATTTTCCTCATTTGACTAAGGGTTCTCTTTCAAGATAGAAAATGGTGAGGTTTGGGCGTGTTGGCTATTTAGTCGTGTCAAACAAATTGAATTGCAAAAACGTCTAATTTATATTATTTAAATTGAAAATGTTTTTTTTTTCTTTTTGTAAAAAAAACTTAAATATTTTTATTTAATAAATATCGTTAACAGACCATTAACAGACCAAAGCCAATTTTGGCCTTAATAGACCACAAAACAGGCCTATAGCCTGTTAACAAATCTATTAACAGACAATGAGTGTGTTAACGCGAATTTACACATTTTTAATTGATTTTTCAATTAACCTACTTCAAATAAATTTAGATTTAAAGAAATTTAAATTAAAAATCATAATTTATACTCATATGTATATATATTTTCATGATTTATACTATAAAATTCACAATTTCTACTGTGAATTAAAAGAAGAAGATAGAGATAAATAAATTTCTACCATGAAATGAGATTTCTTACATAGATGAAATGAATTGGCATTTGCTACCGTGTCAAAATTTGAGCTTCGCATTTGCTACAGCTTTCTCGATCCATTGTATTTTCTTAAAGCATTTCTAATACAATATTGTAGATTATTGTACATGTAACTAGGGGCGGCAAATGGGTTGCCCGTCCCGACCCGAAATGGGATGTGCTATACATGAAATCGGGCCGGACTATTAAATTGTTGGCTTAGCAGAGCCCGTCCACAATTTTTTTTTTTTTTTATAGATTTTGTTTTCAAAAAAAAAAAAAAAAAAACTTGTAGTTGGAGTACGCGTGATTTTGTTCACAACCGAAAGACTGGGCATTCGAGCTCCTCCAAGATGATTAAAAAAATCCAAGATATTACTGGCCACAATTGGAAACAGAGATATCATTTTACAATTGGAAAGAAATTGTATACACAGACTTTTGAAGTGTCAAAGGAAGAAAATTGTAAAGTTTGTAAAGTTCATGGTAATTTCAAGATCATTTCCGTTTGGGGTTAATTTTGGAGTCAAACTTTTGATTCTCAAACAATCAAAAATTGATTTAGACGTTTGGCAAAAATTTTAAAAGTGATTATAAAATAATCTGACTTACCTGACAGCAGATTTTGAGAAGCAGCAAAATGGCAGTTTTTTAGATTCTTTTTTTAACTTTTTTATTTATATATTATTAAAGTACACATTTTACTCCTAATTAATTAAACTAATTATTTTAATACTCATTTGAGAAATCGAATTAATGCAAGTTGGATCATAAAAAATAATATAAATTTAATTAATTTTTGCACTATATGAACGTGCTCCAAAAGTCAAAAAGGCACGAAGATGTTACCATACGGTGATGACAATACAGACAGAGTCGATGGACATCGACCCAGAAAAGATAGACGAGAAGATGATACTGGATGAGGGTCTGGACCTTTAGACTATAAGCTCGGATTCTCTGGCCTCTCTAGCAGAGGAGTTGAAAGTATTCTCTGTAAACCTTTCGGACCCTACCCAGATGTTGCAGGTGGGGCAGAAACTTGAGAAAATGATGAAGGAAGAACTCAAGCAGTTCTTGCGAGAGAACACTGACGTCTTCGCATGAAAACATATCGACATGGTGGAGATTGATCCATCTGTGGCTTTCTATTACTGAAAGTGGATCCTAAAATACACTCCAAGATCCAAAAGAGAAGACCTTTGAGTACCGAGAGGTATGGCGCCTTGAAAGAAGAAGTTGACAAACTATTGGCAAATGGGTTCATTAAAGAAACAGTTTACCCCCAATGGGTATCCAACCCCATGTTGGTAAGGAAAAACAACAAGAAGTGGAATGTGTGTATAGACTTCTCTGAATTGAATCAAGCATGCCCCTAACACATCTTTTTGTTACCACGAATTGATCAGTTGGTTGATACGACTGCCAGCCACAAGCCACTCAACTTTATGGATGCCTACTCCAATTACAACCAGATCCCGTTGTTCGCAGGAGACGAGAAGCACACCTCGTTCATTACAGATCGAGGATTGTACTGCTATAAGATGATGTCCTTCAGCCATAAGAACGTATGAGCCACATATCAGCAGTTAGTGAACCTCATGTTCTCGGAACAGATTGGAAACACCATGGAGGTCTATGTTGATGACATGCTCGTGAAGAGTGTGAATTTCGAGGAACACATTGGACACTTAAGGAAGATGTTCAGAATTCTCCGCAAGTATCGCATGAAGCTCAACCCCTTGAAATACTCCTTGGGGGTCACATCTGGGAAATTCCTAGGCTATTTAGTGAATCAATAAAGAATAGAGGCTAATCCTAAGAAGATCAAAGCGCTCATCGATATGCGATTACCATCCTCTCCCAAGGAGGTTCAGAGCCTGGCAGGGAGATTGAAAACCCTGAACCGATTCATATCGAAGGTGACCGACCGTTGCCAGCCATTCTTCAAGACCATCAAAATAGAGAAGCGGTTTGAGTGGACCGAAGAATGCGAGAAGGCCTTTTAGGAACTCAAGATCCTCCTCGGGAAGGCCCCGCTACTATCCAAACCAAAGAATAGGGAAACATTACTAATCTATCTCGCAGTGTCTGAAAAGGCGGTAAGCTCAGTCTTGATCTGAGAAGAAGGCCCGACGCAACTCTCATTCTATTATGTGAGCAATGTAGCGACCTCAAAATTCTGTCTAAACTTTTTTTTTTGTATTCTGCCCAGTAGGGTACTGGTACCCATATTTGAGGGTATTGATACCCTTTTACCCAGAAAGTAGTTCTACTTCCTGGTTTGATTAAAAACTGATTTAAAACATGTTTTCTCCATTTTCTTTTAAGGAAAGTAGTTAGAAACTAATCTTAGACATGATTTGGAGATCACCATTTCTCTTTATGCTTTGGATTCATTTTATATTTGTTGTAAAAGTATGTATATTTAGTAAGATGAAAAGCCATAAACAAAAGCATGATCATTTAAATATAGCGGAAGAGTAAAACATGTGAATCTCGTCTTTTTATTTATTCTTCCTCCATCATTGTAAGTTACTTCAAAATAGATGTTTAAGGGAAGAAGGTACATCACTTATAACTTTGTCTCAAAGTGGCTCATGACAAATCATTACGTCTCAAGAATGGTTCATATGCTTTGAACCCGATTAAAAGTGCTACTAGTTACTTTATTAAAAAAGAAAGTACTTGAATTAAAAGACGAGTTCACCTATTTTATTACATTTCATAAAAACGAGTAGTGAAATACTCCATGGTCCAATAATCGAATACGTCCACAATAAAGTAGGTAGTTTCATATTTTTGCAATCCGGGTACATGTGGATAGGAGGACCATACGTCAATCTTGGTGATCAAATGGTATTCTTGGCCATCCGAAGCTACTTCCCACCTTAGTCCCACAACTTCATAGATTTCTTGATCAATTTCCTGCAAGAGTCATAAAACGACTATGAATGGTGACATTCAATTAGTAAAATACGGTGCGTGTGTGATATTGCACATAATATATCTTTTATCTTTCTTAGGGCCCTTCCCTTAAGAAATATTTGTACACCGAGCGCTCAAATAAACATTCTTTGTGCATAAGCACGATGGCCAAACTTCTTAGGACACTGATCGTCCTTCTATGGGCCACTTTTGCCCTTGGCCATAATTGATCAACTCATGGAACCCTTACCGTCCCAATATAGGCTACTTTTGTCCTTGGCCGTACTTTAATCGGACGTCAAGTCCTCATATGGGTCGCTCTAACCCTTGGCCAAAGTTGAATCAACTCCTTTCTTGGGACCCTTACCGTCCCCTATGGGCCACTTTTGCCCATAGTGTACAAATAAGTTTGGGAAAATCTTTATGTGTTATAACATAACTTATCTTTGTTTACATATAAACTTTGCTTTCTCAAGTTGAGCATAAATGACACAAGATAACTTTCACATTCTTGTTCTTCCTTCTTGTTGCATAAATAGCAAATAGGCTCAAGATGCTCATAACATATCATGAAACTCATCAATATAACTCATTTGGAGCATGCAAGAGAACATGGAATATACACACATATAGATGTATATATTTGTCATATTGCACATAAATCATTTACGTAATTTACTCACAACTTGTTGTTATCCTTGATCCACCTGAAAAATGAAAGGTTCTAAACATCATGATCTTATGTGAGTTAAATGTTATTTAAAATCTGAAAATGAGGGGTATTAGGACCGTGCAGGGACAAGCCTTAATTATTTCTGGTGCAGAGGTTTTTAGGGTATTGGTACCCTGTCGTAAAACTGAAATACAGGATACCGATACCCTTCGGGGCAAAGAGGTGCTAAAAATATTTTATTTGAAAACTACGTTCTCGACCCATGGAATCTAACTTTCTACACCATGAAATCTGAGTTTCTTGGTCCCTCTAAGCTGCTGCCCGAAATGGGGCTTTGGTGCTTGCGTTGGAGATTCTTCTATTGAATTAGAGAGACTCCTTCCCGAGCTTTCTTATTATACAAACACTCACCTCTTATCTCTGATATCTTTCTCTTATTTGAGGGTTCTTTCCTCCTTGTTTATTGCCAGAAAATGTGAGGGAGAGTTGTGGGAGAGTTATGGAGATTAGAGAGAAGAAATGGGCAAGTGGTGGCTTGAGTTTGGGGGGGTATTTATAGGGGAAAATAAATCTTTTCCTCATGATTGCATATCTCCCATTAAATACAAGAATTTTGGAGAGATTTACTAAAGATTTTCCCAGCTGGGCTTCCTTAAATTCGTCTCCCAGCTGCACATGGCTTTAAAGGGTGAAATAAAGATGCTAGGGGGTAGCCTATAGGACAATTAATGCAAAAACTCCACTTAGGCAGATTTCTGGACCTATTTTTGGGTCAAGTTTTGAAGGTTGAAACGTGCTCATTTTTCGACGTTCCTTATACCATTTCGAAGATCTCACGGAGATCTTCCCAACAAACTTTGAATCGTAGAAAACGGATCATCACAGAGGTTAAAACATTACTTTAAAGATGGCTGCCCGAAAATGGTTTTGCTGGAATTTTTTTGCTGTTTTTCTAGATTTTAACTTTCTGGAACGTTTTGGCATAATGTTTAGGGACTGTTTTCATAGTCAAAAATATGCATATTTGGTACCACTTCGAAGGTCTCGTTGCGTACTTCACAACACCATAAGTTTCGTAGAATTCCGACCAATACACAATTCATACGATGGCTCCAAAGATGGCTACTTAACTTTAATCAAAAAGGCTCAAAACTTTGTTTTATCTTTTTGGGTCTCTACCCAACTTTTTCACTTTTAACCAAACAAGCCTTAATAAAAGCCAATAAATCTTAAATAAATTCATCTTAGCCCTTTTATAAAACATTAAATCCGATTTTTCTCCCTTTTTATTATTCGGATTTAAATTAAATTCTAAGTGCTACGACTTTTGAAGAAATTTTCTGGAAAACTCAACTAAATTCCTTGCTTCATTTTTTTTCATATTTAAAATAGAAATACGAATTTTCGAGGCGTTACAAACTTCCCTCCTTAAATAAATTTTGTCCTCGAAATTTACTTAGAATAGCTCGAAAATTTTTATTTATTTTTCTCATTTCATCTTCTTGCTCCCACAAGTCTCTTCTTCGATAGCTTCACTTCTCCATTTACTAAATCTAAAATACTTGGCTACGATAATAATCGCAAAACTTCATTCTCAATTTAAAATTCAAGAAGCTATCTATGATGATTTTCAAGAATCCAAGTTATTTGTACGACCAAATAACTTTCTTCACTAATTCTGACCCAATAATTTAGTGTTCTGCATACTTGACCCCAAAAAAGTCATCGCAGACTAACTATTATTGTACGAAAAACTAATAATTTCTCTAGCTCTTGGAAACTTATTTGACATCCTATAGTATTAACAAAATGAATGTTCTTTCTAACAAACTAGCCAAACGATCGGCTACTCTGAAGATACTTTCAAGAAGAGATAATAGTTATCTTCTAACCCATGGAAAATTTGTACTTATCACCTTAAAGAGCGTTCTCATATTAGCACTGCTCTATTCTTCTAAAACCTTTGGTCCATTCTACTCAATCTGAACATACAATACCTACGCAGAATCCAACGCCATTTCTTTTATCCTATCTTCAACTTTATACAACCATTTCTTACTTTCTTGCTGCTAGAAAACGAAAGTGATAGTGAAAGCTTTATACTATAATACTATTTCTCAATCACTGAAGTCAACACTATCTTTCCATCCATTATTCATTTCATCTATTATTTCTTTATGGACTTTCGATTTAATCTACCAATTGAGTAACCCCTTTCGAATCCTATTTGCAATTCTATTACTTCTACATAACTTAATTTACCTGATTTCAATCGTACCTGGTGCTACAACTATTTTCTCAAATCCTCAAGACCCAACATATACATCAACACCATGGTTTTCCAGATATCAACACTCTTACACACTCTTTATTTTTATTTTATTTTTGTCAGCAAGATTTTTATCTAATAATACACCATCGTGCTTTTCAATCATAAGCATCATGCTCTTATACTACATAGAAGTCATAAATTTTTTCAAAATTTCTCATAACACAACCACCATTTAATTTCTCAAGACAATCATAAATATATCATGAAATCTTTCCAAGTCCACATGTATCAAAACCTTTGTCCGCACTTATCATACAAGGAACCAAGAATTTCCTCATAATGCTTGTAAAAGAAACCCATAATTTTCATAAACAACTTAGTACTTATTCTCTCCTTTATCTCTACAGATAAGCAATCTCTAAGGCCTCAAAACTCTTGCTCCCTATCATTTTTTTTCCATCACATCAATCTCTACAGCTCTGTCATGTACTAGTTGTTCTACAAAACAAATTCTTCTATCATCTTGGGTTTCATGTCCTCTTTCTTTTTCTCGAAAAGCAATTGAGTTTCAGACAAAAGATTGGAGCCTGTGAGTTCTGCCACCCTTACTTTTCTAAAGAAGATAAGATTCGTAAAAATTCGAGGAAAAAGATTCAATCCTTTACAAATTTTACCTTTGCAAAAAAATATACCAAACAGTTTTTGTTCAGGTAGGGTATCAATACCAATGTCTTATGGGTATTAATACCCATTGCGGATTTCAGAAAGGAAATTTTTGAAATATCTCCCCAAATTTCATTTTATTTTTCACAAGGGTAAAATGGGACTTTTACCTTAACCTTAAATTTTACTCCAAAATCTCACAATCCATTTTCATTATTTCTTCATCCCGTTTTCTTTCATCTTCCTCCCCAAAATCACCAAGTTCTCATAATTTCTCCCAAATCTTTTTATGGGTCCTTCGAAGAAAGCTTCTACAAAAGGGTAAGAGTACTCAATCTACTGTTTCTAAGGCAAAAGCTACCAAATTTTCAGTCGAGAAAATGATGGAAAAGAGTAGGGCCGCTGCGGGTTCTTCCCGGATTGGAGTTCTGGCTAATGAAGAGGAGTTTTCTTCTATTTGGTTCCAAAATAAGGCTGCTTTATGACCGTTTGGTCACCGATATATCAATCAAATTGGGGACGGATCTTAAGGCAGAGAAGTTTACCTCTATGCATCCCAATACAAAAATCGGGGCAAACTCTATCATGAAAGTTTGATTTGAACTTGTGGATGAAGTTTGGACTAAACCCAAAGTAGAGGTTGGGGATGTAGGGGTCGAAGGGGCTGCTCATTTTATGCCACCTTCACCAGGTGACTGGGGTACTTTTATGACTGATTTTTGGATTTTCCAAGCTAACGTAATTAATAACCTTTCAGAGTTGCGTGCACAAAACCGGGAGCTCATGACTAGGCAAGATCATTTGGATGAAATGATCAAAAATTTACAAGACTCAGAGGATGAAGATTAGTTGATTACCCTCCCTCAATATGTATCCCTTAGGCATCTAACTCCTTTTTGTCCAGCAACTAAGCCTCATAATTTCTTCTTGTTAGGCTCTTGAAATGTTACTTTAACTTTAATTGGTTGAAAGCTAAAGAACTTTTACATTGTGCCTTATGCTTATCTTTTCATGAATGTTCAATATTATTCTTACTTATCATTCATGGTCTAATGTAATCATATATCAGATTTCATTATCATAGGCTCTAAATTCCTATGTTGAACTGCTGGGTCTAATCTATTAAGCAAGTAAAACACTTTATGCACATTGAGATAAATCACCATAAAACATTAAACACTAGAAATGGAAAGAGGTCATGGCATACCAGAGGTGTAAGTCCTCTTCGATGGTTGAATACCATTGATCATAGTCTGCAGAACCATTAGACCGAAACTCTGATACCAAGTTTTGTGGCGACCTCAAAATTCTACCTAAACTTTTTTTTTTTGTATTCTGCCCAGTAGGGTACTGGTACCCATATTTGAGGCTATTGATACCCTTTTACGTAGAAAGTAGTTCTACTTCCTGGTTTGATTAAAAACTGATTTAAAACATGTTTTCTCCATTTTCTTTTGAGTAAAGTAGTTAGAAACTAATCTTAGACAGGATTTGGAGATCACCCTCTATCTTTAAGCTTCGGATTCATTTTATATTTGTTGTAAAAGTATGTATATTTGTAAGATAAAAAGCCATAAACAAAAGTATGATCATTTAAATATAGCGGAAGAGTAAAACATGTGAATCTCGTCTTTTTATTTATTCTTCTTCCATCATTGTAAGTTACTTCAAAATAGATGCTTAAGGGAAGAAGGTACCTCACTTATAACTTTGTCTCAAAGTGGCTCATGAAAAATCATTACGTCTCAAGAATGGTTCATATGCTTTGAACCCGATTAAAAGTGCTACTAGGTACTTTATCAAAAAGGAAATTACTTGAATTAAAAGACGAGTTCACCTATTTTATTACATTTCATAAAAACGAGTAGTGAAATACTCCATGGTCCAATAATCGAATACGTCCACAAAAAAATAGGTAGTTTTATATTTTTGCAATCCGGGTACATGTGGATTGGAGGACCATACGTCAATCTTGGTGATCAAATGGTATTCTTAGCCATCCGAAGCTACTTCCCACCTTAGTCCCATAACTTCATAGATTTATCGATCCATTTTCTACAAGAGTAATAAAACGACTATGAAGGGTGACATTCAATGAGTAAAATACGGTGCGTGTGTGATATTGCACATAATATATCTTTTATCTTTCTTAGGGTCCTTCCCTCAAGCAAAATTTGTACACCGAGCGCCCAAATAAACATTATTTGTGCAAAAGCACAATGGCCAAACTTCTTAGGACACTAATCGTCCTTCTATGGGCCACTTTTGCCCTTGGCCATAGTTGATCAACTCATAGAACCCTTACCGTCCCAATATAGGCTACTTTTGCCCTTGGCCATACTTTAATCGGACGTCAAGTCCTCATGTGGGTCGCTCTAACCCTTAGCCAAAGTTGAATCAACTCCTTTCTTGGGACCCTTACCGTCCCCTATGGGCCACTTTTGCCCATGGTGTACAAATAAGTTTGGGAAAATCTTTATGTGTTATAACATAACTTTTCTTTGTTTACATATAAACTTTGCTTTCTCAAGTTGAGCATAAATGACACAAGATAACTTTCACATTCTCGTTCTTCCTTCTTGTTGCATAAATAGCAAATAGGCTAATGATGCTCATAACATATCATGAAACTCATCAATATAACTCATTTGGAGCATGCAAGAGAACATGGAAAACACACACATATAGATGTATATATTTATCATATTGCACATAAATCATATACGTAATTTACTCACAACTTGTTGTTATCCTTGATCCACCTGAAAAATGAAAGGTTCTAAACATCATGATCTTATGTGAGTTAAATGTTATTTAAAATCTGAACATGGGGGGTATTAGGACCGTGCAGGGACAAGCCTTAATTATTTCAGGTGCAGAGGTTTTTTGGGTATTGGTACCCTGTCGTAAAACTGAAATACAGGGTACCGATACCCTTCGGGGCAGAGAGGTGCTAAAAATATTTTATTTGAAAACTACGTTCTCGGCCCATGGAATCTAACTTTCTACACCATGAAATCTGAGTTTCTTGGTCCCTCTAACCTGCTGCCCAAAATGGGGCATTGGTGCTTGGGTTGGAGATTCCTCTATTGAATTAGAGAGCCTCCTTCTCGAGCTTTCTTATTATACAAACACTCACCTCTTATCTCTGATATCTTTCTCTTATTTGAGGGTTATTTCCTCCTTGTTTATTACCAGAAAACGTGAGGGAGAGTTATGGAGATTAGAGAGAAGAAATGGGCAAGTGGTGGCTTGAGTTTGGGGGGGTATTTATAGGGAAAAATAAATCTTTTCCTCATGATTGCATATCTCCTATTAAATACAAAAATTTTGGAGAGATTTGCTGCAGATTTTCCCAACTGGGCTTCCTTAAATTCATCTCCCAGCTGCACATGGCTTTAAAGGGTGAAATAAAGATGCTAGGGGTAGCGTATAGGACAATTAATGCAAAAACTCCACTTATGCAGATTTCTGGACCTATTTTTGGGTCAAGTTTTGAAGGTCGAAACGTGCTCATTTTTCGACGTTCCTTATACCATTTCGAATATCTCATGGGGATCTTCCCAACAAACTTTGAATCGTAGAATACGGATCATCACAGAGGTTAAAATATTACTTTAAAGATGGCTACCCGAAAATAGTTTTGCTGTTTTTCCAGATTTTAACTTTCTGGAACGTTTTGGCATAATTTTTAGGGACTGTTTTCATAGTAAAAAATATGCATATTTGGTACCACTTCGAAGGTCTCGTTGCGTACTTCACAACACCATAAGTTTCGTAGAATTCCGACCAATACACAATTCATATGATGGCTTCAAAGATGGCTACTTAACTTTAATAAAAAAAGCTCAAAACTTTGTTTTCTCACTTTTTGGGTCTCTACCCAACTTTTTCACTTTTAACCAAACAAGCCTTAATAAAAGCCAATAAATCTTAAATAAATTTATCTTAGCCCTTTTATAAAACATTAAATCCAATTTTTCTTCCTTTTTATTATTCAGATTTAAATTAAATTCTAAGTGCTACGACTTTTGAAGAAAATTTCGGGAAAACTCAACTAAATTCCTTGCTTCATTTTTTTTTTCGTATTTAAAATAGAAATACGAATTTTCGGGGCGTTACAAGCAAGGCCCTACATGATGCGGAGACAAGGTACCCAGACATGGAAAAGTTTTCCTTGTCTTTGATAATCGCGTCCCGGAAGCTCCGAACCTACTTCTAGTCACATAGGATAGATGTCCGAATGAATCTTCATCTGAGACAGATCCTCCAAAAGCTGGATACTTCGAAAAGACCAATGAAGTGGTCAATCGTGCTCAGCCAATTTGACATTTCCTTTAAGCCAAGGCCCTCCATAAAGAGACAGGCTTTGGCAGACTTTATGGCTAAGTTCACCCATATCTCATAAGGAGGCCTGCTTGAAGCCAAGCCTCAGGAGGTACCAACATGGAAACTATAAGTTGATGGATCCTGAGGCTAGGCCGGAGCTGGGATTTTGTTGATTAGCCCAGATAGTTATAATCTCAACTGTGCGCTTCACCTAGAGTTCAAAGCCTCGAATAACACTGCCGAATATGAGGCACTCATAGCAGGCTTGAGGCTGGCACAAGAGATGAAGGCAAGGAAAATTTAGATCTAGAGCGACTCGCAGCTGATGGTTAACCAAGCCAACGAAACCTTCACAGCTCGCGAGCAATCTTTAGTGGCATATTTAAAGAAGGCCAAAGATCTCCTGTCTCATTTTGAGGTATTTGAACTGCTCCAGATTTCTCGGATCGAGAATGGTTATGCCGATGCTCTTTCCAAGTTGGCGAGTAGTAAAAACTCCAATTTAATTAGGGCCATCTCGGTTGAAATGCTTAGCTGGTTGTCCACTGACGAAACTCTGCTGTAGAATACAATGATGTTCACCGAGTCTCTAAAATGGATGAAAGAGATCATCACATGCTTGACCGACCAAGTCATGTCGGACAATAAGAATGAGGCACGAAAGATCTGCAGAAAGGCAATGAAATTCGTCTTACAAGATGGGATCTTGTATAAGAGAGGTCTTAGCCACCATCTCCTACGCTGCATTACTCAGGAGGAGGTGAATTACGTGATGAAGAAAATACACGAGGGAATCTATAGTAATCACTTAGAAGGGATGGTCCTAGCACAAAAGGCACTGAAGCAGGGGTACTATTGGCTGATCATGAAGAATGATTCACATGCTTATGCAAGGAAATGCGACAAGTGCAAGAAATTTGCCATTGTACCAAAGCTCCCGGCTCAAAACCTCACCTCAGTCACAGGTCCTTGTCCTTTCACCAAATGGGAGATCGACTTCATAGGTCCCTTCCCAACTGGAATGGGTGGGGTCAAGATTGCAGTCGTAGCGGTGGATTATTTTACCAAGTGGTGCGAAGCTGAACTTCTAGCCAAAATCACGGAGGAGAACACGTGGAAGTTTTTTCTGGAATAACATTGTTTGTCATTTTAGGATACCCAATTCTCTTGTTTCCGACAACGGTACGCAGTTCGCTGGAAGAAATTTAACTTGAACTGCGAAGAGCTTGGCATTCAGAGAGATTTATCCACTCCTTACTATATCCAGTCCAAAGGCTAGGTAGAGGCAGTCAACAAAATCATCGAGCACACCTTGAAAATAAAGTTGGAGTCCACCAAATGAGGGTGGGCCAAAGAATTACCCGAGACTCTATGGTCATATCGGACCACGTCCCGGACAGGGACTGACGAAACTCCTTTCGCCATGGCATATGGAGCGGAAGTAATGATTTTTGTCGAAGAAGGGATACCTTCTCCAAGGCACTTACACTTCAACGAGGTGGTTAATGAGGGTCTACACAGGGAGAACCTTGATTTACAAGAAGAAAGGCACGCCTACTCACAACTTCGTCTGGAGATTTATCAAAAGAAGATGGCTAGGTACTATAACTCGAAAGTTAAGAACAGGACTTTCCACGTCAACGACTTCATCCTCAAAAAGGTTTTCCTAGCTAATAGAGAAGTGGGGGCCGGGATCTTCGGACCTACTTAGGAAGGACCTTATAAGATCGTCGAAGAGGTTCGACCGAAAATTGACAGATTGAAGGACTCAGAAGGAAGGGAGACAAGGCATCCCTGGAACATTACTCATCTACGTCCGTGTTACTAGTAGTTTTTCACTGTTTATTTGTTTTTTAGCACTAAGCCGAACATCAACATTCATTTCGGCTTTGTTCAGACACTATATTATTTTAATGAAGTTCAGTATTTTCTGAATTGTGATATTCTCTGCCCAATTGTACGAGTATAGAATGCTCAATAGCGAGAGAGTGTGGTTTACGGCCAACTCTTTAAACTCGCTGGGTAAACATTCAATACGTAATCAATCGAGTAAAGAAAGTTCAATAGCGAGGAAGTGTGGTTCACGTCTAACTCTTTCAACTTGCTGGGTAAACATTAAACGCGTAATCAATCCATTAAAGAAAGTTCAGCAGCGAGAGAGTGTGGTTCACGGACAACTCTTTAAACTCGCTGGGTAAACATTCAACGTGTAATCAATTGAGTAAAGAAAGTTCGACAGTGAGGGTATGTGGTTCGTGGCCAACTCTTTAAACTCGCTGGGTAAACATTCAACGCGTAATCCATCGAGTAAAGAAAGTTCGACAGCGAGAGAATGTGGTTCGTGGCCAACTCTTTAAACTCAGTAGTAAACATTCAACACGTAATCATTCGAATAAAGAAAGTTCGACAGCGAGAGAGTGTAGTTTGCAGCCAACTCTTTCAACTCACTGGGTAAATATTCAAAGCATAATCAATCAAGTAAAGAAAGTTCAGCAGCGAGGAAGTGTAGTTCGCAGCCAATTCTTTAAACTCGCTAGGTAAACATTCTACGCGTAATCAATAAAGTAAAGAAAGTTCGACAGCGAGGGAGTGTGGTTCACGGCCAACTCCTTCATTCGCTGGGTAAACATTCAACACGGAATCGATCAAGTAAAGAAAGTTCGGCAGCAAGAGAGTGTGGTTCGCAGCCAACTCTTTCAAACTTACTAGATAAACATTCTACGTGTAATAGTAAAGAAAGTTCGATAGTGAGGGAGTGTGGTTCGTGGCCAACTCTTCAACTCGCTGAGAAAACATTCAACGCGTAATCAATCGAGTAAAGAAAGTTCAACAGTGAGGGAGTGTGGTTCGTGGCCAACTCTTTAAACTCGCTGGGTAAACATTCAACGCGTAATCAATCGAGTAAAGAAAGTTGGGTAGCGAGGGAGTGTGGTTCGCGGCCAACTCTTTCAACTCGCTAGGTAAACATTCAAAGTGTAATCAATCCAGTAAAGAAAGTTCGACAGCGAGTGAGTGTGGTTCGCAGTCAACTCTTTAAACTCGATGTGTAAATATTCAGCGCGTAATCGTAAAGAAAGTTCAGCAGCAATGGAGTGTGGTTCGCGGCCAATTCTTTAAACATGCTGAGTAAACATTCAACGCGTAATCAATCAAGTAAAGAAATTTCGATAGCGTGGAAGTGTGGTTTGTGGCCAACTCTTTAAACTCGCTGGGTAAACATTCAATACGTAATCAATCGAATAAATAAAGTTTGGCAGCGAAGGAGTGTAGTTCGCGGATAACTCTTTCAACTCGATAGGTAAACACTCAACGTGTAATCAATCAAGTAAAGAAAGTTTGGCAACTAGAGATTATGGTTTGCGGCCAACTCTTTAAACTCGCTGGGTAAACATTCAACGGGTAATCAATTAAGTAAAGAATTTCGATAGCGAGGGAGTGTGGTTCGCGGCCCACTCTTTAAACTCGCTAGGTAAACATTCAACGCGTAATCAATCAAGTAAAAAAAATTTGGCAGCAAGAGAGTGTGGTTCGCGGCTAATTCTTCAAACTCGCTGGGTAAACATTCAACGCGTAATCAATCAAGTAAAGAAATTTTGATAGCATGGAAGTGTGGTTCGCGGTCAACTCTTTAAACTCGCTGGGTAAACATTCAGTGCATAATCAATCGAGTAAATAAAGTTCGGTAGCAAAGGAGTGTGGTTTGCAGTCAACTCTTTCAACTCGATGGGTAAACATTCAATGCGTGTAATCAAACAAGTAAAGAAAGTTCAACAGCGAGAGAGTGTGGTTCGCGGCCAACTCTTTAAACTCGATGGGTAAACATTCAACGTGTAATCAATCTAGTAAAGAAAGTTCGACAGCGAGGGAGTGTGATTCGCGGCAAACTCTTTAAACTCGCTAGGTAAACATTCAACGCGTAATCAATCGAGTAAAGACAGTTCGGCAGTGAGAGAGTGTGATTCGCGGCCAACTCTTTAAACTCACTGGGTAAATATTCAACGCGTAATCAATTAAGTAAAGAAAGTTCAGCTGCGAGGGAGTGTAGTTCGCAGCCAACTCTTTCAACTCGCTGGGTAAATATTCAACGCGTAATCGATCAAGTAAAGAAAGTTCGGCAGCAAGAGAGTACACACGGCCAACACTTTCAAACTCGCTGGATAAACATTCTACGTGTACACATTTACATAACAAAAGCAAAACATCTGATAACCACAAATGACATGAAACGAGAATATTTTCCATTAATGAATTTGATGATAACCACACGAAAAAATTATTATTGAAGATGATCATGATTCATACGTCTCTGCTGAACCTTTGGGATCGGTGTAACCCGAGACCCCTAGTTTGGCCAACAATTCTTTGGCATTTGAGAGCTCCGCCAAGGCCTCCATTAACTCTTTGTGTTTAGCATGAGCCATATCCTCGTGAACCTTGAGTTTCAAGTCAGCCTACTTCTTAGCATTGAGGCACGTCTTTTGAATCGTTTCGGATTTGGTTATCTTGAACATAGCTTGTGCCCTAACATCTTCAACAATGGTAAGCCTTGCACGAAGGACCTTATTTTCTGAGCACAAAGCATCAATATTCTCTATGCCTGATCATTTCGCTAGCACTTTGTATTCCTCGCAGTTGAGAACGTGGCTCCGAGCGTTGTTCATTTTTGCCATCTTTATCAGCTCTAACAGGTTTGCGCCTTCCGTTGCCTTCGTCCAAACAAAAGTCCAATATTTATGGATGGAGGCCGCTGCCGTAGCGGATGGGTACGACAACTTTTCTAAGATAGCCATGTCCAACTCATCCTAACGGGACCCAATGTTGATACATTCGGTCCAGTCCGACGAATCAAGAAAGAGGTCCTGCGCTGCACTAGGAGAAGTTGGGATCGATTCTGAAGTTTCTTGAGGAGGAGCCATTCGACTCTTCTTGACTCTTCCAGAACCTACAACAGTACCTTCATCTTCCAAGCCCCTTTTTGGTGCCACATTCTCTCTTTCATCTACGACTACGACAACCTCTTTTTCTTTATCTTGACGCTGAGCATCAACTGACAGATTCATAGATTCTTTAAGAGGAATATAAGATGAATTATCCCCAACCACTTCCACGACTGGATGAACAGTGGACACCATAACAGACGCCGTACTCAGTATGGAGAGAGAAGATGAAACACTCCCAACCATTTCCACAACTAGAGAAACATTGGCCGTCAGAACAAACGCTGCACTCGGTATGGAGAGAGAAGATGAAACACCTCCAATCACTTTTACGACTGGAAGAACAATGGATGCTAGAATAGGTACCGTATTTGGTATCAAAAGTCCTGGAGAAAGGGTCCCTCTTTCATCCACCACCATTCCACATCTTATCTTGAACACATGTATCTTAGAGAAATGAAAACCAGCAATAACTAACAATGGTGGAGTTCTGAAATTAGGGAAATGAGAAGAAAGTGAAGGAAATCAATGCAAATTTTACAAATATATATATATATATATATATATATATATATATATATATATATATAGGTAAAGAAGAAGGCAGACCATCAGATAACGGGCACGTGCAGTAAGAGGGATGTATCCCAGAAAACCCTAGGAAAATGTAAAGGCTACGTGAATCAAACACGCCTGGAAACCTACGCCATCTTGATGCAATGATGTTGCCGTCAGTCCACATCATGCGCGGGCAGTCTCTTAGAGACACCCAAGTCAAAAAGCTTCACTTATGTTATGAAGGTACACTAATCAAAAAGCCTCGTTTATTTTGCGAAGGCTTGCTGATAAAAATCATCGCATCAAAGGCGAAGGCGTACAGATCAAAGAGCATCGCACATAAGACGAACACATTATGATCAAAAGGCCTTGTCTATTTTACGAAGGCACAATGATTCGATGACCTCGCACCGAAGGTAAAGACTTCGTGATCCGAAAGTCTCGCACTATTTTTGAATGTGTCACATTGCTCACGAAGGCGTCCTGAATATAAAGCTTTGCATTAAACTTTCTAAGCTTCGTCAAAGTGAACAGGTTAGACTACGATTCAGGTGATGCATTTTGACCACGTTAACAGAACAAACAAAGATGATCAAAACTTGATTTTATTCATCAAATCGCAGATAACAAAGCATAAACATTATCCTATTACCCATCCACCTCTCTAGGGTCGGCACAAGAAGGGATTTATAACCTAACTTGTTATCAACCTTCAGAACTATGTACACTTAGTCATCAGGCATCGCCAATGAGCCGTTGTACTCCAATGTTGAACTTGTTGCTGCTAGGAAGGTTTTTACTGTACACCTGGAAATGAGGTTCAACTTTTATTCTAGACGAATATGTCATATTCTATAGACGAGCATGATTGAGGATATATTTCCAGAAACTCTTTACTACCCTCAGCTGCATACGTCTCGCTTGTCCAAAATGTCGGCTGCTCAAATACGAATTTCTTAAACTTGAGAAATGCATACCTCCAATCACCATCTCCCCTTTTCGAAGGATAATGACTGGGCTCAACAATAATCTCACAAATGTCATTGACACCTTTAGCAGTTGGTTGTCAGCCTCGTTATTCAAATCGGGATCACCGAGACGTATATCATCGACGTCCATTGGGAAGGTACCGTTTAAAGACTTCTCGCTAAGGCTACTAGGCCCACCTCCTTTGACGGTATCCACAGTCTCCCATTGATCAGGAGTACAACTGGGACACTCGTATGGACATACTTGGTCATCTGAACATTGTTTCTTGATCTCGTCTTTTATGAGAAATGTAAAGGGAATACTAAACCTATTGGGCAAGATACAGAGAAACCTTCTTTGCATCTTTGTCCTGGAGATGTTATAACCATTGAAATGGATTAACAGGATTCATCAAAGTTATGAACGTATAGAAATCGAAATGAAGAACCTGGAGCATTTATATAAGGACTGCATAGGATATCTAAGGCATGAATGCATGGAAAACGCAATACATTGAGTAAGGCTATTAATAAATAGCTATTTAATGAGCACTTGGAACACCACAAGCCACGTGCGCCTTTCCACTCACTTAGAAATTAATGGTGTTGACCTTCCAATTTTCACAAAAAGGTTGCGCCATTAATGCTTTGAATGAAAAAGTCCCCAATTCAAATGGGACTTTTCATATTCACGAAAGGCAAAGTAAGTGTGGATTTGTCCACGAGTTTCAATTACAACGGAAAAAACAGCGAAAGTTGAGCTTCATTACTGAATTTGGCACGAATACAAAATAAAAAGCAAATGTACTACTGCCCCCCCGGCAACCTCTGAAGGGTCGGCACATTGCGGGCCTTCTCTTGTAATGGAAAAAAGAGTTTGAGCCTCGCCAATACCTTGAGGTTCGACAGAGGAGGGAACTTCGCCAACATCATGATGCTCAGAAGCAGAGAGGTCGTCAGGAGGATACTTGAGGAATGAAATATCCCACTCCGGATGGGTCTCCACAATCCTCTCGACCAACTACTCTCCACCTGCCATCATAAAGTGATGAGTAAGATCCTTGTACTTAGGCATGTCTTCAAATTCATCTAGATATGCTGCAACTGCCCTAGTCTCGGCATCATCACGGTCCGCCTTGACTCTCTCTACCTCTTCTTTGGCCTCAGCCAGTAGTTTGTATTTTTAGCAACCATGGCCTCGAAGTTGCTCTTGGCAGTGGCGACAACGATTTCAGCAGCGAAAGCTCTTTCCTCGGCCAAATTTTGGGCTTCCTCAGCGTGCTTATGGGAAGCCTTAGCAACTCTCATTTTGGTCCCTGGCCTGCTTCAGACATTTTTTCGCGGCTGTGAGTTCAACCTCATGATGGGCCTTCAAATCAGCCTCCTTGGCCACCACAGTATCCAGTTTGACTTAGATGAACCTCTTCTCCTACTCCAGCTGAGCCTTCTCAAGACTCATCGCCTTCAAATCCTCAGATAAATTCTTTGAATTAACCTCATCTTTGCCTAGCTTGCCATCAAAACTCTCAAGTGTGCTGTATACTTCCTTGGTCAAAACCAGCCCCCGGATTATATTCATATTCGCCAGTCGCAAGAGATCGCCTATGGAGGCTTCCTCGGCGGCTTTCTCCTACGACTGTTTCCAATATTTGTATACACTCACTGCTATTATCACAGGCAAGACAGGAAGCAATTCCAACACAGAGGGATCCAACTCGCTGCTTCGATGGGTGATGTGTATGCGACCCTATGGACCGACAGAAATAAAAGAATTCCATGCATCCTTGTCCCTGCAGCAGTATTTGGCGATGCCTAACGGTGCTCCTCAACTTGCCTGGCCTTGTGTGCATCCTTCATTATCCACTCTGCATCCCCAGAAGCTTTTCTCTTATGTCCAGCAGCCTCGCCAGCATCCTCCGCGACCCCCTTTTCTTTGTCTTTTTTAGGGAAAGGGAAGGAGAATGAGAAGGAGGCGGAGGCGGAGGTGGAAGCGGAGGTGGAGGTGGAGGTGGAGGTGGAGGTGGAGATAGGGTGGCTTGATCAAAGAATTGGGCAGCGGGGGTCGGTGGAAGAACAATCCTTAAAGGCACTACATCCAACACATCTTACGGTGACGGTTCCCTTCATGAATCTGGTTGTCCTTGGGAATTTGACTCTCATCGGCCTCGTCCAACATAAAATGATGGGACACTCTTAAATCTGAATGCTGCTGCCACAATAGCCGAGGTTTAAAAGGGTAAAAATGGTTATTGACATAACTCTAGTACAGTTAAAGTCATGGGACTTACCCATTAGCCCAAAACGGATCAGTAAGTCATCGTCCTTGAGTAAGTTGCTAAGGCTCCAAAATTCGCTATCTAGCGCATGAACGTTATCCCAATTCAACCTCAAGTCACCCTGATCTCTTTTCAGAATTGGCGGCTTTCCACAATCTACAAAAATAAATGGGACATTAAGTTAGGGATGGCGATAAAAAATCACACAATGCAATAAATGTGTACCGACTTCTCCAAATTGTCGAGGAATAGACACGCAGAGAAGGAGATCCTTTGGCGTGAATTCCCAATCCCCTCCAGCAAAGAAAAACCACTTCTTTTAGTTGTGTACTTTGTTGGGACTGTCAATTTTCGTCTCCCATCTCTGGCCCGGTCAAGGAGATATGTTAAACTAACCCACAGACCGGCAAGGTCGGTAGATGGACTCAAACTTCCTTGGGGATAAATCTCCACCAACCTCGACAAACCTCCATAACAAGAAGGCCGCCACCATCTGGCCCCAACCATTCGGGGTTATCTGACATGGGGCCAGATTCCAATCTTGCAGAACCTCGTGAAAGAAATGATGCACGAGTAGGCGAAGGCCTTGTTGCATCGTCGGTTCATAAATATCGATGAACCCTACAGGAAGATCATCAGCTTGCTCCTCAGGACCAAGGGCCCTGAGCATCACTGAAGCTAGTATATCGTAAGATAGCCTGATGTCTTCCAAATCCTCATTCCTTATCTTTGAGCGAACCATAGAAGCCTCGGTAGCCAAACGTTTCAGCTCTTCATCGAGTCGCTGGGCAGTAGAAGCATCCCTTTGACCCAACGAGCCCCTCATTTCAAGTACCCCAGTACCACCCTACTCCTTTCTTGCTTTCGCTTTCAGCATAGCAACCGGATTTCCACCCCTTCTGCTTATGGAAGCTGGAGGGGATGGACGAAAGTAGGTCTCTGACTAGCGTCTTCCTAGCCCCCCACCGAAGATGAAGAAGATGATTAAGATGAAGCTCACCTATAAACTCTGGATCAGTACTTGGATCTGACTGGTTCTAGGATTCATCGTGTTTAGACGACATTACTATTTCTCTCTCTATACTCAATAAGAAAATACCACAGTGGCCACAACCGCCAGAAAAGAAAACGGATACGGTGTTGTATCCAAGAAACCAAAAAATCACAATGGCGGTGCAAGAAAGAAAACACAACAAACCCTGTGATGTTTACCTTAAAAAACATGATTAAACTCTCCAATCTTTGAAATTCCTTCATCTTTTGTTGTTTCGCCAGAATACTCAGTGAAGTGTGAGAAACACGTATAAGAAAGAAAGAGATAAGTGAGAAGAAGTACGGATTTATATAAATTAGGCCCTCCTAATCTCCGCCGTTCAAATGAAAAGACGCCATCTGAACCGGCCATCCAATGAATACGTGTCGAAGAGAAGGCAACGTGTCGAAGAGAAGGCAAAAGGCAGGAAACAGAGCCCTACGTATTTAATAAAACAACATGACACGTTCCACGCGTGCTCCCAATCATCTTACATGCGTCGACAACATTTATGGCGCTAACTCATCAACTCATCATTACCTGACCACTATGACAACTTTGATTGTCAACTTGGACAGAATTACACCTACCACGAACACGTCACTAGAGGTCAAACCAATCAAAGCCCTCACCTGTCATAAATAATAGGCTTCAGTATTGGGGGACTGTACTGAATAAGTAATTCAAAGATGTATCTGCAAAGACCCACCATGGAACTCGCTTTCAACAAAAATTATTTTTTACAAAGTCTTACGCCTACCATAAATTATAGGCTTAGACTTGGTGGACTATTGCTACCACCAGATTTTGGTAAGGCCTCCATGTTAGCAAAAGCCCAGTAAAGACCCCGTATAGGCCCAAGTTAGGCTTCGTTAAAGCCTTATAGGCCCAGCGAGGGACTTCCAAATTCATAAAGGCCACATAATCCTAACGAGGGCCTCTACAATTTGTAAGAGCCTCGTGAAGTCCAGTAACATGTTGACGCTCATGAATTGAAGTATAACGAAGCCCACGACAAGTCTCGAGTGTCACGACTGATCCGGTATGCTTCGTCGAATGTCAAATCCCTCGGGATCCGCAGGCATCATAATATTTCAGAATAACCAGAGATAGGATTAAGGAAAGATTGTGTTTGATTGACACACGGATTCTTATAAAGAAACCAAATCACAATCTCCTAAAAGTTAGGTAACGTGATCGACTCAAATAAGGACTGAAATCTAAGAGATTGCCTTGACAAACCAATTATTCTTTATCCTATAAGGAAGGAGATTCTAATCAGAGTTCTAATTGATTACTTGCACAGAATAATTAGGATTCTAATCAATGTACGCATTTATTATGCATTATTCTCACCCTAAAACTTTGCCTGATTGCCCATGCCACACCTAATTGTTTTCATTCCTCGTATATTATTCCATATACCGGCAGTTGACTTGATCGTCGGAGTACCAACGATCGCCGAACCCTTTTTCTCTGGTGATCTTGGTACCTAACGGTCGTCCTAGTGTACAGGTAACATACAAAGGTCGATAGAGGACTGACTGGAGATCTGTTAACACGTGAATAGTACAGATTCCGACGTCAACAGTGTCTCCTTCCACCCATAGACATGGTCAATAAGAGTGATTGTAGAAACATAAGCATCTATGAACTTAGTCAACATCAATGGACTATTGAGTTTTTTTAATCATAATTTTTATGATTAAAAAGAAAAAGAAAAATAAAAGGGGGAGGGGGAGAGACATATTTAAGAAAACACATACGACGCGAGTATGGATTTTTTTTAAGTACATCATTATATCGCACTCAATCTTATGCATACTCGGCCTAACATAATGAATACTTATCCACACTTATCTGGAGCGTGCTACATGGATTCTCTGTTTAAACTTTTATCTCCGAAGTTAAACAACAAGGCCCTTTTAATTGCCTCATTCCATCTAATCAGAACTCTACATCTTCTGTTGGGTTTACCATGAATAATTCTTTAATAAGAAACTTTATTTTATTAATTATAGGAGTGTAATTACAATCGTCCAGAGTAAAGAATCCTCTAACATCAAACATGTCTATTTGTTAGGGGACAAAGGACAATTGTTTCCAGGAAAGTTGGAAATAGAGAGAATCAGAGAAGGGCTCTACCTGACAGTTTGATCAGTATGAATACCAACAAGTAGAAAGTCTCCAAGGTCCTCGAGCCAGCCTCAGTATTTGTAATTCTATTAACCAAAAAATAAAACATCTACTCATCATATGAAACGGCCAAAAGAAATGGCAAAATGCAATGCATTCTTCTCATCGGAATCTAAAACTGGATTACCGCCAGATGATAAGAAAGTAGACTGAAAAGGGCTAGACCAAAACAACAATACTTCAATATGGGATGTGTGTAAGGAATTGAGGTATACATGCATAGCGGAAATTAAATGTTCAATTCCTATAAGCCCGGATCAACCTTGTACATAGATAGAATTCGTAATAGAAGTTTACCTTTTTGAACACTGTGAAATCTGATTATCTGATTGGCTGGAGGTGCGATCTTCAATACCACATCTGTCTAATTGTCCAGCCTCCAATGGTGATCTACACAGCAAGAACAGATCTGGATTTCTAGGATCAAGAACAGATGAAAACGGAACCTTTTGGAGTAATTGTATTTTGGTTGTCTTTTACAAGTGCTAGCAAGTAATTAAAGATCAACTCTTAACCATAATCAGTTGTGCCTTTGTATTTATAGGCGGGGCTAACTTTAGCCCTAGTTCTAGTCCAACTAGAACCCATCAACTAACGGGCCCAATTAATTAATCTAATTAATTAATTTGGTCCAATAATTAATTAAGTTCGACCCAACTAATTAGATCTTGGACATTAATTCTTACAATTTCCCACTTGGACAAGGTCCAACTCCAGATTCTCAATTCTCGCTTTATGTGTAGGACCCATTAGGTTCCCATTCACGATGACAAACGCAGTGATATTCTCATCGATCCACCTAAATCCATCAATTCACATTGTCGTCCAAGATTGACATCTAGCAATGTGTCAAGGCAATCCATGTGAAAGAAAATGTCATGTGGTATGACAGAACCAATATATGTGCGGTTACCGTGGAAATATAATCCATTCATCAATATAACCCAATTGGTTAAGAGATATGGATCAGCATCAATCTCATTTCAACCAATTATATTATTCACATCATCTCTTTGTTGATCTAATCTAGTTATGATTGAAATATTTTCAACTCATAACTCTACCCCGGCCGAGGAAATTTATATCAACTTAAGTAGGCAAAATGCAGGTTATAATCTCCTACTTTCCAGGAGTAACGAATCCTCATATTGGACATTCACAACCTTCATATGATTCTCACTATACCCGTACGACGTCTTCCTGGTGACTTATAATCTACGAGTCCCATCAAACACTTGCCAAAGTATAGCAGTACTCACATAAGATTCTATGATGTCCTCAAGTCGAAGGACCAAATCCACAACCGCGCATTAGAGTTTTACCACTGATGCTTGGATAGTTATCCATGTGGAATCTCTAGGCAGATCATCCAATGTCATGTTCTCATAACAATGCATTCATGTGTTCATTCAGATGTCCCTCTACATCTTAGCTCGTGAGATCAGTTACTTTCTTAAAAAAAAATGCAACACATACTAGTCTATCCGCAATAATGATATTCGTATCTCATTATTACTATGACTAGGGATATATCTCACAATCACAACACCTTGTGATTAACAAGTTATTATGAACTTTTCTTTGAACTCTATTATTTTAAATAATAAAATTTAAGAATAATAGATCTGCCATTTAAAATGTAGACAAGCATTAAATTAATCAATTTGTTAATATACTTCAATGTCTAACAAAGAGTATATCACAAAATGTCTCATACAAACTAGATCCAATCACTCAAGTATCTTAATATCATCAAATTTAGCATGACCATCATGCTTGTGCTGGGACAACAACTTTGTCAAAGGATCTGCTACATTATCGTATGTTAGGTCCCGTTCTATCTTTATATAATTTCTTAAGATTATCTCTATGATGAGATGATACTGCCTCAATATATATCTGGATCATTAATGAGACATTGGTTCCTTCGCTTGTGTGATGGCTCCATTGTTATCACAATACAAGTTATTAGATCAACAATGCTAGAAACTATTCCAAGTTCAGTAATGAACTTCTTGATCCAGACCGTATTCTTTTCTACTTCTGAAGCAGCTATATATTAGGCTTATGTAGTTGAATCATCAGTCTTTTCTTGTTTGAAACTTTTCCAACTGACTGCACCACTATTTTGAGTAAATACATATCCAAATTGAGATTTGTTATCATCTTTATCAGACTGAAAGCTAGCATCGGCATAACCTTGAACTCTAAGTTCATTTCTCCTATACACCAAGAACATGTCTTTAGTCCTTCTTAAGAACTTAAGGATGTTCTTGACTGCGATCCAATGTTTCTCTCCAGGGTTCGCTTGGAACCTGCTTGTGATACTCAAAGCATTTGAAACATCCGATCGAGTACATAGCATTACATACATGATAGATCCTATTGCTGATGCATAAGAAATTCTATCCATGCGATCTCTTTCAACTTGTGTCTTTGGACACATCTCGTTTGAGAGATAGATCTCATGCCCGATGGAACAGAGTCCTCTCTTGGACTCTTCCATGCTAAATTTTCTCAAGATTTTATCTATATACGTAGATTGAGATAAGCCAAGTATTCTTTTAGATCTATCTCTATAGATCTTTATATCGAGAATGTACGATGCCTCTACCATATTATTCATGGAGAAAATTTTGAATAACCACAATTTAACTTGAAAGTTCTAAAACCTAGATTAATTAAATTAAACACGAATTTTAATTTTAATTAAACAAGCAGTGGACGGAATGTAGTCAGAACTGGCAGGATATAGAGATAACAGTTCTGACTCGCACAACAGTGTTCGTTTCCTAATCTTGTTTAGTGCGGAAATTAAAGGATTAAATACGAACACAAGATGTAACGTGGTAAACTCCTAAGGGAAACATCCACGGGCCCCCATGCCATGGGTAAAAACAATCCACTAATAATCTTGTTCAAAAATACAATAATATCGGTTTTTGTAATTTCGCAAAATTAACAAAATAACAATCAAAAGAAAACAGATCAACTCCCTGTGATACTTCTTCTTCTGACTTGTTGATGAAGTGGAATCAAACCCACCGGTCTTGACTTTATCGCCACTTCCCTATTGTACTTGACCGCAACCACCACTTGGATTAAGAATTCCCGTTCTTAACTTCACGCCAAGTAGCTTGAGCAAGATATGGAATTGTTCGTTGAGCACCAATAAGTTCTTGATTCTTCAATGAGTTTGAAGAAAACCTTTTTGCTTTGAAAGTTGAATCAATGAAGCGCCATGTCTTGTTCACCTTGAATGTATTCGGCCGGTTTCAAGCTTATGGAACAAGAGCACAAAAAATATTTTCAAAGCCTTAATTCCTTATTGATTTCTACTCTTACTTATAGTTAAAAAAGAAATCAATTTAGGAATTATTTCTTACCTAAGAATATGCAACAAAGATGGTAAGAGAATAAATAGGAAAGAATATAGAAAGATTTTCTTAGATTTGTAGTAGGAAAGAATTTAGGAAACTAAATATTTCCTTCCTAAACAAATCTAAAAGAATAAGAAAAAATTCTTTAACCTACAAAAGGAGCTGTCATTAATATTCATGAAATCAGAATATATCAAATATAGAAACAGAATAAAATCGCAGCTTTTGCAGATCTGGAAAACTGATTCGCCTATCAAGCCAGTTAGTCAGAACTGGCGTTTTAATCAGACCAGTCAGAAACACAAATGTTGACCTGCTCTTTTGTCATTAAAAATCAGTTATATTTATTAAGATAGCCAAGATATAAAAAGTAAAAAATATGACACATATTTTTTCAACAATTTCCCCCTTTGGCGTTGCTTAATTACAAACACATAACTATCAGATTTTTAATGTAAGTGTGATGTGTGTGAATAATGTAAAGATCCCATAAGCATCAACATACAAGGATTATGGCTCCCCCTTAGTGTGTAAACCAAGAACTCCTGCAAAGGAGTTAACAACATATGCAAATACCACACACAATAGCCATAACTTTTAATATTGCTCCCCCTTAGCAAGATATCATCTAAGTGTAGTGATCAAACTATCATAAACCTAAAAATACTACTATTAAAGTTTAACCAACATAGTGTCCAAAGCAAGAAAAAAAACTTACAACCATAAAAATTAAAAATTACTACCACTCCCCCTTTTGGAAGAGGAACGCCAAAGGAAGAGATAAAACAAAAGTAAAGCAGTGTGTGAAGCAAAATAAAGCAGAATTTAAGTGTTTAAAACAGTTATCCATCACCAAATAGTTAGAGGGTTAAGAGTTAGAACGGGGAGAAGTTAGTGCCGGGAGGATCTGGACTTCTTTGTACCGGATGCAGATGCATTGGTGACCCTCTTGCGAGTAGGAGTATGTGAGGGAGCATCAGCTGGAGCATCAGCAGCAATAGGAGCAGAGGCTGGGGCAGCAGGTTGATCACCAACGGGTTCAGAAGTCGGTATCTCCATTGGATCTCCAGGATGTGCAGAGAATTCCAGAGTAACAATCCGGAATGCAGATTTTATGTGCTCATCGCCCAGAAATTCCAGTTTGCCCAACACACTACGCATGAAAGTAATATTATCAGAAAAACCTTTGGTAAGGGTAAAAATTTGATCTACCTGTGTTCGAACCAGCCCCAACTGAGTTTCTAGGGCATCCAGACGTCCAGACTGGTCCAGCGAGGATAGAAAATGCTTGGGAACTCTAGGAGTGGGATGAGGTGTGCTACCCAAATTGGTAAACTCATGTACACCCAGCGATGGAATGTCCTCAGAGAAGCGGTCTGAATCCATAGCAGGCACTTCTTGATGAACAAGAAAGTGATGAATCAGAGCTGGATGCGGTAGTCTGTACTGCTTGGCCCTCCTCGGTCCTTCATAAACAATTCTATCGAAAATTAGTTTAACCCAGTCAACTGGCATCCTCATCCCTAACTTGTATAGCATAACGGCCCTGTCCCCCGAAATGTCCGATCGATGAGTTAACGGATCGATATTGTTGATGAGAATCCGATGCAGAATTTTGTATTTGGGCAATAGCCGAGAAGCAGTCAGTTCTCCTGATTCTGGCCAGGTGGAGCCAGTCATTTCTTGTGCAATGATGTCCTTGGTCAATTCTTCGTCACTTGTGACAGCCACAGTGGTTACTCCAAGCCAGTCCCTGAGGGAGTTAGGACTGAAGGTAACATGTCTTCCCCGAACATAAACCTTCCACCTGAATTCATTGCTAGCCTTTCCCAGATTCTTTGGAACATTTGCCATAAATTCCTTGACCAGAGTTTCATTGAACGGCCCAGAGAAACTTAACAGATTATGCAAATTGTGGAAATCAACAATTTCAACCAAATCAAATGAACTAAATTCGGCAATTGCAACCTTGCACTCAATGATGAATTTACGGTAGACAGTAAATGACATAAACAAACTCTCAGCATTCTCCGCTAGAAAACAGTAATTGAGGGGGTTAACAGAGTGTCTACCTCTAGTTAATGTGTCAAGTCTGAACATTTGGGGGTCAGAACTAGGAGTAGGCAGTACTCTGTAGGTACCCCCTGAGGCAGTGACAGGTCTGTTCTGACCAGCAGGCGTGGGCTTCTCAGCAACATCAGCCATTTTACCTTTCCCTTTCTCAGCCCTGGTGGCCCTTTTCGTTGGAGGAGGTGTCGGAGTAGATTCTGAAGATTCATCAAGGGCAACATCAAAATCAGAATCATATTTTTGAGAGGGGGGCTTACTTGAACCTTCTACGAATGGGGGAGGCTATTCAGACTCCTCATCACCAGCCCCTTCATCCTCACGGACCTCCTCCTCAATTTCGGCATTTTCAGACCCACTGTCACCCGTTGCATTGTCCGACCCACTGTCACTTGCAGATTCATCATCCTCATCTCCTTCTTCATCTGGGTCTTGAGCACCCAATGTGACTTTCTTGCTCAGATAGGTGATTGGGTCGTTAGGTTTTGGACGGGGCTGATTTTTAGAATGACTGACCGGCGATTGATATGCAACAATGTCCGTCGATAGGTCAGCCTGGGTTGCGACTGCCGCTGGAGAAGTGTCCGGGTCTGAACTGGAGGGTTCCCGTCTTCTTGTACTTCGCCGGAGAGTCTTTGCCGGCGACATTTGTGGCCCAATCGCAGTTCCAGCAGTAGACGCTGGAGCAACAGTGTCCTTGGACGAATTTCCTGGATGTTTCTTCGATTTTGGCATTTTAGTCTTCACCATTGTTTGAATCTGAAAAAGAAAACTCAAATACACCTTCGAGATCAAGAATGAGGGGCTTCGGAGTTAAGAATTGAGGATTGATTTTGAGAAGGTGAAGAAGAAAACCCTAGATCACGGTTTAAAAAGGGGAAATTTTTCAATTTATTCAAAATTGCACAAGAAGGGAGCAGTTTATTAAGGACGTGTAGAAGGCAGTTACCAAAAATAAACTGATAAATGGCAGTTAATGACCACGAAACCTTCCTTAATCAGATAAGTCAAATTTGAAATAAACCGCCTAATACGCTATTTTATGGAAAACAGAATTTTTAAATTAGAACCAAAATGAAATTGGATTCCATAAACCAAGAATTCGTCCAGATTTTTCTCAATTAAAACTGATTGTGCTGCCAAAAATAGACTGTTGATTGAAATTTCTACGAGAAGGCCCATACAAGATACTCACACACAAATAATGAGAATATTTTATGAGGTAAGATTGAATGGTTTATTTATGGGCAAACTTCATAGTTCTATAAATTATACGATCAGTCCAAGAATATCAAAATCAACTAGAATTTTCCAATCAGATATATGCGCATAATTAGATTCAATTAATTTGTCAGATTTAAAACGTGAGTGTGTGATAGGACATACTGGATTAATCAATCATAACCTGTCCCACTACTCCAAATTGAACCTAGTCAAGAAGATCAGTACTGAGATGTATTTCAAACCAGTCATCATCTGAACATATCTCTTTAAAAAAAAATATGAGCGTGCCAGACATGAGTACCATAGCAATTTTTCTTTTTGAGTACTCAGAGTGTTGACTTTATTTGCATATATATATATATATATATATATATATATATATATATATATATATATATATATATATATATATATATATATATATATATATATTTTTGATTTGTCAAAGCACTGAATTTTTAAGATCATGGAGTTGACTTTCTCACAGCCATAAAGGTAGCCATTTTCTATATGATTTATGTTCATTATCAAGGACGGCTGCACACATTTATGGTGGTAGCCCTCTCCTCCATGAAATTGTCTGTTTAACACAACAGCATACTATGGTGCCGAGAGACATAGATACTGACCATAGGTTACAACAAAGTATGAAACTACTTTAAAGATAACAATCTAGTTAGTAGTAAGGAACAATCAACCAAGACAATATGTCCTCAAAGTGTGCTTAATCTGACCATATTTACCTTAAGTATAATGAGCATACCAAACTGATTGGTTAATCCAAGTTAATCTCAAAAATCATAGACCAATCATACAATTATATCATATGCTATTTGCAAGAAAAAACATTCTTCTCCCCCTCTTTTTTTTTTTGTTTTTAAATAAAGAAAAAATGAGCAAATGCAAACAAACACACATGAATTTTTTTTTTTTTTTTTTTGAAGAAAAAAATAAAAACTAATGCATCAAGCAAATGCCCACGGCCTTCAGTAGAGTTTCAAATCTAGCAGAGTCTAAGGCTTTGGTGAACAAGTCAGCCAACTGATGCTCAGTCTGAATATGTTCCAAGGTAATAACTTTTTCTTCGACCAAATTCCTAATAAAATGATGTCTAATATCAATATGTTTGGTCCTAGAGTGCTGAACAGGATTTTTAGAAATATTAATAGCACTAGTGTTATCACAGAATACAGTAACAGAGTCCTGATTAATACTATAATCACAAAGCATTTGTTTCATCCAAAGTAGCTGAGTGCAACAACTACCCGCTGCAATATATTCAGCTTCTGCAGTAGATAAGGAAATAGAGTTTTGTTTCTTACTTAACCATGCAATGAGATTGTTACCAATGTAGAAACATCCTCCACTCGTGCTTTTCCTATCATCCATGTTTCCAGCCCAGTCGGCATCAGTGTATCCTGCAAGATGAGAATTTGTATCATTAGTATACCATAAACCATAATCAGACGTACAGTTAATATAGCGAATAATTCGCTTCACTGCTGCAAGATGTGATTCTTTTGGTTTAGCTTGATAACGTGCACAAACTCCAACACTGAATGATATGTCAGGACGACTTGTAGTCAGGTACAGCAGACTGCCTATCATGCTTCTGTACAAGCTGGAGTCAACCTCCTTTCCCTGGTCATCTCTGGAAATTTTTAAGGACGTGGCCATGGGAGTTCTGACTGACTTGGTCTGTTCAAGACCGAACTTCTTCACAAGATTTTTAGCATACTTGGCCTGAGAGATAAAAATCCCTGATCCAACCTGTTTGATCTGCAAACCTAAAAAGAAATTTAGTTCACCAACCATACTCATTTCGAATTCATTTTGCATGAGAGTAGCAAATTCCTTGGATTTTGTTTCTAGTGAAGAACCAAATACAATGTCATCGACGTAGATTTGTGCAACAATTAATCCAGTTTTAAAATGTTTGATGAATAACGTTTTGTCAGCCCCTCCTCGCTTGTATCCTTGTTCCAACAAGAACATGGTTAATCGTTCATACCAAGCTCTTGGGGCTTGCTTTAGTCCGTACAGAGCCTTTTTTAGTCTAAACACATGGTCAGGGGAATAAGGATCAACAAATCCCTTAGGCTGCTCAACATAGACTTCTTCATTAAGAATTCCATTCAGAAAGGCACTTTTGACATCCATTTGGTACAGCTTGAATCTCATTTGACATGCCACTGATAGTAAGAGTCTAATGGATTCAAGCCGGGCCACAGGTGCAAAAGTTTCATCAAAATCCACTCCTTCTAGTTGAGTGTAACCCTGTGCAACCAAGCGTGCCTTGTTTCTGACTATGTTGCCATGTTCATCTGATTTATTTTTGAATATCCACTTTGTCCCGATTACATTTGTGTCTTTTGGCCGAGGTACAAGATCCCACACTTCATTTCTATCAAACTGGGCTAGCTCTTCATGCATGGCTAGAACCCAATTTTCATCAATAATGGCTTCATTTATATTTTTGGGTTCAATTTGTGAAGTGTAGCAAACATTTCCAAGTTCATTTGCAAGCCTCCTCCGAGTCATCATGCCGTCTCTGGAATTTGAGAGAACATTGTCCAGTGGATGTGCTTTCTGAATCCAAGAAGGAGGTTGCCTTCTCATGTCCTGTTCGTTATTTGTAAATGGTGCGTCAGAACTTCCAGGAGCAGGTGCAGAGACATCAGAACTTGAAGCTGGATGTTCCTTCTGTAAATCACTGTCTGGAGCAGGTACATGATGGTCTTGGGTAGGTTGACGTCCAGCAACTTGTTCTTCCAAAGTCTGAATATTAGGGTCATGTGAATAAGATGAAAAGTCATCAGTATCATCAATTTTTACATTGATTGATTCAATGATAGTCTGAGTACGCATGTTATAAACTCTGTAAGTACGGCTGTTCTCAGAATAACCAATAAACACTCCCTCATCACTTTTTGAATCGAATTTACCCAAGTATTCCCAATCATTTAACACATAACATTTGCTACCAAAGGTATGGAAATATTTGAGATTCGGTTTTCTACCTTTCCAGATTTCATAAGGAGTTTGAGTGGTTCCAGTTCTCAAAGACACACGATTCAAAATATAACAAGCAGTATTAATAGCTTCAGCCCATAATTTAACAGGGAGCTTCTTACTATTTAGCATAACTCTAGCCATCTCTTGAAGAGACCTATTTTTCCTTTCCACAACACCGTTTTGTTCAGGAGTTTTGGGTGCAGAGAATTCATGAAAAATACCATTTTGATCACAAAAAGCAGAGAAAGTAGCATTTTCAAACTCTCTCCCATGATCACTTCTAATCCTTAGTATTTTTATTCCCTCAAAATATTTTTCTGTTGTTAATTTTAGGTGCAGAAATTTGAATATTTCAAACATATCAGATTTTTCTCTCAAGAAATCAACCCAAGTATATCTAGAAAAATCATCCACGCAAACAAAAATATATTTCTTGCCCCCAATACTTTCAGTTTGAATAGGTCCCATCAAATCCATGTGAAGTAATTCTAAAACATGAGCTGTAGTAAGAAACGTACCTTGCTTGTGAGTGCTTTTGGTTTGCTTACCTTTTAGGCACGAACCACACAATCCTTTAGATTTTTCAGTAAGCTTAGGAACACCTCGTACTGCATTCAACTTTGTCAGTCTCAACAGATCACTATAGTTTAAATGTCCCAATCGTTTGTGCCACAACTCGGTTGAGTCAGTCTTTGAAATATGACAAGTAATTTTGGTGTCAAGAAGATAACATTTATCATTGGATCTAGTACCATGTAGAATACAACTACCATCATACTTCAAGACTTTACAGGAATTTTTGAGAACATAACCAAGTGTTTATCATCACAGAGTTGGCCTATACTAATTAGGTTAGCTTTTAAACCTACAACAAAAAGAACTTCTTTTAACAGGGGAGAAGCCATCAATTAGAATAGTGCCTACACCTTCAATTTTACCGTGTGCTCCATCACCAAAAGTAACCAGACCACCTTCATGACTTTTGTAGTTAGTTAGATAAGATCGATTACCAGTCATATGTCTAGAACAACCACTGTCAAAATACCAAGAGTTAGGAATAAAGGATCTATATGCAACATCAACCATATAACAATTTAATTCACCCTTTTTGACCCAAATTTGTCTTACTTTAGTGTTGCTAAGGTGTCTCATTTGTCTATTAGCCATGTTTTTACTAAACAAACAATGAAAAGAGTCGTGTCCTAAATTACCACATATGCAGCATTTTACAAAGTACTTTGACTTACCTCTCTGTATTGGTTGTATACCTTATGGTCGTGACTATTTTTGAGTCTTGGCATTGGTCAGAACTTGCATAGGCAGATCAGCCTTAGTTCTGACGGTGATGGGAGCAGGTTTGTATGAAAATACAGCAGACTTTGTTTCTTTGATGAAGTTGATCTGATTCCCAGCTTTTCTTTCACCTTTTCCAACATATCCCAAACCTTCTTTGACGTTTGGAGTTCTTCCATAGCTTAGGGTTTCGCTTAAGCGAGAGGCTCCAATTGTTAATTGCTTGATCCTTTCTTTTGAGACTTTTAATTCATCTAAGAGATTAGCAATTTGATCATCTTTCTCTTTTAAGATGTTGGTAAGAGTATTATTTTGAGAATCGATTTCAGCCTTGTCATCTTCCAAAAATTCTATCAAGACTTGAGTGGACAAGTTTTTCTCCTGTTCATCTTGTAATTTTTTATTCAGGCTGCTGCAGTTGTGACAGACGCGGACTAGTTCTTCAGAAGTTGTCGCTAAGAAGTCAGAACCTGCAATCAAGTTTTGCACGGAATCAGTATGAGAGGTTAAGTTCACAGTTAAGGATGTTACCTGATCAGCAGTGGTTCTGTCTTCCTCGTCCTCATTTGAGTCTTTTTCATCATCTTCACTCCAAGTGATATTCATGGCCTTCTTGGTATGAGATTTCTTTAAAGTATTTGCACATTCAGAGGCAATGTGACCAAAACCCTCACACTCATGGCATTGAATTCGATTGTCAGATCTATTCATAGAGGTAGTGGGATTTTGTTTAGTGTTAGTCAGAAATCTCTTCTTTTGTTGGAGAGAGGTATTCAAGTGCTTTCCCTTTTGATTTCCTTTTAGAAATTTTTTGAATTGTTTGGTGAGCATGGCCATGTTTTCATGTGTTTCGCTCTCCTCACACTCATCCTCGTCTTCATGGTTGTTAATTTTGAAGGCAATATTGGATCCCTTTTCTTTCTTTCTCCTTTGTAGATGTAGCACATATGTCATCAATGATCCCACCAATTCTTCAACCTTCATATTCTCAATCCCCTTACTTTCTTCAATTGCAGTAACTTTAGAATGAAAACGATCAGGCAAGGATCTGAGAATTTTCTTTACAATTTTGCTCTCCGAATATTTCTTTCCCAAGGTATAAGTAGTATTGGTGATGTCACTGAGTTTTGCATAGAAGTCCTTGAATTGTTCATCGTCTCTCATGGTTAGTTGTTCAAACTCTAGAGTAAGAATTTGAAGCTTGGATGACTTGACCATATTGGTTCCTTCATGAGCAATTCGTAAGATGTCCCAAGTATCTTTTGCAACCTGACAAGTGGAGATTAAACGAAATTGATTAGAGTCTACAAAAGAAAATATGGCATTTAAAGCTTTGGAATTCCAATTAGTATAATTGTAATCAGTTGTAACCCACTCGTCTGCCTTTTTCTCTCTTTCTACGCCATTTTCAGTAATGGTAGGAGTTTTATATCCATGGACAATTGAGTGCCAAGCTTTTTCATCAAGGGATTGGATATACACTTGAATTCTAATTTTCCAATAGGTATAATTAGTACCATCTAAAACAGGTGGTCTAAATAGAGCTCCGTCCATAACTAGGTTTAAATGGATCGCACTTAAAAAGTGTACCCTCTCTGATACCAATTGAAAGTTCTAAAACCGAGATTAATTAAATTAAACACGAATTTTAATTTTAATTAAACAAGCAGTGGTCGGAATGTAGTCAGAACTGGCAGGATATAGAGATAACAGTTCTGACTCGCACAACAGTGTTCGTTTCCTAATCTTGTTTAGTGCGAAAATTAAAGGATTAAATACGAACACAAGATGTAACGTGGTAAACCCCTAAGGGAAACATCCACGGGCCCCCATGCCATGGGTAAAAACAATCCACTAATAATTTTGTTCAAAAATACAATAATATCGGTTTTTGTAATTTCGCAAAATTAACAAAATAACAATCAAAAGAAAACAGATCAACTCCCTGTGATACTTCTTCTTCTGACTTGTTGATGAAGTGGAATCAAACCCACCGGTCTTGACTTTATCGCCACTTCCCTATTGTACTTGACCGCAACCACCACTTGGATTAAGAATCCCCGTTCTTAACTTCACGCCAAGTAGCTTGAGCAAGATATGGAATTGTTCGTTGAGCACCAATAAGTTCTTGATTCTTCAATGAGTTTGAAGAAAACCTTTTTGCTTTGAAAGTTGAATCAATGAAGCGCCATGTCTTGTTCACCTTGAATGTATTCGGCCGGTTTCAAGCTTATGGAACAAGAGCACAAAAAATATTTTCAAAGCCTTAATTCCTTATTGATTTCCACTCTTACTTATAGTTAAAAAAGAAATCAATTTAGGAATTATTTCTTACCTAAGAATATGCAACAAAGATGGTAAGAGAATAAGTAGGAAAGAATATAGAAAGATTTTCTTAGATTTGTAGTAGGAAAGAATTTAGGAAACTAAATATTTCCTTCCTAAACAAATCTAAAAGAATAAGAAAAAATTCTTTAACCTACAAAAGGAGCTGTCATTAATATTCATGAAATCAGAATATATCAAATATAGAAACAGAATAAAATCGCAGCTTTTGCAGATCTGGAAAACTGATTCGCCTATCAAGCCAGTCAGTCAGAACTGGTATTTTAATCAGATCAGTCAAAAACACAAATGTTGACATGCTCTTTTGTCATTAAAAATCAGTTATATTTATTAAGATAGCCAAGATATAAAAAGTGAAAAATATGACACATATTTTTTCAACATAACTGATTTTAGCATTGGGACATCGTTTTCTAATAATAGTATGTCATCCACATACAAAATTAGAAACCCGACTTTGCTCCCATTAACCTTTTATACACATAGTTCATCTTCATTATTGATAAAATCAAACATTTTGATTGTCTTATCAAAATGAAGATGCCAGCTCTGAAATGCTTGGTTTAATCCATATATGGATTTCTGTAGTTTGCATACCTTCAGGTTGTGTCATGTACACATCCTCGATAAGATTCCCGTTAAGGAATGCAATCTTGACATCCATTTGCTAGATCTCATAGTTATGGTATGCTACTATTACAAGCGAAATCCGAATTAACTTAGACATGGCAACTGGTGAGAAGGTTTCGTCAAAGTCAATCACCTGTCTTTACTTGTAACCCTTCCAACCAACCTTGCCTTGTAAGTATGAACGTTACCATCCATGTCGACCTTTTTCATGTAAACCAATTTACAGCCTATAGGTTTTACTACTTCAGGCGGGTCAACCAAGGTCCAAACCTTGTCTTCGTACATGGAGTTCATCTCGAATTTTATGGCTTTCTGCCATCTCTTTTAGTCAACACTTGACTTCGATTCTGCGTAAGTAGTAGGTTCATCTTCTTCGATTAGTAATGCATTACTAGTAACCAGGAGATCGTATCTCAAAAGAAAATGAATAACTCTACTCGACTTACGCAGAGCTGGTGTGTCCTTGGAAACTGGTGGTTCCCACTTTCTCAATCTGTGCTTCACCAGATGCAAGCTCAGCCATTAGAACATCTAATTGGTCAATTTTATTTGTGGTTTCTCGAACCTCTTCAAGATCTACTTTGCTCCCACTGTCTTCTCTAAGAATACAACAAGTCTCGATATGATGACCTTCATCTCGATGGCATTGTAGAAATAGTATCATGTAGTTTACTCTGGATATTCCACAAATAAATATTTATCAGATTTAGCTCCTAACTTATCCGATTCAACCCGCTTCACATAAGCGTCGCATCCCCAAACCTTCATACATGAAAGATTGGGTCTTTTTTCCTTTTCATAACTCGTATAAAATTTTATTGACCAGTTTAGATAGGACACAGTTTAGTGTATATCATGCAGTGTTAAGTGCATATCTTCAAAATGATTTTGGAAGAACTGCGCGACTCACCATTGATCGCACCATATCAAATAAGGTGCGATTTTTCATTTCAGATACACCATTTTGTTGTGGTGTATACGGTTGAGTCCCTTGCTAGAGAATCTCATTCTCTTTTAGATAGTCTAAAAACTCACCATTCAAATATTCTCCACCTCGATCAGATCTAAGTGTTAGAATATTTTTTTATCAATTTGCATTTCTACTTCTTACTTGAATTGATTGAACTTTTCAATGACTTTACTCTTGAATTCTATCAAGTAGATGAAACCATATCTAGAATGGTCATCTATAAATGTGATGAAATAAGAAAAGCCACATCTAGCATCTTTAGATATTTGTCCATGTACAAGACCCAAAATATCTGCAACTCCAACTCCCTTTTCCAGAAAAAAAGTGTATTGGTCATTTTGCCCAACTGGCATGATTCACATTTATCAAATGACTCATAATCATTTGAATCTAAGTATCCATCTTTATGTAACTTAGTAATGCATTTTTATTTATATGACCGAGTCTACAATGCTAAAGATTTAAATTGATAGTTTTATCTCTTTTATGCCTTGTACTTCTAATGTCCTTTTATTTTCACAGTGAAAACACGGATCATCAGACTTGGATTTGTCTTTGTTTAACTATTTTTCAACAGATTTGGCCTTCTTGGATCTTTTCTAAAAGGTCCCTTTAGATTTTCTCTTAGTGTTCTTAGAGGTATCAATGGCCAAAATTTACCCATTCCCTTGGGCTTAACAGTTTTTAGCATGTTTAGCAGCTTAAGTAGGGTACACTGAATCTTATTCATGTTGAAGTTCATAATGAACTGCGAAAAGTTATTAGGTGGGGACTGCATAACTAAGTCAACACTTTGCTCGTGGTCCATGGTAAAACTCAATTGGTTTAATTTTTCAATATAACCAATCATCTTCAATACATGAGCACTGATTGAATATCTTTTTACCATTATACATCTTCATAACCTTTTGGATGTCTCATATTGTTCAGTCCGTGACTGTACATCATTCAACTCCTTGAAATGACATATTTTGGTATAGGCATCCTTACCTTCATGCTGCTTTTCTAACTCAAGTGACATACTGTAATCATCACATGTTGCAGTATTACTATTATCATTGTGTTTTTATAAGCCTACATGTTCTCCGGCGTAGCCTCCTCAGTGGAAGCTTCCGGCATTAGCTGCTTAGTGACATATCCAAATTTTTTTTCATGCTTGAGAACAATTCTCAGATTGCGGTGTCAGTCCAAAATTTTGGTCTGATATGTATGTTGGCATCCAGTATGCCTCTCAAACTTATATGGTTACTCATGATTCAACAATTAAATAACAAGATAGAACAATTAATTAAATGCAGAAAAATTAATTTAACATGGACTTATATTAAATTAATTATACTCCCACTGTTTAAATTGAATTAATGACCCTCAAACATTAATCAATAGAACCATTTAGATTCCCAGTGGGCTAGGATCCCTTTTGTTTTATTAGGACCTTGAGTGACTTAACAAATTCTAATAAAACATCTAGGTAGATACTTCTATCAATCACATCTCTATGTGACTCCTAGATCATCAAGTAGACAACTTATTGTCGTACACATCTTATGTGTTTACTTGATTGTGCCCCTAAAATTTTATTTCCTTGAGTAACTCAATAAAAAATAAAATTTTAGCTAAATTCGACATATTGTTTAGAAACATCAAATGTTTCATAGTGATAAACATATCTATGAGCGAGCAGCCTTGAGTGACTCAACAAACTGACATCTATAATAGACTCTGATTCTTCACTATAACAATAGAAGGCACATTGTATTAACAATTTAATACAAATTTAATATTTTGATAAAGAGGGATTTGTCTCATCACAGTTATGTATATTAACTAACATCTAACATGCAATCAATCATACATAAAAATAATTGTAGATGATTATGGACTTTATCTATCTAATCTTCCTGAGCCAAAAGGAAGATTAGTCGGTCAATTCCTAAGGGACGTTGCATTCGTTCATCGAATGCTAAATGCAATCATCTCCATCTCATGCTGCAACCTGTATCATATACTAGTTGCTTCCTTGTGGCCCATCTGTAACAAATATCCTATACTAATTGGCACGCAGGCCTTGATAAATGGACATGTATGCCCATAATATATAAGTAGCTCAAAAACTCAATTAATTAAATAATAGGCTCACTGGCCCATTTAATTAAATAATAGGCTCTTATGCCCAACCAACAAATAACAGGAATAATTAACCATACAACCAATCACATGGGTCGAGTCCATAATCATCCACTAAACATATATTTTAATATCTAATATTAAATAATATATTAATTTCTAAATTTGCAGCTTTGACAGTATAAATTTAAACATTTTAGACATTTAGAAACAGACTTGACAGAATTAAATAATCAATCTAATTAATTTTTCAACAATAAAATTAATCAATTAATCCAATTAATCAATTAATTTTATTAATAAAGGGGATTTTTAAATTTTATTTTATCTCCCAATTTAAAGTCATATTCTAATTGAAGACAAAATATATTATAAGGTCAAAATTACAATTTTATAAAGTAATAAGTTAAAGTTTTAATCTAGTCAGAAATCAAAATATGGTTTAAAAAACGATTTTAATTTAATTTTGAGTATTTGACCAACATTAAATAAATTAATAATTACAAATTTTCCAAAAAATTAAAATTGTATTTGAGACCCTATTTTTTCTTTTAAAGTTTGAGGACTTAATGTGTAATTTCTAAAATTACAGACCCAGTCCCTTTTTAATTTTAAAAACAGTAAGTCCTTCCTTTGCAATTTTTGAAATTGCAAGAAGCCCCTGTTGTGCGATTTAAATCCCGCAAGTGGACGGATCGTTTACAAGTAATAAAGTGATAAATAGAGTGTCGAACCCACGAGGACCAGATATTAATTTAACCAATTAATTTATAACTTAAATTTTAACAATAAAAAGAAACACAGATTTGATTTGGATTTATGATTTTTAACTATTCTAATTAACTCTAAATTATCAAACAATTAAAGTCAATTTATGAGAATGAATTTGAATTATACAAACACTAGGATTCGCGAATCCACCTACACGTTCTTTAATTAATTATTCGTTTAATCGCTTTAGCTCTTAATTACCTTGGATTGAAAATCGACGTTCCTAAAATAATCAAAAGTCTCTCTCGATGGTCAATCAATTCTATACGATATGCGAACCTAATTATCTCTAATTAAGCTTCGAACATAAACATATGCATTAAAATCTCAAGAACACCTAAATAGATTTCATAAAGCATAATAGTAATCTCTATCTATTATTGGACCAAATTTAATTCAATACCACGTGCTTAATCTATATTGAATCTCTCGACTTCAATATAGATCACAATATATTCTAATGGTGATCAGGCATTAAAATAATAGAAATAATGAATAAAGAATAATCAACCCAAAAGCAATTAATTACTAAAACAAAAAAAAAACTTCTAATTAATTAAAATCAAGAGGTTTCATCGTTCATCCTAGAAATAAATAAATTAGCCGGACATGATTATGTAAAATAATATAAGAATTGTATTAATCATGTTCCGGCGAAAGAAAAAGAAGAAATAATAGATAAAATTCGTGACTCTGGCTGAAGAATCTTCAACCACGTGCCTTGATCATCGATTCTCCTCTTGTATCTTGTTTTCAAAATTCGTCTCCTCTCTTCTGGCTATTATCTGCCTTATTTATATTGTTCTCTCAACCTTCCAAAATGTGAATTAGGTAGTTGAATTAATCTGGACTTGGTAGAGTTATAATCCTATCAGGAAACTGCCAAAACTGCTGCCCGTTATGCCCTTTTTCGTCTTTTCGTCAGATTGATACTTGAATTTGATTATTTCCTAAAATAATAAGAGAACAACATGCAATTAAACTGAAAACAAATAGAAGTACTCATAATCATCCTTTTTTGTGAGCCCAGATAAGTATAAAATTGTACTTATCAAATACCTCCAAACTTGAACTATTATTCATCCTCGAATAAACTAGCTAAAAATAATCATGCACATACTAATAGAAATAATAAAAAAAATTATACTATAAATAGCTTGCCGTTCTTTTGTAACAACTTATAATTCATGACGAGTATCTATGTATTACTATTGCAAACGTGATCCTATTTAAACCATATTTGATACGTGTGTGAAAGCAGTTAATCTGATTTACTTAATTTCTATGGTGATGGTAGCCCAACCATTTGGTCAAATTTTCCTTTCCCCCTCGTAAGGTACACTTTCTTCCAAAATGATTTTTTCTTTTAATTCCCGAGATTTTGGCTCTAAGGTTATGGTTCACATTCTTTTCTTGCTCGAGACTGGTTGAGACGGCTAGTAATCGTGACAACCTAGGTTATAAAGATTCTCCAATTTATGAGCACTCTTGACCAGAAATTTTCTACTATGTAAGTCAAACCCATTAGTCATCTAATTCTCATGTTTACTTTGCAAAGGATTTTATCATTTTTTTTCTTTAATTAAATCTTATGTGCAGAACTCAATTCTTTAAGCTTTCTAAATGACTCATGTAACGAGCTTTAGGTCGATAACTTTATCACTCGAGTCAAAAAGGTTACGAAAAGAGTTATATCTTTACATGCAATAAGTTCATGCTGGGAGATTAGATTCCTAACATTCGGTCATTACTTAGTTTCCTCTAAGTGGTCTAAAGTGCTCCACACAATTTTTTTTTCAACATACATGGAATCAATCATAACCTAGATAGCCACTATCACAGCTTAACTACCACACTTACTCAGTCTATTGGTTACTTGGTTGAGATACAAATGATTCTTAGATTTAAAAAAGGATATCCTATTGTTTTCAACATAAGTACACAAACATAGCTAAAAATCATCTTAACTGGTCGACATAACACGACATCAGACATGGTCAAATAGCCTCACATTTAAACAAAAGTAATAATATGTTTACAAGTCATGGATTACAGCAAAATTTAAAAAAATTTCATTATTAGCCGGCAAGGCTATTCATATCACACAAACATGTAAATAATTAAATTAAAAATAATTTAAAATAATTTAACAATCAATATCAAGTATTATCATCAGATCAAACATTTTTCCACTACCCTCAAACTTGAAAGATACATTGTCCCCAATGTAAAAATAATTCAAAGGAGTATATAAAGATCAGAGACTACCCAGATGTGGATCGGATGGTGCTGGAAGAAAGAAGTATGGTATGATCAACTGGTGGAAAAATCTGTACAGGTTGTGGTCAGCAAATCTTTGCTTCAATGTCATCCAGCCAGTCGGCAGGTTGTAACCCCTAAAAAATAAAAAATAAGAAATTATTATAAACCCGAATTTTTTTTTTAGAAGAATGACAATGATCACAACCTAATTTCCTAAGAATTGAAAGCCTACTTTAAAAATCCTAAAAGCCTAAAATGTGCAAAATGTCAATTTAAATCCTAGAACTCAAAATACGAAATTTAAATAAAAGAGTAGAAAAATGGGTTGCCTCCCATTAAGCGCTTTTTTTAAAGTCATTAGCTTGACTTTGTCGTAGTGATTGCTCAAGACACTTTGAACAGATATTTGAAAGACTTAATTTGCCTAGCTTGATTTTCTTTGCACCAGTTTTTGTTCACCTTCCAAAGTTTGATTTTTCCCTTATCATATTGATATGATTTAGTTTTGCTGCCCTACTTGAACTCAACTAAGAAAATTTCAGCCTCCTCATCAGCTTTGATCATAGAAGACGGATAGAACTCCTCTTTCTCCACATACTCTTCTTCTCTAAGTGGTGCATCTTGATGTTGGGTACAACTTTATCATCTAAACTCCCTGCCTTCTGGTCAATGACATCAATCTCGAAACAGGAATCTGAAGAGCTTGGAAATTTAATTGCTTTGAACACATTGAATGTAATGTGTTCATCATTCACTTTCAGCATAAATTCTCCTTTTGAACGTCAGTTACTGCCCGACCAGTAGCTAAGAAAGGTCGACCCAAAATAAGTGGTACATCCTGGTCTTTGCACATATTCAGAATAATAAAATCAGCAGGGAACATGAACTTGCCCACTTTCACCAATATGTCTTCAACTATTCCCCTTGGGCGTTTGATTGTTCTATCTGCAAGTTGCAATGTTACTGTTGTTGGCTTTGCTTATCCTAAACCGAGCTGCTTAAAAATAGAATAAGGCATTAGGTTTACACTAGCACCCAAATCACATAAAGCTTTATCAAAAAATAAACTACCAATAGTACAAGGAATATTAAAACTCCTTGGATATTTTAATTTTGGCGGTAGCTTGTTTTGCAATATGGCACTACATTCTTCAGTTAGCGCGACTATTTCATGCTCTTCCAACTTTCTTTTGTTTGAAAGAATTTCCTTCATGAATTTAGCATAGCTGGACATTTGAGCTAAGGCATCGGCGAACGTATATTGATGTGAAACTTTTTGAAAACATCCAGGAACTTCTTGAATTGCTGGTCTAGCTTATGTTTTCGCAACCTTTGAGGAAATAGAATTGGAGGGACATAAGCCGGTGGTGGAATATAATTTGGTGGAGATTCCCATCTTTCTTGTGCAATTTTTGGTTCTGATTTGTTTTCTCTCTCTTTGCTGGACACAGTTTCCTTTTCTACACCTAGTCTCTTTATATGAATTTCTGGAAATTTAACTCCGCTTCTTGTGGTAATTGCATTTACTTGCTCTTTTGGATTTACCTCGGTATTGCTTGGCCATGTGCCTGATTGTCTCTCTGTCAATAGTTTAGCCAACTGGCCAATCTGATTTTCTAAATTTTTAATCGCAACATCTTGCCTTTTCTGCACCTCCTTGAGTCCTATCTCCATCCGTTTTGACAATTTAGCAACTGTTTCTTCAAATCCTCCTTCTCTTTCTAGGGGTCTACCCTGATTTGGCGGATTTTGAATATTTTGAGTATTTCCATATGAGAAATTTGGATGATTTCTCAATCCAGGATTGTAGGTCTGTGAGTACGGATTATTCTGCTGTCGCTGAAAATTTTGAGCATATGCAACTTGTTCAGGGGATGACATATGAACTTTGGTCAAAGGACACTCTGATGATTGATGGTTTGCCCCGCATGTTACACAGATTGGTGGAGACATCTGAACCATATTAGCTGAATGAGAATATTTCATTGCTTCCATCTGCTTTGCCAATGCATCAATTTTCGCCAATACAAGCGAATTAGTGTCTACCTCATGTATCCCTGTTGCTTTCTTCTGCAATCCTCTTTCTGGCCACATAATAAACTGTTCACACATAGTTTCATATAGATCATAAAGGTCACCAGCAGATCTATTTTGGATAGAGCCACCTGCTGCAGAATCTACTGAAGAACGACTGGTTGGAGCTAGTCCAGAGTAAAAATAATGATTCTGAGCTGCTAAGGGAAAATCATGACTTGGACACTTTCTGAGCAGTTGCTTGAATCTTTTCCATGCCTCGTGAAAATTTTCCCACTCAGATTGTTGGAAATTGGAAATTTCATATTTCAGTCAATTTACTTTGGCCGGAGGAAAATATTTTAGTGTAAATTTCTGGATCAGATCTGACCAAGTAGTAATGCTCCCAGGTGGTAGAGAATCTAGCCATTCTCTAGCTTTATCCTTCAATGTGTGTGGAAAGAGCCTCATCTTCAGTGCTTCTTCATTAACACCGTGGTATTTGAAATTTCTACAGTATTCATCGAAGCGAGAAATATGGTAATGAGGATTTTGATCTGTCATCCCATAAAATGGCAGGTTGTTCGAGAACAAATTCATCATATCTGGCCTCAACTGGAAGTTATCATGTCCATAGGGTAAATAGACTATGCTGGACCGATTCTCAACAATTGGTGGCATCATATACTCACCCATAAGAATATCTCGTTCATTAACTTCAACTGGTCGAGCTATTGGTGCTTGATTATATATCAAATCTGCAGGTAGTTGATCATGTACTTGGTGGTCTGCCATTGTGTCTTTTTTCTGTATTTTCTTTTCTCGTTTTTCACGTTATCGTCAGTGAAAGCTTCGTTCAATTTCTGGATCTAAATCAAATAGATCAAGATCTTTTGTACGGGGCATGCACACTTAACACCTGAAAAATTAGAAAATATATACAATTCAGCAGTATCACGAATAACTAGAAATAAAAATAAGAATACAAATAAAAATAAAAGAAAAATTAATAATACTAAAAAAATTGTTAAAACTAAATTATCAATTAACGTAGTAATTAATAAAACTAGTCCCCGGCAACGACGCCAAAAATTTGTTGTGCGATTTAAATCCCGCAAGTGGACAGATCGTTTACAACTAATAAAGTGATAAATAGAGTGTCGAACCCACGAAGACCAGATATTAATTTAACCAATTAATTTATAACTTAAATTTTAACAATAAAAAGAAACACAGATTTGATTTGGATTTATGATTTTTAACTATTCTAATTAACTCTAAATTATCAAACAATTAAAGTCGATTTATGAGAATGAATTTGAATTATACCAACACTAGGATTCGCGAATCAACATACACGTTCTTTAATTAATTATTCGTTTAATCGCTTTAACTCTTAATTACCTTGGATTGAAAATCGGCGTTCCTAAAATAATCAAAAGCCTCTCTCGATGGTCAATCAATTCTATACAATATGCGAACCTAATTATCTCTAATTAAGCTTCGAACATAAACATATGCATTAAAATATCAAGAACACCTAAATGGATTTCATAAAGCATAATAGTAATCTCTATCTATTATTGGACCATATGTTATTCAATACCACGTGCTTAATCTATATTGAATCTCTCGACTTCAATATAGATCACAATATATTCTAATGGTGATCAGGCATTAAAATAATAGAAATAATGAATAAAGAATAATCAACCCAAAAGCAATTAATTACTAAAATAAAAAAAAAAACTTCTAATTAATTAAAATCAAGAGGTTTCATCGTTCATCCTAGAAATAAATAAATTAGCCGGACATGATTATGTAAAATAATATAAGAATTGTATTAATCATGTTCCGGCGAAAGAAAAAGAAGAAATAATAGATAAAATTCGTGACTCTGGCTGAAGAATCTTCAACCACGTGCCTTGATCATCGATTCTCCTCTTGTATCTTGTTTTCAAAATTCGTCTCCTCTCTTCTGGCTATTATCTGCCTTATTTATATTGTTCTCTCAACCTTCCAAAATGTGAATTAGGTAGTTGAATTAATCTGGACTTGGTAGAGTTATAATCCTATCAGGAAACTGCCAAAACTGCTGCCCGTTATGCCCTTTTTCGTCTTTTCGTCATATTGATACTTGAATTTGATTATTTCTTAAAATAATAAGAGAACAACATGCAATTAAACTGAAAATAAATAGAAGTACTCATAATCATCCCTTTTTGTGAGCCCAGATAAGTACAAAATTGTACTAATCAGCCCCCAACTAAATCCTTTTGAAATTAGGGGGCTTCCCATGCAATTTTCAAAATTGCATTGGAAGCCCTCTTCCCCAATAAGGAAAAATCGGCTGAAACCCTTAAGGGTTTCACCTGCGCGACTGTCAAATGGCTGGGCGGTGGCCGCACCGGTGTCTAAAATCGGCGGCCATCGCCTTTCAACCTTGGTGCCATTATTTTGCAGCTGCGAGAATCAGTGGCATTGACCGCGAAGATCAGTGATGGTGACCGCCGCGAAGATCAGCGGCCCTGTGAGATTGCCGCTCCTTGGCAACATCCGCGAAGATCAGCGGTGGTGACCGCTGATCCTCGAGGCTGAGTCTACTGCCTTCAAAAGGCAGCAGACTCGCCATTGACGGCTTCTTTCACTGGCGACATCCCTGTCGAGTTTTCTTTTTTCCTTTTTTTTTAATTCCAAAATAAAATCTAAATCATATTCAGATTTCTAAAAAATACAATTTTATATACTGTCAAAACTCAAATCAAATTAATATGCCAATAACAATTATTGTTCGATTCATCAAATTAATCTAACGAACTCTAACAAGTAACAAGGTAGGCTTTGATACCACTGTAAGGAATTGAGGTATACATGCACAGCAGAAATTAAATGTTCAATTCCTATAAACCCGAATCAACCTTGTACTTAGATAGAATTCATGATAGAAGTTTACCTTGATGAACACCGTGAAATCTGATTATATGATTGGCTAGAGGTGTGATATTTAATACCACAGCTGTCCAATTGTCCAGCCTCCAATGGTGATCCACACAGCAGAACAAATATGAACTTCCAAGATCAAGAATAGATAAAAGCCGAACCTTTTGGAGTAATTGTATTTTGGTTGTCTTTTACAAGTGCTAGCAAGTAATTAAAGATCAACTTTTAACCATAATCAGTTGTGCCTTTGTATTTATAGGCGGGGCTAACCCTAGCCCTAGTTCTAGTCCAACTAGAACCCATCAACTAACGGACCCAATTAATTAATTAGCTAACGGGTCCAATTAATTAATCAATTAATTAATTGGGTCCAATAATTTATTAAGTTCGACCCAACTAATTGAACATTGTATATTAATTCTTACAATGTGGTCCAATAGAAGAGGGTGAAAGGTAAACACAATGACCACCACAAAGTTTAGAAAGGGGTATATGGATCTGACATGGACTAGAATCATGAGCACACAATAATCCAACTCACAAAAATATAATGACAATGTTAATTAATACATTAGATATGTTATCAAGAAACCAACTAGCCATCATATGCATAAAGAAAATTCTCTCTGTATACCATAAAGTTCCTTCTTAGCATCCATGTTAAGTATATGGAGCAGGATAAAATTATCACATACCTCCACACATGTCTAGCATGGAAAAGATCAAAACGCACCATCTATATAAACTACCCGAGCATCTGGACCAGGCTCCTACAAGATGCAAAGAAAAATTTTGAAGGATCAAAAGGAGCTCTACAAATGTAACATCTTAATGAAAATTGATGATGAGAAAATTATTTGGATAAAAGATGACCGTGTAGAAGATCAAATCCACTAGTCTCAGATAATGAAACTTTTAACGGACTAAATGCACAAGGAAGTCTTAAGCCATAAACAAATTGGGTACGAAAATCAACAGTAGCACATGAAGCTATGACATATATATATATATATATATATATATATATATATATATATATATATCACTGTTCTAAAAAACCCGCATAAGCTTCGCCTAGGCTGCGCCTATGCTTGAAGCTTGACCTCCACGCCTAGTCACGCATTACGCATCGCCCTCACCTTACCCTTATCTCACTCTCGTCTAGAGTTCTGCAGGCAATTCTATCTGATAAGTGCAATTTGTGCACTTATTCGAGCTTTAATAATAAGCTTGTATTCTATTATTTTATAAATTTTCTACTTAATTTAGTGTATTTTACCTTCTATTTCAGTTTTAGACTAGTTTACAAGTAAGTGGAGAAGAATAGATGAAAATAGCAATAAATTGAAAAATATTTTGGAAGTACGATGATTAAATTGCATTCAATCGACGCTTGAAGGACCACATTGGAAGATATTGAAAGTTTTGAGGACTAAAGAAGACACAGTCCAAAGTTGGAGGACTAAAAGGCACAGATTTGAAAAATTTAAGCTGGGAAAGCTGGGCTGTGAAGACCTCTGAATTTTCGGCAAATTTATTTATTTATTTTTTTAATCTTTACTTCAGATCTACTAAATGCTCTTAACAGCTTCAAGATGAATTAGAAAAACTAACTTTTAAAAGAATTTGATATCCTTTTTAAAGACTACATGACATGTATTTTTTCTTTCTGCTTCAGGACTGAAGGCTTTTACTACCTTCGAGTTGAGTTAGAAAATCAGTTTCTGATGGATACTAGAATTCTTATCCCGGTCTTAAATCAAACATGCATATATCCATTATCTTAACTCCTTAAATTAAAATAATAACATACGATTTTTAAGACTTTAAAACTGAAACTAAAAATAAAACTTTAAGAATGTACAAAACATAATAATTTATAAACTTGATTATATAAACTTAACTACAAACGTAGTACATGTGATCATCTTTCTTCTAAACATATCGAGTTTCTAAAATTTACAAAATTATGCTTATTTACACCAAAGAACCAAAAACAACATTGTACTATACAAGAGAATCTTCAAAAGAGTTTGAATCAAAAGAAAACGGTCATATTTCACGTGATGAAGTGTAGAGTCCTCAAAAGCTCCATTGACATCGCGTTATAAGTAAAAACTGTTTTATAACTTCTCTCTTTGACATATACTCCGGGCCATTGCGGATAGTGAACCAAAACTTCTCTTTTTGTAATGATATGAAACTCTCTCCCATCATTGAAAATCATACTCCAAGTCTTCACCACATCGGTGTATAGTCTATCCATTCTCTAAAAAATCATAAAACAACTTATAAGCTTTGAAACTTAGCGAGTAAAACAACAATTAAAGCACATAGGATAAGAATTTGTTATCATTTAATTCATTCAGTTCATAAATACTACTTCTTAACCTTTAATCACATATGTGCTTAAATGAAATTCAACACATAATCATCCAATAATATAAGAAAACATCATCTTCATATTAATCATCACATTTATATATTAATATGAGAAGAACATAAAGTTGTACATGAACAAAAATCTGCATTCTTTGAAGTGAAAATTTAATTCACATAGGTCATCTATGAATCAATTATATACTATATATAGAATGCATATGCAACTAAATTTCATCTTGTCTTTGGGCCCGTCCCATATATATATATATACATTTGTATACCGAGCGCTCAAACTTTGTGCTTAAAATAGCACTAAGGTCACAATACATTCTTAGAGAAACTCTTTGCTCATTTGGGGATCTCAAAGGCCATATGGCCTTAACTGCTCAAACAGCCATAAGGCTTGGAATTCATAAACGGCCCAATGGCCTTAACATTCATATGGCCCTGTGGCATGTGATCTTAACATATTGGACCCTATGGTCCATGAGGCATTCGACCCCTTATTGGTGTACAAATTTTAGGGACTTAGTAATTAATCATGATCTAGCATATGAATTGAAGTTTCTTTAAAGATCATGATTGCAAATACCATCTCAAGTGCTTTCATTTCAACTTTTTAACATAGACATAAGAATTTTGGCTTGGATGAAAACAAGAAATATAACATGTATATAACATCCACATGTTGTTCCTGTGAGAAAAGCTATTAGAAGCATGAATACATGATACTAGAAGTACGAATCCAGGGAACATTCTGCACCAGGTTGTTTTATTGCAGTTTATCATTTTTATTCATATAAATTTATATTGTCTCAAATAAAATAAATTAGAGTTGCTCAATGTAAAATATTCAGCTTAACTACTTCAAAAAGTTATATTAAGGTTATATAAAATTTTGGGACATTTGAATACATTAAATTTCGATAAAGATACAACAAAAGAAAGTTATTACTGCTGAAATTAAACTTCATGGATTACATACATATAAACTACTAAACTACTATTTTAGAACCTTACAACTTTTTGTAATTGAGTAACTTACTATCATAAGTGAACATGATAAAACCACTGTTAAAGGGCTGAAAACTGTAACTTTAACCCAGAAAACAGCAACTTAACCATAAAAAAAAAGACATAATATTATTGCTGAATTATAATAAAGAAAGTTTATTAATAAATAGAGATTTTTGTAAAGGAAATTTCTTGATTCTAACATAGTCTAAACAGAATTGTAAAATTCCAAAATAAACATCATAAATAAAGAAATCAACATTATCAAAATATGAATTATTGCAGAGTTATGAACACATAAATGTTTTACTCACTTTATTTTTTTACCTTTAGCTGTGATTTTCCTTAATGACTAAAGTGCTCTATTTATATGAGTTTTTAAAGGTCATGTTTGGTTTTACTTATTTCCTTGTTTTCACTTATTTAATGTTTGATTGTCCAAATTTCGTTATTTCATACGAATATAGTATCGCGCTATTGGATTAATTTATTTTTCGATTTTAAGTTCTACCAAACAGCCCCTAAGAAGTCATGATTACTTTTTGACAAGTGTCCCAAATTCTATTATTTTAATAAAAAAAATAGGTAGATTTTCATGTTTGAGGTGCCATATTCGGGTCAATATTTAAGGGTCTTAACGAGATCCAAACTGAGAGAATTTTATATCGTTGCGAAGTTCTTGTTACAAGCTTCATTACGCATACACATGCAAAATGAACGGATCATCTGGCTGCTCGTACGACTCACTCAAAGTAGGCTGCTTGACCATGAAATTTTATACTTAGCCAAATTTCCAAATTTTCTAAAATTTCACTAAACTTTTGTTCAACTTTGGTTCGATTTTCTGTACTTATCCCGACTCGAGAGTCTAAATTTCTAAATTTTCTAAAATTTCACTTAACTTTGGTTCAACTTTCGTTCGATTTTCTGTGCTTATCCTGACTCGAAAAGTCTATAAATTTAATACCAAAACGAGGTCTCGACATGAACTTCGATGTGGTATGACATGCATCGCCTATACTTTAATGTGCTATTCACAAAATTGTAATTTATACAAATATTCCAGATTTCCAAATTTTGGTTCTTACCTTCAATTTTTAAAGTATGACTAAGTTGGTCCTAATATTCCAACTTCAATTTCTTCTAATTTGGTCCTTAAAACTTAATTTACATATTTTCTCTACTTTTTCATCATACACCATAGAAAATTTCCAATTCTTAAAGAAATTAATCTTTTGAACTTGAAGTATATTAATATACGATAAAATTTAGACATAAAATTTTTGGGTCGTTACATGGGCGATCGCCCAGCACCAATTTCCAGCAGCAGAAACCTAAAACGTTGCTTGGGCGATCACCCTATGTAAAATTTCCACCGCAGAATTTTTTTTTCCTTTTTGAGTTAGACTCCAATTAGGAAATCTTTTGGCACACGATTTTAAAGATTTTTAGATCTTTTGGGATAAAATGCAGGGACTATATATATGAGTTCTTCACTCATAATTTGGGAGTCGAATTATTGGAAGAATTCAAGAAAGAGAAACAAAAAACAAAGATTGAACGAAGATCAAGATCGATTCTTTCAAGTTTTCTTCTAATCGGGTGATAGCTTTTATATTTTCTTTTTGTTTTCTCATTCTTAGTATGCTAAGCTAGATTTATTCTCTGATAAGATCATGATGAAACTTATATCATGAACATTTAATTCTTTGAACCTAGTTTTTATATTCAAGCATATTTTTAATTTTGAATAATTGATATTGATTTTTTTTTTTATCTATAACTATATGTGCAATTGTTATATGAGTTTTGTGATTTATTTTACCATCAAGAGATTGGAAATAAGTTAAACATATTATCAATTATTGTAGAGTTCGATAGAGAATAGAGATATACCATCATGCTTTACATAATTTTTAAGTATTCACAAATTTTAATGCATTCTTGTATGTTCGCATCTATCATATAGATATAGTCGGGTCACATATATGAATATGTTTAATTCTACTCGAGAGATCTTATTAAATAAATTAGGAATATTGATCTTCATAATTAAATTGTGTTATTAAATTCAACTGTTCGGGTTAAAGGGAATTGGTATAAGTGTATTCGAGATCCTAGTACCATTTTCTTTCTCATATTCAAAGTAATTCGGCATAAACTCAATCTTTTATTTTTTTAAATTATAATTATTAATTACTTTTAGTTAATTCTCTAATTAGTTTTTAAGAAACCAAAACTTTAAAAGTTAATTCGATTCGATTAATGTTAATTTAATTGTGTTGAACTATTTAAATCCCTCTAGGTACGATATTTAGACTCTAAATCTATTATATTACTTGTGCGATCCATATATTTGCATTACAAAATAAATTACTAACACCCCATCTCTCTCTCTACTACCATATGCTTAATTGTGGCCTTCCCATCATCAATTTCTAAAATACTAAACAATATGATTGTCTTAAACCTCTATGCACATTTTGCTACAAAGTACTGGAGTTTATCAAATGACTTTCTGGAAAAGAGAAACCTACACTAGAGATCCAGTTGGCTATTTCATGTAGCACATTTAATATCAATAATCTAAGCACATGATAATGATTAAGAGCATGTTTGGTCCCAAGGATACTTGGATTTGGTCTCGGAATAGACATATGACAATAAAACTGAATGGGACGCTATTAAGCAAAATACAAAAAATCAAACAACTGCCCTAAATCACCAAGTATGAAAATAAAACAAAATGTATTGCAATGCCTACCTGGAATTAATTGAAAATTCAGACATTCAGAAAAAAGTAACGTATCAAATTTGCACTTCGCATCAAAAAGCAACACAACTCACAAATTCTTCAAAAAAAAAATACAAAAATTACTGATTGTTATTCGCACTTCGCAGTCAATTGTCGGATTCAAACTTTGTAGCGGCCGGTCGAGGAAGAAAATAAATGGAGTTGGCAAGATGAGTTAATGGATTTTGGCGGATTGCAGCATCAATTGAGAAAATGGAGTGAAATTGATGAAAGAACTGTAATTGAATTAATGGAAAAGTTTATGATTATTAAGCTTTGGGCCATGATGGGAGTGAAGAGAAAAAAAGTAGCTGGCCAGCAAAAAAACATGGCCAGCCCAAACCTAGGCCAATTGGCCCAACGGGCTAATACGTCCAGGCTAAACAGGCCATATTTTTTATGGACTAGATTTTTTCAGAGCCGACCTAGCCCTAAATTTGGGCTTGCCCATTTTGTCACATCTACATGTAACAAATAAAATAGAGACGAAGAGAAGAGCATCTCTAATGCAATTGTGTATTAAAAAAATTGTGGTTCACATGTACAAAAAAGATTAGTAGATAAATTATAAATAAATAAATAAATGATGGTTAACACACACTTCAAAACAGATAAATTACAAAAAATTAAATAAAAAAGACTAACACATATTTCGATGAACATTAATTATAAAAAAATAAATAGATAATGTCTAGTACACCGTCCAAATGTGGACGGTGTGCTAGGCATCCTCCATTTTTTCTTTGATATGTAAGCAATTAGAGTGATGTGGTAAACTTTTTAATACAATCCACAGTTGTATTGAAGATGGTCATATAGTTGCACCAAAGGGAGTGTTGATGCATAATAAGGAGAAAATTTAATATTTTCAATAAAGTTCTACCAACATTCCATGAGATTTGTAAAAAAACTCTATTTAAATTATGTGTCTCAAAGGGTAAGTAATAGATTCTTATTTAAATTATAATTATTCTTTGACTAGAATAAACATAGATTATTAATAGAACATATCTTGTCTATATATATTAATTAGTATATACTGCTTACTTGTGACGGAATCCGACTATAACGTATAGTGATGATTTACATAACATGAATTTTACAAAAGAGAACACATAGTAGAGTAGAGGAGAGGAGATTTGAGATGGAGGTTGCTAGTTTGAGGAAGACAGATGTATACTCATTTTTTTTGTGAGTAGTGGCGAAAACCTCTCTTACGGTCGGTGATTAAGAATTTTATAGATTTTAATAGAGTTTAAAAGTTTAAGTATATTTGTTGACCCTAAAATTGAATATTATCGAAGAGCTAGAGAATCAGCTTTTTGATGAGCAATTGCCGTCAGCAAGGGTCTAAGAGATGAAGAACAAGAATTTGGCTAGGATTATTGTAATGTCTCCCTTTCCTTATGATTTTAATGGCTATTTATAGATTTCTCAAACTTGTGAGCATTTTTGTCCCTATTGTAATATATGAACACATGTCACCTTGCTATTTGAGAGTTGATAATAGGTTGCAATTCTAGAGAGGCGCCAAATCTAATTGTCACATGGTCAATAAGATATTTATTTGTAGCATCGACTAATATATTTTGCTGGATCAAATTAATCTCAGACTTAATAGACTCGACATTCATCGCTAAGTTCAACCTTTCGCCTACCAGGGTTCGCCTGCCAAGTCAACTTCTTATTTATGCGAAAGATGATTTGATTTTACATATTTTCCTTTTCGAAGCACGACAAAGCTTAAATCGGTTTTATTTTGTAGTTATGTCATTATGGTGGGCCATGTGACTCCCTACGTGGATCCATCCTGCATCCACATGGAACTTTCATGTGTCACGTAAAATCATGAACTAACAGTAGTCTCTCAAATCTGAGTCGTACATTTATATTCAGCATCAAACTTAAAAGTAAAGCATAAGCGATGCATTTACTAGGTTGCTTTAGGCATTGTATTACTCATGAATAATATTTGAAATATAAGACACCATCAACCATGCAAAGACTTACAGATTACCTCTAAAATACCACCTCTAATGGGCAAAATGTTGGTGAATAATGAGACCTTACAAATAGCCTCTAATCAAAAGACGATCCCATTAGGCGAGGACTTATAAATGGCCTCAGAAATATAGTCGGCCTTAGAAAGACGAGGCTTTACAGCTAGCCTTGAAAGATAGCCAACACAATAGGGTTTACTAAAATTTCGGCATCATCTTCCTTATAATATGGACTAAACCAACCTGAAAAAGTAACATAATATTCCCGACTGACACATATAGATTAATTGGGGACCATTTGCCCCTCCCATATAAGTATAATCGTACAGTAGAACAAAATAATGATAATTTGAATTTTTTCAAATATTTTCGCAAAAATATCACAAGTAATGCATGAATTATATAAGAAGTAACGATCTTCAATCACATGTACATAACCTTGTATCATTGTGCGAAGTAAATGACAAGCTATCAATAGAATGATAATACGAGCTGGCAATAATAAAATAACAATACGACATGATTCGCTGCAAATTAAATAATGGTTACAATAACAAAATGATAGTAATACACTAATATAACATTATTAGTCTCCCAAGTCCATGCCTAATATTTATATTAGGTTATGAACTAAAAAAAAAAAAAAAAAGTTTCTGACATTGTCAATACTTTGTTCGGTTCATCTTATTGGAGCGTCGAACTAAAGCCATTTCTTTGTTTGTGTTACTAAGTAACAACACTTATATTTTTCTCATTTTGAATTTTTTCAAACCCGTTTCTGTTTCAGATGCACTGTCATTAATATCATCTTGTAGCAGCACAATCTTCTATCTATAATGAATGAGATGTGTTCCTCGTCTCTCGCAAACATCGGGACCTGATTGTAGCCAGAGTAGGTGAATATAAAGCTAAGTAGCTTGTGGTCGAGAGTCGCATCAACCAACTGGTCAATACGTGGTAGTGGGAAGCTATCTTTGGGGCATGCCTAATTCAAGTTAGAGAAGTCTATACATACCCTCTACTTCTTGTTGTTTTTCTTTACCAACACGGGGTTGGATACCCATTGGGGGTAAAATTCCTCTCTGATGAACCCATTTGCCAGTAGCTTGTCAATTTCTTTTTTCAAGGAGCCATACCTCTCGGTACTCAGAGGCCTTCTTTTTTTGTATCTTGGGGTACATTTTAGGATCCACTTTCAAGGCGTGGCAAGCCACAGATGAATTGATCCCCACCATGTTACTATGCTTCCATGCGAAGACGTTGGTGTTCTCCCGTAAGAATTGTTTCAGTTCTTCATTCATCCCTTCATCCAATTTCTCTCCTACTTGCAACATCTGGGTCAGGTCTAAAAGGTTTACAGGGGAAGCTTCTAGTTCTTCTACATGGGAGGCTAGAGAATCTGAGCCTATAATCTGAGAGTCCAGTCCCTCGTCTAGTATCATCAATTCCTCAGTTTTTTCAGTTCATCTTATTAGAGCATCGAACTAAAGCCATTTTCTTTGTTTGTGTTACTAAGTAACAACACTCATATTTTTCTCGTTTTGACTTCTTTCATACCCGTTTTTGTTTCAGATGCACTATGATTAATATTATTTTGTAGCAGCACAATCTTCGATCTATAATGAACGAGGTGTGTTTCTCGTCTCCCGCGAACATCGGGATCTGATTGTAGCCGGAGTAGGCGGACATAAAGCTAAATAGCTTGTGGTCGACAGTCGCATCAACCAACTGGTCAAAATGTGGTAGCGGAAGCTATCTTTGGGACATGCCTGATTCAAGTTAGAAAAGTCTATACATACCCTTCACTTCTTGTTGTTTTTCTTTACCAACACAGGGTTTGATACCCATTGGGGGTAGACTTCCTCTCTGATGAACCCGTTTGCTAATAGCTTGTCAATTTCTTCTTTCAAGGTGCCATACCTCTCGGTACTCAGAGGACTTCTTTTTGTATCTTGGGACGTATTTTAGGATCCACTTTCAAGGAATGGCAGGCCACGGATGGATCGATCCCTACCATGTTACTATGTTTACATGCGAAGACGCCAGTGTTCTACCGTAAGAATTGTTTCAGTTCTTCATTCATCCCTTCATCCAGTTTCTCTCCTACTTGCAACATGTGGGTTGGGTCTGAAAGGTTTACAGAGAAAGCTTCTAATTCTTTCGCAGGAGAGGCTAGAGAATCTAAACCTATAATCCGAGGGTCCAGCACCTCGTCTAGTATCATCATTTCGTCAGTGTTTTTGAGGTCAACATCCATCAGTTATGTATGTATTGTTATCATTGCAGGGAGAGCTTCTTCATGTTTTGCGACCTTTTAGAGCACATTCATGTAGCAGGCCCTTGTTTCCGTCTAGTTACTGCGGACCTTAGCAACTATCCTAGCATTGAGAACTTCATTGTCAAGTGATTGATAGAGGTGACCGCATGCAGGTCCTTGAGCGCAGGCCTGTCGAGGACACCATGATAGGCATAGTGGATATCGACCACCAAGAACTTTATGAATTTTCTCATATGGCACAATCTCTAAAGTCCATCGCGATGGTGATTCTCTCTCGGATGATGAGGCTATCTCCCGTGAAACCAAATAATGGTTCTGAAATGGCTATTAGTTCGTGGTCTACATCCATTTAGTCGAATGTGCATCCAAACAAGATGTTCACAGTACTTCAATCATCGACCAACATACATCATAACCCATTTATGGCTACAATGGTGTGAACTACCAAGGCGTCGCAATTAAGATAGTGTATTCTAGCTTCATCTTCCTCTGTGAACGTAATCTGTAGGGCCCTGGGCTGGTGCCCATGAACTTGCCAACTTTTCACTAGTTCTTCTCTTGCTTCCTTTGTGTAATTTCGTCGCAAGTTCATCGTATGCCCCCCAACATAGGGCCCTCCTATGATTGTGTTGATCTCGCGAACTGGGAGGCTCTCGCAGGTCCTTTTGCCCTTGGCAGATCTATGTTTCTGTCATTTTCTCTGTCATTGCGGTGAGGTCCATCGTCCTAGCGTCGAGACGGAGGGCTTCACCCTTGATTGGATGGTCTTCGACGTCCTCTAGCTGGCCGATTCTCTTATCCTTATCCTTGATTCTCGTGATTGATCAGTTCTCTTACGTTGGGACAATCTTTTATGTTGTGTACCCGGGTGTGTTGTGTACCCCGGGTCCTGTGTAAGCAATAGAACTTGAGTGGAGGACAGCTGGTTGAAGAACTGTTATGGGTAGTCCGGCATGAAGGGCTGGGATCGTCTCCGTCTGATTGAATCTCTTATAGCGGTTGTTGTGTGGCTCGGGAGAACGCTTTCCTCGAAAATGATTGAAACGGAACTCAGGAGAACGCCGTCCCTCTCTGTAATAACGATCCCTTCTCTATCTCCCTGCCATTTCTCTATTCTCGATCATCTCTTCAGATCATATCTCTCGCTGGATCAAGTCCACAAGCTGATTGTATGTTTGGGGCTGGCTGTTTTGGACATCTCTCCATCAGGAGGTGTGCATGTAAAGTCTGGTTACTAGCGCGTCAAGAGATTTTTCATCAATGACGTTTTCAATTTTATTGATGACAGCCCTGAATCTTTTGAAGTAGCTCTTCACCGACTCTCCCACCTTTTACCGATTTGTGGAGTTGGGCGATATCAGCTATCATTGTTCGGTTGCCAATGAAAGCATTGATAAACTCCTGTTTGAGTTGAGGCCAGCTCCTAATGCTTCTCAGTTTTAGTTTGTTGTACCACATCTTCGCGTCGGTTGTGAGGATTGTATGGAAATTTTTGCATTTTACTGTAGGAAAGTTACCTTGGAGCTTCATTTTATATAGGTTGATGTGATCTGTAGGGTCACCTCTTCCATTATACTTTTCCATATGAGGCATCCTGAAGTTAACATAGAGCTCATTGGCCTACAATAAATCAGAGAATGGGAAGTTCTCGTCATCGTCATCCTCATCGCATTTTAACTCTTTCTTTTCATCCTCGAGTCTTGCAGGAATAAATTTTGGGTCCTTCATTCCTTCTGTACGGGCCTCGCTGCACTCACTGCGTCTGTTGTGCACCGATAGAGGTGGTGCTATGGAGGATCCCATTCCCAACCTATCAAACACGTTGGTGATAGGAGTTGGCTAATTTCTACGTGCCGAAAGAGATATTCTATTTTGGTTGTCTTACGAGTGCCTCAGATTCATATTCTGAGGTATCTGCCATTTGAAGCTGGCAGGTCGTCCTAAGATCGATGGCTTTCTATTGAGCCGGACCTCGAAGGGCTTCACCAGGCACGGCTACACTTGGATCCATGTTGAAGAGATTGATTTTCCAACAATTCAAGCACCGTCTTCATCTGGGCATTGTCTAGCTTCAGGTTCTGATTCTCTTGCTCGATCGTCTGCTTCTGTCGCCATCTTCTTCTCTTGGGGTGGGTCACCTTATGAAGGTCTTGAACACTTTTCTACCGCAAGTCAGTGTAATGGGACTCTACTTCTTCTTCTAGGAAGTTTTCTATTGCCATGCTCTTTTGGGTAGAAAACACGTTTTTACCACAAGATTTAAGTTGTGTAACGTTTTTTGGTTCCCACAAAATGTGCCAAACTTTTAACGTCGGAATCTAGTCAATCCTCTGTCAACATATATGTTACCTGCACACTAGGACGACTGTTAGACACCAAGAAAAAAAAGAGTCTTACGATCATTGGTACTCCGACGATCAAGTCAACTACCTGTATATAGAATAATATACAAGAGATAATAACAGTTGGGTGTATGAGGGACAAGCAGGCAGATATTTGAGCATAATTTAAGGGTGAGAATAATACGTACTTTAGAACAACCAGAGACGTTGTATTTATAGCTTCAGAGTTCTAATTGATTTAGGAAAACAATCAATTAGATTTCTGATTGGATTCTCCTTCTTTATGGGATAAGGATGATCAGTTGTCAAGGTAATTTCCCAAATTTCAACCCTTATTTGAGTTGATCACGTTGCCTAATCTTTAGGATATTGGAATTTGAAATTTGGTTTCCTTGTGAGAATCCGTGTGCCAATCAAACACAATATTTCTTTAAATATATCTCTAATAGTTCTGAAATATTACAATGCCTGCGGATCTGTGACGGTTACGATTTTCGACGAGACTCCCTAGGTCGACCATGAATGTCGAGGCCCTTTATGGGTTTCGCTGTACTTGGTTCAAGAGTGCCAATATGTTGTCAGGCCTCAAACATAATCACAAGGCTCTGGCTAGTTATATGAGGTTTTAGCTAGGACTAACTTGGGCCTACATGGGGTTTTATTGGGCCTTTGCTGATGTGGCAGTTTTACCGAAATATGGTGGTAACAACATCTATAGTTTTAGAATATTCATATTGATTTGTGGGATCCCGAAAGCAATTCCACTTTTTGTGGCAATAAATATTTTGTTTATTATTGATTATTTCTCCATACGTGTGTGGGTTTATTTGCTAAAAATAAATCTGAGACTTTCATAAAATATAAAAATTGAAAATTGCAGATAGAGAATTAGACAGGTAAGAAAGTAAAATATTTGAGATCCGATAATGGTCTCAAGTTCTACAATGCTAATTTTGATAATTTATGTAATGATTGTGGCATTACTAGACATAAAACTGTATCTTATACTATCCACTGGAATGGATAGCTAAAAGAATGAATCATACTTTACTTGATAAAGTTACGTGCATGACGTTGAGTTCTGGAGTGCCAAAATCTTTTTGGGGGTGAAGGTGTTATGACTGCTTTCTATTTGACTAATATACTCTGTCTATTGTTTTAAATGGTGATACACCGTATGAAAAATAGTATGGTAAATGTGATACTTATTCGGTTATTCCATGCTTAAGACTTTTGGTTGTGCTGTTTTTCTCATTAGAGTGAGGAAAAAATAGATTTCAATGTGAGAAAATGTGTTTTCTTATGATACCCAAAAGGTGTTAAGGGGTATAGGCTGTAGGACAGGAGTCAAAAGGGTGTAAAAATCATCATTAGTCAAGACGTCACTTTTAATGAGTCAGATATGCCTTGCGTAGAGAGTGAAAAACAACAAGAAACTATTAAGGAATAGTCTCTTGAGGTGGAGAAAGTAAGTACCCACATCCCCATCTCCCTAAGTGATGTGAGTGACACACAACAAAATCAGCAGAACATAGATGTAGAAGATAAAGAGGATGTGATAGAGGACAACTGCATTGACCAAAACTCTTTGGCTGATTATCAATTGACTAGAGATAGAGAGGGAAGACCACGTAGGAAACTCCAAAGACTGTCCAACTTGACCATAGCATATGCTAGTTATCATAAACTATTTTTATAAAGAGCCAAATACCTATGAGGATGCTATAAAGAATGAGAAGTACGTAGAATAGTTTAGTGCCATGCGAGAATAAATTAGTTTTCTTGTTACAAACTTGAGATTTAGTTCATAAACCTAAAGAAAAATTCATAGTGGGATGCAAATGGATTTATAAAGTAAAAGAGAGAACCACTAAGAGTGAGCCTCTGAGATGCGAGGCCAGGCTAGTAGCGAAGGGACAATGGTATAAGAAGTTTGATTCATATGTTATTTCTATTGGTTTCAAGAGGAATGAGTTTGATAATTGCTTGTATTACCAGTATCGCATTACAAATAATGATTGTGTGTATTTGTTATGTGGATGACATGTTATTGGATGGACCAAACATGAAAATGGTAAACAAGATAAATGTCGAATTAAGTGAAGAATTTGACATGAAAGACCTAAGACAAGATAGAAGGATCCTTGGTATGAAAATTGATAGAGATAGATCAAATTCATGCTTATTTGTACATCAACCTCATTATGTGCTTAAAACTTTAAAGAAATTTGGTACGTTGATTGCAAACCCACTTCTGTGCCTCTTGGTAACTAATTTATCTTGTTTAAAGAATAATCACCTGCTAATGATGAAAAAAAGAGTGTGTGAGTAATATATCATACTCTAATGTTATTGGATCTGTTATGCATCTAATTCTTTGCACTAGGCCAATCTTGGCCTTTACTGTTAGTATTTTAAGCAGGTACATGTTTGATCTCGATCCCAAATATTGGAAAGCTTTAAAGTTGTTGCTCAAGTATTTGAAGGTGTATAACCTTGCAGATATGGGTACTAAGGTGCTCACATTAGTAAAGTTTAGAAGTTGGCTTACACTTCTAAACATTGGTAAAGATACGTGAAGTTCTATTTGTTTGGAATCCTTTTTTAGCAAATACTAAGTTATTTTTTTATTTTTGGGGTTGAAGGTGGATGTTTGTTAAGATTTTTGTGATCTCAAATAAACCCAGGGCTATGATGATTAATCAAACCCGTTATATTTTCATAGGCTTTGAGCTGAGGATTGAAGACAATTTTTAGTCCACTCCACAATGTGTCAGCCCTAACTGTATTGAATGACTTAATGGGCTACTTATAAGTTTTAACATAGCGTTGGGTCATTGCTCAATGGCCCTGTGTGTTTGACTCATTTTAAGGTATGACAGCTAGGTTTAGGTTGTAATGTATTTACCAAATATATTAAATCATACATTATTAATATATAAAGGCCAATTTGGAGTAAGCAGTCATTCGCAGAAATTCCAAGTCAAATTGAAATTGTTCTTTCTGAGTGAACAACTTTCAGCAGCAACCAAAAAGACAGAATATCTTGAGTACCCACTTTTATTCTTCGGTGAATAAAATCCAGCAGACTTGTTCTTAGACAAATTGGTCGTCTTATTTTGTCCTTCATTTATTTGGAGTTAGACAGTATTAATTTGAACCTTGTGTTGTCTTGCATTATAATATAGATCTGGTAAACATATTTTCCCAACAAGATTAAACAAATGTTGTACTTATAATGAGCTCCATAGGTTTCACTAATTCATGTAGCATTAAACAGTTCCACAAACTTTAGAGAGAGATAGAGTGAGAGTAAGTGAATCTTTACATGTTTGTGTGCTCATGTGTACCTCAATCAAGCTGTGGACAAAAGGTTTCTATAAGATGAATTTAACTAAAAATTATTAACAATAAAAATCATAGCTATAAATAATGATATTATAATAAAGCCCAAGCAAACATGCCTTAGTAAGACCAACAGCATCGAGATAGAGCAATTGAGCCACAACAATGTTTGCTAATCATCGTCTACTGCTTCTCCAAAACGTATTATCCTCTACAAAGAAACACAATTACAATATCACAATTACTTAAGCCAGAAATGTTAACCAAGGAGTAAGAAGTCAATCTGAATAATAATGACTTACATATTGAAAAAACTGTCTGATCACATTGATCCAACACTCTTGCACCAGTAGAAGTGATCCTTGCCTCCTTCCACATATGCCGGGAAGTTTAGTAATAAAGAAACCTGCAAATCGTCCCTAATTATCCCCTAGCGGAAGTGATCCTTGCCTCCTTCCGCATAAGACGAGAATTTCTTTGTTGAGTTAATTGCATAAATTAACTTAGCTAATTGACCATACAACCAGTAATGAGCTCCTTTCCACTACACAAAACTCAGGAGAGTAGATAGCCCTCACTGAAGAACTCTGAGGTCTCAATTTTCATAATTTTCATTTAAAATAAAATAAAATGAGAATTATTTTGGTTAATTATAATCAATTAGGCAGAAGTAACAACAGCCAAAATATCATACATACTTGAAGTTCTTTCTTAAAAGGTTGACATTATTAAGAGTAGTTCAAACTCTTATATGCTGTGTATTTATTTCATCGTTATTCGATGTGAATTTTGTAAGAATTAATGTCCAAGGTCCAAATAGTTGAGTCGGACTTAATTACTTATTGGACCAAATTAATTAATTAGATTAATTAATTGGGCCCGTTTGTTGATGGGTTCTAGTCAGACTAGAACTAGGGCTAGGGTTAGCCCTACCTATATATGCAAGGCCACAACAGATTAATCATAAGAGTTGTTTTCATTACTTGCTAGCACAAAGAAAAAGACAACACAATCAACTTCTCCCAAAAAGGTTTCGCTTTCATCTTTTCTTGATCGTGGAAGTCCAGATCGATTCTTGCTGTGTGGATTATCATTGGAGGCTGGACAATTGGACAGCTGTGGTATTGAAGATCGAACCTCCAGCTAATCAGATAATCAAATTCAAGATATTCATCAAAGGTAATCTTCTATCACGAATTCTCTCTAAGTGCAAGGTTGATCCGGCTTAAAGGAATTGAACTTTTAATTTCCGCTGTGCATGTATACACCTCAATTCCTAACAGTGGTATCAGAGACTACCTTGTAACTTGTTTGAATTCGTTAAACTGTCTTGATGAATAGTACAATAATTGTTATTGTGATATTAATTTGATTTGAGATTTGACAGTTAAAATAAAATTGTGAATTTATTTTAAAATTAAAATCTGAATTTGATTTGGATTTCATTGGAACGAGATAAGTGACTAAAGCGCCGCCTCCGATGGAAGCAGCAACCAGCGGCGAGTCTGACGCCGGTTGTTGCAGCGGTTGCTGCTGTTCGCGGCAGCCACTGCTGCTCATGGAACAGAGCAATTGTTGCTGTTGTTCGCGGTTGCGCCTCTTTCCCTTTTCTCCCTCTTTGATGGGCGGCGTCGGCAAAGCTTTAAAATAAACAAATTAATAAATTAAAAGGGTTGCTGTTCGATGGCCAGCGACGAATCGATGGAGGAACATCGCGAGCCGCTGCTAGAAGTAGCAGCGGTGCGGGCCGTTTTATCGAACAGCAGCAAAAACTGCTGTTCGACACAAACCGGCGGTGGCCGTCGGTGTTGGACACCGGCGCGACCACCGCCAGCTGATCCGTTGGCAGCGCCGTCACAAACGGCGCCGCCTTTGCAGAAACCCTAAAGGGTTTCTGCGTTTTGTATTTTGGGGAAGAGGGCTTCCCATGCAATTTTGGAAATTGCATGGGAAGCCCCCTAATTTCAAAAAGGGATTTAGTTGGGGGCTTCTTGCAATTTCAGAAATTGGAAAGGAAGCACTCACTGTTTTTAAATTAAAAGGGGACTGATTGTGTAATTTCAGAAATTACACATTAAGTCCTAAAACTTTAAAAGAAAAATAGGGTCTCAAATGCAATTTTAATTTTTTGGAAAATTTGTAATTATTAATTTATTTAATGTTGGTCAAATATTCAAAATTAAATTAAAATCGTTTTTAAACTATATTTTGAATTTCTGACCAGATTAAATTTTACTTATTATTTTATAAAATTGTAATTTTGACCCTATATAAATTTTATCTTCAATTATAGTATGACTTTAAATTGGGAGATAAAATAAATTTTGAAAATTTCCTTTATGAATAAAATTAATTGATTAATTGTATTAATTGATTAATTTTATTGTTGAAAAATTAATTAATTAGATTAATTATTTAATATCGTCTAATCTGTTCCAAAATGTCTAAAAGGTTTAGACTTATTCTGTCAAGACTACAAATTTAGAAATTAATATAATTTTAATATTAGATATTAATATGAATGTTTAGTGGATGATTATGGACTCGACCCATGTGATTAGTTGTATAGTTAATTATTCTTGTTGATTATTGGTTGGGCCTGCGAGCCTATTGTTTATTTAATTAGATTTTCGAGCTATTTATTTATTATGGGCCTGCGTGTCCATTGATCAGGGCCTGCGTGCCAACTAGTATAGGATACAGGTTGCAGCAGAAGATGGAGATGATTGCATTTAGCATTCGATGAACGAATGCAACGTCGCTTAGGAATTGACCAACTAATCTTCTTTTTGGCTCAAGAAGATTAGATAGATAAAGTCCATAATCATCCACACTTATAATTATGTATGATTGATTGCATGTTGGATGTTGGTTAATGTACATAAATGTGATGAGACAAACCTCTCTTTATCAAAATATTAAATTCGTATTAAATGGTTAATACAACGTGCCTTCCATTGTTATAGTAAAAAATCAGAGTCCATTATCGATGTCAGTTTGTTGAGTCACTCAAGGCTGCTCGCTCATGGATATGTTTATCACTATGAAACATTTGATGTTTCTGAACAATGGGTCGAATTTAACTAAAATTTTATTTTTTGTTGAGTCACTCAAGGAAATAGAATTTTAGGGGCACAATCAAGTAAACACATAAGATGTGTGCGACAATAAGTTGTCTACTTGATGATCTAGGAGTCACATAGAGATGTGATTGATAGAAGTATCTACCTGGATGTTTTACTAGGATTTGTTGAGTCACTCAAGGTTCTAATAAAACAAAAGGGATCCTAGCCCACTGGGAATCTAACTGGTTCTATTGATTAATGTTTGAGGGTCATTAATTTAATTTAAACAGTGGGAGTATAATTAATTTAATTTAAGTCCATAATTAAATTAATTATCTAAATTTAATTAATTTTCTGTCTTGTTATTTCAGTATTGAATCATGAGTAACCATATGAGTTTGAGAGGCATATTGGATGCAAACAAACTTACCGGGCCAAATTTTCTGGATTGGCACCGTAATTTGAGAATTGTTCTCAAGCATGAAAAAATTGGATATGTTGTTGAGCAACCTATGCCGGAAGCTCCTACTGAGGAGGCTACACCGGAAGAAGTGCAGGCTTATAATAAACACATCGATGACGAAAATACTACAACATGTGTGATGCTTGCAGCTATGTCACCTGAGTTACAAAAACAGCACGAGGGTATGGATGCTTATACCATTATAATTCATCTCAAGGAGTTGTATGATGAACAGTCACGCACTGAAAGGTATGAGACATCCAAAAAGTTATACAGATGTATGATGGCAGAAGGATCTTCAGTCAGTGCCCATGTACTGAAAATGATTGGTTATATTGAAAAAATAAACCAGTTTGGTTATGCCATGGACCATGATCTGAGTATTGACTTGGTTCTACAGTCCCTGCCTGATAGCTTTTCGCAGTTCATTATGAACTTCAACATGAATAAGATTCAATGTACCCTGCCTGAGTTGCTGAACATGCTAAAGACTGTTGAGCCCAATATAAACAAATGGAAGGGGCAAATTTTGGCTATTGATACCTCTAAGGGCGCTAAGAGGAAATCAAAAAGGACCTTTCAGAAAGGATCCAAGAAGGCCAAATCTGCTGAAAAAACAGTCAAAGCAGATAAGACAAAATTCAAGTCTGATGATCCGTGTTTTCACTGTGGGAACAAAGGACATTGGAAGAGAAACTGCAAGGCATACCTCGCCACCTTGAAGGGAAAGAAGTCTACTGAGGCTTCTACTTCAGGTATCTTTTTCATTGAAATAAATTTGTCTACTCCTTCAGCTTCTTGGGTATTAGATACCGGATGTGGATCTCATATTTGCACAAATATGCAGGGGCTAAAGAACAGTAGATTACTGCAAAAGGGAGAAGTAAACCTACGCGTTGGGAATGGAGCAAGAGTTGCTGCCTTGGCTGTAGGAACATACTTTTTTACCGTTGCCTTCGGGCCTTGTTTTAGAATTAAGAGACTGCTATTATATTCCTGCTATTACTAAGAACATCATTTCTATTTCATGTTTGGACATGGATGGGTTTTTCATTAAGATTAAGGATAAACGTTGTTCTTTATATCTTGATGATGTGTTTTATGGATGTGGGAATTTTTTTAATGGCATCTATATTCTAGACTTAGAATGTCCTATAATGAGTATAGACAACAAAAGGCATAAAGGCGATAAAGTTAACAACTCATACCTTTGGCATTGCAGACTGGGTCATATAAATGAAAAACGCATCACCAAGTTACATAAAGATGGATACTTGGATTCAAATGATTATGAATCATTTGATAGATGTGAGTCATGCCTGATGGGCAAAATGACCAAGACCCCATTTATTGGAAAAGGAGTCAGGGCTGCAGACATTTTGGGACTCGTACATACTGATGTATGTGGACCAATGTCTACAGATGCTAGAGGTGGCTTTTCTTACTTCGTCATGTTTACAGATGACCATTCTAGATATGGTTTCATCTACTTGATGAAATTCAAGCACGAAGCCTTTGAAAAGTTCAAAGAATTCAAGCAAGAGGTAGAAAGGCAAACTGGAAAAAATATTCTAACACTTAGATCTGATCGAGGAGGAGAATATTTGAAGGGTGAGTTTTTAGACTATCTAAAAGAGAATGAGATTCTCTCGCAGTGGACTCCACCGAATACACCACAACTAAATGGTATATCAGAAAGGAGAAACCGCACCTTACTAGATATGGTGTGATCAATGATGAGCCGCGCAGTTCTCCCAAAATCGTTTTGGGGATATGCACTTAACACTGCATGTCACACACTAAATCGTGTCCCATCTAAATCGGTCGATAAAACTCCATACGAGTTATAGAAAGGAAAAAGACCCAATCTTTCATACATAAAGATTTGGGGCTGCGATGCTTATGTGAAGCGTGTAGAATCAGACAAGCTAGAAGCTAAATCTGATAAATGTTTATTTGTGGGGTATCCAAAAGAAACTGTTGGATACTATTTCTACAATCCCATCGAGATGAAGGTCATCATATCGAAACATGCTATATTCTTAGAGAAAGAGTTCATTCTAAGAGAGGGTAGTAGGAGCAAAGTAGATCTTGAAGAAGTTCAACAAACCACTAATAAAATCGACCAATTAGATAAACCAATGGCTGAGCCTGCATTTGATGAGGCACATATTGAAAATGGGGAACCTTTAGTCCCCGAGGACACAGCAGCTCTACGTAAGTCTAGTAGGGTCATTCGTCCTCCTCGGAGATACGATCTCCTGATTACCAATGATGCATTACTAATTGAGAAAGATGAACCTACTACTTACGTAGAATCAAAGTCAAATGTTGACTCAAAGAGATGACAGGAAGCTATGGAATCCGAAATGAACTCCATGTATGAAAACAAGGTTTGGACCTTGATTGACCCTCCTGAAGGGGTAAAACCAATAGGCTGTAAATGGGTTTACAAGAAAAAGGTCGACATGGATGGTAATGTTCATACTTACAAGGCAAGATTGGTTGCGAAGGGTTACAAGCAAAGACAAGGAATTGACTTTGACGAAACTTTCTCACCAGTAGCCATGTCTAAATCAATTCGGATTCTGCTTGCAATAGCGGCATATTATGACTATGAGATATGGCAAATGGATGTTAAAACCGCATTCCTCAATGGGAATCTTAGTGAGGATGTGTACATGACACAACCAGAAGGTTTTGAATCTACAGAGCCAAACAAGATATGCAAGCTACATAAATCCATATATGGATTAAAGCAAGCCTCTCGGAGCTGGAATCTTCGTTTTGATGAGACAATCAAAATATTTGATTTTATCAAAAATGAAGATGAACCATGTGTGTATAAAAAGGTTAGTGGGAGTAAAGTCATATTTCTAATTTTGTATGTGGATGACATACTATTATTAGAAAACGATGTCCCAATGCTAAAATCAGTAAAATTGTGGTTATCCAAAAATTTCTCCATGAAAGATATGGGAGAGGCAGCATACATTCTCGGAATAAAGATCTATAGAGATAGATCTAAGAGAATGCTCGGCCTATCTCAATCTACGTACATAGATAAAGTCTTGAGAAGATTTAGCATAGAAGAGTCCAAGAGAGGACTCTGTCCCATCGGACATGGGATCTATCTCTCAAAAGAGATGTGTCCAAAGACACAAATTGAAAAAGATCGCATGGATAGAATTCCTTATGCATCAGCAATAGGATCTATCATGTATGCCATGCTATGTACTCGACCAGATATTTCATATGCTTTGAGTGTCACAAGCAGGTTCCAAGCAAACCATGGCGAGAAACATTGGATTGCAGTCAAGAACATCCTTAAGTACTTAAGAATGACTAAAGATATGTTCTTGGTGTATGGAGGAAATGAACTTAGAGTTCAAGGTTATGCCGATGCCAGCTTTCAGTCTGATAAAGACGATAGCAAATCTCAATCTGGATATGTATTTACTCTAAATAGTGGTGCAGTCAGTTGGAAAAGTTCCAAACAAGAAACGACTGCTGATTCAACTACAGAAGCCGAATATATAGCTGCTTCAGAAGCAGCAAAGGAAGCAGTCTGGATCAAGAAGTTCATTTCAGAACTTGGAGTAGTTCCTAGCATTGTTGATCCAATATCTCTGTATTGCGATAACAATGGAGCCATCGCACAAGCGAAGGAACCCAGGTCTCATCAACGATCCAAGCATATATTGAGGCGATACCATCTCATTAGAGAGATAATCCTAAGAAATGACATAAAGATAGAACGAGTCCCGACTGACGACAATGTAGCAGATCCTTTGACAAATCCGTTGTCCCAGCACAAGCATGATGGTCATGCTAACTCTATTGGTATTAGATACAGGAGTGATTGGATCTAGTTTGTATGGGACGTTTTATATACTCATTGTTAGACATCGAAGTGTATGAATAATTTTATTAATTAAATATTTTGTTTATATTATAATGGCAGATCTATTATTATTATTTAAATTTCATTATTTAAAATGATAGAGTCCGAAGAAAAGTTCATAATAACTTGTTAATCACAAAGTGTTGTGATTGTGAGATACAAGTTATAAGTAACTTATTCTTAAAATATCCCTAGTCATAGTAATAATGAGATACGAATATCATTATTGCGGATAGACTAGCATGTGTTGCATTTCTTTTAAAGAAAGTAGCTGATCTCACGAGCTAAGATGTAGAGTGACATCTGAATGAACACATGAATGCATTGTTATGAGAACATGACATTGGATGATCCGCCTAAAGATTCCACATGGATAACTATCCAAGCGTCAGTGGTAAATCTCTAATGCGCGGTTGTGGATTTGGTCCTTTGACTTGAGGACATCATAGAATCTTATATGAGAACCACTATACTTTGGCGAGCGTTTGATGGGGCTCGAAGATTTGAGTCACCAGGAAGACGTCGTACGGGTATAGTGAGAATCATATGAAGGTTATGAATGTCCAATATGAGGATTCGTCACTCCTGGAAAGTAGGAGATTATAACCTGCATTTTGCCCACTTAAGTGTATATAAATTTCCTCGGCCGGGGTGGAGTTATGAGTTGAAAATGTTTCAATCATAACTAGATTAGATCAACAAAGAGTTGAGGTGAATAATATAATTGGTTGAAATGAGATTGACCCTGATCCATATCTCTTAACCAATTGGGTTATATTGATGAAGGGATTATATTTCCATGGTAACCGCACATATATTGGTTCTGTCATACCACATGACATTTTCCTTCACATGGATTACCTTGACACATTGCTAGATGTCAATCTTGGACGACGACGTGAATTAATTGATCTTGGTGAATCGATGAGAATATCACTGCGTTTGCCATCGTGAAAGGGAACCTAATGGGTCACACACTTAAAGTGAGAATTGAGCATCTAGAATTGGACCTTGTCCAAGTGGGAGATTGTAAGAATTAATGTCCAAGGTCCAAATAGTTGGGTCGGACTTAATTACTTATTGGACCAAATTAATTAATTAGATTAATTAATTGGGCCCGTTTGTTGATGGGTTCTAGTCAGACTAGAACTAGGGCTAGGGTTAGCCCTACCTATATATACAAGGCCACAACAGATTAATCATAAGAGTTGTTTTCATTACTTGCTAGCACAAAGAAAAAGACAACACAATCAACTTCTCCCAAAAAGGTTCCGCTTTCATCTGTTCTTGATCGTGGAAGTCCAGATCGATTCTTGCTGTGTGGATTATCATTGGAGGCTGGATAATTGGACAGCTGTGGTATTGAAGATCGAACCTCCAGCTAATCAGATAATCAGATTCAAAATATTCATCAAAGGTAATCTTCTATCACGAATTCTCTCTAAGTGCAAGGTTGATCCGGCTTAAAGGAATTGAACTTTTAATTTCCGCTGTGCATGTATACACCTCAATTCCTAACAAATTTTACCTTTAATGCATACATAAATGTGATGTACCTTGAACGAAGAGGTTGGAAATGGAGACACAAGGTCTTGGAGGATGAATGAGAGGAATTGAGGCTAAGAAAAGATAGAGAAACTGAAGTGAATTTGAATCTAAAAGAGAATGCCATTATTTGGAGAATTGCTTCTCAGAACTTCGACACAACTTGAGGCTTATCCAATTAACAGTGGCCACTACAAGAATTTTATACTACGCCTATAAAATTTTAGGAGACAAATTTAAATTTGTAGGCGGAGTTTAATTTTCTCCACAAAAATGATGTTCTGTAGGGTTATGTAAAACAATGTTCTGTAGTGTTATGTTTTGCTCCAAAATTTCCAAGAATGAAAGGACTTAAGGAATTCAATTATGATAGTTTGATTACAGATTGTTCTTGCTTGGCAACTTTATTTGCTGAATTCCTTTGCACATGCTGTGATAATAATTTTTTGACAGCTGTAATATGTATTACGTTAATGTTACTGAAGAAAGCTGTGATTTGGTTCTTGTTATATTTTTCCTTAATTAACTACCAAACTTTCATTTGCCATATTCGATCTGAGACTGAGTAAAAGGCATAAATTTGTTTACATATTAACTATTGTTTGCCATTTTTCTATTTGCCATAGTTGATAATGATCAGAGTCCTAACTTTCATTTGCCATTTATTAGAAAAACGAATTTCATTAACTTGATATCACTTGTTGATCTCATTCATTGAATTGTATTGTTTATCCATTGAATAAAAAATTTTGATTATTATATTAAATATCTTTTAGGAGTTGTGGAAAGAGTTTTGGATTGCAGAGCTTCCTTCAATTCAAATTTCAACAAGGTAAGTTCATATAATTCAAATACTGCATTAATAACATGTGTGATAGTAATCATCGTTATATCTCTTGCAAACTTTTTTTTGTTGACTATTTAATATATTTTTGTGAGTTGTTTTAATTTCTTGTATAATGAGATATTTGCTAAAACTGATGAATATCTTGTAGAGAGGGCAAATGAGCAACTTCCTGAGGATACTCCTTTGGGGGAGATTCCTGTTGACGATCCAGATGCTGGACTTAAAATCATGATATCCATTCTAAGTGTAAAGCCTAGACGACAAATTCGTGGGTTGGGAGATGGTCATCTTCGAGACATTTGTACTTCTTCCAATATGCACCATATGGAAAAGAAGTTGGAAGAAGAACGTGCAGCTCGAATTGAAATAGAGCATGTAATTGACATACAAGTTGAAGGTTGTAGGGCAACAATTCAATTCTGCACTGCAGTTTTGGCATCATTCTATCATCATTTACACTAATGTCAATAGAAGATGATACTAATGAGGAAGATTATGCTATTTGTTCGTACTTAATTATTTATTGAACTAAATTAATTAATTAATTAAGTCCGTTAGTTGTTGGCCAAATAAGTTCTAGTAGGATTAGAACTAGAATTAGTGTCGCCTATAAATAATAGGGCCACAATAGTTTATGGGTGGAATAAAATCAAATTAATATGTCTTCATTACTTGCTAGCACAAGCAAGAGACGGAACTATATACAATTACTCCTAATTTTCACTTTTATCTATTTTTTATCGTAGAAGTTCAGATTTGTTCTTACTGTGTAGATTATCATTGGAGGCTGGACAATTGGACAATTGTAGTATTGAAGATTGTACCTCAAGCTAATCAGATAATAGATTCAACGGTGTTCATTGATGTAAACTTCTATCACGAATTCTATCTAAGTACAAGGTTAATCCGACTTATAGGAATTACAAATTTAATTTTCGTTGCGCATGTATACGTCAATTTTTTACAGTAGTATCAGAGCCTACCTTGTTACTTGTTAGAGTTCGTTAGACTGCTTTGATGAATTGAAAAATAATTGTTATTGATATGTTAATTTAATTTAAGTTTTGACATTAAAATAAAATTATGAATTTTTGAAACTAAAATTTGAAATTGGTTTGGATATATTGGAACGGAGCTAACTGGTTGGAAAGAGGTTGGAAAAAGGCTGAGGAATATGTTGGTGACTGAGTCGTCGTTGCCAGAGGAAGAAACCACCAGTAGCGGCAACCACACAACTGCGAACAGCAGCTGCTGTTCGTTAACCAGCGACAGTGGCCGTCGGTGTTTGACACCGACGCGACCACTGCCGCCTACTCAACTGGCGGCGCCGGTGGTTTCGTCGCCATCATTGTCGAAATACTAAAGAGGGTTTCGGCCTAATGAATTGGAGAAGAGGACTTCTCATGCAATTTGAAAATTACATGGGAAGCCAAAGTTTTAAATTGGCCTTCTATGCAAATTTAGAAATTGTATATGAAGGACTCACTAATTTTTTTTTAAGAAAGGACCTTCTATTCAATTTTTGAAATTGCACAAAAAGGCCGCCAATTTTAAAATCAAGGACTATCTATGTAATTTCAAAAATTATACAATAAGTCTTCAAATTAAAATAAAAATAGGGTCTTAAATGCAATTTTAATATTTTGAAAATTTAGTAATTATTAAATTTTTTTTAATGTTGGTCAAATATTCAAAATTAACAAAAATTATTTTTAAACCATATTTTAAATTTCTGAATGGATTAAAGTTTAACTTATTAGTTTATAAAATTGTAATTTTGACCCTATACTATTTTTGTCCTCAATTTTGGGTATGACTTTAATTGGAAGATAAAATAATTTTTGAAAAATCCCATTCATTAATAAAATCAATTGGATTAATTGTTTAATTTTATTGTTGAAAATTAATTAATTAATTAGATTAATTATTTAACACTGACTAGTCCGTTCTGAAATGTCTAAATAGTTTAGACTTATATAGTCAATACTGCAAATTTATTAGATATTAAAATAGACGTTTAGTAGATGATTATGGACTCGACACATGTGATTGGTTATATGGTTAATTATTCTTGTTGAATGTTAGTTGGGCTATAAGCCAATTATTTAATTAAATGGAACTACGAGCCTATTATTTATTTAATTGGATTTTCGAGCTCTTTATTTATTATAGGCATGCGTGCCAACTAGTATAAGATACAAGTTGTAGTTGGGTAACAATGAAGCAATTTGTATAAGATACAAGTTGCAGTAGGAGATGAAATTGATTACATTTAGCATTCGATGATTGAATGCAACATTCCATAGGAATTCACCAACTAGTCTTTCTTTTGGCTCAAGAAAACTAGATATATAAAATTCATAATCGTCCACATTTATTATTAATGTATGATTGATTGCATGTTAGATGTTAGTTAATATACATAAATATGATGAGACAAACCCCTTTTTATCAAAATATTAAATTCGTATTAAATGGTTAATGCAACGTACCTTCCATTGTTATACTGAAAAACCAGAGTCTATTATAGATATCAGTTTATTGAGTCGATCAAGGCTGCTCGCTCATAGATATGTTTATCACTATGAAAAATTCGATATTTCTGAATAATGGGTCGAATTTAACTAAAATTTTATTTTTTGTTGAGTCGCTCAAGGAAATAAAATTTTGGGACACAATCAAGTAAACACATAGACATGTGTGCGACAATAAGTGTCTACTTGATTATCTAGGAGTCACATAGAGATGTGATTGATAGCAGTATCTACCTGGATGTTTTATTAGGACTTGTTGAGTTGCTCAAAATTTTATTAAAATAAAGGCTATCATAGCCCTCTGAGAATTTAACTGGTTCTATTGATTAATGTTTGATGGTCATTAATTCAATTTAAACAGTGAGAGAGTATAATTAATTTAATATAAGTCCATATTAAATTAATTTATGCATTTAATTAATTATTCTATCTTGTTATTTAATTATTGAATCATGAGTAATCATATGAGTTTGAAAAACATATTCGATACTAACAAACATGCCGGACCAAATTTTCTAGACTGGCACTACAATGTGAGAATTATTCTCAAGCATGAAATTAGATATGTCTTTGAGTAGCTAATGCTAGAAGCTCCTACTGAGGAGGCTACGCCGGAAAATGTGTAGACTTACAATAACACAATGATAACAGTAGCACTGCAACATATGATGCTTGTAGTATGCCACATGAGTTAGAAAAGAAGCACGATGGTATGGATGCATATACCAATATATACCATTTCAAGGAGTTAAATGATGAACAATCACAGACTGAACGGTATGAGACATCCAAAAAGGTTATACAAATGTATGATGGTAAAAGGATCTTCAGTCAGTGCTCATGTACTAAAGATAATTGGTTATATTAAAAAATTAAATTAGTTGAGTTTTACCATGGACCACAAGCTGAGTGTTGACTTAGTTATACAGTCCCTACTTAATAGCTTTTCGTAGTTCATTATGAACTTCAACATGAATAAGATTCAGTGTACTCTACTCGAGCTGTTAAACATACTGAAAACTGTTGAGCCCAGGGGAATGGGCAAACTTTGGCTATTGACACATCTAAGGACACTAAGAAGAAATCTAAAAGGACCTTTTAGAAATGATCAAATGCCAAATATACTTAAAAATAGTTAAAGTAAACAAAGACAAATCCAAGTCTGATGATCAATGTTTTCAATATGGAAACAAATGGCATTAGAAGAGGAACTGCAATACATAAAAGAGATAAAACTAAAAACTCATATATTTAGTAATGCATACTTAGTCATATAAATGAAAATGCATCACCAAGTTACATAAAGATAAATATTTAGATTCAAATGATTTATGAATCATTTGATAAGTGTGAATCATGCACGTTGGACAAAATAACCTAGACCTCCTTTTCTAGAAAAGGAGTCAGAGTTGCAAATATTTTGAGTCTTGTACATACTGATGTATATAGACAAATGTCTACAGATGCTAGATGTGACTTTTCTTACTTCATCACATTTACAGATAATCATTCTAGATATAGTTTCATCTACTTGATGAAATTTAAGTGCGAAGTCCTTGAAAAGTTCAAAAAATTCAAGCAAGAAATAAAAATGTAAACTGAGTAAAATATTCTGACACTTAGATCTGAATGAGGTGATGAATATTTATAAGGTATCAAAATCGTTTTGGAGATATGCACTTAACACTGCATGTTACACACTAAACCATGTCCTATCTAAATTGGTCAATAAAACTCCATATAAGTTATGAAAATGAAAAAAGACCAATCTTTCATACATGAAGGTTTGGGACTGTGACGCTTATGTGAAGCGCATTAAAACGGATAAGCTATGAGCTAAATCTAATTAATGTTTATTTGTGGAATATCCATAGAAAATTGTAAGATACTATTTCTTCAATCCTATCGAGATGAAGGTCATTTTATCAAAACATGTTGTATTCTTAAAGAAAACAGTGGGATCAATGTAGATCTTGAAGAGGTTCAAGAAACCACAAATAAAACTGACCAATTAGATGAGTCAATGGCTGAGCTTGCATCTGATGAGGCACAAATTGGGAAAGGGGAACCACTAGTTCTTGAGGACACGACGCTAGCTCTGCGTAAGTCTAGCAAGGTCATTCGTTCTCTTTAGAGATACGATCTCTTGATAAATAGTAATGTATTACTAACTGAGGAAGTTGAACCTACTACTTACACAGAATCGAATTCAAGTGTTGACTTAAAGAGATGGCAAGAAGTCATGGAATATGAGATGAACTTCATGTACGAAAATAGGGTTCGCCTGAAGGGGTTAAACCTATAGATTATAAGTTGGTTTACAAGAAAAAGATCGACATAAACGGTAATGTTCATACTTACAATACAAGATTGGTTACGAATGATTACAAGTAAAGATAAAGAATTGACTTTGACGAAACTTTTTCACCAGTAGCCATGTCTAAATCAATTCAGATTTTGCTTGCAATAGTAGCATATCATGGCTCTGAGATCTCGAAAATTGATGTCAAGATCGCAATCCTTAACGAAAATCTTAGCGAGGATGTGTACATGACACAATTCGAATGTTTTGAATCCACAGAGCCACACAAGGTATGCAAACTACATAGATCCATATATGGATTAAAGCAAACATATCGGAGTTGGAATCTTCGTTTTGATGAGACAATCAATATGTTTGATTTTATCAAAAATGAAGAAGAACCATGTGTGTATAAGAAGGTTAGTGGGAGTAAAATCGTATTTCTAATTATGTATGTGGATGACATACTATTATTAGAAAACGATGTCTCCATGCTCAAATCAGCAAAATTTTGGTTATCCAAAATTTTTCCATGAAAGACGTGGGAGAGGCAACATACATTCTCGATATAAAGATCTATAGAGATAGATGTAAAAGAATTCTTAGCCCATTCCAATCTATGTATATAGACAAAATCTTGAGAATATTTAGTATGGAAGAGTCCAAGACGAGATTCTGTCTTAATGGGCATGGAATCTATTTCTCAAAAGAGTGTCCAAAAACACATATTGTGAAAGATCGCATGGATATGATTCCTTATGCATCAGAAATATGATCTGTCATGTTATGTACACAACCAGATGTTTCATATGCTTTGAGTGTCACAAGCAGATTCCAAGCGAACCCTGGCAAGAAATATTACATCGCGGTCAAGAACATTCTTAAGTACTTAAGAATGACTAAAGACATATTCTTGATGTATTGTGAAAATGAACTCAGAGTTCAAGGTTATGCTCATACCAGCTTTCAGTCTGATAAAAATGATAGCAAATCTCCATCCAGATATGTATTTACTCTAAATGGTGGTACGGTCAATTGGAAAAGTTCCAAACAAGAAACGATCGATGATTCAACTACAGAAGCTGAATATATAGCTGTTTCAAAAGCAACAAAGGAATCGTTTTAGATCAAGAAGTTCATTTCAAAACTTTGAGTAGTTCCTAGCATGGTTAATCCAATATTGTATTGTAATAACAATTGAGTCATTGCACAAGTGAATGAACCAGGTCTCATCAATGATCCAAATATATATTGAGGCAATATCATCTCATCAGGGAGATAATCTTAAATAGAACGGGTCCTAATATACGATAATGTAGCAGATCATTTCACAAAGTTGTTGTCCTAGCACAAGCATGATGGGCATGCTAAATCTGATGGTATTAAGATACCTAAGTGATTGGATCTAGTTTGTATAGGATATTTTGTAATATACTCTTTGTTAGATATTGATGTGTATGAACACATTGATTAATTAAATACTTGTCTATATTTTAATGGCAAATCTGTTATGTTTTAAATTTTATTATTTAAAATAACAAAGTCCGAAGAAAAGTTCATAGTAACTTGTTATCACAAGGTGTTGTGATTGTGAGATACAAGTTATAAATAATTTATTCTTGAAATATCCATAGCCATAGTAATAATGAGATACTTATATCATTATTGTGGATAGACTAGCATGTGTTGCATTTCTTTTGAAGAAAGTAGTTGATCTCACGAGCTAAGATGTAGAGGGATATTTGAATGAACACATGAATGCATTGTTACGAGAACATGATATTGGATGATCTGCTTAGAGATTCCACATGAATAACTATCCAAGCGTTATTGGTAAATCTCTAATGCACAGTAGTGGATTTTGTCATTTGACTTGAGGACTTCATAAAATCTTATATGAGGACCACTATACTTTAACGAGTGCTTGATGGGGCTCTAAGATTATGAGTTACCAGGATGACGTCGTACAGGTATAGTGAGAATCATATGAAGGTTGTAAATGTCTAATATGAAAATTCGTTACTTCTGGAAAGTATGAGATCATAACCTAAATTTTGTCTACTTAAATTGATATAAATTTTCTCGGACGGGGTGGAGTTGTGAGTTGAAAATATTTCAATCATAACTAAATTAAATCAACGAAGAGTTGATGTGAATAACATAATTGGTTGAAATGAGATTGATGTTAATACATATCTCTTAATACATATCTCTTAACCAATTGAGAAATGAGATTGATATTATATTTCCACGGTAACTGCACATATATTGGTTCTGTCATACCACATGACATTTCTTTTCATATGGATTGCCTTGACACATTGATAGATATCAATCTTGGACGACAACGTGAAATGATCGATCTAGATGAATGAATGAGAATATCAATGTGTTTACCATCGTGAATGAGAACCTAATGAGTCACATACAAAAGGTGAGAATTGAGTATCTAGAGTTGGACCTTGTCCAAGTGGGAGATTGTAAGAATTAATATCCAAGATCCAATTAGTTGGGTCGGACTTAATTACTTATTGGATCAAATTAATTAAATTAATTAGGTCTGATAGTTGTTGGCTAACAAAGTTATAGTAGGACTAGAACTAGAGTTATCGTTGACTATAAATACTAGGGCCACAACAGTTTATGGGTGGAAGAGAATCAAATTAATCCGTCTTCATTACTTACTAGCACAAGCAAGAAACAGAACTCAATACAATTACTCCCAAAGTTCCGTTTTCATCTGTTCTTGATCTTGGAAGTCCAAATATATTCTTGCTGTGTGAATTACCATTGAAGGTTGGACAAATTGGACAAGTGTGGTATTGAAGATTATACCTCTAACTAATCAGATAACTAGATTTCATGCTATTCATTGAGATAAACTTCTATCACAAATTCTATTTAAGTACAAGATTGATCCGTCTTATAGGAATTGCATATTTAATTTTCGTTGTGCATGTATACGTCAATTCCTTACATGAAACACCAGACTCCTCATAGACATGTGGGAAAAAGAATGTACTTTGCAACTATGTATATTCTTTTTCAGCTCTTGCACTCTTTAGTTGTTACGTAAGAAGCTTCCAACAGCAATAATATAAGGGTGTGTTTGATTTTGATTGAAATCAGATTTATTTTGTAAAAGTTGATGAAATGTGTGGTTGAAAAGTTATAAAAATTTGTGGGTCTTATGAAATGTGTGATTAAAATTAACTGTTGACTTTGACTTTAGTTTTTTAGCAAAATTTTAATTGAAATCAAACATAATAAAACTAAACAATCAATGCACACTTCATTGAAAAAAATCATGGAAAAGTATATGGTGGAGAATGAAAATCGTGTTCATACTCCGAGTGGAAAATGTAAAAAATACAAACAATTAGGGTGTGTTTAATTGGAGGAAGGTAGAAAAGAAAATAATTTCTATGTAAATTACAAAATAAAACCTCATCCCCCCTTAAGAAAATATTTTACATGGAATTGGCCAAAAAACAAGCTTAAAGTGGTTGTACTCTAGAATTCATTTTTCTTTTCCACCTTGTATCAAACAACCAAAGTAGAAAAATATTTTCCTCGAATGTGACATTATTTTCATCGGATGTGACATTTTCCATAGAAAATAGTGCAATCAAATAGACCCTTACAATATAAATTTGAAAGAAAATGCACGTTTCAAGATTATTCAAGAGTTGGCGATATATAAACATATTTGGATTAGACTTGCAAGTTTCGTCAAACATATTTATAAACTTTTTTCAGCGAAAGATTGGAAAATAATAACAAAAAATAAGCATGGTGGTTGATACTTTTCTAGCTTATTTTTTTGGGGAATACCATTAAATGACCTTTCCACACAAAACATTTTGTCAAATAACCTTTGACCAGAAATAAACAAATAAAATTAATTCTAAAAATAAATAATATGTAAATGACCTTAATGTCCTCACTTAATTCCAAATATCTGTACTCCCCCTTTCATTCCCCACTTTCACATTTTTTTTTCATCTCTCTTCTTCCATCCATGGATTCTCTTACTCTTTTCTGTACCTACTCCCTTTTAGCGGTGGCGTCTACTAGTTTGTCTGCGTTATTGGCTCCGTCGAACAAAAGGCAAGCATGCCGTCCAACTCTCCAGCGGTTCCATCGCCAAGGAAAAAGTCCAAGACAATTACAATCAGTACTGGTCATTTTTTCGTCGTCCGAAAAAAATCGAGACAACCAAGAAAGTTCCTGCCTTCGTCAACACCTATGCATATGATTCTCTGCAAAAAGCCCAAAATTGAATCGTCATAGAGATTGATAGATTGCTCAATTTGGTGCTGTTGTTTATTTTCATAATCTATATTAAATTTTCATTCATTTTGTTGCTTATTGGAATAGCTTTCATTGTTTTGGTAGTTCTTTAATCAATGGTAGAAAAATTGGACTCCTTGTTTTTTTTATAATCGATTGTTAATGTTGTAGGCTTGGACTGCCTTAATTGTCTAATGAAATTACTGGGAAAGAAAACAAATTCTCTCTCTAAATTAAGTCTAGTTTTGGTTAATCTTATATTATAATTTAAGCTCATTTTGTAAGATTTATAACTTACTATTTGTTGACTAGAAGTGAACAAATCTTCGACCATCTCCTTGCTAAAATCAATAAATCAATCGTCCTGTGAAATGCCTTCCAAAGATTAAGAATTCAAAGAGCAAGAATTCGACTAAAGTTTTTAATTGTTCTCTCTTTCTTTGATTTAATTTGGGCTATTTATAGATATTACAAGCCTTTGAGTTTTTTGGTTTTTTCTCTTTTTTTCTGCCACGTGTCATTCTCTTGTTGGAAGGATCATAATTCTAGAGGATTCTCTTATTGGGAGGCCCGAAATAGAAAAATACTTAAGTAGTTTCTATAACAGCAGTCATGCTATTCTAGTGATACTGTAACGGCATGCATGGTATTATGCCTATAAATGAACCCAAATAGGTTCCAACTTCTTAAAGTAGTAAAATTTGCTACATTTGAACAGAAATATGATGTTTGAGAAGCCCGGAATAGAGAAATACTTAAGTAGTTTCCATAACGGCAGTCATGCCGTTCTAGTGATACCATAACGGCATGCATAGTATTATGCCTATAAATGAACCCGAATAGGTTCTAACTTCTTAAAGTAGTAAATTTTGCTACATTTGAACAGAAATTTGATGTTTGGGAGGCCCGGAATAGAGAAATACTTAAGTAGTTTTCATAACAGCAGTCATGCTGTTCTAGTGATACCGTAACGGCTTGCATGGCGTTATGACTATAAATGAACCCAAACAAGTTCTAACTTCTTAAAGTAGTAAGTTTTGCTACATTTCAACAGCAATATGATGTTTGGGAGGCCCAAAATATAGAAATACTTAAGTAATTTTTATAACGACAGGCATGCCGTTCTAGTGATACCGTAACGACATGCATAGCGTTATACCTATAAATGAACCCGAACAGGTTATAACTTCTTGAAGTAGTAAATTTCGCTACATTTGAATAGCAATATGATGTTTGGGAGGCCCGTAATAGAGAAATACTTAAGTAGTTTCTATAACGACAGTCATGCCGTTCTAGTGATACAATAAATGAACCCGATCAGGGTCTAACTTCTTAAATTAGTAAATTTCGCTACATTTGAACAGTAATATGATGTTTGGAAGGCCCGAAATAGAGAAATACTTAAATAGTTTCCATAACGGTAGGCATGCCGTTCTAGTGATACCATAACGGCATGCATGGCATTATGCCTACAAGTGAACCCGAATAGGTTCTAATTTCGTAAAGTAGTAAATTTTACTACATTTGAACAGAAATATGATGTTTGAGAAGCCCGGAATCGTAAAGTAGTAAATTTTACTACATTTGAACAGAAATATGATGTTTGAGAAGCCCGGAATAGAGAAATACTTAAATAGTTTCCATAACGACAATCATGCCGTTCTAGTGATACCATAATGGCATGCATAGCATTATGCCTATAAATGAACCCGAATAGGTTCTAACTTCTTAAAGTACTAAATTTCGCTATATTTGAACCGAAAATAGAGAAATACTGAAGTAGTGTACATAACGGTAGACATGCTGTTCTGGTTATACCGTAATGACATGCATGGCGTTATGCCCATAAATGAACCAGAACAGGTTCTAACTTCTTAAAGTAGTAAATTTAGGTACATTTCAATAGCAATATGATGTTTTAGTGCCTCGGAATAGAAAAACACTTAAGTAGTTTCCATAACGGCAAGCATGCCGTTCTAGTGATACCGTAACGGCATGCATGGCGTTATGCCTATAAATGAACCCAAACAGGTTCTAACTTCTTAACGTAGTAAATTTAGGTACATTTGAATAGCAATATGATGTCTGAGAGTCTCGGAATAGAGAAACACTTAAATAGTTTCCATAATGGTAGACATGCCGTTCTAGTGATACCGTAACGACATTCATGGTGTTATGCCTATAAATAACTTGTTAAAGTAGTGAATTTAGGTACATTTGAACAGCAATATGATGTTTGAGAGTCCCAGAATAGAGAAATACTTAAGTAATTTCTATAACGGCAGGCGTGCCATTCTAGTGATACCGTAACAGCACATGTGACGTTATGCTTCAAATCTCTTTCGTAAATATTTTTCTAGCGTTTTATATGCTTATTCAATGTTAGAATAGTTATTATACTGATACATAAGCAATCTCTATACCTCTAAAACTATTCTATAACATCTTCTCCATCCTGAACACAATATGCATGAATTCTTTTCACATACTCATGTTCTTTGCTAACGAATCAACTAAACTAAGTATTGTTAATGTTATTATAACAAATAAGACACATATTAGCTTATTTGTTAAAAATAACATCTTTATGGCCAAACTAAGTAAGAAATTAGTATTGCAGGACCATAACGGCAAGCGTTCCGCTTTAGTGTACCCATAACGGCATTGCTACTGTTATGTTTCTAAACTGTTCGGAATGACTTCGAAGCTGATACCTTGACTTGTTACAGTGATTTTATCAAAAATAAGATGTTCAATGCTGAAGTGAACGATAGATAAGAATTTTTAGGACCATGATGGCAAGCTTGCCGTTTTAGTATACCCATAACGGCATTGCTGCCGTTATGTTTCTAAACTGTTTGGAATGACTTCGAAGCTGATACACTGACTTGTTACAATGATTTTATCAAAAATAAGATGTTCAATGTCAGAGTGAACGATAGGTAGATGGTGATAGTCAAAATTATGATAGTAATAAATTAGATAACGCCACCTGTCCTATTATACATTGTGAATAACGTCATACTTGTCTTTATTTTAAATTTTTACTGCACTCATATATTAACTCACTAAAACAAAAATATATTTAACGAAAGCTATCACATTAAAGGTTATATGCGCGCTAAAAGTAAAAAAATAAGATAACGGCATAGGTGCCGTTATAGATCACAGATAACGACATATATGACGTTATGGCATATTCTTAGGCAAATGCATATATCAGCAACAATACTGTAAAGGCCCAAGGTTATATACATGCTGACAGTAGAAAAATAAGATAACAGAATGGATGCCGTTATAGATGGCAGATAACGGCATATATGACGTTATGGCACATTCTTAGACAAATACATATATCAGCAACAATGCTGTAAACTAGAACGAAAATTGATCAAAAATTTGCAGAATTGATATTAGTATGTACATATTATCTTCTCCAATTACAAATCTAAAATGTGGATGATTTAACAAGTTTACACACCACTCAAAACTACAATGGACAAAGAGAGAAGACAAACATAAAGATTTTTTGGATTTCAATGTAAAACAAGTGCAATGAAGATGATGATAAGAGAGAGAGACATGGCTGCTATTTTCGTAAAGAGAGAAAGAGGAGAATGTAAGGGATGGAAATGAATAAATTAGGGCATTTTTTGTTTTAATCACTTGGGGGTATTTTAGATATTGTGTAATATTTTTTATACTTTATTTAATGATGGAGGTCATTTACCAAAACATTGTGGAAGGAGACTCATTTTACTAAACTCATTGTTTGACAAGTCTTTTTAACTCAAAACCCCTATTTTTTTTTCTTTGATCAAGTAAAATTCCTTTTACCATTACTGTTTTTTAGAAATTACAACATTCTTTACCACTTCACTTAACCAAAATATTAGGGCAATCCCTTAACATTTTACCCATAAAATCTAAATACATTATGAAATAAATTATTTCGATTTATAAAATATTTTAATTAAATAAAATTTAGCAATAATTTATGGTTATTTTTTAAAATTTCAACCTCATTTTATTGTAAATTGCATTAAAAGGTAGCCCATTTTGTATTTATAAAATATTAACCAACATAAACTTTTTTTTTTTTTTTTTTTTTTTTTTAATTTGAACTTACTGTTAAATTACTTAATTTGCGATGCATGATTTACAATATTATTTTTTATTAATAATATTTATTTTTCTAAAAATTGGATTTTAACTTTTTTTTAAATAATTGTTAAATACAACTAAACATGTTTATTTGAAGCTTTTTTATTTTTAGATATGATCGTGTTAGATTTTTATTTATAATAATGACATAATATATCACGTCATTATTATTATTATCATACAAGGATCTTATTAATTTATAAATAATAATTGTACTCCCTTGTTATATTTGAATTATTATCCGTTATTATTCTATCATTAAGAAAAAAATCTCGTAACAAATAAATTAATGAAGAGGGACGCACATCAATCTTTGTAACTTTATAGCATGATAATCAATTATAATTTGAATTTAGTACAATTTTGTGTACTCAATAAGTTATTTAAATAAAAATATCAGAATATTAAGGTATGGAAACTTGAAAAACGCCGAATGTGTTGGTGCGATTATTTCCATGATTAAATTAAACATAATAAATCTTAGATTTTGTTAACAAATTGTCTATTCGTACGTTGTAATGGCTTATCAATTCATTTACAATTAGGAAAAAAAAAATTAATTTTTCATCAAAAAATTTATATGTTTAACATCGTACCATCTTCTTGTCATATTAAAGTATTCGAATATTATAAATAATTATAACAACAAACAATCCAAATTTAAATTTTTCTTTGAGAAATTTATCTATTTAACATCGTATCATCTTCTCATTAAATTAAAATTATAAATAATTAGAAATTGAACAAATCAAAAAGTAGTATAACATACATGTCAAAATTGAAATATAGAATTACATATTTTGAATTGCACTAGAAATATTGTTCAAGAGAAATTAAAATAAAAAATAATTAAAAAAGAAAAACCCAAAAGATTAAAAATAAAAGTTCGTTATATACCCTTCTGCAAAATATATTTTTATTGTAGGCACGATGAAATAAAAAATACGAAATCCTAAAAGCAATATTAAAATATAATTTATCTCTTTTTGTAAATTTCATTAAATTTTTGGATTTTAATGCGAATTCCAAATTAGTAGTGATAATTCGAAGAAATATAAGGACCTTTCTACAATTTCCCAAAAGTAGTATCTTCGAGAAAAATCTTCTACTTCTACTTCTCCTTCTCCGTATTAACATCTCTGCCTCCTCCTATATATAATATATGTACATGTCTTCTCAATTGTCTTTACCTTATAATTCCCAAAATCGAAAACCCTTAAAACCCTCGCTTTGATTTTGTTTGAAACCAATCAAAAAACCAATGGCGATATTATCCGAATACGAAGAAGATGATCAAAAGAAGCCGACGACTTCGTCTGTAAAAAAGGCGCAGTTTAGCTCCGTGCTTGATCCGTCGGACCCGATAGGATTTCTGGAGAGGGTTTTTGAGTTCGTGGCAAGGGAGAGTGATTTGTTCAAGAGCGATTCGTTGGTGAAGGATGTGAATGCTGTGGTTCGGATGGTGAAGGACAAAGTGGAAGCCGAGGAGAATAAGAGGGCGAAGGAATTGAAGGCCAAAGAGAATGGAAAGGCCGAAAAGAAAGTAAAGGAGGAGCCTCCCATGGCTGCGGCAGTGCAAAAAGACGAGGTGAAGGCAACGGTGGAAAAGAAGGAGGTGAAGGAAGAAAGTGAGACTAAAGAAGAGGAGAAAAGGGGGCCTCGAGGTATTCTAATTGATTTGATAATTCTAAATCTACTGATTCTGGTGTTTTCTTTTCTCAAACATTTATTTATATCTGTTTGTACTTTACCAATCTATTGATTATACTCAGTGTTAACAATGTTCACAAGAACGTTAGGGTTTTTCATAGTTCGATTTAATCTCTATTGTTGTGGATGGATTCATCTTGGTTTTAAATTTCATTCTTGTGCTTATGCAGAAAATGTGTGTAGGGAGTGGCAGGGGGAGATGCGGGAGATAGATGGTTGCTTGTATGGATAATTATTATGTGTATAAATGCGCTGTTCATAGTTGATTTGTTCATAGTTGATTTGTGAAAAAGGTTGAAGAGAAGATGAGTTAGATTTTTGAATTGTGTAGTGTTTTATTGTAGGAAGTGGTATAGGAAGGTCTAACATAGAAATACAAGTAATTTGTCTGGAGTTGTTTCATAAAAGGCTTTAGAATTTCAGCTCCAGAAGTGTTGCATTAGGAACTTTGATTTGTAATATTCTACTTGAGGAAATTTTTTGTAATATTCTAATATTAGGAACTTAGCTAGCACACAATATTGCATTCAATGGAACTTATATGATATTTCCAAATAAACGTATACCCAAAAATGCTAGTAATATTAGTAATGATCCATAGAGAAAGCCATCCTTCACTGCTAAATTTATCAACGATACAATTCGTCCCATTCGCCTTCTAAAACCAACATAGCTTCTAATCTTAGGAGGTTGGTACAGACTTACTTCCAAAGAGGCTTTAGGGCTGTGACAGTTGGGAAACAAAACCTATCACTTATTGCGCACTTCATTCCTTCAAATGTGGCGCGAAATGACAATCATGTTGAAACTTAGCTAGCATGTGTTATAATCATGTTGCTTGTGCTGTCGAAAAACGGTTGTACTTCTGGGAGGGTAAATCAGATTAATATATTTGAGGTATCACTTGCCCACTATGTGCTCTTCATGGAAAGACAGTGTTGTCTTCATTACTGATGGTTCATTTGTTTCTGGTCAGCTCCTAACAAAGGAAACGGTTTGGATATGGATAACTATTCTTGGGGCCAATCATTGCAAGAGGTTAACATCACTGTTTCTGTTCCTCCTGGAACAAAATCAAGGTTCATTACATGTGAAATAAAGAAGAATTATCTAAAAGTTGGGCTTAAAGGTCAACCTCCTGTCATCGATGTAAGTGGTTTGCATCTTTACATTGGTTAATGATTGGATTCCTTTGCTTTTTTAATTGTTAATGTTATTTCTATCATAATTTCAAGAGTTCAACTACTGATGTTTCATGTTTTGCAGGGGGAACTTTTTCAGCCTGTGAAGGTTGAGGACTGCTTCTGGAGCTTGGGTGGGTCTTATTGCAACCACTAATAGATGCAATTTTCTTCACTACAAATATACCTAATCAATATAGCCAATCAATGTTATGATACCTTAATGGATGTGACCTAAAATTCAGCTTTTGTTTAGATTTACTAGATTGATGTATATACGGTTTATGTTTTCGGAAGTGTGATGAAATTGATGAATAACTATATCTCAACTTCTTGCAGAGGATCAGAAATCCATCTCTATACTCCTAACAAAGCAGAACCAGATGGAATGGTGGAAATATTTGGTGAAGGGTGAGCCCGAGATTGATACCCAGAAAGTAGAACCTGAAAACAGCAAACTGTCGGACCTGGATCCTGAAACCCGTACAACTGTGGAAAAAATGATGGTAGAGTTCATGTACTCTTTTGCATTTTACTCGCTTTATTTTTTCATTTAATGCAAAGATAAAAGGAATCTTTTCATTTTGGATATTGCTCTAAGTTGAGAGTCTGAGATTTGTTGATAATAACATATTGAATTTTCAGGTCCATTATATCCATATTCCACGGTATTCGAACAAAAATTTAAATTATTTATAAGTAGTTTCAACATTTACTTTCTGCTGTTATTATACCCTGGTGCGTCATTCACTTAGTTTGAACGTAGTTGCACCTTTAAATGAATATATAAATCCGAATTTCCAGGAAATTTGTAATGTTTCATAAAAATCTCTCAAAAGAAATGGTAAACCCAGGTGAAATTGGAACTTTCTGAGTTAGGCTGGATTGGATGGATCGGTGAAAAGGATTGATATCTTTGACCCCAAATTTTTGGGAACAAAATTTTAGCCTTTAGTTGTTTCTTTTGCCCATGGAGGGGGATCAGTATTACTGCAACTGAATTAGTATCAAGTTGATTTCCAATTATATGGTGCAGTATGGCCACTCAGAGAGATTAGCACAGTCTGAGCACTTGAAGCAGGTTTTGAGTCACTGTTACTTGTTACTCAATTTTGGAAACTGGTGTATTCCCCTTCCTTGTATCTTTTTGTCATTTTTGGTCTTTGCATTGTTCGCTGCTTGTCAATTTTACATTCTTGATCTTCTTTGTTCTTCTTTATCATTCATCTTTTCCCTTGATTTTTATTCAAATGCTTTCTGCAGTTTGACCAACGACAGAAATCCATGGGCCGTCCTACAAGTGACGAGATGCAGAAACAAGATATTCTGAAGAAGTTTATGGCTGAGGTCTGAATGAATACTCCCTATTCTCTTCTTGTTGCCTTTGCATTTTTTGCCATTTGAGGTTGATTGTGCGATTATTGATTTTACGTATGTGATTTTGCAGCACCCGGAGATGGACTTTTCAAAGACAAAGATCAATTAATGAGGATGATATGGTTATTGGGGAACTCATGTTACTTCTTTGTGCAATATTTTGGTGGATCGAGTACAATTTGGATAATCATTTTGACTTCCTGCTTGAATTTCAGTTGGTTTTATTGTACTGAACTTTTTCCAGTGTTATTTATATAAAGTGTTTGTTTGTTTACTTAACCGACCTGAAACTCAAGTTTTTTTTTGATTTTTTTTTTTTAGGGTGAATAAGAAGAAAGGCATTCTTCTTGATTAAATAGTTGTGAAAGCGTGCTTTATGGCCTTGAATGTCTTGAATGTTAATTCAGTTGTTCTCTATGTCAAATTTGTCTAATATATGTTTTATCAATACTAATTCTAAAAGTTCCTTGGAGAAACATTTTTGGGCGATATTGTTTCTCAAATAACTTACAATTCTTAAAATTATCTGTCAATTAATATAATTTATTTTGACTTTAATTTAAACTATTTAATACTATATAAATAATGTATTTTAATTATTAAAAGTGATTTGTCTCTTTAAATTTTATTATATATTGTAATTAATGAAAATAAATAAAAATATGCTAATAAAATTTTTAATATATTAAAATTATTATCTTTATTTGTAAACAATTAAAGAGTTAATTTTATTATGCAAGAGAATTTAAGTAAATTTATTCATCAACATAACAAAACAAGATGAATTTGGCTTTGCATTTTGACTTTCTTATTATTAATTCATACTTTCTTCCTCTGTTTCAAATATGGGAGAAACATTTATGAACGATATTGTCTCTCAAATAACTTATAATTCTTAAAATCATCTTTCAATTAATATAATTTATTTTGACTTTAATTTAAACTATTTAATACTATATAAATATTGTATTTTGATCATTGAAAGTGATTTGTCTTTTTAAATTTCATTATATATATTGTAATTAATGAAAATAAATAAAAATATACTAATAAAATTTTTAATATATTGAAATTATTATCTTTAATTGTAAACAATCAAAGAGTCAATCTTATATGCACGAGAATTTAAGCAAATTCCTTCATCAACATAACAAAATAAGATAAATTTGGCTTTACATTTCAACTTTCTTATTATTGATTCATACTTTCTTCCTTTGTTATTCGCATTTGTTTTTTATTATGCCAATAATATTTTTTTCCTCGTAATGACGATTTTTAATATTTGATAAATAGTTTGATAGTAATGTGGTAATAATGGATGTGTTAATTTTCTATGAATGATTCACTAATTTTAAGAATATATATGATGATAATATTGATTTTAAATTTTGATTTCTATATATTTTTTTCTTGATTTAGAATATTTGTTCGATGTAAAAATGTTAATTCTTGTGGTAGTCTTGATAACAAAGGAATTTAAGTTCGAATGATGTTTTATGTCATTTTGTAAGTAATTAAACGTATATTTATTGTGGAAGAACGAGTTAGAACAAGTAGAATTGGTGTTACTCTAACTCTTTCAAGCACGCGGATGAGGAAGACATAATTTGGATAAAGTGAGTCATGTTATGTATAAGGTGAATGTAAATCTCGCATAATAAGTGGTTTTATGTGATGAGTTAAAATCATTGTCTAAATACATGTTTGTTTTGAATTTTCTTGAAATTTAATAATATTTCAAATGGAATTACGGGAAAGAATGCATGAAGAGCACAAAAAAATAAACCCTTAATTTATGGGTGCATTAAAACTGAATGGATATTGCAATAGAAAATTCTTCCTTATCTTATGTCAAAGAATTTTGAGATTCTTTTTTATGAGAAATAATTACCTAAAAAGGCTAAATATTTTGTTTTCATGTGCTTTTTATAATGATATAAATACAGAAAATCAATGAAAAATTCTGTTATACTTATATCTACTATTTTCATGTATTTTAGAATTTGATACTAATTTTCATAAAAGAAAGAACCATTTTCTGATATACCATTAGATATATATTTTAAAATATAATTAAAATGGTATCAATAATCTTTCAAACTTAATATTCGCGTAGGTCATGTATTTTTTAATGAACCACATGTTTTACCAAGAAGTTTGAATATAATTCCTTAATTGGTCATAATCATTGATGAACTTATGATTGAAAATGAGTTTTATTTAAGTGTTATATTCATCGATAATTTTAAAATAAAAAATCATAATATTATTACAAAATCACGTGCAACGCACGTATTCTTAACTAGTTTATACAATTACAGAACTCACAACTTACGATTCATTTATTATTTACACATATTATATGACATAATTTGTAAATACTTTAAAAATAATTTCAACATTGTCAAATGTACTTGTTGAGGCGTTGATATAACAAAAGACTTTATTGTATTGTCATGTAAAAGGTCAAGTTGATCAAATTGATTATATAAATATCCTTTCAATACAATATATATGTCATTAAGAGGACGTAAGAGGTTCTGGAATATGATTATGTGTTATGGACTTGGTTCGTCTCACTACAAGAAATGAGATTAATAGTAACGACATATGTTGTCGTTGAATCTTCAAAAGTCGTCTCTTTAATTTTTTAAAGACGACAAAGTCATCGCTCAATATCGCCGCAACATGTTAGTGTCTGTAGATATATAGTGATGACAATGTCGTCGCAACATTGTCATGTCTATATCTCGAAAACAGATATAAAAGGACGACAATGTCGTCGCCAAAGTCGTCGATATTATACAAAATAATAGCGACGTGAAAAACGTCGCTATTAACTCGTCGCCATACGTACTGCTCATATAGAGACGACAAAGTCGTCGCTATTACTAATTGTTTCCTTTTACTACAATGACGACAATGTCGCCGCTATAAATGTTTTGAATTTTTTTGAAATTTTTTTTAATTTCCAAATAATATAAATAATATATAAAAAATTCTAAACATCTATGGACCCTCCAAACCGTCGTCTTCGTCCTCGTTCTCCTCCTCCTCCGCATGAACAACTGGTATTTTACTTTTCAGAAACTCAATTTCACGCTGCATTTGGCGTAGCTAATCCTCGTACATGGCAAACCAAAGATCGTTATTCTGGGGGTCTCTAGATGACTGATGGGAAGTTCCTTGTAGGGCAAACGATGCAGCAGTCGAATCTAGTGAGGGAGAGGTGCCCTTCGGAACCTGGCCAACCCCACAGACGTGACTTCGTCGTTCTCCGAGAACCTCCTTTACAATAGTACGCTCGTCTAACGACGCGCTATTGGAGGCGACCTGTGTATGTTGAGTCTCTCTCAACTCAACAAGTTTATCCTGTTCAGTGAAAAAATAATAATAAATAATAATATTATGCATGTCAGATAAATTTATATTAACATAATTTAAAAATTCTCACATAGTCACCAGTCGCCTGCGGGTTCACCCAATTGCCATCCTGGAAGATGTGAAACGTTCGGAACGAATCAATAATCCCCAGCCACTTCTAGGTCTCGGAGTCCCGCTACGATAATTTAAACGTGAAAGCTAGTTAATAGACATTTTTACGTAATGTAGTGAAGATATGTATAATAATATTGAAAATTTATATGTTGTACCTGATCGTAACGCGTGGCAGAGAAGCTCTTCGACTCCTGCACGCTCGGGTATTTAGCATTACCCCGATTGATCTTATTTTTGGAGGACCGTTCCTGAATGTATAACATATAATTAATTAGCAAAAAATGCAATAGTTAAAAAGTATATAAAATATCGTAAAAAATATATAAACAATACGTACCACGAAAGTAGGACTGGTGAAGAAGTCAATGCACTTCTACCAGTCCTCGACGGACATCTTGCTGTATAGTCAGCTCGGTCCATGCGCTTTTAAGTGATTATGCGCCTTGAGTTCGTAATCGCGATAACGATCAGCCACCAGACGATCTACAGGGGCACATACTGCCCGGTACTCATCGGGCGACCGATCGCCCTGCAGATCGAAGTAGCTCTGCAAGAGTGAAAAGAATTATGTTAATGTAGAAGTCGTGAAACAAGTATTTATTAAGTGTACTAATAACAAAACTACTTTAAGTTCATACCTCGATAATGCTACGTAACCGTGCCCGCTGCTTCTCTGGAACCTCTGTCCATGAAGAGTAGCACGGGGGCACGGTAAATCTCACTTGGTTTCCAACCAAGCGCGTGAAATACTTCGCGTTATTTCTGATCGGCTGTATTGTGCGTTCGACATTGTCGAACACGATAGGAAGTGGCATCTTCCCGTTAGCCTGCCAAACCATCTCAAGGTTGATGCCTCGAGAGATAACCCGTCGCTTTGGCGGGGGTGCTGAAAATGAAAAAATTGGAACTTGTATTGATCATACGATTTTCAACAATATGTATAAAATAATAAATAATTACAATTTGAACGAAAAGTCTTACCAGACTCGCAGGCCGAAGGGAGCCGATGAGATGGCTGCTGTGGAGGATCTCCTGCACCATTACCTCCGTGTGACATCATGTCAGCCATACTAACACATGACATAATTGCGAACATCACGTCAGTCATACTAACTTTGAATGTATGTGAAAATTTGAATGTATTATATTTTATTTCAAATTGGTCTCTAAACTTATTTTATTGCAAATAAGTCGTTAAACTTTGAATGTATGTTAAAATTTGAATGTATTATATTTTCTTTCAAATTGGTCCCTAAACTTATTTTATTGCAAATAAGTCCCTAAACTTTGAATTTATGGAAAAAATTTGAAGTTATTAAATTTTATTTCAAATTGGTCCCTAAACTTATTTTATTGCAAATAAGTCCCTAAACTTTAAATTTATGGGAAATTTTGAATGTATTATATTCTATTTCACTTTGGTCCCTAAACTTATTTTATTGCAAAGAAGTCCCTAAACTTTGAATTTATTATTTATTATTTCAAATTGGTCCCTAAACTTATTTTATTGCAAAGAAGTCCCTAAACTTTGAATTTATGAGAAATTTTGAATTTATTATATTGTATTTCAAATTGGTCCCTAAACTTATTTTATTGTAAAGAAGTCCCTAAACTTTGAATTTATGGGAAAAATTTGAAGTTATTATATTTTATTTCAAATTGGTCCCTAAAATTATTTTATTACAAATAAGTCCCTAAACTTTAAATTTATGAGAAAATTTGAATGTATTATATTTTATTTCACTTTGTTCCCTAAACTTATTTTATTGCAAAGAAGTCCCTAAACTTTGAATTTATGGAAAATTTTGAATTTATTATTTATTATTTCAAATTGGTCCCTAAACTTATTTTATTGTAAAGAAGTCCCCAAACTTTGAATTTATGGAAAATTTTGAATTTATTATATTTTATTTCAAATTGGTCCCTAAAGTTATTTTATTGCATAGAAGTCCCTCAACTTTGAATTTATGGAAAATTTTGAATTTATTATATTTTATTTCAAATTGGTCCCTAAACTTATTTTATTGCAAATAAGACCCTAAACTTTGAATTTTTGTCAAAATTTGAGTAAGTTTAATTTGATTGATGAATTGGTCCCTAAACTTATTTTATGTAAAATAAGTCCCTAAACTTTGAATTTATGTGAAAATTTGAATAAGATAATGTCAACTATGCCCCTAAAATTCAACCACATTCAACCTAAAATTCAACATTCGTCCAACATTCATCCCTAAAAAACAACCTCCATTCAACCATCATCTAACCTAAAATGAATTAATCATTTAATTATCAACCTTCAAATTAAACCTCAAGAACAGACATCCAACAAATTCAAACAAAATATGTAATTATCCAAATTTTTTAACATGTAATTATCCAAAATCAGTTCAACCGCAATCAAATTTCAATCGAAAAAAAATCAAGCACAAAAATCAAATTGTTCACAGGCACAAGAAACATTCACAAAAACAAGCACAAAAATCAATGTTCAACCGAAATCAAAGTTCAACCAAAATTGTTCATTAGATAATGAGTACAAAACGGATGGAAAATGCGGCAGGAATGAGACCCACTGGTTTCACACTTTTCATTGGGTTAACCAAGTTTAGAGACTAACCTGATTTTAGAGCGAGACGAAGAAAGAGATGAACCATGAGTCAATGAATTCAACATTATGTTTGTGTGTGTGTGTGTGAGAGAGAGAGAGAGAGAGAGAGAGAGAGAGAGAAGATTTACGCGGTTACAACGACAGAGATCGGAGAAGATGGCGGCAGACGACGGTGGTGACGGTTATGCGAAGGCACTGGAAGAAGAACAAGCACAGGCAAAATGGAAAAGAAGAAAGTTCTGTGCGAATTAAAAGGTCTTACTCTATAGCGACGACATATGTCGTCGCTATTAAGCACTAAAGTGACGACATTTTTTTCAGCTTTTAAGAATACGCGCCTAAAACGTGGCGCCCAATTTTCAGGACAATAGCGACGACATATGTTGAAAAATGTCATCGCTATTGAGCACTAAAGCGACTACATTTTTTTCCAGCTTTTAAGAACACGTGCCTAAAATGTGGCGCCCAATTTTCAGGACAATAGCGAAGACATATGTCGTCACTATTGACGATACTATACAGATGACTGAATGTTGATATTTCATTTGAAGGGGATTTTTTAATTGAAATAATTTTTAATATTTAATATTATCAATAATTTTTAATATTTAATATTATCAATAATTTTTATTATTTAATATTATTGATATTTAATATTATCAATAATAATTTTTAATATTTAATATTTAATATTTATTTGGGTCATTCAACTTTAAACACTTTTGCAGTTAGGTCATTCAATTTTAAAAATTTTTCATTTGGGTCCTCATAATTTTTCTTTTATTTCAATTTCATCCAATTTTATTTGCGACATAAGTCCTTCAAGTTTTACGATGTTAGATATAATGGTCCCCAGTAGTATGTTTTTGTACAATTGGAGAACTTTTTTGTCCTACATTATGACCAATAGCAATGATAGTATGAATGACAAACATTCAAGTCGAAAACAGTAACAACAATTTGAACATGCGTTTTTATAAAATTATTTCATAAAATTAAGTGACGCACAATAACATCAATCTGATTCACTATCATGATACGATTGATCCTCATCATCGTCACTGACGTCCTTATTGATTTCACTCGATGTTTCGTCATCCTCATATTCTGCATTTGTATCGTCTTCCACATCATCGTCGTTTATAAACGAAGTTTTTTCTGCAGTATCTGATGAGGCTCTCTTGATAACCGATGCTTCTATCTCATCAGCTTCATCATCATTCCGGTGCAAGGATACATGCTCTATGTTGCCAAGATCAACGACTAGAGATAAACTGAAAGAGTAGTTATTGTGGAGCAGGTCAATCTCTGTGATGTTAGCTCCCACTGTGTCCCACGTGCTCTTGTGATGGACAATTTGTATTACTCGCCAGTTCAGACCACGAGATGGATCTTCAATGTAGAACACTTGTTGTGCTTGGCTCGCAAGTATGAACTGATCATCTTTGAACGCCTCTGTACTGATGTCAATACTGGTAAGGTTATTCTCAGTTACCATCCATCTCCCATCACACCTAAACCACTTGCATTGAAATAGATAAACTGAAAGTTTCGGTCCATATTGTAGCTCCAGTATATCTTGTAGCTGCTCGTAGTAAATCTCACCCCCTGTCCCTGGGACGAACATACCACTGTTCTGAGTTTTTCTTCAAATATCACGATCATATGTCAAGAATCGAACTCCTTTGACAACACAAGCCGTGTATGACATAACCTGCTGGTAACATCCACTTGCCAAAGCAAATAACTCATGAGAAACTTGATGGTTGTGGCTTTGGCGCATTGCATATAGCTGCATGACGAGAATTATTCTCAGGTATTGAAAGTAATTATGTTGAAAACTTGCAATTTTATTCATTCGATGTTCGTTTACCTTTTTGTAGAACCAAGAGTGAAATTCTCTTCTGTGCACTAGTTCGATGTTTGGACAGCCATTGTTCAGTAGTTTCTGCCTATGTTCCCTGAACAAAGTATGGAAGATCAAAGTTCATTAGTTTGTTTCAAATGATAAAGTTAATTCGAGATAAAGGAATAATAATCAGGAATTAACGCCGTCTTACTGCAAGAATGGCTCAACTTCATAATAGTTGTTCAGAACGTAAAAAATCACTTGATTTCGAACTTGAGTAGGAAACATCATTGGTGACTGCTTTCCAAGTGGGTGACACTGCGACTGAAAAACAAAAAGTTGTGTCTGTGGAACAGTAGCATCCTCATTTTTGTCTGGTTGGTCGAACCTTGTCCCTATGTCCTCGAAGTACCTCGAACAAAAAGTCAATGTCTTGTCCACAACATACCCTTCAACTATTGATCCCTCGGGCCGAGCTCGATTTCTAATGTAGCCCTTCAATTTCTTCAAGTATCGCTCGAATGGATACATCCATCTCATGTGCACTGGACCTCCAAGGATTGCCTCTTCTAGTAAATGCATTACGATGTGAATCATGATGTCGAAGAAGGCTGGCGAAAATATCCGTTCCAACTTATAGAGAATGAGTACAAGGTGATCATGGGAAGCTATCATGTCGCTAACCTTTAGTGTTCTTGCACAAAGCTTTCTGAAGAACGTGCACAGTTCAATAATTACTGTGGAAATTATTTTATTCAAGAACGGCCGACATCCGACTGGTAATAGCCGTTGCATGATAATATGGCAATCATGTGACTTCAACCCGATAATACGGCTGTCATTTGGAGCAATATTCTTCCGAAGATTATAAGCGAAGCCATCTGGAAACTCAACCGATCGGATAAATTTACAAATTTCTTACGATTTGAAGATGACATAGTGTAACATGCGGTAGACTTCATCCACCTATTCCCGTTCTGATACAAGTGTAACTCCCTTTTGATCCCTAATTGCATCAGATCGCGTCTTGCATTGACTGTGTCTTTTGATTTGAATGGATCGTCCATAATTGTGCCGAGCAAGCTATCACAAACATTCTTCTCTACGTATATGACATTGATGTTATATTTGAGCTCTGTAGAAGTCCAATACGGCAACTCATAGAAAATGCTCTTTTTTCTCCAATTTAGCTCGTCATCACTTCTCTGAATTGTAGTACTACCGTAATTTGGGTGCATTCCTGGACTTCTATATCTGACACGACTTAACTGTGCTAAAATGTCTGTAGGCGTTAACCGACGCAGAGGTGGTCGCCTATCTGTCCTCCTTTCGAAGTCTAAATTACTCCGAAAATGATGCCTGGATGGCAAGAACTGACGGTGACCCACATAAGCTATCTTACCTATCACACGGACTGAAGGAGTATCCTCGTTGCACGTCGGACATGCCTTGTACCCCTGACTACTCCAACCCGACAAACTATTTCTCGCTGAAAAATCGTTAACAGTCCACAACAAAGTTGCACGCAGTCTGAATACCGACTTGTTGTTGGTTCCACCGTCTCCCGTGTCAATCCAATCGGCCCACAACTTCTTCAACTTGTCCACTAATGGTTGTAAAAATACATCAATATCCTTACCCGATGCTTTAGGACCAGGTATCAACAGAGTAAGCATGAAGTATTCGGGCTTCATGCATAACCATGGTGGCAAGTTGTAAACTGTTACAACTACTGGCCATATGCTGTACGACAGACTCATGTCACTGAATGGATTGAATCCTTCTGCAGCCAAACCTAACCTGATATTCCTGATCTCACTTGCGAACAGTGCATGTTTCATGTCAAAATTCTGCCATGTCTTTCCATCAATGGGATGCTGCATTTCATCATCGTCCCTAGACCTTCCTATATTGTGCCACCTTATGAGTTTTGCAGTATCCTTAGTCACGAACATACGTTTTAGTCTGGGGGCCAAGGAAAAATATCGCAACACCTTATGCAAAATATTCTTCCTGTTCACTTTTCCAGAAGTGTGCACCCAACGACTTTCTTGGAAAATCGAGCAAGTTTGTCTATCAGCATGTTCACCCCAAAACAGTGCACAGTCGTTCTTGCAGGCATGAATGGATTTGTAACCCAAACCAAGCTTCGTCATCAGCTTCTTAGCTTCGTAGTGAGAGTCAACCAGGTTCATGTTTGGGAATGCTAACTTCAGCAATTTCAAAAGATCATCGACAGACTTGTTTGTCAATTTGTTCATAACTTTAATATGCATCAACTTGACTAAAAAATTTAGAGAAGAAATTGATGAAACTCCCGGGTACAGTTCTGAATGGTTCGTCATAGTAACCATCGGTGCTTGTACCTGCATGCTCATCACCAACTACGTCGTCTATCACATCCATCATCTCATCCTCCACACCAGCTCGCTCATTCTGTCTATACACATTCGTAGTATGAACATCAGTTTCGCCATGATATATCCAGGTGACATAACTCTCCGCAAAACTATTACGAAATATGTGGGCCTCGACAATTTCCAATGGATGTGTGAGACCATTTAAACATTTTTTGCACGGACATTTAATCCTTCATCTGTCATTAACGTATGGCCTCGCCATGTTTATAAATGTTTGCAAACCATTTCGAAATTCTGCAGATTTTGTGTGATTTCTAATTGTTGTCCAACTTTTATCAATATTCATACTTGAAAAATACTATATTCTTACAAATACAGTAAGGATAATAAATGAAGATGAAGAAATGAACCGTAAAGAAGATGATTATGAAGGAAAACAATAGAAATGCAATTGACCGGGGAGATGCGGAGATGGAGAAGAATTTTTTTTAGGGTAGTCTGCAATACAGAAATGCGGAGATGGAGAAAAGATAAAAAAGAGTCTATAGCGGCGACAATAGATAAAAGTCGTCGCTACAGGACCATTCCCATTTTACGAGAAAATTAATAGCTCACGTGCCTGCAAAAATGATCAATATAAATATAGCGACGATATGTGTCGTCGCTATAGACAACAATTGGGCGCCAATTTTCTTGCTTAAATTGATGTAGGTATATAGCGACGACATAAGTCGTCGCTATAGATCTCATCACACTTTACGAGAAAATTCATGATTTACGTGACTTACAGCATCATCCGCAACTCAATTGCGACGATATGTGTCGTCGCTATTTATGCATCAAAATACCGTCATTTGTTCCCGTCGTTTCCGAAACTAAGTGGCGACGACATTGAAAGACGTCGTTATAGAGTCTATGTAACGATGACGACATATGTCGTCTCTATAAGTTTTGCGTATGTGGCGACGATATTTCTTTGTCGTCTCTACTGTATAGAATCAATAGAGACGACTTTGTGTCGTCGCAATAGATGTCGCCGCTATAGACCCTTTTTATTGTAGTGTCTAAGCATGTTTCAAGAGTTTGATTCAGTTTGACCTGTCATGGTGTAATTGATTTGGGGAATTTTTATTCTTGGCTTGTAGTGCTCAGTATCTTTTGAACAAGTGACCTAAATATAAATCTCAACGCAATTATAAGAGTTTTCACTCTTTGTATGGGGCAAAGCATGCATACAATTATCAAGTTCTAACTGAATAAACTGAAATTAAATTTATCCATCAATAGTTGATGTTATGCCTCGTTACACACGGGTTAACAGAAGTGCATGGAAGGTAGAAAAAGTGGGGACGCCATAAGCAACCGGGACGTGATACAAGGATCGAATGATATCTGCTTGTCAAGAATTTTCGATGATCTTCTTGTCAGACAAAGGTATTAATTTAGATGATCGACCAGAGGGCATGTCTCGACATAGCTTCCCCATGTCCATTACCTTCGTGGTTTCGTGGGACTTCGATTGAAGCAAGAACATGGCTAAGGACCATACCATAACAATGAGAAAATGATAACTATTTAATCTATTGCATGGAAGTAGGATATTCTCTGGAGTTAGTAGAGAATATCTTCATTGCAGATTTAGTTACAAAAAAGTATATGGAGATAACTGTCACAAGCACTGTCAGATTTACAGTGCTCTTCATTTCAATTTTTTTTTTGGTTTTGTTTTAAGAAAGATTTAAATTTTATAATGTTGCCCCACATCAAATATGAAACTCAAAAATTTACTTTAATGCAAGTAAATGGTTTCTAGCATGGTTGTCCTTTTTATTATGTGGTGGATTTGGGTTCAAATTCTACTATATTAAATTTTTCTTCTTTTTTTTTTTTTTCAGAAATTTGTGCAATTAATCTCCAATCTTAAAAAATAATTTTTATATCTCCAACTTTTGTTCCATTTGTATATTTTGTCTTTTTACATAATTCTATAAACTTAAATATAATTTTCTCAAATTTTTTGAAAAGTAAAGTTGACAAAATAATAAGTTTAACACCGAATTTAATCTTTGACTTTAACATTTCCTTGACTTTAATGTTTCCTTGATTTTATGTACAAATCTCATGAAAATATGGTTTTGATTTTTTTAATTTTTTTACTTAACTTGAACATAATTTTACTTTTTCTTCACTTATCAAGAATATATTTTTTTTTGTATTTTGATTACTTTATTTTTATATTTATATGGACATGAGTAACTAAGATTTTCATTTTTTTTTTTCACATTTTTTTTAGTTTTCAAGTTTTGTTTAATCCAAACTTAATTTTTGTTTAAAATAAAATGTTGATTCTATTTTTTATTTTTTCACTATTTTATTCTATTGTTATATACGGCTAATCCAAAGTCGATTACTTTTATAAAAGGGTAATTTGCAACTAGTGTTCCAAACTTTTGACTTCATTTGCACTTGTATCCTCAATATTTAATTATTGGTATATATCATCTCAACCTTTTGTATAATTAGCAGCTAATACCATTTGTGACCAAAATACCCCTCAACTTTTTATATAATTTACAATATTTTATGCTATTATAATATGGTTGTTAATTTACATTAATTAATTAACAAATATTTTATACAAATATTGTATAATAGTGATTAGCAGTTGTAAATTAATTTACATTAATTATATTAATTAATTTACATTAATTAATTAACAGTTGTACCAGCTAAGCAGTTAATATATAAATTATTTGAATCACTATTTTAAAATTCATTGTAACAGCCTTTTTATATAATTTACAACCTTTTATACTATTGATGTCATATTAAAATATTTCACAATCTTTGTATTTGTTTATTGATATAATATTTGATTGTGAAATATTGTAAATTTGTAGGTCACAATAACTGTATTATTGTTAGTTTGTCTAAATAAATGTATTATCCAGTACAAATAAAATTTTATTCTATGTATTATTTTTATTAATAAATTTTGTATTTTCAATATTAAATATCGGAAACACTTATTAAATTTAAAAAATAATGTGTCTAAGGTAAATTTTCATGTTTACAAAAAAATGATTTTTTGTTACCTACATTACATTATTAATTATACAATCTATCACAAACGATAACTTGAAAAGAATTAAAATACAATATTATAAATACACCACGTGCAATGCAATGCACGACCCAAAAACTAATATTTTGAAAAGACTCGAGCGGGATTGGAATTATATAATTTTAAAATATTCAAATATTTATAAATTGTGTTCTGTTAATATAAACACCATAATTCAATTTAATAATGAATTATAATCAATTTTTAATATGAAATAAACAAATATTTTATATAATAGTTAATTAATGTAAATTAATTAAAATAAATTTTAAAATAGTGATTCAAATATTTTATATATTAACCGTTTAGTTGTTACAAGTTACAACTGTTAATTAATTAATATAAATTAATTTACAACTGTTAATCACTATTATACAATATTTGTATAAAATATTTGTTAATTAATTAATGTAAATTAACAACCATATTATAATAGCATAAAATGTTGTAAATTATATAAAAGGTTGATGGGTATTTTGGTCACAAAGGACATTAGCTGCTAATTATAAAAAAGGTTGATGTGATAGATGCCAAGAATTAAATATTGAGGATACAAATACAAATGAAGTCAAAGGTTTGGGATACTAACTGAAAATTACCCTTTATAAAATAACAAAGTTATTGTATAAATTAAGTAGTTTTATTGTATATTTCAAATGACACTATTTCTACCGATTACCAATGTGTCGCCAACTCCTATAGGCGCTACAGGTCATCATAGTATTCCCGCCGCATAGTGTAGTACCGCTAATCGATATGTGCGACCACAAACTAAAATTCATGGCTCCGCCCTTGGCTACAAGAATCATATGAGAGAGGGGGCTAGAACAATATTCTATTGACACGATTCTCATAATTCTTTACAATTATGAGTTTTTATTGTAATGAGCGACACATGTCAATGAAAGTACAAAAGAATAAAGAGTCCAAACGATTGAGACATCTATAAATAGTCTTTATAAATTATAGAAAAAGAGAAATTATTAGAAAAATCAGGTTCTTGCTTTTACCTTTTTAAATTCTCAATTCTTAACATCAATTGACAAAGTTTGAGTTATACATTCGAGTGAGAAGATGGGTAAGGACCTGTTGGTTTCAACCTTTTGATGTCAACATTACATACTATCGAGTTTTTAATCATTTTTTCTTTTCATTTTCAAGCTAATATTAAATCAAAAATAAAAATAAAAAAAACACTAGTGTTATTTGAAAAGGTTCAAATCAATCAACTTTTTTAGTCACAATGTCTGCTCTTAATTATTATTATTTTTTTCTATATAAAACAGTAAAAATGCTCTAAGTTGAATATAATGACATAAATCATCTTTAGGACATTTTTAGAAGTAAAATGTTTTTTGTTTCAGAGGGTTAACCTTCAAAGCTTTAATAAATTTTAATTTAAATTTAAAATAGAGTGTGGGTAATAATACTTTATAATGATTGCACGAAATAGATAATCAAACTGTTAAAGAAATTGGTCTGTCTTGGAATTTGATTTATTTGATAATGGAATGTATCATTATCACAAAACTTCAGTTCTATGCAAATGCCCTGATGTGATCAATTTGATTAATGCGATGATACATAAATGTGATGAAAAATTTGATAATATTTGACAATCGATTTGGACATTTGATATATAATGAAATTGGCAAGTTAAATGAAAACGGTATCATGTAATACAAATTCATCAAACCATGTTCACTTGAAAAAGAAATGGAGAATATATATGCTTTATTTTATCTCATTATTCTATATTCTCACATTGTTTGTCATAATCAAAAAGGAGGAAATTGTTGACCTATGGTTAATTTTAAACCTTAATGTTTTGATTATAACAAACAAAATAGTGTGTTTTCTAATAATCTATTTTCAAGCAATATTCAAAGCGCTACAAATCGAACTCTCATGCAATGTCAAGATCAAGTCAAAATCAATACAAGAGTTCAAGTATCTCAAGATCCGAAATTCAAGATTCGAAAATCAAGATTGAAGAATAGATTTCTAGATAAAATTGTAAAGGTATTAACTCTTTAATCCTTAGCAATTAAATGAACGAAAGCTCAAAAATATTTTTTTATCACTGGCATAAAATATTTTGATCAAAGCCAAAAATCAATTTTTCAAAACTGTGGAAACGGACAATCCGTTTGGTAAACCGGTTGAACCGGTCGACCGTTTGAATGTCATTTTCTAAAGAGTGTCCGTTCTGATTTTTTTGCAGTTCAACGGCTAGTTCTAACCAATCTGACCAGTCGACTGTTTGGTAATTCGTTTCAACAGAAAGTGACGAAAATTCATCTCTATAAATACCACTTCATTTATTATCATTCAAAAAACACTTACAAGAGCATTTATAGAGAGAATCATATTGAAAAATTTCATTCAAAGCTTCATTGCATTTATATCTTCAATATCTCTTATTAAAAAACTTTGTTTGATTAGATCAAATTTTTGATTCATCATTTTCAACAAAGTTTTCTTCTAACACTTGAATTTTTCTCATCTATTGCTATTCATTAAAGTGTTAGTCTCTCTTAGAACTAAACTTGTATTTATCATTCATGTAGAGAGAAATACTCAAATTAATCTCTTTACATTTTTTGGTCATATTGAGGTCTTTTGAAAAGCTCAATATTGTATTAGGATCGGTGATACTTGCTTGTAAGTCACCGGATACATTGTAAGAATTTGGATTGCACCATAAGTCAATTAAAATAGTGGAAAGGACGTGCTCGTGTTGGAGAGATTGGTAACGGGAGACGTAGATCATTGGTTGGATCGAACCTCCATAAAAATATCGTTTGCATTCTCTATTCCCTTTTATTTACTTATATTGTGCTTATATTTTTGTGGATTAATTTTTATTTCTTAAATATCATTTTGTTTAGAATATTTTTTGAAAAAATTTGAGAAAACTAATTCACCCCCCTCTTGGTTAGTTATTTTTGGGCTATCAATTGGTATCAGATCAAGGTGCTCATTTTTTTTAATTATACAATCTTGAGTAATGGCTAACCAAAATTTTCAAAACATTGAGGGTCACTCTACAAATCGTCCTCCCTTCTTTAATGGCACCCATTACAATTATTGAAAAACTAGAATGATTCAATCAATTGATTATAACATTTGAGAAGTTATCGAGTTTGGTCTATATGTGCCTACAAAAATTATTAAAGTTGATGATAAATCGGACCAAACTATTTCTAAGCCTAGAGAAGAATATGATGAAGAGGATAAAAGAAAATTATCTTTGAATGCTAGAGCCAAAAATTTATTTTATTGTGCTTTAGATAAAAATGAGTTTAATCGTATTAGCACATGTGATTCCCGCATATGATATTTGGCATGCATTAGAGATAACTCACTTAGGTACCAACAAGGTTAAAGAGACTAAAATAAATCTATTGACAAAAGATTTTGAAAATTTCTTTATGAAACAAGATGAACCTATTGTTGATATGATTACTCGCTTTATCGATATTATTAATGGTCATAAGGGCTTTGATCGAAAGTTTACTAACGATGAACTTGTGAGCAAAATGCTTAGGTCTCTATCGAAAGATTGGAACTCCTTGAGGATGTTGATAGAGAATACAAAAGATGTCAATACTTATCCATTGGATGAGCTATATGGAACATTGATGACGTATGAGCTCAACAATGCCGAAACAAAGGAGAAAACAAGGAGAAGCAAAGAAGAGATGAAGGAGCCTCCCAAGAAGCAAATTGCATTGAAATCAACAAACGATGAAGGATCCTCCAACACAAACATGAGTGATGAAGAACTTGATGACTTAGTTCTTTTTGTCAAGAAATGGAGAGGATTTCAAAACAATGGGCGATTTCAAAAGAAGGATGATAAAAGTGAAGAGAAAAACAAAAAGATCATATGCTATGATTGTGACAAACCCGGTCATAGGCGAATGCCCGAACAAAAAGAAATTCACCAAAAAGAAATCTCTTCAAGCTATATGGGACGATAGTGATGAAGATGATATTGAAGAAGATGAAGTTCAAGAAGAAATCGCCAACATGTGCTTCATGGCTATTGAGGATGAGGTAAGTACAAAGAACAATGACTCTTACATTGACTTATCTACCTTTTATGATGAAAATCTTGAAAATTTTGAGAAACTTATTTCAAAATACTCTATTCTTAACAATAAACACTCATTATTGAAAAAGGTAGTCAAAAAACTCTTTATTGTACAAAAGGACTTTGAAAAAGAAAAAGATGATCATAAGTCCTTAATTAAAGAAAATGTTTCATTGAAAGAAAAAGTTGTTGATTTAACAAGCATTGTTCACAAATTTACCGAAGGAAAGAAAAATTTTAAATTAATGCTTAGTGATCAAAAATGTGTGTTTAACAAAGGGAGAATTGGATATAAACTTCTCTTGAAACAAAAATCCCTTGAAATCATTTTTGTAAAATCATCCAATTTTTCTCAATAAAACATCACATGTAGTTTTTGCAAGAAAGATAGACATGTTACTTATAATTGTTCAACTAAAAAAAACTATACTTTGAAAGGAACACAAGTGGATAAAAGAATCTACAAACACTAACTATCAAGGACCCAAACTTATGTGGGTACCAAAAATCAAAAATTAAAATTATTTTTGTAGGTACCACGAAAGGTTAAGAGCAATTGGTTCTTGGATAGTGGTTGTTCAAAACACATGACGGGAGATCGATCATTACTATCAAATTTCAAAAGAAAATATGGAGGTCATGTAACTTTTGGAGACAATGCCAAAAGAAAAATCATAGGCATTGGAAATATTGGTAATCGTTCTTCTTCCTCCATTGAAAATGTTTTATTAATTGATAACCTTAAACATAACTTGCTTAGTAAAAGTCAATTGTGTGATAAAAGTTATCTCATTAAACTTGATTCTTCCAAATGCATCATTGAGGATGCTATATTTAAAGAGGTATTGTTCATGGGAAGCCGAAGTAAGGATGTTTACATCATAATTATTGAATTTGAATTTGAAAAAGAAATAAAATGTCTTTCAAGAATAAATGATGATTCTTGGTTATGACATATGAGATTAGGTCATTTTAGCATGGATTTACTTTCAAAAATCTCCAAAAATAACTTTGTAATAGGGTTGTCAAATATAAAGTTTGAAAAAGATAAAATTTGTGATGCTTGTCAATTTGGAAAACAAGTAAAGAATTCTTTGAAACTTAAACAACACTCTTCTACTTCAAGACATTTATAACTTCTCCACATGGACTTATTTGGACCCTCTAGAACCGCTAGTTTAAGTGAAAAACATTATGCATTTGTTATTGTTGATGATTTTTCAAGATTTACTTGGGTCATTTTCTTGAATTTAAAAGATGAAGCTTTAAATGCATTTAAACATTTTTACAAAAGAGTCCAAAATGAAAAAGGATACACCATTACCACAATTAGGAGTGATCATGGTGGAGAATTTGAAAATATAGCTTTTGATGAGTTTTGCAAATCAAATGGATATGAACATAATTTCTCAGCTCCTAGAACTGCTCAACAAAATGGTGTAGTAGAAAGGAAGAATCGAACATTGCAAGAAATGGCTCGGACCATGTTGAATGAAAATAATTTACCAAAATACTTTTGGGCCGAAGCCGTAAACACTTCATGTTATATTTTAAATAGAGTTTTGGTGAGTCGAAAGAAAACCAAAACTCCATATGAGCATTAGAAAAATAAAATTCCCAATATTGGATATTTTAAAGTTTTTGGTTCCAAGTGCTTTATTTTAAATATAAAAGAAAATTTGGAAAAATTTGATCCAAAATCCGATATTGGAATTTTTCTTGGATATTCATTTACTAGCAAAACTTTTAGAGTTTTTAACAAAAGAACTTTAGTAGTTGAAGAATCTATGCATGTTGTTTTTTATGAAACTAACTCCATTGAATAAGAAATAGTCATTGATGATGAAGATTTGGAAATCCCATTTGAACAACTAAGTGTTCAACATCAAGACAAAGGAAATTCAAATAACATTGAAATTCAACATGAGGAGGAAACGATTATGCAACAAAATGAAGAAGAACCTCATGAAGATATCAACACTTCATCATTACCAAAAGAATGGAGCTTTGTCCCCTCTCACCCAAAAGATCTCATCATTGGTGATCCATCAAAAGGGGTAAGCAAAAGAAATTCTTCTAGAAATTTTCATAACAATTGTGCATTTCTTTCACAAATCGAGCCAAAGAATTTTAAAGAAGTTGAGTTTGATGAATTTTGGATTCTAGCTATGCAAGATGAACTAAATCAATTTGAAAGAAATCATGTTTGGGATTAAGTTGCTAGACCAAATTCACAAACCGTAATTGGCACAAAATGGATTTTTAGAAACAAATGAGATGAAAATGGTATAATTGTGCGTAACAAAGCTAGATTAGTGGCTCAAGGTTACAATCAAGAAGAATGCATTGATTTCGAAGAAACTTTTGCCCCAGTTGCTAGATTAGAGTCAATTCGCATGCTTCTTGCTTGTCATAAGAATTTTATTCTCTTTCAAATAGATGTTAAAAGTGCATTCTTGAATGGAGTCATTCAAGAAGAAGTTTTTGTTGAGTAACCACTCGGTTTTAAAAATCATAAGTATCCGGACAAAATTTTCAAACTTAGAAAAGCCCTTTACGGTTTAAAACAAGCTCATAGAGCATGGTATGAGATATTAAGTAAATTTCTCTTACAAATGGTTTTTTAATGGGTATAACGGATACAACATTATATATAAAAACCAAAAAAAATGATATGATAGTTGTTCAAATATATGTTGACGATATCATTTTTGGTGCTACTAACATTTTCTTATGTGAAGAATTTTCTAAGTGCATGAGTAGGGAATTTGAGATGAGCATGATGGGTGAACTCAAGTTCTTTCTTGGTCTTCAAATCAAACAAACTAATGATAGAATATTCATTAGTCAAACCAAGTATATCTTGGATATGCTCAAAAAGTTTGAAATGGAAGAATTGAAGCCAACGAACACTTCAATGAGCTCATCAATCAAACTAAATAAAGATGAGCAATGTACTTTCGTTGATATAACAAAATATCGAGGTATGATCGGATCCCTTCTTTATTTAACCACTAGTAGACCCGATATTATGTTTAGTGTATGCTTATGTATTAGATATCAATCTAATTCTACGAATTCCCATCTTAGTGCCGTAAAACGCATTTTCCGTTATCTTAGTGGAACTAGATCTTTAGGTCTTTGGTATCCCAAAGAAACTCATTTTGATTTACTTAGCTATTCGGATGCCGATTGGGCTGGTTGCACAATTGATCGTAAAAGTACTAGTGGAACATGCCATTTTCTAGGCTTTGCATTAGTTTCTTGGTTTAGTAAGAAACAAAATTCCGCTGCCTTGTCAACCACCGAAGCTGAGTATATCTCCGCCGCCAGTTGTTGTGCTCAAATCCTATGGATGAAATAAAATGAAACAAACTCTAAATGATTATCACATTTCCTTTGAAAAAGTTTCTATTATGTGTGATAACACTAGTGCCATCAACTTATCTAAAAATCCCGTTTTGCATTCTTGTATCAAACACATCGAGATTAGACATCACTTTCTACGAGACCATGCACAAAAGAAAGATATAAATTTGGATTTTGTAAACACCGAAAAACAATTGGCCGATATTCTCACAAAACCATTAGCTCTTGAAATATTTTCATACATTCGACGAAATTTAGGTATAATTGATGAATGTGAAATATGTGGCTAACTCTTTATGTTTTCTGTAATTGATTGCTTTTTATGTGACAAACATGTTTTAAAATTATTTGACAAAAGACCAAATCAATGTTTTTAGTAAAAATTTTGTAAAATTTTCCAACCGGTCGTCCGTTTTAAGTCAAACGGATGAACCATTGTTTATTCTGTTTGATCATCCGTCTAAGCAGAGAGTTTTGCCAAAATTAAAAATTTTAACCGGTTGACCATTTCACTTAAACGGACGATCGCCACATCATCCGTCTAATCATCCGTTTGAACAGAGAGTTCAATTTCAAAAATTCAGTTCAAACGGTCGACCGTCTAATGTTTACGGTCGTCCGTATCAGCGAAATCAGGGTTTTAAGTTAGAAAATTTTCAAAATTCTTCATTCCAACTTCGCGCAAACCACGGTTTTCTGTCCAAACCTTCTTCCAATCTTCCAATCTTCCTAGAATCTTTCCAATTTACATTCAAAATCACAAAACCCGTATCATTTCACGCTCAAAACTACAAAATCCCCAATTTCTATCCACGAAATCATCAAAATCCACCCCAAACGGATGAACTCAAACCCTAGTCTCTAAATCCGGTTTCCAACACAATGCCTCGGATGAAAATGGCTGCCAAACAACCTAGGAGGGAAAGGCAACCTTCTCCATCCTCCGAAGACGAGGATTCTCCTTCGGAAATTTGGATTGCAAAATGTCCAGTCCTCATTGGTAAGAACGTAGACCTTGCCTCATTTACTTTTGAAGCCCCTTCCTTTCATATAGAGGATCTTTTCGTAGGTATGGGTTGGGTTAGCATTCTCACGCTAAATGATAAAGTTTACCCCCATTGTCAAAGAACTCTATAAAAACATGTCTTCCACTCCGGGGTCGGTTATCTCTTGTCTACTTCGAAATAAACGAATATGAATCACTCAAGATCTTATTCGATCCATTCTTCATCTTGATGAAGGTGGTGTTCGCCTTTATACCACAAAAACAATTCCTTACACTGAAGAATACAACTTGGTTGAGGCTTGTTGTCACGTCACCGGCAAGTACTTTGAGGCTGCCGTACGTCTTAACACGAACTAACTTACTCTTTCGTGTCGTGTCCTCCATAACATCATTGTACATATTATTGTTCCACGTAAAGGCCATTTAGATGAAGTTAATCACTATGATGTATTTCTTCTCGACTCTATCCTCTGTAGGCGTAAACTCGATTTTTCATACATAATGATCTAACACATGACCTCCGTCCTTAGCGGAACTAGGTCTAAGGCGCTTCCCTACGGAATGATTCTTACTAAAAATTTTCAACACTTTGAAATCTCATTCCGTGATTCGGTCGCCGTTCTTCTTAAAGCCACTGACACCATCAATATCCTTACTCTCAAAGGGATGAAAATTTTCAAAGAAAACGGACAATGGGTGGCAAAGTCAAAAGGGTTTGACGATGAGTCGGGACCATCCACGTTGTTTTCGAGGGTGAAGATATACACAATGACGAAGATGCTCCTCCTAGTCCCCACCTCGACCACGATCACATCGGCCGTCGTCCTCCACCTTTGGCTTCAACGAGGACCATTTTAATCTTCTTAATGGACGGATTGACTCACTGGCATCTACCGTCGATGGCCTACAACATGCCGTGAGTGACCTACAAAATACAGCAGCTAACATACAAACTACGGTTGGCGGGCTACAAACCTCGGTAGACGGCATAACGTCTTTGCTTCATGCTCTTCACTCCCATCTCGGCACCGGATTTCCTCCGCCTCCTCCACCAGAGATCTAGTTTCTTTATTTTTTTGTTGTTGTTTTGTCGTATGTTTTTGAAAACAATCATTGCTCTTGTATTTCTTTTGTGACATCTTGAACTTTGATTGTCTTTACCTTAAAGAATGGCGTATTACAACTTTTTTCAATAATTGTCTTTACCTTAACGTTTCAATTATATCTTTTTGTTTATGCCAAAAGGGAGAAAATATGTGATATGTGATCAATTTGATAATATATGTGATGTGATCAATTTGAAAAATGTGATGATACATAAATGTGATGAAAAATTTGATAATATTTGATAATCGACTTGGACATTTGATATATAATGAAATTGGCAAGTCAAATGAAAACAGTATCATGTAATACAAATTCATCAAACCATGTTCACTTGAAAAAGAAAGGGAGAATATATATGCTTTATTTTATCTCATTATTCTATATTCTCACATTGTTTGTCATAATCAAAAAGGGAGAAATTGTTGACCTATGGTTAACTTTAAACCTTAATGTTTTGATTATAACAAACAAAATAGTGTGTTTTCTACCAATCTATTTTCAAGCAATATTCAAATCACTACAAATCGAACTCTTATGCAATGTCAAGATCAAGTCATAATCAATACAAGAGTTCAAGTATCTCAAATCCAAAATTCAATATTCGAATATCAAGATTGAAGAATAGATTTCTAGATAAAATTATTAAGGTATTAACTCTTTAATCCTTGGCAATTAAATGAACGAAAGCTCAAAAATATTTTTTTATCACTTGCATAAAATATTTTGATCAAAGCCAAAAATCAATTTTTCAAAACTGTGAAAACGGACAATCTGTTTGGTAAACCGGTTGAATCGGTTGACCGTTTGAACTAAACCGGTCGACCGTTTCAATGTCATTTTTCAAAAAGTATCCGTTCTGATTTTTTTGCATTTCAACGGCTGGTTCTGACTAATCTGACCGATCGACCGTTTGGTCATCCGTTTCAACAGAAAGTGACAAAAATTCATCTCTATAAATACTACTTCATTTATTATCATTCAAAAAATACTTACAAGAGCATTTATAGAGAGTATCATATTGAAAAACTTCATTCAAAGCTTCATTGCATTTATATCTTCAATATCTCTTATTGAAAAACTTTGTTTGATTAGATCAAATTTTTGATTCATCATTTTCAACAAAGTTTTCTTCTAACACTTGAGCTTTTCTCATCTATTGCTATTCATTAAAGTGTTAGTCTCTCTTAGAACTAAACTTGTATTTATCATTCATCTAGAGAGAAATACTCAAATTAATCTCTTTATATTTTTTGGTCATATTGAGGTCCCTTAAAAAGCTCAATATTGTATAAGGATCGGTGCTACTTGCTTGTAAGTCACCGGATACATTGTAAGGGTTTGGATTGCACCATAAGTCAATTAAAATAGTGAAAAGGCCGTGCTCGTGTTGGAGAGCTTGGTAACGGGGGACGTAGATCATTGGTTGGATCGAACCTCCATAAAAATATCGTTTGCATTCTCTCTTCCTTTTTATTTACTTATATTGTGCTTATATTTTTGTGGATTAATTTTTATTTCTTAAATATCATTTTGTTTAAAATATTTTTCGAAAAAGTTTGAGAAAACCAATTCACCCCCCTCTTAGTTAATTATTCTTGGGTTATCATAATATTCATAGATTAAAGATGTTAAATGTAATTAAAATGTGGTGCAAAAAATAAAAAGTGATGTGTGAATATAATTACCCTAGATAAACTTTTGAGTAAAATTGATGTCCAGATACGCTTTAATCCGGATAACAATTTAATGCAAAAATGATGACAAGTTTTATCCTTGAAAGAGGAGGACAATTTTTTTTATCCAGATACGAATTCACTTAATTTTTTTAAAAGACGAGCGTATCTTTTATAATGTAGAACAAATCTATTTTGGGACATCCATATCTTAGGATAATCACTACCCCATCCGCTGCCCTTCGTCGTTCTACCTTTTTTTTTTTCCTCTTTTAGTTTTTTTCTTTTTTTCGTTTAATTAAGCATAATGGTATAATAGTACTTTTTTTAACAAAAATTTAACTATTTAATAGTGACTTTTTCTACTCGTATACCTAACTAAATTAAATAGAATGATGACAAACCTATTATCCAAATAAAATAACTTTTATCCAGATAAATAATTTTATCTTCAAACTAAATAAGTATTTAAGAAAAAAGGAAAAGAGTGCATGCAAGACTCAATTTTAATAATTTTTATTCTTCTCACTTGAACTTTTAGATACAATTAGATTCTATCTTGAGTATGGAGTCTTTCCAACATGCTAAAACCACGATATTCTTAGGGTGTGTTTGATTGGTTTCCATGGAAAATGAAAACATTTTCCATGTAAGGTGGAAAAAAAAATCCACCAAATAGGTGAGAAAATATTTTCTAAAAAAGTGGCCAAAAGTGTACTTTAGGTGATTGTACCTTGAAAATCATTTTCATTTTCCTTGTGCAATCAAACAACAAAAGGTGGAAAAGATTTTCTATGGATGTAACATTTTTCATGGAAAATGTGCCAATCAAAAACATGTCATTATAGTGCATTTTCAATAAACTTTATAAAAGTGTTTTCCATGAACTTTAGCAAATTTTTTAATTTAATATTAAAATAAAAGGAAGTATGCAATTTTCGTTCTCCAACCTTTTCAATATGCTATTAATCTACTCTCAACTAATTGTTTTAGTACCAAACATCCCCAACATTTCAATTAATTACAATTCACATCTCCAATGAAAGATTACGTTAAAAATTGCCGTTATGATACAAGCGTGAACCCCACTAGTTTATAAGTCTCCACCACTGCGTCTGAGAATTTGAGGACAAATTGGTCCATTCACAAAAATGTTCCTTCCTTTTTTATTCACTAATGTTTAGTACAATATATATATATATATATAAACATTCCTGGCTTATGTTGTACCAATTCCTCTTCATAACTTTACTCATGTGTTTTTCTTTTTCATCAATTCTCATTTTCTTTTTCATCAATACTCATTTCTGACAATCCAAATATTGAAGAAAGGGTATGCGATGTGGAAATCACATGGATTTGAAGACAAGTGGACGGATGTGAACCCAACTAGAAGATTTTTTTTTTTTTTTTTGCGAGGTGAATGTAGTGCTTCATACCTTGAATTTTTCATTATTTAAGTACTTGAAACCCTAAATATTTTGTGTAGGAAAATCATTGTTGTTGCTTTGCATGGTACGACCCTCCTATTTGGGATGGAACAAAGCAGGTGATTCTCGAGTTGTTGAATTCTAAGCAAATAGATGAAAAAAATATAAAAAGCCCATGTTAAGGGCCTCGAAACAGAGATCAAGAAGCTACAAACACAGATTAAGTACCAGGAAGGAGAAAAGATGGAACCATAAGCAATAACAAATCGTAAGGTGTTGGTTGAAAAAAGAAAACACCAAATGAGTTATTTTTGTATTTGGTTAGTTGTAATCAGGTTTATTCTAGCTTGAATTTCTTGGTCTTATGTTAATGTCATTAAGAACTGAAGCCAAATTTGTAAAATCGTTGTAATTATTGTCTTTATTGGATTTTTTTTCCCAAATTTTTGGTGTTATTTATGTTAGTTTTTGCAAATCCTATATACTTTTGTCAATGTCTTTCTTTCACGTCCAATCCAAACATGAATGGTACGTATTATGCTACATCCAGTAAAAGTTGGGAACCTATATTTGCAACCATGTGTAAAGGTTGGGGACATATACTGCAACAATACATAAAAGTTGGGGACGTATTATACAACAATATCTAAAGGTTAGGGACCTGTTTTGTGAATTGTTTATGTGACAAATTATGCGAATATATTCCTATTGTCAGTACACGTCCTTTGTCAAACCACCATTGTCAGCAAATTCAAACAATTTCATACAACCATCATCTAATTCATCTTCAAACAATTGCAAGCAACCACAATGTGAACATATTCATATCCATAGCAGAAACATCTCATTTTCATCACAATTGAAAACAACATAATGCAAAAGAAACATCTCATTGCACTACAACATAACATTTATAAAACGTTTACATTAAAACACAAATAATTTTAATTTAAGACTTCTGTTTCTTAGATGGAGCTATCTTCTTCTTACTCCTGAATTCTTGGCTGGTGCTAACTGTTTTGGCCTTGCATGAATGCTTGTTGTGATCAATGTCTCCACAAACACTGCAAGTCATATCCATCCCATCTCTCTCTCTCTCTCTCTCTCTCTCTCTCTCTCTCTCTCTCTCTCTCTTGTTGTTTGACCTTGGAACCTCATCTAGTTTTCATTTTCTTAACTCCTTGGGCCCGTGTTGGTTTCTAAATCGCAAGTATACGATGTTGTCAAACAAGTAGTAAAGAGGACTTTAGGAGTCCAGAATATCGAGCCCACAAAGACTTGATACTACTTTTTATTTCAACTAGTTAGAAACACGTGCATTGCGTACGTGATTTTGCAATAATTTTGTTAATTTTTAATATTTTCAAAATTCTTATTTTTTAATTGTTAAAAAGTTAAAATATTAAAGTAGCAATTACAATAAGATAAAAAAAAATACCGTTCTTGATTACGTGTTGTATTGTATTGTTTGATTTATAATAAATAATGTTGATATTTTATTTACATTAATAGAAGTATAACTGTAATTAGAGATGGGTTTTATATTATGGTAATACTAATAATAACTTGAACTCAGTGAATACAGTTTGGTGATTTGAGCTTTGATAATTGGCGAACTATTTACATCAAATCTTATAGAATTGATGCTATGAATAATAAGAATTTGACAAACATTTAATAATGGTTAGATTCCTATAGTTTTAATTCAATCTTTGTTTCAATAGATGTTGAATGAAGTCTTGGCAACATCAAAACTAACTATTTTTTAATTAATAAAAATATAGGCGACTAAAAAAATTAGAAAGAATAAATGAATTACATTATCATGCCTAGCTAAAGATCAATTATGTTGCATATTCTCCTTTGATTGTATTCGATATTAACATTAATGTATTATCCCAAGAACTTCAACACATAAAACGCTTAATAAACATCACATACTCAATATTTGTCTTGTGTTTTGATATTGCAATCAAGTTTTTTTTAACCCTATTAAATCTACAAAGATATAATTATAGCATCAATGCTTATACAACATTTTTCATATAATGTTTTTTCTCCTATTTAATAAACTTTGTGCAAGCTACTTCAATTGATAAAACTCCAATCAATCCATATTCTCATTTCTCTATGAACAAAGTCCATTTTGATAGATACACATTATGATTATAGGAAACAAAAATGTATGGAGATCATGTACTACTTATATAAAGGATACTTACAAATATTTTCGGGAACTAACAGAAAAATGATGACTAACTTTTTGTCTACTTCATGTCTCGAAAAAGAAATTCATAACTTGAATGCCTCTCCTTGACAGCCAACATAAGAATCAAACCCTTGTTATACATATGCGTGCTACAATTTCCATCAATAAGGACTAAACAAGATAATAAAATGTAGTGATACTTAAAGAAAAATAATAGAACTGGTAGACGTAATGAGAAGAAAAGAAAACGTATGTAGAAGAGCTCAAATGGGTGGAAAAGGTCAGATTCTTAGTTTAAAATGTAAGCAATTAAATAATGATGAAGAAAATATAAACTGAGATATTTATTAATGTCAGACATATTACTTTCGTGTTAATTATGTTGATTAATATTTAAACTGATAGAATTTTGTTCCCCCTCAGAATTCTATACTAATTATTGTATGTTCTTTTTTTTTTCTATCTTTTTTTCTATTTGGATATCTGCTTCTACCGGTTTCAAACTAATGCCAATGAGTTGTGACTATTTCCAATTTCATTTGGCTTAGACTATAGGGGCATTTTTCTTACACTAAGCTTGAGTAACAAATAGATAAATGTTTGACATGTCATTGTTTCTTAATCCTATTTAAGTATCTCTAGTACTTAACATGTCATCCATCCCTCCAAAATTCATATAAATTTCTATACAATTTATACCACATTTCATAGTGAGCAATCAAACTATGTCGAATAGAAAATTGTTTTTACATTTTTTCATTACATATCATAGTGAAAAGACCGAATCATATCAAATGAAAAGTTCTATACATTTCTTTATAACATTTCATAAGTGGCCAAATAGAACCATATCAAACGGAAGGGTCTATTAGCATATCGTGTAAGATTATGAAAAATATTATATCAAGTTGAAATAACCACTTAGATCTCACATTAGATTTCTTGAATATGAAAACTGATTGAAAAATCTGAATTTTTTTGTTTGCTCTTTAACAATTTGAATTATCACTTCTTTTATTATTATTTTTTTTCGTAAAAACTTGAAGAAAAATGAGTTTTGTGTGTGTCATATGTTGTGAAAAGAAAAAGACAAAATGAGAGAATTTTTCTAATTTTAATTTGTAAAATTTACATATAAAATCTGAAAATTTGATGCCGAAGTAAAGAGGAGAATGGGGTCGACCATCACAGGACTTTTCTAGAGAAAAAAATGATAAATATTGATGTCAATATTGACAAATAAAAGGTCTTTTAATTCTTCAATTCATAAATCCTGATTTTATGATTCTAAATATATATTTAAAAATTAAATAATCATCATATGACCTTCTGTATTTCGTAGTTAAAAAAAACTGAAGATATGTTGCCCAAATTATCCCAAACAACCCTTTGTAGGAGAGGAAATATTTTTGGATTTTTTAATTTAATATGGGAGGGTAAAATAGTCCCTAGATGTAATATGGGAGGGTTTTCTCCCTTTTAGGGCCTTTTAGAAGTAGTATAAATTAATTGAGCAGTACGTGAATTTGAAACCAAACAACACCAAAGGAATATTTAGTTTTAGTGTAACTCAAAGCTAAATTACTTATAATCTAATTCCTAGCTTATGGTTGTTCACAAGAGAAAGAATTGTTTTGTTTTATAAAATAGATCGATTAAAAGAATATCGGGACTCACGACTCAACAATAGCTATCAAGTTCAATTCCAACTACCAAGTCGTGATCATCTACTTACCTTTAGAGGTGGCAATGGGTTGAGCCGAGCCAGCTTAGCTTGTTTTCCACATTGCTCAACTTGTCCTTAGAATAGGCACTCATTCGGCTACTTGGCTCGTGGGCCGAACGAGCTGAGCCGAGCGGCCCATGAGCTCGGCTCGTTTTTTGTTATTATTTTTGTTTTCAAATTTGAATATTTTTTTCAAAAATTTAAAAGTAAAAAATAAATAAAGTATAAGAAATTTTTTCTATTAAAACTTAAAAGTTAAAACACCTCATCTTTTTTTTGGGTTTGGAACCGACTACTTTGAACGTAGGCGGAGTTAAAATTATACACGCACAAGTTGTTACGAGTACAATTTTTTGTTAAAGTAAGACGAATGAAATATAAATATTTACACAAAATATACTTCTACATATTCAAGTATTTTGTATTCAAATCTTCAAGTTCTTCAAACATCATTTTGTTCACTATATCTTGGATCCGAAGTTGGGCATCCTCTCAGTCCTTCAGACATATTAAGCTTTCTAATATGTCAACTTTAAGTCTTGACCTGAAATTAGACAGAACCCTACCACCTGTACTAAAAACAGACTATGATGCTACAATTGATACCAGTGGTGTTAGTAGATCGCGTGCCATACTTGAAAGAATTCGGTATTGATGTTCATTTTATCTCCACCATCGTAGTATATCAAAACAATTACTCTCTTTATCATCTAAAATACTTAGCGTGTTGTGCGTGAAATACCTAGCTAACTCTAAAAGTATATCACTAGAACGGGAAAGGAAAGAAGAACCACTATCATGTTGACTACCCTAACTGAACTAAGGCAACTCCATAGGTCATTATCTTCAAGTGATGACGAAGCATGTGTTGAAACTAAAGAAATTTTTGTAATTGTACATCTATGAATTGTAACACATCTTTTACTATTAAATTAAATACATGACATACAAAACGAATGTGAAATAAAATATTATCAAATTTTAGATGGAAATGTTGAATTAATTTTTCAATTACAATATTGTTATGGCCGACATTGTCAAAAGTAAAACTATGGATCTTCGTTTCGAAATTAAATTTTCATAAAACACCAAGTAAAACTTGAAAAATGTTAACACTATTATGATAATAGTCAATTGTTCTAAACGTTATTACTTTTTTATTCATGATCCAGTGTTTATCAATATAGTGTGCAGTTGTAGCCATATATTCTTTTTTGTTATTACTGGTCCACAAACCTGAAGTAAAACATAAAACACCGGTATAATTATTAATAGCATGTATAATAGATTCTTTCTTTTTATTAAATAAAACAATAATGTCTTTACGAAGAGTATTTCTAGAAAAAGATACGTACCTAAGATGAAGATATTTTTGTATGAAGTTCGTGAAATGGGTATTTTTTACCAAGCTTAGTGGAAACTCAGCACTTGCCACCAATCGCGGTATTCCTTTTTGGCGCATGCTGTCTTGTGAATATACCCAAGTTTTTAGATCGAGAGTACCACTGGAGCCGACTCTCGAAGATTCAAACTGGAATTGTGCCTGATTTGATTCAAACTCTTCTGTTACCACACGATTACGATATGGCCGCCACGTTAGCACAGACCCCACCTAAGGACTATATGGGCCCTGTTAGGGCCTTAGAAAGGCCCATCACACACTTAGGCCTTCGACAGCGGAAAATCCGCGAGTCATGTGGAGGGCCTCCACACCCCTATGCGATCCATAGGGCCACATCAAAGCCTCGCATCATTCGTAACCAGGGTACGGCTCGATATGCCAGGCAGCCAGAGAAGTAATTAAAGGAGGATCGCGTTGATTTGGCGTATGGATTCTCACAAGGAAACCGGATCGTAATCTCCCAAAATCATGCAACGTGATAAGCTCAAAGAAGGAAGATAATCTCGGATATCTTTATCACATAAGGAAGGAGGATCCGATTGAGTATCAAATTGATTTGTCTCCTAAATCAATTAGATCTCTCGCACTATAAAAACAACGCCTTCGGTTGTTCCAAGGTATGCACTTTTTACGCTTACGATTCCTACCCTAAACTCTGCTCAAACTTCTGCCTGCTTGTCTCTCCCACACTCCTATTTTGTTTCCGCCCCCGCGTATTCTTTATATACCGGCTGTTGACTTGATCGTCGGAGTGCCAACGATCGCCAGACCCTTTTCCTCCGGAGATCTTGGTGCTTAACGGTCGTCCTAGTGTGCAGGTAACATACGAGCTGGCAGAGGAGTGACTGGAGATCTGTTGGCATGTGGACTGGTGCAGGTTCAGACGTCAACAGATTGGCGCCGTCTGTGGGAAACGAACCCACGACCAAGTGCTTTTGGTAAAGCGTGTCTTCTACCCAAAGAAGCATGACGTCCGAACAATCCACAGAAGAGGAGGTGGAGTCCCACCATACCAACCTGCGACAGGAGAGCATTCAGGACTTACAGAACGTTACCCGTCGCAGAAAGAAAAGACATCAGAAGAAACGGACGATGGAGCAGAAGAACCAAGACCTCAAGATAGACAACGCCCGGATGAAGGCAGCGCTTGAACTGTTGGAGAATCAATCCCTCCAACATGGACCCAAGCGCAGCCGTGCCCGGAGGAGTCCCTCACCCACTGGTTCGCTGGACAGCCACGGTTCCCGAGAGGAACCCCCTGTTTTTCACAATTGGAACCTTCAGAATCTGGCCCCGAAGCCTCCATAGGATGGCCACAAAGGGAGACCCTTCCCTGCGCGAGAGAGTCATCCTGTTCCTGCAGCTAGCGTGTTTGAGAGGCTGGGAGTAGGGTCTTCGGTCGCGCCCTCCCAGCCCTCGCACAGCAGGCGCAGCGAGCATAGCGAGGCCCGTACGGAGAAGAAGAAGGACCCGAAGAATCAAGAAAAGACCGAAGACGACAAGGAAAAACTGGAGTGTTATGAGGACGACGACGACGAGAATCTACCCTTCACCAGCTACATGAAGGCGATGGAAGTGCCAGTCAACTTCCGAATGCCCATCATGGATAAGTATAACGGGAGAGGTGATCCCACGGACTACATAAACACCTACAAAACAAAACTCCAGGGCCAATCCCCCGCAGTAAAGTGTCGGAACTTCCATACCACGCTCACGGGTGATGCGAAGAGGTGGTACAACAAGCTAAGACCCGGGAGCATCCGAAGTTGGCCACAACTCAAGAGGGAGTTCGTCAACGCCTTCATTGGCAACTGGACGATGATCGCCGACATCGCCCAACTTAACGATATCCGGCAAAAGGAGGGAGATTCCGTCAAAAGCTACTTTAAACGATTCAGCAACATCATCAACAAGATCGAAACGGTGACCGACGAGAAGGCCCTGGATGCACTGATAACAGGGCTCCACATGCAAACCCCCTTCTGGAGAGACGTCCAAAATAGTCAGCCAAAAGTCTACAGCCAGCTGGTAGACATGATACAACGTGAAATCCGATCAGAAGAAACGATCGAGAACAGAGAAAGAGCTGAAAGGGAGAGAGGAGATCGATACATGAGAGAAGGGCGTCGCTCCCCAGAACCTCGGTTCACCCGCTTTCAGAGAAGGCGTTCCCCGGAACCCGCCCACAGCCATTACCGGAGGTTCAATCAAACCGAGGTAGCCCTAGCCCCACGGGCTCCAGTAGCGGCCCCCTTACCCACGGAGGCCCCACCCAAGTTCTGTCGTATACACAGGACCAGGGTGCACAACACAGAAGACTGCCCAGATGTAAGAGAGTTAATCAACCGCGAGAACCACGAGCCAGGCGAGAGGGATCAGGCGGTGCGAGGACGACGAGGACCGTCCACGCAAGGGCAAAGGCCCCTTCCTCAGCAACACAATGAGGGACCTCGTCGCGAAGGAGGAAGGAACGAGGGGAATAGGGACCAGCCGAGGACCGAGGGGCCCCAAGGAGCCCCACCCGTCCGTGAGATAAATACCATCTTTGGAGGACCGTACGTCGGAGGAAGCACGATGAACTCACGGCGTAACTATGTGAAGGCTGCCAGGGGGGAACCCCTGGAGAGTTGGCAGGTACACGGACATCGGCCTAGGATACCGCCAATCACATTCACAGAAGATGACGAATCCAGGATTCATTACCCGCATTGCGATGCTCTGGTGGTACGCGCCATTGTCGCTAGGAACGGCCTAGGCCGGATGCTGGTTGACGACGGAAGTGCCGTGAACATCCTATTCGGTAACACGTTCGATCAGATGGACGTGGATCACAGGCCGACGGCCATCACCGAGCCGTTGTCCGGTTTTACCGGGGACAGTCTCGTCCCGCGAGGAAGAATCACCCTGGCGGTAGATTTCGGGGAACCACCGTGCCATCTCCGGAAATACATGGAATTCCTAATAGTGGACACTCGCTCGGCCTACCACGGGGTTCTTGGTAGGCCCGCGCTGAAGGACTTACAGGCAGTTACGTCTATACACCACTTGTTGATGAAATTCCCGACTCCCGGGGGAGTAGCGAAGATCCGCGGTAATCAGACGGAGGCACGGGCATGCTACATGAACGCGTTACGAAAGGCTGCCAAGCGCGAGGATATCACCCCAGCCACAACAACTTGAAACCCTGCCAATGGCATTTTTTTTGTGTTGGCTTTTTCCTGCATTGTTTTGATCTCTTTAGAGATTTTTCCCTTTCGCCGGACGCCGGGAAAATGGGCGCCGCTCAATAAACATTCATCTTTTATGCAACCAACTCGTTCCCTAAACGGAGAGCAACAACACGGCAGCGAGGGAGTGTGGTTCGCGGCCAACTCCATTAACTCGCTGGGTAAATATTTTACGCGTAAGAAAGCAACTACGGAAACACGGCAGCGAGGGAGTGTGGTTCGCGGCCAACTCCATTAACTCGCTGGATAAATATTTTACGCGTAAGAAAGCAACTACGGAAACACGGCAGCGAGGGAGTGTGGTTCGCGGCCAACTCCATTAACTCGCTGGGTAAATATTTTACGCGTAAGAAAGCAACTACGGAAACACGGCAGCGAGGGAGTGTGGTTCGCGGCCAACTCCATTAACTTGCTGGGTAAATATTTTACGCGTAAGAAAGTAACTACGGAAACACGGCAGCGAGGGAGTGTGGTTCGCGGCCAACTCCATTAACTCGCTGGGTAAATATTTTACGCGTAAGAAAGCAACTACGGAAACACGGCAGCGAGGGAGTGTGGTTCGCGGCCAACTCCATTAACTCGCTGGGTAAATATTTTACGCGTAAGAATGCAACTACGGAAACATGGCAGCGAGGGAGTGTGGTTCGCGGCCAACTCCATTAACTCGCTGGGTAAATATTTTGTGCGTCAGCAAGCGATTACGAAGTACTCAGCAGCGGGAGAATTCGATTCGCGGCCGACTCTACCAAACCGGCTGGGTAAATATCTTACGCGTTATTAATCAAGTAAAAACGACCCGACAGCGAGGGAGTGTGGTTCACGGCCAGCTCTGCCAACTCGTTGGGTAAACGTTCTACGCATCTGTATGTAACTATGGTCCATTTGATAACGAGGAAAATTAATCATGACTCGTGAGCCACCTCGCGCTACTAGGGGCGCTGTTTATGGCCTCGGATTCGTGCCCACAAATCCGTAAGAAACACTAAACGCCGATGATACTCATAGCAAACATGCAATACAGGGGCACGATAAGGACAAGCGCACGCGAATATGAAGATAACACTGCATCCTTTTTATTTCATACAATACACAATACAAGAGAAGGTATAACGGCAAAATGTCCTAAAAACCCCCGCCGCCTCTCTGGGTCAGCACATAACTGGGGTAGCTAGATCTACGAAACCTACCCCCTAGTTGCCACTGGCATTGTCCAGGTTAGGGAGCCTGACTCCATTTTGATAGGGGGTCCCCTGAGCCAACCTGGATTGATTTGGTGGCTAATTAGACCATACTGCTCAAAAAAGGCCGTTGATGCCTTTCTTGGCAGCAGGAGAACACCCCCGCCGCCTCATCCACAGTTCAGGGGAGGGCCGGGCCAAGGCTGCTAAGCCTAGATTTCCTCCCTGGACATTTGGTCCCCTGAACGTTGATTGGCGCATCCTTTGGTCCTTTGAACGTTGTTTTTCAGATTCACAGGCATCTCGACTGCCGGCTCCCCAGCCGCACCACCATCACACGTCCTCTGATTTTTATCTTGATTACACGGTTATGACAAATTGATTACGACCGAATCACGATAGTAGAATATTGTCATGCCTGCATCCCATTTATAAAGGACTACGTCGGAAAGAGAAGTAATACAATAAATGCGGGCATGACCGGGAACCTGGAACGACGCACGTACGTTCTACCTCCCCAAGGCATTGAAGACGCCAACTTTTCAGGTTCCACCGAGTGTCTGCGCCATTAATGCTAGGGAAATGATTCCCAAATTTAAGAGCGCCCCCATATGCCCCTTTCACACGGTCGCATTTAATGCGTACACCCCCTCACTCAGAGGGTGACAGTCTTGATGGACAGAATCACGCCACCAGAGGGCACGTCAACAGTAGCCTGGTCCCTTGAAGCCCTCACCCGTCATAAATGTTTGGTTTCGGACTTGGGGGACTATACTGGGGAGGACGAATTACTCCCTACCGAACCACCTTAAGAAACACTTCATGCGAGGCACATCAACACTCTGCTTATCCTCACAAGTCCCACGCCTAGCATAAATAATAGGCTTGGACTTGGGGGACTATTGTTACCACACTATTATGATATGGCCGCCACGTTAGCACAGGCCCCACCTAAGGACTATATGGGCCCTGCTAGGGCCTTAGAAAGGCCCATCACACACTTAGGCCTTCGACAGCGAAAAATCTGCGAGTCATGTGGAGGGCCTCGACACCCCCATGCGATCCATAGGGCCTCGTCAAAGCCTCGCATCATTCGTAACTAGGGTACGGCTCGATATGCCAGGCAGCCAGAGAAGTAATTAAAGGAGGATCGCGTTGATTTGGCGTATGGATTCTCACAAGGAAACCGGATCGTAATCTCCCAAAATCATGCAACGTGATAAGCTCAAAGAAGGAAAATAATCTCGGATATCTTTATCACATAAGGAAGAAGGATCCGATTGAGTATCAAATTGATTTGTCTCCTAAATCAATTAGATCTCTCGCGCTATAAAAACAACGCCTCCGGTTGTTCCAAGGTATGCACTTTTTACGCTTACGATTCCTACCCTAAACTCTGCTCAAACTTCTGCCTGCTTGTCTCTTCCACACTCCTATTTTGTTCCCGCCCCCGCATATTCTTTATATACCGGCTGTTGACTTGATCGTCGGAGTGTCAACGATCGCCGGACCCTTTTCCTCCGGAGATCTTGGTGCCTAACGGTCGTCCTAGTGTGCAGGTAACATACGAGCTGGCAAAGGAGTGACTGGAGATCTGTTGGCACGTGGACTGGTGCAGGTTCAGATGTCAACACCTTCTGTGTTTGAACACTCACTTTTTGAAGTGTATATTTAGATGGGTCGTGCCTATCCCATTTTACAATGCTAACTTTTCTTTACAGTGTTTATATTGTACCTTATGCTCAGGAACTCCTTCTATTAGTTTACTAGTGGGCACCAACTCAAAATGCTACCAACACCTAGCCTTTTATTTTTTGGCTTTTCATTTAGTGCTAGAACCGGTGGTTATATTTGTATGTGTGTCGACATCTTCTTGAATGTCATCCAAATAAATCGGATCAGTGCTATATACTCATCAACAATATCGCGAGGAATTGAAATGTCATAAAGACCACTGAAATTATCATCACTTCTATTGTAAGCCATTTCGAAAAAACTATAAAGAGAACAGTATAAGATGCAATAGAAATTTAGAATTGTAATAGAAGTAGAAAATTAGAAATATATATTAATATTGAAATAATGAGATTTGAGATAAATAATTATAAAATGATATTGAGATGATGAAATTTGAGAATTGTTGTTGAATTTGAGTATATAATAGATTGAGAGATTGATGTGTGAAAAAAAAATGAGTTTAAAGGAGGGGAGGTAGCGGCTCGTAGCTCTTGGGAAATGCCCACGAACCTTGACGAGCCGAATCGCTCGTTCCACAACGAGCCAGAACCTATTATGGTTCGAGTCAGCGAGCCCAGAAGCCACTTGACTCATTTGCCACATCTACTTTGTTTTAACAATCGAATTTCACAAACTCGTTTGATATTCTTCCTCAAGCAATACCAAACCTACCCAATTAAGAAAACACATTATATCTGTATGTGAATTTTAACCTAACCGAGCACATTAAGACCAACTCAATTATAAACAATTGCACAAACTATAAGAATATATCTCAATTTCTTATGTAAATTCATGTTTCTTATCGCATTACTTAATTAGTGAACTACTTCTCAGTTTCAACAAAAATTCACAAGCATAATAATAAATTTGTCATATTCATGAAAAGACAATATAAAACATGATAGAAAATTAATCCAGGATAAGCTTCAAAGCCATGCCTTAATAACTAGAATTAATTAATTAGGAATGTCTACATCTTTTGTCCCAACACGAAGAATTTTAGCTACGCGTGATATTGTTTGAATAAAACCAATATCTTTTAATAAAATAGATCATCGAGTTCAATAGATAGAGAAGAAAAACTTGAGAATCTAATCTTGTACCAAGCCTTGATATTTAACCCTTGAAGTTTTTTACAAAACCTTGATCTCTTCTTGCATTTTTCCAAGTTCTCTCTTTAATCTTGTGTTTTTTTTATCTCCATTGTCCAACTCCTCTTTGACCTAGATTAGGTCACCATATAACTTTTTTCCATTGTAATCCATGCCCCCCCAAAATGACAAAAATAACCATACCTCAAAACAGAGTGCTAATTTTTCCCAGACGGTCCCATCAGGATAGCGGCGAACAGACCCTTCAGGGGCTGCCGCGGCCTGACCGTGGCCGTGGTTTGCTTGCTGTTGCCTGCCGTAGTAAGCAGTCCCTTCAGAGACTACCGTGGCCCCTATTTTTTCCTTTGCACCGTTTTTTCATTTCAGTCCCTAGTCTTTCAAAGTAATTTGATTTGGTCTTCACTTGAACTTTTTGTGCAGGTTTTGTCCTTTTTGCTTTAAATGCTCCCAATTCGTGTATTCATCTGTTACAAAGATATTCATGCCCAATTAAGTAGTAATTTTCTCAAATTACATATATAAATCAAGTTTATTAACCATGATATATATGTAAAACACTTTTATTAGCCTGCCAAGTTGTTTTCGATAAGGGTTGGAGCAATATGATTCTTATCCTTTCTTGCCCAAAATTTAGGGTTTGCCATTGGATGAATAACATGATTGTAAGCCTTAAAGAACATATTCTTGATGTAACACTCATCAACGTAATCCTCAAACTTCAAATGCTTGCTCTGAATGCAACACATGGCATGGCAAAATGGAATCCCATTGAGCTAAAACATTCTACAAGAGCATGTTTTCTAAACTAAGTCAACAACGTATATTTTTTCATTGTTTTCTCTACCTAAAACTCCTGTCAAATTGCCCGTGCAGGTCTACACAGACTGGCATCCTTCACAATTTTTTCAATAATTTTCCAGATTTTAGGGGCAAACCCATGCTACCATTTATTTACTAATTTTCTCCTGGTTGTCATCCACATCATGAGATAATATTATATCTTCTCTAGCAAGTATATAACATGTTTGTCTCTAACTTGCAAGATTGCAATATTAAAACTCTCACACAGATTGTTGAGTAGAATGTCACATTTGGTCGTGTCTCTAAAATATGACCTACTCCATTGTGATATCGGCTTGTTCTCCAACCACTTAAATGCTTCCTCACTCGTAGCTTTAATTTCTCCATACACTGATCAAATTTTGCTTCAGTTGTTGCCTTAGCAGCAGTCCACTACAAGATCTTCAATTTCAAACTTCTAAATTTTCTTTTGAAGTTAGAGTGTAAATGTCTAACACAGAATCGATGCTCCACATTACCAACATACTTGGTGAGTGTATCTATTAAACCCTTTTGTTTATCACTAATGAAAGTCCAGAACTGAGAGTTTCCAACACCAATGTCATCAACCAACAACTCCAAAAACCAATTCCAGCTACTTTGGTTCTCAGCCTCAACTATGACGTACGCAATAGGGTACATTGCGTTCTCACCATCAATACCCATTGCTGCAAATACATGACCACCAAAATCACCCATTAGAAAGTACCCTTCCAGTCCTAACACTTCTACACCTATATATGAATCCCTCTTTCAAATCAGCCAAGCATATGTACACTCTTCTAAACTCTCGTACCTCACCAGCCACCATGGTCTTTAGTATAATGGTGCTGCCTACATTGCTCTTCTTCAAGTGTTCACAGTAGTCAGAAATGATTTGAAATTACTCCTTACTATTCCCTCTGGTAGCCTCCAAGCATTTGGTCCCGTCCTATAAAATTTCCATCTCGATGCTCTTGAAGCACATTCATTTTTCACGGTCTCCACAAAACCTATTTTTCATCCGGGCTCATTCCTAAATCGATCCATGTATTTCCCAGACAAGTACGATGTACTAGCATACCTAGTTTTATATGTCATAGAACATCTATGCTCCAAATACAATATGTTTATTCTGTATTAGTTATTTTGTTTCTGGAATTGAGCATAAAACACACATTTGAAGTTCTTATCTTTGCATACAGCTCGGATATGAGTCTTGTTATTCTTTGCAAAATTTACCTCTCTAGCATGATTCACGAAGTACTGTATAATGGCATTCTTCAACACTTTCTTATTAGCAAATTTCTAACCTAGATATACACAACAATGTACATAAAACCACACCAGTTAAGTAAAGGTTGAGGACCTATTTGCAAAAGCATGAAACTCGAAACCAATTTTATTTCATCATGTAAAGGTTGGGACCTATTATGCAACAATAAAAAAGAGAAATTTGCACTAAAGTATACATGTTTCAAAGTGGGGGTCACTGAAATCATCTTTGTCCTTTTTCTTTCTCGTATCCTTGTCACCATCTAAACTATATAGGTCATCTGAATCTTCATGTTTATCTTTGTTGACTGTACCATCCTTGTTTGGTAGTATGTACATGTCCCATGTCTAGTGTCTTTCAAAATTTTCCTCATCATTTAATTTTGGATCTTCCTGCTCGTAGTCTGAATCTACAAGATTGTCTTTCTCACCTACATCATCATATCTATTGTCATCTTCATTAGCATTAACTGAAGCTTCAATTTTACCACCAATATCATTCTGATCATTTGTAGCATGATGGTCACTCATTCCAGTTGTTCCATTATTATAAGATCTAGTACCTACCCCCACCTCTGCAGCCCTATAAGTTTATCTACAAACTGATTAGTAAAATAGTTCCCACAATCATTCACTGGGATGTCCTCCCACTCCCTAACAATTTTCTCATGTTGGGTTCCTCAAAAAGGAGTTGTCTTGGGATGCAATCGGAGGTTGCGAACTAGTTATTGGCTGGCTTTCAGCCACATGCATTCCTTCTTCCAACTATTTTGTAGGTTCCACTCCACAGTTGGTTCTTTCTTCAGTTTCTCCCTCCAGCATAGCATTCCCACAATCATCATTTGAGTTATTTTCTTCCATGGTGCCTACAATTGTTTTAATTTCTTCAGGTTCATAAAGTTCAACGATGCTATCAATGTCTAAATGTATAGTGGGGGGGATTTATGTCAATTTATGGCCCTAATTCTAACTCAGTAATGACAACATTGTCCTCATTTGGTCTCCAAGGTATGGAAAATACCTCAGGATATGTAACCACAAACACTTCTATAATCCTAGATTTGCTAAGATCTTCAATCAAATACAACACATATCCATCAATCATCAACCTCAACAATCCATTCGTTAGATTCTTCTTAAGTTTCTATAAGTAAAGATGAAAGAAAAATTGTACCCCAAAGATTTTGCCATGGCATTTAACTCAAACCTTGAAAGGAAATTGGAGTCTACCGAATCAATGTATTATGTCTGCCAATGTAAGTAGATTATTGTGTCTGTCAATGCAACTAGATTACGTCTCCATTCTACCACCATGGATGTATTTTACTAGTGAAGTAAGGCGAATCATCGACTAAAAAAATCTCCAAAAAAATAAAATTTTGCGTTAAAAAATTTCAATAACATCTATAGATTAAGACATTTAAACTAAAATGAACCAAGAAAAATACCATAATGTGGACCTTCTTCATTTTCTCTATGGTATTGGTATTACTCGAAAGGCCTCATTCTGGTTTATTTGCAACTGTTCAACTGGGTTGCTCTAAATATACGATATGTTGCTATTTTGAAAGAGAATTTTCGTGTTCTCGAACGAATATCGCCGGGTTGCAGGAAGAAAGATGGTCGTCGTGATCTTCCAACTATTTCTAGAACAAATTAGATGGTTTTGGTGTCTGATTTGTAATATACACACGTAAAATTCAGTTTCAAACATAAAAGAAATATTTTTGTGAATAGACCAATTTTCCTAAGTTCTCGGATGAGGTGGTGAAAGCATATAAACAAGTGGTATTCACGCTTTTGTGATAATGATAGTTTTTAATGAAATTTACCATTGATGATGTAATTTGTAATTAATTGAAAAGTTTGGAATGTCTGTTACTAAAAATATTGGTTGGAATATAGATTAGTAACATAATAGAAAGGTAAATGACGAAAATTGCAAAATTTCCTAAAATAAATGTATTTGTACTTTATAATAATTGCATTTAATAAGTTGTAAGTTTCAATGTTCCACTCCTTGGATTATTCAAATCATATTTGAAAATTTAGGCATTAACATCTTTTTAAAAAAAAAATCTATTAATGAAAAACTGAGAAAATGGTTATTGGAAAAAATTAAAATAAAGAGCCAAAAATATAGAATTTATTGAAATGTGTCAAAAATTTTATTTTTTATATATTTAAATATATTTTCTATTATTTACAAGATACTCTTTAAAAATAAAGAGACTCGGCATCTCCAACTATACTCTTTACTTTTTATACAATATTTTGTAGTACAAAGATAATTGTTGAAAAAAAATTGAAAGTAAAGAGCAGAAAGTTCACAACACTTTCTATAGTTATTCTTTATTATTTTTATTTGCATAAATAATTATGATCCAATATTTTTCCCCATTTTCTTTACTTGATTCCCTTTAAAGAAGAGCATAGAATGTAGTCAAAGTACTAAATATAGTATTTAAAGAGTGGGTTTGGCTCTCAACATTTGAAATGTCAAATCTATTGTTTACTTTAATTTTTAAAGATAGAAAGTTTGTTGAAAGGATAAAATGAAGATTGACTCTCTAAAATAAAGTATCTTTTAGAAATGTTCTTGACATACTGGGATTTGATTGAAACACAATACTATTTATTACAATATTGAAATAAATAACTTTATAATAAATAAGATTGCACGTGCCTAGCAATTCCGGGTGGGTGGGTGGGTGGGTGGGTGGGTGGGATGTCAAAAATACTTCGACTACCATCCACACCACACCAGGCTCAATAAAGGAATCAGGACGGGGTTTGAAACATGTTCCATCCCTAGATCTTGTGTTTTTATTTTACTTTTATGTTAGAATTTAAATCATTTTTAAAAAATAAAAATAATATTAAAAAATCAAATAAATAAGTAAATAGGACGACAAATTAAGATATTTTAACCCCCAATCTCATTTCGTCTCAGCCCCGCTACTCGAATATTTTCAATTAGGTGGGAAACTGGGAAGGCAGTCCATCCCTACCCCGTTGTCATTCCTAATCGGTGGTGGCAAGGCAGTTGGGTTTTGGGGATGTAGGGTGTGCATGGTTGGAGGTTTGTTGGTTCGAGTTTTCTTTTTGTTTTGTATTTTTCTACTTTGTGTCGTTTCGTTTCACTCCCAACCCTGTGCCCGCCACATAGACATCCCTAATGGGTGGTGGCAAGGAAGTTGGGTTATGTGGTGTAGGGTAAGGGTGGGTAGGTGTTTTGTTGAGGAGAATTTTGAAAAATGGCCAAAAGCAAGGAATAGATTGAAAATATGACAAGTTTAGATAACATTTGCAATATGGTAAATTATACTCATGGTCCCCATCTTTTCTAGTTTGTGGCAATTTCATCATCATTCAATTTTAATCTCATGTATCATCTCCAGTCTTTCAATAATTCAGATAGATGGTCACTTTTGAAAATTTTACCCATAACTTAAAACTAAAATAGCAAAAAAGAAAAAAAAAATGAGAAAATTACAGTTGGGGCCCCTAATATTTAGAAAAGTGAAAATTCCAGCACTCTTACCCAAAAACAAATACAAAATGTTAAAATTAACAAAAAAAAATAAATTAATAAGGTTCTTCAATGACCCATCCTCAACTGATTCGACTCGAGAACAAGATTGATTTCAGTGTATTTGTTGTTAGAAATATTGTTCAAAACGTATTGCGGAAATTGCTGGACATAAAAAAAATTATATAGGTCGCGGTCAACCGCGGCATACAGGGACTTTGGTCTCTGTTATTGGCTGCGGCAAGCAGAAAACCAACAGTTGTGGCACCAAAAGGTGCCTCTTCGACCCAAGTGATGTGTTTCTCGATTTTGGGTGTCTATACACAATAAAATCAAGTTGAATTTGATAAAAATAAATACAACAATCATCTCCAAACAATATCAAAGTGTTTAAACATCAAATTTATTTCATAAACTAGTGCAATCTAGTTTGAGGTTTGAAATATGCTAAAACTATTTGAGTGAATACACTTTAGCATCTCATTCTTTACGAGATGGTTTAATTATCGTTTTTAGAATAGTGCTTTAAGCGCTTCAAGTCTCGTGTTTATTATTCTCTTTTGTGTTTTTCAAGTTAAAGTTGTAGCATAATTTTGGCGTTTGTGTTTCATTCTCCTCTTCAAAGTAAGTTTTCAACAATCTAAAAATGATATCATGGCATCCGAGAATCAAACCTCCCTGGCTACAATCAAATTGATGAATCACGACTTGGTGAGGCTCGATCGGTTCGTTTGAACAAACTTCACTCATTGGCAAGACAAGTTGAAGTTTCTTCTCATAGCTTTAAAAATCTTCCATGTTCTTGATCCAAATTTGGCAGCATTTATGGATATGGCAGACACAGATTCAAATGCAATAAAGGTGGGACAGAAGAAGCGTCAAGAGAATGAGTTGATTTGTAGTGGCCACATGTTAAATGCACTTTGAGATCGTCTATATGATCTCTACAAAAATACAACTTCGACAAGAAAAATTTGGAAAACACTTGGAAATAAATACATAGCCGAGGAGGAAGGTACCAAGAAATTATTTCTTCTCAGAATTTTGATTTCAAATTTCTTGATAACATACCGATATTGTAACAAGTGCAAGTGTTGCAAGTAATTGTCAACAAGATGAAAGCTGTAAAAAATGAACTTCCCGAATCCTTCCAAGTTGGGGCTATTATTGATAATTTTATAAAATGTACATGTTCCGGATATGAATAAAAACTTTGTTAGTGGGGATCTCTTGGAAAAATTGGGTGTCAAGTCTGTATTTGAGTCAGAAAAACTTTTATTATCCCATAATGAGATTTTTGTTGAAAAATGCTATTCTACTGAGGAAATGGTCAAACTTTGTACTATTGGCAATAATATCAATAAAACTATAAATTTCGCTCACTTGCTTGTTTCTTCTAAATTATGGCATGATAGATTAGGTCATATAAGCTATTCTACTTTAAATGTAATAATGATAAAAAGCAGCGTGATTTCTTGTGAATTAGACAATCATGATAAATTTGAATTATGTGTTAAAATAAAAAAATAGTTAAAAAGCCTTTTAATAGTGTTGATAATCTTCTAGTCTATTAATTCATTCACATATTTGTGAATTAAATAGCATGTTAACGAGAGGATATGATTTTCTAAGTTTTGTTATGCTTACTTAATGAAATATAAAGATGAGGCTTAACATGTTTAATGTTTTCAAAACCGATGTAGAAAATCAACTAGGAAAAAAAGATAAAAATTCTTTGAAATGATAGAGGTGAATACTTACTTTTCTAATGAATTTAATATCGTTTGTGAAGAACATGACATAATACACCAGTGTAATGCTCTTAGAACTCTCGAACAAAATGGCTTGGCAAAAAAAAAAAAAAAAAGAATAGGACTTTGGTTGAAATGGTTAATGCTATATTATTGCATGCTAAATTATCTTATAATTTATTGGGTAAAATTTCGCTTGTTGCTTGTCATATTTACAATAGAATTCCTACTAAGAAATTGAAGATTTCCCCTTATGAATTGTGGAAATGGAGAAAACGAAACATTGAATAACTTAAAATATGGGGGCGTCTTGCATATTACAAGAACACCAGTCCTAAAAAGACCAAGTTGGGTCCTAGAGGCATCAAGTGTGCCTTTGTGGAATATGCTTTAAATACCAAAGCATATATGTTACTCAACCCAGAATCCAATGTTATTGAAGAATCCTGAGACATGGAATTCTTTGAAAATTCATTAAGGGTGTGTTTGATTGGCACTAATTCCATGAAAAATGTCACATTCGAAGAAAACAATTTCTACTTTGGCTGTTTGATACAAATGTGGAAATGGAAAATGAATTCTAAGGTACAACCACTTGAAACTTGTTTTTGGCCAATTCCATGGAAAATATTTTCTTATGGGTATAGTGGTTTTTATTTTCCTTCTTACATAGAATTTTTTTTCTTTTCTACTTTTGCCAATCAAATACACCCTAAGAGTCCGTTTGATTGCACCATTTTCTATAGAAAATGTCACATCCGAGGAAAATATTTTACTACTTTGGTTGTTTGATACAAGGTAGAAAAGGAAAATGAATTATAGGGTACAACCACTTTAAGCTTGTTTTGGCCAATTCCATATAAAATATTTTCTTAGGGGAAGGGGAAGGGGAAGGGGAAGGGGAAGGGGAAGGGGTTTTATTTTCTAACTTACATGGAAATTGTTTTCTTTTCTACCTTCTTCCAATTAAACACATGGATTAAATTTCTCAAACTCCAACGGCACCTCAAGAGGAGATTCCGGCTTCTAGAGAACCATTAGAAACATCCTTTAAAGATGTTATCGAGTGAATTGGAAAGAAGGTATAAATGATGAGATGGATTCTATAATTTCAAACAATACTTGGAAAATTGTCGATTTACCAAAAGGTTCAAAACCTATCGGTTGTAAGTGGGTATTTGGAAAGAAATATAATACTGATGGTTCAATCCAAACCTTTAAAACAAGATTAGTTGCAAAAAGTTGTCGATAAAATGAAGTAATAGACTATTTTGACACGCATTCACCAGTAGCTAAAATTACAACTATTATGATTCTATTTGCTTTAGCTTCTTGTTACCACACGATTACGATATGGCCGCCACGTCAGCACAGGCCCCATCTAAGCCCAGTAAGAGCCTGGTTCGCAATCTATCAAGAGCCCTATCTGGGCCTGCTAGGGCCTTGGAATGGCCCGTCAAGCACTTGGGCCTTCGACAGCCAGAAATCCGCGAGTCATGTGGAGGGCCTCGGCACCCCCATGCGAACCATAGGGCCTCGTCAGGCCTCGCATCACTCGTTACCAGCGAGCAACTTGATATACCGAGGCAATCAGAGAAATAATTAAAGAAAGATCGCGTTGATTTGGCGTACGAATCCTCACAAGGAAACCGGATCGTAATCTCTCAAAATCATGCAGCATGATAAACTCAAAGAAGGAAGATAATCCCGAAGATTGCATGGATAAGGAAGGATCTTTATCACATAAGGAAGGAGGATCCGATTGAGTATCAAATTGATTGGTCTCCTAAATCAATTAGGTCTCTCGCGCTATAAATACAACACCCCCGGTTGTCCCAAGGTACGCACTTTTACGCTTAAGAATCCCACCCTAAACTCTGCTCAAACCTCTGCCTGCTTGTCTCTCCCACACCCCTATTTTGTTCCCACCCCCGCGTATTTCTTATATACCGGCTGTTGACTTGATCGTCGGAGTGCCAACGATCGCCGGACCCTTTTTCTCTGGAGATCTTGGTGCCTAACGGTCGTCCTAGTGTGCAGGTAACATACGAGCTGGCAGAGGAGTGATTGGAGATCTGTTGGCACGTGGACTGGTGCAGGTTCAGACGTCAACAGATTGGCACCGTCTGTGGAAATCAAAAAACCTTACACGACCAAGTGCTTGTGGTAAAGCGTGTCTTCTACCCAAAGAAGCATGACATCCAAACAGTCCACAGAAGAAGAGGTGGAGTCCCACCACACCAACCTGCGATAGGAGAGCGTTCAGGACCTACAGAACGTCACCCGTCGCAGAAAGAGAAGACATCAGAAGAAACAGACGATGGAACAGGAGAACCAGGACCTCAAGATGGACAATGCCCAGATGAAGGCCACGCTTGAATTGTTGGAGAATCAATCCCTCCAACATGGACCCAAGCGCAGCCGTGCCCAGAGGAGTCCCTCACCCACTGGTTCGCTAGACAGCCATGGTTCCCAAGAGGAACCCCCTGTTTCTAACGACTGGAATCCTCGAAATCCAGCTCTGAAGCCCCCCGCAGGACGGTTACAAAGGGAGACCCTTCCCTGTATGAGAAAGCCGACCTGTCCTTGCAGCTAGCGTGTTTGACAGGCTGGGTGTAGGGTCCTCGATCGCACCCCTCCAGCCCTCGCACAGCAGGCACAGCGAACATAGCGAGGCCCGTACGGAGAAGAAGAAGGACCCGAAGAATTAAGAAAAAGCCGAAGACGAAAAGGAAAGGCTGAAGTGTTATGAGGACGATGACGACGAGAATCTACCCTTCACCAACTACATGAAGGCAATGGAAGTGCCAGTCAACTTCCGAATGCCTATCATGGAAAAGTATAATGGGAGAGGTGATCCCACGGACCACATAAACACCTACAAAACAAAACTCCAGGGCCAATCTCCCGCAGTGAAGTGTCAGAATTTCCATACCACGCTCACGGGTGACGCGAAGAGGTGGTACAACAAGCTAAAGCTAGAGAGCATCCGAAGCTGGCCACAGCTCAAGAGGGAGTTTGTCAACGCCTTCATTGGCAACCAGACGATGATTGCTGACATCGCCCAACTTAATGATATCCGGCAAAAGGAGGGAGAAACCATCAAAAGCTACTTTAAACGATTCAGTAACATCATCAACAAGATCGAAATGGTGACTGACGAGAAGGCCCTGGATGCGTTGATAACAGGGCTCCACATACGAACCCCCTTTTGGAGAGACGTCCAAAATAGTCAGCCGAAAGTCTACAGCCAGCTGGTGGACATGATCCAGCGCGAAATCCAATCAGAAAAAACGATCGAGAACAGAGAAAGAGCTGAAAGGGAGAGAGGAGATCGATATAGGAGAGAGGAGCGTCGCTCCCCAGAACCTCGGTTCTCCCGTTTTCAGAAGAGGCGTTCTCCAGAACCCACCAGTAGTGGCCCCCCTACCCGCGGTGACCCCGCCCAAGTTCTGTCGTATACACAGGACCAGGGTACATAACACGGAAGATTGCCCGGATGTGAGGGAGCTAATCAACCGCGGGAACTACGAGCCAGGCGAGAAGGATCAAGCGGCGCGAGGACGGCGAGGAACACCCATACAATGGTGAAGACCACCTCCTCAGCGCCACAACGATGGACCTCGCCACGACGGAGGGAGGAGCGAGGGGAATAGGGACCAACCAAGGGCCGAGAGGCCCCAAGGAGCCCCGCCTGTCCGAGAGATAAATACCATCTTTGGAGGACCGTACGTCGGAGGAAGCACGATGAACTCACGGCGTAACTACGCGAAGGCTGCCAGGGGGGAACCCCTGGAGAGTTGGCAGGTACACGGGCATCGGCCTAGAATACCGCCAATCTCATTCACTGAGGATGACGAATTCGGGATACATTACCCGCATTGCGATGCCCTAGTGGTGCGCGCCATTGTCGCCAGGAATGGCCTAGGCCGAATGTTGGTCGACGACGGAAGCACCGTGAACATCCTATTCGGCAATGCATTCGACCAAATGGACGTAGATCACGAACCGACGGCCATCACCGAGCCACTATTTGGTTTCACCGGGGACAGTCTCGTCTCACGAAGAAGGATTACCCTGGCAGTAGATTTCGGAGAACCACCGTGCCACCTCTGAAAATTCATAGAATTCCTGATAGTGGACACCCGCTCAGCCTACCACGGGGTCTTTGGTAGGCCCGCGCTGAAGGATTTACAGGCGGTTACGTCCATACACCACTTGGCGATGAAATTCCCGACTCCCGGAGGGATAGCTAAAATCTGTGGTAATCAGACGGAGGCACGGGCATGCTACATGAACGCGTTACGAAAATCTGCTAAGCGCGAGGATATCACCCGGGCCGCAGCAACTTGAAACCCTGTCGACAGCATTTCTGTTTTGTCTTTTCTTTCCACATTGTTTTGATCTCTTTAGAGATTTTTCCTTTTTGCCGGACGCCAAGAAACTAGGCGCCGTTCAATAAATATTTGTCTTTTATGCAACCAACGCGTCTCCCAAACGGAGAGTACCAACACGGCAGCGAGGGAGTATGGTTCGCGGCCAACTCTGATTAACTCGCTGGGTAAACATTTTACACATAAGAAACTAAGTATAAAGAACACGGCAGCGAGGGAGTATGGTTCGCGGCCAACTCTGATTAACTCGCTGGGTAAACATTTCACGCGTAAAAAAACAAGTACAAGGAACATGGCAGCGGAGAAGTGTGGTTCGCGGCCAACTCTGATTAACTCGCTGGGTAAACATTTTATGCGTAAGAAAGCAAGTACAAAGAACACGGCAGCGAGGGAGTGTGGTTCGCGGCCAACTCTGATTAACTCGCTGGGTAAACATTTTACGCGTAAGAAATCAAGTACAAAGAACACGGCAGCGAGGGAGTATGGTTCGCGGCCAACTCTGATTAACTCGCTGGGTAAACATTTCACGCGTAAAAAAGCAAGTACAAGGAACACGGCAGCGAAGGAGTGAGGTTCGCGGCCACCTCTAATTATCTCGCTGGGTAAACATTTTACGCGTAGAGCATGCAAATACAATTAACCCAGCAGCGAGGGAATGTGGTTCGCTGCCGACCCTATCAAACCGCTGGACAAACAGTCAATGCAAAAGTACACAATTAGGATTCATCCGATATTACATAAAATTCGAGCATGGAGCGCGAACCACCCCGCGCTACCGGAGACGCTATTTGTGACCTCGAACTTGTGCCCATAATTTCGTAAGCAACACTAAACGCCGATGAGGCCCGAAACAAACATGCAATTCAGGGGCACGATAAGAGCACACGCACGCAAGTATAAAAGTACCTCGGCACCCTTTTTATTACATACGATACATAATACAAGAGAAGGTATAACTGCAATATGTTCTAAAATCTCCGCTGCCTCTCTGGGTCAGCACATAAATGGGATAACTAGATCTGCTAACCCTATCCCCTGATCCACGCTGGCCCCGCCCAGGTTGGAAAACCTGACTTCACCATGATTGGGAGTCTCCCAAGCCATATATGAGTTAATTTGATGGCTTATTAGACCATACTGCTCAAAAAAATGCCGTTGATGCCTTTTTTGGCAGTGGGAGACCCCCCTAGTCCCGTCAACTGTTCAGGGGTGGGTTGGGCTAAAGCTGCTAAGCCTAAGTCTCCACCCCGTACGTTTGGTCTCCTGAACGTTGATTGGCTGGATTTTTGGTCCTCTGAACGTTGATTCTCAGATTGACAGGTATCTGGATGGATGCCAGCCCTCCAGCCGCACCATCATCACACGTTTTCTATCTCTATCTTGATCGTACGATAATGGCAGGTTATGTGCAACAGTCTCACGATGGGAGAGTCTGGTTGGACTTACATCCTATTTATAACGGGCTACGTTGGGAAAAGGGGTAATGCAATAAATACGGTCATAACAGGGAATCCAGAATGGCGCACGGACGTTCTACCTCCCGAAGACGCCAACCTTCCGGGTTCCACCAGATATCTGCGTCATCAATGCTAGAGGAATAATTCCCAAATCTAAAACATCTTCTCCTCCATGCGCACACAGAGTCGAATCGCCAGATAAACAAAAGATCAAATCCAATTTTGTTTTTCAATTAATTCGGGCAAAATAAAACTTAAAGATTACAAAATATAAGTGCCCTGCCGCCTCTTCAAGGGTCGGCACATTGCGGGCCTCTCTCCGTTGGAGGGGGTGTCTGATCACCTGTGGAATTAGGCCCAGCGTCAGGGACCTGAGCCTCGGCAGGGCCCTGCCGAAGGAAAGAAAGGTCCCATTCCGGGTGGACCTCCATGATGCTCTCCACCAATTGCTCACCTCCAGCTGTCATCAAACGCTGGGCAAGGTCCTGATACTCGGGCGTCTCCACAAATGCATCCTGGTAAGCCTCCACCGCCTTGGTCCCAGCAACCGCACATTCGGCCCGGATCCTCTCCAGTTCCAGCCTCGTATCCGTCAACAACTTGCCCTCCTCTGCGACGAGGGTCTCTATCCTGCTGGTCGCGTTGGCAAGAGCTTCCTCGGCGGCCAGTGTCCAGTCCTCTGCCAACTTTTGGGCCTCCTCAGCGCGCTTCTGCGCCTCTTCGGCACTCTTCAGAAGCTCTTCGGCCCTTTTCTGAGAGGCCTCAGCAGCCCGCTTTTGTTCCCGAGCGTCCTTCACGCACTCTTTCGAGGCCTTCAACTCAATCTCATATTTCTCCTTAATGTTCGCCTCCCTAGCTACAGAGGCATCGAGCTTGAATCGAAGTCCTCCTCTTTCGGACTCCAACTGCGCCTTCTCGAGCTGAACAGCTTTAAGCTCCTCGGACAGCTTGGCAGACTTGGCCCCCTCCTCATGGCACTGGCCGTCATAACTTTCAACAATACTGAATAGCTCTTTGCTCAGCACCAGACCCCGTATCAGGTTCATTTCTGCCATTTTCAGCCGCTCCCGTACAGTGGCCTCCTCGGCAGTCTTCTCCCATTTCTGGGTCCAGTACTTGTACACACTGGTCACCATCATCGCGGGATGGGCCAGAAGCATTTCCAGGACGGACGTCTCCAGTTCTCCTCGACGTTGGGTTATCCGGACGGGGCTTCTTTAGTCGGGCAAGGGGCCAGGTTTCTTTAAACCTTCGGTTCACCCCGACTTGCGGGCATCCTCCATGAACCCTTCTTCAGATGCGGGAGCCTTCCTCTTTCGTGCAGGAGCATCACCCACATCCTCGGTAATGCCCTTCCCTTTATCCTTGGTTGGGATGCGGCCGAGAGACAGGTCAGTTGCCGAAGGAGAAGGGAGAGGAGGAACGACCTGATTGGGGGTGAGCTCTGGTGGCGCAGCAGTCGGGATACCTTGCGATGGCCCGGGCGCCTCCCGGACAGGCGCTTGAGAGGAAGACTCCTCGCCGCTAGCAGCGCGGGCGAGGTGGAGTGTGGGCACGCTTCTGTACCTGAAAGCTGTTAAGAACATACGTTAGTGAGCGATGCGCCCAGATCATTCCTCGCCATAGCATCAGAACACCAAAGCAAGTGAGACTTACACATTAGTCCACAGCTGGCCAAAAGTTTATCGTCTTTCAGGAGATTCCCAAGGCTCCGGAACTCGCTACTGAGGGACCGAACCTTATTCCACTTCGACCTCAGCTCTCCTTGGCTTCTCTTCGGGATCGGTGGCTTCCCGCAATCTACAAAAAGGAATAAATGCATCAAGTCAGGAGTCATAATCAAAATTTCATATGATTGTGGGGAGTTATACCAAGATCTCCGAAATGTCGAGGGATGGACACGTGCGGAAGGGGGTCCTCGGGCGTAAATTCCCAATCCCCGCCAACGAAGATGAACCTCTCTTTTCAGTTGTGCACCTTGTTGGGACTGTCGGTGGCCGTCCCCCATTTCTGACCCGGCCGGGGAGATATGTTATACCAGCAGACGGACCGGCAGGGTCGGTATATGGACTCAAACTCCCTGGGAGACAAGTCTCCTCCAGCCTTGGCAACGCTCCACAAAATATAGGAGGCTACCATCTGCCCCCAGCCATTTGGCGTTATTTGACAGGGAGCCAGATTCTAGTCCCTCAACACTTGGCAAAAGAAAGGGTGTATGGGTATGCGAAGGCCTTGCTGCATCGCAGGCTCGTAGACCGCCACATACCCTTCGGGCAGATGGTTGGTACGCTCTTCTGGGCTCGGGGCTCTGAGCGTCACGGACGAAGGAATATTATAGGACAACCGTATGTCCTCTAACTCCGCCTCTGTGATCCTCGACTGAGCTATAGACGCTTCGGTTGCCGACATTTTCAGCTCCTCGTCCAGAGCCCTCGCAGCCAGAGCATCCCTCTTGTCCAGAGATCCCCTCATTTCAGGCACCCCCACGTCCGACTTCTCCTTCACTACAGTCTCTCCCGTCGGCACGGGGGAGCTGAGCTCCCTCCCACTCGTCGACGGAGCCGACGGGTTCACAACCAGGGGCTCTGAATTCACCCCTCCTGCGACTCCAGAAGAAGAAGGCGATGTAGAGGCCGACGAAGAAACGCTCCCAATAATACTAGGGTTTGTAAGAGCGTCGGACGGATTCTGTGAGTCGTCGCCTTTAGATGACATTTGGCCGTACATAAGTAATGAAATCGTACTGTGACTATGAAAATAAACAATGCAAACAAATTTCAACCGCTGTCTGAACGCTTACCTCGACTGTACGGCTCAAATGGCACACCAGCGTCAAACGTCTCGGCTATCGGCAGAATAACTACAGTAAGCACGACAGTAAGAAGAAGGTGCAACTTTTGGGTGGATACCTGGTTTTATATAGGCACGTTCACACATCCACCGTGCAGATTCCAAGCGTTCAATCTGGGCATACGGACGGTCAACGCGTGTCTTCAATGGTGTAGCAGGCGGGAAAGCGAAACCTACGCATTTAATGATTCAGGGGCGCACGCGTTCCACGCGCACTCCCATATTCCCTCTCACGCGACCGCATTTAATGCATACACCCCCTCACTCATGATTGCCTGACCAGAGAGTGACAGTCTTGATAGACAGAATCATGCCATCAGAGGGCACGTCAGCATTGGCCTGGCCCCTTGAAGCCCTCATCCGTCATAAATGTTCGGCTTCGGACTTGGGGGACTATACTGGGTAGGATGAATTACTCCCTGCCGAACCACCTTAAGAACACATTTTCTGCGAGACGCATTCCTGCGAGGCACACCAACATTCCGTTTATCCTCAAAAGTCCCACGCCTATCATAAATAATAGGCTTGGACTTGGGGGACTATTGTTACCACACGATTACGATATGGCCGCCACGTCAGCACAGGCCCCATCTAAGCCCAATAAGAGCCTGGTTCGTAATCTATCAAGAGCCCTATCTGGGCCTTGCTAGGGCCTTGGAATGGCCCGTCACGCACTTGGGCCTTCGACAGCCAGAAATCCACGAGTCATGTGGAGGGCCTCGGCGTCTCCATGCGAACCATAGGGCCTCGTCAGGCTTCGCATCACTCGTTACCAGTGAGCAACTCGATATGCTGGGGCAACCAGAGAAACAATTAAAGAAAGATCGCGTTGATTTGGCGCACGAATCCTCACAAGGAAACCGGATCGTAATCTCCCAAAATCATGCAGCATGATAAACTCAAAGAAGGAAGATAATCTCGAAGATTGCATGGATAAGGAAGGATCTTTATCACATAAGGAAGGAGGATCCGATTGAGTATCAAATTGATTGGTCTCCTAAATCAATTAGGTCTCTCGCGCTATAAATACAACGCCTCCGGTTGTCCCAAGGTACGCACTTTTACGCTTAAGAATCCCAACCTAAACTTTGCTCAAACCTCTGCCTGCTTGTCTCTCCCACACCCCAATTTTGTTCCCGCCCCCGCGCATTTCTTATATACCGGCTATTGACTTAATCGTCGGAGTGCCAACGATCGCCGGACCCTTTTTCTCTGGAGATCTTGGTGCTTAACGGTCATCCTAGTGTGCAAGTAACATACGAGCTGGCAGAGGAGTGATTGAAGATCTGTTGGCACGTGGACTGGTGCAGGTTCAGACGTCAACACTTCTATTTTTGATTTATGAGTTCATCAAATAGGTAAAAACTGTATTTTTAAATGAAGATTTAGATAAAGAGGTTGACATGGAACAACTGTAAGGTTTTATACTACTTAGTAATGAACATAAGGTATGTAAATTAGTTAAAGATTTATATAGTTTAAAATAAGCACCTAAAAAGTGGCATGAAAAATTTGACAATGCTATCATATGTTTTGGTTTTGTGTACAACACGGTAGATAAATGTTTGTATACTAAAACTTGTTATAGATATATTGTTTTTGTTTGCTTGTATGTGAATGACATGTTGATTATCAGTAATCACATGATTGGTGTTATAGAAACGAAGAGGTTTCTATTTTCTACATACAAAATAAAAGATCTTGGTCAAGTAGATATCATATTAGGTATCAAAGTGATTAAGAATACTAGGGGTTATACCTTAACACAATCACATTATATTGAGAATGTGATAAATAAGTTCAAATATTTGAATGTAAAAGAAGCAAATACCCCGTTTGATCCTAGTATCAAACTTATGAAGAATGATGGAAGGGCTATTGCACAACTTGAATACACGAGTGCAATTGGTAGTCTAATCTACGCAGTATAATGTATAAAACTAGACATTGCATTTTCAATAAGTAAACTTAGTAGGTTTACAAGTAACCCAAGTGATGAACATTGGAAAGTTATTGATAGGGTTATTGGTTATTTAAAGAAAACCAAAAACCTTATGGGAGGTGTCGTTTCTTGGAGATCTAAGAAACAAACTTGTATAACACACTTAACTATGGAATCATAGTTTGTTGCATTAGCAGAAACAGGAATATAAGCTGAGTAGCTCTGGGTTATTCTATATGAAGTTTCATTAGATACGAAGAATGAGTCTTCTATCTCAAAACTATGTGATAGTCAAGCCACATTAGCTAGAGCATATACTGATGTTTATAATGGAAAGTCTACACATATGAGTCTTAGACATGATTATGTAAGGAAATTAATCAAAAATTGAAATAATTTCTCTTACATTTGTGAGATCAATCGAGAATTTAGCCGATACATTTACAAAGCCACTTACAAAAGAGTTAGTACGATTAACGTCAGTATTATGAGGTTGGAACTCATAAATTAAATACACCAATAACAGCAACCCCACTTGTCATTACAAAATGAGTAATTCATAAGTTCAAAGGGTAACAACAAGTTATTCGATAAGTGAATGATTAGCTGAACCTAAATAAATTAAACCTTATCCTAATTATGTAAGTGATGGTGTTACAGTTGGAGCGTTGAGTTAAAAACTCTTAATGAAATTCAGTACGTAGTATAAGTGTCTTTATTGTAACAAAGACATTGTAAGAATTTCACCAATATGAACTTTGAAGTGGTGCTGCTTCAAAGAAAGTTTGGAGTTACTTTCTGAAAATTTCATGAAACTTGTTAGCGTATGCCATTAACACACCAAGAAAACTTGTGCAGAACAAATTGAAGAAGAGTATTCATGTGTGACATTTCCAGTATTATCACAAAAAATAACGGGTTCAAAGCTAAGGTTACCTGGGGTTTTGATACTACTTTGCAAAGTTTACACTAAGACAAAGTTCAAATTGAAAGATACTTTATTTTAAGTGTGAATACCATTTTAAAATCTAAGTTTAATATATTTTCAACAAGTGGGAGATTGTTAGAAATATTATTCAAAATGAATTGCGAGAATTGCTAGACATATATTAAAAAAAAAAAAATTGGGCCGCGATCAACTGCGGCAACACAAGGACTTTGGTCCCTGTTGGCAAGTAGAAAACTAGCAGTTTTGGTGCCTCATCAAATAATTTTTGATTCATTGGAATTTTAGTTAGATAAAGAAAATAAATATACAGAGAGAAAATGCTTTTGCTTGTATGTATAAAGAATATAGGTGGGAATATTAAAATGAGGATGTATTTAAATGTTTTGCAGTCTATAGATGGCACATGGCACATGGCAATGGCAGTACCTCGGTTGCCACTGCGGCATATGCTCTATTCCTATTATCGACAGTTGAGGGTTGTTAGGGTGGTAATTGAAGAAGAACCATTTTTTATTGGAAAATTAGGGAAAATGGTCCCTAACTTTTCTTCTCATGGTGGAAATGGTCCCTAATGTTTAGTTTTTGGCACAAAAGTCCATAACCTATGTATTTTTGTGCGCAATTGGTTCTTATTTGATAAAAAATACAAACATGCCCTTAGTTTTAATTAGAGAAAATTGTAATTGGATTCCTAACCTTTGAAAAGAGTGAAAATGGGTCTGATACTTTTATTTTTTATAAGAAAATTAATAGAAACTAACGAGTTTTTTTTTTTCTAATTTACACTTTATTGACCAAATTGATAATATACTAAATTGTTTTGTATATTTTATGAAATATTATAAATTAACTAAAATTAAAACTCATAATTATTAACAAACATGTTAAATAAAATTATTTTTTATTATTAAGTAATTTTATTATTTAAATTTTAAATTTTTTTATGGAGACAACATAAAAAGAAAAATAACTTTGTTACAAACTTGATGCTTAAATACTTTTATTTAATTGAGTTATTTGTTTATTAACTACAAATATTAGATCTAATTGTATTCTTCATATTTTAGTTTATCGTTTTAGTATCGTTCAAAATTCAAAAACACATAATGTGTAAATTAATTTTTATTAGTATTTGTATGTTAAAAAAATATAATAAGATTGGTTCATTCCTAATGAGGACCACACTTATTGCATGTTCTGAGATGGCTAAATATAAGATGATAATATTGTTTGGCTTAGGTTTGGACAACAATAGTGGCCGAGTTAGCATTCCTGCCTCCATTCAAATTTATTTCCTTTGCGGAGGACATCAAAAAAGGTTTTGCATAGATCATTAGCCCTTGAGACAAAACAATTGAATGAAGCTATGCGCCCCGTCAAACTTTGCACATCCTTTGTCTTTACTGTAGCCTTCATTCCCAGGATTGCTTCGATCTTGTCGGGATTTACTTCTATTCCTCTTTAGCTGACCAAATATCCTAAAAAAATTTCAGAGCTAACTCCAAAGGCACACTTAAGCGTGCTAAGTTTCATTTTGTATTTTCGTAGGATTTCGAACATTTCTGCCAAATGTTGAATGTGATAAGCTTTTGTGCTTTTTAAAAGCATATCGTTGACATATGTCTCCATGGTCTTTCTGGTCTGATTGGAGAATACGGTGTTTACCAATTGATGGTAGGTTGTTCTAGTGTTTTTTTAGCCCGAACGGCATCACTTTGTAGCAGTGTAATCCGAGGTCAATAATGAACGTGGTATGCTCCTGGTCAAACTCGTACATCAGGATTTGACTGTAGCCTGAATAAACGTCCATGAAACTGAGGAGTTTATGACTAGTTGTGGCATTAACCATTTGATCTATCCGTGGGAGGGAAAAACTGTCTTTTAGGAAAGCTTTATTCAAGTCTATAAAATCAATGTAGACTTGCCAATCCCCGTTGTGTTTTTTTTTTTTTTACCATCACAGGGTTAGCGACCCATTTAGGATATATGGATTTTCTTATAAAGACATTTTCCAAGAGTTTTTCTACTTCTTTTCGTAAGGCCTAGTACCTGCCTGGGTTTAAAGGTCATCTTCTCTGTTGTTTTGGTCGAACGTCTGAGCTTATGTTAAGCCTATGGCATGCGATCTTGGGATCTATTCCTTCCATGTCTCGGTGCCCCCACGCGAACATGTCCATATTGCTTTTTAGGAACTCTTCGAGTTCTTTTCGTAGGCTTCGCCGAAAGCTGGTGTCCAATGCACAATGTCTTCGAAGGATGTTCCGTACTAACTATATTATGGTCCAATTATTCCATCAAATTGGCCTTTCCGCTATGTACATTCAGCTTGGGGTCGATGGGGCTAGGTCCTACATGTACCATGTGAATCCTGGGGTAGTAAAGTGGTGCCTTGGGTCAAGACAGGTTTAATGTCTTGGGTTAAGACATTCCTCCGCTACTTCCTTCGTCATTCTGATCTTGCTTGCTCCATGTGGCATGGAAAAATTTACTGAGTAATAGTATATGGAGACGTTTGCTCTGAGGTGGTAAAGTAAAAGGTTGTCTCCACGATAGCGTTGTAAGGCGATGAGATATCTATCACTACAAAGTCGACTGATGTGCTAATCTTTTGTGGCGATTCTCTGACTTCTACGACCAAAGTTATCTAGCCCAGGGCACTGATCGTTGTGCCACTTAAACCAATGAGCGGTTTGCAAAAAGGCCTGAGAAAGTTCTGGCAAATCCCTATCCAATTCGGGCTGCCAGCTATATAATACATTTATTGCGCTACACATGTCTACTAGTGTTTTTTGAACGTTAGCTCCTGCAACGAGAAGAGTAATGACCAGCAGTCTTGGGTATAGGTACGGGTCTACTTCAGTTTTACGAAAGGTCAATTCGTCATTTCTCGACCGTGTTTTATGTTTAGCCATTATGTCTATCTTTGTGAGATCAGCAGATCGGACCATGTTTATTCGTGCCTTAGGATAGCTAATGTTACAGGCTCTGGCCATGACTTGATCTCCACGTACTACCCTTAATCCATTGCTAGTAGGAAATTTCATTACGTAGTGTGGTATATGGAAGTTGCAGCTTTGAGTTCATGATTTATATGTCTTCCCAAAATTACATTATAATTTTTTTTTTTTTGGATAGGTCTACCTCTACAAAATTAGTGATTACTCTTCGTTGGTAAGGTAGTTCTCCCATCTCCACTATAAGAGCTATTTGGCCCTTTGCTTCCACGCACTCGTCAGTGAATCCTTGTAGTGGTTTGGAGAAGGCCTTAGATGTCATTCTGGGATCCCCATCTAGTCCAGTGTCCTTAGGTATAGGACGTTGACGGAGTTCCCATTGTCGACAAGCGTTTTGTGGATGTTTATGCCCGCAATAAGTAGAGTGATGACCAATGCGTCACTATGAGGTTGTGCGATGCTTTGGAATCCTCGTCTAAGAAACTGAACCATTCTACATATCCTGCCATTTCTAGATGATTCTAGTTTACTCCAGCACCTTAAATTGTCCATACTTCTGTTGCGTATCTTCGTCTTTCACTATTAAAGCCACCCACATATTGGTTTTTTCGTACTAGCATTTGAATTTTAGCTCTGGGTTGACCTAACGTGGGAGGTTGACAAAGAAGACCCATGGGGCATTGGTCTTATCTGGTTGTGGGGTTTTTTGGCTCGACGGGTTTGGCTACGAATCTACAGAGTTGTCCTCACTAGATGAAAGGTTTGATTTTTTCTTTTAACTCTCTGCTATCGTCCGTGTTATATATTTGTGGTATCGGCAATATTTTTTCTAATCTGGACTTATGAAGTTTCTTCGTGGTAGGGGAAGTCGGAGAATATCCTTGTACTTTACTTGCGTGAATGCGCCTTAAAACGAGGTGTTTATATAGTGGTATTCCTAGTAGTATTTCAGGTATGGGCGAGTTCATCCTAGCTCTCTCTGTTCTTTTCTCCGGTCAGGCGATTGTCCCTTTTCTCTTTTTGGGAGGGGTGTATCCATGACATTGATCTTTTCATCATCTAGATCAGATGTGGCTTCTTCTGCTCCAATGTGTTTTCCTGCTCTTCTTAGAAATCCATGATACGACTTCGGACTTTCCTCATGAACAGACCACCAGAACTTAGTCCGAGCTCTTACCCAGATAGGGCAGCCATCAACGCGGCTTCGTCAGAGATTTTTTTGACTTCCATGATCTGCTTGTTGAACCAACTCAAGTAGCTTTTTAAAGATTCACTCTGTCATTTCTTAATACTGACAAGTCATTTTTTGGCGTCGCCCAAGCTCTTGATCCCATGAATTGTGCTAAGAATGTGGTGGCAAGATTTTTCCAGCTCATTATTGATCTTTGGGAAAACTTTCGAAACCATCTTTGTGCCTTATTGCCTAATGTAAGGAGAACTGCCCTACACATTATTGCGTCACTAGCCCTTGGAGTTCCATCCAAGATGTGCACTTGTTGAGATGGCTCACAGGGTCTCATTCTCCCTTGTATCCAGTGAGTTGGAGAATCTTTAACTTGTCGGGGAGTGGTTCTGACAATACGTCTTCTTCGAATGGAAAGTGCTTGGAAGTGAGGTATTCCTCTATCATTACTTTTTTGCTTGGCTTCCAAATAGGCTAAGCACTTTTTTAGGTAATCTAACTCCTCATGTTCGTTGTTTTTAATGGAAAATTCTTGTCGAGGGGGCGATTTGTATTTTTTTTTCTAGGAAGGGTGTGTCATGCATTCCCAAGCGTTCAAACACGCTTCCTCACTGTGGGGATGTCTTTCTAGTGCTATTGGTTTCACTTTCGTTGATTTTCTCTGGTGGGAATTGTAGGTTTCTCCGCACTGAAGGTATGGCATTCCTACCTCGAGCTAAGGACTCCACTTTGATCTCTGCAATGTGAGTGATCACTGTATGGTTTTACTCAATGTTCTGTAATGCTCTGGTAAGGCATTATACTGCCTCATGCATAGCGAGCAGGTCCTGGTTTTCTGTTTTCGAAAGGCTCTATGCATACCGGGGTTGTCGTTCCATGCTTTCGTCAAGTGGATTTGTTTTGGAGTTGCTCCTAGATCCTATGGTGGGGCTCATTGTGGCAGGCTATTTTTGGCACTTCTCTTCTTTGTTGTTTCATGGATTTTTACTTGTCGTTATTTAGGAATTGGGGATGTTAAACGCATGGTGGGAGGCCCGTCTTCTATCGCCAATCTGTTGGTGGTACACAATTTTGGACAAATTAGTAACCAACTTATGAATTCTTAAAGGCTTAAAATACTTTTTTTTTTCCTTTTTTTACTTTTCTCTCCTTATTTCATTCATTATTCCCCTTTTTATTGGAAGGACCATCTGATGGGAGTCGCCCTAGTCTAATCAAGTTACAGTGTAATTTCTTGAGGCTCATGCCATAATTCTATACTAAAAAAGTGATTGGCTTGTGAGGTCGATCATAAGGATAGGGGCCTAATGTTTAGGCTGTCTTATCACTCGTTCTGATTGGTAGATTTGGAAGGTGCTTCTAATTGACTTGCTGTTTTATTCAAATTGTAATGATGATGTTCCCACAATGACGTCTCCCAGGGTCTGACCTGGAGGTACCGATCTAGAAAACCGTACTTCAGCCACGTAGTGTGAATCTAACGTGGCTTTTAACAGTAATATTTTCGACCTGAATTTTCTCACTTCGACACTTGATAATTTACTTTGGTGTCAACATAACATTTTCCACAATTTTCTCTTTTGTTGATTCGATTTTCTTTTTTCTTTCGTATGTTTTTACTTTTCAATTGTTTCTATTTTATTTCGGCTTTGACCTCACCACGTTATCGTACCTAGTGGGTGGTGGAAAGGCAGTTGGGTTCTGGGGGTGGGGAAGGGAAGTTGTTCGTTTATTTGATTTTTCTTTTTCTTTTGTATTTTTCCTGTATGGCTTCGAGGTTTGTTGATTTAATTTTTGTTTTCCTTTTTTACTTGACTAGTTTGCTCTTTACTTGAGAAACATGGGCAACCCACATAACTCAATTAACGACAATATCTTATACAAACTGCGAGGGAGAGAATGTTGTTAATTAATTAATAGTTGAAGACAAGTTTATAATAAATAAAAAAATGTGTTCAAAAGTTGAGGACGAATAGCGCAAAACCCTTAAAATAATTATAAAATTCATCAAACAATTTTATAATTTAAAAAGAAACTTTAAAATAAGTACCAATATAGTCACATCATAATTAAGTGGGTGTATTCAAATTGAGATTTTTAAAGACTTCTAAGGATACAAAAATTTAAGGGTATTCAATGTAGACTTTTAAATACTCCAAAAGTATTGATGTATTCAATAAAGACTTTTATCCAATACTTTAAGAAAATTTAAAAAAGTCTTTAAAAATTACGGGGTATTGAATTAAATTTTTTTAAGAGTCTGTATAAGTAATGTGGTATTCAAATTGAGAATGATTTTAAGGGATTCTCTACTTAGAGCATCTCCAATGCACTCCGTCTATTACTTTTTAGACGTGCCACATAAACACAGATAGACGGAATTATAAAAAATTATCTCTAATGCATATTGATGAGGACTCTGTCTAGCTGATACGGCACACGAAAAATAGACTACATTTAGAAGTCCATTTAAATTGAGACGGAGTGACTTAGTATATTTAAATCAAACTAAACATTTTATTAAAAAAAAGTCGGACAAGAGACATAAGAATTGAAGATCCGCTAATGTTTTTTAAAAATTTAATGTCACATAAGCAGTAATATTAGTTTTATACGGAATTCATTAGAGATTAATTTTTAATTTGACAGTCTATTCAATAAACGTAGTGTTCTATAGACTGAAAGTTCGTCTATTTTACCTATCACGTAGACAACAATAGATGGAGTGCGTTGAAAATACTCTTACTAGACTTCTGAAGATTTTTTTGTGGAAAGTATAAATAGCAAATCTTTTTTTATAAAAAAAAAAAAAAAATCTCCCGTCTACCCTGAGATTTGTGAAGACTTTTCAGAGCTCCAAAATAAAGAATGCTTATTTTCTTTCTTGTATCTCCCTCGTCTGGTTTTGATCTAATGCCCCGGGTGGGCATTGTTATAATGCCTATTAGGCACTTTGTCATAAACTCATTGCATGAATGTAAATGTTCATTTTACACGCATGCAATGAGTACATGACAAGTGTTCCAATGGACATTATAACAATTAGGGATGGCAAAAAAACTCGCCGACCCGAACCCGCCCCGCGAAGAGCCGCCCCGCCCCACCCCACCCCACCCCACCCCACCCCACGAAGCAATAGAGAAGGATTTTGGGCAGAAAAATCTGCCCTGGGCCGGGTCCGGGGCAACCCCGCGACCCGCCCCTAAAAAAAATTTTTTTTTTTTTTAAATCATAAAATATAGTAGAAATTATGATTTTCACTAAAAATAGACTAAAGAAGAATCAAACCCGAGTTAAAACTTATAAACTATTAACATTAACCACTATACTACAACCCAAATCTTATAATTTTTTTGTTTTACTTGGTATAAATATTTAAAAAAATTGTATATATATATTTTTAATTATTTTTCAGTTTAACAAAAAAAAAAAAAAAAAGTTCGCAGGGCGGTTAGCGGGTCCAACGGCCGACCCGCCCCGCCCCGCCCCGCCCCGCCCCGCCCCGCCCCGCCTCGCCTCGCCCCGCGAATTCGCGAGTCGCGGGGCGGGGCCGACCCGCCCCATTGCCATCCCTAATAACAATGTCCACCGGGAGCATTAGATAAAGGCCCCTCTCTCGCCTACCTTGAGATGTTTGGAATATTTGATATTTTTTATTGAATATTATTAAAATAATATTAATTTTTTTTAGATTTATGTTATTTGTTAATTTAATTGATTTGACTTAATTTTTTTATATTGTTTAATAAATATTTTTATTGACATGAAAAATATAATTTATTACTTTAAATTCTTAATTATATATGATGTAGTTAATTTGGACATAAGAGAAGTTACTCAAAATAATATTATATTATATTATATACGATGTGTGCTTAATATTTTTTTTAAATAAAAATCTTTAATAGAAGTCTACAGAAATTTTTAATCAAAGTATACAGAAGTTTAATAAATATTTTATTAATTCTCTACAAATCTATAAAATTCCACGAATTCTATGAAAGTCAGTCACTTATAAGTCTTTAAAAGTCCCAATTGAATATATCTTCCTAAGTGTTTGTTTGGTTAAAAAATGTGTAGATTACACTAGTCCTATGCAATTCATGGATAAAAGTTTGAGTGTCTTATGAAATGAGTGGATAAAAATCATACGAAATATATGAATAAAAGTAATGTTTGATGATGAACCTATAAATACTCTTACTTATTATCTGACTTGGTATTATGGTTATTAAATAGGGGTGAGTATGAGTTAGGTTAGTTCGATTTGGGGCCCAACTCGAAATCGAATCGACTACATCGGTTTGATCATGGTCCAAATTGAATCAATCCGTTTTGCGCATATGAACGTCGGTTCGGTTAGGGTTAGGCGATTTAAGATCGCTCCCAAATGACAAATTATAGTATTGAATATTGACCCAAAAAATCTAATAACTACCCGAAACTTTAAATTTTAAATGTCAATGGCTCAATGCTAAATTATAATTCTAAATTTTTTTATTGTATATAATAAATATCACTACGAAAGATTAAACATTTATTTTATAATAAATATCACTACGAAAGATTAAACAATTAAAAAAAATGCTACAAAATAAGAAAAAACAAAACAATTTAAAGGATGAGATGATATGAGAGGTATGCTAATGTGCTTAAAATTAGTAGAGATAAACTTTCAAAAAATTGAAAAATAACTTACTATAAACACGGTTCGGTTTATTTTAATTCGAACCGAACCAACTCGAAATAGAATTCTCCCCACATCAAACCGACCCACTAACATATGAAAAATTGATTCAACTCGATCCCAAGCGGTTCAATTCGGTCAAATTGGACGAGTTGACGGTAATTATGTCCACTCCTATTACTAAATAAAAACTATACTGGACTTGGTTTTTAGAGGATATTTGGTAGAAGTTTTTGGCCAAAAAAAAAAAGGAATTTTTAGGTTTGATATTTTGAATCTTTCAAAGTTTTTGAATATAAAATGATTATTTTTTCTTTAATCAATACAATTTTATTTCACAATGATAACAACAATATAATCCTTTTACTTTCAAAAAAAATTGAAAAATTAAAATTGTCAAGCCAAAAAAATCTCCAAAAAATCTAAACCGAGCTAATCTTTTCAAACAATGGATCGCCTTAAGCTTTCCGAAGAAGTCGATGCTTTTGAAACCTCTAAAGGCCCCAGGCACTATGCACCGTATCAATGTGAAGTCAACCGCGACGCGTCCTAAAAGCTTTAAATCCCATCAAAAACACGTACTATTCGACACGCGTCCCAAATCAAGAATAAATATCAAAACATAGTTTGATCAGTGTTACATAAGCGGCGCCACGTAACCACTTCTGGAGATGTTAAAATTGGCCCCAGCCAAATTGAAATCCGCTAAAATTAGACCCAATGCCACGTTTTGAGAATACCCAATAAGAGTTCATCACGTGTGCCGATGAATTGTCTGAGTCATTTAATTTACAGGTCTGGTACTTGACTGCAATATTTCCCACGTGGCGACATATGTACCGACCTCAGAAAAATCAACGGCCTATATTCTTCCCAGATTCTCCATATATATTTCTAAATTCCTTGTACAATCCCACACAATATTCCTTTCAGCTTTCAGGGGAGATGATATTTCATAATCAGAACCAGGCGTCACCGTCGTTGGATTCCGGCAAGAAAATGTCGACGGCACTGAATACCAAGAGGAGAATTGACAGGGGGAAAAGTAATCGCCAGAGAAGAATAGAACTCCGGAGAATTAAATCATTATATCTAAAAAATCTCTCCGGCCGAGATGTTTGTTTGAAGAAAATGCAGAAAAGGAATGACTTTGAACCATCAAAAAGTGAGGCATTTGATCAGTTACAAGGAAGCGAAGTCGTAATGGAAGGAGAGAAGAGGCGGCGGAGGGAGGACTGGGATGGCGGAGAGCTTGGTTCATATGGGTCAATATCTGTTATTGGGCGGCGGAGAGAAATGGAGGATGCGGTGGCGGCGGAGGTAGGGTTTTTAACCAAAGGTTCGAAAAGGTATGATTTTTTCGGGGTATATGATGGCCATGGTGGATCTGGGGTGGCGCAAGCTTGCCGCCACTGGTTGCACAAGTTGGTGGCGAAGAGAATAGAAGAAGAAGGAGAAGAGATTAATTGGAAAGAGGTGATGGTGGCGGGTTTTAAGGAAATGGATGAGGAGGTCAATAAGAATGGGGCGGCCGTGGCGACTATGGGGTCGACGGCCACAGTGGCGGTGGTGGGGGAGGAGGTGGTGCTGGTGGCGAATTGTGGGGATTCAAGGGCTGTGCTTTCACGTGGCGGAGTTGCCATACCTTTATCTATCGATCACAAGGTATCTTCATGCTCATGCATGATTTTTTTGTCATGGCCTCTTTCTAGAAATGATTAATAAGAGATTTAATGATAGTTTTGTCTTACAAAAGACTTTTCTTTTTTTTTTTTCTTATCTGAACCTTTAAACTTTGAAATTGGATTCATTTATTAAATACTTAGATGAAATTTAATTTCATTTAGATAGATCTTTACACGTTTTAATAATTCATTTAATATTTAGAATCTTTAATGTTTACACGTTTTAATAATTTCATTTAAATAGATCTTTACACGTTTTGATAGTTCTATTTCTCAAACAAACTCGGATCTATAAACCTTTAATAATTTCATTTACACATTTTAATAGATCTTTACACTTATAGAGAGAATTAATTTATTCATTTAATATTTAGAGTTTCTTTAAAAATGTTTTTTAACATATTTTGATAAAAGAAAAATTGATAAAATGTATTGTTGAAAAATTAATAAAAGTTGCTGAATTCAATAAAATATGTAGTTAAAATTAATTATTGATTTTAATCACAATTTTTTAATAAATTTTTTCAATATGTTTGACAAAATTTTAATTTTTTTTAAACTAATCAAATATACTCCTTCTGTAGTATAAAAAATCAACTTACTTCTATTTTTACACAGATTAAAAAAAATTAATTACTATAATTAAAATAATTAATTTTATTTATGTTTTTTTTAATATATACTTTTATAATAATAGTTTATATTTATTAATAACAAAATATATTAAATAAGACATTAAAAAATTAAAAAATTAATTATACTATTTTAAAAATAGTAAACTATAATTTGAGATAGATAACTAAATAAACTAAGTCTATTTTTATAGAATGCTGAGAGTATTTTTAATTCACACATTTACTACTTATTTATTATCTACAACATTTTATAAAATTTACTATTTATGAACAATTAAAAACATAACCAATCAAACAACCACTTAATTGGATAAAAAATGGCTGATTTTATTTTTTAATTACTTATATTATAAGTTGGTGAATGTATGGATAAAAAGTGGATTGTAAGCTGTGAGTTTTATAAAATGTTTGAATAAAAAATATGTTTTAAAATAATTTTGAGTATATATCTCAAACTTTTCAAGTATGTAACATTTGAGTTTGATTACTGTTAAAAGAGACTTTTGCTTTATATTTAATTTAAAACCAAAAATAAACCCACCAACCCACCAACCATTGTATATTTTGAGTTGTATATTACGAGTCAATCACTTTTCATTCAAGTAGAATAATGCTACCTAGCATCAATCTAGATTGCTTCAATAATGATGAAGCAGTGGACTCTACTACAACTTAGTATTATATAACATTTCTCGTACGAACATTACCAAACAAGAATTACTAGCAAGTGGTTGGCTGTGCGTGTTTAATATCCTTAATGTGTGTGTTTTACTACGTGCACCCCGAAAGAGATGATGAGTTGAAGAGAATTGAAGTCTCTGGAGGAAAGGTCGTTAACTGGAACGGACAACGGGTTTTAGGAGTTCTTGCTACTTCAAGATCCATAGGTACGTATAACACTAGACAATGTTGTTCACTTCCGTCTTATGTCACAAACCAAACATTTTTTAGGAAGAATGGAGTTTATCATACTAATGTGATATTTGATTGCAGGGGATTATTACCTTAAACCATTTGTAATACCAGAACCTGAAGTGACGGTGAGCACTAGAACTGAAATGGACGAGTTTATGATAATAGCCAGTGATGGCCTATGGGATGTAGTTTCCAATGACTTGGCATGCCAGCTTGTAAGAAGGTGCTTATATGGCCAGTTGAAAAGTAATAGAAGTCTTACTACAGAGACTGCGGCGGCAGCTCTGTCAGAATTGGCCATGGCTCGGGGTAGCAGAGATAACATTAGCGCTATTGTAGTCAACTTGATGAGATCAAGATTGTCAAGACAGTCCTCAGTTCAAATTGACAAATCTTCTTCCTAGCAAATTCAGAATTAGTGTTAATATTAGTCGAGTCCAAGACGACTTTGTGCTGTACAGTTCAAGTTTTGTATTCATTCTGCACCAGGTTGAATTGGAAATTATAAATGTAAATAAATAAATAAATTTTTTTTTTATGTCAATGGAGTCGTATCAATTTAATTCATTTTATACTTCTATATATTTTCTTTAAGCGTATGTTATATGTTGGATAAAATTCAATATGTGGGGCCAAACATGTATATATTAAAATGTGTGGTGCTATCTTAAGGTTTTAGTCAATAAAGTGATTCACTAAAGACTATTTTGGACTAATGGGTATTAAGTGTCATGAGATTAAAGTGTAGAGACGGATACAATGTTTTAAATTGATGAGGGATCGATTTAACAACATTGAAACATAATAACTGTCCTGCAGTTATATATACAGGTCATGGTCCCCAATTGAGCGTGGCTTTTCATAACTCTTTGTATCCCCATCAACAAGAAACACTAAGGAGAAAACCACGGATCAATTGGAAGACCATAACCCAGTTCGATCAAACAGAATCATGGATTCAGGTACACTTCCGCTTCAGTTTTTAATCTTGGTAATTACAGCATGATGGTTTTAAGTCATAGATATGTAATCATCCATATTTATGAATTCGGTAAACTTAAATCTAACAAGTGGTATCAGAGCCACCTTCATGTTGAATTATCAGATTTATATAGACATGTATTTTCAGAAATTCTATTAATTTTGAAATATGCATGTATACGGTATTGAGTTCATGTGGAATTTAAAAGTTCAAAAATTAAATTTGTATATTGTTTTTCCACGTTCAGCCATGAAGAAATCGTGAACTGTAAAAAAAAAATGGAATTCCAATTGAATATGAGTTTTCTTTTTTTCGCAATATATGAATTGATTTCAAGGTTCTGTATATATATATATATATATATAGATACAAGAATGGATTTCAATTTTTGCAATATGTATATGATTTCATCGAATTTTTTGGATTGCTGGAATGATTGGATTTTGTGGTCGGATTGTATTGTTGTTGGTTAATGTTGAGATGGGTTTGAACTTGCATCCGTGGGCTGATGGAACACGCAGCGCCGGAGATGGCGCTGTGGTGGGTGGCAGCGACGCTGCGTGTGGGTTTTTTTTGCAGCGCCGGAGATGGCGCTGCAGCGGGGATCGTCGGCATGTGGCGCCGCGATCTCCGTCTTGTGGTGGCGGCGCAGCTAGGGTTTGCGTTTTCAGTTTTTAAGCCAAAGGACCTCCTTCGGAAATTAGAAGTTCTAAGGGGCTAGTTTGTAATTTTCCAAATTTTGGTTTATTTAATCTCTAGTCCTTCTGGTTGTTCCCTCATTTAATTAAATCCTAAAGTATTAAAAATCATTTAAGTTAGCCCTTTAGACTTCTGAATTTATAAAATAAGTCCCTACAGTTTTAGTAATCAATTAAGTTGGGCCTTTGAAGTTCTGAATTTTATGATTCAGTCCCTAAAGTTTAAGATTTTAATTAATTGGCCACTAAAGTTTTGGTAAAATTGCAATTTAGTCCTTCAAGCTTAAAATTTTTCATAATTGGCCAATCAAGTTTAATTAAATTGCAATTTAACCCTCCAACTTAATGATTACTTAATCCTAAAGCTTTGAACTTCAAAAATTCAAATCCTAAGGTTTTAAAGATATGCAAAACAGTCAATTCAGGTTCAAATTTTGGTATGATGGACTCTTTTGAGAAATATAATATTTCACAGTGAATTAATTGAAGCAACATGTTGCCAAAGTAACCTCTCTTGTAGAAATTAATTAACTTTGAATATTAGAAGGTTTTGTGTGTGTGCTGTTCATGCGGATATTGATCGGCCCAAAGGAATGTCAATGTTTGGCTGGAATTTCACATGCACCTGTGGTGATAAACGCGTGACGATTATTTGGTTTAACGTGTGATCAATAAATCGGTCCAAAGAAAGGTTTATTGATTGACATGTCTTATTGTCAGTGTTTGATTGCTGCATTGAGGTACCACTTACGAGTCAATATTTCTGTCCAAAGACTAAATATTGATGTTGTGCTAGGTATCTTGTGATGGGCCTTACCAATATATTTGAAATTATTATTTGCATAATAAAGTACTAATGTAAGCTATTTCTATCTCTTTCTCTATACAGCTCATTCATCCACTTCCACAATATCTGCAAATATCAATTCAATCCCCATGCTTAATAGGTCAAACTTCAAGGATTGGAAAGAGAACGTTTTGATTGTTCTTGGCTGCATGGATCTCGACATTGCTCTCAGGATTGAGAAACCTGCTTCTCTTACGGATGCAAGTTCACCTGATAACAGAAGGAACTTTGAGAAGTGGGAACGCTCAAATCGCATGAGTTTTATGATCATTAAGCGCGGCGTTCCAGAAGCCTTTAGGGGCGCAGTATCTGAGGAGGTAACTGATGCTAAAAAATTCCTTGCTGAAATTGAAAAACGTTTTGCGAAAAACGATAAGGCTGAAACAAGCACGCTTCTGCAAAGCTTGATTTCAATGAAGTATAAAAGCAAGGGGAATATAAGGGAGTACATCATGCAGATGTCTCATACTGCTTCAAAACTTAAGGCACTAAAGCTCGACTTGTCTGATGACTTGCTCGTGCATTTAGTATTAATATCGCTTCCTGCACATTTCAATCAATTTAAGGTCAGTTACAACTGTCAAAAAGAGAAATGGACTCTAAATGAGTTCATTTCTTATTGTGTGCAAGAGGAAGAAAGGTTGAAGCAGGACAGAACTGAAATTGCTAACTTGGCAAGTACCTCCAAAGATAAGGGTAAGAAAAGAAAAACAGAATATGAAGCTGCTAAGGGTCCAGAACAAAAGAAACCACATAAAGACAAAGAGGGTTGTTTCTTTTGCCAGAAGCCTGGACATTTAAAGAAGGATTGTACCAAATATAACGCTTGGCGTGCAAAGAAAGGTACATTTCTTAATTTGGTCTGTTCTGAGGTTAATTTAGATTCAGTACCTAGAAACACTTGGTGGTTAGATTCTGGTGCTACTACTCACATAAGTGTTTCTATGCAGGGTTGCTTGTTCTGCCGAAAGCCAAATGATGCTGAAAGATTCATCTTTGTGGGCGACGAAAAATCGGTGGAAGTTGAAGCAATAGGCACTTTTAGGTTATTGTTAGGAGCTGGTTTTTATTTGGATTTGAAAGACACTTTTGTTGTACCGTCGTTTAGACGGAATTTGGTTTCTATTTCCTTATTGGACAAATTTGGATATCATTGTTCATTTGGAAATTGTCAGTTTAGTCTTTCTTTAAATTCAAATATTGTTGGTACTGGTTCATTATGTTCATACGATAACTTATATTTGCTTGATACTATTGCGTCATATAATGAAACCTTGCATGTGGAATCACGTGGTACTAAGCGAAAATTAAGTAAAGAAAATTCGGCAAACTTATGGCACAAGCGCTTAGGTCACATCTCAAAAATAAGAGTTGAACGACTTGTGTCAGATGGCATTTTGGATTCCCTGGACTTTACAGACTTTGATGTTTGTATTGATTGTATTAAGGGAAAACAGACCAAAATAAAAAGGTTAGGTGCCAATAGAACTTCGGACGTCTTAGAATTGATACACACAGATATTTGTGGACCATTCCCTACGGCTTCTTGGAATGGTCAACAATATTTTATATCATTCATAGACGATTACTCACGTTATGGGCATCTATATCTCATTCATGAAAAATTTGAGTCATTGGACATGTTCAAGGCTTTCAAAGCTGAAGTTGAGAATCAACTCAACAAAAGGATTAAAAGCGTTAGGTCTGATCGTGGTGGTGAGTACTACGGCAGATATGACGGTTCAGGTGAACAACGTCCAGGACCATTTGCTAAATTCTTAGAGGAATGTGGAATCGTCCCACAGTACACCATGCCAGGATCACCTAGCATGAATGGTGTAGCTGAAAGACGAAACAGGACTCTTAAGGACATGGTAAGGAGTATGATTAGTCATTTTACTTTACCAAAATCACTCTGGGGAGAAGCATTAAAGACTGCAGCTTATATTCTGAATAGAGTACCAACTAAATCTGCTACTAAAACACCTTATGAGCTTTGGACAGGTAGAAAACCTGTTCTAAAGCATTTCCACATTTGGGGATGTCCAGCTGAGGCTAGGCCTTATAGGCCACATGAAAATAAATTGGACTTCAAAACTATAAGCAGCTATTTTATTGGTTATTCTGAGCGATCAAGGGGCTACAAATTTTATAATCCCACACTTAAGTCAATTTTTGAAACAGGAACTGCAACATTTTTTGAGGATGTTGAGTTTGGGAGAGAGAAATAAGGTTAGAGACATTGTCTTTAAGGAAGAAACTGAGGAATGATCGATTTTGATTCCTACTATTACTTTTGACAATGTGCAGGTCTCTGTACCTGTCATTGATCAAGAAGTATATCCGGAACCTCAGCAAGATAATGTTGAAGAACCTCCCACCATTCCAGAAGTACAAACTCAACAACCTCAAGAACCAATACCATTAAGGAGATCCACTCGAGAAAGGAAAAATGCTATTTCAGATGACTTTATAGTATTTCTCCAAGAACATGAGGAAAATAATGGAATGATGGAAGATGATCCAATCAATTTCCATCAGGCCATGAAGGGTTCTGATTCTCAAAAGTGGATTGATGCCATGAATGATGAGTATAAGTCTATGCAAGACAATAAAGTTTGGGATCTTGTCCCATTACCAGAAGGTACGAAGCCCATTGGTTGTAAATGGATTTTTAAAACCAAAAGGGATTCGAAAGGTAATGTGGAAAGATATGAGGCTCGTCTTGTAGCTAAAGGCTTTACACAAAAGGAAGGCATTGACTTCAAAGAGACTTTCTCTCCGGTTTCAACGAAAGACTCTTTCAGGACAGTCATGGCACTTGTTGCACATTTTGACCTTGAGTTACATCAGATGGATGTTAAGATAGCGTTTCTCAATGGAGACATTGATGAGACGATTTATATGGTGCAACCAGAAAACTTCGTGTCAGGAGACTCGAAGAATATGGTTTGCAAATTAAAGAAATCTGTCTATGGACTCAAGCAAGCTTCCTGTCAGTGGTACTACAAATTTCATCAAGTGATTATCTCGTTTGGTTTTGAGATAAATATTATTGATGATTGTGTATATCACAAGTTCAGTGGGAGTAAGCATATTTTCCTGGTTTTGTATGTTGACGACATACTACTTGCCACTAATGATATAGGCATGTTGCATGAAACCAAGAGTTTTTTGTCAAGGAATTTTGAGATGAAAGATCTTGGGGACGCCTCTTTTGTATTAGGGATTCAGATACACCGGGATCGCTCTCGGGGTATTCTTGGATTGTCACAAAAGAGCTATATCGATAAAGTTCTTAAAAGGTTTGGCATGCGGGATAGTAAACTAGGGGACACCCCTGTTGCTAAGGGAGACAAATTCAGTCTCAATCAGTGCCCGAAAAATAATCTTGAAGTTAAAGAAATGCAGAAGATTCCCTATGCATCAGCTGTTGGGAGTCTGATGTATGCTCAGGTTTGTACATGTCCAGATATAGCATTCATTGTTGGAATGCTGGGCAGATATTTAAGTAACCCTGGGATGAATCATTGGATAGCAGCAAAAAGGATTATGAGGTACTTGAAGAGAACAAGAGATTGCATGCTTACATACAGCAGATCGGATCAGTTAGAGATTGTAGGGTATTCCAATTCTGATTTTGCGGGATGCGAAAACAGTAGAAAATCTACTTCAGGCTGTATATATCTGCTAGCTGGAGGAGCTATTTCCTGGAGGAGTGCTAAGCAAACACTCATAGCTTCTTCCACTATGGCAGCAGAGTTTGTAGCATGTTATGAGGCATCTAATCATGGGATATGGCTACGAAATTTTGTCACTGGGCTGCGCATTCTGAATGGCATTGAAAGACCATTAAAGTTATATTGTGACAATAACTCTGCAGTGCTATATTCAAATAACAACAGGAGTTCAACTAAGTCAAAACACATTGACATTAAGTTCCTGGTTGTGAAAGAAAGGGTACAGAATGGACAGATTTCTATAGAGCATATTGGGACAAACTCCATGATTGCGGATCCGCTTACTAAGGGATTACCACCCAAGGTTTTTCATGAGTACACTGCTCGAATGGGTGTTGTATTTCTTGAGGATATCATGTTTTAGTGGGAGTTTGTATTTTGGTTGCTTTATGTTTGTTTTTGGACACATTTGTGTATTTGGATAATTTTCTGTACAGAAATAAAGTATTCAGTTCATTCCATTCTGTTACATTATGTTTGGTATTGATCTCACTTAAGAAATAAAGTCGGACCAATTGAAAATAGACATGTTTGGATCACATAACATGTAATTTTCATACTACACTCTCATGATTGATATATGTCATTTGGTTGTATTAGTGTATGTGACCATTGATGGATTTAGTTACGATTAATATAACGAAAGTCGCTTTGATCCTACATTGATATGATTGATGGACGAGATTGTTTGGAAATACCCTTAACAGTGATAGCAAAATTTTGAGCTCATAAGGTTGTGCACATTTATAAGGATACATGTATGGCCCAGTGGGAGATTGTTGGATAAAATTCAACATGTGGGGCCAAACATGTATATATTAAAATGTGTGGTGCTATCTTAAGGTTTTAGTCAATAAAGTGATCCACTAAAGACTATTTTAGACTAATGGGTATTAAGTGTTATGAGATTAAAGTGTAGAGACGGATACAATGTTTTAAATTGATGAGGGGCCGATTTAACAACATTGAAACATAATAACTGTCCTGCAGTTATATATACAGGTCATGGTCCCCAATTGAGCATGACTTTTCATAACTCTTTGTATCCCCATCAACAAGAGACACTAAGGAGAAAACCACGGATCAATTGGAAGACCATAACCCAGTTCGATCAAACAAAATCATGGATTCAGGTACGCTTCCGCTTCAGTTTTTAATCTTGGTAATTACAGCATGATGGTTTTAAGTCATAGATATGTAATCATCCATATTTATGAATTCGGTAAACTTAAATCTAACATGTTATCTACTCCAATTCGGATTGGGCAAACCTTGAATAATATGGTGTGAAGCAAAATAACTAAACCAAAAAAACCAAATTGCAGAGCTCCCACAAAAAACAAAAAACAAAAAAAAAGTTTTGATAAGAAGATATTTGTTAAGGTGATACTCTTCATAATGTATTGTGTGACGTCTTGTTATTTGAACAATTGCTAACAATAGTTGATGTATTAAGATATCAAAAATTTAATAGAAACATCAAATCTCAACTCAAAAACGTGTATTTCTTAAAAGAGACAGTTATAGAAAGTTATTGACAAATAGGATGTACACTACAAGAAATAGTGTCTATAGTGACGACACCAATTGCGACGATCACACATCGTCTCTATTGGTACTGTACAATAGAGACGACAAAGAAATGTCGTCGCTAAAAGTTCAAAACTCATAGCGACGCACGACAAAAATTGCCGCAATAAATAATGAATCGTCACTATTACTTGTAATTTATAACGATGTCTTTTAATGTCGTCGCTAAATACTTTTGGAAATGGCTGGAACAAATTGCGCCATTTTGCTGCAAAAATAGCTACGATATTATGTATTCGCAATATATTTGTGGATGCTGTTGTCTGTCACGTGAATCATGATTTTTCTTATAAAATGTGATGAGATATATTGCGACGACTATTGTCGTTGCTATAGACCTGTATCAATTTAGGCAGAAAAATTGGTGCTCATTTCTTATCTGTAGCGACGACATATGTCGTCGCAATATACGTATTGATGATTTTGATTGGCATTTGAAGTATTAATTTCTTCATAATATAGGAAGAATTCTGTAGCGACGACTTAGTTATATAGCGACGACAAATGTCGCCACTATAAAGTCTTCTTTTTCTTCTCCCCATCCTCGCAGTTCTGTATTGTATCATTGCGAAAATATTCTCTCATCCCCCATCAGCACAAATACTTGCAATTCTATTGTTTTCCTCCATAATCATCTTCTTTACATTTCATTTCTTCATCTCCATTTATTATTATTACTGTATTTGTGAAAATATAGTATTTTTCAAGTATGGAAATTGATAAAACTTGAATAACAATTAGAAATCGCACAAAATCTACAGATTTTCAGAACGGTTTGCAAGCATTTATAAACATGGCGAGGTTATACATAAATGACAGAGAATAATTAAATGTCCGTGCAAAAAATGTTTAAACGGTCTTCACAATCCATTAGAAATTGTCGAGGCTCATATATTTCGTAATAGTTTTGCGAAGAGTAATGTCAACTGAATATATCATGGCGAGACCGATGTTCATACTGCGAATGTGTATAGACAGAATGAGTAAGCTGGTGTGGAAGATGAGATGATGGATACCATGGACGATGTAGCTGGTGATAAGCATGTAGGTACAAGCACCGATGGTCATTATGATGAATTGTTTCAGGCTCTGCATTCAGAACTGTACCGGGTGTATCATCATTTTCGTCCTTAAATTTTTCAGTCAAGTTGATGCATATTAAGGTTATGAACAAATGGACAAAAAAGTCTGTCGATGATCTTTTAAAATTGCTGAAGTTTGCTTTCCCAAACATAAACCTGGTTGACTCCCACTATGAAGCTAAGAAGCTGATGACGATGCTTAATTTGGGTTACAAATCCATTCATGCCTGCAAGAACGACTGTGCACTATTTTGGGGTGAACATGCTGATAGACAAACTTGTTCGATTTGCGAAGAAAGTCGTTGGGTGCACACTTATGGAAAAGTGAACGGGAAGAATGCTCCGCATAAGGTCTTGCGGTATTTTTCCTTGGCTCCCAGACTAAAACGTATGTTCGCGATGAAAGATACTGTAAACTCATGTGGTGGCACAGTATAGGAAAGTCTAGGGACGATGATGAAATGCAGAATTCCATTGATGGAAAGGCATATCAGGATTTTGACATGAAATATCCACTGTTCGCAAGTGAGATCAGGAATGTCATGTTAGGTTTAGCCGTAGACGGATTCAATCCATTCGGTGACATGAGTCTGGCATACAACATGTGGCCAGTAGTTGAAACAGTTTACAACTTGCCACCATGGTTATGCATGAAGCTCAAATACTTCATTCTTACTCTGTTGATACATGGTCCTAAAGCACCGAGTAAGGACATTGACGTATTTTTTACGACCATTAGTAGATGAGTTGAAGGAGTAGTGGGCCGATGGGATTGACATGCTGACGCTGGAACCAACAACAGGTCGGTATTCAGACTGCGTGCATCGTTGTTGTGGACTGTTAACAATTTTCTAGCGAGAAGTAGTTTGTTAGCTTGGAGTGGTCAGGGGTACATGGCATGTCCTACGTGCAACGAAGATACTCCTTCAGTCCATGTGATAGGTAAGACAGCTTATGTGGGTCACTGTCGGTTTCTGCCATCCAGGCATCATTTTTGGAGCAATTTAGACTTTGATGGAGGACAAAGAGGCGACCATCTCCGCGTCGGTTAATGCCTACAGACATTTTAGCACAGTTAAGTCGTGTCAGATATAGAAGTCTAGGAAAGCACCCTAACTACGGGGGTGCTACAATTCAGAGAAGTGATGACGAGTTAAATTGGAGAAAAAAAAGCATTTTATATGAGTTGCCATATTGGACTTCTACAGAGCTCAAACATAACATTGATGTCATGCACGTAGAGAAAAATATTTGCGATAGCTTGCTTGGCACAATTATGGACGATCTATTTAAATCAAAGGACACAGTCAATGCGATGTGCGATCTAATGCAATTAGGGATCAAAAGGGAGTTGCACTTGTATCAGAACAAGAATAGGTAGATGAAGCCTGCCACATGTTACACCATGTCGTCTGCAAATAGTAAGAAGTTTTGTAAATTTATTTGATCGGTTGAATTTTTAGATGACTTTGCTTCTAATCTTCAAAAGAATATTGCTCTTAATGATAGCCGTATTATCGGGTTGAAGTCACATGATTGCCATATTATTATGCAACAGTTATTGCCAGTCAGATGTCGAGCATTCTAGAATAAAACTATTTCCACAGCAATTATTGAACTGTGCACGTTCTTCAAGCAGCTTTGTGCAAGAACACTAAAGATTAGTGATATGATGGCTTCCCACGATCACCTGGTACTCATTTTATGTAAGTTGGAACAGATCTTTTCGCCAGCCTTTTTCGACATCATGATTCACCTCGTAATGTATTTGCCAAAAAAGGCAATCCTTGGAGGTCCGGTGCACATGAGATAGATGTATCTATTCGAGCGACACCTGAAGAAATTGAAAGGCTACGTCAGAAATTGAGCTCGGTCCAAAGGATCAATAGCTGAAGGGTATGTTGTGGACGAGGCATTGACATTTTGTTCGAGGTACTTCGAAGATATAGGAATAAGGTTCAACCGAACAAATAGAAACGAGGATGCTAGTTTTCTACATACACAACTTTCTGTTTTTCAGTTGCAGTGTCGCCTACTTGGAAAGAAGTCACCAACGACGTTTCTTACTCATGTTCGAAATCAAGTGATTTTTTACGTCCTGAACAACTGTTATGAAGTTGAGCCATTCTTGCAGTAAGACGGCGTTTATGGATTATTATTCATTTATCTTGAATAAACTTTGTCATTTAAAACGAACTAATGAACTTTGATCTTCCATGTTTTGTACAGGGAACATAGGCAGGAGCTACTAAACAATGGATGTCCAAACATCGAACTAGTGCACAAAAGAGACTTTCACGGTTGGTTCTACAGAAAAGTAAACGAACAACGACCGAATAAATTTCAAAGTTTTCCATATTCTTTATTTCAATAATTGAGAATAATCCTCGTCATACAGGTATATGCAATGCGCCAAAGCCACAGCCATCAAGTTTCTCATGAGTTGTTTTCGTTGGCGAGCAGATGTTACCAGCAGGTTATGTCATACACGACTTGTGTTGTGAAAGGAGTTCGGTTCCTGACATATGATCGTGATATTCGAAGAAAAACTCAGAACAGTGGTGTGTCCGTCCCAGTGACTAGGGTGAGGTTTACGACGGGCAGCTGCAAGAAATACTGGAGCTATAGTATGGACCAAAACTTTCAGTTTATTTGTTCCGATGCAAGTGGTTTAGGTGTGATGAAAGACGGATGGTAACTGAGAATAACGTTACCAGTATTGACATCAGTGCAGAGGTGTTCAAAGATGATCAATTCATACTTGCTAGCCAAGTACAACAAGTATTCTACATTGAAGATCATTCTCGTGGTTCGAACTGATGAGTAGTACAAGTAGTCCATCACAGGTAGACGTGGGAAATGATGGGATCTAACATCACAAAGATAAACCTGCTCCACAATTTCAACTCTTCTGGTTTATCTTTGATCGTTGATCTTGGCAACATAGAGAACATATCTTTGTACTGGGATGATGGTGAAGCTGATGAAATAAGAACATCAGTTATCAGGGGAGCCTCATTTGATACTGCTGGTGATACTTCGTTTATTAACGACGATGATGTGGAAGACGACACACATGAAGAATACAAGAATGATGAAATATCGAGTGAAAGCAATGAGGACGACAGTGAACGATGATGAGGATCAATCGTATCATGATAGTGAATCAGATTGAATGTTGTTGTACATCAATAAAATGTATGAAATAGATTTATAACAATTTCGTTCTTCTTGTTGTTGTTAAAGTTTTTCGGCTTGAATGTTTTTCAAATAGAGTTTGGATAGAGTTCTAACATTTGTGGACAGAATATAGGATAAAAAAGGACTGCAATTGTACAAAAATATGGTATTGAAGACTATATATCTAAACTCGTAAAACTTGAAGGACTTACATTGTAAATAAAAGAGGATGAAATTGAAATAAAAGAGAAAATATAAGGACCAAAATGAAAAAAAAATTCAATTTGGGGGAACTAAATACAAATAACAAATAGAGACGACATATATAGCGAAGAACCAAAAAATTAAATAAGTTTGTCTTCGCTACATAGTATAGCGACGACATATAGAGTTAAATCTTCTAAAAAGGCGGCGATAATTCTTCTTCCACATTTGGCAAAACCTAAAAGTTCTTACACGGTTATTTCGCTGCAGCCAATTTCGCCGTCCACCATCTCTCCCACCTGCCACCACCGCCATCCACCGTCTCTTCCAAAGCCAAGTAAGTGAATCAAAATATATATAAATACATTTTTGTTTTAGTTTTTTGTAATATTGATTTTGTGATTGTTTGTGGTTCAATTTTTTTGCATTAACAATTTGGGATAGTTTTTCGGTTTCCAATTTCTGATTTAGGATAGTTTGTGGTTGAGTTTAGTATCATTAACAATTCTTCCTTTTGTGTTTGAAATTTTACAATATTTCTTCAATTGTTGTGTTGTTGTTCAAATATTAGGGACTGAATTGCGAACAATAAAAATTTAGGGACTTTAATGTGGAAAAGTTAAGAGTTTAGGTAAGTAAATGTGAATAAATAATAAATTTTTAGGGTCTAATGTGAAAATTACATTAAGAACTGAAATGTGGAAAAATAAAAGTTTAGGGACTGAATTGTTGAAAAGCACAAGTTCAGGGACTGAGATGTGAATAAAATAGTTTAGGGATTTATTTGATAAAAAATAAGTTTAGGGACCAATTCATCATTCAAATAAAACTTATTCAAATTTTTACAAAAGTTCATAGTTTAAGGACTTATTTGAAATAAAATAAGTTTAGGGACAAAATCATCAATAACATAAAATTTATTCAAAATTTGACAAAAATTCAAAGTTTAGGGACTCATTTGAAATAAAATAAGTTTAGGGACAAAATCTTCAATAGCATAAAACTTATTCAATTTTTGACTAAAATTCAAAGTTTAGGGACTTATTTGAAATAAAATAAGTTTAGGGAGCAATTCATCAATCAAATAAAACTTATTCAAATTTTGACATAAATTCAAAGTTTAAGAACTTATTTGAAATAAAATAAGTTTAGGGACAAAATCATCAATAATATAAAACTTATTCAAAATTTCACAAAAATTCAATAGGAACTTATTTGAAATAAAATAAGTTTAGGGACAAAATCTTCAATAACATAAAACTTATTCAAATTTTGACTAAAATTCAAAGTTTATGGACTTATTAGAAATAAAATAGGTTTAGGGAGCAATTCATCAATCAATATAACTTATTCAAATTTTGACATAAATTCAAAGTTTAGGGACTTATTAAAAGGAATTGAATGTTTAGGGACCTATTTGGAAAAAATTAAAAGTTTATGGACCTATTGGTAAACAAATCATAACTTATTAGAATTTACATGCAAAATTCAAAGTTTAGAGAGCCATTTGAAATAAATTCAAAGTTTATAGACCGATTTGTTATAAAGTCAGTTTAGGGACCGATTTGTTATAAATTCAAAGTTGAGGGACCTATTATTAAACACATTAAAATTTATTACGAATTTAACATAAATTCAAAGTGAACGGACTTAGGAAAATAAAAATAGTTTAAGGACTGATTCAATTAAGCAATAATTTAAAAGCTAGGGATCAATTTCACTAAGTGTATAGATATATTCCGCACTAATTGATGTTCGCAATTATTTCATGTGTTAGTATGGCTGACGTGATGTTGCACGGATGTGATGGTATAGGGGATCCTCCACAGCAGCCACCTCACCGGCTTGCTTCGGCCTGCGAGTATGGTAATAATTTTTGTTCAAATCATTTTTTTGTATTTTATAAATATGGTTCGTATTTGTTCTTTTTTAGCACTCCCGCCAAAGCGACGGGGTATCTCTCGAGACATCAACCTTGAGAAGGTTTGACAGGCTAACGGGAAGATGCCAATTCCCATCGCGTTCGACATTGTCGAACGCACAATGCAGCCGATCAAAAATAGCGCAAAGTATTTCACGCGCTTGGTTGAGAACCAAGTGAGATTCACCGTGTCCCCGTGCTACCCTTCATGGACAGAGGTTCCAGATGAGTAGTGGGCACAGTTACGTAGCATTTATCGAGGTATGAACTTACATTAGTTTTGTAATTAGCGCATTCAATAAATAATTGTTTCATGTAATATACATTAACGTAATTTTTTTCACTCTTGCAGAGCTACTTCGATCTGCATGGCGATCGGTCGTCCGACGAGTACCAGGCAGTCTGTGCCTCTGTAGATCGCCTGACGGCCGATCATTATCACGATTACAAACTCAAGGCGCATAATCACTTAAAAGCGCATGGACCCAGTCGACCATACAGATCGACTTCTTCACCAATCCTAATTTCGTGGTACGTATTGTTTTTTTATTTTTTACGATTTTTTTTAAAATATTTTTTTAACTATTAAGTTTTCTGCTAATCAATTATTTTTTATACCTTCAAGAACAGTCCTCGAAAAATAAGGCCAATCAGGGTAAGGCTAAATACCCGAACGTACAGGGGTCGAAGAGCTTCTCTACCACGCGTTACGATGAGATACAACTAAAATTTTCAATATTATTATACAAATCTTCACTACATTACGTAAAAATATCTACTAACTACATTTCATGTTTAAATTGTCGTAGTGGGACTCCAAGACCCAGCAGTGGCCGAAGATTATTGATTCGTTCCAGACATTTCAAACCTTCCGGGATGGCAATTGGGTAAACCCGCAGGCGGCTGGTGACTACGTGAGAACTTTTAAATGATGTTAATATAATTTTATTGACATGATTTTATTATTTATTTTTTTTTTCACTAAATAGGATAAACTTATTGAGTTGAGAAAGATTCAACATACACAGGTCGCCTCAAGTGGCACGTCATTAGACGAGCATGTTATTGCAAAGGAAGTTCTCGGAGAACGACGAGGTCATGTCCGTGGAGTTGGAAGGGTTCCGAAGGACACTTCTCCTTCCCTAGATTCGACTGCTGTATCGAAAGCCCCACAAGGAACTTCCCATCAGTTCTTTGGAAACCCCCAGAATAACAATCATCGATTTGCCATGTACGAGGCTCAGCTACGCCGAATGCAGCAGGAAATTGAGCTTCTGAAAAATAGCATACCAGTGGTTGTGCTTGAGGAGGATGAGGACGAGGACAAGGGTTTGGGAGATCTCTATATTTTTAGAAATTTTTATACATTATTTCAAATATTTTAAAAAACATTTTTTTTTAAAATTCAAAATGTTTATAGCGGCGGCATTGTCACCGCTGTATTAAAACAGATCATTTAGTATTAGCGACGACACAGTCGTCTCTGCATATAGCGACAACAGAGTCGTCGCTAATAATTGTTGTATATAAAGGATAATTGCGACGTATTTCGCGTCGCTACTATTTCAGATAACAGCGATGACTTTGACAATGACATTGTCGTCCCTTTTTATCTATTTTCGAGATATAGACCACGACAATGTTGCGACGAAATTATCGTCACTATAGATTCAAATGTATGTAGCGATAACATAATGTTGTTTCTATTAATCTAGAGACACTACACTATTGCGGCGACATTGAACAACGACTTTGTCGTCTCTATAAATGTAAAGGGATGACTATTGATCCTTCAGCGACGACTTATGTCGCCGCTATTGACCTCATTTCTTGTAGTGGTAAGATAAATATTAGATTCATACAAAACCAAGTCATACAATTAATAATAACCAAAAATTATAATACAATTACCTCAAATATCACAATGTGTTCTGGTTCAGCTGGTTTTTAAAGTAGTATCGACAATATTGTGGTTCGCCTCTTTCTGGATTAGCTTTTTCACATAATAATATGGCGCCATGCTACTTGTATAATACATGTTGCCCGATTGTAGTCGTTGACTTAGGTTGTAAGATAAGGATTTCCATCCGCAACACTAACAAGATTACATTCATACAGATCAGAACCAACTTGCATCAAAGTAATGATAATACAATAACCCGAGAAATTGGAATGTGCTTACTTATCTTCAGCTATGAAATTAGGTTTAGCTGGATTTTTAAGCATTATCGGCCATATCCTCTCTAGCATTCTTGCCTCCACAGACTTGTTCTTCCAATAATTATATTTATGGCCCCATGCTACTTGTATAACGTGCCGCCCAATAACTCCATGCTGTGAGTAAAACCTAAAAATTTAACACACCTGTTTCCCATGTCGTCATCGGAATTGAGAGGATACGAACTTCAAATCCACCATTAGTGCAAACACTTGGACTTTTTAGGAGGCTTGTACAGTTCTAGTCGAGATTGGGAGGTCGGACGAAGAATGTGGGTTGAGCGCCCAAATGAAGAGCTCTTATCCACAAAAGTCACCACCTCTTATATATGAGTTAGTCCTTCCTCCATTATTTGTCACTGACAGCAATTCCTCCATTATTTGTCATTGACATCAATTTTTCCCACATTATAAACAACATCGCATCAACTGGATCACCATCCACCATCCCTCACTGTGAAGTTATCCTTCGCGTAAACCACGGATTTAAGACGGTCACAAATTGCATCTAAAAGTTGCTCGTCCATTTTCTCAAACATAGGCGCCTACAATATTAGATGCACAAATAATTATCAAAATCCACAACAGAGTCTCTGTCCAAATAAAGTAGAAATAGCTTAACAAATGAGCTCTCTCTCTCTCTCTCTCTCTCTCTCTTAAGAGCCAAGCAAATATGACGCATAACATCGTTGCTAAGGTCCTTGGAAAGATTACGAATCATGAGGTATTTGTCGTAACTCATAATTCGCTTTCTCAGACTCTCTGGGAGTAACCATGAGACATCCATTGCATTGCATCTCGTCTTTTGACTCTCATCTCTAATACCAGCGCGAACTCCCTTTCTTAACAGATTTTTCTTTCTTTTTCGAGTTTTCAACTAGAGGAAAATCAATACTCACATCAAGAACTTGAGAATCCAAACTGAAATCAGATGATATGGAGCTCACGCTTGGACTCCGATCATGAAACATTTACCGTAATTACTCTCTCCGAATCACAGCTTCTGCCAATCCTCCCCAATTCTCACAGATGCTTAACGACATGTCTCTTTTACCTTCAGCCTTGGAGACGATCCAAGTCAATGAACACTTGGTATAGAAAATATCAAAAAACAATGAATGGCCATTTCTTCTTCCTTTGGAATATTATAGGGTAAATTCCAACTTAAGTTCTCTCAATTTTATCTCTATTTAATTTTATTCATGACTTATCATTTGCAACTTTTCATTAATTCGTGCTGATTGTTGTTTCTATCAATTTTTTGGTTCAAATTAAATAAACTAAAACAGAAAAAAAAAAAAAAAAAAAAAAAAAAAAAAAGTAAAACAAAAGAAAAATATGCAGCAAAGATCCTAAACCTTTCAAAAATGTATAGTAAAATCCTAAATTTTTTAATCTTAACACCTATGTCTCCAAAAAAATTAATAAATAAATAAAAAATAAGAAAGAGATTTGTTTTTATTTTTTTAAAAAGAAATATCTTACTCTTCCCTGCCCCGCCCTTTCAAGGTTGGATTCAGGAGAACGGGACCAGACTATAGTTCGGTCCTACCACAGAAAATATTGTTTCTTATAGTATAAAACAAATTTAGTAACACTCAAGTTTTGAAGTACAATTTTTTTTTTCAATACCAGCCCGATCTCAAAAAATTCATGGTTCCACCTATGCACTACTCCAAACCCACCTAAAGCAACGCCACCGCACTAACGAGTGGGGTTTCTGTTCCTTGGTTTTTGATCTAAATTAGATCATAAACTAGCTAGAAGAGGAGAAATCCCTCATCCCCCTCCTCATCTTCATCCTCCTCCTCCTCACCTAGTTGGTTGCGAAAACTATGGAGAAGAGAAAAAAATTCACGATAATAACAAATTTCAGAGATGTGCTTGCTGATTAATAACAAATAACAATGATTCCTTGAGCTTAAGTTTTTTCAAATTTTGAAATTTGAAATATGCAAAGAATGATCCAGAAGTTGTAGACTTTTAGAGTTGATGAGTAGACCAAGGAATTAGGAACAAGAAAAGTTGAAAAAATCCCATTGAGTGAAAAAATTAATATCTAAGCCCGCCATTGATAAATAAATTGGAGAAATATGTGGAACAGTTACAAAAGAAAGAGAAGAGTTTTCACAACATGAAATTTTGGAACATAGCGGATGAAAATTGAAACCAATTTCAGATATTGATATGTTTAGCATCCCATGCCCAATCATCGGTGATTTCTTCAAACTTTTCTTTTTGTAGGGGGTGGGCACTTATTTTCTCCTTCCTTTTTCTTATCGAAGGTTGGGGAGGGTTGGTGGTGCGGTGGAGTGGGGTTGGTGGGGGTTCAATGTTTGGAGAAGATGATAAGTTGGATTTTTTAGTTCTTTTCTTTTTTGTTTTTGTTTTGATTATGCTTTTCTTTTTCTCCTTCATTTTTTTTTTGGTTGAAATGGATGTTAGAATTAGAAAGTTCATAATTGTATAATACATTTTTGAAATGTTTGGAACTTCTACTGTAAATTTACTTTTATTTTTTATTTTTTGCTATTTTAGTTTATTTAAGTTAGAGTACAAAAAAGAACATATGTGCAAATTACTAAAAGTCTAGGACTAAAGTGTAATTTACCCAATATTATATCCCAATGTGCCAATGAGATGGATTCCATATAGATTTCAAAAATCATGGATAGTGTTGAATTTTGCCTCGTTATGATTGAAGGGGCCTACTAGGTAATCAAAAACATTGTAGCCGCAATTGGTATGTGTGAATCCGAATTCTGCAAAAAAGACAAAAAAAAAATATATATATATATATATAGAGACAGGAAGAGAGGAAAAATAGGGGAAAAAGAGATTTTAGGTAGAATATTTGAGTTTAAAATGGGTAACGTCTAAAACTCTTTCTTTATAGTATGTTGTAGTAATTCATCTAATAAATGATAAACAGTAAACCAATACAAATTAAGTTCTTGATGATATTTTGAGACTCTAATTTTTTCTAAAGAGGCATTGTAATGTCTAAAGAGGCATATTTGTATTATTTATCAAATAAGGACCAATTTTCCACTAAAATACATAGATTAGGGACTGCTGCACCAAAACAATAAAGGTTAGGGATTATTTCCACACTAATGGCATACGTTAGGGACCATTTGCACCAATTTTCCTTTATTATAGTGGAAGATTGATTCGAATTTAGGTTCATAAACGTATGGATTGTAGATCTTGTAGAAGAAAGCAAGAGATCAAAGAGGGTTTAGGGTTTGAAGAACCAAACAAGCTTACAATAAAAATGTAGATACAATAGCAAGGATACAAGACTTTAAATAGTTAAATGAGCAAAATGTCTAAACTATCATAACCAAATAAATAAAAAGACAATTGTATAATTCTAGCAATATTAACATAACATAGTACAAATGCTATAATTAAATACTCTAACATTATCAATCAAATTCACGATGTGATAGCAAGAAACAGCGAAAGTTTGTTAATCCAAAAATGAAAACACTAAACGGGTGCGACTTCGTGAAAAGGTCAGCAAGTAGCATCAAATAAAGAACAAAATATAAACTAATAGCGCCATGTTGGATGTGGTGTCGTATGAAATGACAATGAATTTCAATGTGCTTCGCCTGCTCATGGAAACGGAGTTGTGAGAGATCTTTATAGCACTCATGTTATCACAATATATAAGAGTTTGAGTGGAAAGAGTAATACCCATATCTGCAAGTAACCAGCACAACCATACGATACTGAGCTTCTATAGAAGACTGGAAAACATCAATTTGCTTCTTACTTTTCAAAGAGACAAGAAAATTACCTCAATGTTGTTGAAAAATACTTGTTGTAGAATTTTCTAGCCAAATCATCCCAAGTGATGATACTAGCATGTGGCTCAGTGTCTAACCATTCTAACGCTCCATCCCTCAATGTATAGGAAAATAACCTAAGTCTGATGGCATCATCATTCACCCCTTGAAAATGAAAGTTATGGCACATCCGTAGAAATCTAGAAAGATGAGTGTTCGAATTTTCATTCGCCTTTCTATAAAATTGTAGATTATTACTAAAAAGATTAATCAGATAGGCCCTTTATTGAAAGTCATATCGACCAAAAGCAGGATAAACTATGCTTAAACGATCATGTGCTGCTGCCAGAGTTAAGAACTGAGCCATTGGAATATTTTCATCGTCGTCTTCTTCTTCATTTTGCTAAATTTGTCGAATTGCCAATTGGACTACTTCCGCAGTAGCGGCCCTGATGACTTAATGTTCGGCTACTAATCGAACTTGTGCATCTGCCATTGGAATCTATTGCTTATTATTTTGTTTGTGGTTGTGTTCTTTGTGTTTTCGTCTGAAAGTGCATTCAATCTTAGGATCGAAAGTTTCAAAATTGCTACCTTGTGAACGAAGCATGCAACAAACACCTTTTTTGGAGAAAGAAAACAAGGAAAGAAAAATCAAACTGATACTAAAGGTTAATCTAAACTAATATCAAATAAGAATAGTCCCCGACAACCCCGGTAACGGAGCCAAAAACTTCTTGTTGTGAAAATAATTATAAGTGCACAATATCGTTAACAAGTAATAAAGTGAACCTAATAAATCTCGAAGACTATTTTATTTAGATACTAGCTCAATTAATCCTAACTCTAATATATTGAAAACAAATTGAAATATGTTTATTTGAATAATTAACTTATAACTATTAATTTTAAAAAAAAAAATGTGATAACATATGTGAACACAAATATCAAGAATTTATCAAATATGATTATTAAAGTGTCAGGATTCACGAATTCACCATAGTTATCTCTCCAATCTATCCTCTCAAGTTTTCTTCCTAACGTTGTACTCAGTCGAATTCACGAATTTAACCTAATTTACCTCTCTCGAATTTAAATTAGTCTTATCTAATTAAGTCAACTCACTATATCTTTATGTAAAGTCAGAATAAGCTTTAACTAGATGCATTAAATCTCATAAAAATTCAATTTAAGACCACAAGAATATAAAAAAAAAAAACGTGTCTATACCTTTTATCCAATTGTCGAATTTTACTATGTGGTCTAGATTAATAACTTACTTATCGATTTGTTACAATCCACAATTTAATGAAATCATGGCCAATTATTTCAAGCATTACTAGAGGAAATAAATCAATACATAATCAACACATGTTCAAAACTTGAGAAATTGAAATTGAAAAATCTAAACTATGTTACATCGTTCATCTCAACTATGTTTTAGTTACACATCATAAAAATATAAAGACAAACAAAGCGAATAGGATACATAACCGGTTTAGAAGCGAAAACAAGATAGATGAAAATCTTGCACCAAGAATCTATCTCCCCCTTACAAAGTTTGAAACCCTAACTTGTTTCATGTAATTTGATTCTCTAATCTCTTTTAATTATTGTAATTTTTTCCAAGGAAGTAAGCGTGCCGGGGTGAAGAAGGTGGCTCCAGACGGGGGAATAAGGTTCTTATGAGGGTGTCTCCCAGCTAAAAGCTTACGCTATTATCGGTACAGAGAGAATGGACTTCCTCCTCTTTGTTTAAATCATAATCTATATTTATATGTCTCAAAAAACCCTAATTTAGTGTATAAGTCGTCTCCCAAAAGAATTATTAAACTAGAGTTTGACTAAAATATAAAAAACAAAATTCTGGTTATGAAATGCCCTTACGATCACAAGGACAAAATGGTTGTGATCACAAGGTCATGTCTGATTCAATGTTACTTTTCTCCCTATGAACCTTGCTTCGATTGTAAAATCTTTTTAAAATAAATGAGCACCTTGCTTTGATACCAATTGATAGCCTAAGAATAACTAACCAAGAGTTGGTGAATTGGTTTTCTCAAACTTTTTCGTAGAATAATCTCAAAATAAGAAATTTAAGAGATATAAATTAAGCAACTAAAAATTTGAGTACAATGTAAGTAAATAATAGGGTAGAGAAAGTGCAAACGATATTTTTATGGGGGTTCGATCCAACCAATGATCTACGTCCCCCGTTACCAAGCTCTCCAAGATGAGCACGGCCTTTCCACTATCTTGATTGACTTATGGTGCAATCAAAACCCTTACAATGTATCCAGTGACTTACAAACAAGGAGCACCGATCTTTATACAATATTGAACTTTCAAGGGACCTCAATACGACCCAAGGATATAAAGAAATAGATTTGAGAATGTATTTCTCTCTTGATGAATGATAGATACAATTTTGGTACTAAGAAAGACTAACACTTTAATGAATAGCAATAGATGAAAAAGCTCAAGTGTTAGAAATAAACTTTGTTGATAATGATGAATCAAAAGTTTGATTTGATCAAACAAAATTTTTCAATGAATGATTTTGAAGATATAAATACAATGAAGCTTGAATAAATTTTCTCAATGTGATTCTCTCTATTAATACTCTTATAAGTGTTGTTGAAAGATAATAAATAAAGAGGTATTTATAGAGATAGATTTTCACAATCGGATGACCAACTGGTCAACCTATAAGTCAGACGGTCAGAAATAGCCATTGGAATAGTGAAAGTCAGAACGGGTACTATTTGAAAAATGATAGCCAAACGGTCGACTAGTTCAATTTTTTGAAAAGTTTTGAAAATTTGATTTTTGGTTTTGATAAAAACATTTTATGCAAGTGATATCATCATAGTTTTTGGGCATAAAATTTTTTTTGAGCTTTCATCCATTTAATGCTAAAAATCAAAAAATTAATACATTTACAATTTTATCTAGAAATCTATTCTTCGATCTTGAACTTCGAATCATGAATTTCGAATTCTGAATTTCTTGAATTTCTTGAACTCTTGTATTGATTGACTTTGATCTTGACATACTTGAGAGTTCGATTTGTAACGCTTTGAATATTGTTTTAAAATATATCGTTAGTAAACAATACTAATTTGTTTGTTATAATCAAAACATTAAGGTTTAAAGTTAACCATATGTCAACAATTTTCCCCTTTTTTATTATAACAAACAATGTGATGTGTAGTTGAAAATATAATGAATAATAAGATAAAATAAAGCATATATATTCTCCCTTTCTTTTTCAAGTAAGCATGGTTTGATAAATTTATAACATTGGATTATATTCCATTTAATTGATCCAATCACATATCAATTTCATAGTATATCAATTTACCAATTCGTTTGTCAAATTTTCATATTTCATCACATCACATATACGTTTTCATCACTTCACATCACATATACGTTTTTCCCCTTTTGACATAAACAAAAAGATAAAATCTAAACATTAAGGTGAAATAAACAAATTCTCCCTAAATGAAACAAAATATGCAATTCATTGATAAACTTGAAAGTTAAAGACAATCATAGTTCATAAACAAAAACTAGAGAATAAGCTTGTTGTCAAAAACACAGAAATAGACATGAATGTATTTCCAAAAGCATAGAAACAAGAAAACTAAGCATCCAGTGGAAGAGGTGGAGGAAACATGTCGTCAAGACGGGATTGTATTGCTTGTTGGCAAATAATCACTTGTTGGAGCATAAATTGAAAGCCTTCAATCGTCGAGGTAAGAGAGTCGAGCTGACCATTGAGTAGATTGTAATGGTCCTCGGTGAAAGTGAAGACGGAAGTGGAGGACAACGACCTATGTGATCTCGGTCTCAGAGGACGATCATCTTCGTCTTCATCCATTTCTTCACCACCCTCAAATGGCAAAGTAAAGGGTCCCGACTCATCATCAAATCCTTTAGATTTTGCCACCCATTGCCCATCCTCTTTAAAGATTTTCATGCGTTTAAGAGTAAGAGTATTGATGGTGTCGGAGGGTTTAGGAAGAAGGGCTATCGCATCACGGAAAGAGACTACGAAATGTTGAAATATTTTGGTAAGAATCATTCCGTAAGGTAAGGCCTTAGACCTAGTACCGCGAAGAACGGAGTCCATATGATTGAGCATAATATATGGAAAGTCTAGTTTTCGCCCAATTAATATGGAATCGAGAAGGAAGATGTCGTAATGATTTACTTCATCAAGGTGACCTTTCCTAGGGACTATAATATGAGAGATGATATTGTGCAAGACACGACATGTGAGTGTTAGTTGATTTGTACAAAGTCGTGCTGGAGCCTCGAAGTGTTTCTCGGTGACAAGACTATATGCTTCAACGAGATTATAACCTTCGAGATGAGGAATCGTTTTTGAGGTATAAAGACGAATACCACCGTCCTCAAGTTCAAGAATAGAACAAATAAGTTCTCGAGTGATTTTGGTTCGTTTATTTCTAACTAAGTAAGAGAAACCCGTCCCTGGAGAGAAAACCATTTTCTTATAAACTCTTTCATGATGGTGGGATAAGCTTTTTCATTGAGTGTGAGAATGGAAACCCAACCCATGACTACAAAGTAGTCTTCTAAATGAAATGAGGGGGCCTCAAATGTAAATGAAGCAAGATCGACATTCTTACCAGTACAGATCGAACATTTGTCAATCTGATTTTTCGGAGAAGCCTCTTTTTCAAAGGATAGAGAAGGTGGCCTTTCCTTCCTTGAGCGCTTGGCTAGCATTTTTACCCGAGGCATGATGATTGCAAACGGATTATAGGATGCTAGGGTTTTGTTCGTCCGTTTGACATGGAATTGGATGATTTGGTGGACAAAAATTGGGGATTTTGCGGATTTGAGTGCAGAATTATATGGGTTTTTGATTGTGAAAGAAAATTTTGAAGATTGAAATGAGATTTGATGAATGGGGAGAGATTGAAAGAGAAAGCCGTATGTTCGCGCGAAGAAGGAATGAAGAATTTGAAAAATTTCTGAGGTTAAAAACCTGATTTCTGCTCATACGGTCGACCGTTTGAACCTTAAATTTTAAAATCAACTTTTTGTTCAAATGGATCTAGATGTTGATGATGAGAAGTTCGTCCGTTTGAGCAGAAGCGGACGATCGTTTCATGAAAAGGTTAACCATTAAAAAATTTCAATTTTTACAAAAGTCTCTGTTCAAACGGATGATGATTCGGATGAATAAAGGGTCGTCCATTTATCATAAAACGGACGTCCGTTTCAAGGAACGATCGTCCAGTAGGACAATTTTGCGCAATTTTATCGAAATCATCGATTTGGTCCTTTGAAAAATATTTTTGTAACACGTTTGTCATATAAAATTCAATCAAATATATCATCCATAAAGAGTTAGCCACATATTTCACATTCATCAATTATGCCAAGATTTCGTCGAATATATGAAAATATTTCAAGTGCTAATGATTTTGTGAGAATATCGGCCAATCGCTTTTCGGTGTTTACAAACTCTAAAGTTATATCTCTCTTTTGTGCATGGTCTCGTAGAAAATGATATCTAATCTCAATGTGTTTCGTACAAGAATGCAAAACGGGATTTTTAGATAAATTAATGGCACTAGTATTATTACACATAATATGAATATTTTCAAAAGATGGGCGATAATCACGAAGAGTTTGCTTCATCCATAGGATATGAGCACAACAACTAGTGGCCGATATATATTCGGCTTCGGCGGTTGATAAAGCAATAGAATTTGTTTCTTACTAAACCATGAAACTAAGGCAAAGCTTAGAAAATGGCAAGTTCCGCTAGTGCTCTTACAGTCAATTGTACAACCGGCCCAATCGGCATCCGAGTAACTAAGTAAATCAAAGTAAGTCTCTTTAGGATACCAAAGACCTAAGGATCTAGTTCTGCTAAGGTAACGAAAAATACGCTTTACGACCCTAAGATGAGAATTTTTAGGATTAGATTGATTTCTAGCACATAAGCATACACTAAACATAATCATAGGCCTAATAGCGGATAAATAAAGAAGCGATCCGATCATACCCCGATATTTGGTTATATTAATGGGAGTGCCTTGATCGTCTTTTTCTAATTTGATCAACGAGCTCATTGAGGTATTCATTGGTTTCAATCTTCCATTTCAAACCTTTTGAGCATATCCAAGATATACTTGGTTTGACTAATGAATATTCCATCATTAGTTTGTTTGATTTGGAGTCCAAGAAAGAACTTGAGTTCACTCATCATACTCATCTCAAATTCTCTACTCAAACACTTAGAAAATTCTTTATACAGAGAAATGTTAGTAGCACCAAAAATGATATCATCAACATAAATTTGAACACAATCATATCATTCTTTTTGGTTTTTATAAATAATGTAGTATCCACATTACCCATTAAAAAACTATTTGATAAAAGAAATTTGATTAATCTTTCATACCAAGCTCTAGGGGTTTGCTTTAATCTGTAGAGGACTTTTCTAAGTTTGAAAACTTTGTTTGGGTATTTATGATTTTTAAATCGGGCGGTTGCTCAACAAATACTTCTTCTTGAATGACTCCATTCAAAAATGCACTTTTAACATCCATTTGAAAAATATTAAAATTCTTATGACAAGCAAAAGCAAGAGGCATGCGGATTGACTCTAATCTAACAACTGGTGCAAATGTTTCTTCGAAATCAATACATTATTCTTGATTGTAACCTTAAGCCACTAATCTAGCTTTGTTACGTACAATTATACCATTTTCATCTCGTTTATTTCAAAAAACCCATTTTGTACCAATTACGGTTTGTGAACTTGGTCTAGCAACTAAATCTTAAACATGATTTTTTTTAAATTGATTTAGTTTATCTTGCATAGCTAGAATCCAAAATTCACCAAACTCGACATCTTTAAAATTCTTTGGCTCAATTTGTGGGGGAAAAAAAAAAAGCACAATTGTTAAAAAAAAATGTCTAGAAGAGTTTCTAGTACTTACTCCTTTGGATGGATCACCGATGATGAAATCTTTTGGATAAGAATGAACAAACCTCCATTCTTTAAGTAAGGATGCGGTGTTAGGTTCTTCATGAGGTTCTTCTTCATTTTTTTTGCATGATTGTTTCCTTCTCATGTTGATTTTCAACATTACTTGGATTCTATTTGTCTTGATTTTGAACACTTAGTTGTTCAAATGGAATTTCCAAATCTTCATCATCAATGTTTTTTTCATGTTCAATACAGTTAGTTTCATAAAAAACAACATGCATGGATTATTCAACTACTAAAGTTCTTTTATTATAAACTCTATAAGATTTGCTAGTAGATGAAAATCTAAGAAAAATTCCAATATCAGATTTTGGATCAAATTTTCCCAAATTTTCTTTCGTGTTTAATATAAAGCATTTACAACCAAATATTTTAAAATATCCGATATTGAGAATTCTATTTTTTCAAAACTCATATGGAGTTCTGGTTTTGTTTCGACTAATCAAAACCATATTCAAAATATAGCATGAAGTATTAACGGCCTCGGGCCAAAAATATTTTGGTAAATTATTTTCTTTCAACATATTCGAGCCATTTCTTGCAATGTTCGATTCTTCCTTTTTACTACACCATTTTGTTGACGAATTCTAGGAGCCGAAAATTTATGTTCATATCTATTTTATTTACAAAACTCATCAAAAGCAACATTTTCAAATTCTCCACCTTGATCACTCCTAATTGTGATAATAGTATATCCCTTTTTCATTTTGAACTCTTTTGTAAAAATGTTTAAATACATTTAAAACTTCATATTTTAAATTCAAGAAAATGACTCAAGTAAATCTTGAAAAATCATCAACAATAACAAATGCATAATATTTTTTACTTAAACTAGCGGTTCTAGAGGGTCCAAATAAATTCATGTAGAGAATTTGTAAATGTCTTGAAGTAGAATAGTGTTGTTTAAATTTAAAAGAACTCTTTACTTGTTTTCCAAATTGACAATCATCACAAATTTTATCTTTCTCAAATTTTATATTTGGCAAACCTTTTACAAAGCTATTTTTTGAGATTTTAGAAAGTAAGTCCATGCTAACATAACCTAATCTTCTATGCCATAACCAAGAATCATCTTTTATACTTGATATGCATTTTATATTTCTTTCGAGTTCAAATTCAATATTTATTATATAAACATCTTTATTGCGGCTCCCCATGAACAATACCTCTTTAGATATAGCATTATCAATGAGGCATTTGGAATAATCAAATTTAATGAGATAACATCTATCACATAATTGACTTATACTAAGCAGGTTATATTTAAGATTATCAACTAATAAAATATTTTCAATGGAAGGAGAAGAATGGATAACAATATTTCCAATGCCTATGATTTTTTCTTTAGCATTGTCTCCAAAAGTTACATGACCTCCATCTTTTTTTTTTTTAGGCTAGATAGCAATGATCGATCACCAGTCATGTGTTTTGAGCAACCACTATCCAAGAACCAATTGCTCTTCACTTTTCGTGGTACCTACAAAAATTATTTCAATTTTTGATTTTTGGTTCCCACATAAGTTTGGGTCCTTGATAGTTAGTGTTTGTGGATTCTTTTATCCACTTACGTTTCCTTTCAAAGTATAGTCTCTTTTTAGTTGTACAATTAAAAGAAACATAACCAACTTTCTTGCAAAAACTACATGTCATGTTTTGTTGAGTAAAATTGGATTATTTGACAAATATAGTTTCAAGAGATTTTTGTTTCAAGAAGGTTTTGTATTCAATTCCTCCTTTATTGAACACACACTTTTGCTCACCAAGCATTAATTCAAAATTTTTCTTTCCTTGAGTAAACTTGTGAATAATATTTGTTAAATCAACCACTTTTTCTTTCAAAGAAAGATTTTCTTTAATCAAATATTTATGATCATCTTTTTCTTTTTCAAAATCTTTTTGTGCTATAAAAAGTTTCTTGACTACCTTTTTCAATAAGAATGTTTATTGTTAAGGATAGAGTATTTTGAAACAAGTTTTTTAAATTCCTCAAGAATTTCATCATAAGAAGTAGATAAATTAATGTATGAGTCATTGTTGTTTGTACTTACCTCATCTTCAATAGCCATGAAGCACATGTTGGCGATTTCTTCTTGAACTTCATCTTCTTCATGATCATCTTCATCACTATCATCCCATGTAGCTTGAAGTGCTTTCTTTTTCGTGAACTTTTTCTTGTTTGACCATTCGATCCTTTTGTAACCGGGTTTGTCACAATCATAGCAAATGATCTTTTTATTTTTCTCTTTCTAAGGCAATTTGCCACTTCAGAGGCTCCTTTATCTCTTCCTTATTTTTTCTTGTTTTCTCCTTTGTTTCGGTATTTTTGAGCTCATAAGTCATCAACGTTTTATATAGCTCTTCCAATGAATAAGTGTTGACATCTTTTGTATTCTCTATCAACATCCCTAAGGAGTTTCAATCTTCTGAAATAGACCTAAACATTTTACTCACAAGTTCACCGTTAGTAAACTTTCGATCAAAGTTCTTAAGGCCATTTATAATATCGGTAAAGCGAGTAATCATATATACTATAGATTCATCTTGCTTCATAAATAAATTTTCAAAATCTTTTGTTAAGAGATTTATCTTATTTTTTTTAACTTTATTAGTACCTAAGTGAGTTATCTCTAATGCATGCCAAATATTATATGCAGACATGTGCTAATTCGATTAAATTCATTTTTATTTAAAGCACAATAAAGTAAATTTTATACTCTAGCATTTAAAGATAATTTTCTTTTATCTTCTTCATCATATTCTTCTCAAAGCTTAGGAATAGTTTGGTCCAGTTTATCATCAACCTTAATAATTTTTTTGGCACATAAGGACCAAACTCAATGACTTCTCAAATATTGTAATCTATTGATTGTATATAAATCATCATTCTAGTTTTTCAATAGTTGTAGTGGGTGCCATTAAAAATGGAGGACGATTTGTGGAATGTCCCTCAAGACTTTGAATATTGTGGTTAGCCATTACTCAATATTGTAAAATCTTTTTAAAATAAATGAACACCTTGCTTTGATACCAATTGATTGCCTAAGAATAAATAACCAAGAGGGGGGTAAATTGGTTTTCTCAAACTTTTTCGTAGAATAATCTCAAAATAAGAAATTTAAGAGATATAAATTAAGCAACTAAAAATATAAGCACAATGTAAGTAAATAAAAGGGTAGAGAGAGTGCAAACGATATTTTTATAGATGTTCGATCTAGCCAAATGATCTACGTCACTCGTTACCAAGCTCTCCAACACGAGCACGGCCTTTCTATTATCTTGATTGACTTATGGTGCAATCGAAACTCTTACAATGTATCATTGATTTACAAACAAGGAGCACTGATCCTTATACAATATTGAACTTTCAAGGGACCTCAATACCACCCAAGGATATAAAGAAATAGATTTGAGAATGTATTTGTCTCTTGATGAATGACAGATATAAGTTTGGTACTAAGAGATATTAACACTTTAATGAATAGCAATAGATGAAAAAGCTCAAGTGTTAGAAATAAACTTTGTTGATAATGATAAATCAAAAGTTTGATTTGATCAAACAAAGTTTTTCAACAAATGATTTTGAAGATATAAATGCAATGAAGCTTGAATGAATTTTCTCAATGTGATTATCTTTATTAATGATCTTGTAAGTGTTGTTGAATGATAATAAATAAAGAGATATTTATAGAGATTGATTTTCACAACTTTCTACCCAACCGGTTGACCTATAAGTCAGACGATCAGAAATAGCCGTTGGAATAGTAAAAGTCAGAACAGATACTTTTTGGAAAATGATAGCCAAACGGTTGACTGGTTCTTCCAAAACGGTCGACCGGTTCACATACGGATGACCGATTCAATTTTTTGCAAAGTTTTGAAATTTTGATTTTTGGCTTTGATAAAAATATTTTATGCAAGTGATATCATCATGGATTTTGGGCATAAAATTGTTTTTTAGCTTTCATCCATTTAATGCTAAAAATCAAAGAATTAGCACATTTACAATTTTATCTAGAAATCTATTCTTCGATCATGAAATTCGAATCTTGAATTTTTTGAACTCTTGTATTAATTGACTTTGATCTTAACATGTTTGAGAGTTCGATTTGTAGAGCTTTGAATATTGCTTCAAAATAGATCTTTAGTAAATAATACTAATTTGTTTGTTATAATCAAAACATTAAGGTTTAAAGTTAACCATAGGTCAACAGATCAGACCTAAAAATACTGATGGATTAGCCTGCCAATGTCGATAGTCACAGTTATAGCCCACTAGCATGTGATATGAGGATCCTTAAGATTGTACAACTTGCGCACATCCAGTCGACCTGGCCAATTAGCTTGGGCCTATAAATACCAATGTCATAGTTCCAAGAAAACGATGATGAAATTACAGATAGTTAAACCATATTAATCAAGTCCTCTTCATTGATTAACTTAAGTATTTTTCAACCTACAAGGGAATCTGTGGTTTAGAAGCCCTCAATCCATTTTCTCGATCATTTCGTGTCTCTCCCACACTCAAGTACATATCCTACTCCCTTCCCAATTAACCATCATGATCTACATACTGACGTGACCATTCAAGTATGTTGGTAATATACATGTAGGCAGAGGAAGCATGAGAATTTTGTTAGCAACTATTTTTGGAGGTCAACAAATTGGCGCCGTCTGTAAGAAATCACACATTTAACCACGAGCAAAACGTAACCAAAAGCCTAAAACTTCCTTTGATAAAGAAGTCTTGTGGAAGAAAAGACCAATCTACCCAAAGAAGAAAATGAATGGAAGAAATGAAGATGAGAATCCCAAAAGGAGAAAACGTTCCAAGAGATGAGGAGGCCCAGATGAGGTCTGTCACTAACCACCAAAGGAAAATGAAAACGATGGCAGCTATTGTAAAAAAGCTAGCCCAACACCACGCCCAAATGCAAGACTTCATCCAATAAATGAACATGCTAAAGAGAAACCAGCCTCAAGGCCCTGTCATAGAGGTGCATGAGGATGGGCCGAAAATTGATAGCTTTCACCCATCAAGGCTCCCGGACAAATGATACCAAATGTTTTTAGTTGTTTCTTTAATTGTGCATCAATAGTGTTTTTTACAGAATTGAATATCCAAGTTAGGTTCGCGAGAGATGTGAATGGCATTAAAACTCTCCTTCACACCATAAAACAAAGTATTCATATTAATTGAAGCTCTGATACAATGTGAATCTTGTAGAAGAAAACGTTGGATTGTATGCCCAAATAGTATAATTTTACTATGATAAAATAACAATTTATATTGAATAAAACTTTGGTTTGTATTCATTTATTATTATTGTGTTTGTTTAATATTGAGCATGTAAATAAAGTGTCAATGATCACTTGTGATAATATAAGTTGGGTGCTTGCGTTGAGAAGCATAGTGTGACACAACTTATATTTTGATCATCAATAAAATTGTTCATAACTAATGTATAAAGGTTAGCGCCTTGTACCAGAAGGTTGTAGTGTTGACTATTTAATCATTCGAGTTTGCGATTTGTCCTTATCGCAGAAATGGATTAATGGTGACACTAGTACACTTCGAATGTATTTAACGGACCACGTGTCGAATTTAATTATATAGCATGACCGTGCAAATAATTAAATTCTACTTGATCACCAGGTATTTTATCTAAATCTCCTAATAGAATTGTGTATATCTTTTCGTTAGTTTGATGGTTCTTTCATTCACCAATGGATGAGATCAATTTAGTTGATCAAATATCTTGGTGAGTTGGGAGCTTGAGAATGAGCGAAGTAGAGAACACAAATTCGTGTCAGAAACTGTCGTCTTGAAAGATAGGTCGGGTGACAACTTAAGTATTTTCTGTTGAACGGTTATAAATCTGAGCTCAGTGTTTAGCGACGGCTAAAATTTGACATCTGCGAATTAGTTCACAGGACCGTTGAAGAAAATATAACTTAAAATTAGAAGGTTAGAAGGGCAAAACGGTCATTTATGCTCATACCTAATTATCGAATCTCAAACAGTGATGAAATGTATATATATGGTAGGTCAGAGGAAAGTATTACAATTTCTATAATCTTATATATTCTGAGAGTGCAATCTCTTGCCTTTAGTAGAAAAAGCAAAAGACTAATAATTAAATCGATGGGTATAAGGTCGACTAGATAGAACCTAATTATTGGAACTTGGAAAATATAAGTTTGAACAGGTCTGTGTGGTAGCTCTATAAAGTTTTAGGCTTAATTATAGCTACTATGAAAGTTTTGAACTTGATTGTAATTGTGATATAAGTTCAGAGATTACAAGTGTAATTAAATCAATTCTAAACTAATTGGACTTGGATGCAATCAGGACTCTTGTCATTGTTTGCAATCAGAACCCTTGCAATATTTATATCACATTGCTTGTGATGTAAACAATTAATTTGATCAATTAAGAAAATAGAAGAAAGTAAAATTCTCAAGTCTTGTTTGACTTGAATTTTATCTTCTCGGTTTTCTAAATTTAACCAGTCCAGAAATTAGTTCTTGATTCAATTAAAAAGTGCTCACACACTATTGTAATCTATACTTAAGAGAATATCATAGAAGACTTGAACATTGGAAGCACTAAGTTCGTGAATCAAAAGTAGCAAGTTCGTAAATCATATTGAAGACTAATATCGTTTATTGATTCAAGTCTAATACTAATTCATTAGTATTTAATTATAATAAACACGTGAACACCTTGTAAAGATCCTAGTTTTATTGAATTAATGAAAAATTTTATTTTTTAGCTAATTCTCATGCCAGTTTCTAACAAGTGGTATCAGAACGGTGTAGATCGATCACGTGTTTGTTATGTTATTTAGATCTGATAATTGCATGTTCTAGTCGAGCAGTGTCTAGGATTATTTTTTTATATGTTGATTGAATAATTGGTATTATTTTAAACTGTGATCCAATTATTTTGTAGCCCCACTTATTCATGTATTTCGTTATTTCGAGTTTGTAACAAGATCGGTGGATTACGACTCCATCATTTTGATTTATTTTTTAACTGCAAAATATATTTAAATTGTGAGCCCTAAAAAAGGACTAGTTATTTTTGTAATAGTTGAAAATTTGAAGATTGATGACCAACGACAAAAAAAAAAAAAAATAACAGCAGCTGGAGAACGTGTTTAGATCGGAGATCTGTGCCGCCGGCAAGCGCACAGATCCTGGATCTGCACCGCCGATGATCGCACAGATCCAAGATCTACGTGGCCGGTGTGCGCGTTCCAGATCCAAGATCTACGCGGTGCGCCAGATTCGATGTACCAGATGATCTGAGCGAGGCGCAGATCCGACACACTACAGATATGCCTTCGCACAGATTTGGTGCACTGAATGTTCTGCGCGTCACGCAAATCAAGCTCTGGATCTGTACTCGCCAAGTCTGATACGCCTGATCTGTTCATGGCGCATCGAACGTCAGGCGCTACCGGCGATGGTCCTTCTTGCCGGTTTGATTGGATTTGAACCATGGTAGATTTCGGTGGCTTGGTGTTGTTTTCTTTGGGAAGAAAGTTCAAGGAACAAGAAGACCCACGTTTGGTTTGCTGGAATAGGTGGACATGTTTGGCAACAAGTTCAAGTACTTGGGTGTTTGGTTTCTATTGTTCTTTGGGCTTGTTTGGCAATTAAAGCAAGGTTTTGGGTTCAAGAGTTAAGTTAAATATTGGGTTTGGGCTCAATTAGTTTTTAATTTATTTCTTGAGTCTTGTTTTGGGCTACAAATAATTGTTAATTTATTGATAATGTATGTTTAAAATATTATTGTTCTGTAAATCATAACATATAGAATTAATTTTGGCATCGCTCATGAAACTTAGAATATAATGCATTTCATTATAATATTGGGTTTTTCTCGATTAATTTAATTAAATTAAATTTTTCTTGAAAGGGAGATCCTTAATAATTAAACTGTATGTTAAATAAATTGAGTGGGAGAGAGTATTTATTTAAATAAAAACTCACAGTCGCCTTTTGTCAATCCATAAGTAACAGAATGCGTTAGCCTCATGCCGGTAACGCAACGGACTCCCTATAGGAGGGCAGCGTGATTCAGGTTGTTTGATTGGATTCTTTTTTGGTAAGATGATCTAGATAGAATATAATTTTATATTATCCTATAGATTGCGGGATTATTTTTCAAGTATCTGGAGATCTAGACAAAGGTTATACACTCAAATCGAGATCATCTACGAACCTCCTATAGAAGCTCTTGTTTATGATCTTGGTGACCAAATATAGCGATACTAGATTTTTCTATACATTTATTGTCAAATGTGATTTGTCTAGTGGGAGGGTCCCAGCTTACTTGTCCAGTAACCTTTCCTAAAGATGGGCCTGTTGGATCACAAGGATCAAGATAGTCGTTACATTATTGTAGTTTTACAGATCTACATGTGTATTTATGCATCATATGTTAAATTCGTTGCTCAATATTAATATGCAATAATTTTGTTATTTTCAGCAAAATGTCTCTCAGTCCATTTTTCGTTATCCTAAAACAAAACCAACTTACTGGAGAAAATTATGTGGATTGGAAACATTGAGAAAATTGATTTTATGCTTGAAGAAGATTGGCCTGAGCAACCCACTGAGACTGCAAGCAAAGACATGAGGGATTCTTATAATAAGTGGGTGACTGCAGACAAGTCGGCTCGTTGTTACATTTTGACATCGATGTCGAATGTGTTACAGTAGAAGCATGACAGTCTTGAAACCTCTTATGATATAATAAAAAGCCTCAAGGACATGTTTGCATATCAAAGTAGGAGAGCTCGGTTCGAAGTCATTCGTACCTTACAGAACATCTGTATGAAACCCAGAACGCCAGTAAAAGACCATATGTTGATCATGATTGGACACTTTAATATGGCGGAGAATCTGGGTGCAACTATTGATCAAAATACTCAGGTTGATATGGTATTGAACTCTTTACCTGATATGTTTTCACAGTTTATTGTGGACTATCACTTACACAAGATGGATATGCCATTGACTGAGTTGATGAATGAGTTGCAAAATGTAGAAAGTGATCTTAAATCTAAAGGTGGCGATGCTTATGCAGCAATTGGTAGCTCTCATGTTTCCAAGCCGAAAGGTGGAGATGGAGATGGAAAGAAAAGGAAGAGAGCTAACAAGAAGTAGGAAGACAATAAGACCAACGCAGATGGAAATCCGAAAGGTAAGTGTTTCAAATGCGTTCAAAAAGGACACTATAAAAAAGACTGTCCTGATGCACTAGCTAAAAAAGAGCAAGGTGCTGATGATTCAGGAGAGCAGAAAATTCAGTGAAGACCAATTTACTATTATAGTCGGCACATGAGCAATAGTTTTGGGAGAGCTGTAGAAGTAGTGGTAGGTGTTTAATTCTTAAAGACTGTTAATATGTCCCACAGATAAAGTAGAATATAAGTCCACTTTTCTTGTTAATATGACAAGGTTATTCTCTTATTTTGCGCTAACGCGCTTTATTTTTGATGAATAAAGCTCATATTTGTGCCGAATATTTGGTGAGTGTCTTTATATATTAAATTATTCCACAAATGAAAATAATAATACTTCTACAAACCATAATAAATAAAATGCATACCATACTGGTAATACATATCTATGACTCTTAGACTTGGACGCATCAACTTTAACATGATACAAAGACTAACAAGGAATGGTATACTCAATTCAATTGAGGTCAAACCATTGCTAGTCTCTGTGATTCTTGTTTGGAAAGAAAGATGACTAAGAAATTTTTTTTTTTTTGCAAAAGAACATAGAGTCAAAGAAGTATTGGAACTAGTTTATTCTGATGTATGTGGACCCACGAGTACATCTACGAGAGGGGTTATGAGTATTTTATCACCTTTACAGATGATTACTTTAGATTCGGATACATTTACCTGATGACTCGAAAGTCGGAGGCTTTTGAGAAATTTAAAGCATATCGGACTAAGGTTGAAAAATATTTAGGTAAAAGTATAAAGACATTTCGATCACATCGAGGTGGCGAATATCTCTCAGGTAAATTTAGGGACTACTTAATAAAAAATTGGTATAGTTTCTCGACTGAGTGCGCCTGGTACACCCCAATGGAACGGTGTTTTTAGAAAGAAGAAACAAGACATTGTTAGATATGGTTAAGTTAATGATGAGTTTTTCAACTCTACCTATCTCATTTTTTGGATGTGCACTGGAGACAGTTGCATATATTCTTAACTTAGTTTCATCTAGGTCTATTCTCAAGACTCTTCTAGAATTGTAGAATGTGCGCAAACTAAATTTGTGTCACATCCAAATTTGGAAATGTCCGGCTTATGTGCTGAAAGGGAAGACAGAAAAGTTGGAGTCTAGGTCAGAAATATGTTTGTGTGTGGGATATCCTAAATGTTCCAAGGAATACTAATTTTTATAGTCCTCTAAATAGGAAGGCTTTCTGTCAGTACAAACACAACCTTCCTGGAGGATAAGTATATTAATAAATGTTAGTCTAAGAGTATGGTTGTTTTAGAATAAATAAGTAGGAGCAATTTCACGACATTAATTCCTGAAACACAACCTAGTGACAGACGACCCATGGTATCGCAAACATCTAGGAACGTTATATGAGTAGGAGAAATGATTCATAATCTAATCCCATAGATCAAGAAAATGTTCAAAGTAATGAGGAGGTATTTGTATCACCTGAAGGTGATACAAACATTGATGAAAATGTTATGATTCAAAATCCATCGTCTATTAGACAAAGTCAGGAGATCATAAGGAAACCTTCTAAGTACTTGTTAGTAGGAGAATCCAAACAGGTAGAGATGGCAATGGGCCGAGCTGGGCCGGCTCGGCCCGTGCCATATAGGGTCCGGCTCGGCCCTTGTCATGGGCCGAGCTCAGCCCGTGAAGAGACGTAGACTCGGCCCGTGTAAAAAAAAGGGCCCAGACCGGCCCGTGGTCCGCGGGCCATACGGGCCGAGCCACGGGCCGGTCCGCGGACCCACGTGAAAATTAATTTTTTTTTATTTTTTATTTTTTGTAAAGTTAAAAAAAAAAAAAAGAAATATGGAAATATAATTGTTAATTGCAATTTTTGGTCCCTAACTTATAGCTAGGGACCAATTTGGTCCCATTTGGACCACGGACCACGGGCCGGTCCGTGGACTTCATGATTTATTTTACGGCCTGGTCCGGCCCGTGGTCCATCTTTCGACGGGCCCGGGTCGGCCCGGGTCCGTCTTTTCACAGACTGGGCCGCCGGGTCGACAGGCGGCCCGGTCCGTTTGCCATCTCTACAAACAGGCAATCTCCGTATAACAAGTATATTATTCGACTTCATATAAGGAGGCTATGGACAAAATGATAATTTTCATGGTGCTTTATATGGACGATATTTTACTCATAGAAAATGATGTGGAAATGTCATTATCTACGAAAACGTGGTTGGCCCAACAGTTTTCATATGAAAGATTTGGACAAAGCTAGCTATGTTCTGGAGATTCAGATCTTAAGATATCGAATAGAACAAGCTGATAGTTTTGTCCCAAACTATATATATTGACAAGATACTTGTCAGATTGCTATGCAAGATTCTAAGAAAGGCAATTTGCCATTCAAACATAGAATCTAACTATCTAAGGAGTATTCCCAAAGAAACTCCCGAAGAGATAGAGGAGATGAGTATAATGCCTTACGCATTTGCAATGGGTAGTCTCATGTACGTTATGTTGTGCACTAGAACCTACATTTGTTGTGCTGTTAGTATGATAACTTGTTATCAGTCTAGCTAGACTAGAACATTGAGTGATTGTAAAGCATATCCTTAAGTACCTTTGGAGAACAAGAGATTATATGTTGGTTTACTCTTCACCATTGAGGTATATGGATTTTAGGATTATACTCTATGGCAAGTGAGAGAATTGTTGGGTTGTATGCCAAAATAGTATAATTTTGCTGTAATGAAATGACAGTTTATATTGAATAAAATTTTGGTTTGTATTCATTTATTGGGTAAATAGCACTAGGGCTCCCGAATCTTTGAACCCTATGACGATGGGGTCCCGAACCTTCCTTCTTTCAACCCCCGGGTCCCTATCCTTTAAAAAAATGCGTGAACAAAGTCCTTCTATTAAAAAAATAGTTAGTTTGACCGTTAACTAATCAAAATTTACTTAAAATGATCAATTTACTATTTTCAAATTAATATAAAAAGTAAAGAAAATAAATAAAAAATTACAATCAAATCCCTAACTCACTTCTTCTTCTCCAACTTCTTCCTTCACCAACTTCGGCTCCGGCTCCGGCTTCAATCATTCACCTTCACCAACTCTGGCTCTGGAAAGAAGTACCATTCATCTTCACCAACTCCATACAAAACCCACCCCACCGCAAGAGGAAAAACCGAGGGCTAGAGATTTGCAAGGGGGACAAAATGGCGAAAAGTACAAGAGTTAATTAAGCAAGTCCCGACTTCTTTGCATGTGTAGAGGCAACGTAACATCTAATGTTGATGGTTTCTACAATTATAGGATCAAAATCCGAATCTGGATTGTCACGTTGCAAAACCTGAGCAATGTTCGACAACAGCATTTACTTACAGTGAAGATGAAGATGAAAATGTTTATCAGAGATACTTCTATTCTCCAAATCGAGGCCAAAGAGATCTAGTTTTACCTCGGCATAGTGAACATGTAGCTATAAGATATTGGCAAAAATCGAGAAGAGGAATCAGACCCACATGTTTAAGCTATATGGGATTCATTCAAACATTATGATTGCATACGACAGTAATCCAGACCTGATGCTTTCTTCTAGTAAGCGAAGACAACTCTAGCCATGGTGATTCTTACTGGAGCCAGAGTGGAGTGGGTTTTTCCTCTTGTGGTGGGGTGGGTTTTGTGCGGAGTTGGTGAAGTTGAATGGTGCTTCTTGCCGTTGCCGGAGCCAGAGCCGGTGAAGGTAAATGATTGGAGCCGTAACGGAGTCGGAGTTGGTGAAGGTAAGTTTGTTTTTGAAGCCGGTAAAACTTTGATTTGTATTCATTTATTATTATTGCATTTGTTTAATATTGAGCATGTAAATAAAGTGTCAGTGATCACTTATGATAATATAAGTTAAGTACTTGCATTGAGAAGCATAGTGTGACACAACTTATATTTTGATCATCAATAAAATTGTTGTTTATTGTTCACAACTAATGTATAATGGTTGGCGCTTTGTACTAAAAGGTTGTAGTGTTGACTATTTAATTATTTGGGTTTACGATTTGTCCTTATCACATAAATGGATTAATAGTAACACTAGTACACTTGGAGTGTATTGAACGTACCACGTGTCGAATTTAATTATATAGAATGACCGTGCGAATAATTAAATTTCACTTGATCACCGGGTATTTCATCTAAATCCCCTAACAGAATTGTGTATATCTTTTCGTTAGTTTGATAGTTCTTTGATTCACCAATGGATGAGATCAATTTAGTTGATCAAATATCTCGGTGAGTTGGGAGCTTGAGAATGAGTGAAATAGAGAACACGAATTCGTGTTGAGAACTGTCGTCCTGAAAAATAGGTCGAATGACAACTTAAGTATTTTTTGTTGAACGGTTATAGATGTAAGCTCAGTCTTCGACATCTGTGAATTAGTTCACAGAATCGTTGAAGAAAATGTAACTTAATGTTAGTGAGAATAATTAGAATGGAAAAATGGTCATTTATGCTCATACCTAATTATCGGATCTCAGACAAAGATGAAATGTATATATACGGTAGGTCAGAGGAAAGTATTTACAACTTCTGTAATCTTATATATTCTGAGAGTGTCTCTAGCCTTTAGTGGAAAAAGCAAAAGACTAATAATTAAATCGAGGGGTCTAAGGTCTACTAGACAAAACTTAATTATTGTAGCTTGAAAAATATATGTCCGAACAGTCCCTGTGGTAGCTCTATAAAGTTTTGGGCTTAATCACAGTTACTATGAATGTTTTGGACTTGATTGTAATTGTGATATAAGTTCAAGGATTACAAGTGTAATTAAATCAATCCTAAACTAATTGGACTTATGTAATTAGGACTCTTTTCATTGTTTGTAATCAGAACCCTTGTCGTATTTATATCACATTGATTGTGATGTAAATAATTAATTCGATCAATTAAGAAAAGAAATAAAATTCTTAAGTCTTGTTTGACTTGAATTTATCTTCTCGATTTTCTAAATCTGACCAGTCCAGAAATTAGTTTTTGATTCAATTAAAAAGTGCTCACACACTATTGTAATATATACTTGAGAGAATATCATAGAAGACTTGAACGTTGGGAGCACCAAGTTCATGAATCAAAATAAGCAAGTTCGTGAATCAGATTGAAGACTAATATCATTTATCGATTCAGGTATAATACTAAATCATTAGTATTTAATTATAATAAATACGTGAACACCTAGCAAAGATCCTAGTTTTATTAAATTACAGAAAATTTTTATTTTCTGGCTAATTCTCGTGCCAATTTCCAACAAAAAACAAGAGAGCAAAGAAGGCTTAGGGTTCAAGAACCAAGCAAGCTTACAATAAAAGTGTAGATACAAAAGTGAAGATACAAGACCTTAAATAGTCAAATGAGCAAAATGTCTAAACTATCCTAACCAAACAAGTAAAATATAATTTGTACCCTTCTAGCAATATTAACTTAATATATGTACAAATGCTATAATTAAATACACTACCAGGATATTGCCTACCTATGTGAATTGATGTTTCTTGAAATTCATTTATTTTGGTATTGATTTTGTGAGAATTGATAGATAGTCCTACTTTAGTCGCACAACGGGAAAAAAAAAAAAAAAAAAAAGATTTATTATGATGTGCATTATGTGGTTCTTTTCCAACAGATAAATGCTTGAATCCTTCCGTTATAAGAACCAGGTAGTTATAGTTATTAAAACGTGTTCGGCCGTATCGAATAGTTGGACCAATTTCGCATAAGAACCGGTAAAAATTGGAACTGTTTACCCTTAAACGGCGCATTAATAAAACCCTTTATTTCCATGCCGAATTAGCTGCTGCGCCGGGTTGAATCGCATAGTTGGACCAATATGGCATATGAACCAATCAAGAACTGCTCAAACCAATGAATTTTGAGTTGAAACTGAAACCGATCAGCTTGAACTGGCCGATTACTAAATCCCTTTAATACATACAATATTTTTCATTTAGATATATAAACTAGTCATTCTAGTTGAACCAATGATCCCATAACTTGTATCGATGAACGATCGGATGAGTCTGACAACTATGCACTAACTACTACAAGACAATCCCGAAATATATTTGGACAATCATGTAATCTGTAACTAAATAGATAAACCAAGCACAAAGCAAACAAGTGAGATTGCTGGAAATAGATGACCTTGCAACATTTTAAATTTTCAACAACTGAAAATTCGAGCTCTACCCGAGACATCCGTCACAATTTGTGATACCAAAACTCGAACTGACAGTCAACAATGGAACTAAAATGGATGAGTTTATGACAAAAGCCAGTGATGGTCTATGGGATGTGGTTTCTAATGACTTGGCATGTCGGCTTTCCAGATGAAAAGCACGAAAATGTGCAAGGTTTGATGAAAGTTGTGCTGCAGAGGCAACGGCAGCTCTAGCCGATGACATTAGTGTTATTGTAGTCGAGTTGATGAGATTGAGATGACCCCCAGTTGAAAGACATAAATTCAGAGGACGGATCCAAAGGAGAACTCAAAAAACCTTAAACTGAACTAATAAATGGGAAAAATAAATTTTTTATATAAAAAGTTTGTTTTTTTTTTTTAAAAAAAAAATCTATACTAAAACAAAATATCTTTTGGACCAAGAGGACTCCAACAAAAGGGAGTAAATTAATATATCGGTCCTGCATAATGTTAAAGAATATAGATAAAACAAAGAACAAGAATAATCAAAGAGAAAAGGAGGATGTTAGGGTTTCTTACGCATAATGAAACATGAAACAAAGTCTTAATGAAACCTAATTACAAATAAACTATTTATAAGCTAAGTTGGAAAGACTATTCTACCCTTAATAAATAAATAAAACAATATTTATTAACATTCCCCCTCAAACTCACGATGCAGCAGCGACAAGCTTCGAGAGTTGCCAACTAGAAAACGAAAACGAGAAATAGAATGCGACTTGGTAAAGAAATCTGCAATCTGCGAAGAAGATGAAACAAAAGGCAAAGTGATGGAGCCATGCTTGAGATGATGACGGGTAAGGCGACAATCGATCTCGATGTGCTTGGTTCTTTCATGGAAAACCTTGTGAGCAATCTGAATAGCACTCTTATTGTCACAATACATAGGAGTGGGACGAAAAAGAAAAACTCTCCTATCTACAAGTAACCAACGTAACCAAACAACCTCTTTGGTAGTAGAGGCCATAGCACGATATTCTGCTTCGGTGGAAGATTGAGAAACAATAGATTGTTTCTTGCTCTTCCATGAAATGAGAGAATCACTTAGAAAGTTACAGAAACCAGTAACAGACTTGCGATCTGTAGGATCACTGTCATAATCAGAGTCAGAGTATGCACACAGATCCAAGAAAGAGGTGGATGGAAGTAGAAGACTCTGAAAGACTGTACTTCGAAGATATCGCAAAATCCGAAGAACACCGGCCCAATGAACTGTAGTGGGAGAAGCAACAAACTGACTAACAATATGAACAGCATATACAATATCAGGACGAGTAATAGTGAGATAAACCAAGCTCCCAACAATAGTACGGTATAAAGTAGGATCTGACAAACATATACCATCAGAAGAAGAATACTTGGCGTTAACTTCAATGGGAGTGTCGACAGTCTTATTATCTGTAAGTCTAGCCCACTCAAGAATATCTGCAACATACTTCAACTGAGAAAGAAGATGACCTTTGGGCGAGTAGGCTACCTCAATACCTAAGAAATATCTGAGAGGGCCCAAATCCTTCATTTCAAACTGTCTAGCTAACTCTGTCTTCAAAAATGAAATACCAGCAACATCATCACCAGTAATAATCATGTCATCAACATATAATAGAAGAATAATACGACCTACATCAGTGCACTTAACAAAGAGTGCAGAATCATGACTACTAGAAGCAGAACCAAGAGAAGAGATCACAACAGAAAATTTCTCAAACCAAGCACGTAGTGCTTGTTTAAGACCATATAAAGCCTTATTGAGCCTGCAAACATGCCCAAAACCATGGGGAACCCCAGGAGGGGGCTCCATATAAACCTCTTCATGGAGATCTCCATTCAAGAATGTATTTTTAACATCAAGTTGAGAGATACCCCAATTTCTAACCGAAGCTACAGCAATTAGAGTACGAAGAGTAGTCATTTTTGCAACAGGAGCAAAGGTCTCCTCATAATCCATACCATACTGTTGTGAATATCCTTTTGCAACCAACCGAGCTTTGTATCGCTCAATAGACTCATCAGAATGAGTCTTGATCTTATACACCCAGCGACAACCAACAACAGTCTTACCAGAATGGAGAGGAACCAAATTCCAAGTACATGTCTTATGCAGAGCAGAAAGTTCCTCATCCATAACTTGTTGCCAACATGGATCAAGAATTGCCTCTTTGTAGAAAGAAGGCTTGGAGAGACAATGAATAGAAGCTAAAAATGAAGTAAAAGATGATGAATAACAAGAATAAGAAAAATATGGTAACTTTGTGGACTTACGAATGCAGGTGGACTGACGTAGAGGTGGATCCACAATATAAGACGAAGCTTGAGGGACCGTAGGAGAAGAGTGAGCTTAAGTACCTGTAAAAGTGTTAGTAGGAACTCCACGAGTATAATACAAAGGGAACAGAGGAAGGGCACGACAATGGGGTTCTGATGTAGTAGGAAGTTGTGAAGACAAACTATCAGAATCTTCAAAAAAATGATCAATACGAATAAGATCAGGTCTGGTCAAATCATGAGTAGCAGACGGAATAGAAAAGAAAGGTATATGCTCAAGAAAAACAACATGACGAGACACATAAAGTTTATTTTCCACATGAGGGAGGAGAACGAAGCAAGTACTACCAAAAACTCTAAAGAATGAGTAATCCGGGGAATACCCATACAATTTCTCGAAAGAAGAGATACCTAAAATATGAGAAGATGAGATGGTATTAATCAAAGCCACTACTGTCAAAACAGCTTCACCCCAAAATATACTAGGAACAGAGGCAGACAATAAGAGAGATCGAGCAGTTTCAACAACATATCTATGTTTTCTTTCTGCAACACCGTTTTGTTGAGGAGTATCTGTACAAGAAGTTTGGTGAATAGTTCCATCTAAGGCAAGAAACTCACAAAATTTGTTGGAAATGTATTACCAAATCACACCTAAAACATTTGATAACAGCAGAATGCTGAGTTTTGACAAGGGCTCGAAAAGCGATGTATATCTCAAAGAATTCAGAACGATGTTTCATTGAGTAAACCCAACAATAACGTGTATGATCATCAATGAAAGAAACATAATATCGAGACCCTCCTTTAGTGGGAACAGGAGAAGGTCTTCATACATCAGAATGGATCAAATCAAACGGAGAAGAAGAAACAGAAATACTTCGATTAAAAGGTAAAGCTGAAAATTTTGCCAGTTTACATCCACTACAATCAGAAATATCACAAGTTTGTAAATTGCCTAAAGCCCCTGTGGACACTAAAAATCTCAATCGAGAAGATGAAATATGACCAAGACGAGAATGCCATAAATAAAAATTAGAAGACCTATGACTCGAATGAAAAGAAGACAAATCAACACTAGTAGTGGCAGCAACTGGTACTTTTAACTCATCTAGAACATAGAGTCTCCCCTGCCTACGTCCTGTCCTAATCAGCTTCTGAGACTGCAGATCCTGCACAAAACAGGAAGAATAGGAAAAACTAACAAAACAATTAGAGTCACATAACTGACCTACAAAAGTAAGATTTAATGTGAGTTGTAGAATATGATAAACATTATGGAGAGACAAGCTAGGAGTAACAACAGAACCAACACCTGCTAAAGGCATAGGAGTGTCATCAGCAGTCATAACAGGGATAGATGACGAAGGAGACATAGATGCAAAAGACGAAGAATTTGGAGACGTGTGATGTGAAGCACCAAAATCTGGGTGGGTGGGATGAACTTTTTAAAAGTTGTAGGACTTCATTTGTAATTTACTTTTATTTTTTTATTGTATTTTTGTTTATTTAGAAAGAAGGAAAAATTCATCAAAATATGTGAAGATGACGAGATTTGCAATAAAATACAAAGGTTGGTGATGGCCAATGCCAAAAAAAAAAGTTTGAAGATAGATTAGTTATTTTTTTTAAAAGGTCCGACCAAAATTGCAAATTACCCTAATAGTAAATAACCTTTAAACATGACTAAAAAGAAAAAGTAAACTTTTTTATATTGTGTTTGAGACAAGTTGAATATTTATAAACAAATGATCTCCACCCATGATGATTGGTGAGAATAATGAAGAATATTTCATTATTCCCTTGAAAGAACATTATGCCTGTTTTGGCTGAGATCTTAATGTGAACTAGGCATAGCAATAGATAGATCCAAGTCGGTTCGGTCCATAAAAATCGAGTTCGGCTCATCTGAGAACGAGCCGAGTCAGGCTCGTCTCCAAAAATGGAGCTTGGTTCGGCCTTCAAATTTATTTTATTTTTTAAAATTTTTTTTTGTTTTTTTAAAATTTGAAAATAAGAAAAAATACAATATCGAGAATCATTTATGTTAAAAATTAAAGATTGAAAATTCTCCTCCTTTTTTTGGACTTGGGACCGACTACTTTGAAAGTATGCGGAGTTAAAATTGTACACTAACAAGATGTTACGTGTACAATTTTTTATTAAAATAAGAAAAAAAAATATCAAATACTAATGCAAAATAAAACTAACTACGAATCTGAATAATCCATATTCAAATATTCAAGTTCTTCGGACATTATTTTGTCTGCTTTATCTTGGATTTGAAGTTCGACGTCATCCCAATCATTTAGACACAATAAGCTTTCTAAAATATTGGATTTGGGTCTTAACTTGATATTAGACAAAATTCTGCCACTTGTACTAAATGCAGCTTCCGATACTATAGTTGAGACCGGATGTGTTAGTAGATCACATGCCATTTTTAAAAAAATTAGGTAACTACGTTGATGTTGTCTTCACCATCGTAGTATATCAATTTTTTTTTTCTCTTCGTCATCTAACATACTAAGCACATCATGCGCAAAAAACATAACTAACTCTACAGGTGTATCATTAGAACGGAAAATGGAAGAACGAGAAGAAGAACCAATTTATTGTTGACCTTGACCACTCCTATGTGTACTGACGTAACTCCATAAGTCAATGTCATCAGTTGATGACAAAGTATATGTTAAATTAGGGGGTCATACAAAGTCCGTACCGGCCTTTTCAGCATAAACCTCATACATATAACATAAAGTTTGTTCTAAATTAGCACATATTACTGAATTTTCATAATTTAATTTTTTTGAAATTGCCATTATTGTTACTTTCATACCCTCTAAGTTAACTCTAAGAACAAAATTCTTATACATATTAAAATTGTTAGTAATATAATAGAAATGATTTAAAATAAATGGAGTAGTTGGATAATACACATACAAGAACATACAGTTGTTGCGTCGTAAAAAATTTTTAAAAATTTTCTAACATGACCACATATTTTTCAGTCATTTAATTCTAAATCATATTCTGAGTCGTGTGAATGTCGATCATTATAATAGACAGTAATACAATCTTCATAACCTTCACAAGATTCAAGCATAAGATATGTTGAATTCCATCTATTGGCAACATCAGTAGCAAAACTTTTTTATTGCAACCCATTTTCTATACATAGAGCAGCAAAAACTTGTTTTCTTGCTAGTGAAACCGAAATATAATTAATAGCATATCTAATTTTTTCTAATTGGGGTTGTATAAATTTTAGTCTATCTTATACAATTAGATTAAACACATGACATACACAACGAATATGAAATAAAATACCATCAAAATCTAGACAACAATATTGCATTAATTTTTCAATTATTATATTATTTGGACCTGCATTATCAAATGTAAAACTACGAGGCTTAGAATCACATTTAAATTTATGTAACACACCTAATAAAATATGATAAATATTATTTCCATCATGATGATAGTCTATTTATTTAAATGTTATTACTTTTTTATGCATTATCCAATTATTATTAATATAGTGTGCAGTTGCAACCATGTATCATTTTTTGTTACAATATGTCCATAAATCTGATGTAAAAGATACAAGACCGTTGTAATTATTAATATCATTAATAATAGCTTCTTTCTTTGTATTATATCAAACAATAGTGTCTTTACGAAGTATATTTTTAGAAATATTAACGTTCATTGATTTGAGATATTTTTGGATGAATTTCTTCCAATGAAGATTGTCCACCAAGCATAGTGGAAACTCGACATTTGCTATCAATTCCGGCAGTCTTTTGTGGCACATGAGTTCTTGTGAATATATCCAGTTGTTGAGAGTGAGACTACTAGACCTAGCACCTGGAGATGCAAACTGGAGTTGTGTCTGATTTGTAGCCAAACCTCTATATATGTATTGACACTTTTTGAACTGTCTGTTTAGATGAGTCGTGCATATCCTCTTATGCTAAGCTAACTTCTTTTGACAGTGTTTACACTGTGCTTTGAACTCAAGGACCCCGGCCACTAGTTTACCAGTCAGCACCAACTCAGAATGCTGCTAGCACTTAGCCTTTTGTTTGGTGGTTTTTCGTTTAATGCTAGAGCCGATAGTAGTTTGTGTATCGACATCTTCTTGAAAGTTTTCCAAATCAATTGGATCAGTGCTACCACCAAACTAATCAATAATATTGTTTGGAATTAGAATATCATTAAGACCACTGAAATCATCATCGGTTCGATTGTATGTCATTTGGAATAATAGAATAAAGAGAATATGAGAAGATGAAGATGTAGTAGAAACTAGAAACTAGAAACTAGAAAATAGAAAATAGAAATGTAGAGAATTAGTAGGAGTAAAAAATTATAACTTAAAATTATAAAGTAATATCTAGATAATGAGATATTAGATACTAATTATAACACTAATATTGAGATATTGAAATTTTAGAATTGTTAATGGATTGAGTATATAATTGAATGAAAGATAAGAGATTGAATTGAAGTGTAAAAAAATAAATTTAGAATATGGGTATTTATAGGAGAATAATGAAATTAAAAAACAAAAAAAAAATTTAAGTGACCATTATACGAGCCACGAGCCGAACCGGCTCGTTGGGCGAGCCCACGAGTCGACTCATTTTTTAGCTGAGCCAAGCGAGCTCGGCCTTCTTTTTTTTGGGGCAGCTCGTGCTCGTCCTTCGACGAGCCCGAGCTGAGCTGAGTTTCTATGGGCCAAGCCGACGAGCATTTTTGCCACCCCTAATGTGAACCCTACCAATTTGCTCTACAATTTTATTGTTGTTTTTTATCAGTTCATTCTCCATTTGGTGAGATTTAAAACTTTCTTTTCATTTTCTTTTCATAGTAATGATGTAAACTATTGATAAATCAAGACCAATTGACTTATTGATTATATTCTGTGTTGGAAACTATCACAAGAATTATCAAAAAATAAAAATTTTCTTTAATTCAATTTAGTTTTATACTTGGATCAATGAACGATTACTAGATCTCAATCTGCTTCACAGACATCCTGCATGAACTTGACATTCCCAACATTTAAGTATTTTATGGTATTATCTAAAGTATAGACTACACAGATGTGTAGACACATTTTAATTAAATCAAAAAACTAAGGGAAATGTATTAAAATTGAGACTTTTAAGGACTTTTAAGTATTTAAAAGTTCAGGAATATTCAATGTAGACTTTTTAAGAATCTCTAAAAGTATTGATGTATTTAATTGAGACTTTTAGAGACTTTAAAAAAGTCTTTAAAAAGTCTCTAAAAGTTATAGGGTATTCAATTAAAATTTTGTAAGAGTCTCTATAAGTCATGGGGTATTCAAATTAAGAATGACTTATAAAGATTCTCTACTTACTAGATTTCTGGAGACTTTTGGAGACTTTTTAATGAAAAGTATAAATAGCAAATCTAGAAAAAAGTCTCATGTCTACCGTGAGATTTGTGAAGACTCTAGAGTCCCAAAATAAAGAACGCATATGTTCTTTCACTTATAGGATTTTTTCGTATTTCTTCCATTCAGGTAATAATTTATTGAACTCAATAATTTATATGCAATTATTTCTAGAATTTACAATAATCAAAACTTTGATATCACAGTACATTGTCTTGTGTCAAAAATTGAAGATATTTCGCGTGATGAATTTGCAGTATTTTGATTAATATTGCGTGATGAATTTTTCGCTTAATTATTAGAAATTATTCCATGGCGATAGTTTGGCACTGTACTGGAAATCTAATGTTGTACTTTAATTATTTTATTAATGTAATTTAGCCAAGAATTAATTTGATTTTTAGTTGATTATCCTGCATAATTTTTTGGCTAATAGGTCATGAAAATAGGTGTTCCATTAATACATAGGAGTCTTTGGATGTGGAAGACATTAGAGAACTCACTAGAACGAATACGCTAAACACCAAGTGATGAAACTGCAAAACAACCCTGCCCAATGTGAATTTTCAATGCAAAAATTTCAAAAAGAACTTGAAAAAAAGCAAGAAAATGTAATCTTTGAGGGATTGTAAAGTTACTTAAAATAATATTATAGTATATTGAAATTTAGCTTAATATTATTATTTTTTTAAAAAAAAAAATGAAAGTTTATAGAAGTCTACAGAAATCTTTAATAAAAGTCTATAGAAGTTTAAGGAAGATTTTTATTAATTTCTAACAAATCTATAAAAGTCACTTAAAAGTCCATGAATTCTACAAAAGTCACCCACTTATAAAAGTCTATAAAAGTTTTCAAAAATCTCAATTGAATACACCCCCCTAATTTAGAGACTGGGCAGATTAAAAAATCAAAAAGAGAAAATTTAAGTCAGACTTTACAAGAATTCTAATCTGTATTCATGTCCAAATAACTTATAATTGATTTAATTACATATATGGTCCTTGAACTTATAACTTTCATAGTAATTGTGATTAAGTCCAAAATTTTATAGAGCTACCAAAGAGATTTGTTATGACATATATTTTTCAATCTCCAATAATTGGATCATGTCTAGTTGATTCTAGACAATCCAATCTAATTATTAGCCATTTACTTTTTTTTACTAAAGATAAAAGACTATACTATCAGAATATATAAGATTATAGAAACTGTAATATTTTCTTTTGACATATCATATACATATTTCATCTCCGTTCGAAATTCGATAATCAAGTACGAGCATAAATGATAGTTTTGCCCTCTGATTATTTACACTAACTTAAGTTACATTTTCTTTAACGGTCATGTTAACTAATTCATAAATTTTGATGTTTAACTGTCGCTAAACAATAAACTCAGATTTATAATCATTCATAAGAAAATACTTAAGCTGTCACTCGACCTATTTTACAGGGTGACAATTCCCGACACGAATTCGTATTCTCTACTTCACTCATTCTCAAGCTCCCAATTCAATCAAATTGATCTCACCCATTGGTGAATCGAAGAACTGTCAAACTAACGAAAATATATACACAACCATGTCAAGAGATTTACATGAAATACCTAGTGATCAAGTAGAATTTAATTCTTCACACGGTTATGCTATAAAATTAAATTCGACACGTGGTCCATTCAATACACTCTAAGTATACTAGTGTCACCATTAAACCATTTCTACGATAAGGACAAATTGCATATTCGAATGATTAAATAGTCAACACTACAACCTTCCAATACGAGGTGCCAACTCTCATACATTAGTTGTGAACAATTTTATTCATGATCAGAATATAAATTGTATTACACTATACTTCTCAACACAATCACTCAACTTATATTGACACTTTTATTTGTATGCTCAATATTAGATGCGTGTAATAATAGTAAATAAAGAAAAACCAAAGTTTTATATAACATAAATTGTTCTTCACATAAAAATTATAGTATTTGGACATACAACACAACCATTTTCTCAGTTGCCCTATATTATAATCTTGAAAATTGAAATTCATATACCCAACTAAAACAAGATTTGGTGAAGAATAAATCAATATATAGTGAATAGTCTTATTCTCCGAAGGTACTTAAGAAAATGTTTTACAGCGATCCAATGTTCCGATCCAAGGTTAGATTGATAACGATTTACCATACCAATAACATAATAAATGAGGTCTAATTTTATCTGGAGACATTCTAATCTCATTATTGTTGATTATGGTGAAAAAATGAATGGGAGTTAGGCCCGTGGTGCCCAACGCAAATTAGTATTTTTTTTTGTTTTTTTAACTTTGCTAGAATTACCCCCCAAAGTGGGAATTCCACAAAATAACATCATGTGAATACTAACTAGTAAGCAATATTCTAAAAAAAGTAAAATGTAACTAAACATGAAAACTGAACTTTAAACTTTTCGAGCTTAGACCTAGACGAGAACGAGATAAAGACAAGGCGAGGACAAAGCGTGACGCGTGGCTAAGCATGAATGCCGCTCTGTTTAGGCAAAACTTAGGCAGTCTTTTTAGAACAGTGTTAGTAAGCAACAACTTATTGGAAATTACATAAGCTGGCTTACTAATCAGTAATCACGGAGTCAAAAAAAAATCGGCCAAAACAGCTAAAAGAAAAACATAAACTGGTGGGCAATAGTTGAACCAAATCCTATAAGACCAGAAACAGCAGTACTTCTCGACGTGGAGAATTCTGCTCCATGACCAATAATTTTTTGACCACAAGTGCAATGCTATTATTATTTGTTTCCGACTGAAAAAAATAGAGTAAGAGGCGCACCTTATCTACTACAGTTCCCCCGAGAGGGTTGGGGAGAACTGTTGAATAACATGGTGCATTTCAAATTGCAGTCCTTGATGTAGGATGTAAAATAAAGCCTTTTCATATGCCACATGATATACAGAACAAAACCAGGCCATACAATTAACTTACGCAAAAGTAAATAAAAAACAAAAACTATAATACACTTACCATAAATAAATTAAAATGTTATTACTTCTCTTCAGCAGTGAAATCTGGTTCAGCTGGTTTCTGAAGCAGTATCGGCGATATCCTCTCTGGTATTCTCGCCTTCTTCGTACCATTGCGCCGCAATAGACGAAGAGCATTTGCTGCAAATCGGGAAGCGTAAATGGTCGCCCCCAAACTTGGCGAACTTCCACCACCCTTTGCCAATGCATCTTGCAATCTGTTCTCCTCTTCCCGGAGAGACTCTTCGAGTTTCTTCCTATAATACCGGCGCCATGCTGATTGTATAAAACATGCCGCCCATGTCCTCCACTGCTGCGAGTAAAACCTAAAAGTGTGACGGAGCTGTTTACTATGTAGTCTCCGGAATTGAGAGGCTACAAATTTCAAATCATCGGCCACTAGAGCAAATGCTTCAACTTCTGAGAGGGCTTGCACAGTTCTGGTCGAGATTGGGAGGTTGGACGAAGAATGGGGGTCAAGCGCCCATGTGAGGAGCTCTTCTCCACAAAAGTCACCACCTTTTAGATAATCGGAATTTAAAAAGCCAGTCCTTCCTCCATTTGTTGTTACTGTCAGCAATTTTCCACGCATTATAAACAGCATCTCGTCCACCGGATCACCCTCCCGCACTATGAAGCTATCCTCCGTGTATAGAATGGGTTTAAGACGGTCACACATTGCATCCAAAAGTTGTTCATCCATTTTCTCAAACATAGGCACCTAAAACATAGTAAAAATATTAGATATAGTTTTTTGTGCCCTAATAATTACGAAACCTAGATACTATTATATCACAAGAGAGTCTAAAGGAAGCAGAAATTAATAGCGGGCGTGTGCTTGCTTTTCGGCCAAATTATCATATCCTTGCCCAAATTGGATTGTCAATAATCAAATTTCAGCATGTTTGGCCCTAAGCTTAAAGAGTTCACTTATAAGTAAATAAGTTAAAAATTGAAATAACTTTTTTATTGGTCAAAGTTGAAAATAAGTAAGTTAGTTATTTTTTGATAGTAAGGTAAAAGTTGCTTTTAAAATAAATAACTTTTTTACTAAACATAAGAAAACATATTATTAGAAGTAAAAGTAAATTTTTACTTGTTTTTAAAGCTTAGTCAAACATATTAAGCAAGTTGTTGGTCATTATCGTCAAGACAAAGTTTACATTCCATGTAAGGCAGCCTGACTTCTGATAAACAAATGATATCCACCGTGATGAGAATAAAGAAGGAACAGGAGTCAACTCATACTTCATTATTCCCTTGAAAGAACAGTATATATATATATAATAGAAAATAAGTGGAATGAAGAAGCACTCACTCTTTTAAGTAAAGCCAAGCAAAGATGACGTTTAATATCTCTCCTGAGGTCCTTGGGGAGATTACAAATTAGATTCTCTTCATCAACACCTCGAGTTTCCTGCCATTTGTATTGTTCATACCTCCTGATTCGCTTTCTTAGACTATCGGGGAGTAATCGATGAGACATCCATTGTTCAGCATCTCGTCTTTTGACCCTCATCTCCTCTAATCTTAGTGTTGTAGATTGCAGATATGTCTGTTACACAAATATTTACAGTTCATCAGAACTTTTTATTATACCAAAAAGATTACAAATGCATATGTTCCGAAAGCCACTCATCTAAAGAAATAACTAAAACCCACCTGCATATTTCCAATCAGAAACGAAAATAGCACCAAACCAGAGATAGAAATGAAAACTGCAAAGCAAATTTCCCAAACAAAAGTACTTGTCTTGAGGTTCTGACCAAGGGAACTGCAAAATCAAACAAGAATAAATCACGTGCTAAATTAGAAACTCGAGAAATAGAATAAAGCTTCACCAAAAATACACCTGATCTTTATAATCATTTTCATGCACTTCCACTTTTGCACTGAAAATTGCAAACAGATACAGATACGAAACAAGAAATAAGGAAAGCATATCCTTGGCTTCCAAACTGATGTCAGAGAATATGACATTGGCCGTATTAACAAGAAGCGAGGTCCCCCCGCTGGGGGGGTTGCTGTAAACATGCGAACACAGAAAATCTAATGGGTGCTTACCTCAAATTCTGCAGGCCCCACCAGAAACAGTAAAAGAACTTCTGAGGAAAATTTGTTGATCCTACGACGCCAGATTGAAGTGCATTAAGGAATATCCCAAAATCAAAAGAAGTACCATTTGATTCCTTTATAGGACAGGAGTTGTTCAAAAATTGTCTGAATCCGGTGTGATCATCTTCACAAAACAATGAAGCATGTCGACAATCAGACCGACCCGTGCAAGCTTTCTGCCAGCAAGCAGTTTCGCGTTCTATTGAAAATAAGTACCAAAAGGCTCCAATTACCTAAAAGGGTACCAAAAATGAAATAAACATTCACCAAAGGTCAAAGATTTAAGATAAGATCATAGCAAGCCTTAAAAGAAGAAATAACGTGAAGAAGAATAGATAGGTAAGCATTATTGCAGAACTTACATGACTGGCAAGCATGTAAAGAAAAAGGTTGAAGGCAGCCCCAGCCCATGCTGTTTCAGTGAGTATTCCAGAAGTTCTAGTGACTTCTTTATATAGAGGATAGACTCGAAGAACCCTTGGAATATATTGCAATATCACCACAAATTTTAACAAATTCTTAGTGTTCAAAGATCTTGCACCATTCAGCTTGGGAATCACAATCAAAATTACAACCTGGGAAGGTTATACGATGATCAGATTCCATAGTCAAATCCTAAGAAAACAATAATCTTGACATGAATTGATTTTCATAAGACAGTATAGTTACAGTATGTCCTGCTTGTCATTGACAGTTACAAACAATTATATGCCATTGCACACATGGATTTTTGTCTCTTACCTGTGGGAGCGGAAGAACTGCAAGAATGTCAATTAAGAAGTAAGAAGACAAATATCTCTTCGCTATTTCCCAGGCATCTTCAACAAGAACACCTCGTCCGAACACACGCGAAGAAGGGGCAATGAAGCCCGTACGAAATTGAAAGATAATATGGATTAGGTAAAAGATGTCAGTGAAGGATCGTAATATACTGACTGTGAACTGCAATTTTTTGTCCAAATCAAGGCATTTATCATCATCGTTGATGACAGGAATGTAGAAAAACAAAGGATCCAAGGAGACAGCAATAAAACACGATAGTACAAATATCTTATTCCATTTCTGAAGAAAATGTCCTTGTGGATCAAGAATTTTCTTCGTAGACTCCCCATCTTTGGTGAGGAACCTTCTGGATGAGAATGATTTAACTGATTCTGTAAACTTTTTAAATTTTTCAGACCCAATTTCTAGGCGACTGTGGAATTTGTCGGAAACCGAGTGCATTGTTGATCTAAGTGTGCCCCGTCGCACTCCATCTTTAGTGGGAGGCTGACCACCAAAACCTTTGTCCAATTTCCAACCACCCTGAAACCTGAAATATTACAATCAACCCAACATAAGGGTGCGACATCAAAGTCCCCCAAGAAAAAGCGCTACAAAAGCTAATATATAGTTGTGGAACATATCGAACTCAAAAGAGAATTTCTCAAAGAATGCAATTTTCTTTTTTTTGTCCTTTTTTTTATAATGTGGTTAAGAGAAGATAAGACTTAAGAACCAAGTTGTGCATAAGTTCTTATCCTCAGAACTTTCGGTAAGAGAAGGTCAAACACTCATTGCATATCTATTGGATTACCGTGACTACCCAATTATAGACCATCTGTAATATATAAAACAATAGTCAATACTCTTACTAACTCTCAACCCCCCCCCCCCCTTCCCCCTTCCCCTTCTCTCTCGTTCACTCCACTTATCATAGTCAGAATTGTGATTTCTTAGAATGCAAGGGGAAAGACTTTCTCATGGAGTGAAGTAAGTTTCCTTTCTTTATTCCCCTATTCTATTTAATTTCCATTCAATTTCCTACTTTAGAATGTTGTGAACAAGAAAGAGAAATTACTTCCAGAGATGCTAGCTTAAACCACTGGAAAATTGCCTTGTCAAAGTGATCGAGTTTGAAAAGGATCATCAGAAACTAACCTCACAGACTTCTCTTGCCAGTAATTCATAGCTTCAGTTGACGTGAGAAATACAGAAACAGATTTCCAACCTCTGAAGTATGAAAAGAAATGACGAATTCATGAAAAAATTGCTTCTGCTAGAACCACAGTGTGATAAAGACCAGGCCTGGAATATGACTGCATAACATTCATTATATCATCTTCATGGCCAAATCAAAACTTCAGAAACAGGACATATAAAGCCATATAAACCAATTTCATGCATAAATTGTATTTTGTCAATACTTTACATTTACAATTAAAGAAATACAAGCAACTGAAAAACAAAAAAAATCTACTTCAAAGAACCATGTTTAAATTCCTTATGCAAACGACATTTCCAATATCCAGAACAACACTCCCAATCCAATCAGTGGTAGAAAAGTAAAACAGCGATAAATACAATCATTCCCAAAGCTCCACAGTATCTTTAAACTGACCTTATAATAGCATTCTCATTCCAAACTCTAACTGCTCTAAATTTAATGATTTTACATCATAACAACAAAAAATTAAAACCTCAATAATATAAAAAATAAAGAAAGAAAGAAAGAAAATACACGAAACAAATTTATCACTTTCTCCAACGCAATCAAAAAAATTGCAACTTTAATTGTCTTCTGCACTACGAAAAAACCATAATTCTTCGAAAAATCAAACGATCAACCTCAAATTTTAAAATTAGAATCATCGCTCTTTCAACTTGACACTAAATCATTTTCTATAGCAATTCCAGACACATAAAGTCCAAGTAAAATAAAAAATTGAAAGTATAATCATACATACCGAAGTTATGAGTTGTATAAAGACCAGACCAGAAAGTCGTGTATTACTATGTATCTGCAGAGAGAGAAACAGAGGGGAGAGGGAGGGGGGGGTTATGAAGTGAAGTTTCCTGGAGGTTTCTCAGATTTTAGGGATGATGTTTGAACAGTTTTTTCTTCTCTATTTGTATAAAAATATTTGAGCAACTCGTTGAATGCAAATTCAGTAATTTTGTGTTCAGAGAGAGAGAGAGAGAGAGAGGGATTAACACGAGTCCACACAGTAAAACTGGGCATTTATGAATGGGCGTAACGTTGACTCCGGTTCGCTTGGCATCCGGTGCTTGCATTTTCAACTGACAGCGCGCCAACTGGACCCCAGAAGTGTTCGTTGCGCCCAGGTTTGATTATTTGACTTGATGTTTAATTTGTATCGATTTGATTATTGAATGATTTTTTGTTAGTATGGTTTTGTTTAAAAGTTTGTTAAAAAATTAAAATTAAAATAATTAATTAATTTTAATTATATATTTTATGAGTTCTATAATTTTTATCAATTTTTTAACCACATATTTCATCAGCTTTAATCAAAGTTTACTATAAATATGAATTTTAACATAATCAAATATGCAGTAAAGAGTTTGATTGATAAAATTTTTGGACAAATATAACCCCTAACAATTACTTAACACCAATTATATCCTCTTGAAATCTAATTCAAAACAAGATATATTATTTCACTAAAATCGAATCTTACGCCACCGTTCGCCACCAACCTACCTCAAATAAGTTACTTTTTTTTATAGAATAATTTAGATTATAAAAAAAAATGTAATAAGTTTTGTGCTAGATTAATTTTGTTGTTTTTGGATGTGAAAATATATTGAATATCATTACTCAAAAATTATTGGAAGAGATTGGGTTAATTGATTAATGTCTGGTTGAAAAAGAAGAATATGGAAGGAAAAAAAGACTGAGTTCATGGATTAATATTTGGTTGAATAATTATCGTTTGAACTGTCTGAAAAAATAAAATAAAATGTGGCTCGACAATAACTGTCAGACTGACAGTATCGACGTCTTGAGGCTGTCGAATGATAGCTTAACATTCTAAAAAAGAAAAAAAAAAAAAAAAAAAACATTGGTTAACTTTCTGTCCGAAATTGAACAATTTCTTATTTTTTTAGCGATAGTTGAACGATTAAAAAAAAAAAAAAAAAAAAAAAAAAAAAAAAAATCAAACGACATCATATCTTTCCACTAAAAGGTATACATCACTTTTTGCACTAAAAAATTGTTATTTTTACAAATGTCATTAAAAAATTTTATTTTTAAAAATGAACATATCTAAATGAATAATTTTATTCATAGTTGCTTACTACTGATAGTCATTTTACGTGGTAATACTCAATTGAGTAATGTATTTATAGTCATTAATTATAAATAATTTATCTAATTGAATAATATCACATAAGATGACAACCATTTGTGAACAACTATAAATAGCATTGCTCTATCTAAATTCCTATAAATATGAATAATGTCCTTTCTTCCCAAATTAGTTGATTTTTACAAGGTAACACACATCTACGAGGAGGGTTGCTTTGTCTCCAGTTGTCTTGGCGTCCGGTGCTTGCGTGACCCAGTGACCATGCTTATTTTATTGTACGTGGATTTGCTTGCTGTTATTTTGAATAACTATTACAATTGAAGAAATCGTATGCAGTATATAAAATATAATAAAATAAAATAAGTCATTTTCATGTTTGAAGCATTAAGAATAATATGAAAAGAAGTCACTTTCGTCATTATTTTTTGATTATAAACTCTTTCTAATTAACTTTTAATACAAGGAAAATTGCATCTAACTCAATTATTGTTTTAACAAATTAAGTGGGTTTGGTAAATTTCATTATATTTGCAAATAAAAGATTGTTTTACTTTAAATTGCAATTGATGTCCATGTTCTTTCGATAATGGACACTTTAATGCTAATTCTATTTCTTTTGACAAATGTGTCTCCCAACTTACACTTTTATAGTAAACAGTGTAAACGGATTTTTTTATGAAGTTTTCCTTTGAAATGGGATAAAATTAAACTTTGTTTTCATACATTGGTTTTTTTCATCTAAACGTTTAATTTTAAAATGAGCAAGTTTATTCATTTATATTCAAATATTTAGTAGTAAAATATGTAAATTAATTTTTTATTGGCTTTCATAATAATTACAATAATTAATTGACTTTTCTTGGCTCAATTTAAAGATCTTATCAAATTTTTAAAATGATTTATTTTTCGATAAAACTAATGTGAGTTGAAGATTTGAAAAGATCATTATGAATGGAAAGAAATAAAACTTTCAAAGTATCTACAATGCACTCCATCTATTGTTTTTTAGACGTGCTACATAAGTATAGATAAACGAAGTTATAAAAAAATTCTTTCCAATGCATATTGACGAGGACTCTATCTAGTTGATTTAGTACACCAAAAATAAATTCCGTCTAAGAAGTCCGTCTAAATTTAGCCGAACTTCTAGACGGAGTGATTCAGTAAATTTAAATCAATCTCAATATTGTATTAAAAGTAAAAAAGTCAGTTAAGGAAAATAAAAATTGAAGACCTGCCAATTTTAACAAAAATTTAATATCACATAAACAGTAATATTAGTTTTAGACGAAACTCATTGGAGATGTAGTGCCACATAGACTACAATAGACGGAGTGCATTGGAGATATTCACAATAGAGAAAGCTCGCTTTTGGAAACAAGTTCTCATTTATTCGACTTTATAAGAAAATATATTTTAAAATAATATTTCCTTGATGCTCATAAAGATGTGTTTCCTTATTTTTAGAATGTGAATTGTCTTATGAAAATATGCTTAATTGTTAGTCGATTTTTGAGGTGCAATTTTCTCTTTGTTAATATGACTAAACATTTTTCATACACATAATTTCCTAATGTGCCCATAGATTCTCTCTTAGAAAATTCAAATTCTTGCTTATCTAGGATTTTGACATGCTAATCTATATATTTTAGATTCAGCAATCACATAAAGTCTCAACTCTGAGAAAAACACTTAGACATTAAAACATAGCAGCAAAGTGTTTCTAATTTATCTCAATTCATAGCAAGAAATAATCTTTATTGAGGGTTGTACATAGAGCCTAGACTCGATTAAGTTTAGCTAAATTGTCAATATTCCATGTTTGAGTTGTTCTAGGTTTAGAACAATTCTTGGACTTGCAAAAATTGAGTATTTTCTCTTTGTTTTTGTGTTACTCTTTTTGTTGCTCAAAGTTACAAACGTAGTGGTGTAAAAATCAACTCTGGAGGTCTCGGTTTCATTCCTACTTGGTGAAAATAAAAACAGGGGTTTTTTAATCTTGTAAATTCATTTATGTTTTTTTGTGTAAATTTAGTTGGTGACTATAAATTTTATATACTCAAAAGTTGTAGGATTGTAACTTTCGTTTTTTATTGGATTTTTGCTGGCAGTGGATGTTTTCTTAGTGAAGTTTTACCACCTTAAATCTCTCGTGTTCATTGCTCAATATTTACTTTAAGTCATTACATGTGTTTATCCCATGAACTAATGTTTAAACAATTTATAAATGTTAGCGCTGTAAATTGTTCTTAGGCAACTTTCAGAAAAATTCAATTGGTTAAGGAACTAAGACTTCGATTTCTCATATACTTTCACATTAATTCAAATAATTCAGTAATTGACCATACCCGTGTAAGAATTAATGTTCGAGGTCCAAATTATTAGGTCGAACTTAATTATTTATGGGCCAAATTAGTTAATTAGAATAATTAATTAAGTATATTAATTGTTAGCTTGCACTGTTTTAGTAATACTAGAATTAGGGTTAGAATGATCTATAAATATTAGGCCACAACTTATGGAATCAATATATGTCTTCATAACTTTCTACTACAAGCAAGAGATAGAACTCATATCAATTATTCATAGGTCTGAACATCGAGTGGATCGATCTATTTATTTTAATATCTGGAACCACTTATTACATTTTTAATATTTCGTAAATGGAACCATTCATTTCTACGTAATTATTGGAATTAAAGCTGAACCGAACCGTCAATTCTGGTTCGGGTTCGGTTCTTACTATAACATTTTTTTTAAAATCGTGAGTTGACAATATACTTTGAAAAAAATTAAAAATTGCAAACATATTAACATTACAATACGTTATATATTAAAACAATAATTGAAACATATAAATATTAACATGGAGAATAGACATCAGAATTGAAAACCCATAAATTAAGATTAGAAAAAGATTACCTCTCAAAGTTGAAGATTCGTTTTAGTTACAGAAGAGCTTCGCTTTCATCGTCTCACTTTGCGTGGAGCGAGAGTGCGAGACAGACGATAATATTTATATTTTGTATTTAGGGATGGGAATGGAGCGGGGCGACCATTCTTGTCCCCGTCCCATCGGGGAATTTCTATACCCATACCCACCCCGTTCCCTGCTTAAAGGGCAGGGCGGAGCACCTTCAACCCTCAATTACCTGTTTAATCAAATTGATTTATGTTGATAATCGACATTCCTCATATGTTAATTTGCACTCTCAATACAAATTGAGTTAGTTCTTACTTGTGACTCAACTATATTTATATGATGGATTCAAATAGATAAAGATCGCAACACAAAACTAAAATACAACCAAAGATTCCACTAAGCATAAAAGTATATATCTACATCCTATCGGACTTAATGTCGTTTAGCACATCTCGGCATCAACACAAATCCCAATAACTATCTTAAAATTGGCCAAATTTTAGGATAACTATTAATTCAATAACAAACAATTAACAAAATTAAAAACTTAGATGCCTATATTAAAATCAATAATATAATTTTAATCAATGGCCTCTCTCAATTGTCAATCGACTCTAGGGAATTGATCTCCTACCTATCATGGGCAGGAATTATGCTGCCCACTGTGTGTAGACACATTTGTGTTCACACACAGTTGTGTGCTCCACTACTGATGTGGCACTCACACATCAGCCCACATCAGCAGTGGACAATTGATGTCCTGATCAATCCCTATCGACTCTATACTTATATGTGAATATAATTATCTCTAATTAAATTTTAAATACATAAGCTTGCATTAATTCACAAAGATCATCACATAACGATTTTATAAAGTATAATAACATAGACCATCAATTATATGACTCTATATTGTTTATTACGATGTGCTAATTTATAGAAAATCTCTCGAAAGCAATATAAATCACAAACACGTTTTCATAATGATCAAGTATCAAAACGAAATAATGAATAATAAACAATTAGCCCAAAAGAAAGAATAAAAACTAGCAATTTATTAAAGAGTCAAAAATGTTTCATCAAAATCCTAGCCATAATGGTTTAGCATATCATGTTTTGATTACAAATATCTACCTATAATAAAAGACGTTAAATTTCTTACTATTCATGTTGCCACGTGTCGACTTCACATGTGGCTGTCTTCCTTTTTTTTTTTTTTTTTCTTTTCTTTTTTGTTCTTTTTTTTTTCTTTTTTGTTTGGGTAATTATATTTAAACCACACTTTTTTTAACCACAAAACATTTTATAATTGTAATAAAAGTTTTCAACAATATCTAATTTTCACATTTATATCTCTAACTATTTGTTATCACATTTTTTTATCATCAACATATTAATTAGTACATCTTATCTTTGTCTTTGATGATGATTTCTATTCAAAAAATTAATGAAGGGAGCGTAAAAATATTTTTTTTGTCTATCATATTTTTAATTAAACAAAATAAATAACAAATACAAAAGTTTGACAAAATATTTGTCCCTCAATTTAATGCACATTAAAATCCTCAACAATATCTAATTTTCACATTTATGTCCCTAATTATTTGTTATCACATTTTTTATCATCAACCTAGTAATTAATACATCTTATCTTTCTCTTTGATGATGATTTCTGTTCAAAAAATTAATTAAGAAGGCATAAAAATATTTTTTTGTCTCTTATATTTTTTAAAATTTTTACTATTTATATTGACACATGTCAGCTTGAGAAGTGACTGTCTTCTATTTTTTTACCAATTTTTTTTCTTTTTTTGTTTGGATAATTATATTTAAACCACTTTTTTTAACCACACCATATTTTAAAATTGTAATAAAAGTCCTCAACAATATCTAATTTTCACATTTATGTCCCTAACTATTTGTTATCTCATTTTTTATCATCAACATATTAATTAGTACATCTTATCTTTGTCTTTGACGATGATTTCTGTTCAAAATATTAATTAATGGGGCGTCAAAAAAAAAATTTGTCTCTCATATTTTTAAATAAACAAAATAAATACAAAATATAAAAGTTTAACAAAATATTTGTTCCTCATTTTAATGCACATTAAAGTCCTCAACAATATCTAATTTTTATATTTATGTCTCTAACTATTTTTTATCACATTTTTTATCATCAACCTAATAATTAGTACATCTTATCTTTGTCTTTGATGATGATTTTTGTTCAAAAAATTAGGACCCACAATTTATAACTCACTTTTTATCCACACATTCACTCACAACTTATAATATAAGCACTTAAAAAATAAATTCAGCACTACCAAATATATACTTAGTATTTCTCAACTTCTACTATTTTGCTTAATAAATAATTTGAAAATAGTTATGCAATCAACTACAAATTCTTCTAGATTATAAATTGTGGTTTGTTCAAATGACTGTTTGCTTGTTATATTTATATTTAATAAGTGTGTCTTTTAATTATCTATCTTATATTTGTTGAGTGCTAATTTTTTTAAACCATTTGCTGCAAATTATAATCGGACTATTTTATATTTGGATTACAAATTAAAATACAATAACATAAATATTCTACAAACCAGCTTACGTGCATCGCAAGTCCTACAACTAGTATAAATAAAAAGTGAACACATAACATGGATAATTTAGAATAAAATATGGAGACAACTCAATCTCTTCAACAATCTAGAACAGCGCCGTCTTTTTCTTCAAAATCATCTAAAGCTCCAATAATTTCTTGTAATTTTCATTCCAAGAGTTTGTTGTTTTTTATGTGGAGTTCCTCCAAAGATTTTGTATTATGTTATGAATTGGAACTTCCCTTTTAATTGACCTGGAAGAAGTCTTATATAGTGCTTGAGATTCGTTCTTAAGAAAAGCCTTGGTTATACTCAACTTCAAAAGCGCGCTCAAGACTCATCTTTCGGCAGAGGTTGTACCTTGTGCGACCTCTGTGTGACCTACACAGAATTCAGTGCTACCGCACCTAGGTCGCACAGGGCATTGTGCAACCCAAGTGTGACTTTATTTCTAAAACTTGTAATTTGGTCCCCAATTTGTCTTTTAGGTACGATTTTGGTCATTTGTTCCTTTAATCTTCTCGATTCTATCCACAAACTTTCAATGTCATTCTAATTGGTTCTCATAATTCTAAAGTCTCTCCAAAGTGGTCTTCCAAATATTCAAAAGTGTGCAAATTAGTACTCAAACTTTTCCAAAATCTGATTTTTGCTCCCAAAACTTTCGAATTAACTCTTGTTACTTTATAACAATTTCAACTCATGTCCGTGTCATCCAGTTAAGCTTTAACTACGCATCAAAATTTTTCTTTTGTTTAATCTATTTTCAAATTGAGAATCTAGCCTACAAAAGTCAAACATAACATAAAGTGAGTAGAAATTCGCTCTAATAATCAACTATTAAGTATATTTAAGAGTCAAGATAAGTGTGTAACACTTATCACGCAACAACCAAAATTCACGTTTAGCACCGTAAGATATTCACTCGAACTAAGTATTGCTTTGCTTTAACGAAAAATGATTGCAACATGCCCTTTTTCTTCTTGCTTCTCTTGCTTGAGCGAAAATTTAGTGACTGCAGTTCGGACCACAACGTTCATAATTTTTTGTATATGTATTGAAATCCGTAAAATGTGTTGATAATTTAAATTTATCACCGGTAATAATGAACATTGTTTAAAATGTTTCATTTAAAGTTTTACATGCGATTATCATATACAATCTGAAAATTGGTGTTGCACGTGATATTGTGAATCAATTGTGTTAACTTTTTTGAATGTAAGAATTATGATAAACAACAAATTTGATTATCTTGACACTCACTAAAAAGTTTGTTAATTTTTAAAATTAATAGACACAATTTATTCAATCCTCTTCTAAGTTATTTTGCATTACATCTACAACTTAGGGTGTGTTTGATTGGAAGATTTTCTATGGAAAATGTCTAATCCATGGAAAATCTTATCACATCAGTGGAAAATATTTTCCATCTTTGACTGTTTGATTGCACATGAAAAATGAAAACGATTTCCAATGTACAATCAATTAAAGCATGATTAAGAAGGAAAAGTTGGAAAATATTTTCTTGCCAAAATAGGTGGTTTTTCTTTTTCTACTTACATGGAAAATCTTTTCTTTTCCATGAAATCCAATCAAACACACCCTTATAGAATAAATTTATTTAATTTATTTTTTTACTTTTCGAGAATATAAACGTTTATATGCAATACTAAATCTATAGCATTGCATAAAGAGAGCAAAAATCTTAAACCTCATTTATTTGAAGTGTTATAGAGCATCTCCAACAAACTTTTTAAACATAAGATGCTCTTTAAATGATGTTCTTTAATTTAAAGAGCAAACTCTTGAAATTATACTCCAATAGACTCTCCAATTTAACATTTTAATTTAGAGAGTGGGTTTAAATGCATTGAAACAGTTTTAATTTTCAATGTTTGATATATTGGCTTTAATTAAATAGCATATACAAACTGGGAGTGAAGCATATGGATAAAAAAAGAAAAGGGAAATATATTAAATATTTTTTGGAAGAAGTAAAATGAAGAGTATGGAGATAAAAAGGATGCTCGAATGTTTAAAAAAATTACTCTTTAAATTTATAAATGCTCTTTAAATATAGATAAATTATTGTAAATGTTCTTAGAGCATCTACAACAGCTTATGTATATTTAAAGAGTATCTTTAGCATTTTAAAGAGTATCATTAAATTTAAAGAGCAATTTTTTTTGAAACATTCCAATAACCTCTTTATTTCCATACTCTTTATTTTACTTTTTTCAATAAGCATTTAATATATTTCTCTCTCCTCTCTTTTTATCATATATTCCCCCCACCCCACCCCACCACACCACACCACACCACACCACACCAATTTGTATATATTTTTTAATTAAAACCAATATATCAAGTATTGAAAATTAAATTATTTCAATGCATTTAATAATAAAAAGTGAGTTTGACTCTCTAAATGTGGAGAGTCAAACTAACTCTCTAAATTAAAATATTAAATTAGAAAGTCTATTGGAGCAAAATTTTAAACGTTAGCTCTTTAATCTTAACCAATAAGTTAAACTTTAACATATACCTTAAAATAGAGATTTGTAGAAACTTGCACAAGTCAAAATATTGTGCAAATGCAAAAGATCCGATTTGACAGTCTAACTAGTGAGCAAATGCGTTGATATTTTATATATATATATATATATATATATATATCTAGGTACCCCAATTTACACCAGACTATGTCCTGGACCACCCATCCCCAGCCCCTCAGTGATGGGTGGAAGTAAATCGCGGTATATGCCCAAGTTGACCAGGGTTCGTGTACCCTTTATATTCCTGACCCCAAGGGAGCCTTCCTCCATGGATATTACATCACCAAGCTGCTCCACCCATAATTGAGTATTACATCACTCAGCTGCTCCATCCAAGAATCGAACTCTCCACGCTGAGGTTGCGAGCCCCGCAATGCCCTTCCTTTGTCAACTTGACTGTGCCCCGGGGGGCGCAAATGCGTTGATATTTACACTTATTATCAGTGATCCTCAACATTATTTAAAATATTTTGACATTTAAAATTGTGCATGCAATTGAGTTGAATAATCATAATATCATATACAATTTGAAAATTGGTGTTGCACGTGATATGTTGAATTAGTTATGAGCAGCTAATGATTTTGAATGTCTAAGAATTTTGATAAACAACAAGTCTGATTATTTTACACTTGTCGGAAAAGGTTGTTAATTTTTAAAATTAATAGACACTTGTCTAAGAAGTCTAATAAACAACAAATATTATTCAACACTCTTCTAAGTTGTTTTGCATTATATTTAGAACTTACATAAAAATATACATTTAATTAAGTATATTATTATATATTATTGCCCGTTGCATTATTTTTATGGTTATTATATTAGATTTAAACATAAATATTTAATTATAATTAAATAATTAGAGAACTCAAGATTATCATGTTAAATTATCAAGAGTGGGTATTGAGGGAGAATACTTGGATTCAATACGTTGAAAATAAGAGGATTATGCTATTCCACAGCCAAATTTCTTTAATGCTGAACAGAATTTTGCTTCATGACGGAAATAGATGAGAAAAAATAAGTTAATTTAATGATTTGACATTGGGGACCTAACAATAAAATTTTCTTTATATACTAGTTAATTAGATATCCATCAACCCTAATTAGACTAGTATTAGATTTTTATACATTACACAGTCAATACCAATTAATATATCTAGAGTCCAATCAACATATCACTTATATGACCCTATTAAATTTGATAGCCAATAATATAATTGTATTTTAAATATGTAGCACATATAAGAAATAAATCTTGCCTTGAAACATTTCTTTATTTACAATTTGGTTCATCTACTAGGTCAGCATGAAATCAAAGCGACATTAGTTACACACATATTGGTAACTGAAACCATCAATGGTCACCACACCAATAAATTCAATGACATAGATCAAATATGGATATGTAGCATGAAAATTACATGCAATGTGATCTGAAACATGTCTATTTCCAACTGGTCCAACTTTATTTTTTTAGTGAAATCATACCAAAGCTTTCCAATCTTAATGTTAAACTACAAATGGAAAGACCAAATTCCGATTTTGAAAACTAACAATCTACTTTATTTTGCAGAAAATAATCATAAAGTGTGTTTACTACAGAAAAGTATAAAAATACATACTCCCACTAAACCAGCGCATCTTCAAATAGTGCAACACTCATATGAGTTGTATTCTCATGAAACACTTTGGGCGATAAACAATTGGTAAGCGAATCCGCAATCATGGAGTTTGTGTCAATATGCTCTATAGACACCTGACTACTCTCAACTCTCTCTTTAACAACAAAAAACTTGATATCTATATGCTTTGACTTCGTAGAGGTTCTATTATTGTTGGAATACAAAACAATTGATTCATTGTCACAATATATCTTCAATGGTCTTTTAATACAATCAACAATACGCAGCTCAGTGATAAAGTTTCGCATTTATATCCCATAATTAGATGCCTTATAACAGACTATGAACTCAGCTATCGTAGTAGATGGAGCTATAAGAGTCTGCTTAACATTCTTCTAGGATATAGCTCCTCAAGCCAGTAGATGAATATAACCCGACGTAGATCTTTTACTGTCTTGGAATCTAGTAAAATCGAAATCAGAATACCCAACGATCTCCAAATGATCCGACTTTCGATAGGTGAGCATGAAATCTTTTGTTCTCTATAAATAGCGATGACCCATTTTGGCTACTTTCCAATTATCCATCCCATGATTACTCAAATATCTGCATAATAATCACACTATGAACGCTATATCCGAACGCGTACATACTCTAGCATACATAAGATTCCCTATAGCCGAAGTATAATGAATCTTTTACATTTCTCTCACCTCAACCTCATTCTTGGGGCATTGATTGAACTTATCTTTTTTAGCAATGGACGTATCTTCTGGTCCACAATCTTTCATGTCGAATCTTCCAAGTACTCTTTTGATATAGCTCTTTTGTGATAATCCAATTATACCCGATAGTGATCTTGATGTATTTGTATGCCTAATACAAAAGAGGCGTTCCCAAGATCTTTCATTTCAAAATTCTTAGTTAGAAATCTTTTGGTTTCGTGCAATAAGCCTATATCGTTGATAGCTAGTAGTATATTATCGACATATAATACTAATAAGATATATTTACTCTCATTGAACTTATTGTACATGCAATCGTCAACTGCATTTACCTCAAATCCAAACGAGATAATAACTTGATGAAATTTGTAATACCATTGATAGGAAGCTTATTTGAGACCATAGATGGATTTCTTTAGTCTGCTTACCATTTGCTTTAGATTACCGCTCACAAAGTTTGTGGATGTACCATATATATCATTTCGTCAATGTTACTATTGAGAAATGCAGTCTTTACATCCATCTAATGCAACTCCAAATCAAAATGAGCTACAAGTACTATTATGGTCATGAATGAGTCTTTCGATGAAATTGAAAAGAAAGTCTCTTTCTAATCAATATTTTCTTTCTATGTAAAACCCTTGGCAACAAAATGAGCATTATATCTCTCAATAGTGTCTTTTAAATCTCTTTTGGTCTTAAATATCTATTTGCAATCAATGGGCTTCGTACCTTCATGCAATTTGACGAGATCCCAAACGTCATTGTCTTTCATAGATTTCATCTCATCTTTCATGGCATCAATCCACTTTTGAAAATTAGAATTGTGTTTGGCTTGATAGAAGTTAATTGGATCATCTTCTACCAATTCTATGACAACCTCATGTTCTTGGAGAAAGACGATATAGTTGTTCAGAATCGCACTTCTCCTTTCTCTAATGGATCTTCTAAATAGCATTTGTTCTCGAAATAGATGAATCTTTCAGTATCACTTAGCTGTCAGCTCCACAAACAACCCTGCATAGACACATTTATGTGAGTGATAGCACCGAAATCTATCCACGAAGTGTGTCTAGATACAAAAGCTAAATTAACTTCAGAACAAACCATATCGAGAAGCATATCTTTCTTAACACACCATGCAGCGTAACTTATTATCTTGTTTCTTTTGCACTTTGTATTGTGGTGTTCGAATTGCAGCTTCTTTTTTCCTTTTTTTTGAGGAGTGGTTGATAAATTAAAACTTTCAATCCTCTTACACTTAAGTCTTTCATCTTCTTGCACACAATGAGATATGAGATCATTAAGAATCCATTTATCATTTTTGGTATTGTAACTCACTTTAAATTAACTGTATTGTGCAGAAGGAAAATCAAAACTAGATGCACAAGCAAATCCTCAGACAACTCTAATTTTAATGCCTTTAATTTGGAAGCGAGATTAGACATTTTCATAATGCACTCTCTTATGTTCTGTTTTCCCTTATACCTCATTGAAACAAGGCGTTCCAGAAGAGTACTTGTTTCAGCCTTTTCATTTTTGACAAAATGTTTTTCAATTTCCTCAATGAATGTCTTAGCACTTTCTTCCTCAGACATAACGCCACTGAATATTTTTGGAATGAAACGTTTAATGATCATAAGACTCATGCGGTTAGAACGGTCCTATTTTTCCAAGTCTATTTTTATCATCAGTTGAACTTTCATTAGTGAGAGTATGAGGTCGTTCTGTCTGAGGTGCAAAGTCAAGATCGATGCAACCGAGAACAATTATAATGTTCTCTTCCAATTTTTGAAAATTGTGCCATTAAACACATAAATTAAATTAATGTTAGTAGATATTGTAGAAGTAGAATCAAAAACTAAAAATGAGATAATATAACAAGCTCACAATTAATGATCATGTCTTAGCATATGTATGACAAACTATATAATGGTGGGGCCTCATCACAAGATACCTAGCACAACATTGATATTTAGTCTTTGGATAGAAACATCAACTTGTAAATGGTACTCCCTGTCTACTAATCAAATATTGATAATTAATCTGTCAAACAATAAATCTTTCTTTGGACCGACTTATTGTCCACATGAAAACTTTATAATTGTCACATATTTATTACTACAAGTATGTCTGCCATTTGGCCAAACAATAACCTTCATTTGGGTTGGTCATTGTTCGCATAAGCAACAGACACATACATCTTAATATTCTAAAATAAACAGATCTACGCGATAGAGATTACTTTGAAAATGTATTGTTTCAATTATTTATTTTGAAATATAAGACAATTAATTCAAGGATTTGAAGATATTTTAGTAATTAAATTTGAAAATTCCAAACTTTAAAGGCCTAAGATTTTAAAAAAATTAAAATTTTAAGGACCTAAGATTCAAAATTCAAAACTTTAAGGACTAAATCTTAAAATACAAAATTTTAAGGGCTTAATTTTGAAGCCCCAAACCTTTAAGGCCAAGATTTTAAAATATGAAACTTTAAGAACCTAACTAAAAAATTGCAACATAATCCTTGAATTCATCAAATTTACATCTTGTTCCCAAAATAAATTGCAAGAAACCCTAGTCGCCATTCACCGGCCACCACTGCCCTTCAAATCTGATGGGGGCAGTTGCTCCTCCTCGCAACAACGTCGCGCAGATTGCAAACAATAACAGCGTCATCGTAGTGTTGTTGCTCTATCTAGTGCCGCAGATGGCGCTGCTGCTCTTCTAGTAGCACCAGCGGGTAGCTCTACTGTATCCCTTTTTTTATTCTTTAATTCTTTATTTCCGAATCCTCAACAAATCAAGTCAAAAATTCAAACACATAATGATTTAATCACTAAAAACGTCGCGCAGATTGCAAACAATAACAGCGTCATCGTAGTGTTGTTGCTCTATCTAGTGCCGCAAGTGGCGCTGCTGCTCTTCTAGTAGCACCAACGGGTAGCTCTACTGTATCCCTTTTTTTATTCTTTAATTCTTTATTTCCGAATCCTCAACAAATCAAGTCAAAAATTCAAACACATAATGATTTAATCACTAAAAAGCATTATATATATAAACATATTTATTCAAAATCAAAATATGAATTAAACAAATTGTAATAATTTAACATGATTTTTGCTATAATAACACTTGTTAGATTTAAACATAAATATCTAATCATAATTAAATAATTAAAGAACCCAAGATTATCATTTTAAATTATCAAGAGTAGGGTGCTGATGAAGAATACATGGATCCATTACGTTGAAATTAAGAGAGTTAAAATCTTACACAACCAAATTTCTTTAGTGCTCAACAGAATCTCGTTCCACAACGGGAATAGAGAAGTAAATATAAACTAATTGAATGATTTGACATTGGGAACGTAACTATATAATATTTTTTATATACTAGTTAATTAGATTCTCATCAACCCTAATTAGATTAGTATTAGATTTCTACGTATTACAAAGTCTATACCAATAAATGTTTACAGAGTCCAATGAACAGATCACTTATATGATCATATTAAATTAGAAAGTTCGTAATATTATTATATTTTAAAAATATAGCCCATATTAAAAATAAATCTCAACATATTAATGCTCGGGCAGGAGAAAAATTTTCCACAACCAACGTGGATGTCCATATCATTATATTTTCAGGTGCCACATCAGCAAGCCTAGTTATAATCTCCCACAGATATTCTTAGGCTGTGTTTGATTGCAAGTGAAAAATTTGGGTGGAAAGAAAATATTTTCCATAGAAATGAATTACCAAGAAAAGGTTAACACATTTTCCATGGAAAATAAATGGGTTGGAAAAGGTTAACAAAATTTCCATGAAAAATAAATTCTCCTATCCCAAAAAGAAAATATTTTTTTTGAAAACAAGAAAACTGTGACCAAAAGTGAGAAAATGAGAAAAAAAATTTCATAGAAAAAAAAAAGGTTGCAATCAAACAAAACAAGAAAAATAGGTAGAAAAATACGTTTTTTATGAAAATTTTTTGACAATTAAATAAATAAGTTGAAAAATAAACAAAAAATAAACATTTTCCATGAAAAATAAATGCGCATCAAATACACCATTATTTCCCTCTTTTCCACCCACTTTCAAGCCTGACAACCATCGCCACCACCACTGTTTCTTCAATTTACCATGACAAGATTTAATGATGTGTGCAGCCACGTCAGTTGTGAGAAATTTTTCTTAATGCCACCCGGGTATCATCAAGATTTGTCTCATCTCAAAGTAATTATTATGCTGGAACAGCCCCGTTCTCCTGCCCACAGTGGGCAAGAATTATCTTGCCCACTGCCTACGTGGCATGCCCCGTCAGCAAATATTGACCAAGTAAAAATAACACATATCAGCAAAAAAATTTACAATTCACCTCCCCCATCTTCTCCTCTCCTCATTCTCTCCCCCGTCTCCTCTCCCCCAAATCATCTGCCCTAACTCGCCGGACCCACCACCACCTTCTACCTCGCCGGACCCACCACCACCTTCTACCTCGCCGGATCAACAATTCACCACTCCCATCTCCTCCCTTAAATCACCAACCACCATTTCAGCAAACCCATTTCAACAAAAATTCACCATTAACAAACCCTTAAATCTCCACCGCAGCCGGACAACCACCGCGCTTAACAACCACCATCGCCTCCAACTCTCCCGCTCTCTGTCACCGCGCCAACAAACGCCGGACAACCACCAACATCAGACAAGAAAGCGGCCAACTCCTCCGCTCTCTGTCAAAGCACCAACAAACACCGGAAACCACCATCGCCTCCAACATCAAACAAGAAAACAAAAACTTGAGAAGAGGAGAGAGAAATGATTGCTGGCGCTGGTGGAGAGAGAGAGAGAAAGAGTCGCCGGTGTGGTGTGGTGCTCTTGCTCCCGAGTCGCCCGTGTGGTGTTGAGTGGGGTGGGTGATATCTGAAAGTGGTGGTGGTTGGTGGGTGGGGGGATTTAGGGCAGATGGGTGGGGGGATTTAGGGCAGATTTTGGGAGAGAGGAGACGGGGGAGAGAATGAGGAGAGGAGAAGATGGGGGAGGTGAATTGTAAATTTTTTTGCTGACATGTGTTATTTTTACTTGGTCAATATTTGCTGACGGGGCATGCCACGTAGGCAGTGGGCAAGATAATTCTTGCCCACTGTGGGCAGGAGAACGGGGCTCTATGCTAGAATCCAGTTGTTCTAGCAGGCCCTGACACTTCAACTGTTGATAGTGGTCCATTGGTTGACTTTTGGCCTCTTCTATATTTTACAATTATTAAAAGTCCTCAAATTATTTTCAAATATTGATAGTGGATGACTCTTGACGCAGTCCAACATATTATGTAAAGGCGCTCGCAGGGTTTAATTTAGTTTTATTATTATTATTATTATTATTGAAATTATTAATAACGAACTTCAGCCACTAACATAAGATGTGATCGATAAGTTTTTTAATAAGAGTTAAAATAAAATGTCAATGTCAAGATAACAAGACACTGGAACAATTTAAATATCTAGTGACAAATGATTGTGGCATTCTTCTTACCTTGGATATCTCAAAATTGCACTAAATATATAAAACAAATTGCAATTTATTAGAAGTTGTAAGTACTACAACTAGTCTAACTAGACATGCAAATTAGATTTTGAAAATAATTCTAGGACAAAAATTCTTTTCGTCCACGCATGTCATGCCTTGGTTCTCGAAACATTGACTCAAAACATTCAATTTTATTTTCCATGTTAGCCAAACAATGTGATTCATATAGAGATGGATCGACAAAATTCACTTTATATATTTAAGCCCACGGGACAAAGAAAATGTAGAAATCAGTGTTTCAAAATTCGGTGATTCGATTGTCACACCAGTCTCAATTACTCTATTGGATTGGAATGCAATCAAATTGATCAAAAATTCAGTGAGTTTCTATAAAATTCGTTGATCCAAACATAAAAAATTCAGCAGGCATTGCTTATTAAAAAAATTAAGATTTCAGTGCATATTTTGTTGATGGAATAATTGGTTGCTGTCTTTTTGAGATTATTTTCGAAAGTTTTGATTATTACGTAAACATTTTTTTTACTAAATAAGTATTTTGTTGATAAAATTATTATTTGTTCTCTTGAGATTATTTTACAAATTTCAAATACATTATTTGCTTTAAGTGAAGTAACGTTTTGCACATCAATAACAAATTAATGTTATGGTTGTAATGCATATAAAATATGATAATGATTAGTTGCAGGTATTGATGATAACAAGTGTAAATGTTGTAATGACTATAAAATAATACTTATTGTGTTTGACTGGAATTAATCCGTTGATTCAACTATCGAATTAACAATTGAACTACTAATTCAATAACCCATTACTTTGTCTGGTCAATATCTAGATTGAATTTTAAAACACTGACAAAAATTAAAGAAAGTTACTTGTATACAAAAACCACACATCTATTTAAGAAAAATTGGCGCAAATGTTCCTTAACATTTTCTCTCAGTGCGTAAATGGTCTCTAACCTTTAATTTTTTGCACAAAAGTTCCTAACTTATGTGTTTTGGTACACAATTGATCCTTATTTGATGAAAATGATAAATATACCCTTATTTTTAATTAGAGAAATTTTCAATTGAATTCCTATCATTTGAAAAAAGTACAAATATATCCCATACTTTTATTTTTTTATAAAATATTAAAAGAAACTAACAAACTGATATTATACTAAATTATTTTGTATATTTTACGAACTATTATAAAATAACTAAAATTTAAGCAGGTAATTACTAACAAATGTGTTAATTAAAATTATTTTATTATTATTAAGTAATCATATTATTTAAAATTTAAACTTTAATTTTATCGTTACAACATAAAAAAAAATAACTCTGTCACGAACTTGATACTCAAGTATTTTTATTTAAGTGAGCTATTCATTTAGTACCTACAAATATTAGATCTCAAATTGTATTATTCATATTTTAATTTATCATTTTATTATCGTTCAAAAATAAAGAACACATAATGTGTAAATTAATTTTTATTAGTAGTTTTATGTTAAAAATAAACATCATAAGATTTGTTCAATGTCATAAAATTATATGCGTCATTTAATTATTTATTTAACTTAATTTTTATTCAAAATTTTCACATCACATAGTAATTACATATATGAATTTAATTGACACGACCATAGTAATTTATTTAATATGCTAAATTAAATATTATTTAATAAATATATTGGACCTATTTGCATATTTTGCAAAGGTTAAAAATTCAATTGTGATTTTTTTTTAATTAAAACTAAAGACAATTTTGTCTTTTTCATCAAATTAGGACCAATTACGTACTAAAACACATAAGATATGGACTTCTGTACCAAAAAAATAAAAGTTATAAACCATTTTCATACTGATGACAAAGTTTAGAGGTCATTTGTGCCAATTTTCCTATATATATATATTCTTGTGATTTCACCTATCTTGAAATCACTTTGAGATATATTTTTTCTCAAAGAAAAGATAAAATAATTTGGAATTAAATTTTGTAGAAGTAGAGAAAGTGACTCAATGTTAAAGAATAGTTATTAATTGGCTTAATTGCTTGAATTAGTATATAATTAAATTGAATGTGAGCAATGACAATGGAGAGTTGGTGACAACAGTTTGTCAATTAGGATAACATTAATTTGCATAAAACCACAATTTGATATGCTAAGATATTAATTACTTAATATCAACGTTAATCTATAGCAGACAATAAGGTATTTTGTCAAGATATGGGGTGGCACACTAGACTCGGCTGCTATGGGAATATAATAATAAATTGTGTACCTATTTTATATAAAGACTACCTATTTTATATAAAGACAGAGAGAGCAAGCAACATATATATATATATATATATATACTAGTTTTGGCCACGTGCGTTGCACGTTTGTAAAAAATGTAGTGAAAAGTTTTAGGTTGAAACGATACGAACCTTTTATACAATTATTTCTAAAATAAAATAAAAATTAAAAATAGGTCAATGTTCAATGTTCATTGTTAAAAAAAAAAATTAAAGAAAAAAATTTTTGTCAAAAAATAAAAAATAAAAAAAAAGTAAAGAATTTTTTTTTTTTTTTTTAGGTTGTGGACATATCCGAACGATTTTAAAACAATAAGGACCTTTCATGCAATTATTCCTTAAAAAAAAAAAGAACAGTAAAATATTGTTCATGAAATTCATTGTCAAGATGTCTCGACAATGAATTTCATTGCCGAGACATCTCGGCAGTGAACAGTATTTTACTGTTCACAATTGTGCTTTCTTTTTTTTTTTTTTAAAAGAAAATGAGTTTAAAAAAAAAAATTGATGAACAATAAAATAAATTTCATTGCCTAGAATTTTACTATTCAAGGTTTTTTTTTTCTTTTATAATGTGACAACATTATAAGAAATAAAAACATTCAATTTGCTTAATATAAAATAAAAAAGATTAATAAAAAAATTGAATGAAATTCATTGCCGAGACATCTCGGCAGTGAACTGTTCACAATTAATTTTTTTTTTTTAATGTGGCAATCTTTAAAAAAAAAAAAAAAAAAAAAGTTCATTGCCGAAATTCCTCGGCAACTGTTCACAGGAATTTTTTTTTTTTTTAACACATTTCCTTTGTCTTTTTCTAATTTTTTTCACTCAACAAGATTTTTTTTCTTGTCCAAACTTTAGAAAAAAATGTTAACTTGCATTTTAACTATATGAAAAACTAATATTTGAACGTTTCCAAAGAATCACATGAAAATAAAAAAGATTAATAAAAAAATTGAATGAAAAGGTGTAAAAAAAAAATAAAAACATTTAACTTGCCACCAAGATTTTACAAGATTTTGAAATTCTTGAATGGCATAAAATAATTTGTAAAAGGTAAAATAAAAAAAAAACAAGATTAGTAAAAAATTGAATGAAAATTAAGTGTAAAAGAAAAAAAAATGAAAAATAAATTAAAGATTTTTTTTTAAAGTTTTTGGCATATTCCAACGATTTGAAAACAATTAGGACCTTTTGTACAATTATTCCTTTAAAAAAAAAAAGTAAAATACTGTTCATCAATCTAGGCAATTTAATTGCCGAGATACTCATTACCAGGTTAAGTGGATACTGCATGAAAGGACAAGAAAAAAGACTGTATTATTAAAATGTTTTGTAGACATTATTGGACAAATAAATTTTATTGATGATTTAGTTGAGAAAATTAATTACTTTAATTAATATGCCTCATATTTTTGAAACGTGTGTGTTAAGCTCAATAATAGTACTTAAAGTGATAATTAGTTTATATTACTATTAGGTTTATGCTATATTATTCAATTAATAAAAATGTATTCCAATTTCATTGAATATATATAATATGGCATTGCTCATACTGTACCACTCTAATTGAATAATGTTTCTCTAATTAAGCGTAATTTGGTGAACATACATTTAGGATAATATATAGAAATCGTTAAACATATAAACAAAATAAGTAACATGTATATTTATTATCAAATTATTTATATTAAAATCTACTTATTTATTTTAATGTAAGTAGCTTGCTCAAAAGTAAAATTTAAAAATGAAACACTTGCATGCTTGATGGCATATTCCAACTATTTTAAAATAATAGGGACCTTTTGTGCAATTATTCTTTTAAAAAAAAAAAAATAACTATTCATTTGGCAATCAATTCTCGGCAATCAATTGCCGAGATGGCTCGGCAATCAATTTGATTGCCGAGCTGGGCACAAATTTTTTTTTTTTTAAAGAAAATGGATTTAAAAAGTTACTCATTACCAAGTTAAGTGGATACTGCATGAAAGGACAAGAAAAAAGACTGTATTATTAAAATGTTTTGTAGACATTATTGGACAGATAAATTTTATTGATGATTTAGTTGAGAAAATTAATTACTTTAATTAATATGCCTCATATTTTTGAAACGTGTGTGTTAAGCTCAATAATAGTACTTCAAGTGATAATTAGTTTATATTACTATTAGGTCTATGCTATATTATTCAATTAATAAAAATGTATTCCAATTTCATTGAATATATATAATATGGCATTGCTCATACTGCACCACTCTAATTGAATAATGTTTCTCTAATTAACCGTAATTTGGTGAACATACATTTAGGATAATATATGGAAATCGTTAAACATATAAACAAAATAAGTAACATGCATGTTTATTATCAAATTATTTATATTAAAATCTACTTATTTATTTTAATGTAAGTAGCTTGCTCAAAAGTAAAATTTAAAAATGAAACACTTGCATGCTTGATAGCATATTCCAACTATTTTAAAACAATAGGGACCTTTTGTACAATTATTCTTTTAAAAACAATATATATATATATATCATTTGGCAATCAATTGATTGCCGAGCCATCTCGGCAATCAATTGCCGAGATGGCTCGGCAATCAATTTAATTGCCGAGCCGGGCATTTATTTATTTAATTTTTTTTTTTTTAAAAAAAATTGTGTCAAAGAAAATTGGCTATAAAAAATAAAAAAATAAAAAAAATTTTAGTGTGAATTGCCGAGATTGCTCGGCAATCACTATTCAAAAATTTTTGATTGTCGAGCAATCTCGGCAATCACTGTTCAAAATTTTTTTTTTTTTTTTTAAAATTGTGTCAAAGAAAATTGGCTAAAAATAAAAAAAAAAAAATTTTTTTTTAATGTGAACAGTGATTGCCGAGATTGCTCGGCAATCAATTTTTTTTTTTTTTTTTTTTAAATTGTGTCAAAGAAAATTAGCTAAAATAAAAAAAAAAAATTTAATGTGAACAGTGATTGCCGAGCCATCTCGGCAATCAATTTGATTGCCGAGCCATCTCGGCAATCAATTTTGATTGTCGAGATGGCTCGGCAACTGTTAATTGTTGATGAAGGAGGAGTAACAGGTTTCTATCAGATAACAATGGGGCTTTTCAGCCTATTTTGAAATAGACGGGATCGTCAGCTACTTTAAAAACGTAATGGGGGCGATTCTTTTCTGAAGGTCTGACTAAGAAACATATGAAATTACAGAAACTTCAAGATGAACATCTTCACAAAATCAAGAAGAGTGCACCACAATTTATATACCATAATAACCAGATGCAGTAGCCTTCAAATGCCCTTATTTCATCATTACAGCGATGAAACTCAACATTTTCACCTTTTCTATTTCTACTACACATCATGAGCATTTTTGTCAGAGGTAAAATTTCTCCCGGCAATGAGATTCTACTCAGCAGATTTGCAGCCTTGCATATTTCACAAACATCATCCTCCTTACAAACTAAATATGATTAAGCATTCCCGATCTTAATAAGACATATTTCAAAGTAGAAATATAAAAAAAAAACAGTTCATTAATAATGATCATGGAACTCCAGTTTTCTTTTCCAGCTAATATAAGAAAAAATTTACAGAGTTTCTTATAATAAAACACCAGAACTAAGGGGTAAACTATTCTTTTCAGATAGGAAAGAATTGTAAAAGGTAGACAACAACTGCACCTTAAAAATTATTGTAATAATACTTCCAATTAACACTAAAAATTAAAACTGCTGTAATAATACCTACAAATCTTAACTGTAACATATCTTTCAAAACTCAGCTCCCAGCTCCAAAAGTAATAGAGAATAAAACAAATTAGGATTGAAGTTGTAAAAACAGACAAAACTCCTCCTCGAATGAATCTGAATTTCAACTGAATTTAATGTAATTCCAATTGTAATTCTTATAGTCAATAAAAGTCTGCTAAGCTTCAAAAGCAGCTTAAAAAATATTACAAAATAACGTTGTAAAAAGAAGTTGTAAAACGACGACGTGTAGGACGAAAATGTGAACAGTAAAAAATTTAAGGCTCTTATATTATTGTAAGGATATATATAATATAAGGGTATTTTGCACAAATTGTCCTTAATCTTTGTTTTTAGTGGAAATGGTTTTTAATATTTTTTTTAGCATTGACGTGTCTAACATATTTTAATGCGTAACTGATTTTATGTAATTAAAAAAATACCAATATACCTTAATTTTAATTAGAAAAAACTGCAGTTAAGTCTCTAACCTTTAAAAAAAGTACAAATAGACCATGAACTTTTATTTATATATTTATATTAGTTTATATAGAATAGTGCTAATTAAATTTTCAGAAGAGAACAAAAATTAAACTATACTGCTTTAAGTGTACATAGTTGCTTTGTGATGTGAAAATTTTGAATAAAAATAAGATAAAAAAATAAAAAAATATGTATATAAATTTACGACATTCAATCAATGAATCAATCTTGTTGAATGACAATTAAACGATAAATAAAATATGAATAATATAGTTTGAGTTCTAATATTTATAGTTAATAGACGAATAGTTCAATTAAATAAAAGTATTTGATAATCATCAGATCAGGCTGTTTGAATCCATTGAACTGGGCTACAAGTAACCCAGTTAAACACACAATTTTCATGTAAATTTGAGAGATTTTTTCATAAATAAACCACTTTTTCAAAATAATTCTAATTTTATCAATTTAACAATTTTATTCTAAAAATACTACATTCTTAAAATTATATTAATTAATAAAATAATAAATTAAAATCAAATCTATACCACAAAATATATATTTTCACGTTAATTCACTTCAATTTGCATTTGAGTCCTTGATTATTTACACAATAAGTCCTCCATCTTTATAAAATTTTTACTTTACTCCATATACTTCATCTTTCATTTCAATTTCGCCCTCTTTTATTTGCAATCTAAGTCCTTCAACTTTTAAATTTTTGCAACTTGATCCCCATATTTATATTTTTATATCAATTTAGTCATTTATAGTATCACTATTTGATACATATGTTACAACTGATATTGTGTATCAATATTTGATACAAATGTTACAAATGATATTTTGTAACAATCTGTGTTACAAATTGAAATATAAAATATCAGTGATACAAAATATTAATTCAAGTAACATGTATTGTGTAAAATAACATAATATAATCTGTAACATATTCAGTGATACAAAATATTATTTGTAACATTTATATCAAATAGTGATACACAATATGATTTGTAACATTTATATTAAATAGTGATACACAATATGATTTGTAACATTTATATTAAATAGTGATACATAATATGATTTGTAATATTTATAAAAGATTGTGATACTAAACAGAAATTGTTATAACTATTACAACTGCAAAATCAACTCTAAACTTCAATAAGTTTGTTATAGTATGATATAGATATGTAACATAATGTTAAATTTAACAAATAAAACTATTGATTTCATCATTTGTAACATATGTAACATCAGTGATACATAATACCAATTCATCTAACATGTGATGAGTAAAATAACATAATATAATATGTAACATATTCAATGATACAAAATATCATTTGTAATATCTGTATCAAATAGTGATATAAATGACTAAATTGATATAAACGTATAAATATGGAGACCAATTTGTACAAATTTAAAAGTGAAGGACTTGGATTGCAAATAAAAAAGGACGAAATTGAAATGAAAGAAGAAGTATTGGGACTAAAGTGAAAATTTTATAAAGATGAAGGACTTATTGTGCAAAAAATCTAGGACTCAAAAGCAAATTTGAATGAATTGACGTGGAAATAGTCCTTTGATTTTAATTCATTATTTTATTAATTAATATAATATTAATTATGTAGTATTTTTGAAATAAATAAGCTAAATTGTTAGATTTAGAATTATTTTAATATTTTATAAGCAGTGGGTGTAATATCCACTAAATTTGAAAATTAGACGATCCATTCAACCCAATTGGCTTGGTTAGTTCTTGGTTCAAATTCAAAAATTAAGTAACAAATATTTCAGCCATTGTTCTTTGCAATAAAATGAGAGTTGCCAACCACGTCATCATTTTAGTTAAATCTGTTGGAAACCGGGATTTAGACATCACAAAAATTAATTTTCTGTGATGATCAAACATCCCTCCACAAGATTTGATTTACTTCGTGCATTCAACTGGATTAAATAAAACTGTAGAACACATAGATGTTGAAAGAATTACCCTTGTAGCGTGTTGTTCTTTAAACTTTCAAAGCTCCAAACCCTCAAGCCTTCACCAGTGTTCTCCAAGAGAAGCTATGCCGGTGTGTGGTCACCCATTTGGCTCTAGGTTATACTAGGGTTAGGGTTTTCTTTGTCAAGAGAAAACACACACTTCACACTTTAGTGTGTGTCCCACCTCTAGGTTTAGGTTGTCCAGAAAAACAGTCTTATGAGACTATTTATAATCTGTTTACACTCTAAAACCCTACTAACCCTAGTACCATAACCCAGGCCCATTTCTGCATAGCCCAAAATAGGTAATAAGCCTATTTAGCCCTATATATTGGAGCCACTAAGGGAACTTGATCGGACCCAATTAAACTAAGCTCTAATAAATTAATTTTGACTCGGTCAACTCTTGATCAGTCAAAATAATGGGATTTTGGCGCAAATGGTCCCTAACCTTTGGTCTAATTGTGGAATTGGTCCCTAACGTTTAATTTTTGGCAAACAAGTCCCTAACCTATGTGTTTTGGTGCGAAATTGGTCCTTATGTGATGAAAAAGACAAATATACCCTTATTTTAATTAGAAGAAATTGTATATTGATTCCTAATCATTACAAAATGTGCAAATAGGTCCAATACTTTTATTTTTTATAATAAAATTCAAGAAAACTAATGAATTTTTTTTTGAATTAACACTTTAATAATAAATATGTTAAATAAAATTATTATTTAATTATTAAGTAATTATATTATTTAAAATTAAACTTTTATTTTATTGTTGTATAAAAAAATAACTTTGTCACAAACTTGAAATTCAAGTACTTTTATTTAATTGAGTTATATGTTTATTAACTACAAATACTAGAAATACAATTATATTCTTCATATTTTAATTTATCGTTTTATTTTCGTTCAAAAATAAAATACATAATGTGTAAATTAATTTTTATTAGTATTTTTATGTTAAATAAAAATGTAATAAGATTAGTTCAATGTCATAAAATTATATACGTTATTTTATTATTTATTTAACTTAATTTTTAAAGTAAAGAGGGAGAAAAAATTTTATAAGTGAGGGAGAAAAATTTCCCTTTTCTCCCAATGATTTCTCCCGCTTTAAATAATATAATTACTTAATAATAAAAATAATAATTTTATTTGACATGTTTATTACTAAAGTGTTAATTACAAAAAAAAAATTCACCAATTTTCTTTAATTTTTTTATAAAAATAAAAGTATTGAACCTATTTGCACATTTTGTAATGATTAGAAATACAAATACAATTTATTCTAATTAAAACCAAGGGCATATTTGTCATAAGGACCAATTTTGCACCAAAACACATAGGTTAGTGACTTGTTTGCCAAAAAATAAACGTTAGGGACCAATTCCACACTAAGAGCAAAGGTTAGGGACCATTTGCGCCAAAATCTCCAAAATAATTTATTAATCAAGTTCTATTCCACTAAAAGAACAAGACTGCACTCTTAGTCTAATTGAAATTACTGAAGCAACAATCAATAATTATATCCTCTGACTTATCGATCCTACATGTTACCCCCGTCGATCAACTCGAATATTCAGAATAAGTAAAATGACCAAAATGCCCTTATTCGAATATTCACAGATTCTCAACTCTCATCTTCTATCTGACAGTTTGATGTGATCACATCACATCATTGAATTCAACAATCAATGTCGAACTACTGAGCTCAGATTAAACTGTACACTAGAAGAACTAGTGAGATCTTGATCATACCTTAAAGGTGACGGATTCCATATTACGAATATATATTCCTTGTTAGTTCACTCTAATTCCCAAAGTGTCGAGATATTGACCAGCAATTTGATCTCACTCATTAACACCTCAAAGAACTTCAAGCTAGTAACCGAAGTCCATTATCCGCTCAGGATTAAGGTCCCATGTACGATAGTCAAGTGAAATTAAATTTGTCTGGTCAATGTCACAAAATAATTTCACGTGGTCCCGTTCAATACATTCTAAATGTATTCTCAATTTCATTACCAAAGTCAAAGATAGACTTTAATAAAATCGAGACGATCTTATCAAAATAAATTATCCATATTTATTTACTGATCGCGAACGATAATTTTAGATCGAATTACAGATTAAATCTTTCTGTGTTTAATAACTTAAACACTCAATTTGTAATATCAAATCGACCTATGGATAAATGTAAACTCAAAATAACATAATAAATGTATCAATCAAATTATTAATTTTATTTCAAAATGTCACGAGTACAAATAATTTACTCGACAGGCAAATATAACCTAACAAAATCTCCTACTAAAATATATATACAAGACAATTATAATATACTGTCATGTAAAAAATTAACTAATATATTAGAAATTATCAGATATTATGAAAAAAAAATCATAAAATATTTTTGCCTCAGTTTAAAAAACAAAATAGTTGAACTTTTTAAATTTTTTAGTTGCTATACTATTTTGTGATTTTCATTTTTAAATTATAACATGTTTTAACTTTTTGAGCCTTATATATTATTCCTCTTTTTTTTTTTTTTTTTTTTTTTTTACAAATTTTTAAATAGACTTTTAAATTGACAATGATTCATAGCTTACTATCCGTCGGTAAATCAAAGATTCATTGACCCGATACTTTGAACAAGTCGGTCTAAAAATTATGCTAAGCATCGAAAACATTTTGCTGGGTGCCATTTACATTACTTAAGACGTGTTTTATCTTACATCAACATTGTCATATTAAAGTATCAAAACATAATATGGACTTTCATGTATGTTGAGAAAGCGATGGAAATTAATGCCCACATCCGTGATACACATAATATTACCAAAAATAAAATAATATTAAAATACAAAAGACCTGGATTATAGCATCATTCTTTTCATCACCAAAATTGTTGTTTTATACATGTAAGCTTGTATCATGTTTTTATAGTTGTTTATTTTCTATATTTACTATTTTCATTAAGGATATTTGAAATAAACCATACGAGTTATCTATCATTTCAAAATTAATCGAATAATTTGGTTGGGCTAATTTATTTTCATGGGCTAAGTTGTTAACTTATGTGAAGTTATACGTAAGACCATAATTAAAGTAAGTCGGTCTTATAAAAAAAAAAAATAACTTAGATCAATTCAAAATCAACTACTATTATCACATTATCAGTCATGGAAAATGAATTGAACAATCCATTCCCAATGCATTATAGCCACTGTCCCTATAATATATTGTGAATATTTGAAGAAAAAAGATCTTGAAAAATATAAATATCAAACATCAACAAGTTATATAAACTTATGAACTTTGCATACTTTAAGAAAATATGAAGTTAATATATTTTACTCGTTCAATATTTGTATTTTCGTACTTTTTGTATAATCTATATAACCACTTTTATCAAACAAGCAATGAACGAGAGTTCTACAAAATTATATATTTTCTATTAAAGTTGAAAATAAATAAATTATTTATGTTAAGAATAAGTAACTTTCTTTTAGAACAAAAATAAAATACTCTATATTTTAAAGAGTCAATTCTAAAATTTAAATTTCAACAAACTCTTTAATTTTTTTTTTAAAGTAAAAAGTATTTATGATTATCTATATTTAGAGAGTCGAACTCGCTCCTCTCGTTTATATTTAATATTAATTACATTTCACGGGTTTCAGATATCAATGCTCTATTTTTTTAATTATTTAAATATTATTTGAATATTTTAATCACTTGCATATGAATTATTTCTAAAAAAATATTTAATAAAAAATAGGATATTTATTGAAAAAAGGTAAGCGTTGTTGGATTATATATAAAATTTTACTTTTTAAATTTAAAAACATACTCTTTAAAAATAAAAAGAAAAATAAAGTAAAATTTATTTTTAAGTAGATATTTATTTTTTCAAATATGTTAATCACGACCGTATAGAGTTTTCCTTTATTAATCCAAAAATCTACTATACGTCTGTCTCTATCTTTTTCAATTTTTTCAATTCTCTCCAAATATTTCTTTCTCAACCTCATTCTTCCTATCAATTTCTATTTATTTTTCTACGGTTGAATTTCACCGATAAATAGTATATTAGTAAAAAAAAAATTTATATCATAATCGTAGGAAGTTTCGTCTCTACATATCCAAAAATCTACTATACATTTGTGTTCATCTTTTTTATTTTTTATTTTTATTTTCTCAATTCTTTTTCTCTTTATCATTCTTTTTCAAATTTTACCTTTTTTCTCTTATCAATTTTTATTTAGGTCATGTTCGGTAGAGTTTTTTTTTTTAAAAAAATCTATTTTTTTGCCTACAATTTTTGATTTTTCCATCATTTTTACACTACAAAAAAATTTGAAAAGTTAAAAAGTAACTAAAAAAACCTATTCTTTTCCAAAAAGAACTCGACCGAACATTCGACCAAACATGACCTTAATTATTCACCGAATTCCACCAATAAATATAAACATAGTATAGGAGTGGATATTTCATGTTACTCTATCCCCTTCGCAACTTCTCTATAAAAAAATAAATAAAAATACAATACATTTCATTCGCTCTACTCCACTAATATTCACTCACTCAGCCGCTCTCTTTTAAGGTTCCAGATTCTAAAAGCTTCCATCTCTTTCGATTTTCTTTTGTATTTATCGAAATTCTTTTCCCTACAATGTTAAATTTTAGTTGATTCGGATATTCTGTGATCTTTGTTTTTTCCAATCCGATTCACTTTTCTCAGCTATAATCTGAAGGTTTATGACGTATCGATCTGTGATTGTATAAAATATTATTTCTCCTTTTGGATTATTAGAAAAAAAATAGAATTTGTTATATTCTTTACTTGGAATAATGGCTGTCGATCTGTATTTCAAGATGTTTTTTTGCTGTTCGCCAAGTCAGCTATTCTGAATGTAAGACCGATGGTGGTTTTAGTTTTTTTCTAAAAGCTGCGTGGTTTCTTATTTGCTTTATTATTTCGTTCATGTAATTAATGGTCTCGCTTGTTGCAATTTATGAAGTGCATTAATTTCAAAGAGAGAAATTAGATAAGTTCGAATCAACATCGGAGGGCCGCCTGCTTACTGTTTTATTCTGTGATTAAAAGAAGAACATAGATGAGGGTGAGCTTGTTTGTGCTTACTATGTGAAAAGTTGATTCGATTAAGAAAAATGAGGTAAAAGTTAATTAGTGTGGCAGCCCAAGTTTTGAACTTTTCTATTGATTTACTTGTCAAAGCAAAGGGAAAATAAGAGTATATAGAAAAACAGGTTCTTTGTTATTGCATGAAGTGAGGCTATGCTAGTGTGTAGGTTAGGTAAATATTTTTAAAAAAGAGCATCTGCATTTCGAGTTAAAACTGTATAGTATACCACATGTAAAATTGTAGACGCAAAATTTGTGATGCTAAAATTAAAAAAAGAAGTGGACGTTAATGGTATATTAGAAAGATCTTTGACTTGCTCTTGTTGTTTTTATCAATTTACTATGCTTTTCGCTGACCCGACATTTAAGTAAGAATATATTTGTGTTCGTTTTTTGCTTGCTAATGTGATAGTATCATGATGATATGATTTCTTCTTTCTTGTTTGTTTTGGACTTTTTCAGACTTAAAATTGAGATCAAGTTGACTCCATTAGATGTTATGCAACAGCTTTCTGAGGTCTGCAAGCCTTCATTTGAGGCACATCAGGAAATATAGTGAGTTGAGGCAGTTTAGCTGTGTCTGGAGAGGTTTGAATGCAACTCAGAGCTTAACTTATTTGTGGGATCGTAAGTTTGCAAGAACGAGTAAGATGATGGTTGATTCTGGTGCAACTACTAAAGGAGGACAAATAGTTGATCTTTTACCTGAGAAAGACGATGGAGGTTATGTCAGTGGAGGATGGAAGAGGTGATTAGATTTCCAGAATTCTTGAATTGGTTATATAATTTGATAGATACGTGGAATTATGTAATTATCACATAAAATAGAAATCGTGTCTTCATGGTAGTCCTCTTTGAATGAGGTGAATAAGGCTAGATGGTGTTAATTTGATTACTAGCTTTTCTCATTCTTAGTTTTTGTTTTTAAAACAGAATCAATTGGTATGTATCAACTTGATCTTTAAATGCATCCATACAAGTAGTTTTTTGTTTTAAAATTGTCTGGAAAATGAATCAATTGGTAAATGTGACTCGATGATTAAATGCACCAATACAAGTTAGTTAAACTTTCATGCAATTAATTGGATTGGTATAATGTTATTAAGTGTCGATTCTCTGCTCAGATATGTATCAGTAATATTTCTGTTCTGTTTTCTATCAATAACCTTGCTTTGATGATGAACACACCAGGAAAATATTAAGTGATTTACTTGATGAAATCTAGTTCTGCTATGTGAGAATCATTTGCAATTTGGGTCCCTTCCTCAAGGGAGTGAAAGAATCGTCTTCTAATTTTGTCTTATTCTTTTTATTAAACTACTTCTGGATTCTTCCTTGTGTTCAAAATATCAGTGGTTTGGAAAAACACTACTCTTGACATTTAATATATTTTAGAAACTGACATGGCACACTGTTTACATTATATCGGGAGAAAGAGAAAGAAGAAGAAAGGCACTTGAGCAAACTGAAGATGGGACAAAATAGAAAATGGGAAAAAAAATGAGAATCTGCTTGTATGGTAGAAGACAAATATGAAAGCTGAGAAATAGTGGGAGAGTCAACTTTAATGTCTCATAGTTGCCAATCCCTATTAAGAGTATCTTGTCATCAAACATTGGCAAAGTAGGACTCGAGCTCGCGACACTTTTGCACATGCCACATCTCCAATTTGCTTCGGTGTACATCAATGCACAGAAGCGAGCAGATTCTGCTGTGTATCTAGTGCTTTTGTCATGTTTTGTTTCATGTTTTCCTAGATTAGATTGTATTTCCATTTGCAGGAGTTTCCATCCAAGAAAATTCTATTTCTCACCTTCGCATTTATTATCTCGTCTTTATGACAAGATGTTTCTTCGAGTAGTGTCTTTTGTTACCCCGTGGAGGAAAGGAAAATGATTCAAGATTTTCAATTAGTAAGTGGGTGAGTGATTGTTTTATCAGGAAAATATCGTATTGTATCCAGTCTTTTAATTCTTCTCCACATTGGGTGTGCTCTAAGCTGAATTAGTATGAGAAATATTCAATGTTTTTTCTGGGCTAACTTACCCCTTATGCCATCGTTGGAGAAGACGTGCAAAATATATAATTTTCATATACTGTTGAATGCAAATCTATATGATGCCAACAATAGTGTTGTTTTTTATTTTTATGACCTTATTTTTGGCTGAAGTTGCACTTATTTCCGTTCTCTTTCCTCATTGGCAGTGAAGATGGAAGATTGAGCTGTGGATATTCCAGTTTTAGAGGAAAAAGGGCTAGCATGGAGGATTTTTATGACGTCAAAACTTCCAAGATTGATGGACAAACAGTCTGTCTTTTTGGGATATTTGATGGTTAGATCTTGTCCTATCACTGTTCATCTGAAAGCTCTGAGGTAGTGGCTAAATAAATATAACTCTGCTAGAGGGGAAGTGCTTGACATGAATGGCCTAATTCAAGTGCAAACTAGTTACCTAGAAGTCCTTCTAATACAATTTAGTATGTACATGGATGAAAGCTGGCCATAGTTGTAAGATTGACCTCAATAATGCTACAGTTTGGAACAAATTGTTTACTCTTGGGGAGATTGGGACTGTGAATGAGCCATGAATAGCTCATCTTCGGTTTGCTGTCCAGCTTATTCAAGTTCATTTGGTAAGTAAATGAATAGAGTTTTCAAGCATGAGCTTGTTTATGAACAAGGTCTATATAGGTAAAAAATCTTTGTAGGTCTTGCTCATGAACAAAGGTTTCGAGCTTGAGCTGGTTTGTGAACAATTTCTCATATTCTAGTAAAAATTTTAAATGAGAACAATAGCATAACTTTGGATGCAAGCTCTATTCAAATGTGAGTCGAGGCCATCTCTTAAAAATAGATGGCAGGAATTCGGGATCAAGCTCGCAAGTTCGTTAACGAACTGAGTTGAAGCAGGCATTTTAAATTGAATTTAGCAAAAACGACTGTGTTTGAACTTGTCCTACTCAAAAGCAAAAGAACAAACAGGAACCACCTCCCAATGTCCAAAGCTTTCTTGGTTAAAATTACAGAAATCAAAGTCCACTTTCAATTGATGACTGGAATGAACTGGTTGCCATTTCTAACTTCTCTTATACTAGTTGGTTGGAGTTTCTAATATGAGAGACTAAAACTAAATCTACATAATATCAGTTTCTAAAAGGCTTAAAAGTTTAATGGTCCATCTCAATTGAGTAAGTAGTAATGATTAATGACGCTCATGTGAAGTTGGATAGTAAACCATGTCGAGCTGAACTTTGAGTAAACATAGTATTAGCAATTTAGTGGCTCTCACCTGGCAGCTTGCCTCGGAAGACCTTCAAATTGTAGCAACGGGGAAATATTATCAAATAACTACTAAATCTATCTAGCTTAGTAAGTTTTAATTTCCAAGGATGCTAAAGGATCAAGTTGAAATTTTTAAGATTAATGCTTCTTCAGGTGCCTATTTCCTCTTCTAATGAGGATGACTTTTCATGACAGGTCATGGTGGTTCTCGAGCAGCTGAGTTTTTGAAGAAACATCTCTTTGAGAATCTCATGAAACATTCAGAATTTATTACAAACACAAAATTTGCTATAAGTGAGTTGATACCTGATTCTTATTGCTGTTCATTCATTTCTTCTAATAATTTAGGATGGAAATGGGAGGATGGTTCCTGGTGTCCGTCACAATCTACTTCCAATAGGGTCCGCTTTGGACGTATGTAACTGAGGACTTGCGAGGTTTTTAGAATAAGATTTTGTACTCCTTTAATTTTTGGGTATTCTAAGGATGCACTTTCTGTGCCCTGAACCTGCCTCATTATGTACCTCTTTTTATTAGATGTCCCTAGGGCACTAATTAATTCCTACCACATTGGCTGATACCTCTAGTCTGTACTTGTGATGCTTGGAACAGTTTACGTAGAAAGTTAATGGAGAAGTATTAGCTTGTCTCTCATGCAGGAGTTTGATAATAGCTTTACCATCATGGAAGTGCTAATGACGGATTATTTGTCCCACATTAAGAATGTGGAAAGAGTAAGGCATAACAGAAAGCTATGAATGGAAATCCAGAGAGATGTGAAAACATTAGCTGGTTTTGATTACAGATGTTGTTTATTCCCTAACATGTTGCTTGTGATAATGATTATAAATGGAATATAGTTGAAAAATCAATTGGAGTTGTGGGCTTGTAAGGGACATGATATTTTTTGTTTGCTCCGAAAGGCGAACTTTTGCAGCTGTCATAGTTGGTAATTTCTTTTATTGGATAAAACAAATATCAGTAACCTGCCCCCCCAGCATAGCTTTTGCTGTCTGTGCAATGATATTATTTTACCCTGCGTTGCATGTTTAAGCACATCAAACTCTTTGAAGGATGAATTATTAATGGTGAACTGGCTCTCCGTTCCCTCTTTTTCCATATAACGTATGTACCTTTCACATTTATAAAACCACAGGTGAAACATATCAACAAACCGACAAAGACTTTTTGGAGTCAGCAAGAGATACTTTTAGAGATGATGGTTCAACAGCTTCAACAGCCGTTCTAGTTGGCGACCACCTATATGTTGCTAATGTTGGAGATTCTCGAACTATAATATCAAAGGCTGGGAAAGGTACTTCGAATTGTGTGTTGCCCTTATGCAACACAAAATTCTTCTAGCCATAAGCGGATTGCAGTAAAATGCGTTACATGAATTGTCCAATATCTTTTATGGTTTGATTAGTGTCTGCTTTAGCAGAGCATTGTCGAATTCTGTCGTTAAATTTTAGTTCGATTTTTTACATAATGGAAGCTGTGTCCCTGTTTCTCCCCTTCTGAAATGTATTTGTATTCATGATGACGATGGTTTTCCTATCTTTTTCTTACAATTTTGGGAATAGCAGCCGAGGTGCTGAAGTGCATGTAATAAAAATTTGTTCTTTCCTGTGATGGCTTCATAAAGCTCGTATATGCAACTTCAATGCCAATTAGACTTCGATCTATGGTTGGCTGCCATCATGTTGTTTTGTTGTTTAAGTGTTTCAAATGAGTTTTGGGCTTTCCAAGATTCTTTCATGGCGCTATTGTGTTTCTAGTCCATGTTATAAAATTAAGATAGAAATTAAATGGCACAAAGCAATTAAGTAATAGAATTAGTGAAAAGGTAATGGAGCATTTAACCGATTACTAAAGCTTTTGAAACCGATTAATGTATTGTTTCTTTGGCCTTGGCCAACATCGTTTCTGATTGTGCAGCTGCTGTCTATGACTGTTTCGTGGTTTATCGTACATTAGAGAAAACTTTGATGTTTACTGTTCTTTTGACTATAATTGCTGATGTTGACTCCTTTGTTCTGCTTGACAGCAATTCCCCTCTCAGAGGATCACAAACCAAATAGAACTGATGAGCGGAAGAGAACTGAAAGTGCCGGAGGTGTTGTTATGTGGGCAGGTATGTGATGTCTGGCAGTTATTCAAATGATCTTCAGAAAAGTAGTAGATACTTAAAAGTTGCTACTTTACTTCTCCACTTACTACTATCCATCAGGCACTTGGAGGGTTGGTGGTGTCTTGGCCATGTCCCGTGCTTTTGGCAATCGCTTGCTGAAGCAATTTGTCGTGGCTGAACCTGAGATTCAGGTAGTCACTAAAACTTTTGGGTTTATAAATTGTCACTTTGTACTGCTTTCTCTATGATACGAAATTATTGGTATGGATTGCCTGAAACCAAAGTTCAGAACCTTGTGCAGGCAAGTATTTGGGGTAATCTGTGTGAATCTTGTGAATCTAAGCAAAAGGGAAAACAAGAGAGAAAAAATGACTAGGGTTTCAAAGAACTGAAGAGTTTATCTTACAAAATGAGAATACAAGAGTTTAAATATCTAATAAGCAAAAAGTCTACAAAATTTTAACCAAACAAGTAAAATAACAGTATTGCCCTTCTAGTAATATAAACTTAAGTACAAATATTAGTGTAACATCTCCTCAAACTCACAGTGTGATAGTAAGACGCAGCGAGAGTTTGTCAATAAAAAAAGAAAGCACTAAACAGGGTGCATTCGTAAAAAGATTAGCAAGTTGCATTGTGGAAAGAACAAAAGGTAAAGTAATAGTGCTATGCTGAAATTGGCGGTGAATAAGATCACAGTCAATTTCAATGTGCTTCGTTCACTCATGGAACATGAAGTTGTGAGAAATTTAAATAGCTCTCTTATTATCATAATACATAAGAGTCGGAGTGAGAGGACTAACCCCATATCTGCAAGTAACCAGCAGTACCATACAATTTCAATAGTAGTGAATCATAGCACGATAGTCAGCTTTTGTAGAAGATCGATAAATGATATGCTTCTTACATTTTCAAGAGATAAGAGAATCACCCAAAAATACACAAATCAGTAGTGGATTTACAGTAAGTTGGTTCACTAGCCCAATCAGCATCAAAATACGCAAGTAGCTCTAAAGATGAAGTCGATGGAAATAAAAAAACCCTGAAAGTAAGTCCCATGAAGATAACGCAAAATACGAACAATATCAGTCCAATAAATTGTAGTGAAAATACAACAAACTGACTAACAATATGAACAATAGGCAATATTTGGACGAGTAATAGTGAGATATACTAAGAAATCAATAATAGTACAATAAAAGTAGGATAAGCCGAAGGTGTACCAGCATAAACCGTATATCGAACATTGGTCTCGAGATGAGTATCAGCCGTTTGAGTATTAGTAAGACGATCACTCTCAATGACATATGTGGCATACTTAGGTTGAGATAGAAAATAACCTTTAGAAGAATAAGCAATCTTTATCCTAAGGAAGTAACATAAGGGCCCAAGTACTTCATTTCAAATTAACGAGCTAATTCTAACTTCAGGACAACAATCCTATCCACATCATCACCAGTAATAATCATGTTATCGACATACAAAAAAAGAATACTCTGACTTGCCAAGATGCACTAAACCAATAGAGTGGAATCATGATGACGGGAGAAAAAACCAAGAGGCAATAATAGAGAAAATTTCTAAAACCAGACACAAAGTGTTTGTTTGAGACCATAAAGTGCCTTTTTAAATTTGCAAACATGTCTATGGTAATGGAAAACACTAAGAGGGGGTATCATATAAACGTACTCTTGAAGTTTCTCATTCAAAAATGCAATTTCAACATCCATTTGAGAGATATTCCACCAATGAAAAGAAGCAACTGCAATAAATGTACGAATAATAGTCAACAAAGGTCTGCTCATAATCCATTTCATATTGCTGAGTGAATCCCTTAGCAACTAATTTGGTTTTGTATTGCTTAACTGAGCAATTATTAGTAGCATGTTTACCAAGTAGTAATGGAACAAAATTCGAAGTATCATTCTTATGCAACGCAGAGAGTTCCTTAGCAATAGTCTGTTGCCAAAGAATACCTCTTTATAGGAAGATGACTCGGAAAATTTGTGAATAGAGGTTAAAGAACAACTAAAGGAATCTAAATAGTAATAATAATTAAAATCTCGTAACTTAGTGGACTTACAAGAATGTTGAGGATATCGAGAAAGAGGAAAATCTACAATTACAAGAGGTCTTTGGAAGCCATAGAAAGAGAGACAACATCAGAGACATCCGTTTATTTGTATTTGTACTGCATGACGTATCGATAATACATGGGGTATGAGATGGTGGACTATCAGTATCATCAGAGAATGAGTTTAGACTTGATCATGTTATGAGAATTATGGAGAATAGAAAATAATGGAGTATGCTCAAGAAACATAAAATGACAAGAGACATACAATTTTTGACTGACAGAATCAAAACAAGGGTAAACTTTTTTTCTTATTATATCTTAAAAGTACATAAACGATAGAGCGTGAAGTCAACTTGCTACGCTTTACTTCAGGACAAAGAATAATACAAGTGCAACAAAAAATTTTTAATACAGAAGAATCAGGAGGACGCTTATACAACGCTTCAAAGGGTGACAAACCTAAAGTGTGAGACGTTGGAATTCTATTGATTAAATCAACAGCAGTAAAGATTGCTTCACCCCCGGAATTCATTAGGAACTTTGACAGAGAACAAGCAGTTTCGACAATGTCTATGTTTTCTTTCAACAACACTACTCTACTGCTGTGGGCTGTCAGTACTTGAGGTTTGGTGTATAGTTCTATCAGAAGCAAGCAATTCATAGAATATAGTGGAGTATGCTCGACACTTAAATTGCATCTAAAGCACTTAATTACGGCAGAATATTGAGTTTTGACAGAATGTTAATATTTAGTAATTAGAGCAGAGTGTTGAGTTTTGACATTATGTTATTTATACTCATGTTTTATATTTAAGAAAGGTAGTATTGTCATTTTACTTGTCTGGTTAGGACTTGGGATAGTTTTTTTGCTTATTAGACTATTTAAACTTTTGTATCTCATTTTGTAAGATAAGCAGGTAAAATGACAGTACTACCTTTACAGAAATATAAGACACAAGTCAAAAAATACTATAACTAAATACTCTTAACAATCTGTTCATCTAATTAACTAAGATATGCATGTGGTTCTTCTTTGTTGGTAGTCAAATGATATCAGGGTTGTGTTATTACATTCATTATTTTTATTTTTGTATTTTACAGGATCGGGAAGTTGACCAGGATCTTGAATTGCTTGTGCTTGCAAGTGATGGACTTTGGGACGTTGTACCCAATGAGGTAATCCCATTGATGGATGATGGTCAAAATGAGAATTCATCATCTGTTGGAATCTTTAAGTTACTCTGATGGTCTTGCAAGTGGACAATTTTTATTATTACAAATGGGTTGTTTGTTTGGTGTTCTCGACAAATTCTTTTTTCTTGGATACCTACAGAAGTATCCACCTTTAAAGCGAAGTCTTTTCCCAAAAACATATGACAAAAAGGATCAAGATAAACCAAAAAGATCTTTACCATTATTATCATCTGGTATTATTGCTGATGTATTTGTCCCCATTATCATCAGGACGCCGTCTCACTAGCGCAAACAGAAGAAGATCCTGAAGCAGCAGCTCGAAAGTTGACAGAAACTGCTTTCACTCGTGGTAGTGCTGACAATATTACCTGCATTGTTGTGAAGTTCCACCACAATAAAAAAGAACCCGAGGGAACCCATAAAAAAACCCAGCAAAACTGCAAAAAAGCAGGACCTGAGGAAACCCAGCAAAACTGCAAAGTAGTGCCTGAGGAAACCCGGCAAAATTGATTAATTCATTGATCACGAGTTGAAAGGATTCTGAGACGCAGATATGCTAATGAGCACATTCCGGGGGAGGTGATTTGTTCATTCATTGGTTTTTTTTTTTCCCCTTAGTGTTTGTTTTGTAAGTTGACCTGACAATGTATTTGCAAGTTCATGCTCATAAGGTCGATTTTTATTGGTGTTTTAATTTAAATCAATTAAAGATAGGTGCGTTTGGATGTTCCATTTCCAGTGCATATCATTGGAGCTTCATACTCCAGGCCCAACACCCCGGTAATGCTCTCTTGTAGGTGCTGTAAGTATGCTCGTGGCATGTTTAGTGGTAAGTAGTACCGGAAAGTATTTAAGGTAAAAAAAAAGAAGAAAAAATCTTCTTGTCACTTCTCCTTGAGCTGAATGATTCCTATCAATATTGTAAAAACTTGCCACTGTTAAGTAAGTTAGTGTGTTTGCAAGGTTTTTTTAAGTTCAAAAGTACTTCTTGGAGGACAAAAGTATTTTTGGTTAAGATGGTGGATGTTTGGCTAAAGTTAAGTGCTTATTGACTAAAACAACAGTTTTTTAATGCTGTTTTAGAGAATTCAAAATTTCGAGCTTCACTAGAAAAGTTAGTTCAGCTTTTATGGAGAGTTAATGCTGTATTGAACGGAACTTTTAAATTGAAAAAATTATACTTATTAATTTAATAAAATATTAAATATATCTAAAATTTCTTACACATCAATATAAATTTTTTTTCTCTCTCTAGAATACTAAGATATATGCTAAAATAATATAGTGAGGATAATTTATTTAATATTCATTTTAATATATTTAATTTATAGGAATATGAAAAAAGTTATTATTTGTGAGATATATAATAAATTATTGAAGTTTAATTAACTGAATATGTATATACAAGTCATAAAACAAAATCACTTTGTAATTATATTGTCATTCAAATAGTTAATATATTTTTGGTAACAACTCTTCTTGGAATTTGGATTGGGTATTGACAAACGATGTTAAAAGTTGAATGGATAATCACAAATGATTTTTGAATTAAAATAAAGTTATTCTCAAACCTATTCATGTTGATATCAAACTTGTAAAAAAAAAAAATACGAAGAGAAAAATAGAGTCAAACATGCCAATGTGCCATATTGCCACGCATTGGTTGAATTGAATTTATTAAAATGTACTTATTTTTTCTGTAATACTAGGTCACTCGTGGGACTATTTTCTTTTATAAATGTAAGAAAGAGCATGAAATCTTAGCTATATATAGTATATACTAATTTAAAACTTGCATCATATGGAAGAGACAAAGGTTGACATCTTAGTTGTCGAATAGTTAAAACTTGAAGTGTGACCTACATTGACATACCTTGGAATTTGAAGTGGGTATTATTAACAAATGATATTAAGAGTTAAAGTAGATATCGATATTATCTTCGAATTAAATTCTACAGCCTACTCAAGTTGACATTAGACCAGTATAAAAAAATTTAAAGAGAAAAATAGAGTCCAACGCCATATTGCCATGCATTGGTTGTATTGAATTTATTAAAATGTATTTTATTTTATTTTTTGTTTTTGGCAATGCTAGGGGTGGTTGGTGATTTCTTTTTGAATGTAGGAAAGAGGATGAAATATTAGTTATATATTATATAAAGGGAATTGGACAAATTATCACTTTTTGGATATTTTGAAATATGTCAATTTTTTATAACATTTGATGAATGGATCAAATTCTAAAAATTTGGACAAAATTATTTCTAGATGACTAATTGAATATCTATTATATCTATTTTCTTATCTTATCTTCTCACTTTCACTCTTTCTTTTTCTAAATTAAACACACACTTTCCCCACTTCTTCCACTGCCCCTAAGCTCCATCTCCCACTCCTCTTTGTTATTTTTGTGGTCGGATTCTCTCATTTTTATCCCAGATTCAAAAATATTATCAGATCTGTCACCAATTTTGAGCTATTTGAAGAAGTCTACTGATTTAAAATTTCTGAAGTCAGTTATAAGCTATTAAAAATTGAGAAAACTAATGTATTTTTGCTGTAAATTACATGAAACTTAAATTTGATATAATGTATCTCTTTTTTGATGTATCTCTTTGTTGTCGATATATTTTATGTTGTTGAGTCATTTTTTTTCGATTTAATTTGTATATTAGTGAATTGTATTAGATATTGAGTTTAATCACTGACCGTATGGTAGTTTTTTTCGTTACATGGATAAAAAAAGTAGTCCGTGTGTCACATTATCACTACGTCTTCACTATTCAATCTCCCCACATAGACAAACTCCCCTTCAAAATATCATCCCCAACTTACTCACCACCAATAAATTGTCATCCTCGTCCACGAGGATTCCATCAGGAAAAAGGGAGTTCAAGTGCACTTATTTGGGCTTTAAAATTAAGCTTCTGTCCCGTTATTTTATTAATTTTATACTTAATTTAGTGTATTATTCTTTTTATTTTAGATTTGGATTCGTTTATAAGCAATTGGAGAAGAATGGACGAAAATAGCAACAATTTGGTGAAATCGACAAGTAATGAGAAGAAGTTGAGTTTTTGAAGTGAATATCAAGAGCCAAATATTGGAATATGAGAAAGAAGATAAAATTAATAAGTTCAAGATTTTATCTTTTGAGTTTTCGTCATATATGGGTGATGGCTTCTATGTTTTATTTTTTTCTTTTTAGTATACTAGGCTAGATTATTTTGTGCTAGGATTACAATGAAGTTTGTAGTTTAAATTCTTCTATTTAGAAACTTGATTTTTGACGATTTGCATCAATATAGTTTTGAATAATTAATTTTGATTTCTTTTTATCTACAATTATATACGTAGTAATTGTATGATTCTTGTGGTTTGTTTTACTATCGAGAGATCGAAAACAGGCTATACATTATTTTAATTATCTTAAAATATGATTCTCAGAAATATTCTGCTATACTTTATGTGATATTTAATTATCTAGAAAATTAATATATTCTTGTGTATTCGCATTCGTCATAGAGATATAGTCGGATCATACATAAGAATATGTTTGATTTTATTCGAGAGAACTGTTAAACGATTTAGGGATATAGATCGTCATAACTGATGTACTTTGTCAAAATCATGAATCAAGATAGATGAATTAACAACTATAAGTGGATTCGAGATCCTAGTACTTTTCTTTCCCAAAGTTAAAGTAATTTTTCATAAATCCATTCTTTTAATTATTTGAATTATAATTATTTATTGTAATTAGTTAATATTTTAATTAGTTTAAGAAACAAATTTTCAAAAGTAATTTGATTCGGTTAAGGTTATTATAATTGAAATTGAACTATTTAAATCTCTGTGGGTACGATACTTGGACTCAAAATTTATTATATTACTTGTGCGATCCGTATACTTGTAGAATATTAAACCGAAAAATCGCTAACAAGTTTTTGGTGCCGTTGCCGAGAAATTAGTCGTAGTTATTTTTCAATTAGTTTATTATTAATTCGAACTTTATTGTTTTATTATTAATTTTTTAGTTTATTTCAGTGTATGAATTGTTTCTTTTCAGGCCTTTGCATGCGAAGCGTGAGACACGAGTCTCTAATACCAGTTGATCCAGAGATCGAACGAACTTTTCATCGTGGGCAGAAAAAGGCAAGAAAAACACACTAAAAAGACTAAAAACAGCAAGATACAATGAATAACAATGAAATTGCTCAGGCAAAACGAGAGATTAATAAAGGCAATATGCTAGTTGGAGATTTTATGACTCTGCAGATTAGGAGTGGTAAAAAGGCTCGTGGGCTCGGGCTTGTCTAGGGATGAGCATGAGCTAAGGCCACGCAAAAAAAAAAAGAGGGCCGAGCCCTTTCGGCTAGGACAAAATACTAGTCGGCTCATGAGCTAGCCCAACGAGCCAGCTCGTACGACTCGTGGAAACGAGCCCACGAGCAGGGCTCGTTATGGGCTTGTGGGCTCGTGTCCACAAGCTAGCTCGTAGACTCGTTCCCACAAGCTAAAATGCACGAGCCACGAGCTGGCTCGGCTTATGGCTCGTGCTAACCTTAGAAAATATGTGTTCATATTAGAAATTTTTGAAAGTTTTTTATGATGCAACAAATGCATGTTCTGGTATATATTATCCAACTACTCCACTTGTTTTAAATCATTTTTATTATATTACTAACAATTTTAATATATATATATATATAAGAATTTTGCTCTTTTTTCTAATATTATACATGTCATAGAAGCTAAATTTAGAAAATATTGAGAACAATTGCATATGTTATTTCTATTAACATGTATTAAGGATCCTATACTTAATTTAGAAGGTACGGAAGTAATAATAATGATAATTTCACAAAAATTAACTTACGAAAATCCAGTAACGTGTGGTAATTTAGAACAAACTTTATGTCTAATGTATGAGGTTTATGCTGAAAAGGCCGGTACGAATGTTGTACGACCACCTATTCCAACATGTTCTTCGTCATCAATTGATGACATTGACTTATGGAGTTACGTGAGTTCACGTATGAGTGGTGAAGGTCAACATTCAGTTGGTTCTTCTTCTGCTTCTTCTCTTCTCCGTTCTAGTGATACACCTGTAGAGTTAGTTAAGTATTTTGTGCAGGACATGCTTAGTATTTTAGATGACGAAGAGAGAATTTTTTTGATAAACTACGATGGTAGAGACAACATCAACATCAATATCCAATTCTTTCAAAAATTGCACGTGGTCTACTAACACCTCCAGTCTCAACTGTAGCATCGGAGTCTACTTTTAGTACATGTGGCAAGGTTCTGTTTGATTTCAGGTCAAGACTTAAAGCCGACATTTTAGAAAGTTTACAGTGTTTAAAGGATTGAGATGACGCCGAACTTCAAATCCAAAACAAAGTGGACAGAATGATGTTCGAAGAACTTGAAGATTTGAACTTGTAGTAAGTATTATTTTACATTAGTATTTGATATTTTTTTGTCTTATTTTAATAAAAAATTGTACACATAACATCTTGTTCGTGTACAATTTTAACACCATCTACTTTCAGAGTAGCTGGTCCCAAGCCCAGAAAAAGGAAAAGAGATTTCAACATTGAATTTTTAACATAAAGCATTTCTGATTTTTTTTCTTTTTTATTTTAAACTTAAAAAAAAAACACCAGGGCCGAGCCGAGCTCGTAGGTAGCTTAGCTCGGCTCGTTTAGCCCACGAGCTTGTGAGCCAAACCAAGCCCATGTTTTGGAGACGAGTCATTTGGACGAGCCGAGCTCGTCTTCAATGGGCTGAGCTGACCTGAGCTGGCTCAGCTTGACCCATTGCCACCCCTACTGCAAATCATCCAAAGTCAATATAGCATTTTCTACCCACCTTTTGGGCAGATAAACTTCCAGTTGAAGACCAATGTTTTTAATCTTTTTCAGAATGGGAATCAGTTCTATGGCAGGGTCGAGAGAATCCACATACACATGTTTCTCGATTCATGAAAATGTACTAGCATTTCAAATATCAAAGAATCTTAGACGACGCCATCCATCTACGTTTGTTCCCACATACTCTCCGTGACATAGCTATTGAGTGGTTGGACTCACAACACCTATTGCTAGCATCACCATTTGGAATGACTTAGCCCAAATTTTTTTGCAAAATTCTTTTTACTTGTCAAGATTGCAAAGTTGAAGCATGACATATCAATATTTCAATAGGAAGAATTCAAATATTTTGATGAGGCATGGAACGAATTTAAAAATATGCTAAGAAAGTGCCCTCATCATGGCATTGGCAATAGCCACTAAGTTCAATATTTTTTTGCTGGCCTACTTCTTTCATTTAAAAGCATGACCGACTCTTCATCTAACGGTTCTTTGTCTACCAAAACTGTGGCTGAAGCTTTAGAGCTATTTGAAAGAGTAGCTACTACTATTGCCATGTTAGCATTAGACAGAGTTATACACAGGAGAACTGCAGGAGTATATGAAGTAGACACTATTACGATGTTATTTGCAAAAATTGATTCTTTGACACACAAAGTGGAGAGCATGTCACATTCAGTCTATGATATGCAAACAAAGAAATCAACTTGTGAACAGTGTGTGGGTAAATCACAGCATATTAAAATGCCCTATTCTATCACATCAACCCGAGCAAGCCGAATATGTTCAAGGTGGTCAATACATGCAAAATAATCTATTCTCCAATACATTTAATCCAAGATGGCGTAATCATCAAAATTTCTCATGCAGGGATAATCAGAATAACAACAGATCACATGTTTCTCAGTTTTAGCCTTCCAAAAAAGAGAGTTTCGTTGGAAGACATATTTAGTAAATTCATAGAGAAAACTGAACAGTACATGAACAAGACAGAGACCACTCTTCAAAATCAAGGCGTGTCAATAAAAAATTTAGAAACAAAGATGGGTCAGATAGCAGTTGCTATGTTGAGTAGATCACATGGTACCTTGCCAAGCAACACCAAGATCAATCCTAGAAAGCAAGTACATGCAATAACTACAAGAAGTGAGGTTCAGTTACCATAAATCAATATAAAGAGACTAGCTGCAAATAAGGAAAAGGTACCATCCACTGATGAGGAGCACGTAGAACAGATTGAGTAGACAGTAGATATTAAAAAAAGTTCAGGTACACCACAGGTTAAGGCAACCGTTCCTATCAAACCATATGAACCCCTCATCCCTTTTCCACAGATGTTAAATCCACAGAAGAAGAAGCAGGATAAACAATGTGCATACTTTTTAGATCATCTAAGGAAGCTGTATATTAACATACCATTTGTGGAGGCCCTGACTCAAATGCCCAACTAAGCCAAATATATGAGACAACTATTTTCAAATAAGAAAAAGTTGGCAGAAGGAGATAGAGTAAAACTTACAAAGGAAGTAAGTGCTATAATAGATAAGCAACTACTCGACAAAAGAAATAATCCAGGCAGCTTCACAATTCCAATTACCATCGGTATTCTCGTGATTGACAAGGCATTGTATGATTTAGTGCAAATATCAATTTAATACCTCTTTCTATTTTTAGGCGATTAGGACTTGGTGAAGCTAAACCTGTAAAATTCAATCTTCAGTTGGCTGACCGATCTATTGAAAAACCATTTGGAATGGTGGAAAATGTGGTGATGAGAGTGAGAAAGTTATTATTTTCCATTGACTTCGTTGTTCTTGATATGCATGAGGATGTAGAAACTCTTATTATCTTCGGCCGGCCCTTCTTAGCTACTTCAGATGCTCTCATTGATGTTTCACGAGGTGTATTGACATTGAGGGTTCAGCATGAAAAAAATGTATTTTATATGTTGGGTAGAGATGTGGCACCACCACCTCTTTCTTATTAGACATGATATCATGTGGAGACCTTGAAGAAACTCAAAAATAATTTCTTTAAAAAGGTTTGGGAGATGAAGCCTACAATACAGGTGAAAGACAAAGGTAAACATATTGTTCAGATGCAAGAAACTGACATTGGTGAACATATGGTTGAAGCTGAAGAAGTCATCCTTGAGGTACATGTTGGAGTTGTTAAATGGAAGATGAAGGACAAGCCACAAAGCATATAGAAGAAAATCAAGAGAATATTGGGGAGTGACACATTCGATAATCTCGAGATCCATTCATATTCTTCTTGAGCAACCAGACAAAAAGTCAAACTCTAGACTATAAATTGAGCACTTAATGAGAGACAACCTATTTTACAGTCCTTTTCTACTTTTTTATCATAATTATTTGCAATTGTAATAGGGATTGCTTTAGTTTTTGGCACACCATTTTTATCATTTTTGCACTTAGGTAAATTTTACGCACATTAATTCATCGTATACACTTTAGCATAACTTTAAGATTTCACATGATCAATTAGGCCTAGCTACAATTAGTAAAAAAAAATTGTTCTGGTGAACTGGGTGATCGCCCAATTAATTAACTCGAGCGATCGCCCGAGTTGAATTCTACTCGGCATAATGCCCAGTAGATAGCCCATGCAATCACCCAGGTTCCTGGGTGATTGCCCAGGCTTAGTGCTGTGGTTATAAGCCCCAGTACTTCAAAAATAAAAAGAAGAAATTTCTTTGAGTAGTGCATCTTATACGAAAATTCTCCATCACTCGGTATATCTCAATTTCTCATATTCACGCACAAATCTACCCCTATCTTCATTATACACCACTTCATCTGCATTCAAGCACGGGTTCTCTACATTCCCTTGCATTCTTTTTACATTAAACCAAGAACTCTTCCAAGGTATGGTTTCTCGTTCTCACCTCTACTTATGCTTTTGAAGTGTCTTTGATTTCGAATTTTAGTTGATTAATTAAGGAGAATGGGCTTAGGTAGTTGATGGTTTGTTGAAATTGGGTACTGATGTGAAAATGTGGCTAGAATTTGGGTGAAATTTCATAAAATCTCTAAGGAATGTGAAATGTCTTGAAAGTGTTTGCTAAAATGCCTAAGTAGATTTTCTTGGGCGATTAGGGTTAACCTTGACTTGGGCTTTATTCATACACATCTATGTTTGTTAACTGTGCATACTTACATAGGATTTTCTTTAGGAATTTATTCACACCACTTAGCCCCAAAATAGGCCGCCATAGCATGCCGTGGCTAGGCACTGGCAGGCCTACGTCTCCACTTTCGTCTGCTCAAACGACCTCTGTTTTCGCTTAATTTTGAACGTGATAAATACCAATCTATGTAGATACATGTGTCCAAAGGTGGTTCGGGAAAACTTCAATATTTCATCAAATTTCTCGATGGTGAAAAGTAGTGTTCAGTCTAAGTTTAAAAAACAAAAATTCACTACTTTTATTTTATTTTTGGGGTGTTTTATTTATTCAATAATTCATTATGGTGTTTAATGATATATATCTTTTATCTTCATAGGTACAATGTCGCCAAAACGAAAGGAACCACCAACAAAGAAGGGACAAGAGAAGGTCGGTTCATCATCTAACCGACACCGACAAGTGAAAAAACATGTTGATGATGGCGGTATCTAAAGGTTTCAGGGTATAAAAGAAGAGAACATTTACACCAAGTGTCCAATGAAAAAGAAATTGTGGGCTGAAAGGGAGGTAATTCTAACAGACTTTCCATACTCTGAGATGGTAAATCTCATTAACTCTTGTGGCTAGTAAAAGGTAGTAGGTAAACCTTATTTGGCCTACCCATTGTTGGTCAAAGAGTTTATTGCCAACTTCAATCATGACATCGAGGAACCTGGGGCAAAGCATAGGTATACAACATGGGACCGTGGGAAGTGGAATAAGTTCAGCCTCGCCGTGATAGAAAATTACTATAGGCTAACCGACAACGACATTGAGCACGTACCAGCCGAGCATTACATGGCACTAGTGACTCAGTTTCTATATGGAAGAGCAGATGCATGGCCTATTGATAGACCCAAATTCTTACACAACCAGCTGACAGATAGCCTGCGAGTCTTCCATATTTTTGTATGTCATGACATCGACCCCACATCCCACTGCACAGACTTCAATGAATTTCGGGCCGGTCTTTTGTGTCATCTTGAGAGCGGACACAAAATTGACTTATAAAATCACATTTTCTGTTTTATTGTTGATCTTGCATCCCAATGTGACTCCGGACGCTCTCTCATGTTTCCATGTCTCATTAGTACTATTTGCCTAGTAGAGAGAGTGCTTTTATACCTGCATAAGGAGCCCGAGACCCCAGAAGCACCTATCACCAAATGGACAATAGGAAATCCTATGGCTATGCAAGCAGCGAACAATCCTGCTCCAATCTCTGTACTGGCAGCCAATACTGATCGTCTCCTTCGTCCAATTCTTACCCAATTATTCGAGCGGGGTCGAGCTTTGAGTTCTATTCAGCGAATGCAGCTCTCCATGCAGCGCACAATAGAACATATGCATATTGAAATGGACTCACTGAACGTGTCAAACACTGCTATCAGATGAGAGCAACGAACTATAAATTACATATATGACGATGTCAACCGCCGAATACTATTTTTTTCATGGACCATGGATGATATTTATACCATCATCTCTCAGCCATCAGCTCTGAGTGCCCCTCACCACGAGTCCACTTTTGCTGGTCCATCTGATACGCCCAGACCATCTCTGAAGAGTAACTAATCTATTTCTTCCTTTAATTGCTCAATTTTTCTTACATTGGGGACAATGTAGTATCTTAGTTTGAAGGTGGGTTAAGTATCATGATACTTAATTGACTTTTGAATTTGTTTCTTATTCGGATCTATATAACTGAAATATTTGTTTTTTAAGAAAATGTCTAGTTATTGTTGAATATCTTACCACCGATGATATTTGTTTAAAGTTGAGTGCGTTTTTAGTTAGAATATTATACAACACTTTAACTAGTGCTTTTACCTGAATACTTATTCATGTTAGACTAGATTAATGGAGTACGTAGCCACTATTGACTTATCACTTATAGAGGAACATGACTTGAGTATATGTGTTGATATTGTTGACTTAGGATTATTGTGATAAATCTCGTTCTCAAATGTTTAATCTAGTAACCAAACTATTTGAAAACAGTTTGGGGGGTGTTAAAGTTAATACTGGGTTTCATAGAATTTTGATGGTTTGGTTTTCTGGGTCTCATCTTTAGTTGAATAGGTTGTAGTCAAGAAATCTAAACCGAGCACTTCTCACTGCTGATAAAAAATAAAATAAAATGTCTGACTCGAACAATTAAGTTTGTTAAGGTATTGTTAACGTCAGAACCTGAACTTTTCACTTGTCAACAGATCTCTAATCATTCCTCTGCCAACCTGTATGTTACCTGTAAACTTGGACAATCGTAAGGCACTAAGATTACCAAAGAAAAAAAGGGCCGACGATCATTGGTACTTCGACGATCAAGTCAACTACCGGTATATAGAGTAATATACGGAGAACAAAAATAATTGGGTGTAGGAGAGACAAGCAGGCAGAGATTTGAATAGAGTTTAGGGATGAAATTAATGATTAAAAAGAGCGTACCTTAGAATAACCAGAGACATTGTATTTATAGCACAAAAGTTCTAATTGATTTAGGAAAACAATCAATTAGGTATCTGATCGTATCCTTCTTCCTTATGGGATATAGATGATCGGTTGTCAAGACAATCTCCTAGATTGCGGTCCTTAGTTGAATTAATCATATTTCTTAATTTTTAGGAGATTGAGATTTGGTTTCATTATGAGGATCCGCGCGTCGATCAAACACGATCTTTTCTTAAGCATATCTCTGGTCATTCTGGGACACTGTGTTGCCTGCGGATTACGAGGGATTCAAAGCTTGACGAGGCCCACTGGATCAGTTTTGGTATTCGAGGCCTGTCATAGGCTTTGCTGTATTTCGATTTGCGAATGCTAATATGCTGCTGGGCGTTAAGAATATTCCTGAGGCCTTCGCTTGATATCTGAAGCCTTAATGAATCTAGACTGGGCCTATAAGGCCTTAGCGAGGGCCAACTTGGGTCTTTATTGGACTTTTGCTGACGTGGAGGCCTTATCAAAATCTGGTGGTAACATGTATTTTAAAGCCTGGTGCCCTATGGTTATCTGATTTGGGAGTCATCGGTCCAAAATTCTCTATATGAGTCACTAAAAAAATAAAAATAAAATTTAAATTTTATATCTTCATTTCTCTTATAGCCTGTGGGACTTGAACAATTAAGTCTGGTAGGGTATTTTAAAATCTAGTGCCCTATGGTTATCTGACTTGGGAGTCATCAGCCCAAAGCTCGATACATGGGTCATATACAAAGCTTATGGAAGATAAGCGGCCCAAAGCTCGCTTCATGGGTCATATAGAAAGCTTATGAAAGAGAAGTATTGCACCCAAGTTGTAAGACTATTTATATTAATTAATTAAATAAAAAGAGTTATGAGTGCTAAGTAAAGATTGTTAGATTAGAACCTCAAAGACTAGAAATGAGACTTTAAAAATCGCTCACCATCTTAGTTCTAGGAATACAAGTTTCTAATTTTTACTTCTTTATTTGAAAAAGTATTGTATTGATTAATAGAAACCAAATTCACTAGAACACCTCGAGATTGGAGAGAAAAGTATTAGAAATTTGATAAATTACGAGAGGTATAAGGAATAAATGACTTCAAAGAGTTTGGGATTATAAAAATATCAACAACACAACATTGGTCGTAGTCTGATACAGGTGTAAGTTCAATATTTGACTATTCACACACTTACAAAAGGTCGAGCATTGGATAAGTAAAAACTTATTTGTGGTATTGTTTAATATTTTTCTAAAAGTGTTGCTTTATATTCAAACCTGAGGCATTTGGTAAGAAATTTAACATTGAATCCAATTCTCATGATTCTTTTAGCTTAGTTTAAATTGACATTTTAGTTTTGTTTTTGTTCGAGGACAAACAAAGGTTTAATTTGGAGGTGTTTGATAAGTACATTTTGTATACTTATTCGGGCTTTAAAACTAAGCTTCTATCTGTTATTTTATTGATTTTATACTTAATTTAGTGTATTAGTTGTTCTATTTCAGTTTTGGACTCGTTTATAAGCAATTAGAGAAGAACGGATGGAAAGAACAACAATTTGGTGAAATCCACGAGTAAATAAGAAGAAGTTGAGTTTTTGAAGTGAATATCAAGAGCCAAACATTGGAGGATGAGGAAGAAGGGTTCAAGATTTTATCTTTTGAATTTTCGTCATATCTGGTAATGGCTTCTATGTTTTATTTTTCTTCTTATTTTCTTCTTTTTAGTATGTTAGGCTAGATTATTTTGTGCTAGGATTACGATGAAGATTGTAGTTTAAATTCTTATATTTAGAAACTTGATTTTTGACGATTTGCATCAATATAGTTTTGAATAATTAATTTTGATTTCTTTTCATTTGCAATTATATACGTAGTAATTGTATGATTCTTGTGGATTTGTTTTACTATCGAGAGATCAAAAACAGGCTAAACATTTTTTTAATTATCTTAAAGTCCGATAGGGGATAGAAATATACCAATATACTTTATGTGATCTTTAATTATCCATAGAAACTTAATGCATTCTTGTGTATTTGCATTCATCATAGAGATATAGTCGGGTCATATATACAAATATGTTTGATTTTATTCGAGAGAAACTGTTAAACGATTTAGGGATATTGATCGTCATAACTGATGTACTTTGTCAAAATCAAGAATCAAGATAGATGAATTAACAACTATAAATAGATTCGGGATCCTAGTATTTTTCTTTCCCAAAGTTAAAGTAATTTTTCACAAATCTAATCTTTTAATTATTTGAATTATAATTATTTATTATTTTTAGTTAATATTTTAATTAGTTTAAGAAACAAACTTTCAAAAGTAATTTGATTTGATTAAGGTTATTATAATTGAAATTGAACTATCTAAATTTCTGTGGGTACGATATTTGGACTCAAAATCTCTTATATTACTTGTGCGATCTGTACCTTTGCGGAATATTAAACCAAAAAATCGCTATCAACCCCATGCCATTACATTGGGTAAATCTGGGAAAGGAAACAAAAGAGGCAGTTTGGACAACACAGATCTTTTGCCCCAAGACTCAATAAGAGAATTCATTACATCGGGTAAATCTGGTTTTTTTTTTTTTTTTTTGTATAAATTTGATATGTTTTCAATTTTTTATTTCAGGACACACCTTACGGTCGAATCTCACCATAAAACGGCATACTAGTTTACAAATATTGTCAATCTAATTTGTTACTACACTATATTGTCGATGTGTGAAGAATGAAATTAGTTTTATTTGATCGAAAATAGAAAAAATAGACACAACTTGTATCTTTGTCGACAAAATGGATGGTCATTTTGCCCATCCATTTTGTCGACATCGACAAAAAGGGCACAAATTTGTACTCATTTTTTGTTGATTTTTTTACCAAACTGGTACCTATTTTGTTCATCGACAAAATCGGTAATAATTTTTGTCCATTTTTGTCGATAAATGGACAAAAATTTGGTGAATATTTACAAAAGGTTTGTTGGCATCAACATTATTTGATCGATGTCGACAAACTTTTTGTCGATGTCCATAAAATTTTTTATGTCAAAATATTTACTCTGACATACAAGTTTTTTTTACGGTCAGTTTAAATTGGCATTCAAAAATTAAAAGTTGAAATTAAATAAATGTCTAGACTAAGTGATATAAATTTGTGTATTATCATCGTACTAAAACATAAAATTTCAAATGTCGATTTTTCAGACTTATCTCTTGATTTTCTTTAACAAAAAAATCAACAGTCGATTTTTGTACTGGTCTCTCAATTTTTGGACTGATAACTTCTTTTAGAAGCAATTGTATGACTGTCAACTATCGTTAAATCTTAACTACACAAAAAGTGGACATTTTTACAAAATGGTATATTTGAAATTTTTTACATCTAAAAAATGACATATTTGCAAATGTTATCAAAATATTATCATATTTTCAATTCACTATTTATTTTTGGGCACATTTCAAAATTCTCCTTTTATATATTTATAAATTTAAATTTATATTAATGAGTAAAATTTTAAAGAATAGTTTAGGAAAAAATTAATGCAAATAAATATTATTACGGGATATAAAAGGAATCACAAATGATTTGATTGGACATGACAAATATTGTACTAGATAACAAACTAGAATAAATATGAATGTATGATATGTGTTACTAAATGAAATTTATGGTAAATACCAATTGCATTAAATTTACTATAGTTGAATAACAATAATAAAAATGGGTAAAGAACATAGTCAAATATCAATGATACTATATTTACCATATATTCTTGTTTGTATGAAAAAAAGAAAAGAACTATTTATTTCAAGAAAAAGCAATAAGAGTAAATAAATATTATTATGCGATAGAAAAGAAAAATGAAATGATTTGACTGGGCATGATAAATATTGTATTCGACAACCAACTATAACAAGTATAAAGTATGATATTTGTTTGTAAATGACATATATGATAAATATCACTCCAGAAACTATTATTAGGGATAAGAGAGTCAAAAAATGAAAGGTTGAGATGGATTGCCAAAAAATAAAAGGTCGGGACATAAATGTAAAAGAGGGTAAATATTGGGAGACCAAAACTATAAATTTTTCTCAGATTTACTAAATAGTAACCATTTTTGAAACCATTAACAATTTCAACGATTAATAGGGTAAAAAAAATATTCTAATAACTAATTTGAAATTTAGCAAAAACTTCAGTGACAATTAGTGAAATTAACCCAACGACATATGGGTAACAAGCATAGTTAAATATCAAGATACTCTATTTACTATATATATCATTGTGATAAAAGGAAAAAAATCTATTCATTTCGAGAAAAAGGCAAAAATAGCAAATAAATATTATTATGCAATATAAAAGAAAAAATAAATAATTTGATTGGACGCGACAAATTTTGTGCGCAACAACGAACTGTAACAAGAATGAATTTATTATATTTATTACTAAATATCATATGGTAAATATCAATTGCATTAACTTCACTGTAGTTTGAATAACGATAAATAGATAAAAAAACATAGTCAAATATCAACGATACTTTATTTACTACTAGTTGTAAAATGTGCGATGTACGTAAGGTTGTTCGTAGGATACTTACGTTATTATATTTTAATTTGTAATATATACAAATATAAAATAGTTCGAGTATAATTTACAGCAAATAGTTTAAGAAAATTAGCACTTAACAAATATAAGATGGATAATCAAAAGACATACTTCTTAAATATAAATATAACAAGTAAACAGTTATTTGAACAAACCACAATTTACAACCTAGAAAAACTTGTGAGTGATTTCATAACTGTTTTCAAACTGTTTACTAAGCAAAATAGTAGAAGTTGAGAAATACTAATACATATAATTTTCATAAGTAAATTCATAATGCTATAGACAGACAAAAAGAAACAAGAAGAGCTTTGATTATCGATCTTTGATTATCAAAAATTGCTCTCAACATATGCATTTTCAAATCATAACTAATATAACATGTTCATAAAATCATAAGTGTGATCCTTCATAAGCGTCAAAATAAATAAAAAATTATAAAACATTAGAAAAACTTAAAAGTCAATAAAATGGGACTATTTGGGACATAAGACATCAAAATCTTTAATTGGCCATACCTCTTTTATTGTATTATTATTATTTATTTTACTTCATGAAATATATTTGTTCAAGAATATGAAAAAAAAAAAAATCTTCATTAGATCTCCATAGAAGCTCAATAAAGGAAAAATCGTGTATCCATACAATGCACTTAGAAAATATATTTTAAATATGTGCTTTAAATGATATACACATGTACAACGTTTAAACAAGAAATAAAAAGGGTAATTATATTCTCACTACAATTTTTATTATCCACACTACGTTTTAATTACAATGAAGGTCCACCAATCTATGAAATTTTGTCACTTATATTTCCAACTTTTTTTTCGCGCATTTTTATTGTTAAATTTCAATTAATTTTCACATCTTGTATCGGATTACGATTTTTATCCAAATATTATGATAATGTGCATTAAAATGAGAGATAAATATTTTATCAAACTTTTGTATTTGTTATTTAATTTGTTTATTTAAAAGTATGTGTTGACATACGAAAATAGCAAGGGCCTAAGAAGGAACTTGTACATGTAAGCCCATAAAAAGTACCCAAGCATATAGGCCTAGAAATGTATGTCGTCCAGGCCCAGTGGACGCTCAGGTAAGTTTGTATATAGGCCCAATGGAAATTATCCAAGCCAGGTAGGGCCCAAATGGACATCGGCCAGATCAGAAACGCCCAGGGCGTTGGGCGATTAGAACGGTCAGTCACTGCATAAGAGTAACCGTTGATAAGCAGTTTTTCTTCTTCTTTTACCACTTTCCCCACGTTGTCAGGAGTTACAAACAGTTGGAGTATCATGAAGGAGTTACCAGAAGTTAAATCATCATGAGGAGTTACCAGAAGATTAAATCATCATGGGGAAGTTACAGAATCATCATGGGGAAGTTATAAACAGTTGAATTATTATGGAAGAAATGGGCAGTTATTGGGCGACGAGGTGGTTGCTGGGCGATGAGGAAGAAACTGGGCGATGAGAAGTTTTTATGCAAAATTGAAGGGAAACGTGTGATAAAACCGTTCGGCAAAGTATAAAAGGAAAAAGATTGAATGAAAAAGAAAAAAGAAGGAAGACAACTCTCAAAAAACAGAGAAATGTAATTTCATTCCATTTAGTCTTAAATAATTCTTTACAGTGAATTCTAGTGTGCTTGTGCCCCTTGGAGGCATTTTCGTTTTGCTTTTTCATCCTTTGTCACTATTGTAATCTTCATAAATTAAACACCCCTTGTTGGGACTTTGTCTCAAAAGGTTTGGCGTCCCTTACACATCGTCTGAATCCTTTAATTGTTAGCGAAGGAACCCTTTCTGCACGAAACAATTTGGCACGCCCAGTGGGACCCTTTTGGTGTTGGAAGATACAAGAGGGTGGAACAATATGCCTCACAAGAACTCAGATAAGGAACCAGCAAGCCAGCGAATTCAATCCGTGATCGAGCGATATGAAGAACAGCAAAATACACCAGCAACGGAAGGACAAAATCAAAGCCGGTATGAGTCGATGACGGAATTGAGTCCACGAACCATGCGCGCATTACTTGGCGAACTCACACAAGATGTCGTGGGACAGGTAAGCCTGCAAAATGTTCATGATATAGAAAAATTTGTTCAAACTGAAAATGTGCATTATGACAACATGGCCAAACAATTAAATACTTTAAATGAACTTATGACTAGGTTGGTCGGCCAAACATGTCAACCAAATTTGCCAAATATAGGGAATCATTTCCATGCCAGGACAGTTGTGGGGCACAATTCACAGACAATGAACCCCATGAATCCTAGTCAGGGAATAGAAACGCCTTTTATACCATTGACGTCAAATGTGGGTGGAGGCGGCATGGCCAATTTGAGTGGTCATAATGTGGGATCGTCCAACTTGGGGGGTAGCCCGAATGCAAGGGAAAATATGACAAATATAGGACAAAACGCAACACGTGTTAACGAAGGGGCAAATGTCCAAGTAAATGGCAATAATACCTTGAATAATGGTAATTTGGCCACAAACCCAGGGTTAAACAATAGACCCCAGATGATCCCACCTGTGAATCAACCTATAGGAGTCCCGTACGATCCTAACATGGCCTTAAGAAACCAAATCGCCGAGATAATGCAAGACCAGATGGCTTTTGGAATGCATCCTTTCATTAGGCCGACCTATAGGAAGCCATATCCCGATTGGATAGACCAAGCTTATCCGTGGCCTAGAGGATATAAAGTGCCGAAATTTTCACTATTCACAGGTCTAGGAGAGGTCTCAACATTGGAACATGTAGGGCGATTTACACTGCAATGTGGTGAAGTAAGTGACTATCATAAAATAAGGTTGTTTCCTAGTTCGCTAACAGGGGTAGTCTTTTCATGGTTCATTAATTTACCAGCAAACTCTGTTCAGACATGGCAACAATTAGAGCAGTTGTTCCATGCCCAATTCTATAAAACTGAATCTGAAGTTACCTTGGCCGATTTGGCGAATTTACGTCAAATGCCAACCGAATAGGCGGAAGTTTTCCTTCAAAGATTTAAGACTGCTAGGAGTAAATGCTTCGTGCCCTTACTTGAAAAAGAGTTTGTTAAGATCGCTCAGAGTTGTTTAAGTTTCGATTTGAAAAAGAAATTTCAGGATAGGGAGTTTCCTGATCTCTTCCAATTAACGGCCAATGTGATTAGATATGAGCGCTTGATAAGAGAAAAAGAACAAATGAAAAATTCTAGCAAAGGGACTTACTATAGGGACCCAAACTTCGACGTTCATATTGTAGATGAATATTATGATCAAACCGAAATATGTCTGGCCGAATTGATTAAAGAAGATGCTTATGCATGCCCGTTAATAATTAACTCAGGGACCACAGCAAAAAATGAGCCTCCAAGAGATACGAGCAAAAAGGTTAGAACGTTTTCGTTCGATATAGCCAAAGCAGATGCTATATTTGATAGATTGTATAAAGATAAACAAATAAAACTGAGCAATAAGCACAAATTGCCAAATCCTGAGCAAATTAAGGATAAAAAATATTGTAAGTGGCATAATGCATGGTCTCATACGACTAATAATTGTTTGGTTTTTCGTCATGTGTTACAGGATGCCATTGAATCAGGGCGAATCACTTTTGAAGCTAAAAAAAAGATGGCAGTGGATGAAAATCCTTTTCCGCGGCCACTAGGAGTGAATATGTTATCAATAGGTTTCAAAAATGGTTTGCCTAAATTCAAATTAGTAGTTGATAATGGAGACGAATATCGTGAACAGCATCCTAGTGTGTTCGAACGTCTCAAAGGAAAGAAATCGAAAGGAGCAAAAAAGTGTTGTGTGCTAGATGCAGTAGAGAAGTAAATGAAGATGAGGAGAAAATAGAAGGATGTGGGCGTCATAATCATCCAAACGTGACCCCAAATTTCCAACCTATTCAAGGGCAAAAGGTATCAAGGCCTCCTTTTGAAAGACAGGTTAGGCCGATGTATGAAGACAGGCCGATTTACAACGGCAGGCCGATGCTCAACAATAGAACATTCAGGCCACAACCCGTCAATCGAATGTATGGCACTCATTCCAATACAGTACGGGAAGAGTGATACCCTTTGATCAAATGACGAGGACACAGCAAAGACGTCATCAGAGAAATTATGGACGAATGATGAGACAGCAACAAGAGGTGATACGTCCCAACTTGCCTAATTTCTCCAACACTGTTGCTAAGGAAAATCTCGAAGATGAGAAGGAACATAATGTGAACGATTCAACAGAAGAATTGTCGGAAGATTCTTCTGGTAGGTCGAAATTTGAAAGACGCAACAAAGACGAAGATGAAGATGATCCTGGACAATCCATCACCATTCAATTTGGTTCTTTACCCCCAATTTTGGCTAATAATTATCTGCTTGCCAATGAGTTTAAAAGTGAAGGGGATGAAAAGCCACAAGACGATGAGGGGGAGGAAGCATGCACGTTGGAATGTGAAGGAGAAATCGGGCAAACTTCTGGAGGTATCTGAGGAGAAGAAGAAGATGATGGTTTGACTGATGTGGAAGAAGAGATTGACTTAGAATCAGAAAGAAGAAAAAGAGGAGTTTCATATAATACTCTGCTAAAGCAGCTATATCAAGAAGGCGTCCGAGAAGTAGATTTGTTGGGCGAACCATCTGGGCGATCTTTTGATTATTACGTGTTATACGGAACGCCTAAGAGAAAGATGAGGGTGCCACGCTCTGAAAAGTATGGATCACCTCCGATGATATTGCCACCCCCTACAGGTTGGCAAGAAATGGGCGACATAGAAACTCAGAAGCCTGGCACAGAAGGTCAGTACGAGATGCTGCACGTGAATTTAACACAGCAATTTGATCCAAAAGAAGACGGGAAGCAGCAAATTGATCTAAGAGACGATGGGAAACAAGGGGTAGAGATAGAGGCAACTGAAAAGGTCATCTTTAAGAAGCCAACGGCCAATTTAACCAAGCTCTTGAGACCATTATATGTAAAGGCTTTAGTCAATGGTATCCCTATAACCAAAGTTCTCATCGACAATGGGGTCGCTATTAATACCATTCCATCCAGAATGATAAAGAAATTTGCAAAGACGGAGAGCGACTTGATCCCTACTGAAGTTATTCTTACGAGCTTCAATGGCGGGGCGACTTCGACCAAAGGAGTAATGCCTTTGGATGTGACGATAGGAACTGTCACCAAAACCACAGTGTTCTTTGTAATTGACGGGCCGACTAGCTACAATGTGTTGTTAGGAAGAGACTGGATTCATGGAAATCGTTGTGTACCTTCGTCACTCCATCAATGTCTAGTGTTTTGGAATGATGAAGGTGAGGCAGAGGTGGTGCAAGCAGATCATAGACCTTTTGTTACAGAAGCGAACTCGATCGAAAAGTTCATGTATGAAGAAAATTATGGACCTGTGAGAGTAGTCCAAGAGGGCGAAGAAACTCGGATCATTGCGCAGAGCGAGGAGCCGTTATCAGTATATGCATTTACTGAAATGTTCGATCAAATGAGGCCAAACATAGTGGCCCTTGAAGAGCCAATGATTGGCAAAAAAGATATTCAATAAATGTTGAAGAAAGTGGTTAGCTTTCAGGATATCGAAGCCAAGTCAATGGCTTTCAAGAAAAGGTGCGAAGGAGAAATAAAAAAGGAAACGGCTTTAAAAATTTTAAAGAACAAGTTAGCAGTGTTCAAGTTAGAACAAAGTATTGGCCGGGAAGTTAACAAGGTAGATTGTTTGGATGCAGAAGATATCACTACAAAGAGCTGGACGATGATGTGATAGGAGTTATGAAGACCGGACACGCTCAAGCACAATATCCTTTGGTGAAAGTGAATATTGGAGATGAACGAGAAGATTGCCCAACGTTTGTCAGTCAGATGCTTAGCAAAGAGGTAAGTAACCAGTTAATTGCTTTATTAAAAGAGTACAAAGATTGTTTTGCTTGGGAATATGAACACATGCCTGGGTTAGATAAAGATTTGGTAGAACACAGGCTGCCAACTAAGTCACACTTTAAACCACATAAGCGGCCCCCAGACGTTTTGCGCCTAATGTATTGCCCGAAGTAAAGAAAGAAATAGAACGATTGTTAAAGGCAGGTTTTATCAGGACGGCCAGATATGTTGAATGGTTGTCTAATATTGTGCCTGTATCAAAGAAAAATGGTAGTATTAGGGTTTGCATAGATTTCAGAAATTTGAACTTGGCAACGCCCAAAGATGAATATCCAATGCCAACGGTAGATTCTTTAGTAGATTCAACTGCCGGACATGTGATGTATTCTTTTATGGATGGATATTCAGGATACAACCAAATTTATATTGCTGAAGAAGATGTACATAAAACTGCATTCAGATGCCCAGGTGCTCTAGGATGTTTTGAATGGGTGGTCATGCCTTTTGGTTTAAAAAATGCAGGAGCCACTTATCAAAGGGCGATGAATTTAATTTTTCATGACATGATAGGAGAATTTGTTGAAGTTTATGTTGATGATATAGTGGTTAAATCGTTGAAAGAAGAGAACCATTTCCAACAACTAAGACGTTCATTCGAACGGATGAGACAATATAAATTAAAATTGAACCCGTTAAAGTGTGCATTTGGTGTTAATGCAGGAAATTTCCTAGGGTTCCTGGTGCATGAAAGAGGGATTGAACTTGATAAAAATAAAGCGAAAGCCATTTTAGAGGCCAAACCACCTAAGAACAAAAAAGAATTGCAAAAATTCCTGGGACAAGTGAACTTTTTACGACGTTTCATCTCTAATTGTGCAGGGCGAACGAAAGCTTTTTCGCCTCTTTTGAAGTTGAAAAATCAGGACGACTTCGTCTGGAAGGAAGAGCATCAAGAGGCTTTTCATAGCCTGAAGACATATCTATCAAATCCGCCAGTGTTAATTTCACCTATCCAAGGACGGCCAATGAAAATTTACATATCGGCCGAGCAGGGATCAATAGCTGGACTAGTCGCCCAAGACGATCAGTTTGGAGAAGAAAGGGCAATATATTACCTTAGTAGGCGATTAACTGCATGTGAATGTAATTATTCTACTATTGAAAAATTATGTCTTGCTTTATATTTTACATGTACTAAATTAAGGGCCTACTTGCGGCCTGTAACTATTTACTTAATTTCTAAAGTAAATTTAGTCAAGTACATGTTTTCTCGTCCTGTTTTGCATCAAAGGATTGGTCTTTGGACTTTAGTACTATCAGAATTTGAAATACAGTTCATACCACAAAAGGCGGTCAAAAATCAAGCGTTGGCTAACTTTTTGGCCGATCATCCATGCTTAGACGTGCCTAAAGAAATTGAATTAGAAGTCAATTCAATCGAATTGAAACCCTGGATCTTATACTTTGATGGCTCAAAGACCGCTGGGGGTGCAGGAGTAGGGGTAGTGCTAATAATCCCACTAGGGGTATGTTACAAGTTTGCTTTCGCCCTGACCGAAATGTGTACTAATAATCAAGCCGAATACGAAGCACTGATTGTCGGTTTAGAGCTATTATTAGATTTAGGGACGAAAAACGTGCTTATCAGAGGTGATTCTCAATTAGTAATTTATCAATTGAATGGCGATTTCAAATGCCAAAGTGATTCGGTCATAGGTCAATATGGCATCGCTTAAGAGCTCTTGGACGAATTCGACCAAGTGGAGCTTCAATACGTTAATAGGATGTATAATGATTTGGCAAATGAGCTGGCCCAAATGGCATCGGGTTATTCAAAAATGTTAAATAACGACTCTGCTTGTGAGTATGGAACGATATTGCCTGTAGTTCAACGAAGGGCGAAGGAGTTTAATGTGCATTGTATACAGAATGGAGACACAATAGATTGGAGAAAAGAAATACAAAAATTCTTGGAAGAACTCGATAAGAAGAGCGATAGGAAGGTAAAATTACGCTCACTGAACTATTTGCTGGTTGAGGGAGAATTGTATAAGAAACGCTCAGATGGTGTACTTTTGAAGTGCATAAGTTTGCAATAAGCTAAAGTGGTTATGGCCGAAGCGCATGAAAGAGTGTGTGGAGCACATCAAATCGGCCAAAAGATGAGGTGGTTGATCATCAGGAGTGGGTATTACTGGCCTAAAATGGGCGAGTTATGCGTTCCAATAGGCTAAAAGTTGTTTGGAGTGTCAAAAACATGGTCCAATCCAAAGGGTGCCAGCAAGGGAAATGGTACCTATTATTAAACCATGGCCCTTCAAGTGTTGGGCGATAGACCTGATAGGAAAGATTTACCCACCATCGTCCAAACAACACACCTTTGTAATAGTCGCTACGGATTTTTTCACTAAATGGGTAGAAGCGATACCTTTAAAAGAAATTTCTCAAGGAAGTGTCATAGAGTTCATTCGTGATCACATCGTATATAGATTTGGGATACCTCAAATTGTAGTGATGGATCATGGAACTTCTTTGAATGGAAATCAAGTGAAAGAATTTCTGAGCAAGTTTGGAATTAAATTGGCAAACTCTACACCTTATTACGCCCAATCCAACGGCCAAGCGGAGTCGTCAAATAAGGTTTTAAAAAGTATCATAAGGAAGATGATAGGCGAGAATGCCAGAAGCTGGCATGAGTGTTTGAATAGAGCATTATGGGCCTATAGGACTTCTCCGCGATCTAATACTAAAGTAACTCCTTTCCAGTTAACTTATGGGCAAGAAGCAGTGCTGCCTATGGAAATTAATGTGCAATTGCAATCGATCAGAGTACGTTTGCAAAGTAGTATAGATGAAAATGAGCATACTGAGTTGCTCGTCCAGAATTTGTTAGATTTAGACGAATTGAAGTTGAGCGTTTTAGATAGATTGCAAATTCAAAAAAGACAAGTGGCTTCATATTATAATAAAAGGGTTATAGCCAAATGTTTTAACACGAAGGATTTGGTCTGGAAAACAATACTCCCATTGGAGAGTAGTAATCCAAAGTTTGGGAAATGGTCACCAAATTGGGAAGGACCATACAGAGTTAAAGAGGTGTTACCAAATGGGGCCTATCATTTAGAAAATTTGGATGGTATGAGGCACATGATGTCTATTAATGGCAAATATTTAAAGAAGTACGTTCCGTCAGTTTGGGATTTTGAACGATTAGAGGTTTAAACATTAAAGGACACAATTCTATAAACGAATAAAGCCATTCATTTCATCAGATAATTTGGTTGCCATAAGTGGCTACCATTACAAAAGGAAATTGGATAAAACAAAAGTTGTCCTTAAAACCTTAAAATCTTAATTACATCCTACCCCAAATAGAGCGCATTTGCTCTCTAAGTTTCTCTCACTCATCGCGCTGTTGAACAGAAGTGGCGGATAGTTCATCCATAATCCCATCGTCCACTTCTAGACCTGAATAACGCTCAAGCAAAGATCTAGCCCGCTCAACTTCCTGTGAAGCATTACGCTTTTTGGCTGCCAGCTGGCCTTACAGTCGTCCATCTTTTCTTGAATTTCTTTCATCTGAGCAGCCAAACTCATCATCAAAGAATCCTCAACCATGACCTCGGAGGAAATCTCATTCAGATTGTTTTTGGCTTGATCGATTTCCTGGTGAAGGGAGTCCCTCTCGGTCATAGCATCGACGTATTGAGTTTTCTTGGCTTTGAACTCCACGTTTTTGGCCAACAGCGCGTTTATCTCCTGATGAATGACTTTCAAAGATAACTTGAGATCTGTGGAGAGTTTGAGCGAAGGAAGCTCAAGTGCTTGAGCCATTTGGTGGCTTAGACGGTCAAATTTATCTCGGTGGTTGGCCGCACTGGCGTGGGATATATCCATGTCTATGAAGGAAGTGTATTCAAGGACTGCCTGCTTAAGGATGTTCATGTTCTCTATGAAAAAAGCACCAGAGGCAGAAGAAGGACGACTGGCCGAGGATGAACGAGCGGTCTGGCTAGCCTTCACTTGTTCCCATGACGTAAACAGGTCCTGAATAGAGCACAAGATGGTATCAGCATCCTGTAAAGGTAAGAACGATTACTTAGTGTCTTTATGGCAATAAGCAAAGTAAAGAAAATCGAAAGAAAAATTACCTCATCAGTGGTCTTGGAGGAAGAAGGGAGAAGTGTACCGCTGGGCGATTTGACAGCCTGCGAAGATTCACCCTTATCTGAACGTGCTGGCTCTGGTATAACTGGCAAATCAATTGGGCTTTCTGCAAAGAGACGAACGATGATAAGTGCTTCAAGGGTAAAGCCAGGTCAAATGGTGGAATTGGAAGGATACTATAGCTATGTGCACATATTACCATCCGGTTCTGCACGTGGAGGGGAAACGCCCTGAAATGATGGAGATTCTTCAACTGTTTGGGCGATTGAAGCAATTGGGTCTCCAAATCCCTCTTTAGGCAAATCCACTTCGACGGATGGCTCGGTTGATCGAAGAATTGAAGGGTCGGGTGACGTCGAATCATTCAGAGGAGAAGTGACACCTTTCTGGTTTAAGAGTACGAAGGAAGTATTAATATTCACACAAAAGTATTCTTTAAATAAGGGAAATCATATTACCTTTCTCCTGGTCATGGGAGGGACATCATCATCATCATCGTTTTCATTACCAGGCTGATTTGATGGGTCCAATGCTGGCCGTTTACGGCTGGAGGTACCTCTCGCAACCCCAGTTTGGGCTGGAGGAGAATCGGATTGAATAGAAATTGCAGCAGAACGTCTAGTACGCACTGTTGAAGATTTTGAAGGAGGAGACGAAGAAGCAGGTTGTTTAACGGATATAGGCACAGCAGGGATAGGAATCGGGGTAGAAGAAATGGAAGTTCTGGAAGACCCTGACCCCTCAAGTATGTGGAATGCATGGTTGACATTAGTAGAAAAGAATCTACGTTTCACCGAAGGCCAAAACTGTTCAAAAAGAGGATGAACGGCCAAAGTGGAGTTGAAAGGAGCCAAAGAAAACCCATTCATCAGAGAAGCATTACGCTCATCTATAGCCTGTGCTTCTACTTTGGTGATGGTATGGAAGCGTTCTTGAAAACTTTTTGAGTAACAAGGAGGAAGGGGCCAAGTTTGGCCAAAACCAAGCTGTCGGGCAAAGAACTGGGGAGCATAGACCTCAACCCCAGCCTTGGCATTGGTGCCCGTGAGAATGTCATGAAACAATTCTCGCCCAGTCAAATATTGGACCCAAACGGGCAAGACATTACTCACCTCGTTCAGAGTAAGAGGGGGTTGGACATAGACGGGGACTTGATGAACAGAGAAAGGAAAGAAAGAGGGTATCGAGTTTAAATTATAAAAGAATGTGAAGACATCCCGGTTAGACATATCAACAGGAGCTAATTGGTTAATAACTAGCCCGTAACAACTCACGGACCTAGGGGGTATTGAAGGAACACCAAGTTGTGGAAAATATGCTCTCAACCACAATTGAGCGAGCCAGAGAGGCCCACTTCCAGTAGGAGAAGCATTGGTCCTAAGTTGATATTGAAGGTAGGCCATACCCCTATAGAAAGCGGCCAGAAACAAAGAGCAGAGGTTCAGAGACCTACCAAGAGCCAACTCATGGGCAATGGGCAAATAGGCCATGGAAGGTTTAAGGCTAGGAACACAAAGAATATACCTACACAGCCAAACTTGGAGGAAGGCTACGCGCTCTGCATGAGTGGGATCTTTGCCCGTGTTGTCATAAAGTTCCTGCATGCCTGAATAGGAGTCCGTATACCTCTTTTCATACTTTGGAGCGAGGGATGATATCAATATGGCAGGAGAAATGGTATCGCCTAGAGGAGGGAGATTGACCAAAGCACCAACATCCCTTAGAGTAACTGACATTGGGCCAAGAGGAAAAATGAAGGTATTGTACTCAGAAGACCAGAAGCTTAGGGCGATTGGGAATAGAACTGGGTCATAGAGAGGGGGACGTGTAGCGATTTCCAAAAGGTCAGAAATCCTGGCACGATCAAAGAGCGCCTTCGTGGGGGCATGCTTCATCATACGCGCATGCCAGAGGCGGAAAGTGGTATTAGATTTAGGCCATGTGCGAATGCTTTTCTCGCGGATCGGCTTTAATGAGAATGGGTCCAAGAAAGGAGGTTCTTGGGTGCAAGAAAAAAATTGGGCCACAGCTAGTCGCCCAACGGAGTTTGCATCACTGAACGACGGGCCCAAAAAGAACTCGTTCTTATCAGGCCTAGAGGGTAGAAGATTTGATGAGTTTACATAAGGTTTAGTTAGGAGGTCCTGGAAATCTTCGAAAGTAATACTATTGTTGGAGGAAGCTCTGGACGTCGACATGGTTTCTGCGAAGGGACAAGAGTATTGCAAGAGAGATGAGGTAAGTGAGAGTGGAGATAAGATGAATAGTGTCCTTTTTATAGAGGGAGAAAAGGGCAGCGATGAGATGGAGGCCAGACATGGTTATTGGTAATGGCGCCTTTTTTGGGGTTTATATGAATCGTGCTCATAGGATTTCGGAATTAAGACGCCAAACACTTTTTCAGAAGATGGAACGCCACTAAGTGAATATGGCTAATTAATAAGTGATTATATTAATTAAGCCATATTGGGGGGTAACTGTTGACATACGAAAATAACAAGGGCCTAAGAAGGAACTTGTACATGTAAGCCCATAAAAAGTACCCAAGCATATAGGCCTAGAAATGTATGTCGTCCAGGCCCAGTGGACGCCCAAGTAAGTTTGTATATAGGCCCAATGGAAATTATCCAAGCCAGGTAGGGCCCAAATGGACATCGGCCAGATCAGAAACGCCCATGGCGTTGGGCGATTAGAACGGTCAGTCACTGCATAAGAGTAACCGTTGATAAGCATTTTTTCTTTTTCTTTTACCACTTTCCCCACGTTGTCAGGAGTTACAAACATTTGGAGTATCATGAAGGAGTTACCAGAAGTTAAATCATCATGAGGAGTTACCAGAAGATTAAATCATCATGGGGAAGTTACAGAATCATCATCGAAAAGTTATAAACAGTTGAATTATTATGGAAGAAATGGGCAGTTATTGGGCGACGAGGTGGTTGCTGGGCGATGAGGAAGAAACTGGGCGATGAGAAGTTTTTATGCAAGATTGAAGGGAAACGTGTGATAAAACCGTTCGGCAAAGTATAAAAAGAAGAAGATTGAATGAAAAAGAAAAAAGAAGGAAGACAACTCTAAAAAAACAGAGAAATGTAATTTCATTCCATTTAGTCTTAAATAATTCTTTACAGTGAATTCTAGTGTGCTTGTGCCCCTTGGAGGCATTTTCGTTTTGCTTTTTCATCCTTTGTCACTATTGTAATCTTCATAAATCAAACACCCCTTGTTGGGACTTTGTCTCAAAAGGTTTGGCGTCCTTTACACATCGTCTGAATCCTTTAATTGTTAGCGAAGGAACCCTTTCTGCGCGAAACAGTATGAAAGACAAAAAATATTTTTATACCCCCTTAATTAATTTCTTGAATAGAAATTATCATCAAAGACAAAGATAAGATGTACTAATTAATAGGTTGATGATAAAAATGTGATAACAAATAGTTAGGGACATAAATGTAAAAATTAGATATTGTTGAGGAATTTTATTACAATTATAAAATGTGGTGTGGTTAAAAAAAGTGTGATTTAAATATAATTACCCAAACAAAAAATGAAAAAAAATTAATAAAAATATAGAAGACAGCCACTTCTCAAACTGACATGTGGCAATATGAATAGTAAAAATTTTAGACTCTTTTATTATGGGTAGAGGTAGATATACATCTTTGTTTGTATGAAAAAAAAAAGAAAAGCTTCGTTACATTCTAAGAAAAAGTCAATAAGTGTAAATAAATACTCTTTTCGTCTCATTTATATATGTTGATTTTGTTTTTCACACGAATTAATAAATTCTAATTAATGTTATTGAAAAAGCAAATTTTGGAAATAATTTTTCTATTTTACCCTTATTTAAGTACTATCAACTTCCACTACATTGGAAAGAGTACAAATTTATTTGTGTTGATAAAAAAATACATTCAATAAAGGTATATTAGAAGATAAAAAAAAAATCAAATACACTCTCAATAAAGTAAATAGTAAAGCTGACCGGCCCGACCCGCCAGAGCCAGACCATACTTGAAACTAGTTTGGGTTTGCCCACTAATATGCTGGCCCAGCCCGGGCCTAACTTTAATTTTTTTTTCTCAATATATATTTTATGTTAAAAATATGTATTATAAGTAAAAAACAAAATTTATAAAGTAAATTAATATATAACTATTTATTCCTCTTGTATACGACACAGTTGTCAGGAGTTTCTTTCCTCTTAGGAGCCAATTTTTGTCACGTTCCTACTTGAGCTATTGTATTTCATGTGACTTTTGACAAGTTGGCCAGCTGCTGTGGTAGACATCAAAGAGAGCTCTACAGTCAAGACTGAACCATCAACTATGGTGGCCAAGAGCTGGGAATTCTACCTTGGGGACTCTTTGTTTGCACCTTTTACACCGTGCAAATTCAGGCAAGTAGATTATGATGCCAATTGGGTTGCACCTCCTACAGTGCCAACCTGGAAATAACAACAATGATGATCAGAGAATTATGCAACGACTGTGATATAAACATAACACAAAGTGCATGCCTATGATAAATGACTAACCAATTGAAACATAATGATTCAAGTTGTAAGAGAAAATATACTAGTTCATATTACAGACATTTAAAAGTTCCAAAAGGAAGTATTGAAGCTATTCACAAAATGAGTGATAAGTGTGAATGAAGAAGAAGAAAAAAATTTCCGTGCCAGCCCGATCCTAGCCCGACTGGCTTGGTGGGCTAACCGGATCGGGCAATATATGCTTGATTTTGTTCAAGCCAGCTTTTTTATGGTCCAGCCCGACCCGAAATCTGGGTTATATGGGCTGGCTCGTCGGGCCGAGCCTGTTTTGCCACATCTAGTAAGTAAACTATAATTTGGAATGGACAAATAAAAAAAGTGAAAATTAAGTTCTCCACCTATTTTTTTTTGACAAAATTTCAGATTTACTATATATATATATATTTGTCTCAATATTACTATATAATTATTGTACATACTGTAAAAATTTAAAAAATATATTATATTTATATTAATTATGTTCGTTATCATTTTGTAACTGAATTAGCTAATTTTTAGATATTTAAATAAATCAATCACTACATTTAAGCACTAATTAATATACATTACCATTTTGCCCTCATTAGTTTCACAATCAATCTACGTCACCAACTCCCATTTCTGGAATCTTCTCATAGTAAAGAAGAATCCCTCTTTCACAGTTTCTCAAAATCTCGATTATCATCCGACAATCAATCTTCCACAAATCGAGATTCTTCGAACCAACATCCAGCAAAGTAAGTGAATATAATGTCATTAATTTTCATTTCGAATCATATATTCATTGTTTTTTTTTTTCATTTAGTCTTAGATTGAGAATTTTTTGTCATTGTTTGTAAATACCCAGATATCATAGAATGGTATCATCGCGCAATGCTTCGAAATCAAAGCGTAGAAGCAGAAAAAGAAGAAATCATTCGGCCACAAAGAGAAATCGGTGTCAACATAAAGCTACCACCAAGCCGGTGAAGAAAAAGTACAATATTCCAGTACCAGAAGGAGAAAATGTAAGTTTCAGTGATGTTATACTTTATCAACCATTGCATGCAATTGATTATGTTCAAAACGTTTTTTATTCAGGTAATATACTTTTTTTGAACAAAATGTTCTTCTGGTATTAGAGTATAAGACTTCTGGTTGTTTTTTTTCCTTATAAATATGCTTTAGTTTTTATTTTACTTTTTATGAATTTGATATTTAGTAAAAAAAAAATTATCGAATTAATGTGTGAAAATCTTGATGTTGATTTTTTTCTGGTACAATAAATGGTTACATACATTCATTGTTAAGTGTGAAACAAATTATATTTTACGATATTATAATGTGTTTTCAATTTTTCACATTCATGTTGACATCACTTAGTTATGTATTAATTTATATATATAATTTATCTACATTGTTACCTTAATTTATATTGTAATAATGTTAACTTGAAGTGTTGTTTATTTATTTTTAGTTTTAAAATTTAGTAACACATGAATTATCGTATACATGCACTGTAATCTGGGCGTTGAATTTGTTATGTTGAATGAATGTATAAATACTAGAGATTGTTACGTGATTTTCTCTTGTTGTAATGTTAAAATTGATCGTTAACATATTTTGTTATTATCAACCTATTACATTAATTTATTTTATAAGTTCGATGTGTAAACTTTGTTTACATTGTTAACACATTATATAATTAATGACCTATTATGTTAACTTCTTTTATAACTATGATGTGTGTAATTTGTTTACATTCATTATTATTACGTGACTCTCTTATGTTAACCGCTTTTATATCGTTTATATGTTTAAATTGTTTCCATTCACTGTTACGCGTCCCACGATTTGTTATTGTGTTAACATCTTGCACCGAGTTGTACTATTACGTGTGTCATGTAGTCAACATATTAACATCGGTATTCGCAATCCATGAATGAAACAACTAGATAAATTTGGGAAGAAGATATGTTTTTTTCTATATTTGTGTCTTCTCATTGATAACAATGGAAAAGTATGAAAATTTTCTTATATTATATGTATTGCAAGGAATTTCATAAATTTATCATTGCTTATTACTTTGCGTTGATGTAGGATTGGGAATATCTCATCCCATCGGACATGTGGTCTATTGGAAAAGTTAACGTTTTCTCGAAGCCTAATACATTCAACTCACTGGTGGGAAGATTGTCTCAAGTGCAGAGAAGCATTTTTTAGACACGTGCTTTGGTAACTTTTTGGAGGCCAAGGATATTGCAATAAATTATCAATTAATCCACCAGATGCTTCTCGGGGAGGTGAAGTATTCTAATTCTAAAGAAATGTGATTCGACCTTGGTGGCAGCCTTGTGAGATTCAATATGGATGACTTCTGCTTGATATCTGGACTACGTTGTTTTTGGGGTAGAGAAATGATCGAAATACGATGCATGTTACAGCAGAATTAAACATGAATTCCTCAGTGATCTTAGCAACATTTCAACATCAGAAGTGTCTGAATTTCTTCTCAAAAACTATCAACTGAGTGACAGTGATGTCGTAAAATTTGGGTGCCTTTTTTTGTTGACAAATGTGATGTTCACTACATCATACAAGAGGTCTATCGAGTATTCACTTATGGTGTTAGTTGATTTGGACGAGATGAAAACGTACGCATGAGAAAAATAGTTGTTTAAATTAACTCTGTCATCTCTTAAATCCGGGCTTAGGAATAAGTCTTTAATAGTAGAGGGGGATGTGAGACCACACACCGCGTATAAGATAAGTGGATTTTTGATTGCGTTCCAAATATGGATATATGAGATTCTCCCTATATTAGAAGGAAAAATTTGCACACAAATTGGTTCCTGCAGCCCACGAATTCTGAATTGGACATCAATTATACACGAGAATTTATCGTCCAAATTGAATTTGGGTAAAGATATTTTCAGTCGTCCTGGGGTAAGTGGTTTTGATTATTTTTGTCTTTTTAGTTCTTTGTCTCAGTGTAGTCTTGAATTCACGCGTCAAAAATATGTTACTTATCATGTCCCCTAATTTTATATTTTTTATTTCTTCCGTAGTTACAAGTTACTCCATTGAAGGCTACCAGTCATGAGAAACAACAGATGTATACATCTGGTTTTTATTCTGGAAATGCTGATCAACTTGTAGAAGACAGTGTAGACGATTTCATGTATCCACTGTTATGTCAATCTATGCGTGGTAAAAACAATCAACCGCATGTTGGATCAACTAGTAATTCTGTTTAGAGGGTAGATAATCCGGCAAAGGTAATTGTAGTTTCAATTATTTAATCTTTGTCAATTTATTCTGTAACATTCCAACGTGTGTGATTTGGTGCATTTGTCTTCCATCGTCATGATGTGTTAGTCAAACGCGACCATCCATAGAGATCAAACAAATCATGTTACTGTTTTCTCTTCAAATGATGTACCAATCAACGAAGCAGTTGATTTGTCAACTTGCAAACCGTCCAATCATATTGTTGTCCATACTGTAAGCGTGTCCAAACAAGCGCATCTCAGTGGAGATGATTGCCCTTCAAAGGAATCAAAAGGAAAAGACAAAGTAGTTGATAATACTTCGGAGATGAAGATATATATGTTGGTGGTCTGATTTCAATGTTAATATGCTATGTGGTCAATTTAATTATTACATGACACGTTTTCATAAATCACAGGAACGGTGTTACTCGAACGAGGTGCTCAAAAGATGCTTCAGTGAGATACATAGAAATCACGAGATACTAGTGGTCGAGCATTTTCGACTCAAATTCCATATTCAGAATTTGTGTGATGAGTTTGCAAAATCTATTGCAGATGGTTTGAATGAAGTAAGTAGATTACGCGCAATCAAAAAGTCTCCACGTTCCAAAATGGCTAGCTCTTACAAGAAGTCTTATGCTGCAAACATGAAGGTTCATCCAAGTACTTTTCTCGCATGTTAATCATGTTTATAAATATTTTGCACACGTGTATGATGACATATTAAATTTTTCCCCTGGTTGCTGCAATGAATACAACTAGTCAACATCCAGGATCATCTTTGAAAGGCAGGGTGATGAGACCACGTAAGGCAAAAACAATTGGATGCTGAATGTCCCAGCTTTGATCTAGGGATAGATAACATCCCCTATATTGAATTAGAAGATGGGATATTACTAACTCAAGATGACATCAAAATAATTGATGATACTGTTGCTGGAAAGATGCCCGGGTCTTGTCAATCAAATGATAAAGTCGAGAGTAGCAAGAAAATAAAGTATCCCAGTCCTGTTGTGGAATGCAGTGATGCGGGACGCAATCAACCAATTTCAAAGTCATCTTTAGAATTGTTGGTTGATGATCTGGTGTTTACTGAAAAAGATTTGAGAAACATGGACGAGTCAGTTGAAAAACACGCTGTGGGTTTTCACAAAGTAACTTTCCAGGATACCATTACATAGAGTCCCAAAGTCTGATTTTATTTATTAAGTGCGTCTAGATTATATTTTCATACTAATATCATAATATCTTTATTTATATTGCAGGCTCTTACACCAATCCCATTTACGATGGGCGATAGTTATACACCTGAACTTAATAAGAGGATAAGTAGACCGACATCATGCATTCAATCATCATTTGTCAGAAGTTTCCAGTCACAGCCTATATGTCCATCTATTGATTTGCATCCGTCGATCGAATATAGATGTTCCTCGATTCTCCTGATATATCTCATATTCGAACCTTCGACAAGTGGTATCACATAGAATTGCGTCCTGGCAACAAATAATTATTTTTCCTATTTTAAGCTGGTTGAATATGCTAATTTTGACAATTGTTGACATGTTCATCCTTGGTATTCCAAACTTAGGTTGCAGAAATTTCACAAGGATCAACTTGAGATTCGGCAAACAATGGAACTTAGACCTGTCAAGATTCAATCCAAGATGTGGTGGTATTCCTTAAATCAAGTCGCGACTCCACTAAACACCATGGTAATTATGATTGTTTCCTATTACCATTAACTATTTTCACTTTAAAAAAATATATTCAACAGCTGTACGTTACAATATGTGGCAGCACATCAACGCAATGTTCTACTACTTGAGATAGTACAAGTGGGTTGAGTGCTACCTCTACTGATTGCAATTTCAACTTCATGGTCCGTAGCATATACGATAAATCGAAGAAAGTCATCAATGCATTCGATAAACAAATAACTTTGATATCGTATCTTACCGGAGACAAGATTCCATTCAATTCCAATTGGAGCAATGTTGAACACGTGTTGATACCAATTTTGTGGACAAAAAAAGCACATTAGATATTAGGCCACCTTGACATAGCTAACTGGCATATGGATATATATAATTTGTCATTCAAGACAATTAGAGACGCTACTGTATTGGACACGGTTGAACTATTACAGAATGTTATTCTACAACTCTTTCGTAGCTCGAATGTTCTAAAGTTTGAACCACTCAAAGGCCCACTATATTGCAGATTATGCAAAGACATTCCTCATCAAGCAAATGTGTTAGTATATTCGTTAAAGTCGTTAATATCTTTTAACTATATCACAAGTAGTTTAAAATAACACAAGTACAATTTGTTTGTTTAAACTCAATAACTCAAACATAGTTCAATATATATCTCTGAAGATTATTAGTTGAAACTCTATAGTAAATGGTTTGAACTTTGCTTGCAGTGGCGATTGTGGGATCTTCGTAATTAAGTTTGCAAAATATATATTTGGGAAGAAGATTAAAGAAATTCCCAAAAAAATTGACTACAAAAGTTGCTCGTCATAATATGGCTGTCCAGTTGTACAGATTTGCATTAGAGAAGTCGGAGTTGCATCTGCCTGGGTAGTTCGTGAAGTTAACATCATGCCATTGGAGTAGTTTTGATTTTGGACGAAATTGTTTTGGTTCGATAAGTTAGTATATTAGTTGTTGATGTTTATGTTTAGTATCATCTCAAGACTCATTAGTGGGATGATATAAACTTCTTTGGCTTTTGATTTGAGTCAAATATGTACCTGAAATGGTATAATCTCTTGTATTTTTATGGAACGGATGGTATTATCTTTGCCTTGTAACAATTTTTGGAAACGTATTATATAATAGTTAATATCACCAGCTAATATGTAATGCATGTGTTGTACAATTAGATAAGATTCAAGGCGCAATGTTTGTATATCTCCACAAACATTTCTTGTTGACAATTATGTTCCAAGCAGTGTATATCTCCAAGTTATGGTGATTGAAGACGCTCTGATTCATCAGTACATGTTCCACAAATTCAGGCAGCTCATTTATCAAATTGCAATTTTGTCAATGCATTACAGTATCCGTTTTCATTCCGTTGCGGTTGATTGTTAACTTCATCAGCCATGTAACTACACCATCTAAACGTTATGAAGCAGAAAGCATGATGACCATTGAGGGAGATGAAAAATTTGTAATACGACACAATATTCAACCATTGAATTGCTCAAGCATGGAAACGATGGAGTGCATGGATCATCTAAATATAACCAACCAGTACATTTATAATAAGTTGTTATTCTTTTTTTCAGAGAATAACCTAGTCTTCAATAAAATGCCAGTAATAATTAGTAATATTATTGTAACAAAACAATCAGGTACATGAAATTGGTTGTTTTTATCCAAACCAAGAATAGGTTTGATCAATTACAGCAGAATAACATAGAAAAAAAAAGTGGAATATTGAAAATATTAATCTCATTTTATACATCATATTTCATTGCAGTTGCTGAATGTAATGATGAATTTAAATATAGATGAGTAGATGAATCTGTTGACGATGTAAATAGATGAGTCAATGAACATTTCGTTGATAAATAATATCTTTAGAATGGTCAGCCGCTGCTTCAAACCTGAATGAATAGAGTTCAAAAAATTACATTCATTTTCATAGATTAATCATGGAATACACAGTAGTGAATAAAAGACTTGGATTTGTTAAGAAACTTACTCTTGCTAGCCTACCATTAGTCAGTTCAGATTCACATTTGTCCTAACTCATTACAGTCATTTGACTGATTTCACAATCACATTTTATATTAATATATTCAAATCACATACGCACAACAAAACTAAACAATGAATAATTCACAAATATATATTAGTTTATTAAGGATCATTATAATGGGAGATGTTAACATCATGAAAATCATACCTCAAACTCGTTACAAATTCTTGCCTTTCTTTTCTTCCCATTTTTCGTGTTTGCATTTGCTCGATTTTGACAAATAGATTTGTTGTGTCCGTACTCCATGCAACGGCCACACTTTGATGTCTTTTTAATTTCGGTTAATGATCGTACTCTAACGTGGTCTTCCAGATCTCACATGGTCTTCCACATCGTCGTTTCCACTTAGGGGCTAGAACCAACTTTCTTTCCACGTCATTCTCCAACTCCCAGTCAGATTTGTTACCAATAGGATATATTGTACCGATATAGGCCCCTAGATAAGAATTTTTGTTGAAATAATCTGAGCAATAGTTGTGGAGAGACAAGTTCTTTTTACTTATAACTGCTATTCCATGATGACAAGGCATTTCATCTATTTGAAAACGGTTGCATGGGCATGTTTTTACGTCGAGCCTCACCAAATAAGAAGATGTTTTGTCATTCACTTGGTAATTACTCTCATTTGTCGGAATAACCTATTTAATGACATGTCAATTAAGCTAAGTATTCAACACGATAATAGACTAAATGTTCTATATAAAAAATCATATTCAATGATATATATTCACTGATGCATAATGGAAAACAATAATACTAGTTTACATACCTCCATTCCTATTGATTCTCGAGATTTATCCCTCATCATGGTCTCGTATCTTGAACCTAATTGGTGAATGTCGACCTTGCATCATTTAAATTCTTGTGAAACAATTTTTGCATTATACAATGCAATGACTCAAACAAAGGCTCTATTGAAAAAATTTTGGCTTATCTTGTTACTGAATTAACTGATTCTACAATGTTTGATGTCATTGTGGTGACCCCATTTTTTGTCATATGTGATCTGGACCATTTATGGTAACCAACGTCCTCCTGCATCAAATTTAGCTCACATTATCAATGATCTTATTCAAAAGTTAAAATGAAAAATATAATAGATGCTTGAATTGTTTACCTACCAAATATTCTCGTATATTAGCATCTATGATGTCCAAATGCCTCATCTGTAATTGGAATTCAGATTTCATGTAAACCCTAGCTGTTGCATTGAACATTTGTCTCATGAATTGAGTCTTTTTACTAAATTGTTTCTTCAAATTCTGAAATAGGTGATAAGAGCATATTCTATGCATTGCATTTGGGTACACTTTGAGTATTGTATTTTCGATACTACCATCTCTATTAGATATGATAACCAACCCATCACGGTCGTCGTATGCTTCTTTTAGCCTCAACAGGAACTATTCACATGCTAAATTATTTTCAGAATCACCTATACCAAAAGTAAAAATGAAAATGTTGTTATTAGCGTCCTGTGTGCAAGCAGTGAACAACGTCCTACCATAACTTCCAGTTAAGAATGTACCGTTAATTACGATAATAGGCTTGCAATATTTCCACCCATCTATTGAAGCACCTAATGCAACAAAGCTGAACAAGAACCTATTACTCTCATTAGTTTCAATAATTGTATACGACATTTGATTTGTTTTTTCTAGCATATATAAGTAATCTGGTAATCTCCCATATGATATCTCTGGATCACCCTTATCAACTCTAATGCTCGCTTATGACCTCTCCAAGCTTTCTCATAACCGATTGATACTCCGTAAATTTTCAACATGTCTCTTACGACATCACTTGGTGTGTAAACTATTTTTGCAGAAGTGAACTTATGCTTAATGCAGCTAGCTATAACTGAACATATTGCTTGTCTATAATTACCTAATATTACGTCTAGAGAACGTATATGACTATTTTTTATTTTTCTTATTTTGAACATCATTGTTCTCCCAATTACTGAAGATCTAAGCCCCCATTTGTAATTATCATCTATACACTTCAATATGTACTCATTCTTGTCCGATTTGTATATTTTGAATTGAAATCTGTAATGAATTGCTTGTAGTGCTAGACTAGTTAACAATTCTTTGTTTTTGAATATTGCATACTCTTTGACACTTTCAATATTTGGTTGGCATACGACCTCACTCTCTGTTTCTTGCAAGACCTCATTAAGACATGACACATTTTTACTAATTTTAGAACATATTCTTCAATTGTTGGCATCCTCGGATATCAAGGTATTATCTAACCATTGATATGTAAAATTTCCATTAACCATTGTTTGATGCTTCCTAAAGCAACTAGGATCTGAATGTGAAGTATCTAAGCACATTAAATTGACTTCATCACATGCCACCTTCTTTATATCAACAAACAATGGTAATTTAATCAATTCTAAATCTATATTTTTCACTTGTATGTAGAAATATACAAAACTATCGTTGTAGACTTTGATGAAGGGGCCATTTGATAATATTTGATACTGAACTGTTACGGCATAATGCGACGGATCTATTTTTATCTCCTTCATTATTATGTCAACCAACTTTTTATAACTGCAATCCAATGATACTATTATTCCAACAATTGAGTAACCATTGTATACTCGTGTTGTGTCTCATTCACCATCGTAATGTACCAGAACACTAATAAACTCCATATTTGCAACATACACCATCAATAACAACATTGAATTTCATTTTTGGTTCCCACATACTTTATTATCAAAATCTCATAATAATCAAATACAAATTAGACAATATGAACAAACACATATGTATTCATTTGGATTATAGTTATTTTGATACTTCATTCCAATACACAATATCTGATAATACATACTGAATGTGAAGGGCGTTATAATGATGCCTAAATTATGTGTAATCCAATCTAACCACAGAAACATAAAAACAAAATAATCAAAAAATTATCTTAACAAACAAATTAAATTTCGAAGTAGTAACAAAAATATACAATACCGATCCAAATATGTCATTCATATTGTATGCTATTTTTTAAGATCATCAGTATGATACTTCAATTGTTATAACCTTCATATTCAAATTTAACATCAAGATCAAAATAGTATCATACTGGATTATCAAAAATTTGACATTGATTGCATCAAAGTATTGATATCAATTTGTAGAATGAGGATAACGCAACATTAATGTTAAATGCTGAAGATAAAATATATAATTACCTCACAAATTCGTTAACAAAGTATCCAACAACTGATAGTTACATATCGATTTTCCGCAGCAATGAAACCCAATTGCAGAGATTTTAATGATGATACTATGGTTGCCTCATGAATTTTGGTACATGCATAACGAATATCCATTTCGTGCACATTTAATTTCATTACCATTCCGAAAATATTAATTTTGAAATTTGAATTTACTGTAATCATTGCAGATAATGTGGTTATTATACTCATTCTAGTAATGTCATGTTTATCTTTGTTAACAACAATGCTGAATTTATGAGACAGTTCTCATTTTACTGTGGGCCTTATCTGAAGCCCAATATATTGGCCCAACTAGTATATTTGAACTTACGAAGATGAAAATAGGACATATATGTTAATAACCCAAAAAAAAAAATCTATATAAATAGGATGAAAGGAGTATTATTATGCAATATAAAAGGAAAAAGAAAATGATATGATTGAATACGACAAATATAATACTAAAAAATGAAGTAAAATATTTATTACTACTAAATGACATTTACTTGAAACTATCAATTGTATTTGTCTTTATCTCGTTCTCGCATAGAACTCGCATAGGTCCAAAAAGTTTGAAACTCGGTTTTCACACTTAGTCACGCTTTACGCTTTTTAAAATATTGACTATATATATCATTGTTTGTATGAAAAAAAAAAAGGATAAAAATCCATTTATTTCAATAAGTGTAATAGTCATTCATTGTATTAGAAAAGAAAAAGAAAAAACAAATAAGTTACATGCAAAGTAGTGATTGATAGAATAAGCAAAATTGAAGTACAAAAAAAGAAAAAGAAGTTAGATACAAAAGCTAAAAAGTAACTTTAATTGAGACCAAATGGTTAATTAACCCTAGTTAAGTTCTAACTCTAGTTAGGGTTTACCACAAAAGTTGGTGTAAAAATATAAAAGCAAATCTAACCTAATTCTTTTTCCAATTACAGAAACTTTTTGGGCATTTCAGATTTCTCCTTTGGCTTCGGGGGGATTTGACTAAAAGTTTCATTTCCATTTTCCCTCAATTTCAATTTCAATTTGGTGGGAAAAAATATTGACGAAATTCAACTGCTGATGATTCAAATTATACTGTTCACAGGTAAATTATTCTTTGTTCCTTTTCGATCTTGAATTGATTTTTGTGTGTGTTTAGAACAAAAATATTGGTATCCAATCTAGGGTTTCAGCCTGGAGTACTGAACGTTTATACTCTTTTTATAACCTTAATTTGTTCAGATCGATTGTAACTTTGTAATTTTCGTGTATCTTTGAATTGATGTTTGGGTAGTTTTGTTGCTTTAATTGTAACTGGAATTGTTCCGTACAATTAGAGCTTATAATTCTTAATTTTCTCTCTATTGTTTCTTTGTTCCTTCTCTTTTTGACCGTGCACGTCAAAGTAACTTGAATATGAGTTCTTGGTCGGTAAAAGAATATTTATGTACCGGCTAAGCCTCTTGCAGTACACGTATAAATGTTTATACATGCTGCTGAACGGTACAAGGAACAAAATACTCTTAAATGATGGTGTATGGATGTGCACTTGGCTGTTTACAAGTGATATGCTTCAAAATATTGAGTTTACTTATTTAGGTGCTATAGAGGTGTGTTTGAATTTGAATTTGAACATTGAATGCTAGCTCATGCTACTATCTAGGAATTTCTTGCTACATTTCACCATGAGATTTGCTGTTTCACCCCTTTTTTTGCTGTCGACCCGAACTTAGTGGGCCCAGTTTCAACTACCTAGCTGGGGTTAATTAAATGAATGGTAATTGAACTATAACCCGCTCTATTACTTAATAACTAAACTTTGAAACATATCTTAATAGTCATTGAACATTTGTATCGCGTTGCCAGTCATAGACTGGGTTGGATTCCGTTTCATCATTTTGACTGAATTGCCCATGTGGTAGATGGAAATCCAATGTCGCTCCAATTAGACGTTAAATTATGCGAAATCAGAAAAATACCACTTTCAAATGGTTAAAAACAAAACTTTAGCAATGAAACACAATGTATTCATCTTCCTTAGACTTCCTTAGACACCCACCCACCCACCCACCTCTCGTCCATGTCCCAACTCTCCCATTCATCACCACCTTCGTCATTGCCATCACCCACCACAAAAGACCCATCAAGAAGTAACCACTACCATTCCCCAAATTACATCGTTTTCCATCATTTTTTTACCTAAATCAAATACCCAATTCATCTCCCAATCCAATTACACCAAAACTCCATTTGAAATCCACCCAAAAAATCCCTCAAATCAAAACCCATTTGAGAAAACAAAGAATCTCGTAACCTCAATCCAAACCATGTCTGATATCTTGGAGGCATCAACAACACGAAATCTCGATATTCAACTCCAAACATTTGGGGTGGAACAAGCGGTGGTGGTGGTGGTGGTGGTGGTGGTGGTGGTGGGGTTAAAGGGTTGGGAGTTGCTAAAGAATGGAGAAAAATTGATGAATTGGGGCGGGGTGGTGGTGGGAGATTTTGAGAGAGTTGAGGCCCTTGTTGCACCTTCTTTTGCCATTATGGGTGCACTCGGTTGCTGAAATTTATTTGGTTTTTTTTTTTTTTATTTTGCTAATATGCTATATTAACGTTCAATTGGTGCCACCTCAGACTGTTGTGTGCCAAGTGTGCAATTCCGTCAAAGGGATGAATCCAATCCAATGATGAATGGGTAACGTGATACAATGTTCACTTACCATTCAAAGTTCAGTTATGCGAGGGTATAGTTCAGTGACCATTCATTTAATCAACCCACCAAGCTAACTATCAATTTTTTTTTTGTTTTGGATACGAAGAAGTCATGAACCACCGAGTCAATATTCACATGAAATGGTGGGTTTTCTTGAGCCAGTGTAATTTATGAGTGGTTGAGACTCATATTATGCATCTATTTTGGATTGAGAATGCTTTATTAATGTAAATTGCCTTCCCATTTAAAGTTTATCACGTTGTGTAATTATTCAAGTTTTTCATTATCACTTTCCTTTTATCCTTTGCTATGAATCAGGTATTTGACGATTGAGATTTAAGAGGATCTCTGTTCTAGGGAGATCCTTAGGATTCAACATTAGACATCTGTGTCAGTCAGCTGATATTTATGTGTTTCAACTGTTATCATGCCATTCTGAGAGAGGGTGAAATCAATAATCAGGTGTTTGGAGCCACGTCATTGTGAAACTATGGAGTGCAACAGAGATGAAGCCCTAAGAGCAAAAACAATTGCTGAGGACAAGTTAGAGAAAAAGGATTTTGCTGTTGCAAGAAAATTTGCCTTGAAAGCACATACTTTATTTCCAGGACTGGAGGGTATTACCCAGTTGTTGACAACACTTGATGTGTATATTTCTGGGGAGAACAAAATTAACGGGGAAGTAGACTGGTATGGAGTACTTGGTGTAAATCCATCCTGTGATGATGAAACAATAAAGAAACAATACAGGAAGTTGGCTCTCCTGCTTCACCCAGATAAAAATAAAATTGTTGGTGCTGATGGAGCATTTAAACTTCTTTCAGAAGCCTGGAGCATGTTATCCGATACAGCCAAGAGGTTTTCTTATAACCAAAGGAGGGGTTTTAGAGGAGTCCAACAGAAAGTTCCCATGCACACTGGTGGTCCATCGGCAGCATCCCGTGCAAATGGATATCATAATGTTGCAAGTAGGACAACATCTGCTCTGAAGACCAAGAACAATGATGCAAAGGTGCCCCCCACATCAGTTCCTACTCCATCCCATCCCAGAACTGATACTTTCTGGACCATTTGTCGTCGATGCATGATGCATTATGAGTATCTTAAGATATATCTTAACCATACTCTTCTTTGTCCCAATTGTCACAAGGCCTTTCTGGCTTCTGAGGCTGCTTCGCCATTCAACCGTTCCAAATCTTCCAATCCTGATCCTCCCCAGCGGCATCAAAATTTAAGTAATCATACACCTAGTCAGAATTCTTTTGATACAGGAAGAAATGCTGCAGCTGCTAAAAAATCAGGACCAGGACAAGCGGGTCCGAATTCGTTCAGACATGCAAACTTCCAGCAGGAATCACTATCTGGCGCAGTTGGTGTTAGTAGCAAGGATCCTTCTATTGCAACAAAAGCAGCGAATGTTGTAAAGCAGGTACAGCAGAAATTGAAGAGAGCATATACTGAATCACATGCCCCTACTGGTTTGGAGGAAGATATTAGAAGACGAAAACTAGATAATGATGGCGATCGATATGGCATGAACAATAATTTGGGCCAGGAAAATGGTGGTATTGGAAGAGCTGGTACATCAGGATCAAGGATCTTTCATTTTCCCGGTACTTACAGTCAGCCAAACAGCACTAGAGAGCTGACATTGCTTGAAACCCGAAAGATGCTGCTGGATAAGGCTCAAAAGGAGATTCGGAAGAAGCTAAACGAATGGATATCAAGGACCCCAAGCAACACTGTGAATAGAGAGAGCAAGAAAGCGATAGAAAGAAAGAGAGAAAAGCATAAAAGCACCCATAATGGGAAAGTTGGGTTGTCTTCCAGGATAGAAGAGCAGGCAGACAAGCGTCGTGTTAGTTGTTCTGCTGATAATGCAGATAAGGAGGATATCAGGGCTGCATCACTTAGTGTTCCAGATCCTGACTTTCATGATTTTGACAAGGATAGAACTGAAAGTTCTTTTGGAGATAATGAAGTTTGGGCTGCTTATGATGACGACGATAGTATGCCGCGTTTCTATGCCCTAATTAACAAGGTGATATCTAGGAACCCATTTAAGGTGAGGATCAGTTGGCTTAACTCAAAAACCAATAGCGAATTTGGTCCAATAGACTGGGTAGGCTCAGGTTTCTACAAAACCTGTGGGGAATTTAGAGTTGGCAGGTACGAAACCTGCACATCTATTAATTCTTTTTCTCAGAAGGTTATTTGGTCAAAAGGCCCACGAGGGACCGTTCAAATATTTCCCAAAAAGAGTGATGTTTGGGCACTCTATAAAAATTGGTCATCTGACTGGAACGAACATACTCCTGATGAAGTTATACACAGCTATGACATGGTGATGGTGCTTGATGATTACGAAGAACAGGGTGTGTCTGTTTCTCCTCTTATGAAGGTGATTGGTTTCAAGACAGTATTTCGTCCAAATTTGGAGCCAGAAATGGTCAAGAGAATTCCCAAAGAAGAGATGTTCCGATTTTCTCATCAGGTCCCCTATCACTCACTTACTGGTCAAGAAGGTCAAAATGCTCCTAAAGGTTGCTTGGAACTGGATCCAGCAGCTACCCCATTTGAACTTCTTCAGGTGATAACAGAGTCTCATGAGGTACCAATCATACCAAATGGAGGAGATATTAAGGAAGAGGTATTGCCTAGTGTTCCCGTTACCAGGTTGGATGAGATTGATGATGGGCTAGTGACACGAGAATAGTCTAGAGTCGAGGAAGGGTAGAAAATTGACTTCCAAGTTAGGCAACAAACCAGCAGATTTAGAATATTACTGGAATGTTTAACTGGATGTGCAGGTTGCTGGAGATACAGTTAGCATGAGGACCTTTTCAATTGGGCAACTCTATAATTGAAGGAGATTGGCACTTCGGTCCACAAGTGGAATTTCGTCTTCATTTTTTTTTTTGTGCGGTTTGAAATCATGTGTTGTTGAGACTCGAAATACTTACCAGTTTATTGTCAGTCAAGACTAACCCAAAGTTTGACTGAATTGAACATAGTCGAGAAGATTTAAGACACACAATTCCTCATTTCCATCTAGGTCAGAGATATTTCTTTATTTCAACTGAATATGTTGTAAGATACAGGTATATACTCTTTGATTTTACTGGTTCTGATTCTAGCATCAAATACAATGAATTCATTTTATATTGAAGACTAGAATAATATCTATTAGCTGAATCTGTGTCAATATTACTTTTGTGGCATTTTTATTTTTCTACTCTTGGCATTTTTGTGAGAACAGAAAAAATGAACATTCTATTTGAGTTGCTTTACGATTGTTATACATTGATGTTTGCTTATACTGTTTGTGGTTAGGAAGCCTACACCAAGGACGGTGACAGGATATGACAAAGGGGTGGGCAGGAGGGACTCCCCTTTCCCATTTTTATAAGAATCTAATGGTTTTTTATAAGCCATAATCTTTAAAAAGCTTACAAAAAGTTATTGCACAAAAAAATTCAAGATCTAAAATTAGCTAAAGAATGTTGTGTAATTGCGAATTTTTCTATAATAGTATCTATATCTATTTTATTAACGATATATCTCTCAACAAAAAATGTTATGTAAAAAACATATAAAATTTTAAGCATTTTGTTTTTTTCTTTTTCTACTTATTGAAATTTAAAATAATTTATCAAAATTAAGAAAACATCATTATTCGTTAGTCAACAACAAATCAAAACCATATAAAATTATAATTTATAGATTATGAAATAAACAAAAAAAATCGACAAAAAAAAAAAAAAAAAATCCAATTGGGTTTGGCTCTTTTAGAATTGATCATTTAAGAAGTGGACTATTTTTATGTTTAGGATGTGATGGATTTTAAATGTTCTTTACATTTGTGTATCAATATTGGGTTAAAAATAGTACTGGGCCTTTTGCAGAAAAGGAATTTTATTTGATTGTTAACCCAAAATTATTGGATATACTAAATGGGTTGTTATAGTTATTTGATAAATAGAAACCACAATCAAAGGTATCTTACCATTTTAGAAAGGCAGTGTGTTGTATGTGAGAAGCAAAAATTGAGGAAATTTTAAAATTCAAACTGTAGAATCAAGAATTGTTATCAATTTAGGGTCTGAATAATGGGATATTATAACGCTTAGAGAAATTTAAGGATTACCGGTGTTTTTATGGGATTTGAAATGGTGATCCTCATTTGCGAAGAAATAAAACTGCTGTTACATTGAAGAGTTCAATATCTGTTGCATAAGAAGTTTTTTCACGGTCAGTGTGTTTCCTTCATGAATAATAGTATGGATTAAAAAATATTTTCATTATATACGAAGATTCATCCTATTTTTAAATAATTTCAAATGTTTATATTCAAACAAAATTGTTATTGATTTTGAAAAAAGATGGAATTGATAGTTATCTGGATGGTGTTAATCCATTCTAATAATTGCACAAACGTGTTAATAAATCTGATAGAAATAAATCAACATTGATAGGAATGAAATAACACTATGTTTTGACTTAGAATTTTTGTATGCATTGTGGAGAATTCATTCACATACTGTTAATGAATAGTGATTATATTTTCTAGTAATCATGTGTTAATCCATAGTTGATTGTGAATGAATTAATTAAGAAATTCAATAATAAAATATGTAATATAGAATATGAATTCATATAATTTTATTTTTTATTTAATTACCAGAACATGATAACATTTTACATTAGTTTGAGTGTTGATATTATCTTTCGTTTCAATTAGCACAAATCTTGTATGATAATACAGCTTCTTAGTTTGTTAATTAACTTTATTATGCAGATATGGATGATATTAATATGTTGGTTTATTACGATGGAAGTTTGGACGAGACTTGTTACTACAAGGATTATTTTTTTTTTTTTGTGAGAATAGTTATACCGATAGATTGCAGTTATGTAGTCCTAATTGATTTGATAATGAAGTAGTTAAAGAGGGATCAAGCACACTATGATGTGACAATACAATATCATATTGTAGCAAATGGACCCCTCATAAGAATATCGAGAGATAGTTCAGTATCATTTTATAAAGGGATAAAAAAGAATGAATGAGACTTGACGAAATTTCCATTATGTGTTGACATCAACTTGATACCATGTATATATGACAATATAATGGCCTTGGATACTGTGATGCCGGCATCAGATACATTAGAATCGACTCTAAATATGAGGGCTACGTATTATGATAAAGGGTCTATCGATATTTCACTAAATTCGAAGTTGCCAACGATAGAAGAAATGTGTTTAGAAATATGTCAACATTTGACATGTGATGATGAAATAATTAAAGAATCTGATAGCAATGTTGTCTGCGAACTTAGTATTGAAAGTATTAACGTTAATGCAATTGTCAAGAATAAGGAGTTGATGACAAGCCTTGCTCTGCATGCAATTCATTATCGATATCAGTTTAGGGTATACAAATCAGACAAGAGCTAGTACGTTTTGAAGTACGTAGATGGAAAATGTAAATGGAGGATTAGATGTTCCATTATCGGAAGGTCAACAATATTCAAAATAAGAAAGATTAAGAATAATTACACATGTTCACAGTTCACTTGACATAGTATTAGGTGATTATAGACAAGCAACATGTTCTGTGATTGCGAGCTGTATAGAGTACAAATTTACTTTTGCAAGAACGGTATACACACTAGTTGACGTTGTTAGAGACATGATAAAAACTTACGAAGTATCTATTAGTTACAAGAAGGCTTGGAGAGCTCGTGAACGTACTTTGGAGTTAGTCAGAGGTGATCTAGAAAAATCTTATAGAACACTACTGGCTCATTTTTTCATGATCGAACAATCTAATCAAGGTTTCCTACACAAGAATTGAAACAAATGAGTGTGACATGTTAATGTTCAGCTTCGTTGCGATAAGAGCATCAATAGAAGGATGGAAATACTGCAAGCCCATTATTGTGGTCGATGGTACTTTTTTAACGGGTAAATATGGTGGCACGCTATTCACCGCTTGCACACAAGATACAAATAATAACATTTTCATACTTGCATTTGGAGTGGGAGATTCTGAAAACAATTTATCATGGGAGTGGTTCTTGTTAAAGGTTGAAAGAGGCTTATGGTGAACATGATGGTCTGGTAATTATTTCAGATAGGCATGGCAGTATAGAGAATGCAATATTGAAGGTGTACCCGAATGCAATGCATGGTGTATGTTGTTAGCATTTGTACCAAAATTTGAAAAAGTAGTTTAGTAAAAAAGCTAAGTTCATAAGGCAACCGTTCAACATAGCAGCAAGAGCTTATACAAAATATGATTTTGAGATACAAATGAGACATCTTGATAACATAGATAAAGACATACGAAGATATCTGGTATGTAAACATATTTTATGTATTTGTATTCTTACTTAAATATATGATCGTTTTCTATTTTCTTAATATGGTATTTATAATATAGGAACGAGTCGGTTATCATAAGTGGTCGAGGGCGTATAGCACATCGAACATGTTCAACATCATGACATCAAATATTGTAGAATCGGTTAATTTAGTAACAACATCGGCCAAAAACTTTCAAATTGAGGTGTTGTTTGAGTCTTTATGTTGTACAATACAAAAGTGGGTTTTCAAAAATTTAAACGATGCAAGATCAACATTTATAAGACTCGGATCAAGATATGAGAACACGGTGAGAGAGAGGTCTCGAGAATCAATACGAATGAAGGTATATATCATTCTAGTTTTGGTTTTTCAAATTAGTAAATCAAAGATTCACATTAATGATATTTTATATATGTAAATACATATGAGTGCATCAATAATATGTGAAACCTGCAATTGTATATATGAACATGAATATAGGTAAGTGTGTAACTATTTTATCTTATGTTTGTTGAAACTTCATACAATCAAGTGAAAGTACATATCAAGTTAATGATGAAACCTCATCATTTTTGGTAAGGATGGATGACAAGACATGCTCTTGTAATCGTTTTCAATTTGTTGAAATGCCGTGTTCTCATGCAATAGCAGTAATTGGAAGAAATAATTTATCGGTATATGACTATTGCTCACCCTACTTCAGCAAGGATTCATATCTTAGGGCATATATGGGAACAGTGTATCCTCTGGGTAATAGGTTTGATTGGAACATGCCGAATGATATCGAAAATATGGTTGTTAATGCTCCACTCTCGATTGATGTGAGAAGAGATTTCAATCAGTTTGCGAGTTAAAGAAAAGATCAAAATGTGGACGTTGCATAGAGTACGGTCACAACAGAACTAAATGTAAAAATCCACCTCGTGCACATGTGAAGGAATCTAATAAAAGAATGACAAACATTGATTGAAGTTACAAGGTAAATCTTTGAAATTTTCAATGATTAACAAAAATGGAAAATATACTTGTTATAAGTTAACAAGTATAGTTTTAAAATTAGAAATTCAAATTAAAATATATTGGATTTGCTAAGCTTTATTCCCAATATATTCCTTGCTAAGCAGGTAAATAATGGAACTCGAACTCTTTCCAACATGGATCTGATCTAGAACTATTCATTTCCTTATTTTAAGGTAAGTAGCTTGACATCATTATATTTGGCTTACGTGTTACATTATTGCATATGTGAAGATTCACATATTCTTCAATATCATATCCTAATATTGTTACTCGGTTTTGCAGTGAGTACTCAAATGGTTGGCAAGAAAATGCTGGTTGCATTCTTAGAATTCAATTGGTTGAATTCTGATAGTGTTTTGTTAGGAAATTGTGACTTGAATTTCATCATGTAATTGCTGATGTTATTGGGGATTGATTTATGTCATTGTCAATGATGGTACACAGAAGTTGTCATTCTTTCAATTTCATTTGTGCAACTGAACATCTATGTTTTTAATAGCATCTGATTGCTTTATTCAAGATAAGTGCATAACTGGATTCTTATTGTACATGAGTTAATATTCAATTTTTTCTTGTGTCACAATTGCACTCGGATGGTAATGCATCCCAATTGCACTCGGATGGTAATGCAAATAGCTGAGTATGTGCAGTGAAATTGGTAACTACATTATTGATCTTGATTAGAAAACTAAGCATCTGTTGTGCACTATAATTAATTGTTGATTAGATGATGGGTATATGTAGAGCAGGTGGAGCATTAAAAGATGCAGATACAAGCACAAAAAATGGCATATCAGGCAAACAGGAGAGGAAAATTTTCTCTTATTTGTCCACTCAAGCGGGAAATATCCTCGCTCGAGCAGGACAAGAGAGAGGAATTTTCCCCTCTCTATCCGCTTAACCTCGCTCGAGTGGAAAAAAAAAGAGAAAATTCCTCGCTCTGTTCTCTCGAGCGGGAAATATTCACTCGAGTGGAACAAGATAAGGTAATTTTTAATTTTCCTCTCTTGTCCCACTCGAGCGAGAAATAACCTCGCTTGAGCGGGACATAAAGAAGGGAATTTTACCGTATGTCTGCTCGAGCGGACGGCCCACAGGAAGAGTAAATAGGTGAAAATTGACAAATATTGATGAATCATATATACAAATCATTTATCAATAACGACGTTAGCAAAATGAAAATTTCGAATATTGCTTAACATATACATCAGCCAATATGCAAAGTGAAATCGAATGAAAAACGGTCGCAATACAATTAATGTCATCTCACACAACGGTCGCAATACAATTAATGTCGTCTCATACAAGTGAATCGATATTTATTATCACCACATACACGATAACATTTGGAATTATCTTTCTGCGTTATCGATTGACTGAAATAATAATTCTTATTATTAATAATAAACATCAGTATCAATATAAGATTAACTAATTAAAATATCATCCAATGCTATTAAGTGCTAAAATAAAAACTCAAAGACATGATAAAAGACATTGGGAGTAGAATGAAAAAACTAAAATATATGCCTTAAATATAAATACCAAAATAACAGAGTGCATATACAACGCGGTCTACAAAACATATCAATCCCGCACCTATATGAAAATGTCTACAAAAACGATATTAAAACCAATCCCAAAAGCCGACAATGAGATGTGTACTGCACAAACTGAAGTTACCAAATTAATAAACAATATATCTACTTAGATAACGCAAATAACGAACTATTCAGAAATATTTAAGTACGGCTTCTCACAAGCAAACTTGCATAATTGGGTAGCCATGTTGAGAAGTGCAACTTTGGTATCCAAGTTTTTCGGCATCTCTTTGATCTTGTTCTCAACTATGTACTCCACAAACTTAATCACAAAAATTCTACAGTTCCCACTGCATACATGAATTAAATGGGGTTGGTATATTTTGGATAAGAATTTAGCGTAAGTCCATTGTATCGTGAAGAATTTAAAATTAATAACAAATTTTTAAAATAAAATGGATGCTAAAGCATTACTCACCCATTTGTTTGATGTGGAATATTCTTGCATAGTGTGATTGACAGAGGTTCATCTGAAATGTCACGGGTCAAAACTTTAGAATGGCGAATTATGTGCAGAATTATTTGACGCAATGGCTCAACGGCATCCAGCAGCAACATCTTTGATAATCTTGAACGAGGAGTTATAGACATCCAAATGCAAATTAGACATGTCCAGATCAACCAATATCCAGTGAGCTTATTTTTCAATGAAAACTGGAATAAAGACACGATCAACATCCCCCCAATTAGAGTTGAACCTATTATTATGCCCATTAGTGTATACGATGAGAGGGGTTAACTTGTCGACTGAATTGGAATCAGCTCTGAACTTTTCATTCATGCTCTTAACCTTAAAATCAAAGTAGCAATCGGTACATGTGCCCTAATTCTGTTAGAAGTGCTGAGTTTCAACCTCATTTTCAAGAAGAAAAACATATCATCGATGTGCTGTATCAAAATGCACGGTATAAGTAATTTAGGAAATATGATATGTGTTGGACAAATGATAATATATTTGATAAACAATTACCATGATGTTTAAAAGTGTTGCAACCTGCATCAAGCTGTACCACCACATTTATCTCTAATGTTCACTGGACCAAGTTCTTGTGGTGGACGTATCGCGAGATCATTTTTGTGAAATTTCTTCAATCTACATTGGAAGACAAACTTGGTAAATCATTTTCAAACACTAAAAGTAGGGGTACATTTATGAAAGAACAATGCATTACTCACTTATTACCAGGCCGGAGTCTAATGTTATACCATTTCAGAAAGGCTTGAACATCCGAAGAGTTAAGAGACTCCATCATATCTTGTATTGAAATGAAGTACGTAGTTGCTGTGACGAGTTTTTAGGCTGTGAATGCAAACTTCTGACAAATAGATATCTAATGCATGCTGTTGGTTTGATGGTTTTCTTTTGCGGTGCAGATGTGATATCAGATTCAAAGTTAATTGGAATCGGGATAGTTGCCTAAAAAGGAAAATGATGAGTGAGCCAAAGTGATCTGATAGTACAATCGTTAAGTGGTCAAGTTATGAATAACAATTTAGATATCTAAATAAATATTACCTTAGTATATCACTTCTGAGCACGACATTGATTTCTTTCCGCTGATTCGTCCATGTACCTAAAGTCTTTTTTTATTGAATACAATTTCGTCATCCAACAGGCTTATTGATGCACTTGCAATAGTTTCATTTCCACATTTATCGCTACTTTCATTATCTCCACTTATCGTTCTACGTTTCTTGCTCCTTCATTCCTTCCGGAGTATCGGCCCTTCTGTCTTGAATATAGTCCATAGTTGTTCGCTAATATGGAAGAAATGAAAATATCATTAGGAGGAGATAAATCCAAAAATGGAAACATAGTATTTAACTAATGATCATGCAAGTTTTGACTGAATTGCTTAAAAACACATGAACAGGTTTATGTAGAGTCAAAAAACACATTTTACGTGCACAAATTACCCAATTAATCAAAACCCTTTTGCCCTCTTCTGCACCACATTCTCCTTATCTAAAAAAGTGCTAAAACCAACCCAATATAATAATACAAAATGCATATATCACTACCATTAAAAGAACAAATTACACAAATAATCAATACCAATTTGTCCTATTCAGCATCATATTCTCCTTCACTATAAAATCCAACAAATCACTAAAAAATGACACAAAAAATATCAACTATACAATGCAAAAAAAATTCAGATTCACACCAATCTCCTAAACACACCAAATATATAATGGAAAAGAAGAAGAATAAAGAAAGCCCTTTCCTTTTGTACAATAACTATTGTATGAAGATGTATTACCATTATTAACACATTTCATTGAAATTGGAATATGAAAGTTATCGACATGTAAAATGTATAATACTTATCGTTGTTGCAACGGTGTCGTCTATCTTCTTTATGTCGTCTGTAGTAAGGATCAATCTATCTTCTAACAAAACACAAGCTTCATGTGATTGCGATTCAATTCCTAGAGCAAAGCTAGGAATGTCAATCTCAGGACTTGTGTTGTGTTGATGTTGTCTCGTAGCACTTCAAGTTATTACTGTTCGTCGCATACCGAGTGCTGTATTCATCTCAGTAACCTAATAATCAAACATGAAAATATGTTGATTTGATAACATTTTTCTTGGAATATTGCTTTTTTTGTTTGTGAACGCGTGAAAATGGACTAATTATTAAAAATCGGTAATAGTGATATTAGTAACAAACACTTATACACAAAGTAATAGTGATATTGGACTTACATGACCCTCGTCATTTTTCATATCAGACTAAGGTGTGGCAAAATGGTTGAACTGATTAACAACAATCATTGAAGTTACTCATTCAATACCATCGATGATTGACTTTGCAAAATATGTGAACAAATTATGAATTTCCATCTTCATTGTCAATTGGTCAGAAAACGGTTGCTCGTGCTTAGATTTTAATGCATCAATACTCCTCATGATCGATTTCCTCGAAAAGCAACAATCCTGGGATACAAATGTTCATCATTAATCATGTCAATTAATATTTGTATCTCAACTAATTTGTAAATTTTTCACTTGTCTATAATTTAGTTCATACCTTCTTATCTAGGTTTCTACCACAATTGTCGGTTGATAAATTTACTGAAGTTTGGATATTCTTAATTGTGTGCTCACAGCTGTTAGTCAAAGATTTGTGGTGTGTCACTTTTTCTTCAACTGATTTTGCATTGAAATTGATTTTGTGACTCGAACCATTATCGATCGTTTTTTCCAAGTTAATATGAGTATCAATGGTAACCGTCTACAAAATAGAAGACATCATAATCACACGATGTACAAATATACAAATATATTATTAATCACAGGATGTGAACTGTAAAATGACATGTGTGGTTTGTACAACTTCCGTGAAAGTCTGACTACTTGAAGTATCTCTGGTCTGTTTCTTGGATTTGGATGGAGGACGGATTGTCGGAGGAGAAACGAATTCATCGTTAGTATCTTCAACACGCTGAACATGGGTGTCCACGTATAAACCATGATTGTAAGGCTGCTGCCTCTCTTCAACGTGGGCCTTAATTTGGCTGCTGTTAACTAATGAAAAAATATTAAATCAAATTAAAAACAATCTAATAAAGAAATAATGATATAACTCGTGCAATGTTAGGCCAAATAACAAAATCAAGGATCAAGCAAATATACTTACATCTGGACAGTCGAAAATATCTTTTCCCACATTCAGCTTATAGTTGAAAGTCCCGTTGATCCTTGAAGTCCAATTCAGCAAACGTGGAAAGTGGGAACCGATGTTGGTACATATTTTTCCATCGAGCATGGGAATAGTTGCATAAATCTAGACTTGGAATGCAATTACAAACCTGTAGATCCGATATGCCAGGTATGGTTTATCATCACCCACAATTATCAAATATTTATTCCTTAAACCAACTTTCAGTAATGACAGAGTAATCTTAAATAATTCATTGCCCCATGCATATGAATTAAACTTAGGAGAGTCTACTAGTACCATCAATGATTCGTCAACAGATCTCTTATAAGTTGCAGTGAACATAAGATTGGTCAATAAATATAGTAATCTAAATTTGACAACATCCTTGTCGCATATATAAGCACTATTGATAAAAAAACTGAGAAATGTCTGATGTTGATAAGCTTGATAAATGACTGAGATACTCATTTTTTATCCTTGAGTATCTAGAATCAAATATAGATCGTTTGTCTTCTCCTTCGACTCGTAATCCGATAATTAGACAAAAATTCTCCATCGTGAAGCTTAATATACTATCACCAAATTTAAATCACATCTCGTCTGGATTAGGTTGCTTCACTTCCCTTAGCAGAGCTTGTGATGTATGAGTTGATGATTTACAACAATATCTTCTACATCCAAGAAGTGTGCAAAGCAAGTTTTACATAATATTTTCTTCTACAAATCGTTCATCCTTCCCTTGAGTGAGCTGAATATAATGGTATTAGAGAACGCATTTACTTTGCCAAGTGTCCACTTGTCGTGTGAAATGAGATAGTCCAATTCCTGTTCAGATCAATATAGAATTTAGGAAGCAGAATAGTATCAAATATTAAAAACATTTTTGAGTAACGTGTATTTCACTTGACATACCAGAGTATAAACACAAAGTAGATATAACATCATACATGAATTATTATAGGTAATTATATTAAAAATGAACATTAACAAAAGAGAACTATCACACATGAGTGTTTGTATCAATTTACATTAATAATGAATATTACCAAATACATTTAGCAAAATTAATTAACAACCTCAAGTCATTGTCTATGATATCAAAGTTCAATGGAATACAATATTCAAGATAACAGAATTCTATATCGATTTTTCATATAACATTAACAAAATTGGAAATCAATATATCGATATCCAATTATATGTGTACACACACACACACACACACACACACACACACACACACACATATATATATATAAAGGGAGAAACGCAGAAATATATATGATTCTCTAAAAATAAAGGGAAGATCTATCCCAAAAATTTAAACTTCTGATATGGTCATTAAAAGAAACCTATTTTGAAGGATATGCTGAAGTACATTTATCAGTATGAAGATGTATCAGAATATAGACCTATAATTCAGTGAACATTTTCTTATTAATTTAACATAATTATAGGAATCATAATTAAATTGCACATTACTAAAAACATAATCGCAAAACGTCTTGACGAATGTACTTTAACACAATTTTTCTTGGAACAAAAGCGATAGAACGTCATAAAAAATTTGATAAAACTCAAAATTAAGTGAGAGATTAGAATATATCAGAAGTGAAGCCCAATAATAGGAAAATACCCCAAAATTAATCAATGCCCGGACAATGATTCATTTTCAGAACATCAAAAAAATGTATGAAATCAAATTCACTCATGTAATGTAAAAGCAAATAATCAAAAAATTTTACCGTCTGTCATTCAGGCACTGAAATGTTAACCTTCTTCTTCTCACCATTATTTATTCCTCGATTCCTCTTTAAACCAGATAAATTTCGTCTCTTTTTAGCTTTGTGTCTAGATTTCGAGCCACTGCGTGAAGAAGCCATTATCTGTTAACGAAGAGTGGATTTTAATTAAGAGAATGATTGGAAATAGGATGGAATATAATGAATTTCAACAAGAAACCAAGTAATCTGATTTGAATGCAGATGAAAATGGAACGATTTCTCCTCTATTGGTAAGAAACTAGGGTTTTCTGGGTTCTATGAATTTAGATGAGTTGTAAGAGACGTATTCCAGAATGAGACTCATATATTCAAATGGTTAATTACGTGATTTGCTCCATAATTATAGATTATATAAATTAGTCCCTAATATTTAGTTGAAACAGCTATAAATAGAATAATATCTAATTATATATAAATAAATATTTTAAATATGTCCATTAAAATAAATATAATATATAGTAATATGGATTAAAAAAATATAATCGAGTAAATTTCAAAAAATTAATTTAAAGTTGGTGTAAATGATTTAAATTTAAATTTAGCCCACTGAAAAAAGTGGGCTATTTTTTGTTTGGATCGAGCTATTGTTTTAAAAAACAAAAAAAATTACTCAACAAAATACCATCAGGGCCAGGAGCATAGTGCAGCATCTTGTTACCACACGATTACGACATGGCCGCCACGTCAGCATAGGCCCCATCCAAACCTAGTAAGGGCCCAGTCCGTAATCTGTCGAGAACCCTACCTGGGCCCTGCTAGGGCCTTGGAAGGGCCCGTCACACGCTTGGTCCTTTGGCAGCCAGAAATCTACGAATCATGTAGAGGGCCTCGACACTTACATGCGAACCATAGGGCCTCGTCAGGCCTCGCATCATTCGTAACCAGCGAGCGACTCGATATGCCGGGATAAACAGAGGAGTAATTAAAGAAAGATTGCGTTGGATTGGGCGCATGAATCCCCACAAGGAAACCGAATCATGATCTCCTAAAATCATGCAATGTGATAAGCTCAAGGAAGGAAGGTAATCCTGGATATCCTTATCACATAAGGAAGGAGGATCCAATTAAAGACCGAATTGATTTGTCTTCCAAATCAATTAGAATTCTTGCGCTATAAATACAACGTCTCCGGTTGTTCCAAGGTATGCACTTTTTATGCTTAAGAATCCCACCCTAAACTCTGCTCAAATCTCTGCCTGCTTGTCTCTCCCATACCCCTTTTTGTTCCCGCCTCCGTGTATCTCTCATATACCGGTAGTTGACTTGATCGTCGGAGTGCCAACGATCACCGGACCCTTTTTCTCCAGAGATCTTGGTGCCTAACGGTCGTCCTAGTGTGCAGGTAACATACGAGTTGGCAGAGGAGTGACTGAAGATCTGTTGGCACGTGGACTGGTGCAGGTTCCGATGTCAACAGATTGGTGCCGTCTGTGGGAAACGAAAAACCTTTCACGACCAAGTGTTTGTGGTAAAACGTGTCTTCTACCCGAAAGAGCATGGCACCCGAATATCGACAGAAACGGATGGTGGGACAGGAGAACCAGGACCTGGAGTTGGATGACGCCTGGATGAAGGCCGCACTTGGGTTGCTGGATGATCAGCCCCTCCAGCAGGGACCCAAGCGTAGTCGTACCCGGAGAAGCCCTTCGCAGCCTGGTTCATTGGACTGCCGCCGCTCCCATGACATGGACGAATTGTAGGAGGCTGCCGAATGCGAGGGCGTCTCCCCAATGGTAATGACCACGCGATCAAAATCAACGGAAGTTGACAGCGAAGGATTGGATGAGGAATTAATACTGGACGAAGGTCTAGATCCTCGAATCATAGCCTCGGATTCTCTCGCTTCCCTAGTCGAGGAGTTGGAGACATTTTCGGTAAGCCCTTCGGAACTAACCCAGATGTTGCAGGTGGGAGAAAAGCTCGAGGAAAAGACGAAGGAAGAGCTGAAGCAGTTTCTCCAAGAAAACTCAGACGTCTTCGCATAGAAATACAGCGACATGGTCGGGATCGACCCATCGATCGCGTGCCACGTCTTGAAAATAGATCCGAAAGTGCGCCCCAGGATTCAAAAAAGGAGGCCTCTAAGTGTCGAGAGGTACCAGGCCTTGAAAGAGGAAATTGACAAGCTACTGACCAGCGGGTTTATCAGAGAAGCAATTTACCCCCAGTGGGTATCTAACCCGGTGTTGGTTTGGAAGAGTACTAAGAAGTGGATGGTATGCATCGACTTCTCTGATCTGAACCAGGCGTGCCCTAAAGATAGTTTTCCATTACCGCGCATCGACCAGCTCGTCGATGCGAACGTCGGCCACAAGTTGCTTAGCTTCATGGACGCATACTCGGGCTACAACCAGATCCCGATGTTTACGGGGGACGAGGATCACACGTCGTTTATTACGGACCGAGGGCTATACGATGATGCTATTCGGCTTGAAGAACGCGGGAGCCACATATCAACGACTGGTAAATCGTATGTTTGCCGGACAAATTGGGAACACGATGGAGGTATACGTCGACGATATACTGGTAAAGAGCGTCAACGCAGAAGACCACATAGATCACTTGAGGGGAATGTTCGAAACCCTTCGCAAATATCGCATGAAGCTGAACCCCTTGAAGTGTGCGTTTGGGGTCGAGTCCGGAAAGTTCCTCGGCTACATGGTCAATCAGTGGAGGATAGAGGCTAATCCCGAAAAGATCAGAGCACTCATTGAGATGCGGTCACCATCCTCCCCCAAAGAAGTCCAAAGTTTGACAGGGAGGTTAGCAGCTCTGAATCGGTTTATATCCAAGGCGACCGATCGTTGCCAACCTTTCTTTCAAACCATAAAAGGGGGGAAGCGGTTCGAGTGGACCGAGGAGTGCGAAAAGGCCTTCCAAGACCTCAAGGTCCTCCTCGGAAAATCCCCACTGCTATCCAAACCTAAGAATAGGAAAACATTACTCGTTTACCTCGCCATCTCGGAAAAGGCAGTTAGCTCGGTGCTAATCCATGAGGAGGGTCCAGCAAAATTCTCTGTCTATTATGTAAGCAAAGCCCTACAGGACTCGGAAACGAGATATCCAGACATGGAAAAACTCGCTCTGTCATTGATCGTCGCATCCAAGAAGCTTCGACCATACTTCCAGTCCTACAGCATAGATGTCTTGACGAACCTCCCTCTATGGCAGATACTCCAGAAACCAGATACTTCAAGACGATTGATGAAATGGTCGGTAGAACTTAGTCAATTCGACATTAGTTACAAACCATGGCCTTCGATAAAAGGACAAGCTTTGGCTAATTTTGTGGCTGAATTCGCTCATATCCCCGATGGTCCGCTTGAAGCCTGACCCTTGGAGGTACCGACATGGAAATTATATGTCGACGGATCCTCGGGGGAGACCGGGGCTGGAGTCGGGATCCTGCTAATCAGCTCAAATGGCTATAATCTCAACTGCGCGCTTCGCCTGGAATTTAAAGCCTCCAACAACGCAGCAGAATACGAGGCCCTACTAGCAGGCTTGAGACTAGCACGCGAGATGAAGGCAAGGAAGCTCCAAATTCATAGCGATTCACAGCTTGTCGTAAGTCAGGTTAATGGGACCTTCGTGGCGCGTGAACAATCCATGGTGTCTTACTTAACAAAAGCTAAGGACCAATTGTCCTACTTTGAGGAATACGAACTTCTCTAGATCCCACGAATGGAAAATGATTATGCAGACGCCCTCTCAAAGCTGGCAAGCAGTAGGGACTTCGACTTAATGAAAGCCATCCCAGTTGAGAAGCTTAACCGACCTTCAACCGAAGAAGCTACCGCACCCTCCGTCCTAACCATCTCTGATTCTCCGAAATGGATGAAAGAGATTGCCGAATATCTAATTAGTCAGGTGTCGCCTGAAGACAAACTGGAGGCATAGAAGCTCCACAGAAGGGCCGCAAAATTCGTACTACAGGACGGAATTCTGTATTAAAGGAGATTCATCCACCCCCTCTTACACTGCCTAACATAAGAGGAAGCAGTATACGTGATGAAAGAGATACACGAAGGGATCTGCAGCAATCACTCGGGAGGAATGGCCTTGGCACAAAAAGCCTTAAAACAAGGGTACTATTGGCCGACCATGAAGAAAGATTCTCAAAATTTTGCGAAGAGATGCGACAGATGTCATAAGTTAGCGACAGTACCGAAGCTCCCTGCTCAGAACCTTACTCCAGTCACTAGTCCTTGACCCTTCGCCAAATGGGGAATCGACTTCATCGGTCCCCTCCCGATAGGGAGAGGTGGGGTCAAGTTCGCGATTGTAGCGGTAGATTACTTCACCAAGTGGTGTGAAGCCGAGCCTCTAGCCAAAATTACAGAGTAGAATGCCTGGAAATTTGTATGGAAAAATATTGTTTGCCGCTTCGGCATTCTCCATTCTCCATTCTCTCATCTCCGACAACGGCACGCAATTTGCTGGGATGAAGTTTAACGCGAACTGTGAGAATCTCGGCATCCGAAGGGATTCCTCCACTCTTTATTATCCACAGTCCAACGGCCAGGTGGAAGCCGTGAATAAAATCATTAAGCACACCCTTAAGCGGAAACTAGAGTCCACAAAAGGGGGATGGGCCGAAGAACTACCTGAAACCCTGTGGTCCTACTGAACCACCTCTCGCACGGCCACAGGTGAAACCCCGTTCTCCATGGCATATGGGGCAGAGGCAATGATCCCCGTCGAGATAGGGATACCCTCGCCCAGACACCTGCACTTCAACGAAGTGGCCAACGAGGATTTACAAAGAGCGGGCCTCGACCTGCTAGATGAGAGACACGCAGAGTCGCAACTTCGCCTCGTAGTTTACCAATGGAAGATGGTCCGATATTATAACTCCAAGGTCAGGAGCAGAAGTTTTTGTTTCAATGATTTTGTCCTGAAAAAGATATTCCAAGCTAATAGGAAAGTAGGGACCGGAACCCTAGGGCCCACCTGGGAAGGACCTTACAAGGTCATCGAAGAAATCCACCCCGGAACCTATAGACTAGAAGATCCTGAGGGACGGGAGACAAGACACCCTTGGAACATCGCCCACCTGAGGCCATATCACCAGTAATACCGTTTTAGCATTGTTTTGGTCTTCTTACAATTCTTTGATGGACGCCAAGAAATTCGGCGCCATTTAATAATATTCGTCTTTTATGAATCCAAAGTGTTCCACGTGCGAAGAGTACCAACTCGGCAGCGAGGGAGTGTGGTTCGCGACCAACTCTATCAACTCGCTGGGTAAACATTTTACGCGTAAGTAAGCAAGTGTAATCGACTCGGCAGCGGGGGAGTGTGGTTCGCGGCCAACTCTATCAACTCGTTGGGTAAATATTTTACGCGCTATTATTCGAATACAATCAACTCGGCAGCGAGGGAGTGTGGTTCGCGGCCAACTCTATTAACTCGTTGGGTAAACATTTTACGCGTAAAGCAAGCAAGTGCAATTAACCCGGCAGCGAGGGAGTGTGGTTCGCGGCCAACTCTATCAACTCGCTGGGTAAATATTTTACGCGTAAGTAAGCAAGTGTAATCGACTCGGCAGCGGAGGAGTGTGGTTCGCGGCCAACTCTATTAACTCGCTGGGTAAACATTTTACGCGTAAAGCAAGTAAGTACAAATAGCTCCGTAGCGAGGAAGTGTGGTTCGCGACCAACTCTTTCAAATCGCTAGATAAACATCCAACACGCATGTGTGCAATTGTGGTTTATTGGATGGCGAGGGAGCATGGTCCGCGACCAACTCTACTAAGCTCGCTTGGTAAGGTATCAAGTACGCAAACATTTGGAACAAACGTAAAAACTTTCACTAGAATCTCATTGCTCGATTACATAAAATATCCATGCAACAGCATGGCTAAGGAAATATGACCTATACACGTAATCCTACGTTTCGGTATAACTGGGGACTACCAGTTTTGCTAGGAGGCCTTTAGCCTTCGCTAGCTCGTTCAAAACTTCGGTCAGTTCTCTATCTTTGGCCTGTATCATATTCTGGCAAGACTTCAACTGAGACTCGGCCTTCTTCTGGCCAACGATACACGCCTTCTGGATTGTCTGGGCCTTCGTAACGTCGTACGTGGCGCGACTCCGTGCGTCTTCTGAAAATGCGAGTCGTACCCGAAGGCGTTTGATTTCGGCCCTCATCGCTTCGGCATTTTCGTCCTCTCCAAGGGCAGACTGTATTTCGACAACCCTCATCTCCAACATTTTATACAACTCACAATTCAGAACATGACTGCGAGAGGTGTACATTTCGCCAGCTTCATCAACTCCGTCACCTCTGCGGTATCTACTGCCTTCCCGAAGGGAGATGTCCAATATTTGTGGACTGAAGTAGCCGCAAGGGCAACCGCTGAAGGCAGCTTCTCTACGACTGACTGATCCAGCTCGTCTTGGCGGGCCCCAATGTTAATATACTCACGCCTATCGGGAGGGAGAGAAATAGGCGTCCGGGACGCCTGTTCTCCACTCTCGACCTTTGGTTTCTTTCCCGCTGACGGCCTAACGTTCTCAGAAGAAGAGGACCCACGTCTAGCAGGATTCATCGGAAACGGAACGTCCGCTCTCACCTCCGGCGCAGGGAAAACAGGCAGGTAACCCATCACTGTCTCTGAGCCCTGCAACACTGTGGGCCTAGAACAAGACACCGCAGATGATGCCAATTGGGGAGGGGAGACATCCTCCACTATTCTCCCGTGCCTAATCTTGAATTTAGGGACTTTGGAAAAATGGATGCCCGACAATAATCAAGAGTCCAGGTATGACGGTAAAATGGCAGGAAAATGGTGATTTAGAAATGCCCTATCGCATTTATAAGTCCAACGGGATACCAGCAGTCGGGTGGGCCGACACGTGGCGTAGAATTAAAAACACATTTGGTAAACTCTAGGAGAATATATCTAAGTGCGTGGGAGCGTGATTACGCGAACGCTAATGCATGATAACAATACCGCCGACGCCCGCCCACGATAGGTCAAATTTGTTCGACGTTCGCCCCAACCTCGTCGAAATTTCTACATAGTGAAGGAGTGTTGATCACGACTGGTGATCCACTCCGCGCCACCCGGGACGTGTTTTGCGACCTCTGACTCATACCAATGACTTCGTAAGCGACACTAAACATCGACGAGGCCCGAAACAAGTATGTAAAACATGGGCTCACAAACACGATAAGGGCACACACACGCAAATATGAAGGTAACTCGGCGCCTTTTTATTAAATACAAAATACAATACAGAAGAAGATATAACTGCAATATATTCTAAAACTCCGCCACCTCATTGGGCCAGCACATGAATGGGGTAACTAGGTCTACTAGCCCTATCCCCTGGTCTATGTTGGCATCGTCCAGATTGGGGAACCTGATTTCACCATGATTGGGAGTCTCCCAAGCGAAATTGAGTTAATTTGATGGCTTATTAGACCATGCTACTCAAAAAAGGCCGTTGATGCCTTTTTTGGCAGTGGGAGACCCTCCCAGCCCTGTCAACCATTCAGGAGAGGACCGGGCTAAGGCTGCTAAACCTAGATCCCGACCCCGAACGTTTGGTCCCCTGAACGTTAATTGGCCAGATCTTTGGTCTTTTGAACATTGGTTCTCAGATTAACGAGCATCTTGGATACCAGCCCTCTAGCCACACCACCATCACGCGTTTGCTATATATATCTCGACCACACGATAACGACAGGTTCGTCACAAGAGGCTCACGGTGGAAGAGTCCTAGTGCGCTTGCATCCTATTTATAAGGGACTACGTTGGGAATAGGTACAAGGCAATGAATAAAGTCATAACATGGGGTTTGGAACGACGCACGAACGTTCTACTTCCCTAAGGCATTGAAGACGCCAACCTTCCGGATTCCACCAGGTGTCTGCGTCATCAATGCTAGGGGAATGATTCTCAAATTTAAAGCGTCTTTCTCCCATGCGCACACAGAATCGAAACGTCGGATAAGCAAAAGGTCAACTTCAATTCTGTTTCAATTAACTTAGGCAAAACCAGATAAGGATTACAAAGTATGAGTCTCCCGCCACCTCTTTAAGGGTCGGCACATCGCGGGCCTTCCTCAGTTGGAGGGGGTGTTCAATCGCCCTCTAAACCAGGCCAAGCATCGCGAACCTGAGCCTCAGATGAGTCCTACCGAAGGGAAGAAAGGTCCCACTCTGGATGAAACTCCATGATGCTCTCAACCGGCACCCGGCCCCCTGAAGTCCTCACCCGTTATGAATGTTCGGCTTCGAACTTGGGGGACTATACTGGGTAGGTTGTATTACTTCCTGCCGAACCACCTTGAGAATATATTTCCTGCGAAGCATATCAACATTCTGTTTATCCTCAAAAGTCCCATGCCCATTATAAATAATACGCTTGGACTTGGGGGACTATTGTTACCACACGATTACGACATGGCTGCCACGTCAGCATAGGCCCCATCCAAGCCCAGTAAGGGCCCAGTCCGTAATCTGTCGTGAACCCTACCTGGGCCCTGTTAGGGCCTTGGAAGGGCCCGTCACACACTTGGGCATTCGGCAGCCAGAAATCTGCGAATCATGTGGAGGGCCTCGACACTTACATGCGAACCATAAGGCCTCGTCAGGCCTCGCATCATTCGTAACCAGCAAGCGACTCGATATGCCGGGACAACCAGAGGAGTAATTAAAGAAAGATTGCGTTGAATTGGGCGCATGAATCTCTACAAGGAAACCGAATCATGATCTCCTAAAATCATGCAACGTGATAAGCTCAAGGAAGGAAGGTAATCTTGGATATCCTTATCACATAAGGAAGGAGGATCCAATTAAAGACCGAATTGATTTGTCTTCCAAATCAATTAGAATTCTTGCGCTATAAATACAACGTCTCCGGTTGTTCCAAGGTATGCACTTTTTTTGCTTAAGAATCCCACCCTAAACTCTGCTCAAATCTCTGCCTGCTAGTCTCTTCCACACCCCTTTTTGTTTCCGCCCCCATGTATCTCTCATATACCGGCAGTTGACTTGATCGTCGGAGTGCCAACGATCGCTGGACCCTTTTTCTCCGGAGATCTTGGTGCCTAACGGTCGTCCTAGTGTGCAGGTAATATACAAGCTGGCAGAGGAGTGACTGAAGATCTGTTGGCACGTGGACTGGTGCAGGTTCCGACGTCAACACATCCCCTACCCCCAAATCCACTCCAGCATACACTAGTGTGTGAAATCTCATGAAGAAACTACAGTTGGAAAATGCGAACCCAAGATTCTCATATAGTCTTGTTCTTGCTGCTATTGTTATTTCATTACAAGTACTATGTAATATTGGACATAACTCGATATATAACGAACAAGATATTAATTTTTTTTTCATTCTTAACAATGTTCACTATTTTTATAAAATATGCAATATGGGAATTCAAAGACTATATTTTCTCCAATTTGAGATGTTCGTAAGTCAAATGATTCGAGTCGACGAACCCAACTTAAAACCATAAATTGGGCATCCCCCAATCAATCTAAGCATATGTCACAAGAATAGGAGACAACATGTATTTCTTGATCACATGTTAGAAACCCAGGTCTAGAGGCAACATAATGGTAAGCCCTACCAGTGGTAGGCTACCACAATATATATTAACATGAAGAATCGGCAATCTAAGATTACTTCTAGTTCTAGTGCACGTTTGATTGCATAGGATTAAATTTTTAACTTATTTTTCATTTTTAAATTATCAAGATTATCGTGACACAGACGTATAACTATATTCTATGTCCAATCTAGCTTGGTATTTCTAGCAGCTATAAATTGAAAATTATTATTTCCTACTACCACTTTACAACATTATGTTTATTTCGCAATATGTGTGACTTTTCAATTGGGATGAACCATGTTGCATAGATGTAGCAAGAGTTTTGTAGAAATGTATATTATCAGCATCTTTCTAATGTCCACAATGGGCAATCTTATGGTGCCCATTTGGACACTTGTTCAATGGACATTGGACAAGTGAAAAAGCACTTTTTTACTTGTCCAATGCCCATTGGACAAGTGTCCAAATGGACACTATAAAATTGTCCACGGTGGACATTAGAACATTTCCATGTATATTAATATACCTAATTATTCTTGTCATGTAAAAAATTAAGTAGTACCATTATTACATAATTCAAAGTGTATGATGTGATATATATAGTCAACAATATCATTTCTGCCCACCATAGATTTAGAGAGCAATTAGCAGCCAATATTTTGCACTTCTGAAAAACATTCCACAAATTTGATTGGATAATAGAAAATGATTTATGAACACACACACATACACACACAAAAAATAAATATAATATCAAACCTTAACTTTATGCTCTAAAAAGAGGGATTCCACTAACTTTTTTTAACATAAAAAGATGAAGAAAAGATGTGAGATATTGAAATGTCCCATTGATGTTGATTGTTGATCCATGTGGTACAAAAGTTGATTCAGGTGGTACAAGAATATATGTAATTTTTGTTAGTGGAATATGAATCAAATTTGGCTTTGGTGTCCAATCTAATCAAATGCAATTTTATTTGAAAGATATACTTCAAAATTTTTAATTTATTCTTTATTTCTTTCTTTACAAAAACATGCTATCACGTGGGTAGTAAGTTGTCGTCTACTAAAATTATCATCGAACAAAATAAAAAAACTTAACAACAGAAAAAGCGTTTCATACTTTTTTCTACTTCAAAAGTTTCCCTTGCTATTTTATGTTGCAGAGTTCATCTTTGATATTCTCTTCATTGGTGTTTAAGTACAAACAATGTAAATCCATCGCAAAACGTGACAAACTCGTTAGGTCATTAATTATATTTATTTATGGACTTTATCACTGGTTCATATTGGGTTGTATGTCCAAATAGTATAATTTTGTTGTGATGAAATGACAATTTTATATTGAATAAAATTTTGGTTTGTATTCATTTGTTATTATTGTATTTGTTTAATATTGAGTATGTAATTAAGTACAAATGATCACTTGTGATAATATAAGTTGAATGCTTGCATTGAGAAGTATAGTGTGAAACAACTTATATTTTGATCATCAATAAAATTGTTCACAACTAATAGGTTGGCACCTTGTACCAGAAGGTTGTAGTGTTGACTATTTAATCATTCGGGTTTGCGATTTGTCCTTATCGCAGAAATGGATTAATGGTGATATTAGTATACTTGGAGTATATTGAACAGACCACGTGTCGAATATAATTATATAGTATGACCGTGCGAATAATTAAGTTCCACTTGATCACCAGATATTTCATCTAAATCCCTTGACAGTATTGTGTATATCTTTTCGTTAGTTTGATGGTTCTTTGATTTACCAATGGGTGAGATCATTTTAGTTGATCAAATTTCTCGGTGAGTTGGGAGCTTGAGAATGAGCAAAATAGAGAACACGAATTCGTGTCGGGAACTGTCGCCCTGAAAAATAGGTCGAGTGACAATTTAAGTATTTTCTATTGAACGGTTATAAATCTGAGCTCAGTGTTTAGCGACGACTAAACTTCGACATCTGTGATTAGTTCACAGGACCGTTGAAGAAAATGTAACTTAAAGTTAGTGAGAATAATTAGAAGGGTAAAACGGTCATTTATGCTCATACCTAATTATCGGATCTCAGACAGAGATGATATATATATATATACACGGTTGATCAGAGAAAAGTATTACAACTTCTGTAATCTTATATATTCCGAGAGTGCAGTCTCTTGCCTTTAGTGAAAAAAGCAAAAGACTAATAATTAGATCGGGCAGTCTAGGGTCGACTAGACAGTCTAATTATTGGAGCTTGAAAAATATATGTTCAGACAGGTCCCTATGGTAGCTCTATAAAGTTTTGGACTTAATCATAGTTACTATGAAAGTTTTAGACTTAATTGTAATTGTGATATAAGTTCAGGGATTACATATGTAATTAAATCAATCCTAAACTAATTGGACTTGGATGCAATCAGGACTCTTGTCGTTGTTTGCAATCAGATCACTTTCTGTTATTTATATCACATTGCTTGTGATGTAAATTTATTCCAATTGATTCAATCAAGAAAAGAGAAGAAATTTAGCTTCTCAGTTTTCTAGATCTGATCAGTCCAGAAATTAGTTTTGTTTTTTATTAAAATTAAAAGGTGCTCACACACCAGTGTAATCCAGACTTGGGAGAATACTATAGAAGGCTTGAACGTTGGAAGCACCAAGTTCTTGAATCAAAAACAGCAAGTTCGTGAATCAGATCCAGATCAATATCGATTATCGATTCAGGTATAATACTAATCTATTAGTATTTTAATTATAATAAATACGTGAACGCCTAGCAAAATTTCTAGTTTTATTGAATTAAAGAAATTTTTTATTTTTTAGCTAATTCTCGTTTCAGTTTTCAACATTTCATACATAAAAATGTAATTTCTGTCACGAAAACTAATTAATTAATTCATAATTACTATTTTAGTGAACGTTGAAATTCGATTATTAGAAAGCGTGTATAATGCACAAAAATTATATATGTTCGATCACAAATATCTCAAAACTTTTCAATACCAAAATAATTTAATAACGTATGAAGATGTGGCTGAATCATGACCCAGTATTATCTCTTTTTTCTTGGCCGATCTAGTAGTAAAAGTCTCAGAATATTTAGATTCAGTAATTATATATTACTATCATAAATGGAAAACAATTCCTGATCTATTCTGTCATCATTACTTTATTTTTTTATTTTTTAAGCATTCATTATTTATTTGTAGGTTTGGACGGTGGAGCGATCAAGTATTTTAATAGTCAGAACTAGTAATAGCAACGGAGCAGATTGGGGCAGATCGGTTTGATTCAAATCTGCCGCACAATAATTATAGGAGATCCAAATTCGCCCTGCGATCCACCATTTTTCGGGGCGGATCGGATACGGATCGGGGCGGATCAGAGCCCTGATCCATATATTGATCCATATTTTTTTTGGCATTCAAAAGATTTAAAATATATTGAAACAAGCTTTACTACTATACTATAAGAGTTTAAACAACATCATCCTCCTCAATTTCCTCATCACTAAACCTTGTGCAAGGTCCACAATATGTCGAAGGTGATGAATTTTCTATTCAAAAAATATTTTAATTATCTATAAAATAAATAATCAAATCAAATATAAAATAAAATATAAATTCAATATTTTAATTTTTTTTTTAATTCGGGGCAGGGCGGGGCGGATCGGGGCAGCCCCGATCCGATCCGCCCCGAGATCCGCGGCGGATCACGGATATCTGTCCCGATCTGTCCCGTCGATCTGCGGATTAAGTATTTTTCACTCCATTCGGATCGGGGCAGATCGGATATTTTTGCCACACATTACATTTCGAATATTTTATAAATAGAACAATTCTGGTCTACGTAATTTCTGGAACAAAATCCGAACCTTGAGTTTCAATTCGGGTTCGATTATAACCATAACATTTTTTTTTTTAAATCGTGATCTAACAACATGTTTTAAAAAAAATTAAAAAATTATAAATCTATTAACATTAAAATACATTAGATATTAAAACAATTTTTAAGCATATAAACATTAGGTGGAAGAATAAACACCAAAATTTGCAAACCATAAATTAGGATTAGAAAAAAGAAAAACCACTTTTCAAAATTGAGGACTCTTCACAGTTACAGAGGAGCTTCGCATTAGCCGTCACATTGTGCGTTGAGCGAGAGAGATGAGGGACATAGAGATGAGTGAGAGCACATGAGATATGACAGTGTTTGTATTGTGTATTTGAGCAAATAGCGATTGAGAATTTAGAATTTAGATATTTAGAGTTGGGTCAATTGGTTTGGGTTTAGGAGTTGTGGGTTTTTGGTTTTTGGTTTAAGTCTTGGACAATTAGACTCTTGTCTTTGGTAATGTGGTATTGGGCCAGGTCATTAGGTCAAGACAAATAAATTGTTAAAAATAAAAGAACTTATAAAAAAAGACAAATTCCGTTTCAGAGTCAGGTACCCATAGTTCCGGTTAAAGAACTAAGTACCGACTCGGACCCAGTTAGTTCTTGATTTTAGTCCCATCTCGGTTCCAGTACAATAACAATACAAAAAATTCAGTTTCGATTAAAATGCTCAACCCTAATTATTTGTTTCTTGTTTTGAGAGAGAGAAATAAAATAAAATCTATGTTATTCAGTAGAAATTCATTTTAAGTGTATATGCATAAATAGAGAAGACATTATATATCATATATTTCAAGAACATTTCAGTATTAATTTGTAGTATATCTAAATACCAAACTGGAGACGGGAAACTCTTAGGAATGTCAATGGGCTTCGCTGCTCGCCTACTCGGCAGGTTGGCTCGTGAGAGCTCGGCCTACGAGCTGGGGGGTTTGGCTTGTTCCACTATGAGCACATGAGCCAAGCCGAGCTTGGCAAGTAAAGCTCGTGGGCTTTGCGAGCCCACCTTATTTCCTTTATTTTCTTATTTAGTGTTGATGTCAGAATCTGCACTGTCCACGTGTCAACAAATATCCCGTCACTCCTCTGCAAATCTGTATGTTACCTACATACTAGGATGACCGTTAAGCACCAAGTTTACCGAGAAAAAATGGTCCGACAATTGTTGGTACTCCGACGATCAAGTCAACTGCCAGTATATAGGACAATATACGAGGAATAAAAGTAATTGGGTGTGGGAGGGATAAGAAAACAGAGATTTGAGCAGAATTTAGGTGATAATAAATACGTAAATGTGCGTCATAAATATTGTGCATACCTTAGAACAACCAGAGACCTTTTATTTATAGTTTCAGAGTTCTTATTGATTTAGGTAAAACAATCAATTAGACCTCTGATTGGATTCTCCTTCCTTATTAAATAAGGCTAATTGGTTGGCAATGCAATCTCCTAGATTTTAACCCTTATTTGAGTTGATTCTTATTATTGTGTTACCTAATCTTTAGGAGATTAAGATTTACTTTCCTTGTGAGAATCCGTGTGACAATTAAACACAATTTTTCTTTAAATATATCTCTAGTCATTCTGAAATATCAGATTGCCCACAGATCTGTGACAGATTCGGTTGCCAGCGAAGCTCCCAGGATCGGCCATGAATGTCGAGGCCCTTCATGGGCTTCTCTATACTTGGTTCAAGATTGTTAATATGTTGTTGGGCCTCCGAGGCTTTTAAAGTATTCACGAGGCCCTCGCTGGGCCGAACCTGGGCCTATGATTTCTTATATGAATTTACAAGACCTTCTTTGGGCCTAGTCTAGGCCTTTACTGGGCCTATGAGACCTTACCAAAATCAGATCATAACAATAGTCCCCTAAGTTTAAGCCTATTATTTATGGTAGGCGTGAAACTTTTTGTTTACATTTTTAATCCCCCTCTTTTTTGCTCCGCACTGATTGGAATTGTGTGATAGAGTTCTTCGCAGAAGTACTCATGGATTCTTCGAAGCAGCTATTATATACAGTACTCATGGATTTTTCGAAATATCTATTATATACAGTCCCCCAAGCCCGAATCATGTTTATTCATAGCAGGTGAGGGCTTTGAATATGTTAGCCGTAGGTGACGTGGTACTGTTTGGTTCATGGTAGGTGCAACCCTGATACAACCGTCAATCAATCAATATGCATTATGAGAAATTGAGCCTGAATCTGAGGAGTTGTTTTCAAAGGCATTAATGGCGCATTTCCTTTATGCATTGAATCCGAAGATTTGAATTTTGAATTTGAGGAGTGGTTTTCATAGGAGTTAATGGTGCAGCCTTTTCGTTGCATGTGGCGATCCAAATGCCCATTAAATAGTGCAATTTTCCAAAATTTTTCTTTAATGCATTACATTTTCCACGCCATCCCTTTGCAACATTTTAGATTCTGGCCTTATATAAACTCCAAGAATATTTTATTTATGGTTTCACCTTTTTTAGAGCTTCTTTGAATTCAAATACTCTATTTCAATGGCTGTAATTTTTCCCAACGAAAGAGGAAAAGAAAATTTCTCGACGAGTTGCTCAATTAGTACTAGTATTCGACTTAAGTATCTAATAAAGGAGGTGGCCAATAATCATTGTTTAAATGACCAAGTATGCCCCCACAAATGTCTAAGTTATGTTCTTGATCTGATGAGCACTTTGGATGCCATGGAAAAGGTTGGACCAGTAACCTTAGCAAGGAGATCTTTAATGGTACATCTACAATGGTCATTGATGTTGATGATATATATTCTGATGATTCTGATTCGAATGATGAGGCTGAAAGCTATTCGCAAAAGGCGTCAACGGTATTTTTTGAGCAGTATGGCCTAATTAGTCATCAAATCAACTTATATAATGACTATCATAGTGATATCTCATTTAGTAGATTTCCTATCATGGTGCAGTCTGACTTATGTGTTTAACGAAGCCCGACAACATAAGTGACGAAGCATAAGTAGTTCACCGAAGCTGCGGCAGAAATTGCGAAGACTAAAGAATACTTCATAATAAAAATAATAATTTTATTTGACATTTTTATTACTAAAGTGTTAATTAAAAAAAATTCATTAGTTTTCTTTAATTTTTTTTATAAAAAATAAAAGTATTGGACTTATTTGCACATTTTATAATGATTAGGAATCCACATACAATTTCTTTCAATTAAAACTAAGGGTATATTTGTCTTTTTTATCTCATAAGGACCAATTTCGCACTAAAACACATAAGTTAGGGACTTGTTTGCCAAAACATAAACGTTAGGAACCAATTCCACACTAAGAACAAAGGTTAGGGACCATTTGCGCCAAAATCTCAAAGGTTTAACGGAATATTGGATGGATTCCATTCAAAAGAATGATTTGAGCAGTACATGGATAGGTAATGAATATAATTGCCAAAATTTGAAAGGTAAGGATGATTTGTGCACTAGGTCCATACATTAGGGACATTTTTGGCCAATTTCCCTAATTTCAAAAGATTAAAAGGTACCTTTTATTCAATTTCAAAAATTGCATAAAGAAGTCCTACTGTTTTAAAATTAAGAAGGGGCCTTATGTGCAATTCTAAAAATTGCATAGAAAAAGCCTACTACTACATATTGCAGGTTGACCACAAGGGATCAATTAATATATGATACATGTTGTAGCAGAAGATGGAGAATATTGCATTTAGTATTCAATGAACGAATGCAATGTCCCATAACAATTGATCGACTAGTCTACCTTTTGGCTCATTGAGACTAGATAGATAAGTTCATAATCTTCCATAGTTATTATTATGTATGATTGATTGCATGTTGGATGTTATGTAATATTCATAAATGTGATGACAAACCCCTCTAAATCAAAATATTAAATTCGTATTAATTGATTAATACAACATGTCTTTCATTGTTATTGTGAAAAATCGGAGTCTATTATCGATGTCAGTTTGTTGAGTCGCTCAAAGCTGCTTGCTCATAGATATATCACTATGAAACAATCAATATTTCTGAACAATTGATTGAATTTAAATAGAATTTTATTTTTTGTTGAATCGCTCAAGAAAATAAAATGTCAAGAGCACAATCAAGTAAATACACAGATGCCTACGACAATAAGTTATCTACTTGATGATCTAGAAGTCACATAGAGATGTGATACATATAAGTATCTACCTGGATATTTTATTAGGGTTTGTTGAGTCGTTCAATGTTATAATAAAACAAAAAATATCCTAGCCTGTTGAGAATCTAACCGGTTCTATTATTTAATGTTAATGGTCATTAATTCAATTTAAATAGATGGAGTATAATTAATTTAATTGAAGCCCATGTTAAATTAATTTTTCTATCTTTTTATTTAAGTGTTGAATCGTAAGTAACCATATGAATTTGAAAGGCATACATGATGCCAACATATTTACTGTACCAATTTGTATGGACTAACACTACAATCAAAGAATTGTTCTCAAGCATGAAAAAAACTAGATATGTCATTGAGCAGCCAATGCCGGAAGCTCCTGCTAAGGAGGCTACGTTGGAGAACGTGCATGCTTATAACAAATACAGTGATGACGATAATATTGAAACATGTGTGATGCTTACAGTTATGTTACCTGAGATACAAATGTAACATGAGAGTATGGATGCATATACCATTATATATCATCTCAATGAGTTGAATGATGAACAATCATAAACTGAAGAGTGTGATACATTAAAAAAATTATTCAGAGGTATAGGGTAGAAATATCTTCAGTTAGTGTTCATGTGCTGAAGATGATTGTTTTATTGAAAAATTAAACCAAGTAGATTTTACCATAGACCACGAGCTGAGTGTTGACTTGGTTTTCGTAGTTCATTATGAACTTCAACATGAATAAGATTCGGTGTACGATGCCTGAGTTGCTGAACATGCTGAAAAGTGTTGAGCCTAATATCAACAAATGGAAAGGGCAAATCTTGGTCATAAACACCTCTAAGGACAATAAGAAAAAATCTAAAAAGATCTTAGAAAGGATCGAAGAAAGCCAAATCTGCTAGAAAAAAGTTAAAGCAAACAAAGACAAATCTAAGTCTAACGAATGGATTATATTTCTACAATAACTACACATTTATTGATTTTTTCATACCATACGACATTTCTCTTCACATGGATTACCTTGACACATGATTAGATGTCGATTTTGGACGGTAACGTAAATTGATCGATCTAGGTGAATTGATAAAAATATCATTGCATTTGTTATTGTGAACGCAAACTTAATGGGTTATACACAAAATGTGAGAATTGAGTATTTGGAGTTGGATCTTGTCCAAGTGGGTGATTGTAAGATTAATGTCCAAGATTCAAATTACCGGGTTGGACTTAATTACTTATTGGGTCAAACTAATTAATTAGATTAATTAGTTGAGTCTTTTAGTTATGTGCTAACATAGTTCTAGTTTAGAACTAAGCTTAGCGTCGATATATACTAGGCCACAGTTTGTGGAATCACATTCTTTCTTAATTACTTGCTAGAAAAGAAAGAGACGTAACCAATATCAATTACTCACAAAATTTTGCTTTTCTGCCAAGGTCTAGATATGTTTTTATTGTGTGGATTACTATTGAAGGCTGGACAATTGGACAAGTGTGGTATCCAGATAATCAGATTTCACAGTGTTTATGAAGCTATTTTTCTATCAAGAATTTTATCAAAGTACAATGTTGATTCAACTTATAGGAATGGTATATTTAATTTTCGTTGTGCATGTAGACTTCAATTCCTTACAATTTTGATATATCGAAGGGGGGACGTGCCTGTGTCTGTGCCTGTGCCGGCACCGACCATTGGAAAAGTTGCTTCATTGGGATAAGTTGAGTTGGTATCGGGAATTGATTCCTCGCTAGAGTTATGCTTTGATACCTTGTTGAAAATAACACTTAAAAAAGAATTAAAAACAACTTAATTATGAATGTATATCAACTGATATTTATATAATTAAATATGGATATACTTGCTAGTACTCAACTTATAGAGACGTAATCTAATACAAACTAGGTTATAGTAATAATAGATAAATACTAAGACTTTAACCTATCTACAATAATTTTGGCTAATAAGTCCATAAAATTATGTGGTTAAAAATGTGTGGAAGGGAATCCTGCACAAATAAGCTAAATACAGGGCCGGTCCTGCCTGGCCGCCTAGGGCCCCCGGCCATGCAGGGTCCAATTTTGGCCCTTTTTTGTTTTTTGTTTTTTTAAAATAAAGATAAACCTATTTAAATGTGAAATAAATCTAAATAAAAAATAAGTTCAAATCTAACATACATTATCCATCTTAATCTAGTTATTAAATTGTAGACCGTGCAATTTTCTCTTCAAACCTCATTTTAGACATTTTTATCTTGAATAAAAACGATTTTCCAAATTGTTAGGATTTGAAAAATAAATAAAAGGGTAAAGAATAAAAAACACAAAGATTTATATAGTCCTATAAAAAATAATGATTTTTGTTTACAATAAATTAGTCATATATATAATAACACAATAAAAATTTTCTAATTATAATGAAACTCTAAGGCAAAATTTTGAAAAACACCCTTACTTAAGAAAATACAAATACCGTATGCCTTTCGGGGGCGCTACCTGCCCCCCTTCCAACACCCACGGCGATCTTACCGCGAAGGTCGATCCGCGTTCAGCTCTACGTAGCGCAACATATTAGGCTCCACATCTTAACACAAATTCTAATTATTTTTTAATTATCTCTTAAAAATTTATAATTTAAAAACATCTCAATATATTAAGGGCCCCATTTTAATTTTCGCCTAAGGCCCCCCAAATCTCAGGGCCGGCCCTGGCTAAATGAGCATTTGTTTGATTTTGTTTAAAAAATTAATGTCAAAGTCAATAATTAATTTTAACCACACATTTCATAAGATTCAAAACTTTTATCAATTTTTTAGCTACACATTTTATAAACTTTTATCAAAATATATTAAAGAACTGATTTTTAGTAAAATCAAATAGACACTAAATAAGACTTCACTTACTTATTTAACTTATTTCAACTCACAAATTTTGTGGAGTCCACTTATAAGCAATATATTTTTTTGCTAAACAGTACGTATCTTTTTTAGAAAAAATAATTTGGCTTAAGATACTTGTTGTCTAGAAAATAATTACATGCAGAATTCATTCTGAGTGAGATGAAATATTATATAACAAACACAATGATTTTAGTGCCACGAAATATTAAAAAAATTGACCAATCAATTAACTTAAATTAACGTGACAACCAAAATAATGATATTCTCCGACAGCATTTTCCTATTGACTTTTGTTGCAACAGCTGACACCCCCCAACCAATCATTCCTCAACTTTGTGTAAAGAATATATATATATAATTTATAAAAAAAAAAAAACAAAACATTTGTTATAATATTGGTTTAATTTAGATATTCTATATGACTATAAGCTACGCACTAGAAAAAGATACTCGAGAATTAGGGTTATATGCTACGCACTAGTTACGTAAATAAATATAAATCATACATTTAAAAAAATACTTAAAAGTACATGTTGGTTTAATAAGAGAGATTGGCCAAACTCAATTAGCTTTTCAATTCACTATTACAACATTAAATACACGTTTGATATACAAATATGTATTAGATCTCGTTTAGTACTTTAATAAAACAAATTTTAGCTTGTTTTTCTAAAGTAACACTTAACACTGTTTATCTATCTTATTAAACATATGACAAAAGTTAAATCAATTTTTCGAGATTAATTTGTAGAAAAATATTTTATAGTAATTCGTAAAACGACACACAATACGATGTGAATTAATTGTAAAACTAGTAATAGAATAATAAAACATGAACATCTGTATAGTTCATGTAACAAAATTTGATTAGTCTATAAAGAGACTATGACAATAATTTATTTTGTAACAAAATGGTTTGCTTCTTTGGCAAGGGTTCATTGGTACCATCATGTAAGCCACTAAATCTTAGTGCCTAATAATTAAGCAATAATTATGAACTAAAGGTATACTCTAACATGCCCAATAATGGACTCTCATCCCTCATTAATTCATTTTGTGAGTGACACGTACGTAGCCTATGTTAGTAGAAACTTTAGGTCTATACTCCCTTTGAAATTTTGATATGCTACGTAAATATAATTAAATAAGAGAGACAATAAAACGTTTATTTATGAGTTGAAGATAAAATTTAGATCGACAACAACTTTAATTCATTTAATTAACATTTTATATCAAGCCAACCATGCCAACATCTACAGTTAATAAGGTTGGTAGATAATTTGCTAGTGCACAATATTATAGCAAATAATAATGTGTGAAAGAGTACCGTTCACATGAGAACTGTGTTATTAACTAACAAAATTATCAATTCTAACTTTATTTGAATAATCAATTAAAGATCATATAATGATGAAATTTACAAAAGTGAAACTAAACTAATTAGAACACTAGAGCATCCGATTTCACGACCATATCTAATCCAATTCAATTCTTTTTTAACGTGTTATTAAAGTCTATTTACCCATGTTTGCTAGTTGAATATGTTAGCACATATATATTACACTTATCTCTTTTGAATATAGTAATTGATTTCACGAACTAAATTATGGGGATACTTGAGAGAATATATGGATGAATTGGTAGTTGAATAAGTTCAATGGAGATTGACGTAGAGATTTCACATGGATGACTATGTCAGTGTTAGTATATTATCTCTTAATGACGATTGTGAAACTAATCCTTAGACTCGAGATCATCATGAAATCTTATGTCTACATCATCATATTTTAATAGTGTTATATGACTCTATTTAGGGGTTATTAATACAACACTAGCTAATTGAGTATGACAGAAATCAATAAACATTGATGGATTATCAAGAAGAGATTCATCATTTTTAGATAGTAAAAAAATATATCATGACGTTTGTAGACTTGAGTACTAGAAGTCCTTGGCCAAAGTGGAATTGAAATCTTAAAGTAGTTTTAAATACAACTCGACAAATCAATAGGTCAAAGTCACTAAGAACAAGATTGAACATGAGATTAACACTAATCGTATCTCTTAAAAGAGTTTAAATTATTACACATTTTAAATTATTGAATTAATATACATCTTATAAGAATCTCAATTGTAAATAAATTTTCAAAACAAGTCAAAATATTGACTCTTTAACAATTTTTTCGATTTTATATTATTAATAGTATGTTTTTATATATTGTAGGTCTTATTAAATGTATAAATAATAAGTGAATAGTAAATTATAAATCTTACAAAATATATAAATAAAAAATATATATTTATCTAATTTAATCATAATTTAAACTCAACTAAACATGCGCTAAAATGACAATTCTAATTCCCAATAGTGCCAAGACACCAACTTAAATTCTGGCCCACAGAGCAAAATCACGTTTTTCATCTAGTTGACAATCCTTCAAGAAGACAAGTGTAAACTATGAATTAAATAACTAATTATGTTGCAAACTTTTTACTCAAGTTTATTACAACAATGAACATGATCAAATATTAACAAGAAATGCTATTCATTATAAGTGATCATGATCACTAGTTTGGGTAAAACTAGATCTTCTGATTCGTTATTGAAAATGAATTAGAAGGATCACTGTAACATAAACTGGTAATGATCACCGCTTATAATAAATAACATTGTTCAATAATAATACCACTTTCGAAGAAATTTCGAGCTTGGGTGTCAGCTTTTTTTAAATAGTCTATAGTGTTTCTTGATTCAATTGAATGTTTTTTTGTCTGCTCTTGTTTGGGATTCTTTTAGAGTCCCAACTTCTAATTGTTAGTTGTTTTATGTGTTTGATAAATTTAAATAAAAATGGTTATGGTAGAATCATTACTAAATGATAGAATATTTCGAGAAATAGCAAATTTGTAGGTCTTGTTGGTTTACTGTTTTCAGTTTTATATAACACTTAAAACTTGTTCGGTCTAATATTTTTTAAAATAAATTTTTGAAAACAAATTTAAACTTATAACATAAAACCCAAAACATATTTTTGATTTTTTTAGTGAAAATACCAAAAATACTCAAAACACAAAAAATAAACGTTTAAATAAAATTCTAAAAAAATAAAAATAGTTCACGCCCTTATTGGTTATTTAAATAAAAATTCTAAAAAAAATTATTCAAATGAAAACATAAAAATTCTCAGTCCACATTCTTAATTTTTATTTTTTTATTTCCTATTTTTTTGTCAAGTAATTTTATTATTTGTTTGTATTTTATTTTTGTAGCAGAAAAAAACATTGTAAGATTCACCAACTTTAACATGTCTATATTACATAATAATATATTAGTATAAAATTGTTCTATTTTACTGAATAAACAAATACAGTGAAAAAATGTCATTAAAAAATTTCTCAAAATTACAAATCAAAACGTGTTTTTCAATTTTCTGTTTTGGAAAATAGTTTTTTAGAATGAAAAATAAAACACGTTTTCAACAATCTTAAAACAATCACTCAAAACTGAAAGTTGAAATGCAAATTAAACGGGGTCGTAGCTTCCCATATTCTGCTTTTAATTTTTCTAATTTTTATCCTTAAAATATCCTTATTAACATCATAACAATATTATAAAAGTAAATTTGTATATAATATTACTAATGATGATACTATTACAAAAGAAAATTATTATAATCAATGTCTATTTTAATAATTGTATACGAATGCAATAATATAGTAAATTTTTTTTTGGAGATTTTGGCGCAGATGGTCCCTAACCTTTGCCCTTAGTGTGGAACCCTAACGTTTATTTTTTGGCAAACAAGTTCCTAACCTATGTGTTTTGGTGCGAAATTGGTCCTTATGGGATAAAAATGACAAATATACTATTAGTTTTAATTAGAAAAATTGTATGTGGATTCCGAATTATTACAAAATATGCAAATAAGTCCAATATTTTATCTTTTATAAAAAATTAAAGAAAACTAATGAGTTTTTTTTTTTATTTTTTTTTTATTTTAGTAACAAATTTGTCAAATAAGATTATTATTTTTATTATTAAGTAATTATATTATTTAAACTTTAAACTTTTATTTTATTGTTGTATAATAAAAATAACTTTGTCACAAACTTGATGTTCAAATACTTTTATTTAATTAAGTTATATGTTTATTAATTACAAATATTAGAAATCCAACTATATTCTTCATATTTTAATTTATCGTTCAAAAATAAAACACATAATGTGTAAATTAATTATTATTATTATTTTTATATTAAATAACAATGTAATAAGATTAGTTCAATGTCATAAAATTATATACGTTATTTTGTTATTTATTTAACTTAATTTATAAAATAAAGAGAGAGAAAAATGATTTCTCACAATGATTTCTCCCTCTTTAAATAATATAATTACTTAATAATAAAAATAATAATTTTATTTGACATGTTTATTACTAAAGTGTTAATTCTAAAAAAAACTCATTAGTTTTCTTTAATTTTTTTTATAAAAAATAAAATTATTGGACCTATTTGTACATTTTGTAATGATTAGGAATCCACATAAATTTTCTTCTAATTAAAACTAAATGGTATATTTGTCATGAGGACCAATTTTGCACTAAAACACATAGAATATGGACTTTTTTGCCAAAAAATAAACATTAAGGACCAATTTCACACTAAGAACAAAGGTAAAGAACTATTTATGCCAAAATCTTTTTTTTTAACCAAACGTTCAAATGCTAATTGTAAAACATGGATCAATTTTAAAATAAATATTTATCAAATACTTAATTGATTATTCTTATAGATGATTCTTTATTTTGCGAAGCTAAAACTAATTATCTTAAAAATCACACTTTTAAGATAACCAAAACAATCCTCTATCCAATTGCTTGTCAAATTCCCTTTGAATATACCTGGATTTTAATTTTGAATATTATCTTTAATAACTAAGAAACTTCTTCCACGTTTGCATCATATACGACGTGGTCTTAAATGTCCTAATAAATATGTATGTGTTGCATGAGAGTTATTGTTCTAGTAAAATTATAAGTGCACGATATTATCAACAAGTAGTAAAATAGTCTATAAAAATTTAGAATATCGATCATACGAGGATTAGTTACCATTATTAATTTTAATTAATCAAGAGCTATATGAATGTAAAAACGAGATTCCAAAGAAAACAATTGGTTTGATTATATTTAAAAATTAAACTAATTTTAACATAATTTCTAATGTACGGGTTTTCACTAGAGAATAATTTTTCTTTTTTCTTTTTTTTTTTAATGGGAAAATTGATTAATTAAAGGAATGTTGGGACTCACGATTCAACGATAGTTATCATGTTCAATTCTGTATCAGACTAGGACAATTTACTTATCTTGTATTAGCAATCAATTTTACAAATTCAGTTGATAATCTCTCTAAAGTAATACCAAACCTACTCAACTGAGTAATCTCGCTATATTTCTATGTGACTTGTAACCTAACCAAGATTATTAACGATCAAGAAATAATTAAAGATTGCACAAAGTAAATGAATATATTTATCTCTTGATTCATAAACACAATCACAAATGGCCAGATTCATAAAAAGTCAAAAAGAAACATGATAGAAAATTAGCAAAAGAAAAGAATTAGAGTAATGTTTCAATAACTAGAATCAAACAATCAAACTACGTCTATATCGTTCGTTTCAACATGAGGATTTTAGTCGAATATGATATTGTTCAAACACAGAGGTAATATCAATGGAGTACATCATCGATTTTAGTAAATAGAGATGATGACGTGTTCTTGCACCAAGCTTTGATCTTCAACCTTTAAGATCCATCACAAAACTCTTGATTCTTCTCTTGTGTTCTTCCAAAACTAATTGACTTAGGTTAGGAATAGTCTTTAAAGTCTCTTGAAACTCGTGCTTCTAACGACAAAAGTACCCATAACTAAAAATATATATTTTTTTTTGAAAAATTGTCCAAATGAGCGGTTTGCAAACCACGGTCAATAGCCCTTAAAAGGGGCTATGCACTTAACCACAGTTTGGCTGTGATTTGCTTACTGCGGCTAGATTGCGGAAAACAATGCACACTATTTGTCAAATTTCTTTAATTTGTAGTTTGGTATTCCATTTTTTAATGTTGTGCAATTTGGTCCCTACCTCGAGTTTTTATACATGTTTGGTTATTTATCTTCCAAACTTCGATATTAATCCCATAGCTTCTAAAAGTTATCACATTAGTCCCCGAATCTCTATACACATCCAAAATTGGTCTTCTTCAAGTTCCAGAAGTGTCCAATTCAGTCACAATTTTCATTTTTTTGTCCCAAGTGCCTCCAAATATGTGTTTTTACATGTAAGGACATATTAACACTAAATTAAGTAGAAATCGGCTCATTTTGTAAATATATATTCAGTTTATAAGTCCGAATAAGCACGCGAATCACACTTATGCTTGAAAATTAAAAGTATTACTTGTAGTTGTATATTCAATTTCGGAGTTATAGATAATTTATATTATTTATTTATAATATGAAGACTTTTTATGGACCTTTCCAAGTAGTCATGGCAATGGGCCGAGCCGAGCCGGCTCGGCTCGGCCCATAAATCACGAGCGTGGGCTCGGTTCGGCCCACGGTTCATGGGCCGAACGAGCCGGGTCGAGCCGGCTCGGCTCGGCTCGACCCTGTTTTTTTTTTTTTTTGTTTAAAATTTGAAAATAAATCATTATATTCTAATTTCTATTTATTTTATTAAAGAACAAAATGTAAATATTTAAAATGAATCATTTATTTATCTTTATCTTTATGTTAAAGATTAAATATTTATCTTTATGTTAAAAATTTTATTGAATCATCTTGATTATGTTTTTTAAAATCCTCATATTTGATTAAGTTTTTGTTTTGAATTTGAAAATAAAAAAGAAATTTGAAAATAAAAAAGAAAGTAGAAATAAAAAATTATTTATGTTAAAAATTAAAGATTTAAAATCCACCTCTATTTTTTTATGTTTTACATTTTTTTTAAATTTGAAAATAAAAAAGAATACATAATCGAAAATCGTTTATGTTAAAAAAGTAAAATTAAAAACCCCCCTCCTTTTACCGGGCTTGGGACCGGCTACTTTAAAAGTAGGCGGAGTTAAAATTGTACACGAACAAGATGTTACGTGTACAATTTTTTATTAAAATAAGAAAAATTCTTCAAATACAGAAATATTAATGCAAAATAATACTTACTACGATTCTACAAATATGATTAATCCATATTCAAATATTCAAGTTCTTCAGACATTATTCTGTCCACTTTGTCTTGAATTCGAAGTTCGGCATCATCCCAATCCTTTAGACACAGTAAACTTTCTAAAATGTCGACTTTGAGTCTTGACCTGATATCAGATAAAATTCTGCCACTTATACTAAATGCAGCCTCCGATGCTACAGTTGACACCGGAGGTGTTAGTAGATCACATGTCATTTTGGAAAGAATTGGGTAACTACGTTGATGTTGTCTCCACCATTTAAGTATATCAAAATTTTTTCTCTCCTCTTCATCTAACATACTAAGCACATCATGTGCAAAATACCTACCTAACTCTACAGGTGTATCATTAGAATAGGGAAGGAAAGAACTAGAAGAAGAACCAACTAATTGTTGACCTTGAGTGGTCCTATGTGTACTGACGTAACTCCATAAGTCAATGTCATTAGGTGATGACGAAGTATATGTTGGATTAGGGGGTCGTACAACGTTTGTACCGGCCTTTTCAGCATAAATCTCATACATAGAACATAAAGTTTGTTCTAAATTAGAACACGTGACTGGATTTCCAAAAGTTAATTTATCTGAAATTGCCATTATTGTTACTTTTGTACCCTCTAAGTTAAGTCGATGATCCATGATACATGCTAATGGAAATAACATAGGTAATTGTTCCCAATATTTTCTAAATTTATCTTACATGACATGTATAATACTAGTAAAAAGAGCAAAATTCTTATACTTATGAAAATTGTTAGCAATATAATAGAAATGATTTAAAACAAGTGGAGTAGTTGGGTAATAAACACCAGAACATGCATTTGTTGCGTCGTAAAAAACTTTTAAAAATTTTCTAACATGACCACATATTTCTCAATCATGTAATTCTAAATCATATTCTGAGCCGTGTGAGTGTCGGCCATTATAATATACAGTAATGCAATCTTTATAACCTTCACACGATTCAAGCATAAGATATGTTGAATTCCACCTATTGCCAACATCAGTTGCAAAACATTTTGATTGCAGCCTATTTTCTATACATAAAGCAGCAAAAACTTGTTTTCTTGATGGTGAAACCGAAATATAATTAATAGCAAATTTAATTTTTTCTAATTGTGGACGTATAAATTGTAATCTATCTTGTACAATTAAATTAAACACATGGCACACACAACGAATATGAAATAAAATACCATCAAATTGTGGATTACAGTGTTGCATTAATTTTTCAATTACTATATTATTTGGGCCTGCATTATCAAATGTAAAACTACGAGCTTTAGAATCACATTTAAATTCATGTAACACACTTAATAAAACTTGATAAATATTATTTCCATTATGAGGATAGTCTATTTGTTTAAATGCTATTACTTTTTTATGCATTAACCAATTATTATCAATGTAGTGTACAGTTGCTACCATGTATCCTTTTTGGTTACAACCTGTTCATAAGTCTGATGTAAAAGACACAACACTATTGTAATTATTAATATCATTAATAATAGCTTCTTTTTTAGTATTATATCTAACAATAGTATCTCTACGAAGTGTATTTCTAGAAATACTAACGTACCTTGGTTGTAGATATTTTTGGATGAATGTAGTCCAATAAGGATTGTCCACCAAGCATAGTAGAAACTCGACATTTGCTATCAATTCCGGTAGTCCTTTGTGTCGCATAAGTTCTTGTGAGTATATCCAGTTGTTGAGAGTAGGACCACTAGACCCGGCCCCCAGAGATCCAAACTGGAGATGTGCCTGATTTGTATCCACACCTCCATGTTTGTATTGACACTTTTTGAAGTGTCTGTTTAGATGGGTCGTGCCAATCTCCTTCTGCCAAGCAAACTTCTCCTGACAGTGTTTACACTGTGCTTTGAACTCAGGAATTCCGTTCAATAGTTTACCAGTCGGTACCAACTGAAAATGCTGCCAGCATATAGCTTTTTGTTTGGTGGCTTTTCGTTTAGTGCTAGAGCCAATGGTAGTTTCATGTGTATTGGCGTCGTCATGAATGTCTTCCAAATCAATTGGATCAGTGCTACCACCAAACTGATCAATAATGTCTTCTGGAATTGGAATGTCATTAAGACCACTGAAATCATTATCACTTCGGTTGTATGTCATTTGGAATAATAGAGAAAGAAAATAGGAGAAGATGAAGATTTAGTAGAACGTAGAAATTAGAAAATAGAAATGTAGAAAATTAGTAGAAGTAGAAAATTATAGCGTAATATCTAGATAATAAGATACTAGATACTAATTACTTAGAACACTAATATTGAGATTTGAGAATTTATAATAGATTGAGTATGTAATTGAATGAGAGATAAAAGATTGAAGTGTGAAAAAATAAGTTTAGAAATAGGGTATTTATAGGAAAATCATGAAAGGAAAATAATAATAATAATAATAATGAAAATGACCGTTGCCAACGGTCACAAATGTGACCGTTGGATGATCATCCAACGGTCACGATTTCGTGATCGTTGTGGACGAGCCACGAGCTGAGCCGGCTCGTGGCTCGTCCTAGCTCGTGGGCACGAGCCCACGAGCCAGCTCGGCGAGTTGGCTCGTGGGCTCGTATCCACGAGCCCAACGAGCTGGGCTCGTTTTTTTGACGAGACGAGCGAGCTCGGCTCGTTTTTTTTTTTTCTCCAGTTCGGCCCTAGCTCGTGTTCGTGGTTCGACGAGTCCGAGTCCGAGCTGGGCCGAGCTTTTACGAGCCGAGCCGACGAGCCGTTTTGCCACCCCTATTTCCAAGTGTTTTCATTGTTGTTTAATGAGCCAATAACAAAATATTTATGTCAAATTAAAACTAATTTGATAATATTGAAATAATTAAGAAAGAAAGACTTATAATATATTTCCTTATCCTATAAAGTATTGTTCAATCGATGAATTTACACATACAATGTCAAAAAATGATGTGTTTTATTTAGATTGTTCCTGTACTTTGGACTGTTTTTCACCATAAAATGTTATACTTGTGAAATTAGAGTTTAGAAACGCAATTCATTCAAATTTAAGTGGGTCCTTTGTATGTGTACTTTTTAATATTTTTATTATTTTTTGTGATAAATTAGTCAAACTTGTAAAACTTCGTGTGGATGAAAATTAATTAGGCAAAGCTCTTTCTTGTGGTTGGAAATTAATTAGTGTATGTGGTTAATACATATTCAACTTATATTTTGATTTGACCCCACCAAAATTATTTTTTAGAGATGTTTTAAATTATATATATATATATGATTAATTAATATTGCGCATTTTCCATATTTATTTAATATGTAATATTATATAGGATTGCATTATTATGCATATTAAGTAAATAGGGATTTTAATTAATTTAATATAATATGTCACTTTATTTTAAAAAGTAAAGGTCATTATTTAAATGTCTAATGAATGAAAAAGACCCTTCATGGTTTTACGATATCACTATCTAACTTACTGGCTGCTTTCAATCTATCACATGCTCCCCCCACCAACCAAATGAATATATATATATATATAATTGTTTCTTTTATACTCTCTCCTTGATGTATTTTATTTTCTGTTCGAATATATCGATCTACAAAAATTTGAAATTATTTGTTTCAATAACTAGATGTGCAACACGAGTCTACCGATGTGTGGAGAGAAAATTCCAACGAATGTGTTGATCTCAATTGGTTATGATGATTGAAAAATATATAGTTTGTCTTTTAAGTGAATGTTAAATAGTGTTAAAATTATTTTTTAAATATTTATAAGTTAATGTATCTTATAAAATGTGTGATTAATAAGTGGGTAATAAGTTGTAAGTCTTACAAAATATATGGATAAAAAATATATTTGACTAATTTAATTAACTTAAATTGTAATTTAAACATAAACAAATAGAATTATGATCTAATGCCCCCAAGTAGACAAGATGTAGTGCCTACTTGAGAATGTGGCAACATGAGATCCACTACATCTTGCCCACTTGGGACATTAGAACAGCCCTCTAAACAAATAAGCATTGAAGTAATTGTGTCATGCAAGGCGGTATGACCTCTAAAGTAGAGGAAGAGGAAAAGTTGGATATTGATTAGCATTGTGATCTTTCTTGATTTGAGGTGGATGGAGGGATGGTTTGTCCTTTGAGAAGTTCGACTTGATGTGACACTTTATTTGAGAAAGATTTGTTACGAATATGCGAATAAAAGTTTCACATCAATTAAACATGTGTATTAATATGATTTAACAAGAAAATTAGGCTAATTCTTAATCTTTTGTCATAAAAATTAGAAATCTTAATTTCAACACCAGTACTAGGCAATTGAAATGAAAACAATCTAATAGCGCATTTGGTACAGTTTATTTTAAATTCTTTTTTTTTTCTTTCAAAATTTATTTTCCACCACATATTTTGTGAAACTCACAACATTTAACAATTTTACTAATACATATTTTATCAACTTTTATCAAAATACCTTAAAAAATTATTTTTTAACTCCACCAAATAAGTAATAAAATGTCAAAATTCGAACATTGGTGCATAATTATTTCAAATTGCCATTTTGTCCACTTAATTTCTATATAAATCAAGATTAAAACACAATTAACTGATGACTACTTTTCAACTATGATAACCCCAATGAAAAACGAAGCACAACTTTGTTATCATGAACCTCCGTACACCCGATGAAAACGACAAAGCAATTTCTGGCGGAAAAAGACAAAAAAAAAAAAAAAGACTGTTTTGGGATATTTTTTTCAGCGTAAATAACGGCATAACCGCAAACAAACAAAAAAACAAAATCGATACCATAACTGTAAATAATTGAAAATTCCGAGGGCTTTTCTTTACAGAAAAAGACAAAAGACTGCCGAATCACGAAGTACCTCATTTCCCGAGGACAAAATATTCAAAGCCAACAACTCACAACTCACTATTTGCTAAAATTATTACAAGAAATAAGGTCATAATGAGGAGAGCATCATATAATTAATATTTCTCCCTTCTCACAAACATAAATTTAATATTATTTATTTATTTATTTCAAATTTTAAGATATCTTCTTGTTAATAGTATAATTAATTTTTTAATATCTTAATATATTCATATTTAATATGTCTTATTATCAACAAATATAAACTACTATTATTTAAAAAATATTAAAAAAAAATATAAGTAAAAAATTATAGTTTCAACATACTCCCTCCGTCCCAAATATATAAGTTGATTAGATTTTTCACACGGATTAAAAATATCATTGAAAAAGTAAATTTGACTAATAGTTTTCTTAATTTATCTTTATTTAATGAGTATTATTTAAAAGAAATTAATGCATCAAAGGTCCCCAACATTTCAAAATTTTTGGAGATATTCCCCTAACCTAAAATAATATCACCAAATATCCCCAACGTATGAAAAAATAGGCATCGTATGTCCATTTTCACACTTTCCGTCAGATTTCTCTGTTGAAACAAAAAATTGGATTGAAAGCGCTATATTTCCCCAAAAAATGTGACTAAAAATGGTAGGGGGTAAAAAAGTTGATTTTATGCTGATATTTTTTCCTCCCATTGTCTTCTCCATGTGAAACCCTGACAAGCTGTTTTTCACGGTCACTATGTTTCTAAGTTCAAATCGGTGCCTGGTAGACTCAGATTTGAGGCTATAGCTGGGTTCTTCGCATATTTCAGTCATAGCATTAGGTTGTAGATTTTCAGCTGAGTTCTTTGCAGATTTTAGTGGTTATTCACAGTCTGAGGTTTTGTTTGATCGGCTATTAGTTCTTCTTTGGTGCGTGGGTCTTTTCTCATTGTGCTTGGGTGTTTATTTCACCTAAGTCATAGCTTCAGTTGCTGAAAGTAAGGATGTATTGGAACCGATTTGAAAAAACTGTTACCCTCAGTCATATTTTTTTCCAAACTCGGCTGTAATTCCTCATCAAACTTATGCCAATTTTCATTGCTGTCAACACAACCCAACCCCCCATTTCCCATCGCAACCAATGCCCCTATCAATTTTTTGGGTTCTGATGACGATCCCAGAAACGGAGAAGAACAAAGCAATATATAATAAACCTTTACACCATGACATACAACACCAGCAACATGAGCCAGGATCAAGGAGGCCTCCCAGAGTGAGGTTGCGTACACTACTCTGTGTGGCATCGGTGGCATGCGGAATTCAATTCGGATGGGCTCTTCAGTTGTCCCTTTTACCCCTTATGTTCAAGAACTGGGCATCCCCGCACGCATGGTTCAGTATTATTTGTCTCTGCGGCCCTTTCTTGGGACTTTTAGTTTAGCCTTTAGCGGGTTTTATCAGTGACTGCTGCACCAGCAGGCTTGGACGCCGGTGCCCCTTCATCATCGTCGGCGCTATCTCTATAGGCATTTCCGTACTCATTATTAGCTTTTTTGCTGATATCAGACGGCTGCTTGGGGATAGGGGTGACAAAAAAATTCGCAACTGGTCCCAATACATCCTTCCATTAGCTTTCTGGAGTAGCTTATTTACCTCTACCATTCCCAGTCGCAATTTTTGGAGAAATATAGCGTGTGCAGTCCAATTTTTTGTTTTAACAGAAAAATTTGACAGAAATTGTGAAGAGGGAACTACGATACTTATTTCTTCATACGTTGGAGATGTTTAGTGCTATTATTTTAGGTTAGGGGCATATCTCCAATGATTTTAAAACGTTGGAGATCTTTGATGCAATTATCTCTATTTAAAAATAATGATTATTTCTAATTCACCTTCAATTTCCAAACATTTATGAATTGAGTGAATACATTAATTAACTCCCCTTGACTCCATGCTATACCACAAACCAAAGTTCCTTATATGTGAAAAACCAAAAACCAAAGCTCGTAATGTGTGGAAACCATTAAATATGTGAAATTTCCAAGCATTGAATAATAAACATGGGTAAATTATGAATGTACAATTTCAAGATTAAGTTGAAAAAAAATGGTTATAAATAAGCAAATTAAATAATGATATTTTAGTAAATGAACAAAAAAAGAATACCTCAAAATAGAAACAAGCCTATATATTTGGGACAAGAGAAAAATGAAATGTGGCCTATATATTTGGGACAAAGAGAGTATATTAATTATATTTTTTTAATATGTGTGAAAATAAAAGCAAGTCCATATTTATTTATAGAAAGGATGTATTAGTTATTTACAATTGCATGATTCAATTTAATTTTGTGATGGTATGCATTACATATAATATTTGAAAAATTAGTGGCTTAAAAATTATTGTGCATTATGTTTTGGATTAAACATCTCCTACTCTACTAGTGAGAGCAACAATAACATGAAATAAAAAATTGAAAAGTGAGTAAAGATCACACAATTTATAGCATGTTTGTGATACTCAATTACATTGAATTCAAATACTACAACAATAATAAACCGTAGGACCTATTCTAATTTTCAGAACAGAAAAATAAAATTCAAAACATTGAACAAGAATCATAGGGGTTTAAAGTATATATTAAAAGTACATCAAGATTAGTTAAATACTTAGTCTTGAGAACAAAATAATGACATTCTTTCTTTTTTTGCATCAATTGACTTTAAGATTTTAGAATTCAGAGCTAATTTGCAAATTGTGAAATGAGCGAAGAGACATATGAATTAGAGGCCGTGGAATGAAAAATTGCGTTTATTAGAAATTTAGGATGTGAATCAAAAGTTGGAAGCATGGATCTGGGCATGGTCATTAGTTGACCCAACTAAATAATTTAATTTAATTTTTTTGAGTCGGGTTTGATCTAACTACTAAAAAAAATCTAGAATTCTAGACCCCCTTTATTTTTGGAGTTGATGCAATGGCTTAACTCGCCTCATAGAAGAAACAGTTATCACTCTAGGACATGTGTGCTCTTTACCTTGTCAATTATGTTTCTTGGTAAGCCATTGTTTTCCAATACTTAGTAATGTCTTTGTACTCATTTAACATCTCTGCAACACTTTTGTTGATATCATCCGAGTGAAGGATATTACATTCTAGACAAAGAGGTTTATCACCAATCCTACCAAAAAAGAGTTTGTCCTCCATTCCCAATACTCCATTTAGTACCATTTCTCAACAACTCTTTATTCATATAAATGTCTCTCCAATCGACGAGGTGTAACTAGGTTTCTTCAAAATTTTATCATTATTCGTAGTGTATTTAGAAGAGAACACATTAAAACTCAAAAGGAAATTATTCTTCCTGGAAATATCCCAACCCATTTTAGCAAAAATCCCCCCCCAAAAATGTTCTTGTTAATTCAATATAGGCATCGCAAGTAGACTGTTATGGCAAGGCAGTTTGCATCACAAGATGAAGAATGACAGAATTAACATATTGGATAAGTATAGCTCTACTTACTAATCAGAGAAGCTTGCTTAAAATAATTTATTATCATAATTGTAACTTTCACAATTGACACAAGTATCTATTAGTGGTGTCAATCCGGGTCAGGCGGGCCGACCGATGAGGCCCGGTAACGGCCCGCGTTCGAAAAAGCCCGCGCCACTGCGGGTTGCAGGCCGGGTCGGCCCAGCCCATGAATTTTTTTCAAAAGCCCGGCCCACCCATTGGCCCATACGGGTCGACCCCATATGGGCCACGGTTCAATCCGGTTCGGCTCGTATGAATAAAAAATTAATTTTTTTTTAAAATTACTAAAAAAATTTAGTTACTTATTATAATTCAAAAAAAAAAAAAAAGTTTACATATATAACAAAAAATGTGTTAAATTACTAAATAAAAAATAAATAACAATGATAAATTCACATTTGTTAATTTTTTAATTCAATTTCTATTTTTTATTTATATATTTAAAAACTAAAACGGGAATGCATCTGTCACATCTTTCACTTTAAACGACTCTCTGCCATTTGTTTTTTTATTTTTATTTTTAAATATCATTTTAAATATGAAAGTTTAAATTTTCTGCCCATTTTTTTTTTTTTAAAAAATCAAAGCGGTTCACGGGCAGACCCGCGGGTTGGCCTCTTCGGCCCGTGAACGGCCCGCAGGTTGGCCTTCTTGGCCCGTGAACAGCCCGCCCGGTTCACGGGCCGGCCCGCGGTTCCGGGTCGAGGCGGGTGGGCCGATGCCGGTTCGGCCGGTCCACCCGTCTTGACACCTCTAGTATCTATATATATATTTGTACTTGTAAATATTGTTTTTTATTAGTTTAAAATTAAGTTAGACAAAACAAAAGTATTGGGATCCTGAAAATGGGACCACTTATAAATTAATTTAAAACACAGGGGTCTATATGTAAATATGGGCAAATGTGGGCCGGCGAAGAGAGAGCTATATTTTTATATTTCCATTTTGGGAGATCAGTCGATGATGATGAGGCGGCAGGCTGCATAGTTACTACTGCTGTACTACCTAAAATGGCGGTGCCGAGTCAACACGACCTCCACTGAGTCAACTCGCACGTAGTTGAGCGTTGAGTTGAGTGTTTTCCGGTGATCGGAGGCGGAGTATTCCGGCGACCAAGCGAAGAAGCAGAAGAAGACGATGAGCGGGAGAGGGTTGAGCGGAGTGGAGAGAGAGTACATAAGGAAGCACCATAGTCACGAGGTCAAGGATAATCACTGCAGTTCCTTTCTCATCAAGCACATCAAAGCCCCTATTCATCTCGTAATTATTTTTTCTCTGTATAATTTCTCGTATATATCTATGTATAGATATATATAATATATACGCGGCGTGCATGTTTATAACGTGAGTATGTGCGAGCAAATGCTTGCGTGTTTATTTGTTTGAGGATTTTTGTTTTATGGATGGATTTTGATCGATTGATTATAGGATATTGTTTGTAATCTAACGGTTCGGGATGAAGCTATGCATTTGGGGTTTAAATTTTGTGTGTTAATTTCGACGTTCGATCATGGGTGTCTAACCGGCAGTGATTGGTTCGATCCGTAGCGTTCTTCATCGGAGCATCCAGTTTTGTTTATTTTTAATTGCTGTTTGTCTATGGATACAAAACGGGGAAGCGAAACAAAACGGTAAAATTTTTTATCTGATGTTTGTGATAAGTGAAAGCTTTGGAATCAAGTTTTTACTAATCTCGATTTTCCAGACATTAACATAGCCGAATCCAGGATAACAAAATGTTTGAAGGTTAGATGTTTAATCCATTTTAGAGAAAATGCATAAGAAGGATAGCTAGTAGTAATTTTCTTTAAGATTTGTCCCAACTTGATTATTGGCTTTAACTTTATATACGTACTTGTGCTCTCAATGCTACTGATGAATGTATTATCATCCATTAGTTATGTTGCATACTTTAATATATCTGTAACAATAGGTAGTGCATTGTTTCTTCCGATTAGGTCTGGTCTTTGGTGAGGAGGTTTGATCAACCACAAAAGTACAAGCCATTTGTAAGCCGGTGTGTTGTGCAGGGTAATCTTGAAATTGGCAGTCTGAGGGAAGTTGATGTGAAGTCAGGTCTTCCTGCCACTACCAGCACTGAGAGATTAGAACTTCTTGACGATGAAGAGCACATACTCAGTTTCAGGATTATTGGTGGAGACCACAGACTGAGAGTAAGTTAACTGTTTTCCTTTTTATTCTAATCTTCTGTTGGTTTTCTTTCTAATTTGTTTTCTTTTATAAATATAATTTATGGATTTGGATATTCTATTATTTACTATTGAATTGATTTATTAGAGGGATTCAGAATGTGAGAAATATATATGAGATGTTGGTATTTTATAGCAAGCGTTGGAATGACAATTACTACAAGATGAACATAGCAGAATGAGGATGTTAAGATGGATGTGTATATAAAATAAGAAATGAGACTATTAGACAACAAATAGATACAATGCCAATTAATATTAAATTAATAGGACAACTTAAATAGTTAAGATGTGTTTTGACTCTGTCCAAAGTAACTCCCATTCACAAGAACGGAGAAATTTTACTATAACTTGTTACAACATAGGGGTAAATCAAAATTAACAATACTTGAGGTGGTTGCAAAAGATTTGAGTTTTTTGGACCATTAGGTACATGTACTGCTGGATCAAATGAAGTTTGGCCAAGTTCAGCTTTATTAGGAATAAGCTTAACTCGTTGTTACTGTTATTGATAGATTTGGGTCTGCTTGGCCGTTGTTAATGTCATGGGGCAGGGAAGGTGAAATCTTAATAGAAAGGTACTCTGGCTATGATGTTACAGCAAGGCCAAAATCAAGACTGGCAGCGAAAAGAAACTGGAAATTCTTTACATTTATTGATGTACTTAAATCTTGACAGGTTTTACGGTGCCGAAACCAGTTTAGCATCCCATATGTATGTATGCCTACAACTGGTGGCCCATGACTAAACTTTCCTTTCACACACACGAACACACAGACACACACATGCATGCACAGATATATAGGCCTTATGGACATTAGCTCACGTGTCTTACTAAACACAATAACATTCCGTTTCTCTTCTAAACCTTTCTTTCAGAACTACTCTTCAACCATATCTGTTCATCCAGAGGTCATTGAAGGGAGACCTGGGACCATGGTGATCGAATCATTTGTAGTGGACGTGCCTGAAGGGAACACCAAGGATGAAACTTGTTACTTTGTTGAAGCACTGATCCAATGCAATCTCAAATCGCTTGCCGATGTTTCTGAAAGACTTGCTGTGCAGGACAGGACCGAACCCATTGATCTCATCTAGAACTGCATTTTAAAACTTGTGGAGGCTATGGTCACCAAGGATGAAGCTTCTTTATAGGCTTTTGAAGCTGCAAGGCTTCGGAGGTGGAGTAGCCAAGTACATCAATACTCTCTATGACTTGGGCATTTGATCTTTTTCTTTTCTTGTTTTGACGTTCTGTCTCACTCTCAAAGTCATCTTGGACTTAATTTCTCTTTTAGAGCTCAAGAGCCACTGCTTTTATGACGGTCTTTTGTTTTGTAAATGAATGGAAAGCGCAAAACGCAAGCTATCTGTCTCAATTTCGTGGTTCTGGCATTGGTCAAATGTGTGTTATCCATATTTTTGTAAATACATGAAAAATCTAGATCTGCTTAATGTACTATGCTCATAGGAGATACATCTAGAGGCTAGTGCCTAGTTGTATGTTGTTATAACAGGCACTATTATGTCCAACCCATCACCTTCATATCCAATGTGTCCACTTTTTGCTTTACATCTTCTGATCCTTTTTTTTTCAAGTGGATATGTTTTGTTCTGGAGAGAACATATTATCGTATTATGGAAAGATTAGGTTATGAATATCCATAACCTTTCATTTATTTATTTAAAATGCTATTGTGTAGTAAGCCTTCCTTTATAATTGTATATTGATATGCGTTCATGAGCCTTCTACTAACAGAATCTAGTACCTTACCATACGTATCCTCTTCAAGAAGGTCTATTTGTAAGTCTCAGGTGCCCGCTACATAAACAAAAAGTTGACGGCATGTTTATACGTTGAACTGGATAAAAGATTACACAAAAATGTTATATGCATCTCTTCTTACTAAACTTGCCTGAAATATCATTTGCCCTAACTGATCTCTAAGAAGCTTATGCAAACACATTTTACTGCAGGATTGCTGGGCCTCTGGCATGACAAAACCTAAAATATGCAAATTGAAATAACAGGAACTGGGACAATACCTTAATCCATTAGTATTGAGAAAATGTTGTACCTATTGTTGCAAACATGTGATTCATGAGGAAACAAAAACAAAAACCAATATTTTTTGTACTGTTGTTTTCCAAAAGTAACTCTTAACTTGCAAATAGACAGATGTTTTGAAGAAAGGGAAAAAAAAAATTAGGAACGGAAATAATGTAAACTCAAAATGTAGAAGGCACGAGGAATTGAGGGCAATGGAATAAACTGCAGGAATGGAAAGCACTCAGGCCTGACCGACCAGTGCATCCTTGTAAGGTGTCTCCTTGTAAGGTGCTGGAACTGCAGCAGATTGGCTACCCTGAATAGGTCTCCTCGTCTGCCGTTCTTCTGCAATGAGTGGAACCTGACCTTCTCGTATTTGAACTAACACCTCTTGTGCTCCACCTCGCAATTTCTCTAGTCTTAGTCCATCAATTTGTTGCATCTTGAAAACTTTTACGACATTTGTTAATCCCCCAAAAAAAAGTAACAAGCTTCCAAATATACCTAGCCAATTCCAAAACTCCCCCTGCAAATTTGACATTTGTTAATCCCCCAAGAAAAAGTAACAAGCTTCCAAATATTCCTAGCCATATCCAAAACTCACCCTGCAACTTTGAGATTTTCAGCAGTCAAAATCTAGAACAATTTCCCTTTGTCTTGGACAGCCAAAACAAATAAATATCCATCCCAAGAGAAATAGATTACTTGCACATATCTAATAAGTCTTGAAGTACTCCATCTGATGCATATCAAATCTTATTTACCAACATCTACTTATGCAACATTCATTTCAATTTTATCGAGGCTAAACTTCATTGTTGGTCATGTGAAGAAGTACATGCCTGTTATATGAGTCAAGTTCGTGTTTGATACACAGTCCTAGGCAATACTAGATATTATAATAAACAAAAATTATCCCATTTTTCTTCTTTAATACTGTCGAATACTATCTAACCCTTCCTACTAGATATACCAAAAGTGTGCAATGAATAAACAATCTCTTTTATATGAGAGTGGTCAGAATCACAGGTAGTGATTTGAGCAATTTCTCTCAACATAATGTGTGAAGTAAATATATTCTTAGTTGATTTTTTATTTACCAGGAGTTCCAAGCCGTGGTGATCATATCCAATCTGCTCTCGGCTATTTAAAATAGCACCAACAAGAAACAGCAAGCTGCCCATCAAGAACGGGATAAGAACGCTCTCCTGCAATATTTGTACATGTCCACCCGCTCTCTCGTATATCTGACACGAGTTATGGATTGATCCAAGCAGCCAAAGAACAGGACCAGCAATAAGAAAATTTAAAGCATGAGTTTCCATTTTATAATAACCGTAACCTTTCTCCGCCTACAAAAGCAGACAGTGACATTATGAACAACTAGCTGTGTGGGAAGGATTCACGAAACTCTAACCAACAATTTGTAGCAGAAAATGAAAACAAGATTGAGAGAAAAGTGCGTAAAACTAAGATAGTCCAGCTGTCTGCCACAATTTAAAAGCACCTGGATTTTATATTAAGAGCAAATTTACCTCAAGTATTTCGGGTACTTAATGAAAGAAAATGAGAGATCCTTTACATTTATATTTGTTATTGATTAGGAAATACGATAATTTCCCACAAGGGTGCTTAGCTATTTTCTTGTGTAATTTCAAGCAAAATTTTGATTATCAACCCCATCTCTTACTCATAAGAATGAACGAGTTAACTGGAAAACTAGTGGTAACAGGGAACGAACGGACTTTTCCTCTGTCCATACAAGTCACTGTAGCTAATTCAGGATCAATACGAGAAAGCATAATGTGCTGAATATGCAACTGTCAGCCTTCCTATCTAACTAATATACTGGACCACCTAAATGAAAACTATGGGAGCCGTCCTCATTATAGTTTTGCGCCAAACTTAGCATATGTTTGGCACCACTTAAATTATAATTTCAGCTGGTCAAACTGGTCAAACATAATTTTCATCCACACATTTTATGGGACCCACAACTTACAACCACTTTTTATCCACACATTCACCAACAACTTATAATATAAACATTTAAATTATAATTTCAGCACCTCCAAATATATGCTTAATGACAAACCCGAGATAATATTTCACACCACATACTATCAATCGACTGAAAAAGAAAAAGAAAAAACGCCGCATAAATAATAACGAGCACAAACACAAATAATCTGATCTTTTAAAATATTTTTCCATCTAACTTTGACTTATTCTAGGATGTCTTAGAAAATGAGAACTGCTCTACATGGCTTAACTTGAGAATTTATATAATTTACATATAAAAACGTCATTGAAGAGAAACTACTCTAAGTAGAGGGGTAAAGATCATATATGATATTTCAATTTACGTGACTTCAGTGGTACTTACAGCACACAAACTATTAATGTTATAAGCATCTGGGTAGAACTCACTCTTAAACCAAATTGTAAAGGGAACGTCAAACATGTCCAATGTATTTATAATCCCACAAGACACACCTTCCATGTGAGACTCAGAAGAGCCATTACTATCTACCCTGTTCAGAATCAACATCCAATGCAGTCCATTTCCCTTGATGGGTGATTTCAAGGAACCAGCTTTTTACTGGAAGTAACGCTCCCAGGTCATCCCATTTTTACAAGGGTCCCTCAAGAAAGGTCACCTAATGCTCTTATACCACAATTACAAAAAATTGGACAAACCTCACTCTTAAAATCGGCGTGTAAGGGAAGAGATGTGCTTATAAGCCCAAGTTTTCACAAACAAGGTTGGACTTAGAAGTAGTCCTTACATAGAGTATAAAATAATTTTTTGAAGGTAAACATGTATAAATGTAGTGAATACATAGTTTTCGATTGTTAATTAAGGAAGCAATTAGTTCTTATATATGGCTAAATTCATCTCACTAACATATAATTAGAGCACTTTGATCAAATTCTCGGTGCCATTGCGACCCCCTTCATGAGGAGCCAAGGAGGCACCTTGTCTCGAAGTTAGGTCATTTGACTTTCTTCTAAACAGTTGTCTTGATAACCATGTTCAAGTTTTAATGAGATAATCATGGCACTTTGGATGGACAAATTGAAAATATGAATTACCTAAAAATGGTTTAATAAATTTATGAAGAACATGTTTTCTACATCAACCAATAGAATTATGGAGTAATCCTTCTTAGTTCTTACACGATCAGAGATCATGCTAAAGATCACATTGGATATCGATGATCATATGTTCGATAACCCAATAATTTTTAATCATAAGTGTCCAATTACACAACAACCAGAACAAAAAAAAAAAAAAAAAAAAAAAAAAAAAAAAATAATAATAATAAAAACAACAAAAAACAAAGTCATGTTCCCAATAAATTTAGACTTGCCGCATGAATCCTTTTCAGTAGCATCCATAGAATCAATCAAGAAAAAGGGCAAATAAAGAAAGGATGAAATACCTGGATAAAAAGAAAAAGTATACCCAAGAAAAACAAAATAGTGCCCAATGTGTAAACCAGTGGTACAGCAAATTCCACAAGCCCGAATTGGACATCATACTCCATTAAAGGAAATCGGAAATCGATACCGGCAAGATGGGCAACAAGATCATGAATATTTACTCCAATAATGATCACAGAGCCCATTAGCAGAAGAACGAGCCCAGATTTGGGCTCGTTGGAGAACTGTGCAGAGAAACCACTCAGAAGCAAGATCGTTGCAAATAGATACAGGCCCGCGTTTATGTACTCTGATCTGTTCCGGGCCAACCTTGGCCCGTACATTCGGATCTCACGGGCCGATGCTAGCTTCACCATTTTAATTTCTTGAAATTGTTTTTAATCTGTGTCTATATATGAGTGTATAATCAATCAAAATATACAGAAGTAATTTAGAGATTATGGGATTATAAGGCAAAAGTGAAGATGTGCAAAATGTAGTTTGAGAAGACCATGTAGGTTTTGGGGTTCGAGGTGGGGTGTGGGTACGTGGCCTCATGCATGGAGTTTCAAAGAAACCTGGCATCTGATCATAAGAGATGGAAAAAAAGGTACAGATGACACGTGGTGCTCAATAGCCCCGACAATTCAATAACTTTTGCTGTTGATTCAAATGTTCCAAAATTTAATAGGGAAAATTGCACATCTAGTCACAAACGTTAGTGCTTCTTACTAATTCATCCCGAATTTCAATCTAGACTTTTAAGTTCCAATTTTTTGCATGCTTGGCTTTGCTTATAGATGCTTATAAGTAGTGCATCATACGAAATATGTAGATAAAAAATAAATAAGAGTGGTAAGTCCTAAAGAATATATAGATAAAAATAATATCTGACCAACTTATAAGTACGAATAAACACAACTAAGCATATACTTTGTGTCCTTAATATAATTAGTCTTTCTATTGGTTTCATCTCTTTTTTTTTCTTTTTTTTTTCTCTCTTTTTATTTTTATTTTTAATTAATATTCACCGTGGACAATTTTATCTGAAGAATGTTGACATATCACTGCCACATCAACTTAAAAAAAAAATCGTCTAAAAATACCAATTACATAACATATGCTAGAGGTTGAGGACTTAAAAGTCTGAATATGAAGGTTGTTGACAAATAGTAAGAGGCGATGTAGTTTAGGAACTAAAAGTGCAATTTTCCCAATTTATTTAGGTAAAATGCATAATTAGCATAATAAACTAGACTAATAAATGAAAAGTACAAATAAAATATATACTAGCATTTTTATTTTGAATTACGTCTACTCAATATTTATTTGACATGTTAAACTGAATTAAATTTAAATGTAGTTCCATGAAATATACATATACTTAATATCTTAATTTTTTTCCAACTATAGATTGACATTCGATGCTTTGCATCACCTCATATTATATTGTCACGAATACTATACTTTTATTTAAATTTAATCTTTAGCATATTCTTGTACATGTAAGTAAAATTCCTTTTCGTCATAATTTTTATAAATTGTGACAGTGAAGTTTCGTTTCCTGATATATGAATTAATTATGGTGTGTTTGATTGCAAGCAAGAAATTTGAGTGGAAAGAAAATAAATTCTATGGAATTGAATTGCTAAGAAATTTATTGATTGGAAAATAAGACAAATTTTACATGGAAAATAAAACTTCCTCCCCCTAAGAAAATATTTTTCTTGAAAACAAGGAAAATGTGGTCAAAACAAGACAAATGAGAAAATATTTTACATGGAAAAAAAGTTGCAATCAAATACAACATGGAAAATAAGTGAGAAAAAGTTTTTTCCATAGAAAATCTTGTGCAATCAAACATGTCAATTGGAAAATAGGTGGAAAAAATAGATTTTCCATAGAAAACTATGTGCAATCAAACAGAGCATTAGTTGAATACTATGACCTAACGTTTGATCACCCAATTTAAAAATTCATTTATATACTGTTTTTATTCATTCAGACATACTAAATGTACTTTACAGAAATTCCATTTTAAAGGAGACTGAGCTATGGTGAGTATACACCACATGCTAGTCATGTGTAGAGAAATATGGCAGTGGTTAGTACACAACACATGCTAATCAAGAAGATACGAGATAGGACGGTGATCAGTACACACACAACATCCTAGTCAGAAAGATGTGAGACAGGACAATGATCAACACACATCACATGTTAGTCGAGAAGATGTAGAGAGATAGGCGTTGATCAACATACACCATCTCCTAGTCAGGAAGAAGATGTAAAGAGACAGTGCGGTGATCAGCACACATCACTTGCAAGTCAGGAAGAAAATGTAGAGAGATAAGGTTGTGATTAACAAACACTATTTGCTAGTCACCAAGAAGAGAGATAACCAGAATAAGGACCAAAATCTTGAGGAGCTGGAAGGTGCGAGATCAACACACGACGTCGGTCGACCTAAGTGGTCGATCAACTTAAGGCATCAGTTGACCGGCCCCGTGAAGGGGATCAATCGATGTAAGGATGAGTTAGAAATTTTGAAGATTCTCCACGTGCGTAATGTCGGGTGGTTATAATAGAAAAATATTTTTGCTCTATACATATATTTTCGATATATTTTCTTCTCTTACTGATTCTTACATTGGAGTGGTCACGGAAGAAAAGAGCCTCGCCACTTTTTTCAGGTTTAAGCCGTGTCTGCTTAAGTCAATGGAAGAGGAGAATGACCTTAACATCAACAATAGTTATGATTCTTGATGTTTAATTCTCTGTAATCTATCTTCTTCATTATGAAGTAGATTCAAGAATTTGTCCAAATAGCAGTGGTTAGGCAAATAAGTGTTTAGCCAATCATAAAGAGAATGTTGAAGAATTCATAAAGCAGATTTTTTTATTCAAAATGATGAAACCGTTGTGGTGTGTTAGGTACACATGATTAGATTTTTATTCAGCTCGCTGTTTTAGCAGCTTCTTGCTAACAGTTCTCCCATTGTATCCTAGGAAGCAGACGATAAGTACTCTCAAGAACCTATGGTAGGGGAGCGAATGTGTTTTAAAGAAATTGTGTTTGCACAGGCCTCAGTTTGCAGTTTCCTGTATATTGTACACTGTTACTGTTTATCATTTTCTTTTCTTGCAGTTTACTTATTCTTTTTCATGTTATCTTTTAGTATAATAATCTGTACTTTAACACGTTTGATTTAAATATTGTACTGACAATCTTAAAACAGATCTTTAAAGATAGATTATATTAAAAGAAAAACAGATTTTATAATAGAATTTGAGAAACTGAAATAGTTTTAATTAGCAGAATTTTTTTCAGTATTTTATTTATACTGTCTAGAATAGTATTTTTTAAATTTTTTTCAGCAAATTGTATAAACTAGAAATCTGATTTCATAAATAGTATTACTTATACTATTTTTTTTAAAAGTAGAATAGAAATTTTCTTCTTGTTTCAGAAAATGGCAATTGATCCGATTACTGAAGTTGTGGCTACTGTACCAAGTCCATCTGTGAACCAAACTGTGGCATAAGTGTCAAGTTTTGCTATGACCCAAACTGTGGCTCCAACTGGTCAATCATGGAGAAAAATCGGAGAAGTTCAATAGATTGAATTTCAAAAAGTAGCAGTAGAAAATATTATTTTATCTGATCACCTTGAATCTTGCGAGATTCTTGACTGAAGATGCTTCGAAAGTCAAGTAGGGTAAGAGAGACATACAAGCTGTCAGCGATGTTGAAGCTTGGAAACATTCTGATCTATGCCAGAATTATGTCATGAATGGTTTGACAGATTCACTATACAACGTGTATAGTACAATGAAAATGACGAAGGAATTATGAGAGTTTCTAGAACAAAATATAAAACTGAGGATGCAGGGGCTAAGAAATTTATTGTCGACCGCTTCTTGGATTATAAAATGGTAGACTCAAAAACTATAATCAGTCAAGTACAATAATTTCAAGTAATCTTGCATAAGATTCATGCCGAAGGGATGGTTTTAACTTTTCAAGTGGCAGCAATGATTGAAAAGCTGCCTCCGACTTGGAAAGATTTTAAGAATTACTTGAAGTACAAGCGAAAAGAAATGAACATTGAAAAACGGATTGTCAGACTTCGAATTGAAGAAGACGACAAATGTTTTGAAAAGAAGGAGTTCAATCCTCCAATGGCCAAAACAAATATTGTAGAGCATGGTCAAAGTTCTAAGACAAATAAGAGCAGGTTTGAGCTGTCTGGGAAAGGGACCAAACTGGGTCCAAAAGGGGGAGTTTCCACAAAGAAATTTCCAAGAAAATGCTACAATTGTGACAAAGTAGGTCATAATTATTTGGAGTGTAGATTTCCAAGAAGAAACAATAAGAAAGAAGCAAATGTGGTTGATGACATCGCACATGATGTGTCTGAAATGAACATCGCTGCAGTAATTTCTGAAGTGAATCTGGTGGGACCAAACCCAAGAGAATGGTGGATTGTTACTGGTGCCACCAGACATGTTAGCTCGGATAAAGATTTGTTCAGTTCTTTTGAAGTAATTGAGAATGGGAAAAAGTTGTTTATAGAATATTCAGCTACATCTGAAATCAAAGGTCAAGACAAAGTGGTTTTGAAGATTACGTCTAGGAAAAAGCTGACTCTTAACAATGTGCTTTTTGTGCCAGAAATCTGCAAAAACCTGGTGTCCGGGTCATTGCTGAACAATCATGGTTTCCGTATAGTATTTGAGTCAGATAAAGTTATTTTGTCTAAGATTGGAATGTTTATTGGAAAATTATGTGTCTCATGGGCTTGTTAAGCTCAATGTAATGACGGTTAAGTCGAAAATTAATAAAATAAAGAATTCTTTTGCTTAATTGCTTGAGTCTTCCAATTTGTGGTATGGTAGACTAGGACATGTTAATTATGATACTTTGCGTAGATTAATTAACTTGAATTCCATACTTGCATTCCATATTGATTCTAAACACAAGTGTGAAACGTGTGTTGAGGCAAAATTGACACTCATCATTTCAAACTATTGAAAGAAGAACTGAACCACTTGATCTAATTCACACTGACACGTGTGATTTAAATTTTGTATAAACAAGGAGTGGCAACAAGTACTTCATTACTTTTGTTGATGATAGCACAAAATATTGTTATGTCTATTTACTTAAAAGTAAGGACGAAGTTATAGCGAAATTTGTTCTTTATAAAAATGAAGTTGAGAATCAACTCAACAAGAGAATTAAGGTGTTGAGAAGTGACCGGGGTGGTAAATATGAATCACCATTTGCTGACTTATGTGCACAAAGAGGAATCACAACACCTTATTCACCTCAACAAAATAGTATTGTTGAATGAAAAAACTGTACCTTAAAAGAAATGATGAATGCAATACTATTAAGTTCTAGGTTACCTCAGAACTGTGGGGAGAAGCTGTATTATCAGCTAATTACCTTTTAAATAAGGTGCCTCGAAAGAAAGAAGAGAAGACCCCATATGAGTTATGAAAATGAAGGAAGCCTTCCTATAAATACTTGTGAGTGTGAGAGTGTCTTGCCAAAGTGGCTGTACTTACACCGAAAAAGGTAAAGATAGGTCCAAAAACTGTTGATTATATTTTTATTGACTATGCACATAACAGTAGTGTTTATCAGTTTCTTGTGCATGAATCTAAAATCTCGAACATACAAAAAAATACGATAATGGAATCAAGAAATGCTTCATTTTTTGAACATGTATTTCCGTACAGATCTAAAGATGAAGCTAGCTTCTTTAAACAGACACATGAAGAAACAGACCAAGAAGAATAAGAAAAAGAAGAAGATGATGATGAGGTTGAACCAAGACGTAGCAAAAGAGCTAGAACTGAAAAAAAAAATTTGGTCCAGATTTTCTGACTTGTATGCTAGAAAGTGAACTTCAAAACTTTAAAGAAGCTGTGATTCAGAAGGACCTCAATGGAAATAGGTAATTAAAAGTGAGATAGATTCTATTATGCAAAACCATATATGGGAGCTAGTAGATCTTCCTCTGAGATGCAAACCACTAGGCTACAAATAGATTTTCAAGAAGAAAATGAAAGCAGATTGAACAATCTAAAAGTATAAGGCTAGGCTTGTTATAAAAAGATACTGACAACAAGAAGGCCTTGATTACTTTGATACATATTCTCTAGTAACGAAAATAACATTCATGAGGATGATACTTGCAATTGCAGTATTGCGAAATCTCGAAGTACATTAAATGGATGTGAAAATGTCCTTTCTAAATAGAAATTTAGTTGAAGAAATATACATGGAACAACCTCAGGGTTTTTTTGCTCCAAGGCAAGAGAACAAAGTCTATAAATTGGTGAAGTCATTGTATGGCTTGAAACAAGCTCCAAAACATTGTCATGAAAAGTTTGATCATGTCATGATGGAATGTGGATTTAAAATCAAAGAGTGCGACAAATGCGTTTATATCAAAGACATTGAAAATGACTATGTCATTTTATGTCTTTACGTTGATAACATGCTTATTGTTATAAGCAACGATAAGATGATTAAATTTGCTAAAGACATGTTAAATTCAAGATTTGATACGAAGGATATGGGCTTAGCAGATTTGATACTTATAATTAAAATTTCAAGAACATCAAATGAAATTGTCCTAAATCAGTCATACTATGTGGACAAAATTCTTGAAAAATTTAACAAGGATGATTCTTGCATGGCTAGAATACCGAAATATTCCAGTCAGCATCTATCGAAGAACAGAGGTGCTCAAGTAGAATACTCTAGAATTATCGGAAGACTGATGTACTTGATGAGTTGTACAAAACCAGATATAGCCTGCACAGTTAGCAAACTGAGAGATACACGAGTAATCCAAGAGCTGACCACTGGAAATGAATAATAAGAAGACTAAGGTATTTGAGATATACTAATGATTATGGGTTGCACTATACTAGGTATCCGGCAGTTATTGAAGGATACAATGACCTAACTAGATATCTAATATAAAAGACTCAAAGTCTACAAGTAGATTTGTGTTCACATTGGGAAGTGCAGTTATATCTTGAAAATCCTCTAAACAGACGATTATAGCCAGATCCACTATGAAATCTGAATTTATAGCCTTAGACAAGTATGGTGAAGAGGCTAAGTGGTTACGTCACTTCCTAGAGGATATTCCTAGATGGCCAAAGCTTGTGCCAGCAATTTGCATACATTATGATAGTTAATCTGCAATTGGTAGGGCACATAGTAACATGTATAATGGTAAGTCAAGACACATATGTCGTAGACATAATACCATAAGACAACTACTCTCAACTAGAGTTATCTCTATTGACTATGTGAAGTCAAATGATAATATTGTGAATCCACTAACTAAATGTTTGAATAGAGAGTTAGTTGGAAAGTCGTCGAAAGGAATGGAACTTTAGCCTTTTGAAGAATAAGTTAATACAATGGAAATCCAACCTAATTGACTGGAGATCCCAAGATCTAGGATCAAATGGACAACCTAATTGTAAATACTTAATTAGATCACTGTGGAGATTATCTACTGTCCATTCATTTGATGAAATAGTGAAATCCGTAGAAGAGAGGATAAGTTATAGGCTTTTAATGATTCATACAAGTTGAGTAGAACGGACTACTCTTAATTAAGAAATCACCTATGTGAGAGAGAAGTGGGGGTCACTTCTAAGAGAATTGTGTGAGGCGCAATTCTTAAAAACTCTAACAGAACAAGACATATGTTCACGGCTACAAATGAACATAACAATGAGAACTAGACTATGTCAGAAAGACGTCTGTGTGAGGTATATCATCTTTTACACAAACGACAGAACAGTTCAAGGACATCACGTCTACTGATTAGCTAGTAAAGTAAATATACTTTTACGAGAAAAGGTTCAAAGGGTAACACCTACCTATCAAATGCAGGTTTCAGACGTTGAACTTTATCACCAAATCTTTTGTCTCTTGGTCAATTTCCATTCATGTGGGAGATTGTTGGAAAAAATTAGAAAATTGTGCCTTATTTGAGCATAATTTTGCGTGGGACTCGTAAAGTTGATTTGTGTTCTCCTCTGCGAGAACATTGAAATCATGTATTTATTTGCCCAAAATGATACTTGGGTGAATGAGAAATTGAGGCTCAAAGATAGAGTTGAAAATGGTTGAGGAGAAAGAATTTAGTTCTATCCCACATTGAAAAAATAGAAAAACTTGGACTTGTATATATATGGCCACACTTATTGAAAGGTGTAATCATGTGTAGCATAGAGGCTCTCTCTTGCGCGTGCCCGTAGGAGGAAAAATCATGGATCGATTAACACCTCGAGCCATTAAACTCATGTGCGAGCGCGATCTACGTAGATGAATGTCGGACCAAAATTGGCAACATAGTCAAGCCTACGTTTTATAGTTTTTTTTTCGATTTAATTACAAAATTAAAATTCTGTCTTTTCAGCTACCTCAAACTCCTGAATTCCTAAAGACAGCAACTGAATGTTTATTATTACTAAAGGTTGTTGTTAATGGAGGAAGATGAGGTCAGGGGTCATTTGGAGCCTATAAAAGGGCTTGAACTTCAACAATCAAACACACGAAATTCAGTTTTCTACTCATTCTTTTTTTGTTCCAAAAATTCCATTTAAGTGTTCTTGGTGATCCTGTTCTGGCAGTAGCTCAATTCGCTGTTTTAGCAGCTTCGTGCTAATAGTTTCTCCTTTGTATCCTGGGAAGAAGACGATAAGTACCCTCAAGAACCTACGGTAGGGGGGCGAATTTGTTTTAAGAAAATTGTGTTGGCACATGCCTCGATTTGCAGTTTCTGTATATTGTTATTGTTTATCATTTTCTTTTCTTACAGTTTACTTGTTCTGTTTCATGTTATCTTTTAGTATAATAATCTGTACTTTAACACGTTTAATTTAAATCTTGTACTAACATGCATAACACATTAAAAATATGAAACCAATTAATTTGAATATATATGATCTATAAACTCGATTTTCCATTAAAATTAGAGCTCAAAATCATTGTACTAACCGCGAGAAAAAGATCATGGCTTAATAGTCCATAAGCCCACCAAAGTGAACTAGCAAGAAATGAGAAAAAAAAAAAAAAACAAGTAGAATGGCATGAATATCACACTCTTAGTTTGTATTACTTGTTTCTACAATAATTAGAAGTTCATGTTATGATCAAAATAAATCAATACACAAAATAATTCCCCGCCTCCTCGAGATAAATATATGAATTTCTAGAAAGAAATCCGACTTTGAAAACTATGCATGTGTTAAAGAACAAGACCCCCTTACGAAAACCACATAACGAAGTTCAAACTAGAAACTCAGTAAGTAAACTAACGAAGTTATGGCTAAGACCATTGACCTTCAGTTACAACCTCAAGAACCAGACCTAACCGGAAAACCACAAACCCCTCTAAACAGACTGAGTTGCTACAATAACTTAGAACATTGGTAAAAAACAGAGACCACAACCAACACTAACTCCTTTACAAGATCACTCAAAAACCTTCACCGTAGAAGGTAAGAAGAAACAGAAGAACTCTAAAACCAGAGGTTTTAGAGAAGGCAGAGAAGAAGATGAAAGGAATCACACCAGAAGGAAACATTAACTATTTTCTTTCTTTTAGACGGTGGAATGTGAATTTTGAACATTAGGGCAACATAAGGTCTTACTTATACTAAAGCTGCCAGCCATTGATCAAGAATTCATCCAACGGTCTCAGCCATCTCAAGCCTGTTCAGACTTTGGGCCGAGTCATCCGAAATGGGACAATTGTTAACAAGATAAGGGAACTTATCAGGCAATGGATCATGGATCATCACTTTGGGCCAAACCCAATATCATCATTGCCCATTTATGAAATTGTTGGCATCACCATATTTAGCCCAACAATCTATACCTTGATGTCAACATAGAAGAGTATCAGAGTATCATCAGCAACTGAGTTCTCATCAAGGCAATCACCTGCAGATAAAATTAGCCAGCATCAATGTTCAACAACTTTAAACAGAATTGAAATTTGTTTAGAAGCAATACCTTTGTACTCATATCAGTTGGATTAAACTGGGATGTTATCTTTTCAAGATACACAGATTCTTTTGAAATAATATCTCTAATAAAATAAACTTTAACATCAATGTGCTTTGTACGTTCATGAAATACATGATTCTTACACAAATGTATTGCACTTTGACTATCAGAATAAACTACAACAGGATTATATAACATATTTATTTTAGATAACAATCTCTTTAACTACAAACCTTCCTTAATCGCCTCAGTTGCTGAACATACTCAGACTTAGTAGTAGATAAGGCTACAATTGGTTGAAGTTGTGACTTCCAACTAATACAAGTACCACACAATGTAAAAACATAAGCAGTAGTTGATTTTCTATTATCCTTATCACCAGCAAAGTCAACATCAACAAAACCTTTAAGAATTACTCATTCATTACATGTTCCATAGATTAATCCAAGATTAGAAGTACCTTTCAAATATCTTAATAACCATTTCAAAGCTTTCTAGTGTTCAGGACCAGGATTGGCCATGAATCTGCTGAGAGTGCTTATGGCATGGGCAACATCAGGTCTTGTACACACTATTGTGTACATGACATGCCCCACAACATTAGCATAAAGCACTTTCTCCATATGTTTTATATCTGAATCATCTATAGGACATTGATCTTTACTCAATTTAAAATGACTTGCTAAAGGTAAAGATACAGTTTTAGCATCATGCATTGAAAACTTTGACAAAACATTTTCAATGTAAGCAGTCTTTTTTTAACAACAATACACGTTTAGATCTTTTTCTTTCAATATCCATTCATAAGATTCTTTTAGCATGCCCCAAATGTTTCATATCAAATTCAGAACATAAAGATTTCTTTATTTCATTTATGTCATGCATGTTAGAACCAATCAATAACATATCATCAACATAAAGAAGTAAATAAACAGTCACCAGATTATTTTTATTCTTCTTCAGGTATAAGTAATGATCAAAGGCACTCTTTTGAAAACCAACAGATAATATAAAGTTATCAAACCTTTTATACCATTGTCTTGGTGATTGTTTAAGGCCATATAAAGATTTTTTCAGTAAACACACACTATCAGGTTTAGAATGATCAACAAAACCTTCAGGTTGAGTCATATTAATGATTTCATCTAGGTTACCATAAAGAAAAGTAGTTTTGATATCCATTTGTTCAATTTCCCAATTATGATGAGCAACCAATGCAAGTAGAATTCTGATAGTAGTGTATTTAACTACATGAGAAAAGATTTTATTGTAATCATTGCCATGTTTTTTTAGTAAAACCTTTTGCCACAAGTCTGGCTTTAAATTTCAGAGAATCATTTTGAGAAATTCCTTCTTTTACTTTGAAAATCCACTTGCAATCTACAAGAGACATGCTTTTAGGTTTTGGAACTAATTTCCAAGTGTTATTTTTCTTTAATGACTCTATTTCTTCATTCATAGCACTACCAGTTATCAGCAAATTTACTACTTACAACTTCACTGTAAGAGTTTGGTTCTTTAAACACTAGATCATTATAAGATATTACAACAAGAGAAACAAAATCCCAAAACCTTGAAGAAGCCCTAATATCCCTTGTCAACTGGTAATTATCAAGATCAGGATGATGTATTTCTTGGGTCAAGTCTTCCATTTCTGGCTGACCCTCATTATCCTCATTAAAATCAACATTAGAGGCTGCAACATTCTGATGCTGACTAAGATTAGTAGAAGAATCAGTCTCCACCTAAAACTTAGTGCTATTTTCAGAGACATTTTCATAAGAGCCTTTATCAGCAAAACAAGGCATGTCAGACTCATTACAAGTCACATCCATACTAGTGATTATTTTAAAACCATTTACCTCTTTAGCCCATAATCTGTATCCTTTTACACCATTAGGATAACCAAGGAAAACACACTTTTGAGCCCTTGCTTCAAGTTTTCCAACAGATTGATGAGAATAGGCTGCACACCCAAAGGTTATAAGATGACTATAGTTAGGAGATTCTCCAGACCACAATTGTTCTTGAGTCTTGCCATCTAGAACACTTGAAGGTGTCCTATTGACAGCTTCTCCCCATAAAACTTTTAGAAGGCCATAACTAACCATCATACATCTCACCTTATCAAGAAGGGCCCTATTCATTCTTTCAGCTGCCCCATTTTGTTGAAGAGTATAGGGCACATATTTATGTCTCAAATTACCACTTTCTTCACACAGCTGATTAAAATCAGAGTTATAGAATTCTAAGCCATTATCTGTCCTGAAGATTTTAATCTTCTTTCTAGTCTGGTTTTCTATAAGAATTTTTCAAGTTTTAAACCTCTCAAAAGTGTCAGATTTTTTTTTAACAAAAAAATCTATACTTTTCTAGATACATCATCAATTAAGGAGATAAAATATATATTTCCTCTTTGAGTAAGGATAGTGGCTAGACCCCATAAGTCTGAGTGGATGTATTCTAAAATAGATGTGGTTTTGTGCTTTTCTATGCTAAAATGAAGCTTGTGGTGCTTGCTAAGAGTGCAGTGTTCACAAAATGAGACTTTTGAAATCACATCTTTACCAAAAACTCCTTGTTTCTGCAAGATGTGAAGCCCTTTTTCACTGACATGTGCTAACCTATTGTGCCACTTTAAAGTGTCTTCAACTTCAGCACTAGAGGAGATATTATTACTCTGAGACACTATTTCAGTCTGAGTTACATAAATTCCATTTCTCTTGAACCCTTTGAAGATGACAAGAGATCCCTTGATCACTTTTAATATGTCATCTCTAAATTTACCACACATTCCCATTCTCTCTAAGTCTCCCATATATATCAAATTTCTATGAAGATCAGGTACATATCTGACTTTTTCAAGGGTACATATATAACTATTATCAAACCTTAAAGTCACATTTCCAATCCCCTCAATTTTACAGACCACATTATTTCCCATAAGGACTTCTTTATTTGAAATATTCTTAAAATCATGAAGCCAATACTTCCTAGATGTCATATGAAAAGTGCAATCATAATCCAAGATCCATTCTTGAATTTGATCACTTTTAGCTACAAAATTTGTAGAAGAATGCCCACTGACTGGTTGAGTGACAACATAGACATATACAATATTTGTTTATTTTGGTTCAGCCATATTTCCCTTATCTGCCATTTTATCGTTTTGCTCATTTTTTCTTTTATAGCAATCTTTGATGAAATGGCCAGACTTACCACACCTATAACACTTCTTACCTCTAGTCTTAGACTTGGATCTAGACCTTCATTTGTTCATTTTCTTATAGTTGTTATTATTGTTACTACCTTGACTTTGCTAACAATCATAACTCCAATTCTACCTATTTTAAGACCTTTTTCTAACATAGAGAGACTCAGAACTACTACCATCAGTTTTTTCAATTTTTAGCTCTAAATCTTTACTTCTTAAAGAATTTACAACAGTATTTTGGGTGAGGGTGTCTCTGCCATACTTAATGGGAGTCTTAACATCCCTATAGACTTCAGGAATAACATTAAGGAGAATAACAACTTTATACTCTTCAGACACTTTATCACCAGTATTGGTGATATCTTGAACTAATTTGTTAAAGATATCAAGATTGTCATCAAGATCTTTAGAGGAATCTATTTTTAAAAAAAATAAAAATTTTCTAATAGAAATAGCTTACTTGGCAGGGATTTCACTAAGTATAATTCTTCTAACTTTTTCCACAGAAGTTGAGTAAAATCTAGGGTTAATTATACTAGTGGTCTCAATTCTTTCAAGTTTGTAACGATTTTATCTCCATTCTTTTTTAGCAGATATCATCCTCATTCTTTTATTTATTCTCACAGATGGTCTCCAAATCACTATTTTTCATTATTCTAAAAATTCTATGACAATTTTATCCCTTGACTCAAATAAATTAAAATGATAAGAAAAAAAATACAATAAAAACATTGCAATTGGGCCTTTAACCTTTTTAAAAGTACAAATAAATCTTAAATAATTTTATTTTATTCAAATAAGTATTATTCCCTCACCCTACCCCCTTCGTTTTCATCCCCCGTCGCTTTGCTATTTTCAGTCCCACCCTATATATACATACACCACCATATCTCTATTTCACATCTCTCTCTGTGAAATAGAAATCTGGCTCAACTAGGTTTCTCCAAAATTTAGCGATCTGGCAGACCCACATGGAGCGATTTGGCTCAACTAGGTTTCTAACCTTCTTCTTGCCAAAACTTACAGCCACTTTTTCTGGGGGAGAGAGAGAGAGAGAGAGAGAGAGAGAGAGACTCCAGCCAGAATTATGCTGGCGTGAAAGAAACAACGATTCCATGTGCGCCGTTACCTTATCCATCAGTGCACGACGAAAATGCCCAAAACAATGGTACCTCTTCCGTTTACCAGTAGCGTCGATGCCACTACCTTTTACACAATGGTAACAACTTCTATAACAGCCATCACCGCAATCAAGGCGAGGTAGCGGTGCCCCAATTGTCCTTTACTGGAGAGAGAAAGAGACGTCGGCGTGAAAGAAACGACGATTCCATGTGCACCGTTACCTCCTCCATCAGCACACGGAAGAAATGCCCAAAACGTTGGCACCGCTTTTGTTTACCAGCAGCGGCGGTGCCACTACCTTTCATGCAGTGGCGACGGCTCCCATAATAGCCATTGCCATGATCAAGGTGAGGTAGCAGCACCCCAATGTACCACTGCTTCAACCATTCGAGGTGGCGGCACCAATGGGTACCGCTGCTCTTTCTTCCTTCACTGATCAGGTTATGTACACTTTTTTATTTCATTTGTCTTTAAAGTATCGCTTTTGTGGTTGTGATTTTGACTTACATCGCAGTGATAAATGGGTTTTAGACACTGAGAATGGAAAAGGGTTCAGCTTCTGGTGTGCAAGACTTACTCAATGGCTTGAACTTCGACAAGAAAATCTATTTTGAGGATGTGGGTAGTAGAATTCAGGCTAAAACTGGTGGTGGGACATCGTCGGTGGTAGCTCCCAGGCTTCTACCACCAGTTCCGGCAAAGAAGGAGATGAGTGGTGGTGGTAGGGGGTGAGTTGGGAAAGAACACTTATTTGAATAAAATAAAATTGTTTATGATTTATTTGTACTTTTAAAAATGTTAAGAGCCCAATTGCAATGCTTTTATTGTTTTTTTTTGGGTAAATAGCACAAAACGTCCCTACCTATTGGCCTTATTGTGGAAAACGTCCTTACCTTCTAAATTTTGGCATTTTCACCCTTACCTACTGGATTTCTTGCGCAAAACGTCCTTCAGTCCAAAAATCAAGGGGTAAATTAGTCCAACCACTTTTTTCACATATATATTACTTCTTTTAAAATTGGGGGGCTTTCCATGCAATTTCCAAAATTGCACAGCAGGCCCCCATCTCCAAATCTGCCAAAACGCCTTGGACTGTTTCAGCTTAAAAGTGGAAATGTACAAATCCCAAAGACAGGAACAAAAGTATTTGTAGGCAGAACAGGTTGGGAGCTTCAATAGTAATTATGTGGGCCAACAGGTGGAATAAAGTCAACATGAAAATTCTTAAAACCTTTAGGTTGTATTTGAATGGTCAAAAATCTTGCAAAAGAAAAATCTGATTTGGTCCTGTTCCTGGGCCTTGGCTTCATAGATTGGTAGCATTCGTCCCACTCGTATTATATATCGACATAGATTAAGAAATATTGAGATTCTGTAACAGATTAAGGAAAAAAAAAATACAGATTTTCATGTATCTTTCCCTAAGGAAATTTTGTAAAAAGACTGGTTTTTTTTTGGTCTGATTTACTGTCTCCCACCTGTATTTGGAGGAATCGAGAGATTCTTAGCCTCTTGGGTTATGTTTAGATACAGTCTTCGTCTAGCTTTCACTCGTTCCTCTTGATATAGTTTAATTTCCTTCGTTATTGTACTTGATTTGGGAAGTAATTGGGTTTATCATTTATGCATATGTTTTCCCATTGACCTAGGATTTTTAGGTTTTTAGTTGTGGGAAAAAAGGGATTAGGATGAATAAATTTAGGGTTTTGATGGAGGTTGGGGTTTGTAGCTGGGATTGACATGATGGAGGTGTTTATAAAGATGGGTTGTTTATCAAAATGGTTTTTGGGATAAATTTTATAGACCCACCATCAGCAATTGCCCTTGGAAAACCTGTATATTTGCAATCCGGCCTCCAGTGCAATTTGAGAAGGAATAAAATTCCAAGACCCTGGAATAATTTGTCAGATGGAAGATACTCTTCTCACAGCTTTATACTCTTCTCACAGCTTTGTCAATGGAGAATCATCAACCTTCAACCCTCTTGTCCATGGATTTAAGTGCCTCAGCATGTGACGAATTAGATCTCAAGATGAATCACCAAGTTGTTTTAACTCGTCCACCATATATCAATTTACCCCCTTTAGCCGAGAAAACACCCCCTCCACAATCTTGGAACCCTGGAAAGTGTGATATTCTTGATGTTGGACTAGGTTCTCAATTGTACGAGACTGAAAGTTTCCCAAGTGTGCCCAAGGTTGGGAGGAAATGTGGGAAAAGAATTGATGGCGTAGTTTTGGCAGATTTGGAGATGGGGGCCTGCTGTGCAATTTTAGAAATTGCATGGAAAGCCCCCCCAATTTTAAAAGAAGTAATATATATGTGAAAAAAGTGGTTGGACTAATTTACCCCTTGATTTTTGGACTGAAGGACGTTTTGCGCAGAAAATTCAGTAGGTAAGGGTGAAAATGCCAAAATTTAGAAGGTAGGGACGTTTTCCACAATAAGGCCAATAGGTAGGGACGTTTTGTGCTATTTACCCTTTTTTTTTCTTATCATTTTAATTTATTTAAGTCAAGGGGTAAAATTGTCATAGAATTTTCAAAATAGTGAAAAATATAATTTTGGGACCATATGTGAGAATAAATAGAAAAATGAGAATGATATCTGCTAAAAAAAAGAATGTGGATGAAATCGTTGCAAACCTGAAAAAAAAGAGACCATTAGTATAATTAACCTTAAAATCTAATATTCCTACTTTTCTTAGGACTTGGTCAGAAAGATGCAAAATTATTGAGGTATAGGCAAGTTCATCTGCCTCAGTTTGTTGATCTTTAGTCATAGTATCGGGAAGAGTTCCATCTATGGCTTTAGCTACTTTTTGTTGGACTAATACCCCCCTTATCTTTTGTTGCTATATGGGAAAATCCCAATTTCCAGTAAAAACCCCAAGTTCAAAACTAGTATTTGTCATGACAGCAGAATAATTCACCAAGAAATGCAGCATGCAAAATAAGGAATTTTAAACAATTATTCAGGCAACACAGAATACTAACAAAACAAAAATAATCAAGTAACACACACTTAGTACACAAGTCAGATTGATTACTTTTTAGTTCTATTCACAGAATAATAAGAAAAAATCTATCACTACTTAGTTTCACTAGGATTCCATGAGAATAATGTTCCCAGGTCAAGGCACAAAGCTGAGACAGTGGATTTTTATAGACTTCTTGATAAAAAAGATGATTGGTTTAGTAACCTGATAACAGAATCAAAAAACATTTCAACAAGTTTCATTCATTAACTTGCATAAAATAACTATTCAGAGAGAAATCAAGTTTTTAATAACAAGAGAATTAGATGGAGCAAACCATTGTGGTGATCAAAGGCTTGATCACCATTTTACCTTTATTAAACCGAAAAGTCACCAAGAACAAAGTGCTGAAGGTAAGGTATGTAAAGAAAAATATGACTAGATTTTAAAAGGATCTTTTTGGTTATTACACAAATCTGAGCGTTTTTGTTTAGATCTTTAAAGCGAATACTACAAAGGAAACTAAAAACGTAGATCAGTTAAGATCTTTTAGATCTAACCCAAAAAACCACAAATATGTTAAAACGAAACATCATATTTTCAAAACAACGATTCTTCTTACTCAAAGAGAAAAAGTTTTTCAAAAGAAAGTTTCCAAGAACGCCACTCATGCTTTGATACCACTGTTAAAGAACAAGATCCCCATACAAAAACCACATAACGAAGTTCAAACCAGAAACTCAGTAAGTAAACCAACGAAGTTAGGGCTTAGAACATTGTACCCTTAGTTACAAACTCAAGAACTAGACCCAACCGAAAAACCACAAATCTCTCTGAACAGATTGAGTTTCTACCGTAACTCAGGACAGTGGTAAAAAATAGAGACTACAACCAACACTAACCCTTTCACAAGATCACTTAGAAACCTTCACCGTAGAAGGTAAGGAGAAGCACAAGAACTCTAAAACCAGAGGTTTTAGAGAAAGCAGAGAAGAAGATGAAATGAATCACACCAGAAGGAAACACTAACTCTTCCTCTCTCTTTCAGACGGTGGAATGTGAATTTTGAGCATTAGGGCAACATCAGGTCTTACTTATACCAAAGCTGCCAGCTATTGATCAAGAATTCATCCAATGGTCTCAGCCATCTCAAACCTGTTTAGACTTTTGGGCCGGGTCATCCGAAATGGGCCAATTGTTAACAAGATGAGGGAACTTATCAAGCAATGGATCATGGATCATCACTTTGGGCCAAACCCAATATCATCATTGTCCCTTTATGAAATTGTTGGCATCACCATATTTAGCATAACAACATGCATTACCTTATCAAAAATCATTTCTTTTCAGTTTTATAGTTCCCAAAGTTCATCACTAGACTTCAAAAATGACTATGAAACTGATTTTTTCCCCCAAATTCAAGTCTCACTGTCACTTATTTATAAAAATTGTACACAAGTCCCGTGTTTAATGAAAAACAATAATATGGTATGCCTGTGATGAAAGGGATGTTTTAATTCTGACATCTTAAACTTTCAGATATGGTACTTCAGCAAAAAATAGTTTTTTCTCATTTGTGATGTTATGAAATTGTGGGAAGAAATTAGAATGACTCACCACAACCACGAGAGGAGAACCGTACATTGATACAAAAGCCACGAGTCTAATATTTCCTACAAATATCTTGCGATGGTGGTGATCATAAAATGCAAATGCTGATAAAATTGCAGTGATGAAGAACATTAGGAGAACAAGTATTGTCGACACGGCTACCTTCTTCAGTGCTATAAAATATGAGAAAAAATATATGTAGAGAAATAATTCTCTGTATTGATTGAATTAAATTATGAAGAAGATTACAAGATATATATACTAACAGGAAAGGAATTCTACCTAAAATATGAATATGGTATCCTACTACAAATACAATTCTATAAAGAATAAATAAGGTAAAGAATAAGGTAAGTAAATATTTGTTAATATTCCTCCTCAAGTTGGAGTATGTATGTCAAAAGTGCCCAACTTGCGAGAGTGCTTTAGTAAATAAATCCGCAATCTGATTGTTGCTTGGAACATAGGCAATCTGGATCTCTCCCTTAATAATTCGTTCACGAACAATATGACAATCTAGTTCAATGTACTTTGTCCTTTCATGATATACTAGATTAGCAGCAATATGCATTGCTGCTTGATTATCACAATATAAGGTTGCTGCTTGGGGGTGATCTACACATAAGTCTATTAGCAATTGTCTCAACCATGTAAGTTCACAAGTAATAGAAGCCATCGCCCTATACTCTGCTTCTGTTGAAGATTTAGACACAGTCGTTTGTTTTTACTTTTCCATGATATAAGCGCCTTTCCCAAAAATATACAATATTCCGTAACTGACCGTCGTGTAGTAATATCTCTAGTCCAATCTGCATCATAAAATCTTACTAGCTGCAATTTTCCACTTGATGGAAAATATAATTCTCGTTCTGGTGTCCCTTTCAGTATTGGAGCAATCGATGAATTGTATCAAGATGGAGTTATCTAGGTGTCTGCATGAACTGACTGAGTGTATTGACTGAATATGAGATTTCTGGTCTAGTAATGGTGAGATAAATGAGCTTTCCTACCAATCGTCGATAATATGTGGGATCTTTCAACAACTTTCCATCTGTTAAATTGAGTTTCAATGGCTGCTCTATAGTAAATGCTGCAGGTTTTACTCCAAGTAATTCGGTCTCTTGAAGAATGTCAAGAGTATACTTCATTTGATTTATTGAAATCTCTGATCTTGAGCGAGCAATTTCTACTCCAAAAAAGTATTTTAATGTGCCAATGTCCTTAACTTGAATTGAGATGCAATGAACGTTTTTGTAGTAGAGATTGCTTCTCTATCATTTCATGTGACAATCATATCATCTACATATAATAGAATAGCCATAAATGAATCACCATTGACCTTTGTAAAGAGTGAGTAATCTGCATGTGATTGTTTGAACCCAAATTGAATAATAGCAGATACAAATTTTTGAAACCAAGAATGAGATGCCTGTTTCAATCCATATAAAGATTTATAAAGTCAACATACAACTGGTGTCTCTCCTTGTTGAAGAAATCCAGGTGGGAGAGTCATATAGACTTCTTCATCAAGATCACCATGAAAAAAGGCATTTTGTACATCCTTCTGATGAAGCGTCCAGTTACGAATAGAGGCAATAGCAAGTAAGCATCGGACTGTCGTTAATTTTGCAACTAGAGAGAAATTTTCATTATAATCAATCCCTTCTCGTTGTGTAAACCCTTTTTCCACTAGCTGTGCTTTGTATCGTTCAACTGATCTGTCAGAATGAAATTTAACCTTGACCACCCATTTACAATCAATAGGATGATAACTTGGAAGTAGCGGGACAAGTGACCAAGTATTGTTTTCTTACAAGGCACGAATTTTATCATTCATAGCAGCTACTCATTTGAAATCCTGACATGCTGCCTCATATGTAGCTGACTCAATGATATGAGAAATATTGTATGTAAAAGCACACTGAATAGAAGAAAGATTGCTATATGACACATACCTTGATATAGGATGTCGAGTGCTGGATTTGATCGAAAGAGACCCGACTTGAGTAGGCAGAGCATGATTGACATAGTAATCTTTAAGGTGAATTGGGGTTTGAATAGATCTTGTGGATCGTCGAATTTGGTCATTTGGTATTTGGGTTTGTGCTGGCTGGTCATCTGGAGGGTGAAAAAAGGTAGGTGGATCAGTGGTGGATGAACACTACTCAACCGGTAGACCGGTAGGTGAAGTCGGTCGACCGTTTGACCTTTCTATTGGAACGGATGAGGGAATTGATTAACTGGTGGCTCGACTGGTTGACCAGTGTTTGGGACCTTCAGGTAAGTTATCTGTTTCTGCTATATGTTGGTCCTCAGGGTATGTTAAATTTGGCACTTTAACATCCAGAGGCATAGATTGTGGCAATGGGATGGAGTTGGTTTCATCATTTTGCTGGGAGGCGTATGGAAATATGGTTTCATGGAACATGACGTCTCGGGACACCACTAGCTTTCTGTTGGCTAGGTCATATAAGAGGTATATTTTTTGTTCTGAGGGGTATCCAAGAAACACACATCGTCTAGCTCTTGTGTCAAATTTATGGCTATGTTTAAGGTTGGTGGCAAAACACTAGACAATCATAGACACATAAATGGCAATAATGTGGTGGTTTCTTGTGCAATTTTTCATATGGTGTTTTGTGTGAGAGCAATGGCGAATGTATCCGGTTGATAAGGTAATAAGAGGTCTTAATATGTTCTCCCCAAAATTTTAATGGAAGATTGGCTTGAAATCTAATGGCACGAGCTACATTAAGGAGGTGGCGGTGTTTTCTTTCTACTACTCCATTTTGTTGAGGGGTATAAGGGTATGATCTGTGAAAAATGGTACCATTTTTATCTAGGAATGCTTGCAAGGATAAGAACTCTTGACCATTGTCAGACCTCATGATTTTTATAGTCAGGTCGTGTTGAGTTTTAACCCAAGCAAATAAATTTTTAATTACGCTTTGAGTTTCAGATTTTTGAAGCATGAGGTGTACCCAAGTATAACGAGAAAAGTCATCAACAATTGTAAGAAAATATCTAGTACCAGAATAAGAATAAATTCTATGAAATCTCCAAATATTACAATGAATCAAATCAAATGGTTTATTGCTAGAAATTTGACTAACTTGAAAATGTAGTCTAGATTGTTTTACCAAATGAGTGAATGACAAACATCACAAATATCGTGAGAATCAAAATTAATATCTAAGATACTTTGTGCTAGGAATTGAAGAGGTGAGGCTAAAGGGTACCCAAGACGTCTATGCCATAGATTGGTTGATCCACTGGTAGTATGATGTATTTGTGATTTTTGTGAAGGTAATATATGCTGTTACTCTGCCTTCCCAAGCTAATCGTCTTTTCGTAGTCAAATCCTGTATAACACAAAAATCAGGGAAAATGTAACATAGCAACCTAATCCTCTAATAAGTTTACTAATAGATAATAGATTAACTTTGAAGTTGGGAACATAAAGCATATTATCAACAGTCATATTATTTTCCAAGTTAACTGCACCAATGGATTTAATAGGAGCATGACCCCCATTCGTTAATTGCACAATTTTTTTTTTTTTGGTTTTGGGATGGATTTATTCTCAATGATCCCATCATTTGTCACAGGGTCAGTGGCCCGCTATTAATAATGCATGAATTACTCAAAGAGGTAGTAGATGGATTGATACATGAGGTATTAATATAAGACTTATCATTACCTGCCTTGTTGTTTAGAAGTATCATAATCTGCTCATATTCCTTGGTTGTGGGAATTATTTCTTCCTTTGGGTCAAGTGTAAAAACAGTAGTAGTGTTTGTGAGGCATTTGTTTCTTGGCTTCACGTCCTTTCTATGAAACTTGTGCTCTGGAGGAAAGCCATGGATGAAATAACATGTATCAACAATGTGGCCAGTCATCCCATAGTGGGGGCACTGTTTTTGTCCAGTTTTCATCGAAGCGGTCGACCGGGAAGATGAAACGTTGACCGGTTCGGCCAATTGTCATCTTTTCTTTGTTTATGTCCAGTTTTCGTCAAACATGTTCGACCGATTGTCATCTTTCTTGTTCGACCCCCCAATTGCTCGACTTCTCCCAATTGATTGAATGTTGGCCTCCACGATCTGTTGCAACCTCAACTTGCCTTTCATGTTGCATTAAAATAGCGTGGGCTTTTCTGGTATCTAATAAGAGGCTCATCATTAGTATGTTTCCATGAATTGTGGAATAAGAATCATTCAACCCCATCAGGAATTGCATGACTTTCTCATGATCATCCCTTTCAGCCAGTGCATTAAGATTCCCACAAGTGCATCCAATTGGGTTATGATAAAAACCCAATTCATCCCATAGTTCATTTAATTTGGTGTAATAGGATGACACCAATTGATTTCATTGTCGATGCTCAGCAATTTCTTGGCGAATCTCATATATTCGCACATAATTACCTTGAGAAAATCAACCTATAAGGTCGTTCCATACCTCTGTGGCAGATTTGGAGTATATGATATTTTCAATAATAACTGGATGTACCGAATTAAGTATCCAGGACAGCACTATGTGATTACTCCGATCCCATATGAAATACTTCTCATCTTCTGCTTTTGGTGTTTTGATCTTCCCATCAATAAAGCCAATTTTATTCTTGGCAATTAGAGCAATTCTCATAGCTCTACACCATTGTCCATAATTGTTTCCATCAAGTGGTTTAGAAACGAGGATTAAGCCGGGATGATCGGATTACTGTAAAGCCATGTGATCCGATTGGACAATCGTGTTTGTGCCCAAGTGGATTCTATAGTGTTTGTGCCAGACATCGTTGTTTAGAATCGACGCTCTGATACCATATAAAATGAGAGAAAATATATGTGGAGAAATAATTCTCTGTATTGATTCAATTGAATTATGAAGAAGATTACAAGATATATATACTAATAGGAAATGAATTCTACTTAAAATAGGAATATGGTATCCTACTACAAATACAATTCTATAAAGAATAAATAAGATAAATAATAAGATAAGTAAATATTTTTTAATAAGTACGTCAGTTACATCTAAATATTAGCAACAATTTCTTCATTTCACTTAGGGATGACAATTTACCCCGCCCCCCGCCCCAAACAATCGGGTATTCGGGACGGGTATGGGGTGGGTTCGGGGCGGAGTAGCCCCGCCCCAAAATACTTTTTTTTAAAAATTTTTCAATTTTCCTATTGATAAAAAAATACGGTTACAAAAAAAAAAAAATTAAAAAAAAAAATAAATGGGGCAGCAAATGGGGCGGTAAGCTGCCCCGCCCCGACCCAGACCCGCCCTGATTTAAATGGGGAACGGGGCGGGTATGGGAGTAAAAATTCCTGACAGGGCGGGGATGGAGAAGGCCGCCTCGGCCTTGACTCGCCCTGTTGCTATCCCTAATTCCACTCTACGCATAAATGCTTTCAAGAAGGTATTTCCTTTCAAAATTGCACCTCATATTTGCGAATGGTGATCACTGTGAAAAAGATACCGAAAAGAAAAGGTATGGCCTGTATATAAAAATGTGTTGCTTGATATATCACAAAATGCTAAATACTTGTGTAAAAGTAGCTTGCCTTTCCTTTAGCTGAAGAAAACTAGAAATATTTCATTAGGAAGCAGAGCTCCAAAAGAATTCGTAATCCATTAATGGTGATCAACGGGAAGTTATCCCACTCATAACTTACGACTGGCAAGACGTACCAAGTGTAGAGGAAACAATTCAATAGTGTAATGACATATGGAACACATGAAAATTCTTCTGTGCTTTTCTTTCTTAACACCCTTGGGAAAGTAGTCTGGAATTATTGCAAAGAATTGCACAATATCAGATAACCGGCCGGTCGCATAGTTATGAAACATTAAACCATAAGTATATGCAGATCGTGCAATAATTTGGTGATCAAGTGCTCGAAGTAAAACACATTTATGGCATGTTTTGTGACAGTGTTAACAAAGATTATTTTTTTTTTTTGTCAATTGTACTGTAGTGTACCAATATTACCGTATGGTTAATTTCATGTAGTCCATTATCTAAAAATAAAACAAAATAAGTGGTGTAGAGAGAGAGAGTTTGTGTTTACATAGGCACATCATACAGTATCATAGAGGCAGCATTCCCTGCAAGAAACATTAGACAATCTACTTCTAAGGATTTCTGAAAATCGACACAATTACTTAAAGGGATGAAGAGGGAGAAGGTATACCCATAATTCCGGCTGCCAAACGAACTCTATCTCTCATGTTTCAAGATACTGAAAGACTCAAGAGGTGATCAGAAAAAATTGTAGAAGATTTTGTTGCTCTTTAACTGTCCAGCATCCTTCAGGTGATGTATATACTGGAAAGTATAACAAAAAAGCTTCATACTTACACTTATCCCATCAACCGTGAATTTAGGGTATATTAGGTAGTATTATACATGCATTACGTCGTCCTAATATTCCAAATATATAAAGAATTTTTTGGGAGGGAGTTTTTTGATAGAGGGACGTGAGACCTTGTACTCTTTTTCTCTATTACAATGAAAACCTGCAACAGCAAACGCACAATAGTGGGAATTACGGCTTCATCCCTGACAAAAATAAGAGAAGTTGCTGTCTACATCCAATGAATATGTGGATGTAAACATATAACACAAATCAGAAAATAAAAAATTGTGGAGGTGGATCTGTTGGCACTACTGTCATACTTTTTGCATGAAATTTCTAAAAGCAAATTCTCCAAACAATGTTAAGTTTTGATAATAAGACAGGAAAGAAATTAAACACAACAACTTAATGGGAATCATTTTCCATATTGATTCACTTGTGAGTGGGAGATGTCACAGGACTTGTAGCGTCCACTGGATGCAATTAAAGTGTTGTTTGGTATTTCAGGCTACACTGATTTGAGAGAATACAGAAAGTACCTAACCTTATGCTGATGAACTTTTGCTTTCTTTTTACTTTCTTCTATTTCAAGCAACAATGACAACAAACTAAGCCGTTTTCCCACAAAATTTGGGGCCAGACTACCTGAATTTGTTTCCACCACTCAGTTTAGTTCATTCATAACTAGTATGAATTATCTTATAATTGTGCTGACAGTGCAGTCTAGTATTGCTTTGGTTCCTCGAGCAAGCACATCTTGAAAACCTTAGCAATCTGCAGGTTGTTGATTTGTACTTCAACCATGATTGGTATCATGAGTAAGACAAACGTCAGTATTTGGTAATACACAATGATATCCATTTCCTTGATTTCTAGTCATTGGAACATGTAATTTGACATTATCCTGTTAATTAGAGCCATGTCTGAGCATGGCTGATCATCCTCTCGGTGATTCCCCTGTACTTTCTAGTCTCATTTGGTTTCGAAAGCATCCCTCTCCCGTCCCTTACTCGTTCTTTGAGAAATAACAAATGTACCAGAAATTGTGGTGTCCACCAGCTGTTTTAAACACCAGAAAATCACTTTGTTTGGCTTAAACATGCAGAAGTATAATACTGAAATCATAACAAACACTGTCTCACATGTATGTGACCACGGTTAAAATTTATGTTTTATTAAAGGTATAAGTTATATTTTCTTAACCCCGTATTACAAATAAAAGGAAAAAGGAGAACAGGCTTAGATACCATATACAACTGCAGATTATACAAGTTAACAGATTTTTTTATGTGCATGTAATGTTTAACTATGATACAAATGATTAGGTATACAACAATTAGTATTCAGTAATGACAAGGAAACAATGTCGGCTTATTTGGAAATGTATCTGCGTAGATAATCAACTCGAGCAGGATGCTTGAGCTTCATGAGAGCCTTCAATTCATGCTTCCTTACCATTTCTCTTGATATATTTAAATTGCCTGCAATTTCTCCAAGAGTTCTGTCTCCTTTACCATCAAGTCCATATCTTTGTCTGATAACCAAACTCTCCTTAGGCTTCAGAGAATCAAGCTGTAAGGATGCATAAAACAGATTTTAAAAGGTAAAATTAATTAGCTAAATATTTCAAATACCAAAAAAGGAAAGGCAAATCCATCATAATTTTTAATTACATATTTCATGTGCCAGTAGCATTCATTGAGTATTCAATGGATACCACATTGTTGGCAAGTTGCCTAAAAAAGGAGCCAAATTAGAAAAGGAAAAGATGCCAAATATTGTTTAATATTGGAAAGACAATTTGACAAGATTTCAGCCGTAATCTATGGTGAAGGAAATTGAAAAGTTTCTATTATAGGCATCTTTATGAGGCAGCCGAATTTGGTGAAATCTCGTGTGAAAAATTCAGCAATTATTTCCTATAAATTGACTGTTTTGTTCTCTTTTGTGTAAGGGTTAGAGAGGATATAGTAGGTCTAGCATCCAAGGAATATTCTTGTTGTCTTTGTGGTTTGTACAAATGTAGAATATTGTGTATGTGGTAAAACCAATGTTATTGTTGCTGCGATACTTGAGAATTTAGGTGGTCAAGGGATTCTATATGATTATATATCCATTGTTTTTCGCCAGTTTTGGAATTTTTCATATATATTCTTGAATTGCTCTTTTCAGTCTTATAATTGTATCTATCTTCTTAATATTTACCTGAACAAAAATTATGTGGGCAAATTGGGAAATTGGTCTCATAACAAAAATCATGTGGGCGAATTGAGAAACTGGTCTCAATTCCGAACATTGATATTAGATATTCAGGTCATTCAGAGTGTTGGAACACAGAGAAAATATGTCAGGTGTCAAATACACTGTAAAGAAATTTGACGGAAGATTGAATTTTGACTCACGGCAAGTCAAGGATGTTCTCATTCAGTTTAGATTACACAAGGATTTGAAAGGAATGCTAACCCATGTTGTCATCAAGTATGGACAATCTATTCACGTCAAGCAAAACTATCCAAAAGGTGGAGTAGGCTGGCTACCTGTTCAGATGTGGATAGTGTTGCTAACAGTGTGCCTCTTATGGAGAGACAATGATATCGCATAAGAATGATATGTATATCCTTATGGCATGCCACTAATTGTCATGACAGAGTTATTGCTAGTGTCACGTTTGTACACGGGCATTGGTTGGGTATTGATGTAAAGTGTGTTGTGGAATTTATTTTGAGGGCTGAGGAACTCCTAAGAAAGCCAAACATGGGAGTTGCACTATAATTTTTCAGCAAGTTTGTTCGACATGAGCTGATAAAATTCTTAGAATTTGTTGATTCTAAGTGTTTGTGTACTCATTATAGTGGATTAGGTTAATTCTCTGGTTTAAGAATTGTTACTGTCAAAGTTTACCTATTTTTCAAGTACCGTGATCAAGAGCTGCAAAAAAGATTATAGTCAAGGTGGAGATTGTTAGGAAACTGTCTGAAAATGCAGCCAAATTATAAAAGGAAAAGATGCCCAATAATGTTTAATATTGGAAACACAACTTGGTAAGAATTTAGTCAAAATCTATATTGAATGAAATTGAAAAGTTTCCATTACAGACATCTTTCCATGCCTATGTTTGACTAAGTTAAATTATAATTTAAACTGGTTAAACATACTTTTTATTTACACATTTCGTATGATCCACAACTTACTACTCATTTATTATCCACACATTCTATAATCCACAACTCATAAATATTTAAAAAATAATTTCAGTATTGCTAAACATGCTATAAGGCTGCCGAATTTGGTGAAATCGTTTGTCAAAAATTCAGCAATCATTTCCTATAAATTGACATGTTTTGTTCTCTTTTGTGTATGGGTCAGAGTGGATAAATTAGGTCTAGCATTCGATAAATTTTCTTATCATTTTTGTAGTTTGTACACAGGGTAAAAAATTGTGGGTGTAGTAAAGCTTATATTATTTTTTATGCTATACTTGATGATTTGTGTGGTCGAGAGATTCTATATGATTGTGATTGTGATCTGTCTTTGACAATCCGTGGTTTTTCTCCGATTTTGGGGTTTTCCAAGTACATTTTTGTGTTGCTTTTCTCCATCTTTTTAAATTTTTTTTTCTAACTTCTTAATATTTATTTGAAAAAATATCGTGTCATTAAATTGAAGAATTGGTCTCAATTTCCAATATTATGGTATTTTTGTACGTTATCAGGGATATGACATCAGACAAATTTTGTTACATGATCTTAATTTTGTCTAATCGAGCATACTAGAAGGTCCTTTAAAGTGATAAATTTAATAGTTGCTTGTTCGAATTGATCTCTTCAATTCAAGGCAATCACCATAAATTTTCATTGTTCAAATCTATAGCCCTTATAATATAATCTATCCAGTACAAAATAATACACCAGCTACTTTCTTTCCAACACAAGAGTTAACATGCATATAATTAAGTGGTTTTGATTTCAAAGCAAAACAGTGCAGAATGAGGGGGCTCAATACTACATGATAGCACAAAAAGATCATAAGTTCAAGTCTTGCTACAACTCAATTATTATAATTCCACATGTTAAAAATTAATCCAGCTTTCACATGGGGATGGGGGTGCCTTGAAGATGTACGTATAAATCAATATATTCCTCCCCTCTTAAAAAGTTTAAGCTTTTAAATGAGGTGATTCAACAAGTACTACATGTAGTGGAAATAAAGACGAGAAGTTACCACATCATCTAGAGCAAGCCTGAGAAGAGCAGGTTGACTTGTTTTATCTCCTTCAACACCATCCATATCAGTAATTCCATTGATGAACTCTTCTTGGGTTACTGCATGCCGTGCATGGAGAGAAGCTATTGGTTTTGATGCTCTCATTACTTCATGATATCGTTCGGGGGAGATTCCAATTCTTTCTATAATTTCTTCTTCTGTTGGCAATCTCTGAAGCTCAAACATCAACTCTAACTTGGCCCTTTGGATTTCTACTCTGACCTACATCAGAAAATACTTCAGGTTTTACACTGCTTAGGCCGTCAAGAAGCATTTACCAAATGCACCAATAAATTCTATTTTATCTACGAATGGATGTGTACTGCAAGCTCAAATTAATACATCAAGACTGCAAGTAAATGGGAAAATATGCAGTCAATTAGAAAATATGAAGTCTATGTCAAAAATGACAAGAAAAATTTAAGAGCATCAGGAGAAGCTTACGGACTCAAGGCCGAAGGAGACTTTGGTGAAGCTTGAAAGTGTCATAGAACGTATGATGGCGTGCCTGATCCAAAAGAGGCCATATGTTGAGAGCCGGAACTTCCTTCTTGGCTCAAAACGGTCAATAGCTGTTATAAGACCCTTCACTCCGGCTTGACAGAGGTCTTGGAATTTTGGGCCACTTGCAAAATCTTGAAAATATTTGTTTATCACAAACAATACAAGCCGGAGGTTGTGCTGTAGCCAATTAGAAACATAATGGTTTCAGTTAGCTTTGTTTGCTGCAATGTTAAGCCTCAAGCAGTGGAATAGTTTTCACATACTGGATTTGATTCGGGTTACAAACAATTAATTTGTGAGTTCAAAATTTGCCTTTACCTAAATAATGGTTTCTGCTTTCAAACAATTAATATGTGAGTTCAAGATTTAACTTTACCTAAATAATGGTTTCTGCTTTCATACTGAATCACTAAGACATTGTGAATTCCCCCAAAACTTTTCTAAAGGAAGCTTGAAGAGTTTCCTGACAACAAGAAGTACTTCCTATATATGGTTTTGACATTAAAAAAGATGATTTTAAACTAAGTAAAAAGGCTGCCAAATGTTTACTTCAATTACTTCATTTCTCTATAAAATCCACAAAAATGGTACTGATAATGAAAAAAAATATTTACCTTGATTAACTTGTTTCTGGCAGCTCTACCAACTTCCATTTGTTTCCTCAGTTGAATAACATCCGTATTTGATGCCTCTGCTAATTCATCATCCGTTGGTTCTCTTCCCAAATCATTTTCTAAATTCTCCTTGACTTGAAGGATTGCCTATACAACATAAAGTTAGCAAAAAACACAATTATCTAGAGTAGTGTCAAACAAAGAAACCACAACATTTCCGATGTTTGGTTTCTAGTAATGCATATGAAACATGCCCTTTGTCCATTTGGTCGTTATGGGGGTTTGGAGACTGGGATGCGCTCACCTTCATAAGTTGCATCAGTTTAAACAGCCAGGCATGTTCAGATGAAGGAAGAACAGGTGGGATCTTCATTTTCTTCCAATCTAGACTGACCAAATCAGTGGAAACAGAATACTCTCTAACAAGCCTATCTATCTTTTCGTCTTCATAACTTCTGCAGCTTTTTCTTTTCTGGGATGATGCAATCACTTCACCTTCTTTGTTCATTTTCAGAGCAATCCTCTTCTCAAAACTCAATCTTTTCACCTTCTTCCTCCGGCTCCTCACCACATTATCAACAACTCCCATTTCACCCTCCTCCTCAGCTTCTCCCACCCTCTTCCTCCTCCGTCGCCTTCTCTTTACCATATGATCCTTGACTTCACGATCAGATACAGCTGCTGTAGGACTTCGTTTGTATATGTTTTCTAGTGTGGCAGCAGCTACATTGTAATCCAATTCTAAAGTACTTGGAGAGGCTTCACCAGTTGACACAGCGTGCACTTGTTTTACAGCTCTTAGCCTCTTTTCATTTTCTTTAGCTGTTTCTACAGGTAAAGATACAGATTCTCGAGGTGCAACAAAAGCTGGTTTCTTTGTTTTATTATCTTTTTCGAGCGATAAGATTACTGGCCTTTTTACTGGAGATACACGAGTCGAAAATCTTGTGCTCAATCCCAATGGAGTCCGCGCAGCAGAACTCGGAACAGTAACAACTCCCATGCTTTGTGGAATCTGTCTCAATCTTACAATCCTACAATATGAAATTATTCATAAAGTATGTTTCGAACACCAAAGCTTTATTGTCAATAAATTTGAGATCGACTAGTTGAAACATGCTGCAATTTCTTCTCTACGACAAAAACCCAAGTAAAATTTTCATACGATTGATCCTAAGCAATCCCAGATACATAACTACTCACCCCACCCCACCCAACTCACCCATACATGCACTCAACCTTTTCTCTCTGAATCACTCTATCGCGTGTTAAAGTTTTTCTAGACAAAGCTTGATGCGGACTTGTAGTCACACAAATTGGCATGCATACCCCCTCCCTCCCCACCAAGAAAAATACTAGAAAAAGAATATAAAGACCAATACAAAAAATCAGGTACCTGAGTGCAGTGAAATATAGCGCAACTTGAGTTAATTGAGTTGACTCAGAGCTTCCCGCCGAAGATTCAAGATTCCGGTGACAAATTATCAGAAAAATGAAAAATCTTAACTGAAAGGAGAATTGATACTTTAAATATATTTAAAAACATAAAGAACTCCTCGAATTTCCATATCCACAGGCTTTTTTCACCAAAATTAACGGCTGAGATTCAGAGGTCAAGTGATCGACGGTTCAAATAGTTTCCATTTTCGACTGCATGAAAATTCTGGCGACGTGGGTTGTGCTACAGCAGAGAATGTAATTCTTCGTGGCATGTTGAGATACTTTAATGGAGTTTATGGATATTGTTTTCGACATGTGGCTGATTATCAATGGATAGAAGATATATCTGAAAATTAGTGGTACCTACTTTTTTATGATTCAAACATTGTTAATTCCAGTCTTTTTGTTTGATAATTCCAGTCATTTTAGGACTTCAAAGAATTACTTAAAGTTAAATGTTTAAGTATCCACTAATTTTTAGTTTCGCTTTGTTTTATTCGATGAACTTTAAAATAGTATTAAATGCTCATTGAACTTTACAATGATACTCGCTACTTACTTCTGACGACTTATTAACAGTTAGTAGACAAAACAATATACGTGACAGACAAAATGCCCACGTGACATATATTTCCGCCAACCAATATTGAACTACCCACCATGTTAGCAGTTTGTACTTTGAATAATTAATGAACTTTTAGTTATGTCTTCTGTAAGGCCAAGAAGGATCAGATTCTTTCAAGAAGATAAAGATTCAACACATCTAAGCAACATAAATGAAAAATAAACTGAGAACACACAAGATTTTTTGGCCTAAGCCCCAGAGGTTCGATGACCAAATCTAACACCTACATCATCTGTTGAGCATCCATAATGTGGAATATGCTCTAAGCATCAATATAACAGTCAATCGGCAACCAAAGTACAGTGTTGTTGAATATTACAGACTTTCCTTAAACCACCAAAGTTTAACTCTCAAGAAATCAAAGAAATCAACCCTCAGTTACTGTTCACGCAAGAACATCACAACTTTCCATTGTTTGATTCGGAAACTAAGAATAAAGAACTAAATGGTCTTTATCTATTACCAAGAATCATCAACAGATGATATTAACAAAAGAAAAAGAAGGAGATGAAGATTTCAGAGCTTCAGAGAAGACGAAGACAAAGAGAGCTTTCACACAGAAAATAATCCTTAATCTGTCTAACCGAGAAGTGAAGAATCCAGAAGGTCAAGTGGCGTATATCAGAAGCCAAGTTTCCATCCCAGGGTTGTCATGACTCCACGTGTAATCATCTGATGAAATGTTTCCACTAAGAAAGGCGTGTTTTCATAAACTGAAGATTAATAATTCTGGTGGCATACACACGCTTTTCCCAACAGCTCCACCTTGCTACCAGGAATTGGTCATCTTCATTGATACTTAGAACACAGTCACCACTGTTTCATTGCTCTGTTCCTGTAAGACAATTTAAAAAAAATTAAATGGAGGGAAAACAAACTAATCAGATTCAATCTGATCAATTGAAAGAATATTCAAACAATTCTTAAACTTATTTAAAAGAATTACTTTTGTTCCCATATCAGAAAGATTGTACTGAGTAGCAATCTTCTCAAGTTTCAAAATGCCTTTTGAAATAATATCTCTTATAAAATGATATTTAACATCTATATGTTTTGATCTATCATGAAACATAGGATTTTTACTCAAGTGTATAGCACTTTGATTATCAGAGAACACAATAGCATTTTCATTTACAAAACCAAATTCCTTTAATAAACCTCCAAGCTAGATACCTTCCTTTACTGCGTTAGCAGCTGCAATGTATTCAGCTTCAGTAGAAGATAGAGCAACTATCTTTTGAAGTTGAGATTTCCAACTAATTACAGTACCACATAATGTAAAGAAATAAGCAGATGTGGATCTCCTATTATCTTTATCACCTACAAAGTCAGAGTCTGTATAATCTTTAAGGGTTATACCTTCTTTGCATTTTTTGAAGATTAGACCCATATTTGAAGTGCCTTTTAAGTATTTGAGAAGCCACTTAAGTGCTTCCCAATGGCATTCACCAGGATTAGACATAAATCTACTCAAAACACTAATGCTGTAAGCAAGATCAGGTCTTGAACAAATCATCAGATACATCACAGATCCAATCACATTAGCATAAGGAACATTTTCTATTCTTTCATATTCTTCTTTAGAATTTGGACAGTGATGAGAAGACAATTTAAAATGATTTGCAAGAGGTAAACTAACAGGCTTTGAATTAGACATAGCAAATTTCTCAACTATTTTTATCACATAAGACTGTTGATTCAAAATAAGCATGTCATTTTTCTTGTCCCTTTTAATCTGCATCCCTAAGATTCTTTTGGCAGCTCCTAAGTCTTTCATATCAATCTCAGAATTTAGTTTGTCCTTTATTCTTTTAATTTCATCTTTATCATGGCTGACAAGTAACATATCATCAACATACAGCAAGAGATAAAGAGAATTTGCCCCTCCAAAACCTTTACAGTAAAGACAAGAATCAAATTTGCTCATCTGAAATCCCAGATTTTGAACAAAAGTATCAAATCTTATGTACCATTGTCTAGGGGCCTGTTTTAGACCATATAAAGATTTCTTTAAAAGACAGACCAAGTCAGACTTACCTCTTTTCTTAAAGCCTGAAGGTTGATTCATATAAATGGTTTCATCTAACTCACCATAAAGAAAGGCAGTTTTTACATCTAACTGATCCAATTCCCACCCAAACTGAGTTTCCAAAGACAAGATAATTCTAATAGTAGTATATTTTACTACAGGTGAGAAGATTTCAGAATAATCAACACCCTCTCTTTGAGTAAAACCCTTAGCTACAAGTCTGGCTTTAAACCTGACATTGTTAATACTACCTTCACTTTCTTTTATCTTGTAAATCCATTTACAATCAACTACCTTTTGATTTTTAGGTTTTTCAACCAAAATCCAGGTATTGTTTTGCGTTAAGGAAGATATTTCTTCCTCCATTGCAACTTTCCAGTTTAAAGAATCTTTACCTTTCATTGCCTCATCATAAGAGAGAGGCTCACTCTCAACCAATTCCTGATATGTGAGAAAAGACGCAAAAGTATCATCATTGAATCTAGCAGGTGGTCTGATCTGCCTTCTCTGTCTATCTCTTGTGAGTTGATACTCATCAATAGGCAGAGTTGCAGAATCAGTATTGTCATCTGTAGATTCTTCATCATTTTGTAAAGTTATTTCTTGATGATTTAGATTTTTTCTTTCTCCCGTATCTTCACTATTCTCTAAACTAGAAGACTCCACCTCAATCCTAATGTCTCTATCTTTCATATTAGAAGTGGTGTCCTTTAAACATGGCATTAAGGACTCATTAAAGACAACATCTCTCCTAATTATTACCTTAAACCCTCTCTTTTCTTTTACCCAAAGTCTATACCCTTTTTCGTTTTTTCCATATCTCAGCAAAACACACTTTAGAGACATAGGCTCAAGTTTGCCTAAATTTTGGTAAGCATAGGCAGCACAACCAAATATTTTAAGATGAGAGTAGTATACTGGTCTTTTGGACCAAACTGATTTAGGGACTTTAAAGTTTAAGGCACTGGAAGGACTTCTATTACACAAATAAGCAGCAGTTATAACAGTTTCACCCCAGAACAGCTTAGGTAAACCAGAAGTTAGAAGCATGCATCTTACCTTATTTAGAAGTGTTCTATTCATTCTTTCAGCAACACCATTTTGCTGAGGAGTGTAAGTAACAGTTCTATGTCTAATTATACCATGTATATTACAGAATTCATTAAACTCATAATTGCAGAATTCAAGACCATTATCTGTTCTTAAGGTTTTAATCTTAAGATCAACTTGATTTCAATTTGGGTTTTCCAAGTTTTAAACACAGAAAATGTTTCATCTTTAGTTTTTAGTAAGAAAACCCAAGATTTTCTAGAAAAATCATCAATGATTAACAGATAATATCTAAATTCAGATTGAGTACACACAGTAGCAGGTCCCCACAAATCAGCATGCAAATAATCAAGTATTTTTTCAGACTAGTGAGTTCCCTTTGAAAATGGAAGTTTTATTTGTTTTCCTAATATACATGTTTAACAGGAAGTAACATCACACAGATTCACATTTTCAAAAACACCTTGTTTCTATAGAAATTTAAGCAATTTATTGCCTATATGACCAAGTCTTTCATGCCATAGTTTTGAGAAAACCAAATTTTTATCTGAAGTAGCTGCTGATAAACTATGGATTGACTTAGTTTTTAGAAAATATAAACCATGTTTCTTCTCAAATTTGATGATTAAATCACCATCTTCAAAGATATTGATTTGTCCCTTTCTAATCCTAATGTCAAACTCCATATCATCAAGGACACCTAAGGATATAAGGTTTCTTTCAAGATCAGGTACAAGCCTAGTTTTATGGAGAATCAGATTGGTTCCATTTTCTAAAACTATACTGAATGTGCCTATTCTTTTTATGTCACAGGTCATGTCATTTCCCATAACAACATGACCCCCATCAGATTTCTGATAATTGGCGAACCAGTTTCTATTAGGGCACATATGATAATACAACCTGAATCAAGAATCCATTCCTGATTTAGGTGTCTTTCAGTATTGACAAGAACTACTCCATTTTCAGATTCTTCATTATTATAAGCTAAGACAACATTTCCTTCCTTTGTACCCTTTTCTTTTAGCTCATTTTGTCTTTTGAAACAATCTTTAATAAAGTGCCCAGTTTTTCCACAGAAATAACATTTCTTTCCTTTGGCATTACTTTTATTCTTTTCTTTACTCTGACCTTTCCTTTTTCCCTCAGCCTGATCCTTCTTAAAGTGAAAATTAGATTTACTTGAATTTTTTCCTTTAACAACTAAGGTCTCACCTCTCAGGTTCTCTCTAATTTCAGATTTTAACTCTAGATCTTTGTTTTTTAAGGGCACTAATTATAATATCAGTGGTTAGGGTATCCCTTCCATATTCTAGAGCATTTTTCAAATCTTTGTGCCTATCACTTATGGAGTTTAAGAGAACCACAACCAATTGATCTTGTGAAAGTTTTTCATCACAATTGGCAAGGTCTTGGGACAATTTTGTAAATCTGTTTAAATTTTCATCCAAGTAAAGAGAAGAGTCCATTTTAAAGAAAAGAACTATTTCAAAAGATAGCATTTGTTTGGAATAGTTTTTGACACAAAATGTGTCTGTAATTTGGTCCATAGTTCAGCAGCAGTACTTGTTTCTCATATGGTTCTTATCACATTATCAGATAAGTGTATAAAGATAGTACTCCAGGCAATTTCTTCCATTTCAGACTTCTTAATTTCAGGCATATCATCAGGCCACGAGTCGTTAAGAGCTTTTGCACATTTTTGTTGCATCAAAATAGCTTTTAATTTCTGACCCCACATATTAATATCCCATTTCCCATCAAAGATATTCAACTCAAATCTTGTTGAAGTCATAATTTTCAAAACTTCGAAAAACACTTTACAGAAAGAATTACTTAGAAAACGATAAAAGAATATAATCACAAAGAAGTTTTTTAGACTATAATCAGATGCAGTAGATCATATACACAATATGAAAAAACTACTCTACACAGATCACACAACTTTTGTCTTCAGCATAAAATAACTCCAGGATCACTACCCGTACTGGATTTATCTCAAATTCTCAAGGCCTCTTATGGAGCCTTTGGACAAAGAATAGTCTCCAGGGGGTTTATTAGTGAACGGAGTAGATTTTAGGGAAACAAAACGAAAGAACTTATCTATTTAACAAGAACAGTTAAAAGAAAAGGTTAGATCTCACCATAGGATATCTAAAACTGTACAGAACGTTGAAGTTTTCCGGAGATCCTCTTATACGAAAGCAAAATCCAAAGCTCTGATACCACTATAAGGCCAAGAACGATCAGATTATTTCAAGAAGATAAACATTCAACACATCTAAACAACATAAACGAAAAATAAACTGTAAAGAACACACAAGATTTTTCGGTCTAAGCCCAGAGGTTTGGTGACCAAATCTAACACCTACATCCTCTGTTGAGCTTCCACAATATGGAATATGCTCTAAGCATCAATATAACAACCAATTGGCAACCAAAGTACAGTGTTGTTGATTATTACAGACTTCCCTTAAACCACCAAAGTTTAACTCTCAAGAAATCAAAGAAATCAAATTCACGCAAGAACATCACAACTTTCCATTGTTTGATTCGGCAACTAAGAATAAAGAACCGAATGGTCTTTATCTATTACCAAGAATCATCAACAGATGATATCAACAAAAGAAAAAGAAGGAGATGAAGATTTCAGAGCTTCAGAGAAGACGAAGACGAAGAGAGCTTTCACACAGAAAATAATCCCTAATCTATTTAACCGAGAAGTGAAGAATCCAGATGGTCAAGTGGCATATATCAAAAGCCAAGTTTCCATCCCAGGGTTGTCATGACTCCACGTGTAATCATCTGATGAAATGTTTCCACTAAGAAAGGCGTGTTTTCATAAACTGAAGATTAACAATTCTGGTGGCATACATACGCTTTTGCCAACATCTTCGTTTACTTACTGAACTTTAAAATATTGATGAATGCTCATTCAACTTTTCAAAGTTACGCTTCGTTACTCACTCATGGTGACTCCATAACAGCCCATTGATGGAATGCCTACAAGGCTGGCGGAATGACCATGAGTCCTTCATTTTGTGCCATTAAATCTGCTAACCAGAATAGTCGCGCGCCATGTCATAAAATGCATTTTCAAAATGTGTTTTTTAAGATGCCAAAAAAGTGAAACTTGACCCAATTAAACAGACGATTTCATTCCAATTGATCTCAAATTGATTTCTCCCAAACGTTTCACTAATTGATTACCGACTTGTATCTAGTATGGGGTGCAGGATGTGCGCAGTCAAAATATTACACGCATCTACAACTCTAAAATTGACGTCCAGGGATACCTTTCGTCCAAGGTGTCTTCAACACTGGGATATTATCACAATAACACAACTTTATGTTCATAATCAGTAAAGAATTAAAAATTTTCATCCCATAAGGGTTCGCCAGAGAAGATAGGTTAGGGCTAAGGTTTTTGCTAGAACGTTTAGGAAAAATCAATTTGAGATTAATTGGAATGAAAATCATTTGTTTAATTGGGGCAAGTTTAACCGTTTTAACATATTAAAAAATACATTTTAAAAATGCATTTGATGATATGACGCGCTACTATTATGGTTGGTAGATTTAATGACACAAAATAGATGATGCATGGTCATTATATCATCCAGTGGACATTCCATCAATGAGCTGTCATTGAATCGTCATTAGTAAGTAATAGTATAACTTTGAAAAGTTAAGTCAACATCCAACAACATTTTAAAGTTCAGTGAGTGAACGAAAATATGACTAAAAGTTCAGTGATTATTCAAAATACAGGTTGCTGACATGGTGGACAGCTCAACAATGGTTGGTAGAAACGTATGCCATGTGGACATTCTATCCACTAGTTGTTAATGGGCCATCAAAAGTTAATAATGACGAGTAACGTTGTAAATTTCAGTAAGCATTTAACACTATTTTAAAGTTTAGTGAATAAATAAAGACGAGACTAAAAACTTAGTGAGTAAATAAATAAAAGTTCCGTGATTATTCAAATATTTAACTCTAATACTACCATTTCTATACTAAAGGTTCAATAACATTAAATTTTGTTTTAAAAAAAAATATTTTTCCATATTCTCAACACGATCTACTTTCGACCTCAAAATCCAACTAGACTTTAAAGTCAATAGAATGAGTTACATCAATGTCTACGTACTGCTAACCTGCACACACTTGGATACGTTAGACTATTGACGGCCGATCCCACATAATGGTGCAACTGTAAGCACTTCGACGATCAAGTTAGTTATTGGAATTTGAGTATATGAGATAGTGAATAGAATTGGCTCAAGATATATAATATGCGAATTGTGAATATTATATGTAATTTTTTGTGTATTAAGTATAATTTGTGAACCTCAAATGAATGAGAAGTGAAGTATTTATAGATAAGTTATTAGAGGTATTTAAGTCATTTTTCATCATTTGATCTAAGACTAATCTCACATTTCAATTTTCAAGATTCCTCAATTTTACTATATTTTACTAATTCTAGAGAACGTATATGACATGTAAGTAAGAATATTTTGTTTTACATGCCAAGATGTGATGCATTAATATTAAAATGAGATTTTCAAAATCCGTACTATTGAGTGTCGTCCAGGCATGAGGTTACATAGGCTCTATTTCTCAAATTTCCATTTATTACAAGTGTTACTACTTTGTCTTTTTTCTTTTTCTTTTTGCTGGATGAAGCTATTGACTATACTTTAGCCGCCTCGGCTAAGGTATTAAGCCGAAGTGAGGCTCCTACTTCTAATATGTAAACACATTTGCTGGATTGCATAATAGACCTTAATTTCATGCCAACTTTTATTTTGGCCTTACATAGGATGCATATATTTTTAGATATAACACCTATCTCGCAATCTCATCCCTAGTCATCTAACTCTTGCAAGAAAGGTAACAATTGTCTCGTCAAGCCATGTTTTGTTTATTTTTGGAATTTATGGTCGCTGTTTCTTAATTTTTATGTTGTTGTTAGTTGTTAATACATATTTATATGATATAAATTTGGAGAATTTAGAAAAATAGTAAATCACAAAGGGTTGATGAATATCAACTTTTAAAGCAAAAATTGCAAGTTTTAGATGTAAAAAGTCATACATACCCTTTTGCAAAAATGACAAAATTTTCTTTTCTGGCTTCCAAGAGACTCGAGCTATAGTTATAGAAATTAACCAATGGACAATCCTAATTATCTAGTAAACGCAGATGTAAATATATTTTCATTTTCGTTATACAATAGTAACGATATTTCTACACTTGAAATCTTGATAATCAGAAATATTATTTGAAGCTAAGGAAATCTTAATACTTTTTTATTAAAAACTTGAAGCTTGTTATAGTAGTAATATGGAACATTGAAGATTCGTAGGTTTGAAAAATGAAAGTCCAACTGTCAAAAAGACCGTTGAACTGTTAAAAGGATAATTCAAAAGACAAATCAATTGTCTTTTTGGCATTTAGACATTGAATTGTCGTTTTAACTATCTAAATATCAAAACGACAGTTCAACTATTTTTTTGATGGTTCAACTATTTTTCTACTTTATGTAAAAAAATGACATTATTACAGCCATTTCCATAGTCGTCTTCAACGACATTTCTTCATTTTTTAGTCACACATCAACCCAACTTCTTTCAAGAAATTTTCTACAAGCATATTCAAGAAAATTTCCTCGAGTTATATATAAAAACAAGTCCAAACTAATCTATCCTAAATATATAGAAGTTTTTTTTCTTTTATATCCCAAATAATTTATCAAAAAATTAACTTACTTAGGTTGGGTGATGGCTAGTGGTGGCATGAGGCTTGAGTTGAAATTTTTGGTGGAGTATTTTTGTAGATCTGCTTTTAGTGGAATTAGCTTTTAACTGAATTTTAATAGGATATGTTGGGATTTTAAATTGTTGATTGATGGTATTTTTGTCCAAAATGGCAATTGTTCAAATGATTTTGAAAACATGCCATATTTCAAATTGACCACATGCAAATGGACATTTCCTTTAATTTCCTCTATAAAAATATTGAGTGATGATATTCATAGTAGCTCACTACTGGTAGTTATCCTACGTGACATTAATCAATTAGATGAATTATTCATAATTAATGACTATAAATACAATACTCAATTGGAGTAAATAATCCATAAAATTGAGTAATGCCACGTAAGATGACTACCGACAGTGAGCGACTATGAATATCATTATTCATAAATTTTACATTACAAATCAGGCCACACAAAAACCTGGCCTGGGCTAGCTCCTGCCCGATTTTATACAACCCCGTACCCAAAATTGGACCACATGGCTACTGGCCCATCACAACTTACATTTTTAATTTATTTTTCCAAAATAATTATTAAAAAAAAAATTTCACTATCTTCCTCCATCCCCATTCCATTCCCTTCGCGAAACTAGAGAAATTTTCTCCCTAGTTTCGCAGTAAATAGGGGGAGAACTTGCACAGAGAGAGAGGGGTGGTGGGAGTTGGGTGGATTACCTAGGCCAAGAAATTTTACCAGGTCAACTTAAAATAATTGGGTCAACCCGGCTTCAATTCGATTGATTCGGTAGGTTAGTTGTACCAGACCAAATAGGTCCAGTTTTTACTTGACCCACTTTTTACTTGACCCACTTTTATTGGGCCGGCCTGGCCCAGAGTTTGGGTCATCTGGACTAGCCACTAGGTCGACCCATTTTTGCCACTTCTACAAATAACCATCTTTCCATATTTTATTTCATATTAATTTATCAAATAATAAAAAAACCACTTACATTATATTCCATTTGTTCCAAAAAAATAGACTTGTTTTCTTTTTGAATAAATTACACTTACAGTAAATTACATTTACAGTCCACATTCTTTTAGCTTTGTAACAAATATCATCTTTATTCAATTTTATTTGTAGATATCGTTCTCATTCTTTCATTAATTCGTATAGATAGTTTACAAATAATTTTTTTAACGATTTTACCATTAGCTTAAATAAATTAAAATAGTAAAAAATAGAAAAATTAATGGAAATTTTGTTGTTGTGGTTGTGCAAATTTTTTTTTACAGATTTTCACATAAAATAATAAAAAAATGCGTGGTCAAATCTCAAATCTTCTAATATGGCACTTACGTCCCTCAATTTTGTCCAAATGTTCGTTAGGTAACAAAAAAAATTAAACTGGTGACTTAAATTTGACTAATTTAACAAGGGAAAATAATTTTTTCATATTATATGATTTAAATAATAAAAAAAAAACAAAATAAAAAAAGTTCTTCTTCTTTTCCATCCCCATCCCTGTGATCAAATCAAGCAGTGGAGGAACCTACCAAGTGCCAATTGTATATAATGTTTACAAATGCCAACAAAATGATTTTGAATTTATGCTACCCAAATATTTGTGTGAAGAGGACCAATATCAATTGCCCCATATTGGTATTCCACAAGATTTACTCTGGAATGTAACCCATCTATATATATGGGGACCCAAAATGAAGCTGGAACCAAAAAGTGTGAGTGAAATGGCTGGCCAATTAGTGTTTCTGAGGCTTGTTTTACTCTCATCTCTCATACTACAATATGGTGTAGATTTAACAATTCTCTTAAATTTGTGATGGAGAGTGGGTTTAAGTTTGGGGAAACAAGACAAACCAAAAGAAACCAGAATCTTCATCTAATGAAAAGGGCTTAAATTTTTTACCTCCAAGTATGCATTAATACTCTTTCATTTTTACTTTTTTATTTTTTTCTTGAATCCTTAACAGATTGTCTGAACGGAAGAGGGTCTGATAGCTCGAGTTGAAGTCCATCTGACGCTATTTGTTTCTGTAGTATTTATTATTCAAAATGAGAGGTTTTGAACTACGATTTTTTCATTAAGTTTTTTGTTTTTTGATATTTTAATTTATTTAAGTTAAGAGTTATCTGTGCGAATTAATGAAAGGATGGAACGATAGTTGCAAATAAAATTGAATGGTGATGATATTATTATAAAGCTGAAAAAACGGGGACTGTAAATGTAATTTACCATTTTCTTTTTATCTGTTCTAAACTATAGACCAATTTTTTTGTTAAGAGTATAGTTGATTTCTTAGTTCCTAATATGTTTTTATTTTATGTGTCTTGTTATTAATATAGAGATATAATAAGAAAAAATAGAATAATGATATTAATATAGAGATATAATAAGAAAAATATTAGTAAAATTTATTGTTACAACTATAATAACTATATTTTCTTAATTTGTGAAAAAATAGAATAAACCTATCTATTTGGGACAATGGATTATAAAAAGATGTTAATTTTTATGTCTTATAACATAATTTTCCTTTAATAAATCGTATGTATAAGTGAAGTATGATTAAGAATCTTAATTAATCAAAATGAAATCTCATTAGGACTTAAAACATGTATAAGCTTTAAATTGAATCAGTGCGTGACTCTTACATAGCATTAACCCCAGGTCCCTAAGCATTCAATCACCAAACTCTTTCAGGGCTTTAGTTGATGTTGAAATAAATAGTGGTCCATATCGTTGTCTATCTGGACCATATCTTCAAATAAGGAAGGCAACAGCTGAGAAATCTTTTTGTAACCAGAGTTATTATATTCCTATTTTAGATAATTGTAATAGGAAACAAATCTCTCTAATTTCTCTATAAATTCTCCTCTCTTCTCTGTAACAAACACTGGAAAAAAATAATAGAAAAAGTATGTGTGTGGGTGTGGAGGACGTAGGCACCAAATTGGTGCTGAACCTCGTTAAATCTTGTGTCTATTTCCTGTTTCCAGTTTCTATGCACATACACACGGATTCTACATGGTATAAGAGCACCAGGCGTAGATCTGACGTTGGCGATCTGAGATGGAGGACCCTAGTACGAAGACGAGTAGAGAGAAGAACCCAGACCCCAGCGCTGACATGACCCTACTTCAAGCGTTGAAGGAACTTCTCTCCACACAGAAGGCGACTGCCGTGCCGGTTGAAGTACCGATTAACTCGACCATCGTCAAACTCGACGGAAACAACTATGGACTATGGTTGTCCATGATGGAGATGCATCTGGCCGGCAAGGGCAAGTTGGGATATGTGAAGGGCGCAAAACCAGCACCCCCAGTAGGCGATGTGGGATATGAGCAGTGGAAGATGCACGACTCAATGGTGAAAGGTTTGATTCTAAATTCCTTGGACCTAGTTCTGATTGGTAATTTCCATCGGTATTCCACATCAAAGGAGGTATGGGATGCTTTAGCTACAACATTTTTTGATGGATGTGATTCCTCTCAAATTTATGATCTTCAACAAAGGGTTCGTATGTTGCATCAAAAGGGGGGGTCGTTGGAGAAATACTATAATGAATTACAGGGGTTGTGGAAGGAAATCGACTTCAGGAGGCCAAACCCCATGACATGCATGATGGATATTGAGAGGCACAACCTATGGGTCCAACAAGATCGAGTATACAAGTTTCTTGCCGGACTGGATGATCGTTTGGATAGCACTCGAGCCGATATAATCCAGACGGTGCCTCTTCCAACTATCGAGCAAGCGTATGCCAGAGTTAGACGGGAGGAGATGAGGCAAAAGGTGATGTGCGGCAACAGTAACTCAAACCCGGTTGTTATGGCGCTGAAGGGCACGGATCGTGCAGGCTGGAACACGGACCGCACAAGTAGTCACACGGCTTGGGTATCTGATGTATCACTTTCTCTTAAAACTAAAACAAACCAGGGAAAAGGAAAAAGGGTCGAAGGAGGAGGATGCACCCATTGCCACAACCCAAATCACACTAAAGAGACGTGTTTTCAACTGCATGGATACCCAGACTGGTGGCATGAGTTGAAGGAAAGAAAGGGAGCAAGTAAGAAGGGACATGCTCATCAGACGGTATGCATGGACCGTGTAAATGGGAGCATGGACCGTACAGATAATAACCCAGGCCACAGAAACAACATAGGACAAGCATCTCTGACACTAGCCAATTTTGTTGAAGGTACAGAGGGTTATGGCGGTAAAGGTAATGCTTTTTTTGCACATAATCTAGAAAAATGGATAATAGACTCGGGAGCAACTGATCACACGACCTATTTAGATTCTGATCTAGACAAAATCCACGAATCAAACAGAAAAGAAATTGTGAGTGTGAATGGGATTAAATCACAAGTTATAGGGTCGGGAAATGTTACTGCTACTCCATCTCCATGTCTAAAAGAAACATTACTAGTTCCTTCGCTGACCACGAGACTCATATCAGTGGAAAGATTAACTGAAGACTTAAATTGTGCTGTTCTAATGTACCCAAAATTTTGCATTTTTCAGGACATCCTAATGAAGGAGATACTTGGGCGTGGTATTAAGCACAATGGACTGTATCACCTTGAAGATTTGAGTGTTGGTTCTGCATGTTTAACTGGACAGAGTGTTCAGACGAATAATATTTTGTTATGGCATAAGAGGTTAGGGCACCCGTCTGTGGGTTATATGCGGAAGATGTTTCCATCATTATGGGTTAATGTATCAAATTTTGAAATTTCATGTGAAACTTGTATTAAAAGTAAGAGTCATAGAAGCACGTATCCTAGTACCTGTTCTAAAAATTTGGAATTTGGTGATTTAGTACATTCTGATGTATGGGGTCCAGCCCCAGTTACCTCTATTAATGGAGAAATATGGTTTGTTTTGTTTACTGATGATAGTACCCGAATGACCTGGTTATATCTCTTAAAAACTAAGGATGAAGTTGCCACATGTTTTCTAGATTTTTTGAATCTGGTCCAAAGACAATTTGGGAAAAAGATTAAGATTCTTAGAAGTGATAATGGGAGGGAGTATGTGAATAATTTTTTGAGAAAATGTTTTAGAGACAATGGAATTGTACATGAGACATCCTGTGTTGGTACCCCCTCAACAAAATGGAGTGGCAGAAAGGAAAAATAGGCATATTTTAGAAATTGCTAGGTCACTATTGTTTGAAAATAATGTGCTTCAAAATTTCTGGAACCACGCTATATCTACTGCGGTATACCTCATCAATAGAATGCCCTCAAGAACCCTAAATTTTCTTACTCCATTGCAAAAACTGGCTTCGTTTGTAGAAATCCCTTCAGTCTTGACCTTGGCACCTAAAATCTTTGGCTGTGTAGCATATGTGCATGTTCCAAGAGAGAAGAGAACGAAGTTAGAACCATGTGCAATTAAATGTATGTTCATTGGATATGGGAACAATAAGAAAGGGTATAAATGCTTTGACCTAGAAACCAGAAAAACCTATGTGACAATGGATGTTACTTTCTTGGAGAGTGAATCTTGTTTCAAAAACCAATCAACCCCATTATCAATGCAAGAGAAACCGAATCACCAAGTATGGTGGGATAATCAGGAGAACACCAATACAGTCCATGTACTAGAGAAGATTGGCCATGCACCAGAAAATGATTCTGGCGACGCGGACTAGACAGAAGATTACACGGTCCATATACCAGAGGACACAGACCGTTCATCAGGGAATACGGACTGTACACTAATAGATGGAGAAGAAAGACCAGAAGCAGAGGTGATACAGTCACACGAGGATCCAGAAGAAATACCACGCTTGAGTTTTCCCGAGGATGCTCATGAGGTAAGTTCTCTCATTTCTGAAAGAAAGTATCCCATAAGAACTAATCAAAATGTACGACCAAAGCGGTATAGCGAAGAAGGGTATGCAATATCTAACTATACCAGCACTGAAGGATTGTCCAACTTAGTACAAACTTTCACTAAAGAATTGCCGAAAATTCGAGTACCAAACACTGTGGGAGAAGCATTGCAGGATCCCAAATGGGTTGAGGCCATGCAAAATGAGATGAAAGCCCTAGAAATCACTAAAACTTGGAATTTGGTAGAACTACCAAATGGGAAGAACACAGTCGGCTGCAAGTGTGTGTTTTCTGTGAAATATGATGCTACAGGTAAAGTTGAGCGATATAAGGCAAGGTTGGTCGCAAAAGGGTATACTCAGACATATGGTATAGATTTCCAGGAAACATTTTCTCCAGTTGCAAAGCTTAACACAGTTCGTGTCTTATTATCTTTTGTAGCAAACTTTGACTGGCCCTTACACCAGTTTGATGTGAAGAATGCATTTCTGCATGGTGATTTAGAAGAGAAAATCTATATGGACCTACTGCCAGGGTGTTCCCACCAACAAAACAAGAAACTGGTGTGTGGAGCACAGTCTATATGGCTTAAAACAGTCCACCGGGCATGGTTCGGGTGATTCTGTAAGGCCATGAAGAGCTATAGCTACAATCAGAGTAATTCTGATCATACTCTGTTCTTCAAGCATCGTCAAGGCAAGGTAACCATCTTAATTATCTATGTTGATGACATGATAATTACAGGGGACGATAATATGGAAATCAAGTGGCTAGAGCAGAGACTATCGCAGGAATTTGAGATGAAGGATTTAGGCGGTCTAAAGTACTTCTTGGGAATAGAAGTACTGCGCTCAAAAGAAGGTATATCCCTATCACAGAGAAAGTATACACTTGACTTACATGCAGAGGTGGGGATGCTAGATTGTAAACCAGCTGATATACCCACAATTCCGAACTTAAAGTTTGAAGACAACCTAGAAGATCTGGAGGTGGATCGGGAAGCTTATCAGAAATTAGTAGGTAAACTCATTTACCTATCACATACTAGACCCGATATTGCATATGTGAGCATGGTGAGTCAGTTTATGCATGACCCGAGAAAACAACACATGGATGCTGTGATGAGAGTTTTGAGGTATCTAAAGAAAACTCCAGGAAAAGGCATTCAGTTTAGGAAAAATGGACATTTGGAAGTTTGGGGGTACACAGATGCTGATTGGGTTGGAGATAGAATAGATCGGAAATCAATGTCAGGATACTTCACCTTTGTGGGAGGAAATCTGGTCACATGGAGGAGTAAGAAGCAGAATGTTGTTGCGCTGTCAAGTGCAGAAGTAGAGTTCAGAGGGATGTCGAAAGGCCTATGTGAGTTGTTGTGGTTGAGAAAACTTATGAATGAATTGAAATATGGGCCAAAAGAAGAAATGCAGCTGCATTGTGATAACAAGTCAGCAATTAAGATAGCCCACAACCTAGTACAACATGACAGGACCAAGCACATAGAGATTGATAAACATTTCATCAAACAGAATCTGGAAGAAAAGATCATCTTGTTTCCATTTGTGAGATCAGAACAATAGTTGGCAGACATGTTAACAAAGGCAGTGTCAACCAAGTTCTTTGAAGAATCGATTGCCAAGTTAGGTATGGTAGATGTCTACCTACCAACATGAGGGCGGGTGTTGAAATAAATAGTGGTCCATATCGTTGCCTATCTGGACCATATCTTTAAATAAGGAAGGCAACAGCTGGGAAATCTTTTTGTAATCAGAGTTATTATATTCCTATTTTAGATAATTGTAATAGGAAACAAATCTCTCTAATCTCTCTATAAATTCTCCTCTCTTATCTGTAACAAATACTAGAAAAAAATAGAAAAAGTATGTGTGTTGGTGTGGAGGACGTAGGCACCAAATTGGTGTTGAACCTCGTTAAATCTTGTGTCTATTTCCTGTTTCTAGTTTCTGTGCACATACACACGGATTCTACAGTTGACTGTCCAAATAAAAAATAATATATATATATATATATATATATATATATATATATATATATATATATATACCTGATTGGCCCGGGAAGATCGAGTTGAAAGAATATATGGATAATAATGTAGTTCGCTGGTAAAAATTATTGGACAGATTGTTTTATAAAATTTGATACAGAAAATTGCCAAGTAAAAAACTCTTTAAAGATTTTTAATATCTATGCGAAATTGGAAATCTCATAAATTGAAATACAAACTTTACAAATATTAAAAATACAAACTTACAATAATCTTGAATTGTACTTTTGAAATATAAATAAACTTGGAATAAACTGAATTACAGAAATGCTAAAGGAAGAAATTTTTTAAATCAGGGAGATCTTCTAAAAACACTCTGCCTTGAGGGAAGAGAACTTCTTTCTTGCCCCTCGGGGCATAGCTCAACTGGTGGAATAATCAACATAAGGCTTGCTTCTAGTAGCAGGGTAGGAGTTCGAATCCTGGTGGAAACCTGCGGCTGGATTTTATTCAGTATGGAGCAATCACTTTGGGGGCAGCTCATTGTGTGCAGAAATGTACAGTAGGATGAGGAGAATCTGGGAGCCAATTGAGGCATAACCCACGATTTACCTCCTCCAAGGTTCTAGGGGCAAGGGTCTTGGGGGTCCAGGATTTAGTCTGGCGAAACTAGGATACATGTGTACCAAAAAAAAAAACTTCTTTCTTAAATAGGCGTTCTTCCGGACTTGAATTTTGCATTATTGAAAACACTGTTTACCTTTTAAATTGGTTGTCACTAACTTTGAAGAAAGTGGTTTGAATTATTCACATTTTTTCTTTGCCTTTCAGCAAATTAACTATAAAGGGGTAATCACTACAAGCATTTGTTGGCCATTGAATTAAAGTAATCCTTTATCATTTTGAACAGATAAGTGATAGAGAGTTTGAAGAGAAATTGTCGGACAGCTGGAAGTCATCTTGAGAAGAAAATCAGATGTCATCTACTAAATCATCAATCCCATAACAATCGTCTTCATTGTCATGGGCCAGGTCATCAGTATCCGACTTTGATGAGAACTTGAAGCTTTCGAGGGGTTTGAGGCAGTTTTTGCAAGGGCAGTTGCTTGTTGTGCCAAATGTGCAAATTCTTCACGATCTTTGCAATGGGCCAACATTGCCATGAGCTTGCTTTTCTCCGTGAGGAAGTCGGAGTGCTTGTATTTATCTTTTGTTTTGGCTTTGATTGATGCTCGCAAGTCTCAAGCCATGCTTGAACAGACTTTGGGCAGGCAATAGTCTCGATGAACTTCTCCTATCATTTGATTTTATGTTTCCTAATTGGTAGTATCATTTGCAAAAACATAAAAGTCCCAGCACATGATCCACGTGACTTTAAAAATCCTTGCAAATTGAAAGAGAAATCATTCTTGTTCTAGAAGGTATTTTGAGCCATGATTTTTGAAATATTTGAACCTTCCAAAACAAGGCTTGGGAGTATTTGTTCTTCGATTCCAAAATTGAAAACCAGATTTGAAACCATTTTGGAAATGAAGAACAACATTTATGGTCGAACATTATAAACCAGGAGTGAGATGATTGTCTAACATAAAGAACCATATAACAAGCATTTTGATAATCAAGATAATTGAATTTTGAGATAGAAATGGGGCTTGGGGTTTTGAATTTCTTGGTTTCCCAAGGTGCTGGCCCCATTTTTCAAAAGAGAGTACTTTGAGAATTTTGATTTTTGAAAAATCTGGATTAACAGGAGTTGGATTTTGAGTTATCTCCACCGATTTTGTGTAGGTAAGGATGAACTCATAAAATGCTCTTGTCTTCTTGATATCGTCTGGCATGAACCAAAAATTTTGAGAAATGCATTCATCAGAGATGCGTGATGCGTATTGAGAAGCCCAAGATGTCTCAAGGGCAAGAACTGATGAAGTAAATGTCCTGGTAAAATAATAAAATTTTGAAGGTTTTGTTCGAGTCTTAGACTCATTGATAATTGGTAATTTTTCTGTTCCAACTTTAACAGCCTTTTTGAAATTTGAGGGTGTTGTTGATGAATGGGTCTTTTGAGGAGTTGGTGGAGGACCACACTCATAGTGCTTGATGGGATTCAAGATTGGAAGATTTTTTGGCTTAGGAATATTTCTAAGTACTTGAAATGTATTTGAGTTTGGATTTGACTATAAGAGGAGATTGATTTTTCTGGCTTTTGCTTTGAGGCTTGAGTAGTCTTTTGGGATGAAGAACAAGTATCATTTGAATCAATGGTTTGAAGAATGTCAATGGATCAAAACATGAAAGAATTGCTTGCCATCTTGCAAAAATTTGTTTTGAAACAATGTATTTAACATCCTTTTGAAGAATATCTTTGGCCGCTTTACAATTGGTTTTGAATAAAAAGGTTTTATTGATAAGATCATCTTGAAATTTTGTAATACATAAAATAATAGCCAAATTTATTTTTGGATGGTAGAATAATTTTTCTAGGGATCGATCCAAATACCAGAATGATATCGGACCAATTGTTCTTAACTATTGATTTTCTGTTTGAGAACCCCCACCTCCCATAACCTAACTTAGAGGCATCAGTTTCAATAATGAAGAAGGCTTTTGGATTAATGATATGGACACAAGGGAGAGTTTTGACTACTTGTTTGACAAGTTTAACAACTAAACTATGGGTTTGACCCCAAGCAGGTGAACTCTTTCTAAGTCTTTGATAAAGTGATTCACAGATTTTTCTAATGTTTGGGATGAAATCAGCCACATAATTGACACATCTGAGGAAGCTTTGAAGGTTGGTTTTGTATAATATTTCGTCAGAAAACTTAGTGGAGAATTCTAGACTTCTTTGGATTGGAGTAAAGGTTCCTTGGTAGATCTCGCGACCTAAAAATTTAATTTTTATTTGACATAAGACAATCTTCTTAGCAGATACTGCTAGACCAGTAGACCTAATAATCTTGATGAAAATGTTTAAATTCTTGAATCTTTAGACTCAAAGGCATAACATTTCATTCGTATTGTCCAAATGAAACATTAAATGCCGTTTTGTATCTATCTTGCTCATTGATCTGAATTTGCCAAAAAAATTCAGATTTCATATCAAATTTTGAGAATATTACAACATTAATTAATCTATCTAAGAGATCTTTCTTTTGAGGTAAAGGATATCTAATCCATTGGAGTACCTTATTTAATGGCTTGTAATTGATAACTAATCGAGGGGCTTCTTTCTCGATTTCCTTGATTATTGACATAAAAGATAGAACAACTCCACAGAGATCTACTAGGTCTAATTAAACCATTTTCAAGTAAATCATCAATTTCATTGACACAATATTCGAGCAATTCTTTATTCAATCGAATTGGTCGAGATTTTGTAAGAATTTTTTATTCTTTGAAATCAAAAATATAAGGTAAGGAGATAATACGTTTCTTTCTATCTCAGATTGCATTTGGAATAGTAGAACATATTTATTCTTCAATTTGTTTTTGGATTTGAGTGATTTTTTCTTTATTTTTTTTTTTTTTTGACTCTTTTCAATTGTTCCTCAATTCTTGTATATTTAATTTCCCCTTTAAGAAATTTAAAATATTGTTTTTTGAGGTTGATAATTTGATTGTTTTTTACATTGAAGCCTATTTGAGAGCAGTAACATCTTTATAGGATGGTGGATTTGTAAAACTAAAGATGAGCTCTTGACCAAAGATTTTTGTCCTTAATCCTTCTTTGTCAGCATAAAATGGATAAATTTGAACAATTAAAGGAGTTCCAAGGATAACTTCTTGATCCAAATCTTTGACGAGATAAAAAACACTTTTGAAAGCTTATACTGAATATTGAGATTTTTTCCACTGGCTCCATAAAGGTGCTAAGTAGTTTTTTCGAAGAATTTGGTAGGTATAAGTCCTTCCCTAATATAATTTTGATAAGCTCTTGAGTCAATTAAGACTCTTCTTTTCATCTTAAATTCTTTATTGACGACTACGGTCATTTTACAATACCACTTTTGAAGTTGAATTCTATTAATAACATTAAGATGATCTTCTTCTTCTGTTGGAGGAATGGTTCGATCAACTTCTTTATCATATTCATTGGATTCATTTTCTGAATCCTTATTAGGTTGTTCTTGTTTTTGCTCAATTTATTTCACTTTGAGGAGGATTACTTCCATCTCGACATATTTCATTTGTCTCTCTAAAGTTGAGATTTGGGTTTTCATTTCATTAATTTCTACTTTGAGGTCATTACTTGAAACTTTAGAGCTCGAAGATTCTTCCTTAAATCTATCCACAATTTGAGTGATATTAAATGGTTTAATTTGTGGTCTTTGAGGGGTTAGAAATTGACTAAATTTTCGCCTTAATTGAGGGTCTTCGATTTTTCCAATTATTTCTTGGATAATGGTTTTTTCTAAATCATTATCTTGTTGAGTAAAAACATTAATAGTTTTGTTCTTGCAATGACAAGCCTTAGTTTCGCAACCGCAAACTTGTTTGTCATTACTATAATCAGAATAAACGGAACTTTCTTCATAATCAGAATCTTCTTGATTTTGGTAAACTTGTTCTTCTTTATTTTCTAAATATTCTTCAGAACTAGATAAGACAAGGTTCAATAATTGATTCTTTAAATCATCTTCAATTTGAAGGCTATTGATTTTCTTTTTCATGGGACATTGGTGAGAGTAATGCCCTTCTTGTTTACATTTCCAACATGTTATGGTTTCTTTTCTTTTGGAAATTTCTTTTGTGGAATTTTCGTTTTGGTGTCTTTTGATAAACTTTCTTCTTTAAGAAAAAAATTTCGTTTGGAAGGTTTTTTGTATAATAATTTATTAAATTTATTTTTCTTTTTGAATTTGGAGGAAGGAGCAATGACTTTCTCAAAGTCATATTGCTCACAAAAAGATCCAAGCTCTCTTCGAGTTTCAGATTTTTTGTTTTCGAATTTTGCCTTATTTGATATCATTGCATAATGCTAACCTTTCTTTATTGATGTAATTAATTATCTCACCATAAGTAAGGGAGGCATTTGAAATGGTATCATTATTTTGATTTTTGATGGCAGACCTAACTCTTTCAGCAAAGAGTTTTGGAAGCACATAAAGGAATTTCTCTTTCCAAAAGTCTTGAAAGCAATCTTTCCTGGCCATGACTTTGGCAAGGAAGATGTCTTTGTACCATCTAAAATTATGTTACCTTGGACAAGTAAGGTTGATTAAGATTTTAGAAGACCTTTCATGAAAGGCAATTAGATTTCCAATAAAATGTTTGACAACTGAAAAAATGAAAGTAGCAAGACTATCATTAGTTCCGTCAGGTTTTCTGGCATTGGTAATAAAATTTATATCATTTTCACTAAGGTAGTTATTCATCACCCTTTGAGTTGGCCAGAAAGTCCAATTAGAATATTACTGAAGGTAGTTTCAACTTGAATGTCTCTACATAAATAAGCAGAATGACATATTGCCATATTCTGGACAGCTTGAATGATTTGATATTCAATCATACCATCAATATTCCATTCAATGACTTCATCTCCGTTGTAAGAGAATTGTCTAGCCCTTTTTTCCTCAAATTGCTTATCAGGAAAAGAAGGTATGGAATACAATTTTGGTAATTGTGAATAATTTTTTGAATATCTTCGTCCTCAAAGCTTGTTTATTTGAGAAGGTTCTTCACTAAATTGATCCTCAAGTTCTTCTATAGAATTTACAACATTAATGTTTTTAGAAGAACTTATTTTTTAGAGTTTTTTGATATTTTTGCAAGAACATTAACTTCATTTGAAAGTGTTTTCCCAAGCTTGGGTTTGGAGGAAGAACTATCAAGAGTTTTGAATAACAGATTCAATGTTATACTCTCACTTGAAGGTTTTTCTGGATTTTCAACTTCGGAATTTGACTCAATTCTTTTTAATTGTCCAGTCATTGAATGTAATAGGATATTAGTATAATTATTTTGAGCTTGTATATTTTTTATATCCTTAATGGTAGATCCAGAAATTTCTGGTCTATCGGTGACTTGTTTGAATGGAGAGGCTGTAATTTCATTATTTCCTCTAGCAATTGATATTTCTTCCAAAGGGGAATATTTTGTTTGAAAAGTTTGACCTGAAGTTGTCTTCCATGTTGTCTTGTTAACATGAGTGTTGTTGATTGTCTTTGGTTTGGTTTTCCAAAGACTCTAATGGTAATTCATTAATAAAAACTTAAATCCTCAGGATAAGAATAAAATTCTTCCTAGAAATATTCAAGTTCTTCTTCAGAAAACATTTTTCTAAGTGTTCGTCTGAATGTTTTAAATTGAGGGCTCTTGTCATTTTTGAATTCTTGTCTTCTATTGATAGAAGAAAAGAAGACATTAAGTTGTCTATCAAATCTTTTTGAAGGAGGAGGAGGATGCGTATTTGAAGTAGTTGGTGAAGTGGATCTTTCGGATTCAATTTCTCCTTCTCATTAATAATGAGTTTTTGGAATGTTTGGATTGAAATCAATTCCTTTGAACTTTTCAAAAGAGGTAGAGTGTCTTGATGTTTAAAAGGAAATTTTCTCCGAATCATATTTTGACGAAGTTGATTGTCTAGAGCTAGAAGAAGGTTCGTCGACAATCAATCTAATATCTCCATTAGGGAAATTTAGAATTTGATTTAGATCTTCTCTAGGCTTTTGCATTTCTGGCATATGGACCTTTGCAAGATTCATGTTAAAGATCTAGAGATCTTATCCCATGGTAGTCTTTTTGGAACAATAGCATTTGAGTGAAGAGTATTAACTTCCATCAAGAGAGTTTCATCTCTCGAGGAAGATCGCAATGCTCTGGGATTAAGGGTGGTATTCATAACCTTGTAATAAATTCAGTATATGACAACAATAGATCTTGATTGATCATCAAATTTGAGATTTTCATATGCTTGACTATCCAGAGTGAGAGCATTTGAAATAGCTCCATAGAAGAGGACAACAAAGAAATTTGAAAGCAATTAAAGAATACTGGACCACCTAAGATATTTGATTCCATAACTGAAAGTAATGAATTATCAAAATTGAGATGTCTTTTATCTCTAAGGAGTAAAAGGATGGGTACATCTAAACCAATCCTGAACAAAGGCTTGATCGCGACTTGAACAAGTCAGATTTGAAGAAATTTATATTTATTCCTATGTTCCCTAATAACATCATTTGAGAGTAGCCTCCTTTGAGTTAAATGATTCTTGATATGTATGGTTTGTTCACAAGTTTTGATTGTATAATCTTGACGAAAATTAAACATTCCTATTTCATAGATAGATTTTTTTATCTACCTTGGGAATAGTCCAATTGTAAAGTATTTGCTCAATTTGAGCAATTTGTAATTCTTGATTATTTCTAATTTCTAAAACATCTAGAGTTTGGGAATCAATTCCATCTTCATCTTGAATCAACCTCTACAGTAAGTTAATTTTTGTAAGCTCTTTTTTCAATATCTTTGCCTAGATCGTGGTTTAGTAGATTTTACATACATAAGAGTACAATTAAAAGTGTAAAGTGGGTTAATCGACGTATTCAGTGCATGACCTATATGAGCAGAGTCCAACATAGGTCATGCCATGAGTCGAACTTGCAAAATATTTTAAGGTCTAGTTTTTTTTGTTGTTTTTAGTTTTCAATTTTATAAAATACTAAAAATTTGTTTAATATATTGTTATTTAAAAGTGTATTTTTTAAAACAATGTTAAACTTATAACATAAAACTCAAAATAGATTTTTGATGTTATTAGTGTTTTGAGTGAAAACACTAGAACTAGGGGTGGCAATGGATCGAGTCGAGCCGAGCTCGGCTCATTTAGGGATGAGCCATGTGGGCTTGGTTCAACCCATGAGCTCATGGGTCGAACGAGTCGAGCTGATCTACCCACGAGCTTGGCTCGGCTCTTTTTTTTTTTTTTTTTGTAAAATTAAAAAAAAAAAGAAAATATCAGAAATGTTTTATGTTAAAAATTCAAGGTTGAAAACCCTCATCCTTTTTTTGGGCTTGGGATCGGCTACTTTAAACATAGGCAGAATTCAAATTGTACACGAACAAGTTGTTACGTGTACAATTTTTTATTAAAATAAGACAAAAAATATCAAATACTAATGCAAAATAATACTTAATACAAATCCAAATAATCCATATTCAAATCTTCAAGTTCTTCGGACATCATTCTGTCCACTTTGTCTTGGATTCGAAGTTCGGCGTCATCTCAATCCTTCAGACATAGTAAGCTTTCTAAAATGTTGGCTTTGAGTCTTGACCTAAAATCATATAGAACCCTGACACCTGTACTAAAAGCAGACCTCGATGCTACCATTGATACCGGAGGTATTAGTAGATCACGTGTAATTTTTAAAAGAATTAGGTATTGAAGTTGATGTTGTCTCCACCATCGTAATATATCAAAAAAAATTTCTCTTCGTCATTTAAAATACAAAGCATGTCATGCGCAAAATACCCAACTAACTCTACAGGTGTATCACTAGAATGGAGAAGGGAAGAAGTAGAAGAAGAACCAACTGAACAGGCCACCCCTATGTAAACTCACGTAACTCCATAATTTAATGTTATCAGTTGATAACGAAGTACATGTTGGAACAGGGGGTCGTATAACGTTCATACCGACCTTTTTAGCATAGACCTCATACATTTGACATAAAGTTTGTTCTAAATTACCACACATTAATAGATTATCGTAAGTTAATTTTTGTGAAATTGTCATTATTATTACTTTTGTAACTCTAAGTTTAGTTTAGGATCTATAATACATGCTAATAGAAATAACATAGACAATTGTTCCTAACATTTTCTAAATTTAGCTTCCATGACTTTTATAATATTAGAAAAAGGAGTAAAATCTTTATACCTATTGAAATTGTTAACAATATAATAGAACTGATTTAAAACAAGTGGAGTAATTGGATAATATACACCAGAACATTTATTTGTTGTGTCGTAAAAAATTTTCAAAAATTTTCTAACATGAACACATATTTCTCAGTCATATGATTCCAAATCATATTCTAAGCCGTGTAAGTGTCGACCATTATAATATACAATTAATAACCTTCACAAGATTCAATCATGAGATATATTGAATTCCATCTATGGCCAACATCAGTACTAAAATATTTTGATCGTAGCCCATTTTCAACAAATAGAGCACCAAAAACTTGTTGTCTTGCTGGTGAGACCGTAATATAATTAATAGCATATCCATTTTTTTTAATCGTTCATGTATAAATTTTAATAAATCTCGCACAATTAAATTAAACACATGACATACACAACGAATATGAAATAAAATACCATCAAAATCTAGACTAAAATGTTGAATTAATCTATCAATTACTATATTGTTGGGCTTGCATTATCAAATATAAAATTACGAATTTTATAATCACATTTAAATTCACGTAACACACCCAATAAAACATGAGAAATATTAACTCCATTATGAGGATATTCTATTTGGTTAAACGTTATTACTTTTTATGCGTTATCAAATTACTATCAATGTAGTATGCAGTTGCAGCAATGTATCCTTTTTAGTTATTACATGTCCATAAATCTGACATAAAAGATAAAACACAATTATAATTATTAATATCATTTATAATAGTTTTTTTCTTTTTATTAAACAAAACAATAGTGTATATACGAAGAGTATTTCTAGAAATATTAACGTACCTTGATTGGAGATATTTTTTGATGAAGTTCGTGAAATGAGGATTTTCCACCAAGCTCAGTGGAAACTCAGAATTTGCTACCAATTACGGTAGTATTTCGCAGCATGATATCTTATGAATATACCCAATTGTTGAGATTGGGACTACTGGACCCGGTTCCTAGAGATCCAAACTAGAGTTGTGCCTAATTTGATTCCAAATCTCCATGTTAGAATTGACACTTATTGAAGTGTCTGTTTAGATGAGTCGTGCCTATCTCTTTTTGCAAAGCTAACTTCTCGTTACAGTGTTTACACTATGCTTTGTGCTTAGGGACTCTGTCTACTAGTTTACCAGTCGGCACCAATTCAAAATACTGCCAGCACATATTTTTTTGTTTGGTGGCTATTCGTTTAGTGCTAGAACCGATGATTGTTTATGTATCGACATCTTCTTGAACGTCATCCAAATCAATTGGATCAGTGCTACCTCTAAATTGATTAATAATATCGTTTGAAATTGGGATGTCGTTAAGACCATTGAAATTATCATTACTTCGATTGTAGGCTATTTGGAAAAAAATAATAAAGGGAAGAGTAAAAGATGAAGATGTAGTAGAAAATAGAAATGTAGAAATTTAGTAGAAGAAGTAGAAAAGTAAAAATTAAAATTATGAAGTAATATTTAGATAATGAGATATGATACTAATTATAATACTAATATTGAGATATTGAAATTTGAAAATTTTAATAAATTGACAATTGAGTATATAATAGATTGAGAGATTGAAATGTGAAAAAATGAGTTTATAATGTGGTATTTATAAGAAAATAAATGAATTAAAAAAAATTAAAAGTTGGCCAACGATCACATTTTTGTGACCGTTGGATTGTTGATCCAACAATCACGATAATATGACCGTTAGCATAAGCCACGAGCCACTTGTCCACGAGCTCGTACGAGACGGCTCATATTTGTTCGGCTTGATCCTCTTTTTTTTTTTTTTGGGCTCGTCTAGGAATGGGTCAAGTCGGTGAGCCCACGAGCCCATTTGCCACTCCTAACTAGCACTCAAAATAGAGGAAATAAAACGTTTAAATAAAAAATTTAAAAAATAAAAATTATAAAAAATAAAATTCTAAATTCTTAAAGAACAAAAATTCTAAAAAAAAAAAAAGAAAATTCTATAAAAGTAAAAATATTTCAAGCTCTTATTGGTTATTTAACTAAAAATTTTAAGAAAATAAAATTTCTAAATTCTTAAAAAATAAAAATTCTAAAAAAATAAAAATTCTAAAAGAATTAAATTATAAAAAAGAAAAATAGTTCAAGTCCTTATTGGTTATTTAAATAAAAATTCTTTAAAAAATTATTTAGATAAGAAAATATTAAAATTCTCAATGCACGTCATTAATTTTATTTTTTTATTTTCTATTTTGCCAATTTATTTTGTTTATATTTTATTTTTGTAACAAAAAAATATTGTAAGATTCACCAACTGTAAAATGTATGTATATATTTAGCATAAATTGTTCTATTTTACTGAATAATCAAATTTATTGAACAAAATATCATAAAATAAAATTTCAATTTCAAACAAAACGTATTTCTAGTGTTCTGTTTTGAGAAATAGTTTTTCATAATAACAAACCAAACATATTTTCAATAATCTTAAAATAAACTCTCAAAACAAAAACCTGAAAATAAATTCAAAATTAAAATTTGAAAAACTGAAATATAAAGCGAATGGGCCTTAAGTATTAATAGATAGAGATTGTTAGGCTTGCCGGTTCAAGTAGGCCGGCTGTGTGGGCTTCAATGTTTTTTGTTCATGGAATAACAATGAAAATAGTCATATTTGTATCTTTATTTATGTTGTCGATTTTATCCTACAAGTGAACGAATCAATAACAAGTAATATGATGATAAATAGATTATCGAACCCATGATGACTGAATTTTCTATGTCTTATACTTTAATTAGGGTAAATTACAGCTAGCGTCCCCAACATTTGACTTTATTTGCACTTGTATCCTCAGTATTAAATCTTGGCATCAATCACCTCAACCTTTTATACAATTAGCAGCCAATGCTCTTATGTATATAAGGGCATTGACTGCTAATTATATAAAAGGTTGAGGTGATGGATGCCAATAATTAAATACTGAGGATACAAGTGCAAATGAAGTCAAAAGTTGGGAACACTAGCTGCAATTTACCTCTTTAATTAATACTAACTATAATTCAAAAAAGTATAATCAATTATTTAAATACAATTCTAACTAAATCTAATTATCTACTCAAATAAGTAATTAAAATTATACAAAACTTAAAATTAATCAAATCATAAAAGGTACTAGAAACTCAAATCCACCATTGTTAATCTACTTTAACTCGCAATTGCTTGTTTATACTCAATTATTGAATTATGTTGACAATCGGTACTTCTTATATGTTAATTTGTTCTCTCGATACAAATTAAACAAATTCACATCTATGACTTAACTATATCTCTATGATGGGTTCAAATAGATAAAGAACGCAATACAAAATTAGAATACCACCAAAGATTGCACTAAATATAAAAGTATATCTCTATCTCCTATTAGACTTAATGTTGTTTGAGCTAGACATATGTAGCTACTATTGGCATCAACACAAGTTCCAAGAACTATCCTAAAATTGGCCAAATTTTAGGATAGCAATTAATTTAATAACAAATAATCAACAAAATTTTGAACTTAGATGCTTAGGTTAAAAATCAATGATCTAATTTTAATCAATTGCTTCTTTCGATGGTCAATCAATTCTATACTTATATGTGAATCTAATTATCTCCAATTAAATTTTGAACACATAAACATGCATTAATTCACAAGATCGTCACATAACAATTTCATATAGCATAATGACATGGACAATCAATTATAGGTCTATATGTTGTTTATTACCATGTGCTACTTTATACCGAATGTCTCGAAAGCAATATAAATCACAAACACGTTTTAATAGTGATCAAGTATCAAAATGAAATTAATGAATAATAAACAAATAACTCAAAAGCAAGAATAAAAATGAGCAATTTATTAGATTAAAGAGTCAAATAAGGTTTCATCAAAATTCTAGCCACAAAGGTTTAGCCTATCATATTTTGATTACAAAAGTTCAAAATAAAAAGTGAATTTATAACTTGGATAATTTAGAATAAAAGTTGATGCAGTCCTAATCTTGAATCTGTTCAATGTTCTTGGACGACACCTTCTTCTTCTTCAAAATCATCCAAAGCTCCAATGATTTCTAATAATTTCTTTCCCAAGATTTTGATGTGTTTAATGTGGAATTCTTCCAAGAATTTGTGATATGTTATGATATGGAACTCCTTCAAGAATTTGACTTAGAAGAAGTCTTTATAAAGTGCTTGAAATGCTTTGAAAGTCGTGTCCAAGAAAAAGCCTAGTTCTACTTAACTTCAAAAACGCGCAAGGGACTCATCTTTCAGTCGAGGTCGCACCTAAGTCACATAATGTATTGTGAGACCTATGTGCGACCTATAGAGAATTTAGTGCAACCTCACCTAGGTCGCACAATGCATTGTGCTATCTAGGTGTGACCTTATTTTCAAAACTTGTAATTTGGTCTCCAATTTGGCTTGTAGGTGCAATTTTGGTAATTTGTTCTTTAAATCTTCTCGATTCCATCTACAAACTTTCAATATCATTCTAATTGGTCCTCATCATTCTAAAGTCTCTCAAAGTGGTTTTCCAAATATTAGAAAGTGTGTAAATCAATCCTCGAACTTTTCCAAAATCTGATTTTTGCTACTAAAACTTTCGAATTCACTCTTGTTGCTTTCTAACAACTTCAACTCATGTAAATGCCATCCGGTTAAACTTTAATTAAGCATCAAACTCTTTTTTTTGTTTAATCTATCTTCAAATTGAAAATTTAGTCTACAAAAGTCAAATATAATATAACGTGAGTAGAAATCCATCTAAACAATCAACTATTAAGTATATTTAAGAGCCAAAATAAACGTGTAAGATACTTATTAATTTGCAGTGTATTAGGAATCCCATTTTCTTAAGACAATTGTATACATATCTCTTTTCTTACATTTTTTTTTTAAATTTGAAGAAGACTTGTAACAAGGATATTCAAAAATTTTATGAAAGTGGATATTAAATAGTATTAATCAGCTTTTATTTACCATTAATTTCGCAAGCTAGCTGATCAGTGGTCCAAGAAAATGGGATCATCTCAGTTACCAGTAGCAAGAAAAAGTAAATGATATTTAATTAATGAATAGATCGAGCCCAGTTTTTTTTTTCTTTTTTTTGATAATATTTTGAGGAAATTGTTATGAAAATGTACCATGAATAGAATCGTGCAATTTGGGCGGTTTGGTTCAGGCATTTTTTCAAGGCAACTAGAAATGGAATTCTTTTATATCAAAATCACGAAGAAGTCAAGCTTTTGGCGTGACTTCCAATTTTAGTTTTACTGCATACACGATGAAAATAAAACATTCCAATACAAAATCTCGACATTCAAGAGCGAGATGAATACAAAGGTTAAACAAGCATTTCACACTCAATATGAAATCTAGAAATTTAAAAGTGAGATGAATATTGTTTTGCGCGTTTTTTAATTTAGATTTGTGCTAATAATTAAAAGATTATTTAGACAATGTGTAAGAAAAAAAATCTTTTGAGACAAAGTCTTAACAATGGGTGTTATGACTGAAAGATTGTATTACACAACCTACCTCCAAGGGACGCAAGCACACAAAATTACTAGATTCGAAAAATAAAGACTAAAAGATTTGAATGTAAATTCACATATTTCTTATGAGATGGTTATTCGTGCTTTTTTCCATCGCCTCGCTTTGTTTATATACTAATCACTATTTGCGTAATTTTCACCCATAACCGCACATTATCTCATAACACTTCTTCTAAATAACCTCCAATTATAATTATGGCCATAATAACTTCCCATAACCTCCAATGATGCTTCATTTACTTTTTGGCAGTTTTCCTCGGATTGTAAATCATGTAAAAACCGCTTCATCATTTGCGCGATGCAATTATCACCTTCTTCGTCCAAACCTATCACCTTCATCGCCCAAATCTTTCTGTGCTCGCTCTATCCCTTGTATGCTTTGGACGACTCTTTTCTTGACATTTTTGCCCAGACTCTATGTTTGGGCCTTGATTTGGGTCTTTATATTGGAAATATTTTGTATATCAACAATTATCGCATAATATAGCTTAATTAATGTTAATCATTAAGTTTGCTATATTCAAGACTCTACACTCTTTCCCACGTACCTTGGAATTCCAAAATGTAGAAACTTCTTAGTATTCTCTTCTTGGCGGTACTAACGTGCACCCACCTTTTTGGCAAAATTTTTTGCCACGTCACTCACCTATAAAAACCCCACTATACATTCTTCTCCTCTACATTTTCATCATCTTTTACTTTTTCATCTTGAAAACACCATTGTTATCTTTGTATTTTCTCGCAATGGCATCAACAAACTCTCTTTCTTTTGAGGACTATCAAACTTTTCTTTCTCAACCCTTCATCACTCCAAGTAGTTTACTACCAGTAAACACTCGTCATCATGAGTTTCACTTAGGCCTAGCATTCAACGTTGCTGATGCAGTTGGGCGTTCTCTTGTCGCCCATATTTTTCTCACATCTTATACATTTCCTTTTCTTGAGCCACTTCTATTGCCCTCATTTCGTAATGTTGGTACATGTACATGGCCCAAGTCAGATGCTAGTTTTCGCGCTGGACATAAACGTATGGTTGGTCATGGCCTTACCAGAGAGCTTTTTGATCGAGCCAGAATTTTGGAACTTCTATAGCATACCCTTGATATTCATCCATTTGACTCCACTTTATTCTCTGTCGCCTTGTGCTTTTAGACTTCTAATTACAACACCTTTGTTTTTCCTTTAAGCCCAATGTCTATCACCCTTAGGGATATCAGTGCTTTAACGGATTTACCTCCAATTGGTGTTGCTATTTTACCCGCGATGGTTGTTACTCATAAGCCTCCATCGATTGAGAAACAATTTTTTGGCTCCTACAAGCAACGTCTAACCCTTCGCAACAATATTGCAGCCGACCCTAACCATGTTGAGTGTGTAGCTTTTATCCATTACTGGTTGTGCAAATTTGTCATCTGTGTTCCTAGTATCAAGCCTTGTGTTCCTAGTATCAAGCCTTGTGTTCCTAGTATCAAGCTTTCTATAGGTTACCTGCCTATTTCTAGCGAACTTGCCCATGGTACACTTTTAAACCTTGGCTCTTTTGTTTAGGCTGGTCTTTATAGATGCATGGCCACCCTTCAGGACCAATTGTGTTCGTCTACATCTCCCACTAGTAGTGGGCCCCTATGGCTCGCCTAGTTATAGTAGTTCCCTTACTTTGGCGTTCCTTCCTCAGCTACTCGCCCAGTGAGATGTTACGTGTTAGTAGTTAATCAACTCAGTCCAACAACTCAAACTAGTAGGGGTATTTTTACTTATTTTTATACTTTGAACTCTTTGTCATTTTACTTCTCTTTTGCTGCACATCTAATCCCTCTGTATGTTCAACCCCCTTCAAACTTCAAAGAGGTAGAGGCCTCTATATCTATTTGGGCTCAGTTTTTAGTTGGGCAAAAATTGTTCCATAGTTTGATTACTGGAATCAATGCGAACGCTAGAGTTGAAGTTTATTCTCCTCAATTCTTCGCTCGTCAATTTGGGTTCGCCAATTCCTTCTTGATATTCAAACAACTTTAAGAAACATTTTTATACCTTTACCTGAGATGAGGCGAGAATTATTGAGAGTCGTAATAATTCTCTGATGACTGGTTTTTCTCTTGTACCCTTCAATCCTACTCTTGCTACTTATGCTCTTTTTAATGAATTTTGGTCCAATGTTAGGAGTAAATTCTTTGTTTCCAATGTTCACTTTATGTTTCACACTCTCAAATCCAATCCTCCATCAAAGTCTCCTAAAAAAACTTCTTCTTCTTCAGTGCCCAGTTCCAAAAAAGGGCGTTACATCTCCCTCGGCTGAACTCCCATCAATTCAACTTTCTTCAACTGGTCTGAGGGCTACTTCGGGTAGCATACGGCTAATTCCACATCAGGCCGATGATTCAGATGAAAAGAATACTCATTCTCTTACTAGAAAAAGGGTATTGAACTTCTGATTATTATTTTTCGTTTTTGAATGTATTACCATGCATGTTTAATGCACTAACATGTTAATTGCTTCCATCAGAGAGGATCCATCACTCCTTCTATTTTTTCACAACGTTCAACCACTCTTGAGTCTCAAGCAATTCCTACAACTGAGGAACCTCAAAGCTTGGAATTACCCACTCAGACGGTTGACAGACCTCCGCCCTCATCCGTTGAAGGTTTGGCTATAGTGATTTACACTCTCCAATCCCAATTTGCTCGTCTAATAAATTTGGAATTAGAAGGTAGCATCTTTTTTGTACCATCTTTTTGTGTATATGAAATTTTCATATTTGAACCTTGCTTTCTCAGAAACTACTATTGATATTTCCATAGTGGAAGAGCCTCCTCGTTCAATTGACAAAGAGAAAGCTCCTGCATCACCCGAAAATCAGTCTCAAGTCGACATCCTCCCCAATTTGCCTAGAGAAGTCCCTCTTTCGCCCAAAACTTCGGATGAAGTAATTCTATTTCTTCTCTATTTTATATATTTGCAATGACTACAACAAGAATAACTTGAATTACCTTCTTTTTATAGGATGCTGACACTGTTTTGCGGTCTATTCAAGCATTACTCACTTCTTGGGAGCAAGTTTAAGCGATTTTCTGTCCCCCGTGCTTCCTCTACAACTCGTCCTTCAACCTCTTTTATTCTTTCCACTGAGGATATGGACTTAAAGAAGGCAGTCTTAGCATATACCTCTTTCATGGACAAAGACATATCTAGAGCGAGCGCTAACAGTCAAGTAGAATTGCGTGTGCGCCTCAATGAGGATTTAGCTGCTGTCCTTAGACGTCCTTTCCTTGATCTTTCAACGTCTGCCAAGTTGACTTTGAGGGGACATCCATCATGAAGTGAGCCTCTTGCTATCCAAGAACGTGAAATTGAGGGCCAAGAACATGAGTTTTGTTCAAACTTTGGCTGAAAATGAATCTTTGAATATTGACATCAATTCAGCTAAATCCAAATTGAACGAACTCTCTTCTGAGGTAATGATTGAAGATTCCTTGCTGATTAGCCTGGAATCTGAGATGAAAGAACTCTAAGCTAGAATTAATGATTGCAGGATGAGGTTTTCCGCTAAGAAACGCAATACCTATTTAGAAATTGAGCGAACTAAAACTCTGATGGCGCGTTATTCAGAAGTGAGCTAATGATTTTGACGCAGCTATGGAGGCTTTATATTTTGTTGATACTTGTCAACATTATGAATGGGCTAAACTCAGAGATCAAATGCTTTCTGTACTAGAGGAGTTAGATGGCCAGTAATGTTTGTCACCCTGCTATATAATACTGGAGGAAAACGTCCTGAACTTTGTAATGTTCCTTGTCATTTATTATTTTTAATGGAACAATTTACTTTTTTGGCCTATTTGAATTCATGTTTTAAATGTCCAATCATTCATTTTCCCAAACAGATGGAATGTAATTTTTTTTAGATATTTATCATTTATAGATCTCACATGTTTTGTACCATCTAAATCTTCCAAGTGATAAGCTCTATTGGGCAATACATTTTTCACTTTATAAGGCCCTTCCCAATTGGGCGACCATTTTCCATATTTTGGATATTTACTATCCAAAGGCAATATTGTCTTCCAGACTAGCTCGCCTACCTTGAAACACTTCATTATAACTTTTTTTATTATAGTACATGGCCATTTTTTATTTTTAAATTTGTAGTTTATCTAGGACGTTTACCTTCACTTCGTCCAATTCTAACAAATTTCGGGTCAAAGCTTTTGCGAATTGCTCTTTGCTCATATTATTTTGCAAAGCCACTTTGATTGATTGTACATTAATTTCCATAGGTAATACTGCCTCTTGCCCATAAGCAAGTTGAAATGGAGTAACCTTTGTACTTGAACGTGGAGACGTTCGATATGCCTATAAAGCCTTGTTCTAGCATTTATGCCATGTCCTGGCTTTTTTCTCTATCATCTTTCTTATAATATTTTTCAAAACCTTATTTGTGGATTCTGCTTGGCCATTGGCCTACACGTAATAAGGTGTGGAATTCTCCAATTTGATGCCAAATTCATCTGGTTTCACTTGATCTCCATTTAAAGAAGTTCCATGATCTGCTACTAAGGTTTGCAGTATCCCAAACCTATAAATTATGTGATCTTGGATGACTTTGATGACTTTCTTTTTGCAAGATTTCTTTCAATGGGATGGCCTCCACCTATTTGGTGAAGAAATCTGTAGCCACTATGATGAAATTGTACTGCTTGGACGAATGAGGGTATATTTTTCCAATCAAATCTATAGCCTAGCCTCTAAAAGGCCAATGTTTTATGATAGGTGTCATTTCTCTTGCTGGAACCCTTTGAATTGGTCCATGTCTTTGACATGCTAAATAGCTCTTTGCATATTGGGTGCATAGTTCGCCCATTTTTGGCCAAAAATATCCATTCCTAATGATTAACCATCTCATTTTTGTGGCCAGCTTGGTGTGCCACACATATTCCCTCGTGTAGTTCTGCCATGATTGTTTAGGCATCGCTCAAATTAATGCACTTTAGTAAAATTCCATCTATGCATTTTTTATACAAGTCTTTGTCTATTAACATGTAATGTAGGGCGCGCAACTTAATTTTTCTTTCATTCTTTTTATCAGGTTTTTCTAGAAACTCTATTATCTCTTCCCTCCAATCTACCACATTTCCATCTTCTATATAGTGGATTTGAATCTTTTTGCCCTTCGTTGTAAAGCAGGCATTATTACCCTATATTCGCACACAAATTCCACGCTTAATACTTTGGAGTACCCTGAAGCCATTTGAGTCAACTCATTAGCTAACTCATTGTATATTCTGTTTACATATTGAAGCTCTACTTGATCAAATTCTTCTAGTAATTCTTCTACGATTTCATATAGACTTATAATGGATGTGCTTTGGCATTTAAATGTTCCACTCAATTGGTTAATTACTAGCTGAGAATCACCTTTAACAATCATGTTTTAACTCACATTTCTAGTAATAACTCTAGACCCACTATAAATGCTTTATATTCGGCCTGATTATTGGTGCACACATCATTTAACATAAGGGAAAATCGGTAGTCTACACCAAAAGCATCTATTAATGCTATACTTACTCCTGCTCATTTGGCAGTTTTTGAACCATCAAAATATAAAATCCATGTTTTTATTTCGCACAAGTCGATGCCTAGTTCCTTTTCATTTGGGACTTTGACAAATGGATGATGAGCTAAAAAGTCAGTGAAGGCCTGATTTTTGATAGCTTTTGGGGGGTATAAATTGAATTTCAAATTCAGACAAAACCAAAGTCCAAAGACCAATTCTTTGATGAAAAATGGGGCGAAAAAACATGTACTTGATTAGATTTACTTTGCACACAAAATACACAGTTATAGGCCGAAGATAAGCCCTTAACTTAGTACATATAAAATAAAGAGCTAGACATAATTTTTCTATAACTGTGTAATTACATTCACATTTGTTTAGCTGTCTGATGAGATAATAGATTGCCATTTCCTCGTCTAATTGGTCTCCCTGAGCGACCATACCAATTATAGATTCTTGCTCAGCCGATATATATATCTTCATTGGCCATCCTTGAATAGGTGACATAAAAACTGATGGGTTAGATAAGTAGGTTTTCAGGTTATCAAAAGCCTTTTGATGTTCTTTGTTCCAGACGAATTCGTCCTGACCCCTGAGCTTTAGGAGAGGCAAAAATGTTTTCGTTTGCCCTGCACAATTAGAGATAAAACACCTTAAAAAATTAACTTGTCCCAAGAATCTTTGCAATTCTTTTTTATTGTTAGGCAACTTGGCCTCTAAAATGGCTTTTGCTTTAATTTTATCTAGCTCAATTCCCCTTTTATGCACCAAGAAACCTAGAAAATTTCCTGCATTAACACCAAATGCACATTTTAAAGGATTCAACTTCAATTTGTATTGTCTTATTCGCTCAAATGAGCGTTTCAATTGGCAAAGATGATTTTCTTCTTTAAGCGATTTGATTACTATGTCATCTACATATACTTCAATAAATTTGCCAATCATATCATAAAAGATTAAATTCATTGTCCTTTAATAAGTGGCCCCAGCATTTTTTAGCCTAAAAGGCATTACTAACCATTCATAACACCCCAACACACTTGGGCATCAAAAGGCAATTTTATGTATGTCTTCTTCAGCTATGTATATTTGGTTATACCATCCATAAATAAGTACATTATGTATCCCACGGTTGAATCGACTAAAGAATTTACCGTTGGCATTGGGTATACATTTTTAGGAGTGGCTATATTTAGATTTCTAAAATCTATACACACTCTTATTTTTCTATTTTTCTTAAGTACATGTACTATATTGGATAACCATTCGACATATCTGGCTGTTTTTATAAAAACTATTTTCAATAATCGCTCAATTTCTTTCTTTACTTCTGGTAACACATTAGGTGCAAAACGTCTAGGTGGCTGTCTATGTGGTTTGAAACTTGGTTTAGTAGGAAATCTATGTTCTACCAGATTTCTATCTAAACCATGCATTTGTTGATATTCCCAAGTAAAGCAATCTTTATATTCTTTCAACAAAGAGATCAACTTAATACTTACCTCTTTGTTGAGCACCTGGCTAATAAAAGTTGGAAAGTATTCTCCTTCAACACCAAGATTTATTTTTATCAAGGGGTCTTGCGCTTGTGCATATCCCGGTTTCGCAATCCTCTCTATGTTGCCCTCTAATTGTGCTGCAAAATCTTTTTTTTCTAAATAATCTACCTTGTTGATTTCGCTCTGTAACTCATGTTCCAGGCCGAGTACGGCCAATTTATCCATTAACAACGTCACTGCTTTTTCTTTTTCTAATTTTTCTTTGCTTTCTTTATTGTAAGCCATCAATCTAGCTTTAAATGCCGTAATTTCGCCAAATTCTTTTGTGATTGTCTCTTTATTTATCTTCTTTAATTGTCTTCTTGCCAATTACTGGCTATTCAAAGGCCACTATATTTGGCCTCATTTGATCGAATAACTCTATGAGGGTGTTTGTCGAGAATGGTTCTTTGCTCTGCGCTACTATTTGAGTTTCTTCTCCCTCTTGAACCACCCTAATTGGCCCACGATCTCTCTCATACATGTATCGTTCTCCTGAATTAGCTTTTGTGAGGAAAAGCCTATGATCAGCTTGTACAACTTCTGCCTCACCATTTTCATTCCAAAAAACCAAACATTGATGAAGCGAGGAAGGGACACACCGGCTCCCATGTATCCAATCTCTTCATAACAGTACTTTATAACTAGTAGGACCATCTATTATAAAGAAAACCGTGGTCCTTGTTGTACTTCTCACTGTTATATCTAACGGCATTACTCCCTTAGCCGAAGTGGCTCATCTGTTGAAACTAGTCAGAATCACACTTGTCGGAATCAGGTCATTTTCAGATTTTGCAAACTTTTTTTTTATCATTGTGTAATGGATTGTGTTTATTGTCACTCTATTATCAATGAGAACTTTAGCAACTGGAATGCGATTAACCAAAGCTTTGACGTACAATGGCCTGAGATGCTTAGTCAATTTTACTGATGGTTTTTTTAATATAACTTTTTTCTCCACGTTTACTTCTATCTTTTCATCATTTTCTTCTACGTTGACTTCATCGGATAAGCCCATCTATAATATTTCTTTGCCACGATTTCTTTTTATTTCTTCAAATTGAACGATTTTCTTTGATGATTCTCTCCAACCTGTGGGTAGAGGCACTATTATAGGAGGTGAACCATATTTCTCCGTCCGAGGTACCATTTTCTTTCTTGTAGGCTTTCCATACAAAACGTAATAATCGAATGATCTCCCAGATGGTTCGCCCAGTAAGCCTACTACCGGGTTACCTTCTTGGTATAATTGTTTGAGTAGATTATTATATGAATTTCCTCAGATCTTTCGTTTTGTTTCCAAATCAATTTCTTCCTCTATGTCTGTCATCCCATCATCTTCATCCTCGTCATTAACGTGAATAAATTGATTTTCAACGAATATACCTTCTCCACAATCTAACGTGCAAACAACTTCTTCATTTTCTTCCATCGTCTCCTCATCATGCTCTTTATTTTTAAATTCATTGGCCAATAAATAATTATTCTTCACAACTAGAGGCATTGTGCCAAACTGAATGGTGATCAATTGCCACTATCATCATCATCTTCGTCCTTTTTTCTGTGCTCAAACTTTGATTTTTCAACATGTTCTTCTATTAGCAGCTCTTCTTTTGATGACTCTGTATCTTCTTCTTTTCCTTCCTCAAGGATGTTCTCATTTGCCAACTTACTTTCGATTGTATCTTTGGAATGTTCTACGCACTGCTGTTGTCTCATCATCTACTTTTCTTTGGAAACGTCTTTGTTGGGTTTTGGTCATTTCATTGAATAGAATTACCCTCCCTACTTTAGAATTGTATGGATGCCAAACATTTGGGCGTTGAGGTTGTGTTCTAAATGTTCTGATGCCTTGGAATGACCTTTGGTATCTTTCGTAGAATGGTCTTACCTGCTCATCCAAATGGGCGCAAAATTAGCGACATCAACCAAGCCGGTTTGTTTTCCATACAACCTTTTGTATAATATTGCTAATCTCATTATGGCATCTAGCATATAAATTCATTTCTTCATTCGCCACCGCTTTTCCTTTTAAACGCTCAAATGCACTGGGACGTGGCTCGTCCTCACCATTATCAACCACTAACTTGAATTTTGGGAGACCAAACTTATCTAGATTCAGGATGACCATATTGACATCTATTGGCTACGGGAATATGTTTTTGTCCACTACCATCTTGTTCTTAGGTTCAAATGTGATTCGCCGTAACTCAATAGCATCCTGCAAGACATGACAGAGAACCAAACAACTATTAGTCGTATGAGACCATGTATTATGCCATTTGCAATATTTTTTACCCTTGTTCTGTTCAAGGTTTGGCAGTTTCTGTTTTTCACTTAGCGTTATTTGCTTATCTTTATATAATCGATCAAATATTATGTCGAATGAAAATGTTCTAGCCTTTTTATTTTCTTCTTTTAGAGGCTCATTCTTTATAGGTATGTCTAACTTAGCCATTATCGGGCATGCATATGTGTCTCATTTGATCAATTCGGCCAAATACACTTCGGCTTCAACCTGACCTTGGCTAATGTCGACAGCATGCATATCAAAATTTAGGTCCCTATAATAGGTTTCTTTACTAGAATTCTTCATTTGTTCATCCTCTCTCAACAATCGCTCATAACTTATAACGTTCGCACTAAGTTGAAACAGGTCAAGAAATTCTCTATCTTAAAACTTCTTTTTTAAATCAAAATTCAGGCAACTTTGAGTGATCCTCACAAATTCTTTTTCAGACAAATGTACGAAACAATTATTTCTGGCCGTTTTAAATCTTTGGAGAAAAGATTCAGCCCATTCATTTGGCATTTGACAAAAATTTGCAAAATCTACCAAAGTAACTTCGGATTCTATTTTGTAAAATTGGGTATGAAATAATTGTTCTAACTGCTGCCACGTTTGAACAGAGTTTGCTGGCAAATTAATAAACCACAAAAAAGCTACTCCATTTAATGAATTTGGGAATAATCTCATTATGTGAAAGTCAGTAACTTCGCCACATTGTAACGTGAAACATCTTACATACTCTAAAGTGGACACGTTTCCTAAACCAGTGAATAAAAATAATTTAGACACTTTATATCCTTTAGGCCATGGATATGCTTGATCTATCCAATTTGGGTAAGGCTTTCTGTACGTGGGTCAAATTATCGGCCTCATTCCAAAAGCCAATTGATCTTGCATGATTTTCATAACTTGATATCTCAGAATAGTATTGAGATCATAAGGGAATCCTATGGATTGGTAAATGTATAGCATTGCTTGAGGCCTAATAACATTTGGTCCTACATTTGGCACAAAAATACCATTATTCGGCCCATTATTGCCATTGAGATATGGATTCCCACCATCATTTGGGCGTGTTGCATTTTGCTCCATATTTTGAATATTTTCTCTCACATTAGGACTACTCCATACGTTGGAAGTCTCAACACTCCCTACGTTGGTCATTGCTGGTCTTATCTGAGACAATTCAACTCCTTGATTCATGTTTATATTTGGTGAACCATTACTTACAAGACTTTTAGTTTGGAAATGACCTCCTAGGCCTAAATGATTCGTTTGACATACTTGGTTAACCATTTTATTCGTAAGTTCGTTCAACATACTCAGTTTTTTAGCCATATGGTCGTAATGATTATTTCTATTTTGAGTGAGTTTTTCTACAACATGAATATTTTGCATGCTTACATGTTCAACAATGTCTTGCATGAATTCGCCCAGTAATACACACATGCCATGAGGGCTCAACTATGTCATTGACTTATAACGACTAGAGCTTGGTCTCTCCATCTCTGGAGTATCCTACTGACCCTCAAATTGCTCGATCACAGAATGAACAGATTGTTGGTTTGCTGGCTATTTGCCAGAATTCTTTTGAGACATGATGCTTCCAATCTTTTCAACACCAAAATGTCCCACTGGGCGTGCCAAATTTTTTCTCGTGTTTTTTGATTTGAATTCGTGCTAACAATTAAAAGATTATTCAAACGATGTGTAAGGAACAAAACCTTTTGAGACAAAGTCTCAACAAGGGGTGTTATAACTGAAGGATTGTATTACACAACCTGCCTCCAAGGGGCGAAAGCACACAAAGTTACTAGATTCGGAAAATAAATAATAAAAGACTTGAATGTAAATTCACATATTTCTTATGAGATGGTTGTTCGTGCTTTTTTCCATCGCCTCGCTTTGTTTATATACTGATCACCATTTGCGCAATTTTTGCCCACAACCGCCCATTTTCTCATAACACTTCTTCTAAATAACCTCCCATTATAATCATGGCCATAATAACTTCCCATAACCTCCCATGATGCTTTATTTACCTGTTGGCAATTTTCTTCGAATTGTGGATCATGTAAAAACCGCTTCATCGTTTGCGGGATGCAGTTATAACCTTTTTCGTCCAAAGATATCACCTTCATTGCCCAAATCTTTATTTGCTCTCTCTATTCCTTGTATGCTTTGGGCAACTCTTTTCTTGACGTTTTCCCCTAGATTCTATGTTTGGGCCTTGGTTTAGGTCTTTATATTGGGAATATTTTGTGTATCAACAAATTCAGAGGTTAAACAAGCATTCCATGCCCAAAAGGTGCCCCCACATAGGTCTTCGATCCCCAAAACCTCCCAAGTGTTTATCCACTAAAGAGCTCTTAGTTCGCAAATCTATCGTGCATTCTAAATTCAGATGGAAACAAGAATACCAAACATTCATACCAAGGTCGGCCCTAAGACTTTGGAGTGCCCTGTGCGACAATTTAAAATGGCACTCCTTTTATTTAACTAAGAAATATATTAAGAAAAAATAAATTATATTCAAATTTCATTGCAAAAATATGACATTTAAATATTTATTTATTTTTTACACATCACTAAATCCTTCATTTATTAATCGACTTTTTTTGTAAATCTTTTTAAAATAACTTGTAACAAAAACAAAAAACTCTATTAAGATCACTTTAGTAAACCATCCATGACTTATCACGTTTCTTACCATTTGATAAATAACGAGTGTAAAAGCTTGAAAAGAAACATCTAGACAAATTATATTTCGGACCATTTTCTAGTGAAAGATGTCTTGTCTCCATTTATCACTAACAAATCTCTAGATTTTATATCAAGATTATCCCAAGTTCTTGGATAATAGATGTTGATGGGAATGGACTTATTATGAATTAAACCATCTACATCTTCATTACTATCATTTTCCTTAAAGAAAAAGATAAAGATAAAGATGTTGATGGTGAATTTCTTAAGTCCCAAATTTTTCTCAACATCTTCATTTTCTTCACTTTTATTTTTATCATTTTCATATACTTGATCTACATTTTTGACTTCTTTAACAATAAATATGTTATGAGCACCTTTTTGAGATTCTATAAGATCTCCTCAATTTTTCTTTTCTTTTTCAAATCCTGATTGTTATTTTGTAGGATGTATTTTAAACTTTTATGACAAAAATGAAAGTTATGAAAGTAATTAATTAAATAAAGGCCAAAGGAGATCACAAAATTGAAGTATAGCACATGATTAAGATTAAACTAAACTGGCAAAAGCTTTATAAGCTTAATTAAAGTTATCTTGTTTCCTCAAAAACCTGTGTATGACCAATCAAACGGAAATATTGAGGAATTAGAAATACTAAAAGTTGTTAACTATCTAGGTGACTATGAGAAAAATCAGAAATTAAGCATGAACAAACAATCAGAATGCATGTAGATTTAATTACCTGAAAAATTGATTCTCTTTCCGACTATTCATCAGCTATAGAATAAATGAGAGAAAATAAAGATTGATAAACATTAAAGAACATGGATCTTTAATCTTTTAAAGATAGTGAAAAATCCTTTGGCTTCATCTTTTTTAAAGAGTTACTTATAATTTTTTTTTACCATATAAATATTCTTTATAATTTGTCGATAAACTCTTCGACTCCCTCTTCTTTATAGGAACGTTTTCTCTTATTAATAAATAGTTGCTTTTAATCAATCTCGAGACTATCAAGATATTTCGTTGCCTTAAATAACCATACTGTAAGGAATTGATGTATACATGCACAACATAAATTAAAAGTTCAATTCATATAAGCCCGGATCAACCTTGTACTTAGAGAGAATTCGTGATAGAAGATTACCTTTGATGAATATCTTGAATCTGATTATCTGATTAGCTGGAGGTTCGATCTTCAATACCACAGCTGTCCAATTGTCCAGCCTCCAATGATAATCCACACAGCAAGAATAGATCTGGACTTCCATGATCAAGAACAGATGAAAGCGGAACCTTTTGGGAGAAGTTGATTGTGTTGTCTTTTTCTTTGTGCTAGCAAGTAATGAAAACAACTCTAGTGATTAATCTGTTGTGGCCTTGTATATATAGGTAGGGCTAACCCTAGCCTTAGTTCTAGTCCAACTAGAACCCATCAACAAACGGGCCCAATTAATTAATCTAATTAATTAATTTGGTCTAACAAGTAATTAAGTCCGACACAACTATTTGGACCTTGGACATTAATTCTTACAATCTCCCACTTGGACAAGGTCTAATTCCAGATGCTCAATTCTCACTTTATGTGTGTGACCTATTACGTTCCCTTTCACGATGGCAAACGCAGTGATATTCTCATCGATTCACCAAGATCGATCAATTCATGTCGCCGTCCAAGATTGACATCTAGCAATGTGTCAAGGCAATCCATGTGAAAGAAAATGTCATGTGGTATGACACAACAAATATATTTGCGGTTACCGTGGAAATATAATCCATTCATCAATATAACCCAATTGGTTAAGAGATATGGATAGCGTCAATCTCATTTCAACCAATTATGTTATTCACCTCAACTCTTCGTTGATCTAATTTAGTTATGATTGAAACATTTTCAATTCATAACTCCACCCCGGCCGAGGAAATTTATATCAACTTAAGTGGGCAAAATGCAGGTTATAATCTCCTACTTTCTAGGAGTGACGAATCCTCATTTTGGACATTCACAACCTTCATATGATTCTCACTATACCCGTACGACATCTTCCTGGTGACTCAAATCTTCGAGCCCCATCAAACGCTCGCCAAAGTATAGTGGTCCTCACATAAGATTCTATGATGTCCTCAAGTCAAAGGACCAAATCCACAACCGTGCATTAGAGATTTACCACTGACACTTGGATAATTATCCATGTGGAATCTCTAGGCGGATAATCCAATGTCATGTTCTCATAACAATGGATTCATGTGTTCATTCAGATGTCCCTCTACATCTTAGCTCGTGAGATTAGCTACTTTCTTAAAAAGAAATGCAACACATGCTAGTCTATCCGTAATAATGATATCCGTATCTCATTATTACTATGACTAGGGATATTTCAAGAATAAGTTATTTATAACTTGTATCTCACAATCACAACACCTTGTGATTAACAAATTATTATGAACTTTTCTTCGGACTCTATTATTTTAAATAATAAAATTTAAGAATAACAGATCTACCATTTAAAATGTAGACAAATATTTAATTAATCAACTTGTTTATATACTTCAATGTCTAACAAATAGTATATCACAAAATATCCCATACAAACTAGATCCAATCACTCAGGTATCTTAATACCATCATATTTAGCATGACAATCATGCTTGTGCTGGGATAACAACTTTGTCAAAGGATCTGCTACATTATCGTATGTTAGGACAAGTTCTATCTTTATATAATTTCTTTAGATTATCTCCCTAATGAGATGATACTACCTCAATATATATCTGGATCATTGATGAGACCTGGGTTCTTTCGCTTGTGCGATGGCTCTATTGTTATCACAATACAAGTTATTGGATCAATAATGATAGGAACTATTCCAAGTTCAGTAATGAACTTCTTGATCCAGACTACTTTATTTGCTGCTTCTGAAGTAGCTATATATTCGGCTTCTGTAGTTGAATCAACAGTCGTTTCTTGTTTAGAACTTTTCCAACTGACTGCACCACCATTTTGAGTAAATACATATCCAGATTGAGATTTGCTATCGTCTTTATCAGACTGAAAGCTGGCATTGGCATAACCTTGAACTCTAAGTTCATTTCTCCCATACACTAAGAACATGTCTTTAGTCCTTCCTAAGAACTTAAGGATGTTCTTGACTGCGATCCAATATTTCTCGCCAGGGTTCGCTTGGAACCTGCTTGTGACACTCAAAGCATATGAAACATCCGATCGAGTACATAGTATTGCATGCATGATAGATCCTATTGCTGATGCATAAGGAATTCTATCAATGCGATCTCTTTCAATTTGTGTCTTTGGACACATCTCTTTTGAGAGATAGATCCCATGCCCGATGGGACAGAGTCCTCTCTTGGACTCTTCTATGCTAAATCTTCTTAAGATTTTATCTATGTACATATCTTAAGATAGGCCAAGCATTCTCTTAGATCTATCTCTATAGATCTTTATACCGAGAATGTATGTTGCCTCTCTCATATCCTTTATAGAGAAATTTTTGGATAACCACAATTTTACTGATTTTAGCATTGGGATATCGTTTCCTAATAATAGTATGTCATCCACATACAAAATTAGAAATACGACTTTACTCCCACTAACATTTTTATACACACATGGTTCATCTTCATTTTTGATAAAATCAAACATTTTGATTGTCTCATCAAAACAAAGATTCCAGCTTCGAAAGGCTTGCTTTAGTCCATATATGGATTTCTGTAGTTTGCATACTTTGTTTGTCTCTGTGGATTCAAAACCTTCAGGTTGTGTCATGTACACATCCTCGCTAAGATTTCCGTTAAGGAATGCAATCTTGACATCCATTTGCCAGATATCATAGTTATGGTATGCTACTATCGCAAGTGGAATCCGAATTAACTTAAACAATACTATTGGTGAGAAGGTTTCGTCAAAGTCAATTCATTGTCTTTGCTTGTAACCTTTCGCAACCAATCTTGCCTTGTAAGTATGAACATTACCATCCATGTCGACCTTTTTCTTGTAAACCCATTTACAACCTATTGGTTTTACCCCTTCAGGCTGGTTAATCAAGGTCCAAACCTTGTTTTCATACATAGAGTTCATTTCGGATTCCATGGCTTCCTACCATCTCTTTGAGTCAACATTTGACTTCGATTCTGCTTAAGTAGTGGGTTCATCTTCCTCGATTAGCAATGCATCATTAGTAATTAAGAGATCGTATCTCCTAGGAGGACGAATGACTCTACTCGACTTACGGAGAGCTGCTGTGTCCTCGGGGACTATTGATTCCCCACTTCCAATATGTGCCTCATCAAATGCAAGCTCAACTATTGGCTCATCTAATTGGTCTATATTTGTGGTTTCTTGAACCTCTTCAAGATCTACTTTGCTCCCACTGGCCTTTCTTAGAATGAATTCTTTCTCTAAGAATACTGCATGTTTCGATATGATGACTTTCATCTCGATGGGATTGTAAAAATAATATCCAGCAGTTTCTTTTGGATACTCCACAAATAAGCATTTATCAGATTTAGCTCCTAGCTTGTCTGATTCTACGCGCTTCACATAAGCGTCGCAGCCCCAAACTTTCATGTATGAAAGATCAAGTTTTTTTTCTTTCCATAACTCGTATGGAGTTTTATCGACCGATTTAGATGGGACACGAGTTAGTGTGTGACATGCAGTGTTAAGTACATATCCCTAAAATGATTTTGGAAGAACTGCGCGACTCATCATTGATCGCACCATATCTAGTAAGGTGCGGTTTCTGCTTTCTGATACACCATTTAGTTGTGGTATATACGGTGGAGTCCACTACGAGAAAATTCCATTCTCTTTTAGATGGTCTAAAAACTCACCCTTCAAATATTCTCCACCTCGATCAGATCTAAGTGTTAGAATATTTTTTCCAGTTTGCCTTTCTACTTCTTGCTTGAATTCTTTGAACTTTTCAAAGGCTTCGTGCTTGAATTTCATCAAATAGATGAAACCATATCTAGAATGGTCATCTGTAAATGTGATGAAGTAAGAAAAGCCACCTCTAGCATCTGTAGACATTGGTCCACATACATCAGTATGTACTAGTTCCAAAATGTTTACAGCCCTGACTCCTTTTCCAGTAAATGGGGTCTTGGTCATTTTGCCCATTAGGCATGACTCACATCTATCAAATGATTCATAATCATTTGAATCCAAGTATCCATCTTTATGTAACTTGGTGATGCATTTTTCACTTATATGACCTAGTCTGCAATGCCAAAGGTATTAGTTGTTAACCTTATTGTCTATACTCATTATAGGACATTCCAAGTCTAGAATATAGATGCCATTAAAAAAATTTCCACATCCATAAAACACATCATCAAGATATAAAGAACAACGTTTATCCTTAATCTTAATGAAAAACCCATCCATGTCCAAACATGAAATAGAAATGATGTTCTTAGTAATAGCAGGAATGTAATAGCAGTCTCTTAATTTTAAAACAAGGCCCGAAGGCAACGGTAAAAAGTATGTCCCTACAGCCAAGGCAGAAACTCTTGCTCCATTCCCAACGCGTAGGTCTACTTCTTCCTTTTGCAGTAATCTACTATTCTTTAGCCCCTGCATATTTGTGCAAATATGAGATCCACATCCGGTATCTAATACCCAAGAAGCTGAAGGAGTAGATAAATTAATTTCAATGAAAAAGATACCTGAAGTAGGAGCCTCAGTAGACTTCTTTCCCTTCAGGGTGGCGAGATATGCCTTGCAGTTCCTCTTCCAATGTCCTTTGTTTCCACAGTGAAAACACGGATCATCAGACTTGGATTTTGTCTTGTTTGGTTTAACTGGTTTTTCAGTAGATTTGGCTTTCTTGGATCCTTTCTGAAAGGTCCTTTTTGATTTCCTCTTAGTGCCCTTAGATGTATCAATAGCCAAAATTTGCCCATTCCCTTTGTTTATATTGGGCTCTACAGTCTTTAGCATGTTCAACAACTCAGACAGTGTACATTGAATCTTATTCATGTTGAAGTTCATAATGAACTGCGAAAAGCTATCAGGCAGGGACTGTAGAACTAAGTCAATACTCAGCTCATGGTCCATGGCATAACCCAATAGGTTTATTTTTTCAATATAACCAATCATCTTCAGTACATGAGCACTGACTGAAGATCCTTCTGCCATCATACATCTGTATAACTTTTTAGATGTCTCATACCGTTCAGTAAGGTGACTGTTCATCATACAACTCCTTGAGATGAATTATAATGGTATAAGCATCGATACCCTCGTGCTGCTTTTGTAACTCAGGTGACATTGCTGCAAGCATCACATGTTGCAGTATTTTCGTCATCGCTGTGTTTATTATAAGCCTGCACTTCTTTCGGTGTAGCCTCCTCAGTAGGAGCTTTCGGCATAGGTTGCTCAACAACATATCCAATTTTTTCATGCTTGAAAACAATTCTCAAATTGCAGTGCCAATCCAGAAAATTTGGCCCGGTAAGTTTGTTTGTATCCAATATGCCTCTCAAACTCATATGGTTACTCATGATTCAATACTGAAATAACAAGACAGAAAATTAATTAAATATAGAAAATTAATTTAATTATGGACTTAAATTAGATTAATTATACTCCCACTGTTTAAATTAAATTAATGACCCTCAAACATTAATCAATAGAACCGGTTAGATTTCCAGTGGGCTAGGATCTCTTTTGTTTTATTAGAACCTTGAGCGACTCAACAAGCCCTAATAAAACATCCAGGTAGATACTTTATCAATCACATCTCTATGTAATTCCTAGATCATCAAGTAGACAACTTATTGTCGTACACATCTTATGTGTTTTACTTGATTGTGCCCCTAAAACTTTATTTCCTTGAGAGACTCAACAAAAAATAAAATTCTAGTTAAATTCGACCCATTGTTCATAAACATCGAATGTTTCATAGTGATAAATATATCTATGAGCGAGCAGCCTTGAGCGACTCAACAAACTGACATCGATAATAGACTCTGGTTTCTCACTATAACAATGGAAGGTACGTTGTATTAACCATTTAATACGAATTTAATATTTTGATAAAGAGGGGTTTGTCTCATCATATTTATGTATATTAACCAACATCCAACATGTAATCAATCATACATAATTATAAGTGTCGATGATTATGGACTTTATCTATCTAGTCTTCTTGAGCCAAAAAGAAGATTAGTTGGTCAATTCCTAAGGGACGTTGCATTCGTTCATCAAATGCTAAATGCAATCATCTCCATCTTCTGCTGCAACCTGTATCCTATACTAGTTGGCACGCAGGCCCTGATCAATGGACACGCAGGCCCATAATAAATAAATAGCTCAAAAATCTAATTAAATAAATAATAGGCTCGCAGACTCATTTAATTAAATAATAGACTCGCAGGCCCAACCAATAATCAACAAGAATAATTAACCATATAACCAATCACATGGGTCGAGTCCATAATCACCCACTAATCATCTATTTTAATATCTAATATTAAAAAAAATATTAATTTCTAAATTTGCAGCTTTGATGTATACATGCACAGCATAAATTAAAAGTTCAATTCCTATAAGCCCAGATCAACCTTGTACTTAGAGAGAATTCGTGATAGAAGATTACATTTGATGAATATCTTAAATCTGATTATCTGATTAGTTGGAGGTTCGATCTTCAATACCACAGCTGTCCAATTATCCAGCCTTCAATGATAATCCACACATCAAGAATAGATCTGGACTTCCACGATCAAGAACACATGAAAGCGGAACCTTTTGGGAGAAGTTGATTGTGTTGTCTTTTTCTTTGTGCTAGCAAGTATTGAAAACAACTCTAGTGATTAATCTATTGTGGCCTTGTATATATAGGTAGGGCTAACCCTAGCCCTAGTTCTAGTCCAACTAGAAGCCATCAACAAACGGGCCCAATTAATTCATCTAATTAATTAATTTGGTCCAATAAGTAATTAAGTCCGACCCAACTATTTGGACCTTGGACATTAATTCTTACACATACGTGTTGATAAGTATTATAGTATATTTGAAAAAGCTTATAAATATTCTAATAAAACATTTAAAATAGTTCTTTTAAGCATCATTTTAAATATTTGAGAAAGCTTATAATAAAAACAATTTTCTAAAATTTTAAAATTAATAAAAATTTTAAATATATATAAGCACATATAATAAAATTTTTTGGTGCCCCTATAATGTTGAGGTCTTGTGTGGTCGTATCACCTGCACATCCTTAGGGCCGTCTCTGATTCATACTATTAGAACGTTAGTTATTCAAAAGAATATTGCTCCAAAAGGACAAATAATTAACGGTTAATTCAAATACAAGTCATGCTTGATCTAGAAATACAAGTCATGTATGATCTAGCGCTTTAAGTTTAAAGTTTGATGCTGGATGTACTATCTGCTCAACCGAATTGCACTGTGACCAAGATTAATGTGTTCCTCAACCGAGCAATACTGTGGTTAAGATTTATAGGTTCCTGTTTGGCGGTCGAGGTTCCAAAGAAAAATAGTTCGGTGGAGTGATTAGAATTTGTGGGCACGTCAGCTATCTTAAGTATGATCTATAAATAGAGGACCCTCCTCTAAAAAATGACAGAACGCTAGAGATAGAAATAATCAATAGACAAATCTTTTCTCTAAAAAATATTATATAGCAGTTATGCAAATTCATTATCAAAGTTTAAACACATACTAAAGAAGCCGTGTATGTTTGGTACACATCATTGGAGTAGACATGACAATATAATGATAAAGATTTCAACTTCTATTTCTTGGTCATTATCCTCCCGACCAAACATGCATTTAGTGGGCTTAACAGAACGTCTGCTGAATTTGCTGAGCCAGTTCTTCTGCGCTCAGTTGGCATTCAATTCCAATCTACATACCAAGATCCATGCATTAGTTAAAATTCAACGTACACTAATTAATTTCAATGCTGTGAAAACAACAATAATAATTGAAGGGAAATATGTCATCATATAGATCAGTGAAAAATGTTGTTTTCATATGTATCAGAGAACAAGTCAGTGAAAAATGTTGTTTTCAAATGTACCAGAGAACAAGTCAGTGAAAAATGTTGTTTTCATATGTACCTGAGAACAAGTACCAGTGTCTTTTTTGAAAACGAATTGTAATGATTAGAAAATGGAAACACTTAATTTTAGATAGCATCATGTTGGTGTTCTTTATCTTCAAATATATTCTTTACCGTTTCTAGCTTGTCATGTTCATCTCAAGTCCATACAAACATTCATCATCTTAATTTGAATAGAGAGGATCACAAATATTATTTAAATTTTATCTTCAATGCCAACCATTTTCCTTCATGGCTTGTTCGGTAACATAAACGTGACAGTGTCAAGTAAGAAAACGAATTTACTATCCAATCCAATACTGCCTACCAAACAAACCTTTAATATATCTAGTCGAGGGCCTAAGGCTAATTTCTTTGGCTAAAAGCTTATAACAATTTGGTAAACAAACTGAAATTGCATACCTTAATAGTAAAAGAATTCAGCATTCTTTCATCAACTGTGCTGATGTTCACATCAAGAATTTCAAGGGAGAGTCCTTCAAGTGCAGAAATGATCTTCAAAGCTTGGCCAGGAATACGTCGAGATGACGTCTTGAGTAAAACATTTGGGCCGGAGAATTTCACCTCAACATCAGCAATGGCTGATTTTGAATTGGCCACAAGCTCATTGAAACTGTCATTAATGGAGGAATTAGTGGTAGACGATGGAGATGGTTCAACTGGACGAGCCATATAACTTTGCTGGTGCAACTTAGGCTTGTAGGGGCTGTTTGGCTGAGGGGTTCTTGGGCTTATAGGTATGCTTAATTTGGGACTAAGGGGTGAAGGCCTTGGGCTTGAAATAATTCTAGGACTTAAAACTTCATTCAAAGTTTTTCTTTGCTTTTTGGCTTCAAGGGACTGTAGAATTTGCTGCAATTCATTAATGTAATCCACAACTCCCCCAATTATTGATGCTTGGTCACCCTATGCCAAAAATGAAATATTTCTTCCATTAAAAATAAATGAATTTTTATGTATGTTACCGCTAGAAATGGCTCACATATAACAATTTATCCACAGTACACATAAAGAATATTAAGATAGAATATATACATGCTCATGTTCGACTAAAGATGATGTGAAATGTTTAGAATTGTAATATCAAATGGGTTGTGTCCTAAGGTGGATAGTAGTATACTGGACCGTACTAAAGAAGAAAAAATTAAAATTTTTTCGACTCTATTATTGAGTCTTGTCTAACTATTATTGTATATGTTAGAGAAATTATACACCACTTTACATGTTACTGCTAGAAATGGCTCAAACTAGTGATCTATAAATCTACAGTAGTACTCAAAAAGTCTAATGAGGTGTTTATTTAGGACAATATAATACTAGAAACTCAAATGACATGTTTTTGAACACTATTGGAAAGTATTTAAAAGATTGTAGTATCGAGTCCTGTGGAGTCTCATTATAGCATATACCGAAAATGCAGAAGATGTTTTCTTTCAGATATCAGGAGAGATTATGAACCATTTTACATGTTACTGATAGAAATGGCATACATAAATAGATCTAAGTGTCAAGACAATTTAGGAAGAAAAACATACTCTTTTGACATAAAAGCAAGGCATCAAAGAACGTAGGATGGATAAATGTTCATTCATCTGCTTCCTCCTATTCCTCTCCACTGATATGTGACAAATCCTTTGTTTTCCTTCATGATTCGTATTCAGTTTCTGTCTCTTGGACTCAAATTCTTGAAAAACTCCCCTTTGATTTCCATGTTTTGAGGCTAAACAAGGTTCCTCCGATGGTGTCATTGAATTAAAATCAGAAACATCTTCCAGTGCCTGGAGAATGCTAAAAATATCGTCCGGGAACGATGAAGCAGAATACGCTACGTTGGCTTCACCAAACTCCCATGCCTCGAAGAAATCAGATAAATAATTCTCAGTATCCATTTTTCTTCACAGAATTCAGGCAGAAACTACAAAGTACAAACACCTTGTATAGAATACTGAAAAACAGCTTGAGTTGTGTAGAGAATAAATAATGTTTTGGTTGATGAAGGTAGCATTAAATAGAACAAGTAGCAAAGAAACAAAAAACAAATGATATTTGAGCTGCTTTGAAAGGGACTAAACTATCACCATCAATACACTCTCTTTAAGAATTCAGATGGGGGGTTTGAGTTATGCCGTTTGGATGTTGGGGGAATGGGTTTGGGAAATATATAATACTGAAATCTGAGAGTATGACAAGTGAAAGAGGCTAATGTGGAGCCAGGGTGAGACAATTTTTTTGAGGGGGATTATTACATTTTTTTTAAAAAATTACATTTCAAAATTAGGTTGTTACAAAAAAAAAAAAAAAAAAAAAAAAAAAAAAAAAAAAAAACATATTGAACTTCAAAAATTGATTTTTTTCTGGAGCACGACCGGATTGCGCCCGTGTTAGAGAATATTTCAAAACAAGAGATACACATAGAGGTATTATAATTGGAGAAACAATATGGCTATACATATGAATGAGTACAACACAATGACGAATACGCTAAAAACTTTTTGATTTTAAAAATACTCAAAAATTTGAAAAACTCGATGATGAAGTTTGAGAAAATTCTCATAGTCGTATTTAACTAATACCGTACCATCTTAACTCTAGATAAATGGCAAAATAATATCTGTATTATATAAAAATAATGAAAAACTATTCAATTTTCAATAAAATAAGAAGTAAACAAATATTAAACAAAAACCGGATCGTGGGACCAAGCCCAAACCATGTTCCATATTTTCGTCAGAATGGATATATAAAGGGAAAATTGCAGTATTGGTCCCCAACCTATTCACCTAGTAGCAAACAGGTTCCATTCTATTTGTTTTGGCATTTGAATTCCTGATCTATCATTTAGTAGCACTATGGTCCCCAAGTAACAAAATCCATTTAAAATAACATCAAATCGACATTTGAGTAGGCAAAAATTGTCACGGGATACTAAAATACTAAAATAATAGGTTAAACATCATCGCACTACGAGTTAATGTACGAGCGGTACATGAACTTTGCCCATTGTATGAAAATCATACATGAACTCAATATTGTAACAAAATCATACAAGAACTTACAAATCTGTATCCCATCTATAAATGAATTAATTTCCGTCAGTTAAAACTAATGAAATAATCCATGTGGCAATGGCATGGACGTGAATTGTACATGAACTTTACTCTATGTTTCAAAATCATACATAAACTTTACTTCCTATTTCAAAATCATACATGTACTCATCTTTGTATCAAAATCATATATGAACTCATAAATTTGTAACTCTTCCATACATAAATTAACTTCGAAATAATCCACGTGGAAAAATGGTTTGTTATCATACTCTTTTTAAACTACTGATTGGTTTTTACACATAAAACAAAGAAAGTATTGTGTAAAATTTTATAATGCTCCAAAGCATTCATAGTCATTACATTCACATTTTAGCAAGCCAAAATACGAAGAAAAAAATTGAACTACAATTTTAAAGTTAATTTATGTATGGATGAGATAAGTGGCCCTATTTTTATCCATGGCTATGAATTCACTTATTTTGACTTACCACCAGTTGGGAATCACTATGAATTTCAATCTCGTTGGAGCTCATTTCTTTCACCAAGTAGAGGCTAGCCAGCAAGGCTTCATATTCTGCCACATTGTTTGTGACTTTGAAACCAAAATGAAGGGCACAATTGAGCTTGTGTCCCTCAGTACTTATCAATACAATTCATGCCTCACTAGATGAACAATCCACATATAGTTTCCATGATGGTAATCTCGGCGAGAGTGGGGTCAGGTCAATTGTTGTCCCTTTTGCAAACTCAAGATTTTCTCAGGGTTGGCTTCTATACCTCGCTGGTTCACCATATAACTCAGGAACTTGCCCAATATGACCCCGAAAGCACACTTTAAAAGATTTAGCTTCATACTTTTGGAGGATTGCGAACATTTCATCTAGGTGTTTGAGGTGATTAACAGCTTTGAGGCTTTTGACTAATATGTCATCAACATATACTTCCATTGTTCTTCCAATTTGGTCGGCAAACATTTTATTAACAAGTCTTTGGTAAGTAGCACCAACATGTTTTAAATCAAAAGGCATTACCTTATAACAGTAGAGGCATCGATCGGTGATCAACGATGTGTGTTCTTCATCTGGGCTAAACATAGATATTTGGTTTTAACTGGAATATGTATCCATGAAACTTAATAGTTCATGTCCCTTCATGGCATCTACAAGCTGGTCAGTCCTAGGTAAAGCAAAACTATCCTTTGGGCAAGCTTTGTTTAGGTCTGTAAAGTTTTAACAAGTCTTCCATAGCCCATTGTTATTTAGAACCAAGACAGGGTTGCACACCCAGACTCGATAGTGGCCTTTACGGATGAATCCGTTTGCCAGCAACTTGTCAACCTCTATCTTCAATGCTTCATACTTCTTTTTACTTATCTACCTTCGCTTCTGAATCCTTGGTCTGGCCTGAGGTCAATTTTAAGTGCATTTCATGCTACACTCGGATCTATCCCAGCCATATCGGAGTGTTTCCATACAAAAATGTCGAGGTTCGCGTTTAGAAATACCTTAAAACTTTTCTTCAGATCTGTCTCTAACCTGAACTCTAATAGCAGTGGTTAGACTGATCCTCTTCGTTGAACCCTATCCATAGCTGTTTAAACTGATCATCTTTACTTACTGGAAAGCTCTCGAGCTCTTCCACTATGGTTACTTCAGAGTTGGATTCAATGATTTAAGGATCAAGGCTGTCGTCCATATAGACCTTATCCTTACTGCCTCCTCACTTGTAGCCAGATCAACCATTGTAACTACATTCGTGACGGAGGCCCACAGAGCTTTCTTTCTCAGAGTGTTGAGGTAACATTCCTGTGTGGACTCCTGGTTTCCTTTCACAGTTGCTACACACACTGGGATAGAGAACTTCGTGGAGATGTGGTGAATGGGCGTGACAACCATTAGTTGCTTCAATGCCCGTTGTCCTAAAATCCCATTGTAAGTGGATCTTCGATCAATGATTAAAAAATTCCAAGTAATTTCTCACCACCAAAGGCTCTTTCCCTACTTTATTGCGAGGGTGATCTTTCCACAAAGAATGATGATATCTCTTGTGAAACCATACAGCAATTCAGACATGGGCGTCCAATGATGATCAACCTCTATTTTATTGAAGGCACTTTCGAACAGAACATTCAATGAGCTCTCGTTGTCAGCTAGCATGCGCTTAACAGCATTATGGGCGATCACCACTTGGTCTACCAGAGCATCATCATAAGTGCATTTTGTACACTTATTTGGGCCTTTAAAATAAGATTTTATCTCGTTATTTTATTGATTTTATACTTAATTTAGTATATTATTCCTTATATTTCAGTTTTAGACCCGTTTATAAGCAAATGGTGAAAAATGGATGAAAAGAGCAACAATTTGGTGAAATCGACGAGTAAGTTTTGAGTTGTTGAAGTGAATATCAATATCCAAACATTGGAGGATGAGGAAGAAGATAAAATCAATAATTTTAAGGTGTTTCAGAGTAACAATGAAGAGTTGAATCTGGATCAAACACTGGAAAGCCAAAGAACCTAATTGAGAAACTACCTACCAAAGTATGTGTGGAAATTTGAGTACAACTTTTGATATAAAAATCTCCAAAAGGAAAATAATATACCATTGGTAATATAATTGAATTACAAGTCTAACACTTTTTACGGATCTCAATTTGGAGTCTTCTACAAGATGTTATGGCCATTTGAAAAACAGCCGTCGCAAAAGAAAAAGCTTGAGCTAGGCGATCGCCCAATATTAAAGCTGGGCGATCACCCTATTTTTCAACAGCAGATTGCAAAACAACATGCCTGGGCGATCGCCCGAGTTTGCACTGGGCGATCGTCCAGTGTAAAATGTCTACACGCGGATTTTTCTTACCTTTTTGAATTCTAATTCAATTAGGAAACTTTTGGGACACGATTTTAATGAATTTTTTGGGATCTTTTAGGGTACAATAATAGAACTATAAATATGAGTTATTAACTCATAGCAAGAGAGCCGGATGAAAGCTGATTTGGGAGCCAATTTAGAGAGAAACAAGAGACGAATCAAGAAACAAAGATCAAGATTCATTCTTTCAATATTAAAACGAAGATCATGTTCAAGATTTCTTCTCTTTCAAGTTTTCTTCGTATCCAGGTGATGGCTTCCATATTTTCTTTTTCTTTTTCTTTTCTTCTTCTTAGTATGTTAGGCTAGATTTATTTTACTGCTAGGATCATGATGAGATTTGTATTATGAATCTTTAATTTTTCAAACCCAGTTTTTTATATTTAAGCATGTTTTTAATTTTGAGTATTTGATATTGATTTCTCTTAATCTATAATTATGTGTGCAATAGTTGTATGCTTCTTGTAACTTGTTTTACCTTTGAGAGATGGAAAATAGGTTAGACATAGTATTAATTATCGTAGAATCCGATAGGGGAGAAAGATATACCGCTATGCTTTACGTGATCTTTAAGTATTCAAAAAATTATAATACATTCTTGTATGTTCGCATCCGTTATAGAGATTTAGTCGGGTCATATATCGAAATATGTTTAATTCTATTCGAGAGATATTGTTAAACAAATTAGGAATATTGATTTTCATAATCAAATCATGTTATCAAATTCAACAGTTCGGGTTAAAGGGAATTGGTATAAGTGTATTCGGGATCCTAGTACGCTTTTCTTTTCTTTTCCAATTTTAAAGTAATTCTTCTTTAATTTAATCTCTTATTTGTTTAAATTATAATTAGTTAATTGTTCTTAGTTTATTATTTTAATTAGTTTTTATATCACAAAATCTCCAATTTTTCAAAGTTCACTAGATTAGGTTAAGGTTAATATAATTGAACTGAATTATCTAAATCTTCGTGGGAACGATACTTAGACTTAACATCCACTTTATTACTTGAGCGATCCGTGCACTTGCAGAATTATTTAAGATACAAAATCACTGACACATCACAGTGGGAGTACTAGACATTAGCATCGTCTTCGTTCCCAGAATTTATCATATGAACCTACGGTTTTGTCGTCCTTCGCACCCAATACTCTTCCAGCATGAGCTTTTTTGTCGTCCTTATATAATTCATCTGGGAATTATTGCTTGTTCCTCTGATGTGAGGACTCCCAATGATGGTATTGATTTCTCTAATAGTGGGCTGGACTGTAGGGAGTTTGTGCATTCGGCCATCCCTGATTATCCTTTTGGGGCGCTTGAGGTGTTGGGCGATAACCACCACCTCTCGTCCTCATACCTCATACTCTGTTGCATGTGTAGTTTGACGCATGAGCTTGCGAAGGCTAGCCGAACTTACTTCTTCCACTAGGCCTATATTTATTCTCCACCATCCTATTGAATATGGCCCTTACATCAGGGCATTTCTCCGTGTCATGGCTCTTAAATCGGTATATCCTGCAAAATTTAATTTGGACAAGGGCATGCAGACCTCGCCCAAAGCTTTGTTCCTTCATAGGGTGACTTCGTTCACCTTTGCCTTACACCCATGGTTCCGAGATCCAGTCGGCTTATTTGGATTGTTCTATCTCAGGAACACACTTTTCACCCCTCCTTGAGTTATCACCTTCTTTCGCTTTCGTGCTTCTTCCTATTTTCAATTGTTTCCCCTGTCTGAATTTCAGCTTTGATGAGATCTACCAATTGATTGTATGTCTGAGGCCTCTTGTTTCGTACATCTCACCAAAAAATGGTCTCCATCCTCGACCCATTCTACAAGGCATCTAATGTTTTCTCATTTGATATAGACTATATTGTAATCAAAAGGTCTGGAACCTATTGAAGTAACTTTCACGGACTCACTTAGTCCTTATCTAATATCATTCCTTCTCATGGCAGGGGCTTCGCCTAAAGTATGGCCCACGAAAGTACTCATGAACGCTTTCTTCAGTTGAGGCTAGCTTCGATTGGAGCTAGGCTTCAACTCCAAGTTCCACCTCTTGTCTACTCCAGTGATAGTCATATGGACGGCCATGCACTTCAATGAGCGCAAAGTATTTTTGAGCTTCATTTTCATCTTGTAATCTGCCAAATGGTACATGGAGTCGTCTCGCTCAATATACTTTTCTAGCTTGGGTCTCACAAAGCCTTTGAGAATAGGAGTACTTCGAATTTCGTGGAAAAATGGAAGATCTTTGTCATCATCATCCTCTTTGAAGGATCTAGCAGAGCCATCCCCTTCATCATCGTAAGAATAGCATGGTTTATACAGAGGGTCCTTTAGAATTGACCATACTCTTCATCCCTCTTGGAATGGACCCCTTCTTTGGTGGGAGTCAGCTACGTCACAAAGTTGATCAAAGACACTGGTGGACCCCGTAGTTCTATGCTCTCGCTCCTTGAGTGGGTCAGTAAGCTAGTAACGTCTAGAATTCAATGGTTCGCTATGCGGGTGGGGAGTGACTTTCTGTTGGGGCCTTAGCTTCGACCCTACTTCTAACTTCATCCTTGGCATGTCCTGCAGCTACAGTGCTTCTTGTTCTGTTTTTTTCTACTAACATTTGGACTTGCTATGCCAAGTTGGATACGAGTTTTGCTATAGAAATCTTTTTATGTTGCTTGATGCATTTTTTCCTTGGAATTTTGCCCCGCTGGCAACTACCTCATGGACCTTATCTATTTGCCTCTTTATTTTGAAGTCGCTATCCTCTAGGTGCTCATTTTGCCTTTCCAGGTCATTCTCACCTATTTTTTCTTTCAAATCACCAATTTTTCTAACCTTTTGCACAACGAGCTCTCTTCAAATGTTGAAAGACTTTCACTTGTGTTTTCTAAAATTCGTGGAAAATCGTACGATTGTCCACATACGGCACACATTTGTTGACCACTGACATTTAAGCCAACAAATCCTGACCCACTTCCTTGCTTGGAAAAATGACTCAACTCTCTTTTATCACCGTCTAAGGATCAAGAATTCAATGATCGAGAATTTGGCTAAGGTTTATGATTGTTCTCTCTTTCTTTGATTTAATTTGGACTAATTATAGATATTACAAGTCTTTCGAATTTTTGGTCTTTCTCCATTTTCTGCTACATTTAGCCCTCTTATTGGAAAACTCATAATTCTAGAAGATTCTATGACATGTGGAAGAAGGTCATTGGTCTAGCCATCTTATGCAATAGATTTGGTGGTTGTAATTCCCATATGGCCTTTTTGCAACCAATTTTACCACGTGGAGATTCACCATGTGATCTCAAGGATATTCTGTTATTTGAGATTGGTGGATGGTGTGACGGTCATACTCAAATTCTTTGCCAAGCTTTAGTTAGGCGACGAAGGCAAAATAGATATGTCAAAGTCGAACTTAAGTAGTTCGTTGGTGGCTTCTTGGATTTCATGTCTTCTCTAGTTTAAAGGATTGTCGAATATTTTTAGGTGAACTATAAGGCTTTGCCCATCCTTGTGGCGTAACACATGTAAATATCATACCAAAACTCACATATTTTTGGTAAGATTTTTGATAAATTAGTTGCCATTTCATTTCTTTACAGAAATATTCATGGATGATTGTATTGACATTGGCTTATTACAGTTTGGTGTTATGTTCTCTATGTTGATTTAAGCTCTTCACCCCTTTGTATCATCATGTGTCTATTACAATATATTTTGTTGAGAGCATTCAACATTGAAAGACTAACAAGGAAATATATGGAGTTTTATCTTTTGTTTTTGGGCATTAACTTTATTTCCATTATCCTCACGTATTCACAGTTCTTAGAATTGATGATAATGATGGTAGCAGTTGTGTTGGTGGGACGGGATGAGATGGGATGTGATGGGAGTCGAGGTAATAGTAGTGGTGGCAATGGGCTCGAGTTGCTTGTCGGGTAGTAGGACTGGCTCGTTTAGGCTCGGCCCATGGCAGCCCGACTCATCAAAAGAAGGATTGTGGGCTAAGTAAGGTTGAAATTTGGTGGACAAACAGGCCCATGAGCAGGTTTGTTGGGTCAGCTCGTAGGCCTTTGTAATAGGTTGCAAAAATGCAGCCTAGCTATTGGCATTGTGACCAAGCTGTTTAGCATTTTTTTAATTAAAAAATTAAATTCAAAGGCTTGTTGACATCATGAGCTCGGTTCGGAAATGTGACCAACGCGCCCAATTTTTTTTTATGGGTCAAGTCTATGCCTTCTTGGGTCGAGCTGGCTTGACTTGGACCATTGCCACCATTAGATGGAGATGAAGGAAATTGGAGAAGAAGAATTTATTTTTCCTTATATTTGTTTGGTGTTCTTTTTTCCCTCATTTTGTTTCTTTTTTTAATTTGCTTTTTTATGTTAATTAAAAATAAGGACACAATAATCATTTTAATAAAAAGTTGACATTTTAATAGTTACCTAGACTTATTCTGTTACTTGGGACCATGATGCATGATAGGTTGGGAAGTCTGTCGAAAAATATATATCACCAATGTGTTTAGGCTCAGATTTAAGCTTAAACACCACTAGAAACCACAAGAAAAGTTCAACCCAATAACACATCTATTGACCCAAATAAGTGTAGCTCACTAAGAACTAATCTGTCTTACAAAGAGAGAAACCAAGAAACCAACAATGGCAGCCACAGTGAAGAACAAATGATGAGGAGCCGTGTGTTGTCTATTTTTCCTCACAAGGCACAATCCAAAGGTTTGCTGGAATGAAGAATAAAAGTAGGGCACCTTTGTTTTATTCGATCAATTGGGCCACAAGCCCAATAATAATAAACACACACAAGTAACTTAATTTGGGCCTAAGTAATAGAGTGGGACATTGAGCAACTATAAGATAAGTCTCTCCAAAATGGTCCGCTAAGTTTTGGGTTGAGCTTTAATTGGATTTGCTAAGTGGTGTCGTTTTTCCTTGATTTCAATCCTCGGCTAACTCCTATAAAATTAATCTTAAATCATCATTGACGTTTGAGATTGTTTGGCAACAAATACTCAACAAACCTCCACATTGGTACAAAAGAACTCTTGAACAATGAAGTAGCACTTTATTGTCTCCATTCCTTAGTACCTTCACCTACAAAAAGAAAAATATCACTCATTAGTGACAACTCTAAAAGGAGAACCAATAAAATTGGAAATTATCTACCTCCACCGATGTTTAAAAGATTCAAGCAACTTCTAAACTTCACCAAGGGCAACACCTTAATGCTCATATCTGAGGGATTGTACTGTGTATGCACTTTCTTAAGCTTTATTACTTCTTGTGACACAATATATCTAATGAAATGTAGTCTAATATTAATATGTTTGGTACGTTCATGAAAAACGAGATTTTTACACAAATTTATAGAAGATTGACTATCTGAATATACTACCACATCATCATTCAAAACACAAAGTTCACTTAGCAATCCTCTAAGCCACATAGTTTCTTTAATTGCTTCGGTGGTAGCAATATATTGCGATTCGGTTGGATAAAGCAACTATGTGTTGTAATTGAGACTTCCAACTAATGTAAGAATTAGACATAGTAAACACATAAGAAGGAGTAGACTTCTTATTATCCCTATATCCCGTATAGTCTACATCTACAAAACCCTTCAATTTCACTCCTTCTTTACTACGACCAAATATTAGACCTACATTACTCGTCCCTCTCATATATCTAAGGAGCCACTTCAAGGCCTCCCAATGACTAGACCTGGATTAGACATGAACCTACTAAGGACACTTATAGCAAAAGCTAAATTCGGTCTAGTACACATCATTAAATACATAATAGAACTTATAACATTAGAATAAGGAATCCTACTCATGTATTCAATTTATTCCTCATTACAAGGAGCTTAATCTTTAGTTAACACAATGTGATTAACCAAAGGCAATGTAATCAGTTTACATTCATGTATGCCAAATCTTTTTAAATCTTTCAAAATGTAAGGAGTTTGATGCAAAAACATCGTAGAATTTGATATATCTCTTTCAATTTCCATACCTATGATTCTTTTAGCTTTTCCTAGATCTTTCATGTCAAATTCACTATCTAAAGTTGTTTTTATCTTGTATATCCATTTAGAAGATGAACCAATTAAGAGCATATCATCAACATATAACAATAAAAACACACAGTCATTACTATTTTCATTATGTTGGTGATATAAGCAATGATCAAACTTACTTCTTTGAAACCCTATAGATAATACAAAAGAGTCAAATCTTTTATACCATTGTCTAGGTGATTATTTCAAACCATATGAAGATCTTTTAAGGAAACACACATAATCTGATTTTTGTTTATCTTAAAAACCTTTAGATTGATTCATGAAGATTTGTCCATCAAGTTCACCATGCAAAAAAGCAGTTTTAACATCAAGTTGTTCAAGTTTCCAGTCAAAGTATGCAACTAATTCAAGCATGACCCTAATAGTAGTGTACTTAACAACTGGTGAAAAAATCTCATTATAATCAACTCCTTCTTTCTGTGTGTAACTCTTAGCAACTAATCTAACCTTAAACCTTAAAGGTTCAGCTCTACTAGTACCCTCCTTAACCTTAAAAATCTACTTACAATCAACTATTGACTTATTTTTAGGTTTAGGTACTAACTCCCAAGTTTAATTCTTTGCTTAGGAACTCATTTCCTCTCTTATTGCTTTTAACCACTTTTCTGATTGTTCACTACTCACCGTCTCCTCAAAAGTATTTGGCTCTCTATCAGCTCACTCTTCATAGATAGCATAGGCAAAGGCTAACTCGAACTCATATCCAAACTTTCTAGGTTCTCTCGCCTGCCTTATCTCTCTATCTCTAGCTAATTGATAATCCACTGAATGATCTTCTTCAACAAGATGCTCTTCTATCACTACTTCTTCATCCTCCTTCTCAGGTTGTTGAATTTAAGTCTCCACCTCGCTAGAGGTGATAGGGACATGTGTACTAATTCTTTTCTAACTCTACATCAAGCTGATTTTTCTCACTCAAAGCTTCAGAACTAGCCCCTAAACATGGCATTCAGCCTCATTAAATGTGACATCTCGACTCAAAATGATCTTAACCCACTTTTGCCTTCTATCCCACAACATATACCCTTTAAATCCCTTAGGGTAACCTAGAAAAACACATTTCCTAGCTCTAAGTTCTAGTTTTCCCTCACTCTGATGAGAAAAAGCAGCACAACCAAAAGTTTTAAGCACATAATAATCAGCAAGCTTACCAGACCATTTTTCATGAGAAGTATCACCATTTTAATGCCATAGATGGAGTCAAATTATCCAAATAACAAGCAGTCATAACATCTTTACCCCAAAAAGATTTTGGCACACCAGAACCCAACATCATGCATCTTACTTTATCAAGTAAAGTTCTACTCATTCTTTCTGCTACCCCATTCTGTTGGGGAGTGTAATGAACTGTCTTATGCCTATTCCAATTTCTTTATACATGTTATCAAATCCAGTGTTATAAAACTCTAAACCATTATCGGTTCGCAAGAACTTAATCTTTTTATCAGTTAGATTTTCAACTTGTCTTTTCCAATTATTAAAGTTATAAAAAATATCAGACTTGTCTTTTAAAAGATAAACCCACACTTTTCTCGAATAATCAATAATGATAGACAAGAAATATCTATTCTCACCTGAGGTAGGATTGCTAGAAGGACCCCACAAGTCCAAATGCACATTCTCAATGATTCTTTTAGTTTTGTGAACACCCATAGAGAAAGAAAACTTATGATGCTTACCAAGCACATAATGATCACAGAAAGACAAATCAGACACACAATTTTTATCAAAAACATTTTTATCATTAAGGAACTTAAGCCCTATTAATACTCACATGTGCAAGTCTATTGTGCTATTTATGTGTGTGATCAGCTTTGGTGGAAGAAATTGAAGAGTCTAAACCTCTTATCACTTCTCCAGCAGTGATATATATATATATATATATATATATATATATATATATATATATATATATATCATTCATTCTCGTTTCTTTACAAGTAACGAGAGTACCATTCATCAATTTTAGTATTCCATTTTCAATTTTACTAGTAAAGCCAATTTTCTCTAGTTGCCCTACTAAAATTAAATTCCTACTCAATTCAGGAATAAATCTAACATCATTTAAAGTATATACAAAACCTGTATCAAACTTTAAAGTAACGTCACCAATCCCAGCAGCAGTATAAGCAGAATTGTCACACAAAACAACATGCCCATCATCAGATTCATGCAAATTTTCACACCAATCTTTATGAGATGTCACATGAAAAGATGCACCAGAATCAAGTACCCACTCATGCAAATGATATTATGCAGTTAGATTAACAACATAATTAATCAATACATAGACATCACTCTGATCAGAATTAAAAGTGGACATAACATTCACTTCATCTCTCCCATTACCGGTTTGTTTGTTCTTCGCTTTGTGGCAATCTTTTATAAAATGTCTAGTGTTACACAACCATAATATTTTTGACATTTCACTCTAGATTTAGATCTAGACCAACTCTTGCTCTTCTTTTTATCCCATTATTACTTAACTCATCACTGCTGTGACATTCTTGGCTACCAGTTTGCTTAAACTGTGTTCTACTTCTCATCTTATGAATTTCACCACTTTTCTTATCATATTTTTCAACTTTCATCTCCATTTCCTTCTAAGGGAATCAAGGACAATCATAAGTGTTAAAATGTCCCTTCCATACTTAATTGTATTTTTTTTACTTCTTTATAAATCTCGAGAATAAAATTAAGCAATATTATGGCCTTATACTCTTCAGACACCACTTCACCACAATTAACAATATCTTGTACAAGTTTACAAGTTTGTTAAATATATCCACATTGTCATCCAGATCCTTTGAATGATCCATTTTAAAAGTAAAAAATCTCTCTAACAAAAAAAGTTTATTAGGAATATATTTAAATTAGTAAAGGTGCTCTAACTTTTTCCAAAGTTCTTTTGTAGTGTTATGTACTAACTTTTCTCAAAACTGTATCTAACAAGTTTAATATTATGGCAAAGTAAGCAAGCTCACCTGAATCTTCTTTTTGTTCTTTAGTGAAATCTATAGGAAAATTATCATCTATTGCTTTTAAAACTTTTTGTTGCATCAAAATTTCATTCATCTTTTGTTGTCAAATTGAGAAATCTCATTTTCCATTAAAAACTGCCACTTCAAAATTGTGAGTTGTCATTTTTAGGACTCAAATCAACTAAAAATACAAAAACACACAATTTTCACAAAACTACGAAATTGTCCAAATTTTGCAATAATAGAGATAATTCAACAAAAAATTCTCACTAAATCAATTTTCACACAATAAGTTACGCAAAACATATATCAACCGAACAAAAATAATCAGTAAACAATTCAGCAAATAATATCCTAGGTCTTGCAACAGGCAATGGATCACCCCACACGATGATCTCTATTGTGGAAAAATAAATGACTATCCCACACGATAGCCTTGACTATGAAAACTAAACAATTAGAATACAATACCAGAGTGAACAAATCTGTTGTTCTTATTCTAAGAGAGATGTGAAATTTTTACACCCTAGAACAACATCAACAGCAACAGCAACATCAACACAGTAACAGCCTCCGACAACAACCCGCCAAACCCACCCTAAGAACAAAATTGTCCTTATTTTTTCACACTACACTGGTGACAAAACCAACACCACCAAAACGTCCCAAAAACAACAATGAGTAAACTGTCTTTTTGGTCAGAAATCTGCAGACATCCCATGCTCCGTCGGAGTGTCTGTGCGTGTGCCACACACACCGCCACTACAGTACCCTGCACGCCACACACGCTTGCTGGCTGGAATCGTCTCGACGTCAGGGATTGGAATATGGTCTCTGTTCACGAAGAAGACTCCTGGTTTGGCCGAAAATGGGTCGGAAGTCTCAGTTTTTGGGAGTTCTTCGATTTCTTCTATGATTTTAATGATTTTTTCACACCCAAGGACACTAACTCCAAGCTCTGATACCAATTTGTCAAAAAATATAGATCATCAATGTGTTTAGGCTTAGATTTAAGCTTAAACACCACTAGAAACCACAAGAAAAGATCAACCCAATAACACATCTATTGACCTAAATAAGTGTAGCTCTGCTAAGAACTAATCTATCTCACAAAGAGAGAAACCAAGAAACCAACAATGGCAGCCACAGTGAAGAAGAAAGGATGAGCAGCTGTGTGTTGTCTGTTTTTCCTCACATGGCACAATCCAAAGGTTTGATGGAATGAAGAATAAAAGTAGGGCACCTTGTTTTATTCAACCAATTGGGCCACAAGCCCAATAATAATAAACATACACAAGAAACTTATTTTGGGCCTAAGTAATAGAGTGGGCCATTGATGCAACTATAAAATAAGTCGCTCCAAAATGGTCCGCTAAGTTTTGGGTTGAACTTTAATTGGATTCGCTAAATTGTGTCGTTTTTTCTTAATTTCAATTATCGGCAAACGCCTATAAAATTTATCTTAAATCATCATTGCCGTTTGAGGTTGTTTAACAACAAATACCCAACAGAGTCAAATGCCAAAACAAATAGAATGAGGACCTATTTGCTACTAAGTGACTACATTGGGGGTCTAATTCTGCGATTTTCCCATTTGTAAATGAAAGTGTACCAAATTAAACCATTGGACTTATTAATAAGAATGATTGTGCCATGCAACACATTGAACATTTGAATTCAAAAATTTTGGCTTCGAATAACAATTGCTATCGAGGCTTAAACTTCAAATTCCCATTATAATGAATTTGAATTTAATATTTCAGATTACAACTGTGCTCTTGAGGGAGGGGGTTACGGATATGGGTCTGCCCAAGGATTTATTGCGGCCTACATTATGTAAGAATAGGTGGACCAACAGCATTTATCGGCTAAGCCCCCATTGGATCCTAACAACAATTCTTGAAAAATATTAAATTGTACAAATGTATAGCAAAAATTGTAATAGCTACAACATTTTTAAGCAAATATAATTTAATAATAGTAAATTTACGTAACAATAAACACATAAGAAGTCAAACGTGAAGATAGAAAACAGCCAACAAATAGTTTTTATAATTATAATGCTCTTTCAATCTTTTTTCATCTCTCAAAGGACATTTTTGGTATATTGATTTATACATGATCAAAGAACACTAGTTACAAATTTTTTTTCGAATTTAGATATGTTTGAGTCAACGTGTCTTTCACGAACCATATTACTAATTCATTACGAGAGAATATTAATAAATGTTTGGGATTGCTTTTAGGTGTTTATAACTTGGTCAAATATTATTTTTATTTTATAATACCCAAAACTTTTATCCTTGCATATAATCTTAAAAAAAAACTTTACCAAACAAACACCGAGTCCATATTTAATATAGCTAAAAAGTTGCTAAAGAGTTTAGGTCATAGTCGACAATTAATTTTAACTACAGATTTAATAGAACACATAACTTCTATCAATTTTCAACCATAAATTTTATCAAAATCTGAATATTTATCAACTTCTTTTTCAAACAAAATCTAAGCCTCTAAATATGACTGAAAAAGATGTATATGTTTGGAGTACTTCAAAAGGAATCACCGGTCTCCTGTGTATATTTATAGGTCCTAATTAAATGCATTAGTCTACATGCTGTTTGTTTCATGCTATAAATATCAATTTTATAGAATATATAATGGCTGGGGCCTAAGGGAGTCTCTCTTGGCAATTAGTGATGGATTCTTGAATGACTAAACTATTTTTTTTTTTTTTTTTGTAATTTTAAGCTAAAGAAAACATGTTGAAAAGTAATAAAATGACATTCCATCATGCTAGACTTGGTTGGTGGTTGGTCCAAAGTCGGCACAAGTTCGACGGTCGAGTTTAGACAAGTCGTGTTGCATTTGGCGCATAACGTGATTTGAGTTAAATCAACAACACTGACTAATCTTCACATGAATGCACTATTTTTTCTTAAATCTAAATTAGTATCCATGTTTGAGCTGATGGTGTTACAAAAGCCTATACAATATAAATATAATAAGCGCAGAAAAATAAAAGTTATCAGAATATAATGGAAGAACATATACAGCCAAAAAAATGCTGAATCATGCTGTAATAATGAAAAACGAACATGACAGCAGCAATTTTTCACTGGAGTGATTTAAGTGGAAAGGGACAAAATGCAACGCATCAAAAGACAAAACCTGTGTATGTATGTACCTACATTAGTACTGGTGGTTTCAATACTAAATTTAATTATATAAATTTTCATCAATTTAATGGTTGAATCGGTTTACCGTGGATGGTGGAGTTTAAAAGTAGTTTTTTTTATAAAATTTTGATAAAAATTGATAAAATGTATGGTTAAAAATGATTGTAAAAAAAAAAAATTTATTTTTAACTCTACCAAACATGTGCTAAACAAGTCATGAGTTTTAAAGATGCCGTGATCTATTTTATAAAAATTGTGTACATGTCAAACTTTGACAAGAAAATGCATGCAATAGGTCTTAAAGTAATGAAGTAAATATTATGTCTTGCATCTAACCATTCAATTTTTTTAAATATGAGAGAGAGAGAGAGAGAGAGAGAGAGGAGAGAGATTAGTGGTGGGCAATGTCTGCAAGTAATTGTGTTAAGAGGGAGCTTCAAGAAGGTGGCTTTTAATGCACAGACACGGCATCTCCGCCCACCAACCAATCGTGTTTCTTATAACGTGCTTATAACATGTTGTACAATCTTAAAATTATTTGTTAAGTACTTATAAGCTATAAATTTTATAAAAAATATGAATAATAAGTGAGTAGTAAGCTGTGAGTCTTATTAAATATGTAAATAAAAAATTTGTTTAACTAATTTGACCAACTTAAATTATAATTTAAACTTAACAAAACATGAGCTCATTCTCAATTAATTTTTTCCACAGTCAGTAAAATTTGTTAAAAAATTTAAAATGGTCATTTGAGTAGTTTTTTTATAGGAGTAGTTACTCAAGTTTTTAATAATTACACTAATAATTATTTGGCTAGAAAGATCAACCTAGCACTACTAAATTTCAGCGTGAACATAACGATGTTAACTAGTATGCCACGTTGGAGAAAATCATATTAATTGCAGTTAAATGCATAATTGTCAAACTCATATTTGTTCAATTCTAGTTAATAGTTAATTGGTGAAATTTATCATTTTTGAAGAATCGGGATTTTAGTCAAACATTGCATACTAGTTAATGTTATTTGTCTCCACATTAGAATTTAACAGTCATACGAATGATTTTAGGTCAACGTTTTCAATTGAGTGACCATTAATGTAACTGTTATAAATATGAATGATTACTACTGTAGAATATTATTTCAGTGACTATTTTGAAATTATTAACAAACTTCAGTGACCATTGTTAAAATTAATCTTATTTTTCATTCATCTTACCGTTTATTCACATAGAGATGTTTACCGAGCACGCCTAATTTTGAGAGCTAAATTTTTTATCAAATATTCATCATATGCTCTTTCAACCTCCCTACTACAGATGTAAATTGGCACAACCCCTTATGAGTATTTGTTTGATAAAGTTTTTTGTCGATTATAAGCAATAGATCTTATTGAATGTGTTTATAAAAAATAAATAAAAATTGTGAGTATTACGAAATATGTATATAAAAATAATATTTGACCAGTTTATAAGTACTTATAAACACTTTCAAAATTACTGTTAAAGTGGTTCAATACAGTCTATTTTATAAGTATTTAGAAACAATATATAAATCATTTGAATATAGGTCATAGTGAGCTAGTCGATGGGACTTTGTAGCCAAATCCGTCATGATCAGCCCAGTTTTTGGTCGATGCGAGTGAGGCAACCATCTCAAGCCCAAAATCGAAGGGGTGGGGGGGTGGGGGGCCATTTTCATAAAAAAAAAATAATAATTGTGATTATTAAAGTTGTCCAAAAAAAATGTGCAAAATTTTGAAGCCCAACAAAGCAAAACAAACCGCATTCTATGAGGACCATGACTATTATTAGGTAGTGTCCCAAAATCAAAAGGACATATTTAAAAAAAAAAAAAATTCCTTAGGGGTCTAATTTTTAGAGTTCGTTTTGAGCCCTAAAAATGTAAGAACCGACCCTGATAACGGTCCAACTACTGTAGAGGCAAGTTAGCTTACAATAGTGCAGCCGATGACAAGTTGGGCAGTAGTTTCATGTGTCGAGAGACTTGTTTTGAAAACAAAAATTGGAGTAAATGGGAGTGGGGTTGGGGCATAAATAGTGTACATTAAAGACAGACCACGAAATGCATGAGTGTAACATTATTGCAATTAAAACATTTCCTTTTCAAGCTTTCACTATTTCAGTTATTCACCATTTTACTCAAAAAGTAAATAATTCTTAAACATAAATTTCAGGGCGTACCTTGATAACTAAAAAGATTTCCATGTCCCACTTTGATGTCAAGTGTGCATCCCCATTCATTCCTGCCTCACATTCCATCACGAGTGTAAATTAATATTGATCGTTCCATTGTGTAGAATTTAGAATGCACATAAATAATAAAATAGACTTATTGAGCTTAAATTATTGTTTTTACGAAAACTATTTTATTTAGATATTAGTTTAATTAATTTTAATTCTAGTTTATTTAAAATAGTTTAAAATAAATTAATTTGATGATTTAATTTATAACTACTAATTCGTAGAAAATAATGTGAAAACAAATATTAAGAATTTAGAAAATATGGTTATTAAAGCGTTTGGATTAATGAATTCACCATTATTGTCATCTCTAATTTCTCATCTCAAGAGCTTTCAAGATTTCTTCCTAATATTGTATTCGGTCGAATTCACAAATTTAACTTAACTTACCTCTCTCGAGTTCAAATTAGTCATATCTAATTAAGTCAATTTATGAAGTCAGAATGATCCTTAATCAGATGCATATTAATTCTCCTAAGAATTCAATTCAGACCGCGACAATAAAAAAAAACGTATCTCTACTATTTATCCAATTGTCGGATTTTACTACGTGGTCTAGATTAATAATTTACCTCTCAGTTCATTACAATCAACAATTCAATGACAAATAATGGCCAATTATTTCAAGTATTAAGAAAAGAAGTAAAATCAAATACTTAATTAATTTATAATTCAAAACTTGAGAGTCGAAATTAAAGAATTAAATTAGTTTACAATGTTTATCCAAATTTTAAATATAGCTACTCATAATTCGGGAGAAAGAAACAATGAAGAGATTTGAATACATAATTGGATCTTCAATAAAAGATGAGAAGAAGTTGAATATTTTGCACCAAGAATTCTTTGTTTTCATGTTCCAATCTTCGTCGTTCTTCGTGTCAACCCCTTCTTTTGACCTAGATTAGGTCTTTATATAGTTTCCAACCTTTTCGACTTTTTTTTAATTCTAAAAGGACTCAAACACCACTCGTAGAAATTTAGGACACTTAAAAAACTTTAGCATGTGGGCCGCAGTTTGTAAACTGCGGCCCAGCCGCGGCCAAAGGCTGGCCACTGTTTGTTGCAAACCACGGTTCACAACAACCAATATTTGCCCTCTGGTCCTTCCTTTTTCAATATTCTGTACAATTTAGTCCTCTTTTATTTGTAGTCCACGTCTTTCAACTTTTGAATATTTACAAGTTGGTCCCTCTTTCCAAGTCTTCATGATTTTCAGTCCTTCTTTGCATATTTTGCTTTGTTTCTTTCCAATTCTATTCGAACTCTGGTTTCAACCTAAAACAATTAAATCAACACATAATTAAGTAAAAATTCACTTAAGAGTACATACAATTGTCCACTTTTGATACTTCCAATAAGTATAAATTGACACTTATCAAATACCCCAAACTTAAACATTTGTTTGTCTTCGAATATGACTATTTACTTAAACAATCAAAAAAATAATATTTAAATTTACTATAACAAATAGCCTGCTGTAATTGCCTCAAGTTATTGAAATAATTAAACAATTCATAAAACACTTATAAATCATGCTACCAAAATTAATTTTTACTTATCTGATACTCGACAGAAATATGTGTGTACTCTTAGTTAATCCAATCAACATAAACCTTTAAGTTGATATTATTCCGTCCTCAATGGTCAAATATTTTCTTGCTCTATCGTAAGAATACATGGATGTTAACTCTAGAGTTACCATTAAAACACTTATACTTTTACCGCTCAAAATTTGGTTAGGTCTAGCCAATACAGTTAATATTTAGATCTTTGATGATTCTCCTTTTATTGAATGCTTTGACCATTAAGTTTCCTCTAGGTAAGTCAAACCCGATGTTATCTAAATTCTAAAGTTATGCGCACAAAGGCTCAATCTTGCTTTTGCTTTTTATATATATATATATATATCTTATACGTCTTATACGTAAAACATCTCTCCCTTAAACTTTCTAGATGACCCTTGTAGCGACTTTTAGGTCGATGACTCCCAGGTTTGATAGACCTTAGAGCACCAAGTTTTGAAAACCCCTACAGACTTTATCACTCGAGATCAACTAGGCTATGAAAAGAAGTATAAGATAATGCAAGTGCAATGCCTTTTTTTGTGCAAGATAAATAAGCGAAGATTAGATTCCTAGCATCAGGTCAATACCTAGATTCCACCTGGTAGCCAAATACACTCGACAAAAATATTACTCATGCACTAAATCAACACCTGTCTAAATACCTTCTGCATTGGTTTAACCACCTCCAAAACTATCCTTTCAACTGATTAGGTAATTGAGTTGTCAATTGGTGGTCTTGGTTTTCACAATTTAAGTTCATTATTCCTTCATTGTATTATATTTAATATACAATCCAAAAGTGGTGATATTCATGACTATTATGCTCACACTTAATCATATCTTACATGGATAAGTATAGTATATGAAAAACAAGCATAAGTAACATCACCTAGTTATAATTCATGAATCGATAACTGTTTCAAACATATATTATCATTAGCCCGCAAGGCTATCTAACATACAAGCATACAAATAAATTTTTTTTTGCACAGCACACGCAAAATAGCTAAAATAATTAAAGTCACCCCAAGCTTAAAGTTCACATTTTACTCAATGTGACAAAAGAAAGTAAAATAAATAAAAAAGAAAAGAGTTAAAAGAGTTAACCCGAGTCAAATGAGTGGAGAAACCATCGAAATGGTATTCGATCAGTAAGCATTGGGATCTGAGTCTTCATGACACCTTGAACGACGATGTGCAGCCTGAAAAAAATTCAAATGTGCTCAATTACTAAAAATCAGGAAACGTGTTTTACATTCTAATGCAGACCTAAAATTCTACATGCAATGTAATAAACAGACAAGTGATAGAAAAAAATGTGTTGACTCCCATTAAGCACTGGATTTACAGTTTAGAGCTTGACTTTTGGCAACTTTCACTTATGGGTGCTTGAATTGGGCTTTGGAAGTCTTGCATTGCTTACAATTACCAGCTTTGCAAGATCTATCATTTACTCTCCATGTTTTAAATTGACCATTTTCATCTTTAATTTCTACAACTAGTCCACCTATATCCACATCCAGTTTGCACTTTTCTTAGCCAATTTTCACCAATTCATCAATTCTAAAATACTATTTGAAGTCAACTGGCTGTTCAGGTACGGTATACATACTGAATACTGCTCGTTCGTCATCCTGTACCCTCAAGATTAGCTCACCTTTTTCAACATCAGTAAGGGCTCGACTCATTGCTATGAATGGTCGGTCTAATATGACTGGCATATTTCGATCCTCTTCAATATGAAAGACAATAAAGTCAATTGGAAAGATAAATTTATCCACTTTGATGAGCACGTCCGCAACCACACTCCGTGGGTGCTTGATTGATCTTTCAACAAGTTACAGAGATACAATTGTTGCTTTTACTTCTTCCAAACCTAATCTCTTGTAGACATAAAGAGACATTAAATTAACACTTGCACCTAAATCACATAAAGCATTAAAATTAAAAAAAAAAATCTAATTGTACAAAGTAATTTAAAACTCCCTGGATATTTTAACTTCAGAGGCAATTTATTTAGCATAATAACGATACACTCCTCAGTTAAATCTATTGTCTCGTATTCATCTGGTTTTTTCTTATTGGACAACATTTATTTCATAAATTTTAAGTACAATAGCATTTGGACTAACACTTCGGCGAAAGGAATGTTGATGTGCAGTTTCTTGAAGACTTCAAAAAAAATTTCAAACTACTTGTCGAGCTTGTGCTTCTACAACCTCTGAGAAAAAGGAATTTGTGGCACATAAGCTTTGACAGGAATTGGCGCCATCACTTTTGATGATTCCGCATATTCCTTTGAAAATTATTCTTTTGATTTCGCATGTTGTTGTCCAGTTTCTTTTTCCTCAATTACCAACTGTTAGTCATTTTTCTCTGGTCTTTTCACTTAAATTTCTGGTAGTTGTACCCCGCTCCTAGTAGTGATTGCATCTACATGTTCTTTTGTATTTGTCAATGTATTGCTAGGTAAAGTGCCTAATTTCCTATCTGACAGTTGCATGACTAACTAGCCAATATGAGTCTCTAATTTTCTGATAGATGTCTATTGATTCTGATAGTTTGTGTCCAGCCGCCCCAATATTTTATCAGTTTTCTGCATATATTGTTGAAACATCTCTCCCATACTTGGTCTTCTTTCTTGCGGAGTATTATCGGCATTGCTACTTTATTGATTCTCAGACCACCTAAAATTTGGGTGTAGCTTCCAACCTGGATTGTATGTTTGTGAATATGGATTATACTACTGATGTGTATTATTATGCACAAAATTGACCTATTCTGGATAAGCCAATAACATACAATCTAACGTCGAGTGGTTAGCCCCACAGTTTTTGCACATCATGGTTGCTTGGATTGCATTCACTCATTGCGTTTGTGTTCTGACCAAGAGCTACACCTGCTTTGTCAATGCAACAAGTTGTGTATTAGTAGCAGATTGAGTTTCAATTTCATGTATACCTGCTACTTTTCTTGGAGTGGCACGATCAGATGAAAACATGGTATGTGTATTTGCAATAAACTCATATAGATTCCATGTTTCGTTGACATTTTTATTCTTAATGGGCCCGTTTGCAAATGAGTCCACTATCGATTTGGATTGAGGAGATAGCCCAGAGTAAAAATATTGAGCTTGTTGGCCCTTTTTAATGACATGGTTTAGACATTTTCTGAGCAACTCTTTAAATTTGCCCCAAGCTTCATGATACTTTTCTCCATCCATTTGCTGAAAGGTAGAGATTTCCAGCTTCATCTTGGCTACTTTAGCTGGCAAAAAATACTTGCTACAAAATTTTCTAGCTAAGTCATCTCACGTGGTGATACTAGCATGTGGTTCTGAGTCCAGCCATTCTAGAGCCACATTCCTCAATGTATAGGGAAATAACCGAAGTCTGATGGCATTTTCATTCACTCATTGAAACTAAAAGTTATGGCACATCTGTAGGAATCTAGAAAGATGAGTATACAGGTTTTCATTTGCCTTTCCATAGAACTGCAAGTTATTGCTGAAGAGATTAATCAGATCGGCCCTTGATTGAAAGTCGTGTCGACCAAAAGCAAGGTAGACTATGCTTGAACGATCAGGAGCTGCTGCCAGAGTTAAGAACTGAGCCATTGGTATATTTCCATCGTCATCGTCATCTTATTCTTCATGTTGTTGAATTTGCTGTGCTGCCAATTGGGCTGCTGCGGCTGCTCTTGCATTCTCTTCTTCAGCTTTCCTTCTTAATTATGCATCTACCATTTTAATTTGTTGCTGATCTTTCTGTTTTTTGTTGTATTCTTTTCATCTTCGTCTGATAGTGCGTTCAATAACAGGATCGAAAATCTTAAGATTGCCACCTTGTGTATGGAGTATGCAACAAACACATTTTCTATAGTAAGAAAACAAATAAGAAAAATAAAAAGTATAATAATAAAAATAATAACAATAAAAATTAAACTAACACTAGCGATTAATCTAAACTAATATTAAATAAGAATAGACTTTGGCAAAAACGCCAAAAACTTGTTATGAAAATTATATAATTGCAAGTGTACAATATGTCACACAAGTAATAAAGTGGGCCTATTGAGTCTGGACTATCGTTCCCACGAAGACTATTTTATTTAGATATTAACTCAATTAATCTCAATCCTAATTTATTTAAAACACTTCAAAACAAATTGATTTGATGATTTAATTTATAACTATTTATTCTTAGAAAATAATGTGAAAGCAAATATCAAGATTTTAGAAAATATGGTTATTAAAGGGTTTGGATTAACGAATTCACCATATTTGTCATCTCTAATTTCTCCTATCAAGATTTATTCCTAATGTTGTATTCGGTCGAATTCACGAATTTAACCTAACTTACCTCTCTCGAGTTTAAATTAGTCACCTCTAATTATGTCAACTTATGAAGTCAGAATAGTCATTAATTAGATACAATAATTCTCATAAGAATGTAATTCAGACCGCAATAATAACAAAAGCGTGTCTCTACCTTCTATCCAATTGTCGAATTTTACTACGTGGTCTATATTAATAATTTACCTCTCAGTTCATTACAATCCACAATTCAATGACAAATAATGGACAATTATTTCAAGCATTAAAAAAGAAGTAAAATCAAATACTTAATTAATTTATAATTCAAAACTTGATAGTCGAAATTAAAGAATTAAACTAGGTTACATCATTCATTCAAACTTTAAATTTAACTACTCATAATTCGGGAGAAAGAAAACATGAAGATATTTGAATACATAACCAGATCTTGAATAAAAGATGAGAAGAAGTTGAATATTTTGCACAAAAATTTCTTTGTCTTGATATTCCAATCTTCAAGATCTTGGTTATTCTTCATGTTCTTCGCCGTTCTTTTTCCAAGATTCAACCCCTTCTTTTGACCTAGGTTGGGTCTTTATATAGTTTCCAACCTTTCTGACTTGTTTTAATTCTAAAAGGACTCAAACACCCCTCGTAGAAATTTAGAAAACTTAAAACACTTTAGCACAAGGCTGGCCATTGTATGCTGCGGCTGGACTGCGGCAAACCGCAGTTCAGCAGCGGTTGAACCACGATTCACAACAACCAATATATGTCCTCTGGTCCTTCCTCTTTCAATATTCTATACTTTAGTCCTTGAATTTTTTCTTTCATTTCAATTTAGTCCTCTTTTATTTGCAATCCACGTCTTTTAACTTTTAAATATTTGCAAGTTGGTCCCCATTTTCAAGTCTTCATGTATTTTCAGTCCTTCTTTGCATATTTTGATTTGTTTCTCTCCAATTCCATTCGAACTCGAGTTTCAACAACAATTAAATCAACATATAATTAAGTAAAGATTCACTTAAAAGTACATTTAATTGTCCACTTTTGATAGTTCCAGTAAGTGTAAATCGACATTTATCACAAATACATTATCAAATTGATCACACTTGTATTCATCATTAGATATTTTATTTATAGAAGTTCAATACAGAGTAAAATAAGATAACTATTTTTAGATATGAAGATAACTAGAGCATTTTGGACGATAATTGACTGATTAATTTATACTTTATTTATAGATTTTAGTATATGTTTGGTAGAGTTTAAAAGTATTTTTTTATGGAATTTTTAAAAAAATTAGTGAAATATGTAGTTAAAAAATTGATGAAAGTTGCGAATTCCATGAAATATGTGGTTTAAATGAGTTTAGACAAAAAATTTTTATTTTAAACTCTACCAAACATGAACATAAGGGCAACTCCAATGGAGCGTCATTTTAGCGTGAAACGCCAAAATGGCATCCCAGAGGTCCTCCATTGGATCTTCATATCACTACTCCAAAATGGAGTAGTGAATAGTGCTGCGCCAAATTCATTTGGAGTAAGTTTTACAGTTTTTTTTTTTTTAAAATTTTGTCCTTCATGTTATACTAGCCAAATTTATTTTTCTTTGTATATCTTTTTTCATACTCTTTTATTATTTTATAGTTTAATTTTATTTATGTTTTTTTCATTTCCTTATTATTTTGTTAATTGTGATATTAATTGTGATGCCTTTTTATATTTGTTGTGATAAATACAATTTTTTAGGTAATTAAATTAAATTTTTATTCATAAATTTTAGTTATAAAAGAATATTTACTTAAATAATATTTAATTTTTCATTTATCAATTTGAGTAGTAATAGAATATTTAATTAAAAAAAATTTAAATCAATAAATTGTTGAAAATTTAAAAAATAAGGAAAGAAAATAAATACTATTTATTTGGTGCAATTTTTAAAGATCATGGTTGGAGAAGGGTAAAAAAAGATAATGTGAAAATTGCAATATTTTCGTGTAAAAGTTGCACTATTTTGAAGATTGTGGTTGGAGATGTCCTAGGTTCTATACATAGTGAAATACAAATAAAGATAACTATTTTTACAGAAGAAGATAACTACAATATTGGCTAATTACTTGTATAGATAAAGATAACTGATTGTAACCCAGAAATTCCACATGAGCACTAGTAAAGTTTATGTCATCCACATTGTCTATCGAGTTAGCATCAGAGAAGGCATGGAGTACTAGCAGGGAATGGCGCAGAAGAAACAAACCATGGGAGAAAGTCTTGTAAAGGTAGCGCAAGAGCCGTTTGACCATTGCCCAGTGTTCTGTTGTTGGTCGATTTATAAATTGAGCTAATTTGTTTACATCAAAAGCAATGTCTGCGCGAGTAAACACAAAATACTGGAGACTCCCAAAAATATGATGATATGAGTTAGCATTAGTAAGAGAACTTTGTCATGGAACTTGGAAAAGCCAGCACACAAAAACTAGTCAATGTGGTTGAAGAACCCAAGCCCATATAAACCATACAAAGGAAGCCCATACTTTCGATGTGGGATTCAGATTCCCATAAATCTCACTAGAAATCATGACAAACCACCACGCTTTCGACTCGGTATCCACGTTGAGCAGGTGCCCATACACCCTAAGTCGTAACTGAGACCTGAAGACATGGTGCCTTCTTTGATACCAATGTCATGGAACTTGGAAGAGCCAACACATAGAAACTAGCCAGTATGGTTAGAGAACCCAATCTCATATAAACCACACAAAAGAAGCTCATACTTCTGATGTGGGATTCAGATTCTCATAAATCCCACTAGAAATCATGACAAACTTCCATCATGAAGACTGAAGTTTGGAGAAATGTGGAGTGGATTCTGAATAGACTTGGCATTTAACATATTGTTCCACTCTAAAAGGTTAGAGATATATTGATGTTGGGAGAGAAAAGACCAATTTTAGTTGGAATACTTGAATAACAAACCAAAGTCCTTAATAATTAATCTAGCTGCTAGTTGAGAGACAAGAGATGAAGTCCTCAATGAAAGTTTGTGAGTTTTCTGCTACAACAAGATCATCCACAAAGATCAGGAAATATATAGTGTAATCGTGATTATGATAGATAAAAAGAGAGGTGTCAGATTTTGAACTCACAAATCCAAGTATAGTAAGAAAAGTGTGTAATTCGGTTTACCATGCTCGAGGTGCCTACTTTAAGCCATAAATGCTTTTATGAAGGTGACAAGCATGATCAGGTTTGTTATTATCTACAAAGCCAAAGGGTTGAGCCACGTAGACGTCCTAAGTCAATGTGTTGTGGAGAAAGGCGTTATTGACATCCAACTGACAAAGATACCAATTGAATGCCAGTGTAAGATTTAAAATGAATTGAATAGTTATCGATTTAACGCCGTGACTAAAAGTCTGATGATAGTCTATGCAGGGCTTTAGTGAAAGTCCTTGGCCACTAACTAAGCTTTATATCGATCAAAGGAGCCACAACCTTACACTTCACCCGATAATCAACTTATAGCAAACCAAGTTTTGGGACAAGTGAAGGATATAAGTGTCCATGGGCATTTTCTTATTAGAGCGTTAAATTCGTCAGGCATGGCTTAGAGTCATTGGGGAATTTTGAGAACTTGAGTAGGTATAGTGGATTCGATGTGATTGGAGGCATCCAAGGGTTTTGGAAATTTTTAATTTCTGTACAAGCTTGTGGATGTTGGACTTTGTATGAGTTGTCATCGAATGAACATTAGTTGAGGCAGGAAAATGGTGAGTTGCAATAGAAGTGTCTATCACGCGGAGACTAGAAGACTAAATGCTAGCAGGTATGCCAGATGATGACAATGGGACTATATTTATTGAAATTGGGAAATAAGATGTTCTCATGTATGGTGGATTGGCATGCATGTAGGCATTGTTTGGTAAATAAGAGGTGTGGTGCAATGTATAAAATTTTGGATTGGGAGCATTACTTAGGGGATTGGAAATTGAGTTGGATGGAGATGAGGGAATTAGTGACGGTGGATTAGGATAAATAATATATGGAAATGAAGAATGACTTGGAATTGGAGAAGGGACCGAAAAACTGGCTAAATTCCACAATTGATGATGCAAATTGAAAGACACATTCGACAAAATCACATGCTACAAGACATATAATTTATCATTAGTACAGTAGTAGTAATGGTACACAATTTGGGATAACGAGTAACCAAAGAAGACCCATGGAGTTCAACTAGGCTCTAGTTTGTGATGAGTATAAGACTTAAGCCATGGGTAACAGAGACACCCAGGGACGTGAAGTTTTGTACGATTTGGGTGTTGTGTGTGTTGGGTCATTTGTTACAAGGGCTGTGATGACAAACATAATTAGTTTTTCTGGGCAATGATGAAAATGGGCTTGATGCCCAACTGCTGTAATCCATTACCATTTCCTGATAAATCAACCTAAATCTAGGAAAGCCCAAATATAAGAAACTGGCCCAAATGTGTAACCGTTTTGAGAGGGCTGATGATGACTGTTGGATCCAATTGCAGATCAATGGCTGGTGGATTGTGTATTTATACCCCTCTGCCTCCGTGCCTCTCAGTAGCTTTTTCCAGACTCTTGGGCTGTAAGGTTTGTGTGAGAGAGAGAGAAAATAGAGAGAGGTATTTTATGCTTCATCTTCTACATCTTCTGAAAAATCTCTGGTTTTCAGAGGCTGTGTTCATCTCTTTTTCTTCTTTTCTTCGTGATTGTCTCTGAGTGAGTTTACATAGAAGAGAGTTGCTGAGGGAGTCTGGTTTTATGGAATCTTTGTGATTACTGTAGCAACTCAGACGAGTTGCTGTTTGGGTCTGGTTCTTGGGTTATTTCTCTGGTTCCTTGGGTTTGATACTGAAAGGTACAATATATTCTGAGCCCTGAGATTTGTACGAAAACGAAGCTAGATTTGGGGTTGTTATTCTCTATATTGTTATGTTATTGGACTAATAGTGGTATCAGAGCCATCAGTTGGCGTTCTTAGAGACTTAACCCATTTCTTCTTTTTTGAAAGATACATTTTCTTGTTAATATCTGTGTTTCTTGTTACTGGATCTAGGGTTTTGGCCTAGATCTAAAGCTTCTTGTTACAAATCCAGTAAACGAACTCTCAGATCTATGGTTCCCGTTGATAGACCCATCTATTTCCCATATATCGTTTTGGTTTCCTTGAAGAAATATCTTCTAAGTGATATACCCCCTGTTTTCTTTTGTATATGGTGATCAAGCCTCCGATCACTACAGTGGTTTGCTTCTAATAAACCTTTGCTGTTTAATAATCTGCTTTGATAGTTGAATCCCTAAAAGTTCCTTTTAAAGTATATTGAAATATCATTGTGTATTTGTTTTCTCTCCAACAAAAACCTCTGTTTTTTAGTTTGAGCATTGACCTGGGAACTTGATTCTCACGAAACCTTGGTGAAACTAAGCAGAGTGGTCTTTCTACTTACTATTTCGTATACAAGTAGGTGAAATAATTAACCAAGATTGTGTGTCTACTTTGTGTGTTCCTTTTTCTTGATACTATTTTTTGTGTTGTTGCTACTTTAAGTCCTTTTCCCTTTTCTGTTCACATCATTTTGCATCACTTTGTGTTCTTGCTGTCATGACTACTACTAGTTTTGAACTTGGAGTGTTTAATGTAAAAGGGAATTTTCCAATTTGGCAACAAAAAATGAGAGGGGTTTTAGTTCAGTAGAAGGTGGCTAAAGCCATTGAGGGAGTGTACCCTGAGATTATGTATGATGATCAGCAAGTTGAAGCTGATGAGTTAACCTATACTTCCATAATCCTGCATTTGTTTGATCAGGTCCTTAGAAAGGTAGGGAAGTTAGACTCCATTAAGCTTCTTTGGAAAAAATTAGAAGAATTATACTTAGTTAAGTCCTTACCTAATAAGCTTTTTCTGTTAGAGAAGTTCTTTAGTTTTAAAATAGACTTCTCAAAGGATTTAGATGATAATCTTGATGTCTTTAACAAGTTAGTTCAAGATATCATTAATACTAGTGAAAAAGTGTCTAAAGAGTATAAATCAGTTATACTCTTGAATGCCATTCCTGAAGCATATAGGGATGTCAAAAATGCCATTAATTATGTGTTGTGCGATTTAAATCCCGCAAGTGGACGGATCGTTTACAAGTAATAAAGTGATAAATAGAGTGTCGAACCTACGAGGACCAGATATTAATTTAACTAATTAATTTAACAACTTAAATTTTAACAATAAAAGGAAACACAGATTTAAATTGTGGTTTTGTAATTCTAAAACTACTTTAATTAAATCTAAATTATCAAACAATTAACTTTAAAATAGCGAGAACGAATTCAAATCTACTAACACTAGGATTTGCGAATCCACCAACACTTTCCTTAATCAAATATCCGTTTAACCGTTTTAGCTTATAATTACCATAGATTTAAAATTGGCGTTCCTAAAATAATCATAAGCCTCTCTCGATGGTCAATCAATTCTATATGTTATGCGAACTTCATTATCTCTAATTAAGCTTCGAACATAAACACATGCATTAAAATTTCAATAATACCTAAATGGATTTCATAAAACATAATAGAAATCTCTATCTATTATTGGACCCTATGTTATTCAATACCACGTGCTTAATCTATATTGAATCTCTCAACTTCAATATAAATCACAATATATTCTAATGGTGATCAGGCATTAAAATAATAGAAAAATTACATAAAGAATAATCAACCCAAGAAGTAATTAACTACTAAAACGGAAAAACTTCTAATTAATTAAAAATCATGAGGTTTCATCGTTCATCCTAGAAAAAGTAAATTAGCCGGATATGATTTCGTCAATTATGACAATAATTGACTTCATCATGATCCGGTGAAAGAAAAATAAGAAAGAATAAATACAACCCGTGACTCCGGCTGAAGAATCTTCAATCCCGTGCCTTGATCTTCGATTCTCCTCTTGTATCTTGTTTCCAAAATTCGTCTCCCCTTGTTATGGCTATTATCTGGCTTTTATAATACTTTCTAAAGACTCCAAGACGTGTGTTTAAGTTGTTGTTTTATCTTGGAGTTGTAGAGTTCTAATCCCATCAGAAAACTGCCAAAACGGGTCCGTGATACACCCTTGCGATCGCATAGGTGTATTCCTTGCAATCGCATGGTATGGCCAATTAACATTCTGCTTAATTTCTGGAGGTCTTGCGATCGCAGCTTGTAATAACCATGCGATCGCATGGTTGTATCTTGTGACTTCCTGTGTTTTCTCTTTGGTATTTGCTTGCTAAGTCCTTCAGGTTTCTTTGTATGTTCAATTTAGTCCTCTTTTCTTTTGTTTGCGCTCTTTTTCGTCTTTTCGTCAGATTGACACTTGAATTTGATTATTTCCTAAAATAATAAGAAAACAACATGCAATTAAACTGAAAACAACTAAGAGTACTCATAATCATCCCTTTTTGTGAGCCCAGATAAGTACAAAATTGTACTTATCAGTATGGTAGGGATACTCTCACTCAAGATATTGTAACAAATTCTTTAAGGAATAAAGACATAGAGCTAAAAACAGAAAAAGTTGATAGCAGTAATTCAGAGAGTCTATATGTTAGAGGAAGATCTCAAACTAGGCAAAATGGGAGTCACGAAGGTTAGCCAAGTCAGGGTAGTGGAAATAGCAATTACAAAAAGAAAAACAGAGGGAAGTCTAGGTCTAAGTCTAAGTCAAGAAATAAGAAGTGTTATGGTTGTGGTAAAATAGGACATTTCATCAAAGATTGCTATAAAAGAAAAAATGATTTAAAAGAGTAATTAGCTGATGAAGGAAATGTTGTTGAACCAATGGAACCAAACACTGTTGATGTATATGTTGCTACTGAACCTATCAGTGATCATATTGCTGACAATCATGATCAAATCCAAGAATGGATCTTGGATTTAGGTTGCACTTTCCATATGACATCTAGGAGAGATTGGCTTCAGAATTTTAAAGATATAACTTCTAGAGAAGTTTTAATGGGAAACAATACGGCCTATAAAATCAAAGGGGTTTGTAGTGTGACTTTAAAGTTTGAAAATGGTTTCATATGCACTTTAGATAGGGTAAGGTATGTCCCTGATCTTAATAGAAACCTGATATCTGTAGGTAATTTAGATGAGTTAGGGATGTGTGGTAGGTTTGGAGATGGCATGTTAAAAGTGATCAAGGGATCCTTAGTCATCTTTAAAGGCCTTAAAAGAAATGGGATTTATGTTACTAAAGCTGAAACTATGTCTCAATTCAGTAACACTATCTTGAGCACTAATGGCGATTCCACTTTAAATTGGCACACCAGGCTGGCTCATGTAAGTGAAAAATGTCTTCACATATTACAAAAACAATGGGTTTTTGGCAAGGATGTGATTTCAAAGGTCCCATTTTGTTAACATTGCACTCTTGGTAAACATCACAGACTTCACTTCAGTACATGTAGTCACAAAACCACCTCTGTTCTTGAATACATTCACTCAGATTTGTAGGGCCCTTCATCTGTTTCCACTCAAGGAAGAAATAATTGTTTCCTTTCTTTGATTGATTATTTCTCTAAAAAAGTTTGGATATTTTTGTTAAAACAAAAATCTGATACTTTTGAGAAGTTTAAAACTTGGAAGACCCTTATAGAAAATCAGAAAGGAAAGAAAATTAAAGTCCTTAGGACTGATAATGGGCTTGAGTTTTGTAATTCTGATTTCAGTCATTTGTGTGATGAAAGTGGCATATTAAGATATAAGATAGTCCCCTATACCCTCAGCAAAATGGTGTTGCTGAAAGAATGAATAGGACTCTCTTAGATAAAGTTAGGTGTAAGATGGTCAGTTCAGGTGTTCCTAAAGTCTTATGGGGAGAAGATGTAATGACAGCTTCCTTCATTGTTAATAGGACACCTTCATGTGCCCTTGATGGTAAGACTCCAGAACAACAGTGGTCTGGGAAGTCTCCTGACTATAGTCACTTAAGAACTTTTGATTGTGTTGCTTACTCTCATCAGTTTATTGGAAAAATTGAAGCTAGGGCTCAAAAGTGTGTTTTTCTAGGATATCCTGATGGGGTTAAAGGGTATAGATTGTGGGCCAAAGGCATTAATGGTTTTAAAATAATCACAAGTAGAGATGTGACTTTTAATGAATCTGAAATGCCTTGTCTCATTGACAAAAATTTGAAAGAAAGTGAGTTAGATCATAGTACTAAGCTTCAGGTGGAGCTTACAACTCCTACTAAAGGGATAAATCAAATTCAGGTGGAGCCTGAATCTGAAGTTGAGTCTGATTATAATATGCAAGATGGGGTTGATGTGGAACATCAAGGAGATGATAGCGTGGCCCAAAAAACTCATCAACTTGATCTTGAGGATTACCAATTGGCTAGAGATAGGACTAGAAGAGACATTAGGGCACCTCTTAGGTTTGGGGATTATATTTCTCTTGCTGCTATGTCTTATCAAGACCTTATGTTTAAAGAACCAAATACTTACAGTGAAGCTGTAAATGGTCAAAATGTTGATAATTGGTATTGTGTTATGAAAGAAGAAATAGAATCCCTTAAAAAGAATAAAACTTGGATTCTTGTTCCCAAACCTAAGAACAAGCCCCTTGTTGATTACAAATAGATTTTCAAAATAAATAAAAAAAGATGTCTCTGATAAAGAACCTTTAAGATTTAAAGCCAGACTTGTGGCACAAGGTTTTTCTCAAAAACATGGCATAGATTACAATGAAATATTCTCTCCTGTTGTTAAATACACTACAATTAGAATTTTACTTGCTTTAGTTGCTCATCATGATTGGAAAATTGAACAAATGGATGTTAAAACTGTATTCTTGAATGGTGATTTAGATGAAACTATTCATATATCAAAATTTTCAATGCATGATTCAAAATATGTTTCTTTACCTTGATCTAGCCGTTTTAAGTTGAGTAAAGATCAATGTCCCATAGATGAATCAGATTTGAAGTACATGGAAAAGGTTCCTTATGCTAATGCTGTAGGATCTGTAATGTACACCATGGTATGTACTAAATCTGATGTAGCTCATGCTATTAGCACACTTAGCAGGTTCATGGCCAATCCTGGTCCTGAACATTGGAAAGCTCTTAAATGGTTGCTTAGATACTTAAAAAGTACGTCAAATCTTGGTTTAATATATGGTACATGTAATGAATGAGTAATTTTAAAGGGCTTTGTTGATGTTGATTTTGCTGGTAATAAGGACAATAGAAAATCTACAACTACTTATGTTTTTAAACTATGTGGCAGTTGTATAAGTTGGAATTCACAACTTCAACATATTGTAGCTTTATCTACCACAGAATTAGAATATATTGCAGCCACAGAGACAATAAAAGAAGGTCTGTGGTTAAAAAGGGTTGTTGTCTGAAATCAATATGTTATCTAAATCTATAATTGTGTATTCAGATAGTCAGAGTGCTATACACTTGTGTAAAAATTCAGTGTTTCATGAACGCACTAAACATATTGATGTTAAATTGTATTTCATTAGAGATATAGTTTCAAAAGAATAATTGTATCTTGAAAAGATATTAACTCAGTTTAATCGTTCAGATATGGGTACAAAGGTACTGTCTCTAAATAAATTCATTTCTTGTTTGAAAATGTTGAATATTGATGCTGCTTAAATTTCTTTCGTTTTACTTCCATTTGTAGGTAATCTTGTTGTTTCAATCTGTTTGATATCAAGGTGGAGATTCTGTTGGGTCATTTGTTACAAGGGCTGTGATGACAAACAGAATTAGTTTTTCTGGGCAATGATGAAAATGGGCTTGATGCCCAACTGCTGTGATCCATTACCATTGCCTGATAAATCAAACCAAATCCAAGGAAGCCCAAATATAAGAAACCGGCCCAAATGTGTAACCGTCTTGAGAGGGCTGCTGATGATCGTTGAGCCAATTGCAGATCAATTGCTGGTGGATTGTGTATTTAGACCCCTCTGCCTCCTTGACTCTCAGTAGCTTCTTCCAAACTCTTCGGATGTAAGGTTTGTGAGAGAGAGAGAGAGAGAGAAAATACAGAGAGGTATTTTCTGCTTCATCTTCTACATCTTCTGAAAAACCTCTGGTTTTCAGAGGCTGTGTTCATCTCTTCTTCTACATTTCTTCGTGATTGTCTCTGAGTGAGCTTACATAGAAGAGAGTTGCTGAGGGAGTCTGGTTTTACGGAATCTTGGTGATTATTGTAGCAACTCAGACGAGTTGCTGTTTGGGTCTGGTCCTTGGGTTATTTCTCTGGTTCCTTGGGTTTGATACTGAAGGGTATAATGTATTCTGAGCCCTGAGATTTGTACGAAAACGAAGCTAGATTTGGGGTTGTTATTCTCTGTATTGTTATGTGTGTGAAAATCAATTTGAATAGAGATTTCATAAAATGCCTTGAAGTAGGCATGCAATTAATTAAGTAGATAGTCGTACGAAATGCATGAGCCTAGAATTTTAGCACGAAAGATGCACGATATGAAGGAGAGTGAGGCTACTTTCAACAGCATATCGATGAAGATGCTAGGAGAAGTTGTTGTGTTGTAGAGGATGAGATGTGGTATGCCATTTTCTGAGAGAAACAAACTGAACGCTTGGCATCATTATCAATATAGAGTGGTTTTCCAAAAATTTCTCTACAATTAATTTGAAGCGTATGAAAGTAGCACGCACTTCAAACTTACAATTAATATGATATAACTAGATGTAGCGAGAAAAATGGTCAACAAAAATAATGTAATATTTATTTCCATCATTTGACTTCACATGAGAGCTCCAAACATCCGAGGAAATAACTTCAAGCGGCGAATGAGGTATTAATGGAAGATACAGAAAATGCAACTTATGTGATTTATTGTATTTGCATGCATTAAAATGAAAATTCTGGATTGAGGATTGATACAGACATGGACAGCATTAGTCGAGACTAAATTGTTTGGAATTTTTACAAAATGATAACCCAACTGATGATGTTGGTCAGAGGACGGGACTTTGAAACTAGATAAGTCTAGGGATTGTGGTTTGGATGTTGGTTGGCTATTCATACACACCATTTTTAATTGGTCATCGAAAAAGACATGCCCTCGTGCAAATATCCATACTTGAAAAGAAGACAGAGAGTTCAACACACACGAGATTAGATGAGTAGAATGAGAAACAAAAATAAGATGGTATTTCATAACCAGAGCACGCAATATATTGGCTAATGTAAATGAATTAGAGGGAAAGGAAAGGCGAGCACAACTGGTATGTGTAATGTAATGGAGAGGCCGGTGCCATGGCCAACTGAGATCTGGTGCAGCATCTAACCACCTTTCTTTTTGCAAAATCTAGTTTTGCATCCACTCACCGAAATTCCCAAATTTTCAAGTACAACACAATATAATTTGGTTTTCTTGCATTGATTACCAAACTTATATATATTGAATTTAAATACCATTTCGCATCATTTCTAGTATTTCATCAACCAAAAAAATGACAAAAATAGATCATCGTGTCTATTCCATACTTCTCTCATTTTGTCTGTTAATCTGTCCACTACCCTATTCAACAAAAAGATGCCAAGTTCACCCCTAATTGACGCCCATACAAGAGCCTCTGTTAGCTATGTATTAAAACTTGGTTTTTATCTTAAAATGTCAATCTTGCTAAATGTCCCAAGCACTTATATGTTCGATAATATTTTCATCCTTATTCAATGTAGTATTTATTCCTTAACATGTTTTCGCAAGATGATAGCTAATTTGAAAATACCAATCTTGGAATCTATGCAGCCCATATCAGAGCTTCTGTTAGCTATGCATTAAAACTTAGAGTTCCATATTGAAATGTCAATCTTATTTAGAGGAGTGTCCCAAACTCTTATATGTTAGTTAATATTTTTCATCTTTATTCAATGTAGTATTTATCCTTTAACACGTTCCAGTAAAATTGTGGCTCATTTAAGAATATCAATCTCCAAATCTGTATGCTCGTCTGAAATGCAAATAAAGAATTACAGATAAAGATAATTGCAGTATTGGCTAGTTACTTGTAAAGATAAAGATTACTATTGTTAGTAATAAATATAAATTATTTACACATTATTTATCTTAACTATTATTTGTTATTATTTCTAAAACATTGTATGTTTAAAAGAGGTCGCTCTTATTTCACTCGACATAGTTGAATTAACTCCCACTAATCGTATTTCTTTCTAGACGAAAAAAAATGATCGAGGTAATATATTTTTTAAAAGCTGTTGCAACTAAAAGTTTCATAATCCAAAAATTATCATATTCAGGTTGTATTATTTTGATGGCACGTCCGAGTGATAAGATGGGGACTGCATATCCTTTTACCTCAAATGTTAACAACAAATAAATAATTAGATAAGATTTAGGAAAAGCTAGCCTTGGGAGAGTCGCGTCGAAGACGTAGTTGTCAAGTTGTATTAGTCTCCTTGTGTAGAAATTATTAGCTCAATACAATTCCAAGATAAAAATCTAGTTTAAGTTTGTAGTGGTATCTCCTACCATCTATATGACTTAAGGATGACAATTTGACACGTGACCTATTCTGTGACCCGTCCCGATTAATCAAGTAATAGGGACGGGTCCAGGGCAAAGTGAACCCGTCTCGGACCTGCCCCTTAATAATATATTTTTAAAAAAACATAAAATCGTACTCAATTTGCTAAGAATAGAATTCGAACTCGGGTGTAAAGTGTAAAATTACAAAGTTTAAACACTATACCGCAACACTAATCTTTTACTTTTTTTGTTTTGTTTGTTATTTGGTATAATTTACAATAAAAAAAAATTTAAAAATATATAACCGGAGTAGTGGTAGGTCATTGGGGCTCCACACTCTGTCCCGTGCGCCTCGCTCTGCCTTGCAAATTGGCGGGTTTAAGGGCGGGAATGGCGCCTCTAGTGCCCTGTGGGCTGGGATCGGGGAGGGAGGTTGACTCGTTCTATTGCTATCCCTAACATGATCACAGAAAAAAAAATGATCATACCTTCTTCTTGTTGCCCGAAATACAAATAAATATGTATAAAGTATAATATATTATCATTTATTGCAATATTTGATTGGACTCTTATATCTAGTGTATAAGTTTATATATATATATATATCAAGTGACTCACAAAACCTTCTTTATATATTCATAATTTGAACCATTTCTTGATTTGTGCGTGTCATTTTCGGACTATGCTAATTTTCTTTGCAAATTCTCTCAGGATTTTTAAAATTGATTAATAGTCACTATCTGCTTGTTCCCAAAAAAAAAAAAAAAAAAAGTCACCTGATGAGCATTTCTTATGAGACCGTTTAGCTGTTGTTAGACCTCTTTTGAGTATAGAATAAAAACTGCAGGGGCTAAATGATTGGATTCTTTTTAAGATATTTATATTCACACCATAATTTTTTTTTTGGTTGCATTAAATTTTAATTGTACTTAATATCTTCAATCTTTGTTCATTGTAGCACACATAACTCCAATATGTTTTTTATTGCATTATTATCTTTAACTTTTCATTCATTAGCGTATCTTGCATTTGGTAACAGTTTTCGTCCAAAAAAATTCATTAGAAGACATAAAAAACTTGTTTGTCAATCATATTTAAAAAGAAACAATAAATACAAAAATAATCGTTAAGAATGAGATATACTAATTAATAAAATTGACGATAAAAATTCGATCAAAAAAATTAAAAATATAAGTACTACAATGAATAAATATTGAGAACATTAAATATAATAAAAATGTGGCGCACTTACAAAAAATTCTAGTGTAAATATTTATCCTGCACACAATTTTAACTAGTGCTACGTAAAAGTCAAACACAATCGGTTAATTGCTTCAACTACGAAAACTATATTGGAAAAAGACATATGCATGCCAGCAAGCATTGAAAAATAAAATTGATTAATTGCGTGCAAATATATTTGAAAATGAACCGACTATATAGAAAAAAATTAAATAAAAATTGAATGAATAAATTATGCCTACATTAAATGATGTATAACTACCATTTGCAGTGTGGAGTTAAAAAGACAAGTGCAAGTTTGGCACGTACGGGGCCCTTGAGAACAACATAAGAACCCTTCCATTATATATGATTCAAAATTAGCAATGAATTTGAAAGTGTCAGATGTTTGTCTTTATAAAATATAGTTGTCGTCGACCAAATATTTCTTTGTACCTAATTTGTACTAATGAATTTATGAAATGCTACAATCATCCGTTGGGCACTTAATCCTATTACAACGATCTTTTTATTCTTTCTTCAATGTTCGAATTGTTCAAATTTCGATATATGATAAAGAATATTACATGACAATTATAAATTTTTTGACTTTCTCACTATATAAGGTAAATTCAAATTAAGTTAGAAAATGCATGTCATGTCGAGCTATCCAGCCCATTTGACCCCTAATTAAAAATATGTAAAGCAATTTTCTTTTCAAATGTTTGAAATGTACTCTTTTTTTGCCTAAAAATCTTAAAACTACAATTAATTTGAATGTCACAAAGGATTTTTGTAATGACATAAGAATTTAGACACCAATATTTTTTTCTTTTTGTCTTCTCTTGAAAACAAGGATGGTTTTTATATTTATTATTCAACACGTTCTTCCGACATATTCATTTAATCAATATGCAATATGCAACGGTTTGATAAATGAGTGATATCGGAACTTGAGTCGTGAATACTTGTATTTATCTTTTATAATATAACTTTATCATAGTTCAAAACTTTTTCATTATAACTTTTATAATTAGGTTTCATTATAGTTCAAAACTTTTTCATTTCGGTATAAAGAAGTGAATTTTATTTCAAAATAAAGAAGAAATGAAACCCTTAACTATGAGGACGACAAGTTGTAATTTAATGCTCCCACGGGCCCATGTAGTATTCTATGAATGAATAGCACATTTGGGTCCTTTTGGCAATCCACATGAAAAATACTATTTCTATGTGTTATTCGAGGAGCAATAGAACTACGATGAGATATTTTGTTTGGGCTTGGAAATTTTTATTTATATCAAACGGGTAGGAGATTGAATAAGGACGTAAAATGAGAGAGTTGTGTTGGACTTAATAAGGTCAAGTGCTTTATAATCAATTCGATTTATTTGGACATGAAAATTGGTCACAAACTACCATTGTTTACAAAGAACCACTTTGGTGTCTTATCTTTTTGGGTATGGTTAATTTTATATTAAATGGGTTGGATATTACCATGAGTGTAAAATGAGTTATGTTGGGCTGAGTATGACTAATGTTTTAGAATACATTTGATTTATTCGTATATCGTTAATATTGATGACCCAAGTCTCAATGACTAAAAAATAGTCGCATGTTGCCATTATTTTAAAACAAGAAAAAAAGACCTAAATGAATGGCGTATTTTGTAGATTTTTCAAATTATTTTAAACTAAAACTAGTGTTGTAAAAGGAGGGAAAAGCCTCATATATAGGGATAGCATGGAAAAAGGTTGTCAAATCTATTTTTGACCACAAAATGCGGGTCAATGCGCTAAAAGGCCGCGTACCTTTTTTTATTTTCTTTATTTTTTTTAAAGGTTAAATAAACTACTTAAATTAAAGGAATAATTTTTAATGGTCTTAGAATAATTAAAATAATATTATAAGTATAAAATATTTAATTACGCCTAGGATTGTAAAATTTGAGAACTTGCCGCATTACCACACCTCACGCCTCACATCTTTTAGAACATTGATTAAAACACACATAATCCTGTATAAATTAATTTGTCTTGTTTGCAATATAATACAAAATATGAAAGAGGAAATTACGAAGTACACATTTTTGTTTTGAAATAACAATTATACTGTTTATTCTTTTAAATTCCTAAATTACTTCTTTTTGAACCACATTCAAACACACACAAACACATGCCAGAACCAATGTGCAACAAATTGATGGTTTAAGGTGGTGGAGGAGCAAAATCCTAATTGGATGGCTGGATTATTGAGCTTGATGGTTTGGCGATGATGGTGGGTGTTGGAAGCGGTAGTGGATGTTATTGTTGGTTCAACGTAGTGGTGATGGTGGCGCACAACAATGAGAGAAGCACCGGCTAGTGTTTGGTTGGACGTGGTTTCGGGTTCTGGATGGCACAGTTTGGGTTGAGTTTAGGTGCATGATCTATGGTGGATATGGTGATGGTTTTAGATCTAGTAGGGTGACAAGTGGCGGTGATGGTGGCGCTTAATGGTGAGAGCAATGACAGCTAGAGTTTGGTTGGATGTGGTTTCGGTTCTGAATGGTATGGTTTGGGTCAGTTTTGGGTGTGTGGTTTTATGATGGCGATGGTGATTGTTTCAGATCTGGTGGGGATGGCCAGTAGCGTTGATGGTGGCGAGTGTTGGTGTAAAATTGCAAGTGTACTATGTCATTTAAACAAGTAGTAATGTGGATCTAAAGAGTCCGAATTATCATTCCGCGGAGACTATTCTATTTGAATATCGATTTAAATTTCTAAAAGTTGTACTCGGCCTAATTTACTAATTAAATCAATTTACATTTCTCGAGTTTAAAACAATCCTATTTAGTTAAGTCAACTCACAATATGTTTATGTAAATATGAGTAAGCCTTAACTAAATGCATTTAATCACCTAGGAATTTAATTATGGACCACAACAATAACAAAAGTATATCTCTACTTTTTATCCAATTGTTGAATTTCATTACATGGTCTAAATATATAACTCACCTCTCAACTTGTTACAATCCACAAAATATGAATTAGTGATCAAATAATTCACGTATTAAGCGAATAAATAAAATCTATAATGAATCAATCCATTGAGCAAAACTTGAGAATTGAAATTAAAGGTTCAAATATAGGTTACATTATTCGTCCCAAGTTATAGTTTAGATACTCATCATAAAGAAAAAAAGAACAATAGAAGAAATTGGAATAACGAGAAAAAAGATGAGTATCTTGCACCAAGAATCTGACTTCTTCAAGTTCAAATCTTGAGAATCCTTGTTCTTCAATCTATGTTCTTCTCCACATTGTGTTGTCGTATCTTCTATGTTGGCCAACCCTAATCTGACCTATATTAGGTTTTTATACAGTGTTTAGACTTTAATACATCTTGAAACTCGTTTATATAAAAATACGAAAATACGCTGGACTATCAAGACTAAAAATTAACAAAAACTCACGACGGGCCGAGGTTTGCAAATTGTGGCCAAACCACGGAATACAGAACTTTGGGAGCTCTTTTTGTTGGTTGCCACAGTCTGCTACCGTTTTACATAATGTGGCATACAATAGTCCATCTGCCAACTTTTCACATTATTGTACTTTGGTCCCCAAGGTTTCAACATTTTGCGATTTGTTCCTTACTTCAAGTTTTTTTGTATAGGTTTGGCCATTTTCTTTGTAAGTCTTCAAAATTGATCTATAGCTCCCAAAGGCTTCTACATTGGTCTCCAATTCTACATAATCATCCAAGATTGGTCCTCTTCAAGTTCCAGAAGTGTGTGAATCAGTCTCCAAACTTTTTGTAAGTTGAATTTCACTCCCAAAACTTGTGAATTTCCTCCAATTGCTCTATTAAGGTTTTCCATTCATCCCATGACATCAGGTTACTCTTCAATTTCTTCAAATCAACTCCAATTAAGTTCAAAATCTTTCATTTTTTTTCCAAAATTGGATTTTACCTACAATGACAACATTTGTTGATATTCAATTCGATCTGTTACATCAGCTAAGTAATTCTTCACTGGCGCTACAAGAGCAAGTCGGATGTCATTCTCAGGCGGGTCTTACTCCAAGTCGGACCTCATTCCCAGGCGGGTCTTGCTCCAGGTTGGAAGACCTCCCATCCAGGTCTTGCGGTTAAGCTCACGTCATCAGTATGGCATATCCTTTTATGTGTCAGATGTCAGACTAGTTGTCACAATTAATGCAAATGTCACTTCACATTAAATATCCAAAAAGGTGATGTCTTGTAGGCATTGAATGCTGAGCTTGGCATTAAATGCATATAATCATCACATATCTTCTTTTAAATAGGAGACATAAATATCCAACAGTTCGAACATTCAATGGCTGATGATAAACATCATAATCGAAAAGAGCTTACAAACATATCTTCTTTTACAATTCTCGTATCTAGTTCAATTCGGCCACGTCCAACCTAAATTCTTAACATTAAGTTGGCTTGGGAAATGCAGCGTTATTTTCCAACGTCAACAGTTTGGCGCTAGAAGGAGGGGTCCCCCTAAAAGGCTTTCCATATTCCAGAAGCTCACCTAAAAAGATTGGCCTTTGATCTCCACAAAGTGAATCTCTCCATTCACACCTAAACACTTCATCTCTAAAACATATTCAACATGAGTCATAGCCATGATTCAATAACTCACTATCAAGGAAGAAAATGGAGTCAAGATATTGATCTCCTACCAAACTTCCACCAAATACATCCCAGAGAAACCTCAGCTCCAGCCTGTAACCCCGTAAGAAAAGTAGTCCTACAAACGTTGGAGTATCTAACTCACGTTATCGAATGGCTTGAAAAAAATCAAGTCACCTCTAGATGCATCTCAAACTCACAAGCAGTCGCCAGCCCGGAACCAACCTGAAGATCACTGGGCTAAACAACGCCTAGTCGAGCTAGAGGCTAAGCAAAAGAAAAATTCAAGGACAGAAAATAGCCTCGTTGACTCCTTAGCTCGACTCACTACCAGTGAAGGAAAAAAAGAACTAGAGAGCATCTCGATCAAAAGAATCAGCAGTCTAACATTACCCAACTTGAGCCCATGCTCACCCCGCAGAAGTCAACCCCAACAAGATGGACATAATCATCCAATTTTTGTAAGGATGGTAGGGTGTCCCCAAATAGTGTGGAGGCCAGGAAATGATCGACAACATCCTATTCAAAAGAAGCTTTTCACTTCTACTACTCAAATGTTTAAGGGAATATAAAGCACAAATACGCTTTTAGCAAAGTTCATGAATGAGTATGTGGCAATCACGTTGGGGGGCAATCACTAGCACATAAAACTTTGAGGTATGAATACTTCTGGCCATCAATAAATAAGGACTCTATCAAGTTTGTCCAAAAATGCGACAAGTGCCAAATGTTTGCTCCCATCACCAGGTCTTTTTCAGAAAAGCTGACCTCAGTCCTCAGCCCATGACCTTTTTTTTTCAAAATAGAAGATTGATCTAATCGGTCCAAAGCCCATGAGAAAAGATGGGACCAAATTTACCATAATCATTGCTGACTACTTCACCAAATAAGCGGAAGAAGAACCATTGGCCAAGGTTGAGGTCGTTCGGTAAAGAACTGAAAATCATCAAACACACACTAAAGCGCAATTGGATGAACTTAAGGGTGCCTAGGCAGAAGAACTTCCGAATATGCTTTGGTCTTATCGCACAACTTGCCGTTCTAGCACGAGAGAGATGTCTTTCTCACTAGCCTTCAGAGTAGAACCAGGGAAGGTCCTTAAAAAATTTCCACAATCTTGAAGAATAGGACCTTCTAGCTCCAGAACAAGGATGGCTTCATGTTCCCGTACTCTTGAGGATGTAACCAAGGTCAGAAACCTCTGGACACAAAGGTCCCACACAGTTTGGACGCACGTCAATCAATGTAAGTACTGCACTGCTGACATCAGATTAAAAAGCCAACGTCTAAACTGAAGATGTGACAAATGCCATGAACCTTTGGACACAAAGGTCCCACATAGCTCAGACCTACGTCAATCAGCGTAAGTACTGCGCTACCGACATCAGCTCAAGAAACCAACGTCTGAACTAAGGATGTGACCGCCTTTGGACACAAAGGTCTCACATAGCTTGGACCCACCTCAATCAGTGTAAGTGTTACGCTGGTGACATCAACTCAAGAAGCCAACATCCGAACTAAGGATGTGACCAAGGTCACGAATCTTTGGACACAAAGGTCCCACACAGCTTGGACCCAAGCCAAATAGCATAAATGCTGCGTTGTCGACATCAACTCAAAAAGTCAACGTCTGAACTAAGGATGTGACCAAGGTCACAAACTTCTAGACACAAAGGTCCCACAGCTCAGACCCACGTCAATCATCGTACGTACTGTACTACTAATATCAGCTCAAGAAGCCAATGTCCGAACTAAAGATGTGACCAAGGTCACGAACCTTTAGACACAAAGGTCCCACACAGCTTGGACCCAAGCCGAATAGCATAAATGATGCGTTGCCGACATGAACTCAAAAAGTCAACGTCTGAAATGAGGATGTGACCAAGGTCACAAACCTCTAGAAACAAAGGTCCCACAGAGCTCGGACCCACGTCAATCATTGTAAGTACTACACTACTGAGATTAGCTCAAGAAGCCAACGTCCAAACTGAGAATGTTACTAAGGTCACGAATCTTTGTACACAAAGGTCCCACATAGCTCGGACTCCACTTCGAACATCATATGTGATGTGGTTCGACATAAGTCTAAAAGGGTCGACTTAACAATGAAAACTCAGAAATGGCCTCCGCCAAAAGTATAGAGCTCAGTTTTGAAGCCAACCAAAATTATAAAACAAGTCTTATGTGCACACCTTCAGTAAAAAGCTCGACTATTAAACAAGCTAGGAGCTTTAAGAAAGTAAGATCATCAAAAGTTGGGTCAAAAGTTAGAGATCAAACCGCCAAAGTTTGAGTACGAATGAAAGTTTTGAAATGCCAAAAGATTACATGATCGTCTAAAGCTAAGAGAGGCCAAGCTCAGTCCTGGCCTTCGGGCTAATCTTCCTCTCCAGAAGAATGAGGATCGAACTTGGAATTTTTCTCGAGCTCGTCCAGCTCGTCCTTCAAGAACTGGACATCTTAGTCCCAATGCCAATTAGCTCCTCCATGGTGAGGAAGTAAACCGTCTCCTGGTTGGCCAAGTATGCATCTGAGGACCTGAACTCAGCCACTAATTCTTCTTTGTCCACCAACCTCTCTAGGGCAGCTCGGAGGTCTGCTTGGTTCCTTTCCAATGAAGTCTCCAGCTCGGATTTTTTCTTTTTTTTGTTCTTCCACTTTGCGTGCTAAAGCCTGGAGCTCAGACTTATTCGCTGAAAGCTCTTCTTCTTTTCTCTCCAGTTCCTCTACGACTTCAGAACAGAGCCTCATTTTCTCATCCAGGTCAGCTAGAGCTTTCCTATCTTCTTTCTTCTTCATTTGGAAGTCTGCCAAGTAATGTTGTATCAGCTATGTGAGAATCTTCAGAATGGATCAAAACAATAGTACGAACTAAAGGCCACCCCGGACCGAAGTCAAGAGTAGGAGGTCCTACCCAATCTCTATGTAGAGGGGGTTCCCTCAGGGAGGTCCTACCCCTCCAGGTCCTACCGAATCACGTGAAGGAGGTCCTACCTACAACCTCTATAGAGAAGGGGTTCCTTCGTCAAAGAGGTCCTACCGAATCATACGAAGGAGGTCCTACCTACAGTAGGTCCTACCCACAGTAGGTCCTACCCAACCTCTATGGAAAGGGAGTTTACTCATCAGGGATGTCCTACCCATTCAGGTCCTACCGAATCACATGAATGAGGTCCTACATACAACAAGTCCTACCCAATCTCTATAGAGAAGAGGTTCCATCGTCAGAGAGGTCCTACCGCTTCAAGTCCTACCCAACCTTCACTATGAAGGTCCTACCTAACCTCCACTAAGAAGGACACTATCGTCCAAGAGGTCTTACCTCAATATATCAGGTCCTACCTCGATATCTCAGGTCCTACCTAATATCCACGAAGAAGGACACTATCGTTAAAGAGGTCATACATCAATATATCATGTGCTACCTCAATATATCAGATCCTACCCAACCTATATGATGGAGGTCCTACCTAATCTCCACGAAGAAGGACACTATCGTCCAAGAGGTCATACCTCAATATATCAGGTCCTACCTCGATATCTCAGGTCCTACCCAACCTCTACAAGAGAGGTCCTGCCTAACCTCCACGAAGAAGGATACTATCATCCAAGAGGTCATACCTCAATATATCAAGTGCTACCTCGATATCTCAGGTCCTACTCAACCTCCACAAGGGAGGTCCTACCTAACCTCTATGAAGAATGACACTATCGTCCAAGAGGTTATACCTCAATATCTCTGGTCCTACCCAACCTCCACGAGGGAGGTCCTACCTAACCTTTACGAAGAGGGACACTATCGTCCAAGACGTCCTACTTCAATATATCAGGTCCTACTTCGATATCTCAGGTCCTACTTCGATATCTCAGGTCGTACCCAACCTCCACAAGGGATGTCCTACCTAGTATCTATGAAGAGGGGCTCAAAGATGTGTTTTAATGGAGCATCATCATTGCACTGTCATGTCATTACTGTAGCATTTATTGTGCTGCCTCTTCATCTCCCTTCTCTATAAATAGAGATAAATGGGACTTATTTGGGACTCTTACCTTCATGCTTTCTTCATTTCAATTGATGTGCCACTTGTCACCCAAATATACAGACTGTTAGTAGTATCACGTATGCTAAGTATGCACACATGAAACAGATCAAAATAGCCCAGAGCTATGGTACGAGCTGAAAGCCACCCATGACAGAAGTCAAGAGCAGGCCTTGGGGGCCAATTGTGGATATCCAATTCGATATGTTACATCAGCTAAGTAATTTTTCACCGGCGCTACAAGAGTAGGTCAGTTGTCATTCTCATCTAGGCCTTACTCCAAGTCGGACCTCATTTTCAGGTGGGTCTTACTCTAGATCAGACCTCATCCCAAGGCGGGTCTTACTCTAGGTCGGACCTCATTCCTAAGCGGGTCTTATTCTAGGTCGGTCCTCATTTCAAGCGGGTCTTACTCCAGGTCGAACCTCATTCCTATGGGGGTCTTGCTCCAGGTTGGAAGACTTCACATCCAGGTCTTGCGGTTAAGCTCACGTCATTAGTATGGCATATCATGTCATGTGTCAAATGTCAGACTAGTTGTCACAATTAATGCAAATGTCACTTCACATTAAATACCCAAAAAAGGGATTTCTTGTAGGCATTTAATACTGAGCTTGGCATTAAATGCATATAATCATCACATATCTTTCTATAAATAGGAGACATAAATGTCCAACAGTTCGGACATTCAATGGCTGATAATAAACAGCATACTCGAAAAGAGCTTACAAACATGTCTTCTGTTACAATTCTCGTATCTAGTTCAGTTCGGCCACGTCCAACCAAAATTCTTAACATTAAGTTGGCTTGGGAAGTGCAGCGTAATTTTCCAACGTCAATAATAATTATACTAAATTAAGTAGAAATTCGTTCAATTTACAAATATGTATCAAGTTTATAAGTCATGATAAGCGTGTAAAACACTCCAAACTTAATCCATTGTTCGTCCTGAGCAAGAGTATCTACTCAAACATACAAACAAATAATAATAATAATTCATTAGATAGCTTGCCATATTTGCTTCAAATTTTGAAACTGCTCCAACAATTCATAAAATGTTTCTAAATAATGCTACCAAAACTAATTTTTACTTATCTAATGTTTGACCGATGTGTGTATAGTCAATCCACTCACCATAAGCCTTTAGATTCATTATATCATGACCCTCATTGGTCAATTTTTTTCTCTCTCTTGTGAGATATACACTTCCAAACTCGATATTATATATCTCATTCGGGTGATTATTCTAAAGTTTCTTTCAACACAATAGAAGGAACTATCTAGATATGTGATTATTATCCCTAGATTTGTGTATCACAACCTTCAAGCTTCCACTTGGCAAGTCAAACCCACTAGACATCTAGATCTCCAATTTTAGTGTCCAATGCTTAGTTAAGCTTGCAATGTGTCTTCTGTTTCATGCACATGCTTTTATCCTTATTAAGAACTTGCATTCTTTTTTTCTTTGAGATATGCATTTGGTGTCCTCATTGGGATCTTTTATAGTGTAGCTTTCGCTCATGTTGACATGGCAACTTTTTCCCTTTTTACCATGACTTATACAATTTCTTTTATTAGAACAAGTAGTTGTGATGAGAACATTAGCATACAGTCAATACCTAAGTTCTACCTGTTAGCCAAAATCACCTCCAGACCAATATTCAACATGCATGGAATCAACACATGTCTCAAATAGCTTCCAACACCGGCTCAACCACCACCAAACTATCATTTCAATTGATTAAGTGATTAAATTTTTAATTTATGGTATTGGTTTTAACAACCCAGGTCCACAATTATATCAACATATTCTATCAGTGTAACCAACCAAAAATAATGTTCACCATGACTATTGTGCTCAAGATTTTTATAGTCTCACATAGATAAGCATAGTAACAACAACAACACAAGTAGCATCATCTAGTTACAATTTATGATCACAAACAGTTCCAATTAAGCATCATTATTAGCCGACAAGACTATCCAACTAATACACAAGCACACAAGTAACAAGAAAATATTTGTTAATTTTTTTATAAATGTGTGCAAAAGCAATAAAGACAGACTCCAAATATCCTAGAACCTAACAGACTCGATATTAAATAACATCAACGTCACAGACAATCATAGATAACAAATATAACTAAGTTACATACTACGCCCACAAACTTAAACGACAAATTGTCCTCAACGTGAGCAAAATAAATAAAAGAAAAGAGTTTATTAGACTCTCTGTGAAGTAGAAGTGCACTCTAGTTGCCATCTACTCAATATTTATTGGGAGGTTGTAGGTCATGTGCTAGGTTGCATGGTGAGCCTTTAGAGATTCTGCACTGCATAACCCAAATAGTAGATAACAATATGGGATGAGCACAAATTAAGGTCATGATAACCTAGACTGACATTGCTAAAAAATCCTATAAAAATGTATAAAAGTAAAAACTTAACCCTACACTAAAATTAAAAAAATAAAAGATGAGTTACCTCACAATAAGCTCTTGTTTAAAATTATTAGCTTGACTTTTTTGCAACGATCATTCAAGCTCTTTTGTTTGCCATTTTTCATCAAGTTTTGCTCCACCAAGACTTGCTAACTTTGCTTTCAGTCTGAGCTATTCCCCTCCAATATTCACATTGGATGTATATGTGTCATCATCACTTATTTTCTCTACTTCGTCGATTTTAAGACAATCTTCAAGGTTGGATGGTAGCTTGAGTAAGGTGAAAACATTGAACTTGGTTTGTTCATCGTGCACCCTCAAAACTAGCTCACATTTTTTCACATCGATCAGGGATTGACTTGTTGCTAGAAATGGTCTGCCCAAAATCATTGGCATTTACTGGTCTTTTTCAATATCCAAAATGATAAAATCTACTAGGAATATGAAACTACTTTGATACACATCATAAACCACACCTTGAAGATGCTTGAACAATATGTCAGCTAATTGAAGTGATATCGTAGTCAATTTGGCCTCCTCCAAACCTAATTACCTATAAATAGAGAGGGACATCAAGTTAACACTTGCACCTAAATCACATAATGAAATAAATTTTATAAATTTACTAATGGTACAAGGAATTTTGAAACTCCCTAGATGTTTTAACTTCAAAGGCAATTTATTCAACATGATAGTAATGCACTCCTAGTTAAAACTACTGTCTCAAAATCTTCAAGTTTTCTTTTCTTTGATAACATCTCCTTCATAAACTTTAAGTATACTAGCATCTGAGCCAATAATTTGGCGAATGGGATGTTGATGTGCAACTTCTTGAAGACTCCAAGGAATTCCCAAACTACTTATCTAACTTGTACTTCTGTAATGTTTGAGAAAATGGTATTGGATGGTACGTATGCTTTGATTTGTCTTAACATGTGGAGTGTCTGAAATCTATTCTTGACTTGCTTATTGAGTTTGTTCAGATCTTTCTAATTGATCCTCGTCTATGGTATGTACCTTTAACATCTTTAGCAACTGGGCTTTTTACATGTATTTCTCGTATTTTGTACTCCGTCTTTGGTAGTTATGTCATGTACTTGCTCGTTTGGATTTTTTAGTGTGTTGCTAGATAAAGTTCCCAATGTCTTTTCTGACAATTGCAAGGCTATCTGGTCAATCTGAGTCTTTAACTTCTTAATAGATGCCTGTTGATACTGATAATTAGTCTCATTCTGCTGATGCATCTTATTTGTCTTATGCATGTATTGTTGAAATATTTCTCCAAAACTTGGCTTTCTCGCTTGCTGAGAGGTTACTAGAATTACCACTATGTTGACTTTCAAACCACCTAAAATTTGTATGTTGTTTCTATCATGGTTTGTATGCTTGCGAGAATGGATTGCACTGCTAGTGAGAATTATTCTGTAGAAAATTTACTTGTTCGTCTGTGGTGGCCAATGACATACACTATTCGATAGAATGATTCTCTCCACAATTATCACAGACCGGGCTTACATGAACTGTATTCAAATCTTATGCTTGTGCTTTCACCAAGAGTTCTACTTGTTTCATTAGTGCCGCAATGTGTGCATTAGTAGCTGATGTATTGTCTATCTCATATATACCTACTAATTTCTTCGAGACTACACGGTCTGGCAAGAACATTGAATGTGTCTTTGCAATCAATTCGAATAATTCCAATGCTTGATTCACGGATTTATTCGTGATGAAACCATTTGCTAAGGAGTCCACCTAAGATTTCGAAAGAGGTGAGAGTCCAGCATAGAAGTATTGCACATTTTTATCCTTATTTATGCTGCGATTTAACATTCTTTGAGTAATTCCTTAAAGTTGTCCCATCATTAGCTATCTTCATCAAATTGGCTACTTTAGCTGGTGAAAAACATTTGTTGCAAAACTTCCTTGTCAGATAATCCCAGTTAGTGTTACTAGCATGTGTTTCAGAATCCAACCATTCTAATGTGCGATGATCTGAGTTTGATATAATCATCCCATAGCCTTTGAAATTGAAAGTTCTGGCACATCCGTATACTAGAAATATAGGTATTCATATATTCATGTGCCTTTCCATAAAATTGTAAATTGTTGTTGAATAGATTGATAAGATCCACCCTCAGTTGAAAATCATTTCTCCCAAAGTTAAGGTAGACGATGCATGAGCACTCAAAAGCTACTGCTGGAGTGAAAACTGTGCAACCGAAAAATCACCTTCATCAATTTCCACTCCATCGTCTTTTGAATATGTCAAGCAGCTAATCGGGCTCTTGCTACTACAACTATTATAGCTTTTACGTATGTAACAATGATTTGTTGCAAATTTTTTTGTTTTTTATTGTGTTCTTTGTGTCTTTGTCTATCTCAGAGTCGAATGGCTCAAGATCGCCACCAAGTGAACGGAGTATACAACGAACACCTTTTTTTTTTTATAAGATAATTAATAAAGAAAAATCAAATAAAAGATATAAATAATCGAAACCAATATTAAACAAAGTTAACGGCAGCGATGCCAAAAACTTGTTGGTGTAAAATCGCAAGTGTACGATGTCATTTAAACAGGTAGTACATTAGACTTAAAGAGCTTAGATCATTGTCCCACAACAATTATTCTATTTGAATATTGATTTAATCAACTTCTTATTCAATGAAGACAAAATTTATGGCAAAATTTTGATTAACTAAGAAAAGAAAATCAATTAAACTAACAAATATGATGGTTAAACTATTGGTGCTCACGATTTCACCGTAGATATCACCTTTAATCTCACCTCTAAAGTTCAATTCGCCTCTAAAGTTCAATTTTTAAAGTTGTACTCAGTCCAATCCACTAATTAAATCAATTTACATCTCTTGAATTCAAATCAATCATATTTAGTTAAGTCGACTCACTATATTTTTATGTGAATCTAAATAAGCCTTAACTAAACTCTTTCACTCACCTAGGAATTCTATTAGGGACTGCAACAATAACAAAATTGTATCTCTATATTTTACTTAGTTTCTAGATTTTACTACTAGGTCTAAAGTTACAACTCACATTTCAGCTTGTTAGAATCCACAAAACATGAATTAGTGATCAAGTAATTGACTCATTAAGCAAAGAAATAAAATAAATACATATATCAAACCATTGAGCAAGACTCGAGAATTGAAATTAAATGTTCAAATCTAGGTTACATCTTTCGTCCCAACTTATAGTTTAGCTACCAATCATAAAAGAAAAGAACAATAGAAAAAATTGGAATAGATCACCGGGTTTCGAAAGAAAAACGAGAAAAAGTGGAGTATCTTGCACCAAGAATCTTCCTTACTTAGGGTCTAAATCTTAAGAAATTTGGTTCTTCAATCTATATTATTCTCGTCTCTTCTATTTTACCCAACTCTAACTTGACCTAGATTAGGTCTTTATATAGTGTTTAATCTATCTTGAAACTCATGTACAGTAAATGAAGAAAATACCATTTACTATAAAGACTAAAAATTAACAAAAACTCCGGACGGGCCACGGTTTGCAAAATGTAGGCAAATCGCGTCATATAGATCTTTGAGAGTTCTTTTTGCTGGTTGCAGCTGTCTGTAGCGATCTGCACACCACAACATATCGTGGCATACAGTAGTCCCTTTGCCAACTTTTCACATTTTTGCACTTTGGCCCAAGGTTACAAAATTTTATGATTTGGTCCCTACTTGAAGTTTTTTGTACAGATTTAGTCATTTTCGCTCTAAATATTCAACATAGATCCCATAACTCTCAAAGACTTCTACATTTGTTCTCAATTATCCATAGTAACAGTTGTATACCCGAACATGTACCATGGCCACTGCATCTATCACATAAAAGGCAACTTGATACTGAAGACGAAAAATTCAGAGGTTTTATCACTGTTCAAGAAAATGGTTGAGGCCTATATTGTGGAAGAGTGTGACAATTATATGACTCAAATTAAGAATATACATAAATGTAGTTGAGATTATTTACAGAAAGCAATGTATGAATGTCGGGCCAGGACACACTTTAAGGGGAACTGCTACAACATCATGACATCGAACAATGCAGAGTCAATCAACTCGTTGTTGAAGAAAGATCGAGAGTTACCAGTCCTTAGACTGATTGAGAACATCCAAAGAAAGTTGCAGAAATGGTTTTACAAAAGACGCATGATTACACAAGGTTACACCAGCACTCAAACTCTATTAATGGAAGAAAAATTCATTAAGAATCATGGTAAGGCTAGAAAGTACGTGGCGGATCCCATTGATCTAATAAGGAATGATGTGAGCAACGAAATGTCGAGGTATACTGTAAACTTGGACGAGAAAACATGTACATGTAGATGGTTTCAGTTGGAGCGCTTATCGTGTGAGCATGCAATCGTAGCGACGAAGGTGAGTGGGCATTCAGTTTATCTCTTGTGTTTGTTATATTATATGACTGATTATTGGAGAACGGTGTATGCTGAAACAATATTCCATGTGCCTAATGAAGTTGATTGGATTGTTCCTGAGTATATCAGGACTTTAATAGTCTTGCTACCAGTAGTTAAGCACCAAGCTGGACGTAAGAGAACATCGAGGATACCATCTGCTGGAGAGTTTCCCAAGAGGCATAAATGTAGCAAGTGTGGAGCAACCGGACACAACCGTCTAAGATGTACACACCAGATTCCAATTGGTGACAGTAGGGCAGAAGAGTAGTGTGGGTCTATGGTTTTGTTTTAATTTGTTCTATGGAAAACAAATTTGAACGTAATATATTTGATTTATCGTTATGTCGAATGCAGATGTTGTGTTTATGTTGTTTATCTTTATTTTGGACTACATATATTGTGTTTTTTAGCTGCTTACTATCCCTGCTGCGTGTTAAAAATTTCATAACGACACAAGTCATTTTAAACAACCATCGACATTTAGCACAAGTAAAGATGTTTTGAACGACACTAGACGTTTTTTGGTAAAGTCGACGAACCAAATAATTGAACATCTTGTGAAACGTATACTGTTATTGAAAACAACCAATGACGTTTAGTATGTTAGTATAGACGAACATAACATGTACAGTTGTTTTAAACAACCAATGACGTTTAATATAGAACGAATGATGTTGTTTTAAACAACCACCGACATTTAGTATAGAACGACTACAGTTGTGTTAAACGTCTATACACGTTTTAAAAAAACCATCGATGATGTACAATCAATTGTATATTACTTCGATCATTAAACTCGATCGTATCGATCAATCAATTGTACATTACTTCGATCGTTGAACTTGATCGTGTCGATCATATAGTTGTACATGAATTCAATCGTTGAACTCGATCATGTCGATCAATCAATTGTACATTACTTTGACGTCGAACTCGATCGTGTCAATCAATCAATTGTACATGAGTCCGATCGTCGAATTCGATCTTGTCGATCAATCAATTGTACATGAGTTCGATCGTCGAACTTGATCGTATCGATCAATCGATTGTACATTACTTCGATCGTCGAACTCGATCGTGTCGATCAATCAATTGTACATGAGTTCGATTGTCGAACTTGATCGTTTCGATCAATTAATTGTACATTAGTTCGATCGTCGAACTCGATCATATCAATCAATCGATTGTACTTTACTTCGATCGTGGAACTCGATCCATTATATATTACTTCGATTGTGTCGATCAATCAATTGTACATGAGTTCGATCGTCGAACTTGATAGTGTCGATCAATCAATTGAACATGAGTTCGATCGTCGAACTCGATTGTATCGATCAATTGATTGTACATTACTTCGATCGTGGAACTCGATCCATTGTACATTACTTCGATCGTCGAACTTAATCGTGTTGATCAATCAATTGTACATGAGTTCAATAGTCGAACTCAATCGTGTCGATCAATCAATTGTACATGAGTTGATCGTCGAACTCGATCGTATTAATCAATCGATTGTACATTACTTTTATCATAGAGCTTGATTATGTCGATCAATCTATTGTACATTACTTTGATCGTCGAACTCAATCGTGTGGATCAATCATTTGTACATGAGTTCGATTATCGAACTCAATCGTGTCGATCAATCAATTGTACATGAGTTCAATTATCGAACTCGATCGTGTCGATCAATCAATTGTACATGAGTTCGATCGTCGAACTCGATCGTATCGATCAATCCATTGTACATTACTTCGATCGTCGAACTCGATCATATCGATCAATCAATTGTACAAGAGTTCGATTGTCGAACTCGATCGTGTTGATCAATAAATTGTACATGAGTTCGATCGTCGAACTTGATCATGGCGATCAATCAATTGTTAATGAGTTCGATTGAGACGTTTTTGAAAAACTATAGTGCAGTTTACGATGACATGTATAAAACAACACTGTCGTTTTATAACGACACTTGACGTTTTTAAAAACTACCACTTTTATACGTTTGTACTTATATTTCACTTTACTGTATACGATACATTCACCCATTCACTAAATGACTGTTAAAAAAAGGGAAAGTTTACGACGTAAAATCTCCCCGCCGGTCGCACTCAACTGTACTATTGAAGTTCTACACTCTAACTCCCACTGTCAAGAAGCAGAGTTAGGTGATTGGATTGTCATAAAGATTCAAAATCTTCACCATTAGGGTGGTTGTCAAATTAATTTTGAAATTAGGGGTTATTTGTGTAGTTGTTTCAAAAAACATGGTGTGTTTGGTAAAGTTGATTTTGAAATTAAGGTTTTTTAGGTAAAATCACAATATCTCAATGTTTGAAAAGTTGTGGGTTCCAAACATTTGTTGACATTCTTCTAAGAAAGTCGTCCCAAACACACTTTTATGATGAACGACGTTGAGTGCTCCTCAATATTCTCACTTGTACAAGTTTACGACGTGTGACTGTATTTATTTCACACGTGATTGCATTTGTCACTGAATGACTACATGACATTACAAAATGAATGTTATTGTTCTAAAAAGTATGTGGTCTTTCTAGAACTATACTTGATGTTTCACTAACTGATTGTGTTATGTTATTTTTAGGATGGAGTTTTGTAAACAAAAATTTTGTAACTGAATATAAGGTATCATCGAGATCCACGCTACCGAAAATTAATGCAATAAACAATGCATTAGATGATGAACACAAAGAGCTATTCTTCAACTCATGTTTTGGAAAATTGTACAATGTGAGGTCTATGCAAATATCTCTAAAGCTAATTCACAACATGTTAATCAGGAGGGTACATTCAGAAAATGCAGACGAGCTTTAGTTTCAATTGGAGAATGAGCAAGCTGCCAGGTTCTCTTTTTTTGAGTTTACGCTCGTGACCGGCTTTAAGCCAGAAGATGAGGTTGAGTACAAAAACATGATAGTGCAGAGTGGGTGATTGTTTGAGAAATACTTTAGAGATGGAGATAAGATCACCCCTAGTAATTTGTATGAAGTATTTGAGAATGAGGAAGACGATATGGACGACAAGTACAAGTTAGGACTGTCATGTATCTATGAGTCAGAACTGAGAGCTAAAGAACTGAACACAAAGATAGACAATCACATATTGGATTTGGTTGACGACTTGGATTTATTCAATGAATATCCATGGGGGCGGAAGATTTATGACCTCACAATGCATTCATTTATGAGAAAATTGGGAAGAACAGAAGGATATGTATTCTTTGTGGGGGTTCCCATTGGTAATGGTCACTGAACCTAAAATTTCCATTAAGTGAAAAAATTAGATATAAAAATTTGGTAAGTAAATGACAAGTACATCTATCTGTAGGTTTGGGTATTTGAGGCAATACCATGCATAGCACACTTGTTCCGTGCTCAGATGCAAGAAAAGAGACTCCCGAGGATGTGCTCGTGGAATTCGTGCTTAACACCTGAATTTAGAGACATTGCAGAAGTCTTGGACGATCCACAGCTACACGTTCGGTTCACATTACATTCTAGTCCCGATGAGAGGGAAGAAGAGTATGTGAGATTGTTTGTCTCCGGCCCTAGAAAGGAAGATCCAATCCTTGATGCCTATCTTCATGAGAACGGAGCAGACGATGCTACTGGAGATGAAGAGCCCAATGATATATTCGAACAAGTGTGAGAGGATGACCCCCTACGCTCTCTAGTTGCACGGGATGAGCATAAGGTATGTATACTATAATAAATTAATTGCATCCAATCCTGCCACTTGCATTTGTTTGTAACGCTCTATTTTTGTTATTCTTTGTCATGTCCAGGCAGGTCAATCATCGCTTGCTACAGCACCATGTGCACCTTTACGGAAGAGCCGTCTGTGTTGCGAACATGGAAATATGCTGAGGCAAATACTTGAACAAATAAAAAAACTGACGGATCAAGTTGACGAGTTGAAGAGGAAGGTGGACATGTCAAAAGAACAGAAGCAGCGTAGCCCACATTTGCATGGAGAATATATGGACGACGACAGAAGAATGAATTGGGATGGGCTGACGTATCATTTGGTGATCAGGGGCAGAGAACTGCAGATGAGGTAGATGATAGAGAAGTGGATACACGGATAAATAGAATGGGGCATGAGAGTTTGAAGGAGTCGGTAGATGCAGGTGTAGAAACAACGGTAGAGGATGAAGCGGATGCGGCCGTACATACAGGGGTCGAGACAGATCGTGTCAAGGGTGAAGCGGAGACCTCGGTAGATACAGAGATCGGGACAACAGTGGAGTGTGATAAGGAGGAGGAGGCCGTAGATACAGGTGTAGACACAACGGTGAAGGGTAAAGCGGAGGCAGTCGTAGATACAGAGGTTGGGACAACGGTGTTGGGTGATGCGAAGGAGACAGATCAACCACGTAGGTGGACTACGTGATTTGTCAGACAGAAGGATGTACAAAAAAAACCTAAGGTGTTCCTACGCAGGAGTAAGAGGAAAGCCATAAAAAAGCCTGACGTAGAAGAACAGCTGCAGAAAACGAGAGTTAAAAAGCCTTCACAGTGGGTGACTTCTCCATACATGACTGAAGGTTAGTGGAGAAAGCACGTTGATGCTACGACATTTGATCTTTTCCGAGATGTTGACCCTGTGAAGAATAAAGAGTTTTCTGCATGGTACAACCTGTTAGGTGATGGGTAAACATCATTTCCAACTTAATGGACTTATTATGCAGCTGTAATTTCTATTTTTGTTTTTTCTTCATTCATATTTTTTTCATTATTGATTTACGCCCAGTGTCAGCTACTAATTAGACCATTTAAAGTTGAAGGATGCAAAAAAATGGTTCCATGATGTATTCACGGAGGGAGCTTGGCTTTCAGATGAGGTAAGTAGCCCCAACGTGTGAAATATATGTTCAACATACTTAATTACTTTGGTTAACACTTGCTTATTTTGAAGTACGTTGATTTGGCAATGCAATTGTTGCGTCAGCGTACGATAAAATATCCAAAATCCTTCAGCCGTCTGCGTGTCATATTGGACATCAACTTCTACGTCAATTGCATGCTAGCTATGCTTGAGTTAAATGCAAGAGATCATCCGACGAAGCTGCCAGAAGGGTTCGACAGTTACCTCGAAGGCGAGTTCCCAAAACATGGTCAGAAGTAGAAGGGGTGCACCCATTTATATTTTCTAGTCTGCAGTCGTAGTCACTGGTATGCTTTCGAGGTGGACATCGCCAAATCGACGATGTTCATATACGATCCAGATAGGAACTGCTCTACGGATGATCAAATTAAAGCTGACTTGAAGCCCATGACAACGATTCTTCCTATGCTTCTGAAGAAAATCAACATTGTCATCGATGCTCTAGCAATAGAACGGATAACGACAAACTTGAAACAACCCAACTCGTAAGTTTCATATAACAATAAGCAACTGCTCAACTGCGATCATCTATTTTAATTTGCACTATTAATGTCCAACTTCGAAATTATGTTGCAGGGGTGATTGTGGTGTTTACGCTATCAAATACATAGAATTTTTGAGCATCGGCAGAAAAGCAAAGCTAGTTAACGGATTCCACATGCAGAAGTGGAGAAGAAAATTGGCTGTTGAATTATACACCCTTGATTGTACTCCATAAAAAATAATTTCTCGTTTGTTTTGGTTATTTATTTTGATATGCTTTTTGTTCAATTTAATGATGTTGATATTAGGGTAGGACAGTTGTAAACGTTGTTTAAGATGTACATTTTAGGCTGATAGCATACTTAAACGACTGCAGTAGTTTATACATGATGGTAGTAGTTTTAGAACAACAATAGTAGTTCAAAAACATGTGTTGTTGTTTTAAAACTCTTCTATGCATTTTAAAACATCAGTACTTGTTTTAGACTTTCGTAAACTAACTTTGGAAGATCCTTTTGTAAGTTTTATATACTTATAAGATTACGACTTTTGTTGGTTAATTAATATTGTGTTTGGAATTCAATTTGTCAATGGGATTCTATAGAATTTTCATTTTATGTTATATCTTGTGTTCATTGTTATTACACAGTTTTCACTACGACCATAATTGTGTGAAACTCTAAAAGAAAATTGATGTTACTATTATCATTGAAAATTGATTTTACATCCATTTAAACAAAACTGTAAAACAAAACCAAAACTTCATCGAAGCCAAAATACTAAAAAAAAGCAATAAAACAAAACCAATGTAAATATAATTTCTTCAAAACAATAGAAAAAGATAAACTGTAACAACCATTCCAATCAAACTTCACAAGCGACCAACACAAATCATATTCTCCCTGACTGCTTAATCTCCTTCCTCTGAACCTGACTGCTCAATCTTGTCCTTCATCTCATCAGCCTCTAAATAGCGAGAGTAGACTTCATTAAAATACTCATAAGGGTGCAAAAACATGTCAAGCAAAGCTTCTACTTTCCAATTCGCAACAATATTTGGTGGCTATTCCTGAACTTTCAACTGGCGTTCATGCTTGTGAAGAAAGATATTAAATATGCGCTCGTCTAACTACACCTTCACTGTAGCCAATGAAATATGAGGGTTGAAGAAGAAAAGATCAAAATGATCCCTACCATGCGAGAGATGGACGAATTGTATGGCATTGAAATAATTCTGGTGCCTCCGTATAAGCAAATGAAGCTGATGCTCCATAGGGTTGAATTGGTTGGAGAAGAGGTCTGTTACCTGCCATCAGTACGATAGAAGTAGACCACAATAAAATACCATAGTAGCAAGTAATGATAAAATAATTGGAAAACATGTGTACCTTATAGCACATAATAGAGCAGACCAATAGTCATTAACACAGCAGGAAGGAGAAAAGCCTCAATCTAGGGGTGATCAATCAAATTATTTTTTACCAAAATTTTTTAACACAAAGGGGATGTGAAAAGCTTTAGTGTCTCATTGGCCATTCGATTTATTTACTGCCATATGTTCAAATGTTAAAAAATTAGCATGGTCGTTCCAAAACAACGACTGTCGTTCCACGACGAATTGATGCAGTTTTACATATCGTTCTGCACATCTGGGTTTTCCATAGACCACACCTTCAACAGATATCCAGCATCAGAGGCAATTGCATAAGGCTAACATTACCTATGAAGTTCTGACTTAGATCAACGATAAACAGTAAAAAAAAAAACTTTACATAGTTTCTGAAAAAATCAATAACAAATATACAGTGTACATCAGCCATACAAATTAGTATCCCATTCTTCTTTGCGCCTCGAGGATTCATAGGAATGTTGTCGAATTTGAACACCAGTGCCATTGTAATTTTTTTGTTTCTTTGAATGGGCCTAACGTCGTGAGGAAAGATGAACGTTAAGTGAATGGGGATGAAAGATGAGAATTAAAATCACGTTGAAAGTAGGGGTAAAATGGAAAAACACAATCTAAACAAATTCTTCCTTTTTTTCTCTCTCTTTAATTCTGGTCAAAGGTTTCAAAAGTATTTTGACTATTTTCAAAGGCTATTTGTGGTGATTCCCACAAGAGAGAATGCAGTGCACGGTTGTCAATTTTTTTTGGGTTTTACTTTACTAAAATGTTAAATTACTATGAGTTGGTAAAGTATTGATTGACCTAAAAAAATTTTTAAATTCATGGACTAGAGATGTGAAAACAAGTGCAAAATGCAGAGCACTATTGTCAATTTTTGTGGGTTTTACTCTACTAAAATGTTAAAACGCTTTGGGTTGGTAAAGTACTGAGTGAGCTAAAAAAAAGTTTTAAATTCACGAGCCTACAATCCATGTAATGTTAAGGTAATTAAAAATGGCAAATAGTCGAGTTAAGCCAATTTCACTCTAGGAAGGTAGTGCTCGGCTCGGTCCCAAAGATAAGCTGAGCTCGTGGGCCTCATGGGTCGGGCCAAGCCACCCATAAGCCCAAGGACTAGACTCATTTAATAAAAATGGAAAAATTTGGAAAAAATAAGACAAATTAAATTTTCAAAAATAAATAGGTACGAAAAATTTGAAATCCTCATTTTTTCGGGACTTGGAATCAGCTATTTCAAATGTATGCATAGTTAAATTGTACACGATAAAATATATCTATACAATTTTTTTAAAAAAAACAACTATAAGAAAAATTAAAGAAAATTAACATAAACAATACTTACAAATTATAAAATTATGTTGTAAGATGTTGGAAATCTTCAGCTATTAACATGTACATTTTATGTACACTGGTCACACATCCCAAATTATGGGTATTTTTTTTTATAACCAAATTTTAATTTATATAAATATATTTTAATAAAGTTAGAAATAAAATTGAATAAAAATAGCAGAAGAAAAATATGGTATTCAGCACTCTAATATATCTGATTAAAAGATTTTTCCTTACAACTGGTACTGGTGTCACCATGTATCTACAATATAAAAAAGAACAAAATAATATATGTCAATCTCAAGGAATTGACAAAACTTTCGGCAGTAGGGTAGCAGCCAGACCATTTCCAACCTAGTATTGTACATCAATTTATAGCGACTACTAAATTACTATATACAAACTATGACAGTAAAGAGAAAATCAACAGAAATGTAAGTCATTCAACTTCCATCTTAGTATGGATGAATTTACCCGTGAAGGAGTCAAATACCTCCACCCGAGTGAAAACATAATATAAAACATTTAATTAAGTCTCTAACTCCTCTTCCTCATTTAGTAGTGTATAAAATCGGGTATAGTGCTCCCTGGTCTAAATAACATGTATAGTCGAGCTATTAAATGAGAGTTCAGAACATCTATATGTATGCATCTTTCCAGTGGCATCATTACCATCTACAATACTGATAAGTGTATTTTGTGCACTTATTCGAGTTTTAAAACTAATCTTTTGTCCCGTTATTTTATAGATTTTCTACTTAATTTAGTGTATTATCCTTTCTATTTTAGTTTTGGACTCGTTAATAAGAAAGTGGAGAAGAATGGATTAAAAGAGCAACAAATAAAAGATGTCTAAGAAGTACAAGAATACAATTGCACTCAATTAAAATTTGAATGACCACATTAGAGGTTGTTGAAAGATTTGAGAACTAAAGAAGCCAAAATTCAAAGTTGGAAGACTAAAACGTGCAAGCAAAGCATTTAAGCTGGGCAAACGCCTAACATCACAATCATCCAACAGAACCTATTTACTTAGCCTAGGTGAACACCCGAGTTTGTACTAAGCGATTGCACAATACAAATTTTTGCCAAATGATTTTGTTTCCTTTTTTAGTTTTACTCTAACTAGGAAACCTTTTGGGCCACGATTTTTAGGATATTTTGAGATCTTTTGGGTACTATTAGGAGACTATATATATGTGTTCTTAACATAAAATTAAGGTAGACAAAAATTGGTGAATTAAGAGAGGACAAGCAAGGCGAAATCATTGGGATTCATCCAGAGAAGATTCAATCGAAGATCAAGATTCAATCTTTCTAGTTTTCTTTTATCCGGGTGATGGATTATATCTATTTTTCTTGTTTTCTTTACCTTAGTATGCTAGGCTAGAATTATTTGTGCTAGGATCATGATGAAACTTGTATCATGAACCTAGTTTTTTATATTCAAACATGTTTTTAATTTTTAACAATTAATTTTGATTTCTTTTCATCTACAATTATATGCGCAATGATTGTATGATTTTTGTGGCTTGTTTTACCATCAAGATATTGAAAATAAGTTAAACATAGTATCTATTGCCGTAGAGTTCGATAGAGGATAGAGATATACCAATATGCTTTAAGTGATCTTTAAGTATTCACAAATTTTAATGCATTCTTGTATGTTTGCATCCGTCATAGAGATATAGTTGGATCACACATAGGGATATGTTTTATTCTACTCGAGAAAGATTGTTAAACAAATTAAGAATATTGATCTTTATAATTAAATCGTATTATCAAATTCAACCGTTCAGGGTTAAAGGGGATTAGTATAAGTGGATTCGGGATCCTAGTATGTTTTTTTTTATTAAATTTATACAATATTGGCATTCATCTCAACTTTTTATTAATTTTAGTTAATTTAGGTCTTGCATTGAGTAGTTAGTTAAGTAGTTTGATAATTAAATTATAGAAAATCGTTTGAATTCTATAGTTTCGGTTAAGGCTAAGTTAATTCAAAATTAGACTAACGCAATCTCTGTGGGTATGATATTTAGACTCAAAAAATTTATTATATTACTCGTGTGATCCGTACACTTGCGGAATAATAATCACTATTAAGTTTTTGACGCTGTTACCGGTGATTGTGTTTTAGTTCTTTGTTCAGTTATATTAGCACTAATTCGAACTTTATTTATTTATTTAATTTTTAAATTTTCAGTTTATTTCATGTTTGAATTGTTTGTTTTTAGGTCTTTTCATGTGAAGCGTAAAACATGGGTCTCTAGTAACATCTGATCTAGAAATCGAACGTACTTTCCATCGTAGGCAAATAGAAGCAAGAAAAACATACAAAAAAGACAAAAACCAGCAAGAGATGATGGATAACATTGAAATTGCTCTGACAAGACGAGAAAATTGGAAGATAACGATTGATGACTCTGCAAATCATTCAGAGCCAATATGACATTGTCTACCCACCGTTTGGGTAGCCGAACATCTAATTAAAGACCAATGTTATTAATCTTTCTCAGAATGAGCATCAGTTCTATGGAATGGCAAACGATAATCCACATACACATATTTCTCGATTCTTAGAAATGTGCCAACATTTCAAATATTAAGGGATCTCAGACGATGCCATCCGACTATGTTTGTTCCCACATAATCTTCGTGACAAAGGTTTTGAGTGGTTGGATGAAAATCCAATTGCCAGTATCACCACTTGGAATGGCTTAACCCAAAAATTCTGCAAAAAATTATTTTCACCGGTCAAGATTACAAAGTTGAAGTATGAAATATCCATATTTCAGCAGTCAGAATCTAAATCTTTTGATGAGGCATGGAACAAATTCAAAAATATGCTAAGTAGGTGCATTCATCATGGCATTAGTAATGGGCTTCATGTTCAGTATTTTTACGCAGGTCTGCTCAATTTCTTTAAAAGTATGGTAGATTCCAACGTTTTATTATCTACCAAAACCATTGTTGAAGCCTTGGAGATGTTTGAGGGAATGGCTACCACCACCACCATGTGGACATGAGACCGAGTTATACACAAGAGAAGTGCAGGGGTATATGTAGTAGACACTTTCACTGTATTATCTACAAAAATAGACTCATTGGCACACAACACAATAGACGAAGAAATCAACTTGTGAATAGTGTGTAGCTAATCACAACACAATAGAATGTTCTATTCTATCACAGCAGTCCTAGCAAGTCGAGAATATTCAAGGTGGTCAATGCCAGCAAAATAATCAGTTCTCTAACACATATAATTTAGGTTGGCGTAATCATCCAAATTTTTTTTGGAGGGATAATCAGAATAATAGTAGACCATAGGGTTCTCAGTTTCAACAACCAGAAAATAGAGTCTCACTGGAAGATATGTTTGGTAAGTTCGTGGAGAAAACTGAGCAGTACATGGAAGCAAATAATCAATTCATGAGGAGGACAAAGATTACTTTCCAAAATTAGATCACTTCAACAAAGAATTTAGAGATGCAGATGGGTTAGATGATAGTTGCTATGTCAATTAGACAACATGGTACCTTTCCAAGCAACACTGAGGTCAACCCCAGGGAGCAAGAACATGCATTAACAACTAGAAGTAGGGTGTAGCTACCTAAAATACATGCAAAAAGGCCAATCAACAAAAAAATAATTTTTTGAAGAGTCGGCCGAATAAGTAACTCCAAATGTGCAGATTAATCATGATTAGGTGGCAGACTATGGAAAAACAAAAGTTCCAGAGCTAATAAAAAAATATGTACAACCAATTACTTTCCCACAGAGGTTAAATTCATAGAAGAATAACCAGGATTAGCAGTGTGCATATTTTTTGATCATCTAAGGAAGCTGTATATTAATATACCGTTTGTGGATGCTCGAACTCAAATGCACAATTACGCCAAGTATATGAGACAACTGTTTACAAATAAGAAAAAATTGGCAGAAGGAGATACAATAAAACTTACATGTAAGTGCTATAGTAGAGAAGCAACTATTAGATAAAAGGAATGATCTAGACAGCTTCACAATTCCAATTATCATCGGTAATCTCGTGATCAACATGGCATTATGTGATCTTGGTGCAAGTATCAATTTAATGCCTCTTTCTATTTTTAGACGATTAGGACTTAGTGAAGTTAAACCTGCAAAGTTGACTCTTCAATTGGCCGACTGATCTATTAAAAATCCATTTGGAATGGTGGAAGATGTGGTGATGAGAGTCGAGAAGTTCTTATTTTCCATTTATTTCGTTGTTCTTGATATGCCTGAGGATGCATAGGTTCCTAGTATCTTGGGTCGACCCTTCTAAGATACTTCAGATGCTCTTATTGATATTTCATGAGGTGTATTGACATTGAGAGTTCAAGATGAAATGGAGATATTTCATATGTTGGGTAGAGATGAGGCACCACCACCACCTCCTTATTGGACAGAATATTAAGTTGAGACCTTAAAGAAATTCAAGAAAAGATTCTTTAAAAGGTTTTGAGAGACAAAGCCAATAGTACAAGTGAAAGACAATGGTAAACATATTGTTCATATGCAAGAAGTTGACATGGATGAACATGTGGTTTAAAGTTAAGAAGACATCCCTGATGCACAAATTGTAGTTGTTAAATAGAAGATGAAGGACAAGCGATAGAACATGGAGATGAAAATCAAGAGAATATTGGAAAGTAAAACATTCGATGATAATGACTATAAGTAAACGCTTAATGGAAGGCAAACCATTCTTATATCCTTTTTAATTAAGTTATGTTAAATAATGCATTATACGTAATTTTAGGATTTGTATTCGTAAGTTAGGCACACGTTTTTCTATAGATTATTAATTACAATTGTAAGCCCTCACCGTGTCAACAACAGAATGCTCCATTTTGCGAGCTGCATGGATGATATCTATGATATCGTCTTTTGATCATCAGTCCCAGTACCACACCATGAGTCCACTTCAGCTGTTCGTCTGATCAGCCCAGACCGTCTTCTCTACATTTACCCCCGAGAAGTACCTAATACTTTTCTCCTTTATATTAGCTTATATTTGTTATTACATTGGAGACAATGTAGTATTTTAGTTTGGGGGTGATTTAAGTATCATGATACTTATTTGATCATTGATTAATTGCTATTCGGGTCTATATAACTGCTATAGTAGTATTTAAAAAATAAAAAACTAAAATAAATAAAATAATAAAAATATAAAAAATATAAAAAAATATTGTCTAGTTATTCTTTGAAGTTGAGAAAATTTTTAGTTAGAGTATTGGATAACACCTTAATTTTATTTTTACTTGAATACTTATCCATGTTATATTAGATTAATGGAGCACGTAGCACTATTGACTTACAACTTATATAGGAACATGATTTGAGTGTATGAGGCTATATGTGGATATTGTTGACCCAGGATTATTGTGAAAAATCCTTAAACTAGTAACTGAATTGCTTGAATAGTTTGGGAGTGTTAAAGTTAGTACGTGTGTTTGTAAAATTTTGATGGTTTGGGTTTTTTAGATCTCATCTTTGGTTGAATAGGTTGTAGTCAATAAATCTAAATCGGGCACTAATCACTGCTGAGAATCGAATGCCATGAAAAAGGAAAGAAAAAGAGAGAGAAAAAGAGAAAAATTACATCTTGCACTTCTCTTATAGCCTGTGTGACTCGAGCAATTAAACCTGTTAGGGTATCTTAAAACTTGGTGCCCTATGGTCATTTGATTTGAGAGTTATCGGTCCAAGGCTCGCTACATGGATCACATAGAAAGCTTACGAGAGAGAAGTCTTGCACACAAGATGTAAGAATGTTTACATTAGTTAAATAAATAAAAGAGTTAAAGGTGCACCGCAACGATTTTTAGGCTACAACCTAGAGAATGGAGATGAGAATTTAGAAATCACCCACCATCCTAGTTCTAATAATACAAACTTCTAATTTTTATCACTTTATAACAAAAAATGCATTGTAATGATCAATAGGAACCAAATTTGCTAGAACACTTCAGGATTGGTGAGAAAAGCATTAGAAGTGTAATATTGTACGAGAGGTATAAGTAAAGAATGACTACAAAGGGTTCGAGATTATATATACAACACAATATTGGTCGTGGTCTAATATATGTGTAAGTTCAATATTTGGCTAATCACAAACTCACTAAATGTCGAGCATCGGATAAGTAAAAGTGGTGTTGTTTAATATCTTTCTAAAAGTGTTGCTTTATATTCGAACTTGATGCATTTGGTAAGACATTCAACATTAAATCTGTTTCTTGTGATTCTCTTAGCTTAATTTAGATTTGTATTTTAGTTTTGTTTTTGTTCGAGGACGAACAAATGTTTAGTTTGGAGGTGTTTGATAAGTGCATTTTGTGCACTTATCCAGACTTTAAAATCAAAGGTTTGTCCCATTATTTTATAGATTTTCTACTTAATTTAGTGTATTGTCCCTTCTATTTCAGTTTTGGGCCCGTTAATAAGCAAGTGGATAAGAATGGATGAAAAGAGCAACAAATTGGAAGATGTTTAGGAAGTACAAGGATTCAGTTGCACTCAATTAAGCTCGAATGACCACATTGGAGGTTGTTAAAAGATTTGAGAACTAAATGAACCAAAATCCAAAGTTGGAAGACTAAAACGTGCAAGCCAAACATTTAAGCTGGGCGAATGCCCAACTTCACAATCGTCCAACATAACATATTTTCTTGGCGTGGGCGAACACCCGGGTTTGTACTGGGCGATCACCCAATACAAATTTCTGCCAGCAGATTTTGTTTTCTTTTTGAGTTTTACTCCAACTAGAAAACCTTTTGAGCCACGATTTTAAGGATATTTTGGGATCTTTTTGGATACTATTAAGAGATTATATACATGAGTTCTTAACATAAAATTAGGGTGGACAAAAATTGGTGAATTAAGAGAGGTCAAGTAAGGCGAAATCATTGAGATTCATCCAGTGAAGATTTAATCGAAGATCAAGACTCATTCTTTCGAGTTTTCTCTTATCTGGGCGATGGATTATATCTATGTTTCTTGTTTTGTTCCTCTTAATATGCTAGTCTATATTTATTTGTGCTAGAATCGTGATGAAACTTGTATCATAAACACTTAATTCATTGAACATAGTCTTTTTATATTCAAGCATGTTTTAAATTTTGAACAATTGATATTGACTTCTTTTATCTACAATTATATGCGCAATGATTGTATAATTTTTGTGGCTTGTTTTACCATCAAGAGATTGAAAATAAGTTAAGCATAGTATCAATTGTTGAAGAGTCCAATAGAGGATAGATATATACCGATATACTTTACATGATCTTTAAGTATTCACAAATTTTAATACATTCTTGTATGTTCATATCCGTCATAGAGATATAGTCGAGTCACATATAGAGATATGTTTAATTATACTTGAGAGAGATTGTGAAACAAATTAGGAATATTGATCTTCATAATTAAATCGTGTTATCAAATTCAACGGTTCGGATTAAAGGGAATTGTTGTAAGTGGATTCGAGATCCTAATACGCTTTTCTTTATTAAATAACTATAATATTTGCATTCGTCTCAACTTTTCATTAATTTTAGTTAATTTAGGAACTACATTGAGTAGTTAGTTAAGTAGTTTGATAATTAAATCGTAGAAAATCTTTTGAATTCTATAATTTCAGTTAATGCTAAGTTAATTCGAAATTAGACTAACGTAGTCTCCGTGGGTACGATATTTGGACTCAAAAAATCCATTATATTACTTATGCAATCCGTACATTTGCAGAATAATAAGTGCTATTAAGTACAAAATACAATATATGAATAACAATGTTAAGTAAATATGATGCTATGATAATATCTAATGAAATTTCAATCACAAACGGACTCAAATTCCACATTATAGTGTATCGAATGAGCTAAGTAACAACATGGCCAACAATAAGCGCGCACTATCTACCAATGCATGTGTGTCTGCCATGGTCTCAAATAGGATTCTAGAGGCTACACCAGTAGGAATATCACAATTAGGTTTGGCCTTACCGTATACGGTGCTCAAAATGCCGCTACGTAGTCCTAATGCCACAAAAGGACCTACGACAGCGTCTATATATCTCATCTCCGAACCTCCAACACCCTTTCATCGGCCACCCTTAATGACTATTGGTAGGCTTCAAGCAAGTGTATATATCTGGAGTGAAGTTAGGTACGTTATAACTATAATGGGATTCATACTTATTGAAACATCAATATGCTCAAGATAAGTGCCAATGCATATAATTTGAGTTCGAGGTTCGACCGACTCTCGTCAATATTCATAAGGGATCACTAAGTTTTACAATAATATCATATAATCGCAACAGGTCATAATCGACAAGTATTCTTGCATATCATAGTATTTTGCACTGTTAGGTGAAATCATCATACTTACTTTGATTGTAGACTACAACGTTTTGATCCGTTTTCAAGAAAATGTTTCATTGTTAGTCAACCTCAACAGATAACTTATTTTAACTCATATACCTCAACCAGAGCCCCTAGGAATTTAGTGATTCAAAAAAGGGACTTGGAGTTGACCATCCTCACCTAGGGGTCGACCCCAAAGAAGGATAGAATGGGGGGTCAATCCCTACTTGGGTAGGGGTCGGAAGGTGGAAGGGTCAACCTCCTCTTGGATAAGGGTCTATTCTCTAAAAGCAGGGTTGTCCTACATGGTAAAATTGTGCACGTGTGATATTTACTAGTCAAGTTTCATTTTTTACTATTTTTCTAAAATAAAAATGCTTTAAAAAAAGTACATTTTTCTGAAGGTGGAGCTAGCTTCTAACTTTTTAAAATGAAAAATAAATTTTTGTAACTATGTTTTTTACCTAGCGTATAAAAGTTGTAATTATTAAAATCTTATTTTTTCTTAATTGAGAAATTTTTTTAAAAATCAAAATTTCAAACCAAATTCCTAAAAATTCCCAGAAAGCTCCTAAAAATTCTTAAAAATTACGAGAAAAATACGAGATGATACATTTTCTTCTCTTTAAAGAAATTTTGTCCCCAAAATTCAACTTACCAAATAACTCGGGGTATTTTACCCTCATATCATCTTCACGTTCCCACTTGGCTTCATCAGAATTTTGATTGTTCCACAGTACTTTAATGAGATGAATTTTCTTGTTACACAATTGTTTGACCTCTCGAAGTAAGATTTGTACTGGTCGTTCCTCATATGTTAAAGTAGCTTTTAAATCTAGTGGATTTCTTTGTAACACGTGTATCTCATCTGGAACATACTTACGGAGCGCAGATACTAGGAACACATTATGAATTCGATCTATAGATGCTTGTAAATTCAATTTATAGGCCACTTTCCCAATTCGTTCAAGAATTTCAAAAGGACCAATATACCTAAGGTTAATCTTTTCCTTTTTCCCAAAACGTAGAACTATTTTCATAGGGGCTAGCTTTAAAAATACTTTATCTCCAACAATAAGTTTCAATGGTCTTCTTCGCTTATTAGCATATTTATTTTTGGAGATCTTGAGCTGCCAAAAGATGTTGATGAATGTTATTAACAGCTTCAAGCATATTTTGAACTAATTTGGACCCTAAAAGTCCTTTTTCTCCAATTTTATTCCAATGAATGGATGATGTATACTTTCGACCATAAAGAGCTTCAAATGGGGTCGTACCAATAGAGGCTTAGTAAATTTATAAGAAAATTCTATTAGAAATAAGTACTTAATCCATTTCTATTGGATTTCTATGTTATAGACTCGCAACATGTCCTCAAGTATTTGAATTGTCCTTTCTGACTGTCCGTTTGTTTGCGGATAAAAGTAGTACTAAACAAGAGTCAGTTGCCTAATTTTTTATGTAATCCCTTCCAAAAATCTGATAAGAATAGAGGATCACGATGAGACACTATTGATGAAGGTATACCATGTAACCACATAATTTTTTGCACATACAACTAGGCATATTGTTCTGATGTAAAAAAGTTCGAACATGTAGAAAATGGGCAAACTTGGTTAACCTGTCAACTATAACCCAGATTGCATCATAGTTATTTTTCATTTTAAAATCCATCGTAATTTTATCCCACTTCTATTCAGGTATTTCTAATGATTGAAGCGTTTTTCCACTTACTCTGCAATGTCCCGTTTCATCATTTTCCACAAAAATTTGAGTTTTAAAACATGATATATTTTAGTAGCACCCGGATAAATTGAATATAGGGTATTGTATGCCTTAGCATAAATCTCATTTAGTAGTGTTGATTTATTCGGAATGTAAATCTAGTCTTGAAATAATATAACCTCATATTCTAGTATTCAGTAAGGCAAACTCTTACCATCTATTATTTGACTGTAGATTCGGTCTAAACCTTTATTGAGCAGTTGTTGCTTTAGGATCTGCTCACTTAGTAATGGCTGTGTAATAGAATCCATATTCTCATGAATCTCTAGATTAAACCTTCGATCTCTTGCTATAATGGCTCAGCCAAATGTACCATATAATAAGTTTTCTGACTCAATACATCTGCTTCGACATTAGCTTTTCCAGGATGACAATCAATAACACAGTCGTATTCTTTGACTAATTCCAACCATCGCCTTTGTCTCATGTTTAATTCCTCTTTGGGTGAAAAAGTACTTCAAACTCTTATCATCTGTATGTATTTTGCATCGTTCACCATACAATTAATGTCTCCAAATTTTTACCACATAGACCACTATTGCTAATTCTAAATCATGTGTGGGATAATTTTTTTCGTATTCCTTCAACTATCGTGATACATAGGCAATTACTCTACCATTCTGCATTAATAAACATCCTAATCCATTTTTTGAAACGTAAATGTAGATTACAAACCTTTCAGATCTTGATGGGATGATCAATACAGGTGATGTGGTCATTTTATCCTTGAGTTTCTAAAAACTTTGTTCACAAGCTCTTAACAGATAAAAGGTATATCCTTTTTCGCATTAACAATGCACTGCTATTTTATAAAATCCATCCACAAAACATTGGTAGTTACCCGTGAGGCCTAAAAACCTATGAATTTCTGTAACATTCGTGGGTTGGAGTTAATTTGTAACTGCTTCGATTTTACTAGAATCCACTAATATTCTATTAGAAAAAACTATATGGCTGATAAATACAACTTTCTTAAGCCAGAATGCACATCTCGTAATTTTGGCAAAAAGCTGTTGAGTTCTAAGAGTTGACAGTGCTAGTCGTAGATGCTAAGCATGTTCCACTTTATTCTTGGAATAAACAAGAATGTTATAGATAAAGATGATGATAAATTTATCCAAGTACTCTTTAAATACTCGATTCATCATATACATGAAAGCTGCATGGGTTAATCCAAAAGAAATGACTAAAATTTCATAATGTCCGTACTTAGTGCTAAAAGTGATTTTTGGTATGTCATATTCCTTAATTTTTAACTGATGATATCCCGACTGCAGATTAATCTTAGAGAATATTGTAGCATCTTGGAGTTGATCAAATAAATCATCTATACGAGAAAAATGGTACTTATTCTTAATAGTTACCTTATTCAATTCTCGATAATCAATACACATATGTAAAGTTCCATCATTGTTAACAAATAAAATGAAGCACCCCACATAGAAAAACTCGGACGAATAAACCTTTGACCCAACAATTCTTGCAATTTTAAATTCGATACTTAAAGTTTCGTTGGTACCATTTGATAAGATATCTTGGATATAGGTTGTGTTCTGATATCTAGGTCTATAGTGAACTCTATCTCTCGGTCTGGTGCTAAACCAGGTTGTTTTTTGGGAAAAACGTCAGGAAAATCTTGAACTACGAGAATCTCATTTAATGATGCTTTTGATTTTGTTCCTATCTTATGAAGAATCGTTGAAGACGATGTCTGTCCATAGCGTAACAATTTTTGAGCTTGATGAACAGACATAATTATGGCATATAGGGATTTGTTATTATTACCTTTTTACCAAGTAACTGGATTGTTTCTTTTTTCCATAAATAATCCAATTTTGCATGGTATCTCAACAACCAATCTATACCCAAAATAACTTCAAAGTCTCTGATTTAAGTATAAGATCCTCTAGAAAATAGCAAGAATTAATCTTTACCTCATAATTTGGCACTATCTTATTGGTCTACAATGTCGGTCTTGAACGTATAAGGACATCTAATTCGGATCTTAAAGTTTAGTGTACAAATGTCCAGTTCAGACCATTTTAGTAGATATAAAAGAATACGAAGCTCCGGAGTCAAATAAAGTATATGCAAGGTTCCAGCTATTAGAATGTTATCTTAATAATAGCTGGATTTTTGTCATTTCTAGCTTGAGTGGGACCTTTTATGAAAGAATTACTATTACCATCTCTTTGCCACGCGGGCATTTACGAACAACATGATGACTTTGTTCTCTAGTCTAGAAAATTCAATTTTCTACTTGCTCTGTTTCTAAAGCTCGTTCCCAATGGATGAGAAAGTCATTCCTTGAGTGCCTACGATCTTTACGTCCCAATAAAGATTGGCCCTAAGCCCTTCTAGAAAATACTTAATCTTATGTTCATCCATATCAACGACATGAGGGACAAAATGGGACAATTCTTTGAATTTTTGAATATATTTCCCGACTGACAACATGCCTTGCTTAAGTTGAATAAATTCGTTTAGTTTCTGTTGTCTAGTTGCCGTGGTGAAATATTTATTCAAAAAAAATTCCTTGAATCGAGCACTAGTCGTTGTCACCACTTGCTCAATGCACTGTACAATATCCCACCAAAACTCAGTACTACCTCTTAACATAAATGAGGCATGTTTGACTTTCTCGGTATCTGGAACCTGACTGTACCTAAACATGTATTCTATTGTTCTAATCCACTATTCAACTCTTATTGGGTCAGTTGTTCCCTCAAAGACCCACATGTTCAATTTCCTAAATCTTTCCCCGGTATTTTTGTCAAATCTCGGGGCTTGCTAGGGTTGGATATGTTGAAGTAGTTGTTGATATTGAATTTCTATTAAAGCTGCTAGACGTTCGACTACGACGTCTCGATTATTTTAATTGATTGTAGATTCATTGCCTCCAGCTATTTACAAGAAAAGAAATTTCTTATTTTAAGGCTAGAGTTTTCTCAAGTCAAACCTAGTTTCTACCTTTATGGTAAAAAAGAAAAGAAAACTAATATGAGTATAATTCCACTTTATTGTATCCCGTAGAATTATTTATGACTTGAGTATAATGCTCTATAGTATATAGCAACTGTATTAAGTTAATTATTTATGATTTTTAATTTCTACGTATGAACAGATGCATTAGTCATCAACATGAAATTTTAAAATTTAAATCACATGCTACTCAAATAAGCGAATAAAACAATAAAATACATACTAGCATGCCGAGTCCTTCGAATGATGACCATACGTGTTAAGTCTACAAGATGTTATTTAAACATAGGCTCTAATACCACTAAAATTGTCACACTCCATTTTCGGTCACATGCTCCAAAGTACGAGTATTTTTTTTAATAATCAAATTTTAATTTATGTAAATATATTTTACTAAATTTAGTAATAAAATAGAATAAAAGCAACAGATGCAAAAGATGGTATCCACTTCTCTAATATATTTGATCAAAAGAATTTTTTCTTACAATTGGCTGGTGCCACCATGTATCTACAATATCAAAAAGAACAAAAATATTTGTCAATCCTGAGGAATTGATGATGCTATCGACGGTGAGGTGGCAATCAGACCATTTCCAACCTAGTACTGTACATAAATCTACAACGTCTATTGAGTTACTGTGTACAAATTATGACAGTGAAGAGAAAATCAATAAAAATGTAAGTCATTCAACTTCCATCTCAGCGTAGATGATTCGATGCGTGGAGTTAAATACCCCCACCTTAGTGAAATATACAATTTAAAACATCTATGTATCTAACTTCTCTTCATCATCTAGTAGTGTATAAAACCGAGTATAGTGTTCCCTAGTCCAAATTACCCGTATGATTGAGCCGTTGGATGAGAGTTCGGCACGCCTTTATGTATGCATCTCTTCAGTGTGCCTCATTGCCATCTACAATACAAAATACCATATGTGAATAACAATGTTCAGTAAATATGATGATATGATAATGTCTAATGAAATGCCAATCACACAAGGGCCCAAATCCCACATTATAGTGTATCGTATGAGTTCAATAACAACATGGCCAACAATAAGCACGTACCATCTTCCGATGCGTGTGCGTCCGTCATGGTCTCAAATATGGCTAAAGAGGCTACATTGGTAGATTTATCACAATTAGGCCTGGCCTTACCGTATACGGTGCTCGACACGCAGCTATGCAGTCCCAATGCCACCAAAGGACATATGACACCACCCATATATCTCGACTCTGGACCTTCAACACCGTTTCGTCAGCCGTCCTTAATGATTGTTGGGGACCTCTAACAAGTGTATATATCCAGAACGAAGTTAAGTATGGTACAACTATAATGGGATTCACACTTATTGCAAAATCAATATGCTCAAAATGAGTGCCAATGCGTATAATTCAAGTTGGGGGTTTGATCGACTCCCGTCAATACTCATAAGGGATCACCAAGTTTCACGGTAATAGCATATAATAACAACAGGTCATAATCGACAAGTATTCTTGCATATCATAATATTTTGCACAGTAGGTGAAATCATCATACTTACTTTGATTGTAGACTACGGCGTTTGGATTTGTTTTAAAGAAAATGTTTCATTGTTAGTCAACCTATGTTGATAACTTATTTCGACTCATATACCTCAACCATGGCCCACAAAAAATTAGTAACTCAAAAATGAGACTCGGGAAGTAAAACGGGGCTTGGGGTCGACCATCCTCACCTAGGGTGATATTTACTGGTCAGGGCTCATTTGTTTACCATTTTACTGAAAAAAATGCTTAAAAAAATAAAAGTATCTTTTTTCCGAATGAGGAGTTATCTTCTAACTTTTTAAAAATGAACTAACCATCCTATTTATAAGGAGAAGCCAAGGCATGTTCACAATAATAAATTTTTCGTAACTATATTTTTTACATAGGGTAAAAGTTGCAATTATTAAAATCTTATTTTTTCTTAATTAAGATCAATATTTCAAATAAAATCTCTAAAAATTCCCAGAAAGCTCCTATTTTTTCAAAAAAAAAAAATTATGGAAAAAATCCTGGACGTTATACCTAACTAAACTCTGCGTCATTCCAATCATTTAAACACATTAAACTCTCAAATATGTCTTCTTTTAGCCTTCATAACAAACACATAGTCTGATGCTACAGAAGATACCAGAGGTGTTAGGGCATCCGCATTGGACGTGTTCACTTTAGGTAGCTAAACATTGCCACAGAGACAATAAAGTGAATGTTAATTGACACATTTACATGTTAAGTTTAGCTAGTGTTTGCCTATCACATTGGACTGGTTAAATATATATATACACACACACACACACACACACACGTGAGATTGGAACAAGAAAAAAAAGAAGCAAAAATTAATTAATTACCATGTTTGCCATCTATACTTAGCAAACTAGTTAACTTATGACAATATAATTGTTCTTAGCTAACATACTAACATGTCCATTGGAGAGATAAATTTGACTTCTATAAAACATCTGACACTAATAGTTGAATTAACATTTCCATTATAGATGCTCTTAATAGACCACGTGCTATAATTGATATTATTGGATATTGACGCTCGTTCATTTTTTCATTTTCCACCACCTTAGTATGTAAAAAACAATTATTTCTTCCTTATCTAACATGCTAAGCATGTCATGAGAAAAAATACCTAGCTAACTCCATCATTAATTCACTCATGCCTATATTAGTAGCATTTGCAAGGGAAGAAGAATGACTAGATTCTTGAATAGAACTTAAGTAGCTAAATAAATTGCTATCGTCGTGTGACGACGAACTAGACCTTACTACAAGGGGCCGTCGAATGTTTGTCATTTGTTTTTTCAATGTATTGCTGGTACATCTCACATAATTTTTTCTCCAATTTTTTCATATGTAACTGGAGTTCCAAAAGTTAATTTACTAGAAATTGCAGGGCTGTCCGTTATCGAAGCTAAAGAAAACAACATAAGAAAATTCTCCCATTATTTTCTAACCTTAGCCTCCATCACATCTATGATATCAGTAAAAATGGAAAATATTTTATACTTGCTGAAATTATTGGTAATATAATAAAAATATGTAAGAACAATTGGACTAGTAGGATAATATATGTTTGCACGTGTGTTGGTAGCGTCAGCAAAAAAACTTCAAAAAATTTCTAAACATAAAATGCAATAGACCAACCATGGTCTTCTAAATCAAATTTGGGACCGTGAGTGTCGACCATTGTAATAAGTAGCATTATATTTTTCGTAACCTTCACGAGATTGTAGTATAAGATAAGTGGAGTTCCATATATGATCTATGTCTTTGATAAATGTTCTTTCAATTAGTCTATTTTTTGCACATAAATTATTGAATACTTGTTTTTGAGTAGGGGAGACTGAAATAAAGTTTATTGCGTACCTAATTTTATCTAACTATCCTTTTATGATATCCAGTCAATCTTTCACAATTAAATCAAAAATATGGCAAACACAACATACATGAAATAGATACCACCAAAATTGGAGTTAAGTTATAAAGTTAATTTTTCAATTATTATTGTGTGGACAGACGCATTGTCAAAAGTAAAACTATAATTTTAGTTTTTCAACCAAATTCTCCAACAATTTTCATTAAAACATTAAAAATATTTTGTCCATTATGGGGATATTCTATTACTTTAAATGCAATAATTTTTTTTTATACATAATTCATTATTTATTTATATAGTGTGCCATAGAATATATTTAATCTTTTATAGTTACAACCAGTCCACAAGTTAGTCGTAAAAGTTAAGGCACAAGTATATTTATTTATATCACGTATTATGGATTACATTTTTTAATAAATTAATAGCATTTGAATGAAGAGTGTTTCTAGGAAAGGGTTTGTACCTGAGTTGGAGATTATTTTGTGTGAAGTACACTAAGGTCGACTTACTACTTAGCTATGAACATCAACATATGAATATACTCAGTTAGTTAATAATATCAGTACTAGACCAACCCCTACCAGGACAACCAAAATGGAGTTGTGACTACTTATTTTTCAGACATCTGTCTTTGATTCTATATCTTCTCTAGTGTATGTTTTGATGAGTTGTGTCAATACCCCTTTGCCAAGATAACGTCTCTTTGAAGTAATTAGATATTGCTTTGTACTCTTGTTGTCCATTTACTGCAACATAAATCTTCATTAATTTGAAGTGTTGCCAACACTTCTTTTTCCAGTAGTTTATCACTTTTTGCTTGATCTTATAACCGTTTATTCTTCTTCTTCTTCTTTTTCATCTTTAAAATCACATTCCAAATCAATTGAAGGATTCGTATTCCCATCACAAAAATCATCAAGAATTGGAACATCATTTAGACTACTAAAATCATAATCTGGTGGCAGACTACTTTCTGGAGTGTTAAAAATACCAAGGAATTAGTTGAACTCATCAGTTTCCAAGATTCTAACCATTTGATATAATATATCAAAGAAAGAGGTAGAATAATATAGCGTATACTAGAATTAGACAGGACATAAAAAACTTTAGATTGCACAATGAAAGAGCTAATATGAAGATTTTAAAAATTTCAGATTGAGAAGCTAGGGATTTGATGGAAAAAAATGATGTGAAGTTGGGGTTTATATAATAAAAAACCACTACTGTTTTTATTATAAAAAAATAAAAAATAAAATATATGACCATCTTCAAGAGGTCATAAATGGTCATATTTTATGAATTATGATCATTCAATAGTCATATTTTGTTTGGCCCACGAGCATACAACGAGCCTGCCCATGAGTTGCTCATATTTTTGATGAGCCATATGGACTCATCTTGTGTGTCAAAATTTAAGCCCGGCTCGAACCATGACCAATTTTAAAATGAGCCCAAGTCACATATTGATCGAGCCCAAACGAGCCGAACTTGGAGCCCACATCGCTCGGCCCGTTTGCCACCCCATAAGTAGGCCCGTCTCTACATGGCGTGATGTTTTCCACTTGGTATGGCCATTAGTTTTACTAATAGATGTTAATATTTTTATGGATGTCAAACAATTTTGAGAGTTCAAGTATGATTTTGAAATAAAATTCAATTTATGTATTGTTTTACAATAATGGATTAAGCTCATGTACCATTAGTATAATTAACCCTGTATTTAATGTCAACATGATGTATTTGCAGCCAATGTGATGGATTAGTGTCTCAACACAATTGTTCAACTCTCCATTATTGGTGAGTTAGGGCATCAATGAGATTTGGATTTAAAATCTGGTAAAGCTCAAATTTGAGATTGGGCGATTTCGACATGGACAATTGAAATTGTGAGTTATTTCATTTTCGGCAAGTTTCAAAAAACCATTATTGACCTCAAAATCTGGATTTGACTTCAATGCCAACATGAATGAGCTATATCACTGTCAACTTATTGTTAGCTTGCACACTTAGTGGATACGTTAGACTTAGGCTTGGGTGTCGGGTAGGTCAGTCCAAGTATTTCAATACCCGCAACCACCCGTTATAGTTTGGGTACTTCGTAAATGGAACCATTCGGTTCCACGTAATTATTAGAACCAAACTCAAACAGGAAACATCGGTTTGGGTTCGGGTTTGGGTACGGTTCTATCCATAACATTTTCTTTTAAAATCATGAGTTGAAAAAAAATTAAAAATTGAAACCCGTTAACATTAAAGTACATTAGATATTAAAATAATTTACGAAGTATATAAATATTAACTGGAAGAATATACACTAAAATTGCAAACTTACAAATTAGGGTTAGAAAAAAGAAAATTATCTCAAAATTGAGAATTCATTTCAGTTATAGAAGTGTTTCGCCTTCGCCATCTCACTATGTGTTGAGCGAGAGAGATGATCGACAGTGCAAGACAGACAACAATATTTGTATTGAGTATCTGAGCAAATAGTGATTAAGAATTTAAGATTTGGGTAATTGGAATTGGGTCAATTGAGTTTGACTTTAAGATTGGTAAGTTTTGTACTTTTGGTTTGAGTCTTGAACATTGGACTCTTGTTTTTCGTACTTTGGTGTTGGGTTGTGGGACATTGGATTAGGGTGAATAAATTGTAAAAAATAAAAAAATTATAAAAAATGACAAATTCGGTTCCAATCGGGTACCCACGATTCTAGTTCATGAACTAAGAACTGACTAGACCTGTTCAGTTCTCGGTTGCGAGTTCCAATTCCTAATTTTATTTTTTTGGACTGGACCAGAACCTCCGGTTCCTGTTTGATTCTTGTTTGAGAGGTTCATTTCCAGTTAAAATGCCCAGCCCTAGTTAGACTACCAACTGCCGATCCCATAGGGTGGTGCAATGGCCATCAGCACTCTGACGATTAAGTTAGACATCAAAATTCTAATATACAATAAAAATGGAGAGAGAGTTGGCTATGGTATAAGTAATGTATGTAAATTCATGTATCAAAATTTAACCTCACATAAAGAAGAAATGGGCTATTTATAGATAGGTGGGCAGGGGTATTTAGGTTATTTTTAGACATTTTTCATTATTTGATCCAAGAATATTGTCATATTTCAAGTCCCAATATCCTTCAATTTGCGTGTAAGCAAGAATGTTCTATCATGCATGCATAGATATGGTGTCATGAACCTATTATATATGAAAATATATACATCAAAGAGTATAGCTGGTATGAAATTAAGAGCTTATTAAGTGAATCAGCCAAGTGCTTATATGTCAAAAACCGAAGCTTCTCTTTGGCTGCTTTAAGCCTGCAAAATGAAGTTTGTAGCCTTGCCCGAGAAAGAAAGACAAAGCAGCAACACTTGGGATAAAATTGATATTTGAGGAATAAAACCTAGGTAGCCTCGTCCCAGCCTCAAATTTGGACACTTGCCTGAGAAAGAAAGACAAAGCAGCAACACTTGGGATACAATTGATATTTGAGGAATAAAACCTACGTAGCCTCGTCCCAGTTTTAGATCTGGACAACGTTTCATAGTCAACTTCTGACATTCTCACTATTTTAGTGCATTATATATTTGCGTGCATAACAGAACATTCATGCTTACACGCAAATTGAGGGACATTGTGAATTGAAATATGACAATATTCTTTGATCAAGTGTTGAAAAAAGTGTAGAAAATAACTTAAATACCCATGCCCACGTAACTATAAATGAGTGAATTTTTGAAATGGCCGTGTCAAACGCTCTGAATCGCAGAAGAGCCTAACTTATACCAAATAAGTTTTAAAGGCCTATTTTAAGTAAAATAGACTAAAATACCCTTACTTTATAACATCAGTTAATAGACCATCGGTTAACAGACCATCTATTAACACGTCGGTTAACATATGGTCTGTTAACCGACTATTAACAGACCAGAAGTTTGTTAACAGACTTGCTGGTCTGTTAACAGACTAGGGTCTGTTAACAGGCCCCAAGGCCTGTTAAGGCCAAAATTGGCCTTAACAGACCCCAAGGTCTGTTAACAGACCTTGGGGTCTGTTTTGGCCTTAACAGGCCTTGGGGCCTGTTAACAGACTCATGGTCTGTTAACAGGTGTGTTAACAGACTTATAGTCTGTTAATGCAGATTTATACAATTATAACTGATTTTTTCAATTAATCCATCCAAATCAACTCTGATTTGCAGAAATTTAAAGTAAAAATCATGATTCATACTCAGGTTTATACATTTTTTCATGATTTATACTACAAAATCCACAATTTCTACCGTGAATTAAAAGAAAAAGATGGAGAATGATGAATTTCTACTTTGAAATAAAATTTCTTACATAAATGAAATGGGTTGGATTCTAACCTTGAAATCTTCTGTTCTTCACAGACAAATAAATTTGAAATGGGTTGGATTATAACCATTTCAAATGAATTTGAAATCGTTTGAAATGGTTATAAGCGGGGAAGAAGGTAAAGATATATTTGGTAATTTACACACCAAAATTGGTCAACGGCCATTTTGGAAAATTGGTCGGGTCACCCGGCCATTCACCACCATTCCCACAACTATAAATAGCCTATTTCTCATTCATTTGAAAGTACTTTTTGATACATGAATTTAAACACATTACATATACTATATCCAATTCATTGTCCATTTTATTCTATATTAAAAATTTGGTGCCTGACTTTATCATCAGATTGTTTACGATCCTTGCACCATCCTATAGGATTGCTCATTGCAATCTAACTTGTTCTCCAAGTGTGGAAGTTAGCAGTATGTGGACACTGACGTGGCTCATTCTTGTTGGTATTGAAGTCAAATTCAAATTTTGAGGTCAAGAGATTGGCACCATGTGTGAGAATTTACAAAACCCACAGAAGAAAATACTAGTGAACAATAGGAAAAAAATCGATAAAAAATCAAATAGAAAAATAAATAGAAGTAAATCAAACAGTAAACAACACTCGCGATAGGTCTAGGATTCAAGTCATGTTGTGTCAGCAGATAGGAGTGCCCTCCAGAGAAAAAACTGGAGGCCATCAAGAACACAATCCAGACTCGCTAAAATAGTCGCTGACATCGCAGCTAATGTTCAACATTTTGCTGACAAAAAAGCTACAATGAGACAATTTTATGCAATAGTTATATGCAATCCTTCATCCACAATCGATGAAAGATAAAGCAGATGAGACACCATGCCACGACATTCTAGGTCATAACACTCTTCACATGAGATAGAAGAGGATGAGGAGAAAGAGTCATGCTTCCTTGGCGCATGGAGAACAACCCGTGATCCCGCTACCGGGCCACTGACCCACCTATTGACTTGCAACATATGAGAGGGACACAATACTCCCAACATGAGTGAGAGTAGAGACCTTTTAGGTCTGTTAGTGTCTTTAGTAGGTTTGAAAGCATCGTAGTTGTTGGAAGAGTAGTGGATTACATTATTAAAGAAGATGATTAAATGACCCATTACCTTCTTGTTGAAGGTATGAGAGATAGACCACGCCGTCACTACAACAAAAAGTGCCTTTTGCAACATCTCAACGACAACATTCATTAAAAGCTTGTTGCTAAAACGGGTCTATGGCAACAGTCATCAAATGTATGTTGCAATTGGTTAATTCAATTGGCATTCGGCAACAGCATTGAAATGAATGTTGTTAATATAACCTTTTGCAACGGTCATTGACCGTTGCCAAAATAATAATATATTTTCTTATTCAACAACGGGCAATGACCGTTGTCATATAACAACGTTTTTAGCAACGTTCACTGAACGTTGTTAAAACATATACCACAACCTTTTGGCAACGGTCATCTGAACGTTGCTAAAACTTTTATTAAAAATAGATTTGGCAACGTTCTTTGCACGTTGTAAAATCTAAAGCCCAAATACGAGCCCAGTTAAAAAATTTCCTACCTGCAAAAACTAAAACAATTTGCCTCCAACATCAAAATACGTTCTCTGTATCCATCTCCTCACTTTGCTCTTGTAACCCAAAATCCAATTCAAAATCCTTATGTTTTGATTTCCTTTTGGGCTGGAAGAAATCCTTCTGAAATCTGTTTGTTTGTTGCTAAGATTTATCTGAGTTCGTGAATCTTCTAGCAGGAACGTGAATTTTCAAAAGTCAGAAAACTCCGATACGATTATGTTATTCATAAAATTAGTGAATATTCCCTTTACGTGTTGTATGTATGGATGTGGATATGTGTTTTTCACCTTGTATTGAGGCACATAAACTTCAATTCCATTTTAGATTAGTTTCTAGACACAGTCGCAATCTTCAATCTTCATAAGAACACGGATTATGCATATTCACGAAAGAGAGGTGGAGGGGGTTAAGAGGTTAATAGACGAAATGGGTAATGCTGGGATAAAACTGAATGATATTAGTTATAACTACTTGATGACTGGCTTTTACATTACATCTCTTTCTTGTTTTTTTTTTCCTGCTTTGTTGAACTTGAGAATCGTGGGTATGGATGGGGATCGGATCTGGTGCAATAAGGATGAGGATATGCAATTCATTTGTCTAGTTTGCCCTGTGAAAGTTGCAGTTGTGTAAGTCATTGTATATTTACTCATGAGGGTATGAAAATGAGCAAAAATGGTGGACCTGAAGTGGTTACACATTGCCAAATGATTCCTGTTTAAAATTTATGATTAATTTGCACGAGCCTTAATTTGTAGAAAGGATTTGTATTGTTTTGGTACTTGCTATGTTTACTTTTTTAATGACAATGGGTTTTCCTGTGAACTTTTGGTGCTCAGGTAAGGTGGAGTTACATCTTGGACAAATCAGTACCTGAGTTATTTAGCTTTTTTGGAGATTGAGCAAAATGTGGATGATGGTGGAGTTACTCAAATTTCTTGTCTTATAAAATGCTGTCCATTCCCTCTGTTTTATTTATGTAGTTGTATGACTTGAATAAATTTTGTTGTTTAAGATACTTTTCACTTTATAATTTTATCCATAAACAAGGTCCCAATGAATAATTTGCTCCATTGTCATTTTAAGTATGTTTCCCTGCCATGATATACTACTGTGGTCACACTACTGTCTTAATGGCATTCTTTGAAGTTTTGTGATTTTAATACATTTGCTATTTCTTATCTTAGGACCTTCAAGAGTTTTGAGTAACTAGTATCTGATTATGGAAGTGGGAATTTGAATCATGGATATCTCATACCCGCTCTAGTGAAAGCACTTAATCACATACTACAGGTACTTGATATAATCATGCCTGAATTACTGTATTCTAGTCATGTTTGAGTTTTGTTTTCCGTGATTGAAATTTTTTATTCCAACATCAACATACAATAAATTAGGCTTACAATATGAATTACAAGATGAGTAACTAGTATCTGATTATGGAAGTGGGAATTTGAATCCTGGGTACCTCATACCTGCTCTAGTGAAAGCACTTAACCACGCATTTTTTTATGGTTTTCTCATTAATCATAAACACTTCTTATTTCTTCCTTGTCTTTTGTCCCCTTCATGTTATGTATGTTCGTTAACCTTATGTTTTGAATGCTTGATATTGAAATATCACTCATTCTTTTTATCAATGTGAAGGATATTCATTCAATAATCCTGAACATATGCGTGCCTCAGTGGTTATATAGTGTGTTGCCTGATTTGGTGCTAATATTCTTGCATCTAAAAGCCAATTTGTCATCAGCTTATCACTTCTTGAAGTTTGTGCTTTCTAGTATTTGGTAATATAGACTTGGCATTATTGTTCTTGCGTAGTGATCTTTGCTTAAATTCAGCTGTGGTTTTTGATTTATATATGATCACACACTTGAGATCTTGTATATATTTGCCATCTTTAATTTGCATGAAAATTTTTGTTGAAGCCTGCAGATAAAGAATATATTTTTGAGATCATTTCTCTTTCGCGAATCTTTCATTATTTAGCTTTGTTAGCCTTCAGGTGTTCACCTAGTCAAATTTTAACTAGGCATCTTGAAATTTCAGTGCCATTGGACAATACATTGCTTATAATGGACAAAGAATGGGTGCACTTATCAAGGTTATTTTTAAAAATTAGATATCTTTAATTTAGGATAAAATTGAAACATCTTCATGTATTAATGATCATAACATTTGTTTGCAGATTTTCAGAACAATATAGAGATGGTGTACGGAATTTTGTTGATCTAGCTCATGCACATTTAAATTCAGAAATGATAGGATGTCCTTGTGTTAAGTGTAGAAATCTAAAGCATCACCACTTTGATATAGTGTATGAACATTTGGTCATTAAGGGTATGGATCCTACATACACTACTTGGGTATTTCATGGAGAACGTCCAAGTGAATCAAATTTAGCCGATGTAGAAATGCCTGACTCATATAGGATGTTTAAGGACTTTTATGTGCAACACGATAAAGTAGTTGAAAACCCTCCTGATGGAAGAGAGGAGGAGATTGAAAAATTGGTTGGTGATTTTGAAATTCCTTTATATCCAGGTTGTAAAGCGTACACAAAGATGTCAGCTTCAGTTGCTTTGTTGAAGCATAAAGCTACACATGGTTTATCCGACACTGGTTTTGATGAACTCATAAATCTTTTTCGGGACATGCTGCCAGAAAATAACACACTACCTAACTCGTTTTATGAGATAAAAAAAGTTGTCAATACATTTGATCTTGGGTACGAGAAAATACATGCATGCATGAATGATTGTTGTCTATATAGAAATGAGCTTGTGCATGCCGAATTATGTCCAAAGTGTGGCTACTCAAGATGGAAAGTTAACCAACGGAGTAAGAAAATTCAGAAAGGAATCCCAGCAAAATTCTTGCGTTATTTTCCAATAATACCAAGACTTAAGAGGATGTTTGGAATAGATGAGATGGCAACACAACTTAGATGGCACTCAAGTCATAAAAGTCAAGACGGTAAAATGAGGCATCCAGTTGATTCATTGGGATGGGAAATGATAAATAGAAGGTGGCCACATTTTGCCTCAGATTCTCGAAATATTAGATTTGGTCTTGCTACTGATGGATTTAATCCTTTCAAAGATCTTAGCTCAAGATATAGTTGTTGGCCAGTAATTTTAACTATATATAACTTGCCTCCCTTGATATGCATGTCGAAAGAAAGTTTGATATTGAGTTTATTAATCCCTGGACCAAAACAGCCAGGAAATGACATTGATGTTTATTTGGAACCACTTGTAGACGACTTATCATTGTTATGGAGGGATGGGGTTAAGATGTATGATGCAGTTACCAAGTCTACATTCAACTTAAAAGCTATTTTGATGTGGACAATACATGACTTTCCTGCATATGGTAATGTATCTGGATGGCCCACCAAGGGAAAAATTGCATGCCCTATTTGTCGTGAAGATACATGTTCACAATGGCTGACACATGGTAGGAAGTTTGCATATATGGGACATAGAAGATTTCTATCCTTGGGTCATCCATTACGCATAAAAAAGAGCTGGTTTAATGGACATATTGAAAATGGTACCAGGCCAAAGATAAAAAGTGGTGAAGAAGATTATCTTGAAGTTGGTAAACTTGCAAACGATTGGGGAAAAAGTGGTAAGAAAAAGAGAAAAAAGAGTACAAATGAATCTAATGTAACATGGAAGAAAAAATCAGTATTTTTCAAGCTACCATATTGGAAGGTAACTGTTTCTTTTTATGTACTTTAATACATATAATGCATATGTATTTTATCATGACACCATTAATGTTTAATTGCAGACTTTAATTGTACGTCATAATTTGGATGTGATGCATGTGGAAAAGAATATTTGTGAAAGCATTATTGGTACTCTATTGGATGTGAAAGGAAAATCTAAAGATGGCATCAATTCTCGTAAGGATATGGAAGCTATGAATATTAGGCATGAATTACATCTTGAGAGTAGAGGAAATAAATTCTACTTACCTGCTGCTCCCCACACTTTATCAAAGTCTGAAAAACAAATATTTTGCAAAAGGCTTGCTAATCTTAAATTACCTGACGGTTATGGTTCTAATATTGGAAATTGCATTTCAGTTGATGAATATAAGATAGTTGGACTCAAGTCTCATGATTGTCACATTTTAATGCAACAATTATTATCAGTTGCATTGAGGGGACCTGTTTTCCTTATTTCCTTATTGTACCTGATAGCTAGGATAAGGCAAATTTTTCCCCCTTTATTAGTTTTCTTGTACTGCCTATCTAAACACAATTTAATCCCATTAATGCATTACCAAAATTGCATTTTCTTGAATGGCCATAATATATTTGCATAGAAGAGGACAAGTGGAGATCAAAGTAAGCAGACATTATAACTCCTTCAGCATTTCACAAGCATTTAGCACTAGTTATTGACCAAACTGTGTGGCAAATGATAAAATATTTATACATCAGATGAATTCTTGTTTACCAGTGCTTTGGATGGTAGGAATTGACCAACTTCTCTGTGACCAGTAGCGGCTGCTTAGATTAGCTAATATACTTCAAATATGTTTCTTTCCTGAGGTGTGTGTAACTATCACAAATTGAAGTGATAATTTTCTGATTCGGTTAAGTGACTTGTGATAAATCTTTTGCCTGTCCTCTTTTTCTGAGTCCATGCTGCTTAGGCTGCTTTATACTAGGGCTCTAAAGTAAATTTATATCTTACTTTTTCCTTTTCTTTTTTCAATCCATGATCTATATAGCTATGCATCCTTTCCCAGAGGCTCTTCCCAGGTTAAGAAGACGAAATTCAGAGACATTTAGATCTCAGTATATAAACCATCAAATGGGAACCACCTAGTCTGAAAAATCAAGTGTTTTAGAGGGAACGCGTTTATTTATTTAATTTTATTGTTTTAATTCGTCCTTTTAATTGCATTAATTGATATAGATCTTTGACATTAATTTCTATTGATGTAACAGATGTTTGATCTTGTTTGAAAGAAGTCCTTGAAAGATGGATAGAGTTGAGGTAAGTTTGGCTCCTCTTATTTGACTTCTATTTGTTCAATTATGAAAATATTAATATTTATCTTTTCTTTAATGTTGAATTAAATAGTCTTCTAAGCAAGCTTCCAAAAGACGAACTAAGCAATAAAGAGCCTTATATGCTGCCGTAACTAGAGATGAAAATCAAGGACTACACATTTCTAATGAACCAGAAAATCGTAGGTCAACGCCAGAAAATGATCAAGACATGCAATCAACAAATGTGGATCCTCCAAAGAAGAAAAGAGGACCCACCGTATTGAAAATGGTTCCTGAAAATAATTTTCATAGACTGGAGCTTGAATTCAATGATTTGGGCCAAGTGGTTGGTAAAAACTCTGATAAATTTGCATCAATAGTGGGAGCCATGGTACGAGAACATGTGCCAGTTATAATTAAAGATTGGCATTCGGTAGATGAAAAGAAAAAAATAGAGCTTTGGTCTTTCATACAGGTATACTTTTAACAGTTGACCTCTTTTTTTTTTTTCTATAGGTTAATTCACACTTATTATCTTTTCTATCTTAACTTTGGCCTCCTTTTACGTTTTTTCTAAATTGGTTTTTTGTATTTATGTATTCCTACAGCAAAGGTTCAATGTGAGTGATTGCCACCAGAAAATGACGTTTCAAAGTATGGAAAATTATTGGAGGACATTCAAATCAAGACTGAGAAAAGAAATAAAAAATGAAATGACAAAATCTGCGAATAGAACACGCACTATTGCCCTTCTTAGACCAAAGAATGTAAACTCAGATGAAGCATGGGAAAAGTTTGTCGATGAGACTTTTTCTGCTGACTTTCAAGTAAGTAATTTGAGTATGAAGGTAAGAAAATATTATTTGCGTCTACTTGGTTTATAATTTTTAGTTGTCTTAATAGGAAAAAAGTTCCAAGTTTAGTAGAATGAGAACTACTCAGAAGCTTGTTCATACTATGGGGAGAAAGGGATATCCACGTACAGCTCATGATATGGTAATTACACACTTGTATTTCTTTTTATTATATTCCATTCTTATGTTGACTCACTCTTTCTTTTAAGAAAATGTATGATTTTTCATTCAGAAAAAAAAGAATCCAAACATCACAGGGCTAAGAACTAAAGTGTGGACTCATGGACATCTTAGAAAGGATGGAAAACCAATAAATGAAGCAGTTTCAGAAACCTTGGTATGATTATTTTATCAAAGTTGAGGAAATTATAATATGTATTACATGCTTGTATAAACTTTTGAGTTCCATTCTTGTAGAAAAAGATAGAAGATTGTGCCCAATCAATCTATGATACTCCAGCAGAAGATTCCATACGCGACGATGCTATTGCTCGAGTTTTAGGTCCTGAACGTCGTGGTAGGGTTAGGGGCCTTGGATTTGGCGCTACACCTTCAAAAGTGGATGCTCATATTCAAAGTAGTGGGAGAGTGAGAGAACTTGAAAGCCAATTGCAAACTCAGTCAGAGAGGATGGGAACACTAGAAGAAAAGGTTGAAGCGCTTATGAAGTTATCGCAACTGGTAAACTTTTTTAGCCATGTACTATGATAATATAGGTAAATATGAACCAAATACATGTAGAATTTTAATTGCATTTTTTTATCATTTAACAGAATCAAAACAAGAATGCAGAGGACATAAGTTCACATGCATTTACTCCTCAGGTTTTTGTGTCTTACTATAATATTTAGTTGTTTATTTATAACAAAAACATATTATGTCTATCAAATGTAAAGAAGGATATTTATCATGTTCATATCAATTTGTAGTCACAACAAGGAAGTGGTTTTCAAGGAGGCAATGAACTGGACAATAGAAGTTGTCAACTATTGCATTGGTACAAGTTTGATGGGGATGAAGTTGTAGCAGAAGGAAAGATTGCATCAACAGACCTAAGTGCAAAGGTGCATCACATGCCTCTTGAACGAGACTGTTGGAAGGTTTGGGTTGAAGAAGTCTATATGGAAAATTTAAACTTATATCGACCTACTGCTGAGATTCGAGTTCTGAATGAAGCATTGGGAAGTACTATTGCATGGCCAAAGAGTAGTATTAAACTTATTTGAAGAGGGTATGTGTACTTGGTACTTTTTTTATGTGTAATGCTTTCTTGTTAATATGTTCATTGTGCCCAATTAATGTTAGAACACAATCTTGATCTTGTTCATTGTGACCAATGACCATATGGGACTTGAGGAAAAAAGTTTTCAAGTGTCATGGAGTTGAGGTAACAGTTACAACATTAAATGTTAAATGCCCCCACAAAAAGGGCTGAAATCTGGTGATAGATCTCAAGATTAAAACATAGAAGAAAAACCTCTGTGATATGATAATCTGCCTCGTTTGCTTCTTTTTGAGGTAATGTGATATATCGTTGTTATAAGAAAGACAGGAAAAAATATATATTTTTACGCATTGTAGGCAGTCATCATACACTTTAGCATCTTGTAAATCCACTACTGATTCAATCCATCCAATGACCATGGACAGATTGTCTGATGAGAGAACTCTGATTTATAATGTCTAATGTATTTTTAGTTCTGGAGCAGGGGGTGGATGGGGGCTCTGCTCATAATAAATATGTTCATCATGCTATCTTCATCTTTTTCTCTATTTTTTTGTAGTCCCCATGCTGACTTGTTCTCTAAGTGTTCGTGACAATCATTTGCAGCACAATTGCATCTCTCTACATAGATTTTGTTCCTTTATACAATCATGCGTTTAATAATAACTGCAACCATCATCTCGATTTACCGCGCTATCTCATCTTTGGCTGATGAATTTCATAAGCGAAGGAGGCATCCGAGCTCTCGCCATTTGATGTCATTGGTCTAAATTATTTTGGTTGCTCTACAGGTTCTAGTAGTTCCTCTTGAGCTAAATTCATAGGTCAGTCTTCAATTTTTTTTTTCTCTTGGTTCTCACTGTCACATGGCATGCCAGGAGATTCACCTCTATTGCTCCAAGAATTGTCATATTCCTCTTCCAAATGTATTGTTGTTTCCCTACTTCAATTCCCTGTAAACTTTCCTGCCTCTATTTCTAGTTGAACTTCTTCCATAAGACTTGAATTTTCAACTTCAAAATCAAATGGTGTCTCAGTATCTTTTAGATGCCCGACTTGTTGATTAGGCTCTAATTTCTTCAAGACATTCATTCTTCAAGATGTTAGCATTGCCATTCTCCACTGTAGTAGTGTCATCCTCTAGGTCCGATGAGAAAGGCTTTAGCTTAGTTGCCAATATTTTTCCATGAGAGCTGAAGGCAGATGCTATTTAGCATGAGAGCTGAAGGCAGAACTGCCTTTGAAAGATCTTATTGAGCAGCCTTTGGGGCTTTATGGGAACTCATTCCTCTAGAGCTATGCGTGCACTTCTGTATCAATTATAGTTAAACCAAAATTGGGCACTTTAATGGGGACTTACCCTCCACCTGTGAAACAAGAAAAGGAAAAAGAAAAGGGTGAAAAATGAAAAAGCATGTGTGGTGTAAATTGTGCAGTAATGGTTGATATAAACCTAATCCTCGTTCTCTTTGTAATTAACTTCTGGGTTAAAACTACCATTAGGTAATTGACTTTGTTCACACTGTTTAGAACTGGATATCCTATATATTGCTAATTGCTTTTGACACTATCAAGGTACTACTGATGACTCGTGGTTTGTAAATGCAAGGGGACATTGCAGTCTAAATCTTTGACGGCTTTGGTTGCAGAGGAATTACTGGTTCTTCTTCATGTTTGTCTTCTCGACGACTCTACTTTGTATATATGTTTTTGGTTTCTGCTGGGTTTACATAAAAAGGATCATGGATTATGAAGAGACATCAGTATGGAAAGCACTGATCAAGACCCCTGCTTCCATTGTTCTAGTTGTCTACACCTTTATATTAGTTTGGTTTGTTGGTGGTCTTACTGCATTCCATCTGTATCTCATCAGTACAAATCAGGCAAGAGCTAATCTTTTCAAGTGAACTTGTTATCTGAAACCTTGGTATGATGTGTTGCTAGTTTTTTAATTGTTTTTACCCTTTAAATGTTAAAGAATGTTAAAGAAATCAGGCAAGAGCTAAGCACTGAAATTTTCAATCTGTATCTCATCAGTAAATAAATCAGGCAAGAGTTAGCGCACTGAATTTTTCAATCTCACTGTGTATTTGTTAGTGCAGTACTATGATTTTAGAATTTTTCAATTTGAGCTTTGGATGTGATAGCTGTAGACACTGTAATTATGGGTGCATCTATGGTGATATATGTAAACCTTGTAATTGATGCCTCTTATTGCTTATACCATTTCACTTTCCAAGAGTGTAACTTATCAGATACTTAACCATGGATGCATGAGCAAGGCTTTCTTTCTGACCTGCCCCAGAGAACCGTAGTCTAAGCATTTGTCATAGCAACTGTTCTTTCAAACATAATTAATTCTACAGAATCAGTTCATTCCACCGTTATTTGCTTCAGTTACAATGTCATACATCAATGATGATAAATATGTTGATCAATATGTTAAGTATTATTTCATGTATTTTGAGGAATTATTTGGGAAGGCAACATTAATTTGTATGCTTTAGTTGAGTTTTCACTTTCTATTGAGTCATTCCGTATTTGATTCGACATGATTTTCAATTTGCAACACTGCATTTGTTGTAGATGTATTGCGTAGATACAGTGCTGAAAGTGTTAGCTAAGATTTATTAGTGATAGCATTGGAGTGCGAAAAATATGAATTCACTGCGTATTGTGAATTCAACAATCTGTTTGGTAGAATTCAAAAATCGTTATTTTTTTTTTTTGTGAATTGCAGGGTTGGAACTGATAGCGTAGGTTCATGTGGAGTAGTGGTTCTGCTCAAGGGGTGGTGGAAGAGTTTTTATTGATATTTTTGTGAAGTGCATGCAAAATTACCGGTTTCAAGATTTTGGTATATTAAATATTTTTCGTGCCAAGAAACTTGTAGTACATGTGTATTTTGTTATATTTTGGTTCGAACTTTCATATTACAAGAAACTTCTAGGCTATAAATGTATGAATACAAATTCTTCTTTTTTATAATATATTTGATATGTTTCAACCTTGTTCATATTTAATTGATTTTGTATAAATTGCATTTTAATGTTTAACCATTATATTAAGTTTTATATTAATAAACAGGTGATTGTTGTTGAAAAAATTTAAAAAAACTAATGAAATAAACGACAACGTGCGCATCACCGTTGCTAAAAAAGAATAACAATAACTAGCATTGCAACGTTGATAAAGTGAAATGACAACGGTAAAGAGAACGTTGTTAAAATGAAACGACAACGGTCAGGAGAATGTTGTTATAATGAAACCACAACGGTCAGGTGAACGTTGTTAAAAGTAAACCACAACGTGCAGAAGTACGTTGTTAAAAGGAAACAACAACGGTCGGAGTACGTTGTTAAATGGAAACAACAACGGTCAGTAGAACGTTGTTAAAAAGAAACCACAACGGTCAGAAGATGTTGTTAAAACTAGATGACACAACAAGCAATGAACGTTGTTAAAGAAACTTTACCACAACGGTCATTTAAATGTTGCTATATCTCTAAGGTCGTTGCTAAAACGTACATTGACAACGCGCATTTGGTATTCCACAACGAACATTGCATGTTGCCATAGAGATATAGTTTTCGGCAACATCGAAGCACGCAACGTGCGCCTGAACGTTGCCGAAGGTCTATGGCAACGTTCTTTGCCCGTTGCGATAGACTGTTTTTGTTGTAGTGCGTCTATAGGAATTGGATGACAATAATAAGCATGCCTCATTTTCGAGGCAGTAAAGGCATTGGGAGATAAAATATATGACATGAGGCATGGGCCTGATGAGTAGTTGAAGTTACCTTAGACGTTTTACAAAAGAAATGGTTGGTGTGGAGTATTCCATAACAAATTGCTTTTCAAGCTCTAAGGTTTGGGTTGAATAGGTCTACTCCCTTTTGGAGAAATGTCCGTACTCGAAGGCTTGCAAGATGCGAAAAATTGGTGGACTCGATCAAATAGGAAATCCATGATCAAGAATTGTCTAACCAAAGACATGCAACAGAGGAAGGTGTTAACGCAAAATTCGGCTAGACTTCAAAGTCAACATGAGTGATACACATCACTGTCCATGTAATATCAACCTGCAAAGTTAAGCACACATTAGACTACCAACTGCCAATTATATAGGGTGGTGCAGTGACCATAGGCACTCCGATGATCAAGTCATGTTTACAATTAAAACTAGAATTTAATTTTTCAAATTCGCACTATGGAGCCTCGTCAAAGTCTGAGGCTACATATGTCCATTTCTCATGTTTTTCAATTATTCCCAACTATTAGATCCATCATCTTCCGAACGAGGCTGCCTAATACCCTTTAGTTGTCGAGGTAAAAATATTTGGCTAAAGCGGGGCTTCTACTAATATGTAAACATCTGGTAGGATCGTCTAATAGGACCCAAATTTTGTGCTAATTTATAAGTAGTCTTACGTGAAATCCACGTAGGATGATGATGTTTTTATGTACAGCATCAGTCCCCCAAATTTGAGCCTTATATTCATGTGAGCTGGAAAATTTCCTGAGGTTGTAAATAACATGGGATTTTGCTTTCGTCTCACCAATTTTCACTATTTTCCATTTTGGTTTTTTTGAAACATTTTCATCGTTCCAAGGCTTTATGCTTAGCGAAAGCTAAAGTTTGAAAATTGGTAAATTTAGCTTTTATTTGATAATAAGTAGCTTTTATGCCAAGTAGATCCGAAGCTTAATTGGCGAGCGTCCTTTGATCTATAGCTTTTATGCCAAGCAAATATGAGGCTTAGATTCTTTTTAATCTATAGCTTGTATGCCAAGTAGATCTGAAGCTTAATTGATGTGCGTCCTTTGATTTGTAAATTATATGCTATCCGATGCTCAATTTGTTTGGCTTCTTTCACTTTTTGAGGCATATCATGCTGAACGGCGTTATAATCCTTTCAAATTTGTGGCAATTTGCCTCAGTAAAGCCGAATTTCAAAACTTCATGTGTATATACTACTTGTTTTTTCTTCCTAGTAAGGTGTATTTTTACCTATAGTATCTTACCAGTCCCCCAAGTCAGAGCCTCGTATTTATGTAAGATGAGACTTAGATATGGATAAATTATTATTTTGACAATGTCATGCTTTAAGTTGTTGACATTATAGAGGAAACACACGTGTTTTCCTTAGCTGTCACATTGATTGGAGTTATGTATTCGAGAGGGCACGCTTCAAGATGCAATGATTACAGTCGTAATTTTAAAACACGCAACCTTTGGGATGACGTCCGCATGAGGAGCATGAAGCATCTGGACCGCAAGTTTCAAATTTAATCTAGCGCCCTTTCAAATTCTGTGGCCCAGATTTAAGTTTTGAATTAGTGGTTGAGATGATACTCTAATTGAACCAACAGATGAGATTTTGATCTCGAAATCTATAAAAGGGGGGCTAAGGTGATATTTTTTTCTCTTTATCATTGCATTCAATCTTTGAGAAATAGGTTTTCTACCATTTTTGTTGGAATAAAATAAAGATTCACTGAGAAAGCAGTTTTATGTACGAATTTTTTTCCACTTTCTTAAAATTTCTTCAATTTTTCTTTTTTCTTCTCATTTATAAACACATCGTCTCAAGAGACTCATGTACAAGAGGTAGACTAATGGGTTGAAAGTAGTGATAATGACGATGTTATGGTTACTGGGTCACCTCTACTTGTTCAACCTAGGTAGGCTATTCTTCTTTGTGGGATAGTCTTGGACATTGAGGGCATAGACGTCGTGGTGAGGGATGACTTGACGTTTAGAAATTGGATTGATGATCGAGGCACCACTGGTGGTAAATCTAGGGATGATAAAGCCCCAGTTGAGGATATGGCCTATCCTCAGGAAGTCGTCGATGGTGGAGATGAGGTCGATGTAGCTAATGTGGTTTGCATCTGGAGTAGCCTCGGTCATAATCAAGGAGGTATAATTGGGTTTGCAGTAAACCTTTAGGATTCCCAGCTCAATAGAACTAATCATGTCTGTACTAAACGATAGGGCCGACTGTCTACCCCTAGGCTACATGGCCTTTAGCATGTCATTGCTCGGTTTGGCTTAAGGCTCTTGTTGTACCCTTTTGTGCGTGATGCCTTAAGCTGCTTTGAACTATGGATGGGCCTATCTCTTAGGGATTTTTTAGGTGTGGAAAATAGTGGACGATGAAGATGGCCATTTTATTCAAATCTTTAGGCCATGTATAACTTCAGGAAGTCTACTGGCACAACTGAAGGTGGTTGAAAATTTCTTCGTAATGATCCTCGGCTAAACATAAAGGTCCCGAGAGAATACGACCTTCTCTGTGAGTGAACCTGATTAGACTAGTATTTAACACTTATTTTAATTGTTGTAAATTGTCTTCACTAACTGTGGTTGTTTTTCTTGTGCTAAGCCCAACAAAAGACCGAGCCTTATCGAGGTTGAGAATGAACTAGTTGGTAGAATATTCGAAGTACCTGAACAAGAAAAGAGATTTCTAAACTTGATTAACACGAACCGCTACTATGTCAAGCTTGGACTTATGGTGAACAATGGTATAATAGAGTCATTCAATAATATGAATTTTGCTAATATTTACTTTGTTTCTCTTTTGTTGAGGCTGTGAATTTGACATTTTTTGTAGAATCATTCAATAAGACGCTAGTAAACTTTTCCAGCCTCAGTGCAAACTATCAGCATTGGTCAACATATATATATTATAGCAGTTGGCTCTGCCATGCCATCGCCAAGCCAACCTTCTAGTAGTGCTGACCCTAAGGTGAAAGCCAAAGTTGGTCTCACTGCGCCTCTGCCACCTTCAACTACGAGGGCTCTCGGAAGCTTTATGTTGAGGGCTCCAGAGTCTGTGGCATGTCGGCAGGCTGCAGATTATGTGAAGAAGAAGACGATGGAGGATGCAAAAAAAGGCTTCCGATAGCTACAAAAATCCTATTGCTAAGCAGGCTCGCTCTGACCTTACCCTTGAAAAGACACAGAGCTTCTTGAAGTCATACTAGGAGGAGCCGGCCATGGAGATTATGGAGATGCAGTTAGTAGCTCAATCTGTCGTCTTTGACGACTGCTAGCAAACATTTCTAGACAAAAGAGCTAACAACTACAATGAATGGAGTTTGGCAGAGATAGGGGCTGTACTACTATGACCGAGGCTATTAAAAAGGAGAATGTGATGTTGAAAGCAGAAGTAATAACAACTGTTGAGAGTCTGAAGGAGAATATCAGAGCCATTGACACTGAGTTTGAAGCCTTGGCAGAAATGGAGGGACGTAGAAGTGAGAAACTACTAGCGGCTGAGCACAAGATGAAAGAACAAGAAGAAAAACTTGTTGATCGAGAAGAATTGACAGTAGTGGTTCACGCCTTAAAGATATGGCGTAACAATATGTATGGTAGAAAGTGTGATATTTATATGGAACTTAAGAGTCTCGAGTACTTCTTCACCCAGAACGAGTTAAATATGAGACAAAGAAGATGGTTCGAATTAGTGAAGGACTATGACTTTATGATTCATTACCACCAACGTCGTCGCTGATACCTTAAGTAGAAAGACAATGGGTCAGTTGGCTTCAGTAATCATAGTACAAGAATAGATGGTAATAGATTTTGACTAGTTAAGGTTGGAATTTATAGCACCATCGAGTTAAATTTATGCAAGAATAGTGTCCTTGATGATTTGACCACTCTTAGGGATCGAATTAAAGGACCTATTTCTACGAAAGATCAAAATCAAAGTAACTACATATAAGTGAAAGGAATTAAATTTGAATGTCAACAAGGCATTGATGTTCAGAGGAAGAATATGTGTACCCAAAGACGAGGAGTTGAGAAAATTATTTTTAGAAGAAGCTTACTCGACCCTTTTATGCAATGCATCCCAGAATAACGAAGATGTATCATGACATCTGAGACACTTTTTTGTGGAAGAACATGAAGAGAAGCAAGAGGTTGCTTGGGGAGAAATGTTTAGTCTGTGAGTAAGTCAAAGTAGAATACCAAAGGCCATCAGGGCCATTGAATCCGTTAGAGATACCATAATTGAAGTAGGAACACATATGCATGGACTTCGTTGTAGGTTTTCCAAACTCAGCAAGAGGTCATAATGTTATTTGGGTAATAGTTGACCAGTTGACAAAGTCAACTCACTTCTTGCATATAAAGATGACCTTCAACATGGATTAGTATGCTAAATTATACCTTAGAAAAGTTGTTAGGTTGTATATAATCCCCTTGTTGATCATCTTAGATAGAGATCAGAGGTTCACCTCCAAGTTCTGGAAAAATAGACAGCATTAGGCACAAAGCTCAACTTTATTGCTCCTTACACTCTCATACTGACAGATGGGCAGTCCGAGCAAACTATTTTAATTTTAGAAGACATGCTACAGGCTTGTGTTTTGGACTTAGGTGGCAATTGGAAGTCTCAATTGCCACTGGTAGAGTTTGCCTACAACAACAGTTTTTAAGCCACGATAGGAATGGCTCTTTATGAAGCCATATATGGTAGAAAGTGTAGATCTCCGGTTCATTGGGACGAAGTCAGAGAAAAGAGAGTGTTAGGGCCATAAATTGTAGAAATGACATTTTAGGCTATCGATAAAAAAAAGAGCCAAAATAAAAACGGCTTAGGATAGAAAGAAAAGTTATGCTGACAAAAGAAGGAAAGATTTAGAATTTGAGGTTGGCGACAAATTTTTCCTGAAAGTAGCACTAGTGAAAGGCGTTCTTCATTTCGTTAAAAGGAAAAGCTAAGACCTAGGTTCATTGTACCTTTTCAAATACTCGAAACAATTAAGAATGTTGCTTATCGTCTCGCATTACCCCCAGAGATCTCGGTAGTGCATAACGCTTTTCACATGTCTATGATTATGAAGTATGTCCACAACACCAGATACGTGGTAGCCAAACAATCCCTGGAAGTACAGAAAGACTTATCTTACGAAGAGACTCTGATTGGTGTCACAAACAAAAATGTTCATTATTTGAGAAACTGAGAAATACCTTTGGTTAAAGTTCAAAGGAGGAATCATGGAATAGATGAGGCAACTTGGGAGAAAGAAGAAGAAATCAAAACAAAGTACCTATCGCTCTTCGTCTAACAAGGTAAATTTTGAAGAAAAAATTTCTATAAGGAGTGGAAGATGTTGCACCCCGAATATCAAGAATTAAGTTGAAAAATTTTATTTAACGATTGAGTATAATATTTACTTAGAGCTAGATGGTCCAAGTCCATTAAAAGTTCAACCAAGGCCAAATGATGGTAAGAAAGTCCAATCCATCTAGAGAAAATATCCCACAATTTATTAAAGTTCCAAAATCTATGTAATTATTTTAAAAGTTTAAATTTAATTTTCTTGCAAGTTGCCACCATTTAAAAAACTTACCAATTTTGCACAAGGCAAGTTTTTTCCTTCCAAAGGTGACCATCCTAGAAGAAGGAAAGCTACCCAATTCCTCTCCCATGACACCCTCTTCACACCCACACCCCCACCCCGACCCCCACCTCCTTCCTCACATTCCCCCTCTTCCTATAACCCCGCAACTCAGCCACACACACAAAACACCTTCAAAGAAAAAGAAAAAAAAAAAAAAAGAAGACAAGATGAAGCAAAAAAAAAGGAGGAAGAAAAGAAAAGAAATAAAGTTTCAATCATTTTTAAATATTTTCATCAAAAACTTGGTAGGAATATCATATGCAAGTGAATTGAATCCCTTTTTCTTATCGTTTTATGTGTAAATTCTATGGTCAAGAATATTTTATGGCCATTTTGGATATTTAGAATTATAACATATTGGTTATACAAGAAAGAAAGAAATTTTGTTTAATCTTTCACTATTAAATATATATATAAAGAAATTGTGGTTTCGGCCCACTAGCTCACTCGAAACTAGAAAATTGTATGGTATTTATGCATGAATTTCAATATTTAATTGGGAATAGCACATATATTGTTGATGTTCCCTATTGAGTTGCCCAAACTCAGCCCTTCCCCTCTTCCACAAATTAATTTTGGGTTGGATGGAGTCTCAATGATGAAGGAAATATGCCATGGGGATATTAAAGCCAAAAGAACGAATAATTTTCAGATTTGTGTTAATTTAGAGTTTTTAGACCTTGTTGAATTTTTATGTTAATGAAAGTAACTGTTGAAATTTCGATTTGATGATTTTATTACACCTAATTGGAGTATTAAGTTTGAATTTTGATCAATTGTTGTAATAGGTGATGAATGATTAATTTAAAATGGAGAACAGTGAATCTGTCTAGAATTTTCAGCAAGCAAGTCTGAATTTGAACGTGTTGGAAAAATATGTGTCATATTTTTTTTCATCTTTTTATATTGGTTCTCTTAATTAATATTATTGATTTTTAATGTTAAAAGATGAGGTTACTGATTTTTAATGTTAAAAGAGGAGGTTAAGAGTTTCATTCCAACTGGTCACGTTATTGTCAGTTATGACTAATTGAAATAATAAGCATATTATTTTTCAGAACAGTGGGCTGCATTTTTTTTCTATTTGCTTATTCATATATCTTCCCGATCACGTGAATTTCAGAAACAACCCACTTGTAGGTTAAAAAATCTTTTCCTATTTTCTTAGATTTGTTTAGGAATAAAATATTTAAAGATAATCTTGACTTCTTAAATTCCTTCATTCTAAAAATCTAGAATATCTTTTTATATATTCTTTCTTACTAATTATCTTACAATTCTTGTTACAGATTTTTAGGTAAGAAATTATTCATAATTTGATTACTACTTTATCTATAAATATGTGTACAAATCAATAAGGAATTAAGCTTTGAAAATTTACAATTTGTGTTCTTTTTCCATAAGCTTAAAACATGCCGAATCTATTCAAGGTGAACAAGACATGGTGCTTCATTGATTAAGTTTTCAAAACCAACGAGTTTTTCAGGACATTGAAGAATATAACTTTGAAAATACAATTTTGGTTCTTGTTTCTCCAAGCACAAACCTGCCGGATTCTTGGTCGAAAAACAAGACTCGATGCTTCATTAATTTTACTTTCAAAGCAAAAAAAAGTTTTCTTCAAACTCATTGAAGAATCAAAAAACAAATTGGTGCTCAACGAACAATTCCATATCTTGATTAATCTACTTGGCGTGAAGTTAAGAATGGATGTTCTTAATCCCAGTGGTAGTTGTGGTTAAGTACAATAGGGAAGTGGCGATAAAGTCAAGACCAGTGGGTGTGATTCCACTTCATCAACAAGTCAGAAGAAGAAGTATCAAAGTGAGTTGACCTATCTATATTCTTTTATTTGTTATTTTGTTAATTTTGTAAAATTACAAGAATCGGATACTGTTGTATTTTTAATCAAGATTATTAGTAGATTGTTTTTACCCATGGTATGGGGGCCCATGGATATTTTCTTTTGGGGTTTACCACGTTACATCTTGTGTTCATATTTAATTCTTTAAATTCAGCTATACACAAATTAGGTCAACAAACATCGCTTTAATCTTAAAGTACGAGTCAGATCCGTTTCTCATTATAACGCGCCAGTTCTGACTGCATTTTGTCTACTGCTCATTTAATTAAGATTAAAATTATTTTTAATTTAATTAATCTTGGTTTTTTAACTTTCAATTGGTATTAGAGATGGTACGCTTCTATAAGTGTGATCCAAAAAACCTAGATATGGATGGAGCTCTGTTTAGACCACGAGTTTAGATGGTACTAATTATGCCTATTGAAAAATTAGGATTCAAGTATATATCCAATCCCTTGATAAAATAGCTTGGCACTCTATTGTCCATGGTTATAAAATTTCTACCATTATTGAAAATGGTGTAGAAAGAGAGAAAAAGGCAGACGAGTGGGCTACAACTGATTTTAATTATACTAATCAGAATTCCAAAGCTTTAAATACCATATTCTCTTTTCTAGATTCTAATCAATTTTGTTTGATTTCTAAGAAGCTTGGGACATCTTACAGATTGCTTACGAAGGAACATCTATTGTCAAGTCATCTAAACTTCAAATTCTTACTCTTAAATTTGAATAATTGACCATGAGAGATGATGGACAATTCGAAGACTTCTATACAAAACTCAGTGACATCACCAATACAACTTATACCTTGGGAAAGAAATACTTGGAGAGTAAAATTGTAAAGAACATTCTCAGATCCTTGTCTGACCGTTTCACTCCAAAGTAACTGCCATTGAAGAAAGCAAAGAGATTGAGAAAATGAATATTGAAGAATTAGTAGGATCATTGATGACATATGAACTACATCTACAGAGGATGAAGAAAGAAAAGGGATCTGGTATTGTCTTCAAAATTATAAGAAAATGAAGAAAAGATTGATGGTGAAGAAAGTGAAACTGATGAAAACACGGCCATGCTCACCAAACAATTTAAAAACTTTTTAAAAGGAAATCAGTAAGGCAAAATCTTGAATACCTAACTTCAACGAAAGAAGAGATTTCTGAACAACACAAGACAAAACCCCACTACATCTATGAATGGATCTGATAATCAAATTCAATGCCATGAATGTGAAGGTTTTGGTTAGATTGCTTCTAAATGTGCAAATACTCTAAAGAAATCTCGTATCACAAAGGCTATAAATATTACTTGGAGTAAAGCTGATGAAAAGGATTTAGATGATGACGAGGACGATAGAACTACTGATGATCATGTAACGTCTCTCACTGTAAACTTATATTTTGGTACTGACTTCATGCAAAAATTGATTGCAGGTTCTGATTCTTTGACTGCAACATCTGAAGAACTAAACATTGTGTGTCCTAACTGCATCAGTGTGAACAAACAATTAAAAGACGAACATGAAAAGAATTTTTCTATTCATGTCATGATAGAATTTTTGAAAGATGGTAAGGTAGCAGTTGATTCTATTTTTAAAATGACACTCTAACCAATCTCTTAAAATAGAAGGAAGATCAAATTGTGAATTTTTTGATGAATTAGAAAAACAAAAAAATGGTCAAACAACTAACAATTGGAACCTCTCGCCTGAGTGAAACCCTAAGCTATGGAAGAACTATAAATGTCAAAGAAGGTTGAGATATGTTGGCAAAGGTAAAAGAAAAGTTGGGAATCAGATCAATTTTATCAAAGAAACACACACTGCTGTATTTTTGAACAAAACTGCTCCCATTGCCGTCAAGACTGAGGTTGACGTGCCTTTGTAGGTTCTGACCAATGCCAAGACTAAAAAACAATCCCGACCATTAGTTATACAACCAATGTATCAATTCATTCTCAATGCAAAGAGGTAAATCAAATTACTTTGTAAAATGTTGCATCTGTGGTAATCTAGGACATGACTCCTTTCATTGTTTATATAGTAAAAAATTAGTTAATAGACAAATGAGACACCATAGAAATAATAAAGTACGACAAATTTAGGTTAAAAATGGTGATTTAAATTGTTATATGGTTAATGTTGCCTATACAACATTTATTCCTAACTCTTGATATTTTGATAGTGGTTGTTCTAGACATATGACTGATAATCGATCTTATCTAACTACTACAAGAGTCATGCAAGTGGTCTGGTCACTTTTGGTGATTGAGCACATAGTAAAATTGAAGATATAAGCACTATCCTAATTGATGGATTCTCTTCGTTAAAATACGTTCTTTTTTGTTGTAGGTTTAAAAGCTAACTTGATTAGTATAGGCCAACTTTGTGATGATAAACACTTAGTTATTCTTAAAAAATTCTTGTAAAGTCTTGAAATATGGTGACAGTTGTATTCTACATGGTACTAGGTCTAGTAATAAATATTATCTTTTGGACACCAAAATTACTTGTCATATTTCAAAGACTGACTCTACTGAGTTGTGTCACAAACGGTTGAGACATTTAAACTATAGTGATATGTTGAGACTAACAAAATTAAATGTAGTACACGACGTTCCTAAGTTTACTAAAAAATCTGAAGGATTGTGTGGTTCGTGCCTAAAAGATAAATAAACCAAAACTACTCACAAGTAAGGTAAGTTTCTTACTACATCTCATGTATTAGAATTATTTCACATAGATTTGATGGGACCTAGTCAAACTAAAAGTATTAGTGGCAAGAAATATATCTATGTCTACGTGGATGATTTTTCTAGATATACTTGGGTAGATTTCTTAAGAGAAAAATATGACGTTTTTGAGAGATTTAAATTTTTTCACCTAAAATTAACAACAAAAAATATTTTGAGGGAATAAAAATATTGAGGATTAGAAGTGATCATGGGAGAGAGATTGAAAATGCTAATTTCTCTATATTCTTTTATCAAAATGGTATTTTTCATGAATTCTCTGCTCCTAAAACCCCTGAACAAAATGGAGTTGTGGAAAGGAAAAATAGGTCTTTACAAGATATGGCTAGAGTAATGCTAAACAATAAAAAAACTTCATGTTAAATTGTAGGTTGAATCTATAAGTACTGCTTGCTATATCTTGAATTATATATCTTTAAGAACAGGAACCACTCAAACTCCCTATGAAATCTGAAAACGAAGAAAACTGAATCTCAAGTATTTCTATACTTTCAGTAGCAAATGTTATGTGTTAAATGATCGAGAACACTTGGGTAAATTCGATTCAAAAAGTGACGAGGGAGTATTTATTAGTTATTCTGAGAATAGCCGAGCTTATAGAATTTACAACATGCGTACTCAGACTATCATTGAATCAATTAATGTAAAAATTGATAACACTGATGATTTTTCCTCTTATTCACAAGAACCTAATATACCTTGTAAGAACATGTTGATGGACGTCAAACCACTCAAGACAACCATGTGTCTGTTCCAAATAGTGATTGAAAGACGGAATTGCCTGCATCAAGTTCTTGTATCTCTACCCCTGATCCTAGAGGTTCTGATGTACCAAATACAAATAACGAACGGAACACGAATAGACAACCTCCTTCTTGGATACAGAAAGTACACCCATTGGACAATGTGATCTCATTTTTTGGAGACAGTATGATGGCTAGGAGGAGACTTACTAATGAACTTGGAAATGTTTGCTACGCTTCACAAATTGAACCCAAAAAAGATAAATGATGCAATTATTGATGAAAATTGGGTTCTAGCCTTGCATGAAGAACTAGCTCAATTTGACATAAATGAAGTGTAGGAATTTGTACCGCGACAAAAAGACACAAATGTGATCGGGACATAGTAGATATTCAAAAATAAATCAGATGAACATGGAAACATAGTTAGAAACAAGGTACGCTTGGTTGCACATAGATACACTCAACTTGAAGGAGTAGATTTTGATGAAACATTTGCATCTGTGGCTCAACTTGAATCCATTAAACTTCTACTATCTGTAGCATGTTAAATGGGGTTTAAACTGTACCAAATGGATGTCAAAAGTGACTTTTTGAAGGAGATTTTGAATGAAGAAGTCTATGTCAAGCAGCCTAAGGGATTTGTTGATTCTTAGTCTCCCAACCATGTGTTCAGACTTAAAAAGTCCTTATATGGACTAAAGCAAGCTCCACGTGCTTGATATGAACGATTGACAATGTTCTTGTTGAAACAAGGATACAAGAAAGGAATAGCTAACAAAACTTTATTCATCAAACATCTCAAAACTGAATTAACAGTTGCACAAATCTACGGTGATGATATTGTACTTGGTTCTTCATTAGAAACAAAATCCAAGGAGTTTGTTTTACTTATGCAAAATGAATTCAAGATGAGAATAGTTGGTGAACTAAACTTCTTTTTAAGTTTGCATATCAAACATGTTGCATCATGAATTTTTATCTCACAGGTCAAGTATGCTAAAAATATGGTAAAAAAGTTCGGTCTAGAACAAACCAAATCAGTTAAAACTCTTATGGTCATGTCCTTGAAAATCTCCAAAAATGATCAGGGCAAGGAGGTTGACTCTAGTTTGTATAGGAGCATGATAGGCAATTTGCTGTACTTGACTGCAAGCTGTCTTGACATATCATTTAGTGTTGGAATTTGTGCGCGTTATTAAGCCAAACCAAACGAATCACATCTTGCAGCTGTGAAGCGAATTATTCGCTATATTAACTGTACTTCTGATTTTGGTTTATGGTATACTAATGATACTAACTCTCATCTTGTAGGATACACTGATGTTGACTGGGCTGGAAATATGGATGATAGGAAAAGCACGAGTGGAGGATAATTCTACATTGGTAACAATTTCATTGCATGGTGAAGTAAGAAATAAAACTCTATTTCCTTATCTACTGCAGAAGTTAAGTATATTGCTGCTGGTAGTTGTTACACTCAGCTACTCTGGATGAAACAAATGCTATGTGATTATGGTATTGTTCAGGATTCCGTTACTATATTTTGTGATAACACTAGTGCTATCAATATTTCTAAAAATCCTATTTAGCACTATAGGACCAAACATATTGACATTAGACATCACTTTATTATAAATTTGGTTGAAAAAAAAGTAATTACTTTGGAACATATTCAGACTGAGTATCAGTTGGCTGATTTGCTCACCAAGGCCTTAGATTCTACTAGATTTGGGACTCTACATAAAGTCGTGGGCATTTGCTTGATGCATTAATATTATTTTAAAAATAATAACAATTTTTTTTATTCTTAGTAGAAGTAGCGTTATTCTTTTTGCTTGTTTTTATCATGTGTGTTTGTTTGCATTTACTTACCTTTTTATTTAAAAATAAGTAAATAAATAAATGGATAGGTGTTCTTGCAAATAGCATATGAAATAAATGTATGATTGGTTTATGAATATTGAGATTTACTTGCATTAACTAATCAGTATGGTATGCTCATTATACTTATGGTAAAATATGCTCAGATAAGCACACTTTGTGGACATATTGACTTGTTTGATTATGCCTTACTACGGCTAGATTGTTATCTTTAAAGTAGTTTCGTACTTTTTTGTGGACATATGGTTAGTATCTATGTCTCTCGACACTATAGTATGTTGTTGTGTTAAACAGACAAATTCATGGAGGATAGGACTACCACCATAGATGTGTGCAGTCGTCCTCGATAATGAACATACATCATGTAGAAAAGGACTATCCCTATAGCTGTGAGAAAGTCAACACCATAAACTTATAAATTCAGTGCTTTGACAAAACAATATATATATATAAAGGTCAACACTTTGAGTACTCAAAAGAAAATTGTTATGGTACTTATGTTTGGCACGCACATTTTTTTAAAAAGAGATATGTTTAGATGATGACTGGTTTGAAAAACATCTCTGTACGTATCTTCTTGATAAGGTTTAGTTTAGTTTAGTAGGACAAGTTATGATTGACTGGTCTAGTATGTTCGATTACATGCTCACGTTGTAAATCTGACAAAATAATTGAATCTAATTATGCACATACATCTGATTAGAATATTCTCGTTTATTTTGATATTTTTAGACTGATTGTATAATTTGTCGACTATGAAATTTGCCCATAAATAAAAGATTTATTTTTATCTCAAAAAATATTTTTATTAATTTTGTGTGATTGTCTTGTTGGGCCTTTTCGTAGGATTTTTAATCAACAGTTTAATTATGGCAGTACAATTAACTTTAACTGAGAAAAATCTGGATGAATATTTTATAGAATCCAATCTTATTTTGTACTGATTATTAAATTGATCTTGCTAATTTAAAAAATTCTATTTTCCATGAAATAGCTTTTTAGGGAGATAAATTCGAATTTCAAATATTTTGTTTAAGGGAGGTTTTTATGTCCATAACTGCCAATCTTCAGTTTATTTCTGGTAAGTGCTTTGTACACGTCCCAATTTAACCATTCCCCATTTGTGCAATTTTACAAAAAATTTCCCATTTTAAAACACAACCTAGGGTTTGTTCTTCATTCTTCATGTGTGTATTCAAGTACATAACTCAATCTCTGTCTCTTGTACTTGATTTCAAAGTTGTGTTAAGTTTTTTTTTTTTTCAGATTCAAACAATGGTGAAAACTAAGATGTCAAAATCAATGAAAAATCTTGAAAGTTCATCCAAGGACACTTTTGCTCCGGTGTCTGCTGTTGAAACTGCGATAGGGCCTCAAATGTCGCTGGTAAAGAGTCTCCAGTGAATGAAGAGTGGAACCCTCCAATTTAGACCAGGACACTTCTCCAGCGGCTGTTGCATCTCTAGTTGAATAATCGATGGACATTGTTGCCTATCAGCCGCCGGTCAACCTTTTAAATCACAGTCCCATCAAACTTCTAAAGACCCAATTACTTTTCTAAGCAATAAAGTTTCTCTTAGTGCTCAAGATTTTGATAAAGAATGAGATGACAGTGATTGGTTTGTAACTATTAATAATGGGTCTACAAATCTTGAAAGTGAAGAAGACTTTCATGAGGATGAAGGGACTGGTGATGAGGAGTTTGAACGTCCTCTCCCAATCATTGAAGGTTTAAGTAAGCCCCACTCTCAAAAATCAGATTCTGATTTTGATGTTAATTCTAAAGAATCTTCGGAGTCTACTCCAACACCTCTTCCACCAAGAAGAGCCACGAAGGCTAAAAAAGAAAAAGTAAAATTGGAGATGCTACTAAAGAGCCCATATCTACTGGTCAGAACATGCCACCCATTAACTCAAAGGGTGCCTACAGAGTATTGCTACTCCCAAGTCAGACCCGCAAATGTTTAGACTCGAAATATCAACCAAAGGTAAACACTCTGTTAATCTCCTCAATTACTATTTTCTATCTGAGGTTGCTGAGAGCCTGTTTCTTTCATTTACCTCCTATCGCAAGTTCATTGTTGAGTGCAAGGTAGCAATTCATGAATTTAGTTCGTTTGGTTTGGTTGAAATTGTTGATTTTCATATACTACATAATCTGTTAAGTTTTTCTAGATTGTTCAATGAGACTTTTGTCAAGGAATTTATGGCCGATGTTCTAACAAATTTGGGGAAGGCTGGCAATGAATTTAGGTAGCAAGTTTATGTCTGAGGAAGACATGTTACCTTTAGTCCTAACTCTCTAAGGGACTGGCTTGGGTTGAATGTCATGGTTGTCTCAAGTGATGAAAAATTGACCAAGGATTGCATTGCGCGGGAGATTACTGGCTCTGCCTGGCCAGAAACTGGAGAACTCACTACTTCCCGACTACTGCCCAAATACAAAATTCTCTACGGGATACTAATCAACAATATTGATCCATTGACTCATCGATCAGACATCTTAGGGGGCAGGGCTATTACGCTGTACAAGTTGGAGATGAGGTTGACAGTTGATTGGGTCAAAATGATTTTTGACATAATTGTATATGAAAGGCCGAGAAAGGCCAAATAGTACAGGCCACCACATCTAGCTCTCACCCATCACTTTCTTGTTTACCAAGGAGTGCATGCAATGGATTTAGACAGGCTTTCTATGCATATTCCAACATTAGGTTTCCATGAATTTACAAATTTGGATGGAACACCACATCTTCTAAGCACATTCTGTCTTATTTGGACTAGAATTTGGATGCACTAGAGACTCAGTTGGGGCTAGTCAGAACTCAGGTAAAACATATTTTTACCTTAACCAAAATTTTTTCTGATGAGTTTAATTTCACGCGTAGGGTGTTGGCTAAAATTTAATATCTGGGCGATGAACATATCAAGTCTGCATACCGTATAGTTACTCTGAAAATTCTCTGCACACCTTAATTGTCAGATGGAGATTCTAGGTACTAATCCAGTGGTTAGGACAACTGCTCATCCTCTTGATGCACCTATGCTGGATGTTTCTCCATCTGTTGTTCCAATAGATACCCCTATTTGCAAGACAGATGGAAAAGCGTATGTATCTGGTGCAAAAAAGTCCAGACCCTCTCGAAACTGACTATTTCTGGTTCTGACTTCTAATTCTCTAACTATTTGGTTATGGCTGATCATGGATGACTGTATTAACACTTACACTCTGCTTTACTTCTGGTTTTCTTCTCCCATTGCTATATCTTTTGGCAGTTTTATTACAAAAATGGAAAGTAGTAGGTATTTTTAAGTTTGTGGTTGATGGTTAAATTTTGATGATGGTACTTTGCTAGTAGTATTTTTAAGTTTGTGGTGATTTGATGATTAAACTTTGATGGTATTTTGCTAAGTGGGAGCAATATTAAGTTTGTATATAATGTGTGTGGTATTTGCATATATTGTTTGCTCATATAATTAGTGAGCTTAACTTATTTGCAGAAGTTTTTGGTATACACACTAAGGGGGAACAATAACCTTTATATGTTGATGCTCATGTTGTCTTTTATTATTCACATACCATAACACACACCATACATACATTAAAAATTCGATAGTTGTTTTTTTTTTTTTTCTGTAATTAAGTAACGCCAAAGGGAGAGATTGTTGGAAAAATATGTGTCATATTTTTCATCTTTTTATATTGGCTCACTTAATTAATATTACTGATTTTTAATATTAAAAGAAGAGGTTAGTGAATTTTTAACGTTTTCGTTCTGACTGGTCACGTTGTTGTCAGTTCAGAATGAAATAATAAGCAGACTATTTTCCAGAATAGTGGGCTGCATTTTTATTCTGTTTGCTTATTTATATATCTTCATAATCATGTGAATTTCAGGAACAGCCCACTTCTTGCTTAAATGATCTTTTCTTACTCTCTTAAATTTGTTTACGAAGAAAATATTTAAAGATAATCATGAGTTACTAAATTCATTCCTTATACAAATGTAGAATGTCTTTTTATATATCATTTCCTACTAATTGTCTTACCATTCTTGTTGCATATTTTTAGGTAAGAAATAATTTCTAATTTGATTGCTACTTTACCTATAAGTATGAGTACAAATCAATAAGGAATTAAACTATGAAAAATTACAATTTGTGTCTTGTTCCATAAGCTTCAAACAAGCCGAATCCATTCAAGGTGAACAAGACATGGTACTTCACTGATTAAGTTTTCAAAGCCAATAAGTTTTTGAAGACATTGAAGAATATAGATTTGAAAATACAATTCTGGTTCTTGTTTCTCTAAGCACAAACCGGCTGGATTCTTGGTGGAAAAACAAGACTCGATGCTTTTATTGATTTTAGTTTCAAAGCAAAAAGGTTTTTTTCAAACTATTGAAGCATTAAAAAAAAAAAATTGGTGTTCAACGAACAATTCTATCTCTTGATTAATCTACTTGGTGTGAAGTTAAGAATGGAGTTCTTAATTCAAGTGGTAGTTGGGGTCATGTACAATAGGGAAGTGGCGAAAAAGTTAAGACCAGTGGATTTGATTCCACTTCATCAACAAGTCAAAAGAAAAAGTATCAAATGGAGTTGATCTATATTCTTTTGATTGTTATATTGTTAATTTTGTGAAATTACAAAAATTAGATACATATTGTATATTTAGTCAAGATTATTAGTGATTTGTTTTTACCCATGGCATGGGGCCCGTTGATGTTTTCTTTCGCGATTTACCACGTTACATCTTGTGTTTATATTTAATTCTTTAAATTCTGCTATACACAAATTAGGTAAACGAATAACCCTTTAATTTGAAAGCACGAGTCATAACTGTTTCTCATTACAACGTGCCAGTTTTGAATGCGTTATGTCTACTGCTCATTTAATTAAGATTAAAATTGTTTTTAATTTAATTAATCTAAGTTTTATAACTTTCAGAATGGACACCTTGGGTTTTGTATTTAGAATTTCAAGGTGAAACCAATTGGTCTTGATATCGTGACAATTTTTTTGCCTCCGAGATTTGGAATCACACCAATAGGGCAACTGTGGAGCAAGATATGTATGTTTCAGAAATGATGGACAGTGGTGGTCGGAAATCTACCCTACTTGTTTTACATGTTAATTTAGAGGTTTAATTGGAGAATAATATGTTATAAGTACTTCATCATTTTTCAGAATTTTACGAGTTCGTTTGGTATGTCAAAAATTATTGGAAATATAGTATTGAATTGCAATTTTAAATGTTGTTTGTTACAAACCTCACTCACATATATGAAGTTCTTTTCATACCTGAATGATATGACATAGATGGATGATTTGGGAGTATTTGTTGTAAAATTTAATAGATTTCATGTCCATTCGAGTGTAGATTACTTGTTCGGGTGTTTAGGGGCAGGTCACATTTCAAACGAGTTGAGGTAGAAATTTTAACGCGGAGAAAAAACTTTAAGATTTAAATTAAGAGCTTTGGTAATCCGGATTCAAGAAACCATGTTTTAATTACTTAAGATATTATGAAATAAGAGGTTTGTAAATGGCATGGTAAATTGTTTGAGTTTTAAAAACGATGTTTAAGTTCTACATTTGTAGCATACCTAGTCGGGCCATTTAAGAGAAAGAAAGAGAGACGTGTCGGAATTTTATAGAGGAGATTTCGTGTCATCACAACATTTCTTTATCGATGTTGGATAAAAGTTGTAATATTTTATTGATGTTGGTGATTGTAATATATTTTGAAGCGATGACTCTAGTATTTTAAATTTCGAATTTATTGAGGTAAGATGACTTTATTATTTTAAATTGGATGACTATAATATTTTTAATTTCATATTGAGTTTGGACGACTTTAACATTTTTAGTATTTACTATTTAGGTTGAATTTGTTTTATTTTCATAATTATTCCATCATTATATTTTTATGACCTGATACATATAGCCTAATATTTTTAATTTCGTATTAATATATGATCCTAGTTAAATTCTTAAAAAGGCCCAGTGTGAAAAAAGGCCCCACTGATTTGTAATCAATATTGGTCCCAAAATAAAATTGTCCACTATTGGGTCCAAATGAAAATTGTCCAACAAAGAAATAAAGGTAATAAGTGTGAATTGGCCCAAGCTCAAACCAACCAACCCAACCCAAACTAACCCAAGCTTAGTCAGGTTGGGTTTGGTCGATTCTCAAACTATGGGCAGATTGGTTCAGTTTGGGTTCTCGTCAAACCAAAGTTGTTGGGTTGGTTTCGGGTTGGGCACAAAACTGGCCCAATCTAACCCAAGCTCATCCCTAACTTGACTAGTAGCCCCTGTGGAAACGGTTAAGTAAATTTGTAATGATTTTCCTTCACTGGTGATCTTTGCCGAGATGATCATTTAGGGCCATAAAGCTTCATCAAATTCTATAGTCCATTTTAATTTATTCCCCCATTTAGAGTTTTAAAGAAATGAAGACACTTGTATGTAGACATTGATACGAATCAGTTGAGGGCATTATCCTTCTAGTCAGGCTCTGCATCTTCTACAGTTTCTGAGTCAAATTGGTCATACAATAGAAGTATACGTCAATCATATGTTGGAGCCACCTTGAGAGTTCATTCAATATTCTCCGACACTATCGAATGAAGCTAAATCCACTGAAATGTTCATTTGGAGTTGCCTCTAGCAAATTATTAGGCTACATGGTAAATGAAAAAGGAGGCTAATCTTGAAAAAATCAAAGCTCTTCTCGTAATGAAATTGCCTTTGTTTACCAATCGTTGATATATGGCCCCAACATTCTTTAGGCCAAATGGCATTAATTTGTAGTAGTGTAAGCCTCAGTCTATGATGAACGAGGTATGCTCTTCATCCAGCTCGTATATTGGGATTTAATTATACCCAGAATAAACATCCATGAAACACAATAGAGCATTCCATGCAAAAACTGATCAATACGATGTAGATGAAAGCTATCATTTGGGTAGGCCTTATTATGATCTAAAAAGTCAATACATGTCTGCCATTTCTTGTTGGGCTTTCGAACGAGGACTGGATTGGCAACTAAACAAGGAAATGTTCCTCGTGGATGAAGCTATTGGATATCAACTTATCTGCCTCTCTTTTCAAGGCTATATACCGCTTCGGATTAAGATATCTCATCTTCTACTTATGGAGGATAAATATTTAGAGCATAGCACGACACCTTTAGGTCAATTCCTACCATGTCTTAATGCTTTTATGCAAAAAATCCAACTTTATTTTCAGGAAATTCTTCACTTCCATACTCATTTCCTAAGACTAGTCGTTTCTGACTTGGAGTACTAAGCTTTTCAACTCTTTTACTAGAGAGGCTTGAGACTTTAATTCAGCAATTATTGGGTCAATAACATCATCAATTGACATCTTATCATCCTGATTTTACATATCTGCATCAACAAGTATGGTTGCTTTAACCATAACTACCTCGACCACTGCTTCACCAATTTCTATGTCCACTATCATGACGCATTTGGACTCAGCAGAGGGATAGCCTTGCATACAATATTCAAATAACATTTCAGGATCCTTTTTAATTGTTGCTACCCCAGCTTTGAAGGAGAACTTCATGGCAAGATGGTGGATTGAGGTGACTACTTTTAACTTCTTCAATCCCAACCATCTAAGTACTGCATTGTAAACTGACCTGCTATCGACTACGAGAATACTTGAACTGTATTCAGAGCTTCTAACATGGTAATTTTACCCCTTCTTGTATTGCCTTTACCAGAAATCCCATATAATAGATCCAAGATAAGGGTCAATGAATGATTCACCTCTGTTTGATTGAAGGCAAAGCCAAATATGATATTGACTAAGCTTTTATTGTCGACCAATATCCTCTTCATGTCATTCCTCGCTATCTCCACCTTGATGACATGGGCATTGTAATGAGTGTAATGTATTATTTCTACATCCTCGTTCGTGAAACAAATGTGCTTAGACATTATTTTCATTGTTTTTCTGGGCTTTTTAGCTTGCACCAAATAGCAAGTCATTGGTGGGTCCATCACTTCTCAGGCATAGTTTCTCTTGGCATTCATCAACTGTCCTCCAATATAAGAACCTATGATAATTGTTTGGGTTTCCCATATTGGCCACTAACCATCCTAATTATCCCGAGGATTTTACCTCAGGCCAGCTATGTATACTACTTGGTGCCAATTTATTGAAGCACGGCTTGGATCCTCTAGAAATGGTGACGTGGAAGCCCTGGCACTTGCGTGCTGAGCTTGTTCCTAGAAAATTCATGTGGGTGTTGTACTCCTGGAAATGATCGACTGGATTATCTTTATTGTTGTACTTCTACATTTTTTGCATTGGAAATTTGTTAGGCTCTCCCAAGGCCTTTATTGCCTCGGAGAATGGGCCATATTCACCATTGTCATCCAATTCTTACGAACAAAGTGGTCTATGTCCCATACTTTCAACAGGAATGTTATAGGTCATTTGATCATCTTCTTTAATAGTGGGATCTATATCTCTTCTGATAGCTCTGTCACTTATAGACCTAATAAAAACACTGGCAAACTTAGAAGGTCTTTTCTCTCGCTGATGTTGGGAGTATTGTATCCATCCTATATGTTGCAGGTCGACAGGTGGGTCAGCAGCCTAGTATCAGGATCGCGAGCTGTTGTCCATGTGCCTAGGAAGCTTGACTCCTTCTCCTCATCCTCTTTCATATGAGAAAAGGTATGACCCAGAATATCCTGGCATCACTACAAGAAATATATACTTTCTCTACAAAATTTCCGCAGACAAATTGAGATTTGTCTACGGAAATAACTTTTTCCCACAAACCTGTTTTTTGGTAGGGCCATGGTTTGTTATGAAATTTTTAAAAGTATGATAACTTGTGCCCACAAACATATATATTTGTCCCGACAAAAAATTTAGTCAGGCAAAGTATATTTTTTACCGACAAAAAGAGAGACTAATTTGTAGGATAATATTTAGAGAGAAAAATTCTCGATTTTTTTTGATATTTTAGTCCACAACACCTATTTTGAAGGATAAACTATAATAAATCAAAATAAAATAAAATAAAATACAATTAAAATTAAAAAGTAACGAAACGTCTAAACCTTCAGAAAATTTTCCCTCTTCCCTCTTCCCTCTTCCCTCTTCCATTTATTTACTCCTCTTTCAACTTCGTGCCTCATTCTCCCGCGTGCGTGTCCCTCTCATCTCACAATTCACCTCATCTCTGAATCAGCCGCCGTAACCACCACTTCCGACCAACCCATCACGCCGCTCACCGTCAACCAGTCCTACAGTCGCCATCTCTTTCACACAGGTTCGTCTTTATGCCCTAATTTTTATTTTCACATTTAGCCAATAAAATTAAGATTTTATGAAGTAAATGGGGTTTTTAATTGTGAAATTAGAAGTAACACTTGATGAATTTTAATTATGAAGAAAAAGGGGGGGTTTGGGAATGAACCAGGGAAAATATTTTAAATTGTATGTATATATGTGTGTATACATATAATTATATATACATGATGTTCGTTTTTTTTTTAAATTGAAGTAATTGATTCTTGATTCTTGATTATTAGGGGCCTTACAGTTCATTCCCTGTCATCAATCCGCGTTTTTTTCCTCCCCGCGTTGATTTTCCCTTCTTTATTACTTCATCTATTGTAGTGGGAATTGTTAGTCACTAGCAGATCTTCATTTGGCTTTCTTTGTTAAAAAAAGCTCACAACTACACAATAAAGTAGACCTTTTTCATTCGAGGTAATCCCATGTTCCACTGTCTGTTGGAATCTTATCTTTTACATTTTTTTTGCTGTTTTATTGTCTTGTTATAGTATTTGGCTTTGAGGGATTTTGAGATCTTATCTTCATAATGGTTATATGTGTTCATGAATTGTGATTGCAGATAAAGTTCGAATCTTGTGGGGTTGTTCAGGGAAATTCATGGCTTTTGTTGCAGTGGTATTTCTTAGTTGGGATTGCAAATAAAAGTTTCAAAATTTGCTGTTATTTTGTGAAATCTTGGATTTTTAAAGTGGGATTCTTGTGATGTGTTCTTTTCGTGCAGAAAAGTGAATTGGCTATGCAAAATTTGGAGGCCTATGGAATGTAAACTTCTGTTGATTGTGGTGGAGTGGTTATGGTAATGGAAAATGCTTTGATGTGAATATAAGCTTGATTTTTTTAAGATAAAAGGATCTGCAGCTTAGTTCAACTGGAGGTTTTCGGTAAAGGAACCGGTGGAGATTGGAAACGGGATCAAGAGAAGAAAGACATAGGCATAACCGTGATCTCGTGCCATTAGCTGCACTAATAAGTAGGGAATTAAAGATGGAGAAAATGGAGAAGCCAATCATGAGATATGGGTGTGCAGCTCAGTCCTGGAAAGGAGAGGATTATTTCCTGATGAAGACCGATTGCTAAAGAGTTCCGGGAAATCCGTCAACATCGTTCTCCATTTAAAGGGTATAAACTATTTATGGGATTTACTATTTGGGTCGGTTAAACATTTTAGCTTTACAATTGTGTTTATTTGGCAACTTCCATTTATATTGACGAAGAAAATCAATCCACACTGAATTTTAGAAAATACTTCTCTGTCTATTTGTAGTCCACGAGCATGTTTAGGAGTGCTTAAAAGTTACTTTTTGAAAATGATGTTTGGCCAAATAAGTAACTTAAAGTAAACCAAACACTGTTCATCTAAAACTATAAGGCAACAAGAACTGGGATGCTATTAACTTTAGGCCAAAAGTAAACTATTTGGTTTAGCTGTAGATTCTGGTGATAAGTTGTTCATGAATCACAGTCTTGCGTGCTTCAATTTTCAGAATGATTTGTCATGTCTAATATGATGGTAATTTATGTACCAAATTTCAGAATTTTGATGGGCACAATGGGAATGCTGCTGCAAAGTTTTCAAGGGATCATTTATTGAATTATGTTTTGGGTGCTATTCCTTGTGGGCTCGGGCAGGACGAGTGGCTTCAAGCTTTACCTCAAGCGTTGGTTGCTGGATTTGTTAAAACTGAGGAGGAGTTTCATAGCAAAGGCATGACATCCAGCATTCGGCTTTCTTTGCAATGTAATATATTTCGTTATTATGTGGTTCCAAAAGTTTACTGTTGCTCTCTTCATCTTATTCTTGACAGGAAAAACTTTAGGAACCACAGCAACATTTGTAGTAGTTGATGGATGGACTGTGACTGTTGCTTCTGTTGGTGATTCCTGCTGCATTTTAGATGCTCCGGGTGGTGGTGTCTCTGTCTTGACTGTTGATCACAGACTTGAAGAAAATGCAGAGGAGTAAGTGCTTATCTAGTTACCCTTTTCATTTTTGGTTTTTCTCTTTGTTGCATTTGTATCTTAGACTGTACTAATGAATGTAAACTCATGTTTCCCCAACCCCATTAATAGAATTACTTGAGACCCCCAATAATACAATTCAATTCTTGACTGCAGTCTTAATATCATTCTATACAACAACTATGTAGACAAGTTCCTGATTTCGATCTGCCGCCCTTTATGCCATTGTCAATAGAAGATGATGCTATTGGGGGCGAAAAGAACGACTTTGATGAAGACAACAATCTTGGCGAGGATATGTAGCATATCTAATTTACGAGGACAAGGAGTTATGTTTTTTTAAGATGCATTATAATTGATAGAGCTTATACTTTTTTTAAGTTTAGCTTAATGAATGGTTTTTATTTGTATTTTGGTACAATTGTTTGAGTTTAATGTTATATTGATTGACACTAATAAGGTCTTAATTTAATTTGTTGTCTTTTGCATTTTTATATTATTTTGAAGAAGGTAAAAAGAATTAGCATAATATAAAAAATAATATAAAAATAATTAATTTCTCCTTACAAATTCTATTATTGTTGAAAAAAATAATTTACTTACCTCACAAATACACTTTCCCCACGAAATATCATTTGTAGAAAAATGAAGAATTTGGCCCACAAATTTTTTTCGACAAAAAAAATTATTTGTAGGGAAAAGTACGATTTAGTCAATAAAATAATTTTTGTCTTGTGCCTACAAAACCTGTTTCGTGGGCCAAAGTAATTTTAGTAGACGAATAATTTTGACGAGAAAGAACTTAGACGACAAATTGTATTCGTCTCTAAAGCATTTGTAGGGAAAGACTTTAGCCCACAAATTTCGACCATTTGTCTTCTTATACCTTTCCCCACGATGTTTGCCCCACAAACGTCCCTACAAAAAAAATTTGTCGGGAAAGGTTTTTCCCCACAAAAAATAACTTTTCCCTACAAATTTTTTTTGTATGCGGAACGTAAATTTCTTGTAGTGCATGGTGTCTCATTCAATTTCTCTATCATCAACTTGTGGATGAGGGATTGCATATCTTGAAAAAATGTCTCAGTGAAGCATATTTGTCAGTAAAATGCTGCAAATTGACCGCCATGTCAGTGGCTGCTCTAGTTCTTAACAGTCTCTGGTTTCTTCTCTGGTAGGAAAATTCTTTTTACTGACACCATGGGACTTGCATCTCGGACCCTTCACGGGTTTTCATCACTATTTAAACCACTTCCACTAATTTATTTTTCTCTTCTTTTTTTGCTTAGCTTTTTTCTCCTTCTTCACCAATATTTCTCTCGTGCCTTTTTGTATCTTCCCACAAACAGTACCAAAATTGACCTTAAAATTTTGAATTCGACTTCAACACCAACATGAATGACCCACATCACTGTCTACGTACTATTAATCTAAAACCACTTCTCTTGTGTGTCCTCATTCTCATGGGAATAGGCACTAGTCTCAGGGAAAACGGCAGGGACTTTGGCTGGTGGAAACCAGGACACTGCTCTTGCGCTATCAAATAGCACACTTGGAGGATGTTAGACTACCAAAGGCCAATCCCACAAGGTGGTACAATGGCTGTAAGCACTCCAACGATCACGTTAAGTATCAGAATTCTAATATATGATAAAATAGACAAAGAGTTGGCTATAGTATATGTACTGTGTGTAAATTCATATATAAAAAGTACCTACAAATGAATGAGAAATGGAGTATTTATTGATAGGTGGACAGCGATATTTAGGCCATTTTCTAGACACTTTTCATCATTTAATCCAATAATATTATAATATTTCAATTTCCAATGTCCCTCAATTTGTGTGTAAGCAAGAATGTTTTATCATGGACCCAAATATATAGCACACTAAAACCAAAGTGGGATTGTCAGTACTAGAACTGTGAAGCTTCGTCCAAATCCAAGGATGGGACAGGTAGCTAGGCTAAATTCTTCAAATCTCAATTTATCCCAAGTGTTTCTACTCTATCTTTTCTTTCCCAGGCGAGGCTACGAACTTGATTTCGCCAGTTGAGGCTTAATGTAGTCGAAATAAAGCCTCGGTTTCTGACACACAGGCACTTGGCCAATTTGGCTAGTCGACCTTTAATTTCAAGCAAGTTGTACTCTTGGACTTACGCATCCACGTAAGATGTATATATTTTTAGATGTAACAAGCCTTGAAAAAAAAAACTCTTTCTCAAAATACAGTCCAACCTTTCTTTTTTAATAAATACTATTTCTTCTTCTTATTGTTATTTTTTTTACACTACACTTTGTAACATAGTGTGTTATGCACATTCCGGCACAAGTTTCCACCATCACCGCCACAATAAATGTGGAAACCACTGTTGCCACTGCTACAACCACAATCACTTATAACAAACTGTGTTATACTTGTAACTCATAATGTTACATCACCACTGCCGCCACTTGTAACATGTTGTTTTACGCCATTTATGCCAGCACTTGTAACATACTGTTATTATCCTAACTTATAAATTTGATATATATTTGTAAATTGAGCATATTTCTACTTAATTTAGTGTATATGTTGTCATTGTAAGTAAAACCCAAACTATGAGGTACTTGGAGTAAAATGAAAGATTTTGAGCTTAATTGCAATTCGTCCTTCTCAATTTCCAGAAGTATGCGAAAGGACCCAAAATTTATGTAAGTTGAATTTCATTCCTGAAACTTGTGAATTTCCTCTCATTGCTCTCTTAATGTTTTTCATTCATACCATACCATCAGGTTAGTCTTCAGTTTCTTTAAACCCGGGTATACAGCTTCGACTCCATTGATGATACTCTGCCCTCGGTCAGATATCAAAACAAGGTCGATTGGTCACTAGTTACTTATTTCAACTATGTAAAATACAGTTCCACGATGCATCATTCTCCGAATCAACTATTCTCCATGCAATAGGATATATCTACATGTTCGCATCTTGACATGTAGCAACAATCAGTGTACCCTTATATCTTTCTTTCAGCGATGTTCTGTCTACAACAATTATTGGCCGCATGCAATTGTGAAATCTACGAATAAAAGGTCCGAGAGCCATAAAAAATATAAAAATCTGCTATCACTATCAATCTGTAGACGTGTTACAGTTCCAGGATTGTTAACCGACAAGTTGTGAGCATACGAGGCCAATTTAGCATAGCTTTCCTCAGTTGAACTTCTAAGATCTGTAAGGGAAGATTCTCTAGACTTCCATGCATTCCGATAGTTCATGACTACCCCGAAGTCGTTTCGCACATCATTAATGACATCTGCTGGTTTGTACACTGTGCTGGGGTTTAAAAACTTAGGCACTATGTGTCTCCCTACAACCCACGATCTTGCCTTTCTATTATCATTTTCGCGAATGCTTAGAGAGCAAGTATGTTCACGTTTGTACTTGCAAACTTTAAAGTAATCACATTGTGCGAACTTTGTTGCTCGCAAACGCCATTTGCAATTCTGATTGAAGCAAACAATGGTGTATGTCTGCTTGTTTGATTTCTTCACTATGAATTCAAAGTCATACTTCATTGCAAGCAAGTGCAACTCAAACATCAGATCCTTTTTTGACTGAAAGACTTTGTCATCTTGATGCGATCCATACAAGCCATGGACCTTTGTTACATTGAACTCAATCTAAGGAGCATATTGGAAGTATATTAGACGCTAATGGAACATTGGAGGACAAAAATAAGCATGAAACGAAGTTTGGAGGTCAAAAACGCAAGGCGTATTTTCGAAGAAATTCAGTTTTTGGCAAGTTTTAGTTTCCTTTATGGTTTAGGACTATTAATTCAATTTAGTTACTTAATTTCAAATTAGATTAGAATTATTCATACGTACTATTTAAACATCTTTCATTGTAAACATAAGACAATTACGTTTTTTGTGAGATTAATCAAAGTGAGGATTCACTTTCTTCCGTGTTCTTAATTGAACAAACCCTAAAACTTATCAAAGATTTCGCAAACCTTTGTGGCGTTTTCATAACTATGGTTCTTTGATTAAAGAAATCATCGAGTCAAGTTCTTGCGGCCAGATTTTAGCTTTCTTGGGGTTCAAATCAAATCTTTTGTGGGTTCTAGGATTTAATCCTTCGCGGGTTCGCATCAGTTGGTATCAGAGCTTTGGCTCTAAAATCAAGTTCTATCGTTTAATTTCTTATTTTTATCAGATTCATCTTGAATCATATAAAAAAAAAATCTCTTTCGTTATTCTTTTATTATTTCTTGTTTAGATTCATCTTGAATCATATCAAAAAAAAAATCTCTTTCGTTATTTTTTTTATTTTCTTGTTTAGATTCATCTTGAATCATATAAAAAAAAATTGTTGCTTTTGAATCTTTTTTCTAATTTCTTGCTTTGGACTGCAAAAATTTTTAAAAAAAAATTGAAAACAAAAACGAAAATTCAAGAATTCAAGAAAGTCAAGAAACACATTCTTTCTAAATTTTTGTGTCATAATTGTCATCCAGTGCGTAAATCTTATGCTTTATTAATTTTCTTCTTGATCGTTTTTGTTATCTTTTAATTTCTTATTTCTTATTCTTGAACGTTACAAAGGCTGAATTACAGATTGAGTTTAATTTGTTCTTTAGAGAATTTGGTAAGAAATACAAAAAGAGGTAAAAGGCAAGAGTGGTGAGATAATTATCGGAAAAAAAAAAACCATATAGAGTGAAATACGAGTGTAAACACGTGAGGCAAATATTATTTTCTTTCCTAATTTCTATTTTTTTATTATCCTAAAATGTCTGGAAAAGTGAACCACCAATCTTTATTGTTAAGAGCCATGCAACAACTATTTGAGAGGATGAACATGGTGTTTGACGAGGTGAGGGATAACAATAAAGAGATGATGGGTATGATCGATAGGCAGAATACGGTGCTTACAAACTTACTAAGGGAGAGACAACTCAGGATCCCTAATGTTAGGAGACAAGATAGGCGTGAATATAATCTTATGGATGACTTTGAGGATAAAGATGCTTATAATTATAAGGCTGAGATGGGTAGGATGAAGCGTAGAGGGGATAGGCGTGAAAGGGCACCTAGAGGAGAAGACTGTAGAGACCACGATGAAGTAAATAGAAACTTTGGGAATATGAAAATGAAAGTACCTTCTTTCCAAGATAGGAAGAACCTTGAAGTCTATTTCAAGTGGGATAACAATAATGTGAGTGACAGAGCTGTTTCAAATGAGACAACCGAACCACCTAAGGGAAGAGATGAGGTGACTAGCAACAACATAGTGGGGTTATTGCGTGATAATGGGGTCGTGGTATCTAAGGATGAGTGCGATAGTGATGTCGTGGAATCTAAGAACGAGTGTGATAGCGATGTGCTTCCTGAGCTGAAAGATGATGGTGTAGAACACCCTGTCGATGATAAAGTTCTAATTGCGATGCCTACTCTTCAGACCCAAATTAAAACAGAGACTTTTGATCAGCAGTTTGAATTAGATGTACAAGAAACGACGATGATGGAGGAAAAAAGTCAACAAATGATTTTGCTAGTACAAAAAAAATTTCACCTTGTACTACGAAAAACTAACCAATCCCTCCCCAGTTTAGCTATTTCTTTATTGCAGGAATTGGATGACGTATCTTCAGAGAAAATGTCTAGTAGGTTACTACCTATTCGAGACATTGCATATCAATTCCGCTTTGTACCTGGAACTGTTCTTACAAAACAACCAACTTATAGAAGCAGTCCAGATGAGATGAATGAGCTTCAAATACATCAAATTAAAGCAAATAAAGGCTGTAGATTCATCTTTGAGCCTGGTGATTGGTTTTGGAAGCATGTGAACGATCTTTATCCCTTAGATGCCTGTAGTGATTCGAGGTCGAATCCTTTTGAAGAAGGAGGGGATGATGCGATCCATACAAGCCATGGACCTTTGTTACATTGGACTCAATCTAAGGAGCATATTGGAAGTATATTAGAGGCTAATGGAACATTGGAGGACAAAAATAAGCATGAAACGAAGTTTGGAGGTCAAAAACGTAAGGCGTATTTTCGAAGAAATCCAGTTTTTGGCAAGTTTTAGTTTCCTTTATGGTTTAGGACTATTAATTCAATTTAGTTACTTAATTTCCAATTAGGTTAGAATTATTCATACGTACTATTTAAACATCTTTCATTGTAAACATAAGACAATTACGTTTTTTGTGAGATTAATCAAAGTGAGGATTCACTTTCTTCCGTGTTCTTAATTGAACAAACCCTAAAACTTATCAAAGATTTCGCAAACCTTTGTGGCGTTTTCATAACTATGGTTCTTTGATTAAAGAAATCATCGAGTCAAGTTCTTGCGGCCAGATTTTAGCTTTCTTGGGGTTCAAATCAAATCTTTTGTGGGTTCTAGGATTTAATCCTTCGCGGGTTCGCATCAGTTGGTATCAGAGCTTTGGCTCTAAAATCAGGTTCTATCGTTTAATTTCTTATTTTTATCAGATTCATCTTGAATCATATCAAAAAAAAAATCTCTTTCGTTATTCTTTTATTATTTCTTGTTTAGATTCATCTTGAATCATATCAAAAAAAAAATCTCTTTCGCTATTTTTTTTATTTTCTTGTTTAGATTCATCTTGAATCATATAAAAAAAATTGTTGCTTTTGAATCTTTTTTCTAATTTCTTGCTTTGGACTGCAAAAATTTTAAAAAAAAATTGAAAACAAAAACGAAAATTCAAGAATTCAAGAAAGTCAAGAAACACATTCTTTCTAAATTTTTGTGTCATAATTGTCATCCAGTGCGTAAATCTTATGCTTTATTAATTTTCTTCTTGATCGTTTTTGTTATCTTTTAATTTCTTATTTCTTATTCTTGAATGTTACAAAGGCTGAATTACAGATTGAGTTTAGTTTGTTCTTTAGAGAATTTGGTAAGAAATACAAAGAGAGGTAAAAAGCAAGAGTGGTGAGATAATTATCGGAAAAAAAAAACCATATAGAGTGAAATACGAGTGTAAACACGTGAGGCAAATATTATTTTCTTTCCTAATTTCTATTTTTTTATTATCCTAAAATGTCTGGAAAAGTGAACCACCAATCTTTATTGTTAAGAGCCATGCAACAACTATTTGAGAGGATGAACATGGTGTTTGGCGAGGTGAGGGATAACAATAAAGAGATGATAGGTATGATCGATAGGCAGAATACGGTGCTTACAAACTTACTAAGGGAGAGACAACTCAGGATCCCTAATGTTAGGAGACAAGATAGGCGTGAATATAATCTTATGGATGACTTTGAGGATAAAGATGCTTATAATTATAAGGCTGAGATGGGTAGGATGAAGCGTAGAGGGGATAGGCGTGAAAGGGCACCTAGAGGAGAAGACTGTAGAGACCACGATGAAGTAAATAGAAACTTTGGGAATATGAAAATGAAAGTACCTTCTTTCCAAGATAGGAAGAACCTTGAAGTCTATTTCAAGTGGGATAACAATAATGTGAGTGACAGAGCTGTTTCAAATGAGACAACCGAACCACCTAAGGGAAGAGATGAGGTGACTAGCAACAACATAGTGGGGTTATTGCGTGATAATGGGGTCGTGGTATCTAAGGATGAGTGCGATAGTGATGTCGTGGAATCTAAGAACGAGTGTGATAGCGATGTGCTTCCTGAGCTGAAAGATGATGGTGTAGAACACCCTGTCGATGATAAAGTTCTAATTGCGATGCCTACTCTTCAGACCCAAATTAAAACAGAGACTTTTGATCAGCAGTTTGAATTAGATGTACAAGAAACGACGATGATGGAGGAAAAAAGTCAACAAATGATTTTGCTAGTACAAAAAAAATTTCACCTTGTACTACGAAAAACTAACCAATCCCTCCCCAGTTTAGCTATTTCTTTATTGCAGGAATTGGATGACGTATCTTCAGAGAAAATGTCTAGTAGGTTACTACCTATTCGAGACATTGCATATCAATTCCGCTTTGTACCTGGAACTGTTCTTACAAAACAACCAACTTATAGAAGCAGTCCAGATGAGATGAATGAGCTTCAAATACATCAAATTAAAGCAAATAAAGGCTGTAGATTCATCTTTGAGCCTGGTGATTGGTTTTGGAAGCATGTGAACGATCTTTATCCCTTAGATGCCTGTAGTGATTCGAGGTCGAATCCTTTTGAAGAAGGAGAGGATGATGCGATCCATACAAGCCATGGACCTTTGTTACATTGGACTCAATCTAAGGAGCATATTGGAAGTATATTAGAGGCTAATGGAACATTGGAGGACAAAAATAAGCACGAAACGAAGTTTGGAGGTCAAAAACGCAAGGCGTATTTTCGAAGAAATCCAGTTTTTGGCAAGTTTTAGTTTCCTTTATGGTTTAGGACTATTAATTCAATTTAGTTACTTAATTTCGAATTAGGTTAGAATTATTCATACGTACTATTTAAACATCTTTCATTGTAAACATAAGACAATTACGTTTTTTGTGAGATTAATCAAAGTGGGGATTCACTTTCTTCCGTGTTCTTAATTGAACGAACCCTAAAACTTATCAAAGATTTCGCAAACCTTTGTATCGTTTTCATAACTATGGTTCTTTGATTCAAGAAATCATCGGGTCAAGTTCTTGCGGCCAGATTTTAGCTTTCTTGGGGTTCAGATCAAATCTTTTGTGGGTTCCGGGATTTAATCCTTCGCGGGTTCGCATCACATCTGGCACATCTTCATCCGTTGGAATCACATACGTTGTAATAGGTGAAGATAAAGCCAGAAGTTGCTCATTTGTGAACTGATTGTCTTCGACCACCTCAGGTCCAGAAGAATAGCTGCTGGCAATATTCTTAAAATTTCCAGCTGGACTTTCAACATTCTAATCATCTGCATTTATATCCATCTCATCCCCGATAATCATCTACATTTTCATCCACTTCATTATCGTCGTTAACTTGCAATCGTACATCGTTTTCTAGAAGTATCTCCAAGTCTTGCCAATAGTCATTCACTTGTCATTGAACATTGTTGAATGAAAATGTCTCCATTTCGATTTCACGCTCAAGTTCACCCTATTGAACTGCATCAGTTTATCATTAACCAGTGCTGGACCTTTGCACACACTGGTTATGCAAATGGGATGAGGCTGCCCTTGTTTATTGAGACCTACATACTAGTGCACTTGGTTGTCTAATGTAATATGGATTGGCTCCACAAACATTGCATCACCAGGTAGAAGAAACCTCATCTCCAATTCATGCAAGGAAGAGTCAACATTGCACAAGTCCAATAGTTTACCATACAACTCTTTATATGAAATCTCAGTAACAATTTCAAGTCCATCCACAACATGACTATCACCCCGTTTCCACTTTCCCTGATCATCCCTAACAAACTCACCAAAATAAAATATAGCGATCCATAATGGTGAATTCATTCCTGCAATTTATTAAAACTTTGATTACTTAATCTAAAAAAATTTGTTTAAAAAAATCAAATATTTTACTTCAAACAACCTCAACTATGCTGCAATAGTAGTTCAAAATGTGTTTAGTTGTTTAAAACGACAAATGATCATCTTAAAACAACCACCGTCGTTTAAAACGACTCATGTCGTTCAACATAAAACAACTACCGTCGTTTAAAACGACCCATGTCGTTCAACAAGACTACAATAGTTTAAAACGTTCCACAGTAGTTTCAAACGTTCCAGAAATCAGAAATAATGCAGCTTCTTCTCCAACTCCACCATTTCAGATGAATAACATTTTTCAACACTCATTTCGAACAGACACAAAAAAATGCCATGTACACATGAAATAATCAAATGGAGGAGAATATATTACCAATGACGAATTTACAACAACAAATGGAGTGAGAAGTAATTCTCTTCTCAGCAACAACAAATGGCGGCAAGTCTTTCTCTTCTCCCACAAAAAATGAAGGAAGAAACCCAAGATTACAACGGAGAAATTGGAGGGAGTAGGGTTTCTTCAATTTACCAATTTCACGTCGTCAACGGAGTGAGATCAACGTTGAGGATTTTTCAGTCTTTTGTGTCAATGGCATTTCAGTTATTATAAAAATATAGTAAGGGTATTATAGACTTTTTTTACAAAATAGGCCTTAAAAAGATATGAAGAATAAGTTAGGCCTTAAAAAGACTAATTGGTTCAAAAGGTCTTTTAAGAAAATACCTCTCTCTCTCTCTCTGTGTGTGTGTGTGTGTATTATATTTATATATTAAAAGTTTTGTTACTCGTTTTGTTTCCTTACATTTAAAACAACTTAATTAGTCACGTGATTTTGAGTTTCATTTTTTTCCTTAAAGGCTAGTTTGGTTTGTGCATTAAATTATTTATCTGAATAAAAGTTATATGGATAAAAGTTATTTGGATAATATATTTATTATTATCTTGTTTAGTTCAGCTAAATATATGAATGAAAAAATTCACTTTTTAAAAGTCAATTTTTGATTAAAAAGACAATTATACCATTATTCTTAATTAAAAAAAAAAACTAAAAGATAAAAAAATGGGTAGAGCAACATGGAGTGGTGGTCGAAGGACTGTGATGGTGGCGGTGGCGGTAGCGGTGGCGGTGGCGGTGGCGGTGGAGTGGCAGTGGCGGAGGGCGATGGCAGGAGGATGATGGTGGTAGCAGCAGCGGTAGGGGTGATAAAGGATTAGGGTGGCCTTTACCATCCCTGCTCCGTCGGAGATTTTCGGAATACGGGATGGGTGGGATTAAAAAAATACTCATTTACTATCGTTTAATTAATTAATTTTTAATATTATTTTTATTTTTAAATACGATTTAAAATTTAAAATATAAATATAAATATAAAATAAAATAAAAAGAGATTCGGGACGAGTTCAGAGAATTTGGAGTGAGGACCATAACCCCCCGCCCCCATCCCGATTACTAACGGGACATAGTTGGGTATTTTGCCATCCTTAGGTGATGGGTGAGTGGCAGTGATTACTTCTATGTTCAAAAATAGATTTTTTTTATATTATAAAGGGTACGTTCGTCTTTTTAAAAAAGTGAGTGAATCATTGTTCGGATTAAAAATTTTGTTGTTCTCTTTCTGAGGACAACATTATCCTCGTTTTTTGTTTAAATTGTTATCCGGATAAAAGTTTATCTGGACAATACTTCCGCCCAAACAGGATAAGACAAAATTTATCCTTTATCTTTAACTTTTGTCCATATACCAAACGGGCCATAAATGCAAAAAATAACTAGCTTGAAGCATTTTCAAGAGACTTTTTATATATAATATTTTCTATATTTTAAAGAGTCAATCCTTAAAATTATGCTACAAAATTAAATTTTTAAAATAGAGAGTGAGTTTGGATAGCCAAACCTACTTTCTATAATTAAATGCATTGCATGTATTCTAATTTTCAATATTCTGTATATTGATTGAATTAAATAGTATCTATAAAATAAAATAGAGAAAAATCATATAATAATTAAGAGGGAAGCAAGTCAAAATAAAAGATAGAAAAAATAATAAATACTTAGGCTTGATTTGGTATTGCTGTGCTTTTAAGAGAATCAACTACTAATGTACTGCAAATAGAATCAGCTGTGGGAAGAATCAGATAAGTGTTTAGTAAATTCTCGTTTCAAAATTGATGTATGTTTCAAAAGCATCATTTGAGCGTTTGGTAAACTAAAGTGATTTATTGCTGTAATGATATTAAATTACTAAAAAGGGCATTGATTGTAATAATGTTATTTTGTATTATTATTATTATCATGAGTGGCAAAATTCATTTTTTTTCCTAATCAAAAATTTTTTAACGGGATATGCATTCATTATTATTCTTTTAAACTAAAAATAATAAAAACCTAATAAATTTCAAATTTTATAAAAATTACAAAATAAAACTGTAGTCATATAGTGCAAAAATTAATTAAATTTATAATATTTTTTATGATCCAACTTGCATCAATTCGGTATCTCAAATGGGTATTAAAAGAATTAGTTTAATTAATTAGGGGTAATAGGGGCATTTTAATAATATATAAATGAAAAAGCTAAAAGCTGAATTTGAAAAGCTGATCTTTTGCTGCTTCTTAAAATATGTTGCCAAGTGAGTCAGATTATTTTATAATCATTTTTAAAAATTTTGTCAAACGCCTAAATCAACTTCTAATTGTTTGAAAATTATAAGTTGGGCCCCAAAAGCAATTCCAAACAGCAATTCCAAACAGGGCCTTATTGTGATAAGTAAAATAAAGTGTTAAAAATAAAGAAACTGTTAAGAGTACTTAAAATTATATATTCGCTAAATTTATAGATGTTCTCTAAAATACACAAAATACTCTTTATAAATAGAGTGTCTCTTGAAGATACTCTCGTATGAAAATTTGATCAAAAAAAAAAAAAAGAGTTAAATTCCAGTGTCATTAACAAGGGGTGTATTCTCACTAATTTATATCCCATTTAGGTTACCATGTTTGGCTAAGCTTAAAATGTTGGTCCATGAATCTCCAAATTAAATTGATTAAAAAAAATAAAATAAAAAATAACTTTTTTCAACCTAAAATTTGATTCTAAACTCCTGAAGCCATGGCAAAAAATAATTAAAAAGCAAAAAAAAAAAAAAAAGAATTGAAAAAGAAGAAGTTTCATTTTCCAGCTACTCAACAGTCAACCCATCCCATTCCACTCCTACTCCATCACCCACCACTCACCTCACTTAGGGATGGCAATTTAACCCACATCCGGCAACTCGACCCGACCCGACCCGACCCGACCCGACCCGACCCAACAATTTGGATTATAGGGACAGGTATAGGGCAGAGAAATCTGTCATGCGGCAGGTCCACCCCGGACCTGCCCCACCCCTATTGATTTTTTCTTTATTTTATAAAAAACTAAAAATGTGGAAAACAAATAGATTACTTGAGAGTTGAACATGAGTTGCAAAGATAGAATAACAATACTTAACTACCACACCACAACCTTAATATGAATACTTTTTTGTTTACTAAATATATTATAACAAATCATCAATTACTTTTTCTAAATCATCTAACCCTAATTAATTCATTTCATTTCCTCTCATTTCTACAGCACAGCAGCCTCCGCAGTTAGACTTCCTAAATCAACCGGTTGCCTCCCTCTAACCCATTCTAAACATCCGTTGTCGCCGTTGATTCACCACCGCGCCGTTTTTTACTTTTAAGGTCATTGTTTCTTCATTATTCTTCCTCTTTATTCTCCGTCGACTCACCACTACGCCGTCTCTAATAATTATTCGTATTACTGTTATTATTATTGTAAGATTTATAATAATTTTTCTTTTTGCTGCTGCTTTTCTTATTATTATTATTTTTATTTTTTTCGTACATATTGCCATTTTATGTTCATTCCTGTATTGAAATTGGTATTTATACACCATTTGCAGGAGAAGCATAGTAGAACATCATATTTGTCTTCCTATGACAAGGATTTCCGTGAATTAATAGAAATGTATACCACTGGGAAGAAATATGCCAAAAAATATAATTTAACCGTACAATATTTGGAGCATTCTACTGAAAACTAGCACATCAAATGGTAGCATGACTGAAGTAGATGGAACTTGCAAAAATGAAGTGAATGATATCGATGATTATGTACTTTCAGAAAATGATGATGAAGTAGGTTTGCAGTTCGAAAATAGCTTAAACTCTCTGAATGAGAAAAAATTATCAGTTCAATATCTTGAAGATGAGTATGATCTGTTCCACGAAGCCGATGATTTGGACGACAATTAACTGATTGAAAGATATTTGAGTGCATTAAAAAATATTGTTACTTTATTTCAGTATTTAAATAAAAAAAAAAATTATTAAGGACAGTGGCGAGACAGTGGGAGCGCCCCAACCCCCCCCCCCCCCTCCCCGGCACGCCACGTCACGCCACGCCACGCCACGCCAATTGACAGGTCAAGGGGGCGGGGCGGGGCGGGGCGGGGCGGACGGACATGACCCGCCTCGGACCCCGCTCCATTGCCATCCCTAACCTCACTCTACCCTTGCCATCCGATTTCAGGGGGATAGTTTTCTCCTCCGTATATTTTGGATATTAACCCCCGTGGGATAGATGAAGTTTTTTGTTTTTTAATTCTTTTCTTATTGTTCTTATTTGTCTCGTAGGTGAACCTATTGCTATATAAGCATACCGTTTGCTGTGTGAGATGATTCGTTAGTTTTAACTGACGAATGTTAATTTTTGTATGAATAAAAAATAATTTTTTAAATGTATGTATAATTTTTTAAAAAGAAAATTAGTTTAGGTATATTTTTGAAATAAGGGTAAAGTTATGGACCATCTGCGCAACTATCCCTCAAAATTTACAAATATTAAACGAGAAAATTATAGGAAATATTTTTTCATGTGTTCATTTTGAATTAGGATAATTATATTCAAATTATATTTTTTTAACAACGTCACATTTAATTGTAACGAAGGTTCTTAACTATTGCTCATTTTATATTTATGTCTCTATCTATTGTTTTATCACATTCTTATTATCAACCTTTTAATTTGTATATTTTATCTATCTTTGATGATGGATTATGTTCAAAAAGTTAATTAAGATAACGTAAATTTTTGTTACCTTTCGTATTTTTAAATAAACAAAATAAATAATAACTGCAAAAGTTTGACAAAATATTTTTCCTTCATTTCAATGTACATTAGCAGAATATTTGGACACAAATCCTTATCAAAGACAAGATGTGAAAATTAATGATAAAAATGTGATAAAATTTAGGGACATAAGTACCAAAATGTCAAAGGTTGAGAGATCTTTATTTCCATTAAACCGTGGTGTAGATAATAAAATATGTAGTGTAAATATAATAACCCTTTAAAATATCACAAGTTTTGAAAAATAACTATTTTGAACAAATTTATCTTCAATCAATTACTTAAAATTCCAACATATTCTATTAAATTCGTCAAAACTAATTGAACAAACAACACATCTACAACAAGATTTCAAAAAATAAAATAAAAAAAAAAAATTTCAACTAACGCATCGCACCACTGTCCACCACTAGCCATCACCCAACCTAAGTAATTTTTTGATAGATTAATTTGGACGGTAAAAGAACAGAAAATTTAAATGTTTGTAGTAGATTATTTTGGGCTTGTTTTCAGCTAAAACTCATGTTGAGATTTTTTTTTTAAATATAGTTATAGAAAATTTGTTGAAAGATTTTTTTTTTTTTAAAATATAGTTGTAGAAAATTTGTTGAAAGAAACTGAGTTAATGGGTATGGTTGAAGTAAAAAAAAAAAAAAAAAAAAAAGTTGTTAAAGATAATGTAGAAATGATAGTAGGTACATTCAAATGATCGACAACTATCTGAATAAACTATCAATTTGACAATTCAACTATTGATTGATTTTCTTTTTACAAGCCATTTCAACTATCGAAATGGAAAAAAAAAAAATTTGAAACTATCGTTTTTAAAGAAAAACAATATATAGCTTGAAAAAAAATAGAGTATTTTTAATATAAATTTTTTTATCTAAAAATTGTCATTTTTAGATCGAGAAATTGACGCAAATGGTCCCTAACGTATGTCAATAGTGCGTAAATAGTCTCTACTCTAACCTTTCAATTTTTGGTGGAGTAGTCCCTAACATATCCATTTAGGTACACAATTGGTCCTTATTTGAGAGAAAAAAGACAAAAATACTCTTAATTTTAGTTAAAAATTTCAATTAGATTTCTAACATTTGCAAAATGTGTAAATAAGTCTGATACATTTATTAAACAATATTTAATTTAATATATTAAATATATCACTATAGTTGTGTTAAATAAATTTTTCATAAGAGAAAAATATAAAATTATTACGCTTAAATTATATGTAATTATTATGTGATGTAAAAAACTTGATAAATATTAAGTTAAATAAATAACAAAATGACGTATATAATTTTGTGACATTGAACAAATCTTATTATATTTTTTTTAACATAAAATTACTAACAAAAATTAATTTACATATTTTGTGTTCTTTATTTTTGAACGATAATAAAACGATAAATTAAAATATGAAGAATACAATTTGAGCTCTAATATTTATAGTTAATAAACAAATAGTTCAATGAAATAATAATATTTGATTATTAAGTTTGTGGCAAATTTTTTTTTTATGTTGTAATGATAAAATTAAAGTTTAAATTTTAATAATAATAAAATAATTTTAATTAATACATTTTTTAATAATTATGAGCTTAAATTTTAGTTATTTTATAATAGTTCGTAAAATATACAAAATAATTTAGTATATTATTAATTTGTTAGTTTTTTTTTTTAAATAAAAGTATCGGACATATTTTTACTTTTTACAAAGGTTAGGAATCCAATTGAAAATTTTTCTGAATAAAAATAAAGGTATATTTTTATTATTTTATCAAATAAGGACCAATTGTACAGTTAAATGAATAGGTTAGGGACAACTCTACACAAAAAATGAAAGGATATGACCCGCCGATTTCCTTTTTTAGAGCACAACTGAAACTGCTATGGCGGTGAGGTGACGTTTCACTACACTGCTCTGTGCTCTCAAGACACATCGAATCATTTGCCGTTTGTTCGTAAGAACTCTCTAATTTTTCCTTTTACTTTTTCCCATTTCTTTGTTTTGATGCTAAATTTAAGGGAAATTGGCGCAAATGGTCCCTAACCTTTCATTTTTTGTGGAATGGTCCATAACCTATCCATTTAGGTGTGCAAATGGTCATTTTTTACGGATTCCGTTAAAAATCCGTTAAAACCTTTCCAAAATTGGCGCAAATGGTCCCTCTCATGTTTTTTTGTCTATATTAGTGAGAGTAAAATTGTCAAGTTACATTTTTCTTTCAATTGGCGCAAATAGTCCCTAACCTTTACCTTTTTTGGTGCAAATAGTCCCTAACCTATAATTATATTTTGGTACACAATTGATCCTTATTTGATGAAAAAGACAAAAATATCCTTAGTTTTAATTGAAAAAATTTGCAATTGGATTCCTAACCTTTGCAAAAAGTGAAAATGGGTCATATATTTTTTTAAAAAAAAAAATTAAAAGAAACTAAAAGAAAATAAATGGTCCCAACCCATTTATCCACCCCACCCACCCCATCCCCCATTTGAAAATCTGACCAGAGATGAGGGGATTTCTCCTCCCTAGTCGTCGATAAAATACTGGCGACTAGGACGGAAAAATCCCCCATCTAGTCGCGAAACCAGGGAGAAATCTCTCTGGTTTCGCGAGAATTTCTTGCGAAACCATTTCTCCTTGGTTTCATCGCATCCGACCACGGCGAATAGGGGAGATTTTTCCTTCCTTGGGGGAAATGGCCAGAAATTTATATTGGAAGGCACCCACGAAGCATTAGGGATAGTCACAGAAAAGTCTAGGATAGGCATGATGGTCTCAAATGTTGTTTTCCAATTTTTGTGCTTGAGTTTAAGCTAAATGTTATTGGTGTGTTGATATATTCGGTATTCTTTGAAGTGTACGTGTATCTGCTTGAAGTTTCAGTTGATTAATAGGCTTCGTTTTCATTATTGTTGATACTATGGAGATCAATACCATGTAGACAAGGGGGGAGAGAATTCCCACCCCACCCCAAATTTTCAGCAAGCGAAACCATGGTTTTCGCATTCTTCTCCCTGGTTTCGACCTCCCTCCCTGATCTGGTTGACTTACGGTAGGGAAGGGGGGGTGGGATGGGGGTGCTAAAGATGATGAAGATTTTTTCTTTTTTGTTTAAATAGAAAAATAAATTATAATTTAAAATTGAGCTGCCCAGTAACCCTATGGCTCAAAAGCGGGCTGGCTAAGTAAATATCAAACCGTATAAAATTGGGATGGGTTGAACATAATTAAAAAATTTATTTGTGACAATTTTTTTTTCTTTTTACGTTGTAATGATAAAATTAAAGTTTGAATTTTAAATAATATGATTACTCAATATTAATGAAATAATTTTAATTAGCACATTTGTTAATAATTATGAGTTTAAATTTTAGTTATTTTAAAATAGTTCATAAATTATACAAAATAATTTAGTATATCATTAATTTGTTAGTTTCTTTTAATTTTTTTTTTTAAAAAAAAGTATATGACCCATTTTCACTTTTTGTAAAGGTTAGGAATCCAATTGCAAATTTTTTTAAATTAAAACTAAGGATATTTTTGTCTTTTTCATCAAATAAAGATCAATTGTGCACCAAATTATAATTATATGTTAAGGACTATTTGCGCCAAAAAAAGGTAAAGGTTAGGGACCATTTGCGCCAATTGAAAGAAAAATGTAACTTGACAATTTTACCCCTACTAATAAAGACAAAAAAATATGAGAGGGACCTTTTGGGCCAATTTTGAAAAGGTTTTAATGGATTTTTAATAGAATCCGTAAAAAAATGACCAATTGCGCACTTAAATGGATAGGATATGACCATTCCGTCAAAAATGAAAGGTTAGAGATCATTTGCGCACTAATGTCATACGTTAGGGACCATTTGCGCCAATTTCCCTAAATTTAACTTGTTTCACTTTTCAATAGTTAGTGGAAGAACTCGTTTTGAAAACCCTCCAAAAATATCGAAGTAATTTGGCTGATTTTCTCTCTTTTGGTCCGCCTTTTAGCACAGAGTTTATGGGTTCCGGGTTTCCTTTTGTTCCTCAAGAAATACAATTTTCTAGTTACGGAGGATAAATTTAATTTTGATTTTGTTTACGTTTTAACAGTTTTGGCTTTTCCTCTTCTAAAAATTAGGGTCCATGGAATCGGAATGAATTGATAGAGATGGAAATTGGGGTAAAATTAGAGGAGACGGGAAGTGAAGACATTGTAGACAAGTTTGCTGTAAAGAAAGAATGTGTTTTGCAGCCCCAGGGACATAGACGAGTTGGTAAGACTTGAGTTGACGTGGGGAGAAATCATCCGGGTTCAATTCCTGAGGCAGATTTTCAATGAAATATAATGGGAGTCTGTCATGAGGGTTGGCATGTTGGCTCTCTCCCTCAGGTCTTGTCACTCGTGCACATCCTTTGATTTACAACTCGTCTGGTCAAGGACCTCTGACACAAGTGGGGGCTTCGCCTTCGGGAGTCCCTTATCAGAAGAATATGTTGGTTGCTGTAGGTGTTTAGACTTGGAATATAAAATTAAGAAATCTGAAGAAAACTGTATTACATTGGAATTAGATAACGAGAAGAAAAAGACCGCTCTTGAATTACTGGAGGATAAGCTCAGTTTTTTGGAGCTTCAGAAGCTTGCGATCGAGGATGAGGTTAGTATATTAAAGGTGAGGATTAAAGAGCTTGAAAATATTGTTGGTAAAGAGGTGATGGGCGGGGCAGTTGATTTGAAGAAGGATAAGGACAGGGAATACGATGTCACACAATTGTTTAATGAGAATAATGTTTTGGGTTGTGAGAAAGAGAAGTCTGGAAAGCTAAATTTAAAGAACTAGAGCTGTTGGTGACGGAGTTACACAGGAGAATATGCTGGAATGGTAACAATGGGCTCGGTTTTGCTCGAAATAGATTCAAGTAAGATGAATAAATTCGATGGAAACCAACATGGATTTGATGGTGCAACCCCTTCCACGCCTTTGCAAACCAGATACAAATATAAAGGATATGAGCATCAGCATGTATCAGGTATTATTGTTGCTTATTTTCTTTAACATTTCTTGACAACATAAATAGTGTGTGAGAACTTTTGCTAATGAAGGCCAATGTTTTTCGGTAAAATACATAACCCATAATAATGTAACAGAGATGGAATAGTTGTTGTATGGATAAAGTGGATATTTTTTTGTTATCTTAAAATACATTTGTAATTTTTGTTTACAAATGAACTGTTTTGGTAAGAACTGCATAATTGAATTCTATGACATGGCCATATTGGTTTTTAATGCTTTGGGAGCTAATCTCATATATGTTGCTATGTAGCTCGAACCGCTACAGTTAGCTCACCGTGTAGGCCATTGGCAAATGCTGAAGAAGAGGAATGTGGCATGCTTCGTGAAATAAAATTGAACATGGTACCCAAGTTAGAAAACGTCCAGGCTTTGCTGAAGAAGGAAGCCCAAATACGAAGATGGCTCCCTCAATGCCAGGTGGTAGTAGGCCTACCATTGGTCCTATTGAGATCAGTGATAGTGATGATGATCCAAACCGCAACCAGCTTCAAGTACTCGATTCTGATATTCAAGGGAGGAAAAAAGTTTGTGGTTCATTTGATGGTGGTTCAGGGGTTACAGTGGATAAAAATGAGTTGCCCTCAAAAGATAGACGTTTGAGGATTCTTGAAAGCCAGAGTGATGAAAAGGTACGATATGCTTCAACCCCTAAGAGAGGAAGAGCTTCTAATATAGTCACCAGCGAGAGTGAAAGTGATAATGATGATAATGTTCCTATTTGTAGACTAAGTAGCCAAAATCTACAGGAATGTAACGCAGATTTTCATCTAAACAGTTCCGGGGACAAACTCGGGGACCCTATTACTAGAAGGCACTTAGTGAGGCTGGGAAATATTGAAGAGAGAGGCGGTTCTGGGAAAAGTAAATTGAAAAGCGCTGGAAATACACATGATTTTTGTATACCTACGAATGAGACCTTGGAAGATGATGAAATGGAAGACGATGGTTCAGATAGTGATGGTGAAAGCTTGGGTGGATTTATTGTTAATGACTCCCATAGCCACTACCAATGGATTAAATTAAGGGCTTGTTCGGTAGAGTTTTTTTGGGGAAAAAATGGGTTTTTTTTTTGTTATTTTTTGACTTTTTGACTTTTTTTATAGTGTAAAAAGGGTTGAAAAGTCAAAAATTGTAGACAAAATGAATTTTTGGAAAAAAAACTCTACCGAACATGCTCTAAGGGTATGCTCGGTAACCATTTTTTTTCAAAAAACTCATTTTTTGTCTACAATTTTTGACTTTTCAAACTTTTTACACTACAAAAAAGTTTAAAAAGTCAATAAAGTACCCAAAAAAACTATACCGAACATGCCCTAAACATTTTAACCATGCATTTTTTCATACTTTTAACCAGATGGGGCAAAATCAGCCCAGCTCGCGTGCAGGCCCATATAACTCGGCCTTTTGGGTTGGACTGACCCTGGCCCAAATAAAATCAGGCCAATGTGGTCAGACCTATCTAGCCCGCGGGGTAGTTGGGCTGGCCCGTTTTTAAATTATTTATTTATTTATTTATTTTTTGCTCTTTAACACTAATAAGAGGAAATCACATCCATTACTATGTAAATACAAATTATTTTCAAATTTACCTTTCTTGTGTTTTTATTCTAAAATTACTGGGTAATATTTATATATTAATATATATTTTTTAATATTATATTATTCAAAAAAGGAAACATAATACGATGCCCCATTAATATCGCAGACAGAGGAAAAGAGAAAATCGTGAGTGAGATAATTCCATATTCATCTTCCATATCCATCTTCAAGACACCGACATTCCCGATTTTTACGCCAACATCATATTCTTATCTCTATAATCTATAAGGTTCTATCACCATGTAAAACCCTAACCCCCAATTTGAAGATATATTAGGCGCCGGTCAAGAATACCAACATGGATACTCCTACATGCAGAATGACTCGGTCGGCGGCAAAGAAGGATTCGCCTGACATTGTGAAGAAGCCTCCATTTCATTCCAAGCAGAAAGTAATTTACCTTGACACGCCCACTCCTACAAAAGGTTCAATCTTCGAAAAAAACAAGAATCCACATGATGAAGCAGGCCACAGGCGAATGGGTTCGGGTTCTTCGAAAGGAATGCATAAAAATGAAAAAATAGACAAACCTATGTTCGACAAGGTTGGCCAGAGTGGTAGTTCCGGCAAGATTAAAAATCTCCAGGTCTATGAAGCGCAGGTAATTTTATTTTCACTAAAGTGAGTAGAAATTGAGAAATTTAATGTTTAAGATAAATCATATTCCTGTTTTTATCTAAGTTAAACCTTATATTGTTCGTATTAAATTTATGTTGTATATCTGTAAAATACAAGCGTGGGTCAAGGTTGGGTGAATTTAGATTTTGCAATGTATGTTTCAAAATCAAAACCAGAGACAAATCATGTGTTGCAGTTGATGTTATAAATATGCTCATTGAAAGTTGAAAACAGGCATTACAATGGATTTTGATGAAATGTTGAATTGACATTGTAATCTGTTGCAATAGCTTTTGAAGAATGATGTCATGTTTGTTTGTCCTGCTGGTTGTTGAACTGCTTTGATTATGATTACACATATATATTAATATTGGTTCTTCAAGTAATGGCATGTTATTGGCTGTGTCTAATTTGTCTCTGGTGAAATCGTGCGCTACCGAATCATAGATCAAATCTGATGGAGAAATCAAATAAAATGAACTACTTGGAAATACTTAAGAGCTTAGTTAAATGAAGGGCTCCTCAATTATATTTACTTTGCATAAAGGCTGTAATAAAAATTTAAATGTTATAAAGGCTGGATTAAGGTTACTAAGTGATGTTAAAATCATTTGTTGCAGTTGATGTTACCAAGACCAATTAATTGTTATCCCAAGTTGTTGATGTCTGTCGAATTCATATGTTCCAACGCATCCTTTAAATGTTCAATGTATTCATAAATTGAAAATGTTTTTTACATTACCTTAACTCTTTAACATATAATTTCAGGAATGGGATTATATTATACACCCAAATGAAAGGCTTGGTTCGAGGATAATGGTTTCCGCGCCACCGAATGTAATTCTGAATTAGAACAGTAGGATGAGTGAGGCACAGAAAGGTTTGTTTGGTATATCATGTTTTGGGAACTTCCTTGATCTTAAGGAGTTACATCTTCAACACCAGTTGATACATAAGATGTTATTGATGGAGGTTAAGCAGCCAAAGAAAGATGAAATGTGGATCAAAATATCAGGGAAACTGTTGAGATTCTCGGTAGAGGAGTTTTGTGTTATTACTGGTTTGAAGTGCATTGGTGTTGACGATCTGTCCAAAATGAAAACAGGGAGGCCGGTATTGAGACAAAGATATTTCAGTCATTTGAAATATATATACAGAAAAGATGTTGAGGATGTTTTTATGAGTATGCCCGCGACTTCGGCTGATGAAGACATGGTGAAAATTGGAATGCTATACCTTATAACTTCGTTTTTCTTCACCACTCCGTACAAGAAACAAGTAAATGATGCCGCCTTTAGCCTCATTGAGTCTGAGGATATTGAGACATATGCGTGGGGGAAGGATTTGTTCAAAAACACCTTCAATTATCTAAAAATTGCAATGACGAAGCGTACATATGACGAGACCACGAAGAAGGAAATTTTCACTATAGGCTATATGGGTTTCCGTTGGCGTTTCAATCCTGGATTTATGAGTCGTTGCCATCGATAGATGGGAAGATATGCAAAAGGATAGACTACAATTGGCCTCGTATATTAAACTGGACAAATTCTGCTACACGTGTCACTGCTGCTCAACTTGAGAAACTCAACTTTGATCTGGCTGATGTAAGTTAATTCAGTTTAATACTTTTTTATAAACTGTTAATGATCAACATATATGTATTTGTTCAATAATTAATTTATGATTTGTTTAACTTATTTTATTAGTTACGAATGTCATAACATGTTACTTTTCCTTGCAAATATGCAGTTGGAGATACGTGTAATTGATCCCGATGAAGAGGAGAGACGTGCCTCATACCTGTCTGGACTATTTGAAAACAATAGGGCTGTTCTGAACATTGAAGATGTCGATGATGATGATTTTGTTGATCTTCCAGTTAGATTGTCGAAAACGTTGAACCCCGATCCATTTCGGGCTTGCAATGAATCAAAGAATGCCAACAATTCCACTTCTAAACTGAGAGAGGTAAGATCTGTACTAGTTTGATTTATATATGATTTAATGTTGTGAATTTTTTATTTATATTCTTGAAGTTCCATATTAATTGTTATGGGCTTATCTATAGGATGAACGGAACTGCTATACTGAAAAATTGTACAAGATAATGAGCGATATACAGTTGCGGCAAGATCAAATAATTTCTCAGTAAATTGATTTGAAATTTGAAGTCAAGGCAATACAACAATCTGTTGATGACAAGATCAGTGCCTTTCTTGAAGAGTTGAAGGCAAAACTTGATGGAAAGTGTTCGTCTGAGTTTACTCCAAGACAAATGGTTATATATAAATCTCTCAAAACTGGTATCAATTCTGGACTTGAAGACCAACAAAATTTTTCCAACCTTCTTGATGACAAGTTCTACAAAGACGATGTGATGAAAAAGGTAGAGGATATTATTAAGAGTGCTGAAAAGTCGAAAATCTCGGACTATTGAGGTATAATATCAATCTATATTTTTCTGTCATTTTCCAATATGATATAATTATAAATATAAAGTTTGATAACATTGTTTTTTGTTTCCTTACAACGTTACCAAAAAGGTTGAAAGTGAGGGTACAGATTTTCTTATTGATGAGACTCCAACAGAAATACCATTGAAGATGCAAAGAAAACCTGGTATTTTAACCAAGTCACCTTACCTTGATGGGAGGCAACCTGTAAGAGAGTCAACATCGAGTTTTCGATTTGAAGCATATGCATTTAAAATTGGATTGGTTCAGCCCTTCATTGAGGATGTTCGTTCATTTGAAGATTGGTTCTATGATGGTTACAGACCTGACAATATGTAAGATAATATCCTTGATTTTTTATATATTGTTTTAGTTGCACGCTTATCTTATTTTTTTTAAACTATTGTGTAGAAAGAGGAAATTTTTGCTACGGAAGATCAAAATCAATCCCCCATTTGTTTTTGGTCCATTTGAAGTCATTGACAAGACATGGTGGTATGAGCTTCGCGATCCGACCGAATCACTAATAGACACGGTAAGTTATTAACTATATTTTGTCAGGAAACTATATATGTTATTAGCATGTAATTTCACAGAATCAGCGATTTAATTTATAAGTGAAGTCTTTTATTTTTTTACAGCATGTAGATATATGTTTTTACTATCTTAAAAAGATTGCAACATTCAACAAGGATATTAGAATGAAGATAACTACAACTGACTCATTTATTGGTAGCATGGTAAGGGGAATATATCCTGCTGTAGTTGAGAATTCTGGTGCTCTTGCTAGACAAGTATCTCTATTAGAATATCCATTGGGGGTATACATGCATTGTAACACACCTTGGACGAAGGTTGATCATGTTTTGATGCCCATAAGGATGGGTGTTCGTGCACATTGGATTCTCGGGCACATGGATATTCGAAATAGGTGTATTAATGTTTACAACTCATGCTCGGATACGATTAGAGACAGAGAAGTCATTGCAGACGTTCAACCGTTTGCTTTTGTTATCCCTCACTTGATGGCCAATATTGATGTCTGGCAACCTATGAATGTGGATGGTATACAACGTATTGAACCACTAGTTGTTAACCTTGTTCATGACATTCCTCAACAGAGTAACGGGTTAGTGTTTACTAGAATATGTTATAATTCTTTCAATATTATTCATCAAGTAGTTAACTATATTATTTATTAAATTAGGTTTGTAATGTCTGAAGGATCGACTGTGGTGTCTTTGTGATAAAGTACGCAGAGTTCTTCATGAATAATAATATGCAATGCATGCCCAATCCTTTTGATGCTACAAGTGAGAAGACGTACCTGGCATCACAACTATATAATCATGGTGTGCACAAGATTAACGAAGGCTACGAATCTGATCCTAATTTCCTTTCGAAGAGGAAAAGGAAAGCAAGAAAGGCAGCTAAAAAGAAATAACCATTTGCATTGCGTGTTTTTCTAGAATAGAGATGATTTTGATTAACTTAGCCCCTAGTTGTCATTTATGGTTTTTATTTTTATTTGCTACGTGGTTTTGCAACTAGTTAGACAGCTTATTTAGATCATTTTCAATTAGATTAGCATATTTTTGTCTAACAATCAGGAGCTATGTCATTTTTTGGGTATTAACAATGTTACGCGGATGATATAAATGTCTATTTTTAGCATGTGTTTTATTTTTTAATTGCAGTTATGGCTTTTAACGTATTGGGGTTATTTTTTAAAAATAGTAGATATAATACTTTGTCTTTTCAACTTGCTTATATTACATTCTTCATATGTTGTGAATCAGTATTATTTCACAATTTGTTGTGATTAGCATAAACATATCATGTGTGCATTTGGTTGTGGAAAATTTCAACACCAAGCTAGACATTATTGAAAATGTTACATTCTTGAGTCATTAGGACTAGTGTCCTCAGATTGGCACCCCAGACGGTAAAACACCAGACGGTAATTAACCAAATTTAACATTTAAGTGTCAATAAATGTCCATTTGAACCTTTAAAATGATTGCTCAAGTAAGAAATAACACATCCTAATTTAATTTCATTTGAACAGATTATTAGTATTAGGATTATCAATTGATTGCGTCACCTTCAAGAATTTTCAATTAAAGTGTAAATTAAAGCATTGGATGCTTGCATGTAAATTAAAGTATTAGGATTATCAATTGATTGTTTCACCCCTTCTTTGTTGAATGATTTAGCATCCCCATTGGATGCTTGCATGTCCTCTTATTGTGGCTGTGTCGTCCACATCTCTTACACTTTGTCACATAACTTCGTTTCCCTGCAGATCTATACCTCTTTTCTTTAGGTCTTCCAGGTTTTCTAGATGGATTGGGTGCTACAATAACAACTTCCTCTACATTTTTTGGCACTATCCAATTGGTCCGTTCACTGAGTGGTACAATGTTACCATCATATGCTGCAATATAAGCTTCTTTGGTGTGGTAGGAAGAACAATATTTATATGTTGGCATTCCGTATTTGATAATAACTGACAAAGCATGTTTGCACGGTATCCCGTCAATCTGGAACCTGTTACATGTGCAGTAGTATTTATCCATGTCTACTGAATGTTGTGTGTTCTCATCGCTAACTTGATATAGAACGTCGCTTGAACTGGATACCTGTTTATTGGAAAAAGTTTGCAATTTTAACTAGAAAACAAAATAAAATAAGATACGAAACAGGTGGCTCAAATGAAAGAAAACAATACCTTCAATTTTAGTGCATCTTTTGAGTTTGCCCTTAACATATTCTCATTTTTTATTGCCAATCTAGTAAAGGTGGAATGTGCCTTTATTACGATTTTTGTACAACCAGTCTTGCAAGATGTTCCTCAAGCATTCTAGCAATATCACGATTGGATAATTCTTCACTGACTTTGTAACATCGTTCACTGACTCAACAATATTAGAAGTCATCGTAGAATACCGGTTGATTGGCGAATGTGCTCTTGACCACCTATAGAATCCGACTTTTTCTTCCTATATAAGAAACGACATATTAGATTTAAAAAATTTGACACACATATATGCTTATAATAATAAGATAGAAGTTTTCTTACCAGATATGGTCGGATCTCACCATGGACCTTGTCTAATTGTTTCATTTGGTACTCAAATTCAGAAATTGTGTATGCTCTAGCAGCAGCATTAAATAGCTTTGTAATGTGTTTCGCTACCTTTCCAAATCGCCTTTTCAGGTTTTGCAACAAATGGTAAGAACAAAATCCATGCATTATGTTTGGGTATAATTGATCAATTGCATTTTCTATGCTTTTATGTCTGTCTGATATTATGCACATCTCATCTCGTTCTCCATAAGCTTCCCTGAAATTCATTAGGAACCATTTCCATGCATTGTCGTTCTCGGCATCACCCATCCCGAATGCGAGAACAAATATATTGTAGTTTGCATCCTGTGTACAAGCGGTGAAAAGTGTTCCACCGTAACGCCCAGTTAAAAATGTTGCGTCGACAACGACTACTGGTTTGCAGTGTTTCCAACCTTGGATAGATGCTCCCAATGCCATGAACATATATTCAAATTGATTTTCTGCATTTGTCTTAGTCTGTGTTACTGTCCCTGAATTTTTTAAACTCAATATGTATAAAAAACTTTGGAGCTTGTTGTACGAGTCTTCTGGCTCTCCAACTATTTTCTCCAATGCTGATTCACGCGCCCTCCATGCCTTCCCATAACTTAAAGTCACACCGTATGTCTTTGAAGCATCATTGATGATGTCCCTGGGAGTGTAGATAGTTTTAGCATCCATATACTTGTGTTTAATGCAATCGGCCAATAGAGAACTTGTTGCCTGTCTATGATCTCCCATAATGTAATCCATTGAACAGTTATGTCCATTTCTAATATATCGTATCTTGAATAAATCAGCGTCGATCAGTTTAGAAGCCTGAAAATGCCACATGCAATTATCATCGAGACATTTGAGGACATATTCTTCTTTGTCAGATCTGTACACCTTATACTGAAAATTGTTTTGAATAGCATATAGGGATATAGTCTTCTTTAACACATCCTTGTCCCTAAAAATCCTTCCTGCTGAAATGCCATTTAAGTCTGGGTATCCAATAACAATGTTGTCATCCTGAATTTCAACATCTGGCAAATTTGGGATTGTTTCACATACACTTGAAGCAAATCTATCTACATAGCACAAGTTGTTACTTGAGTAACTAGTTAATGAATGATGATTTAGGTTTTGTTGCTCTAGTCTTTCCATCTCATGATCACCCGAAATATCCAAAGTGTATATTGAAGGTATATTTTCCAACGAAAATGTAACATCAATTTGCAGTGGGTAACTCGTTAGATTATGATCCTTTCTTTTAAGCTCTAAATAGAACTTCCATGTGTTGTCATTAGTTATCTTCATAGAAGACAGGCACCCAACTACTTCATATTGTATGGATACTGTACTACTATGTTTGTCAAGCTTCAATACGCACGTTATCAAATGAACGAGTTCTATATAAGTACAACATGTTGGAACAAGGATTCCTGTACTATCTCTATTGCAATTGATAAAAATATTTATGGTATCCATATATGTTAATATCATGAGAATAAATCAATTAGTAACATAGATGATGCATCTTATTAGTAACAAAGTTATGAAACAGATTTTGTAACCGCGTGTCACAAATTAGTTACAATCACACTCGATTATAAGTTGTAACAACGATTGCAACCTATTTTAATAGATGCAATTTTACAGATATTTCCAGCAACAATTGCAACAGATTAATAACAAAGTCCATGAAACAGATTTTGTAACACTTCTTGCAACAAATTAATATCATAGAAACTGGACCATAATTTGTATCAAAGATTGCAACCTATTTTTAACAGATGCAATGTTACAGATATTTGTAGCATCAATTGCAATAGATTAGTTACAAAGTCCATGAAACAGATTTTGTAACACCACTTGCAACAAATTAATAACATAGAAACTGTATTATAATTTGTAACATTGATTGCAACATATTTTTAATAGATGCACCGTTACAGATATTTGTAGCAACACTTGCAATAGATTAGTAACAGATTAATTGAAACTGAGTGCAACATATTATTAATAGATGATATGTAACAGTTATATGTATCATCCTTTGCTATATTGAAAAGCATTTATACCAGCGCCTGCATCATATTAACATCTGAAACACAGCAAACTCTTTTGTAACATTGTTTTTATATGTTGTTTTGAAAATGACCAATGGAAGTTGTAACATCAATAGTGAGGCGTAAATGATAACAATGAAATCCACACGTCTAATGACACAGAAGGTAACGAAAATGAATGGTAACACATACAACATCTTATTTGTAACATGACAGAATACATGAAACGAAAAGAACATGATCCTTGTTAAATCTTACCGGAATAGGGAATGTTATCGCCGGACTAGAGATGCAGAGAGACGGTTTGCAGTTGCTATAGATGAATGCAGTTTGTTTTAATGGAAGAGAGAGGTTTAAAAGATTAGGATTCATTATGATTTTTAGCCAAATATAGATTCCTAATTAATATGATAATGTGGAGTGAAAAGTGGTGGTTGTTAATCACAATTAATTTGTTTTGGAAAAAAATAATAAATGGAATAATTCCCAGCTCCAGCCAGTATTCATATAATTAAAACAATGTAACAATATTTATATAAAATTTAACATAATATGGCTTATTGATGAAATTTTTCTCACTAATCACTCATTTTGTGAATAGCCCCAATACATAATCCAAATAATATAATTCTAAAATAATCTACGCCTAAATCACCAATAAATATTAGGCCAAAAATCCCAAGATCCAACATAAAATTGTTTAGATCTAATTAAAATTTATTTTAATTTAAGTTTCAATCCAAAATGTATTTGATTTGACAAGTAAATTATTTATTTTAAATTTACTTATAAATAAACTTTTTAATTTAAGCTAAACATGTTTATATCTTAAAGCAATAGAACTAGCATGTTTTTAATATTTGTATTTTTTTTAAAAAAGTGTCTACAATTTACAATTAACAAAAAAAATTATTATTTTGAGAGAAAATTGACGTTTATCTATTGACTAATACATGAGAGCCCCAATTTTATAAATTAATCTCTTTAAAAATCTCAAAATATATAGTCTAAATTTATCTAATATTGTATTTGATGTAATGTATTAGATTGTATAAAAAATTTATTTAAAAAAGAAAAAGAAAATTAAGATCAAATTGGGCCAATAGGCTGTACTATGCTAGTTTATTTCTAGTCTATACAAAAGTGGATTGGGTCAGCCCAATTCAATTTTATGTATGGCCCCGCTCTGATGGGTTGGAGTCCATTTGCCAGCTCTATTTTTAACGATGAAGATTTTTGAACGACAAAAAGTATGGGCATTAAATATTATTTTAACAGCAAAAATAAACTCATTGTGAGACAAATATGTTTGCCGTTGATAGTAGTTGGCGCAAAATTTTGGGCTTCACACAAAATTAATACTGACTTTTTTTTTTTTCTAAATTATTGACAAGCTCTACCGTGTTAAAAAATAAAATAAAATTTCAATGACCAAATCTTTTTGTTCGTTGTTAAAATGATTTTTTTGATGTTAAATATTAACGGCAACATATTTCCAGTCGTAAATTATGGAAATTATTTAATTTAATTTGGATCAATTTAGATTTTTTGAATCATAATTTAAAATTTGAAATCAAAATTTTAACGACCATTGACTTAAATACCAACATGTTAGCAGAAATATATGAAAAACTTAACTGCCCCTTAATATACATAATTTTATTAGCTGTAATTATATTATTAAATGACATTTTAACATTAGTTAAGTACTTAATTAAAGGCGAGACCTCGATTTCCAAACCTTTAAAACACACTTTTCAATTACTTGACACACAATTTCATTTACGGATTTGCCTTTACTTTTGTAAACACCACTAACTCTATCAACTGGAATTACCTACAGAGTCATAAAATTGATAGTTAAACAGAGTTTATAAACCCAACCCATCCAAAGAATTGTCTGCCCATCTCCCTCTCTCTCAGTTCTTGGCCAATCTCCTCAATAGTTCCATTATTCCTTGTATAAGATTAATTATTGGAACTTCATTCTCGTTAGTAGAGCAGACAGGAAAGGAGACTTGAATTGCAGCGAGTAGTTTCAGTTTCCAATCTATTTATGAATTAATTTGGAGTTACACCCTTTTCAATGACTCTCTGTGGTTGCTTTCTCAATTTCTTGAAATATCATGTGTGATTGGTAGAGGACCTATATCCTTACAATAATATAAGAATCTTAATTTTTTTACTGTTCATTTTTTCGTTCATCAAGCCATCGTTTTACAACTATCATTTGTTTTATTACCTACTTCAGTCATCTCTCTGCCTTTTCTGAAGCCACTGTTTCCATTTGAATAAATAACGCTTCCACTACTCATTACTAATGTATTTTTCAAAGTTCAATCAACATTAACATTAGCAGCTTTTAGACACTGATAAACTCATAAACGTATATTTAAAGATTATATTGAGGTGATAAACTATGACAAATGCAGCACTGTACCCATTTTTTTTTTTTTTTTTTTTGTCTTTTTCTAATCTTTTTGACAATTTTTTTCTTTAGTTTATTTTTTCTTATTTGTATTTATTTTACACATTTTCATTCAATTTTTTTCATTAATAAAAGTACTATTTTTTCTGTTTCTCTGAGTCATTTGATCCTTTTTTGGCAGAACCATTTGGCGAAGTGGCTGCCAATTTGCCTTGAAGGAGTTTTAAACAGAACAAGAAGAACAAAAAAGGAAAATCTTTATCTGTCATTGGGACAATTGTATGAAGTTTATGGAAGAATTTCAAATCATTTTTTGTTTGTGATTGTGGGATAATTATCATTACAAGGGGCATGCTCTTTATTTCATTAGAAATGTGTTCTTTCATACTACTTTTTAGATCATTTTCCAGCTCTAAATTCGCTAATCTAACAGGAATTTGAGAGCAATTGGTTAAAGAAATCTCCATTCCTCTCAAGATTCTTTCAAGATCTTGCAGCCTTTCTGCGGGATTTATGCAATATGATTTGAAGAACATGATTGGAAACCTCTTCCACTGCATGCTTTCCTATTCTTGAACATGCATGCTTTCCTGTTCATGAACATTTGCAAATGAGGTTTTAATACTTAATTCACTTCTTAATAAACAAAAACGGAATAAATAATAGCACATTTGGTAAGTTAAGAGAGATTGGACAGTATTAGACAATACTAAGAAAGAAGAAGATGTTCAAATATGTTTTTTTTTTTTTTTTTTTTTTTTTTTTTTTTTTTTGGCAATGTTGTGGAGTAACTTGACAACATTGTATTTGAATTTTTATTTTACACAATGTTGCCGAGTAACTCGGCAACATTGTGTTTAGAATTTTTTTTTTTAATTTTTACACAATATTTCGACAACATTGTGTTTGGAAATTTTTTATTTTTATTTTTACACAATGTTTCGGCAACATTATGTTTGGAATTTATTTATTTATTTTTTACACAATGTTGCCGAATAACTCGACAAGATTGTGTTTAAATTTTTTTTTTTTTTTTTTTTTTTTTTTTTTTTTTTTTTTTTGTTGTCGAGTAACTCGGCAACAATGTGTTTGGAATTTTTTTTTTTTTTAGAACATGTTGGGCATTGTCATTTTTAATTTTATTTTAGGAATAATTGCATGAAAGGTTCCTACTGTTTTAAAATCGTTGAAATATGTCAATAACCTAAAAAAAATTCTTTAATTTATTTTTCTTATTTTTTTCTTTTACACTTAATTTTCATTCAATTTTTTACTAATCTTGTTTTTTTATTTGACCTTTTAAGTTTACAAATTATTCTAAATAAATGCTATTATTTTTTCTTTTTACTTTTCATTCAATTTTTCACCAAATTTTTTTTTTTTAATGATATAAACAAATTGTACACAGTTCTTTAATATTTGGCTTTTGAGTCATTAGTAAAAAAGCTGAAAAAATTGTAACCGAGAGTTTGGTCCAATTCAAATTATCGAAATGGTGCAATTCAATAAAAATATAAAAGTAGTCACTTTACCACATCACTTTACCAAGGTTGTTTACGAATCTTAGTTATTTAATTTTTTTATACGAATTATGTGCTTATTTGGTTCTGCTTTTCTTATTATAATTTCAATATTTTACTTAATTAATTGTATTAAATGGTATGTGCTTTTCATATTTATTATTCACGTATTATATATTTAATATTTTTTATATAAATATATTCAAGTAATATCTACAGCCTAAACATAAAATTTATCCTTATATTTTTCACGGACGTGCAACGCACGTAAAAAAAAAAACTAGTTCTATTAGAGCTTGTTTGGCATAGATTATAAACCCATTTTGGTTTATTTCAGCCGTAATTTTTGACTTTTCAACCAATTTTTAACATGAAAAGTCAACAATTTCAACTCAAATAAACTAATATTGGTCAAATAAACCAAAAATTGGTTTATAAACTACTTTATAATCTTTGTCAAACGGGCTCTTAGAAAGGCGTAAAGTTTTGCACAGCAGTAAGCTCCTATTATTTTGCTTGTGATGTAATGGTTTGTGTCAATTGCGTTTTTGATGTTGCTAAAATATTTAAACCAAATGCTCAGGATATTGCTAGGGACAATTTATACGATTTTCAAATTTTTCTCTGGGATTTTATTCTTTGTTTATCTTGTGAAAGGGGAAATTATGGCACATCCCACACTTATTTCAAATTTTGATGGCTTCTTGAAGGAAGTATATTAATGATGGAGAGTAGTGTTAGGTCATTTGTCTGAAGACCTGAATTTTGAATTTTATGTTTACAGTTGAATTGTTTTTGGTGTGCGGGTTGGAAAATTGTTTACACAAAGCATGTGGTGAAGATGGTGTAATTAATTAATTAAAGCATGAATCTCTGAGATGATTTAAATAAATGCTAAATGTGCGAACTTTTATTTTAATGTTTTTGATACATGACAGAGAATCAAGGGACTAGGAATTGCATGTAAGTGTTTTTTTTTTTTTTTTTTTTTTTAATTGTTCACCAAGTTGGAAACATTTATGACTGAGAATCTGGGGGTAGGTCTAAGAGCGTGTACGCTGCTTGTTAATATTCAGTTGGGCCATTTTCTTAACTGTTCACAGTGTTATATGCTTAAATTAGCTTCTCTATTGTTTACAGATGGGCTCTTGTAAGCACTCTCTCTCTTTTAGACGTGTTATTCTTGAACATGCCTCATTAATATCCTCCTCTAATTGCATTTCATCACAAACAGTTGATACAGAACCACAACAGATTTTGCTATCAATAATAACTAACAAGATCAGCTTCACGGGGGGATAAGTCTCTGAAGGAGGAGACCCAAGGGATTGACTCAAATACAAACTTCACAATAATAATGTAAAATATATTATAATTGCATAAAATCGAGGAAAACTTAACATAGCTCAATATTAAGAGATTGAAGGAATCAGAGAGGGATGACTTTAGGAGAGAAGAGATGCAGGGTGGGTGTGGAGTGCATATAATAATGGGTATTAGTAATTTAAGTAAGCTTTATATTTAATGGAAATTGTACATTGGTTAAAAATTGGTATTAGAATTTTTTTTTTTCTTTAATTGAAGATGTGAAGTAAGTTTTTTTTAATAGTGAATCTAGAAGCCCTCATTTATTAATTTATAGAGTACTCACCTCGAAACAATTCGTCTAGACCTATTCTTACAACAACCATTATATGTTTTAGTTGTTTCATCCAATGCGGAGGGATTAGTATCAGAATGGGAATGCATGGGCTACTTGTATCTAACCCATGTAAATGGATGACCCTCAAGTAGAATTTTAAATATACACAAGTTTTTAACTTCACCTTTGAAATTGACACAATCTCTTCTTGATCCATTGCATAATTAAAAGTTGCTGCTACAATCATGTCATCTCTTTTGAGCGTTACAATGTCGAACCAATTGTGGTTGACATTGATGTCCTATAACTTGAGAAAAAAGTAACTCTGGTGGATGATGATAATGAATTTATCCAAGACAAGAAAGAATATGACGATACACTAGAATAGCGGGAATGATGAGTTAGAATTTACTTTATATATATACGGATGATTACACATCTATAAATCAAGAACATCATGATGTAATTATCAAGATCAACATTGAAGCGGAAGTGTACCTGAATCTATGATTCTGTTTGATCGAACGGGGTTATAGTCTTCCAACTGATCCGTAGTTTTCTCCTTAGTGTCTCCTCTCTCGCTGATGGGGATGCAGAGAGTTCTGAAAAGCAATGCTCAATTGGGGACCATGACCTATACAAATAACTGCAGGACAGTTATTATGTTTCAATGTTGTTAAATTGGACACTCATCAATTTAAAACATTGTATCTGTATCTACACTTTAATCTCATGACACTTAATACCTATTAATCCAAAATAGTCTTTAGTGGATCACTTTATTGACTAAAACCTTAAAATAGCACCACACATTTTAATATATACATATTTGGCTCCACATGTTGAATTTTATCCAACAATCTTCCACTGGGCCATACATGTATCCTTACAAATGTACACAACCTTATGAGCTCAAAATTTTGCTATCACTGTTAAGGGTATTTCCAAACAATCTCGTCCATCAGTCATATCAATGTAGGATCAAAGCGACTTTCATTAATCGTAACTAAATCCATCAATGGTCACGTACACCAATACAACCAAATGATAGTATGAAAATTACATGTTATGTGATCCAAACTTGTCTATTTTCAATTGGTCTGACTTTATTCCTTAAGTGAGGTCAATACCAAATATAATGTAACAGAGTGGAATGAACTGAATAATTTATTTCTGTACAGAAAATTATCCAAATACACAAATGTGTCAAAAACTAAACATAAAGCAACTAAAAATACAAACTCCCACTAAAACATGATATCCTCAAGAAATACAACACCCATACGAGCAATGTGCTCATGAAAAACCTTGGATGGTAATCCCTTAGTAAGCGGATCCGCAATCATGGAGTTTGTCCCAATGTGCTCTATGGAAATCTATCCACTCTGTACCATTTTCTTCACAACCAGGAACTTAATGTCAATGTGTTTTGACTCAGTTGAACTCCTGTTGTTATTAGAATATAGCACTGCAGAGTTATTGTCACAATATAACTTTAATGGTCTTTCAATGCCATTCAGAATGCGCAGCCCGGTGACAAAATTTCACAGCCATATTCCATGATTAGATGCCTCATAGCATGCTACGAACTCCGTTGCCATAGTGGAAGAAGCTACGAGTGTTTGCTTAGCACTCCTCCAGGAAATAGCTCCTCTAGCTAGCAGGTATATGCAGCCTGATGTGGATCTTCTACTGTCTTGGCATCCCGCAAAATCAGAATTGCAGTCCCCTACGATGTCTAACTGATCCGATTTGCTGTATGTAAGCATGCAATCTCTTGTTATCTTCAAGTACCTTATAACCATTTTTGCTGCTTTCCAATAATTCATCCCAGGGTTACTTAAATATCTGCCCAGCATTCCAACAATGAATGCTATGTCTGGACGTGTACAAACCTGAGCATATATCAGACTCCCAACAGCTGATGCATAGAGAATCTTCTGCATTTCCTTAACTTCAAGATTATTTTTAGGGCACTGATTGAGACTAAATTTGTTTCTCTTAGCAACAGGGGTGTCCCCTAATTTACTATCCTGCATGCCAAACTTTTTAAGAACTTTATCGATATAGCTCTTTTGTGACAATCCAAGAATACCCCGAGAACGATCTCGGTATATCTGAATCCCTAATACAAAAGAGGCGTCCCCAAGATCTTTCATCTCAAAATTCCTTGACAAAAACCTATTGGTTTCGTGCAACATGCCTATATCATTAGTGACAATCAGTATGTCGTCAACATACAAAACCAGGAAAATATGCTTACTCCCACTGAACTTGTGATATACACAATCATCAACAATATTTATTTCAAAACCAAACGAGATAATCACTTGATGAAATTTTTAGTATCACTGACGGAAAGCTTGCTTGAGTCCATAGATAAATTTCTTTAATTTGCAAACCATATTTTTCGAGTCTCCTGACATGAAGTTTTCTGGTTGCATCATATAGATCGTCTCATCAATGTCTCCATTGAGAAACGCTGTCTTAACATCCATCTGATGTAACTCAAGGTCAAAATGTGTAACAAGTGCCATGACTGTCCTGAAAGAGTCTTTCGTTGAAACCGGATAGAAAGCCTCTTTGAAGTCAATGCTTTCCTTTTGTGTAAAGCCTTTAGCTACAAGACGAGCCTTATATCTTTCTACATTACCTTTCGAACCCATTTTGGTTTTAAAAATCCATTTACAACCAATGGGCTTCGCACCTTCTGGTAATGGGACAAGATCCCAAACTTTATTGTCTTGCATAGGCTTATACTCCTCATTCATGGCATCATTCCACTTTTGAGAATCAGAACCCTCCATGGCCTAATGAAAATTGATTGGATCATCTTCCACCATTCCATTATTTTCCTCATGTTCTTGGAGAAATACAATAAAATCATCCGAAATAGCATTTTTCCTTTCTCGAGTGGATCTCCTTAATGGTATTAGTTCTTAAGTTTGTTGAGTTTGTACTTCTGGAATGATTACCTCATATTGGATGGAAGGTTCTTCAACATTATCTTGCTGAGGTGCCAAATATACTTCTTGATCAATGACATGTATAGAAACATGCACATTGTCAAAAGTAATAGTAGGAATCAAAATCGATCATTCCTCAAAGACAATTTCTCTAACCTTATTTCTTCCCCCAAACTCAACATCCTCAAAAAATGTTGCAGTTCCCGTTTCAAAAATTGACTTAAGTGTGGGATTATAAAATTTGTAGCCTCTTGATCACTTAGAATAACCAATAAAGTAACTACTTATAGTTTTGGAGTCCAATTTATTTTCATGTGGCCTATAAGGCCTAGCCTCAGCTGGACATCCCCAAATGTAGAAATGCTTTAGAACAAGTTTTCTGCCTGTCCAAAGCTCATAAGGTGTTTTAGTAGCAGATTTAGTTGGTACTCTATTCAGAATATAAGCTGCAGTCTTTAATGCTTCTCCCAAAGTGATTTTGGTAAAGTAGAATGACTGATCATACTCATTACCATGTCCTTAAGAGTCCTGTTTCGTCTTTCAGCTACACCATTCATGCTAGGTAATCCTGGCATTGCGTACTGTGAGACGATTCCACATTCCTCTAGGAATTTAGCAAATGGTCCTGGACGTTGTTCACCTGAACTGTCATAGCTGCCGTAGTACTCATCACCATGATCAGACCTAACGCTTTTAATCCTTTTGTTGAGTTGATTCTCAACTTCAGCTTTGGAAGCCTTGAACATGTCCAGTGACTCAGATTTTTCATGAATAAGATATAGATGCACATAACGTAAGTAATCGTCTATGAATGATATAAAATATTGTTGACCATTCCAAGAAGCCGTAGGGAATGGTCCACAAATATCTGTGTGTATCAATTATAAGACGTCCGAAGTTCTATTCGCACCTAACCTTTTTGTTTTGGTCTGTTTTTCCTTGATACAATCAATGCAAACATCAAAGTCCGTAAAGTCCAGGGAATCCAAAATGCCATCTGACACAAGTCGTTCAACTCTAGTTTTTGAGATGTGACCTAAGCGCTTATGCCATAATTTTGCCGAATTTTCTTTATTTAATTTTTGCTTAGTACCACATGATTCCACATGCAAGGTTTTATTATATGACGCAATAGTATCAAGCAAATATAAGTTATCGTATGAACATAATGAACCAGTACCAACAATATTTGAATTTAAAGAAAGACTAAACTGACAATTTCTAAAAGAATAATAATATCCAAATTTGTCCAACAAGGAAATAGAAACCAAATTCTGTCTAAACAACAGTACAACAAAAGTGTCTTTCAAATTCAAATAAAAACCAGTTCCCAACAACAACCTAAAAGTGCCTATTGCCTTAACTTCCACCAATTTTTCATCGCCCACAAAGATAAATCTTTCAGCATCATTTGGCTTTCGGCAGAACAGGCAACCCTGCATAGAAACACTTGTGTGAGTAGTAGCACCAGAATCTAATCACCAAGTGTTTCTAGGTACTGAAGCTAAATTAACCTCAGAACAGACCAAATTAAGAAATGTACATTTCTTTGCACGCCAAGTGTTATATTTGGTACAATCTTTCTTTAAATGTCCAGGCTTCTGACAAAAGAAACAACCATCTTTGTCTTTATGTGGTTTCTTCTGTTCTGGACCCTTAGCAACTTCATATTCTATTTTTCTTTTCTTGCCTTTATCTTTAGAGGTACTTGCTAAATTAGCAATTTCATTTCTGTACTACTTCAACCTTTCTTCCTCTTGCATACATTATGAAATGAGCTCATTTAGAGTCAATTTCTCCTTTTAACAGTTGTAACTGACCTTAAATTGATTGTAATGTGCAGGAAGCGATATTAATACTAAATGCATGAGCAAGTCTTCAGACAAGTTGAGCTTTAGTGCCTTAAGTTTTGAAGCATTATGAGACATCTGTATGATATACTCCCTTATATTCCCCTTGCTTTTATACTTCATTGAAATCAAGCTTTGCAGAAACGTGCTTGTTTTAGTCTTATTGTTTTTCGCAAAACGCTTTTCAATTTCAGCAAGGAATTCTTTGGCATCAGTTACCTCCTCAAATACTGTGCCCCTAAAGTCTTCTGGAATGCCGCGTTTAATGATCATTAGACTCATGCGATTTGAGCATTCCCACTTCTCAAAGTTCCTCCTGTCATCATGTGAACTTGCATCCGTAAGAGAAGCATGTTTCTCAATCTTGAGAGCAAGGTCGAGATCCATGCAACCAACAATTAGAGCGTTTTCTTTCCAATCCTTGAAGTTTGACCCATTAAGCATGGGAATTGAATTGATATTTGCAGATATTGTAGAAGTAGATGAAATAGCTGTATAGAGAAAAAGATAGAAATAGCTTACATTAGTACTCTATTATACAAATAGTAATTTCAAATATATTGGTAAGGCCCATCACAAGATACCTAGTACAACATCAATATTTAGTCTTTGAACAGAAATATTGACTCGTAAGTGGTACCTTGATATAGCAATCAAACACTGACAAAAGACATATCAATCAATAAACCTTTCTTTGGACCGATTTATTGATCACACGTTAAACCAAATAATCGACATGCGTTTATCACCACAGGTGTATGTGAAATTTCAGCCAAACATTGACCTTCCTTTGGACCGATCAATATCCGCATGAACAACACACACACAAAACCTTCTAATATTCTAAGTTAATTAATTTCCACAAGAGAGGTTGCTTTGGCAACATGTTGTTTCAACTAATTCACTTTGGAATATTATATTTCTCAAAAGAGTCCGTCACACCAAAATTTGAACCTGAATTGACTGTTTTGCATATATTTAAAACTTTAGGGTTTGAATTTTGAAATTCAATGCTTTAGGATTAAGTAATCATTAAGTTGGAGGGTTAAATTGAAATTTAATTAAACTTGATTGGCCCATTATGAAAGATTTTAAGCTTGAATAACTAAATTGCAATTTTACCAAAAACTTTAGTGGCCAATTTATTAAAATCTTACACTTTAGGGACTGAATCATAAAATTCAGAACTCCAAAGGCCTAACTTAAATGATTACAAAACTATAGGGACTGATTTACAAATTCAGAAGTCTAAAGGGCCAATTTAAATGATTTTAAAAATTAGGGTTTAAATATTATAAGAGAACAAGCAGGAGGACTAGAGGATAAATAAACCAAATTTTCACAAATTGCAAACCGCTCTTAAGAACTTCTAATTTCCGCATGAAGTCCCTAGATCCAAAAAACCGCAACAGCTAGGGTTTGAAACCCTAGCTGCTGCCGTCGCCACCAACGAGACGGAGATTGCGGCGCCACATGCCAGCGATCCCCGCCTGCAGCGCCATCTCCGACGCTGCAATCCGTGTGCGGGGGCTGGACGCAGCCATCTACTCTCTCCTCATCAACCACCAATCCGACCACAATACACAAAAAAATCCGACCACAATACACAAAATCTGATATTCAAAAAATGAATGAAACTGAATGTAATGGTTTAATCATAATGGCTGAATCTCGAAGAATAAATATACATACAGAAATTGAATGAAATGGCTGAATCATAATATTCAATTAAAACCTTATTACCAATTTATCCAAAGGCGAACACGATGCATATTATAAATTAATATTACGAGAATTTCAGAACATACGCATCATGTCCATATAAATATAAATCTGATAATTCAACATGAAAGTGGCTCTGATACTACTTGTTAGAATTTACTTTTTATATATACAGATGATTACACACCTATGACTCAAGAACATCATACTTTAATTATCAAGATCAAGACTGAAGCGGAAGCGTACCTGAATCCATGATTCTGTTTGATCGAACGGGGTTATGGTCTTCCAACTGATCCGTGGTTTTCTCCTTAGTATCTCCTCTCTCGCTGATGGGGATGCAGAGCGTTCTGAAAAGCCACGCTCAATTGGGAACCATGACCTATATAAATAATTGTAGGACAGTTATTATGTTTCAATGTTGTTAAATTGGCCCCCTCATCAATTTAAAACATTGTATTCGTTTCTACATTTTAATCTCATGACACTTAATACCCATTAGTTCAAAATAGTCTTTAGTGGATCACTTTATTGACTAAAACTTAAAAATAGCACCACACATTTTAATATATACATGTTTGGCCCCATATGTTGAATTTTATCCAACATGATGAACCTGTGTTAGGTGATGAAGATTCTGAAGATGATACAAATGATAATAATTCAGATGGTGATTTTGATTAAAATGTATGGGAAGTCGACGTTTGTTAATTTTTTCTGTTCAAATGATAATGATAATAATTGAGACTGTGATACATAGAAGTGATAAATTTTAGACAAGTCCATAATTCAAACAAGATTACTACCTTCAATTCAATGCAGGTTCACTTTTACTTTATTATCTATATAGGCTTACTATGAGTCCTACATCAATGCATGGTGAGGGTGGCTCCATGATACCATTAGACAACGCCCATTCAGGTAATGTTGTGGGATAATAGACTTATTTCCATACTAATTGATCTAATGTTGGCACTTCAAGTAATTTTATTATTTAATATCGTTTTCTTTATAATTTATTATTGTTATCTTTATAGAGACTCCCTGTAAACGCAGAGGACGAGGTCCTGCTAGGGGATTACATAGTGAGCAAACTTTATCTACCAGTGGCCGTAAACTTCGAATTGAATTTGACAAGCTCACAGGACGAGCTATTGGTCCTACAGCATCAATTTGGGCCAGAGAGATTGGGGTTATTGTTCGCTCAAAAGCACCACTTAGTGTAAAGCAGTGGAAAGAAATTGATGACGCACACAAGACAGTAATGGTGAATCGATTAAAGGTAGTTGCATTTTATATTTTCTCCTTCACTGCTAAAGTTTATTAGTTATTTTCTAATATATTATTTTTTTTCGTAGGAAAAATTTGAATTTGATTTAAATAATTTAATTAAAGATTCCATATATCAATCAATGAATAGACAATAGAGGGAATATAGATGTAAGCTACACAAACATTTTGAAGGAGTAGGTGGTAATGAAGATGTAGCACTTGCAAAGAGGAGCAAGCCCGAGTCGGTGGAGGATCAAAATGATTGGGACTTCCTATGTGATTATTTTGCAAGTGATGTGCTCAAGGTTAGTTTTGTTAAAGTTGTATGTTCCTACGTAATGTTTTGCGTTATTTACGTTATTGCATGTAAGACATGGTTCTTACAATTTAAATAAATATTTTCTATTACATTCTTGTTATACCAAATGAATAGGATCTGTCTGTTTATAACTCGGAAAGGATTTTTTATTTTTATTTTTATAACTGTTGGCTGACAAGCATTGATCAAGGCATCTTTAGTTTTTCACAAGCGTATCAAATAGAGTATAATGGCCACTATTGACTTTAAAATCCGAATATTCGAAAATCTAAGAATCAAATTCTTGATTCAATTTTAGTTATAATCCCTCCCACCAATCTTCTATTGAGCAGAAAGTGAGAAGTTTTTCATATCGCTTACCCCATCTTGAGTTCCTTCAAATCCATAAGATAGCTGCGATTCAAGTCGGCACTTCAGTCAAAGCAACTTATGATGACTCAAGAAACACAGACACGTTGGAAACTTCAAAAGAACTGTCATTTACTAGCACTTTTATTCTACATCTCCTCGTATTTGTTGTACTTACTGTAGAAATCATAAAGCAACACATAAATACACTTCAGGCTCTAATCAATTCTGACAAGAATTAGATAAGAAGTAATGGCATTGGATATGAACATAAATGTATCCTCCAAGCATTTTTAGTTTTTAGTTGTACAAAATCTTTAATTTATTATAATATTGATTATATTAAATTTGTCATGCATTTTCTTGGAGCAATGTATTATCAAATCTTTCATTCACAGTTTCTACACCTGCACCCGTTCCTCCTGAAACATTGACATTGGTTGTGAAATGGTAGGAAATCTTTGTTGCTTACTGTTAAATCCTTGTGGTCGTTTATTTTCTTCTTCCCCTGTATAACAGTGATATTAACGAAATAGTAAATGTAATCATATCGATTGATTTTCCACTGTCATGAATTGATTTATATAAATATATCAGATTATTTGCAACATGTATGAAGTAATATCTAGAAATCTAAAGGAAATAAAAAAAATCTATCCCCCTTTATGGTTACAAAGGTCTTCTATTTATAGAATGGGTTTCAATGTGATGACTCAACTTTCTCTCAGAATGCTGACGTGGCAAGATAAGTCGAAGTTCCTGGGTATACTTGTAATTGATTCTTGACATGCGAGAGTAACTTATCGACCGGTTCACTTTGATGGTAGCCACCCTTTTGATAATTTCTTAAGACGGTCGATAAGAACTAGAACAAACGAGTTTTATCCCTTACTCGGTCGATTTATTCAGCATCATTTATCCCTCCACTTTCGAATTATTGATTAACATGATTCGAGGGTAGATTCTATAACCCACGTGTCACTATATCATTGGTGCGATGATTGTCGAGATTCATTAGTGCTGATTAGATGGTTGCGTATCCCAATGGTTGAGATGACGGTTTAGACAGTGCACATTTTTCGAGGATTGGCGTGTCATCACCACTTACGCCTCTTCAACTTCCATGGTGATTGGAGGCTTTTTAAATTCCCACGTACTATTTGGTAAGTTTTGTTCCTACCCTTTCTTTTATCTTTTCATTTATGGCTGACTTTTTCTATCTTACAATCTATCAACTATTTCCCTCTTTTCGATATTTTTTTTTTAGTAGGATATCATTATGTATGAACGTGGTGGTATTGGACAGTTCTTCAGAAGAACAACTTTCCATGACTATCTCAAGGGCGGAGATGTCCTTTAACTCCTTGGTTTCTATTGAATCGTTGGGTGGGCCAAAAATAGGAGAGGTGAACAGTTATCCATGTTTGGATCATTCTCAAACTCTAGCTTTTACAATCACCGGTAGGTGTTGATCTCTGCTTTCTTCTTCTTTTCACTAAGTCTTGTTTTTATGTCTCTGGTTTTATAATTTTCTTCTTTTTATTTCATATATGCGTGCGTATTGTCATAGCATGCCGTGTTCGTCTTACAACAATGGTTAGGGGTCGATCCAATTTATCTTCTGGTAGTCTTCCATCTCCGTCTAGATCAACAAACACTGTCCGTCCTTTAGGAGAGGTGGCAGTTTATCAAGATAGTTTAAAATATGGTCTAGCACATATAACGAGATAACATTGCAGAGGGTAGTGGACCACTTTTTCATAAGTCATAAACATTCATATCGGGCTCTTGGACCGACCGAATATCTATCGATCGGTCGTCCAGGAGAGGTGGCAGTTTATCAAGATAGTTTAAAATCTGGTCTTAGTTTTTCGTGCATCCTTTTTAGTCGATTTCTTCTATACTTTTCACTTAGCCCCATGCCAACTAGTTCCAAATGCCTTTAGGATTTTGAATTACTATTTGATGATTAGCCTAAAGAACAATCTTGAACCATTGTTAGATCTCTTTCGCATTCTTTTCGAAATGAAATTACTCGACCGATATGATTGCTTCGTGGTTTTTCCCCATCCTGATCGAGGATTACCAGCTCATGAACACTTTATGATACCTAATTGCCCTTCTTCAAATAGTGATTGGAAGAACATATATTTTTTTGTAAGTCCAATTGATGGTATGCTCCATTTTCATGTTGAGTAGAGTTCTCATTCTTTAGAGGATTTCAATAAGACTTCCATCTTTTCTAAGTCTGAGATTGATTCTCTGATCATCATTCGGTCTCTTGAACTTTTCAGTTGGTCAGCGAATGATGTTTTAACTGACGAAACACTGGTTCGTGTGGGTATCGGCCGCCCATATAGTAGGCGATCTATTTTTTGCGATACATACTTTCTGTGATCTATTTTCCTTTCTCGGCTCTAACATTTATTTTTCTTATTTTCAGATATGTTGGTAGATCTTAGTGGGGAATTTTTGGAAGAGTTAGCTCGAAAGACTGATCGATCTAAAAGAAAAATGAGAAGGGGCCTTTCCTCTGTGAATGATCCGTGATTCTTTCGACCGTCGCCTCCTTCTGCTACCCCTTCCCAATTTTTATAAGACAGAAGATTCTACTCCTCCATTGACTCAAGCTCCCCATATTCCGACTCATTCGCCTTCCTCTGTTTCTTTTTCTCCTCATATAGGTCTCTCTTGTAATCTTTGACGGCCGATCGACAAGATCAGTGAGGATTGTCGTGTAATGACTGGCTGCCTAGATTGAGAAGTAATCAATGCTAGCAAGAATAAATCTCTTTAGAGCTTGGAGTGGTCATTTATGATGGAGGAGAAAAGGGTATATACTTTTTCAATACACTGATTATTCAATTGAAGAAGTTTTTCTACATTTTCTTTTTTATCGATATGTTTTTTTCCTTAGATCATTTCTCTTCGTCACTCTGTCTTCTGGAGGGCGATGGAACAGATAGAGACAATCGACCAAACTAATCTTCTCATTCAAGAAAAGAAGGGATCTCTGCAGGAAAGTTTGAAGACCATATCTGAATTGGAAACTATGGGTAGTGCGAGAGAAGGTCGTCTTCAAAACTTAGTGAAAATAGTTGAGGATCAAGAGTCGTCTTTGAAAACACGCAACGAAAATATTTGAGAATTGGAAGGATCCCTCGACTGCCTTTGTTTGGAGATAGGTAAAAAATGTGAAGAGGCTGTTGAAGTGTTCAAACAAAGTGATGACTACTGCTGCACCACGGTCGGCATGGTTGGCATTCGTGGTCGAGAAATGGCCAACAGAAAAAGTCGTGAGTGGCTAGTTGAGAATAATCATGACTTGGACTTGACTGGGCCCCTTTTATGCCAGATGATAATGATGATGGTGATGATAAAGATGATGATGCTGATGACCATTGAAGACTCTTTTGTGTCGTTTCAAACAATATTTGAATATAAATGGGTAGAGAGGTGGTTTATTCTTACTCACTATCTTTTGCTTGTTATTGCTCAGTCGTACATTTAGAGTTAGTTTGCTTCAGAACATATATATGATATTTCTCGTTTTGTTGGATCATGATTTGTCCCTTAGATGGTCTTATTGTTTCTTTGATTTATGTTCAATCGTCATCGATTTAAGCAAAGAAAATATACCTAGTTTTACTTGAAAACTTAGAAAACAAATATAAAGATATTTTAACCGTAGTTAAAAGGAATTCTTCGATTGTGATCAAGAAGAAATAAAGTAAATATTTCTCGATCGTAGTTGATCAAGAAGAAATGAAATAAATTTTTCTCGACCGTAATCAAGAAAAAAAAACGTAGTCATTGATTTATCAACCGTGGTCGAGATTCTTATGCGTGCGGATATTCGTTGATAGTCAAGTATATAACATAAAACTTTGGGAGTTGGGAGGAACTAGGGGTTGCACCTGGTAGGGAGATCAACTATCCTTCTTAAAGGGTTATCGATTGACTAATCTCCTTAGCATCCTTATCATCTGTCCCTCTTCGTTCCAATTATTTAATTGAGTAAAATAGTAATCATTACATTTAGATAAGAAAGACTGAATTGAATAAGTTGGAGTAGGTCAATTATTAGTAGTATTTCTTCAAATGCTCCACGCTCCATGGTCTTCTCATTAGCTTTCCTTGGTGGTCTTTCAAGCAATATGAACCTCTTTTTCCTTCTCTTATGACTTGAAACGGACTTTCCCACTTTCGATCTAATTTTCCAGGCTGAAGTATCGTAAAAAAGGCTTCTCGACTTGAAACTTTCTAGGTTTTACTTTCCGGTCAAAATATGCAGGTATTTTTCTTTTGTATGATGCCATCTTCACGAACGTTCTCTTTCTCATCTTCTAATAGGTCAAGTTCCGCCCGGTGTATCTTGTAATTTTCTTGCTGCACTATCAATCTTGGGGCAAGCTCGATCACCTCCAAAAGAATAACTGTTTCGAGTCCAAAGCATAGTCTGTAAGGAATCTCACCCATGATTCTCTAAAAGTGGTGTGATAAGCCAATAATACATTAGGAATTTCTTCTGCCCATTCTCTCTTGCAACCTTCTAATCTTGTTCGTGAATCCTACAAAATTGTTCGATTAATCACCTCGACCTGCCTGTTGGCTCTAGGATGTGAGATCGAGGTTTTCCTTAGGTCGATCTTATAGCTAGTACAAAATTCTTCAAATTCTCTGTTGTAAAATTGTTTCCCGTTATTAGACACAATCACTCGAGGTATGCCAAAACGGCAAATTATGTTCTTCCATCTGAAGCTCTGAATCTTCCTTGTTGTTATGGTGGTGAGTGCTTCTGCTTCTACTCAATTTGTGAAATAGTCAATAGCCACTACTAATAACTTTCTCTGTTGGCTTGTTGTGGGGAAAGGTCCGAGCAGGTCGATTCTCCATTGGTAAAATGGATATATTTCAAATATGGCCGCTTGATTCTCTACTAGGACATGTATAAGGTTAGAATGTCACTGGTATGCATCACATTTTTGGACCAACTCCTTGGCATCGGCTTTCATACGAGGCCAATAGTATCCTTGTCTGATGGCTTTAAATGCTAACATGTTTGCCCCTTGATGATTTTCGCATATTCCTGAATCTATTTCTATAAGTATGATATATCTTCGATTAGTGTCAATACATTTTAAGTATGGCATGTAATTCTTTTTTTGAAAAGGTGATTGTCAATCATTGTAAAGCCAGCTCTCATTCTCAATCTACGTGCTTCGATCGCATCAATAGGCTCAACCCCTTTTTTCAAATAAAGTTTTAATGAATATAACCATGTAGATGTCTGATTGACTTCGCACACCTCGATCACAGATACAAAGCTTGGTTGCAATAAAGTATGTATTGATACATTGCTCATACAATTTTTGGAACTAGTGTAAGCCAAACGCAACAATTCATCATCTTTCATGTTAGCCTTATGATCAACTTTCTTAATTTCGAACTTCTAGAATTTCTGTTGCAGGTCTCCTATTCTCATTAAATATGCAGCCATACGGCTATCTTTTGCTTCGAACTCCGACTGTACTTGTCTTACTACTAGTTGGGAATCACTGTTCACTTGACTTGATTGTGCTCCCATTTTTAAAGCTAGTTGAAGGCCAGTTATGACTGTCTCGTATTTTGCGTTGTTATTAGTAGCCTCAAACTCGAATTTCAAAGAATATTGCATTTCTTCGCCAGTTGGTCATGTCAATATAATTCCCGCTCCCGATCCCTCTTTATTAGAAGACCCATCAACAAACAAAATCCATAAATCTTTTACTACACCACTGTTTCTGGGCGATAATTCTGCAATAAAATCGGCAAGGACCTGTGCCTTTATCGCTGATCGAGGCTTGAATTCCAAATCATACACCCTGAGTTCGACTACCCATTTCATTAACCTACCAGATGTTTTCGATCGATGAAGAATTTTTTTCAACGGTTGACTTGTCAGGACATCGATTGAATGTGCCTGGAAGTATGTCCTCAACTTTCGAGCGGCTATTATGAGGGCTAAACCTAACATTTCTGCCGAATTGTATTGAGTTTCAGCATCTTTTAGAACATGATTGACATGATACACTGGTCATTCAATCTTCTGGTCGAGTTTTATCAATACCACACTTATCGTATGTAGAGATTCAACTAGGTATAATTTTAACGTCTTTCCAAAGACTGGCCGACTGAGAATTGGCAGGTGTTGCAGCAATGATTTTGATTCTGCTAGGGATTTCTCACATTCGGGACTCCACTCAAAATCATTTTTCTTTTTTGATAGCCAAACAGAACGGTTGACACACGTCTGCTGTCCGTGACATAAAGCGATTCAAAGCAGCTATTCAGCCAGTAAGTCTCTGTACCTCTTTTTTATTGTTGCTTGTATCTTATTGAGATTGGCCTCTATCCCTCTTTGAGAAACCATGAACCCCAAAAATTTAACACCAGCTGTTCTGTATGTGCATTTCTCCGAGTTAAATTTTAATTGGTTATGCCTGGCTCTTTGGAATACTTCTCTTAAATCATTCACATGGTCTTCTTCCCAGTCACTATATACGACCATATCGTCTACATACGCTTCAATTGTCTGAACGACTAAATTCCTGAAAATCTTAGTGACCATACACTGGTAAGTTGCATCGGCATTTTTTAGGCCGAAAGGCATCACCCTATAACAAAACGTTCCAAAATCGATTATAAAAGCTGTCTTTTCAGTATCTTCAGGTGCCATAGATATTTGATGATAGCCTGAGAAGGCATCTAAGAAACTGAATCTCTTTTTTCTAGCGATGGCATCAATTAAATTATTGATTCTCGATAGAGGAAATAATCCTTTGGGCATGCTTTGTTGAGACCGGTGAAATCGATACACACTCCATTTCTCATTGGCCTTTTTTACTAAAACAACATTCGATAATCATTCGAGATATTCAACTTCCCTTATGAAACCTGCTTTTAACAATTTTTCTAGTTCCTCTTTTATGGCTCTTTGTCGGTTGGGAGCGAACTGTCTTTCCTTCTATTTTATCGATTTGTATCTTTTCACAATGCTAAGACGATGTTGGATGACTGCGGGATTAATACCTTGTATGTCGGTAGCATTCCATGCAAATACATCAATCATATTTATGAGCTATTCTTTTTCTCCTTCTCGTAAAGATTTTTCGATCAACACAACTTTCTTTTCTTCTAACTCGACCGCCTCTGTTTCTTCAACCATCTCGAAGCAGTGGGTCTTATAATTGCCATATGTTTCTAAGTTTAACACCTTCGAACTCTGACCAACTCCGACGCTGTCTACATAACATCTCTGAGAGATTAATTGATCACCTCGAATAACTCATGTTCCTCGACTGGTTGGAAATTTCATTGCTTGATGTTGTGTAGATATGATGGCACCAATTGCATTTATAATCGGATGCCCAAATGGAATTGTATGCCATCGGAGTTTGCACTACTAAGAACGGACTTATCAATGTCACATACGTGGGATGCTTTCCTAACACGATTAGCAAATCTACTATTCCTTTGGGTATTACTGTAGCTCCTCCAAACCCTAGTAATGGAGTGTTTACAGGCTTTAACCCTTATGTCGATATTTTTAGTGCTTTGAAGGCATCCTAACTCAACACATTTGCGTCACTTCCAGTATTGACTAACACTCTTTTAACATCAAAATCTGCAATGTCCCCCGTGATTACTAAAACATCATTACAAGTGAATGATACTCCTAAGAGATCTTTGTCGTCAAATGTGATTGGTTGGCTGAACCTACTTGAAGTTCCGATTGAATTAATTTGCAAAGATTGAGCATGACCTTTTCTAGCGTTCCTTGAATCTTCCCCAGCGGCTGATCGTCCCACTACGACATGTATTACTCCCGCTCGCCGTTTTTCCTCAACTTCTTCGACTTTTCGCTTACCCTTGTTTTCCCTATTTTTGACAAAATGCTTTAACAAGCCTTTAGATATCAATCTATCAATTTCACTTCAAAGTGTATGGCATTGATCTATAGTATGTCCGTGGTCTTTGTGAATTCGCACACACAAGCACGATTACGTACGGATGGAGGGATTGGACCTCAGCTTTTCTGGCCACTGCACTTCTCTTAAATTATTCATCTCTTGCAATATAATCGATAATGGAGCCTTTAATTCTGTTCAAGATATAACATTCACCTCCTCTGCTTTTGGCTTGTATCGATGGTCAAATGAAAATTTATTGCTTGGTTTAATCACAATCGAATCTTCGTATCTTCTCTTTCGACTACTTCTTTCTTGCTCGTTTCAACTGTATTGAGTTGCATTCATCACTTTCTCTTGATCTATGTATTCTTTGCTTTGCCTAAGCAATTCGGTCATGGACTCGGGGGTGTCTTTGAGAGACTTGCCTTAAAAACTTGATTTCTAAGCCCGTTGAGTAGCGCTATTATGACTGAGGACATATGTAGGTCTTTAATACCTAAAGTCGCCCTATTGAATCGCGGTATATATTCTCGTAATGATTCTTCTCTCTCTTGAGTGACTAGCATTAGTCCCATCACTGTTTTCTTCTTTCGAGCACTGCTGGAAAATTATAGTGCAAACTTGTTTACAAAATCTACGAATGACGCGATTAATTGAGGAGGTAATGTATCAAACCATTCTCTAGCATCTTTCCTCAAAGTCATGGGAAAGGCTCTACATGCTATAGTATTCGGCCAACCATGCAATCTTACTCTGTCATGAAAAGTACGGATATGATCAATAAAATCAGTAGTACCGTCGAACTCATCAGTCGACTCCTTGAATTTTGACGACAAAGGTACACTCATTAGTTCCTCCGTAAATGGATCTTCCTTGATAGATATTGGTCTTCCTCTGTTCTTCCTCTGAGCAATTGATTCATTTATCTTCTGGCTTAGTAAATTATCTAAGTTTGCTGATTTTGTCTAATTATTGGAAGAAGTTGTCTCCAGGAGATGCACGATTTCAGGTGGTTGATTTTCTGTTGCTGGTGGTGATACAATCGCTCTCTGCAATATTGCCATGATCGCGGACATTTAATCTTGCAAGACTGTAAATTGTTGTACTGTAACAAATTGGTCACCAGAATTCCTAGCTTTGGTATCTTGTTGAGAAGCCATTGGTTGATCGATCCTCGGTCTACCTCTATTCCTACCTGACATGACTTATGGTCCTTAGCCACAAATAAATTAAGATTCCCACAGACTGCGCCGATTTGATATTAACGAAATAGTAAATGTAATCGTATCGATTGATTTTCCACTGTCATGAATTGATTTATATATATATCAGATTATTTGCAACAAGTATGAAGTAATAACTAGAAATCTAAAAGAAATATTTCTTTATCAGAAGTAAAAAAAATCTATCCCCCTTTATGGTTACAAAGGTCTCCTACTTATAGAATGGGTCTGAATGTGATGACTCAGCTTCCTCCAAGAATGCTGATGTGGCAAGATAAGTTGAAGTCCCTGGGTACACTATAATTGATTCTTGAAATGCGAGAGTAACTTATCGATCGGTTCACTTTGATGGTAGCTACTCTTTTGGTAATTTTTTAAGACGGTCGATAAGAAACTAGAACAAACGAGTTTTATCTCTTACTAGGTCGATTTATTCAGCATCAAACAGTGTGTTTGTGTACACACCTCAATTTGTACAAACATATTCTTAATTGGTTATGTAAATTAGTGATGATTTAAAATTAAAGATTGCCTGAATGAATGCAATGATATTATTGCTTGCTGGAGAACACATTTGTTTATGAGCTTTTGCAGCAAAATTCAAATTCTTTTGTAGCTCTTGGCTTGTGTTGTGAAGCAAACTTGATTTAAAAATTATTACTTATGATTAATGCTAATCTTTTAGCTTAAAAGTAAATTCTGCATTTTAATTGTATTTCTGGTTAAAAAATGTGCAGAAAATGTCTCGAGTGAACAAGGAAAATCGTGAGAAGAAAATATTTGTATCGCGTCATGGGTCAAAATCTTACTCTGCACATGCACATGGAAAGGTAATTTATGAGTACTTTAATGATATTTTATTTTACTGATTACTACATTCAATTGTACATTTTTTGGTTTTTTGTATAGCGAAATTAGATTACAAGAGAGCTGCCAAGCGAGATTGAGTTTTTTCGTGACATACATTGGGTTGCAAAACGAGGTTGGACAAATGAAGAAGCTCAGTCATGTTATGTAAGTATTTTCAATTGTTACAAAATTGAAATATATTGTTTTATAAGGCTAATTTTATTTGTTTGTTTTATATATATCGTCAACAGAATCAAATGCTCGAACTACAGCTTTCTACCCAAAACCCTCAGCCAGAGTAAACCAAGAATTCTATACCTTTGACAGAGTCTCAGATATTTGAGAAAGTACTTGGTAAAAAATACAGCTTCATGAGATCTCGCAGGATGACGAGGAAAGACTAGATTGGAGGAGAGTTGTTCTCAATTATCCTCTTTAGACAACGTGAACTTAGAACTGAGGTGAAAACCATGAATAGGGGTTTTGGCTGCAGTCTTTCCGACTTTCTTTTGCCTAAGGATCCAAGTAAGACGTTGTCCGAGGCTTCAAGTTTGTGTAAATTTGTTAGTATATATTATGGTGGTAGCCAATGTTTACATGCCCACAATCACACCACTCTTTACGTAGGACGCAAGAGCAGGGCCATACATGAAACTGGATTGGGCTGGTCCAGCCCAATTTTGTATGGGCCAGAAATATGCTAGCCCAATCCAGCCCATTGGCCCAACTTATCTTAATTTTTTTTTTAAATAAATATTTTATACAATCTAATATATTACATCAAATACAATCTTAGATAAATTTAGACTATATATTTTGAGATTTTTAAAGAGATTAGTTTATAAAATTGGGGTTCTCATGTATTAGTTAATAGATAAACGTCAATTTTTTTTCAAAATAATAATTTTTTTTATTAATTGTAAACTATTTGTAGACATTTATTTTTACAAAAACACAAATATTAAAAGCATGCTAGTCTTATTGTTTTGAGATATAAGCATGTTTGGCTTAAATTAAAAAGTTTACTTATAAGTAAATTTAAAATAAATAATTTATTTGTCACACCAAATATATTTTGGATTAAAACTTAAATTAAATTAAATTTTAATTAAATCTAAACAATTTTATGTTGGATCTTGAAATTTTTGGACTAATATTTATTTGTGACTTTGGCTTATATCATTTTAGATTGATATTATTTGAATTATGTATTGGGGTTATTTACAAAATAAGTTATTAGTGTTAATGAGAAAAAAAAAAATCAAAATCAAAATCGGGCCGGCCCAACTAGCCCGCGGGTTAGATGGGCCGGGCCATCTTGGCCCAATTTTATTTAGGTTAGGGCCAACCCAACCCAAAAAAGCGGGCTACATGGGCCGGCCCGTGGACTAGGCCAATTTTGCCACCTCTACGTAGGACGATAAATCAAATAGGACTAGAACGAAGAAACAAATTTATGTGCTTCTCTAAAATTAGAGAAAATAGTATTATTGGTCTCCAACTTTTAGATACCTAAGGGATATATTCTCAACTTTTAAAAATAGCATTGAACATTTTTAACGTTTAAAGAAATAGACATGGTAGGTTACAAAATTGTCTTTTTTTTGTTAAATAAATATAAAGGAAGAAAAAAGAAAAAGAAGAATAGAAAAATATGTAGATATGATCTTAAAAAAATAAAAAATAAAAAAGAGACTATCTTTTTAAAGATTTTATCAAATCTCAAAATTCAAAATCTTCTGTTATCACAAACTTCAAAAATCTTAAAATTACAAATATGGTATCTTTTCGTGCTCTCCTCTAGTTAAGCATTTCTTCTCACATCTGGACGGTCTTCTCAATGCTGAAGTCTCTTGCTTTCAAAAACCTAAAACATATAAATAGTTCGAGGCTATGTTGCTGGTTTCAGATGAAATAAATTAGACATAAGCAACTAATCTACATAAACAAACATTTGCATAAGATCATGTATACTATTTTCCCCTAAAATTATTAACAAGTACCTTTAGTGATTAGTAAACCCTAGACTTGACATTTTCTCAACAACAAAAAAATAATAATAACAGGAATGTATTGCTTGCAAGGCTACAATTTGAGGTCAGGGCCAAGAGATAGTCCAAATTCATTTGGGCGAATAAGGTCTTGTACGGAAATTTAAATAAAAATTTAGAAAATACCCTTAAATTTTAAGGAAAAATTCAGGGTCAGTCAACTTAATTATACTTATTATGAACTCTAAAGCTATACAGTCCAAAAAGTTTTTATTTTAAGTCGTATGATCAAGCAAAAATATATTTATATCCTTGTAATTATAAAAGCTAACATTTCATATTTAACACTTCTCTTTCTTTATCTTTCTTCATATATAAACCCACCTTTTCATATTTATTTTGTATTATATTAGAAAATTTTCTCAGATTTATGTAGAAATTGTATTTTTTTTCTATTTAATATTTATTTCGCATTGCATGAAAATCTGTACTTAAATTACTGTTTAATGATACTGTATAATGTTATCTTTATACGATATTGTACAATAAACAACATCATAATTCATTGGAAAACTTATTAACAATTCAATATGATATAAAATATATATTAAATTCAAAATACTATCACTCAGTTCTTTTACATAAACAATATTCTCATGAATTATAGAATAGTAACATTCAATTCAAATTTTTTGCCAATGACCTCTTACAAGTGATTACTCAACTTTCCACATCTTTGATATCCACACTTGCTCATTGTTTGATTTGATTCGTCTTTTTTAGGCGTTCTAGGCGGTTGTTATGCGATTTTAATCTCGCAAATGGACAGATCGTTAACAAGTAATATAATAATAAATAGAGTGTCAAAACCACGAGTACTAGATATTAATTTAACATATTAACTGTTACCACCCGATTTTGATAGGGCTCCCATGTCAGCAAAGGCCCAACGGGAGTCCCATAAAGGCCCAACGGGAGTCCCATAGAGGCCCCGCTAGGGCCTCGCAAACCCTAAAGAGGGGGTTGGAGGCCCATCAGACGTCTTAGCACTCTCGAGCCATAATATCGCGAGGCCCATAAAGGGCCTCGACATTCACGACCGATCCATAGGACCTCGCCGGCCTCGTATTTACTGTAATTGACAAGTAGCAGGATATTCTGGAATGACCAGAGAAGTAATTAAGGACAGATTGCGTTGCATTGGCACACGAATCCTTACAAGGAAACTAAATCATAATCTCCTAAAATCATGCAACGTGATAAACTCAAAGAAGGAAGATAATCTCGGAGATTGCCTGAGTAAGGAATGATCCCTATCCCATAAGGAAGGAATATCCGATCGGGTATCTGATTGATTTGTTTCCTAAATCAATCAGGACTCCTGTGTTATAAATACAATATCTCCGGTTGTTCCAAGGTACATTTTTCTTTACGCTTAAAATCCCACTCTAAACTCTGTTCAAATCTCTGTCTGCTTGTCCCTTCCACACCCAGTTATTTTTACCCCCCCGTGTATCATCTATATATCGGCAGTTGACTTGATCGTCAGAGTGCCAACGATCGCCGGACTCTTTTTCTCCGAATATCTTAGTGCCTAACGATTGTCCTAGTGTGCAGGTAACATACGAGTTGGCAGATGAGTGATTGGAGATCTGTTGACACGTGGACGTTGCAGGTATCGACGTCAACAGATTGGCACTGTCTGTGGGAACGAAATACGTTACACAACCAAAGACTTGTGGTAAAAACGTGTTTTCTACCAGGAAGAGCATGGCAACCGAACATTCTACAGAGGAAGAAGTCGAGTCTCACCACACTAACTTGCGATAGGAAAACATCCAGGACCAACAAAACGTTACCCGCCGCAAAAGGAGAAGACAACGGCAAAAACAGACGGTTGAACAGGAGAACCAGGATCTGAAGATGGACAATGGCTGGATGAAGGCTGCACTTGAACTGTTGGAGAATCAATTCCTCCAACATGGACCCAAGCGCAGTCGTGCCCGGAAGAGTCCTTTACAATCTGGTTCACTAGAAAACCGCCATTCCCAGGAGGAACTGCCCGTCTCTAACGGCTGGAACCCCCGTAACCTCGCCTCGAAGCCCTCGTAGGATGGCCAGAGAGAGAGACCTTTCTCTGTGTGAGAAAATCGACATGTTCCTGCTGCTGGCGTGTTTGACAGGTTGGGAGTGGGGTCTTCCATGCACACAGCAGGCGCAGTGAACACAGCGAGGCCCGTACGAAAAAGAGGAAAGACCCGAAGAGTCAAGTAAAGTCCGAGGAGGAGAAAGAGAGGCTAGAGTGTTACGAGGATGACAATGACGAGAATCTCCTGTTTACCAACTACATGAAGGCAATGGAGTTGCCCTCAAACTTCGGAATGCCTCTCATGGACAAATATAACGGGAGAGGCAACCCTATGGATCACATAAACACATATAAGACGAAGCTCCAAGGCCAGTTCCCTACGGTGAAGTGTCGAAACTTTCATACCACGCTTGCGGTCGACGTGAAGAGATGGTACAATAAGCTGAAGCCAGGGAGCATCCAAAGCTGGCCTCAACTCAAAAAGGAGTTCTTCAATATCTTTATCGCTAATCGGACGATGATAGCGGATATTGCCCAACTCAACGACATCTGAAAAAAGGAAGGAGAAACCATCAAGAGTTACTTCAAGAGGTTCAGTAACATTATCAACAAGATCGAGACTGTGACTGATGCAAAGGCCATGGATGCACTAGTAACCGGACTACACATACGCAATCCCTTCTGGAGGGATGTACAGAAAAGTCAACCAAAGACCTACAGTCAGCTATTGGACTTGATCCAGTGCGAAATTCGATCAAATGAGACGATCGAGAACAGAGAGAAGGCCAAAACAAAAAGAGGAGATCGCTACAAAAGAGAGGGACGACGCTCTCCCGAACCTCGTTTCTCTCGCTTTCAAAGAAAACGCTCTCCAGGACTGCCAAACAACCATTACAGGAAGTTCAATCAGACAGAAGTAGCCCCCGTCCCCTGTCCCAGAGCGCTAATAGTGGCCCCCTTACCTGCCGCAACTCTGTCCAAGTTCTGTCGTATACATAGGACCAGGGTGCATAATACGGAGGATTGCCCCGATGTAAGAGAATTGATCAATCGCAGGAACCACGGGCAGGGAGAGGGGAATCAACCTGCGCGAGGACATTGAGGACCGTCCACACAAGGGCAAAGACCTCCTCCTCGACGGCAGAACGATAGACCCCACTGTGATGGAAGGAGGAATGACGAAAATAGGGACCCACCGAGGGTGGAAAGGCCTGTGAGAGCTCCCCTCTGTCCGAGAAATAAACACGATTATAAGAGGGCCCTATGTCGGAGGGTACACAATGAACTCGTGCTGCAACTATGCAAAGGCGGTGAGAGAAGAACCCATGGAGAGTTCGCAAGTCCACGGACACCGGTTATGAGCACCATAAATCTCTTTCACTGAGGAGGACGAGACGGGCATACACTACCCTCATTGCGATGTCCTGGTAGTCCACACCATCGTGGCCATAAATGGCCTAGGACGGATGCTGGTCGACGATGGGAGCACCGTGAACATCCTGTTCAGCAGCGCCTTCGACCAAATGGACGTAGATCATGAACCAACGGCTATTTCAGAGCCACTATTCGGTTTCACAGAGGATAGCCTCATCCCACGAGGAAGGATTACCCTCGCGGTAGACTTCAGAGAGCCTCCGTACCACCTCAAGAAGTTCAAAGAATTTTTGATAGTGGACACCTGCTCCGCCTACCACGATGTCCTCGGGAGACCTGCGTTGAAAGATCTGTATGTAGTCACATCCATACACCATTTGGCAATAAAATTCCCAACGCCTGAAGGGGTAGCCAAGATCTGTGGCAATCAGACGAAGGCAAGGGCATGCTACATGAACGCATTGCAGAAAGTCGCAAAATGCGATGACATTGTCCCATCAGTGATGACCATACACTCGGAACAAGTGGACGTTGACCACAAGAAGATGGACAAAGAACTGGTACTAGACGAAGGCCTAGACCCTTGGATTATAGGCTTGGATTCTCTTGCCTCCTCGGTAGAGGAGCTTGAAGCTTTTCTAGTGAACCCCTCGAAACCGACTCAGGTGTTACATGCGGAAGAAAAACTCGAAGAAAAAATGAAAGAGGAACTGAAGCAGTTCCTCCGAAAGAACGCTGACGTCTTCTCATGGAAGCACAGTGATATGGTTAGGATCGATCCATTTGTGGCGTACCACGCCTTAAAAGTGGATCCGAAGGTGCGCCCCAAGATTCAGAAAAGAAGACCTTTGAGTGTCGAAAAGTATATTGCCCTGAAGGAGGAAGTTGACAAGCTCTTGGCCAATAGGTTTATCAGGGAGGCTGATGAAGTGGTCGGTCGAACTCAGCCAGTTTGATATCAACTACAAGCCGAGACCCTCTGTAAAAGGACAAGCTTTGGCATACTTTGTAGCCGAATTCGTCCACATCCCCGAAGGTTCGCTTGAAGCCCGACCCAGGAGGTACCAACATGGAAGTTATATGTTGACGGATCCTCGGGTGAAGTCGGAGCTGGAGCCGAGATTTTACTAGTTAGCCCTGACGGTCACAATCTCAACTATACACTTCGTCTGGAGTTCAAGGCCTCCAACAACGCTACGCAATACGAGGTACTCCTAGTAGGCTTGAGGCTGGCACAAGAGATGAGGGCGAGGAAACTTCAGATTCACAGCGATTCACAACTGGTGGTCACTCAAATTAATGGGGCCTTCGCAGCACGCGAACAATCCATGATGGCATACCTGATAAAGGCCAGAGACCTGTTATCCCACTTTGAGGCATACAAACTCTTGCAAATTCCACGAGTGGAAAATAGCTATGCGGACGTCTTCTTGAAATTGGCAAGCAGCAGAGATTCCGACTTGATGAAGGCCATCTCGATTGAGAGGCTCAACCGACCCTCCATCGACGAGTCTCCCGCATTCACTGTCTTGACGATATCTGAATCTCCTAGGTGGATGAAGGAGATAATTGCATATTGACCAACCAAATACTGTCCAGCGACAGACAAGAAGCACAAAGACTTCGCAAAAAAGCCGCGAAGTTTGTGCTACAAGACGAGATCCTGTATAAGAGGGGCTTCAGCCACCCCCTTCTACGCTGTTTGACACAGGAGGAGGCAATGTACGTGATGAAAGAGATACATGAGGGGATATACGGTAACCATTTAGGCGGGATGGCACTGTCACATAAAGTCTTAAAGCAAGGGTACTACTGGCCAACAATGAAGAAATACTCTCATAATTACGCAAAGAAGTACGACAAGTGTCAGAGATTCGCCACTATACCGAAGCTCCCGGCTTAGAACTTTACCTCAGTCACCAGTCCTTGGCCTTTCGCCAAGTGGAGAATCGACTTCATAGGACCCCTCCCTACAGGAAGTGATGGGGTCAAGTTCGCGATTGTAGCGGTGGATTATTTCACTAAGTGGTGTGAAGCTGAGCCTTTGGCCAAGATCACGGAGAAAAATGCATGGAAGTTCGTGTGGAAGAATATTGTCTGCCACTTCAGAATTCCTCACTCTTTAATCTCCGACAATGGCACACAGTTCACTGGAAAGAAGTTCAACTCGAATTGCGAGAACCTTAGTATTCGAATGGACTTTTCCACCCTCTACTACCCCTAATCTAATGGCCAAGTAGAAACTGTGAACAAGATCATCAAACATACACTCAAACAGAAGCTAGAATCCGCAAAAGGAGGATGGGCTGAAGAACTATCCAAGACCCTATGGTCCTATCGAACAACTTCTCGGACGGCTATTGGTGAAACCCCTTTCTCCATGGCATACAGGGCAGAGGCTATGATTCTCGTCAAAATAGGGATACCCTCACCCAGGCTCCTGCACTTCAACGAGGTGACCAATGAGGGTTTGCGCAGGGCAAACCTCGATTTACAAGATGAGAAACATGCAGACTCGCAACTCCGCCTCGCAGTTTACCAACGGAAGATGGCCAGGTACTACAACTCCAAAGTTAGGGGTAGGAGTTTCCACATCAATGACTTCGTCCTGAAGAAGGTATTCCAAGCTAATAAAGAGATGGGGACCGGAACCCTCGGACCCACCTGGGAAGGACCTTACAAAGTCATCGAAGAAATCCACCCCGAAACTTACAGATTGGAAGATTCTGAAGGCAAAGAGACGAGGCACCCTTGGAACATTGCCCATCTATGGCCGTATCACCAGTAGTTTTATTTTGCACAATTCATTTCCAGCATTTTGTCCAGTGCCTTGAGAAACCACGTCTTTTAATAAAATTGATCGCGTTATGAATCGAAAGTGTTCCGTGTCAAGTAAATACAATTCGGTAGCGAAGGAGTGTGGTTCGCGGCCAACTCTATCAACTCCCTGGATAAGCATTCAACGCGTGAACATGCAAGTAAATACAATTTAACAGCGAGGGAGTATGGTTCGTGGCCAACTCTATCAACTCGCTGGATGAACATTCAACGCGTAAACATGCAAGTAAATACAATTCGGCAGCGAGGGAGTGTGGCTCGCGGCCAACTTTATCAACTCGCTGGATAAGCATTCAACGCGTAAACATGCAAGTAAAAATGATTCGGCAGCGAGGGAGTATGGTTCGTGGCCAACTCTATCAACTCGCTGGATAAACATCCAACACGTAAACAAGCAAGCAAATGCAATTCGACAGCGAGGGAGTGTGGCTCACGGACAACTCTATCAACTCGCTGGATAAATATTCAAACGCACATTCAAAGCAATCAAAGAATTTATATAAACAATTCAAGCGATAAATACATCATAAGAAGCTTTACAATTGCAAAACCAAGAGACAACATCATTAAGAAAGTACAAGATTCCTACGTCCATGTCGTCTCCTAGGGTTCGGCATAACCAAGAACCCCAAGTTTGGCCAATAAGCCCTGAGCCTTCGCCAACTCGCTTAGCGCCTCGGTCAGTTCTTTGTCTTTAGTATGAATCATACTTTGACAAGATTTTAGCTGCGACTCAGCCCTTTTCTAAACATTGACACACGCTTTCTGAATTGTCCAGGCCTTCATGACATCATACGTGGCACGAGCCCTCGCGTCTTCAGAAAATGCGAGTCGTGCCCGAAGGTCTTTGTTTTCAACACGTATCGCTTCGACATCCTCATCCTCTCCAATGACAATGCACAGTTCATCAACCTTCATCTCCAACATTTTATACAACTCGCAGTTAAGAACGTGATTGCGGGAGGTATACATTTTAGCCAACTTCAACAACTCTGTCAATTCCACAGTCTCTGCCGCCTTCCCAAAGGTAAAAGTCCAATACTTATGAACTGATGCCATGCATTGGCAACCGGGGGGTGGCAATTTTCCTAAGACCGTTGGATCCAGCTTGTCCTGGCGGGACCCAATATTTATATATTCGTACTTGCCAAGATGAGAGGACGCAGGAGCCCGGAATGCCTCTGTCCCGCTCTTGGCCCCTACGTTTCTTTTTCTCGATTGTCTAGTGCTCCCAAGCGAAGGCACGGGTCTTGCAGGAACGGATGTAGACTGCACTTCCGATGTCACCTCCGGCGCTGGTGGAATATAGGGGTTATCCACTGTCATCTCTGGCACCTGCAACACAGTGGACCTAGGACCAGACGCCGCAGACGGCACCAAGGATGGAGGGGAGATATCTTCCACAACCCCCTCTCCCCCCCCCCCCCCCCTCCTCCTCCCCCTCCCCCCCAAACACCTTATCATAAACTTTGAGATTTTGGAAAAATGAAAGCCCGACATAGCCGGCAATGATCAGGATCTGAATATGGCGGTAGGAGAGCAAAGAGGATATAAATAAAGTGAAGTCCTGCAAACACATATATAGGCGCGGCAGGATACTAACAGTCGGATAGACCAGTACATTGGAGAGGAATAAATGCACATTAGATAAACCCTATGAAGATATAACAGGCGCGTGGGGATATGCGCCTCATAAATTGTGCGAACGCCAATGCATGGTAACACCGCCGACGCCTACCAGCGTTGAAACGGTTGAGAGTGAAAGCCCCGCAAAACAGGCAAGGACGACCTGTTACATATGCCTCGCTATAGTGCGATCACTAGAACCTCGGCAGTGGGAAGATCGGTTGAGCGAGGTCAAACGCATGGCACACAGGCATTGACTATCCCTCGCGAACCCTCCAAAGTCAGGTGGTACGCGATGTGTACCGTCGCCCGAGGCATGTTTGATGGCTCTGAAATGGTACCTGTGGCTTCAGGAGTGCCACAGAATGACAACGAAGCCCGAAGCCTAGGTATCACAAACAAACAATCAACGCGTATGGAAATAACAGGGACATCTTGGCGCAATTTTATTTTATTCAAATAAATTCAGAATACGAGGTGGAAACAGATACGCCTGATATTTATCCTACTACCCCACCACCTCTTTAGGTTGGCACACGTAGGGATATTAGATCTACTAAACCTATTTCCTGGTCTTCGTCATCCCGAGCATCATCAGAAGTGGGGGATCTGATCCCACCATGATAGGAAGTCTCTCAGAACCAACATGAGTTGATTTGGTGACTAATTAGGCCACAGTGCTCAAAAAATACCGTTGACGCCTTTTTGCAGTGGGCCTCCAGCCCCATCAACCGTGTCAGGTACGCGCCGTTCGGGAAACGACTGGGCTAAGGCTGCTAAGCCTGAAACCCTTTTCCTCCGGTACGTTTGGTCTCTTGAACGTTGATTGGTTGGCCATTTGGTCCTCTGAATGTTGATTCTCTGATTGGTAGGCATTCTGGATGCCAGTTATCCAGCCATACTTCCATCACACGTCAGATGCATGAGGCCCAATCACACGACTTGGAAGAGTTGGGGACAAAAATATACAATTCGCGAAATTTAGCAGAATTGTGCATACATGAGGAAGCACGATGGAAGGATCTTCATACATTCTTTACCTATATATAAAGGCTGCGTTGGAACTTGACACAGAGCAATAAATACGGATGTTCCAGGGGGATTTGGAACTCCACACAAAGGCACTGCCTCCCCAGGGCATTGAAGATGCTAACTCTTCAGATTCTGCCAAGAGTTAGTACCATTAATGGCCATGGGAGTGATTCCTTGGTCTTAGGAACAGCTATCCACGCACAGTCGTACTTTTAATTAAATGCTGGACAAGAATGTATTACGGAAAACAAGTCTGATAATTAATTCTGGAACAAATGCAAAAGAAAATTACAAGGTTCAGAGTCTGAGTGCCCTGCCGCATCTACGGGTCGGCACACTACGGGCCTTCTTCCACAACCAGTGGGGGGCTTTGTTCACTGGCTTCGTCGGGAATGGCTTCACGCGCCAAGGCCTCGGTAGGAACCTACCGAAGGAAAGAGATGTTCCATTCTGGATGAACTTATGCGATCCGCTCTACCAACTGTTCGCCTCCAATGGTCATTAAGCGGTGGGCGAGGTCCTGATACTCAGGCGTGTCCACAAACGTGTCCTAATATACCTCAACCGCCCTGGTTTCGGCACCTGTACAGTCGGCCTGGACTCTCTCCAGCTCCTATTTTGCCGCGGCCAACGACTTCTTATTCTCTGCAAGGACAGTCTCTAGTCTGCTGTTGGTAGTGGCCAACGCAGTCTCAACCACCAGGGTCCAATCCTCGGCAAGCTTCTGAGCCTCCTCGACACGCTTCTTAGAAGCTTCAGCAGCCCTCTTCTGTTCTCGGGCTTCTTTCAGACTGACACGACCTGTCCTGAATCACCCTAGTGGACCCAAGACATGCCGTACGCCGATGATGGACGCCAGCTAGATACCGGACCCACCATTTAGGCTACTTAGACTTTTCTAAAACTTATTGACTTTTCTTTGCCTCTGCAAGGAAAGTCTCAACCACTTCTTATTCTCTGCAAGGACAGTCTCTAGTTTGCTGTTGGTAGTGGCCAACGCAGTCTCAACCACCAGGGTCCGATCCTCGGCAAGCTTCTGAGCCTGCTCGACACGCTTCTTAGAAGCTTCAGCAGCCCTCTTCTGTTCTCGGGCTTCTTTCAGACTGACACGACCTGTCCTGAATCACCCTAGTGGACCCAAGACATGCCGTACACCGATGATGGACGCCAGCTAGATACCGGACCCACCATTTAGGCTACTTAGACTTTTCTAAAACTTATTGACTTTTCTTTGCCTAAAAAGATTTTATAAAATTTTTGACAGAGTTCCCCTTGTAAATTGAGCAAAACCAAAACCTGAAAAGCAATAATTTCTCAAACACAAGGTATATACAAAGTCAATTGGGGTCCATCTACCTCAAATATGAATCAATCAAGAATATAAAGTATAGCTGACTAGATCAACTCTACTATCAAGTATAAAACAGCCCAAATATATAATAATTACATCAAAAGGCGGCAAGCCCATCTAACTTCTACATGCCACAAATAAAACCAAAATAAAATATAGTAAACTGGTGGACATGAGACAAATGCATGATAATGCCTTGCTTAACAAAATGCAATCATACAATTAAATAGATCAAGTGGCTGTGGCTCTTGCAGAATCTTCCAAAAGCTGCTCAAATAGCTCAACTGCGTCCTAATAAGAAAAAGAGTGACAAAAATGTGAGTTTGTAACTCAGTGAGTGGAGAGTTTGCAAATAAATATACTTTTCCTGTTTAAAAATATTGATTGAAATTCTGAATTTTTCTATAATACTTTTAAAAAATAAGGATTAGGAATTCTTTGATCTCATACAAGTAAAATAACCGCAAGCATAGAGAAACTAAGAAGTGATAGTATAACTATAATCTTCAAATAAAGCGTAATCTGATTGAACTGTAAGCTGTAATTTAAAGTCTAAAAACTACATGATCTGAAATCTGATGTTTGAAATCTGAAATCTATATACTGATTATTCTGAAATATATAATACCACACCAAAAAGGTTCCCTGGATAACTGATAATCTGAAATCTGTAATCTGTAATCTGAATCTGGTCATACGCGCGCAGAGCTACCCCCAAAGGGCTAATCACCCCGGTACACGGCCCAAAGCCTATATGTGTACAAGAGTGGGTCCCAAAGACCTAATAATCTGGTCATACACTGTGGAAACAGATTCACACCAGTGCAGAGCAGGTAAATCACCATATCTAGTCATACACTGTGAAAACGAATTCACACCAGTACAGAGCGGGTAAAAGTCACCTGTGTACTTTTTGGTGGTTTTTAAAATAAACTTTGCTAAAATTCTCATTTACAAAAGTTAACTTGTACTAAAAATCATGCTTGACCAATACTTGAAAAATAATTCATTTTTGCAATTTATGTAATTTACTAGAGCATTGAAATAATAAAACAATTTATATAACTTTACAAATTGATATAATATAATTAAATGCTTATTTTCTGAAAATAAATTTTTCAACTCACATAGTTTTTGACTAGAACTAGATTGGTCGGTACACGGCACCAACGGTACTCGTCACCTCCTGAAATAAAATATATTTGCTTGAGTCAATAAATAACCATCTCAAGAAATACTAACAATAATTTTCTTAACTTTCTTAGTAAGGTCGTCAAGCTAGCACTCATTTCTATTAACTCAATAACATATAATTCTTCTTAACATTCTCAACATTCTCTAATCTTCCACAAAGCCCTTAAATAATCTCATTTACATCACATTCACTTAAATGACCCAAATAGAAATTCTAGGGTTTGCTGAAATCATCAATCCAAGCTTATAATATAGATAAACCAACATAAACCTTAATATCCTTAAAATAGCTTAAATATCTAAATAAACCCACTAAGTCAAGAACCCTAAAATTTCATCAATTAAATCCTTCATTTAACATAGAAGAATAGCTCATAACACTAAAAATAACTTATCTCTTTACATAACATTCACATTTAAGCCCATAAGCAAAAACCCTAATTTTTAACCTCATTTGTAAAATAAGTAGGTTCTTGCTTACCTCTTGAAAATGGAGAAGAAATGAGGAACCCAATCTTAAAAATCGATTCGGCCGACACCTTCTTCTTCCTCTTCTTCTTTTCCTTTTTTCTTTCCTTTTCTTTCTTCTCTTTTTCCCTTTCTTTTTCTTTCTTCTGGCCACGTTTATCTCCCTCTATGCGTCTCTGTGCGTAAAGTCAAGGAAATGGATCCAATTTCAATTTCAATAAAAGCCTTTTTGCACACTTAGTCCCCAACTTAATATACATAGTGACATTTAAATCCTTAAGTACCCATAATTCATAAAATAACCCAAAACAATTTATTTACTTAATTAAAGTCCAACTTTGACGTTTTGACTTAGACTTGACCCAAAATTTCATTGACTTTGACTAAAAAGAATTTGACTTTGACTAATTTAAAACGGGTCGTAACAATTTTATCTCCTTCAAAGAATTTCATCCTCGAAATTCAATCGGCTAGACTTGAAACAATTGAGAAAATTGAGCATGCATCTGATCCTTATTCTCCCATGTAGCCTCCTCTATAGAATGATTCTTCCAAAGGACCTTAACTAGCGAAACGATCTTGTTTTGCTAAACTTGTTCCTTTCTATCTAAGATCTGAACTTGTTCTTCTTCATAGGTCAAGTTTTCCTTCAATTCCACTGGCTGAGATTCCAAAATATGTGAAGGATCTGAAATATACTTTCGAAGCATAGAGACATGGAATACATCATGAATTCTAGACAACTCAACTGGCAAAGCTAACTGATAAGCAACTGGCCCAATCCTCTCAATAATTTCATAAGACCCAATATACCGTGGACTAAACTTTCCCCGCTTGCCAAATCTCAACACACCCTTCCATGGAGATAATTTTAGGAAAACTTTATCCCCAACTTCAAATTCAAGATCTCTTCTCCTCTTGTCTGCATAGCTCTTCTGCCTATCTCGTGCTACCTCCAATTTTTCTCTAATCACTTTTACATTCTCTGACGTAATTTGAACCATTTCAGGACCTACTAATTTTCTTTCCCCAACTTCATTCCAGCAAACTGGTGTTCTACATTTCCTGCCATATAATGCTTCGAAAGGAGCCATCTCAATACTGGAATGGTAACTATTATTATAAGCAAACTCCATCAAAGACAAATGAGTATCCCAGTTACCTTTGAACTGTAGAACACAAGCTTGCAACATGTCCTCTAGGGTCTGTATGGTTCTCTCTATTGACCATCTGTCTGAGGGTGAAAAGCTGTGCTGAAATGTAGCTTAGTGCCCATAGCTGCCTGCAAACTAGGCCAGAATTTAGATGTAAACTGCGGATCTCTATCTGACACAATAGATACTGGAGTACCGTATAAGCTGACTATCTCATCTACATACAACTTTGCCAACTTGTTTAAAGTGTAAGTAGCTTTGATCGGTAAGAACCTCGCAACCTTGGTCAAACAATCCACAATAACCCAAATACCATCATGACCATTCTGAGTACGAGGAAGACCGAACAAGAAGTCCATGGTAATATGCTCTCACTTCCATTCTGGAATAGGCAATGGTTGCAAAAGTCCAGCTACCTTCTGACGAACTGGTTTTACCTGCTGACAAATGAGACATTTGGATACGAACTCCGCTATTTCCCTCTTCATACCTGGCCACCAGTAATGCTCTTTCAATATGTGATACATTTTAATACTGCCTGGGTGCATCGCATATGCTGAACTGTATGCCTCTTCTAAAATTTCTTTCTTCAATTCTGAAACGTCGGAAACACACAAACTACTGCCCATAACCAAAGTATCATCATCTCGAATTGCATAATCTGTCTGCAAACCAGCGTTAACTTCTTCTTTTAGTAATCTAAGTGTCAGATCTCGAGATTGGGCTTCTCTAACCCTGTCAATCAAAGTAGGTCTCACCTGAAAATGAGCTAAAACCGCTCCAGAAGTAATAGCTGACAACTGGGCATGCAACTTTCTGAACTCACAAAACAAAGAAGCACATACTGCACTGGATTGAGATGAAGAACTGCTAGTCTTTCTACTTAGAGCATCAGCAACTACATTAGCTTTCCCTGGATGATAATCAATTCTGCAATCATAATCCTTTATCAATTCTAATCATCTCCTTTGCCTCAAATTCAGTTCATTCTGATCGAAAATGTACTTCAAACTTTTGTGATCTGTGAAAATTTGGCATTTCTCACCATATAGGTAATGCCTCCAAATCTTCAATGCCAACACCACTGCAGCCAACTCTAAGTCATGTGTTTGGTAATTTAACTCATGCTTCTTCAATTATCTCGAAGCATAAGCTATAACCCTTCCATTCTGCATCAGAGCACAACCCAAGCCCTGTCGAGAAGCATCACTATAAATCACGAACTCTTCACCTGGAGATGGAAGAGTAAGTATGGGAGCAGAAACTAGTCTGTTTTTCAACTCTCGAAAGCTCTTATCACATTCTTCACTCCACACAAATTTAGAGTTTTTTCGAGTCAGACTAGTCAAAGGAAGAGCAATTCTGGAGAATCCTTCTACAAACCTGCGATAATAACCTGCCAATCCAAGAAAACTCCGAACTTCCGTCACATTTGTAGGGCGTTCCCATTTCATCACTGCCTCGGTCTTGATGGGATCTACATAAATGCCTTCTGTTGAGATGACATGGCCCAAAAATACCACTTTGTCAAGCCAGAATTCACATTTTCTAAATTTAGCATATATCTATTTATCTCGCAAAGTCTGCAAAATATTCTTCAAATGCTCGACATGCTCCTCACGACTGCGAGAATAAACTAAAATATCATCAATAAAGACAATCACAAATCTATCCAAGTATGGATGAAGCACCCTGTTCATTAAATCCATAAATGCTGTTGGAGCATTAGTTAGCCCAAATGGCATCACGAGGAACTCATAATGTCCGTACCGAGACCTGAAAGCAGTCTTTGGTACATCGACATCTCTGATTTTAAGCTGATGATACCTGGAACGCAAGTCGATCTTAGAAAATACAGTAGCACCTCGAAGTTGATCAAACAAGTCATTAATGCGAGGTAAAGGGTACTTATTGCGAATTGTCACCTTGTTCAACTGCTTGTAGTCGATACATAATATTATTGTGCCATCTTTCTTCTTCACAAACAAGACTGGTGCTCCCCACGGGGATACACTAGGTCTAATAAAACCCTTATCGACTAGTTCTTGCAACTGCACTTTCAATTCTTTCAACTCTACTAGAGCCATTCTGTAAGGTGCCTGAGAAATAGGAGTTGTCCCTGGAATCAAATCAATAGTGAACTCGATTTCTCTATCTGGCGGTAATCCTGGAAGATCTTCTAGAAATACATAAGGAAAATCCCGCACAACAGGAATATCATCCAATTTCAGCTTAGTAATCTGACTGTCAATCACATAAGCCAAATATGCCTGACACCCCTTTTTAAGAAATTTCCTAGCATCAAGTGCAGATATTAAACAAGACGGTAAAATTCTCCGTTCACCACTAAGAACAATTTCAGGCTCTCCTGGCCTTCGGAACACAACTTCTTTGCGAAAGCAATCAACTGAAGCGCGATTTGCAGCTAAGAAGTCCATGCCCAAAATAACATCAAAGTCATGAATATCGAAAGGAATCAGATTAGCCTTCAACTCCTGATCATTCACTTTAATCACACAGTCTTTATACACACTGTTAGCTAAAAGTGAATCTCCTACTGGGGTCGCCACAACTAAATCACTGTCTAACGATTCCAACTTACAATCCACATAAATAGCAAGTGCATAAGAAATAAATGAATGTGTAGCACCTGAATCAATTAAACAACGAGCATTTCTGCCAAAAATAGACAACGTACCCATGACTACATTTGGTGACTCCTCGGCATCCTGCTGAGTCACTGCAAAAACTCTCCCCTGGGTCCTGGGACGTCCTGCCTTGCCCTTTTGCTGAACACCACTACTACTAGCAATGTTTGCCTGTGCTCCACTAGCCACACCTGCTCTACTTACTCCAGTATTCTGATTCTGATTCTGAACCTGCCTAGCAGCATTAATACCCGACTGCACCTGAGATGCACTACTTCTCTGAGGTCGATCTGGACAGTCTCTCTTCATGTGCCCAGCCTGACCGCACTAATAGCAAACACCAGCTCCTCTAAGGCACTCACCAGGATGAAACCTCCCACACAACTAACACTGTGGAAATCTAGCGCGACTGGAGCTTCCACCATGTGCAGAAGTAACTGGTCTCTGACTTGGACTCTGAAAAGAACCCTGAGTATGAGAGCGACGATGTGCTAATGGCTGGACTGAACCATGGCTGGACCCCGAACTCTGGCCCCCTCTAGACTTGGTCTTGAAACTGCCGGTATTGGCGACACCAAGCCAAAACCCAACGTCTATCCTTCTGAGACGACGTGCCTCTAGAAGTCCATGTCCCTGACTGACTACCACTGCCTCTAGCTGTCGTCTGCTCTTTGTGACCCCGTGTATCTAAAATACACTGCTCAACTCTCAAAGCAGCTTCAACGAGTTTGCCAAAATCTTTATAATCTCCACCCATCACCGCTACTCTAATCTCACCCCTCAACCCACCTTCAAACCTCCTACACCTGTCAACTTCATTAGCTATCAACAATGCAGCGTATTTTGATAGCTCCATAAATCTCTTCTGATAATCAACCACTGTCATAGACCCTTGAACTAGATGTAAGAACTCATCCTGCTTGGCATCTTTATATGCCTGTGGGTAGTATGATTTATTAAAAACATCCTTAAAATCTGCCCAAGTAATGGCGCTGGGGCCTGCATATCGACTCTGAACTGTCAGCCACCAATCATACGTCCCTTCTACCAGTAAGAAAGTAGCCAAGCGTAATTTTTTCTTTTCTGGGCACTCCATAACATCAAAGACTCTCTCTAGCTGGGTCATCCAATTGTCCGCATCTAAGGGGTCACCCTTACCATTAAAAACTCTCGTACCCAACCTCTTTGCTCGCTCAATACTGAACTGGTCTGCGTTCTACTGCCTTTGCAATATGGCATCAAGAGTTTCGGCGAGTCTCTCAGCATAGGGGTCATTTGCAGCCCTATTTCTATGTATCGGGTTTTGAGCAGTTTGATGAATTGATTCATCAACTTTACTGGCCTCTCTGTTATCTCCCTCATCAGGAGCATTTTGAGTTTAAGGCACTATATTTGGGAGTCTGCAAGTTCTTCCACCACGAGCCATGACCTATAAAATGAGAATAATGTGTCTTAAAACAAGTTTATGATGCATGCAATGCAAGTCTATACACATGTGACCATGCTCTGATACCAAGTTGACACGACCCGTCCTGAATCACCCTAGTGGACCTAAGACGTGCTGTGAGCCGATGATGGATGCCAACTAGATACTGGACCCACCATTTAGGCTACTTAGACTTTTCTAAAACTTATTGACTTTTCTTTGCCTAAAAAGATTTTATAAAATTTTTGGCAGAGTTCTCCTTGTAAATTGAGCAAAACCAAAACCTGAAAAGCAATAATTTCTGAAACACAAGGTATATACAAAATCAATTGGGATCATTCTGCCTCAAATATGAATCAATCAAGAAGATAAAGTATAGCCGACTCGATCAACTCTACTATCAAGTATAAAATAGCCCAAATATATAATAATTACATCAAAAGGCAGCAAGCCCATCTAACTTCTACATGCCACAAATAATACCAAAATAAAATATACTAAACTGGTGGACATGAGACAAATGCATGATAATGCCTTGCTTAACAAAATGCAATCATACAATTAAATAGATCAAGTGGCTGTGGCTCTTGCAGAATCTCCCAAAAGCTGGTCAAATAGCTCAACTGCATCCTAATAAGAAAAAGAGTGAAAAAAATGTGAGTTTGTAACTCAGTGAGTGGAGAGTTTGCAAATAAATATACTTTTCCTGTTTAAAAATATTGATTGAAATTCTAAGGATTAGGAATTCTTTGATCTCACACAAGTAAAATAACTGCAAGCATAGAGAAACTAATAAGTGATAGTATAACTATAATCTTCAAATAAAGCGTAATCTAATTAAACTGTAAGCTGTAATTTAAAGTCTGAAACTACATGATCTGAAATCTGAAATCTGAAATCTGATGTTTGAAATCTGAAATCTATATACTTATTATTCTGAAATATATAATACCACACCAAAAAGGTTCCCTGGATAACTGATAATCTGAAATCTGTAATCTGAATCTGGTCATACGCGTGCAGAGTTGTCCCCAAAGGGCTAATCACCCCGGTACACGGCCCAAAGCCTATATGTGTACAAGAGTGGGTCCCAAAGACCTAATAATTTGGTCATACAATGTGGAAACAGGTTCACACCAGTGCAGAGCAGGTAAAAGTCACCTGGGTACTTTTTGGTGGTTTTTAAAATAAACTTTACTAAAATTCTCATTTACAAAAGTTAACTTGTACTAAAAATCATGCTTGACCAATACTTGAAAAATAATTCATTTTTGCAATTTATGTAATTTACTAGAATCACTGAAATAATAAAACAATTTATATAACTTTACAAATTGATATAATATAATTAAATGCCTATTTTCTGAAAATAAATTTTTCCACTCACAGAGTTTTTGACTAGAACTAGATTGGTCAGTACACGGCACCAACATCCTCGTCACCTCCTGAAATAAAATATATTTGCTTGAGTCAATAAATAACCATCTCAAGAAATACTAACAATAATTTTCTTAACTTTCTTAGTAAGGTCGTCAAGCTAGCACTCATTTCTATTAACTCAATAACATATAATTCTTCTTAACATTCTAAACAATCTCTAATCTTCCATAAGGCCCTTAAATAATCTCATTTACATCACATTCACTTAAATGACCCAAATAGAAATTATAGGGTTTGCTAAAATTATCAATCCAAGCTTATAATATAGATAAACCAACATAAGCCTTAATATCCTTAAAATAGCTTAAATATCTAAATAAACCCACTAAGTCAAGAACCCTAAAATTTCATCAATTAAATCCTTCATTTAACATACAAGAATAGCTCATAACACTAAAAATAACTTATCTCCTTACATAACATTCACATTTAAGCCCATAAGCAAAAACCCTAATTTTTAACCTCATTTATAAAATAAGTAGGTTCTTGCTTACCTCTTGAAAATGGAGAAGAAATAAGGAACCTAAGCTTAAAAATCGATTCGACCGACACCTTCTTCTTCATCTTCTTCTTTTCTCTTTTTCTTTCCTTTTCTTTCTTCTCTTTTTCCCTTTCTTTTTCTTTCTTCTGGCCGCGTTTATCTCCTTCTCTACGTCTCTGTGCGTAAAGTCAAGGAAAAGGATCCAATTTCAATTTCAATTAAAGCCTTTTTGCACACTTAGTCCCCAACTTAATATACATAGTGACATTTAAATCCTTAAGTACCCATAATTCATAAAATAACCCAAAACAATTTATTTACTTAATTAAAGTCCAACTTTGACTTTTTGACTTAGACTTGACCCAAAATTTTATTGACTTTGAATAAAAAGAATTTGACTTTGACTAATTTAAAACGGGTCGTAACACAGACACTTCTTGGTGGCCTTCAACTCAATCTCATACTTACCCTTCGTGTCTGCCTCCTTCGCCACCGCCGAGTCCAACTTGAACTGAAGCCCCCTTTTTTTGGACTCCAACTGCGCCTTTTTGGGACTCATGGCCTTAAGTTCTTCGGCCAACTTACTAGACTTGGCCCCTTCCTCGCTGCACTGGCCGTCAAAGCTTTCCAAGGTACTAAATAATTCCTTGGTCGTGACCAGTCCCCATATCAAGTTCATTTCTGCCATATTCAGCCGCTTGTGAACAATGGCTTCCTCGACCGTTTTTTTCCCATTTCTGGTCCAGTATTTATGCACGCTCGCCGCGATTATAGTTGGGTGAGCAGGGAGCATTTCCATAACAAAGGTTTCTAGTTCTCCCTGCACTGGGAAATGCAGACAAGACTCCCCTGCCCAGTCGAGGAGCCCAAATTCCTTGCACCCTCAACCCGACTCGATTTTCGAGCATCCCTCATAAATCCTTCAGCATCCGCAGTAGCCTTCCTCTTCCGCAAAACTGCATCACCCATGTCCTCGACAATTTTCTTTTTCTTATCCTTGCATGGTGCAGGGTTGGGTGAGGGGCAGGAGGACGAAGGCAGGGACGGAGGTGGAACTGGGACATCAGAGGCCGGAGTTTGGACGGACCTCGATAGCATAGCATCCTGGACCTCTTGCAAGGGATCGACCACCTCTCGCGCAGGTGCCGAAGCCGAAGAACCCTCTCCACTGGCAAGACAGGCGAGACAGAGCGTTGGGATATTTTTGAACCTGAAAGCTGTTAACACAGACACAAATACGTAACACGTTCAGGCAACTTTCCACAGTAACACCAGTATATCAAAACTTGCGAGACTTACCCATCAGTCCACAGTTGGCCAATAAGTTGTCGTCCTTCAACAAGTTACCAAGACTCCTGAAGTCGCTGCTGAGAGCTCGTACTTTATTCCACTTCGACCTCAGCTTCCCTTGGCTTCTTTTCAGGATTGGTGGCTTCCTACAGTTTGCAAAAGCAAGCTATACCTTAAGTCAGGAACTATAGTCAAAATTCCACACCAATGCGGCAGTATATACCAAGTTCTCCAAATTGACGAGGAATAGACACATGGAGAAGAGGGTCCTCTGGCATAAATTCTTAGTCCCCGCCTACGAAGATGAACCTCTTCTTCCAATTGTATACTTTATTGGGACTATCGGTGGCCGTCTTCCATTTTTGACCTGACCGAGGAGAAATGTTATTCCAACCCGTGGATCGGTAGGGCCGGTATATGGACTCAAACTCCCTCGGGGACAGGCTACTTCTTACCTCGGCAATATCCCACATTATGTACGAGGCCACCATCTGCCCCCAACCATTTAGTGTTATCTGACAAGGGCCAGATTCTAATCTTTCAGAACCTTACGAAAGAAATGGTGCATTGGCAGACGAAGGCCTTACTGTATTGCGGGTTCGTAATTTGTGACAAATCTGTCAGGGGGTTCTTTGGCACGTTCCTCTGGTCCCGAAGCCCTAAGTATTACGGACGCAGGGATATCGTACGATAGCCGTATATCCTTCAACTCCTCCTCAGCGATCTTTGAACGCGCCATAAAGGCTTCGGCGCTTTAGCTTCTCGTCAAGCACCTGCACTGCCGGGGCATCCCTCTTATCAAGCGACCCTCTCATCTCAGGCACCCCGGCATCTTGCCCTCTCCTTCTCTGTATTCTCTTCTACCGAAGTGACTGGGCAAGATCTCCTCCTACTTGTAGACGGAGTTGATGGGCGCACGTCAGAGGGAGCTTGATTTACTCCCCCTATGACCTCAGAAGTGGAGGACGATGAGGCAGATGTTGTTGACCTACTCCTTATACTAGGGTTTGTTCGGGCGTTCGACTAATTTTGTGAGTCATCAGTACCAGAAGACATCACGCACCCTTCTCTATCCCAAAAGTTGGTCCTCCTGCTATCGCCAGAACGCATGACCAGGTATAACCCCCAAACCGTAGAGTCAAGAAATTATCACAAAAACAAACAAAAAAACAAATCACAGCAACTCTTGGCGCGCTTACCTCGAAAAAGCAGTTAGAAATGTTGCAACACTTGGAATTTTTTGTTTTTTTCGGCAGAACACTCGCAATACTCACTACTGGCATGTAAACGAGAAGAAATTGTAATGAAGGAAGGCGCCAACCTTTATAGGTTGAGCCATTCCATTCTCCACCGTCCACTTCCTACATGTTGCATCTAAACCGTTGGCCAATGGACACGTGTATGGCACGGTGCATCAGGCGGGAAACGGAACCCTAAGTGTTTCTTAAAACAAGGACACACGTGCCTCACTCGCGCTCCCATTCTCCGCTACGTGCTGCTGACATTAAATATGTACATTAACTCACTCATGATGATCTGGCCACAGATTGACAACCTTGATTGAGATGATCCCACCAACCGCAGACACGTCACCAAATATGGATTTTCTGAAGCCCTCACCCGTCATAAATGTTCAGCTTCGGACTTGAGGGACTATACACACTTGAGTAAGCTCAATTCGTAGTTCAATTTGGGTTATTCAATGTGGCGAAGACCAAATTAAAGTTCAATTCATCGTAGTTCAATTTGGTTTGTTCAATGTGGCGAAGACCAAATCCACTTCTCGCAAAGACCAAATTGAACTTCTCTCACCCTCAAAGTCCCACGCCCATTATAAATAATAGGCTCAAACTTGGGGGACTATTGTTACCATCCAATTTTAATAGGGCTCCTATGTCAGCAAAGGCCCAACGGGAGTCCCATAAAGGCCCAACGGAAGTCCCATAGAAGCCCCGATAGGGCCTTGCAAACCCTAAAAAGGGGGTCGGAGGCCCATCAAACGTCTTAGCACTCTCGAGCCATAATATCGCGAGGCCCAAAGAGGACCTCGACATTCATGGCCAATCCATAGGACCTCGTCGGCCTCGTATTTACCGTAATTGACAGGCAGCAGGATATTCTGGAATGACCAAAGAAGTAATTAAGGACAGATTACGTTAGATTGGCAAACGGATCCTTACAAGGAAACTGAATCATAATCTCCTAAAATCATGCAACGTGATAAACTCAAAAAATGAAGATAATCTCGAAGATTGCCTGAGTAAGGAATTATCCCTATCCCATAAGGAAGAAAGATCCGGTCGGGTATCTGATTGAATTGTTTCCTAAATAAATCAGGACTCCTGCGTTATAAATACAACGTCTCCAGTTGCTCCAAGGTACGTTCTTCTTTACGCTTAAAATCTCACACTAAACTCTGCTCAAATATCTGCCTACTTGTCCCTCCCACACCCAGTTATTTTCACCCCCGTTTATCATCTATATACCAGCAGTTGACTTGATCGTCAGAGTGCCAACGATCGCTGGACATTTTTTTTCCAAAGATCTTTGTGCCTAACGATTGTCCTAGTGTGCAGGTAACATACGAGTTGGCAGAGGAGTGATTGGAGATCTGTTGACATGTGGACGTTGCAGGTTCCGACGTCAACATTAACTTATAACTTAAATTTTAACAATATAAAGAAACACAGATTTTTTTTCGGTTTGTGATTCTAAAACTATTTTAATTAAATCTAAATTATCAAACAATTAAAGTAAATTTATGAAAACGAATTCGAATTATACCAACACTAGGATTTGAGAATTCACCATCAATTTCTTAATCAATTATCCGTTTAATCGCTTTAGCTTATAATTATCCTAGATTAAAAATTGGTGATCCTAAAATAATCAAAAACCTTTCTCGATGGTCAATCAATTCTATACGATATGCGAATCTAATTGTCTCTAATTAAGCTTCGAACATAAACATATACATTAAAATCTCAAGAACACCTAAATGGATTTCAAATAGATCTCTATCTATATTAAATCTCTCGACTTCAATATAGATCACAATATATTCTAATGGTAATCAGGCATTAAAACATTAAAAATACTGAATAAAGAATAATCAATCAAGAAGCAATTATCTACAAAAACGAAAAAACTTCTAATTAATTGAAAACATGAGGTTTCATCGTTCATCCTAGCAATAAGTAAATTAACCGGACATGTTGTATTAATCATATTCCGGCGAAAGAAAAAGAAAAGGTAAATAAAACCCGTGATCCCGACTGAAGAATCTTCAATCCTGTGCCTTGATTTTCGATTCTCCCCTTGTATCTTCTTCCAAAATTCGTCTCCCTTTTGTTCTGGTTATTAACTGCCTTATATATTCCTCCCAAAACTCTCCAAGACGTGAATTAGGTAGTTGAATTAATCTGGACTTGGTAGAGTTATAATCCCATCAAGAAACTACTAAGTAGCTACCGCGTACAGCCTTGCGATCGCATGAGCTTATTCTTTGCGGTCGCAGATCTATATAACCATGCGATCGTAGATCTGTATAACCATGCGATCGAATGGTTGTTTCTTGTGATTTCCCGCGTTTTCTCTTTGGTAATTGCATGCCAAGTTCCTTAAGTCTCTTTGTTTGTTCAATTGAGTCCCTTTTTCTTTTATTTGCTCTCTTTTCGTCTTTTCATCAGATTGACACTTGATTTTGGTTGTTATCCTATAATGAACAAAAACAATACGACATTATACTGAAAACAAATAATTGTGCTCATAATCGTACCTTTTTGTGAGCTCCAATAAGTACAAAATTGTATTTATCAAATACCTTAAACTTGAACTTTTATTCGTACTCGAATAAACTAGCTAAAAACAATCATGCACGTACTGATAAAAATAATAAAAATATTCATAATATAAATAGCTTGCCGTTCTTTTGTAACAACTTATAATTCATGACAAGTATCCAAGCATTACTATTGCTAACGTAATTCTACTTAAACTATATTTGATATGTGTGTGAGAGCAGTTAATTCGATCCACTTAATTTCTATAGTGGTGATAGCCCAACCACAAGGTCCACTTTTTCTTGTGGTGATAGCCCAACCACAAGGTCCACTTTTTCTTTCCCTCTCGTAAGGTATTTCTTTCAATTTTGGTTCAAAGGTTAAACTTTACTCATTATTTTCTTGCTCGAGGTTCGTTAAGAAAAAAAGTAATCGTGACAACCTAGGTATATGAAAATTCTCTAATTTATGAGCATTCTTGACCAGAAAGTTTCTACTAAGTAAGTCAAACACATTAGTTATCTAATCCCTATGTTTACTTTGCAAAGAATTTTTTTTTATAAATAAATCTTATGTGCAAAACTCAATTCCTTAAGCTTTCTAGATGACTCATGTAACGAGCTTTAGGTCGATAACTCTGAAGTCTTTTAAACTTTAGGGCATCGAGTTTTGAGAAACCCTACGGGTATTTTCACTCGAGTAAAAAAGGCTACGAAAAGAGTTATAAGATATTAATAGTGTGCAAGACTCAGTCCATTAAGTTTTCTAATTGACCCATGTAACGAGCTTTAGGTCGATGACTTTATTACTTGAGTAAAAAAGGCTACGAAAAGAGTTATAATAATGGTATTGTTCCTTGCGTGCAATAAGTTCATGCATGAGGATTAGATTCCTAACATTCGGTCATAACTTAGTTTCCTCTAACTGGTCTAAAGTGCTCCATATAATTTTCAACAAACATAGAATCAATCATAACCTAGATAGCCACTATCACAGTTTAACTACCACACTTACTCACTCTATTAGTTACTTGGTTGAGATACAAATAATTTCTAGGTTCAAAAAGGGTATCATATTGTTTTCAACTTAACTACACCAACATAGCTAAAAATCATCTTAACTGACTGACACAACACGATATCAGACATGGTTAAGTAGCCCCACATTTAAACAAAGTAATAATCTGTCCACAAGTCATAATTAAAGTTAATTTAAAGAAAAAATTTCATATTAGCTAGCACAGCTATTCATATCACATAAACACGTAAACAATCACTAATAATAGAATTTTTTTATTTTTTTAATAAAAAATAATATTAACAATCAATATCAAGTATCAACATCGGATCAAATATTTTTTCACTACCCCTAAACTTGAAATATACATTGTCCATAATGTAAGAATTCAAAAGAAATATAAAGGTCAGAGACTTCCCAGAGGTAGATCAGATGGTGCTGAAAGAAGAGGTGTGGTTGGATCAACTGGTGAAGGATTCTATATAGGTTAGTCGGCCAATCTTTGCTTGAATGTCATCAAGCTAGACTGTAGGTTGTAACCCTATAAAAAAAGGAAAAATGAAATTATTAATAAGAAAGTTTTTTTTATACGATTTTTTTTTTGTTTGTCCTTGTGATAACAAAGACATGAAGTCTGCGATCAAAAGTACCAGAAAATCTGGGCAGAAAGTATTCTGCCCAGGCCATGCGATCGCAGCGGGTTATACCGTGCAATCGCATGGTACAAAATTGCTGAACTCGAATTTTTTTTTTAAAATAGCAGAATGACAATGATCATAGCTTCATTACCTAAAAATTGAAAGCTTACTTTAAAAATCCTAAAAGCCTAAAACGTGCAAAATGTCAATTGAAATCCTAAAACTAAAAAAATACGAAAATTTAAATAAAATGGTAGAAAAATGAGTTGCCTCCCATTGAGCGCTTCTTTAAAGTCATTAGCTTGACTTTGTCGTGGTGATCATTCAAGACACTTTGAATATATCTTTGGAAGACTTGCTTTTCTTGCTTTGATCGACGTTGCTCCAATTTTTGTTTACCTTCCAGAGCTTGATTTTTTCCTTATCATATTGATATGATTTTGTTTTGCCGCCCTACTCAAACTCAACTAAGAAAATTTCACTTTCCTCATCGGACAATTTTTCTTCACTCTTTGGTTATTGATTGGTATGTGTTTCTTTTGGTCTAACTAGTTTTTCAATGTAGAAGTGTTGGTTCTCTCCTGGTCAATGGCATTAATCTCGAAACAGGAATCTGGAGAGTTTGGAAACTTAATTGCTTTGAACACATTGAATGTAATGTGTTCATCATTCACTTTTAGCATACGTCTCCTTTTTGAACGTCAATTACTGCCCGACCAGTAGCCAAGAAAGGTCGACCCAAAATGATTGGTACATCCTTGTCTTCGCACATATCCAGAATAATAAAATCAACAGGGATTATGAACTTGCCCACTTTTACCAATATGTCTTCAATGATCCCCATTGGATGTTTTATGGATCTGTCTGCAAGCTGTAACGATACTGTTGTTGGCTTTACTTCTTCCAAACCGGGTTGCTTAAAAATAGAGTAAGACATCAAATTCACACTAGCACCTAAATCACATAGAGCTTTATCAAAAAATAAATAACAATTAGTGCAAGGAATGGTAAAACTCCTTGGATCTTTGAGTTTTGATGGTAGCTTGTTTTACAATATGGCACTGCATTCTTCAGTTAGCATCACAGTTTCATGTTCCTCCAACTATCGCTTATTTGAACAGATTTCCTTCACGAATTTGGCATAGCTAGGCATTTGAGCTAAGGCATCGGTGAAATGTATGTTGATGTGAAGCTTTTTGAATACATCCAAGAATTTCTTGAATTGCTGGTCTAGATTATGTTTTTGCAGCCTTTGAGGAAATGGAATTGAAGGGACGTAAGCCGGTGGTGGAATATAATTTGGTGGAGAGTTCCATTTTTCTTGTTCAATTTCTGTATCTGATTTGTTTTCTCTCTCTTTACTAGACACAATTTTCTTTTCTACACCTGGTCTAGTCACATGAATCTCTAGCAACTCAGCTCCACTTCTCGTGGTGATTGCATTGACTTGCTCTTTTGGATTGACCTCAGTATTGCTTGGCCAAGTGCCCGGTTGTCTCTCGGTCAATAGTTTAGCTAACTGTCCAATCTGATTCTCTATATTATTTATCGCGCCATCATGTCTTTTCTGCACTTCCTTGAATCCCATCTCCATCCGTTCTGACAATTTAGCGACTGTTTCTTCTAATCTTCCTTCACTTTCTTGGAGTCTTCCTTGATTTGGCGGATTTTGAATGTTTTGTGTATTGTCATATGAGAAATTTGGATGATTTCTCCATCCAGGATTGCAGGTCTGTGAGTATAGATTATTCTACTGTCGCTGAAAGTTCTGAGCATATGCAGCTTGTTCAGGTGATGACATATCAACTTTGGTTAAAGGGCATTCTCATGACTGATGGTTTGCCCCGCAAGTTACACAGATTGGTAGGGACATCTGACCATATTGGTTGAGTGAGAATATTTTAGTGCTTCCATCTGTTTTGCCAATGCATCGATTTTTTCCAGTAAAGGTGAATTGGTGTCCACTACGTGTATTCCTGTTGCTTTCTTCTGCAATCTTCTTTCTGGCCACATAATGAATTGTTCACTCATGGTTTCATATAGATCGTAAAGGTCACCGATAGATCTATTTTGGATAGAGTCACCTGCTACTGAATCTACTGAAGAACGACTGGTTGGAGCTAGTACAGAGTAGAAATAATGATTCTGAGCTGCTAAAGAAAAACCATGACTGGGACACTTTCGGAGCAATTGTTTGAATCTTTCCCATGCCTCGTAAAAGTTTTCCAACTCAGATTGTTGGAAATTGAAAATTTCATACTTCAGTCTGTTTACTTTGGCCGAAGAAAAATATTTCAGTGTGAATTTCTGAATCAGATCTGTCCAAGTAGTGATACTCCCAGGCAGTAGAGAATCTAACTATTCTTTAGCTTTATCCTTCAGTGTGTGGAAATAACCTCATCTTAAGTGCCTCTTCATTAACACCATGATATTTGAAATTTTCACAATATTCATCGAAGCGAGAAATATGGTAATGAAAATTTTCATCTGTCATCCCATAGAACAACAGATTGTTCGAGAACAAATTTATCACACCTGACCTCAACTGAAAGTTATCTTGTCCATAAGGCGGATAGACTATGCTGGACCGATTCTCAACAATCGGTGGCATCATATACTCACTTATGAGAATATCTTATTCACTAACTTAAACTGGTCGAACTATTGGTGCTTAATTATTTATCACATCTACAAGTAATTGATCATGTACTTGGTGGTCTGTCATTGTGTCTTTTTGCTATCTTTTCTTTTCTCGTTTTTCACGTTATCGTTGGTGAAAACTCCGTTCAATTTCTGGGTCTAAATCAAATAGATCAAGATCTTTTGTACGGAGAATACACACTTAACACCTGAAACTTTAGAAAATATATACAATTCAGCAATAACACGAAGAACTAAAAATAAAATAAAATAAATAACAATTAAAAATTGTTAAAACTAAACTATCAATTAATGTAGTAATTAATAAAACTAGTCACCGACAACAGCGCCAAAAATTTGTTGTGCGATTTTAATCCCGCAAGTGGACGGATTGTTAACAAGTATTATAGTAATGATTAGAGTGTCGAATCTACGAGTACTAGATATTAATTTAACCTATTAACTTATAATTTAAATTTTAACAATATAAAGAAACACAGATTTTTTTCGGTTTGTGATTCTAAAATTATTTTAATTAAATCTAAATTATCAAACAATTAAAGTAAATTTATGAGAACGAATTCAAATTATATCAACACTAGGATTTGCTAATTCACCATCATATTTCTTAATCAATTATCCGTTGAATCGCTTTACCTAATAATTACCCTAGATTGAAAATCGTTGATCCTAAAATAATCAAAAGTCTCTCTCAATGGTGAATCAATTCTATATGATATGTGAACCTAATTATCTCTAATTAAGCTTTGAACATAAAAATATGCATTAAAATCTCAAGTACACCTAAATGGATTTCATAAAGCATAATAGTAATCTTTATCTATTATTGGACCATATGTTATTCAATACAACGTGCTTAATCTATATTGAATCTCTCGACTTCAATATAGATCACAATATATTTTAATGGTGATCAGGCATTAAAACATTAAAAATACTGAATAAAAAATAATCAATCAAGAAGCAATTATCTACAAAAACAGAAAAACTTATAATTAATTGAAAACATGAGGTTTCATCATTCATCCTAGCAATAAGTAAATTAGCCGGATATGATTATGTAAAATAATACAAGGATTATATTAATCATGTTCCGGCGAAAGATAAAGAAAAAGTACATAAAACTCGTGATCCCGGTTGAAGAATCTTCAATCCTGTGCCTTGATTTTCGATTCTCGATTCTCCTCTTGTATCTTCTTCCAAAATTCGTCTTCCTTTTGTTCTGGTTATTAACTGTCTTATATATTCCTCACAAAACCCTCCAAGACATGAATTAGGTAGTTGAATTAATCTGGACTTGGTAGAGTTATAATCCTATCAGGAAACTGCCAAGTAGCTGCCGCGTACAGCCTTGCGATCGCATGGGCTTATTCATTGCGAACGCATGGCTTTACCTATTTGCGTTCTGTAGAAGATTTTGGTGTCTTGCGATCGCAGATTTGTATAACCAAGCGATTTCATAGTTGTTTTTTGTGATTTCCTGCATTTTCTCTATGGTAATTGCATGCCAAGTTACTCAAGTCTCTTTGTCTGTTCAATTGAGTCCATTTTTATATGACATTATACTGAAAACAAATAATTGTACTCATAATCGCCCCTTTTTGTGAGCTCCAATAAGTACAAAATTGTACTTATCAGCGGTCTCTTTGTAGTTTTTTTAGTCAACATAACATCACATCCACAATATGGTTGTTAGGCCTTCACCAGAAAAGGATTGGGGGGTTCGAATACCCCAAACATATATAAATAACTCATAAAGAATGCATGGCAAGGGACATAAAACCTGACCTCTAATTAGATGAGTTAAAGCAAACAAATAAATGAATAAATAATAAATCAATAAATAAGAAGGTACTACCTCACAAAAAATCAATCCTAAAAAATCTATAGATCCCTAACTGTAGGAAGTCCATGTCTATCAATCTGAATTAAGCTGTGGTAGTAACGCGATAAGTCCTGAGCGATGTACTCGAAATAGCAACGACGATTCCAACTTTCTGAAGCAAGTGAGTTAGCCACCTAGTTGCCCTCGCGATAAATATGAGAAATATTATCATGTTTGAAGGAAAGTAGATGTCTGGTGTGGCGGAGAGTGGCTTGAATAGACCAAGATCCTCCACCTCTAGTGACGGTCTCTTTGTAGTTGAAGGCAAACGCTAATGGATACAAACATGTACACAAAATAATAATATTCCTAACATAATTATATAATGACATCATAACAATATTTGAAATAAATATATTAGAAAAACAACCTACTTTATAAAAAAATTTATTGAACACAGTAACAACGATATTGATACTGTATACTGTTATACATAGAATAATATCAAATCATAAAAATAATTTTTTTGTGTTATGATTTATTGTTGAACAATCATATTTTGCCTCCAAGAATATACATGATACTGTTTTATTAAGATATTATGTTACCTATGATATTTTCTTCTATGATACACTATATTGTATACTATTATACTGTAGTAAGAATTTGCATCAAACTAATAGCTAGAAAAAGAATTATTTTAGTGCATATTTGGTAGAGTTTAAAATGAACTATTTTTTTTTTTCAAATTCATTTCCAACCACATATTTCATGGGACCTACAACTTTTGTCAATTTTTCAATCACACATTTCACTAATTTTTTCAAAATCTCCTAAATAATACTTTAAAACTCTATCAAACATAATGATACTGATATTGTATACTATTTATACCTAAAACATATTAAATAAAAAACATTTGTTTCGATTATGGTTTATTGTTAAACAATCATATTTTACCTTCAAGAACATGTATGATATTATTTTATTAAGATACTGTACTACTTATGATACTGTATATTGTTATATATAAAATTGCGAGAGTAAGAATTTACATCAAACTACTATCAACAATAAGAAATATTTTAAATGATGCTGATACTCTACACTATTACATATAAAATAGTATCAAATCAAAAAAACATATGACTCAATGGATACAAACATGTACACAAATAATAATATTACTAACAGAATCATATAATGACATCGTAACAATACTTGAAAGAAAATTATATTATAACAACAACATACTCCATAATTTTTTTTTTTTGAGTTGTGGTGTATTATTAAACAACCATATTTTGATTCCAAAAATATGTATGATACCGTTATATTAAAATGTTGTGCTATCTATAATACTGTTTTTCTATGATATTGTATATTGTATACTATTATAAATAAAACAACGAGGTATTTGCATCTCACTACTAGTTAGAAAAAGAATTATTTTAATGATACTGATACTGTATAGTGTTATACATAAAACAATATCAAATTAGAAAATCATGTGACTCAATGTCAATGGATACAAATATGTACGCAAATAATAATATCACTAATAGAATTATATAATGATATTGTAATAGTACCTGAAACAAAATTATATTAGAACAACAACGTATTCCATAAAATCATAATTTGCTTCAAGAATATGCATGATATATACTGTTTTATTAAGATATTATGCTACCTATGATATTGTTCTTCTATGATACTGTATACTATCACTACAACAAAATCTCTATTTTGCGACAAGATATTTTACGACATACATAAATTTGTCGCAATAAGTGATTTAGCGCGACACATTTTTCAAGTTTGTCGCAAAAATTTTGGTGAAAAAATAAGTACCAAAAAAAAATAAGGCAACATAAAAAGTTGTCGCGAAATGTCGAAATGCGCGACAAGTAATAAAGATTGTCGCCAAAAACATGATGGGAAGCTTGGCGCCAAAATATATTTGGTGGGAAACTTATGGTGACAAACTTTTATTTCTTGCAACAAAGTTTTTTGTGATGCAATAGGTCTACTTTTTGCGACAAGTAATATTTGTTGCTAAAAATTCTAGGATGGAAGAAACAATTTGCAACACCTATATTTGTTATTGCTCTAGCATGTAGGGATGGTAGAAAACAAATAGTGACATTCACATTCGTCGTCTATTAGTCTTTGTAATTAACACCATTTGTTATAAATCTATTCTAATATTGTTTATAAATAAATAGTTTCAATTAATTAACAAATATATTGCAAATTATTAATAAGTATGCATAAACATGCACTTGTATTTTTTTCAATATGAATTTATTTTTTATATTATTTTATTGTATATAACATGTGAATAATAAAAAATTTTAAAATATTAAAATTGGATCACAAAAGATGGGAAAAGAGTCGTCAAATTGTTTATAAATAGTTCATAGTATGATTAGCTAACCCAGTTATAGCAATAACCAACACATTAATCGACATAAGTATGAAAGTTTGTTGTGTGAAAATGTAGTATCTCAAAATAGTACAATAAGCAAGAGGCATTGAAGAACTACATAAGTTAAAAAAAATAACATAAAGTCTAAATTAATTTTAAGATGACTGACCATAATAAATCTTCATTGGACAATCCAAGTATACCCATACTTGAAAGATTATTCCATCCAAAATATTTATCTTAAATAAGTTAAAGTATAAAGAAAAAGTCAAAAATCATGATACACATACAACATTTGTCAATAATCCATAATGAAGTTCATAAATCGAACTTAATTTAGTCCAAAATAGTCTTCCAAATAATAATCATTCCATATCTACAAAATATGTAGCAATTCTAAACATATACTACTTTCAAGCCAATATAACATCCACCTAATTTCAATTTATAAATCCAAACTAACATATCCATATCCATATCCATATCCATTTAGAAATCTAAAATAAGATCATGCACATTCGATTCTCAAGTCAAAATAACATTAGCCTGTATTCCATTTAGAGATTTAAAGTTTCATATCTTCATCTGTACACAAAAAACTATATATAAGATCCTGCACATTCCATTGACAAGCCAAAATACCATCCACCTTTAGATCATAAATATCTGCAAATGCAATAGTACTTCATATTAATAATAGAAATGAAACAGTATATCACTACAAAAGAGTGTCCACTCGAAACATAATATATGAATTGTAAATAAACTAAAGTTATACATTAGGTGAAGCATATATCCAATATACACCTACGAATACCAAAGGAGTTCAATTTTACCAAAATTTAAGGTCTTCAACACTCCAATTTCTTTAGGAATTTCACCCATAATCCGATTGTTTCCAAGTCTAAGTCTCACTAGAGAATTGCATAATAAACTTGTGTGATATAACACTCAAATGGTAAGTTGAGAATAAGAATATATTAGAAAAATAGTTGAGATGATAAGTATGATAATAATTAAAGGTTATTTTAAGATCTTCAATACAATTAAAATGTGACGCACTTATAAGAAATTATAGTGTCAATATAACCACTTTAATAAACAATTTATACATCAATATTACTAATTAATTATGAGGGAAAAATTAATACTTGGTGTTGCAATATAAAATGTCTAAATTATTTAGAGTTTGTATTACACCAAATATGCAAACAAATAAAGGGATTTGGTACAGAAAGCATAAATAAAGAGAACTTTTGGCAACAAGTTGGACAGTGACTGAATTTATAAATGCTTCACAACCCAGAATACAAGGGCTATGCCACTGCTTAAATTAAGAGATTTGCCTTCTCTTATATACGACAAGGGTGCGCACACAACTCTTGTAGATCTTCTCCTCGATTAATTCTCGACGTTCCAGGAAGCAGATTGGTGCTTGTTTAACACTTTTGACGAGCTTGAAGATGAGGTATGGCTTATATGTACAAGGATTTGTGGCTCTAAGATGTATATATGCAAGGGATAATTGTGGATGAGTAACACCTAGCTTTATTTTTGTGGAAATTGTGACCCTAATTGGTGAACTTTATCTTCTGCAGATATTGAAATGGATGGCAAGCAAATGTCCAATTCTGACTATAGGCCCTACTATTCCACCATTGCACATGGACGACAATGAATATGGCATCAGCCTGTTCAAGCCAAATGCTGAAGACTACATGAAATGGCTGGACACAAAGGAGAATAGCTCTGTTGTCTACATATCATTTTGAAGCTTAGTCACCCCGGGAGGAGCAAATGGAAGAAATAGCCAGGGGATTGGTCAAAAGCAATTGCTTCTTCTTATGGGTAGTCAGAGCTGAGGAGGAAAGTAAGCTTCCAAGAGATTTTGTCTCAGAGAAAGGTCTCATAGTGAATTCGTGTTCCCAGCTTCTAGTATTGGCTCACCCAGCAGTGGGGTATTTTCTAACACATTGTGATAGGAACTCGACACTGGAAGCATTGAGACGAAAGAAGAAATTGCAGGTAGTATAAAAGAAGTTATGCAAGAAGAGAAAGGGAATGAGATTAGAAGAAATGCCAGAAGATGGAAGCAAATGGCAAAAGAAGCAGTCAGTGAAGCTGGAAGCTCACACAACAATATTACAGAATTCACAATCCAACTTTCAAGCACTACCACCAAATTCTTACAGTATATGCCAATGTTACTGAATTTGTAGTTCATTTTCACTTTCGTCTAAGTGATTTTGAGGTCGACATTGTTTCGCTTAGCCGAATGTAACCACAACATACCAGAATATTGAAAGATCCATTCATACTCCTTTGAAAACAATGAGCAAGCAATCTCTCATTCACATTTGATCTAAGCCTCACAAATGAAAAGTTGTGAATTGTACTTTCTCAAGAAACAAAACACAATTCTTGTTTAAAAATTGAGTTATTGGCACTATGTTACAAACTTTAGGTGAAAAGTAGGACATTAGTTTTAGATGGGTCCAACTTAATGATGGTAATCATTCATTACCAGGATTAAGTCAAAACTTACATGAATGTTGAAATCATAAGGCAAAGAAGTCGGAAGAAGCTTCCTAAGCTGAAAAACCTGAGGGGACAGAAGAAAAGCGATATGATGGAACATAAGTATTAATTACAATAACTCAATAGTATTCCATCACGTGGCTATAAGTTTTTCCATTATAAATGCATAAGTCATAGATGCATGCTTTAAATGAAAACCTAAGCTATAAATAGGTATGTAAAAAATCTTGATGTTCAAGAAACTCAAAGATAACAAAGTTTACCTCGCCTGGAGTTTCAAGAAGGGGCTGCTTATCAGTTGAAAAAACAATATGCTCGGCAATATAATTTTCTAAATACGCATACCTGGAAAAAGGAAAATTATGCCACTATAATATCATAAAAAAACTAGAAGTGCAGTCTGCAAAGACATAAGTCTAAGAGGACAAGCAACTAAGTCTTAAATGTGCATGATATTCAACGATTGGATTCTGGGATAGAGTAGAAATATTGAAAAGACAAGAAAAAGTAACCTTTTTTCAAATACAACAAGAGTGGCAGATGCATCAGATTTCAAGGAATGTTTTGAGTTCAGAGGAAGATAAGCATATGAATCCACCTGCAAATTTGCAGAAAATATTTACCAAGTTTTCTTGTTTTTACAGGTCAAGTGGCATAAGCTAATCGTGGTTTTTCAACCTAGAAAAAATCAACAAAGTGTTAATGCCGAATATTGAATTAAGTACATCAGCTCCTAAGACATTTGATATAAAGACCTGCTTGAATATAGGTGACAGGCAAAGAATTTCTATTGATTAAAACACCAGTTGCAATTAAGTGATTTTTACCCCTAACTCTAACACAATTCATCATCAATAACAAGGTTAAATTGTCATTAAACCATGGCAATCTTGAAAATGAAAAAAAGATTGAACAGAATACAAGTTAGCACTTTTACCTCTAGTTTGTGACTGATGTCGGATACATCGATGAGGTCACTGTACCTTGAAGCACAAACACAAATCTGATTGCGCAAGCACAGGAAAGACATCATATAGTTTATCAAAAGCAAAGCAAACCTCTAATACGATCTTATACAAAGTGTATGTGATTTAGGATGTTAAAAACAAATTCTAGTCCAAATTTCTCACATTGGAAATGTAAAAGAGTCCAGACCTCTCAACATCAATTGGAGGAAGCCCCGATTTTGAATTTTCTGCAGAAGAATGAGCAATGATTTTGAAAACAATAAAACTTGCTAAATAAATCAGTAAATCTATTTTGTACCATATTGATTAAATCATTGAAGCATTAAAATCAGTAAAACAATAAAACATGCCAAAAATATTAATTCAGAGCCCCTACTGCACGACATCTGAAACAATAACTTGATTTTAACATGTCAGAAGTTAGTAAATACCTCACCTTGCATCTTTGACAAGTACATAATAAAATGAGATCCCATTGCCGGCGTAATTAGATAAGCACCCATTGTGTTAACCCTGCAAGTCCAATCAAATTAAATAAGAAAAGAAGAAAGGCTTATATCATCAACAAGTTAAGAAAAATCAAGCTTTGAACATACCAATCAGGTAAAGGGCTGAAAACATGACTTTCAGGAATTATCAAAGCATGGTCCCTATTGTACACACTGCAAGTGAACCCGGGCAAGTCTATAAAGAACAGAAGCCGAAATCAGCTTTGGCGACCATCCCACCTTTATTATTCATATTCACGAAATCTTCTTTTCTTCATCATGATGGATAAAGTATCCGAATGCACAAAAATGGATTTATGATCGATTGATTGACGTTCCCTCGTTCAAATTTAGGCTATATCATCTTAAAATCCCAGACTAATCTCCTGCATAACTAGTGTCTATAATTCCCTATTGAGAGTTAACATCTCTTTTGCCTAAATAATTTACAGCCCCTATTGTACTTAAATCCTTACTTGAACCGTGCCATCACACTTTTTTTTGAATTGTCTAAAGATTGCAATCCCCATCAAATTGAGAAAGAAACTAAAAATTAGCAGGAAAACAGAACTTACAACTAGGGGTTGTCAGCATGAGAGTGTTGAAGCAAAAATCATCGAGTGCCTCATTGTCAAGAATCACACTCATCAGCATTTTCAACAAGCTGGAGTGTTGCAATGTAGGGCTCCACCAGTGTCAGACACCTTAGGAGATGGGAACACAGAGAATGTCAGCGTCATTCAATCCTGGTATTCTTCCCTTATCTTGGATATCAATGAGTTCCCCATTCCTGAAACTGTGCCTCCCCCCAATGAATTGCAAACTGAAAACTTGTAAACACAATACAACCATTTAGTTTCATTATAAAAAGGAAGTATATTTAATGCCACTGGTTAATATTTTGATTTCGTAATTTTTGAACTATTAAGAAATATGGTGAAGAGATAGCTGTTCATTTCTTTCCAACAGATCACATGATCATGTAGTGAACCTAGTTAAATGTTGAAAACACAAATAATACCTTAACCAGGTCAAACACCTTCTCAGCAATACAGTTCTGCTGGAGAGTGGCATCTTTCTGTTGCACTTTATCTATATGAATGCAAAGAGTAGCTTTCCAAACTTTTTGACAGAGGCATCGGTAATCAAATATGTCAAAGAAACAGGCTGCAAACCACATTCAGCCCAAGCACCTGATCATCATACTCCTATCTTGTGGACCAGTTAACGCATTTATAACAAACTGAAAGATAATACACAAATATAGATGTTATAAAAAATTCTTTGTTGTTGAAAGTAGAGATCATAATCAGAAATCCAAAAATTAACATAGCCATATTTTGGTTTTGTTCCTGTTGTCCTATATGATCATTCTTGGTAGAAACTAAACTGAGAGATCAACCTTTGCCAATGGAACCAAATTACAGAAGTATGCTGTAATGAGATGACTTCTTAGGGGATTATTCAGGGAATAAATAGTATGCACATAAGGAAAACAATTATTCAACCCTTTTTTCCATTTAGTAGTATAAACATACTAATCACTTATTAGCCATGTATAAACATATCAGATGTGCTACCTCTAAAACACCTAGTGCTTTACTTGTATTTTATTTTGCAATATCAATAAAAAAAGCTTCTCCTATCAAATTTCTGTTACGGGGTTACATATGTGAAATTGGAAATGGTAAAGGAAAAATTACATCCAAGGACCCCTTTTTAAGAATCATAGAAGCACAAACCTATTAATGAATTAAGAGAAGTCCAAAATAAGGATATAGAAAAACAAGACAACAAAGAAAACATAACATTAAAGTTTTCCCAGGAATTTAAAGTAATAATGGTAAAACAACCGAGCATTGTATAAAACAGATAAGCAGAAACTACAAACCAATAAATTGAGAGGGAATGCAAACTTTATAAGAAATTCGCACTGAGAAAATAAGTATCAGAAAAGTTTATGTGAGAGTTGTATAGCAGAAGTTAATGGAATGCACATATTTCAATGTTGACACGAAGGGCGCAAATTGCCTTCTTTCCCTGCAGCCCAACGCTTGATTTCAATAATCTAACGTTTCAACAATCCTCTGTAACCAAAGAAGATCAAGATCAGACAGATGAAAAGCTACACAAATACATTCATATACATCTACCAGAGCATCTTTATTTTCCTGACTTCCAAACTGGAACACAATGACTCGGCCATAGAACAATTGAAAATTTTGAGAAAACTATAACGCTGATTTTGCTAATTAACGGGTTAAGGAAAATGATGAGAATTTTGATTTATGAAATTAGGGTTTTCAAAATGTTAATATGTAGGATTTCATGGTAGTGCTTATTAGAGAGATGGATATTGCGGGAGATTTTTGGGCTCAGGAATTTGGCGGGGAAGAGGGAAACGTGAAATCTTAGGTAATTTATATGTTGATGTATTATTTTATATGTATATATTCCTGGTTTTTTTTAAGTATAAATAAATGAAAGTTTATGAATAATATTAAAACTAAAACCATTACAAAAAATGTTGATTTTATGAGAAAACGTTAAGGCTGTCATTAAAAAAATAAAATAAAATAAATTATATTTCTATAATTATAAATAATATTTATGATGGGTTTTAGTTAGTGAAAAAATAAATAGTCATAAATATTGATTTTTTTTAGGTATTACCATTGTTCAGAAAATTGGATCGGCCATCGGAAAAGGCAATGGGTCAAGTGTTAAAAAGTCGAACCAAGGTCGAACCGCTTTCAATTAAAAATTAAAAATTAATCCAAAAATCTTACAAAATTACTAAAAATAAGTTTTTTGTAAATAAACCAACAATTATAGACAAAATTACTCACAAAACTTGACTTTAAATAGACTTTTCATAAGTTTTAATCAAAAAATTAATCCAAAAAAATTCTGGTTTCCATTAAAATCGGGAATGCTAAGATGTTCGATGGGCCTCCGAAGTCTCCTGAGAATTTACGAGGCCCTTGCTGGGCCCTCGAGGCCTTCGCCGGGTCTCTGGAACCTTTATGAATCTGGAAGGCCCTCGCTGGGCCTATAAGGCCTTAGCGAGGCCTGAATTAGGCCTAGATGAGACATTTATTAGGCCTTTGCTGACGTGGAGGTCTTACCAAAATCGGGTGGTAACAATAGTCCCCTAAGTCTAAGCCTATTATTTATATCAGGTGTAGGACTTTAAGAAGAAGCATTAAATGAGGACGAAGGCCTTTAGAAAGCGAACCTCCAATAGAATCCGTAAGATCACATCTCCAGTTATATTTTTCCATAGGAGGCATTTTGAACCCTACGGAGAGTTCTCTAGCCTTCAACTATTTGGAGAATGGGAGATCATCGTCGTCGTCAAGGTCGCACAACCGTTCTGGTCTTTCATCCGCAGTCCTAGAGTCCATTCTCTTCTCTCAGTGGTCATCGCTGGGCTCGCTATGCTGGCTATTCAACGAGTGAGGTCGAGCCACAAACGACCCAGACTCCAACCTGTCGAATACGTTGGCAGAGGCGACCAGCTTCTCCACTCACGAGGCATGAGGTTTCTCCTGGTTCTGGGATTTTGCCGGTTGAGGATTGGCGAATCATCTTGAGACCGACGGCTTTCGATAGAGCCGGACCTCGAAGGGCTTAACCGGGCACGGCTACGCTTGGGTCCATGTTGAAAAGATTGATTCTCCAACAGTTTAAGCGCCACCTTCATCCGGGCGTTGTCCAACTTCGGGTGTCTCTGTCGTTGTCTTCTTCTTTTGCAGTGGGTTACATTCTGAAAGTCTTGAATACTTTTCTGCCGCACACACTACTATAAATTGCTCCTATAGAAACGGATTTTTACCGACAGACGCATTCCGTCACTAATAGCGACGGATTACCAACAACTTTTCAAAGAAATATTGTAAAAATTATAAATAAAATAAATAAAGCATGTAGCGACGAGCTTCCCCACAACATATAGTCTTTAAAATTCCATCGATAAGTCGTTGGTAAATATCTTAAAATATATACATATAAAAAAATATAAAAAACTACAAATGAACATTACGACGTATTAGTTGTTGATAGAAAAGTACAAAAAATGAAAAATGAATCGAATTTTACCTACGGTGGGTCCCATTGGTATGTAATTTCGAAATTTTTTAAAAGAAAAAAAAATAACTAGAACTAAGACTTTGTAGATTTTTCTCTCATTCAAGGCGTTGGGAAGGTTAAGTTTTGAACTTGGGTGGGAAAATTTGCACGATGTAGTTACCACCACTAGACTACAGACCACATTTTGATTGATTTTAACTTTGTCTTTTACATATTGAAAATAAGTAAAGTAACTACACCCACTTTACTACATTTTATTTAGATTTTGTACTCTCTTATAATGTTACAATTTTATTTTATGCTAATATAGTTTTTATTTTTGTAGAATTTTAGACTTTTATTTTTTATAATTTTTTATTAGAATTTTAGAATTATATATTTTTAAAATTATTTAATTATTTTATTTTTTAGAATGCTTATTTAAATGCTTATTTCCGTGTTTTGAGTGTTTATGGTATTTTCACTGATAACATTGAAAACGTCAAAAACATGATTGGAGTTTTATGTTACAAGTTTAACCTTATTTTAAAAAATGTATTTCAAAAATGCTATACTAAACAAGTTTTTTTTTTTTTTTCATATTTTATTATTTAAAATAATTAATGTTGGAAAAAAATATGGTGTCATATTTTTTCCCTCTTTTTTATATTGGCCTTTTTAATTAATATTACTAATTTTTATTTTAAAAGAGGAGGTTAGCGTGTACGTTCTGACTGGACACGTTGCTGCCAGTTCTGACTAGTTGAGATGGTAAATATATTTTTATTCAAGATCAGTGAGGTGCGGATTTTATTCTGTTTCCTTACATAAGATTCGTTTTTTTTCAATAAAAATTTTGCTAAAAAGCTAAAATCAAAGTCAACACTTAATTTTAACAACACATTCCATGACCCACAACTTTTTTACTACTTTTCAACCACACATTTCATCAACTTTTATCAAAAATCTGATTTTAATCAAAATCAAACACACCCATAATATAATCTGTTCACGTGAATATTAGGAACAATCCCCTTGTAGGTAAAAGTATTCTCTTATTCTTTTGAATTTGTTTAGGGACTAAATATTTAAAAATAATCTTGAGTTTTCTAAAAACATTATTTCTACAAATCTATAATATTTTTTTGTATATTTCCTATTAATTTTCTTACAATTCTTATTGCATGTTTTTTAGGTAAGAAATAATTCACAATATGATTATTACTTTACTTATAAGTAAGAGTACAAATCAATAAGAAATTAAGCTTTGAAAAATATTATTGTACTCTTTTTCTTCAAGCTCCAAACCGCCGATTCCATTGATAAAAGAACAAGACATCAATCTTCATTGATTTAGTTTCAAACCAAAATGGTTTTCTTCAAACTCATTTAATAATCAAAAACAAATTGTCATATCTTAATTAATCTACTTGACGTGAAGTTAAGAACGATGGTTGTTAAGCCAAGTGGTGATCACGATCAAGTAAAATAGAAAATAACGATAAAGTCAAGACCGGTGAGTTTGATTCTACTTCAATAACAAGTCAAAATGAGAAGCATCAAAAGAGAATTGATCTATATTATTTTGATTTTGCGAAAGTACATAAACCCGATACAATTGTATTTTTAATCAAGATTATTAGTTGATTGTTTTTACCCATGACATAGGGGCCCGTGGATGTTTCCTTTCAGAGTTTATCGCGTTACATCTTATGTTCATATTTAATTCTTTAAATTCCGCTATAAACAAATTAGGTAAACGAAATTATTTGAAATTTTATTTAAACTTTCAAAAAATAAAAAATAAAAAAATTCATTTTATGGGAAGAAATATGAGAAAATGGTCCAATTAATTCAACAATTAATTGGGCAAGATTGCTCTCCAATTTGTCGATGTCTTGGTCCGACCGTCCAAGTCGATTTACGTAACAATGGTCCTAAAACATTATTTACAAACAAATAATAATTAATTCCATTTCTTTTAAATCGTCAAAAGTAGGTAATAATTAAATTTGATCAACCTATTAATGTATTTGATTTGAATCCGAACATCATTTTTATTTTATTCTTACTATGCAATCGATATTCAAATATAGTAGAGAATTAAACGCGGATATATAGCTCAGAGACGTTGAACAAAAATTTGTTTATTTGCACCAAACTTTCGATGGGCTCATTCAAGATTTACATGAACTATTACTCAATAATTAATTTAAAATATTTATCTAGTAATAATTATAATTTACCACATCAAAAAAAAAACATATTATATTACCAATTAATTAAATATGAATTTTTTAAAAATTTAATAAATTTTAAATAATAAAAAATAATTATACACAAATTTCAAATAATTGATTTTCATCTTATATTTTGATTGACTATGTTTAAATTATAATTTAAACTAGTTAAATTGATCAAATATATTTTTTATCTAACTTTTTCATATAACCACAACTTACTATCACTTATAAGGGTGTGTTTGATTCACAAATTTTCCATGGAAAATGTCACTTCCATGGAAAATCTTGTCAAATCAATGTGTTTTATTTTCCCACTTTTGTGTTTGATTGGCACATGGAAAATGGAAAAGATTTTCAAGGTACAATTGTCTAAAGCACACATTTGGCCACTTTCTTGAAAAAAATTTTCTCACCCATTTGGTAGAATTTCTTTTCCAACTTACATGGAAAATATTTTCATTTTCCATGGAAAGCTACCAAACACACCCTTACTATCCAACATTCCATAAGATTCATAACTTATAAACATTTAAAAAATAATTTTAACATTTAACAACCACTTAATTTCACTTCCTTACATCTCACACTTTAAATTCCCGCTCAAAATTTCATAACTCTGAAAATTTCATTTTCCCTCATTTTCTCGTACAATTTCACACTTACTATGGACCAAACCACACACCATTTTCATTGAAATCCCTATTCTCACGTGCACCGCCTCCCTTCAACTCTCTTTGTCTCTCACCGTCTCCGGCAACGCCCCAGTCTCTCCCTCAATGTTGACGGCGGCGACTCCTTCCTCACCGTCGGCAGCTATAACCCCTCGAAATTTTCATCCCCTGCTGCAACTGAGGACTTCTCCGAGGAACAACTTCCGTTATATCTTGGCAAATATCTGATTTATGAGGTTAGTTTTTGTGTTCTCTTTTCAGGGATTTTTATTTTTTGGTACATTTTGTGGATATTCTGGGAATTTTTCTTAGATGTCATCTGCGGTTGTAGATTATTAAATCCTCTGTTCGCGGTGGTTGCCATTTTACCAGCGAGCACACTCACCTTGACTGTAATTCTCCCCGTAACAGATTTTGTCTGTGTTATGTTCTTGATATTTAGTGTAAAAGAGAAGGTTTCATCCAAGAATATGAAGATGAAGTGGGCAAATGATGCAATATCCATGGATCTCTGGAGGTTAACAAAGTACCTGCTTGATTTGCTGGCTCTGCATACAGAAAATTATAATGTGAGATGCTGTCTTATTTTCTTACTGGATGATCTTAGAATTCGATTTTAGCATGTCCATATTTTCCATCTCGGGAATACAAACACCTTTTACTCAAATTCTCCTTTAATTTCAAATTTTTACTTGTCAAGATGCTTGAATCACAGTCGAGTGTTTATGATGCAAGAAGATGACAAACTGGGATTTCGTTTTTTAACTAGCAACTTGCTATGTCAGGTGTCTGTGTACTCAAAGATTCACTTTGATTCTCTTAGTAATTCAGTGATTAGATGACCTGTCAACAAAGAGAAATGTAGCGGATCATGAGTGTTAAACTTTATCGGTGAAGACTTTGTTTAGAATGTGTGTATTTCTTGATTCCAACTGTATGAAGTTTCAGCATCTTTCACCACCTACACAAAGGGGAAAAAAAAGCCTTGCTTGCTTCTAACTGTCCTAAGGTAGTGAAATTCCTTGTCGTGTAAGTAGTGACCTGCATGATTCTTCCTTTTTCTTGCCAGGATTTTGGTTATGTTCAATCAACATCTACTGAAGTCTTGAAGCCTTACGTATTTAATGAGCTGGTTGATGCTGGACGCTTGCCATCTCTTGGTCCTGCTGCCTTATTTATGGTTCACTGTACATGAAATAGAATGCAAGTAGAATTAACCTTAGTTAAAAGCTAGTAAAGAAATAAGATTTATGTGTTATTGCTGATGCCTGCAACTTTAATTCATGCAGCAAGAGAACAAACATACAGCTGTTATAAACTATGTTGTGGCACATGAAACAGGGGGTACGAAGAGGGAGGAAATCTTTGTGGATGTAATTGAGAAAATAAGTGTCACATTCAGCTCTAGTGTGAGTACTTGTCTAATACATATTGAATGGAAAATATCCATTTATCTGAGTTACAACCATATGGATTCTTCATTTAACAGACCAATCTAATTCCTTGGCTGTATCTAGTACCATGTTTTCTCATTGATTATTAGTTTGTACTAAAGATGGATGCAGTGAATCTTGTCTCATGCTTTGCACATGAAGAACAAATTTTAAATTTGATGCATCCCCAGAATGTTATGATGCTCTATATATCTCTCTAGCAATTGTGGCTATGAGGATGGTCTCATGACGCAGACTGGCATAAAGAGCAAAGTTTTTCCACTGTGTTTATTATCTTTTTGAACTGCTACATTTCTTGGACAAAGATGAGTGTTTTTTGTCCTTGGCAAATTATATTGGCATTTCCATCGAGAATCAGGGCTATGTCAGTTATATGCATATGGATTAATATCTTGTACTTGTATAATACCCAAATTTTTATCAGTTTGTACTTGAATAATTAGATGCTTATGTTACCATAAAAAAGTGACTTTGCTATAATTCAGGCTACTAAGGAAATTGGTGCACTTCAAGTTGCTAAAAGCAAGCTGGAAAAGGAAGTTGAAGAATTAACTAGGCAACTGCAGTTGGAGAAATGCACGAGGGTAACCAATATCTCTTCTATGCTCATTAAGTTGATTTTTAATGTATTTTTTGGATTTAATCAATATTGATGTATCAATCTCTCAGTCAGGAGTTCATCTTGTCCGTGGAATTGTGAAGGATGTCCAACCTCAAAAGATTATTCTTAGTGATGGCACAGATATTCCATTTGGTCTCTTAGTGTGGTCTACAGGGGTTGGCCCCTCACCATTTGTGAACTCCCTGGATATTCCAAAGCACCTGGTGGAAGGTATAAATAAGTCTGCTAGTAAACAATACATTCATTTCTTCGCTACTTTATTCCATCAGATTGTTCAGATACAAACTCTTGACTTCTCAAAAAGTTTCGAAAGGAATCTCTTACAATCTTTGGGTGCTCGTCCTCCATGGGAGTTATAAATCTATATGTCTGCTCTGCAAGTACTTGAAGAGAAGTTCAAAGTGCAAACTGGTAGAATTAGACGATCATGGGTGTGTGTACTAAATTTCTTGTGATGTTGTAGATCAATTTTTTGTGTTGTTTTCACTGCACTTGCTTCTTAATCAAGCTTATGAAAAATGGAACTTGAGAATTTACCGGTGTACCAAATCTATGTGCCGTGGAGAAAACTAGAGCTTTTGTTTGTTTATATTTTTTTATTATGAAATGTTTTTCTATTTTGTATTTTAATGATTAATTACATATTTTCTCTTTTCTCTTTAGATTCCTGCATAGATGATGCATCTACAAAGAGTCGATAAGAAATTGGGAATTATTGTGGTACTATTTTTACAAGCTTTAGTATTACAATTTTAGTACAATAATATTATTTATATTTGATTAATTGTACAAACTTTAATGATGTAAGTTACATTTTTGAAATAAATGTGTATCTTTGTAACAATTTTACTGCGATGCAAGAAATTAAAAATTTATTGTTGTTGAAAGTATTATGCAATGAAAATTTATATTGTCACAAAATAATATTTACATGTTGTGAAATAGAATACGTGATATATATAAATAAGTGCAAAATAAATTGTACAATAATTATAGAGCGTTGTACAAATGTTGATGCGACAAATTTTATGTGTTGTAAAATTAATTCAACTACAATTACAAATTGTTACATAAACAAATATTCATTGTTATAAAATAATATTTGCAATAAATTTATTTGTTGTAAAATAGAATAGACGACATACATAAATAAAGATAAAATAAATTGTACAACAACTATACATCAATATACGACAAACTCTGTGTTGTAGAATATATTCAACTTCAAATACAATCTGTCATATAAACGAATATTAATTGCCACCAAATATTATTTGTAACAATTTTATATGTTGTAAAATATAATACGCAACATATATCAATAGTTACAAAATAAATTAGGCGACAACTATACATCGTTGCACAAATGATGATGCGACAAACTTTCTATGTTGCTGAATGAATTTAATTACACACAAAATTTGTTACACAATAAATTATACTACAAACATTGAATATCTTATAATATATTATGCAACGAAGCAATTTCATTGCAAAATAAATTACGCGACAAAAATGACTTATTATAAAATGTATATTGCTACAAGCATGTTTTGTTGCAAAATAGAATAGATAACAAATGTTATATTTTTAAAATAGTTTTCGCAACAAACATTTTTCCTCGCAATTTTTTTTTTTGGAATAAACGTTGCGACAAATTGACTTGTTGCCTTTTTAGTTTTTCGCGACATCTATGTATTACAATGACATTATGGCGACAAATATGTTGTTGCTATTTCATTTTTTTGCGGCAAACAAAAAATGTTGCAAGTTTGCTTATGCGATGAATGACTGATAGTTGTCGCAGAATACATTTTATGGCGCTCATTGCGCGACAATGCTCGCAACAAACAGCTTGTTGTCGCTAAATTAATTTTGCGACAAAATCTCTATTTAAGCGACAAATTTTTTTTGTCGCAAAATGGGTATTTTTCTGTAGTGTATTATACTGTTATAAAATAATGAGGGTAAGAATTTGTATTAAATTATTAGCTAGAAAAAGAATTATTTTAATGATAATGAACGCGTGTTTGGTGGTGCTAAAATTATTTTTTAAGTGCTTATAAAAAGTGGGTCATATAGAATGTCTGGATAATAAGTGATAATAAATTGTGGGTTTTACAAAATGTGTAGATAAAAAGTATGTTTAATCAATTTGACCAACTAAAATTATAATTTAAACAATAACAAACAAGCACATATTTGATAGTGCTGAAATTATTTTTTAAGTGCTTATATTATAAGTTGTAGGTAAATGTGTGGATAAAAAATAGGTTGTAAATTGTGGGTCCTATGAAATATGTGGATAAAAAATATATTTGATCATCTAAAATTATATTTTAAGCACCATCAAACACGTGCTAAGTAACACATAGAGTAACACATATATTACACGTGTTTTCAAATGAAAAATTAAAATATTGATTTTAAATGAAAATATCGTATTTTTAAAAAATTTAAAAAATGAGTTAAATTATAAAATTTTGATTTTAATGAAAATGATTAAGTAATACATCCCTATGTTATACGTGTAAAAATGTTGTTTTTAAATAAAAATTTAAAATAATGTATTTTAAAAAAAATTATAAAGTGAGATAAATTATAAATAAAAATGAGGAAGTAACATAGTTAATACGTATGGTAACACATAAGTTATCCGTGTAAAAAATGTTTTTTTTCAAATAGAATAAATATATTGATTTTAAATGAAAATAAAGTATTTTTAAAAAAGTTATAGAATATTGATTTTAATAAAAATGAGGAAGTAAAATTGGGTAATTGTTCGTGTAAAAATGGTGTTTTCAAATGAAAATTTGAAATATTAATTTATAAGGTAAATAATGTATTTTAAAAAAATATATAAAATTAGTTAAATATTTAAAATTGATTTTAATGAAAATCATGTATTTTTTAAAGTTTTTAATGAAAATGAGGTATTTTTCAAAGAATTAAAAAAGAAAGTATTTTTTTATATTTTATTTACAAAATATAGGGTTATTGTCAATTTTGTCCTTTATTTAATGATGGTGACCCGACTTGAATTTATTTTATAGCATGTTAGTAGTGTTGAACTTATTTTTAAGTGCTGGTAAGTTGTGAATCTTATTGAACGTGTAGTTAATAAATAGTTAGTAAGTTTTGGGTCTTACGAAATATGTGGATATAAAGTACGTTTGACCAATTTAACCAACTTAAATTACAATTTAAACTTGATCAAACATGAGCTTAATTTATCACATGTTTGATAGAGTTTAAAATAAATTTTTTTTTCAATAATTTATTTTTATTCACATATTTCATAGGACTACAACTTTTATCAAATTTTCAACTACATATTTCCATCAATTTTATCAAAATATTTTAAAAAAATATTTTAAAACTCTATCAAATAGACACTTAATCACTTAATTTGGAGTTTATCTCAATTTGAATGTATGTAAATATAACCAAAAACTAACAATTAGTTGCCAGTGCTATCAAAATGCAAGTTGTAGCATTTTTTAAATGATAAATTAGCACTATAATAAACCGTGACCACAATTAACGGGTAGTAGCACACGTGTAGATAATGATGGGAACAGGACGGATTCGAATCGGATTGAATCAGCCTGGTCTGTATCTGTCTCACAATAATTCAAGGAGATCGAAGTCCGTGGATTGGTCCGTCATTTCTCGGGGCGGAGCGGAAAGCAGTGATCCAGAGCTAATATGTGGTTATTTTATTTTATTTTATTTTGTCAATTATCATTAAAATTTGTTTAGGTAAGCCCACCTCTAAATTGTAATTAAAGCCCCAAATCTTTCACCTATTTATTATTTACTCCATAGCTCCTATAATTACAAAATGGCCCACAAGCAAATTTACTATCTCATTTTAGTTCAATTTTTTTCCCCTCAAATGGGACAGATCGGATCGGGGCACAGATGATCCAATTCGACCTGTGATTCACGATCGATCACCAAAAACTGTCCCGATCCGCCCTGCTGACCCACGGATCGGAAGAAAAAATCTGTTACTGGCTACTTCCTCGTTCGATTGTGGTCTCTGGCGAGCTTACTCAACCACTTACACATATAAGTTAAATTTCATGGGTTAAAAAAATCCGTCTCCGACCATATTTTTGACATTATTATAGTTCTTGATTATCTAGGATTTGACGAAATTCGGTAAAAGTCCTATGTAACAATTGGGTTAAAAAAAGGTTGTTTTTGAATTATTCGGTTTTGAAAGAGTTGGGTTCAAATATTATGAAAATTTGATTATTTGTATTTTTGAAATAGGTATTTGTTTTGCAGTTTTAGGTTCATTTATGTTCTTAAATATATGTTTACTGATTAATTTGTCAATGAAAAATTATGAATTATGTTACTTTTTATACACATGTAATTTATGATGCTATAAATATTACAAATTGTGCACAAATGTAGACCAAGAAATCTGTGGATTTCTTTTATGTATCCTGTTGGTAAATCCATGTACATTTGTGAATGCAACAGCAAAAATATTATAGGAAAAAACAAAGGAATATGTCACAGTTGCAGACGGTCAGGGCACAACTTGTCGGAATGTCCGCATAAACTTCGATGCCAGGTATGTGGTGTGGGCTTCTTGAAATGGATGGAGGTGGAGAAGAGAACGGTTAACTTAGAGAGATTATTTTTTTATTGTACTAGTAATTGTGGTCATTTCAAGTGGTACGATGTTTCGCCAATTCAAAAATATGTTAGATATGAAGGTGATTCAAGTGGAGTCTCTTCAACTACATCTGTGTACGTCCTGTTCAAACTGAAGATCTATCGCGTATATTCAAAATGTTTGCTCGGATATCCGAAGAAGAAGACGTGGATATATCCCTTAACGTAACTATTCGAAAGGGAAAAGATATTACAAAAGAGAACGGGAAAAGAAAGGGCCCGACAAGAAATCATTGAATGCATTTTGTTATATGAAGTCTGTTTATGTTAGTGTTGCAAAAATGTATTTAAGTGGTATCTTGTAATTTAGTATGGACGTCATGTTTAATGATTACTTTTCGGAATTACCCGTTTAGTTTTATGTATGAATTGCCTCTAATTGGAATTGTAGAATGAATTATGTGTCTGTGCAGCAACTGAATTAATAGTTGAAATGGACAAGAACACGGCAAGTGTATGATCTACCTAATATCATCTAATCTGGCTCCATGCATATGTGTATAATCTGAAAATGGCAACCATATCTAGCTCCATGCATCTATGTATAATCTGCCTAATATGAAACTAATCTATCTCCATGCATCTGTGTATAATCTGAAAATGGAAAACTAATCTAGCTCCATGCATTTGTGTATAATCTGAAAATGGCAAACTAATATAGCTCTATAAATCTGTGTATAATCTGCCTAATATGAAACTAATGTAGCTCAAAAAATCAGCCCAAACCATGGCAGATCCGCGGCCCTTACTTTCAGATTTGGGCTGATTATTTTGGTTACCACATTCATAGCACTGAGATAAGTGAACCTGTTAACAAAGTAAGTTAACATCAGATGAGTTCAAATGTTGAAAATGCAATATCCATCATTCAATCCATGTCCTAAATGTTATGAAGGAATACAAATTACATGCTAAACCTATTGATTGTTTGACTATTACAATCATCCATTGATTCAGGAGTTGCAGCTTCCATTGGGAGTCGATTCAACCCATACGTATGCAACAAGTTGACTCCAAATAACGGGCTCCAATGTTGATAGTTAGATGTATGCATCTGTGAACAAAACAAAAATGTGTATGACTAATTGAATTTTTGTTGTATACATTTTGCCAAATAAAAGTAGAAAAGTCTGAAATGAGCATTGCTTAGAGGGGATTGAGTTGAATAAGGAATAATGGGCATCACGAGATATTGTGATTGCTGGGATGGTTGAGTGAGAACACTGATATCTTATCTATTCTTTTGGCTCGAGCTACTGGACTTTCTTGATTTTGAATTTACCTGTGCATCGTATATAAGTTGACATGACAAAATGTTTGACAAATTATAAAATTGAAGGCATACCTTAGCTTTCCTCGAGATCGTTTCCAAATGGCTTTTTCTACGTAATTTCTTAGGCACTCCCTTAGTGTTCATGTACTTTGGATTGAGAATGTTTCCAGTAGAAGTCTTTTATGCTGCAATGCTATTAATTCCACATGTTTCTCTCGATTTCGATATAGACAAGTCATTCAATTGAAATTTGATCCACTCCATATTTTTCCGAGTTCGTTCTTCGTCATCTACCACTTTTGCGAATGCAATACACATTTGATCATACCTTAACTGTCCAAGAGTAGTAATCCAACTATCATAATTTATTTTTACCCTCATATGAAGTCTACTCACATCTCTCATCCATCTCTTCAAGATATAAGTATCGAGAACTATTCTGATATCGTTACGGACCAACACTGAGATAGCATGTTTGCAAATTATCCTCTAAACTCTAACAAATGACAACTACATACAAATTGAAGAGTCGCCCTCTGTAATGAAACCAAAAATATTTTTTTCTTCACTCCCTCGTTCAAAATAATATCCTATAGAACCTCATAATTCATTCCCAAACAATCCTCTTGAGAAGACATTACCTCGCAATACACTTTTGCAGTAAACTCTTCTTGAAATTCCTTGAATTTTGAGATTGTGTACATTAATTGAAATTGCTTCTCCATGTCATATTTAGTTGCACATGGGACCATTTGTGAAAATGGCCTAAAATCCGTTTGAAACTCCTTCTCCACTTTACTCCACAAAGCACGCTAATATTTTTCAACAAATTACATAAGTGATGTTTTCGCATGTACATAACCATCGAAAAATGTATTCATACTCTCACTACGTTGAGTAGTGGACATCCCTGCCCAAAAACTAGTTTTGAAGAAACATGGAACCCAACGGCTTCTGTCTTTATAAATTCTATACAACCAATCATTCTCCTGCAATGAATACAATCGAATCATCTCACTCCAACCCTTTTCAAATTCTTCAAGACTTTGTGAATCATAAACTACAGCATAGACAGTAGAAAGTATAGACCCCTTATGACTATGGTTACCAAATTTGTCAGGTAACATCTTTAGTATATGCCACAAACACCATCTATGCTTTGTATTAGGAAAAACAATTGGAATTGCATTTTGCATTGCCCTATTTTGATCCGTAATAATTCCATTGGGATGATGATCATCCGTGCATTGAAGCTATGTCCTAAATAGCCAAACGAAAGTCTCTGTATCCTCGTTGGAAACTAAACCACATCCAAGCAATGTCGATTGTCCGTGATGATTCACTCCAACAAAAGGGGCAAACGGCATGTCATACTTACTTGTCAAGTATGTGGTATCAAAAGTAACTACATCACCGAATTTCTTATATTCCTGTCTACACCTATTATCTGTCCAAAATACGTTCTTCAATCGAGACTCTTCATCCAAATTCATATTAAAGTAAAAACAAGGACAATGTGATTGCATTTTGGAAAAGTAAGCTTGTATTGCAGCAGCATCTCCTTCTCCAAATCTTAACCGCCTCACTTTTTCAATGTAATTTCTACGATCCTTTTCCACACAAGTCATCTTCTCATACCCACCCGCTTTAACAACAACCGAGTTAAAACTTTTGTGCAATGGAATTCCATCTATATCATCTACTTCAAGCTTCCGTTTCACATGTGCACTAACTAAGTTCTCAATTGCATCAGTACAACCTGGATTTCGAAGAACTAGTTTTATGATTATGTTCAAGATGGAGTGTGTTAATTCGCCATGTTCCAAAAATATCTGAACTCGCTGTCATCCTAGCTTTACACCCTATTTGAATGGTTAGTTGAGGCTTTAAAAATGTGCTTGTGGTACTAGTTATTCGGCCTTCTCGACTACATGTAAACGTCACGTACCTTACAATCCCATTATCACATTTCTTTGAATTTATTTTTCTAACTGAAAACCTACATTATAAGCACACCTTTTATAAAATTCATATACTTCATTCGCGTATTTAAATTTCATCCCAACCTCATGCATAATTAAACTATCTTCGCCTAAGATTTCATCATTCAATTTGTTCACATTTTCCCTTACCGTCTCATTATCAGATTCTCCCAAAATTTCATCATCCAAATTTAAAGCATTCCTATTTACCATCTCATCATTGGAATATGAAGTTTGGTTTTCTGGATAGAAATACGACATTACAAAAAATAATTTAGCACATATACTAAATCCCCAATCTAACAACAAATATCGGTGCAGCAAAAATTAAAGTTATTGTTTTTTTTTTTTTTTCTAAATAACGTTCTGGATAAAAATGCGACATTTGAAAATAGAACAATAATTTATCACTCAAGACCCAATCGAAGAAGAAAATTCGAAGAAGAAAATTCGAAGAAGAATTTTTTTTGATTTTTCGGCTAAATTGACTAACAAATAGCATTGAGATAAAAAAACAAAAAAAAAAAAAAAAAAAAAAAAACATACCTATGTGAATCATTGTCAAGTACGAATGTAGTCGGAAATGATAGATTGTCAGCGTCGAAGAAAGAAAAAAGATGCGTCCTTTTTGCCAGAGAAGAAACTACTCAATTCCTCTGTATTTTCTTCCTAGAAAATTCCCGCTTGTGGGCATTTAGGATTAGGGCAACTTTTTTTTAGTTCATTTCAAATTTAAACCAATATATCATGACATATTATAATATAAAATATCGAGTCATTCATGCCACATCAGCAGGTGTACATTATTTTGTTAAAATTGAATGTACAAATAGCATATCCCTGGGAAAAAAAAAAAAAAAACTAGTGAATAAATTAAGACACCAAATTTACCTTTGCAATTTATTTTGCAAATTAAGTGTTGATTTAACATTAAACAAACGTCAAATCACCAATTCATGTGAGACTTACTGTTAGTTTTGGTCATGAATACATACAAAATGGTCAAATCCAAACAAATATATAAGTTGATTGATCAAACTGAAATATTGAGTGAGCAATATGAAACAAGTGTATAAATTGAGTGGCCTCTAGTGAAACGTTCCGATGTGAAAATGGAGAGTTGATAAATCGTCTCTGGTTGATATACTCAAATAATAGTCGCATTAGGTACAGCAAATAAAACGTGTGCAGTTCAAATATGCATATAAATCAAAGAATCAAACAGCGACACCTGATTGGCGACCGTTTGTTTCGCTCCACTGCTCGCAAAACCGTTCGAATCATCTTCGCCTGTTCGTAAGTTATCTCCTTTTAATTTTTTTCCTTTTCATCTTTTTTGGTTGATTTTATACTTTTACAGTAAATCTTGCAATGAATTTATCTGAACACCGACCAAAAATCTTGAAGAAATTTAGTTGATTTCTTCACTTTTGTTCTGAAATTTAGCATAAATTATGTGGGTTTCGGTTTTCCTTTGTTTTTCAAGAAATATTTCCGCCCAGGAAGATATTTTGTGCTTATATTCTTTTTGTAGTTCTTTCTGTAAGGCTTAATTTTGATTTTGCAAATTTTAACTGTTCTCACTTTTCTTTTTAAAAAACTAGGGTTTATGGAGTTGGAATGAATTGATAGATATGATATTGGGGTAAAATTAGAGAAGATGGAAAGGGAAGACATTTTAGATGGTAAGATTGCTGTAAAGAAAGAATTTGAAGGCTGCATTAGATGTTTAGAATTAGAAGATAAATTTAAGAAATTGTAAGAGAAATTTACTGCGTTGGAATTAGCTATGGAGAAGAAAAAGACCACAATTGAATTTCTGGAGGGTAAGCTCAGTTTTTGGAACGGCCAAAGCTTGAGATCGAGGATGAAGTTAGGATATTAAAGGAAAGGAATAAAGAGCATGGAAGGATAATTGGAAATGGTGAAAAGGTTGTTAGTGAAGAGGCGAAGGGGATTGGCAGGGTTGTTGATTTGACAGAGGACTGGGAGGACCAGGTCACACAATTGTTGATTGAGAATAAGGTTTTGGATTGTGAGAAGAAGAAGGCTGAAAGTGAGGCCAAAGTCTGGGAGTCTAAATATAAAGAACTAGAGCTACTGGTGATGGAGTTGCATGGGACGCCTTTACAATCCAGCACCAAAGATAAAGCAAATGAGCATCAGCATGTATCAGGTATTATCGTTGCTATTTTCTTTTAAATGTTTTGACAATGTTAGTGGTTTGTGAGAATTTATGCAAACGAAGGCTGATTTTTTTGGTAAAATACTTCCATAATAATGTAACAGAGATGGAATAATGGTTGGATGGATAAAGTGGATTTTTTTTTTTTAATGTTATCTTAAAAAGACAAATGAATAATTCATGCATTTAATCTTCGTGTATGCAAATGATATTGGTTTTTAATGCTTTTGGAGCTAATACTTGTCCTATATCATTCTCAATATCTGTTAATATATTGCTCAAACTGCTCAGTTAGCACACCATGTAAGGAGTTGACACATGCTGAAGAAGAGAAACGAGGCATTCCTTGTGAAACAAAACTGAAACATGGTAGCCAAGTTAAAAAACGTCTTGGCTTTGCCGAAGAGAGCCCCAATAAGAAAATGGCTCCCTCAACACCAGGGGGTACTGGGCCTCCTATTGGTTCTATTGACATCATTGACAGTGATGACGATCCAAACCCCAACCATCTTCAAGGAACGGAAAAGGTTTGTGATTCATTTGATGGTGGATCAAGGGTTACCTTGGATAAAAATGAGTTTCCCTCAAAAGATAGTCGTTTGAGGATACTTGAATACCCTAGTGATGAAGAGGTCCATACTTCAACTCCTAAGAGAAGAAGAGCTTCTAATATTGTTACCAGCGAGAGTGAAAGTGATAATGACGATAATCTTCCAATTTGTAGACTAAAAGGTAAATCCCTACAGGAACTTAATGCAGATTTCCATCTGAACAGCTACTCTGTGAAAGATACTGATTCCAGGGACAAACTCAGAAAACCTATGACTAGACGGCGCTTAGTGAGGCTGGGAAAAATTGAAGAGCAGGGTGGTTCTGGGAAAAGTAAATTGAAAAGTGCAGGACCTACAAATGAGACCATTGAAGGTGATGAAATGGAAGAGGATGACTCAGACAGTGAGGGTGAAAGCTTGGGTGGATTTATTGTTACTGACTCTGATATTTCAGAGGGCAATGCCACTACCAACGGTGATAACATTTCTGAGCGTGATGGCACTTGCTCTAGTGAGGACTCTTCCGGTGAGTCAGAAAATACATCCATCACATGGAGGTGCCGGCTATGATGAAATCATATCCGTTTTTCGGAGGGCGAGAAAACATAAGAAGTGGGACTTTGAGGCAGATATGCTTGCTGATTTTGGTAAGGATCCTGAACTGTGCATGAAGGCAGTATGTGCACTTTATCGGCAACAAACATCTGAGGAGAAATCTAGTAAAGCAGCAATAGTTCTCAATGGGCGAGGGTTTAGCCAGTGTGATGCATTCAAGTAAGGGTTTTACACATGCATGTCCAAAGCCTCAGAGTGATTGGTCATTGTTGATATGTTTGATTGGTGTGTTGATGTACTATTTGATTTTGAAGATTTTAACATATTACTTTCTGTTTACAACCTTACAGAGGCAGTGCCTTGGCAGAATTTCTTACTGATGGAGATCTACAAGGTGATGTGAAGAAATCTGTGGAGGAGTTGCAAAAATACAATCCAAGGGGTGCTGAACTCTGCAGAAAACTTGCAACGCACTACTCTAAGCAGTTATTTGCAATCTACAAGAATGAAGAAGACCCTTTTTTCGGACCTCAATAACTTGACATTTCATGGGACGTGGTATGAAAATGTTTTGAAGCTGAATCTCGGCATCAAAAGCTTTTGCAATACCTATTACTGTAACGAAGTAAACTTATTGTGTGATTCTTGTACTTTTCATAATTTGCATCCTATGTTTAAATGTGCACGAGTCTTAGAGATATTCAGTCATATATGTAAAGAAATTATTTTGCTTCTCTGCTTTTGCAAATATGTATTCAAATTAGGTAGCATTTCATTCCCTTTTGAGGTGGTTTTATTTTTAATGTTGTTATTATTATTAGAGCCATGAATAGTTGTTTTCCTTTTTAGGTAGAATAATTGAACCTTTTAAAGATTTGGAAAGAGATATTCAGTCATATTTGTAAAGAAATTATTTTGCTTCTCTGCTTTTGCAAATATGTATTCAAATTAGGTAGCATTTCATTCCCTTTTGAGGTGGTTTTATTTTTAATGTTGTTATTATTATTAGAGCCATGAATAGTTGTTTTCCTTTTTAGGTAGAATAATTGAACCTTTTAAAGATTTGGAACATGGTTGACCAGGTTTGTTTTAAACTCTTTTTTTTTTCTTCCTCAAATTCATTTTCAACAACATATTTCATTGGATTCACAACTTTTATTAATTTTTAATTAAATAATTCACCAATTTTTTAAAAATCTCCTAAAAAATTATCTTTAAATTCTGTCAAACACGCACTTATATAAGCTACTTTTGGATTGAAGAATAATTTTATTGCCGAAAGGAGTAAATGGACAATGTTGTGGTCACAAACAGAAAATTTGGAAGTGAAATTGTAATTTTGTGTGATATTTTATCTGATATATTTTTTCCAAATCTTCAAAATTATTTTCCATCGTACGAATCATGGCATCTCAAAAGAGTTAATTTAGACAATCAAACAGAGTATCTCCAATGTCAAAATTTTCTTTCTCATTTTTTCGATTCAATGTTTCCTAATACAGAAAATTATCTTGTTCAAATGTGCGAAGCTTCGACTATATATATATATATATATATTAAGGTTAACATGATGGTAATTAATTAGTTTAAATTTAGGTAATAAATTAAGTTTTAGTGTTTGGTCTAATAATTTTGTTGAATTTATTATATAAAAAGTAATTTTCTATAGTAATTCCAAAAAAAAAAAATGATTTGCGCCAAAAGTAAAAAAAAAATAAAATAAAATTGAGAGTTAAAACGTGCATTATAAATTTGCTCCAACTGATAATTTACACAAAAAAAGAAAGTACTAGTACATTAGAAGTAATAAATTAGTAATAAGAGTTAAAGTATGCATCATACTCCTGCGGGTTCAGGGCTGCTTCAAAATTGTTATTGCCTGTGATCGAGTATTGTGGGTCCAACGCATGATATGTGTATTGTAGATTCAGTGCATGATATGCCTACTGTGGGTCCGACGCAAGGTAAGCGTACTATAGGTCTAGCGCATAGTATGAGTACGGGGAGTTCAACGCATGATACTGATGGTCTGACAGCCTGCTAGTATTATAGTTGATTTGTATTGTTCAAGATGACATATCAAATTATTACCCATTATGAAACAAATGAACCGAACACTAATAAAACAAGAAGGAAAGATATAACATTAACTAACTTATTTTACAACATAGGACAAGTTCTTCTGTCGTGACCACTGGTGCCACATGCACGACACTGCCTATTGGATTGAGAAAGTGCTTTTCCTTTATCGAATTTAGACGCTTTTTGTACCCTTTTGCTCTAATAGGATTAGGATAAAAAAAACAACTTGGGTCTCTTCTTAACTCTTGTTTCTGTTTCTGCTCATACCGACATAGCCGCTAGTGTCAATCTCTTTGACTCGTATGCGCAAATTTTGGAACTCGCTCAATAGATAAATGCTTCGAGCACAACATCCAAAGCTGGGACATTAACGATTGACCAGAACCATTATGAACATATGAACTAGTTGTTAGATCGAACACTCTGGCTTGCTTTGCATTCTTTGTCCACCTACGAAAAATATATTTCTTCGGCAAAAGCATTACTTGTTTTCTTTAATATAGTACAAATAACCCTCAAAATTAGAAGTGGGCATGGGTTAAGTTGGGTCGGTTTTTGACCCAACCCAAATCCAACCCAACCCACTAATGAGTTGGAATTCGACCCAACCCAACCCAACCCAACCCAACCCGACCCGATCAATCTTGGGTTGGGCTGGGTCGGGTTGACAGTTTGGCTCAAATAAAATTATTGGTTCTTGCAAAATTACCAACAATGGACAAAGAAAGCAGTGAACCAAAAATCATGGATTCTTGCAAAATTATCAATATAAATTATTAATTCTAGTAGTCGACATAATCAGCATGAATCCAACAAATGTTATATTTGAATCCAAAATTTGAAGTACATAGAGAAAAACTCTAAATAAATGTTTGACCGGGTCAATCTTGAAGAAATTACATGGGATGGGTCGGGTCGGGTCGGGTCGGGTCGGGTCATGTGCATGCATGAAAGAGGAAGCACTTTTGAAGGAAGAGAAAACAGTGAGTTTGCACTGCCAAGCTGAAGGAGGAGGACAGCGAGCGTGGAGAGCAGGTCATTCGAGCATGTGCAATAACGGGTCATGTCATATGGGTGTGCATCTGGTAGTGATGGTTTCACCGGAGTTGGCTGGATGTGGGAAGGCAAACGTGGATAGATTTGGGACTGGCGATCTTCTTCTATAGTTCTCTGGTGACTGCGTTTATATAATTTGATGCCCTAATTCTAATTGTGAATCTATGATGTATGTTTGGTTTTGAATTTTTGAATTTTTGAATTGTTTTTTGTAATTGCTCGAAACCCGACCCAACCCGAATGAAATTTTCATTTTTAAAACTGAAACCAATCCATACAAGATAAAAATCCGACCCAACCCAATCAGTTCCGGTCGGGTTGGTCAGGTCGACCAGGTTGGGTCGGGCTTTGCCCACCCCTACTCAAAATAAAATATTTGACAACTATATGAGATATAGTCAGTGGATTAGAAATAATTAACCTGATGAGGTCGATAAAATGTTTTGCCTGGCTCAAACTGCTGGACTGCATATACTTTAGTTTCGTCGAAACTTAACCTCTTCGAGCAGATATAGAAATTATTTTGTTCTATTTCATTCTGGAACAATCCAAAAATCTTTTTTGTGTATACCTGCACCATTTGATTCTCCATCATAAGAGATGAAGTGACCATTGTCGTTTGACTTAAATCGATATGGTTAGTAGCTAAATCCTCGTGCCTCTGATGAACTAATCCCCCGTTAAACCGGGCAACAAAATCCTTCAAAGAGTTTTTTCTATCCACATTTTTTCAAGAATGAATGACCACTCTCTGATCTTTGACTACTGGACATGTTTGCAGCTAACACATGTTTGACATATGCTGGTATCCATCGATTACGTATTTCATACAAAATGCTCAACTATTCATTGCTACTAACTCTGCGGTTTCCATCACCTCAGTCCATCGTTGTTCATTCTCTACTGGTGACTCAGATTGTTTAATGATGTTAACAAGCTTGTAGTACTGGTAACTATACAACACGACATTCATCTTTTCAGAAAATTTGTTCAGTATGTGCCACAAACAAAACCAATGCAACGTCGATGGCAATACCATGGAGATAGCTCTTGCAATAGCGGCATCTTAGTTTGTGATGATCGCCCCCGGGGCCGCGTGGTTTCGCATGGCTTCAATGAACTTAGCATATGTTTTAAGTTGCTTAAATTATAATTTTAGTTGGTCAAACATATTTTTTTAATACACACATTTAGTAGGACCCACAACTTACAACCCACTTTTTATTAACAAATTCATCAACAACTTATAATTTCAGCTTTACCAAACATACGCTTAGTGAATAACCAAACAAATGAATTCGTCGTCTCATCGCTCAACAATCCACATCCCTTTCATAGTTCTTAATATCCTTCTCCACACACCTAATGGAGGATGGATCTCCTGCATCTATTTCTAAAAGTCGAACTTGCTGACATGTGGGAATATTAGTTTCTGAAAACTGTTGCACAAGAGCCTTCTTTGTTTTGGAGATACCCCGGTGTGACCTTAACAAGTGTACCCTGCTAGGAGTGGCAAGATGTTGTTATGTTCTTCAACAAATTTTCTGACAACCCACCATTTGCCTGTTTGTTACTTCACCACCGGTAGTCTAGCATTGCACTTACAACGTACATGTCTACGGTTTCTTTTCCTGGCCCTTGACACAGCTTTACGACTCATCTAGTAAGTCTCATTCGTCTTACCCTTCTTATAACACACAAATAATTTTCAAATACACTCATTGGTCCTCTTTTTTCTTCTTACTGTTTTCTATTCGCGTACTAAACATGCTTCTCGTGCATATTGATTATAAAAAATTGTACAACTCATCGGATGGTTCAAATTCTTGCCCAACGTAGGAAATAACACTGAGAGTCACTTGATGAATATACACATTATCATCACTTTGAAATTCCATCCCTACAACTTTACCTAAATAAAATACATTAATTATATGTGCAAATAAAAAAAATAAAAAACGTTAATAATGTTACAACTAATCTGCAAATTTTTTTTAAAAACATTATGTACAAATAAACGAAAAATTAAAAAAATTAATAATCTATTACTAATCTCTAAAGAAGATGAAAAAAAATAAGTGGGAGAGAAATTTGGTGAAAGAAATTTAAAGATAACAAATGGTTACCGGAAGCGTTTGGTTCAAAAATGAGATATTAAAAGGGGATTGACAATGGGTGGGTAAAATAAAAAGTGAGGCAAATTTTAGTAAAAAAAAATGGATTCAAATGGGGTGTTATGTTGGAATGTGTAAATAAATAGAAAGAGGGGGCAAATTTCAAGAAAATATATGGATTTAGAGGGGGAAAGATCTGTTCCCCAAATCGAGGAACAAATCTCTTTCCCGATTGCTATGTGGCAACCCCTCGCATCAATTATAATTTGGTCAAATTCCTCCCCCCTATTTATTTACCCACCTCAGCATAACTCCCTCTCCTCTAAATCCATCTTTACCTAAAATTTGGCACCCACCCCACCCATCCACCCCATCCCATCATTTGAATCCATATCTTTTTTTTTTAAATCCCAAACCCCCCCCCCCCTCCCAAAAAAAAAAAAAAAAATCCCTTCCCTCTTTTTACTTTACCCACACAAGCCACCCCCTCTCAATCTCCTTTTTAAATCTCATTTTTTGACCAAACGCTTCCAATCACCCTTTGTTATCTCAATTTTTTTCACCAAATTTCTCTCCCACTTATTATTTTTTTATCTTTTTCAGAGGTTAGTAATAAATTATTTAAAGATAAATTATTTTTCGTTTGTTTATACATAACTTTTTTTTTAATTTGCAGGTTAATTTTAACATTATTAACATTATTTATTTATTTATTGTTTATTTACACATATAATTGATGTATTTTATTTTGGTAAAGTTTTTTTTTTTTATAGGAATGGAATTGGAGAATGATGATAATGTGTATGTTCCTCCAGTAACTATCACTGTCATTCCCCACGTTGGATAAGAATTTGAATTATCCTATGAGTCGTACAATTTTTACAATCAATATGCACGAGAAGCGGGGTTTAGTACGCGAATAGAAAACAGTAAGAAGAAAAAAATAGATCAATGAGTATTTCTAGAAATTATTTGTGTGCTATAAAGAGTGTAAGACGAACAAGACATACCAGATGAGTCGTATAGAAGATGTGCCACGAACTGTGGAAAAAAATCGTGGATATTTACGTTGTGGGTGTAATGCTAAACTATCGGTGGTGAAGCAACAAACAGGAGATGGGTGAGTTGTCAGGAAATTTGTTGAGAAACATAATCATCCTCTTGCCACTCCTAGTAGGGTACACTTATTAAGGTCACACTGGAGTGTCTCAAAAATAAAGAAGGCTCTTGTGCAACAGTTTTCAGAAGCTAATATTCCCACATGTCAGCAAGTTCGACTTTTGGAGATAGATGCGGAAGGTCCATCCTCCCTTGGGTGTGTGGAAAAGGTTATCATGAACTATGAAAGGGATGTTGACTATTGAGCGATGAGACGACGGAATCATTTGTTTTGTTGTTCACTAAGTTCATTGAAGCCATACCAAACCACGCGGCTCCGGGGTAATCATCACAAACCAAGATGCTGCAATTACAAGAGCTATCTCCATGGTATTGCCATCGACATTGTATCGGTTTTGTCTGTGGTACATACTGAACAAATTTTATGAAAAAGATGAATGTCGTGTTGTATAATGACCAGTATTACAAGCTTGTTAACATAATTAAATAATCCGAGTCACCAGTAGAGTTCGAACAACGATCGACTGAAGTGATGGAAACCACAGAGTTATGTAGCAATGAATAGTTGAACAGTTTGTATGAAATACGTAGTCATACGTAGTCGATGGGTACCAACATACGTAAAACATGTGTTTGCTGCAAGCATGTCCAGTAGTCAGAGAGCGATCATTCATTCTTTAAGAAATATGTGGATAGGAAAAAACTCTTTGACAGATTTTTTTCTCAATTTAATAGGGCAGTAATTCATTAGAGGCACAAGGAGTTAACTGTTAACCATATCGATTTAAGTTAAATGCCAAAGGTCACTTCAGCCCTTTTGATGGAGAATCAGATAGTGCAGATATATATTTTAGAAAAAAAAAAGATTTTTCTATTAATCCAGAATGAAATAGAAAAGAGTAATTTTTATATCTTCTCAAAGAGGTCAAGCTCCGATGAAGTTAAAGTATTTGCAGTCCAACATTTTGAGTCAGGAATAACATCTAATCGACCTCATCAGGTTAATTATTTCTCATCCACTAACTATATCTCATGTAATTTTTGAATGTTTGATTTTGAGGGTTATCTATGCCGACACTTGCTGTGCTATATGAAAAAAAAAGTGATGTTCTTGTCGGAGAAATATTCTCCATAAGTGGACTAAGAATGCAAAGCAAGCCTGAGTGTTCAATCCAACAACTGGTTCATATATCCATAATGGTCCTGGTCAATTGTTAATGTCCCGACATTGGATGTTATCTTAAACAGCTTTAGATCTAGTTGACGAGAGGTATTTGACAGATGCTCGAAGCACTTTTCTATCGAATAAGCTCCAAAGTTTGCGCATAGAGGTCAAAGAGATTAACACTGGATGGGATGTTGGCATGAGCAGAAATAAAAACAAGAGTCGAGAAGAGACCCAAGTTGTTTGTGATCCTAATCTTGTTAGAGCAAAATGATGCGAGAAACATCTAAAGTCGGGAAAGGAAAAAACACTTTCCTAATCCAATAGGCAGTGATGTGCACGGGGCATCAGTGGTAACAAAAGAACTTGTCCTACGTTGCAAAATAGGTTAGTTAGTGTTGTATCTTTCCTTACTTCTTTTTTTATTAGTGTTTGTTCTATTTGTTTCATAATAGGTAATAATTTGATCTGTCAGCTTGGACAACACAAATTAACCAAAATAGGTGATGCGCACGTGGCACCAGTGGTAACAAAAGAACTTGTCCTACGTTGCAAAATAGGTTAGTTAATGTTATATCTTTCCTTACTTATTGTTTTATTAGTGTTTGGTCCATTTGTTTTATAATAGGTAATAATTTGATCTATCAGCTTGGACAACATAAATTAACCAAAATATTCGCAGGATTTGTCAAACGAACAATATCATGTGCCGGACTCCCTGTACTCATACCATGCACCAGACGTACATTACGCTTACCTTACGCTGGACCTAAAATACTCATATCATATGCCGGACTCACAGTACACATATCATGCATCGGACCCACAATACTCGACCACAGGCAATAACAATTTTGAAGCAGCTCCAGACCCACGGGAGTATCATGCACATTTTAACCCTCGTAACTAATTTATTACTTCTAATGTATTAGTACTTTCTTCTTTGTATGTGTAAATTATCAGTTTGAGCATATTTATAATGCACACTTTAACCTTCGATTTTTTTTAACTTTTGGAGCAAATTTTTTTTTTAATTATTATACAATTTTTTTTAATAATAAACTCAATCAAATCATTGGGCCAAACACCAAAACTTAATTTGTTACTCGAATATAAACTAATTAATTACCCTCACTGTAACTTTAATAAAATAAATTAACGTTAACTGTATCATTTATTATATTATATAAATAATATTTAACTCAATAAATATTATTATATATAATATTTTTTTAAAAATATACAATGAATATAATAGTAAAAAATTATTTATTATTTATTTAATAAACTTAATTGTATCAATAAACCAATAAATTTAAATTAAATAAATAAAGAGGAGAAGGTCTTATGTGGTTAAAAAGGGGAGTTGACCAAATATTATGATTGTTGCATGGCATATCTATTCCGTGAATAGCAATAGACATGTTGTAATGCTTTGGCTTAATGTTGGGGGATTTTTTCAAAAATGCGCTACTTTTTGGAAATAATTCTAAAAAGTCATTTCTGTTACTTAAATTCCAAAAATATTGTTTTGATAATATATTTATTGTAATTACAAATATTAATATATTAATTAGATGCTGTAATTAACAGCTGTAACTAAAACTCGAAAAAAAGGAAAATTTCTATTATTCTATTCAATTAGAAATTTAATTGATTCTTTGTCAAAATACAAAAAATAAAAAATTTCAGAAAATGCCGCGAAGAAGATCAGTACAAAAGCGAAGAACATCATTCTGTGAATAACATCATTCAGCGAAGAAGATCAGTCCGCGAAGAATATCAAACCGTGAAAAACTTCCATCTGTGAAGAAGGTGCGCTGAACAAAATCAAAATCAGAACGTGAATAACGTTATATTTCTGTTATGATCTTGTAACATTTGGAAGTTTATTGTTTGCGCAAATGTTTATTACACTTAGAACATCCGCGTATGTTACAAATCTCGTATGTTACATTTCAGTATGTTATGTTTGTATGTTTGTAATATATTATTTTATGTTATTATTTTGTAACAAATTGTAGTGATTAGTAATTCCAATGTAACATATGTAACGTCAGTGGTAGAGAATACCAAATCATGTAACATGTGTTGGGTAAAATAACACGATATCATCTGTAACATGTATTGGGTAAAATAACAGTGATACAGACTGTCGTTTATAACATATGTATCACATAGTGATACACTATAGAATTTGTAACATCTGTATCAGACCGTGATATTAAAAAGAATCTGTTACAAATGTTACAACTGCAAAACCAACTCTAAACTTCAACAAGTTTAGTTGTAGCATATGTAACGTCAGTGTTAAAAAATACCAATATATGTAACATGTGCTGGGAAAAATAACATTATATTATCTGTAACATATTCAGTGATACAAAATGTCGTTTATAACATATGTATCAAATAGTGATACATTATAGCATTTGTAACATTATATCAGACCATGATATTAAAAAGAATCTGTTACAAATGTTACAATTACAAAACCAACTATAAACTTCAACAATTTCGTATTTACATACATACTGGACTTTAAAATAAATTAACACATTGTAACATCAGAATGTAACAGTGAGAAGAAATTTAACTCATGATTTAATAACATAACTCAATCTGTAACATAACTTAATCTGTAACATATTTGTAACATATTAATTGCTACAAAATATCAATTGTAACATCTGTATCAGAACTTGATTCGCAACATCATCCCTAACACTGTATCAAACATTCATACACAATATCATTTGTAACAACAGCATCAGACATTGATATTAAAGAGAATCTGTTACAACTGTTACAATAGCCAAAACTAAATCTAAACTTCAACAAATTCGTATTAATATATACAATGTACTGTAACAGACCTATATATACATATTATATCATAAAAAAATGTTTCCTATAGAGAACAATTAAATCCTAAAAAATGTTTCATACAGAGAACAATCAAATCCTAACATCCCTCAGTTGCTTGCTTCATCTCATCTCATTATGCCATTGCTTCAATCGTCTCTAGGAGTAAATATCACCTATTCGTCTAATTGATTTTAGATTGTCCTTCATCTTCATTTTCTTTTTCATTGGACTTTGGTTTGTTTTCTACACCAGGCGACGCACTCTTCGACCTTGTCAATCTCCGGTTTGGAGTCTCCATTCTTCAAAAGAGATGAAAAACATTGAAAAATGTACTAGAATTTAGGGCTTTCAGATGAAGATTTGTAGAGATTTTGAACAAAACTTGTACCGATTTGATAATGGAGGTTTCTTCACTGTTGGGGCTTTTTCACTGTACATGGTGTGTAAATCTAGGAGGATTAAAATGGTAATATGTAATTTACGGTTTTAAAACTAGTTTTTATCCATTATTAATTGAAAATTAAAATAATTAAATTATTTTAAAGAATGTAGTATTTTTGAAATTAATAAGCTAAGTTCTTAGATTTAGGATTATTTTAATATTCATAAGTAGTGGGTGTAATAACTACTAATACTGGTGGCTTTGGTGCTTACGCTGGCAAATGAGTTGGGTTGGGCCAGCCCAGTCTGTCAGAGTATGGCCACACATGAAACTGAACTGGGCTGGCCCAGTCCAATTTTGTATGGGTCAAAAATATGCTTGCCTAGTCCAGCCTATTAGCCCAACTTAGTCTTAATTATTATTTTTAAATAATTTTTTTATACAATCTAATACATTACATCAAATACAATCTTAGATAAATTTAGACTATATATTTTAAGATTTTTAAATAGATTAATTTATAAAATTGGGCTCTCATGTATTAGTTATAGATAAACGTCAATTTTCTTTCAAAATAATAATTTTTTTTTGTTAATTGTAAACTATTTGTAGACACATTTTGTTTAAAAAAATATATAAATATTAAAGCATGCTAGTCTTATTATTTTGAGATATAAGCATGTTTGGCTTAAATTAAAAAGTTTACTTATAAGTAAATTTAAAATAAATAATTTACTCGTCACACCAAATATATTTTGGATTGAAATTTAAATTAAATATAAACAATTTTATGTTGGATTTTAGAATTTTTGGACTAATGTTTATTGGTGACTTGTGCTTAGATAATTTTAGATTAATATTATTTGGATTATGTATTGGGACTATTCACAAAATGAATGATTAATGTTAAGGAGCAAAAAAAAAAAAAAAAATTCAAAATCAAAATTAGGCCGGCGGGTTAGATGGGCTGTGCCATATTGGCACAGTTTTATTTGGATCAGGTCAGCCCAACTCAAAAAGGCGAGGGTCGGTCTGATTTTACCACCTCTAGTGTTTACATACATCATTTACTATGTTTTTTTTTTTTTTTTTTTTTATCTCTTATTATTCTCAATTTTTCATCACCCAGCAAACGATAATTAATAATCGGGTAGAGGAAGTTGATGAATTTTTTTATTTTTTGTTTTTCGTCTTTTCTCTCTAAATTTAGTGGGGTAGTGTATCAGACTTTATGGGATTTCCAGAGATTTTATTTGGATTCTTGTTTGTAAAGTTTTCTTCTGTATTAAGTAATAATCTCATATTTTCATGAAAAAAAACAAAACATATCGAGATAGGTAGTACTATTATATTATTTGAATTTGGAAATAAAGTATCGGAGGTCGACACGACTGTGCTAATTTGGATCCAAAAGTACTACTCAACAAAGTGTAACAACTAACTAAGGTCTCGTAACGTCCAGTTTAAAAAATTTACTTAAAAATTAAATTAAATAGTAATAATATTTTCATTATATATTTATGAATTTAACTATATCTATGTACATATTTAATTTTGACGAAGTAGCATTACAGCATTTCTAAGAGTTCTTTATTTTCAAAGAACATATTGTAAATAATTTAAATTTAAAAGTGAATTTTTTTAAGGATAAATTCAAAGTCGGTCACTGTTGTTGTACTTATGGACTAAAGTCTATGGTCAAAACTTAATTCAATTAAAGTCACATTTTAGCGCTAAAAGACCAACATATCTCTACAATTGCTAAAAAAAAAAAAATGCTAATTTAGTAATACTGTTTTAATGTGATATTGTTTTCTATGACACTGTTTTATTTATACTTTTATCTTTGATATTGTTTTATTATAATAATGTTTTAACATATAATACTGTTGCAATCTATGATATTGTTATATTAAATGCATACACTATTAATGGTCTTGTACTATTAATAGATCATTTTAAAAACAATATCATTATTTCAAGTACTAAAATATTTATACTTAGTTATATTTATGATACTGTTTTATCTAAATAAAGTGTTATATATGATATTGTATCATTACTTCAACTATTGAAAACATCTTGTACTTAGTTTTATATATTATACTGTTTTATCTAGTCTTTTATCTTTAATAATGTTTTATTATTATAATGTTTCAACATATAGTACTTTTTCAATCTATGATATTGTTATTGAATGCATACAGTATTAATGGTCTTGTACTACTAATGGATCATTTTAAGAACAATAACATTACTTCAAGCAGTAAAACATCTCTACTTAATTATATCTATGATATTGTTTTATCTATGATACTTATACCATACTTTTATCTTTGATAGTTTTTTTTATTACGATAATATTTCAATATACGATACTATTATTTAATCTATGATAATATTATTTAATGGGTTATAGTTTGTGATACTGTTTTATTAAGATACTTTCTTATATGATACTTATATATTAATATATATTTATCTATGATACTGTTTTAGTATGTATGATATTGTTTAGATAAGAAAAATTAAATATTACCATTTTAAGTTAAAGAGACGACTTCAAACGGCTAAAATCTATTATACGCAATGGCGAAGCGACTGGTCTTGACCGGATCGTTGAGACAATTCCGAAAACATATTAGGTTGTGTTTGATTGCACAAGATTTTCCATGGAAAAATATTTTTTCTACTTATTTTCCAACTGATATGTTTGATTGCACAAGATTTTCCACCTATTTTTTAGAGTGTATTTGATTGCAACCTTTTTTTTTTTCATGTAAAACATTTTCTTATTTTCCTTGTTTTGGCCACATTTTACTTGTTTTCAAGGAAAATATTTTTTTAGGAGGGGGATGTTTTATTTTCCATGAAAAATTTGTCTTATTTTCCAATTAATAATTTATTGACAATTCAATTCCATGGAATTCATTTTCTTTCCAGCTAAATTTCTTGCTTGCAATCAAACACATTATTATAATAAAAATTCTGAGCACATATGCGAATTATATCTTCATTTCTATTATGATACTATTTTTTGTGTTACTATTTTTCTATAATACAATATCAAACCACACACATGACTAACAAAACAAAGAATAATCTAATGGCCAACTTAATACAATATCAAACTACTATTCTATAATACATTATCAAAATGTTTTATATAATATAGTATCAAGCCGCTATTTACAGCAGCAAATCATGGCCACAACTAATATAATGATACTATATTCTATAATACTGTTTTCTATAATACGGTATTATCCATACAAAAATTCATGGCTATTCTATAGAAATTCATAAAACAAATCATTCATATAGAAATTCAAACTGCTATTTACAGCAACAAATCATTGTCGCTTTACAGAAATTTATCAAATTAAACTATTTACAGCAACAAATCATGGTCACTCTACTCCACTTATCATATTACTTTACAAGTTACTCATGGACATCACTCCACTCCACTTTTCTTCTTTACTGCCGCCGCTGCTGTTGCTTCTTCTTTTTGTTTTTTCATGTAATGTCCTTTTACGTGAAAGTTATTACCCAAGTTGTAGACACATAACAACTCTTCAAATTTACTACATCTATTGTTACCTAATAATTAGTAGCATTCAAATAAAGATTTAGAACAAAATTTAAGTCAAGAAGCATAAAAAGGAATATGCAGAAATCTACGAGAGAAAAAAAAATTCTATAATTTCGACTATATACATTATAATGAACCAAACCAATAATTAATAGCTAGCATTAAAGTCTTGACTAAACACCTGATTTTAATAAGCAAATGAAGAGATTTAGATAAAACAGCCACAACCTCCAGAAAATCCACCAAGCCAAGCCTGCAACACCAGATTTTACTAAAGGGAAGTAAAAATTTACACCGCACCGTAGAAGAAGCACTTGCCGGAGGTTGCCGGAGGTTTGTGGTTATGGAAGAATATGCCGATGAAAAATATGGTTAACAAGGGTGATTTTGGAATTAATTTAAAATATTGTTGTAAGTATGATTTAATCATAATTTTAAAAAAGTTTTGACCTAATTATAAACAAATCTCATGCACGTGACTTATTGACAATTTTTCCTTTTTTTTAATAATCTTTATTTTGACTATTCATTTTACTTTTATGAATAAATAGTTTTTTTTTCCACTTCTTCTATTTAATATATATATTTTTAGGGTAAATTACATTTAAGATCACAATAGTTTCAGATTTATATCAATTTTGTTCTTATTTAATTTTAATCGCACGTATCATTTCAAACCATTCAGTAATTCATGCATGGTTTATTTGGACAATTTTGCCTCTAATTTAAATAAACTTAAAAAAGACAAAAATAAAATGAAAAAATCGTAGTTGGAGTTCATAACCATTTAGTTTTAAACAAGAAATTAAAAAAAATATCATCTTCTTTCCCAATCCCACATACCCCAACCCTCACCAAAAACGCCCCTGACCATTTGCCCACCACACCATGTTGACCTATGGTTAACTTTAAATTTTAATGTTTTGATTATAACAAACAAATCAATATTGTTTACTAACGATCTATTTTCAAGTAATATTCAAAGTGCTACAAATCGAACTCACAAGCATGTCAAGATCAAAGCCAATCAATACAAGAGTTCAAGAAATTCAAGATTCGAAGATCAAGATCGAAGAATATATTTCTAGATAAAATTGTAAATGTACTAATTCTTTGATTTTTAGCAATTAAATGAATGAAAACTCAAAAAAAAAAAACTTTATGCACAAAACCTAATTTGATATCACTTGCATAAAATATTTTTATCGAAGTCACAAATCAAGTTTTCGAGATTTTTCAAAGCACTGGAAACGGTCATCCATTTAAGCGAAACGGTCGACCGTTTAATGTGAACCGGTCGACCGTTTAGCTGTCATTTTTCTAAAAAGTGTCCGTTCTGATTTTTAATGTTCCAACGACTATTTCTGACCATCTGACTTATAGGTTGACTGGTTGGGCAGAGTGTTGTAAAAATTCATCTCTACAAATACCTCTTAATTTATTATCATTCAACAACACTTACAAGAGCATTTATAGAGATAATCACATTGAGAAAATTCATTTAAGCTTCATTGCATTTATATCTTCAAAATCATTCATTGAAAAATTTTGTTTGATCAAATCAAACTTTTGATTCATCATTATCAACAAAGTTTATTTCTAATACTTGTATTTAACATTCATTAAAGTGTTAGTCTCTCTTAGTACTAAACTTGTATTTAACATTCATCGATAGAGAAATACATTATCAAATCTATTTCTTTATATCTTTGGGTCGTATTGAAGTCCATTGAATGCTCAATATCGTATAAGGATTGGTTTTTGTAAGTCACCGAATACATTGTAAGGGTTTCGATTGCACCATAAATCAATCAAGATAGTGGAAAGGTCGTGCTTGTGTTCGAGAGCTTGGTAACGGTAGACATAGATCATTGGTTGGATCGAACATCTATAAAAATATCGTTTGCACTTTCTCTACTCTTTTATTTACTTACATCGTGCTCATATTTTTAATTGCTTAATATATATATATATATATATATATATATATATATATATAAATCTTAAACTTCATATTTTGAGATTATTCAAGAAAAAAGTTTGTAAAAACCAATTCACTCCCTTTTGGTTAGCTATTCTTGGGCTATCACACCACATCCCATTCCTCACCCACCGTCGCCGCCACAACCAGGGGCAGAGCCATGATATGACAAAGGTGTGGGCTGAGGGTGGGAGAAACTCGCCTTACGGTGGCAGCGGTCCCGAATTTTTTTTTACTAAAATCATAATTACTTAACCCATTTTTATAAGAATTTAATGTCTTTTTGTAAGGCATAATCTTTAAAAAACTTACAAAAAGTCATTACGTAAAAATATTTAAGATCTACAACTAGTTAAAAAAAGTTGTGCTCGACGATCTTTTACAGCTGCGAATTCTTCTATAATAGAATATATATATTTTTTTATTAACAAGGTCTCTCTCAACAAAAATTGTAATATAAAAAATATAAAAAATTCTAAGCACTTTTTTTCCTTTTTCTACTTATTGAAATTTGAAATAATTTTTTAAAATCAATTAAACATCATTATTCATTACTCAACAACAAATCAAAATTCATATAAAATTATAATTTATAGATTATGAAATAAACATAAAAAAATGGACAAAAGAATAATAAAGATGAAATTGCCTATAAGTCACTTGTAGGTGACTTGTTTCAAATTAAGTAAATATTTTCAAAATTGTAATTAAGTCATACTATTCAGCATTTTTTCAAATTAATCTTAAAATTACCCATGTTATTTATATTTCCTATCAGTGTCTTCTTCTACCTTACAAACCTCCTTCGCCGTGGTTGAGCAGTCTACGGCTTATAGTCGGAAATTCTAACTTCAATTCCGATGACGGTGAAGGTGGATGATGAAATGGATGACAAGGTGGTGACTTTTGGTCCCATATATTCTCATATGCGACTATTGCGAATAGGATCTTCAGATGTGAACCTCCAATTTCTACGGCGGCATCACCTCCACTTCTTTGATCACTAGTGGCTTTGCTGGTTCTCATACCACTGTAGCTTTTTACCCAAGAAAAAAAAAACCAACAAATTAGCTCATTTTTCCTGGTTGCCATGCCACCGCAACTTCTAATTTTGATATGACAGCATTATCTTTACTTTACTGAAAATTTTTAAGTTAAATATGAGTTTTAGAAGTGATCATTTAGAAGGTTGTTGGACTCAACGTAACATGTGGGTGTGCCCATGAGGAGTAGTTTATGGTGATTAACAAGATGGTGCATCAGCTATTGATGATGTGCTATTTTATGATGATGATGCAGTAGCTATTGATGCTGCTTTTATTTGTTGTTGATTGCTATAATTTTCTTGTTGGTGACAGACTGCTGCTTTTTTAAAAACTCTGACCATTTCATATTTGGTAAGGATAACAGACTTGCATACGGTCTTAAATCACATTGTAATTCTAATTTTGACATGACAAGTGATCTTTACTTTTAATAAAAAATTTCAAGTTAAATATGAGTTTTAGAAGAGATCATTTAGAAGGTTGTTGGACTCCACGTAACATGAGGTTGTTCTGTTGTTAGAGAGATGTCAATTGCTGGTTACGTTTTCAAGCACGCGTGCAATGTTGTTGCTGTTACGATGACCATGTTGTGGATGGGATATTAATCATCTTGCAACAACCGATAGTCTATTTAGCTCTTCATTTAATGCCTCTTTTATGATGCTTATTATTTTTAACACTCAACCATAGTGATCTAGTATTTGCAATAGGATTCATAGCATTAAGCTGATATCAGTTGCATTATGTTACAACACATGAGATCGTGGTTGTAGCTGTGAAGACTAGGGTGGCTAATTCCCTGAAAGATATCTGACTTTGCTAGCTTCTGTCAGTATTGTTGTAGATTGGTTGTTGATGCACTTCTTGCTCGTAGCTATAGAAACTGATGCCGCTGGTTTTGATGAATGGTTTGGTAGCTGTTTTGTAGTTGGGTGCTGTGGATGTCCTTTGTTCATTTCATGTTCGATTGCCAGTTGTTGGGATGAGAGTACAATATGATTATGTCATCCTCTATTCCATTTCCCACAAGTAACCCCTGCTTGTCCATCGCCTTTTTAACGGGAGATCATGCAAAAGTTTGTTGCCACTGCCTATGTAGAGAAAGATCTTGCAAATGTTGAGAGAGCAGGAGATTAGGGACAGGGTGCAGTAGTGGTACCATGAGAATGGGTATGCCTATGCGTATGTTGTGAGTTTTGGGAATTTGAATACCAAGGAAATGACCATGATTTGTTGTTGTAAATAGCAGCTTGAATTTCCGTAGAGATGAAAAAGTTTGATGTGGGCATGCTCTGACGAAAGTTGACTATTAAATTATTCTTTGCATTGTTTAGTCATGTGTGTTGTCTGATACTGTATTAAAGAAATAGTATCACAGAAAATAGTATCATAATAAAATAGTATCATACTGAAACATGTGTTGCATGTACTGAGTGGAATGAGCTTTCTTGGCGTTGGATAAGATTTCAAGATCTAGAAGGGTAAACAATCCAGTGATCTAGAGACGGCAGCGGAGTTGATGGTAGTGGTGTATAGGTGCATTGTTTGTGATGGAATGAGTGTATAAGCAAATGTTTAGGAAGTATATTGGTTTTGGCCATGATTTGTTGTTGTAAATAGCAGTTTGAATTTTTGTAGGGATGAAAAATTTGGCCATTAGAATATTATTTGTGTTGTTAGTCGTGTGTATTGTTTGATACTGTATTAGAATAAAACAGTATCATAGAAATAGAAAACAATATCATAACAGAAACGGGCATATAAATCGCATACATGCTCAAAATATTTATAATAATATATTTTTGGAATCGTTTCAATGAGCCGGTTAAGACCAGTTACTTTGCTAACACTGATGATGGATTTTATCCATTTGAAGTCGTATGTTTAGCTTAAAATGACAATCTTTAGTTTTTCATGTCTAAATAGTATCATACTAAAACAGTATCTTAATAAAACAATATCATAAATAAATGATTCTTAATATATCAGTATCATATATGAAAATATCTTAATAAAATAGTATCACGTACACAAACTACAACAAAATAAAATAACAGTATCATAGATTGAAACATTATCGTAATAAAACAGTATCAAAGAAAAAAGTATGGTATAAATATACCATAACACTTTATCTAAATAAAATAGTATCATAAATATAACTAAGTAAAGATGTTTTACTGGTTGAAGTAATGATATTCTTTTTAAAATACTATTATCATAGATTGAAACAATATCATATGTAGGTTGAAATATTATTATATTAAAACAGTATCAAAGATAAGAGTATAGATAAAACAGTATCATATATAAAACTAAATATAAGATATTTTTAATGGTTGAAGTAATGATACAGTATTATATATAGCACATTATCTAAATAAAATAGTATCATATATAAAACTAAGTACAATATATTTCAATAGTTGAAATAATGATACTGTTATTAAAATGCTTCATTAGTAGTACAAGATTATTGATATTGATATTTCAATAGTTGAAATAATGATACTGTTATTAAAATGCTTCATTAGTAGTACAAGATCATTGATATTGTTTGTATTCAATAACAGTATCATAGGTTGAAAACATTATCATCATAAAACAGTATCAAAGATAAAAGCATGATATAAATATACCAAAACAATATTATAGATAAAACAATATCATAATAAAATAGTATTATACAAAAACAGTATTATAGAAAATAATATCATACAAAAACAGTATCATAGAAAATAGTATCATAATAAAACACTATCATTGAATTAGCAATTTTTTTAAATTTTTTTTAACTTTGATTAAATTAAGTTTTGACCATATAACTTTAAAGCCCATAAGTACAACAACAATGACCGACCCTGAATTTACCCAAAAATAGGGTAAATCCAATTGAATTTGGATATTTTGGAATTGGCCATTTAAGAAGTGGGCTAATTTTTTATTTGGGATGAGATGGATTTTAATGTGTAAATGATTTAAATTTTAATCTAACCCACTTAAAAAGTGAGCTATTTTTTATTTGAGTCGAGCTATTTTTTAAAACCAAATGAAAAAAAATTTTGCTCAACAAAATACCATCTAGACCAGCACAGTACATCCCCCAAATCCGCTCCTCGCCACAACTACCACATCATTTCATCTTCCCCAACCCAATCAGAGGCGGATCTACCACATGGCGAGGTCCCGCGTCCGCCCGTGCTGGAATTTTGTGAAAAAATGGTGTTGGCTTCATCAATTTTTTTCCCTCTGCATTCTGCCGTTTTGCTGCGTGTATTGTATGTGTATGTATATGTTATATATAATTTGTTGAAGATGGCGCGTGTGTGGGTGCGAGAGAGAGAGAGAGAGAGAGAGAGAGAGAAAATATCTATTTTAAAATCAAAATTTCATTTGTGGTCCTTGAACTTTGATAAATTAAAAAAAAAAGATAATTGCATGAACAAATCCTCAAATAAAGAATTTATTATTTCTCTTTAATATGATAATTACATAATTTGAAAATGGGGGTCAAAATTGAAGAATATATAAAGTATTTATCATAACTTTTGCTCTCGCTTTTTTTTTTTTGCTATAGATTTGACTTTATTTTAAGTTTTTTCTTATCGTTATTGTCTTATTTTAAATTATTTTTTATGTAAATCTTTATTGCCCCCACTGAACCATTATCTTGGGTCCGCCTTTGGTGTTTGCTATCGAATTATATTTCACAATTATATAATTTTTTTGTTGCTTTATAAGTTACGTATTTATTAAAAATATTTTCACATTATTTTTTCACAAGCATCGTCTGTTAACTGGTCAACGGTCAATATTATATAATTTTTTTGTTGCTTTATAAATTACGTATTTATTAAAAATATTTTAACATTATTTTTTCACAAGCATCGTCCGTTGACCGTTGACCAGTCAACGTTCGCCTTAGCTGAACTTCAACCCTAGATCCGCCACTGAACCCAATTCAACAATCTCAGTCGTTAAAACCAATTACTGCTACCTAAAGATAAAGAAACAGACAAAAAAAAAAAAAATCGGATCCAAATCCAAATCCCTCAAATTTTCCCAAAATATTTTCTGAAATAAAAAGCACATGCAAAAACCCTAGATTATGTGTTGCTTCAGCAATGGTAATTTGAAAACATTTACCAGATGAACTCCGACAATATCTATACTACGATATTCAAAATTTCTTCAAATCATGGTCTGCTAAAATAAATAACACAATGAGCTTGCAAAGAATCAATTCTATATAGCCGTTGAAATCTACTTGGGGGCAAATATCTTGCCTTTTACCAACATATTCATGGTTCAAGTGCTATAGAAAGAAACTAAAATGTGGATTTCAATGGCAAGCAAGCATGAAATTGTAGATAAGTTTGGTGGCGGTGGGCGGTTCTGATTGTTTGGCTGGGTGGGAGAAGATGAAGTGAAGATGCTAATTTTTTCTTTATTAATTATTTTAAGGCTTTTATTTGGTATTAGTGTGCTTTATAGATCCTTAGTTGTAGAAAGAATTATACAAGTGTTTGTAAATCCTTATTTTAAAATTGTTGTATGTTTCAAAATTAACATTTGAGTGTTTAGTAAACAAAAGTAATTTATTGATGTGACTGTATAAAATTACTAAAATGGACATTTAGTGTAATAATGTTCTTTTGTATTATTATTATTATTATTATTATTATTGTTGCCACCCGATTTTGGTAAAGGCTCCACGTCAACAAAGCTCTAATAAAAGTCTCATCTAGGCCTCGCTAAGGCCTTATAGGCCCAGCGAAGGCCTTCCAGATTCATAAAGATTCCATTGGCCCGGCGAAGGCCTCGGAGGCCCATCGAACATCTTAGCCTTTCTGAATCAGAGTATTGCGAGGCCCATGAAGGGCCTCGGCATTCATGGCCGATCCGGAGAGCCTCGCCGGGCTTCGTATTTATTATGGTCCGCACAGCTAAAAGGATATCTCAAGGAAGATTATATTTGATTGTCACAAGGAAACCATATCACGATCCAATAAAATCAGCAAGACAATCTCAGAGATTGAGAGAGATGAGGATGCAATCTCGGAAGATCATGGCGAGATTGGAACCTACCTTATCTGATAAGGAAAGAGAATCCCAATAGAATTCTAATTGATTGCTTCTCTGAATCAATTAGGATTCTCCCCCTATAAATATCAGATTCAGGTTTATTCCAAGATACGCACCATCTTGATGACGCACTTTTTACGCTTACGAATCCCACCCTAAACTCTGCTCAAACTTCTGCCTGCTTGTCTCTCCCACACTCCTATTTTGTACCCGCCCCCGCGTATTCTTTATATACCGGCTGTTGATTTGATCGTCGGAGTGCCAACGATCGCCGGACCCCTTTTCTGCGGAGATCTTGGTGCCTAACGGTCGTCCTAGTGTGCAGGTAACATACAAGCTGGCAGAGGAGTGACTGGAGATCTGTTGGCACGTGGACTGGTGCAGGTTCAGACGTCAACAGATTGGCGCCGTATGTGGGAAACGAAAAACCTTACACGACCAAGTGCTTGTGGTAAAACGTGTTTTTCTACCCAAAAGAGCATGGCAATAGAAAACTCCGTAGAAGAAGAAGTAAAGTCCCATCATACTGACTTGCGACAGAAAAGCAGTCAAGACTTTCAGAATGCAACCCACTGCTAGAGAAGAAGACAACGATAGAGACGCCGAAGTTGGACAACGACCGGATGAAGGTGGCGCTTGAACTGTTGGAGAATCAATCTCTTCAACATGGACCCGAGCGTAGCCGTGCCCGGCGAAGTCCTTCGAGGTCCGGCTCTATCGAAAGCCGTCGGTCTCAAGATGATTCGCCAATTCTCAATGGGGAAAATCCCAGGACCAAGAGAAACCTCGTGCCTCGGGAGTGGGGAAGCTGGTCGCCTCCGCCAGCGTATTCGACAGGTTGGAGTCTGGGTCGTCTGTGGCTCGACCTCAATCGTTGAGTAACCGGTGTAGCGAGCCCAGCGATGACCACTGAGAGAAGAGAAGGGACTCCAGGACTGCGGATGAAAGACCAGAAAGGTTGTGCGACCTTGATGACGACGATGATCTCCCATTCTCCAAATAGTTGAACGCTAGAGAACTCTCCGCAGCGTTCGAAATGCCTCCTATTGAGAAATATAACTAGAGAGGTGATCCCACGGATTCCATTGGAGGCTCGCCTTCTAAAGGCCTTCGTTTTCATTTAATGCTTCCTCTTAAAGTCCTACGCCTGATATAAATAATAGACTTGGACTTGGGGGACTATTGTTGCCACCCGATTTTGGTAAAGGCTCCACGTCAGCAAAGCTCTAATAAAAGTCTCATCTAGGCCTCGCTAAGGCCTTATAGGCCCAGCGAAGGCCTTCCAGATTCATAAAGATTCCATTGGCCCGGCGAAGGCCTCGGAGGCCCATCGAACATCTTAGCCTTTCTGAATCAGAGTATTGCGAGGCCCATGAAGGGCCTCGGCATTCATGGCCGATCCGGAGAGCCTCGCCGGGCTTCGTATTTATTATGGTCCGCACAGCTAAAAGGATATCTCAAGGAAGATTATATTTGATTGTCACAAGGAAACCATATCACGATCCAATAAAATCAGCAAGACAATCTCAGAGATTGAGAGAGATGAGGATGCAATCTCGGAAGATCATGGCGAGATTGGAACCTACCTTATCTGATAAGGAAAGAGAATCCCAATAGAATTCTAATTGATTGCTTCCCTGAATCAATTAGGATTCTCCCTCTATAAATATCAGATTCAGGTTTATTCCAAGGTACGCACCATCTTGATGACGCACTTTTTACGCTTACGAATCCCACCCTAAACTCTGCTCAAACTTCTGCCTGCTTGTCTCTCCCACACTCCTATTTTGTACCCGCCCCTGCATATTCTTTATATACCGGCTGTTGACTTGATCGTCGGAGTGCCAACGATCGCCGGACCCCTTTTCTCCGGAGATCTTGGTGCCTAACGGTCGTCCTAGTGTGCAGGTAACATACGAGCTGGCAGAGGAGTGACTGGAGATCTGTTGGCACGTGGACTGGTGCAGGTTCAGACGTCAACAATTATTATTATTATTATTAGTATTATTATTATGAGTAGAATTATAAAATTTATTATTACTTTTATAACAATATGTAATATTATCAATATTTTTTTAAGACGATACATTCACTATAATTATTTTAAAATAAAAATAATAGAACAATATTAAATCTTAAAATTTATAAAAATTACAAAATAAAAGTACAATCATACAGTATAAAAATCAATTAAATTTAAATTTAAATTATTTGTGAAGATGCATTATAATTAGAATACTAATAAAAGAAATTATTTTAATTAATTAAGGTTAAAATTGATATTTTAATAATAGATAATAAAAAAGCTAAAAAGAAAATTTGAGAAGTTACTCTTTTCCGTGTCTTAAAATCTACTGCCAGATGATACAGATTCTTTTAGAATCATTTTTTTTCAATTTACAAACGCTTAAAACAATTTCTATAAATAATCAAAAGTTGTGCTCTAAAATCAATTCCAAACAGACCCTGAGTCTTTTTATTTTATCATTTTTTCTTTTTAATTTTAATTTTTTCTTTTATAATTTTTTTAATTTTCTTAATGGAAGAATTGTAAGAAAAAAAAATAAAAATAAATCCAAGATCTATTTACAGTTTTGAAAGGTTAAGGACCCAACTACAATTTTTCATTTAATTTTCCGATTATATATGTTGTTTTCATTTATTAAAGTTGGAGGGTAAAATTGTCAAAAAAGACTATCTGTGCGAATTTTTGAAAGGTTGGTAATGATAATTGATCAGTGTGAATAAAATTGAATAAAAATAAAATTGCTACAAAATTAAAATGTTCAATTTACCTTTTTATCTTTATACAATCAAATAAGGTGCTAATGGCTGAAATATTTAAATATTATTTCAATAATCGAAGAAGTGGAGATTGAAACTAGAGATGGCAATGGGCCGAGGGGTTCGGATCGGCCAGTGGCCCACGGGCCGGCCCGCGGACCCACGTGAAAATCAAATTTTTTTTTAAAGTTAAAAAAATTTATATGGAAATATAATTCTTAATTGTAATTTTTGGTCCCCAATTTATAGTTAGGGACCAATTTGGTCCCATTTGGACCACGGACCATGGGCTAAGTCCGTGGTCCATGGGCCAAGTCCACGGGCCGGCTCATGGACCGGACCACGGACCGGATCCACAAGCTCGGCCCGGTCCGGGACCAGGTCCGTCTTTTCACTGACTGGGCCGCGGGTCGACGAGCGGCCCGGTCCGTTTGCCATCTCTAATTAAAACTTATAATACATTAAATGCATTTAATATAAAACAGAGTCAAACTTACATTTTATTTTAAAAAGTTAAAATAGAGATAGTGTTGGAACATTATTTTAAGCATTCATCTTTTAAAATAAAGAATATCTTAAAGTATTCGCATTTGATGTGTTAATTTAATTATTAGTGTCATATGATAGGTAGGGGTCAAATTTACCTCTCTATTGGATGTGTTAGTATGTGAGTTAAGTATATTTATTATGGTCTTTTATTAAATAGTTTAACTAGCACTTTAACTAGTTGACGTAGTATTTAATTATTTTTTATTTTTTTCTTGTTTCAATCTCATATATATATTGGGAATGTCAGTCAAATATACACACACACACACACACATACATTGGGAATGCTAAAAAAAAGTTGACTAAGCTAAATTTAAAACATTCTGAAGGTTCTAAAACCTAGATTAATTAAATTAACATAATTTTAATCTTAATTAAACTAGCAATGGACAGAACGCAGTTAGAACTGACGAGTGACAATGATAACAGTTTTGACTCGCATAGCAGTGTTCGTTTACCTGATCTTGTTAAGCGCAGAATTTCAAGAATTAAATACGAACACAAAATGTAACATGGTAAACCCTGAAAGGAAACATCCGCGGCCTCCCATGCCATGAGTAAAAATAATCCACTAATAATCTTGTTTAAAAATAAAATAGTATCAGTTTTTGTAATTTTGCAAAATTAACAAAATAACAATCAAAAGAAAATAGATAAACTCTTTTTGATACTTCTTTTTCGGACTTGTTAATGAAGTGGAATCAAACCCACCGATCTTCACTTTATCGCCACTTTTCTATTGTACTTGACCGCAACCACCACTTGGATTAAGAACTATCGTTCTTAACTTCACGCCAAGTAGATTAATCAAGATATGGAATTGTTTGTTAAACACCATTTTGTTTTTTATTTTTCAATGAGTTTGAAGAAATTTTTTTTGCTTTAAAACTAAAATCAATGAATCATCGAGTTTTGTTTTTCCACCAATGAATCTGACCGATTTAGTGCTTGGAGAAACAAAAACTAAAATTATATGTTCAAAGCTTTGATTCCTTATTAATTTGTACTCTTACTTATAGTTAAAGTAGAAATCAAATTAGAAATTATTTCTTACCTAAAAAATATGCAACAAGAATGGTAAGATAATTAGTAGGAAAGAATATATAGAAAGATATTCTAGATTTGTAGAATGAATGAATTTAGGAAACTCAAGATTTATTTTTAAATATTTCCCTCCTAAATAAATCTAGAAGAATAATAAAAGATCATTTAACCTACAAAAAGAGCTGTCAATAATATTCATGTGATTAAAATATATCGTGTATGAAAATAGAATAAAATCGCAACTTTACTGATCTGAAAAATTAATCTATTTATCAACGTAGTTAGTCAGAACTGGCGTTATCCATACCATTCATAACGAAAACGTTGACCTACTATTTTAACATTAAAAATCAGTTATATTAATTAAGAGAGCCAATATATAAAAAATGAAATATATGACACATATTTTTCCAACACATCCAATGTGATAGCCAACCATTAGTTAAATTTAACATTTAGATGTGTCAATTAGCATTTATTTTATTATCAATGTAGCTAGCTAAAATTAACACATGCAAATGCTTTTACCATTAAAGTGTGTTATTGATAGGGCAAAATCTTCTTAATTTTTCCCTAATTCTTTAAATTTTCGAATAATTTCAACAAGTAAATCTCCTTGAAAATAAATTTATTGTCTACTGTGAAATGACATGAAAGTTAAGAACGAACGTAGAAATCAACAATTGTTCAAAGTTGAGCACAAGTAAGCATTAAAAAAAAAATTACATAGTTTGTGCTTAATGCTCTTGTCCATGCATGTTAATACTAATAAGGTTTTCCGAATTCAGCAGAGACGCTTAGTACCTCACCAACGATTATTCTTAGGCATATGGTCAACTTGACCCATGAACTACTGAGACCGAGACAAGCGACCTGGACAAATGACCAAGGTGTTAGTAAAGAGAGGCACCCACTACAAGAATTTCTCGAGTATTGCTCGAGGTAGAGATGTGATCCCAATTATAGTAATTGATATATGCATCCAACATGCAATCAATGGCTGCAATCTATAATAGTCGATGTGCAGGATTCACTTGATATGCCTTCGATGAAATGTGCCTTCAATATCATGATAAGACCAGTTACATGTTGTTCAACTACATAGCTAAATTGGATAAAATTGAAGAATATCATATTTTCTATATCCTCTCTGTGATTATAGGAAACAGACTAGACACATATATCCTTTTTATACGTAACATGATATGTGGCAACAGGCAGATATATCACCACATATCCACTTCCCCCTAACAACTTCATTTAGTAAAATCACCTCTATGTAAATGGAAATGAATGTATTCTCCATTTCCTCTTACATATCTATTAAAAAAAAAATTATTTTTGCTTCATTTTATCTTTCTCAAAAAACTAATTCTCATGTGTCTCCACCTTCTTTATTCAAATCATCGATATCTAACGAGCTTACTCCGGCGTGCCCGATTTTTCATCGGGCATCGGTTTGTGAGAAGCAATAAAAAATCATGATGCCCGACCTCACATGAGCTTCAACCTTGTTAATGTCGCATAGTATCCTATGTTACGTTTTTATCACTTGAGATTTCAGATTCTTTCAAGAACGATTAGTAAAACAAGTATAAGAAATAACAGAATATAAAAAAATAACAGCAGATTTGAGTGTCCCATTTTAGGGGACAAGCAGTTTAGCACGTTAATGCCTATATCTGCCTTTAAGGCTTTACAAACATAGATCCGACCTCCTTTATACCAATGAAAACCATGATAAGTTCAAGATCCAAGATTACAGACAACGACCAACTCAGAATCACAAGTTATCTCTAAATTAGGACTTCTTCTACCAAGAACTAGGTCAAATCCTCTAACACAACAGAAATGAGGATAAACCACAAATTACAGTAATCATAACACAGATTACTGTAGCACAATTACCCCTTACAAACAAAGGAAAACCAAAAGTTCACCAAATCACAAAGAAAATGAGAAGAAGGATAGAAGAGAGAGAGATAGAGAGAGAGAGAGAGAATCCAGAAGCTGTGCACACACTCACACCACTAACCCTATCAGAAGAGTCTCATTCATATACTGTAAATGAATGGCCACGATCAAGTGTAGCAATCCAATGAACAAGATCAGCCAGAACATTCAGCATACAAAAGGCGCAATTACAATCAAAGGTAAAGCGTGTTTCTTCAAACAAAATGGATCAGGGATTGCACAAAGAATGGGCATTGGACTCATCATAGTGGGCTGCACATTTGGACTCAATATATCAATAATCTCCACCTTGAACCAAATATAAGTTTTCATATCATAAAAGAGGGGAGGAAGTTTGATCATAGCCTCAGGTACTTGCAAAAGAATTTAAACAAGTTAGTTCAAAATACAAACAGCGTAATTAAAGTAACTAATCAAAAAAAAAATATACGTATACTATTACTACAATATTAATTGACAGTTTCATACTCTTAACATGTATCAATGTTAAGCAAGTTTAAACATGATTTGAACTTGCTTAATGACAGAGGTTTAGTTCCCATGTTAGAAGGATTTGCTTGAGTAGGAATTTTTTTCAAGATCAATCTGATTCTTGGACATAATGTCCCTAATAAAATGTAATCTAACATCCATATGCTTAGTTCTATCATGAAAAACAGGATTTTTGCATAACTGTATAGTAGACTGACTATGAGATAACACAACAACATAATTATGAAGTAAGTTCAACTCAGAAAGCAAACCTTTCAGCCATAAAACCTCTTTCACAACTTCAGTAATGGCAACATATTCTGATTCAGTAGTAGACAGAGCTACTATATGTTGTAACTGTCCAGCTAATGCAAGAATTACAAAGAGTAAAAGCATATGAAGTTGTAGATTTCATATTATCTCTATCATTAGCATATTTTGCATCAACATTGCCTTTCAATTTTATTCCTTCACTATAATGTCTAAAGACTAAACCAACATTTGCAGTACTTTTCAAACATTTCAGTAACCATTTTAAGGCTTTCCAATGTTGTTTTCCTGGATTTGACACATATCTGCTCAAGACACTTACAGAATAAGCAATATCAGGTCTAGTGCAAACCATGGTGTACATTACAGAACCAATCACATTAGAATAAGGCACTTTATTCATATATTCTAATTCATCATCAGATTGGGGACATTGGTCTTTACTTAGCATAAAATTGTTAGCCAAAGGAACAGAAACAGTTTTAGAATCAAGCAGAGATAATTTCTTTAGAATTTTCATGATATAAGACTGTTGCTTTAGCATCAAAGTAGATTTAGATCTGTCTCTAATCCATTCCCAGGATTTTCTTGGCATTGCCAAGATCTTTCATTTCAATTTCTGGACTTAAAGCAGCTTTAATGTTAGTAATTGAGTCAACATATGAACTAATTATTAACATATCATCAACATATAGCAGTAAGAACACAAGAGTATCACTTGGAAGTTCAAATTTAAAATAGAGACAATGATCAAATTCACTCCTGTTAAAACCTAAGGATAACATGAAAGTATCAAACCTTTTATTCCATTGTCTGGGAGATTGATTCAAACCATATAAGGATTTTTTAAGTAAACAAACATGATCAGACTTGTGTTTATCAATAAAACCAATGGGTTGATTCATATAAATCTTTTCATCTAATTCACCATGTAAAAAAGCAGTTTTAACATTAAGCTGTTCTATTTCCATATTGGAATGAGCAACTAAAGCAAACATAATTCTTAAAGTAGTATATTTCACCACAGGAGAAAAAATTTCAGTATAATCTTTTAGTATAATCAACACCATACTTTTGAGTAAACCCTTTAGCAACAAGTCTAGCTTTAAACTTAAAAGGGTAATAAGACTTATTACCTTCCTTAACCTTGTGTAGCCACCTACAATCCACAATGGATTTATGTTGAGGTTTGGGAACTAATTTCCATGTCTAGTTTATATACAAGGAAGTTATTTCATCTTTCATTGCATTCTACCACATATCAGATTCACTTCCATTTACAGCATCATCAAAAGTTTTAGGTTCATTATTATTTAATTCATCAAAAGAATTTACAACTAGAATAGCAAGGTCATAATCAGAAAGTCTAGAAGGCACTTTAGTTGTTCTTCTATTTCTATCTCTAGCTAAATGATAATCCCCTAAACTAAAGCTTTGAGACTGATTTTGACTTTCATTTCTAATTTGATTATTGTTTGAATCATCATCAGAGTCTACTGGTTGAGTAAAATTTAGGTGATTCTTCTCAATAGGAGTGATAAATATATTGTTAGGCTCCACCTCAATCTCTGTTTTAGTGGGATTACTATTCTCACTTCTCTTAGTAGTTGGTTTTAAATAAGGTAATTCGTCTTCTTTAAAAACATCTCTACTGAAAATTGTTTTAAATCTCTCCAAGCTCCTAGCCCAAAGTTTATAGCCTTTAGTTCCATCAGGATATCATAAGAACACACACTTTTGAGATCTGGGATCATGTTTATCATCTTTCTAATGAGAATAAGCAATACAACCAAAAATTCTAAGATTAGAGTAGTCAGTAGGTTTACCATGCTACATTTCTTCGGGAGTTTTGCCATTTAAGGCAGCAGAAGGAGATCTATTAACAAGATAACAAGTTGTAACAACAGCTTCACCCCCAAAAAGGTTTAGATAGACTAGAACTAGAAAGCATACACCTAACTCTTTCAAGTAGGGTTCTATTCATCCTCTCAGCAACACCATTTTGCTTAGGAGTATAAGGGACAGTTCTATGTCTCTTTATACCATATTGATTACAAAAATCATCAAAAATTTTATTACAAAATTCAAGTCAATTGTCTGTCCTTAAACACTTTAAAGTTTTACCGGTTTGATTTTCAAGAAGATTTTTCCAGGCTTTGAACTTATCAAAAACTTTAGATTTATTTTTCAAAAGGAAAATCCACAATTTTCTTGAAAAATCATCAATTATAGACAAAAAATACTTGTTCTCTCCATGTGTTGGTGTGCTAGATGGACCCCACATATCAGAGTGCACATAATCAAGTATGGAGAATGATTTATGTAAGCCATAAGAAAATAGAACTCTATGTTTTTTTCCCATGATACAAGTTTCACAAAAAGGGAGGTTAGTTATTTTATCTTTTCCAAAACACCCTTGATTTTGTAAGATACTAAGCACCTTATTACTTAAGTGAGCTAACATTTTATGCCAAAGATCAGTACAATCATTATTGACAGAATTAACTATAGCAGTACTTAAAGAAGATTTTTCAGTTTAAGTGAAATATAAACCATTTCTTTTATATCCTTTGATAGCAAGGAGAGCACCATTTGTTATTTTAAAACAGCCATCTCCAAATTTTCTATCGAAGTTAGAATATTTAAGAATACCAATAGAGATAAGATTTTTGGATAAATCAGGAATGTGTCTTACATTTTCAAGAAGATAAACAAAACCAGTATCAAATTCAACCCTTATATTGCCTATCCCATAGATTTTACAGGCAACATTGTTTCCCATAACAACCATACCAGAGTTTACTTTAGTATAAGAGCAAAACAAATCAATATTTGGAGTCATATGAAAAGTGCATCCAAAATCAAGTAACCATTCATCAGACTGACAGATAGAAGACACAGAATTCACAAAGGTCTCAGGCTCTTCATTATCAAAGGCTACATACAATTCACTAAGAGTTTCAGAATTAGTGGTAGCAACATTACTTTGTTCAGGGGTCTATTTTTCTGAGAATTGTTATTTAACTTATAACAATCTTTAATATAATGTCCCAACTTACCACAATTATAATATTTTCTCCCTTTTACTTTTGAGTTTGATCTAGACTTACTATTGCCCTTCTTTTTGCGATCTTGACTATTAGAATTATTTTCTTCTTGATTGTTAGACTGTCTATAATGTGATCTACCTCTAACAAATAGACCTTCACCATTACTTCTAGTTTCTTTATCAAGTTTCAGCTCATGACTCTTACTTCTCAGTGCATTTATAATCATATCAATAGTAAGATCATCCCTACCATATTTGATGGCACTTTTAACATCTTTATACGCATCATGAATTGAATTCAACAGTATTATTGATTTATACTCATCAATACATTTGTCACCACAATTCTTTATATCTTGGATCAACTTATTGAATATATCAAAAGTTTCATCAAGATCCTTTGAGAGATCTATTTTGAAACTAAAAAATTTTTCTAATAAAAACAATTTGTTTGGGAGTGATTTTTCGAGATAAGTTGATTCAAGAGTTTTCCATAAAGATTGAGCATCATCAAGAGTACCAATTGTTTTAAGCACATAGTCAGATAAATGAAGTATAATAGAGGTATATGCTAACTCATCAGCCTCTACTATTTGATCATCAGACATAGTATCAGGAAAAGATTTATTTATGGTATTGGACACTTTTTGTTGAACTAAAATACCTTTTATTTTTTGTTGCTAGATAGCAAAGTCACATTTTTCATTAAATTGATCTAAATGAAAAGTTGCAGTAGCCATTTATCACAATTTCACATAGATAACAAAGATGACAAAAGAAGTATTTTATTCAAAGACAAAACCAAGAGTCGAGATAATAAGAATATCAATAATCAAATACAATCACATGCAAGATCTTACATACAGTTTTGGAAAAGACTGATAATCAAGAACACTCCAGGATTCCGTGAGAATCGGGTTCTTAGGTCAATGAGTGATCAAGAAAGTTTCGGGCGGGGGTGTTTCACAGAGATAACAAGATTGGTTAACAACAAACTTTATAGTTATTCACACAGTTGGTAGTACTCATGTATTAAAACAGAATATCACAATCTTTTATACCTATTTCAAGTACTGTTTCACAACAACTACTGAGGACAAATCATAAAGCATGTATAAGTCAATATACAAGAAACTTATCATCTCTAACTTTACACCTTAAGAAGTATAGAGAATCATACTTATAGCCTTGAGATTTGTCTCAATAATAGAGGCGAAAGAATATCAATCATCAAGAAACAGTTATCCGACTCTGATATACCACTTGTTACATTTTTATCACTTGAGATTTCAAATTCTTTCAAGAACGATTAGTAAAACAAGTATAAGAAATAACAGAATATAAAAGAATAACAGCAGATTTGAGTGTCCCGTTTTAGAAGACAGGCATTTCAATACGTTAATGCCTACATCTATCTTTGATCCTCTACAAATGTAGATCCGGCCTCCTTTATACCAATGAAAACCATGATAAGTTCAAGATCCAAGATTACAGACAACGACCCACTTAGAATCGCAACACAACAGAAACGAGGATAAACCACAAATTATAGTAATTATAACACGAATTACTGTGCACAATTATCCCTTACAACCAAAGAAGAACCAAAAGTTCACCAAATCACAAAGAAAATGAGAAGAATGGTAGAAAAAGAACAGATGAACAAAGAGAGAGAAAATCTACACACTCACACCACTAACCCTATTAGAAGAGGCTCATTTATATACTGCAAATAAATGGCCACGATCAAGTGTAGAAATCCAACAAACAAGATCAGTCAGAACATTCAGCATACAAAAGGCGCAATTCCAATCAAAGGTAAAGCATGTTTCTTCAAACAAAATGGATCAGGGATTGCACAGAGAATGGGCCTTGAACTCATCATAGTAGGCTGCACATTTGGGCTCAATATATCAATATCCTACGCCCACCATATCCAACCATCTTTTTCAGCTTTTTGTTACTCTATTTTTGTATCTATGAGTGGGATGACAGTGCTAAAAAAGAAGAAGGATTTATATTGAATGATTAGAAAAGACTATGGTTTACACACAAGAGAGATTAGCAACATGGTTGAAAAATGCCCAGAATTTGCTAGTTATTGGCCAAAGACCCCATTGGCGACGAAAGGCTTAGGCTTGTGCACCATCCAAAGTCTTGGAGCATCGGTTCCCTACACTGCCTCAGTGGCCGCTGCAGTAAAAGTCCTTGTGGCTGTTGAAAATCTTGCCCAAGAAAATGGAGAGGATTGTTATGGGATTGATGATTTAATTTATGACCTCTAACATGATCCACTCAAAGATTACTCCCAGCTGTCTTGCAATTTCCCTCCAGTCCATTGGATACTTGTTCAAAACCAAAAAATCAAGATTTCAATTATCGACAAAAGATTGTAGAAGATTTATCAAGATTTCAACGGTCGATAAGAGATTGTGGTGATTGTCCATTTATAATTTCTTTGCTGAAAAGCAAAGAAAAACTATAGATAATTTGAATAACTTTCTCCAAAGTTACTGACAACTTTTCAAAAAGCAAATAGTCTAGTAAAAAAGCAAATAGTTCATTTAATAATGCAGATATCAAGTCCGGAAGAAGGCCTATTTAAGCAAGAACTTTTCTTCCCTCAAGGCAAAGTGTTTTTTTAGAAGATCTCCCTAATTTAAAAAACTTCTATTTGCATTTCTGCAATTCAGTTTAGTCCAAGTTTATCTACATTTCAAAATTAATATTCAAGAAAATATTGTAAGTTTTTACTTCAAAGTTTGTATTTCATTTTATGATATCTCCAATTTCGATAGATATTCAAAATCTATTAAGAATCTTCTACTTAGAGAAGCTTTAACTTTTTGTATCAAGTTTCACAAAAAATATTATCCAATAATTTTTATCAGTGAATTACAGTATTATCCTTATCTTGTATCTCATCGATCTTCTTGGCCTAGTTTGGTGTCAAAGCCATTTACTGATAAGCATTTCGAACCTTAGTAATTGTTACTATGTTTTCAAAGGAAACATTGGTCAGCCTTGGAGCCCTGTTGCGTTGGTCAGCTGAGAAAGATGGTCCCGTCATCTTGAATCAAACTCTACAATTGCCAAGTCTTGTAAGCTTTTCTTTCAATGTCTTTGCCTAGATCGTAGTTTAGTAGATCAAGCAGTTCTAGATCTAGTAATAGTTGTTTTATTCAAGATGAAGATGAAATTGATAGCCAAAATCAAGATGTTCTAGAAACTAGAAGTAATCAAGAAATTCAAATTGCTCAAATTGAACAAAGACTTCATAATTGGACTATTCCCAAGTTAGATAAGAAAACTATCTATGTAATGAGAATGTTTAATTTCTGTCAATATTATACTATCAAAACTTGTGAACAAACCGTACTTGTCAAAAATCATTTAACTCAAATAAGGCTATTCTCAAATGATGTTATCTAGGAATATATAGGAAGAAATATATTCATATAGGACTTGTTCAAGTTGCGATTAAGCCTTTGTTTAGGCTTAGTTTAGATGTACCCATCCTTTTACTCCTTAGGGATAAAAGATACCTCAAGTTTGATAATTCTTTACTTTCAGTTGTGGAATTAAATATGGAAGGTGGTCCAGTTTTCTTTAATTGCTTTCCAAATTTCTCAGTCAGCCTCTTCGACAGAGTTATTTCAAATGCACTTAGTCTTAGTATTCAAGCATCTGAAAATATCAAATTTGATGGAGGTCAATACTCTCTACTCAAACGCTATTATCCCCAAAAAAAACTACCATGGGACAAGATCTATAGATCTTTAACATAGGATATTGCAAAGGTCAATATGACATAAATGCGAAAGCTTAGAGAAGTTCTAAATCAAATCCTAAATTTTCCTAATGGAGATGATAGGTTGATTTTTTACGAACCTTCTTCTAGCTCTAGAAAATCAACTTCATCAAGATTTGATTATGAGAAAATTTCATTTCAAACATCAATACACTCTACCTCTTTTGAAAAATTCAAAGGAGTAGATTTCAATCTAAACATTCCAAAATCTCATTATAACCTCAAGAAGTTGAATCCGAGAGATCGACTTAACCAACTGCTTCAGATATGCTTCTTCCTCCTCCCTTAGAAAGATTTGATAGACAATTAAATGCCATATCCTCTTCTGTCAATAAAAGACAAGAATTCGAAAATGACAAAACCCCCCAAGTCAAAATCTTTAGGCGAACAATTAGAAGAATGTTCTCTAAAGAGGAACTTGAATCATTCTGGGAAGAATTTTATTCTTAACTTGAAGATTTAAGTTTTTTTTGAATGGCTTAATATCAAAGTCTTTAGAAAACCACAACCAAAGACAATCAACAACACCCATATTAATAAAACAACATGGGAAAACAACTTCAAGTGAAACATTTCAAACAAGTCACTCATAGACTAGAAAATTCTAGATCTACAGTTAAAGATAACGAAAACATACAAGCCCAAAATAATTTTACTAATATACTGTTACACTCAATGACAAGACAATTAAAAGAATTGAGTCAAATTCTGAAGCGGAAAGTTTGGAAAAACCTTCAAGAGAAAGAATGACGTCTAACATGTTATTTAAACCCCTTGATAGTTCTACATCAAAACCAAAGCTAGGAAAACACTTTCAAATGAAGTTTGTATTCTTGCAGAAATATCAAAACAACTTTAAAAAATTAGTTTTTCTAAGAATGTTAATGTGGTAACTTCTATAGAAGAATTAGAAGATCAATTTACTAAAGAACCCTCTCAAATAAACACGCAACAAGGACAAATATATTCAAAAAATTATTCACAATTACCAAATTTTTATTCCAAACACTACCAGAAATGAGGGAAAGCTGAATGTTCATAAGTCGTATCTTTAAGGTTTTAGAGACGACAAAGTCGTCGCAATATGTCGCCGCAACAAGTTAGTGTCTCTAGAGTTATAGCGACGACTATACGTCGTCTCTATATAAATTTGTATGTATAGCGACGACAATGTCGTCTCAATAGAGTCGTGACCATATCTCGAAAACGGACTTATAGGGACGATATAGTCGTCGCAAAAATCGTCGCTATAGACAAAATAATAGAGACCATTGTGTCGTCGCCATACGTTCATCCATGACAGCGACGATAAAGGCGTCGCTAATACAAATAATGTAATTACCTATAGCGACGACATTGTCGCCGCTATAAACGTTTTGAATTTTTTAAAATTTTTTTTTTTAAATAATGTAATTACCTATAGCGACGACATTGTCGCCGCTATAAACGTTTTGAATTTTTTTGTTTCCAAATAATATAAATAATATATAAAAAATTCAAAAAATCTACAGACCCTCTAAACCGTCGTCCCCGTCCCCGTCCTCCTCATCCGCAGGCGCAGCTGTTATTTTACATTTTAGAAGCTCAATTTCACGCTGCATTTGGCGTAGCTGCTCCTCGTACATGGCAAACCGAACATCATTATTTTAGGGGTCTGCAGAGGACTGATGGGAAGTTCCTTGTGGGGCAAACGATGCAGCGGTCGAATCGAGCGAGTGAGAGGTGCCCTTCGGAACCCGACCAACCCCACGGACGTGACCTCGTCGTTCTCCGAGAACCTCCTTTGTAATAGCACGCTCGTCTAATGACGCGCTATTGGAGGCGACTTGTGTCTGTTGAGTCTCTCTGAACTCAACAAGCTTATCCTGTTCAGTGAAAAAATAATAAAAAATAATAATATCATGCATGTCAGATAAAATTATATTCACATAATTTAAAAATTCTCACATAGTCACCAGCTGCCTGCGGGTTGACCCAATTGCCATCTCGGAAGGTGTGAAACGTCCGGAACGAATCAATAATTCCCGGCCACTTCTTGGTCTCGGGGTCCCGCTACGACAATTTAAACATGAAATTTAGTATACATTTTTACGTAATGTAGTGAAGATATTTATAATGATATTGAAAATTTAAATGTTGTACCTGATCGTAACGCGTGGCAGAGAAGTTCTTCGACCCCTGCACGCTCGGGTATTTAGCCTTACCCCGATTGGCTTTATTTTTGGAGGACCGGTCCTGAAGGTATAACATATAATTGATTAGCAAAAAATGTATTAGTTAAAAGAGTATATAAAATATCGTAAACAATATATAAACAATACTTACCACGAAAGTAGGACTGGTGATGAAGTCAATGCACTTCTGCCAGTCCTCGGCGGACATCTCGCCGTATGGTCGGCTCGGTCCATGCGCTTTTAAGTGATTATGTGCCTTGAGTTTGTAATCGCGATAACGATCGGCTGCCAGACGATCTACTGCCCAGTACTTGTCGGGCGACCGATCGCCCTGCAGATCGAAGTAGCTCTGCAAGAGTGAAAAAAGAATATGTTAGTGTACAAGTCGTAAAACAAGTATTAATGAAGTGTACTAATAACAAAACTAATTTACGTTCATACCTCGATAATGCTACGTAACCGTGCCCGCTGCTCCTCTGGAACCTCTGTCCATGAAGGGTAGCACGGGGGCACGGTGAATCTCACTTGGTTCCCAACCAAGCGCGTGAAATACTTCGCGTTATTCCCGATAGGCTGCATTGTGTGTTCGACAAGGAAGTGGCATCTTCCCATTCGCCTGCCAAACCATCTCGAGATTGATGCCTCGAGATATACCCCGTCGCTTTGGCGGGGGTGCTGAAAATGAAAAAATTGAAAAATGTATTGATCATACGATTTTCTTCAACGGTATGTATAAAATAATAAATAATTACAATTTGAAAGAAACGTCTTACCAGACTTGCATGCCGAAGGGAGCCGGTGAGATGGCTGCTATGGAGGATCTCCTGCACCATCACTTCCGTGCGACATCACGTCAGCCATACTAACACATGACATAATTGCGAATATCACGTCAGCTATACTAGCTTTAAATGTATGTGACAATTTGTATGTATTATATTTTATTTCAATTTGGTCTCTAAACATATTTTATTGCAAATAAGTCCCTAAACTTTAAAATTATGGATAATTTTGAATTAATTATATTTTATTTCAAATTAGTCCCTAAACTACTGTAAAATTACAAATAAGTCCCTAAACTTTGAATTTATGAAAAAAATTTGACTTTATTATATTTAATTATAAATTGGTCCCTAGACTTACTTTAATTTCAAATAAGTCCCTAAACTTTGAATTTATGAGAAATTTTGACTTTATTATATTGGTCCCTAAACTTACTTTTATTGCAAATAAGTCCCTAAACTTTGAATTTATGGAAAAATTTGACTTTATTATATTTTATTATAAATTGGTTCCTAAACTTATTTTATTGCAAATAAGTCCCTAAACTTTGAATTTATGAGAAAATTTGACTTTATTATATTTTATTATAAATTGGTCCCTAAACTTATTTTATTACAAATAAGTCCCTAAACTTTGAATTTATGGGAAAATTTGACTTTATTATATTTTATTATAAATTGGTCCCTAAACTTACTTTAATTTCAAATAAGTCCCTAAACTTTGAATTTATGGAAAAATTTGACTTTATTATATTTTATTATAAATTGGTCCCTAAACTTACTTTAATTTCAAATAAGTCCCTAAACTTTGAATTTATGAGAAATTTTGAATATATTATATTTTATTTCAAATTGGTCCCTAAGCTTATTATATTGCAAATGAGTCCCTAAACTTTGAATTAATGAGAAAATTTTGAATAAATTTTATTTGATTGATGAATTAGTCCCTAAACTTATTTTATTTCAAATAAGTCCCTAAATTTTCAATTTATGTCAATTTTTGAATAAGGCGATGAATAAAAATTGGACAGCTATAGTATTGAAGATCGCACATCCAGCCAATCAGAAATCAAATTTCACGATATTCATCAAAGGTAAACTTCTTTCAAATTCTTATGGGACTTCTTAAAATCCTACGAAATTCAAGAGTATTCAAAATGTCGATGACTTCTAATGACTTTAAAGATGATTTTTTATGTACTAACTTTAAATCATAAGGTATTAAAAAAAAATATCACAAAAGTCATCAACATTTTGAATACTCTTGAATTTCGTATGATTTTAAAAAGTCTGAATTGAATATTGCATGACTTTATAAGATTTTTTAAAAATTTATATTGAATACTCCAAAATTTTTATAGAGTTTAAAAAGTCTGAAATAAATATTTTAAATTCCATAAAAATCTTATCAAATCTTAATTGAATACATACCCTAAGGCTTATAAACAATTAGGATTTATGATAATTGTAATACATTATTATCTATTTCAAAAACACAATAATTGAATAATTTTTTGATGGATTTCATTCATTGTAATTATATAACATATAAAGTATACACATGACCATTTACAAAAAAAGAATATATACAAAATATTAAATGATAAATTCTACATCAGTTATATACCGAAATATTAACTAATATATAAGGATTTGAGTTAATATTCTTCCTCTTAATAAGATTGATCTTTCTAAGATCGAATTCTAAGTCTTAATATATCGGTAATCACAAATTATATACGATATGGATATCTTCTTATTTTGGAGTTAAACTTTAACACAGAATAACAATGAATAGGAAATTAGGGAAGAAAATAAAGAGAATTATTGATTAAGAATATTGCCAATATTAAACCCTTAATTTTAACAATCAGGTTGTGAGGATAGGAGGAAGATAGTCTGATTTAGTGCCAAGAACACGAGCTTTGGTGTCAGGAAAGAATTCAAATCCTGTCATGGTCGTAATCTCTCCATTGTTGGAACAGGGTAGGGAAGAAGATGTCCTTGGAGGTCTTCTTCAAGAATGACACTTGTATATACATTCCAATTTTCATCAGCACTATGATTAATTTTCCTTATGCATTCCAAACTTTCAGGATGAAGGAAAGAGTTGTCTATATAGTTAAGGTGCTCGAACCATAAGGCCATTCTGAAACCAAATATCGTGAAAGTTGGTGTTTAGATGATCTCACTCTCACCAAACCTATCATCGATAGTCAATGGATATTCTTCTTCTTTTGAGAAATTTGACATAGATCTCGATTATTTCAATAAAAATGAAAAACAAAGTGTAAAACGAGAAATGGTCCCTAAACTTTATGTCAAATATACATATACATATACAGACAACAATTTGAACGGAAAAGTACAAGACTTAGCTCATGTAAACATTCTTCAATTCATTTCCAATTTAAAATGCAATTTAGAAAATATAAATACATATGATAAATTAACAGATTAAATGAATTTTTGCTTCATAAGGTGCTTACATTTTAAGAAGAAAGAAGGTGGAGTTGGTCTCACCTCAGCCCAAGAAAGACGGCGGCGACAAGAAATCCGAAGAGAAGTCCGGCAAAAAACCAGAAGAGAAAAAGGCTAAAAAGAAAAAACCCAAAGATGTAAAATATGAGAATAAATTTTTATTTAATTGGATTAATAGTATGACATAAAACACCACCTATTTTTTCAGCTTCGGGTTCGTTTGAAGACACTCCGACGAAGAATAAGATGGAAGAAGGAAGCCGGAAGCCGGTCTGACGGCGGTGAACGCAGTATGAATGGAAGAAGAAGAGGAGTCGAAATGAGAAAGAAAACAGGTCAGGCGTTAATTAAAAGTTATACTCTATAGCGACGACATATGTCGTCGCTATTGTTATCTACAGCGACGACATATTTTTCAGCTTTTATTAATACACGCCTAAAAAGTGGCGCCCAATTTTTCAGGATACTAGTGACGACATATGTCGTCGCTATTGACAATTTGATGTCTCAGGGGATTTAAAATTTAATATTTAATATTTATTGATATGTAATTATATTATGAATAATAATTTTTAGTCTTTAAAATTTAAAGTTTAATATTTAATATTTATTGATATGTAATTATATTATGAATAATAATTTTTAGTCTTTAAAATTTAAAGTTTAATATTTAATATGTATTGATATGTAATTATATTATGAATAATAATTTTTAGTCTTTAAAATTTAAAATTTAATATTTAATATGTATTGATATGTAATTATATTATGAATAATAATTTTTAGTCTTTAAAATTTAAAATTTAATATTTAATATTTATTGATATGTAATTATATTATGAATAATAATTTTTAGTCTTTAAAATTTAATATTTATTGATATGTAATTATATTATGAATAATAATTTTTAGTCTTTAAAATTTAAAGTTTAATATTTAATATTTATTGATATGTAATTATATTATGAATAATAATTTTTAGTCTTTAAAATTTAAAGTTTAATATTTAATATGTATTGATATGTAATTATATTATGAATAATAATTTTTAGTCTTTAAAATTTAATATTTAATATTTATTGATATGTAATTATATTATGAATAATAATTTTTAGTCTTTAAAATTTAATATTTAATATTTAAATTTTTTGATATGTAATATTATAAATAATATTATCAATAATAATTTTTAATAATTCATATTTATTGAGATATAATGGGAAAATGAAATCATGTTTTTGTACAATTGTAGAAAATTTTTGTTCTACATTATGTACACAAATGTTGAAACTCTATCCAAACTCGTGTTTTGACCAACAGCAATGATAGTATGAATGACAAACATTCAAGCCGAAAACAGTAACAACAATTTGAACATGATACAAAGTAATTTCATTGCAAATTTAGTGACGCACAATAACATTTCAATCTGATTCACTATCATGATACGATTGATCCACATCATCGTCACTGACGTCCTCATTGATTTCATTCGATGTTTCTTCATCCTTGTATTCTGCATTTGTATCGTCTTCAACATCATCGTCGTTTATAAACGAAGTTTCTCCTGCAGTATCTGACGAGGCTCTCTTGATAACCGATGCATCGATCTCATCAGCTTCATCATCATCGCGATGCAAGGATACATGCTCTATGTTGCCAAGATCAACGACTAGAGATAAACCGGAAGAGTAGTTATTGTGGAGCAGGTCAATCTCTGTGATGTTAGCTCCCACTGTGTCTCACGTGCTCCTGTGATGGACAATTTGTACTACTCGCCAGTTCGGACCACGAGATGGATCTTCAATGTAGAACACTTGTTGTGCTTGGCTAGCAAGTATGAACTGATCATCCTTGAACGCCTCTGCACTGATGTCAATACTAGTAACGTTATTCTCAGTTACCATCCGTCTCCCATCACACCTAAACCACTTGCATCGGAACAGATAGACTGAAAGTTTCGGTCCATATTGTAGCTCCAGTATATCTTGCAGCTGCCCGTAGTAATTCTCACCCCCAATCCCTGGGACGGACACACCACTATTTTGAGTTTTTCTTCGAATATCACGATCATATGTCACGAACCGAACTCCTTTGACAACACAAGCCGTGTATGACATAACCTGCTAGTAACATCTACTGGCCAACGCAAATAACTCATGAGAAACTTGATGGTTGTGGTTTTGGCGCATTGCATATAGATGCATGACAAGAATTATTCTCAGTTATTGAAAGCAATTATGTTGAAAACTTGCAATTTTATTCAGTCGATGTTCGTTTACCTTTCTGTAGAACCAATCGTGAAAGTCTCTTCTATGCACAAGTTCGATGTTTGGACAGCCACTGTTCATTAGTTCCTGCCTATATTCCCTGAACAAAGTATTGAAGATCAACATTCATTAGTTCGTTTCAAATGATAAAGTTAATTCGAGATAAAAGAATAATAATCAAGAATTAACGCCTTCTTACTGCAAGAATGGCTCAACTTCATAACAGTTGTTCAGGGTGTAAAAAATTGCTTGATTTCGAACTTGAGTAGGAAACGTCGTTGGTGACTGCTTTCCAAGTGGGTGACACTGCGACTGAAAAACAGAAAGCTGTGTCTGTGGAACAGTAGCATCCTCGCTTCTGTCTGGTCGATCGAACCTTGTCTCTATGTCCTGGAAGTACCTCGAACAAAAGGTCAATGCCTCGTCCACAACATACCCTTCAGCTATTGATCCCTTGGGCCGAGCTCGATTTCTGACGTAGCCCTTCAATTTCTTTAGGTATTGCTCGAATGGATACATCCATCTCATGTGAACCGGACCTCCAAGGATTGCCTCTTCTGGTAAATGCATTACGAGGTGAATCATGATGTCGAAGAAGGCTGGCGGAAATATCCTTTCCAACTTACAGAGAATGAGTACAAGGTGATCGTGGGATGCTATCATGTCGCTAACCTTTAGTGTTCTTGCACAAAGCTTTCTGAAGAACGTGCAGAGTTCAATAATGACCGTGGAAATTTTTTTATTCAAGAACGCCCGACATCCGACTGGTAATAACCGTTGCATGATAATATGGCAATCATGTGACTTCAACCCGATAATACGACTGTCATTTGGAGCAATATTCTTCCGAAGATTAGAAGCGAAGCCATCTGGAAACTCAACCGATTGGATAAATTGACAAAATTTCTTACGATTTGAAGACGACATGGTGTAACATGCGGCAGGCTTCATCCACTTATTCCCGTTCTAATACAAGTGCAACTCCCTTTTGATCCCTAATTGCATTAGATCGCGCCTCGCATTGACTGTGTCTTTTGATTTGAATGGATCGTCCATAATTATGCCGAGCAAGCTATCACAAACATTCTTCTCTACGTGCATGACATCGATGTTATGTTTGAGCTCGGTAGAAGTCCAATACGGCAACTCATAGAAAATGCTCTTTTTTCTCCAATTGAGCTCGTCATCACTTCTCCGAATTGTAGCGCCACCATAATTTGGGTGCTTTCCTAGACTTCTATATCTGACACGACTTAACTGTACTAAAATGTTTGTAGGCGTTAACCGACGCGGAGGTGGTCGCCTATCTGTCCTCCCATCGAAGTCTAAATTGCTCTGAAAATGATGCCTGGATGGCAGAAACCGACGATGACCCACATAAGCTGTCTTACCTATCACACGGACTGAAGGAGTATCCTCGTTGCATGTCGGACATGCCTTGTACCCCTGACCACTCCAACCGGACAAACTACTTCTCGCTGGGAAATCGTTAACAGTCCACAACAAAGCTGCACGCAGTCTGAATACCTACTTGCTGTTGGTTCCACCATCTCCTGTGTCAATCCCATCGACCCACAATTCCTTCAATTCATCCACTAATGGTCGTAAAAATACATCAATGTCCTTACCCGGTGCTTTAGGACCAGGTATCAACAGAGTAAGCGTGAGATATTCGGGCTTCATGCATAACCAGGGTGGCAAGTTGTAAACTGTTACAACTACTGGCCACATGCTGTACGACAGACTCATATCACCGAATGGATTGAATTCGTCTGCGGCCAAACCTAACCTGACATTCCTGATCTCACTTGCGAACATTGGATGTTTCATGTCAAAATCCCGCCATGCCTTTCCATCAACGGGATGCTGCATTTCATCATCGTCCCTAGACCTTCCTATACTGTGCCACCTCATAAGTTTTGCAGTATCCTTCGTCGCGAACATACGTTTTAGTCTGGGGGCCAAGGGAAAATATCGCAACACTTTATGCGGAACATTCTTCCCGTTCACTTTCCCAGAAGTGTGAACCCAACGACTTTCCTGGCAAATCGGGCAAGTTTTTCTATCAGCATGTTCACCTCAAAACAGTGCACAGTTGTTCTTGCAGGCATGAATGGATTTGTAACCCAAACCAAGCTTCGTCATCAGCTTCTTAGCTTCGTAGTGAGAGTCAACCAGGTTCATATTTGGGAATGCTAACTTCAACAATTTCAAAAGATCATCGACAGACTTGTTTGTCCATTTGTTCATAACTTTAATATGCATCAACTTGACCAAAAAATTTAGGGATGAAAATGATGAAACTCTCGGGTACAGTTCTGAATGGAGAGCCTGAAACAGTTTGTCATAGTAACCATCGGTGCTTGTACCTGCATGCTCATCACCAACTACGTCATCTATTACATCCATCATCTCATCTTCTACACCATCTCGCTCATTCTGTCTATACACATTCGCAGTACGAACATCAATCTCGCCATGATATATCTAGGTGACATAACTCTCCGCAAAACCATTACGAAATATGTGAGCCTCGACAATTTCCAATGGATGTGTGAGACCGTTTAAACATTTTTTGTACGAACATTTAATTCTTCCTCTGTCGTTAACGTATGGCCTCGCCATGTTTATAAATGCTTGCAAACCGTTCTGAAAATCTGCAGACTTTGTGCGATTTCTAATTGTTGTCCAACTTTTATCAATATCCATACTTGTAAAATACTATATTCTTACAAATACAGTACTGATAATAATTGGAGATGATTATGAAGAAATGGAGATGAAAAAACGGAGATGGAGAAGAATTTTTTCTGAAGTGTGTGTAGTATGCAATACAGAAATGCGGATATGGGAAGAAGATAAAGAAGGGTTTATAGCGACGACAATGTCGTCGCTATAGACATAAGTCGTCGCTAAAGGAGCATTCCCATTTTTCGAGGAAAGTAATTATTCACGCACCTGCAAAATTTAATCAGAATATGTATAGCGACGACATATGTCGTCGCTATATATAACAATTGGGCGCCAAATTTCCCGCCTAAATTGATGTTGGTATATAGCGACGACATATGTCGTCGCTATAGACCCCTTCACACTTTACGAGAAAATACATGATTCACGTGACTTACATCATCATCCGCATATCAATTGCGACGACAGTTGTCGTCGCTATATATGCACCAAAATGCCGCCATTAGTTCCCGCCCTTTCCTAATCTGAGTTGCGACGACACAGAAAGACGTCGTTATAGCCTATACGTAACAGCGACGATATATGTTTTATAGCGACGACATATGTCGTCGCTATAAGTTTTGTTTTTATTGCGACGACATTTCTTGGTCGTCGCTACTATGTAGAATCAATAGAGGCGACTTTTTGTCGTCGCAATTTATGTCGCCGCTATAGACCCTCTTTGTTGTAGTGAAAACATCTTTTCCTGATATGCAATTTGAGAAAAAGAGAGCAAGACAAGTCTCTTACAACAGAGATGAAGCCATTGAATATAATATTGATGGTATGATTGAATATCAAATCATTCAAGCTATTGATAATATCGCAATCTATCATTCTACCTATTTATGCAAAGACATCAAAGTTGAAACTGCCTTTAGTAATATACTCGTTGGACTTTCAGGTCAACTTAAAGGGTGGTGGAATATCTACCTTAGTGAACAAGATAGAAATTCAATCACTTCTGCCAGAAACCCTGATGGAACAAATGATAGTCTTACTACTTTCATTGTTACTTTCATTGTTTTAATCGTCAAACATTTTATTGGCAATCCGGCTGTCTAATAGGTCCTCTGAAATCCTTATGAACCTTACTTGTCCAAGACTTCACAATTTTAGATGGTATAAAGATATCTTCCTTGCCAAAGTCATGGCCAGTGAAGATTTCTTTCAAGCCTTTTGGAAAGAAAGATTTTTATCTAGACTTCCAAAACTCTTCGTTGAAAGAGTAAGGACTGCCATTAAAACTCAAAATCATGATATTATTCCTTATGCTTCCATCACTTATGGTAAAATAATTAATTACATCAATAAGGAAGGATTAGCGTTATGTAATGATATCAAACTCAAGGCAAAACTAAAAAACAAAATATCGTAATCTCGACAAGAGCTTGGATCTTTCTGCAAGCAATATGGCTTTTGAGAAAGTTATTGCTTCTTTTGCGAAATTCAAGAAGAAAAATAAATTGAATAAATCTTCTTATAAAAAAAACCTTTCAAATGAAAATTCTTTTCTAAATAAGAAAATTATCAAAAAAACGCAAAAACAAAAATTCCACAAAAGAAAATTTTAAAAGAAAAGCATAACATGTTGGAAGTGTAAACAAATAAGACATTACTCTAACCACTGCCCTATGAAAAAGAAAATCAACAACCTTCAAATTGAAGATGATGTAAAAAAATCAATTACTACATCTTGTTTTATCCTGTTCTGAAGAATATTCAGAAAATGAGGAAGAACAAGTCTACCAAAATCAAGAAGATACTGATGTTTCTTCTTACTCCTGTAATGATAAACAAGTTCAAGGATGCGAAACTAAGGCTTGCCATTGTAAGAACAAATCCATCAATGTTCTTACTCAAGAAGATAATGAATTATCTTCAGAGAAAGCCATTATCCAAGAAATAGTTGAAAAAATTGAAGACCATTAATTAAGAAAGAAATTTAATCAACTTCTACCCCCTAAAAATAAGAAATTGAACCTTTGAATATCACTCCAATTATGGATAGATTTAGGGAAGAATCTTCCAACCCTAAAGTTTCAAGTAGTGATCTTAAATAAGAAATTAATGAAATGAAAAACCAAATCTCAAATTTGGAAAGACAAATGAAAGATGTCAAGAGGGAAGTTATCCTTCTCAAAGTTAAGCAATTAGAAAAAGAACAAGAACTTCCTAATAGAGATGATTCAGAAGATGAATCTGATAAAGAAACTAATCAAATTATATCTCCAAATAGGAGAAGATCATCTTAATGTTATTTATAAATTTCAACTTCAAAAACTGTATTGTCAAATGACAATAGTTGTTAATGAAGAATTCAAAATGAAAATCAGAGTTTTGATCGACTCGGGAGCTGATCAAAATTGTATAAGAGAAGGTCTTATACCTACAAAGTTCTTCGAGATAACTATTGTGCGCCTTTATGGAGCCAGTTGAAAAAAGCTCAACATTCAATATAAGCTTTCAAAAGCTCATATCTGTAACTCAGGTATTTCATATTTGCTTTAAAAATATCTTTTACCTTTTCACAGATTTGGACCAAGAAGTTATCCTTAGAACTCTTTTTATTGTTCAGATTTATCCATTTATGCTAATAAAGATGGATTAAGAACAAAAATATTTGGTCAAGAACTCATCTTTAGTTTTACAAATCCTCCTTCGGATAAAGATTTTAATGCTCTCAAACAAGCTTCAATCTCAAGAATAATCAATGATATCAACCTAATAAAACAACATGTTATATTTCTTAAACAAAAAATTAAGTATACAAGAATTGATGAATAGTTGAAAGAGTCAAAAAATAAAGAAAAAATCACTCAAATCCAGAAACAAATCGAAGAAGAAACATGTTCTACTATTCCAAACGCTTTACGGGATAGAAAGAAACATATTATCTCTTTACCTTATGTTTCTGATTTCAAAGAATAAAAAATCCCTGCAAAATCTTGACCAATTAAAATGAATAAAGAATTGCTCAAATATTGTGTCAAATAAATTGACGGTTTACTTGAAAAGTGTCTAATTAGACCTAGTAAATCTCCATAGAGTTGTTCAGCCTTTTTTGTCCATTTTTTGTCCATAATCAAGCAGAAATCGAGAAATGAGCTCCTATATTAGTTATCAATTACAAGCTATTAAATAAGGTACTTCAATGGATTAGATATCACTTACCTCAAAAGAAAGATCTTTTAAATAGATTAATTAATGTTGTAATATTTTCAAAAATTGATATGAAATTTGGATTTTGGCAAGTTCAAATCAATGAACAAGATAAATACAAAACGGTCTTTAATGTTCTATTTGGACAATATGAATGGAATGTAATTCCTTTTGGCCAAAAAAATGCTCATTCTAAATGCCAAAAGATTATGAATGATATCTCCAACCCTTATAAAAAAATTACAGTAGTTTACATTGATGATGTCCTTATCTTTTCTAAAAGTTTGGAGTGGCATTTCAAGCATTTTCATCAAGATTATTAAGCCGAATGGACTAGCAGTGTCTACTAAGAAGATTTTCCTTTGTCAAACAAAAATCAAATTTTTAGGTCATGAAATCTACCAAGGAACCTTTACTCCAATACAAAGGAGTTTAGAATTCTGTAGTAAGTTTCCAGACGACATATTAGACAAAACCAGCCTTCAAAGATTTCTTGGATGTGTCAATTATGTTGCTGATTTCATTTTGAATATTAGACAAGTATGTGAACCTTTTTATCAAATACTTAGGAAAAATCCACCTGCTTGGGGACAAGCCCAAAGTTTAGCTGTTAAACTTTCCAAACAAGTAGTCAAAATTCTCCACTGCCTCCATATCATTAATCCAAAAGCATTACTCATTGATGAAATCGATGCATTTGAGTTAGGTTCTGGGAGGTTATCAAACAGAAAATCAACAGTCAATAACAATTGGTTTGATATCATTCTGGTATTTGGATCAGACTCCAGAAAAATTATTCTACCGTAAAAAAAAAAAAAAAAAAAAAAAAACTTTAGCTATTGTTTTATATATCACAAAATTTCAAGACGATCTTATCAATAACCTTTTTACTCAAAACTTATTGTAAAGCGACCAAAGATATTCTTTAAAAAGATGTTAAAAATCTTGTTTCAAAACAGATTTTTTCCAGATGACAAGCAATTCTGTCATGTTTTGATTTTGAAATTGAGCATATTCAAAGAAAGTCAAATGTTTTACCCGATTTCCTAACAAGAGAATTCTTACAGAAAAAGATCTAGAAAGATGACGTCGTGAGAGAAAGAATATACATTGTGATATACCTTCTTCAAACTATTGATTCAAAGGACACTTGTTCTTCATCCCAAAAAAACTACTCAAGCCTCAAAACAAAAACCAGCAAAATCAATTTTTCCTTTAGGCCAAATCCAAACTCAAAATACATTTCAGGTACTTGGAAATATTCCTAAACCAAGGAATCTTATGATTTTCAACCCCATCAAGCCTTCTGAATTTGGTCATCCCCCAACTCCTAAAAAACCCCAATCTTCAACAGTCCCTTCAAATTTCAAAAAGGCTGTTCGAGTTGGAAAGTTACAAATTATCAATGAGTCTCAAACTCAAACAAAACCTTTATAATTTCATTATTACACCAAGACATTTACTTCATCGGTTCTTGCCCTTGAAACAACTTGGCCAGCTCAATACGCATCTATTGATCAATGCATTTCTCAAAATTTTCCTTAACATTTTTGGTTCATGCCAGATGATGTCAAAAAAAAAAAAAAAGAGCATTCTATGAGTTTATCCTTACTTATACAAAATCAGTAGAGATAACTCATAATTGTACTCATGTCAATCCAGAATTTTCAAAGATCAAGATTCTCAAAGTACTTTCTTTTGAAGAATGTGGTCAACATCCTTGGGAAACCAAGAAATTCGAAACTGTAAACCCCATTTCTCCTTCAAAATTCAACTATCTTGACCATCAAAATGCTTGATATATAATATTTTATGTTAGACCATCTTCTCACTCTTGGTTTATCATGTTTAACCATAAGTGTTGTTCTTCATTTCCAAAATAGTTTCAAAATTGGTTTTAAGTTTTGGACTTGAAAAACAAATACTTCTAAGCCTTGTTTCAGAAGGATTCAAATATTTCAAAAATCGTGGCTCAAAATACCTTTTAGAACAAGAATGGATGCTTTTTCAATTTACAATAATTTTTAATGTCTCATAGATCATGTGCTGGAACTTTGATGTTTACGCCAATGATGCTACCAAGTTTGCTTCAAAACAAATTGTTAGGAGATTCAAAATCAAATGGTGGAAAAAGTTCACCGAGACTAATGCCTGCCCAAAAATCAGTTCAAGCATTGCTCAAAACTTGCGAGCATCAATCAAAAGATCAAGACAAACACTCCGAATTTCTTACAGAGAAAAGCAAGCTCATGGAAATGTTGCCCCAGTGCAAAGATCTCAAAGAATTTGCACATTTGGCTTAACAAGCAGCTCCTTTTGTAGGATCAGCCTCAAATCCCTCAAAAGCTTCAAGTTCATCATCATCAAAGTCAAATGCTGAGGATCTTGCCCAAGACAATGATATATATATATATATATATATATATATATATATATATATAGATAACCCAATATATCCCTTGTCTAAACCCCCACTTAACCCAAAATTGATACTAAAATTTCTTTATCCAATATTCTTTCATCACTTACCATACACACTGAAGCCAAAGAATTTCAAATCTTGCAATCAAAATCCGTGGGTGTCTTTGGCATCTGATTAATCTCAAAACAAGTGTGGGAAGTCCCATTTCATGGTTAGAATCTGACCTATCTCACTTTTTTTGAATTTTTGGTTATTTTTTCCTCATTTAGTTTGTTTAGGTTAGAAAATGTGGGTTTGTGGTATAAAATCTTGATTATATGTATACATTTGAGTACAAATTTGTGATTTGTGATTTAAATTTGTGTAAAACTTGATTGCGAGTTAATATGATGGGTTCATGTTCTTCACTGACACTTTTCGGTGAAACACTATTCTTCACCAACCCTATATATCAGTTTTGGTCGGTCTTCTCCTATATCAATTTGGGTCAATGAAGACCGAACCTTTGAAATCCATTGAGACTGACCATTTCCATCGGCAAGGATTGTTTCTAACCGACTGTGGATTGGTAAAGAACAATCCTCAGAGATGGATGGGTGGGTGAAGAACAATCTTCATCGATGGAATGTGGTCGATTAGGAAGTTCGGAAGTTCGGTGACGATTGTTTTTGGCCGACCCAATGACCTCTACCCATTGTTGATGATTGTTCATCACCAACCTCTAGTTGGTCAGGAAGTTAGTTTCACCCACTTTGTATTTTTATGTTTATCATATACCATGTTATTTTTAAATTTTACTTATTTAAGTTACTAAATTTTATCTGTTATTGCAGGATGGAGTACGCTATTGACATAAGGAGTAGATTTATGGGGAAGATGACCTCAACTCAATCTCAGAAATATCAAAAAGGTATTGGATGGTCTAAATAGAGAGCATAAAGAGCAATTTGCGTCTTTCATGCATATGGAAATTCTTTCACATCAGGCGCATGCATTTCTCGGGCCACATGATCGACGGTCTATTGCTTCGGGTGCTTAAGTAGGTCAACCTCGACAAATTATGGTTTCGGATAGGGAACATGAAAGTGGCCTGGTTCTCATTCTTCGAGTCGTCATTCTCGAAATCGACTATGGCAAATGCAATAGGATAAATTTGAACATTTGTATCTTGATATATAGCAACAATCAACGTACCTTCGTATTTTGCTTTTAAAGATGTTGCATCGACACAAATTAGGTGTTGCGTTGAAGCAATAAATCCTCGAATACAAGGTCCAATAGCCATAAAGAAGTATTTGAAGTGGTTGTTAGCATCAGTATCCAATAAAAACGTGAATCCACTATTAGTTATCTCCATATTATAGCAATACGAGGCCAGTTTAGCATTACTCTCCTCAGTTGAACCCATTAAATCATCTAAAGCACATTTTTGCCTTCCGAACCTTCTAAGCATTTGTCTCTAGAATATCTATATCGTCTTCTTGAACTATCTCCAATGTGTCTCAAAAATCATGCACATTGTGGTCAACATGCCATTTAAAAATTATAAACGAAACTCAAACTAACGAAACGCATGAAAGTTAAAATGTTCTTATCAATACAAAATGTTGAAATGTTGGTTTCTAATAACTTATCACAAGATATAAACAATGGTTTTAAACACAAATATAAACAAATAGAATAGAAATTATAAGGATTTAGTATTGGACTAGATGAAACTACAAGAAATATATACTTTCCCTACAAAATTTCCGCAGACAAATTGAAATTTGTCTACGGAATTAACTTTTTCCCACAAACCCGTAATATATACTTTCCCTACAAAATTTCCGCAGACAAATTGACATTTGTCTACAGAATTAACTTTTTCCCACAAACCCGTAATATATATTTTCCCTACAAAATTTCTGCAGACAAATTGACATTTGTCTACGGAATTAACTTTTTCCCACAAACCCGTTTTTTTAAGGGCTATTGTTTGTTCTAAAATTTTCAAAAGTGTTAGAAGTTGTGCCCACAAACATATACATTTGTCCCGACAAAAAAATTTGTCAAGCAAAGCATATCTTTTGCTGAAAAAAAAGAAGACTAATATGTAACGTAACATTTAGAAGGAAAAATTGTCGGTTTTTTTTTTTTTTTTTTGGTATTTTAAATCCACAACATAATAAATAGAAATAAAAAAAAATATAATTAAACTTACAAAGTACCAAAACGTGAAATCATCAAATTTTCCCTCTTTGTCAAAAGTTTTTCCCTCTTCCCTCCTCTTGGTCAGAAAACTTTTCCCTCTTCCGTGCCTCATTCCCTCTCATCTCTCACAACACCTCATCTTTGAATCAGCCGCCGTAACCACCATTGCCAACCAACCCATCGAGGCTTTCCTGCAATCGCCGTCCAACCCATCAAACCGCTCACCGTCACACAGGTTCTTCTTTATGCACTTAAAATTTCCTTTTTTTCACATTTAGCCAATAAAATTAGGATGTTATGAAGAAAAGTGGGGTTTCTAATTGTGAATTTAGAAGTAGAGTTGTCTTATTATTAGAACCTAATTGTTTTGTTTTTGGTTTTGGTGATTAAAATTGTAATTTATATCATGTTCTTCCTTCATCTTGATTATTTGTTTTGGATTAAATTTTGCAACTTGCTATTTTTTGATTAAATGTATGCTGTTCTTCCAGTATTTGTACATCCCTTTTGATTAATTATTGTAAAGATATCTTTCACTGTAACATGTCTCTTATAGCCATTTTTGGAAGAAAGTAAACTATGTGAGTATATTAAGTGCATATCTAGAACCCTGGTTCTTCACCCACTTCTCGGTATGTGATGCACTGACAAGAGTTTCTGATTTGAAATGTTTCTCATGGTGCTGAATTTGTGGTTCATGTATTGGACAAAACTATTGCAAGGTATTATTTTCAGATAATATGATTATTAAGTTGCACATATGGTGATTGAATTGCACATAGTAATCCATCTAGGATTCTTGTTGTGTTAACTCCAAGTCTTTTCCTTAACTAGTCAAAAAAGATGACTGTGTGAAGTAAAGAGCTATACTGACTATTGTTACTATGATAATCAGAAATTTTTAGAATTGTAAAAAAGAGAAAGAAAAATGTGATCATCTATATTAATTTGTAAGAGATAAATGTTTTTATATTTCTATGTGAATGCAATTGTGAGTGACCACTGCTTGTGATGTTTTTGCATTGTTATAAGTAAATTTAAATAAATGACGATATAAATGCATCAATGTTTCTTCATGTAATACTAGTTGTGCTCAGTCCTTGGTGTGTAAAAACATCAGTAATGTTACTACTTAGTCACAAAAATTAGCCATTTGAATTCATCTCTTTAGTTTAAATTAGCCAATAAAATTAGGATTTTATGAAGAAAATGGGGGTTTGTAATTGTGATATTAGAAGTAGAGTTGTCTTATTGTTAGAAACTTATTGTTTTGTTTTTGGTTTTGATTATTAAACTTGAAATTTTTATCCAGTTGTTTCTTAATCTTGATTATTTGTTTTGGATTATTGGTGAGGCCGAGTAACAATCCTGGTTAATGTTTTTGGATTAATGGTGAGGCGGGGTAACTATAAATGGTGGATTTTCTATTAGCACATGATGAATTTTTCTCCTCTTACCAAGTTAAAATTTCCCTTGTTAACACTTGATGAATTTTTCTCTACTGTATGTTTGGGGATGATTTGGAATGCCTTCCTATCTTATTTGTTAAATGTATTATTCAAGTAAACCCGACTTGATGTATTCTCATCATTAGTGTAATATTGTAATATATTAAATCATCTACCCTTTTAAGACAATTTTTTGGGGAACTTTATTATATCTAAATAAGCTTGAATTTATGTTTCAAAGAAATTTTTTCTTGCTTTTCTACACAAGTTCACAACAATACCTTTAAAGATGTTTATTGGAAAAAGGAAATTCCTTAACTTGATATCACTTATTGTTTCCATTCTCTGAATTGTATTGTTTCTCCATTGAATAAAAAGTTTTGATTATTATATTTAATATCTTTTAGGAGCTTTTGTAAGAGTTTTGCATTGCAGAGCTTCCTTCAATTCAAATTTCAACAAGGTAAGTTCATATAATTCAAGCAAGTAAATTAAATAATTTTATAGATTCATCTTTATGTCAAATTTTATGTTATATATGTATAAATTCTTATGTTCTATATATCCATGTTAGGGTTAATTATAGCAACTATACTATGGACAGAAATTGGATACGTAATCCTGATAGAACTAGTGCTGATTATTTATTGGGCATTGAGGACTTTATTATAGTTGCAAAAAATCATGTAAATCATCGAGGTCATTCCGAGTGCCCGTGCCAGAAGTGTAATAACTGTACTTGGAGGTCAGTTAGTGAAATTCGACAACACTTGATTATGTATGGAATGTCATATAACTACACTAAATGGACTCGTCACGGTGAACGATTGGGAGCCGCATCTAGTTCTTCCACTGCTAACATGTTTTCCATCTCGAGTCCAAGTGATGATATTGATTGTGATAATGATCAAGTAATGGATGTAATCAAAGATGCGTATCCATATGCCTCCTACCATTATGAGCATAATATTTTAGAAGAAGATGATGTGTTGCTTGATGATGATACATTGGGCGAAAATTTGATGTCGAACATGCGTAGTCAAGAGATAGATAATTATGAACGGTTATTGAAAGAAGCACAAAAAGAACTTTATCCTGGTTGCGAAAATTTCTCTGTACTAACAGCGATTGTGGAGTTGATGCAATTGAAAGTAAAGAATCTCATGACCAACAAATGCTTTGATGAGCTCATGGGCATCTTGAAAAGGATGCTTCCGAAAGGGAATCATTTGCCTTCTAATCATCGACATGCTCATAAGGTTTTGAAAGATCTAGGACTGGGTTATGAAAAAATCCATTCATGTAAATACGATTGTGCTCTATTTTACAAAGAAAATGAAGGGTTAGATAAGTGTCCTATTTGTGATGAACCAAGGTATCAAAACACTTCAGGGGATAAACAAAAGATTCCTCAAAAAGTGTTGCGTTTTTTTCCATTGAAGCCGAGATTACAACGTCTATACATGTCAATGCATACGGCCAATAATATGAAATGGCACAAGGATGGGCGTGTTGATGATGGTGAAATTGACTAATGAGTTTTCATGCTTGTATAATTACATATGCCTAATAGTGCTGATTGGTTAAATTGGAAAAAGCTTATCACTTTTTGTTGAATTAAATTGAAATTTAATAAGCCTTAATTGATAAATTTTTATTTCAATAACACGGGCTAATGGTAAGTTGTTGGATGTATTTTTTTATGAACATAATAGCTTAGATTTTTCATTTGTGCAAGCATGATTTCAAAATGCATTTGATCAATTCAGTTGCGCCTCTTCAATAAGATTGCGGTATTCAAAAACATGTGAACATACATGTACATCTTATGTGAGAGTGCAATATTTAAATAGCAGGGTAACATGTTACCAGGATCCATTCTTGACAGCAGGGTAAGTACCTTAAGCTATATAATTGGACTTAGCTTCAAGAAAAATCAAGGAGTGTGTTTCTTTCAGCTTACTAAATACTCCATTATTGATACCTGCAAACACAGATTCAAACTAAAAATAATGTAATTTGAAATTCCAAATTGACATAGATTTAGCTCACTAGATATTCCATGCTTGTGCATCGAAAATATGTTTGCATAGCTTGAACCCGTGCTGTGCAAACACTATTCAGAATTAGGTAAATTTGAGAACATTTGAAAGCTGTACACAATTCAAAATTTAGATTGGAGGTCTGAAAAAAAAATCTTTCTACAAATAAGAGATCAGTCATCCAAGTTCACTTGCTGATTTGAAAATCCTGATTGATTAATGAATCACTTTAGGGCATGTTTGGTTCATGGGTGAGATGAGAGAGGATAAAAAATTGAGGATATGTAATCCAAATGTATTAGAACTGCAGCAAACATGGATGACAAGTCTGGACCACAGGGATTAATTTTTTTTTTTTCCATTTACAATATCATATCTCTACACATGTTTTCCATTAATATTATTGGTTTTGCAGCTGTAGGTTCAGAAAGCTTGCCAAGAACTCCCAATGATGTTCCTACTCGAGGGTCATGTAAACAAATTAAGACTTCTCGTATCGTGCGTACGACTCGAGAAAAAATTCGAGTTATATACAACTCAGTGAGTAGACGAGCAACAAGTTCTATAGTTCATAGTTTGCTAGTTCATGATATCGGAGCGATCATTCGGTCACATTGTCCAATGAATACATGTTATTGGCGGACCATTTCTTCAAGTGAGAAGAAGGACCTTATGGATGAGATCACGGTAAACATATGTGTGGGTGTATATGCTGCTGGATTGTTGGATGTTCTCTGTCATTTTCTTTTCTTTTACTCTATGATTTGTTTTCCAGACATGGTAATTTGTAGTAATTTTGGTTTATTTTTATGTTGTGATTTGTGTTTTTTTAATTATGTCAATTACAGACGAACTTCGAGATAGATTCAAAAGACTCGAGATTGACGAATTATGTTAATAGACTATACAATGGGAGATATAGAGAGTTCAAGGCTGAATTGAGTTCATACTATAAGTTGCACAAGACGCATGAGGATGCATTAGCCAACCCCCCTATAGAGATGCTTGATAGAGGTGTAGATCAATGGGTGGAACTGTGTAATCATTTCAACTCCGATAAGTTCAGGGTATTTATTGTATATTTTTTTACCAGTTTGTTGTTTTTACTCCTAATTTTGTTATGTAATATCTTTATTCTTCTCTTAACAGAAGTCATCATTTGCAAACATAGAGAACCGGTCAAAGAAGAAGTATAATCATCGTACTGGTTCACGTCCTCTCTCATACATAGTGGAGGAGATGGCAGTGGTAATGAATTTATATGTTATAAACATGTATTTATTTAGTTCAATTTGTTGAGAAATTGAATATATTTCTTGAAACATAATTTTTTTTTCACTATTAGGATGGTTCGAAGTTTTCCGAAATAGACACCTTTGAGTTCGCTTATGCGGGAAAGAACAAGCATTGGACTGATAGTGCAGCTAAGGCTCAACATGTAAGAAACACCCTACTCTGCAATTTTGGTTTTCTTTGTCATGCATGTAGGCTCAATATTGGAGTTAAATTAGTTATCCATCACTTGAATATTTGACTATGGAAAAAGATGAGAATGAGGGTGGGATTAATTTGATTTTCCCATTCTTCTCATATGCTGAGATTAGATGAAATCAAATAGGACTTGGTTCATGGTGGACAACGATAAAAATAATTAAATTTTGACCAACCCTTTGAAAATGGAAAACTTTGAATTGAAGAGTATGAACTTTTGGAGTATTAGGCTTTATAATAGTGGCTTTTAGTACCCTAATCTTTTGATAAAGTCATTTGTGTAGTAAAAGGTTGTTGTATGGTCGTTTCATTGTAAAAAGATTGTTCAGGAGTTCTCATATATAGATGTTTTGTGGTAGTATAAAAACTTGCACTCATGATCTTAAAGATCGTTACAATGGTTATACAGAAATAAATCATATGATATTCAAATTATTAATAAAAATTCAAGGGTCCATTTATAATTATTAAAACAGTTTTGCTATATTGAAATTCAGAACATAAGATTAGGCATGTAGCTAGGTAGGTTTCAAACTGAAAATTTCAACCTGGCTTTTTTTTCAATCATATATATAATAATTCTAGAGAGATAGAGAGTTTGAGTGAGGAAGACTAAGGGTTAACGTGCACAATGGATCAGTTTCAGTGCCAGATCTTCAAATCAAAGTTTGATTAGTTATTTTTGGTGTTTGATTCTCACCTTTTCATAGAACAATTTTTATATAAAATAAGTCCCTTTTTCCACCCTCTTTTTAACCTTAGTAACATGAAAAGTATGATAATATCCCTGATTCAAGAATCTATTTAAGATTGAAAATCATCAAATTTAAGAGTCAATTTATATTCATAGTTTTCAGTTTGAGGAATTTGGCTAATAATTTAATTATGTTGTTAATTTGCACTGAATGATATTGGCAGTACATTGTTTGAGATTTTTATGCCCTAGATCTTTATTATATTCAGTTCATAGTTCTTAACACCCTCGAACCTTTTGATATCTCCTTTAGAGAATGGAGGATTTACTTGAAAAAGGCTTTGGAATTCTTATTATCTCATTTGCCTTACTTCATCCTATGAAGTACAGAAGCTTTGATTATATAGTTTAGGTCATTGTGCCTGTGTTGATGTGGGTTAATTTGGAAGCTTATGAGATATGATTTTAGTTCAACAACCAAGCATATTAGCACATTTTCTGGCTCCACTCTCTTACTCTTGTTGCTCGTACATTTATGGGACATCCTCTGCTTCTTGTTATCTGGAACTTTTGCCAATTTCCGAACTATCACTGAAACTAAAAATCCAATTGTACATATTTGCACCAGACACGCATACCCAATGCCTGTAAGAAACCATCAATTGCCTAATCTCAAACAGAAAATGATTTAATAAAAAGAAAATTCCATTCATGCACCATATTGAAAAGAAAGACCTCCATTTACTTAATACTATCCAACATGCGAGTGATCTCCTTGTGTCTGTCTCAGTTTGTGCTGAGACACACAAGGCCAAAATCATGGTCCAATTCCTGTAGTTCACTTGTTTCCTTTCGTCATTTGAATTTATATGTCATAGAAGAAATCAAAGGTAATTTTTTCACCTAGATTTGCCTATAATAAAAAGCAATCTCGATTTCGCAGTATTTGCTTATGCCCCTACTGTTATCAAAGTCAGATTTGTCCTAGGATCAAAGAGAAACTTGATTGGTACAAGAGGCTGCGCCATGTGAGCCAAAGGGCTTTCATGAATTGCATAAACAAGGCTATTTGCAAATGGAGGAATTATGAGCAGTATGTGCTAGATAGGGAAGGCGTACAAAGGTCAAGTACATTGTTATTCAGAGAACAAAGGCTACATGTACAAACTCTAATTTGCTGAACGTCCACTTCACATTTTCCACATGTTATGTATATATATAACTCTCAGACTATTTAGATAGCTTTTAAAAAACTGATAAGTTGTAACAAACTAATGAGCAAACTGGAGTCAAGGGCTTTATTTATGTAAATAATCTGCTTCTTTATCTTATATCTCTTCTTGCAAATTGTATTTTTATATCCTGTTTAATATGTTTTTGTGGGTTTTAATTTCTTGTAGGATGAAATGCTTGTTAAAGCTGATGAATATCTTGCAGAAAGGGCAAATGAACAACAACTTCCCGAGGACACTCCTTTGGATGAGATCCCTGTTGACGATCCAGATGCTGGACTAAAAATCATGATGTCCGTTCTAGGTGTGAAGTCGGGACGTCAAATTCGTGGGTTGGGAGATGGTCGTCTTCGAGACATTGGTGCTTCTTCCAATGTGCGCCATATGGAGAAGGAGCTGGAAGAAGAACGTTTTGCTCGAAAGGCAGTTGATGCAGCTCGAATTGAAATAGAGCAAAGAATGAAAAGCAAGTTGAATGTTGTTGGACAACAATTCAATTCTACACTGCAATCTTGGCATCATTCTATGCAGCAACTATGTAGGCAAGTTCCTGGCTTCGTTCTACCACCATTTACACCATTTTCAATAGAAGATGATGCTAATGAGAAAGATGATACTATTGGGGACAAAGAGAAAGTCGTTGATGAGGAGAACCTTGGTGATGACTAGTAGTATATCTCAAAAATAGGATGAAGAATTATGTTTATTTTTATTAGATGCATTCTAATAGATAGAGATCATGTTTGCTAAACTCTTTTTAAGTTTAGAAGTAACCATATATACTTTAATTTGTGATCAATGGTTTTTATTTGTATTTTGGTACATTATTGAGTTCAATGTTATATTGATTGACAGTTATAACTGTCTTAATTTAATTTATTGTCTTTCTGCATCGTTAAATTTTTTTCAATAATGTAAAAAAATTTTATATAATATAAATAAAAAATTAAATATATAAAAATAATTAATTTCTCCCTACAAATTCTATAATTGTTGGAAAAAAATAATTTACTTAGCCCACAAATACGATTTCCCCACAAAATATCATTTGTAGAAAAAAATTAGAACTTGGCCCACAAAAGTTTTTCGACACAAATATTTATTTGTAGGGAAAAATACGATTTAGTCCACAAAATAATTTTTGCCTTGTGCCTACACATACTGATTTGTGGGCGAAAGTAACTTTAGCAGACGAATAATTTTGTCGAGAAAGAACTTGGACGACAAATTATATTCGTCTTTAAAGGATTTGTAGGGAGAGACTTTAGCACACAAATTTTCACTATTTGTCGTCTTATACCTTTCCCCACGATGTTGTCCCTACAAATGTCCCTACAAAAAAATTTCGTTGGGAAAGGTTTTTTCCCACAAAAATTAACTTTTCCCTACAAATTTATTTTGTATGCGGAACACAATATTCTTGTAGTGAATATTCGATCAATATAAGAGCCGTTGGTTTGGTTTTCTTTTTTGTAATTGATAAGATATTCATGTCCTTTTTATAGTTATTTTAGTAGTTTTAAAATCTTGACAAGAGTATTTTACTCTTTTACTACAAAATAGACATATTCAATAAGTTAGCCTCTTGGTTGAGTTTTAAGTTTGAAGAGCCAAAAGTCCTTTCCCAGTGAACAACAGCCTTTTCGATTTTATTTCCAAGGGTTCGTAGCAATAATAAAGGGGCCTTCATTAGTGAACCGAAAATTTGAAATAGGAGACAAAAGGAAAAGGGAATATTGAGCTCATTGTCCATAATCCAACGCTCTTGTTTCATATTCATCTTTCTCGAAATGGCCATTGTTGTGGACCACAATGGTCAACATAGTTGTAAGATTAATGTCTAAGATCTAAATTATCAGGTCTGACTTAATTACTTATTAAGCCAAATTAATTAATTAGATTAAATAATTGAGTCTGTTAGTTGTGGACTAACATAGTAGTATGATTCGAACTAGGTTAATGTCGCCTATATATAGTAGGCCACAATTTGTGGAATATCAATTTGTCCTTACAACTTGCTAGCACAAAAAAGAGACAGAACCAATATTAATAACTCCTAAAGTTCTGCTTTCATCTGTTCTTAGTCGTGGAAGTCCAGGATTGTTCTTGATGAAATTCAAGCATGAAGCATTTGAAAAAGTTCAAAAATTTCAAGCAAGAAGTAGAAAGACAAATCGAAAAAAAATATTCTAACACTTAGATATGATCGAGGTGTAGGATATTTGGAGGGTAAGTTTTTGTACTATCTAAAAGAGAATGACATTCTCTCGCAGTGGACTACACCATATTTACCACAACCAATGGTTTTAAACTGCACCTTACTTAATATGGTGTGATCAATGATGAGCCATGCAGTTCTCCTAATCTTTCATACATGAAGATTTAGGATTGCGACGCTTATGTGAAGCACGTTGAAGCAGACAAGCTAGGAGCTCAATCTGATAAATGTTTATTTGTGGGTATTCAAAGGAAACTATATGATACTATTTCTACAATCCCATTGAGATAAATGTCATTGTATCGAAACATGTTGTATTCTTAGAGAAAGAATTCAATCTAAGAGAAGACATTGAGAACAAAGTAGATATTTAAGAGGTTCAAGAAACAACAAATGAAATTGACCAATTAGATGAGTCAATGGTTGAGCCTGCATCTGATGAGGCATAGATTGGCAACCTAATGACACACCAGCTCCACGTAAGTCGAGCAAGGTCATTCGTCCTCCTCGGAGATATGATCTCCTAATTACCAATGATGCATTGCTAATCGAGGAAGGTGAACTCACTACTTGCACAAAGTTGAAGACAGGTATTGACTCAGAGAGATGGCAGGAAGCCATGGAATTCGGGATGAACTCCATGTACAAAAACAAGGTTTGGACCTTGGTTGACCCGCCTGAAGGGGTAATACCATAGGCTGCGAATAGATTTACAAGAAAAATTCGACATTGATGGTAATGTTGATACTTACAAGGCAAGATTAGTTGTGAAAGGTTACAAGCAAAGACAAGAAATTGACTTTGACGAAACTTTCTCACCAATAGTCATGTCTAAGTCAATTCGGATTCTTCTTACGATAGGATAATACTATGACAATACGTTTTGTCAAATGAAGGTGAAAACTGCATTCCTTAACGGAAATCTTAGCGAAGATGTGTACGTGATACAACCCAAGTGTTTTGAATCCATAGAGCTAAACAATGTATGCAAACTACAGAGATTCATATATGGATTAAAGCAAGCCTCCCGGAGCTGGAATCTTTATTTTGTTGAGACAATGAAAATGATTGATTTTATCAAAAATGGAGATGAATCATGTGTGTATAAGAAGGTTAGTGGGGGTATGATCGTGTTTCTAATTATGTATGTATATGACATAATATTATTAGAAAACGATGTCCCCATGTTAAAATCAGTAAAATTGTGGTTATCCAAATATTTCTCTATGAAGGCTATGAGAGAGGCAGCATACATTCTCAGGATAAAGATAGATCTAAGAGAATTCTTAGCCTATCTCAATCTACATACATTAACAAAATATTGAGAAGATTTAGTATGGAAGAGTCCAATAGAGGACTATATCCTATCGGGCTTGAGATCTATCTCTCAAAAGAGATGTGTCTGAAATTACAGATTGAGAGAGATTACATATATAGGATTCTTTATGCATCAACAATAGGATAAATCATGTATGTTAAGTTGTGTTTCATATACTTTGAGTATTACAAGAAGGTTCCAAGTGAACCCTGGCGAGAAACATTGGATCACGGTCAAAAACATTTTTAAGTACTTAAGAATGACTAAAGACATGTTCATATATGGAGGAAATGAACATAGAGTTCAAAGATAAGTCGATGCCAACTTTCAGTCAAATAAAGACAATAGTAAATCTCAATCTGGATATGTATTTACTCTAAATAGTGATGCGGTTAGTTGGAAAAGTTCCAAATGAGATACTATTGTTGATCCAATTACAGAAGCCGATTATATAGCTGTTTCAGAAATAGCAATGGAAGATGTCTAGAACAAGAAGTTCATCACAGAACTTGGAGTAGTTTCTATCATTGTTGATCCAATACCTTGTATTGTGATAACAATGAAGCCATCACACAAGCGAATAAATCAAGTCTAATCAACGATCTAAACATATATTGAGGTGGTAATATCTTATCAGGAAGATCATACTAAGAAATAAAATAAAGATAGAATGAGTCACGATAAACGATATTGTAGCAGATCCTATGACAAAGTCATTGTCCTAGCACAAGCATGATGATCATGCTAAGGGTCCATTTGGGACAACTGTTGTAAGTAGAGCTTTAAGCAGTAGAATTTTTAGCAGTAAAGCTTTTGGTAGTAGTATTTTTCTTAAAAAGATGTGGACTGTTTAGCTGTGAATTCAAAAAGTGTTAGTGAATATCAAATTGAGTGTTTGGCTGCATAACTAAAAAAGTATTTTTGCATAAATTTTATATTTATTGTACTAAATAGTAATTAATTATTATATATATCTTATTATTTTTTTTAAATAAATAATATTTTTTCATATCCTATAATAATTATTAAAATTCTTAATTAAACTATGATAATATGATTATTTTAGTATATACCAAATTACTTAAATTAATTTATTTAAATCAAACATATTATGTGTAATTTGTATTATAATATTTAACACACCAACATATAATTTTCACTTCATATAAATATATGAAATGACAATTTGAAATAAGTAATCAATGTGACAAATAAATTAATATTTTACTTTAATGTACTATTGGTAATTTTTGTTATTTTTTAAGTTTTAATAAATGTTAATTACAACTTCTCATTTTTTTTATAATTAGAGCTTTTTAGAGAAGCTCAAAATTTGGACCTCTCTAAAAAAACTTTTTAAAGTTATTTTTCGGTCAGAAAATGCTTATTGACTTTAGTCAAGTAACCATAAATATAACCAAAAGTATTTTTTCTCTTTAAGAAGTACTTTTGGGCTTCCCAAAAGCCCTTCCAAACATACTCTAAATCTATTTGATATTAGACACTTGAGTAATTGGATGTAGTTAGTATGGGACATTTTGTGATATACACTTTTTAGATATTGATGTGTATGAACAATATTATTAATTAAATATGTCTATATTTTAATGGCAGATTTGTTATTGTTTAAATTTTATTATTTAAAATAATGGAGTCCGAAGAAAAGTTCATGATACCTTGTTAATCACAAGGTATTGTGATTGTGAGATACACGTTATAAATAACTTATTCTTGAATTATCCCTAGTCATAGTAATACACACACACACACACACACACACACACACACACACACACACACACACACACACACACACACACTAGCAATTATTGTATATCTTTTAAAGAAAGTAGTTGATTTCACGAGCTATGATGTAGAGAAACATCATAATAAACACATGAATGTATTGTTATGAGAATAAGACATTGGATGACCTGGCTAGTGATTCCACATGGATAACGATCCAATCTTCAGTGGTAAATCTCCAATGCACGGTAGTGGATTTGGTCATTTGATTAGAGGACATCATATAATCTTATGTCAGGACCACTGTACTTTGGCGAGCATTTGATGAGGTTATAAGATTATAAGTTATTAGGAAGACGTTGTACGGGTATAGTGAGAATCATATGAAGATTGTGAATGTCCAATATGAGGGTTCGTCACTCCTGGAGTAGGGGATTATAACATGTATTTTGCCCACTCAAGTTGATATAAGGTTCTTCGGATAGGGTAGAGTTATGAGTTAAAAAAATTTCAATCATAAATAGATTAGACCAACGAAGAGTTGAGGTGAATAACATAATTAGTTGAAATGAGATTGACGTTGATCCATATCTCTTAACCAATTTAGTTATATTGATGAATGGATTATATTTCTACAGTAACCACACATATACTCGTTCTGTCATATCACATGACATTTTTCTTCACATGAATTGCCTTGACACATTGCTATATGTTAATCTTGAACGACGACGTGTATTGATCAATATGGTGAATCAATGAGAACATTATGACATTTTCCATCTTGAACAGGAAACTGATGGGTCATATACAAAAGACGAGAATTGAGTATCTGGAGTTAGACCTTGTCCAAGTGAAAAATTGTAAGATTAATGTCCAAAATCCAAATTATAGGGTCGGATTTAATTACTTATTTGGTCAAATTAATTAATTAGATTAATTAATTAGATCCATTAGTTGTAGGCTAACACAGTTCTAGTAAGACTAGAATTAGGGTTAGCGTGGCCTATATATATATACTACGCCACAATTTTTGGAATTTCAATATATGTCTTTTCAACTTGCTAGAGACAGAACCAATATCAATTACTCTCAAAATTTTGCTTTCATCTGTTCTTGATAGTAGAAGTTCAGATCTGTTTTTGTTGTATGGATTACCATTAGAAGCTAGAAAATTCAACAGTGGTGGTATTGAAGATTGTACATCTATCTAATTTGAGAATCAGATTTCACGATATTCATCAATAAATTTTCTATCACGAATTCTATCTAACTAACTACAAGGTTAATCCAGATTATACGAATTGTATATTTAATTTCTATTGTGTATGTATACGTCAATGAACCCTTTTGGCATTCCAAATACTAGATAAGTATACTTCTAATTTATTCCTTTGGATCTTCAAAAACAATAAGAAGGTTTCTCATCGTGAAAATATATTCCAGCAACTTGTGTCTATACCATATGTGGCTCCATGACAATACGCATACATAAACCATTTTAATGGAGCTTCAATTATCAAAGTCTATAATTAGTCTACTTCATTCAAATTAGTAACACTAAGCAGCTAAGCAAAAAGATTCATCATTAATGAGCAAGAACCAGACAGGTGATTGGTAAAAGATCAAAGCCAGAATCTCCACAGTAATGAGAATTTACCCTTTTTTGCAAAAATGTCTTTTATTGAAAGTTAGCCTTATTGGAGCTATAACAATTTTAATAGCATTTGTGCTTTAAAAAATTGTGGTCTGTGAAATGAGATAGACAAGGTAAAGAGGGCAAATACTACTACAATTTTCCCAACCATAGCCCAGGCATTTAGGGTTACGTAGAATTTAAAAAAGAAAACACATTTTTAAATATTACCTAGTTTGAGATGGTTCCAAATGCTTCAAAAACAATTTCTTTGTTATTCCGATGACCTGAAAAGAAGGCGGAGAACTCTTCGACGGTTTGTCCTTCGATGTGAGAGTTGAAAGTTGAAGGAGAAAGAATGAAAATATGAATGGATAAACGTGTAGAGTAATTATAAAGTTTTTGTGATGTGTCTACCTGGCTCACATTTGTGGTATTTATAAGTGAGCGGTTTCTCTCTCACGCGCCAGTCAGTTTTCTCCCGCCTACTTGGCAGTTATTGTCTACGTGCTAGCAGTTTTCGACGGTTCACCAGTTGAATTCGGTACGTTGGACGTTTGATTTATCCTTAAAGTAACTGTGATGTGAAATATTTTATAGATCATCAACAGATGTCGGTCGACTGATTATCCATTAGTGTAGTCGGTCTGTTGATCAGTCGCCTAAGCTAGTCGATTGACTGCCACTCATGTAGAGCACTCACTGAGTCAACTTGAACTGGAGTCTCGACTATTTCTATTATAGCATCATTAGTCCCTCTATCTCTTGATTATTCTCATCGTTAAAAGTAGTGAATTACCTATATTTCCTATAATTATTCTATGTATATATATATATATATATATATGTGTGTGTGTGTGTGTGTGTGTGTGTGTGTAAAATCTTGTTTGTTGTATCTCTTATCTTCGTCTATTCCCATTATTATGACGAGTTTGAATCGTGATAGGAATTCGATCATGTATAGAATTTTAATTTTTTTGGAGGCAAAGTTCCCTCCAAAAAGCACCCTTATATAAAGGGGAGGTGGGGGGTTCATTACTTTCACTTTTTCTTCATTCCACCCTAGTGTCTCTCTCTTTCACTTGGGCATTTTGAGGTAAACCTACAATTCTCCCTATCCTTTTTTTTTTTAAATGCCTAGAGTTGTAAGTTCTTCCAATAGTCAAGAAAATGCTTCACCGTCCTCAAACATTTCGTGTGATTTGAAGAGGTCCTACTTGAGTTTTGATCGATCGGTCGACCCCTTGGAGAGCAGTCGACTGGCTGACCCCTTTTGGGATGGTCAATAGTCTCCTTGGGAACAGTCGATCGATTTCTCTCTTGGGAATAGACAACCAACTGCCTCCTTAAGTGCAGTCGACTGCCCACTTGGGAGCAATCGACCGACCACTTCCAATATAGAGGTCGTCAATTCTCTTTTACTTGGGGAGGTCAGCAGCCATGTTCATAATAATGTTGAAATTGAAAGAAGACCAGTTGGTCATAGTAACACTTGAAATTCTCACAACATGTAGTCTTTATAATTCACAAAATAAATTGAACAAGATGCTTGAGAAATTCATTATTTATGATGCCTACGTGTATAGAGCTCCCTATCTCACCGAGCAACTTCCTGGGTCAAATCCTCGTGAGATAGCTGTGTATAAAGATAGCATGGATGAGGGTTTAAGGTTTCTACTCCACCCTCTTTTTATATCTATTTCTAATGAATTTAACTCTACTCCTAGTCAATTGAATCACAATGCTTTGAGACTTGCTTTATACTTTCTCTACATATGTCTATCTAAACACAGAGTCTAGCATAGACCTCTGTAGGCATTTTTTCGAGATGCATCACTTACCAAAATGTAACGCTTATGTCTACCTTCCTTCGAAAATTAACATTCAAGTGCCTCGCTATAGAAATTCTTAGTGTGGGTAGAAGTCTCGATTTTTCTTTGTTCAACCTGCTGAAGGCCAATTTCCTTTACTACCAAATGGAGACATCCCTAAGTTCGCTTGTTCAACAATTATTTTGAAGTAACCCTCTTTTCGGAAAGCCAAGTTAGAATATTAGAATGTCTAGACCATCTTGCTTCTAGGTTGAGCGACGTGTTAATGGAGGAAAATATGTTATCTATGAGGCTCTTCAAGCCTATTGGTAAGTTTTCTCTACCCCTTGCTACCCTTTGCTATAGAAGACGAGGGGTCTCCTTCTCCCGAGCAGGCCAAGAGAAAAAAAATCGCAAGGAAAGTAAAAGGAAAGGTAGGCAACAAAAATACCTCGGTGTTTGCTGATGGGCCTGTGGAGGACGTCCACATTGATTTGTCGAGGGACGCTGACCTGATGCAAATGGATGGTGACCAAACTGTTAGAGATTCTCCCGTTTCTGACCTCTGCTTTCTGCCAACTCATGCTATACGAGATGTCGAGGTTATGCAGAGCTGCATTTTTTCACATATGTCTGAGGGTTTGTCCAATATTAAGATTGAGGATATCGAGAAAATTTTGGCAGTCTACAATAGAAAGGTAAGTGATTCATATGTTTTCTTTCCCTTCTTTTAATTTTATTTAACAGTTTGTTTACCCATTTATGCTTTGATTTATACCTTCTAGGTTTTGACCCTTTAGGATTCTCTCGTTATAGCTTGCAAGTGCATGGTTACCGACCTGAAAGTTGTTGATGATGAAAAATCCAAGGAAGTACATCACTTGAAGAAGAAGATTTCTAGTTTGAATAAGTATTATAAAGCTTCAGAGGCTCAAGTCAAGGAATGAGAGAAGGAGATTGATAATCTTCGATCCACTCTCGCTAGCGCTCAGCACGATGCCGTGAAAAACTATAAAGATTCTTCAGAATACCAGCACGATTTGTATACATATGGAGCTGAGTCTATGAGTACTTCCATTTCATTGACCAAAGAGTGGCTATTAGTTGAGCACCCAGGCGTCAGTCCTATGGGTTTCTATCATTTCTAAGCTTAATGACGGAAGTTGGAGCAAGCCGCAGAACAGGGTGGAGCGGATGATCAGGTAGACGCTCCTCTTCAGGATGAAGACGGTGCTTCTCAACTCGACTGATTTTGCATGTCGCTATATCTTGTTAGGTTTATTTTTTGTTGATACAAACTTTGGGTAATTTGACAAATATTTTATCTCTCTAGTCCGGGATGTGGGCTAGCTTCATGTTTAGTAGCTTGACTTTGGTGTTTCTCTTTAGCGCCCACTTTTGGCGATATAGCCCTTAGTAATGCTTGAACGACTTCATTTTGCTCTTATATGATTGTGCATGGGTTCAATCAACATTTTGTATATCTTGTCTTTTTTCTATCAAATTTTGTATTGAGTAGACTGGATTAAATCATCATTTCTATAACAATGATTTAGTGTTTTAATTAATCGACCATTTCGTTACCCTGAAGTGGACACAGTTAATCACTAATGTGCAAAGCAGTACGGTCTACTGCTTGTCATGCAAGCTTGGGTAATCTACCAAAATTCTATAAGGCAATTTAAAGACTTAACCAAATTTTGGTCATATTACTTACCGCCAAGCTTTTTGGACAATTTTGGTATTGTAGACCAGTTTGTGATTTTTTCGGCGTACCACCCAAGTCGTTTAGGTAATTTAGAGTCTTAACAAAATTTTAGTTTTATTGCTCACCGCCAATCTCTTAGAGCGATTTTTGTGTTGTAGACCACTTTTTGATTTTTCCAGCGTACCACCCAAGTTGTAAGGCAATTTAGAATCTTAACCAACTTCTGGTTTCATTGCTCACCACGAAGCTCTTTGGCCAATTTTAGTGTTGTATGTCCACTTTGTAGTTTTTCGGCGTACGACTCGAGCTATAAGACGATTCAGAGTCTTAACCAAATTTGGTTTTATTGCTCAATGCCAAACTCTTATGGCGATTTTGGAGTTATGGGCCACTTTGTGGTTTTTTCCGTTTTACCACCCAAGCTATAAGGCGATTTAGAGTCTTAACCAAATTTCGATTTTATTGCTCACCGCCAAACTCTTAGGGTAATTTTAGAGTTAGTGATTAGCGTGAAAAGTCTTTATAACTATATATCAAGGTGATTTGTTCACACAAAGCTTGCCCAAAGAGGATGACTCAATAGGCGCACTGGACGTCCCAGCTAGGCTGGCCTTTCCTTAGCGACCTTATCATCAGCTGACACTGCCTAGGATTTTCATTAAACATTTCTAAGGACTACAAAGTGCTGAATTAAATGGAATTACACTTAAAGAGAAAAAGAAACGAACATAAACATGTATAGAAAATAGAAAAAACCGATGTTATTTATGAGGACCAACGGTCAGCGTTACATTGAAAAAAGACAACAAGAGTCCTAGAATAATAGTTCCAAAGAAAAACAGTAAAAGTCCTAACTATATTTACAAAGTTAGATGTCAACTTTTTCTGTTGGTTTTTATTTCTACTGGTAGTATTTTTTTTAAGATGTTCGGCGTTCCATGGTTTTCTCATCGGCTTCCCTGTAGGCTCCCTTCTCCAGGCTATTGAACACTTCATATGGTCCTTGCCAATTCATTCCAAGCTTTGATGGTGGATGCCCAGCTACTACTGTTTTTCTGAGCACCAGATCACCTACCTAGAACACTCTTAACTTTACTTGTTGGTTGAAATATTCTATAGCCTTCCGCTTGTAAGCTCTTATTTTGATCATTGATCTCTCCGGCCCCTTCGAGCAGGTTGAGCTGCTTAACATTTAGCTTGCTAGTCTTGCTCAAGATTTCCACCAGTACCACTGCTTCCATCCCAAAATACAATTTGAAAGGCATCTCTCATGTTAGCTCTCTAGGAGTCGTACGGTACGCCCACAACACATTGGGTAACTCGTCTGCCCATAATTTCTTTTCTTTCTCCAGTCTTGTTTTCAGATCTGAAAGTATTGTACGATTCTTCACTTCAGCTACCCATTCGATTGCGGGTGTGCCACCGAAGTCAATCGGTGATTGATGTTATAACTTCTACAAAAAGATCTAAAACTATGGTTATCGAACTGCCTGCCATTATTAGTTATGATCACTTGGGTATCCTAAATCTATAAATTATGTTTTTCCACAAAACCCTGAATTTTAGATGTGATATTTATTGCTAAAGGCTCTGCTTCTACCCATTTTGTGAAGTAGTCGATAGAGACTAGAAGAACATCCTTTGACCCTTGGTTACAGGAAAATGTCCAAGATGTCCATGCCCCACTTGGAAAAAAGGACAAACTCCAAAAATGGTAGATTGCTGCTCAACGGGTACATAGATTAATTTTCCATAGCATTGATAGGCATCATATTTCTTCATCAAGTCTCTAGCGTCTTCTTTCATGGTAGGCCAATAATAACCCTGCCACAAGGCCTTGAATGCAAGAGTCGCAGCCCCCTCGTGATTATCACAAATTCTTCAAGTATTTCAAGCAACACCTATTTAACCTAATGGGACGCAAACATTTCAAAAAATGCATAGTAAAACCCATTAATATAACTGTCTATCGATCATAGTGAACATGGTGGCTCTGATCTTTATCCTCTTTACTTCAATCGGGTCTCCTAAAAGTGTATCTCTTACAAGATGATTTATTATCAGATCAACCCAACTTGTTTCGTATTCAATGTTTGCAATATCTATCACATTTAGGATGATAGGCTGCTTCATTGTTTGTACACTCGTCAAGCTAGGCAAATTTTTTGGATTTTATGACGCTAATTTGGATATTGCATATGCTCGAGAATTATCTTTTCTCCGAACTTTGGTTAATTTGAAGCTGGAGAATTTTCTTTGTAAGTCTTTCACTTTTATTAAGTAGGCGGCCATTATACTGTCTTTTGCTTCAAAGTTGCCGATTATTTGTCCCACTATTAGCTGTGATTCACTGTAGATTTCAACTGATGATATCCCTAGTATGACCACTATATTTATCCGTGTGATCACTGCCTCGTACAATACGTCATTGTTTGTGTCTAAGAATTCAAAGCAAATAGAGTATTCTAGCTCTTCAGACTCTGGCCCTATCGTTATAATCCTCGCACCAAATCATTTACTATGTGACAAACCATCCACAAAAAATTTCTAGTCTGCTGCCTCGCCTTCGGGTATGCCATGGTAAGTTCTGCAATAAAGTCTGCTAATATCTATGCCTTGATGGCTGTTTTTAGCTTAAACTTGATATCAAATCTCTTAGTCGACTGCCCATATGAGCTTCCTTCTCGAAGTCTCAAGACGATGGAGGTTCGACTTGATAGGTTGATTGGTCATGACTTGCACGGTATAGGATTGAAAATATAGTCTCAACTTTCTGACTGCCACTATCAGAGCAAATACTAATTGTTTAACTGTTCCGCTTAGCTGTAGCAGGTCTCTGCTCCATTTAAAACCTGACTCATATAGTAAACTGGTCTTTGAACTTTTTTGAACTCTTTTATCAACATTGCACTGACAGCTAGGGGTGACACTGCCAAGTACAAACATAACAAATCTCTAGGGTGAGGTCAAGTTAGGACTGGAGGATGCTGTAGTGACTGCTTTAATAGTTCGAGTGACTCTTCGCATTCTCTAGTCCACTCAAAGTTAGTTAAACCCCCAATTGCCTTAAAAAAGTGGAAGCATATGTCAGCTATCCTACTCATAAATCGATTTAGAGTGGCTACTCATTTGGTCAACCTTTGTACCTCATTCTTTATAGTTGGGCTCTCATCTCTAAGATTGCTCGAACCTTATCAGGGTTAGCCTCAATCCCTCTATGTGTTATCATGAATCCCAAGAATTTTCTACCAGTTGTGCCAAATACACAATTCTCTGGGTTTAATTTTAGCACGTTTCATTTAGCGACATCGCACACCTGCTGCAAGTCAAGCATATGATCGCATGTTTAGCACCTTTGACCACCATATCATCAATGTAGACCTCGATCACGTTTCATATCAACCCAATGAAAACTTTGTTCACCATCTTCTAGTAAGTTGCTCCAGTATTTTTCAGTTTGAATGGCATAGCTGTGTAGCAGTACGTCCCAAAACCAAAGATAAGTGATGTTTTTTCCTGATTCGATTCTGCAATAGAGATTTGAAGTATCCTGAGAATGCATCATTGAAACTGAGCCACTCATGGTAGAACGTGGCGTCTACCAGGTGATCAATATAGGGCAAGGGGTATGAATCTTTCGAACATACCTTGTACAACCCAGTGTAATCCATACGCATACGCCACTTTCCATTCGACTTTTCACTAAGACTATATTGGCTAGCCACTTGGGCTACTGAACTTTCCAAATGAAGCTTGCCTTCAACAACTTTTCGACCTCTTTCTTTGCTGCAACCTACCCATCTAGAGTGTAGTTCATTTTTGTTTGTTTCACTGGTTTGGATCCTGGCAGAATACCCAATCGGTGCTGAACAATCGATGAACTGATTATTGGAATATCACTAGAATTTCAGGCAAAGACATCCATATTTTCTACTAAACACTTTATCAAATCTGCTCTTTTCTCTGGTTTTGAATCTGTTCCAATGCTAAACTCTTTCCCATCTGACATTTGAACTTTTTTGGTCATGTCCAATGTTTCAATCTTTCCTATTGGTGGCACAAAGTCTATCGTCAAGACCACTGAAGCATTTTTGATCTAAAAACTTTCAACACAGCACCTTCAGAAAGCGTTCTGATCTCTTCTTATACATCCAATCCCTCGACTGGTAGAACAATTTACCACATGGTGATAAGTAGAGGCGACTCCCTGGACAGCATTCAAGACATGCCAACCATATATTGTGTTGTAAGACATAGGGGCTTTGACTACCAAGAAGCTCGTCATAATAACAACACAACACTCGTCAGGTAAGTTCCCAACATCACGGGTAATTCTATGGTTCCTTTTGGGACAATAGTAGCCCATCCAAACCCCACCAAGAGAGTATTCATTGGTTTTAGCTAACATAGAAAGATTTTTAAGCTCAAAAAGGCATCCCTACTAGGGGTGGGAAACCGACCCAACCTGACCGAAACCGAAACCAACCCAAAAAAAAATTTTTGGGCCCGAAACTGACCCGAACTGATTCGGGTCGGTTCGGGTTTTTGGTTTTGGGCCAATTATAACTAAAAAAAATATTTTTTTTAAACAGAGTTGGTTTCGGGTTGGGGTTTCCCAACCCGAAAATGACCCAAATCGACCTGAGTCGGTTCGGTCGGGTCAGGTCGGGCTAGTTTGACGGTTATTTTTCCCAGCCCTAATCCCTACTGAGAACATCTGCTTCACCACCACTATCAACCAATACCCTCCTAACGTCAAAATCTGCAATTTTGCCTACTACCACTAGAGCATCATCGTGGGAGCATTACACGGCTACCAGGTCCTCCATGCTGAAAATGATGTATTGGTCGAACCTTTCTTTCTTCTGTATTGAACAAACTCCATTCGAGCGGATATAAATCTTTCTGGTTGAGTTGGAGTCTTTGCCTTCTGATGTTCTACCAACAATCATGTTAATCACTCTCGTGCGAGGCGTGGATGCTCAATTTTTCTTTCCTGCGATCATTTTTCACGTACTTGGATAAAGATTCTCTTTTCAACAACCGTTCGATTTTCTCTTTTAGCTTGATACAAATTTCTATGTTATGTCCATGATCCATATAGAATTGACAATACTTTCTCTTTTCTCATTTCATAGCAGACACATCCATTGGTCTCGACCACTTGATCTCTTTTATATCTCGTATTTCCATCAACAGTTTTTAACGCAGAGTGTTCGAATGAGTATATATTCAGGTATCCTCATACTTTTATCTAGTCGATTGATATCGGGTCTTGTCTCTACTTGTGTGTACAGCTCTTTGTTTTTCTTTGTCAATCATCTTTTGGTCATCATGAGATTTTCACTTGTGAGTTTAGGGCTCTCTTCCTTCCCACTGGCTCTTTGTACTATATATAATTCCTCTACATCCACATACTTATCTCTTTTTTTCAACAAATCGTGCAACGACTCCGGGTGATTTTTTGAAATGGACATTTTGAAAGCTATGTTTCGCGTACCATTCATTATAGCTATGACAACAACGGACATTTGGAGATCTTTGATGCCGTGAGCGGCTCTACTGAACATTTCCAAATATTCTTGCAGTGACTTCTTGGACAACTTGCATCAGGCTGATAGTAGTTTTTCTCTTTCTTTTGCTACTTAAAAAATATGCTAGGAAGCTCCGAGAAAGTTCATCAAATGTTTTAGTAGACCACAAAGAGAGATTGGCTACCTAGTCCCTAGCTTCTCTCCTTAATGTTGGTGGAAAAGACCGGCACATTACCTCGTCTAGCACTGCGTACAGCCTCATCAGGTCTACAAAATTCCACAAGTATCTAGTGTAACTCCATCGTATGCTTCTATCATTGGATTTTTAAAACCTTTTAGTAAAGGAACCATCATGATTTCTAGTGCAAATGGGTCATCTTCCAAAACCATCAGCCTACATCAATTCTTTCTCTTTAACAGAGCATCATAAATCTTTTGTGCCATCATCTCTTCCATCTTTTTTTCCAAGTTTACCATTGGTCGCATCCATGTAGGTCTGTCTCCACAAAACCGTCACCGAGAGCGGAGGGGCCACTGCTGGTGCTATTTGTAGTGGGACGTCAGGAGAAAGGCATATCCACCCTATCCTGGTTGGTTGAACACCTGGTGGCGTGATTTGTTGCTCTACCAAAGTTGGTTGTTCGTGATGATTTCTCTGCGAGTTAGGGGTTAGCTCAGCAGCTTTCTGAGTTTAATTCTGTAAAAAGGTTATTATGGCTTCCATTTTTTTCTCCAACAGATTGAATTGTGTCTAAGTAATGTATGGGAGCGGTGGCTGTTGGTAATCTTGGGTTATAGATTCTGATTCCACCTTAGTTGATGTCATTCATGTTCTACTTCTAGATTGCGAACCTATCATAGCTTTTATGTCCAGTCATTTCCCACAAACGGCGCCAATAAATATTACCTAGTTTGAGATGGTTCCAAATACTTCCAAAACAATTTCTTTGTTACTCTGATGACCTGAAAAGAGGCAGGTAACTCTCCCCAAGTTTATCCTCCGGCATGAGAGTTAGAAGTTGGAGGAGAAATAATAATAATATAAATGGATAAACGTGTAGAGTAATTATGAAGTTTTTGTGATGTGTCTTATTATGAAGTTTTTGTGATGTGTCTTACCTGGCTTACATTTTGAGGTATTTATAGGTGAGCAGTTTTCCTCTCATGCGCCAGTCAGTTTTCGCCCGCCTGTTTGGCAGTTATTATCCATTTGCTAGCAGTTTTTTATTGTTCTCCCATTGAATTTGGAACAAGTGACATTTGATTTATCCTTAAAGTAATCGTCATGTGAAATGTTTTATGGATCACCGGTAGATGTCGGTCAGCTAATTATTCATTACAATAGTCGGTTTACCTACCATTCGCCTAAGGTATTCAATTGACTTCCTTCCACGTAAAGTGCTATCTAAGTCTACTTGAACTTGAGACTGGTATATTTATAGTATACCATCACATTTGATTCTGTATTATGTAAAAGATTTATAGATAAATTAGAGGATTTATATATTTGCATATACTCTACCATCATTGCCGCATGTTGCCATCTCTCTAAGTAGGCTCTAAGTAGTAATTAGTGAAAAAAATCGCATCCTAAATAGAATCTTAACTTATTTAGCTAAATCTGCAATCTAGTTTGTCTTATTTGGATTCGAGCCATTCTGGCATATTAAGGAGGTGTCCCCAACTCATATTTGAATAGATTTCACAAATTCATGTAAATTTAGGTGTCCTCAGCTCAAATTTTAATAGATTCAATTGAAATTTAGATTTAAATAGATTCTTCAGAAATTTAGGTGTCTTCAATTATGAATGGATTTTTAAAGCTTTCATTAATTAGAAGATTTAAACAGATTTGCAAGAATTTCTCATTAATATGAATACCAAATTCTTTAGAAATTCTATCCACATTCTTCAAAATTTCAATCTAACTCTTCTCTTACGTATCTCTTCCTCTCGCCCCTCTCTTCAATTTGTGCCATAAATTTTTGTGGTAAACTCTTGTTCTTGATTTTTATTTTATATTAGCATGAAAATTTATTGAATTTTTTATTTTTTATTTTAATATTTTTTTGTACAATTGCCAAACATCGTCTTTGAAATTTCATTCTTGATGCTCAATGACCATTCATTGAACCAAACAATTGGACTGAAAAATTTAAATAATCTATTAGCAAATATTAATTAGTTAATTAGTCTAATACCATATAGGGAAATTAAATATTGGACTGTAAAATTAGTATAGCATTAAAAATTCTTTTTTGAACTTGGAAAAATTTTCTCGTCAACTACAACACATGTAAATTATATTTTTAAGCTATAAAATTACTTTTTATACAATATGGTTAAACAACTGATTTGGAAAGTGAATGAATCATAAATATCCATCATCTAGTCTAAGATATGAAAGAGACAATTTTATTATATAAAAAAAAAAAAAAAAAAAGACAAGTAGAAAGAAAGTGAAAATTAAAACTTTATTTCAATTTTTTTTAAGAACCTTTGCTATTTAATTATTATTTCTAATTCAAAACTGAGGAAATTGATAATAGAAATATAAAGCCTCCAAATAATGGATCTAATTGTGCTTCGAGCTTAGAGACAGTGGATGACCTATTTATTAGTTTATTTCCTAGAAGCTTAGCTAACACATATGTCAGATTGGCATACATCACAATCCATCGGATCATTCACGTATTTGACTAAAAAGAGTTTTTACTTATTTATATTTCAAGAAGTGTTCTCTTTTAAAAATTCTACTCAAAATATTTTTTTATGTAGGACAGTCATTTGAACTATTTAGAATAAAAACAATGTAAAATTACTATTTCTAATAAAAAGACCACAAATCCATGAAAATTTATAGAAATCTATAAGAATATATTGAAAATTATAATATAGAATGATGATAAATATGATTACACTTTGGTAGATGATGGCTACACTCATTGGGATGCCTTTATCAAGTGTTCGCTCGCCTCGTCGGCTCGCCCATCTCGTTGGTCTCATAAGCTTGCCTCTGACAGATAGACACCAATAACCCAACTACCATTAAGTTAGCTAGACGGGCAACCATAGAATGACAGTCACCATCGACAATTGGAAAGATGAAACATTAGCAACTAGGAAGACGAAACATCCATTATTAACTCCTAATAATGAGGGACATGAAGGGATACCCGTCATCAATGACCATTGAAGGTCATAACCATAGGTCATCCATATAAATAGAGGCCAACTCTTCAGGTAAAAACACAACACACATACTCAATATTGTTATTTTGCATATTTGAGTTAATCACATACTGATAATCATACCAGAGTGAAAAATGGGGAAAGAAGTCTTGCTATCCTTTGCAGGTCTCCACCACTGCTGTCACCGCGTTCAAAGGAGGAGAAAACATTTAATCATCAATTAGCGCCATATGTGGTAAACCGCACAAGAAGTCATGACTCAAACTAGAATAGCTAGGAATGTAACTACATCCCAGCCCCCTTTGGGGATGCAAACACCGAGTCTAACGCTTCCAGTAGTCACCCACAACAAGAATTTGCTTCTACTGCTCAACTTACAGCACTGCAAGCTCAAGTGGCAGCTTTAACGGCTCTACTCCAGGATCGGAATGCTACAGTTTCTCAACCACCACAAGGTCCTAGACCTCCACTAGTAAGACTTCCACTACTGAATATTCTACCACAAGGTCCTAGCCCTCTATCAGTAGGACCTTCACTGCTTAATATTCTGCCACAAGGTCCTAGACCTCTGTCGGTAGGACCTTCACTACTGAATATTCCACCCTGGGCTACTAGCCCTCCACATGTAGGGCCCTCACCACCAGGGGCTCATTCCAGGCTCCTAACTTTTCAAAAATGGAAACACTGCCAATGAAAGCTCCACCGTTGGCTCCACCTTCTGCACCCCACTTCAATTCATTGATATTTGGCCCAAATCTACATTGGGAGAAACCGTCATGGGTGCACACGCCTATACTGGTTGAGACACATGTATTAACCCTAGAACAACGATTAGAGGATATGATAGGTTGCAAAATAGCTGAGACTATGTCTAAAAAACGTAGTAGGCAGTAATCTATGGTGTTAAAAGAATATCATTTTTTCCTAAAGGTAATAGTAGTTCCCTTTCTACAAGATTTTGAACAGCCAAAGATGGAGAAGTACGACAGATCTTCTAATCATGTCGATCACCTCATGGCTTTTGTCGACTTGATGAGATTGTGAGCCACCCCTGACGTAATTATGTATAGGGCTTTCCTACCTACACTTAGGCATGAGACCAGGGATTGGGTAGCCACCCTTCTCCCAAAATCAATTCGTACATTTGATGATTTTTCCAAGAAGTTTAATGCATATTTTTCCAGTAGCAAACATGTTAAGAAAACTAACATCGGCCTGATGCAATTGACATAGGACAAGGATGAATTGTTGAAAGATTTCATAGCCTGGTTCAATAGAGCTACTTTGGGAATTAAATATCTACAAATGTTTACTGTAGTTACTACTATGATGAATGGAACTTGCAGTCACTCTCCAAAAACCCACCTGATACGATGCACGAGTTATTACGGAGAATGGATAAATATGTGGATGCATAAGAAACCTTTTTCATTACTAAGAGCATGAAAGATCGAAAAGAGCCTGAGTCTAACAAAAGGAAGACTCGGGATGAACCAAGGCCTTGAGAAGACAAAGGCAAGCAAAAAATTATCCATCCAGGCCCTAATCGGCTTAGTGCTAGAAAGAATGCGTATAATACACTGCTGCACACCTCCAAGACTAACGTCCTGATGGAAATCTGAAATATAAAAGAGTTTGTATAGCTCAAAAAGATGTGGGCGCCACCACATAGGAGAGATGAGACTAAGTATTGTAAATTCCATCAAGATCATGGACATGATACTTAGGACTGCCAGCAGCTGAAGGAGAAAATAGAACGATTTATAAAAAGAAGACACCTATCCAAGTTTGAGAAAATAGATAAAAAAAATAGAAAAGAGGCTGAATATTGACAGCAACCACCTCCTCGCACTGGAGTTATAAATGTCATAGTGGGTGGCATTGCTATGGGAGGTGACTCTAATTTAACACAAAAAAACTATGCCCAGGCCAGTGGATCTACTTCGGTAGATAAAAATGAAAGGTTCAGCCATGATATCACCTTCAGCGATGAAGACTTGAAAGGCGTTACTTGCCCATATGATGATGATCTAATAATAGTAGCTGACATTGCAGATTTTGATGTCAATAGAGTATTAGTGGAAAATGGTAGTACAGTTGACGTTATGTCCTAGGAAGTTTTCCTAGGATAGAAGATACTGCCTAGAAGATCAAACATATCACTACTCCACTCTATGGGTTTGGAGAAGCCACCATCATACCAGAATGAACAATTGAATTACTAGCGACTTTGGGTACTTACCTAGCTAGTGTGGTGATAATGACTAGCTTTCTACTGGTAAAATATTCTATGGCCTACAATGCAATTTATGGCCATCCACTTCTAAATACAGCTAGGGCCGTAGTATCTACATACTATCAGGTGATGAAATTTTCCACTAGTCGAGGAGAATGATGTGTATTAGGTGACTAGCAGGCATCAATGAGATGGTATGTAGACAGCATATGATGTGAGCCACAGACCAGTTAGCAAGGACTCGATACATATTCTGGTGGGAACACTAACAAGATCAAGAGCCAAGAAGATCAAGGAAGACATCCAAGGTCTTGTTCAAGTTACGTGGGCCGAAACTGATATCTAAAGTACAACACCAACCTTCAAAATGAGTATGACAAATGAAGTGCCAACTTTGGTACATTTGATTCAAGCTAAGGACCATCTTGAAGGCATATCGGAGACTAATGGGAGAATGGAAGACCAAAATAAGCAAGAATCAAAGTTCAGATGCCAAAATGAAGATGAGGTTTATTTTTGCCTGGGCGATCGCCCCAACTAAACTAGGTCAACTAGGCGATCGCCCAGGCATAATTCTAGGAGAAATTCTGAATTTAGCAGTTTTCATTTTCTTTTTGAATTAGAACTCTATTTTGTTAAGTTTTAGTTAATTTCTGAATTAGAATAGGATTTTTAAAGCTTTTACTATATAAGCACTTTTGATTCTAAACAATTACAACCATTATTTTTAAGAGATCAATTAAAAGTGATGATTCACTTTTCTTCCAAGTTCTTAATTGAACTAACCTAAAACTCATCAAAGATTTCGTAAACTTTTGTGGCTTTCATAACTTTAGTTCTTTGATTCAAGTAATCATCTGGTCAAGTTCTTGCGACCAGATTTTAGCTTTCTTAGGGTTCAGATCAATCTTTTTGTAGGTTCTGAGATTCAATTCTTCACGGTGTCGCATCAACATACTTCTCAAAAATACGGTAATGATGCTTGATGTTGAACAGTCTAAGGGACGAATCGAACTATTAGAACTCACTGATGAAGTGGTGATAGCAGAAGATCGGGTTTTGAAAATTGAAGGTGGGATAGATCCTAGGAAAAAGCATAAACTAGTGGCATATTTATCTGACAATATAGACGTATTTGCTTGGAGACCCCATGACATTGAGGAGATTAGCCCCATGATTGCTCAGCATAGACTCACAATCCCTCCATAAATGGTTGGCAAATGTGGTATTAGTAAAGAAATCAAATGGAGAATAGAGGGTGTGTGTGGATTACACAAACTTGAATAAAGCTTGTCCCAAGGATTCTTATCCTCTTCCAAGAATATACTATCTAGTGGATACAACTTCCTAACATGAAAGACTAATCTTCTTGAATGCTTTTTCTAGTTACCATCAGCTTTCTTTAGCTGAATGTGATCAGGAGAAGACTTCTTTCATCACTGACAGTTGAACTTTCTGCTACACCGCTAAGCCTTTTGGGTTAAAAAATGTGGGGCTACTTATCAAAGAATGGTAAATCAGAGATTTTACGGAATCATTGGACGTAATGTTGAGACCTATGTAGATGACATGGTAGTCAAAAGCCGATTGGCAATGGATCACATAACGGATCTCCACGAGGTCTTCAGTGTTGCCCAGAAGCTTAAACTGCAGTTAAATCCTAAATAATGTGTGTTTGGCACATCAGGCAGAAAATTCTTGGGGTTTATGATCACACAACGAAGCATTGAAGCTAATCCTGACAAAATACATGCTATCCTAGACATGAAAAGCCCAACTACCAAGAAATAAATTCAACAGTTGACTTGGAGGGTCCAACAATTTTGAATGGACAAAGAAATGTAAAGAGTCTTTTGAACAGTTAAAAAATTCACTGTAGCAACTGCCAGTGTTAGCTCATCCCAACCCCGGTGACAAGCTAAGCCTCTACTTTGGAAGTATTTTTTTATGTTGTTAGTGCTGTATTGGTGAAAGACCTTTTGAAGGGACAGAAACGTGTTTATTATGTGAATCAAGTACTGAAAGGAGTAGAAACACGATATAACATAGTTGAACAACTAGTTCTAGCTTTGATAGTGGCAGCTAGAAAGTTAATATCGTATTTCCAAGCTCATCAGATACAGATGATGACTGACCAACCAATTAAACAGACATTTCATAGGTCGGAGACATCTGGGTATCTTTTGAAATGGGCTATTGAACTGAACGAGTTTGATATTGATTTTAAACCGCGCACACCTATAAAAGCACAGGCCTTAGCAAATTTCATTGCAGAACTCACTCTCCCTAAAGCACCACCCTTAGGCGACAAAGCAACTTGGATAATATATATAGATGGATCTTCTAATAGTGATGGCTCAGGAGCCAGGGTCATAATTTTCTCATCAGATGCCAAAGAACTTGAACACTCACTTTGCTTTGAATTTTCAGCTACTAATAATGATGCAGAATATGAAAGAGTCATCACAAGGCTAGGACTAGTCATACAGTTGGGAGTGACATTTGTGGAAATTCGCAGCGACTTGCAATGGGTCATTGGAAAAATTTTGGGAAAATATGAAGCCAATGATGGCCGCATAGCTGCTTATCTGATAAAAGTAAGAGACTTGCAGCAAAAATTCAAAAGGTTTAAGATTACAAAGGTCCCAAGAAAGGAGAACGAGTGGGATGATGCTCTCTCCAGGCTAGCATCAGCCAATCAAAAATATCTCCCAGCACAGCTAGTGTTTAGGTACTCAGTGAGCCCAGCACAGTGTTATTAATTGATGTCCTTAAATTGAATTATAAACCTTGCTAGATAAACCCAATCTTGGATTATCTCATGAAAAATACTCTACCGACAGACCTAACTGAAGCAAAGAGGTTAAGGATACGAGCTACTATGTATTCTGTTATCAATGGACAATTATACCGAAGATGATTCTCTGTACCTTATCAGAAGTGCCTCCTACCGGTAGAAGCATCTGGAGTCCTATTTGAAATACACAATGATATGTGTAGAAATCACTGGGGCAAGGACGCAAACCTTGCTTTTAAAGCTTTAAGGCAAGGGTACTATTGGCCGTCAATAAAGTAAAAAAGCTAAGCAATTGGTAAGGAAATGTGATGCCTTTCAAAGGTTTGGCAACATAATTCATCAGCCAATCGAGCCACAATCGGTAATTTACTTATTATGTCCATTTTATCAATGGGGGATGACATCTTAGGTCTTTTGCCACTTACTGAGGGTCAACAAAAATTTCTGTTAGTAGCTATAGATTATTTTACAAATGGGTCGAAGCTGAGCCATTAGCTATCATAACCACCACCAAGATATAGAGTTTCGTATGGAAATATATAATCTACCGTTTCGGAATACCATAGGTGATAATCACAGATAACGGAAGACAATTCAATAACCACAGCTTTAAGAATTTTTGTAACAGTTATAAAATCTCGCACCAACTCACTTCAGTGGCACACCCTCAGAGCAATGGCAAAATTGAAGTCACTAATCATACCACACTTTGGGATTTAAAAATGAGGTTGGAAAAAGAAAAAGGATCTTAGGCAGATAGACCACCAAATGTACTTTGGGCATATCACACCACTCCTAGGAGGTTAGCAAGAGAGACACTGTTCAAATTATCTTTTGGTATGGAAGTAGTGATATCCGTTGAAGTTATAAATCAAACATTGAGAATGCAAGTCAAACAAACAGATGACAATAACACAAGGGTAGAAATCGATCTGCTTGAGGAAGTCAGAGAAAGGGCTGCAATCAAGACAATAGCTTACAAACGCAAGGCCGCCAAATATTTTGATCGCCGAGTTAAGCACAGAAGTTTCCAACCAGATGATTTATTGTTAAGGAGTAGTGCAGCTGCTGGACACCCGCCATCTAAACTAGAGCCTAATTGGCATGGTCCTTTCGAGGTCATCAAGAAGATATGAAATTGAGCATATAGTCTCCAAGATATGAATGGCAAACCATTGGGAAGACCATGGAATGCAGAGCACTTGAATAGATATTATAAGTAATTTATCATCATTTCTTTTTTCAAGTAAAAGCAAGTATATGTAGTTGTATTAAATAGTACTCATACACTTGATTTTCAATTTAATAAAATGCCAAGGCGGATGAATGATAAGGGTGCTATGGAAGGATAAGCTTAGCTAGAAAGTCCCAGTAAACCTAGTGAACTCGACCTACGGCAACCATTTGTTATTTGCTACAGTCTCTACTAAAGGTTTGTCGAGCAATACAAATATCCTCAATTGCTGCCACGTTTAAATCAAGGCGATGAGCCTTCGTTTGAAAATTGAAGCGATGAGCCATAGTCAAAATGTCAAGGTGATGAACCTTCGTTTGAAAATTGAGGCGATGAGCCCTAGTCTAAACATCAAAGCGATGAGTATATGACTAAAATATTAAGGCGATGAACCTTTGTTTGAAAATCGAGGCGATGAGCCTTAATCTAAGCGTCAAGGCGATGAGCCGATATCTAAAAATTAAAGCGATGAGCCATCGTTCAAAAATCAAAGCGATGAGCATATATCTAAAAATTAAAGGCGATGAGCCATTGTTCAAAAATTAAGGCGATAAGCCTTCATTTAATAAAAGGCGAAGAACCTTAGTTCAAAATAACAAAGGGCAGTAAAAAAAATGTGTTACGCACCTAAGGGGTGGGTGCGCCCGCCCCACTCAAGGAGCCAGCAGCCCCACCACTTAAGGGATAGGTGCGCCCATCCGCAATCAGAGGTGGGCAGCCCACCTCTGGGGCAGGCAGGTTCCCGCGCCTACTAAAGGGGTGGGTGCGTCCGTCCTTAATCAAGGATGGGCAGGCGCGCCCGTTCCCAATCAGGGGTGAGCAGCCTACTTAAGGGGGCGGGTGAGCCCACTGCATCTTGAGGCATAAGAATTTTCACGCCATCCATCTTCTTGCTCCAATTTTTTCACACAATTTTTTCACTTTGCTATGTTGGTCGGGGGATATACCCATCATAAATTACATCCAACAAATGCAAAAAAGTGAAATTGTAACCAATGATTACAAAGTGAAAAGGTGAAGAACAATTTTTTATAATTAAAATAAAGATATATATTCCACGCCAAACATACAAAACTGAAGTTCGCAGTATTCAATGTTATTTGAAATAAAATAGACTGAATCTTATAGTTTTCATGATTAATCGGAACAGCCGCTATGAAACTAAAGTAAATACAAAAAAGCAACAAAAAATAAACAAATATTCAATTATCAAGAGAGCCATCGGGTTGAGATCTAACCTAGAGGTGTCAATCCGGGTCCCCGGCCCGCCTCCGATGAGGCCCGGTAACGACCCGCGTTCGAAAAAGCCTGCGCCACTGCGGGTTGCGGGCCGGGTCGGCCCAGCCCACGAAATTTTTTCAAAAGCCCGGCCCACCCATTGGCCCATACGGGTCGAGCCCATATGGGCCGCGGTTCGACCCGGTTTGGCCCGTATGAATAAAAAATTAATTTTTTTTGAAATTACAAAACAAAATTAGCAACTTAATGAACTTATTGTAATTCAAAAAATTGTTTACATTTATAGTAAAAAATGTATGAAATTACTAAAATAAATAAATAACAATGATAAATTCACATTTGTTATTTATATCTTATTTTACATTGAATTGTTTCCAACTTTGTAAATTTAAATAAAATACAAACAAATAACAACTAAATGCATCACTATAGTTAAAGCACATCCCAACTAGGTTGGCACGTACACAACTATCATTCATTTGCATATTTATAGTTTAAGTACATCCCAACTAGGTTGGCACCTACCTAACTATAATTTAATTGTTTGAAATTATACATTATTTGCAAATCAATCTTCAGCAATAACTAGATTTTTAAAATCGTCAGCAATATCGTCAGACATTTTATCTTGCATCCTTCTATCTGCGAATAGCCAATCTTTCACGCATATGAGAGCTTCCAAAATATCTTCTTTAAGTCTTGATCTTCTTTCGTCCAATACCCTGTTAGCTGCACTAAAAGCAGACTCGGATGCTACTGTTGAGACTGGAACTGTTAGTAGATCTCGTGCCATTTTTTATAATACTAGATATGACCTCTCATTTAATTTCCACCATTCTAAAATATCTAAATTTTCTACCTCATCTTCGGGTATCAAACTATAATGATCAAATTGATAATATCTTTCTAATTCGTTAGGTGTGGTATTCGTGTCTGTAGTTGATGAAGTACTAACAACATGTTGTTTTTTCTTAGCTACCAAAGAGAAAAAAGATTTACCTTTAGAAGTTGTACTAGAGTTTGTAGAAACAGAAATATTTTCATTGTTTCCGTATTTAATAAAATAGTAGTTATACATTTCATTGATGCAAATTTCTAACTGTCGATTTGTAATATTTACGGTAAAAGCTAATGTTTCAGAAAGTGATTCTAAAGCAGTGTGAACTCCAAATAATTTTAGGCGAGGATCCATTACAGCAGCAACTGGAAAAATTAGTGGCATGTTTTCATAATATTTTTGAAATTTTTCTTCCATTGACAAAATAATTTGAAAGAAAAATGGATCGTTTCTAAATTTTGAAAATTGAGTAGAAATTTCTACCAATTGTACAAGTACAAGATGACTAGTTGGGTAATATACACCCGAACTCTTCTTTGTTGACTTATAGAAAGGTTTCAAAAATTTCATAACTTTAAATGCATGTTCCCAATGCGAATCATCTATATAAAATTGATTCTGTTTCGAATTAATGAATGCATTAATAGCATTGGTGTAGCCAACACACGATTTTAACATAAGAAAAGTTGAGTTCCATCTATTTGGAATATCATCAACAAATTTTCTTCTTCTCAATCCAAAATTTTTACAAATTTTCGCAAATTCTTGTTGTCTAGAATCTGAAGAAGAAATATAATTAATTGCTTCTCTAATTATACGAATTTGTGGGGCTATTAATTTCAAACCATCTTGTACAACTAAATTATATATATGACAAACACACCACATATGAAATAATTTAGAATCAAATAAGGGTTTAATTGTTCTAATTAGCAGGTCAATGCATGCAGTATTCGGACTTGCATTATCATATGTAATACTAAATAATTTGTTTAACACACCAAACTCATTCAATACTTGTAATAAATTTTCACACAAATTAATTCCATTATGTGGATATTCAAGTAAACGAAATGCAATTATTCTTTTATGCTGTAACCAATTACTATCAATAAAATGTGCTGTAACACAAACATACCCATTGTGATTGCGTCCAGACCAACAATCAGACGTGAAACACATAATTCCTTCAATTTTTGTAAGTTCATTTTTCAATTTTTCAACTTTAGTATGAAATAATTTCATACAATCAGAACGAGCAGTATTTCTACTTACATTTCTGTAAGAGGGTTGAACATACTTTTGCATGAACTCTTCAAAATAGACATCATCTGCAAAAGTGAAGGGCATTTCTCTTGCTGAAATAAATTCTGACATTCCAGTTCTCATTCGTTCCTGCGAATAAGCAAAATTAGAAAAAGTAACAGAACCACTAGCATTAGTAAATGAAGTAATTTGAGCTTGTCTCGGATCTAAATGTCCTGTTTCATTTAGATGTTTATCTTTGTGTCTCCGTAGCGTGCCGGTGCCTTGACCACTTTTCCATGCATAAGGAATATTGCAAATATTGCATATTGCTTTGCTATTTTTTTCATCTATTGTGAACATTTGCCACACTTCTGATGTTAACTTTTTCTTTCTTGGATTTTTAGATGATCCAACATTTACATCATGATCATCTTCTAAATTTATTGGAGAACAACTATCATGTAAATTAATATTTTCAGATGAAAAATCGCAGGAATCCATATATATATATATATATATATAATTTTCAAAATAATCTGAAGATTGAAAATAATAGTAAAGCAGAAATAATAGTAGCTGAGAGTCTGAGACTTTGAGTTTGAGTAAGGAGAAATAATTTTTGATATTCAGAATTTGTCGACAGCAGATGAGCAGAATGAAAATCGTAGTAATTTGCTTTTGATATTCAGAATTTGTAGACAGCAGATGAGCAGAATGAAAATCGTAGTAATTTGCTTGCTGGTGTTTGAAATTTATAAGCTATTGAAATTATGAACGTTAGAGTAGACTGTAGAGAATACAATTTTTTTGAACGTTATTTTCATCACTTTGTGTAATAGTGTAAGTGTGATTTGACAACACACTTACACATTTTATTTTTCTATTAATTTTTACAATTTTTTTTTAATTTTTTTACTGACAAAAGCAGCCTAGTACCATAGTACTCATGTACACATTTATTTTTTTTCAATTTTTTATAAACTAAATGCGACATGCTGACAGTTTGAAACGGCTCTAATGTACTGCTGCCATTTGAAAAAAAAAATTTTTTTTATTATTATTTAGCCTGCAGCCAGCAGGTTGCTTTTATACATATATATATAAGCTGAAAAGCAGCCTGCTGGGTGCAGGCTGCTTTTTGAATTGTAGCGGCTGTCACATTTCTACTGCAGAGAGCAGTTTGCTCTCTGCATTTGAAATTTGAATTATTATTATTATTTTTTTTAATACGGAACCGCTGGCCCATGGGGGGGCTGAACCGCCTGGGCCCGCGGTTCAGCCTCCGCGGCCCGCCCACTCGGTTTACGGGTCGGCCCGCAGTTACGGGTCGATGGCGGTTCGACCGGCCCGCCTGTCTTGACACCACTAATCTAACCCCCCAACCCAAATGGTCAGTCAGCTTGGCCTTCTGAGTAGCTAAATTTGCAGCTTGGTGTTTCTCAGATACCTATCAAATTTATCTGGGTTTATCTCTGAATGATCGTCAACCAATCACTCCTTAGTCGTCTTAACAGCAGCCTTCAAGGATTCTGCTCCATACATGCGCAAGCTGCTCTTATATTCAGCAGACATCTTCTTTCGTGCTACGGCTTCATCATCTATAATATCCAACTTTTTGCGAAGCTAGTCAACCTCTTTATGAAGTTGATAGATCTCACTATCTTTTTTCTTATGTGCATCTATTGCCTTGTCTAATAAAGATTACACCTCTGCTACGGCTTTCTTCTTGTCATGGTCTTTCTCGATTGCACATTTTTCAAATTTCTCTAAATCATGTAGTACTTTTTCCTCCATAGCAACCATTTGTACAAAACAAGAAGAAGTTGGAATTAAATAGATGATGAATATTAAATGAGAAAGCAATAGAGCATCATCAAAATATAACAGCCTATCTTGTGGTGGTTGGTATACATATACGTCGCATGGCAGCTACTTCTTTACTTTTGAAATTCTCAATAAGTTTTTCATTCACGCAGCCCAACATGATCTCGGCTTCAATTGACGAGTCAACAAGAGAAAATCCAAACTCTTTGAAAGTGTAGGCATCACTACCTTTGGTAGTACGCGGCCCAGAATGAGGGACAGCTGTTGTCTTAGCAGTGGCTTTTCCTTTAACGGCCTGTCTTTTTTTTTTTTAAAGGAGATAGAGACAGGTCTTCAACAGCATCGGTGGCAAATCCAGCCACATCTATCACACCTCCAAAATCAAAATTATCTATCTCTGAAAGAGAAAAATAGAGGTTGATACAAAAAATACATGCCAAATGAAAAGTCAAAAAGAGGAATAAAGACATAAAAGTAGCCTACCCTCAGGTGATCCAATGTGAACCCGCTACAAGTTCTCATTAGATAGCACCTCGCTCATATGCAACCCTGAGAGGCATCAAGTGTAAAAGCTTATGTAGACCTGCATTCAACTCATGATCAAGATCCAGGGGCTCGTTAAAATGCTTGCAAAAAAGAGTTCCTCAATAAGTTTTAAAAAAGAACTGTCCTACCTCAGGCCGAACAAAAAAGAAACGCTTCCTCCAACTGCTATTTGAATTGGGAAAATGGGATAATAACAATCCTACATTAAGTTGAATATATGCATAACAGTTACTCTCGATCACAAGAAACATATCAAACACACTTCTAAAAAGCCTCAGACACAGCTCGATATCATTTGTAAGGAACAAGTATAAGAAACAAGTTGATATACGTCGAGATTTAGGAGTCAATTGACCAGTAGTAACATGAAATTCATTGAAGAAAGAAACAAATAAGGGATGAAGAAGATACCTTAAACCAGATGTCATGCTTTCATGGTAAACTACCATATCCCTATGGTCTGGTCCTAGAATCTGCTCACTAGGATGGGGGACTCGGTATAAATGACCTGAGGTAATTCATATTTTTTCAACATTTTCACAATGCTTTTAGGATTGTAGACACGAGCATCCTTTGGTAGATCTAGCTCTATCAAATTACCACTTGGAGAACGTCTCATTTGAACATTGAGAAAACAGGATACCGCAGAAGAATTGGCGTCAGTATCTATAAACCCAATAGAGATAGAAAGCTCAAGTAACGGATCTACATCAACCAAGGATGGGCTAACATGCAACAAATTGCCTGCCTGCCCTCAGCGTAAGACAGGCAAGGCCACCTACCCAAGGTAAGGGGTGGGGGCGGGGGCCCTCAGCCACGGACTGGTGAGGCTGCCATGCTGTGTCCGTCCTTTCTACGACGGCCTGTTTTATCCCGGGTTGAACAGTTTTGTGCAATAGATGATTCTCCCTCGTCTAATCCTATCTCAGTCTCATCAATCAGTTCATTCAAATATTGGGGTCCACCATATCCTAAAGAACTAACAAATGTCCATTCTTCAACTGGCTGGAGATTATCATCTTTTCCTATAGATAAGGTGCGATAAGACAGGTCTCTAAGACTACTATCAGATTTATTAGTTGAAGAGCTACTACTAGAAGTGATTACCGTCTTATACATTTAAGAAAAAAGAAGAAGACCGGAGAATTTAAAGAAGAACAAGGGTGGAAAGATTACCTTAGATGATGAAAGAAGAAAAAACCTCTATAACTCAGACAGGAAAAATATATCAGTCTGAAAAGAATTACAACCAAGCAAAGAGATTCGGGAATACTACAAATAATATCTCCCTCTACCTCTCTTATATAGAAAAAAATCCCCCCTAAATGGGCTGCGATTTAAGATCATATCAAGTTTAAATTAGGCCCAAAATATCTAGTTTATATTTGGCCGGCCACACAGTAAATCATTACTTGACCACGCATCGCCAAGTGACACGCTTCCATGTGATTTTCGTTACAAATAAAAAAAATAAAATAATTAATTAATAATAAATAAATAATAATTTATTTATTACATATGTTATTTTTTGACTTTTTGGTCAGAAATAGTCATTTGAAAGACAATATTTCTACTTCTCATTGACTGTAGTCCATGAAACGTAGAAGGGCTTATGATGATAAATATGATTACACTTTGGTGGATGATGGTTACACTCCTTTGGACGCCTTCTTCAAGTGTTCGCTTGCCTCATCAACCTGCCCATCTCGTTGGTCTTATAAACCTGTCTCTGACAGATAAATAGAAGAGCTTTATTTGGAAAAAATTAGAAGAGCTTTATTTTACAAAATCCACTCCAAACAAAATTTATCTCTTAGAAAAACAAAATCATTTTTAAAATCGATCCCTCAAGAAATTTGGATGACAATCTTGATATTTTTAATAAGTTTGTACAAGAGATTACAAATTATAGTGAAACAGTCCCCGAAATTTACAAAGCTATAATTTTGTTTAATGTCATTCCTGATTTATATAAGAAAGTCAAGAATACAATTAAGTATGAATGGAAGGCCCTTACACCTAACATTATCATAGACTCTCAAAAAATTAAAGAGAGTTGAAAGATGAAAGAAATGAGAGAAAAATGGTGAGATTCATTTTGTGAGGGGTAGGAATGGAGGTGGGGTGGGCAAAATAGTGGTGGCAATAGAAATGGTATAAGTCGTTCTAAATCACATGGGAGGGCAAAATGGAAGAAATGCTATGGTTGTGGCAAATTAGATCATTTCATTAGTGATTGTTATAAAGAGAAAAACAAACAGAGAGATCAAAAGAAAATAAATGAGCCGAATGTGGTAGTACCAAAGAGGAGCATGGTGAGGTTTACATGCTTTTAAATTTTGAGCCTGGGGAGATTAACATGTCTATGAACTCCTATATAGATAAGTAGATTCTTGACTCTGGTATATCTTTTCACATCACATCAAATAAATACTTGTTTGATCATTTGCATGAAAGTAATCATAGGAATGTCGTTACATGGGAGTGGTGTTACATATAATATTACTGGCATTGATGATTTGACTATTAGATTTGATAGTGGTTTTGTGCACACAATGAAATGAGCTAGATACATTCCACACATGGGTAGAAATTTGATTTCTGTAGGAAGTTGGAGGAGATAAGTTTTGTCGGTGTGCTTGGTAATGACATGTTAAAAATGACTAAGTGTAGAGCCTTTAAGGCTATTAGAAGAAATTGCATTTACATTACGCGTGCTGAAGTGGTAAGTGGTTTAAATTCCACTATTACTTTCATCGACACTGATCACACATAGAAGTGGCACAATAGACTTGTTGATGTTAGTGTTAAGGGACTTAAGTCCCTTAATGATGAGTGTATGTTTGGTAAGGATCAAGTATCTGACATGTCATGATCATTTTGCGCTTGGTAAACATCATAGGACGTCATTTTCATTTAGCACGTACAAGACAACTAGAATGTTAGAATATATTCATACTGATTTGTAGGGGTCTCAGGAAAAATCTCACTTTTGGTAGTAACAAATATTTTGTCTATTATTAATGATTTCTCCATACGAGTGTGAATTTATCTATTGAAAGATGAAAGTGAAACTTTCAAGAAATTTAAAACTTGAAAAGTTCAAGTGGAGAATCAGACAAGTAAAAGGGTAAAATATTTGTGTTTTGCGTAATGATAATAGTCTTGAATTCTGCTTGACTTTGATAATTTTTCCAATGATTGTGATATTACTAGAAATAAAAATGTGCATTACACTCTCCAACAGAATGAGGTTGCTGAAAAGATGAATCGTACTTTGCTTGATAAGGTGAGATGTATGATGTTGAGTTCTGGTCTGCCTAAATCTTTTTGGGTGAAGCTGTTATGACTGCTTGCCATCTGACTAATTTGACTCTTTTTGCTGCTTTAAATGGTGATACTCCTTATGAAAAATGGCATCGTAAATGTGCTGATTATTTTATGCTTGAAACTTTTGGATGTGCTACTTTTTATCATCAGAGTGATAGAAAGCTTGAACCTAGCTAGGAAGTGTGTCTTTCTGGGCTACCCTAAGGGAGTAAAAGATATAGGTTGTGGGATAAAAGCCAAAAGGGTGTAAAGATTATCATAAGTCAAGATGTCAAATTAAATGAGTCGGAGACACCTTGTTTAAAGAGTGAAAAAAGACAAGAAACAATTAGTGATGAGTCTTCAGTTGAGGTGGAGAGAGTGAGCATCTCCATACTCATCACTCCTAGTGAAGTGGAGAGTGATAACTAACAATATCAGCAGGTTTTAGATAATAATGGGGATGAGGATGTGATAGAAGACCATCCCATTGACCAAAATCCTCTAGTTGATTATCAATTAGCTAGAGATAGGAAGAGAAGACCACATTGGGAATAACAATGGATGTCTGACTATAACATAGCCTATGCTAGTTATCAAGATATAATATATTAGGAGCCTAATACCTATGAAGAGGCTATGTTGTGTGAAAATTCTAAGGAGTGGGTGAGTGCTATGAGAGAAGAGGTGAGCTATCTAGCTAAAAATTAAACTTGGAAATTAGTGCCTAAATCTAAGGATAAATCCATTGTGGGATGTAAATAGGTGTATAAAGTGAAATAATTAGCCACTAAGAATGAACGTGTGAGATATAAGGCTATGTTGGTAGCCAATGGGTATACACAGAAGAAATGGATTGATTACAATGAGATTTTTTTGCCTGTTGTTAAGTACACCACTATTCGTATTGTGCTTGCATTGGTTACTCATTATCACTGGGAACTTGAACAACTTGATGTAAAAACTAATTTTTTACATGATGAACTTGATAATAATATTTTCATATATCAACCTTTTGGTTTTGAAGATGAAAATAAACATGATCATAAGTTTGATTCTTATGTTCTTTATGTTGGTTACAAGAGTTTGATCATTGCTTGTGTTACCAGCACCACAACACAAATGATTGTGTGTATTTATTACTCCATGCGGGTAACATGTTATTGATTGGTTCTAACATGAAAGTAGTAAATAATATTAAAATGATTTAAGCAAAGAATTTGATATGAAAGATCTTGGGCATGCTAAACGGATACTTGGCATGGAAATTGATAGAGATAGGTCTAATTCTTGCTTAATTGTGCATCAAACTACATATGTGCTTAAAGTTTTGAAAAATTTTGGTATGCTTGATTGTAAATCTACTTCTGTGCCTCTTGGTAATTATTTTATTTTCTCTAAAGAATAGTCACCTGGTAATGAAAAAGAAGATACATAAATGAATAAAATTTCATATTCAAATGTGATTAGTTCTATGATGTACTAGGCCAGACTTGGTGGAGATAGATATTGGTTGCTCAGGTATGTGAAAAATGTACCTATAATGTGGGGTTAATATATAAAACTGTTTCTAATGGTGTGAAACTAAAGTATTTTACTGATGCTGATTATGGTGGAAATAGAGATAATAGAAAATCTACTTCATCTTATGTGTTCACTTTGTGTAATTCGTGTTTTAGTTGGAAATATCAACTCCAACATATTGTTGCTCTTTCCACTACTGAATTTGAGTATATAGTTGCTACTGAAGCCTTTAAAGAAACTATGTGGTTTAAAAGTTTGCTTAATGAACTATGTGTTTTAAGTGATAATGTGACTATATACTCTGATAATTAATCGACTATTCATTTGTGTAAGAATCTTATTTTTCATGAATGCACCAAACATATAAATGTTAGACTGTATTTTATTAGAGATGTGGTATCTCAAAATTTGATTAAACTTGATAAAATACATTCAGACTATAACCTTGCAAATATGGGCACTAAGGTGCTCACTTTGGTAAAGTTTAGAAGTTGTCTTACACTTTTAAACATTGGTACAGGTACATAAAATTTTAATTAGTTAAGAATTCGTTTGACAACTACTGAGCATGTGTCTTTTGGGTTTTGCATATTTGTTTAGAACCAAGGTAGAGGCTGTGTCGAGGCTCATTACTCAAAGTTGATAATAAAGTGCTTTGGCCATTATTTGTGGCATTACCATTGTTGGAGATTGGCTAAAAATCTGAGCCTCATTTACCAACATAGCCGCGCCATTAATGAATCTCTTGGAGTTTATTTTGCTTCTACTTATTTGTCCAATTATCTGATTTCTAGTTATATAATCTTGATTAACTTTGTGTTCTTGTGAGATTATTTCCTACAAACTCACTCCGTCAACGTTTTGCTCCCCTACATCGTGTTGTTTGATGCATGAATCCTGTCTCAACCAGCAATGGTTTTCTCTCGTAGAGCCAAATGTGAATTTCTGTTAGTAGTTAATTCAAACCCTGATCGATTCTATATGGGACCTGTGATTCTCTTCAGACCTATGATGTCTCTTGGGTGGGTTTCAAGAAGAGATGGATCCAATTGAAGTGGATTCTCATTTGTTGGCTCTTTTTTCTTATGCGCACCTATCTCAGGTGGGGCAATACAGCTGCTTTTGATCAGTAGAACAAGAATATGAGTGTTGTCGATTTTAATCCCACAAGTAGACGGATCGTTAACAAGTAATAAATTGATAAGAAAAGTGTCAAACCCATGAGGACTAGCGATCAAATAACACTACAACAAAATTTCTATTTTCCGACAAGATATTTTGCGATATACATAAATTTGTCGCAATAAGTAAATTAGCTCGACACGTTTTTCAAGTTTGTCGCAAAAATTTGGTGGAAAAATAAGTACCAAAAAAAAATTAAGGAAACATAAAAAGTTGTCGCGAAATGTTTAAATACGCAACAAGTAATAAAGATTGTCGTCAAAAACATGATGGGAAGCTTGGCGCCAAAATATATTTGGTGAAAAACTTATAGCGAAAAACTTTTATTTCTTGCAACAAAGTTTTTTGTGATGCAATAGGTCTACTTTTTGCGACAAGTAATATTTGTTGCTAAAAATTCTAGGCTGGAGAAAAATATTTGCGACACCTATATTTGTTATTGCTCTAGGATGTAGTGATAGTGGAAAATAAATAGTGACATTCATATTCGTCGCCTATTAGTCTTTGTAATTAACATCATTTGTTATAAATCTACTCTAATATTTTTCAAAAATAAATGGTTTCAATTAATTAACAAATATATAGTAAATTATTAATAAGTATGCACTAACATGCACTTGTATTTTTTTCAATATGAATTTATTTTTTATATTATTTTATTGTATATAACATGTGAATAATAAAAATATTAAAATATTAAAGTTGGATCACAAAAGATGAGAAAAGAGTCGTCAAATTGTTTATAAATAGTTCATTGTATGATCAGCAAATCCAGCAATAGCAATAACCAACACATTAATCAAAATAAGTAGGAAAGTTTGTTGTTTGAAAAGGTAGTATCTCAAAATGGTACCATAAGCAATAGGCATTGAAGAACTGCATAAGTTAGAAAAATAACATAAAGTCTAAATTAATTTTAAGATGACTGACCGTAATAAATCTTCATTGGGCAATCCAAGTATACCCACACTTGAAAGATTATTTCATCCAAACTATTTATCTTATATGAGTTAAAGTATAAAGAAAAAGTCAAGAATCATAATACATATACAACATTTGTCAATAATCCATAATGAAGTTCATAAATCGAACTTAATTTTGTCCAAAATAGTCTTTCAATAGGCACTACTAAGTTTTAAGTGCATTTATTTTACCAATATTTATTAGCTTGCTTGCTAAATCTATAAGTGACAAATTTTTATTTCCTGTGAAAGAGAATTAAGAAGGAAGCAAGGAAAAAGACCCAAGATCCAAAGTCTTCACACTACTAAAAAATTGACAATTGGGGACGATTAAAAATCATCCCTAATACTACATATCCGTCCCCAATATATCTCCAATATATATTGAGAACGAAAACTAAAACTCGCCAGCCACCTATTAAGGGGTCTTCCCTTTCTCTCGTCCTCAATTTGCCAGACTCGTCAGCCGTCGCCGGCCAACCCCCACCGACCAACCCACCACCGCTGACCAACCCTGCTTCAAAAAATCTCCTCTTTTGTAAAACTTTTAGCTCAATTAAATTTTTCAGGTTAATTAATTGAAAAACTTACAACCCTATAAAATAAATCAATCTGAAATTTCTGTGTCTCTTGTCTTTAATTTTCTTTTAGGTCTTATTTCTAAAGGATTGATTGTATATGTATTTTTTATGATTTAGATTGAATTGATTAAATTCACTTGAAATCTTAAAGAATTTATGAAGTCTCAGGTTTTTTCCCCAATAATTGCTGTACTAGGTTTCAAATCATAGATTGTAAAACTATTGAGAGAATGTACGTAATTTACTAATTCAACTTTGGAACTTTGTAGATATGCAGGTCAATTGGTTTGGAGTGGGTGTAGGACAGTCCTTCTATATCCCAGAGGAGCTTCCAACGCAAGTTGTTCATTGTGCAAGACAGTTACTTCTGTCCCTCTCCCCTCCCCCCCCCCCCCACCCAACCCAACCTGGTATTACTCGAAAATCTTTTTCCAAATGGCTATTTCAAGTCCAAAGAAAGGAAACTTAATTGAAGTTCTCTACTAGGTCACATTTTATTGTTCCCTTGAGTATTTCACATAAATGAATGGGTTTAGGGGAAAAATAGAGACATAGAAAATGGAAAATCTGTTATATGTTTGGTTTCAAATCTTCAAGTTTTTTAGCTTCAATTTGTCTTTAGTTTTGATGGGTTAAAGCTTGTATAGGTTTGGACATAAATCAATCATATTTCTTCTCCTTCCTCGCATATATATTCATATTCAATTATTTCGGGTTTTTGTATATATTCAATATTGCAAAGATTTATTGTTTTGTTTAATTTACATACAAAGTTGGTTCATTTAACTGCTGGAAGATGTTAGTAGGTAGTTGGTACACTAATTTATTTATTTATGTTGTTTTGATGCTTTCAATCTTGTGGGCACCGAATTTTGATATAACAAACTAATTTGTGGCAAATATTTTGTAAATGTGCAATCTAATATGTTTAGTTGAGGCCATGATGAATTATTTTGCTACAAGAAAATGAAGCCAATTGTTCAATGATAATTGCGTAGTTAGCATTCTTTTCCTATAGTTTATGATACATATATGCTTTTGGTCATTGGGTTTTCTTTGGATAACATTAGGAAATTTTTGGGATTGCATTTTTGTAATTAAATTTATTTAACAAAATTATTCAAAAAGCTAGTTTTGCTTGTGAATTGCTAGTCATTCATTTTGTTATATCTTACTATGAGGGACATGTTTCAGATCCTAGTTGTGTAAGCATCTTGTTTGAACTTTGTGAAATGGCCTTTATTGATTAAAGTAACACTACTACAATTTAATTTATTGTAAAGCTACTTTCAGTTTTGATTACAGAGTGAGTATTAAATATGTTTTTTCGATACTACTGAATGTGATTTTGTGATCTTAGGTTATGAATACTCCACTAATAATGTATCAAAAATAGGTTAGGTTCTAGGTTGAACTTTGAAGTATCAATCTACAATCATTGCTATTGTTTGCTTATTTTCTTAAAGTGAATATATTAATATACATGATATATAGGAGTTGGATGCGACTTCATAATAGTAAAGATGATAGTGACATTGGTAAGTAAAATATATTTTTATATTTTTTTTATATATTTTTTATTTCAAAATGTCTTTTTATTTTGTATTTTAATAATTATTTACATATTTTTCCTTTTCTATGTAGATTCCAGTATAGATGAAGAGATTGAGGATTACTGTGGCACTATCCTCACAAGTTTTAGTATTACAATTTTAAGACAATAATATTATTTATATTTGATTAATTGTATAAATTTTAATGCTATAAGTTACAATTTGCAAATAAATGTGTATCTTTGTAACAATTATACTGAGATGCAAGAAATTGAATATTTATTGTTGAAACTATTATGCAATTAAAATTCATATTGTTACAAAATAATATTTAAATGTTGTGAAATATAATACGCGATATATATAAAGAATTACAAAATAAATTGCATCAATTATGGAGTGTTGCACAAATGTTGATGCGACAAATAAACAAATTCAATTACAAATATAAATTATCACATAAACAAATATTCGTTGTCACAAAATAATATTTGTAACAATTTTATTTGTTGTAAAATATAATACACGACATATATAAATAAAAATAAAATAAATTGTGCAACAACTATACATCGATACGCCACAAACTCTCTGTATTGCAGAATATATTCAACTTCAAACACAACATGTCATATAAACGAATATCCATTGTCACAAAATAATATTTGTAACAATTTTATATGTTGTGAAATATAATACGCGACATATATAAATAGTCACAAAATAAATTAGGCAACAACTATACTTCGTTGCACAAATGATGATGCGACAAACTCTCTATGTTGTTGAATGAATTTAGCTACACACACAACTTGTTACATAATAAATTATACTACAAATATTGAATATCTTATAATATATTATGCAACGAATCAATCTCATTGTGAAATAAATTACACGACAAACATGACCTATTATAAAATATATATTACTACAAGCATGTTTTGTTGCAAAATAGAATAGGTAACAAGTGTATACTTTTAAAATAGTTATCGCAACAAACATTTATCCTTGCAAATTGTGTTTTAAACATTGCGACAAATTGACTTGTTGCCCTTTTAATTTTTTGCGACATCTATGTATTGCAACGACATCATGGCGACAAATATGTTGTTGCTATTTCATACTTTTCGCGGAAAACAAAAAATGTTGAAAGTTTGCTTATGCGACAAGTGATTGATAGTTGTCGCATAATACATTCTGTGGCGCTTATAGCGCGACAATGCCAGCAACAAACAACTTGTTGTCTCTAAATTAATTTTGCGACAAAATCCGTATTTAAGCGTCAACATTTTTTTGTCGCAAAATGGGTATTTTTTTGTAGTGTAACCAGTTAATGTATATTTTGAACTTTAACAAAATCAAAACTCAAATTCTTTGAAACTCAAATTCTACAATTATTCTATTCTAGTTTAACTAAGTCTAAATTATCACTTAACCAAAATTAGTTTAAGAAACAAATTTGATATTTACTAACACTAGGATTCACGAATCAACATCCACACTCACTGATCAATTATCCGTTAATCATTTTCATAAACTATTGTCATATGATGAAAATCGGTGATCCTACAAAAATCAAAAGTCTCTCTCGACGGTCAATTAATTCTATATCGACATGCAAACCTACATATCTCTAGCTACGTATCAAACATAAGAATATGCATTTAATTACAACGAACACCCGGAAGAGATTTATAAGGCATAAAAGTAATCTCTATCTATTATTGGAACCTATGTTATTCAATGTCACATGCTTATCTAGATTGAATCTCTCAAAAACAATAAAGATCACAAATATTATAATGGAGATCAAACATCAAAATGTAAAAAAGAGAAAAAAGAATAATCAACCCGGAATCAACAAGTTACGAAAAAACAGAAAACTTATAATTAATCAAAACGTGAGGTTTCATCGTTCATCCTAGCAATAACTAGTTTTAGCCTAACATGATTTCGTAAAATACTACAAAAGATAAATTAATCATGATCCGGAAGAAAAATAAGAAAAAGAAAAACACAACCTGTGATTCTTCGTCGAAGAATCTTCAATTCTACTCTCTTTCAATCTTCGTCTCTTCTGTTGTATTCTCTCCTCTATTGTGTCCCTATACGATGAGACTATTCTCTGCCTTTATCACTCTCTAAATTGACCCAAAAACGTATTTGAAGTTATGTATTTATCCTACACTGAATGGAGTTCTATTTCCATAAGGAAACATAATTTTATTTCTTTGTTACAACAATGCGATCGCATGGTTCAAAAACATGTGATTGCATAGTTGTACATTGTGGGATTCTGTTCAGAAAAACAGAATTTTGCGATCAGAGCGTATATTAACCATGTGGTCACTTAGTTAGGTTTATTTCCAATTATGCAGCTTAATCCTACAGTATTTGCATGACAAGCCTTTCAACTTTATTTAGTTGTTCAATTGAGTCCTTGTAATTCTTCTTTCATTTCAATGAAGTCCTCTTCTAATTTCAACTCATGTCCTTCATCTTTCCATAGTTCATAAGTAAGTCCCTCTTTCCACTTTTTCATCAAATTTCAGTCTTTTTTCACTTCTGTGTGCTTTCTTTTCATTTAATCAACATCTAGATTCGGTTTTTACCTATAACAATCGAAAGCAACACACAATTATGTTGAAACAAACGTACGAGTACTCATAATTGTCACTTTTTGTGGGCATCGATAAGTACAAAATTGTACTTATCCTACTTATCAAGGAGTAGCTAAAAATAAAGAAAACCAAAAGTAACTACCACCAAGATATGCATAGTGATTAAATCTTTATCTCACCTATTTTAAAGAAAAACCTATTTTTGGAGGTTCTACCTTGCACGAGAAAGATTGTATTGCCTGAATCACGAGTCTTATATACTGTGTTAAGATCACCTTATATTGATAAAAAGTTCAGAGAACAATTTGAAATGAAAATCAAGAAACAATTTTTGGTCATTAAAATATAAATGAATGAATTGCACAAGAAGTTCTTTGAGTTAAAACGTCTTGTGACTCAGAGGATATTAAACCTCTTGGTCAATCCAAAAAGATTTCCAACTCGATGTTCATACATCACCATGCTTGTCCTTTTACCTTACCTTGCGAAGAAATATGAGGTATGAAGTGTAAGAAATTATGCAAGAAATGTATGATACAACATGTAACCTTAAGAGGTGGCGATAAACCTCTTGCTTGATCAATGTGACGCTTCGTAAAACCACACTAATCCACAATATGAGCTAATAAATGAGTAGGCTTCTTCTTTCGATTAAGAGAATGTGATCTAGGACACGATGAGAGTTGGCATGTCTTTATAGGAAAGATATCACTAGAGTATAACACAAGATCACCTTTTCTTGATGCCATGGGGTTAACCTGTGAACAAGGTAAACCCAATGGGAACAAAAACTGAAGGGTGCCGCATTAGGCATAAGACAATCCAAAAGGCAAAAGCTCACCTAGCTGAAGGAACAAGCTTTGGAAGCTTACCTTATTATTAAAAGAAGAAATGGGCCACATATCTTTCCAAAAGGCAAAAGCTCACCCAGCTAAATGAATAAGCTTTGGAAGCTTACCTTATTATTAAAAGGAGAAATGGGCCACATATCTTACTAATAAGAAATGAGGTGAGATACACAACATGTAACTTGCTTCCAAGATAGACTGGCCATGAGGAATTAAGAGATCTTTTCCAGCATTGACTTGGATATTGAGTGATGGGATAAAGTGGCCAGAATCAACGAGCAGTCACTGTCGAAGCTTGGCTACGGCCAAGCACGAAAGAAAGGGCCTTCTCTACTTGAGCCGTATACGGAGAAACTTGAACGATCGGTTCCCAGGGAGAGTGCTAGTAGGACTCGTCTCATCTCAATAGTGTATATTTGGTGCTCAAAATGAAATTTTAATTTCTTGCAAGACTCGTCCGGATAAGGAAAAACTTCATAAATTACTTCAAAGTAGTATCCTTTCACCCTTTCCTAAATTAGAACTGCGAGAGGATAAGAGGAAAAAGTGATTAAAATGTCCCATCAATCAAATGTGGGCTTTCAAGACCCACCCCTCCCTCTCTATCACACACACTCTCTTCATTTTTAAATAAATAATAAATGGACTCTCTGACAAGGAAGGATAATAACAATTGTCCAAATGATTGTTATTCCAACTCAGTTAGATCATTTCTATCGTAGTTGAACAAGTCTAAGAATCCATCCTTGTTTTCAGGAATTCCATTTTAATCAAAATACTCAAAGTCGGTTTTGGAGTTGGTAGGTATAACCGTATAAACATACCAACCTATCCACTAAAAGATGAGATGAAGGAGCAGAAGGGACATGACAAGGAAAGTAATTTTTTTATTAATGAGCACGGATGAAAAGAAAAAAACTAATGATATCTTTATTGCCCTTCTACTTAAAGTTAAAAAAGAAGTGCTTTTGCTATTGAGAAAGCGAACAATCAACGAGAGGTTCAAGACTTAGCGAGTAAACAATGGTATAATAACAAAGGTTGGGAACAAATTTAGCAATTAGCACAAATTCGAAAGAGTTATTACTGGAATTTCGACCACAAATTAATTAAGAAGAATATCAACAATTGCGTAAATAAATTTAAGAGGTGTTGTGTCCAGGGCCGGTTTTGGCCTGAGTCGAGTGAGGTAACCACTTCGGGCCCAAAATCGAAGGAGGCCCATTTTCATAAATAAAAAAAAAATTGTGATTACTAAAGTTGCCCAAAAAAGTATATTTGTGCAAAAGTATGAAACCCAATAAAGCAAATTAAGTCGTATTTCTACAAGTACCATGATTATTATTAAAAGCATGTTCGGTAGCCATTTCTCATGAAAAATGCATTTTGCATTTATTATGGTGGGCCATCTTTTGTACAGGTAAAAAATAATCCCATTGACTACATTCAAAATTGCAAATTGGACAATCCTACCCTTCTTCTTCACAGTGCATTGTTCCCACAACTATATCCAAAATAAGAATTGCAGCCACAATGTTTGCTATGCTCCTCCTACACATATTCCTCATCCGGCTATGTCTCCATCTCAGCTTCCGCCGACCTACTGTCACCCACTAATTTATCTGCCAACACCGTCTAACTCAACATTTTTCAATGTCCAACTTTTAGCTGATCATTTGAAAATGGTAAGCTATCTGCCTCTTTTTCATGCTCGTCCGACGAATGTGTTTCTTCGCAAAAATATAAAAAATCAAATGCCGATTTCACAATACATGTTGTCTATGTTCCTCATTTGTGTAGTTTCCTATTACTAATGTCTCATCTTAGCTATATAAATTTCAAAAACGATTTGCCCTAATATTGTCCCCTTTTTTTAGTCGGCCGATAATGTCTCCGGTGCAGTACCTACCGGGTCGTAAATTCTGCCTTCACAGTCGAGCTCCTTCTTGCAGAAAAATGCCAAATAGGACCACTATACTCACCAAATTATTTTCATTGTTGTGATGTGCTGATTGCTCAAGGATTCCGACACGGGAAATATTTTACCAAACAGGGATGGGAGAATCTTACCAAATTGTTCAACTCCGAATCAGGAAAACAATGGACTCGCACCCAGTTGAAGAACCATTGGTTCAGTAAGCGAATGGAATATCGACTGTTTAATGAGCTTCTTTGTTGTACTGGAATCGAGTATGACCAGAGCCAAGACGTTATTGTTGACGATGACTGGTGGTGGGAGAGAAAGATCCAGGTAATTTACAATTCTTCTTAGAATTTAATGATTAATACACGAATCAAACAGCATTTAACTCATTATTCAAACAACTGCAACACCCCAACTGAGAGTAGTTTCAAACATCTGCAACACTCTTTATATATGTCATTAATTAATTATAAGTACTGCTTCCAATTAATGAAGAATACATTACCAATGCAGTAAAGTTAAAGTAAAATCCCAGCATTAATATTTGAATAATCTGTAGGTTGTTATTGTACGCTGTTATGAACTGCTTATAAATATTCCAAAGAACAGAGGATGCTACGACTTTGTACTATAATTAACATATTTATTCACCGACTAATCTTCTCTATAAACACAATGAATATATTTTTTTTTTCGTGTGACTTTGACATCCACAATGTGGTGTTGTTCATTTATGTATCCATTACTCAAGGATGAATCATGAATGAATTTGCTTTTGCAATTGTTGTTCAGAACTCTAAATGTATCTATTTTCTATATAGGAAAACAAATATTACACCAAATTTAATGACAGGAATTATGCGGAACTTTTCCACAAGTACCGTGGTATTTTTGGTGACATGTACGACTCAAAAATACGCCAGCAGCCCTTCGAAGCTCTCTAAAAAGGGTTTCGATGATGATGTTGTAAGTGAATGAACTGGAAGTTTAGACAAGATGCCATTTAGCACTGAGATGCGTGATGAGCACGTGCCATCATCCGATAGCACGTCCAAAATGGAATGTTCAGCGGACACAGCAGAGAGAAGAGAAAAAATGGCTCTCATGCAGATAAAAGAAAGAAGAAAGTCAACTCCCGTGCTGCATTGTCAAAATCAGTTGAAAAATTGGCATCGACTAGAGATTCATTGGCTGCGCACTTGAAGTCGAGATCTGGCCCTGCTTCGTTTGAGCAGTGCATGCAGAAGTTGAACGAATTAGGGATTTTCAACGGGGGTGAGAATTACGAATGTTGGGCCATCAACTTTTTTAGAGAGGAAAAGAACCGGATTGCGTTCTCTGGATGCCGCTCAAATCACATAAAAATCTAATGGATGCGCTTCGAGTACACCAATTGGGTGTGCAACAATCCACATTCATTTGATTAAGAGTCTCTGCTAGGCGTAATTAATTTTTCAATTGTTGAATCGGATATTTTATGTTTTCATTTGATGAGTTTCGGACTTTTTCGTCTCTTTAGCGTATGTTTCATAATTTTCCAATTCTTGGCTCGGATTTGGGACTGTTGATTACATGAAACAAAAAATCTTTCTTTAAATAGTACAAGTTTGTACTTTGAGAGAATAAAATCTTTCTTGTGATATATATTGGATTTTTCTGGCGTGAATGGATATCTTGTGATATATTGGATTTTTTTGGCATGAATGGACAATACAATATAGTTTCAATCAAAGTGGACATGAGGTAAACCCTCTTTTATAAATGACCTACCATTGTTTAAAATGTAATGCATACAGTCATTGAGTAAAAAATTGAAAGTTGGTGAACCAAACCAGAAGCTGCCATTTTCACGCCAGCAATGAATGATCAATTTTTGTATGATTCAGTACGTATTACCGACTTCGACGATAACAGCTCCAACGACGACGACATGGACAAACTGGAGCAAGATATATATTTGTGGCTCGAGTATTGCCGTGCTACTAAAAGCATAGTTCGAGATTATCTGCTACGTTGTTGGGTTAGAATTCGAAGATTTTTGATTGCACGAAATGGACACATTTTCATTCTCAAAGCACTACAAAATGATCCTCAAATGGCATTGCAAGAATTTAGGATGTATCTCCCTATGTTTGTAAATTTTACGCACTTACTACGTGATGAGTTTAGGCTCCCAACGTGGATATTTATGCACAGGTAGGTATGTTCTTATGTATTCTAGCACATAGAAAAGGGTATCAGCAATTGCGTAATATGTTCGGGCACTCTATGGTAGGAGTGTACATTTTAACCAGAACCAAATCTCCCGAACTGAAATCGAACCAGAACCGAAGGTTCCAGTCCAGTTCTAAAAAAATAAAATTAGGAACCGGAACCAAGAATCGACCGGGTTTAGGTCAGTTATTGGTTCTTGAACTAGAACCGTGGGTACCCGATTGGAACCGAATTTGTCATTTTTTTATAAATTTTTTATTTTTTACAACTTATTCACCTTAACCCAATAACCCACGATCCAACACTACGGTACCAAAGACAAATAGTCCAACTATCTAAGATCCAAACAAAAATTACAAAATCCATCGCTTTTAAACTCAAACTCAATTGATCCAATTCTAATTTTACAAATCTCAAATTTTCAATTGCTATTTGTTCAAATGCTCAATACAAATATTGTCGTCTCAAGTACTTTCGCTCATCTCTCTCTCTTTTTCGCTCAACACACAGTGAGACGATGAATGTGAAAATCTTTTGTAACTGAAACGAATTCTCAATTTTGATAGGTAATTTTTTTTTTTCTGACACTAATTTATGAGTTTACAATTTTAGTGTCTATTCTTCCAGTTAATGTTTATATCTTTCATAAATTGTTTTAATATATAACATACTTTAATGTTAACAAGTTTGTAATTTTTAATTTTTTTTAAAAACATGTTGTCAACTAAAGATTTTAAAAAATGTTATGAGTAGAATCGAACCTGAACTGATGGTTCCGGTTCGGGTTTAGTTCCAACAATTACGTGAAACCGAATAGTTCCATTTACGAAATACCCGAACTATAACAGGTGGTTCTAAGTATTGAAATTTCCAGACCGACCCACCCGACGCCCAGGCCTACTCCATGGACACAATTCACCATTACTTTGCTGTTATTCTACATGCAGTTGTCTGTCCAGGGACCAGAATAATAAGACCAAAACCAAATTACAATGAAAGTCCATCTGGTCACAGGCCATGTCTAAACAAGCATCCCCACTTCCAGGTGAGTGCAATTTATGGAATGTAATTGTAATGTTATTATTCATGTGTATCTCTATCTTGGTTATAATGAAACTAATTCCATTGATACGAATATTAGGATTGCATTGGGGCGATTGACAGGGACACAAGTCAAATCGATTTTATCTGCTGACGAGCGACTGCACTTCATAAGGCAAAAAGGATACCCAATGCAAAATGTGATGGCGGCATGTGACTTTGATCTCTGCTTCACATTTGTCCTCTCTAGGACGACTAGAAACATACACGATAGCCAAATTTTGGCTAGGGCTATTCATAATCTTGATATAAATTTTTCATTGCTGACCAATGGAATGTACTATCTGGTAGACTCTGGTTTTGCTCATAGGACTAGATACATGGCCCCGTATAAGAGAGCGAACATCAGATATAATTTTCAAGAGTTCTGTTCAGAATCAAGCGGCGGTCGAAGAAGGTTCAGGGATACGCGCTAGCATTTCAACTTCAAACACTCATATCTACACAATGTAACTGAACGTGATTTTGGTGTGTTGAAGAATAGGTAGATAATTTTAAATCGTATGCCGTGTTATCCTTTTCAGAAACAAACTACAATGGTTGTAGCAGCAATGATGGTCCACAACTACATGCGATGGGCAGGCCAAGAAGACCATGCACTTCGTACTGCGACAGAGGTTGTAAAAGTCGTCGAGATTAATTTACCAGACGAGATAGAGCAAACAGCAACTGATTACAATGCACCACAAATCTCGAACACAGAATGGGATCAATATCGTGATTCCATAGCACAACAATTGCGATAGAAAAGTGCTATCTAGTTTATCGGGATTCATTTCTAATATTGTACGCGACAGAAACTATCAATGAATCAAATGAATTGATTGCACGGGAGTTATAAGTACCAATTCAAAGAATGCAACTTGTTTCAAGATTGTTTTGTAACATACAAAAACTTTGAGGACTGAATTGCACACTTTTAAAACTTATGTAAAATCAAAATGCAGATGTGTAAACATGTTTTCAAAACAATGTGTTAGCTCTTCAAAGTTTGGTGATGAATGTTGAGGAAGTATGGAGCACAAATGGCCAAAATGCATAAAATTGAAAGTTGAAGGTTCAACTTGCAAAAATGCACAACACAGTGTTTGAACCGCCTGCCAACTACAGCATGTATACCGCAGCTAGCCGTGGGAAACATAAAGTGCCTTTTTTCCACGGTCCAACCGCGGTTTACATATCGTGGTTAGCCGCAGCAAATAGCAATATGGGAAAATCTGCGGTTTGCAAACTGCGATTCGAGTTTGCAAACGAATTTTTTTTCCTGGGCCAAATGATTTCTCTTTTTTTTCTGTATCTTTAGTGCAGATAATCATCGTTAGATTTGTATATTGAAATTATCAGGTGGTTGTATTTCAAGCAATTCACATTGTTTATCTTATTCAAGTTGCAGCAACAGATACACAAATACGTATGTATAGAGAGAGAAAACCGATTTTCAAATAGTTAATTTGAAGGGTAGAAAGGTAAAATTGTCTCTTTGGTCAAAAAGTGTATAACTGAAAAAAGTGTAGTAGTTTCCGAAAGTGAATCATGATTTCTCAATCTGGCCTACAAGCATTTATTGCAAAATGAATTTTTGATATGAAAAAATGGCAGCGAACATGCTTTAAATAGTAGCCCAAAATTAAAAGAGTCCATTTTATATATATATATTGAAGTCCAGCCTACCAACAGCCATGTCCACGACTTATCAGACTTTATTTTGAGACCTAATTTTTGAACTTTGCCTCGAACCCCAAAAATATCAAAACCGACCCTGATTGTGTCTCATTAAAGCACACATACACACAATGGGTTCATGATAATTGAAGACAAATTTCTTGATCTACGAAGGAAGGTAGGTAGTCCTAAAGATTATGCTATAGCATATTATCACTCTCTTTCCCAAGTCAGTGAAAGACATTCTAAAGATAAGATATTCCTCAAAATCCCATACTTCTAAATACTTTGCCATAGGTTTCAACTAAGAGTCCGGAGTAAATTATTAAACAAAAAATTAGTTTTTTTGAGTCACCAATTTTTACTTTTCAAATCAAATAAATGGTGAAATACCAAAATTATCTTTAATCATTTGAAGTAGGATTTTCTTGATTGAAGGGCAATTTTATCATTTTATTTAGTTTGAAAAGAAAAAAATGGTGGCTCAAAAAAATCAATTTTTGATTTATAATACATACCAAACAAGTTCTAAAAGGGTTAAGTGCCCCATATCTTTCTTTGCTCACGACGAGCAACTGAGAAGGAAAAATCAAGGAGCAGCTTTACTCGGACAGACGAAGAAGTTTTTGCGGTCAAAAGGCTTCATCCATTCTCTCAAGTGAACTTGACATGCAACCTAGATGATTTGAAAGACTAGACTCGAGTATTGAAAGATGATGTCGAGAATTTGGTGCCAGACAATCGTAAAAATGGCTTGAAATTTCCAATGCCAATGTACGTATTAGTGAAAAGAATAAAATATAATTCAAAAGATTTTCAGATAGAATATGGTTGTGGATTTTTGAGTCTGAATTTGACATGTAGAATTCAGCTAGAATGGTTTAAGAACTTTATTGTTGCAAAAATCAAGTGCTGCACTTTTATACAGTTGTGCGATTACGTGTTTAAATTGGATAAGATCAAAGAATGTCATATTCAGGGGCGGAGACAGGGCTGGGCCTGTCTGGGCCCAGGCCCAGCCCTGTTCTAAAATTTTTCATAAATTTACAGTTAAATAAAAAAAAAAAAATTATATTATGACCCAGTATTTTTTAAATCATGGCTCAACCCTGTAGTAGAGCCTGGCTAGTCATATTCTCTATATCATCTTCGTGATTACAGAAAATGAATTGGACATATGTCATCTCCGTACATAACAGGATCCGTGACATACTACCATATGGCCACCTCTCCTAACAATTTTCGTCCTTTTAGTGAAATCACCCATGCATAAAGGGAAAATGAGTGTACTCTCTCTCTCTCTCTCTCTCTCTCTCTATGTATATATATATATATTATATTATATTGTTTCATTTTTATCTTTCCAAATAGACTAATTCTCACACGGGAGGAAAAGTAGGAATAGTCGTGCACCCTCTTTTTTCAAGTAATCAAAACGGGAGAACTTATTCTGTCGTCCTCGATATTTCATCTAGCATCACAGTATATGTTAGAATCATAATAGATTCTTAGTAATCTCCATGATTTTCTATACTTAGGTGGGTGTATTCAATTAAGACTTGATATGACTTTTATGGAGTTTAAAAGTCTAAGTGTATTCAATTCGGATTTTTTAAACTCCATAAAAGTCTTGGGGTATTCAATATAGATTTTTAAAAACTTTTAAAAAGTCTTATAAAGTTATACGATATTCAATTAAGACTTTTTAAAATCCTACGAAATTCAGAGGTATTCAAAATGTCTATGGCTTTTAATGACTTTATAATGAATTTCATATGTACTAATTTTAAAGCACAAGGTATAAATAAAAGATATTATAATTTCTCTCCCATTCACCATAAGACTTTGAAAGACTTTAGAAGAAAAAAAAAACATCTTTCATTCCCTTATTTTTTTATATGCAATATTTTTCATTTCTTTTTCTTTCAATAAACTGTGAAGTCCATATTAATATTCTTCTCTTTCTTCAATATGATTTTTTTTTTCTTCAATATTCTCATAACCATTTTTTCTCTCTTTTTTTATTTATTTATTATTTTACCATTTTTATTAAAAATAAGATAACTTTATAATTAAATTCTTATATAATTTTTTATTGCAGTTTATTAATGAATTTCATAAAGCTAAAAACTATTTTTTATTACTGTATTTTTTTTTAATTCTTGTTTTTTCTATTTATCTTGATGAGCATGGTTGTATTTTTTTCTTCGTCTAAATTGGTATTCTGGTTATTTCTTTATGCAATTGTGGTGACTAATGATGTGTTATCTATAGATTATTAAATATTATAAGTGAGATAATAAACTGAATAAATTTTTTTATTGAAAAATATTTTAAAATGAGTCGCATGCCATAATTTTTTAAATTTATCCACAATCTATTTGAAAGTTTATAGTTTTACCCAAAAAAAAAAAATAATAGAGTGAATTATATCATTAATTTTCGACGTAGTTTACTTGCAGCAATTAAATAGAAAATTAATTTTTATGAATGTATTAATATTAATATAATTAAATAAATTATTATTAATAAATTTTCTTTTGAAATTTTTTTTAATTATGGGATATTAAATTTTTAAATTCAAAATTTTTTAACTGAAAAAATAAAGTCTATAAAAGTGCATAAAAGTCTATGAAAGTCTAGAAAAATCTTTCAAAATGAAATCTATAAAAATTCATAAAAATTTGTAGGAGTCTGTTAAAATCTATAAAAGTCAATAAAAATTTATGAAATCCTTCAAAGTAAGTCACTTAAAAAATATCAATCAAAGTCTTTAAAAGTCTAAATTAAATACACCCCCCTTAATAAATTCTCATAGTCTTTTCATTTATAGTTATATAGAGCTATATCATCTCTTCTCGTATACAATATTAATTTAAATCATATTCTTTTTTTAACTAGTTAGCTCATTGATCTATGTAGCACTTACTCCACATTATATATATATATATATATATCCTTACAATAATATAAGAGCCTTAAAATTTTTACTGTTCATTTTTTCATCCTACACGCCGTCGTTTTACAACTTCTTTTTACAACGTTATTTTGTAATATTTTTCAAGCTGCTTTTGAAGCTTAGCAGACTTTTATTGACTATAAGGATTACAATTGGAATTACATTAGAATTCAATTGAAATTCAGATTCATACTGGAGGAATTCTGTCTTTTTACAACTTCAATCTTAATTTGTTTTATTCTCTATTACTTTTCAAGTTTTGGGAGCTGGGAGCTGAGTTTTGAAAGATATCCTACAGTTAAGATTTGTAGGTATTATTACAACAGTTTGAAGTTTTAGTGTTAATTGGAAGTATTATTACAACAATTTTGGAGGTGCAGTTGTTGTCTACCTTTTACAATTATCATTAATTTTTTACCTATTTCATTCTGTTTGATTCTTGTCTTTGTGCACGTAAAAATTGAAATATGTGGTTGCCATGGCAGTGAAGCTCGGCAACCACACACACTGTGGTTGCCGAGACAGTCGAGATTCTGTGGTTGCCGAGACATCTCGGCAACCACAGACACTGTGGTTGCCGAGCATGTAAAGCATCTCGGCAACCACAATGTGGTTGCCGAGATGCTGGGCAACCACAGTGTCTATGGTTGTTGAGATGCTATGTTAGCTTGGCAACTACATGTGGTGGTTGTAGGCTACCAAATTGTGGTTGATGTGATTGCCTATCTTTTCCAGTTGTTGCTAAGAGTTCTTGCTAAATTAGTTGAAAATGATAGTTTCATTTGGTTATTTTAGTTTGTATTAGACCTGGTAATTTTTTTTTTCGTATTTATTTGAAGCTATTTTCTTTTTGCTTTATTTTATATAGGTGTTGTAGAGAGATGAATACACAAGAAAAAAAAGATTTGCGGAATAAAAGGAGGAGAGAATTGTATGCATAGAGAAAAATTCAACCAAAAAAGAAAGTTACTAGGTTGCAGGGTAGTTCAAGTTTATCAACAGGCAAGTATTTATTAAATTTATATATTATATATTCAAATTTTTTTCAATATACATTATAATATTGGATTTCCATTTTGTAGTTGATAATCAAAGAATGGTTGATGAAGGTGATATAGCTGTTGAGGAACTTGATATAGTTGATGATGATATATTAAATAACAATTCTAATATTACACAATATAGTAAATATGTTGATATACAAAATATTCCCATAAAAACTCATATATTAACACCACCAACAATTTGTAGGTACTGTAAAGCTATAAAATTTGAGAAAGAAACTAAAGGTTTTTGTTGTTGCAATGGTAAAGTGAAATTGAAAATAAATTCTTGTCCTGATGAATTGTATCAACTATATACTACCAGTTCCAATGAATCCTTACATTTTAAAAGTAATGTACGCAATTATAATAATCACTTTGCATTTACATCATTTGGGGTAAAATATGATCAAAATTTGGGAAAATCATACAAAGGTATATATACATTTAGAATTCAAGGACAAGTTTATCATTATATAAATTCAATTATACCTACTGATAACAATCCTTCATTTTTACAATTGTACTTTTATGATACTGAAAATGAAGTACAACATAGGTTACAAAAATCAGATAAATTTTGTCAATATATGTTGAATAAAGTAATCAATATATTGAAGATTAATCCATATTCAAAAAAAATTCGTTCATTAAGTAGTGTTGATTCTTTAGAATTATGTAAAATACAAATTAGATGTGATGCAGGACTTGATCAAAGAGTATACAATACACCTTCAGCATCACAAGTGACTGCGATATGGGTTGATGAAGATCCTTCTATTATCACTAACACTAGATCAAGCGATATATTAATACATTGTCATTCTGATAGTATACATAAAATACGTTACTATTTTGGTTGTTATGATCCACTTCAATATCCATTATTATTTCTTTACGGTGAATCTGGATGGCATGAAGGTATCCAAAAGTATAGTCTAAACAATGTTGATTCTTATAATATTGTGAATAATTTGTTAGATATAAATGTTATAAATTTTGCAAATCAATTAATTGAAAACGAGAATTCAGGTTAATATTTTAAACATAGTCTATTATTTTATTTTTATTATGAAACTTTATTAATTTTCTTTATTTCTTTGCAGTTATGAAAATGCCTAAAAAGAAACTGCAAGTATCTTGCAGGGAATATTATTGTTATAAGTTACAGGTAAGACCTACTAATAAGTGCATTTTACTTCATGCTAGAAGACTTTTTCAACAATATGTGGTTGATATGTATGTTAAAATTGAAACAAGTAGATTAGATTATTTTAGAAAAAATCAAAATGAAATACGTGCTGAATTGTATCAAAGAATTGTTGATAGTGTAGAAAATGGTTAAAATAGAGGTTATAAAATTGGTAGAAAAATTATTTTGCCTTCTTCTTTTATTGGTGGCCCCAGAGATATGAAAAAAAGATATATGGATGCAATGGCTTTGGTTCAAAGGTTTGGGAAATCGGATATATTTTTAACAATAACTTGTAATCCAAATTGGGATGAAATAAAAAATGAGTTGAAATATAATGATATTAGTCAAAATAGACCCGATTTGATTACTCGTATATTTAGAGCAAAATTGGAAGAATTAAAAATTGATTTATTTCAAAGACATATTTTTGGTGAAGTTGCTGCGTATATTTATGTAATAGAATTCCAAAAAAGAGGCCTTCCACATGCACATTTTTTGTTAATTCTAAAACAAAATTGTAAAGTTAATAACACAGATTTAATTGATGAAATTGTTTCATGTGAAATACCTAATAAAAATCATAACTCTCATTTACATTCTGTTGTAATTAAACATATGATGCATGGTCCTTGTGGTATACTAAATCCTAACAATATTTGTATAAATGAAGATGGAAAGTGTAAAAATAAATATCCAAAAGAATTTATTAAAAAAACTTTTCTTGGAGAAAATTGTTACCCAAATTATAGGCGTTGCAATACTTATGAAACAATTACTATTAGATGTAGTTTATTAGATAATAGATGGGTTGTGCCTTATAATCCATATTTATGTGCGAAATATGATTGTCATATCAATGTAGAAATATGTTCAACTGTAAAAGCAGTAAAATATTTATATAAATATGTATACAAAGGACATGATAGGGTAAATTTTTGTGTAAATAATAATACAAATAATGTCGATGAAATTGAAAGATATCAATCTGCTAGATGGATATCTCCACCTGAAGCACTTTGGAGAATATATTGATTTATTTTATCTGAAATTTTTCCTTCAGTTATATCGTTACAATTACATCTTGAAAATAACCATTTAGTAACATATAAAGATTCTGAAAATTTGTTAAATATTATTGATACAATTATAGAAAAATAACAATGTTAACTGAATTTTTTAGAATGAATACATGCAATGAGTTCGCAAATACATTATTGTATAGAGAATTTCCCCAGTATTTTGTATGGGATACACAAGGTAAAATATGGACAAAAAAAAAACGTGGAAATGTAATTGGAAGATTAGTTTCAGCTAACATAGTTGAAGGTGAAAGATATTATTTACGAATTTTGCTTAATCATATTAGGGGACCAACATCCTATGCAAGTCTAAAAATAGTAAATGGTATTTCTATGCAATCTTTTCGTGAAGCAGCTGTTGCACATGGCTTACTAAATGGTAATAATTATTGTGAAATGTGTTTGGAAGAAGCTATTGCTTATGAAATACCTTCTTCTTTAAGACGTTTATTTGCTACAATATTAACTCTATGTGGACCTGATGATCCAAAAGCACTGTGGATCAAATTTGGTAGCTTTATGTATGAGGACTATGTCAATGAAGGTTTATCTGTTATAAATGCTGAAATTCAAGCTCTACATTATATCAATCATATATTAGAAGAAAGTGGTAAAAACATAAATGAATATTCTGTTGTACCGTTTCAAATAACTATGGGAGAAGAAGAAAGATTAGCTAATATTGTTAGCGAAGAAATGGCAAATAATGTAATTGGAAGTAATGATATGTTATATACAAATACGTTAAATAAGAACAAAAAATAGCTTATGATGAAATTGTGGAATATGTTTTAAACAGGAAACCTGGAATGTTTTTTATAGATGGACCAGGTGGTACAGGTAAAACATTTTTATATAAAGCCTTACTTACATTTTTTAGATCCAAAAATCTTATAGCATTGGCTACTGCTTCTTCTGGAGTTGCAGCTTCTTTGTTACCTGGAGCACGAACTGCACATTCAAGATTTAAAATTCCTTTAGAAATAAATAGTGATATTACATGTTCTGTTAGTAAACAATCTGCATTAGCAGATTTGTTTCGAATGACTAATTTAATCATTTGGGATGAGGCACCAATGATGCACCATTATGCTGTTGAAGCTGTTGACAAAATGTTAAAAGATATTAATGAAAGTAATTTATCATTCGGTGGGAAAATTGTTGTTCTAGGTGGAGATTTTAGACAAGTTCTACCAGTTGTTCAAAAAGGTAACAAAGAGAAAATATTATTGGCAAGTTTAGTTCATTCTAGCTTATGGCCAGATTTTAGAAAATTTCAATTAGTCCAAAATATGAGAGCACAATTAGATCCATTATTTTCTCAGTTGTTACTTAATATTGGTGATGGGATTGAGATTGAACATACATGTGGTATGATTAAGCTTCCTAATGAAATAATTATACCATTTGAAGAAGAATACAAATCTTTAAAAAATTTAATTCACATTGTATTTTCCAATTTAAAACATTATATTACAAATTTAGATACAATGATTAATAGTGTTATTTTAACTCCAAAAAATGAATGTGTTGATTTAATAAACAATATTTTACTTAAGGAATTACCTGGTGAAACATGTACATATTATAGTTATGACGAAACATTGGAACAAATAGATCAAAGTATCCATGAAGATTTTTTAAATACTTTAACTCCAAATGGTATTCCACCACATGAACTTATATTAAAAAAAATTGTCCTATTATATTACTTAGAAATATTAACCCTTCAGAAGGATTATGTAATGGAACAAGATTAGTTTGTCGATCATTTGAACGTAATGTTATTCATGCTAAAATTTGTATTGGAGAATATAAAGGAAAACATGTTTTCTTACCAAGAATTCCATTTATACCTCTTCAAAGTGATAAAAATTCATTTCCTTTTAAAAGAACTCAATTTCCTATTCGTCCATGCTTTGCAATGACAATAAATAAAGCTCAAGGACAAACTCTAGATTTTGTTGGTTTATATCTTCCCGAATCTGTATTTTCACATGGACAATTATATGTGGCATTATCTAGAGCTAAAACAATTAGTTCTATTAAAGTGTTGATAAAACCAGTTGAGAATTCACATTTACATTTAAGGTGTACAAAAAATGTTGTCTATAAAGAAATTTTAGCTTAAGTGAATTTATAGTGTCATTATTGTTATTTTTTAGTAGTTGTTTAATCATGTTCCACTTTGTACCTCCTATTAATTTACAGCATTCTATTTGTAATGATTATTCTTTAGTTTTCCCAAATATTTCATTTTAGTGTATATTAGTCATTAATATATTCATAAATAAGGTATAAATGATTTAATTGACTTATTACATTAAAATGACTGTTTCTTTTAATAAAATAATCTCATGTGTGTTTATCATTAATCTTTGTTTTGCAGAAAAACAAGAAGTCCAAGAAGTGATTATGGATCCCACACATTTTCTAATTATTTTCTTTCACAAATATGACATAATGCTTTTATTTATATCATCTTTGATATTGTAATATGATATTGTAAGGATTTCTGGAACATTAATATATTAATACTCAATTATTTGAACTGATACTATAATTTTCATATCTGCGCTTAGTGCTGACATTGTTTTTTAAATATTTGTATTGTTATTCCAATAGTTAGTGCATTGTACCAATTGTTTATTCAAAATAGGAAATGTAGAGGATTGAAACTATAAATATCTATTTTACTAAATTAGTTTTTTTTTTTGTGTGCTGATTATGCACCCAATGAAGAATGATGATACTAAACGTATAGCTCTTCCCTACAACTTTTCTTTTTCACATTTTTTTAAAATTTACAAATATATATTTTTTACTAATAAAAATTGATACTGATACAATTAAATACACCCAATTTTTTTTTTAATATATAGAGAATTGAAAATTACCTACACAACAATCTTATAATTATTATGTATGAATATAGAATTTTTTTTTCCTGTAGTACTTTTTTTATTAAAATTTATGCATTTTCGAAATTTTATTCCATGTCTTTGACAGATGAAATTTTATTTATTACTATTCTAATACTATTAGATTACTATTATGATTTGATGTAATGTATATCTTTGATTCTTACTATTATTGCAGCAGCCGTAAAAGTATTAGGGTATTTAATTATTGCAACCTAAATTGTCAGTATTTCATGTATATCTTTATCTTTAGTTAAATGAATCATAATGAATGTGTATCTTGTTCTTTGATAGTTAACAAAAAAATGATTATTAGATAAAGAGAACAATATGTTACAAATTTAATTCAACTTTAATTATTTTTGGTCAGTAGTTTTCATTAATTTTTTTTTTCCCATTTTGTTGTTTTCTAAATTTCACAAATATATATATTCTTACTAATAAAAAGTTGAATAATAACATAATTTTTTTTCCTATAATATTAAACACAACAACATCCATTAGTCACTATTGTGATACAGTGAGTAATAATACATAGTTTGTTTACTCGTATTATTATGTAGCTATGCTAAACATTAGATTATGCTACTAGCTATAAAAGTTTTTGATTGCTACTCTGGATAAACTACAGCCTCTAATTTTGAATCAAATTCATGTAGCTGTTATCATTGCTAATTTGTATACAATTCAATTATATATTTTATTTTCTAGATATGTCTATCTTTTTTTTTATTAATAAGAAATAAAAAGTAATACAAAATTTTTAATATAACAACTGCACTGATACAATTAGAGTTACTTATCAATGGTTCCTAGCTACATCCACAACTGTTGCCTAGATGGCTCAACAACTACATGTTTGCTGAGGCAGCCAGTATAGTTGCTGAGCCGGCAATAGCTTGTTTGATAACTGGGGTGGTTGCACAGCCACTTTCAAATTCCAGCACTTTGTAATCATCCATTGAATTTACACTTTCTCCAACTTTTATTACATGTCATTCACATATCTTTTAGGCCAAATTGAAATTATCACTCTGCTCTAAAACTATAGATTAGTATTGCTACTAATTGATTGCTGCATCTTTCATCTATATCTCTGGTTCTTACTGCTGCTGCTTGGTAGGGTATTTGATTATTGAAGTCTAGATTGTCAGTATTTAATGTATATCTGGGTTCTTTGATTCAAAATGAATATTGAATATATATCTTTGAAAATAAATTATAAAATTTTGTGCTTATTAGGGTGCTTCTCTTACTCTTTTTTTTGACAGACTACCTAAACAACTAGCTTAGAACTTGAGAATGAATTTGCTGACTAATAGATTGTCAAACTACTAACTATTTTTTATTTTCTTTTCTCTGTTAATTTTCTAATATTTATAAATATATATATTTATACTAAAAAAATTAAAATAAAAACATAATTTGTTTTCCTATAATATTATTTTAAATAAAATCTGTGATTTTCACAACATAACAACAGTACTTTCTACAATAATACATACTTTGTTTACTCATATTATTACTACTGTATGCTAAGCATTAAATTATGCTGGTACCTATAAATGTTTTTGATTACTGCTGCCATGTAGCTGTTATCAACATTTATGGCAATGTCTAAGTCTACAATGTCTTAGTCTATACCATATGACTTAAAGAATTGTTAATCAAGATTATTACAAAAAAAAATGCAAATTAGAGTAATATCAATCTTTTTTCTACATATATTCCTTAGCAACCAGTATACAAAATGAGTGTTTTATCATTTTACTACATGGTTGCTGAGATTGCTCTAAGGAAAGAAAAAAAAACACTTTTTTTTAAACTACAACTGGTTGCCGAGATTGCTCGGCAACCATCTTTGGTTGCCGAGGTTCCTCGGCAACCACATTTGGTTGCAAGGATGCAACCTTGGCAACCACATTTGATTGCCAAAGTTGCAACTTTGGCAACCAAAGGTGTATCCCAATCCACCAATCTCCAATAACAAACTTCCCGGCAATGAAATGAACAGACCAAGGGAGGGAAAAGAAGTAGAAATGCTCACACTTGCATCTTGCTAAGTTAATTGATACTGTACATAAATAACACTAGATAGATACCAGTGAATCTGGATATTAGAATTTCATTATAGTAACAAAATAAAAATTTGCTCTGGACTTAGAATACCAAGGCTTGCCAATGTTGTATTTCTTAGCCTTCCATTTATTTGTACATATATGACTGCCACTAAAGATATGTCAGCTACTAATTAATTACCACAAAAGATATGTCCTACAAAAAGGTAATTTACAAACAAATGCAGTAGCAATAAAAAAAGATTCACTATTTTCCTTGGTTCTGCTATTTGTTTTATCCTTTTATTAAGGAAATAAGTAGTGTAACATCCTATTAAAGTCACGGGCAACAGTATTACAATCCAAAAGGCAGTTGAATCACGACTAATAGCCTTTACTTTAAAACTAGAGAACAACCATAAATCCCATATGGTCTATATAACCAATATTCACTTGCAAATAAATTTTTATTTTCATCTATATTTTTAACAAAATCAATCATAACATATTTAACTCTAAGAGTATACTTCTTAAGAACCTGGACTAAGTTTACTATATTTGTTTCATTTTCCAGATTACTGCCTCTATCTATATTTCTCTATAAATACCTCTTCAATAAATTAAATACTCTTATCACTCACTCAATTACTTAGCTAAATTTTCCTACCTGTCCTCCCAATTCTCTTCATTATCTCTATAAATATAACAAAATTGTAACCACTATTGCACAATCTTAAAATGAGTAAAGAGTTTCAATTGATTAGTAATGTTTCTCCAAGAAGTAGTGGATGGACAGTCAAAGTTGTAGTTGCTGAAAAATTTTCTCCCAGAATTGCTCAAAAAAGTCCAACCAAATATCAAAATTTGATTCTTATGGACACAGAGGTAAATATTACTGCATTATATATTTCACTTCTTATATCATCAAAATTATTAATTTTTCAAATTCTTTTTATGCACCAGGGATCAACGGTTCAAGCAACTTTATATGGTCAAAATATTACAGCTTTTCAAGATCAATTAACATTAGGAAATACTTATTTGATATCAAATGCAATGGTCAAAATAACAAACCTAGAGTACAAGGCAAAATCTGGAGAAGTGCAGTGGATAATTTCAGGAAGAACAAGAATATAAAGTTGAAGAAAATAATAGCAATCTGATAATGTCTACTTATACCTTTACTGATTTTGAAGATTTCTCCAACTATATGGATTCTAACATAGATATAAGTAAGTCAATAATATTGTTTTCTACACATTACACTAAACTTTTTAATGCTAATATACATTTTTTATTACTTTTTTTTTTTACAGGCGTTGCTGGGATGATAATTGATATAAAACCTAGAAGGATTATTCAAACACGATATGGAAAAGAATGTCAAGTGCAAGATTTAGTATTGATAAACAAAAAGTATGACATCTATATTTATTCCACTCCATACACATTTTTTTTATATAATAGCTATATAATTTGTTTTAATTACAAGTTTGACATACTATTCTTTTACAAATAATAGGTTCGACACCATTCTGTTAACCATGTGGGAAACCTTTGTGGATAACGAATGCAAATACATATCTCAAAATCTGAAAAGAAAACCTGTTCTAATTGGAAAACACCTGAAAGTAACCTCATTCAATGGTAATTCATCATCTTCTATAAACCTATTATTATTATCTTTGCATAACTATTAATATATTCCATTTATATTTTAATGTACAGGTTTATCATTATCCACAAAAGCAGACACCTCTTTCTTCATAGATGGAGAATTTGAAATTGTAGAAGAATTCAAATCTTGGTAAATGTATATTAATTAGTTGTTTATCTATTACACATTTCACTTCAAATTATAACTTATGTATTTTTGTGTACATAGGAGACATACTAATTGTGAACTGATTGATGAAATTGTATATGACAATATTATTTAAATTTAACACCATCAAAGCTATCTTCCAAGCTTTGTATTCCAACTGATGAGAAAGACTTCACAGAAATCAAGAATATTCAAGGGCTGAAAACTGTGGTACAGCTCTCTATACTTTAAATAATTGTACAAATTTAAAAAATTGTTGTATAGTGAATATAATAACTTATTTATATATTGTTATATTGACAGAAACAATTTTTCTGGATAAAAAAGAAGGCATCTGTTACAGTTTTGAATCAAACTTATTGGTATATGAGTTGCAACAATTGCAACAAAATTTCAAGCGAAAATTATGGTGACATATACCATTGTGTGTTTTGTAAATGTCTTGAAGCTCAAGCAATACCAAGGTAATCATGACCAAGTTAAATATTTTTAAACTTTTATTTACATTTATTTACATATTCTATTTATATTTCATAACATAAATTTATTTCGTTTTTCCTTATAGAGCTAAGGTATACATGCAATTGATGGATTCTACTGGATACATTAACGCTACAGCTATTGGAAATCCAGCAGAATATTTCTTGCAATCAAATGCTCAAATTATGATGGAGCAACCATTGGTATTTCTTTTTCTTTTACTTCAGTTTTACACTCATTTATTTCACAACTTATCAAATTTTATATTAACAGACATATACACCAAGTGCTGCTTCAATGAGGTTATCGATGGATGAAGATGAGATATTTTATGTAAAGGCTATACAACAGCAGTCGTCTCCTCAGTGCAAATATGAAATCCTTTTTATTATCAATGCATCAGAAGTAGAAAAAAAAAACAAAGACAAAGACAAAGACAAAAGAAAAGCTCCGGTTGAGAATATAGGTGAACCTATAAGCTTCCTGGAACGAACAGCAAAAAGATCTTTGTTTCATTTGGATGATGCACCAATTACGAAGAAAAAATTTAACAGCTGTGCAATTGACGAGGCCAAAAAAAACCAATGAGTTTTCAAACCATCTTAACTAAACAATGTTCAACTTCCAATTAAGATATGTTTTAAATATTTTTGGTTTATCTTTTGTTATTGTAATTATATGATGTAGCTCGAACTATAAGATAAATATAAGAGCAGTTATTATTTTGGTTATGATATTTGTTACTTAGTTAACTTTTTCAAATTCAACTCTGTAGATTTTATTGTACTAAATCATCTTTTTTCATTGCTCAAGGAAAAAGAGGCGATGAAATTTAATTGACAAGATCTGGACAACCTTTTTTGTTTACTAAATAGGCAACTATGACTTTGTACTTCATTAAAGAAATTCTTGGCAACCAAACAACGTCTGATTGCAATTTCGGCAGCCTTCTAGCATTACTTAATCTGTAACTACTTTTTAAGTTATTTTGTGAAATTGTTTACTAAATGTTATTACTTAAAAGCATCTTTTGTTAGAATTTAAATGTTCTTTGGTCCTGAAAAAAACTCAAAAATTGTAACTTTTATTGTCTAAAGCTTGGTAACCAAGTATGGGTTACCATGATTAAATGTTGGCAACCATATTTGATTACCCAGATTTTCGGCAACCAACAAAGCTAACCTTCTTTGGTTGCTGAGACGCCTAGCAACCAATTTGGCATAGTTGCTGAGACATGTCGTCAACCATAATTAACCACATTTGGTTGCCCAAGAATCTAGGGAACTATGTTCATTATTCATCTTTTATAATTGTGTACTTAACTTTTAAAAATATAAGCTTGAGCAATTTTCTCAGTTGCTATTTATTCATAAATATAAAACTAGATTGACGTTTAAATCTTAGCAACAGATTCTCGGCAACCAATAACAAGGTTGTCGAAAATCTCGCCAACCATCTTTGGTCAACCAATTGAGGTTTTCGAGACATCTTGGCAACCACATTTTTGTTGCCGAAACATCTCGCCAACCAAGTATGGTTGCTGAGATACCTAAGCAAACAATTATTGTTGTCGGGCACCTATGTTCATTGTTCATTTTTTGGTAATTGTATAGCTCATTTTTATAGAAATATAAGCTTGAGGAATTTTCCATTTGTTCATAAATATATTTCTTATTTAGTTAGCTTCTTGGAATTTAAATTTCAGCCACTTATTGTTGTTATTGCTCAAAGAATCTTTCCCCATATCCCTGTATGTCATATCTTTAAGACAATCTGTTCATTCAATCACTTATATTAACGAAAGAATTGTCAAGATTAGACAAGAAAATCAAGTTAATTGAAAATAAAAATGAAAAGAAACAGTTTACAATTGTTGTGTCCTGCTAAAAATACCATTACATGAATCAAGGTAAATTTAATTAAAAATCTAGATTAATTTCAATGCTATTTAGTTACCAAGATCTGGACAACATTATTTTTTACTAAATTAGGAACCATATTTGGAATATGTAGTAACTACGTTCACCACCTTAGGCAACCAAACGAAGTCTGGTTGCTAAGATTCTCTGCAACCTTCTTTAGTCTGTAACTATTTTCTTAAGTTATTTTTTTAAATTGTTTACTATTACTTGAAAATATTTGTTAGAATTTAAATGTGCTTTAGTTCTCCCAAAAACTCAGGTAATTTTTATTACCTAAAGCTTGGTAACCGAGTATGGGTTATGAACCCATATCTGCCCTCCAATCAACAAAACGGTGGCCGAGATGAAATTTCTCCGTCACCAATAGCGGTTGCCGAGACATCTCGGCAACCACATTTTGGTTGCCGACAAACCTCAGCAACCAAAATTACTTGCAGAGGAACCTCCTGTTAACCTTTTATATATCTCACTTTTAGAAAAATAACCTTAAGCAACATTTTTAGCTTACTAATAATTTCTGTTATTTTAGTTAACTTCTTAGAATTTAAATTTCAGCATTGTTCTTCATCTTTGTTAATTACTCAAAAAAATCTTTTCCCATATTCCTGTATATCCCTGTATCTTATATCTCTAACACAATTGTTAACTTTATGGATAATCCATATTTCTTTGCCCACAAATTCAATCACTTATATTAATGAAGCTTACCACTCAACAAGAAAACTAAAACTAAGTGAATTGAAAATAAAATGAAACTAAACTGATTACAATTATTGTGTCTTGCTAAAAATATTAAATTAAAAATTTGCAATGTAAATTTAATTAAAAATCTAACGTTGCAACAAAATATAAAAAAAAATTCTAACAAATTAACTATCATATAACATCTAGAATTAAACAGCCCATATCTTGCAAGAATCATCAAATATACCATATTTCATTATCCTAACATTGTTATGTAACATCAAACTTCACATGTTTGTTTAATTTAGAATTTAAATATTATCCTAATACAAAGCCTTACAATTTTACAATTCTCATACAACATAGTTAAATCTTGGCATCCCATTGCCCTGCAACCAACAAAAGGGTTGCTGAGAAGACATTTCTCGACAACCAACTGGTTGCCAAGACATCTCGGCAACCAAGTTTGGTTGCCGAGACAGCTCGGCAACCAAACTTGTTTGTCGAGATATCTTGTCAACCACATTTTGGTTTCCGAGACATCTCGGAAACGAAGTATCGTTGCTCGGCACCTATATTCATTGTTCATGTTTTGGTAATTGTATATCTCATTTTTATAGAATATAAGCTTGAAGAATTTACCCATTTCTTCATAAATACATTTGTTATTTAGTTAGCTTCTTGGAATTTAAATTTCAGCCACTTATTGTTGTTATTGCTCAAAAAATCTTTCCCCATATCCCTGTATGTCATTTCTGTAAAACAACCTGTTAACTTTGGATAATCTATATTTTTGTGCATATATTAACAAAAGCTCAACAACATTACCAAGATTAGACAAAAAAATTCAAGTCAATTGAAAATAAAAATAAAAGGAAACGATTTACAATTGTTGTGTCTGAAAATACCATTACATGAATCAAGGTAAATTTAATTAAAAATCTAGGTAAATTTCAATACTATTTAGTTACCAAGATCTGGATAACCTTATTTTTTTACTAAAATAGCAACCATATTTGGACTATGTAGTAACTACGTTCACTGTAGGCAACCAAACCAAGTCTTGTTGCTGAGATTCTCTGCAACCTTCTTTAGTAGCCCCAAATTTAAGCTGTAAATATTTTCTCAAGTTATTATTTTAAATTGTTCACTAAATGTGATTACTTGAAAATATTTGTTAAAATTTAAATATGCTTTAGTCCTCCCAAAAACTTAGGTAATTTTTATTACTTAAAGCATGGTAACCAAGTATGGGTTATGGAAGCTGAATCTTGGTAACCCATATCTGCCCTCCAATCAACAAAAGGGTTGCGGAGAAGAAATTTCTAAGTAGCCAACAGCGGTTGCCGAGACATCTCGACATCCAAAACCAGTGGCCGAATTGGCTCGGCAACCACATATGGTTACCGAGCTGTCTCGGCAACCACATTTTTGGTTGCCGAGGTTTTTGGATGCTGACAAACTTAGACAACCTGCCAAGGAACATGGGCTATTATGTAGTTGTTCATCTTTTCTATAGCTTACTTTTAGAAAAATAATCTTAAGCAATTTTCTGGTTATTTATTCACACATATAAAACCTGCTTTGTCAATTTCTCAAAAAATCTAACACAATTGCTAACTTTATGGACAATTGATATTTCTCCAGTAGTTCAATCACTTATTGTAAGGAAATATAAATGACAGCTTACTACCCAACAAAAAAACCAAGTAAATTGAAAAAAAAAATAAAACTCAACTGAGTACAATTGTTGTGTCTTGCTAAAATTACCAGTACATCAATTCAAAACTTACAAGATATATTTAATTAACCAAACAAAAACCCTCTTATTCAATCAAATCAAATTACATTGTTTAATTCCAATTATAAATATACAATTTCACTTTATTGAACATTTCTTTCATATGGAATAAAAAACAACTCCTTATTAAAAAAATCAAGCATCATTTTATACCTATAAATAGGTATTTTGTCCACTCTAACTGCATCTAAGGTTATTCCAGCTAATAAACACTCAACATACTTCATCACAAATATGCCACTGTCACTACAAATAATATTTTTAAAACATTAGTAATTATACATAACTATTATTAGGAATAAAATAAATTATTTAAACTAATTACATGTATCTTTCAAGTTGAGGTATATCAGTAATGCGTTTTCTCCAGTACTCCAAACGCTCATTTATGTTTGTACCAAGTTCTAGCACATACCTCTGAATGACATCTGGAAGACCTCCAATAATAGGAAGTACAGCGACATATATGGATGCATCATCAGCTGATTTTTGATAATTATCAAACACTGTGAGCTTCCACATCTTCAAATCCACATGGAACAACACCCAATATTTGTTGTCCACAAGATGTGGCCACAGTAAATAATTACATTCCTTCCATTTTTTGCCAAAATTTTTAGGAAAGTAACCATTTACGTATCCCATCACACTGTTATCAAGGGAAGAAGAGGAAGAAGAAGAAGCAGCATGTTATACAAATTGCCCTCTTGGATCCAAACGTTTAACTCTAAGTTCAATCATAAGCGATCCAAAACCAGAATCCAAGACTGCATACTTATCTGAAAATATGTCCTGAAAATTTCTGCTCCTTGCTCTAATCAACATCAATGCAGCATCCATATCCTTTTCATACAATACAAACAACAACATAGGACATTTTATTCTTATATATACTAATATTAAAAAATATAATTAATCTACTTCAGAGGTTAAAAAATATAATTAATCTTTTACCTCAGAGTTGAGTGGAAATTCAGGATTCCCAAGATTCATGAGCTTCTCTTTATTCAAAGTATAACCCCCATGCAATCTTATAACATCACTACAAAAAATTACAAATAAGTATTTAGAAAAATAGATAAGTTAAATAATTATATCAAATATTATAACTTACCGAGTTTTTGCACGACGGGTCCAACTAGCAAAATCACTTTCTATTTTTTTATCTATGTCGCACAAAATTGGAATGAACGCATCTTCAGTCGATGTCTCCCCTACATCAGTACATTCTATTTCATTACCACCACCACCACCACCACCAGGTTTTTGAACATTCATCCCTTCAAACATTCTCTGGATTTGTCCAAAAGAACTTTGAAACTCATCCCGCAGACCACCAAATAAGCTACTCTGTTCACCCCGAAATGAGTCAAATTTCTTATCTATATATTGCTGCAATTCTTTCACATCATTATTGGGTTGTAACTCATCTAAACGCAGCAACAGCTCATCCCTTGTGTTATCAATGTAAGATATTTTCTCATCCAATCGGGTATCAAAATAAGTTCTTTGTTCATCGAACAAAAAACTCAAGTTTTCATAGGTGACATAATCAGAGTAGTTATAACCTGAAGTTGAAGGCCCTTGAGAAGTCTCAGGAATATTTTGTTGTTCATTGTAGTAGTCCATATAAGTAACATTTCTTGGAGACCAGTTATCATTCGGTAACTCGTTACTTATATAAGGGGACCAACTATTATCAAAATTTTTATCTAATTCTGGTTCAGCTGGTGGTATATTTCCCTCATTCCTTTCTTCCTCATCCACTTCCTCTTGAACCTCATCAACATGTTCTCCCCCATACTCAAATTGATCCACAATAGGATCAAAATGAATATCTGCTGTATCATTTACTAAAACTATTGTATATACATATGATTGTTCTAATTCTTTTTCAGTTGGTATTAGTATTGGCATAGCAACAATCTGCAAATACATATTATTAAATAACAATAATACATAAAATCACTAAAAATATATATTCACAGCACAAAATAAACAAACCTGTGTGGAGTTCAAAAAGTCACAAATATCGCTTCTTTCTATTTTTTCAAGGATGTCCCAACTCCAAATACGTGGGAACCTATTTTGCAATTTAACCCCAAATTTTTCACCAATTTGTGGGCATGCCTCATATATCCATAACTGTAAAAATATAAATAAAATCAATATATATTAAATAGTACAATACTAATAAATTTAAATACAATTAGTAATCTGAAATAATTACTAACCTGGAATATTGTAGGACAACCATATATACTATAGGGCATAATACTACTATTTATGGCCCTAGCTGCCAAACGTTCCCATGATTTCATCAGTGAGCAGAGGAGTATAAAAAAGGAATGCCTTCCCCATGGATAATCATAACAAACCTCTAAATTATCAACTAATGATAATGTCTGTACATTTACTTTCTTCCTTTCCATGGGCTTAAAAAATCCTTCAATAAGTAAGGCTAATCCTAGCTTATACTTATCGTTTTCATCTCCACAATTCAAGAAAGCATACTCTAATTCATTCAAAGATATCTGTGAGGCATTATTAAAATACCTCCTTCTAAGTCTATGTTTACCTAAAGCACTATAAGTAGACATAGTCTCACAATTGTTATGACATAGCAATCCAGATATCAAACAATACTCTTGAAGTCCAAATCTCACTAATTGATTATCTACTTTAAACCAAGCTTCATTTCCCTTATTTGTATGTACCATATTGAAAAGAAATTGATGTACTAATTTACCACTAAATCGCATTCTTCTATTGTGTAACTCTTCTAAATAAGAAAAACAACTATTCCTAAATTCATTCAACTGTTCCTCATTATAATTTTCAATAACAACCTGTACATATCTGAAATTACTAATCTGTGTAACCTTTCCGGCAAATCTAACATTTTCATCAATAACGTATTGTACATCCATATCTGCAAAAAAAAATTAAGTATAAATAATCATGAAATATATTTCAGTTAGTATTAGAACATATTTACAAAACAATGAACCACTGCAATGTCTTAGTCTATACCATATGACTTAAAGAATGGTTACTCAACATTATTACAAAAAAATTACAAATTAGAGTAATATCAATCTTTTTTGTACATATATTCCTTAGCCAACACCAGTATACAGTATACAAAATAAGTGTTTATTCATTTTACTACATAATTACCGAGATTACTCTAAGGAAAGAAAAAAAAAATTTCAACTATAACTGGTTGCCGAGGAACCTCGACAACCACCTTTGGTTGCCGAGCAATCTCGGCAACCATATTTGGTTGCCGATCAACCTCGGCAACCAGCGGTTCATTGCCGAGCAACTCGGCAACCAACGGTTGCCGGGTTGCTCGGCAACCAATCTATTACCCAAGTCTTTAAAATTTATATTTTAATATTTTCAACATATTCAAAATCAATATATTACATAATAAATCATCATTAACAAATCAAATTAACATACCTGTAATGTTGTAATGTACTGTTTTACAATCAAAGAAGGAAAAGAAAATCAATCAAAGGAGAAGACAATGAAAGGAGAAGATGGAGAAGAGAGAAGAAGGGCAAAAGATAGAGAAGAAAAGTGGAATATCGGAGAGAGAAAGAGGGATAAACAAAGTTGCACAAAAAAATAAAATGTATTCAATGCAAAACAACAAAATGCATTCAATGTATTATTTTGGTTGGTAGTGTGGTAGAGTAGATAGAGTAACATGGGTAGGTTGAATTCAAGTTTTTTTTTTTTTTTGTTTCATTTTTGTTTGATTGCCGAGCTATCTCGGCAATCACTTTATAAAAAAAAAAAAAAATTTTTTGTGTCAAATAAAATAGACTAAAAAAAACATTGGGAACAGTAAAATAAAATATTTAAATCAAAATTCAATAAACTAAACACCCAGAATTAAAAAAACGAATTTTTAATTTCAAACAAATTTTGTGAACTGTATGAAGAAATTAGCAAATTGTTAGTTGATATGATAAGAAGAGGTTTCAAAAGATCAATAAGAGCTCGTTAATGTAATGCTTGATAAAAGGCGTTCAGGATTTATTTTCATGTGCTTCTTTGGAAACGTTCAAATATTAGTTTTTCATATAGTTAAAATGCTAAGTTAACATTTTTTTCTAAAGTTTTCACAAGAAAAAAAAAATCTTTTTGATTAAAAAAATTTGAAAAAATTTATCTAATTTTTGTAACCTATGTTTTTCAGTATCATAAAAGTACAATTATAAAAATAAAGGATTGTTATCAATAGGTATAATTAAATTTATATAATGATAAAGTTGTCATTAAATTCTAAATGTACACCAAATTCCTTTTTTAAACCCATTTGACACAACTAAATTTAACAACAAAAAAATAGAAAGTACTCGGATTTTTATTGCCGAGCCATCTCGGCAATCAAATTTGATTGCCGAGCCACAGAGAAGCAACACGCACCTGCTAGTACATAAATGTCTGTATAATATTACGCTGCCAACTGCATTTTTAAAATATAGGTTGAGGAAGAATGTATCTCAAACAGAACATCGGCATAATTCATTAAATTAACATAACCCATATAAAAACTCACAAGACTGTTCAATATATTCACATTACAATCCATGCCAAGCTTCACAACATAACAGTGGTTTGAGAGGTAGAGTTGGAGGAGGGAGAGGAGAGTTGAGCAGCGGTGATGGTGGAAGCCGGTGGTGATGAGTTGAGAGTGGAGTTGGAGAAGTTGGCGGCAATCAATTGATTACCGAGATTTTGATAAGCAAATGTTGGGCACCAAGCGTTCCATTAATAATCAGATATGTGTATACACTAAACTCCGCGTGCACTAAACCTAGAAATAGATTGTCAATGACCAAGATAAAGATCTGGTTTTGAATTATCCACGTCGAACGCATAAAACGAACACCAACATTAAAATGATAAACTGAACTCAATGGACTATCTAGCCCACTGAATGTCAAATGATCAGTGTTTGATAAACCAAGTGTAGCAATCCATTTCTTGAAAAACCGAAACGTTGAAAATCCATTAAAAGATAGAAGTGTGTGCCATTTTCAAGATTGGGTCAAATTTGCCTTAACTGACACTATGAATAGATTTTAAATGCAAAAGCATTAATTTCATCTCCACAAATAGAATAGGGAAACAGCTGGGAATCATCTTCTCACATTGATAAATCCTAAAAGCATTTATTCATTACCATTAGAGCTAAGAAACTGATTGCTCTATTTATGAGAAGTCGTGTCTCAAAAGTTCATATCCATAAAAATGAACTATCGACAATCATTTCTTATAGTATGAATTTAAAGATATGTTTTTGGATTAAAATACATCTGCATATTTTGTTCTTCTTTCAATGTAAAATTGAATTTATATAATGATAAATTTGTTATTGAATTCTAAATGTATATATACCTTTGTATGGTTCACCAACTTTTTTTTTAAAGCCCATTTGACACAATAAAATTTAAAAAATAAAAATAAAAAATGCTCGGAATTTGATTGCCAATTGAGGCCCAATTGGCAATCAAACTGATTGTCGAGCCATCTCGGCAATCAATTTGATTGCCGAGATGGCTCGGCAATTCCATCTCGGCAATCAAATTGTCGAGATGGCTCGGCAATCAAGTATTTAGCTTCTTTTTTTTTTTTTTTTCAATTTTTAAAGGAATAATTGCACAAAAGGTCCCTATTGTTTTAAAATCGTTGGAATATACCAACAACTTTAAAAAAAAATCTTTAATTTATTTTTCTTTTTTTTTTCTTTTACACTTAATTTTCATTCAATTTTTTACTAATCTTGTTTTTTTATTTTACCTTTTACAAATTATTCTAAATAAATGCTAAAAAATGCTTTCAAATTCCACGGTGGCAAATTGAATGCTTTTATTTTTTTTAAACATTTTCATTCAATTTTTTATTAATCTTTTTTATTTTATCTTAAAAAAATTGAATGTTTTTATTTTTTATAATGTTGCTACATTAAAAAAAAAATTTGAAATTCTCGGCAATAAATTGTTCATTCCCAACAACTCGGCAATGATCCAAATCCAACATCTTCAAATCTGAGTTCCAAATTTATACAAATTTTGAATTTGACCATCTTATTTTTCTGGTTGACTCCGTGATCATTGATTCACCTTTGTCATTACTCGTGTCAATAATATTGTTAAAAAAATCCAATGTTTTTTTTTTTTGCTACACCTTTTCATTCAATTTTTTTATTACGCTTTTTTATTTTATCTTAACCAAATTGAATGTTTTTATTTATTATACTGTTGCCACATTAAAAAACAAAAAAAACCTTGACAAGTAAAATTTGGATTGTTCATTGCCGAGCAACTCTATCTTTATTTTACTGTTCACTAATTTTATTTGTAAGCCTATTTTTTTTGACAAAATAAAATTTAAACAAAAAAAAATTAACAAAGTCATTACTCCGCAATAAAAAAAAATTATTTAAAAAAAAATTAATTTTAGGTGATTGCCAAGATGGCTCGCCAATCAAATAAAAACATTCAACATTATATAAATAAAAACATTCAACATGATTTTACTATTCACGTTTTTTTGTTTTTATCTTTTTTATTTTTTTTTATGTGACAACACTATATAAATAAAAACATTCAACATGCTTAAGATAACATAAAAAAGATATAATATGAAACTATTAATTTATTAAACTAATACATACAAACATTTAAATTTCACTCCTAATTGGAAAAAAAAGAAGTCCTTATGAAAAAAATCTAACACAAGTTTTCGCCTATAAATATTAATTTTATCACTTACAACAGCATCTAAAGGCAATCCAACTAAAAAACACTCCACATATTTAATCACAAATAGTCCACTGTCACTGCAAAAATAAAAACAAATAAATATTTGCACAAAAAAAAGTAAATAAAATATTATTATAAATAAAAAAACTTTACTAATTTCAATATATTACCTATATCTCTGGAGCTGTTCTATTTCACTAGGTGATTTTCTCTTATATTGAAAAGACTTTTTCTTCTTAGCAAGCTATGGCTCATACTTTTGAATCATTTCTGGAATTATTTGAAGGCTTGGGAGAGCATGAATATATCTCTGACTTTCACTATAAAACATCTGGTAATTATCAATTAGTGTCAACTACCAAGCATTTAAATCCACGTGAAAGAGTACCCAATATTTATCATGCATAAGATAAGGCCACAACAAATGCTCACATTCCTCCCATTTTGAACCATAATATCTAGGAAAAGCACCATATATATATGCTCGCACAGATGCTTCAAAATCAAGTTGATGATGTGCCTTAGCAAAATGACACCGAATAACTTCTCCAAAAGAAGAGTCCAATACTCCATACTTTCTTGAAAATATGTTGGGATATTTAAAATATCTAGCTCTTATCAATTCCATTGCATAGTCCATATCCTATACACAAATATTACATTATATAACAATGTAATATATATAATGTACATTTAACAAGAATAAAATTCATATAATATATTTACCCATTGCTCCAATGCAAATTGAGACTTATTAATATCTTGTAACCGTCTTTTTGTGAGTTTAGAGGTCACTCCCCATGATATATCAACAACATCTCTACAACATTATAACAAAAAAATTTATTATATCAAACATTATATATTACATCAATAAATATATCAAACATTATAACTTACCCAGCATTAGCACTGTAAACCCAACTGAGAAAATCGCTCTCTCTAACATTATTTATATCACATAATAAAGGAACATCTTTATCAAATAAAGTAGCACACTTCCCAGAGGAACAACCTACATTATTTTTCCCAGAATCATTACCAATTTTCTCCACCATCTTTCCCTTAAACATCTGTACACATCTTTCCATCTGTTTCCGCAACTCATTGCTCAATCTATGAAAGTGAACATTTTGTTCAACTTATATTGAATTAAATTGAGTATCAATATAACCTTGCATTTCATTATATTTATTACCCATCCTACTAAATTCTAAATTATCAACCCGCTCCAATAACTCCTCTCTTGTTTTAGCAATCACATAATCATTCTTACCTAATTGATCATCAAGATAACATTGTTGCTCAACAAAAAGTGAATTCAGATGCTCATTATTAGCATACTGAGAGTTATATCCTTCAGGAATAGTTTTCTCATCAAAACAATCCATATTACTTACAACATTTTGTGTATACCAATTACTTGTGGGCAATTCATTTGATATATAAGGGGACCAACTTTGATAAACACCAACATTTTGAACAGTATCATCTTTTCCTTGACTGTTAAAATCCTCCTTCTCCAATTCATCCCCAGTTTCCACAAATCTTTCATTTCCAGCATTCATACCTGTACAAAACAAATTCTTCCTAAACAAATAAACAACAAAAAACTAATATATCAATTACATAAAAACATACAAAAAACATAATAATAACAAACTATAAAAATATAATACTCTATGCAATAAAATTCACAAAATATATATTAAACAATAAAAAAAATAATAAAAAATACCAAAGGAACCTCTTCATTCTAAAATATTTTTACAAATTTTCAACAACAATATATTCTTAATCATTAACCATATATTAAAATAATTCATCTCTAATAAAACAACAAAAATCAAAATAAACATACTTGATAGATTAGTTAAACTACAAGATCAAGATAAAGATGAAGATATAGATTTAGAACTATGCTACAAAACAATAACACAACGTAATAAATATAGGATGAATAGAGAGGTAGGTGAAGAAAATAAAAGTTTTGAGAGTTAGGTGAACAAGTAGTAGGTAAATGTATAAAATAAATGTGATTAATTAAGATAAAAACATCTTTCTTAAACATACTAAAACTTTCGAAATCAACCTCAACTCTTATTTATTTTTTTTTTCCTTTTTTAATAAGCTTTTTTTCAATTGCATAAAAAGTTCAAAATAAAAAGTTCAAACTGAATTTCAATAGCTCAGCAATAAGTTACAAATTAATTGAATTTTTTTTTAAACTATCACCATTGTTCTTAAATTGTATTCATATTATACATAGAACATCCAATTATTGCATCAGTTTGATGGAATTTCTATTTGTGTATACTACTCTCATTCACCCTCTAATTTGCTGCTTGTTCTCAAAGGTTTCCATCCTCCTTTATGAATGTATACACAACTCATATATCCTCTTTGCAATGTATTAAAAAGGCAGAAATTTTGTTCAACAACATGCTAATGATGACCTATTTTGTTTTTATTTTACAAATAATTCTATAAAACGTTCATATCAACCTACAACTTTTCACTACATTTTTCACAAACGTGCAACGCACGGGCCAATAATTCTATATATATATATATATATATATATATATATATATATATATATATATATATTGGAAAATTGGCCCAAATGGTCCCTAATTTTTATTTTTTGGCGCAACAGTACCTAAGTGTGCAATTGGTCCTTATTTGATAAAAATGACAAATATGCCCTTATTTTTATTTTTAAAAAAATTCAATTGGATTTCTAACCTTTGCAAAAAATACAAATGAGTCCGATACTTTTATTTTTTATAAAAAAAATTAAAAGAAACTAACAAATTGATAATATACTAAATTATTTTGTATATTTTACGAACTATTATAAAATAACTAAAATTTAAACTCATAATTATTAACAATGTTGATTAAAATTATTTTATTATTATTAAGTTATCATTAAAATTTAAACTTTAATTTTATCATTACAACATTAAAAAAAATAACTTTGTCATAAACTTGATGTTCAAATATTATTATTTAATTGAACTATTCGTTTATTAAATACAAATATTAGAGCTCAAATTATATTTTTCATATTTTAATTTATCGTTTTATTATCGTTCAAAAATAAAAAAAACACAAAATGTGTAAATTAATTTTTGTTAGTATTTTTATATTTGAAAAATATAATAAGATTGGTTTAATGTCATAAAATTATGTTCTCCATTTTGTTATTTTAGCATAATTTTCATTCAAATTTTTTATATCACATAACAATTACATATAACTAAAGTGTAATAATCTTATATTTTTCTCTTATATCAAATTTGATTGACACGACTATACTATAGTAATATATTTAATATATTAAATTAAATATTGTTTAATAAACGTATCGAACTTATTTACACATTTTGCATATGTTAAAAATTCAATTGCAATATTTTAAGGAATTTTTTCATAAATAAGCTACTTTTTGAAAATAATTCCAAAAAGTTATTCTTGTTTCATTAATTTTAAAAATACTATTTTTTTAAATTATTTTTTTAATTTATTATATTAAATAATACATGGTAACTGGATATGTAAATTTGTTGCTTGATTATTTGTATGGTAAGTCATTCATCTTTATAATATCTCCACTTTAGTCCTTGTACTTCATCTTTTATTTCAATTTCGTCCTCTTTTATTTGCAACCTAAAATCTTCAACTTTAAGATTTTTGCAAGTTGATCCCCATATTTATACTTTTATATCAATTTAGTCATTTATAGTATCACGATTTGATACATATGTTACAAATAATATTGTGTATCAATGTTTGATACAAATGTTACAAATGATATTTTGTAACAATATGTGTTACAAATTAAGATATAAAACATCAGTAATACATAATATCAATTCATATAATATGTGCTGTATAAAATAACATAATATAATTTGTAACATATTCAGTGATACAAAATATCATTTGTAATATCTGTATAAGACAGTAATATACAATATCATTTGTAATATCTGTATTAGATCGTGATACTAAACAGAAAATGTAACAACTGTTACAATTGCAAAATCAACTGTAAAACTTCAACAAGTTCGTATTAATATACACATTGGACTCTAAAAATCTATTAATATTGTGTAATATCAGTATGATATAGATATGTAACACAATATCAAATTTAACAAATAAAACTATTTGATTTCATTATTTCTAACATATGTAACATCAGTGTTACAGAATATCAATTCATGTAACATTTGTGTTACCACCCGATTTTGGTAAAGCCTCCACGTCAGCAAAGTTCTAGTAAAAGTCTCATCTAGGCCTCGCTAAGGCCTTATAGGCCCAGCGAAGGCCTTCCAGATTCATAAAGATTCCATTGGCCGGGCGAAGGCCTCGAAGGCCTATCGAACATCTTAGCATTCCTGAATCAGAGTATTGCGAGGCCCATGAAGGGCCTCGACACTTATGGCCGATCCAGAGAGCCTCGCCCGGCTTCGTATTTATTATGGTCCGCACAGTTAAAAGGATATCTCAGGGAAGATTGCAATTGATTGTCACAAGGAAACCATATCCCAATCCAATAAAATCGGCAACACAATCTTAGAGATTGAGAGAGATTGGGATGCAATCTCGGAAGATCACGGCGAGATTGGAACCTACCTTATCTGATAAGGAAAGAAAATCCCAACAGAATTCTAATTGATTGCTTCCCTAAATCAATTAGAATTCTTCCCTTATAAATATCAGATTCAGGTTTATTCCAAGGTACGCACCATCTTGATTACGCACCATCTTGATCACATACTTTTTACGCTTACGAATCCCACCCTAAACTCTGCTCAAATCTCTGCCTACTTGTCTCTTCCACACCCCTCTTTTGTTCCCGCCCCCGCGTATCCTTCATATACCGGCTGTTGACTTGATCGTCGGAGTGCCAACGATCGCCGGACCTTTTTCTCCGGAGATCTTGGTGCCTAACGGTCGTCCTAGTGTGCAGGTAACATACGAGCTGGCAGAGGAGTGACTGGAGATCTATTGGCACGTGGACTAGTACAGGTTCAGACGTCAACAGATTGGCGCCGTCTGTGGAAAACGAAAAGCCTTACACGACCGAGTGCTTTTGGTAAAATGTGTTTTCTACCCGAAAGAGCATGGCAATAGAAAACTCCGTGGAAGAGGAAGTAAAGTCCCATCATACTGACTTGCGGCAGAAAAGCGTTCAAGACTTTCAGAATGTAACCCACTGCAAGAGAAGAAGACAATGACAGAGACGCTCGAAGTTGGACAACGACCAGATGAAGGTGGCGCTTGAACTGTTGGAGAATCAATCTCTTCAACATGGACCCGAGCGTAGCCGTGCCTGGCGAAGCCTTTCGAGGTCCGGCTCTATCGAAAGCCGTCGGTCTCAAGATGATTCGCCAATCCTCAATGGGGAAAATCCCAGGACCAAGAGAAACCTCGTGCCTCGGGAGTGGAGAAGCTGGTCGCCTCCGCCAGCGTATTCGACAGGTTGGAGTCTGGGTCGTCTGCGGCTCGACCTCAATCGTTGAGTAGCCGGCGTAGCGAGCCCAGCAATGACCACTGAGAGAAGAGAAGGGACTCCAGGACTGCGGATGAAAGACCAGAACGGTTGTGTGACCTTGATGACGACGATGATCTCCTATTCTCCAAATAGTTGAAGGCTAGAGAACTCTCTGCAGGGTTCGAAATGCCTCCTATTGAGGAATATAATGAGAGAGGTGATCCCACGGATTCCATTGGAGGTTCGCTTTCTAAAGGCCTTCGTCCTCATTTAATGATTCTTCTTAAAGTCCTACGCCTGATATAAATAATAGGCTTGGACTTGGGGGACTATTGTTACCACCCGATTTTGGTAAAACCTCCACGTCAGCAAAGTTCTAATAAAAGTCTCATCTAGGCCTCGCTAAGGCCTTATAGGCCAAGCGAAGGCCTTCCAGATTCATAAAGATTCCATTGGCCGGGCGAAGGCCTCGGAGGCCCATCGAACATCTTAACATTCCTGAATCAGAGTATTGCGAGGCCCATGAAGGGCCTCGACACTTATGGCCGATCCAGAGAGCCTCGCCCAGCTTCGTATTTATTATGGTCCGCACAGTTAAAAGGATATCTCAGGGAAGATTGCAATTGATTGTCACAAGGAAACCATATCCCAATCCAATAAAATCGGCAACACAATCTTAGAGATGGAGAGAGATTGGGATGCAATCTCGAAAGATCACGGCGAGATTGGAACCTACCTTATCTGATAAGGAAAGAGAATCCCAACAGAATTCTAATTGATTGCTTCCCTAAATCAATTAGAATTCTTCCCTTATAAATATCAGATTCAGGTTTATTCCAAGGTACGCACCATCTTGATTACGCACCATCTTGATCACACACTTTTTACGCTTACGAATCCCACCCTAAACTCTGCTCAAATCTCTGCCTGCTTGTCTCTCCCACACCCCTCTTTTGTTCCCGCCCCCTTGTATCCTTCATATACCGGCTGTTGACTTGATCGTCGGAGTGCCAACGATCGCCGGACCCTTTATCTCCGGAGATCTTGGTGCCTAACGGTCGTCCTAGTGTACAGGTAACATACGAGCTGGCAGAGGAGTGACTGGAGATCTGTTGGCACGTGGACTAGTGCAGGTTCAGACGTCAACAATTTGTTTATGTAAAATAACGTAACATATTCAGTAATATATTTAGTGATACAAAATATCATTTGTAACATTTGTATCAAATAGTGATACTATAAAAGACTAAATTGGTATAAAAGTATAAATATTGGGACCAACTTGTAAAAATTTAAAAGTTGAAGGATTTGAGTTGTAAATAAAAGATGATGAAATTGAAATAAAAGAGGAAGTACAAAGACTAAAGTGAGGGTATTATAAAAATAAATGACTTACCATGCAAATAATTAAGAATTCAGGCAGCAAATTTGGATTTAAATTTGGATTTTCATCATAATTTATGTGGGGAGTGGATTTAATTATAATTTATTATTTTATTAATTAACATAATTTTAAGAATGTACTATTTATAAAATGAATTATTTTAAAATTGGTAAGTAGTTAATGTAATATCTACTTTTTTTTAACTAAAATTATGGGTATTTTTATTTTTTTATCAAATAAAGACCAATTGTACATTAAAATATATAAATTATAGACTGTTACGCTAAAAAACAAAAATTAAAAACTATTTTCATAATAAAAATAAAAGTTAGCAACTATTTTATTTACGCCAATTTTGCTGCACATTATATTATTAACGTGTTTTTATTATATTTAAAAATAGGTTATTATAAAGTTTATTATTACCGTCTCTTATTAGTTGTCGACGAAAAGTGAGGTGACATATTTGCGGATGACAACTTGACCCAACCTGGATCGTGGCGCCATTAAATGAAGTACAAATTGAGATAGGTAGGATTCATTGACAAAGGGTTTGATTTTCATAATTATTCAAAATTGGCGGTGTAGTGATAGCAGGCTGGCTGGGTCTATCACTTCTTGTCGGTTGGTTGAACAAAAGGTTTGGACCCTACAACAAAACAGGGGGCTTCAGGCTTGAGCACACTAGTAAAGTAGTAAACCCAATTTATTTTTCTTACACATAAAAACATATACTGATCGAAACCACGTGGGTAATTATATTACCTATTGACTTTTAATCATTCGCTTTTTGCATTTTTCAAGGTTGTATTTACCATGAATTTTTCATAACAAATGTAACACAAGACAAGACAAAGAGCAAAAATCTTAATTAATTAATTAATTAATTAGCGCTTGAAATTGTGCTTTATTGAATCATTTGAATTGTGACGTGAAAAAGTTTTATAGTCTCTGTAGGATAACATTAATTAGTGGATTCTGTTTTCGAGTCTTATGTTCTTCTACAAATTCATTATTTCCGATATCAAGTGACCCTGTTAAATATTCATTAATATGTAAAAAATAATAACAACACCACGATTTGTTTTATTGAAGTTTGATAAGAAATGATCTATGTTTCCATTTCAATATCCACAAATGATTACGAGCAACTCTAATGTATTTTATGAATTTATATCTAATTTGTATAAATGTTGAAATATTTAACAATCCAGCATTGGAGATGCTGTTAGGTTTATTATCGACAGAATTGTATAGATTACAACCAGAAACATTTAGGATTCAACAAAAACTGAACAACTCTCAACTAAAAGTACCAAAACCTCACTCTTAAAATCACACACAAAGTATATCGTCGCCACTTTTACTGGTTTAGGGTACGAAACCCTAATTTACACAGAAAAGAGTGAAGAAAATGAACACTGATAGAGAGAGAGAGCGAGTCTGGGTCGTTTCAACTCAACAAATAACACACCAAGTAGTATGTGTATTGGAAGCTTCCAGAACCCCACATCCAATAGAAGTAAGTACGTAGTCCACGTGTCAAACACCCAAGAGAAGCGTCATTTAGTTCACAATTGATGTAAATAATTTTTTATTAATTGCAGACTTGAGGCCTCCTTCTTTGTTATTTTTATAACATTAGCCCCAACAGTGCCTAATAAGAGTCTTATCCCCAGGGGCATAAGCGAGTTGGTAAGGTTTGAGGTGACGTGGGAAAAAATCCTCCGACAATGCAGGTTCGATTCTCGTGTAGGGCAGATTTTCACTGAAATATTGTGGAAGTCTGTCTTGGGGGTTGACCTGTTGGCTCTCTCCCTCAAGTCCCTACCACTCGTGCACATCCCTCGATTTACAACCTGTCTGGTCAAGTAGCCTCTGACACAGGTGGGGAGTTTTGCCTTCAGGACTTTTCCCTTATCAGAAGAGTCCTGCCTACATTTTTATTCATTCCATTCACGTCTCCTTTTCTCCTAACTCAAAGTCTGTTTGATTTGTGGATAAAATTGTTTATCTGGACAATAGTTATCTGAATAAAATGTTTATCATTATCATATTTGATTCAGCTAGGTTTAAAAATAGAAAAATCACTGTTAAAAATTCAACTTTTCGTAAAAAAGAAAATTGTACTCTTATTCTTAATTAAACAAAAAAATAAATAAATAAACTAAACTAAAAAAATGGGTAGAACGGCGGTGGCAGCGGGCAACAACTATCTTATAATATGTATATTCAAAAATATATTTGTTTTATATTATAACTGGTACATTCGTCTTTTAAGAAAATGAATAAATTTTCATCCAAATAAAAAAAAAAATTCATCATCTTTTCGAGAATAAAACTTACTTTTACTTTTTGTTTAAATTGTTATCTGAATAAAAATGTATCCAGATATCAATTTCGCCCAAATAAAATAAAATAATTTTTATTTATGATCTTTGATCTTTGATCATTGATGATATATCAAACAAATCTTCAATAGCAAGTGTTTTTCTCATACAATAATTGGGAGGTTTTAATAAAGGTATTTTATAACACCAATGATTTAAAAAAAAAAACCTACACATATTTTTAAATAATATTCTATGATTAAGAAAATTAATTGATATTTGAAAATACAAAGTAGATAATTCTTTCATCTCGTAGTTAAAAAAAATATTCTAATTAACGATCCAAATGTTAAAGATGGTGGATCGCGTTACTTGAATCTTAGATTTCTAGGTTTGTTGAATTTTTTATCTTTTTGAATCTTCAAGAGATGGACTTAATTTGACTTTGATTTGTAGAAGACTTTGATCTTCTTTGATTAACTTGAATTAGCTTAAATTTGAAGAAAACTTGATATTCTTGAAATTTCTGAATTTCTGAATTTTGACGTGGAAGAACTTCTTCATCTTCTTCTTCCTCAGACTTTTGGATTTTATCAAGGAATGATTTGCCCGAACTTGTGTAATTTTGCTAGACTTGTCACCTCCTTTCTCTTGGATTTACAATTCTTGACCACCAAATTTATTATATATAAATTAATTTTAAATACAATATATGGGCTTTTGAAAGTAGGTTGTGCCTCTTACAAAAAATTGAGTTTTATTAGATTTAACAGGAATATATATATATATATATATATATATATATATATATATATATATATATATATATATATATATATATATATATATATATATATATATATTCTACCTATATTAAAAGTGTGGATATTTGGTTTATTATTCAAAATGGTCGACCAAAATTGTTTTCTACCGATTTGGTTTAAAAAATTTATAAAATAATTATAAGAATCCAAAGATGAATTTGTCTTAATTAAATATAATATTTGTTCACATTTCTGAAATAATGGTATGTAAATTGTAATTTTAAAAATTAAGTTTATGTGAATAAATTCAGTATTTTAATATTTTTTATTATTTTTGTAGACTTAATGGAACGTGAAATACATATGCAATTCTTGAAAATATGGCATGTGAAGTGTAATTTACACTCTTTATACGAAGAGCTATGGAATACTTCGTAAATTTGCATATGTAATATTCTCCAAAGTAATGTCAATGAATATAATTTAAAATACATTTTGAAATCCAAACCAGCATATGTAAAATAAAATCCTAGAGGAACTAGTTGATCAAAAAGTGTTTCAACTTCGAACTTCATATGCATCTTACATCGGATACAAGTTGTAGGATTTGATCAAAAATAGTTTCAACTTCGAATGCAAATTCCAAGATAATTATAGCTTATTTTGCATAGATCGAAAGAAAGTATCTTGTGAGTAATGCAATAAGGTAGAATACATTATAAAAGGGATTAGTATACCAAGATTACTATATTAATATAATTAAAATATTTGATTTTATTGACTTTTTTCACATATTGAAACTTGGGTGTTTTTAAACCACATATCTACGAATCTGTTTGCTTTTTCTTTGAATTTGAATTCATTCTGATTATATAAGCTTACACCAGTTAAGTGCTGTATCGTGTTACAACTGGTGGCCACAAATAGGCAAAAGGTATATTTAGCATAATTTTGACTACTTAATTTTATATTAATTTTGAATAAACTAAGTTATGATTATTCCAAGTTTTCAAGGCATTGTCTAACCAAATAGTCTTGATGAATGATGCCTGACATTAGAATTAGAAATTGTGTCATTAATTTGGATTCATTTTTCGTAAAATCCAGTTTCAAAGAAAACAAAACGTAAGAAATTTTTGAATCTTATAGTGAAAAAACAATTAAGATGAATGAAGATAATTGGAAAATTTAAAGTTGTTGTGAAATGCCTTAAACAACTTTTTGGTTAAATTTGACGACATGTGAGTTCTGATTTTGATTTTTAGTTGTTTTGGAGTTTGAATTTCAGAAAATTTGTCGTTTTACTATTTATTAGATTATTAAATTTACAAAATTTTTTTTAATTATTTCATAAAGTTTAACTTTTTATTGTTCTATAATATAATCTTGTTTGTTTTGAATTTTTATCGTATTTTTTACTCGCAATTACTTTTTCTTACTCAAATTGAAAGACATATGAGTTGTTAATTTATTTTTTTTGTTTAGGAGTTTGAATTTTGGAAGAAGTGTAATTTTATAATCTATTAGATTGTTAAATTTGTAATTTGATTATTTTAGAAAATATTTCAAATTTTGTTTTATTAGTTTCTTTTTCTGTAAAGTTTGAGATTTGTGTTCATTGAAGACACTTTATAGTTTAACTTAGAATATTCTTCTGATTGCTTGTCGTTGAAAATGTACTATCATCTGAGACATTATTTAATTTAAAATTTAGTTTGATTTGTTGTAATTGAATAATATTATTATTTCTTTAACTACATGAGCTTGGAATGAAAATTGCTTGTTTATATATAAAGTTTTGAAATGCAGCATTTTAGTAATGCTCAACCTATTGTCATTTTTCTTTTGATTATTAATGCAACTCTAGAGTATTATTTATGAAAATGACTTGTTTGCACATTAGCAATGCAAACTCTACCTAATGCTTTAGAAATTTGTATTTAATATACTACTTTTTACACATGGGTGATTGTGGAAAAAATTTAATTGTAATTAATATATTTATTGACTTGTTTACTTGTTTACACTTTTGTAGCTTATTTTTGCCACAATTTCTGACTTGCATCAAATACATACAACTTCACTAGCATGCAATTAATAACTGCAAGGTGATTTATATACTTGTAGAAATTATGTTGTTTTAAAAGTTTTAATTTGACCATAAAACGACTTGGTTCATCTTTGTCATTGCTTAAATTATAATTTTAGCTGGTCAAATTGGTCAAACATACTTTTTATCCACACATTTCATAGGACTCGCAACTTACAACTCACTTTTTATCCACACATTTATCCACAACTTATAACATAAGCACTTAAAATATAATTTCAGCACAATCAAACATATGCTTGATCAATTAACTTATTGATTATCTCTATCTAAAGCAAGAAAGAAGATTTTTATGCACTTTTTATTTTGCCACTAAACATTGTGATGATCGAATTTGTACACTTACTGAAAAAGACTAATTTTCATTCTTGAAACCTCAAATCTTTGATGATGTAAGTTCAATTCAACCCTCTCTTTATCTTTTATTTAAGTTAATTCAAAAAAATTGAAATTAATTTACAGATGTTGTAGATACTTATGCACAGAGTCTTATTCTAGAGCAAATGTGAAATTTCTTAATGTAAAGGTATTCAACTTTTTTTACGTGATCAAAATATTATAAAAGAGTTAACTCAGGCTTCGAGGGGAATGCAAATTCTGAGAATTTTGTTCTTAAGAATAGTGGCTTTTACGAAGCAAATTGAATTCAATTTTATCATATATTTAAGTCATATAGTGTAATAAATTTTAATAAACTAGGTTTTAAGTTATAAGCATGCTATTTAGATTTCAATCGCCTGATTTGTTAATTATATTTAATTTTGTTTTTCACTTAAATTACCAATATCAAGCCAATTCCTAAAAAGAATATATAATAAATACTATTACGTTCTTAATTATCGACACATCACGTGCATCGCAAGTGCTCACAATATATATATATATATTCAAAACTTATTTTATTTTATTTATGTAATAAGAAATTTTAATATCTACAAATGTCCGCTCAAGATTTATTTATTAATAAATGAATGAATAAATAAATCTTGATTTTTTATCTTCAAATCTCGCTCCGCCACCCACCGCCTTGTGCCATCGCCTTTGCGCCACCATTCACCGCCAACTAATCCACCCCAACTAATTTACTATTTTGATATATTAATTTAGATTATAAAAGAAAAAAATTCAATAAGTTTTGTGCTACATTAAATTGGTTGTTTTTAGATCTGAAAACATGTTGAATATAATTGTTTAAAATTTGTTAAAAGAGATTGGATTAATGGATTAATGTCTGGTTAAAGAAGAAAAATGTAGAAACAGAAAAAGCAAATGAAGTATGTTAAGCAACTATCATTTGAACTGTATGGAAGAAGAAAAGGATGAGGATGAGGAAGATGAAGAAAAAAAGGAAAGAAAAAACAAATTGTTACATGACACAGCTATCGGTCCAACAGTTATTGTCGGGCAACATATTTTTTTCCCTCTTTTTCCTTTCTTTTTTTCTTTTATACCCAACAATTGAATGGAAAAAAAAAAGTTAAATTATATTTTGATTGTTCAACTATAAATAATCTTGTGTATTTGTCTAGATTTCAAAATTCTCCATAGATATATGTACAAAAAATTTCTTCATTCCCTCTTAAAGTCTGCTCAAAGCCAAATAAAAACTAGCATTTCATTACACTGCGCTGTCACGGGCTGACCCTTTAAGTCTCGCAGCACGACTATTTTTCGCCCCGTCCAGCAGTAGCCCCACTTTATTCAACTACATTCCGCCTTCCCCATCACGAGTCTAGATATATCTCGTTGCTCATTTCACCCACAAAACTTACTAGCATGTAAACACTAGAACGCATCACTGCGCTGCACTTGGTGCTAAGGCGCTCACCTATTCGTAATGTACATCGTCATCGATGTTCTCTAACTCTGTTGGACCCGACTTAGCTAGTTTACCAGCATGCTCATGCACAACATACAGTCCTCTTGAAGCATACTCGATGGAGGGAAGCTCTCCTAGCTCCGCCCAAAGCATTGAGGGTCATTTGCATACCCCACAACACAATTCTTGTGCTCGTCCCTTCTTACGGGCATATTGGCTAATTGCATGCTGCAATACCCTTCGTTAGGGCCTTACCCAAGCAGGGCCAACTGTTAATCCATGGCTAACTTGAAGTGCCTTCATAGTATACTCGATCCAACAACAACGGCATCTTACCATATTTGTCCAACTATGCGACGTTGCCCCCACAACAGTATTTCTAGCCAACGGACCCCCACGACAAGGTGCGATCTGTGACATCTTCCTCCACTTAATTCTGTCAACGTCCTCGTTGACATGGAGTATACTAAGAATTTAGTATACGGGATCTCCACTTCAACTGTTGTACATCTTGTACAATCTCGCTCTTCTTAGCTCTCGAGCCAGTCAACCCTTGAATCAACAATGCTAAATCAACTTAAAACTAAGCTATCCCATACTGACTAGTTGTTGCTAATGCAATGTCCTCCAACACCTGTGTACAGATCCATATGAGACACCCTTCTCCACTCAAAGGTGTTGACGTCCTCAAAAACATGCCAACATGTAAGAATTCGGGTTTGTCCCTCTCGAAAGTTTGGTGCACTCCCGCCAGGTGTTGTTATCCTAACCAACCGCACCTTGTAGCACCACAATGAAGAATCTCATATTATATTCGGTCTCAATCTTCACCCTATGCCCGAAGCATTAGTTCTTCGACTAACGGATTCGTATGTCCATAGTGCCAATCTGTCACATACCGAATTAAAATCCACGTTTAGCTCTCAACTTGGATAAATTTTGAGCTCAACACTCTCTATTGCTCAGAGTTTCTGAGTTTTGGAAGCCTGGTGCTTCATTGTCGTCTATGTTAAACCCTTCATAAAAACACAACACGGTTCTCCCTAGGAACATAGTTAACACAACTCAATTTTCTATTCAACTTGTACCTTGCATGTCTGCAAAAGTTTTTCAAATTATTGGCGCATTGCGCCTAAGAGCTCAATAGCTCAATTGTCAAATTTCTGCACACGCCTTGTCTGTTCACTTATGCTCTCATGTCATTAGCACCCCGCGCCTAAGGTAGGGACTAACACGCCCCTCCTAATTCTGTACAATTATGTTCAATGCTGTGCATGTTTGTTAAGGATTTCTCAAATCATTGGCATCCAACGCCTAATGTAAGAGCATTTAACATCCACTCCTCGCAGCCCAAATGGTAGCTTTACCAGCAGAAGCAATTTAATCAATCGCTTGGTTTAACACCAACTCCAGCATGGCAATTAGCCAACCCAACTAACACCCCAAATAGATATGGGTAAGAGATCAATTGCTTAACTCAAACCATATCTTTACCAGAACAAGCAATCAACTCTTTGATTCAAGTTTGATCCTGAAACCTATGAGGGCAATCACTTGCACAACACTAGAAATGCCTTCTTGCGTCCATAAGGTGACTTTTCACCATTCTCTTAGAAGCTCATCTTCTCACAGCTTGGAAGGTACTCAACAAAGTGGTATCTTACCACCGCATGGCAATTCACTGCCTTCGTCTATCTCTAAATGTTCATTCTTCCACAGCTTTGAAGATTCTCTCAAAAATGTAGTATCATACCACCATACGGCTACACTGCCTTAGATTCATCTCCTAACTCGTGGCCTCTCCGCAACATGGTTACAATAACTTGTATTCGTGGCACCATTGTCCACCCGACCAATCGGCATGCCTACTTCCCCCCCTCCCCTCCCTCCTTCTCCTTCTCCTTCTCCTTCTCTCTCAAAAGTTAAGATGTATGGATACGTTAGGTTCTACCTTTATTGCCCATGGAAAAAGGTTAACAACCATCTTCTTGGCCTTATTGACTTAAAGCTATCGTCAACACAAGTTACTTCGGATAGCTAAGCTTCTTGCTCGAATCTGACTGCCAATCAAAAAGCTAACAATTTATTACGACCTTAATAACACAACCATCATCCGTCCTAGACTTCTAATAAGGAACGTATCAAGCCCAAACAAATTGTCAACTGAAGCTGCTCATAGATCACATCTGATGCTATCAACAAGCTTATCATAAATCAGGCTCACCCAATCTATATCAACCAATAACCATAAACAAAGCTAATACACTTCACCCAGTCTATAGTTGTTAACAACGTAGTGCGACAGTGCTCTTGGAGCCAAATTGATACACTATAAGCTCAATCTTTAAAGTCAGCATTTGCTGCTCTTATAAGGATACCAATTGATACTCAATCGATTATCAGCATCCCCAAAATCATGCACAATCTACAATCGAAACTATTGAAGCAATTTAAAGCACATGGCAACAATCCATCACCTTCATGTTGCAAATCGGGGCAATTCTATTTTTTGAATCTTGGTTTGAACCGCCGCCCTCTTACGAGTTCTTTCAGTCAATTACTTATTGCAGTAGTATCTGGGTCTATACACAATACTTTGATAAATGCACAAATTTGTGCTCTGATACCAACTATCACGGGCCGATCCTTTAAGTCGTGCAGCACTACTATTTTTCGCTCCGTGCGGCAATAGTCTCACTCTATTTAACTATCTTTCACCTTCTCCATTACGAGTCTAGATATAACTCGTTGCTTATTTCACCCACAAAGCTTACTAGCGTGTAAACACTCGAACACATCCCTGTGCTCCACTTGGTGTCGAGGCGTCATATATATATATATATATATAATAGAATGCTAAGTCAATCATTACAATATTTTAGAATGATATCATAATATCATTTTTGTTCATTTGATATTTCATAAATTACTATTTTTTTAATTAAATTCTATATATATAATTTATCTAAACCATATACATTCAAAAAATTAATATTACTTATAAGAAAATAAGTAAATATATGATTAAAAGTTAAACTAATTCAAACTAATTCTTTAAATAATATGTGAATTTATATTTCTAGAATCTATTTTGAACAAATTAACTTCAAGTTATAAAATATTTTAGATGAAATATAACTAAAAAATATATAAAATTAGTGCAATTTTTTAAATGTCAGAAAGTGTCTATTGAAATATTATCAACTTGTTCGACTTAGAACCAAGAAGTGCATGCCCTTGGACTCGGATCATCCCGTGGTCACAAACAATTACAGTGTATATGATGCAAGGAACATTGTAGAGTTACACGTTTAGTATATTACATGCAATGTTCTTGAAGCTTTTAAATATAGGAATATAAAAATGTGAGCTGTTACGTACCAATCCCACATAGCGATCCACGAGGGCGGAATAATCCTCATCGGGCTCCACGTAAGCACGGTCAAAGTCAATACGCTCCGGACTCGGCCCTCTCTAAAGCCGTCTGAGTCGAGGAGGTTATATACAAGGCTATTTATGTCGAGGAGCCTGAATAACTGAGGCTACTAAAGTCCGACCCTGTTTGCGTGCTAAAGAAGCCTTCCCTGCCAAGCATGTGATTCAACCTTGAAAAGATTGATGGGACTGTCTGCCAATGCGGCTTGTCACAGTCATAGCCCCTTAGTTTGCGACTGAAAGTGACTTCTTCATTAAATGCTAGTGACATGACACCAAAGATGTGACTCAATAACCTTCAGATGAAACCATGTGTTGCACATCGAAGTGGGTGATTCTTGTAAAATTTGCCTATAAATACTAAACTTATTTTCACAAGAAAGGGATGTTGAAAAGTATTACTCTCACTATAAAAATATAAAGTCCTCTAGGTTAATCTTTCTTAAGTGCTTTAATCACCTGGGAAATCATTAGTTTGGGGCCCTCAAGCTATCACCTCTACCGTAAGTGTTCCCCTCTCGGTTTTTTGCTACATATCAATCCGGTCCTAGGCTTATCTACGTAGTTGAATAAACCACGTGGCAGTTCAAGCTAGAAGGGAAATACACGTAGGAAGAGGAGGCGTGGAGTTCTTGTTGGCAGCTATTTTTGGAGGTCAACAGATTGGCGCCGTCTGTGGAAATCTGTAACAAAAAGCTTTAGCTTTCTTGAACAAAGGAATCTCCCTGAGCAAAGGATTAACCGGTCCACAAAATGAGCGGAAACAACGAAGATGAAAACCCAAGAAGAACCAGGCCCGCAACAGACGGAAAGACGGTGGCGGGAGCAAGGGTTGAAGAGACTCCTGGGATGAGGCATGGGAGAAGACCCCCCACCACCCTAGAACGAGAAATGAGAATGATGGCTGCCAGCGTGACGCAGCTGGCCCAGCACTACGCCCAAATACAAGGATATATCCAAATGATGCAGGTGTGGGGTGAGAACCATCCTCATGAGTCTGACCCAGATGATCCTGAAGAAGAGCAGGAAGCTGATAGCGAACACCCCCGTGATTCGCAAGTCAGGGGAGAAGCCTCTCGTGCTAGGACAAATGGGAGAGGGGCCAAAGCCACTGCATCGAAAGGGAGACCCCAACCAATGATGTCCGCCAGTGTATTTGAAAGGCTAGGTGAACAGGGAAGCAGAAAATGGCCACATGAGAATCTACCAAGGAGAGAACAGCCTCAAAGTCCCCATAGAAATAGGCAGAAAAGGAGGGCGATGGAGGTGGAAGCTAGGGGAGAATCGAATTTCCAACCCTACGTACCTCAGCAAATCGTGCAGCCACAGCCCCAGGGCTATGGAGGCGAACAGCAAGCCCAGCGTGTCCTCCCGTTCCCTCCAGAGACGAACGTTGGGGAAGAATATCCGAGGCCAACAAGATCATTTGAAGTAGACGACGATGACGAGAACCTCCAATTTTCAGCCGGAATCAGGAATGCATCCATCCTCCACGAGTTTCACGTGCCCAAGATTACCCCTTACACAGGCAGGGGAGATCCATTAGACCACGTGAACACATATAAAATGGAAATGAGTCTCCGAGGAGCTACTCCGGCCTTGAAATGCAGCAGGAGGAGCGAAGCGGTGGTATAACAAACTAGTTGCAGGAAGCATTTCTAGTTGGCCGAAGCTGAAAAAGACGTTCATCAACTACTTCTCGTCACAGAAACCTGCCTCAGCCCCAGTCCAACGCCTCCATGATGTAAGGCAATCTCCTAATGAGCCACTACAAAGCTACATGGGATGCTTCAACGAAGAAATGCTATTCTGTGAAAGAATAATCGATGCCGAGGCCCTATCCACTCTGAAGGCTGAGCTGGATATGAACCTCCCGTTTTGAAGAGATGTCCGCAACAAAAACCCAGCAACCTTTGACCAGCTGGTAGAGTTGATCACCGAAGAAATAACCAATGAGAACATGATCCTTCACAGAAATCGAGGTGGGCTAGGGGCCAACCCTGCGTCTAGGGCCGGGTACGTCCAAAGCCACGACAGACACCCTCTCCAACATAATCCGTACAAGAGAAACTACCCGTCCGATCCAAACGTTGGAATGAGTTATGTGGCCTCTGTACAAAAGGGTATGCTCTTCCCATATACGGTCCTAGCAGTGATGGGCCCGGTGGCAGGACTTTATAATTACGGTATGTCTCCACCCACATATTACGAAGCGGGGACAAGCGCACCCACGATGCTTCCTACTCCTCAAGCGGCCTCCGCAAAGTATTGTTGCATCCACCGAAGCTATGGACATAGCACAGATGAATGTCGAGAAGTGGAAGAGCTTGCCAATGAAAGGATTGCCAACCCAGGACACAGGCGTGGGATGAACACCAGACGCAGAGATCAGGCCTCGATGAGAGGGCGCCGGCCACAATTCCAATACAGGCAACCCCAGCAATGGGATAGGATGCATGTTGGCCAGGAACAACGGACAAGTCGCAATTCAAGAAGCCCGGCCAGACAACCTCGACTGGAGCGCAACCCAGAACCTCGTCTAATCAAAGGTCCTGAAAAGGCCCAGATTCGAGAAATAGACACCATCTACGGAGGACCTTATATTAGGGGACAGACCCAAAACGCCCAGAAGAGCTACGCCAAAGAGGCCGAAGGGACCCAAATGACCAACTGGCTCATCAACAGCTGGCCGTTGGGATCAAAAAAGGTAGACCATATCACCTTCATAGAAGAAGACATGAAAAGCGTGCATTACCCTCACTGTGATGCCCTTGTGGTAAGAGCAGTGGTGGCTCAGAACGGGTTAGGAAGAATGCTCGTGGATAACAGTAGTTCTGTCAATGTCATCTTCTTAAGCACTTATGAGCAGATGAATGTGGATGTCTCGTTGGAACCATCAACCGAGCCTCTCTACGAATTTATTGACGATTGCGTAACACCAAAAGGTATCGTACGCCTCGCCGTTACCATGGGAGAGGAGCCTCTCGCCACCCACACTTTCATGAAATTTTTGGTGGTAGACAGAAGGTCAGCCTACCATGGAGTCCTAGGCCGACCAGCCCTGAAAGAACTTTGGGCCACAACATCAGTTCACCACCTCTGCATGAAATTTCCAACGGAAGGTGGCATGGCAATAGTGCGGGGCAACCAACCCGAAGCCTGAAAATGCTATAGGAACGGCTTGAGAAAGTCAAAGAAAAAAGAGGAAAATATGACGTTTCTAGGCGTAGAAATGACGGACGCCTCGATAGATACACCAGAGGATGTCCAGATGGAGGATGTGATTCCCACCGAAGATATAGATCCTCGGGTAACGGGAGTCGATTCACAGACTTTTTCCGTCGAGGAGCTGAAAAGCTTCACAGCGGATCCTAATCATCAGACAATGAGGCTCCAAGTAGGAAAGGATCTCGTAGAAGCACCCAAGGAAGCCTGAAAAGGTTTCTCGACCGCAACCTAGATGTTTTCGCCTGGAAACACGAGGATATGACCGGGATCGACCCGAGGGAGAGTTGTCACCGCCTTAATCTCAATCCGAAATTCCCATCCCATCGACAAAAACAGAGGCCCTTGAACCCAGAGAAATACGAGGCATTAAAAGAAGAGGTGGGAATACTTCTCCGTAGCAGCTTCATCCGGGAAGCCCACTACCCTGAGTGGGTTTCCAATCCGGTCTTGGTCAAAAAACCCGATGCAAAAATGAGGATTTGCATAGATTTCTCCAATCTCAACCAGGCCTGTCCTAAAGACAGCTTCTCCTTGCCCCGAATTTACCAATTGGTGGACTCCACCGCTGGGCATGAGCTGTTAAGCTTCATGGATGCATATTCGGGCTATAACCAAATCTCCATGCATCACCCGGACGAGGAACACACCTCGTTTGTGACGGACAAAGGCCTTTACTGCTACAAAGTCATGCCCTTTGGCCTGAAAAATGCTAGGGCAACATACCAGAGGCTTGTCAACAAGATGTTCGCCGGCCAGCTGGGTTTGACGATGGAGGTATATGTAGACGACATGCTGGTCAAGAATCTAAACGTCGAGGACCATACCCGACACCTGGAGAAGACGTTCCAGATATTACGTACATACAGAATGAAACTTAATCCTTTGAAATGTGCTTTTGGGGTCGCTTCGGGAAAATTCCTTGGTTACATGGTAAATCAAAGGGGAATAGTGGCGAACCCTAAAAAAATTAAGGCCCTGGTAGAGATGAAATCACCCAGGAAACCAAAAGATGTACAATGCTTCACTGGACGGATGGCGGCCCTCAGCAGGTTTGTATCTAAAGCCATTAATAAGTACATCTCCTTCTTCAAAATATTAAAAGGAGGCAATAGGTTTGAATGAATGGCGGAATGTGAGGTTGCATTCCAAGCCTTGAAAGAACACCTCGGCCAGGCTCCTTTATTTTCAAAACCAAGAACCAAAGAGACCCTAATACTGTACCTAGTCGTATCTGCTGAGTCTGTCAGCTCGGTACTAATCCGAGAGGAAAAGCGTCAAATGCATAAGCAAGGCCATCTTGGGAGCGGAAACACACTACCCAGACATGGAGAAGTTGGCATTATTGCTCGTCACTGCCTCAAGAAAACTTAGGCCATACTTTTTGTCCCACAGCATCCATGTCCTCACTAACTTTCCTTTGAGATAAGTTATGCAAAAGCTGGACGCCTCGGGAAGGCTATTGAAGTGGGCTGTTGAGCTGAGCCAGTTCGACATCGTCTATAAACCACGGGCGGCCGTCAAGGGACAAGCTCTAGCCGATTTTATGGCAGAATTTGCCAACACCCCCGATGTGAAAATCCTAATGACTTCAGCAGAACTACCCACATGGCTCTTATTTGTCAACGGTTCTTCATGGGACACTGGTTCGGGCGCAGGAGTTGTTCTCACTAGTCCTGAGGGCCACAAATTGAGTTGTGCAGTTAGATTCGAATTCAAAGCATCGAACAACGTTGCGGAATACGAGGCCTTATTATCTGGTTTGCGCCTTGCTAGGGAGATGAATGTACAGAGGTTATCAGCTTCGAGTGACTCTTAGCTGATAGTGAGCTAAGTGAATGGAAGCTTCATCGCCAGAGAAAGGATGATGGCCTCATATCTAAAATTGGTCAAGGACCTCATCCATTGCTTCGATAAATTCGAGCTTCTCTAGGTACCCAGGGTTGACAACACCAATGCCGACACTTTGGCTAAACTGGCTAGTAGCAAGGATTCGGAGCTACTGAAAACGGTTCCCATTGAACACCTTGTCAGGCCTTCCATCAAAACTATTGCTGAGGCAATATAGATCGAGGAGATTTCCACGTGGATGGACCCCATTCTTGCCTTTTTGAAAAATCAAACTCTCCCTGAAAATAGGGAGGAGGCTAAGAAGTTGAGAAGAAGAGCGGCACACTTCGTGTTATCAGATGATGTCCTCTACAAACGAAGCTATTCCTTACTCCTTCTTAGGTGCGTCGGCCCCAACGAGGCAGATTATATCCTCAGAGAAATCCACGAAGGGATATGTGGCAATCACACTGGAGGACTAGCCCTGGCCCAAAAGATCCTCAAGCAAGGATACTTTTGGCCGACAGTTAAAAAGACGCATTGCTCCACGTCAAGAAATGTGACAAATGCCAGCGCTTCGCTACGATCCCGAGGCAGCCTCACCAGGAACTCACCACAGTATCTAGCCCCTGGCCCTTCGCCAAATGGGGAATAGACTTCATAAGTCCTATGCCTAGAGGGAGAGGCAATGCATGCCACGCTCTAGTTGCTATTGATTACTTTACCAAGTGGGTCGAAGCAAAACCAATGATGAAAATCACCGAGGTAAACACATCCAAATTCATATGGAAGAATATCATTTGCAGGTTTGGAATCCCTCATTCTTTGGTTTCGGATAATGGAAAACAATTCGACAATAGGAAAATCAAGAATTTGTGCGAAGAACTGGGGATTGCGAGGCACTTCTCAACCCCCCACCACCCTTAGGCTAATGGTCAAGTTGAGGCGGTTAACAAGACCATTAAATACACCCTCAAGCAGAAACTTGAAGCATCCAAGGGGACATGGGTCGAGGAACTCCCTCACGCTCTCTGGGCTATCAGGACCCCGACTGGGGAGACCCCATTGTCTATGGCTTATGGATCCGAGGCTATGTGCCCAGTCAAAGTTGGCGTACCCTCACCTCGTCAGTTAATGTTCAACGAGCATACCAACGACAATCTGATGAGAGCAAGCCTGGACTTGTTAGGCGAGAAAAGAGACGACTCTCTAACTCGGTTGGCCTCTTATCAGAGGAAGATGGCCAAGTACTACAACAAAAAAGTAAAAAAGCGATCGTTTCGCCTCGGAGATCTTGTCTTGAGAAGGGTCTCCATGTCCTCCAAAGAAACCAGTGCCGGAACTCTTGGCCCCAATTGGGAGGGACCCTATCGAGTCATCAGCGAGACACGACCCGACACATATAATATCGAAGACATGAGTGCGAAACGACAGCCTCACCCATGGAACGCGGAACATTTACGTCGATATTACCAATAGCTAAGGAAGGTACGTAGCGTTTAGCTTAGAATATCCCCATCCAGACGACTCAGTTGTGTCGGATCGGTCATATGTTTAATATATTATCAAGCTGTCCTTATTCATACAGAAGCATTACAGAATCTGTACTTTTGTGACTGATTTTGAGCTTATTGTTTGTGCGACGCATTAACACTTAGAAAATATTGTTAGCAATTGGCAACATAGTAAAATATGCTTCAGAAATAAAGTTCATTAAAGGAAAAATAAATTGTCTATTACAATAGTTGGGCCGGACGAGCCTAGCTATTACAACCTAACTATCTTCGTCACCCTCAACGTCGAGTGGGGAAAACTTAGCTTCTAAAAGCTCAATGTCGAGGCTTGGATACTCAGTCTTGAGTACGGTCAGGATTTCTCGATGCCCTACCCTAGCAAAATAATCAGAAAAATTGGTATAGGCATCGGTGTTGTGGAAATTTGCTACAAAGTCCGCCTCAACATTCTCCAACTTCGCTTCCACCTCCTCCTTCTCGACGAGAAGTCCGGCAGCCTCTGCTTCAGCCTCTTTCCTTCATTTTTCAGCGGCTTCAAGGCCCTCCCGCAAGCTGCAAACCTCCTACTCATGGGACTGGGACTCGTCCAAAAGCCTTCTTGTTTCATTATTCGCTGCCTCTAAGGCCTCGGATGCAACCTTTTGAGATGCGTTGGCATTGTCCAACTGCTTCGTCATGTTTAAAATGTTGGACTCAGACTCCGCCAGGTCAGCCTGAAGGCGCTCATACGCCTTCCGCATGTTGTCCAAGGCAGCTTGTAGCCCATCCATAGCCTACCTGTGCTCCTTGTCTGACTTGGAGGCCTCAGTAGTTAGCTTCTTCTGCTCCTGCATACGAGTCCTAAACTCGCCTAGCACCTTCAACTGCAGCGCCGAGGCCCTAATGGCGACAGCCATACCGGTCTCCAGTACATCTTCCAGATCCCCATGAAAAGCGAACTCTTCCCACTTTGGGGTGAAACACTTCTTCACGGCCTGGGCTCCTAAGGAGGGATAGAAGGGCACGTCTCGAAGTGCATCTTCTGATATCCTGGACCCAAGAGCCCCGATCAACTCCCTCAGCTTCTTCTTCGAATCATAAGACCCCCCGACGGGACCCCTTGGGTTCTGAGTTGCTTGAGGATCTTCAAGAACAACCTCGCACGAGGGGTTGACAGCTAGGGTCCACTGAAGAGGTGGAACGCCACTGATGGCGTAGTTATCAATAGCCTCGACGCTTTTCCCTTTAGGCTGAGTAGGTAGAGTCTTTCTCTTCCTCGAGAGGGGCACATCTTCTTCGGAAGGACTTACATCTTCTATCTCAACCACTGCAGTCTAGGCCTCATCCCTATTCCCCTCCCGACTTAAATCCTCAATGACTTTCTTCTGCTTAACATTTTTAGCAGATCCAGCTGCCAAGGCCCTCGGCCTATGCCTGGTTAGGCGTGCAAGAGACGGACGGGGGCATTTTCCTTGATCCTTTTCGGTTGTACAAAAAATAATCATTAGTAGCTGCGCAAATGGGAAAGATGGAGAGGCAAATGATACCTTTGGAGGCCATCAAGCCCAATTCTATCAAACAGTTGTGTCGATTTAATATAAACTCGTGCTTCCGAGACGCGGGGGACGCTTCGTATATAGACTGGAGTAACTTTACGTCTTCACTTGACAGCTCGCAGCGAGGAAGCGCGTCTGCAAAAAGATAAACACGTTAAAAAACACATAAGCATTAACATGCAATAAATTCTATCGACCCTACTCACTGGCTATTCCATAGGTATTTGACACATCCAAATCCGGTTCCGGATCATCAACGACCCGCTGCCAATTACCCGCCACCCAAAACCACGACTCTTTCAATTGTTTAATGGATGAGGTGCAATCTGTCACTAGAGGCTTGTGAGATCCCCAAGGGCAAAAGTAGTACCACCCAGGCTCCTCTTCTCTGCATTTCTTCCTTGGCAACTTCCTCGGCTGATAAACAGTCTGGAACACATGCAAGGGCATCTCCTTACCGAATGAATGTCGAAACCATAGGTACAGACCCCCAACCATCTAGCTCCACCCATTCGGGGCCACCTGAGTCGGGGCCAGGCCATAGGCCTACAGTATCCTCCGAAAGAAAGGGTGTAGGGGCAAACGCATCCCACTCACGAAAGCATTCAAATGTAGGGCAGTGCACCCTTCCCGCAGGACACATGCTCTCTCATGAGGCTCTGGGAGCAGAAGCTCGACATCTGAAGGAACCCTGTACTCCTCTCTCAACAGGCTCAGATCTTTCGCGTTCATTATTGATGGCACATTCCCGGCAGCCCATCTCACTGTGTCAGCCCTAAAGGATCCTCAGCTTCTCTCAAACTCGGAGCTGAAGTTATGGCCATCAACTCACCCGTGTCCACATCGACGCTTCGGATAGGCAGAACACCCTCCATTGACAGAGACACGGGAGGGGACACTTCATCTCCACCACGCCCAAAAGTATCACCCCCAGTAACCCTTACAGACATTTCAACAAAAAAAAATATTCGTGTTTAGCAAAGAAAAGGTTTCGAGAAGAAATGGTTACCTAAAACTAAGCCTTCAACGGAGACTCGGAAGAAGATGCAGTCGCCGAAAATTTTCGCCGAAAATATACGGATGTCAGTTCTCTCAAAATCTCTCAAAAATGCGTAAGGTTGGAAGTAAAACTTCCACTTATATATATAAACAACAAGCGGTCATCCCCCGCCGTCGGATCAAATCAAGATCCATCCACGCCGTCCACTGCACCAATCCATCGTCACCATTGACGTTTAATGGGCGCCAACAGCTTTTTTGAATTAGCTGTTACGATGCAGACGTGCTACCCACGCGCGCGTCACTTCTCAATCAATTCAAAGCCCCCAAAATTCAATGCACTCATTACCTGCAGCCGATCATCATCATTTACGATGAGACACTTGTTCACAGGCCCAATAATCTCAAGACTCGTGGACCGTCATTTAATGCTCATACAGCACGCGTCTCCATCCTTGACGCCTCTGCTGCCTAACCTATCCCTCTTGGGACTGGGCTCGTCCGCAGCTTGCGCCTCCATCCTTGGAGCCTCGCCTTGCTGCCAATCCCCTCTCGGTTGGTCATTACAGCCCTCTCCCAACTTGGGACTCAGTTATTCAACCCTCTCCCAACTTGGAACTGGGCTATTCAGGCCTCTCCCAACTTAAGACTCGGCTATTCTGCCACCTCCCAACTTTGGACTCGGCTATTCAGCCCTCTCCCATCTTGGGACTCGGCTATTCAGCCCTCTCCAAACTTAGGACTCGGCTATTTGGTCCTCTCCCAACTTGGAACTCGACTATTCTGCCCTCTCCCAACTTGGGACTCGACTATTTTACCCTCTCCCAAGTTAGGACTTGGCTATTCAGCCCTTTCCTAACTTGGGACTCGATTATTCATCCCTCTCCCAACTTAGGACTCGACTATTTAGCCCTCTCCCAACTTGGGACTCAACTATTCATCCCTCTCCCAACTTGGGACCCGACTATTTCTCTCCCAACTTAGGACTCGGCTATTCATCCCTCTCCCAACTTGGCACCACCGAACTTCAATCACCAAGAATGTCAACGCTCGCCACCCACATGAATGAGCGTCCCGAGCCTTGTGGGACTTAAATCCCTATCGCAAAATTTTAAATGAACGTCCAAGTTCAGCATCCCACATGAATGACAGACTCTAAACTTGTGGAACTATTGTTACACACCAATCCCACATGGCGATCCACGAGGGCGGAATAATTTTCCTCGGGCTCCACGTAAGCACGGTCAAAGTCAATACGCTCAATCAAAGTCAATACGCTTGGTTAAAGTCAATACGCTCCGGACTCGGCCCTCTCCGAAGCGGTCTAAGTCGAGGAGGTTATATCCGAGACTATTTATGTCGATGAGCCTGAATAACCGAGGCTACTAAAGTACGACCCTGTTTGCGTGCTAAAGAAGCCTTCCCTGCCAAGCATGTGATTCAACCTTGAAAAAATTGATGGGACTGCCTGCCAATGCGGATTATCACAGTCATAGCCCCTTAGTTTGCGGCTGAAAGTGACTTCCTCATTAAATGCTAGTGACATGACACTAAAGATGTGACTTAAGAACCCTTAAGATGAAACTACGTGTCGCACATCGAAGTGGGTGATTCTTGTAAAATTTGCCTATAAATACTAAGCTTATTTTCACAAGAAATGGATGTTGAAAAGTATTACTCTCACTATAAAAATATAAAGTCCTCTAGGCTAATCTTTCTTAAGTGCTTTAACCACTTGGGAAATCATTAGTAATGGGCCCTCAAGCTATCACCTCTACCGTAAGTGTTCCCCTCTCGATTTTTTGCTACATATCAGTCCGATCCTAGGCTTATCTATGTAGTTGAATAAATCACATGACAGTTCAAGCCAGAAGGGAAATACACGTAGAAAAAAAAACATGGAAGTCTTGTTGACAGCCATTTTTAGAGATCAACATGAGCCTTTCAATTTTTCTCCCAGTCTAAACTCTAAACATACGGGTGATTGGTGGTGATAAATAACTCTTTTGATATATTTAGGGTGTGTTTGATTTTGATTAAAATCAGATTATTTGAAAAAGTTGATAAAAGTTTTTGAAATGTGTGGTTGAAAAGTTGTGGGTCCATGAAATGTGTGGTTAAAATTAATTGTTGATTTTAACTTTAGCTTTTTAACAAAATTTTAATTGAAAACAAACGGAGCCTTATATTTAAAAGTATAAATTACTTATTACTTTGAAGATGAGTAATAATTACACCAAAAGTTGTTAATATATCACTTTGACCAAGAGAAATATCGGTTCACGTAATCTCAGAATGAAGAAAAACACAATAATGACATCAATGGTTTTAAAAATAACAAATTTTAATATTATTTGCAAAAATTGTAACTTTGATGCAAAAATGGCAAATTTTTCATTTTTATTTCCCAAGAGAAACTATCTATTGATTTTTATTTTTTATTTTTTTAAAAAAGACAGTTGAAGTGATAAATGACAACTTAAATTGTCGAAAAGAAATTGAAAAAAAAAAATTTAAGCTGTCGAGCCGACAATTAAAATTTTTTTATGTTCCTTCTTTATAGTTTAAATTTTTATTATTTTAATTTTTAATTTTTTTTCTCGACAATTTAAGCTGTCGAACAAGCTGCCGTTCAACAACAACTCAATCTATTATTTTCGTTTTCACATTCTTTTTCTTTAACTAGATATTAACTTATAAACTCAATATCTTCTAATAATTTTTGAAAAATTATATTCAACATATTTTCAGATTTAAAAACAATATAAACTAATCTAGCACAAAATCTATTAAATTTTTGTTCTTTTATAACTAAAATTAATCTATGAAAAACTTTTGGTTTGGTTTGGGTTGGGTGGTACTTGGTAGCTAGCGGGCACGAGACAGTAGAGAAGCTTCACTTTTAATTTTTAAATTTATAATTGTAGATCTGATTTTAAATTACATGTAATGGTGGAGAAGCTTTTATCAAATAATTATTTTTGAAATTGTTATAAAAATTTGTCAAAAAGTAACACATGAAAATAGACATTTTGTATATGATCCGTTTGACAAAGATTATAAACTAGTTTATAAATTAATATTAGTTTATTTGAGTTGAAATTGTTGACTTTTTAAATTAGAAGTGGATTGAAAAGTAAAAAATGACGGTTGAAATAAGCTATAAACGATTTATAAATAATGTTAAACAAGCTCATATTTTCCTCTAAAATATAATGTAACAAAATTGTAAGACTTGGGAGAAATAATTACGTGATGATTTAAACAATCCTTGTGTCAACAAGCTGTTTGCAAATACCCTGTTTGGAGGTCCCATTTTTACACCCCCCCATGACATAGACATACCACTTCTCCACACTTGTTCTGCAAAAAGCAGTCATGTGATTTGATCAGAATGTCTGATCACCACCGCCTACATATAATTTTACCATCTCAAGATAAAAAAAGAGACAGAGATAGAGAAATGGTTGAAATTAGGAGTCGTCAAAATATACCAGATCCAGATCTGATCTCAATCATTTTAAGTTTGTAAATGATTTAATTCAACGAGACTATTTATGCACAAAAGTCTTGAATTAAGGGTGTGTTTGATAGCTTTTCATGGAAAATGAAAATATTTTTCATGTAAGTTGAAAAAGAAATTCCACCAAATGGGTGAGAAAAAATTTTCCAAGGAAGTGGCCAAATGTGTGCTTTAGACAATTGTACCCTGAAAATATTTTCCATTTTTCATGTGCCAATCAAACACAAAAGTGGAAAAATAAAACACATTGATTTGACAAGATTTTCCATGGAAGTGACATTTTCCATGGAAAATTTGTGAATCAAACACACCCTAAAGTCTTTTTTTTTTTTGTCATTTTGTTCAATTCATTGTAAGATTTTCTGCATCCATAATCTAATGTTGTAAGTCAAAAGTAAAAATCGACTCAAAACAATATTGTGCATTAGGATTCATGTTTTACGTACAACTTTTAATATATCTTAATCCTCCTCGTTCGTCAAGATTTAACACAGTACTATGAAAAAAAATAAAAAAATAAACAAAAATGATGTAAATAAATTTGACAGTATAAAATGATTTATTAATTTGTCTTTTGTTATTGTATCTGCTGCAACAGAAGAAAATCTTAAAGAATTAAAGTTTCCTGCAAAATAATCTTGCCTTCTGAATTTTTTATTTAGAAAATATCTTTGTGGCCCTAAAGTTTAATTTTTGGAAATCGGTTTTCACTTTATTATTATTATTGTTTTTTCTTTTCTTTTCTTTTCTTTTCTTTTTTTTTTATGGATGGGTGAGTGGGAGTGGGGGACTCAGGGGAGTTGGAATTCACATGACTAAACTTGTTAGAAAATAAAGATTTAAAAATGATTGTATTAGGTGTTAATTAATGGGTTAATTTCACTCATGGTAGTTTTATTGAAATTACAAAATCGTCTTCGAAGTAACAAAGTTTCAACAGTAGTCACTAAAATTTACTAAAACTTGTACCAAAAGTCACTCGCTGAAATTTTCCAATTAACTTGATGACGTGCCACTTGTAAATGTCCATGCAGCACACATTTGGATGACACGTGACTAATTATTGACATGTGGACTTTACCCACTAATTATAATAAATTTGGATACCAATGAATACCTTTATAATATAAGGACCTAACTGAAAATACTTCAAAATAAATTTTATAATAAATACCTCAAAAATTGTATCTAAGGTCCTTCAACTTTTTATATTTTCAAATTTTGGTCCCCAAATTTTCAATTATCTTTCAGTTAAGTACTTCAAAAATTGCATCTTAGGTCCTTCAACTTTTTACATCTTTACACTTTGGTCTCCAAAGTTTCAATTATCTTTTATTTAAGTCCTCTAAAAATTGCATCTTGGGTCCTTCAAATTTTTACATCTATACACTTTGGTCCCCAAATTTTTAATTATCTTTCAATTAAGCCCTCCAAAAATTGCATCTTAGGTCCTTCAACTTTATACATCTTCAAACTTTGGTCCCCTAAATCCTTTATTTTAGTGGTTAAAATAAGTACAATTTTAGTAGTCAAAATTATTATTTAATTATATTATTTTTGTACAATTATTATTTAACTATATTATTTTGTTCGTTTAGATGAAAATTCGAATGTAAAGTCAAGGATTTAATTGTAAATAATAATTTTGACCACTAAAATTATACTTATTTTGATCACTAAAATCAAGAATTTAGATGAACAAAATTTGAAGATGTATAAAGTTGAAGGACCTAAGATGCAATTTTTAGAGAGCTTAACTGAAAAATAATTGAAAATTTAGAGATCAAAGTGTATAGATGTAAAAAGTTGAAGGACCCAATATGCAATTTTTGGAGGACTTAAATGAAAAATAATTGAAAATTTGGGATCAAAGTGTAAATATGTAAAAAATTGAAGGACCTAAGATGCAATTTTTGAAGAACTTAACTGAAAGATAATTGAAAATTGGGGGACCAAAATTTGAAGATATAAAAAGTAGAAGAACCTTAGATGCAATTTTTGATGCATTTATTATAAAATTTATTTTGAAGTATTTTTAACTAGGTCCTTATATTATAGAGGTATTCATTAAGGTCCAAATTTATTATAATTAGTAGGTAAAATCCACATGTCAATAATTTTGCCATATGTTATCCAAATGTGCGCCACATGGACATTTACAGGTGACACATCATTATGTTAATTGAAGAATTTCAGCGAGTGACCTTTGGTACAACTTTAGTAAACTTTAGTAACCACCGATGAAATTTTGTTACTTCAGTGACGATTTTGTAATTTCAATGAAACTTCAGTGACACCATCAGTGAAATTTACCCGTTAATTAATTCTATTGGAATTATAACAATTATAAAAGTAATATGATAATGTTAATTACAACCTCTCTCTATATTGAACTGCATAATATTAACGAAAACAAGCATGCAAAATATTATCAATTATATTGTTCAATTACATTCAGTTTATTTATTGTACTAAACATGCATTGAGAAATACAAGGAAACACATAATCGAAAAGTAATTTTTCTTTTATTATAGATTAGTATTAATATATCATTGCAAAACAAATTTTTTTTTTTTTATTAATTTAGGTCAAATGGTCCTTAACTTTGTTCTCAATGAAGATGTAATCTTTAATGTTTCTTTTTTTTGGTAAGAACTTCCATAACTTATGTGTTATGTGCAATTAATCCTTATTTGATGAAAAATATCAATATACTCGTAATTTTAATTAAAAAAAAGTGCAGTTAGGTCCTAATGTTTATTTGTTGACACGAACGTCTATTACTTATGTATTTTGGTGCACAATTGATTATTATTTGATAAAAAATATAATGATGCCAATAATTTTTGGGTCTCTAATTTTTGATAAAAGTGCAAATGAGTATAGTACCTATAATTTTTTTTTATAAAAAATTAAGGGAATCTAAAGAGTTTTTTTAATTAATATTTAATTGACCAAATTGATAATATACGTTGATGATAAATATTTTTCTCCTCCTTCGAGTACGACGGCGATAGTGGTGGAGACCTGTAAAATAGTGGCGAGACTTCTTTCTCTCGTGTTCACTCTAGTGAGATAATTAGTATATGATTAAAATAGATGTGTAGAATAACAATATAAAGTGTATGAGAGTTGTGTTTTTTGCCTGGGGGTTGGCCTCTATTTATAGGGATGGCATGTGGTTATACATTTTAATGGTCCTTAATAGGGTGCTCATTCATCTCCCTCATTACTAGGAGTTAATGAAGAATGTTTCATCTTCCCAATTGTTGAGGGATGTTTCGTCTTCCTAATAATTGGTGGTAACTGTCATTCTATGGGTCGCATGTCTAGTTAATTGAACGATAGTTGGGATATTGCAGTCTATCTGTCAGAGGCGTGCTTATGATTTTTAAACATAGGCTCATTACCTTATTTTTTGGACGGGGGCTCATCGCCTTGATTTTTAATCAGAGGATCATCGCCTTGATTTTTAAACATAGACTCATCACCTTGTCTTTTGGACAGGGACTCATCGCCTTGATTTTTAATCAGAAGCTCATTGTCTTGTTTTTCAGATAGAGGCTCATCACCTTGTTTTATTTTCAGACAGGATGTATCGCCTAGCCTTGTTTTCAAATATGATTCATCACCTAGCCTTGTTTTGACATGACTCATCGCCTAACCTTGTTTTTAGACAGGATTTATCGCCTAGTCTTGTTTTCAAATAGGACTCATCGCCTAGCCTTGTTTTCAGACAGGATTCATCGTCTAGCATTGTTTTCAGACATGTCTCATCGCTTAGCCTTGTTTTCAGACATGATTCTTTGTTTAGCCTTGTTTTCAAACATGATTCATCGCCTTGATTTTTTTTAAGCCTTAGTCGAGCTCACCTCGCCTCAGTTTTTTTTAAGCCAAGGCTTGTCGCCTCGTCTGACCGTTGCAGTAGTTGAGAATATTTTTGTCGCATGTCGGATCTAGTAGGTGCACTAGGACTTCCCAACTAGTCTAATCATTTCTTGGTACCCTTATTATTTATCTGCCTTATATGGTTCATTTTCTGCTTGTCTTTATCATCTCGATGTCCCAAGTCCTTCTTTTGTTAGACTTATGTTCCTTTTCGATCTTTCATGATTTTGGTAATGAGTTATAATTCCTCAGGGTCCACATACTTATCCCTCATCTTTAGTAACTTATGCATTGTATCCGTCGAATTTTTGGAGAGTGACATCTTGAAAGGACGACTTCGAGTTCTACTTATCATGGTAGTGACTACAGCAGACATCTATAGATCTTTGATCCTCAACGTGGCTCTATTGAACCAGACAATGAAATCTTTCAACTGCTCGTCTTGGTCCTGGGTCAATTGTATCAGGATGATGACAGTTTTCTTAGTATGTTTGCTGCTGGCAAAGTATGCAGCAAAACTCTTAAAAAAATCGTCAAATGTATGGATCGATTTTGGAATAAGGGTGGCTAACCAGTATTTGTCCTTCTGCCAAAGTGTTGGAGAAAAAGCCCTGCACATAATCACATCAGGGTGGCTCGCAACCTCATCAAATCAACAAAAACCCTGAGGTGAGTGACAGGATCAGAAGATCCGTTGTACTTCCATCTTTGGCTGTTTGAAGTGTTGTGGCAAGGGGACCGCCATCACTTCTAGGGAAAAACGATCTTCTTCCAACACCTAGATTGTTACCTACTACTTTTCTTATATATAGCCTCAGCTATTTTATGACCTATCATGTCTTCTAGTCGCTGATTTAGACTTAACACTGGTGTCCCAACCAACGTAGGCGTGGGCACCATGATGGTTGCCCCCAATGTGTATTTGGGCTAGATGTCAATGAGCGAAAGTAGAGTACAGAAGGTGGAGTTAAATAAGTTGGAACCTGCGGTGGAGCTACCGTTAGCGGTGTCTCCATTGCTGAAAAAGTTAGTAGTCTGGAGAGGAGCCCCTAGCAATTTGGCCCCTACTGGTGATGGGCTAGGACCCTGGGATGGAGCCCCTTGTGGTAATGATTCTACCGGCAGAGGGTTAGGACCCTGTGGTGGTTGAGAGATCGTAGCGTTCTGATCTTCAAGTAGAGCCGTTAAGGCCGTCACCTGAGCTCGTAGTCAAGTTGAGCGGCAAAGGCAAATTCTCGTTGTGGGTAATTAGTGGTGGCATTAGACTCGGTGCCTACATCTCCAATGGGGGCTGGTGAAGCGATTACAATTACATTCCTAGCTTTTCTAGTTCGAGCTATGACTTATTATGCAGTTTTCCACAGACGGCGCCAAATGATGATAAATATTTTTCTTCTCATCTAAACATGGCGGCGATAGTGGTGGAGACCGAGTCTAAATATGGTGGAGACCGAGTCCAAATGATGATAAATATTTTTCTCCTCATCCAAGCATGGCGGCGATAGTGGTGGAGACCTGCAAAATACTGGCGGGGTTTCTTTCTCCCGTGTCCACTTCGATGTGATAATAAGTATATGATTAAAACATATGTGCAAAATAGCAATATGGAGTGTATGAGAGTAGTGTTTTTTACCTAAGGGGTTGGCTTCTATTTATATGGACGACTTGCAGTTATGACCTTTAATGGTCCTTAATAGGGTGTCCTTTCATCTCCCTAATTACTATAAATTAATGAGGGATGTTTCATTTTCTCAATTGTTGAGGTATGTTTTATCTTCTCAATTGCTGGTGTTTCGTTTTTTCAATGACTGGTGGTAACTGTCATTCTATGGGTCATCTGTCTAGTTAATCAAACGACAATTAGGTTATTGCAGTTTATCTGTCAGAGGCGTGCTTATGAGACCAACAAAACGGGTGAGTCGGTGAGGCGCGTGTGCCATGACTTGCCACCATTTGCAAATAACATATAGTAGCTGTCATTATTTCTATAATCATACGTAAATTATTTTATATATTTTACAAACTATTATGAAATAATTAAGATTCATAATTATTAAAAATATGTTAAATAAAATTATTTAGTTTTATTATTAAGTAATTACATTATTTAAAGTTTAAATTTTTATTTTATTTTTATAACAAAAAAAAATAACTTTATCACAAAATTAATCCTCAAATACTTTTATTTAATTAAACTATTAGTTTATTAACTACAAATATTAGAACTCCAACTGTATTGTTCGTATTTTAATTTATCGTTATGTTTTTATTCAAAAATAAAAAACACATAATTAGTAAATTAGTTTTTATTAGTATTTTTATATTAAATAAAAATATAATAAGATATGTTCAATATTATAAAATTATATACTCTATATGTTCTACAAAGATATGCTTATTTCTATTTTTACACAGATTAGAACAATATATTAAGTTTATTTTTGTTGATAATAATGTACATTAAATAGGGGCATATTAGAAAACTAAGAAATTAACTATTTTCTCAACAAATGAAATTTAAGTATAATTTAGAATAGATGAATAAAGAAAGTAAATCTATCTTTATGAGACGGGAGAATATATCATTTTGTTATTTGTTTACCTTAATTTTATTCAAGTTTTTTACATCACATAACAATTACATATACTTAAAGTTCAATAATATGACAGTTTTTCTTTTATGAAAAATTTAATTGACACGACTATAATGATATATTTAGTATGTTAAATTAAATATTATTAAATAAAAGTACCGAACCTATTTGCACATTTACAAAGGTCAGAAATTCAATTGTAATTTTTTCTAATTAAAATCAATAGTATATTGGTATTTTTATCAAATAATGATCAATTATACACCAGTACATATAGATTATGGACATCTGTACTACAAGAAAAAAAAATGTTATAGACTGTTTCTGTACAGAACACAAAAGTAAATGACTATTTGCGTCAACTTTTCAAAATGTTTTGGACACAATATTAGAAATGAATGAATAATTTATTGAACGAAATTTCAAATTCTCTCTCTTTTTTTTTTTTTTTTTTTAATATCCGTAAATACTATAAACGACTATCTAATGTTCAGTAACAATATGTTTTGGTTTCATTAATATCTAAATCTTATGAAAATCCATTATAATTAGTAAAATGAGACACAAATTTTGTTATACAATGAATGAATGGTCAAAGCCCTTCTCTTCTAAAGAATTTTAATCAACAATGCAAAAGATTTCAGACATAATCATTGGATTTAACTGACTTGAGCTTTTTTGTCAACTGTACAAATTAAATTATTATTATAATCTAATTTAGGGCATAATTAGGGGGGCATTATCATGATTACTTATCTCTAATACACAATGCATTTGTTGGAGTGAAATGCAAGTCAGCCCATGCGGCTGGGTTCGCTCAATCCTCTCCACATATATTGGTAAAAATAATTAAAATAAATGACACCGACGTGTTTAGTCTTTATTTTTTCAAATTTATTTTAATTATATATTTTATGATATTTACAATTTTTTAAATATATATTACATCATTTTTTATTAAAATTTTTTAAATATCTAATTTTCATTTACACTAAACGATCACTACAATTTCTAACAATTAAATCATTGAATTTGTAATCAAATTATTTTAAGTTATATCCGTAAGGGTTACAAAATAAAAAAGTGACGTGACAGGTCCATGTGACATAAAAAGTAGGCTTGTAAATATATATATATAATTTTTTTTTTAAAGGCCTTCAATTTTTACTATTGATCTATTAACATTCTTTTCTAATCTCATAAAATTATTAATATTTAATTTTTCGAGTTTTCAATTCATAAACAATATATCATAAGCAGGTAATTATTTTACTCTCCATAGTTATTACTTCTATTTATATTCAAAAAAATTGGAACGTGGCATAAAATGTCAAAAATTGCACAATTGGTCCCCTATTTATTACTCGAGTAACAAGTTAGTACACAACGTTTAAAAAGAGCAAATTGATCATCAACTTTTCATATCGTTGGACAGTTAGTCCAAATGAAAACTGTTTAATTCTTCATTAAATATTCATGTGGCCCTAATAAAAATATGTATCACTCAAATTCGAGACACCAACCTAAGTCGAGAAGTGAAATATAGCTTCATAATATTGAACATATGAGGTTCGATCAAAGTGGGTTTTAATAGAATTTTAGACAATTTTCGCCATATGAGATTGATTGTCAGCTATATTTAAAAGTTGAAAGCCAATTTGCTACTCAATTAATAAGTAATAGAAAACATCTCGTCCTTTCAATTAAAATAACGATTTCAAACATAATCATCTCTGACGTGTAAGATTTAAAAACAAATTTACTATCATACGATTAACCTGTGTCATTATCTATCTATCAAGTTCATCCATCATTCAATTCTAACCAAGAACCGGTTTGCGGTCCCCCCAACATTTTAACTGGATCCTATACATTTAGTGAGTATCCTACTAGATTTCTAAACCTAGAGATATTGCACCTATTATACCACGCAAGTCCTTATTTCATGATAAATGCAGACAGCAAACAAAATAATTTTATGTCCAAATTAATTAATCTTAGCCATTCATTGCAATTTCTCAAACCCTAAATATCAAAGTCTATAATGCATTGAATTATTGATTTCATAACAATTGCTTTCGGCACGACCTCAAAAACAAATGTTTAATGTTCAATACAATGTCGCACCAAATCTTTCAATAGAAAAAATTCAAAGATTTCATAAAATCAATTTCAAACCTTGTTTGGACCAAGTCAAATAGACAACCGCATATTGCGCCTGCCCGTGTGGCCGTGGGGGCAAAAAGAATGACACTTTGGCAGTGCTAATTCAATTAAAGATTATAATATATTGAGTTAAAATAAAATAAAAGATAAGTTTCTTAATATAAAACTTTTATGGGTTTGTTATTTTAGAATGAGATGTCTAATTTGTATTAAATACGCGATATTTTATCTTTGTTATCAAAGGTCAATATCACAATACCTTTGCACGCCTTCTTGTTTTTATGAAAGAATTATATTTATTCTTGCACGATGCACTTTAGATCGAAAAGTTTGATCAATGCAACAAGTTTTGCTACAGATTTCATATTCCATATTACAACTGATATCATACCACCAACCAATAAATTTTTAAATCGTTAACCTAATAATATCTTGTACAAAATCATACATGAGAATGAGTACAAGATTGAAATAATAAATAGAAGTACGTCAATCTTTATAAAACAAATTGATACTTTAATTAAGAAAAATAACTCACAAATTTCATTGCTTCTATAAAAAAAAAAAAAAATCCATTAAATAGACAAGGTTATTAATTGAAAAGGAAATAAGAAATGCATAATTGACAGTCACAAGTGACACTAAATTCTTGAAAATGCCAAATATTTTATATATATAGAGATAAACTAAACAAAAATTTCACTCAGTCTCCATTTACTTTAATGGAGAACAAATATATAAAGATCCCTAATACATTTAACATTATTTAAAGAAAATAAAAATAAAATGCTAACAAAATTGGCTATAGAACTCAATTTTTATAATATTGACATCATTTCATCGCGTAAATAATTATCAACTTCTAGTCGTAAACTGGCATGATCTTCAAACGAGTCGTTAAATTTTCCAAAATTTTCTACTTGCAAGCTGTTATCCAAAGCTGGAAAGTCATCAAATGACATCTCAAACTCACCAAAATTATTGGTTAAATTTGGTGGAAATTCATCAAATAATGTATGTTCTTGAGATTGGAAATTGAAGAAATCTTCTAAGAATGGAATATCCATTGGCAAATAGTCATTTGAATAATTTGGCACACCATTAGGGTCCCCTTTGCACTCTTCAACTTCCTGAACTGGGTCATGACCAAACCCGGTTTCAAAAACCGGTCCATAAACAGATGCACAAGGTTCAGCCGGTTTACATACTTCTTGAATCGGTTCAGATCGGTCTTCACTTGACTGTTGACTACTTCGGGACTGGAGAACAGAAGTCGGAGAACAAAGATTGCGTGACTCATCACCGGATTCGTAGCCAGAAACTGACGTAACATTAATTTCCGGATTAGCCATTGCCGGAGGATTGGTGAAATTAGTCAAAGCATCCGGTCCACGGAGTTTAATGGCGGCGTTGTCATATACCATTGCAGCTTCCTCCGCCGTATCATAAGTGCCCAACCAAAGCCTAACTTTTCGGGACGGATCTCTTATCTCAGCCGCCCATTTTCCCCACGGGCGCTGCCGAACACCCCGGAACTTCCTAACGCCACCATTTGCCGCCGCCGCCTCCTTCACCTTCATCGGCTTCTGCTTGGGCTGGAGATTCTTCTTGCAATTAGTACTACTGCTAATGGCGTTGGCATTGCTTTTACTGGCTGTTTCTATTTTGATTTCATTGACGTACCTCTTGACTGGCCGGCAGCGGAAAAGCTCGTCCTCTTCATCACTGGAGGAATCTGTTGCATAAGGATCAGTCACCGATATTCGAACGATTCTAGAACAATTAAAATTATGATCTTCATGGGATTTCCTGGGTTTTTGGTTTGAGGGTTTAACGAGTTTTTTGGTGACATGTCGATTCACGGAGTATTTCACAGGCCAAAACTTACTTTGATCCATTGCTTCCATCGAAGATTAAAGCTTACACTAATGGCTGTAGTGATTTTGACTCATAATACAGAATACACAAAACAGCAATTCTGAAAAGATGTAATGGGAGCGTGATATTAAAAAAGGAGTTTGTCGGTTTAAACAAGGTAAGTGAATCAATGGCAAAATGGAAAGAAAATAAGTGGGATTTGGAAGCAACACTGTGTTTAATTAATGAGAGACAGAGAGAGAGTTGAGTGTTTTAGTGAGAGAGAGTTTCAATTGACAGTGGAGTGTGGAGACTAGTAACACTGAAATCGCTGTTTAATAGGATCTCCAAATTTGGTAAAACACGCACCCCATTTATTTATTTTATTTTAATTACATTTTAAAATACTCTTTTTATAATCAAATACATCCCGAATTAGATTCTAAGATATTTCTGTTATCAGATAGCCGGCGTCGGAAAGTAGGTCACAAAAGATTACGGTAACGACCGTCGACTGACACTGCTCGCCGCATATACGATATAGAGACACGTAGCAACTTTGGGCCCCACTTTTGAGGTTGGTCCAATGAGTGTATGTCAAATGGTGCTAACTGCATGATTTTCTGTCTTGAAGTATGTGTGGCCAATCACGTGAGGGTGAGGCCCAGGATGCTCGGCCCGGTTAAAATATGTAATGTCGGTCAAATTATTATGCCCATCTACACTTTGACCTAATTTACTCTTTGCTCCATTCACTTTATGGTCATGTACTACAGTACTAGGACTAGACATAAGTTTCCACAAGAACTGAATCGAATTATGTACTGTTAAAAATTATATATATATATATATTGAAAGAATTGAAGAGAAGTAGAACTCACTAGTGGTTCGAACCAATTCTTTTTTAGATTTGAAAAAAAAAAATTGTAAATTGTAAAATGTTGTTTAAATATTCTTATTACATTTTCATATTTTTTATTTTGGACAACAAAAATATTGATTAATGTAAATAACTATTAATTAATATGAATTTATATATATTAATTTAATCATTAATTTAACATTGAGATTATAAAAAAATAAATAGAATTAAAATTCAATTTTGTAAATAAAATCAAGAATTGGACCACTATCTATCTCTATGGTTCTACAATTCAACTCCGACTAAACATACACACTCCTATAGTTTATGTCATAAATATAGGGGACTTAGCCTTCTATTTGATTAAAAAAATAAAGATATTTTGATCGTGACCTATTGTCCTATACAATACTTTCCAATTCTGACATATCGACAATGATATATTCACTATATTGAACTGAAAATCTACGATAAAATTGAAGTTTGTTTGTCGTGTTTTGCAACAATGATATCTTCTCTGACACACCACTATCGACGTATTTACTACGTACAATTGGACAATTCAACGTAATAATGATTAAAAAATTAAAGAAATAAAATTTGTCCTTTTTGTGATACTTGAAGGGCTTTTTTATCAATTAGAGATGGCAAGTGGGGGTGAAGAATTTTTTTTTTTTTTTTTTTTTTGACCTTTTTTAAACTAATCTTTTTGAATTATAGAGAATTTAAAAATTACTTTTTACAGCTAGGAACAACGTGGGTGGGCAACCTAGGATTCGCCGCCATTTATAAGTAACTTTTGTACGGTTCTCTTTCCTACTCTCGAGAAAGTATCTGCTCAAGCTGTTATTCAACGCGTGTTAATCAATCTCTACTATTGTCCTTTTTTTTCTTTACACGCGTGAGATATACGTGTGGTTAAAAAAGCCCGTTGGAAACTCCTTTTTACGGGTTTTAAAAAAAAAAAAAAAAGAGTTTTACAGCAACAATTTGAACCGCACGAACAGTTCTCGCACATGAGACATGAGAACTGTACAGTCATCTCATGAGTGGGGTCTGATAATACTCGTGACTAAAAATTATGCGGCTTTCCAACGTGATTAAAAATAATTAGTTTAACTAGTCATTGTGTTATGGTTTAATTGCATTTGTAGATCTCCATAATCCACCAAATTTTACTTATATTTGCAAGAATTTATGGACCAATTAAGTGATTAGTTGTCAATAATAATACTTTCTTGATTTATTTTTTGTCCTTTTACAATTCAAGTTTTCCCCAGTCCATAATTTCTTTGTTTCCTTTTATTTCCGTACGAAATCTATATTAGTTGCAAAAGATTTAATTCAATAAATTTTTAATAGATGTAATGTTGGGTTAAAAAATAATAATTCATGTAATCAATCTTAAATTTATATTTCAAAATTTTCACTCTAAATTATATATTGTTTAGTGATAAAAGGTGAATAGGAAATAGATAGATTTCGTAGTAATATAGATGATAGTATCAAACACTTCACAATTGGTTCCCAACAAAAATATGCGAATTGTGACGAGATGAATATTGGACAACTAGATTTCATTGTAATATAGATAACAATATTAATGGGGGCGCGACATTTGGTTGAGAGCTAAAATATGCTGATGAGATATGTTATTATATTGGAAGGGTGTATTCAATTAATATTTGATAAGATTTTTATGAGTTTAAAAGTTTATTTGTATTCAATTTAGATTTTTTAAACTTCATAAAAGTTTTGGGTATTGAATATAGATTTTAACGACTTTTAAAAAGTCTTATAAAGTCATCCGATATTCAATTCAATTTTTTTAAAATTCTACGAAATTCAGAGATATTCAAAATGTCGATGACTATAGATAATTTTACATGTGCTAACTTTAATGCACTATGTATTAATAAAAGATATCACAACTTCTATCCCATTTACCTCTAAGACTTTGAAAGACTTTAGTAAAAAAAAAAATTCTTTAATTCTTTGATTATTTTTCTTTTTTTTTTTCCCTTCTAACAAATTGTAAAGTCAAGATTAATATTCATTTCTTTCTTCAATGTGATTTTTTTCCACTTTGATAATATAAATAATAACTTCTATATGTTATTTGCAAATGGTGGCATGTCCTGGCACACCTGCCTCAACGATTCGCTCGCCTCGTTGGTCTCATAAGCACGCATCTGAAAGATAGATTGCAATAACTCAAGGCGTTGAGCCTCTGTCCTAAAAACAAGGCGATAAGCCTCTATTTAAAAAATCAAGGTGATGTGCCTTTGTCTGAAAAAGTTATAGAGGACCATGTGTGAAAGATTATTTATATTTTCCATTGACAACAGTCTATGAGAAGTAGATGGATTATGATGATTTAAATAATGATAGTTGCTATATGTTATCTGCAAATGGTGGCACGTCCTGACACACCCACCTCACTGGCTCGCCTATCTCGTTGGTCTCATAAACATGCCTCTAACAGATAGACTGCAATAAATCAATTGTCGTTCGGTTAACCAGACATGCGACTCATAGAATGACAGTTACTATCGGTCATTGGAAAGACGAAACACCAGTAATTGAGAAGATGAAACATACATCAACAATTGGGAAGATGAAACATCCCTCATTAACTCTTTGTAATAAGGGAGATGAAGGGACACCCTATTAAAGACCATTAAAGACAATAACTGTAGGTCATTCCTATAAATAGAGGTCAACCCTCAGGTAAAAAAGACAACTCACATAAACTCCATATTGCTATTCTGCACATCTATTTTAATCATGTACTGATTATCACACTGGAGTGGACACGGGATAAAGAAGCTCCACAATTATTTTGCAGGTCTCCACCACTATCGTCGCCGTGCTCAGAGGATGAGAAAAATATTTGTCATCACTCTTCAATATATTCTCATAACTTTTTTTTTCTTTTTTTTTGCCCCTTTTGCGAACCATATAACCATGATTAATTGAACCATATAACCACGATTAATTACCAATATTTTTATCTCTAGTCAATTTGATTTTCTTTCTTTTTAATATTCTCCTAATCATTTTCTCATTTTTCTTCTTTTTCCTTTTATGAACATTTAGAGACAATTTGATTTTTTTTCCTTCAATATTCCCATAACCATTTTTTTCTCTTCTTTTTTTTCATCGTTTTTCTATTTTTTATTAAAATCAAGATAAATTTATAATTAAATTCTTATATAATTGTTGACTGTAGTTTATAATGAATTTCATCAAATTAAAAATTAATTTTTTATTACTCTATTTTTTATTTTCATTTTCTTTCTTGTTTTTTATATTTATCTTGATGAACATTGTTGCTTTTTTTTTTTTCCATAAATTGATACTTTTGTTATTTATTTATGCAATTGTAGTTACTAATAATGATATGTTATTTATAGATTATTAAAAATAGAAAGGGAGATTATGAACTAGATAAATTTTTTTGTAGAAAAATATTTTTAAAAAGAGTCGCATGCCATAATTTTTTGAATTTATACACCAACCATTTGAATGTTTATAGTTTTTTCCAAAAGAAAAAAATAAAGTGAGTTAATAATTTATGTCATTAACTTTTGACATAGTTTACTTGTAGCAGTTAAATAGAATTAAATAAATTTATGAATTTAATAATATTAATATAATTAAATAGATTATTATTAAATTGTTTTCATGCAACAAATTTTTTAACTATAGGATATTCAAAAAATTTAATTGAAAAAGTAAATTCTATAAAAATCTATAAAAGTTTGTGAAAGTAGAGGAAAATCTTCAAAATGAAATTTTTAAAAATCCATAAAAGTATGTAGGAATCTATTAAAATCTATAAAAGTAAATAAAAGTTAATAAATCCATCAAAATCAATCACTTGAAAAATGTCAATCAAAGTCTTTCAAAGTTTAGATTAAATACACCCCTTTACTTTATAGGATATGTCATGTACACCGAATTAGATAGAACTTACCTATGTTTCTCTTAATTAACAATAATACCTATGAGATGGGTCGTCAGATGTGTTACTTCGAGGATTGGGAATGTAACTTCGATGCTCTAATAACTTGAAAAGAGGCGGACAACTCTCTCATTTGTTCATCCGGTATGAGAATCAGTTCCTTTCTAGAGAAAGAAATATTGCAAGTATATAAACTAGTCAAATGAGAAAAGTAACTTAAGCCAAAATTTCTTTGGATCATCAGTTTCATATAGGAGTTGATCTTGAGGAGGTGACGCAAGGATCTTTGAGCACATGCTATATTCTTGGACGTTGGATCTAGAGTTAGTGTACTTTAGTATCATGATATTAGGATATTTAGACTTTTGTCACATATTCAGACGTTGGATCTAGGACTAATTTGCCTTAGTGTGAGAATTTTGGACTGAGGGAATCGTTTCTAGTCTACTTATGCGAACATAACTCTACCAAGGTTACATCATAGCCAATGGTCTTACTTGACCTCATACTCCATTTGGGGAAAGAAGGCCTCGATGATATGTAGGACGCTAACTTTGTAGGCATCTGGGATGTAGGCTGGGTTGGGTGCAAACTTACCCTTGTGGGCGGGTAAGGTGAAAACTTGCCTACCCGTTCCCAAAGTTGAGTAGGATGTTACTTTACCCTACCTAGCCTTGTTCATTTAGAGCATCTCTAATGCTAGACACCTTCTAAAAAATTTATGTGGTAAGAGAGAAAAAATAAATAAGAAGAGAGATAGTGGAATGATGAAAGAGAGATAAAATAGATGAGAGAGATCGACATATTTTAATGATAAAATAGGTGGAAGGCCGTCTAACAGGATGTCTAAAACTGAACGACCTGTTAGACGACCTTCTACAATAAATGCTGCCACATGAATTTTATCTCATCAACCTCAGTGCCACATCAACTGAACATTCAAAATAGAATGTAACATTGAAGATGCTCTTAACCCTACCCAGCCAGTCCATGGTGGCCAAGTAGGGCCCTAGGGCCCAAGTATTATCCGTCTATTTATTGTGTTGACAAATGCTTAGTTGGTTTCATGCCGTGCGAGGTTAGTCAATGTGCTTTTTGGTAAAGAATTTTTTTATTTCTTGTCCCAATAGTATCATAAGTCCCCCTACTCTTTAACGACTTTATCGCTGGAGAGTAGCGATGTCACTTTCAGTATGTTGGAATTCTTCTTCAATTATGTGAATACATAATTGATGACCATCATGCTGAGCCCCCCAGTCCTATTTCGTACTTGAATATTTTTTTCACCCTATAGACTATATAAAAAGCCTTATCTTATATTAGATAAGGCTCTTAACATTCGGCCGCCTTGCCATGATCTCTATGCATACTCATTTAATGGGTTTATCTTATTCATTCGAGTAAACATTGGCTGCTTGACCTAGCTTAGTTGCTCATCTAGCCTTCAGCCATTTGGGATAAGTAATGTTTTTTCCATCGGGATTTATTGCTTGGCTAACATAGATAGGATATGTTTTTCCCATATCTAGTGAGGTAGTTTTCAACTATTCAGTATGATAGGTTTTTGCCTCTGCCATCTTATGGTATTTTGAGATTATTTGCTACTTACTCGATTGAGGGTTTTTGCTACCTACTCGATTGAGTGGTTTGTTGTCTCGATTGAGGATTTTTGCTACTTACTCAATTTAGTGGTTTGTCATTTACAAATTAATAGCATAAGAAGGTATTAACCCTTCATATAACTTTCGTCATTTGTAAATTTCAATATTTAATTGATCATTATGAAACAAGAGGACTTATCAAAATAAAAATGTGGGGACATTTATCAAGGCCAGTAGCTAACTAGAATACAAAATAAGATAAGCTACATTACAACTCAAATCATTCCTTAACAGGTATAGTTAATTAGGAAACAGAAAAAGATAGGCTACATTACAACTCAAATCATTCCTTAACAACCATCCAACCTTAGTTTTCTCACCGGCTCCCAAGGTATAGTTAGATGCTCTTATTTCTTCTGGTTGGTTTCTGTTGAGATACTAAAACTTATGGTTGTCCTTGTCTTGTTTGGAACAATGTTCTTTGTCTAATCTTCTCTTGTTGGACTATGGCTCTCTGTGATCATGCATGCTCTTGGTAATCAACATTAGTGTTTATGTATTTGTCGCCTTTTTTCAAAAGTTCGTGGATCGAGTTGGGATGATTGTTGGAGAATGACATTTTGAAAGAGTGATTTCTGGTGTCGTTCATCACAGCGGTTGCTACAACGGACATTTGCAAGTCCTTGAGGGTTGCCTACTTGAATTTAGTAATAAATTCTTTGAACGATTCATATTTCTCTTGTACTAGTTGCATGAGTCCAATTGCAATCTTCTTACTTCGTTTACTACTAGAAAAGTAAGCAGCATAGCACCTCGAAAAGTCATCAAAAGTCCTTATGGATTTACCAGGTAAAATTGTTACTCAGTCACGAGCTTCACGCCTAAAAGTGGATGGAAAAGCCCGACACATGATGGCATCTAGCATGCTATGAAATTGCATTAGATCAACGAAAGTTCTCAATTGATTGAGTGGGTCAATAGTCCAGTTATACTTCTTAATATCAGTTGCTCAAAACCCTTTGGTAGGTAGACTGTCATAACTTCTGGTGCAAACAGGTCCTCATCCAACACCAATTGTAGATGTTTATATTTCATCATTGCCATAGCCTCCTCAATTTTATGGTTCATTATCATTTCCATCATTTTTTCCAAACATGGGGGTGGTGGTTGTTTAACAGATCAAAGAAAATGGATGAGGAGCACTATGGGTACTCATGTTGAGCTGCATGTGGTAAATTTGGTGGTTGCTTATTGGGCCCTTGGTGTCGAGCTTCATTGGCTTGATTCTACAATAATACTACTAGGATAGCCGCCTGGGTGCTAATGTTTAACTGATCTCTAATTACAAAGTCGGGTAGTGGTGCTGCCGACTGAGTTTCTGACTCTGAACTTGTTGGAGGATGCTGGGGTGGTGCTGGTCAAATTTCCCATAGATGGTACCAATGATAATACCTATGTGAGGGGTTGTTGGAAGTGGCACTTCAAAGATTAAGAATGCACTTCAATGCTCCAATAACCTGAAAAAGAGCATGTGAACTTTTCTCCGTTGTTCTTCTGGTTTGAGAATTAGTTCTGTAGACAGTAGATTCTACAATTGAAAAGTTCAGATACATTGAGTCACTAGCAATCCTGTGGAACTAAGAAAAAATACTACAAAAGGAAAACCGTTAAAGGATCTCAAGAGGACACTGGTATGGTGTCGGCCGAAGACTCTTCGATGGTCAAGGCAGTAAGCTTATAGAAATGAATAAGTGTGCCAGACTGGAAGTGAATAGTTGAAGTTGAATGTTTTCAAGTGAGCGTACCTTTGACCCTGATAGATGGTAGTATTTATAGGAGAAAAATCACAACCGTCTAGGCGAAATTGGTGATGATCCTCCAAGATTTTCGATTAGATGAAGATATGATCAATTGTATTCTGATCATTTTGTGATAAGCACCATCCGTCTAGACTTAGTCAAGGCTATCACGATATAGCTGAATCATTTGAGGATAGACTTTCAGAGGTTTTGGGCCAACCCGTTGATCTCAAACCATGTTTTCTGGTTATCTGACATTTTCAAGTTGGGCCAAAAGTTGTATTTTATCGAATGGGCCTATTTACAAGTCTAGTTGTATATTTTCGGGATATTTGGGTCAATGGAATAATTTTTACTACTAGTCAAAAGAGAAAAGTAACTTAAGCCAAAATGCCTTGGGATCATAACCTTCATTTAGGAGTTGATCTTGAGGATGTAGCGGAAGGATCTTTGAGCACGTGTTGTATTCTCAAACATTTGATCTAGAGTTAGCCTACCGTAGTACCATGATAATAGGATCTTTAGACATTTGTCACATATTTGAATATTGGATCTAGGGCTAACTTGCTTTAGTACGAGTATTTCGGACAACGATTAATCACATGTAGTCTAATTCTGCAAACAGAACTCTACCAAGGTTGCAACATAGCTGAGGGTTTTATTAAACCATGTACTCCACTTGGGAGAAGAAGGCATTGGTGACTGGTATGATGCAAACCTACCATACCCGACCACAACGCCGATTAGGATGTGACTTTACCCTACATGGCTTTGTAGTTGGGTAGGGTGAAAACTTTCCCTACCTGGCCTTATGGGCGGGTAGGATGTCACTTTACCCTACCCAGTAGCAGGTAAGGTGTAGCTTTACTATACCCAATCTTTTGGCCTGGTAGGGTGCAACCTTACCCTACCCAGCCAAAAGGCCGGGTAGGATGCCTAAACCCTATTCGGCTAGCTCATGGTGGCCGAGTATTACCGGCTATCCATTGTGTTGACAAGTGTTTAGTTGGGTTCATTCCGAATAAGGCTGATCGAAATGGTTCCAATCTCTAGGGCAAACTTGTCCTAATAGTATCAATTAATATGTTCCATTCTCTATATTAAACATGCCAATAACGTTTCTCATTCATATTTTGATTCAATACATAGATACATCATTATTGTGTAGGATCATCATAGTTTCAAGTTAATGGTTACTTGAGCAATTATGATTGATGATATAAACAATGACAGTTGCTATATGTTACAATGACAGCTACTATATGTTACGATGATAGCTGCTATGATGATGAAAACAATGACAGCTGTTATATGTTACAATGACAACTACTATATGTTCTCTGCTAAAAGTGGCACGTCCTGGCACGCCCGCCTCACCGGCTCACCTGTCCCAATGGTCTCATAACTCGTCTCTGACTAGTGGATAGCAATAAACCAACTGTCGTTGGGTTAGTCAGACAAGTGACCTACATAATGATAGCTACCACTGGCAATTGGAAAGATGTAACGTCCCTTATTAACTCCTATTAATGAGAAAAATGAAGAGACACCTGTCATTATAAACCATTAAAGGCCATAATTGCAGGCCACCCCTATAAATTGAGGCCTACCCCTAGGTAAAAATCAACTCTCATATACTCTATATTGTTATTCTCCATATATGGTTTTAATCATATACTAATTATCACATCGGAGTGGACATAGAAGAAAGAAGCCCTACCACTTTTTGCAGGTCTCCACCACTGTCGCCGTCATGCTCGGAGGAGGAGAAAAATATTTATCATCATTTGGTGCTGTCTGTGGAAAATTGCACAAAAAGTCTTGGCTCGAACTAGAAGAGCTAGGAATGTAACATCACCCGTCTTTATCGAGGATGTTGATACAGAGTCTAACTCCGCCACTTACTATCCACAACAAGAGTTTGCCCCTGCCGCTCAACTAGCTACACTGCAAGCACAGGTGGCGACTTTGGTGGCTCAACTCCAGAATCAAAATATTGTGGCATCTCAACCGTCCCAAGCTCCTAGTCTTCCATTGGTAGGATCATTACCGCCAGGGGCTCCGACCCATGCTCCTAGTCTTCCACCGGTAGGACCATTACCACCAGGAGCTCTACTCCAGGCTCCTAGTCTTCCACCGGTGAGATTGTCACTGATAGGTGTTCCATTCCAGACTCCTAACGTTTCTAACAATGAAAACACTGCCAATAGTGGCTCTGCCACTACTCCGGGTTCTTTGGCTCCATCATTTGCACCCCATATTCATTTATTGACGTCTGGCCCAAATCCACTCTGGGGGCAACCGTCATGGGTGGCTCTGCCTACGCTAGGTAAGACATCAGTGTTAGGCCTCGAGCAATGGTTAAAAAACATGATAGGTCAAAAAATAGCAGAAGCTATGTCTAAGAAAAATAGTAAGCAACAATCAATAGTATTGGAAGAAAATCATTTTTCCCTAGAAGTGATGGATGTTCATTTGCCAAAGACTTCAAACAACTAAAGATGGAGAAGTATGATGGGTCATCTGCCCTGTTGATCACCTCAGGGCCTTTGTTGATTTGATGAGATTACATGTAACCCCATATGCTATTATATGCAGGGCTTTCCCGCCAATACTTAGGCGGGAGGCAAGGGACTGGGTGGCAACCATTTTCCCAAAATTCATCCTCACGTTTGATGATTTTTCTAAGCAGTTTGCTGCATACTTTGCCAGTTGTAAGCGGGCTAAGAAGACTGCTATTGGACTAATGCAATTAACTCAGGACAAATACGAGCTGTTGAAAGATTTCATTGCCCGGTTCAATAGGGCCACACTGAAAATCAAAGATCTGCAGATGTCTGTTGTAGTCATTGCAGTGGAACTCGAAGTTGCCATTTCAAGATGTCACTTTCCAAAAATCTGCTGGATACGACGCATGAGTTACTAAGGAGAGGGTATAAGTATGTGGATGCTGAGGAAGCATATTTTATTACCAAAGGCATGAAAGATTGAAAGGAACCTGAGTCTAACAAAAGGAAAACTCGGGACGAGCCCGAACTTCATGATAACAATGACAAGCAGAAAATGAATCATCTAAGGTGGATAAATGATGAGGGTACCAATGAAGGATTAGACTAGCTAGGAAGTCCTGATGCACCTACTGGACCTGACCTGTGGCAACTTCTTATTTTTACTACATTCTTTATTAAGTGTAAGTCATGCGACACAAACATTCTCAACTACTGCAACGGTCAAACGAGGCGATAAGCCTTGATTTTTTAATTAAAAAAACGAGGCGAGGCGAGGTAATAAGCCTCAGGAAAAAAAACAAGACGAGGCGATGAGCCCCTGTCTGAAAAATAAAACAAGACGATAAGCCCCTGTTTAAAAATCAAGGCGATAAGCCTTTGTCTAAAAATAAAGACGATGAGCCTCTGTTTAAAAACAAAGCGATGAGCCTTAGTTTAAAAACAAGGCGATGAGCCACTGTCTAAAAAATTTAGAGATGAGCAGGTGGGGTAGATTATTTTTACTTTCCATTGACGACAGTTTATGAAAAGTAGATGGACTTATGATGATAGAAACAATGACAACTGCAATATGTAAGATGACAGTAGCTATATGTTGTCTGGCACGTCCTGGCACGCCTACCTCAACGATTCGCCTGCCTCATCTGCTCGTCCGCTCCGATAGTCTCATAGCTCGCCTCTGACAGGTGGATAGCAATAAATCAACTGTCGTTGGGTTAGCCAGACATGCGACCCACAGAATGACAGTTACCACTGGTAATTAGAAAGATGTAACATCTTTCATTAACTCCTAGTAATGACGGAGATAAAGAGATACCTGTCATTAAAGACTAATAAATACCGTAACTACAGGCCATCCCTATAAATAGAGGCTAAGCCCCATGTAAAAACCAACTCCTATATACTTCATATTGTTATTCTGCATATCTGATTTTAATCATATACTGATTTTCACACTGGAGTGGACATGAGGAAAAGAAGCTCTACCGCCTTTTGCTGGTCTCCGCCACCTTTTAATCATATACTGATTATCATCTGGATTTATCCACACATGTTCCGCTTAAATAATTGCACAGTATAATTTTCTGCCATCGGATTTTTTTCTTTTTTAAGTTTTACTCCAATTAGAAAATCTTTTGGGCCACGATTTTTTTACAACTTTTTGTGATTTTTTTTGGGACACTTAGAGACGGCTATAAATAAGAGACATTAACTCTAAATTAGGATTGGCAATTGAGGATTGGAAGAGAAGAAACAAGAGGCGAATGATTAAAAACTCATTCAAGCAAGATCGAACGAAGAACAAATATTACATATTGGAATTTCTTCTTATCCAGGTGATGGATTTTATCTATTCTTTTAGTCTTCTTCATCTTAGTATACTAGGCTAGATTTAATTTGTGCTAGGATTACGATGAAACTTGTACCATAATTTTCTAATTCTATGAACCTAATCTTTGATATTCAAACACGTTTTTAATTTTGAACAATTGATATTGATTTCTTTTCATCTACAATTATATACGCAATGATTGTATAATTTTTGTGGCTTGTTTTACTGTCGAGAGATTGAAATTAGGTTAAACATATTATTAATTATCGTAGAATACGATAGATGATAGATATATATTGCTATACTTTACGTGATCTTTAAATATTCACAAATTTTAATGCATTCTTGTATATTCGTTATAGTCATGTCACATATACGGATATGTTTAATTCTACTCGAGAGAGATTGTTAAACAAATTAGAAATATTGATCTTCATAATTAAATCGTGTTATCAAATTCATCGGTTCGGGGTTAAAGAAGATTAGTATAAGTGAATTCGGGACCCTATTACGATATTTTTTATTAAATTTATATAATATATTTGCATTCATTTCAACTTTGCATTAATTTTGGTTAATTTAGATCTTGCATTGAGTAGTTAGTTAAATAGTTTGATAATTAAATATTAGAAAACCCATTGAATCTTATAGTTTTGGTTAAGGTTAAAGTAATTTGAAATTATACTAACACAATCTTTGTGAGTACGACATTCGGACTCAAATCCATTATATTACTTATGCGATCCATACACTTGCAGAATAATATTGCTAATAGCTGTTCAGAAATGACATATCTAAAAAGACACAACTGTTTAGCTAACCAAAATTTAGAATATTTCACAATATTCTATTCTATTTTTCAACTTGTTGACGTCAGAACTCGCATCGTCCATGTGTTAACAGATCTTCAGTCACCCCTCTGCCAACCTGTATGTTACCTGCACACTCGGACAATCGTTAGGCACAATGATCTACGGGGAAAAAGGGTCCAGCTATTGTTGGTACTCCGACAATCAAGTTAACTGTCGGTATCAGAATAATACACGGGGGACGAAGGTAAATAGTTGTGTGAGAGACAAGTAGGAAGAGATTTGAGCAGAGTTTAGGGGTGAAATTATAGTGCAAAAAGAGCGTACCTTGGAATGACCGAAAACTTTGTACTTATAGCGCAAGAGCCCTGATTGATTTAGGAAACAAATCAATCAGATACCTAATCGGATCGTCCTTCCTTAGGGGATAGGGATCATCCGCTGTCAAGGCAATCTCCAAGATTATTTTTCTTATTTGAATTTATCACATTGCCTAATTTTGAGGAGATTACGATTTGGTTTCCTTGTGAAGATCCGTGTGCCAATCCCACGTAATCTGCCTTCAACTATATCTTCGGTCTCTCCAGAACATCGCGCTGCCTGCTAGTTATAGTAAATACGAAGCCCGCCGAGGCTCCCCCAGGGGCCTCGCAATATCCTAGTTCAAGAAGGCTAAGATGAGTGATGGGCCTCCGAGGCCTTTTTAGAATTTACGAGGTCCTCGCTGGGCCTATATGGGGCTCTCGTTAGGCCTTTGCTGACATGGAAACCTTATTAAAATCGGGTGGTAACACAACTATTTTAGAGATTTTTAATGATTCATTTTGTGTTTTAATTTCTCATTCACTCAAAATTTGTTCGAACAACTAAAATTACTATGTTAATCTACTCGTAGAGTAGAACACGTTTGACATTACAATTTCTGTGTTCGATTAACTTGTTCCACTTAAATAATTAGTCAAAGTTGATTAAAACTAACATTATTAAACCAATTTAAAACCATATATCTCTAGCTTGGCTAAAAATTGAAAGTTGACAAGTTAAGTAATTATTTATTTACGTTTATATCTTAAACATATAATTTTGGAAAATTGGTGCAAATGATCCCTAACGTATGTCTCTAGTGCGCAAATGATCCCTAATATTTTATTTTTGGCGGAGTGGTCTCGAATCTATCCATTTAGGTGAGCAATTGATCATTTTGAATAGATTCTGTTAAAAATCTCTGTTAGTTTTACAAGTGTGTTAAAATCTCCTTTTATTTGTCTTTATTAGAGGAGTAAAATTGTCACTCTTCACTCTATTTTCGGGAAGTTTTCTATGGAATCCTTTTATTTGTCTTTATTAGAGTGGATTTTCCAAAAATTTGCCATGAAATTTCATCAATAAGGGTGTGTTTGATTGTAAGAAATTTTTCATGGAAAAAGTCTTTTTTCTACCTATTTTCCAACTACGCGCGTTTAATAGTCACATTTTTTCATGGAAAACGTATTTTTCCACCTATTTTCCAACTACTCGTTTGATTTATTTGTATTTTTTTCAGGTAAAACGTTTTCTTATTTACCTTAAAAAGGTAATATTTTCTTTGAAAACAATGAAAATATTTTTTTTAGGGGAGGATGAAGTTTTATTTTCCATGAAAAATTTGTCTTTATTTTCTAATTAACAATTTATTAGTAATTCATTTTCTTTACACTTAAATTTCTTGCTTGCAATCAAATACACCTTAAGTGGATTTGTCTTCTCCAATGCATTCCACTCCTTTCATTGAAGAAGATGAGTGGGGTATTTCCACCTTTCATTCTTGTGCGTGTGATTCTTATCGAAAATTAGAAGAATTTTTTACTTATATAAAGTTCAAAATTGATTAACGCTATTTCAAATTTGGGTTTGATTCAGGTACTGATTAGTGGTCTGATTTTTTGTTCACTACAATTAAATTAATAAATTTTCCCGCATTATGTTTATTAGCATGAATATGGGGTCTAATTTTTCACATTTGATGGATTGTATACAAATTATATCTAGGGAAATTGGCGTCCCTAACGTGTGACAATATTGTGCAAATAGTCTATAATTTATCTTTAACCTATTCATTTAGGTGCGTAATTGGTCCTTTTTGTCGGATTCCGTTTAAAATCTAACTATTTAGATGCGCAAATGGTCCATCTCATTTTTTTTTTTGGTCTTTATAAGTGGAGTAAAATTATCAAGTTATATTTCTTTTCTTTCTTTCAATTGGCACAAATGGTCCCTACCTTTACCCTTAGTGTGGGAATGATCTCTAACCTTTGTTTTTTTAGCACAACAGTCTTTAACATATATGTTTTGGTGCGCAATTAGACATTATTTGATGAAAAAGACAAAAATACCCTTAATTTTAATTAAAAAATAATTCAATTCAATTCCTAACTTTTGCAAAAATTGAAAATGGTTCCGCTACTTTAATTTTTTTTAATAAAAAATTATAAGAAACTAACAAATTGATAATATACTAAATTATTTTGTATATTTTATGAACTATTATAAAATAAATAAAATTTAAGCTCATAATTATTAACAAATATACTAATTAAAATTATTTTATTATTATTATTATTAAGTAATCATATTATTTAAAATTCAAACTTTAATTTTATCGTTACAACATAAAAATAAAAATAACTTTGTCACAAATTTGATACTCAAATATTTTTATTTAATTGAGCTATTTGTTTATTAACTACAAATATTAGAGCTCAAATTGTGTTATTCATATTTTAATTTATCGTTCAAAAATAAAGAACACATAATGAGTAAATTAATTTTTCTTAGTATTTTTATGTTAATAAAACATAATAAGATTGGTTCAATGTAATAAAATTATATACGCCACTTTATTATTTATTTAACTTAATTTTTATTCAAGTTTTTTCAAATCACATAACAATTACATATACCTAAAGTACAATAATTTTATATTTTTCTTTTATGAAAAATTTAATTGACACGACTATAGTGGTATATTTAATATGATAAATTATATATTTAATATACTAAATTAAATATTGTTTAATAAATATATCGGACTTATTTGCACATTTAACAAAGGTTAGGAATTCAATTGAAAATTTCTTCAATTAAAACTAAGTGTATTTTTATCTTTTCATCGAATAAAGACCAATTGCGCACAAAAACATATAGGTAAGTGACTGTTGCGCCAAAAAATAAAGGTTAGAGACCATTTCCATACTAAAGGTACATGTTAGGGACTATTTGCGCCAATGGAAAGAAAAAAAATGTAATTTGATAATTCTACCCCACCAATAAAGACAAAAAAATGAGAGGGATTATTTTACGCACCTAAATGGATAGGTTTTAAACGAAATCCGTAAAAAAAAGACTAATTGTGTACCTAAATAGATAGATTACTTACCACCAGAGGCGGATTTAGCATATGGCGAGACCCCATCCCCCCCGTCCGTTTGTGCTGAAATTTCGTGAAAAAATGGTGTTGACTTCCTCAATTTTTTTTCCTAGCGTGTAGTGTATGTATATGTTGTATATATAAAATTTCTTGTGGAAGACGGTGTGTGTGTGTGTGTGTGTGTGTGTGTGTGTGTGTGTGTGTGTGTGTGTGTGTGTGTGTGTGTGTGAGAGAGAGAGAGAGAGAGAGTGTGTGTGTGTCCATTTTAAATTTTAAATTTTATTTGTGGTGCTTGAACTTTGAAAAATTAAAAAAATAAGATAATTGTATGAATAAATCCTCAAGTAAAGAATTTATTATTTCTATTTAATATGATAATTGCATTATTTGAAAAGAGGGGGTTCAAAATTGAAGAATATAAAAAGTATTTATCAGAACTTTTGCTCCTTTTTTTCCCCATCAAACAGGAATTATCACGGCTTGTATCGAATTATATTTCACTATTATATGATTTTTTTGTTGCTTTATAAGTTACGTATTTATTAAAAATATTTTCACATTATTTTTTCATAAGTATCGTCCGTTGACTAGTCAATTGTCAATATTTGACCGTTGACCAGTCAACATTCGCCATAGCTGAACTTCAATCCTAGATCTGCCACTGCTGACCACTCCACCAAAAACAAAAGGTTAGAAACCATTTGCATACTAATATCATACGTTAGGCACTATTTGCACCAATTTCCCTGCAATTAATGTTGAACCTTTTTTATCCAATAAAAAATAACTAACTCAGTTCGTGGGCATCAACATTAATCCCTTTTTTTTTTAAATCCAATATATGATGTTTTTTTACTTGCAATTTTGGAATCTAAGCATGCCATTGAAGATATGATTGTAGCTAACCAATATAATTCCATGGAAAACTTCTCAAAAATTCACTCTTATTTGCGTATAAATACAATAATCCACTGGTTGATGAAATATTTGAGAATGATCTTGAGAAAAAATTGTTGCCCAGGTTTAAATATTTGAGCCCAATACAAATTTTTAATTCATCATCGACTCGACTATATAGTGAGTTGAACCCGAGGCAGTGCTTTTCAAATGACAGAAGCTTGAATACAGAATCAAAAGGAATTGAACCTGTTAAATTTTGATAGAAGAGTGACGATTTTACCCCTCTAATAAAAGTAAATAAAAGAAGATTTTAAATCACTCATAAAACTAACATAGATTTTTAATAGAATCTGTCCAAACTCCAAAAAAATCATTGCGCACTTAAATAGATAGGTTCAATATTATTTTGCCAAAAATAAAAAGTTAGGAATTATTTGTGCACTAAAAATATACGTTAGGGACCATTTACGCTAATTTTCCTATATTTTTCTGTATGGACGAAATCTAGTATTCAAATTCCACGTTGAGTCATAAGTCTATTTATTTAGTTTTATACAAACCTACCATACATAATAGAATAGGTAGGCAACAAATCAAGATTTTTTTTGTGAGAGAGAGAGAGAGAGAGAGAGATGGCTGGCCAGTATCTAAGTTTGGTTAATTTAAGATTCAATCTAAAATATATTTGGTGTGATAAATAAATTATTTATTTTAAATTTACTTATAAGTAAATTTTTTAATTTAAATCAAATATGTTTATATCTCAAAGCAATAAGACTAACATGATTTTAATATTTGTATTTTTTTTAAAATGTCTAAAAATAGTTTACAATTAACAAAAGAAAAATTATTATTTTAAAAGAAAATTGACGTTTATCTATTGACTAATACATGAGAGTCCTAATTTTATAAATTAATCATTTTAAAAATCTCAAAATATATAGTATAAATTTATCTAATATTGTATTTGATGTAATGTATTAGATTGTATAAAAAATTTATTTAAAAAAAAAGAAAATTAAGATTAAGTTGGGCCAATGGACTGGACTGAACTGAACTAGCATATTTCTGGCCCATACAAAATTGGGTTGGGCCAGCACAGTCCAGTTTCATGTGTAGCCCTACTCTGGTGCCCAACCCAGTTTCATGTGTGGCCATACTCTGATGGGTTGGGCTGACCCATCCCAATCCATTTATCAGCTCTAAACTCAAGTTTCTAACCTCGAATTTTCAGGACACCATAGGATGATTTATTCAATATAGAAATTTTGCTTCATTTCGTTTAAAGCATTCAAGAAAAATGACACATCTAACTATTTGAAAATTCCTTCTTTATTTCAAATGAAACAAAAAAAAAATTATATTTTCTCTATTTCTAAAATTCATTATTGAGAGGAGAGAGAAAATTGAATCAAACTAGGTTAATTAAAATACAATACACGTGAGAATCAATTAGAAACGTGTCACCAAAGCAATAGATGTTGGTCTTTCTTACACTATTTTCCATAATTATCATTATTGTGTTTTTTCTTAGATATTTTACAAAACTTTTGAAATTTTTGTTGAATTAGTTACTTAATTTTAAAATATAATGATAGATATAGATACATACAAATTAATAAGTGTTTGTTTGATAATTTTTTTTTAAAATTATAAGCACCGAGTCTTATAGAATGTGTGATTAAAAATTGAATAAAATTTATAAATCTTAAAAAATGTATAGATAAAAATAATATTTAACTAATTTATAAGTGTTTACAAACACTTCCAAACATGTTCTAAGACACACAAATATACTACAAAACTTATAGTTGTAACGATTATTAAATATCTTTGATATATAACACATATTTACAGGGGCAGGCCTTGACTACAGCCCGGGCCCACCTCGGAAAAAGTCTTTTTTAACAGTGTAAATTTTTTTTTTCTTAGTAACAGCTTGTGCGAATTTTTTTTTCAATAGTAGCCCAGGCTCGAAAATTCTTGGATCCGCCACTGCATATTTATATATGAAGTGGAACCAATGGTCATTTGTAATCGTTGTTGATAACACGAACGGAAAAAGGGCATGGTGACCTTCGAATTCAAGAGTTCAAAATTTATTAATTTTCAGCAACCAAAAAAAGTTTAGCTCTTTTATTTATAAAAAAGAAGAAATCATTTTTCCTTTTTAATTTCTGAAAAAATTCCAAAATAATTGAATAGGCGGGAGCTTTTGACACATACACATTACTAAGATCGAAAAATAAGTAATTAACTTATTTGAACATAAACTCCAGGATATAAAGACGTGATAAATGCACAAACATGATTTATTTACATAACACACGAACTGAATAACATTGTAATCGATAATTTAGAGAGTTTACAATTTTATTATATTTTGTTTTTCTTTAATCTTATTCAATACAATATACTAATACGATCCAAATATACATAATTGATCCCTTTAAAATATAAATTATCTTTGAATAAAGAATATAAGATTATTTTATATTATTATAACTGCAGAGAGTTTTCTCCGCTACAATATGTCTTTAATTTCTCTTTTCACAAAATCATCTACTCTAAAATTTGCTAACCACTTCAATTCAATATATCTCCCTCATTCAATTATCTCTCTCAATCGATCATCTCCAAAATTTGCTCACCTCTTCAATCGATCATCTCTCTTCAGCGATCATCTCCAAAATTTGTTCACCACCTCTATTCATTATCATAATAGAGTCTACGGTCGAATTTCATCACCAAAAAATAGTATACTAATTAAACAAACTCACTCCGGTGGTGTTGCAGCTGAACCACCACCAGCCACCGAGTATCGAAGTCAACTTGTCATTCTCAACCTTATCTTTAGTTATACTAATCAAGTACAAAGAACTGACTCAGAATTTATGAACCTGATTTTTAGGGTCCCTGCCCCATACCCTCTCGTGGGCACGACGACCCCTTTGCCCAATATAATTTAATCAAGTGCAAAGTTTTGTATCAGATTCTTTCCAAGATATGGACTCAACACGTATCATTTAATAGTTTGAGTATATAAACTTTGTACTATTGCAATTAATATTGGGTAAATGGGTAGAATTATATATTAATATGGGGAACAAGAACACAATTAATTAGTTTAGGATTCCTAGACTACTGTACTTCAATTCTTACATTCCGAGCTTTGTAAAATATTTATATTTTTTATTTCGATAATAAAAATATTGGTTTTACGAAAGATAATTATAAAATAATTAATAATAATTAAGGAAAAAAGAAGATATTTTTTTATGTGTTAATTAGTGACAAAAAGTAATCGAATTACTAGTTATTGATTTTGAACCAATAAATATTGTGACCAAATATTGGAATGCCATCATAAGGGGCCAAGGGCATATGGTCATAGCACATCTGCAAGATGTTGGACTATATTGTCAGAATTTGTAATGTGATGATCATAATAACAGGTATCACATTATCCTGCACATCACACCCTCAAAGGGCACTCAACATGAACACAAAGTGACTCAATAGCTCTACACGTGCTTGCTTTAACATACACCTTATAAGAGCATCTTCAAACAGTGGTGATCTCCTGCCCCCAAGGGGCAGGATAATTTCACCCACCTGCTGAGGTGTTAACAGGTGGGTGGTTAATGTTAAAATAATATATATACATTAACCACCCACCTGCTGACACCTCAACAGATGGGTAAAATTATCCTGTCACTTGTCATTGTTCCATCTTCAAGTGACTGTCTTCTTTTAAAGACTAAAGAGTGTCTTTTATATTTTACAGAATATTTATAAAATTAAAGAGTAAATTTTTTTTTTTTTTTTTTTTTTTTTAACACTTTTATAAAAGGTATTGGAGTACTTCAACCTAATGATTTTCAACTATTTTTTTCTATTTTATTTTGTATACACTACTTAATTTAGTCAATTTATGAATATTGAATATTGAAATTCTTTAAACACATTTAATTATAGAGAGTTTGGAGAGCCAAACACACTCTCTATTTTAAAAAGTTAATTTGAAGATTCTCTTGAACACAATTTTAAGAACATCATAGAGAACATCTTAGAGATGCTCTAACAATTCTCAGATACATAATATGATGTGTAAAATCACTATTCAAATATCAAAATTCAAGCTGGAAGTGAAATTCAAATTCAATCCTCCTCATGCTTGATGGAAGCCCAACAAATCCTAGATTACATAAATTGTTGCCTAGAGAGATTGATCAACTATCTAAAATGTAATAAAATGAAAAATCAGAATGAAACCCATAATTGTAATTTTCCCTAGTAAAAAAATAAATTATTTTACACTATTACTAAACTCGGTTGTTTTCTTCGACAAATTTTTTTTTTTAAAGAAAGTATTCTAATTTCACATAACTGTTGTATTCATTGTTTTTGTGTTTTTTTTAATGGAGAGGATGGGGCAAAAAAATTTAAAAAAGGGGAAGAATTTTAATCAACATACACTAATGAGGACCTTGTTCGTGTACAATTTGCTTTGAATCTCAGTACATCTTCTCGGAATCAATTGGAAAGAGATCAAAGTGAATAAGATCATCTTTTTCTTGTCTTCGTTAGTAAACTGTAATGGAGCCTCATGGGCCTTGCCGTTATGTTAAGGGTACAGAGTCTAAGGACCCTTATCGGCCCAGTTGACAGATGTTGAGATTAATCTGGGCCTCTTGGTGGGCTAAAATTTGTATAAATAAGAGATCAGATTCTATAACCGAATTTTGAATGTGACCCAAGATAAACATGTGATATTCGTATATAATTATATTATCTCTCATCATTGCCTATCCCTAAAATTTGAAATTAGTTAGTATTTTGTTTTACAATTAAATAAAATATTTCTTAATGAGGAAAAAAGATACTATTTGTGTAACTGATGAATGAAATTGTGACTCATGTTCTGTGGTTTTGACTTTGCTTTCATGTGAAGTGTCAATTTACTTTAGTTATCATAAGAATATCGTGTGGTCTAAATTTAGACAATTGTGATCAGTATTACGTGGCTTCGTACATAAAAAAATGTGATTACAAAAGATTATTTAGTGTACTATTGGAGTCTAGTTAGAGTGCTATAATGATTTTTGACTAACGTGTGTGTTTGAAAATTAGAATATGTGTATGTTGTGATTGTTGTAATAACAAAAGATGTATGTTGTGACTTATGTTATGTTGTTGTGACTTTGATAACATGTTATTCACCAATTTACTTAAGTTATAATAAAAATATCGTGTGGCCTAAATTACACAACTGTGGCCAATAATGTGTGTCTTTGTATGTATCATCATATGTGATTACGAAAGAGTATTTAATGTGACTACTGGAGTCCGAGTGTTATAATGATGTGTGACTTGCGCGTATGTTTGGAGTTACATTTTTGTAACTGTTAAAAATGAAGTGTGGCCTAGATGTATGGTTGGGGTTTACATTGATTTACTTTGAAAATAAAAAAATTATTTTTGGCTGATTTTGTTACTCTTTTGAGTTATTATGACCTTCGAATTGTTTCATTTTGCAGCAAAGGAATACACTAACGTTTTTTTGTGTTACATAGGCAAATGAGTTGAAAATAATAAGTATACGAGTTCTAACATGACTGGTATCTTGGTCTTACGAAATTGCGCGTGCAACCAACTCATCGATAGATTATTTTTAGAACTGGAGTTAGATTCAAAAGTGGTCGTAGTTACAATACAAAATAAGAAACACTTGCAATTTCAGTTTTGCATCTTTCATCACTTGAATGCATTTACAAGTGCTTTATGATTTTAAGAGTTTGATAGACGAAAGCCGATTCTGTTGACCTATGGTTAACTTTAAACCTTAATGTTTTGATTATAACAAATAAATTGGTTATGTTTACTAATAATCCATTTTCAAGCAAAATTCAAAGCGCTACAAATCGAACTCTCATGCAATGTCAAGATCAAAGTCAAAATTAATACAAGAGTTCAAGTATCTCAAGATCCGAAATTCAAGATTCGAAGATCAAGATTGAAGAATAGATTTCTAGATAAAATTGTAAAAGTATTAACTCTTTAATCCTTAGCAATTAAATGAACGAAAGCTCAAAAATATTTTTTATCACTTACATAAAAATAGTTTGATCAAAGCCAAAAATCAAATTTTCAAAACTGTGGAAACGGACAATCCGTTTGGTAAACCGGTTGATCAGGTCGACCGTTTGAACTGAACCGGTCAACCGTTTGAATGTCTTTTTTCAAAAAATGTCCGTTCTGATATTTTGCAGTTCAACGGCTAGTTCTGATTAATCTGACCGGTCGACCGTTTGGTCATCCGGTTCAATTGAAAGATACGAAAATTCATCTCTATAAATACCACTTCATTTATTATCATTTATATACACTTACAAGAGCATTTATAGAGAGAATCATATTGAAAAACTTCATTCAAAGCTTCATTGCATTTATATTTTCAATATCTCTTATTGAAAAACTTTGTTTGATTAAATCAAACTTTTGATTCATCATCCTCAACAAAGTTTTCTTCTAACATTTGAGCTTTCCTCATCTATTGATATTCATTAAAGTGTTAGTCTCTCTTAGAACTAAACTTGTATCTATCATTCATCTAGAGAGAAATACTCAAATCAATCTCTTTATATTTTTGGGTCATATTGAGGTCCCTTGAAAGCTCAATATTGTATAAGAATCGGTGCTCCTTGTTTGAAAGTCACCGGATACATTGTAAGGATTTGGATTGCACCATAAGTCAATCAAAATAGTGGAAAGGCCGTGCTCGTGTTGGAGAGCTTGGTAACGGGGGACGTAGATTATTGGTTGGATCAAACCTCCATAAAAATATCGTTTGCACTCTCTCTTCTCTTTTATTTACTTATATTGTGCTTATATTTTTGTGGATTAATTTTCATTTCTTAAGTATCATTTTTTAGAATATTTTTCGAAAAAGTTTGAAAAAACCAATTCACCCCCCTCTTGGTTAGTTATTCTTGGGCTATCAATTGGTATCAGAGCTAGGTGCTCATTTTTTTTGATTATACAATCTTGAGTAATGGCTAACCAAAATTTTTAAAACATTGAGGGTCACTCTACAAATCGTCATCCCTTCTTTAATGGCACCCATTACAATTATTGAAAAACTAGAATGATGATTTACATTCAATTAATTGATTATAACATTTGGGAAGTCATCGAGTTTGGTCCATATGTGCCTACAAAAATTATCAAAGTTGATGATAAACCGGACCTAACTATTTCTAAGCCTAGAGAAGAATATGATGAAGAAGATAAAAGAAAATTATCTTTGAATGCTAGAGCCAAAAATTTACTTTATTGAACTTTAGACAAAAATGAGTTTAATCGTATTAGCACATGTGATTCCGCATATGATATTTGGCATGCATTAGAGATAACTTACTTAGGTACCAACAAGGTTAAAGAAACCAAAATAAATCTTTTGACAAAAGATTTCGAAAATTTCTTTATGAAACAAGATAAACCTATTGTTGATATGATTACTTGCTTTACCAATATTATTAATGGCCTTAAGAGCTTTGATTGAAAGTTTACTAACGGTGAACTTGTGAACAAAATGCTTAGGTCTTTACCGGAAGATTGGAACTCATTGAGGATGTTGATAGAGAATACAAAAGATATCAACACTTATCCATTGGAGGAGCTATATAGAACATTGATGACGTATGAGCTCAACAATGCCGAAACAAAGGAGAAAACATGGAGAAGCAAAGAAGAGATGAAGAAGCTTCCCAAGAAGCAAATTGCTTTGAAATCAACAAATGATGAAGGATCCTCCAACACAAACATGAGTGATGAAGAACTTGATGACTTAGTTCTTCTTGTCAAGAAATGGAGAGGATTTCGAAATAATAGGCGATTTCAAAAGAAGGAAGACAAAAGTGAAGAGAAGAACAAAAAGATCATATGCTATGATTGTGACAAACCCGGTCACAAGAGGACCGAATGCCCAAACAAGAAGAAGTTCATCAAAAAGAAAGCACTTCAAGTTACATGGGATGATAGTGATGAAAATGATCAAGAAGAAGATGAAATTCAAGAGGAAATCGCTAATATGTACTTCATGGCTATTGAAGATGAGGTAAGTACAAACAACAATGACTCTTACATTGACTTATCTACCTCTTATGATGAAATTCTTGAAGAATTTGAGAAACTTATGTCAAAATACTCTATTCTTAACAATAAACACTCTTTGTTGAAAAAGGTAATCAAGAAGCTTTTTATTGCACAAAAGGACTTTGAAAAAGAGAAAGATGATCACAAGTCCTTAATTAAAGAAAATGTTTTATTAAAAGAAAAAATAGTTGATTTAACAAGCATTGTTCACAAATTTACCAAAGGAAAGAAAATTTTTGAATTAATGCTTGGTGAGCAAAAATGTGTGTTTAACAAAGGGGAAATTGGATATAAACCTCTCTTGAAACAAAAATCCCTTGAAACCATTTTTGTAAAATCATCCAATTTTTCTCAACAAAACATCACATGTAGTTTTTGCAAGAAAGATGGTCATGTTGCTTATGATTGTTTAACTAAAAAGAAACTATACTTTGAAAGGAAACACAAGTGGATAAAAGAATCCACAAACACTAACTATCAAGGACCCAAACTTATGTGGGTACCAAAAATAAAAAATAAAAATTATTTTTGTAGGTACCACAAAAGGTCAAGAGCAATTGGTTCTTGTATAGTGGTTGTTCGAAACATATGACGGGAGATCGATCATTACTATCAAATTTCAAAAGAAAAGATGGAGGTCATGTGACTTTTGGAGACAATGCCAAAGGAAAAATCATAGGCATTGGAAATATTGGTAATCGTTCTTCTCCCTCCATTGAAAATGTTTTATTAGTTGATAACCTTAAACATAACCTACTTAGTATAAGTCAATTGTGTGATAAAGGTTATTTCATTAAATTTGATTCTTCCAATTGCCTCATTGAGGATGCTATATCTAAAGAGGTATTGTTCATGGAGAGCCGAAGTAAAGATGTTTACATCATATCTATTGAATTTGAACTTGAAAAGGAAATAAAATGTCTTTCAAGTATAAATGATGATTCTTGGTTATGGCATAGGAGATTAGGTCATCTTAGCATGGACTTACTTTCAAAAATCTCCAAAAATAACTTTGTAAAAGGGTTGCCAAATATAAAGTTTGAAAAAGATAAAATTTGTGATGCTTGTCAATTTGGAAAACAAGTAAAGAGTTCTTTCAAACTTAAACAACACTCTTCTACTTCAAGACCTTTACAACTTCTCCACATGGACTTATTTGGACCTTCTAGAACCGCTAGTTTAAGTGAAAAACATTATGCATTTGTTATTGTTGATGATTTTTCAAGATTTACTTGGGTCATTTTCTTGAATTTAAAAGATGAAGCCTTAAATGCATTTAAACATTTTTGCAAAAGAGTCCGAAATGAAAAAGGATACACCATTACCACAATTAGGAGTGATCATGGTAGAGAATTTGAAAATATAGCATTTGATGAGTTTTGCAAATCTAATGGATATGAACATAATTTCTCGGCTCCTAGAACTCCTCAACAAAATGGTGTAGTAGAAAGGAAGAATCGAACATTGCAAGAAATGGCTCGGACCATGTTGAATGAAAACAATTTACCAAAATACTTTTGGGCCAAAGCCGGCCGAAGCCGTAAACACTTCATGTTATATCTTAAATAGAGTTTTGGTGAGTCGAAAGAAAACCAAAACTCCATATGAGCTTTGGAAAAATAGAATTCTCAATATCGGATATTTTAAAGTTTTTGGTTGCAAGTGCTTTATTTTAAACACAAAAGAAAATTTGAGAAAATTTGATCCAAAATCTGATATTGGAATTTTTCTTGGATATTCATCTACTAGCAAAAGTTTTAGAGTTTTTAACAAAAGAACTTTAGTAGTTGAAGAATCTATGCATGTTGTTTTTGATGAAACTAACTCCATTGAACTAGAAAAAGTCATTGATGATGAAAATTTGGAAATCCCATTTGAGCAACTAAGTGTTCAAAATCAACACAAAAGAAATCAAAACAACATTGAAATACAACATGAGGAGGAAACGATTATGCAACAAAATGAAGAAGAACCCCATGAAGATCTCAACACTTCATCATTACCAAAAGAATGGAGGTTTGTCTCCTCTCACCCAAAAGATCTTATCATTGGTGATCCATTAAAAGGGGTAAGTACAAGAAATTCTTCTAGAAATTTTCATAACAATTGTGCATTTCTTTCACAAATCGAGCCAAAGAATTTTAAAGAAGCCGAGTTTGATGAATTTTGGATTCTAGCTATGCAAGATGAACTAAATCAATTTGAAAGAAATCATGTTTTTGATTTAGTTGCTAGACCAAATTCACAAACTGTAATTGGCACAAAATGGGTTTTTCAAAATAAACGAGATGAAAATGGTATAATTGTGCGTAACAAAGCTAGATTAGTGGCTCAAGGTTACAATCAAGAAGAAGGTATTGATTTCGAAGAAACTTTTGCCCCGGTTGTTAGATTAGAGTCAATTCGCATGCTTCTTGCTTTTGCTTGTCATAAGAATTTTACTCTCTTTCAAGTGGATGTCAAAAGTGCATTTTTGAATGGAGTCATTCAAGAAGAAGTTTTTGTTGAGTAACCACCCGGTTTTAAAAATCATAAGTATCCGGACAAAGTTTTCAAACTTAGAAAAGCCCTTTACGGTTTAAAACAAGCTCCTAGAGCATGGTATGGGAGATTTAGTAAATTTCTCTTATCAAATGGTTTTTTAATGGGTAAAGCGGATACACCAATATTTATAAAAGCCAAAAAGAATGATATGATAGTTGTTCAAATTTATGTTGACGATATCATTTTTGGTGCTACTAACATTTCTCTATGTGAAGAATTTTCTAAGTGCATGAGTAGGCAATTTGAGATGAGCATGATGGGTGAACTCAAATTCTTTCTTGGTCTTCAAATCAAACAAACTAATGATGAAATATTCATTAGTCAAACCAAGTATATCTTGGATATGCTCAAAAAGTTTGAAATGAAAGAATTGAAGCCTATGAACATTCCAATGAGCTCATTAATCAAACTAGATAAAGATGAGCAAGGTACTTCCGTTGATATAACAAAATATCGAGGTATGATCGGATCCCTTCTTTATTTAACCGCTAGTAGCCCCGATATTATGTTTAGTGTATGCTTATGTGCTAGATATCAATCTAATCCTAAGAATTCTCATCTTAGTGCCGTAAAACGCATTTTCGTTATCCTAGTGGAACTAAATCTTTAGGTCTTTGGTATCCCAAAGAAACTCATTTTGATTTACGTAGCTATTCGGATGCCGATTGGGCCGGTTGCACAATTGATCGTAAAAGTACTAGTGGAACGTGTCATTTTCTAGGCTTTGCTTTAGTTTCATGGTTTAGTAAGAAACAAAATTCCGTTGCCTTGTCAACCGCCGAAGCCGAGTATATCTCTGCCGTTAGTTGTTGTGCTCAAAGCCCATGGATGAAGCAAATTCTAAATGATTATCACATTTCCTTTGAAAAAGTTCCTATTATGTGTGATAACACTAGTGCGATCAACTTATCTAAAAATTCCGTTTTGCATTCTCGTACCAAGCACATCGAGATTAGACATCACTTTCTACGAGACCATGCACAAAAGGGAGATATAAATTTGGAGTTTGTAAACACCGAAAAACAATTGGCCGATATTCTCACAAAACCATTAGCTCTTGAAAGATTTTCATACATTTGACGAAATTTAGGTATAATTGATGAATGTGAAATATGTGGCTAAATCTTTATGTTTCCTATAATTGATTGCATTTTATATAACAAAAATGTTTTAAAATCATTTGACAAATGACCAAATCAATGATTTTGGTACAATTTGTGAAAAACTGTCCAACCGGACGACCATTATTTAATACGGACGTCCATTTGAAGTTAAACGGATGAACCAACTGATCATTCGGTTCATCATCCGTCTAAGCAGAGACCTTTGCCAAAATTGAAAAGTTTAAATGGTTGACCGTTTCACGTAAACGGACGTCCGTATGACTTTAAACGGACGACCGTAAAATCATCTGTCTTCTCATCCGTCTGAACAGAGAGTTGAACATCAAAATTTCAGTCCAAACGGCCGACCATCTTAGTTTTCCGGTCGTCCGTCTCAGCGGAAATCAGGGTTTTAAGTTGGAAATTTTTCAAATTTCTTCATTCCAACTTCGCGCGAACCCACTTTTTTCACTCCCAATCTCTTCCCATTCATTAAATCTCTCTGAAATTCTTCAAATTTGTGATTAAAATCAAAAACCCATATCAATTCCACACTTCAAACCGTAAAATCTCCAACTTTTATCCACGGAATCATCCCATTCCATCCCAAACGGACGAACCTAACCCTAGCCTCCAAATTCAGTTTCCAACACCATGCCTCGGATGAAAATGGCTGCCAAACGTCCTAGGAGGGAAAGGCAACCTTCTCCATCCTCCTCCTCCTCCTCCTCCTCCTCCTCCTCCGAAGAGGACCCTCAAATAGATCGATGTCCCGTCCTCATGGGTAAGAACGTCGACCTTGCTTCTTTCACACACGATGCACCATCATTCAATATTGAAAATATTTTTATGGGTATGGGTTGGGTTCCTCTTCTTACCCTAAATGATAATGTCTACCCTCCCATTGTCAAGGAATTTTACAAAAACATGGTTTTTTCTCTGGGGTCGGCTATTTCGTCCTTTCTTTGGAACAAACGAATTAAGATCACTCAAGACCTTATTCGTTCCATTCTTCATCTTGAGGATGGTGGTATGCTTCTCTATACCACCAAAACAATTCTTCACACTACCGAGTATGATTTGGTCGAAGCATGTTGTAACGTCATTGGCAAGCATTTTGAGGCTGCCGTACGTCTTAGCACAAATCAACTCACTCTTCCATGTTGCGTCCTCCATAACATCATCGCCCATATTATTCCTAGAAAGGGTCATTTGGATGAGGTCAATCATTTTGATGTCTTCGTTCTCGACTCTATCCTCTGTGGGCGTAAGCTCGACTTTTCATACATCATGATCCAACATATGCACTACGTTCTTAGCAACACTAGAGCTAAGGCGCTTCCCTATGGAATGATTCTTACCAAAATGTTTCAACACTTCGACATCTCTTTCCGCGATTCGGTGACCCTCCTCCTAAAGCCACAGACACCATCAATATCCTTACGCTCAAACGGATGAAAATTGTCAAAGAAAACGGTTAATGGGTGGCAAAGTCAAAAGGGTTTGATGATGAGTCGGGAACCTCCACTCTACCCTTCGAGGAGGAAGATATACATGATGACGAAGATGATCCTCCTCCGTCCCCACTGCGACAAAGATCACAACGGCCGTCGTCCTCCACCTCCGGCCTCAACGAGGACCAATTTACTTTACTACATGGATGGATCGACTCACTTTCCCCTTCGGTCGAGAGTCTACACCATACCATGGGGACTCTTCAACATTCGGTTGACGGCATGACTACATTGCTCCAAGATCTTCATTCCCGTCTTGATGCCGTACTTCCCCCGCATCCGCCACCGGAGACCTAGCCTCTTTCTTTGTTGTTTGTTGTTTTTATTGTTTTTTATTGTTTTTTATGTTCTAGCTTTCCTTCATGTATCTTTGAACTATGATTGTTTTTAGATTTCAATTTTATCAATGAATGCCATATTACAACTTTTGTCAATAATTTTATTTTACCTTAGTGTTTCAATTATATCTTTTTTGTTTATGCCAAAAAGGGGAAAATATGTGATGTGAGATGAATTTGCAATAAATGTGATGTGATGAATAATTTGATGAATATGATGATACATAAATGTGTTGAAGATGAATTTGCAATAAATGTGATGTGATGAATAATTTGATGAATATGATGATACATAAATGTGTTGAAAATTTGATAATATTTGACAATTGACTTGGACATTTGTTATGTGATCAAATTGGTAAATAAAATGAAAAAGGTATCACACTACAAATTTGTCAAACCATGTTCACTTGAAAAAGAAAGGGGGAATTTATTTGCTTTAATTTATCTTGTCACATTCTACATTCTCACATTGTTTGTCATAATAAAAAAGGGGGAAATTGTTGACCTATAGTTAACTTTAAACCTTAATGTTTTGATTATAACAAACAAATTGGTTATGTTTACTAACAATATATTTTCAAGCAAAAATCAAAGCACTACAAATCAAACTCTCATGCAATGTCAAGATCAAAGTCAAAATCAATACAAGAGTTCAAGTATCTCAAGATCCGAAATTCAAGATTCGAAGATCAAGATTGAAGAATAGATTTCTAGATAAAATTGTAAAGGTATTAACTCTTTAATCCTTAGATATTAAATGAACGAAAGCTCAAAAATATTTTTTATCACTTGCATAAAAATAGTTTGATTAAAGCCAAAAATCAAAATTTCAAAACTGTGGAAACGGACAATCCGTTTGGTAAACTGGTTGATCGGGTCGACCGTTTGAACGTCTTTTTTCAAAAAGTGTCTGTTCTGATTTTTTGCAGTTCAACGGCTAGCTCTAACCAATCTGATCGGTCAACCGTTTGGTCATCCGGTTCAACAGAAAGATACGAAAATTCATCTCTATAAATACCACTTCATTTATTATCATTTATATACACTTACAAGAGCATTTATAGAGAGAATCATATTAAAAAATTTCATTCAAAGCTTCATTGTATTTATATCTTTAATATCTCTTATTGAAAAACTTTGTTTGATTAAATCAAACTTTTGATTCATCATTTTCAACAAAGTTTTCTTCTAATAGTTGAGCTTTCTTCATCTATTGCTATTCATTAAAGTGTCAGTCTCTCTTAGAAATAAACTTGTATCTATCATTCATCTAGAGAGAAATACTCAAATCAATCTCTTTATATTTTTGGGTCATATTGAAGTCCCTTGAAAGCTCAATATTGTATAAGGATCGGTGCTCCTTGTTTCTAAGTCACCGGATACATTGTAAGGGTTTGGATTGCACCATAAGTCAATCAAAATAGTTGAAAGGCCGTGCTCGTGCTGGAGAGCTTGGTAACGAGGGACGTAGATTATTAGTTGGATCGAACCTCTATAAAAATATCGTTTGCACTATCTCTTCTCTTTTATTTACTTATATTGTGCTTATATTTTTGTGGATTAATTTTTATTTCTTAAGTATCATTTTTGAGAATATTTTTCGAAAAAGTTTGAGAAAACCAATTCACCCCCCTCTTGGTTAGTTATTCTTGGGCTATCAGATTCAAGATCGAGCAAGAATAATGATAGGGATGAAGGCGTATGTACAAAGCGTAGCATTTGTGTTGAGCAGAATTACCTGATAGCCCAAGAATAATTAACCAAGAGGTGGATGAATTGAGTTTTAAAAACCTTTTAAAAAATTAATCTCAAAATAAGTAATTTAATATACGTTACAATCGTATGCAAACTACAAATAAATAAAAGAGTAGAGAGAATGCAAACTATATGTTTATGGAGGTTCGATCTAAACCAATGATCTATATCTCCTATTACCAAGCTCTCCCGTCACGAGCAAGGCCTTTTCACTATATTTATGGACTTATGATGCAATCAAAACTCTCACAACGCTTCTGATGACTTAGAAACAAGGAACACCAATCCTTATACAATATTGAGATTTAAATGGACCTCAATATGATCCAAATGTATAAAAAATAAATTGCAATAAATTTTTCCACTTAATAAATGATAGAGACAAATTAAGTACCAAGAAATATTAATACTTCAATAAATAGCAATGAATAAAAAGCTCAAGTATTAGAAAGAGAAAATTTGATGAAAATAATGATTTATAATTTTGATTGAATCAATCAAAATTTTCAATGAGGGTGTAGAAGAATTAAATGCAATGAAATTTCGATGATTTTTTCAAGATAAATCTTTTTTTAATACTCTTGTAAGTGGGTACATTGATTGCAAAAGAAAGACAATTTATAGAGAACAATCCGCAAAAATTTCTGTTAAGTCGGATGAGAGTTCGGTCGACCTACATAAGTTTGGATGACCAAAAAGTAGTATTTTGAATAGTACAACGTTAGAATCAATACGGTCAAAATTTTGAATGTTGACATTTTCGGTCGACCTCTCTTTAAACTGGTTGACTAGTTGCTGAAATTTGGTCGACCGAATTGTAGTTCGGTTGATTGGACATTTTGTTTTGAAAAGTTTAGAAAAAATCATTTTTAACTTTGATCAAAATATTTTATGTAAGCGATATCAAAATCGTTTTTGGTGCATAAAATCGTTTTCGAGCTTTTATCATTCAGTGTTAAAGATTGACGTGTTACTACCATTACATTTGGTCTAAAGGCATAGTCTTTGATATTTCTTGAAATAGACTCTTGAGCTCTCGTCTTGAATGATTGAACGAGGTGACTTTGATCTTGTCCTACTTTGAGAGTCCGATTTGAAATGATAGTCTTAATCTTGATCTTTGACAGTGATCGATTTGTCATTGAGCTTTTTGAAGATTATGATCACATTAAATCAATTGTTAGTAAAAACAAGATTAACTTGTTTATTATGATCAAAACATTAAGGTTAAAGTCAACCGCAGATCAACAATTTCTCCTTTTTTGACTATGACAAATAAGATCATTTGCAAAGGAGAACAAACAATTGATAAGCTCAATAATAGCATGTATTTCCCCAATATATATATATATATATATATATATATATATATATATATATTTGTCTTTTTTCAAATAAGCATTTTAAGCTCATTCATTATCTAACAATTATTCAACAATTCTATCTTTACTCATTTTCTCTCTTTTGTCATAAGCAAAAAGATAACATGTATAAGAGCAAGATATGATCAAAATAAGATGTCAACCATATGGATAAGTTGATAGCCCAAGAATAAATATCAGAGGGGGGGGGGGGGGTGAATTGGTTTTCTCTAACTTTTTCGAAAAATATTTTCAAAATATGATATTTAAGAAATGAAAATTAATCAACAAAAAATATAAGCACAATATAAATAAATAAAAGGGAAGAGAGAGTGCAAACAATAATTTTATGGAGGTTCGATCCAACCAATGATCTACGTCTTCCGTTACCAAGCTCTCCAACATGAGCACGACTTTTCCACTATTTTGATTGACTTAAGGTGTAATCCAAACCCTTACAATGTATCCAGTGATCCCTATACGATCCTTATACAATATTGAGCTTTCAAGGGACCTCAATATGACCCAAAAATGTAAAGAGATTGATTTGAGTATTTCTCTTTTGATGAATGATAAATACAAGTTTAGTTCTAAGAGAGACTAACACTTTAATTAAGAGAGACTAACACTTTAATATATAGCAATAGATGAGAAAAGCTCAAGTGTTAAAAAAAAACTTTGTTGAGAATGATGAATCAAAAGTTTGATTTGATCAAACAAAGTTTTCAATGAATGATATTGAATATATAAATGCAATAAAGCTTTTAATAAATTTTATCAATATGATTCTCTCTATAAATACTCTTGTAAGTGTTGTTGAATGATAATAAATGAAGTGGTATTTATAGAGATGAATTTTCGTCACTTTCTGTTGAAACGAATGACCAAACGGATGACTAAACGGTCGAATGGTCAGAACTGGCCGTTAGAACTGCAAAAATCAGAGTGGACACTTTTTAGAAAGTGACAGTTAGACGGTCGACCGGTTCAACCGGTTCATCAAACAGATGACCGTTTCCACAGTTTGAAAAATTGTTTTGTGGCTTTGATAAAAATATTTTTGAGATTTCATTCATTTAATTACTAAAAATCAAAGAGTTAATACATTTACAATTTTATCTAGAAATCTATTATACGATCTCGATCTTCGAATCTTGAATTTCGGATATTGAGATACTTGAACTGTTGTACTGATTTTGACTTGATCTTGACATTGCATGAGAGTTCGATTTGTAGAGCTTTGAATATTACTTGAAAATAGATAGTTAGTAAACATAACGAATTTGTTTGTTATAATCAAAACATTAAGGTTTAAAGTTAACCATATGTCAACAATTTTTTTCTTTTTGATTATGACACACAATGTGAGAATATAGAGTAATGAGATAAATTAAAGCAAATATATTCTCCATTTCTTTTTCAAGTGAACATGGTTTGATGAATTTGTATTATATGAAACCATTTTGTATTACATTATTTGACAAATTTTTGATTTCATCACATATCAAATATCCAAGTTGTTTTGTCAAACATTTTCAAATTTTCATCACATATTCATATGTATAATCACATTCATTAAATTTATCAAACTCACATTCATCAAATTTATCATCACATTTATCGAACTCATCATCATCACATATTTTCCTCCTTTTGGCATAAACAAAAAGTCATAATCGAAACATTAAGGTAAGACATAAACGAAAGAACTTGACAGTTAAAATATGCCATTCATTGATAAACGGGAAAGTTAAAGACAATCATAGTTCAAACGACACAAATAAAAGACTAGAACTAGCACATAAACAAAAAAAAAAAGATAAGCTAGATCTCCGATGGAGGATACGGAGGGAGCACGGCGTTGAGACGGGAATGTAGAGAGTGAAGCAATGAAGTTATGCCGTCTATCGAGTTTTGTAATCCTTCAACCATATTTTGTATGCTAGCTGCCGTATTTTGTAAGTCACTCACGGGATGTTGTAGGCCATCGATGGTAGATGTGAGTGAGTCGATCCGTCCATTTAGAAGATTGTAATTGTCCTCGTTGAAGTCGGAGGTGGAGGATGACGGTCGATGTGATCGTGGTCGAGGTTGAGACGGGAGAGGAGCATACTCATCATCATTATCTTCGTGCACTTCTTCGCCACCCTCAAATGGTAAGGTAGATGGTCCTGACTCATCGTCAAACCCTTTGGACTTCGCCACCCATTGTCCGTCTTCTTGATAATTTTCATTCGTTTAAGAGTAAGGATGTTGATAGTATCGGTGGCTTTATGAAGAAGGGTGACCGAATCATGGAATGAGATTTCGAAGTGTTGAAATTTTTTAGTAAGAATCATTCCGTAGGGAAGCGCCATAGGCCTAGTGTCGCTAAGGACTGAGGTCATGTGCTGGAGCATGATGTAAGAGAAATCTAGTTTGCGCCCACGGAGGATAGAGTCTAGAAGGAAGACGTCATAATGATTGACCTCATCTAAATGACCTTTTCGAGGAACAATGATATGGGCGATGATGTTGTGTAAGACATGACACGGGAGGGTGAGTTGATTTGTACTTAGACGTATGGCAGCCTCAAAGTGTTTTCCAGTGACGCGACAACATGTCTCGATCGGATTGTATTCTTCAGTGTGAAGAATTGTTTTTGTAGTATAAAGGCGAATACCACCTTCCTCAAGATGAAGAATTGATCGAATAAGGTCTTGAATGATCCGTATTCATTTATTTCTAAGTAGACATGAGATAACCGACCCCGGAGTGAAAGTCATGTTCTTATAGAGTTCTTTGACAATGGAAGGTAAACTTTATCATTTAGCGTGAGAATACTAACCCAATCTATACCTTACGAAAAGATCCTCTATGTGAAAGGATGAGGCTTCAAGAGTAAACGAGGCAAGGTCTACGTTCTTACCAATGAGAACGGAACATTTTGCAATTCGAATTTCTGAAGGAGAATCCTCAACTTCAGAGGATGGAGAAGGTTGCCTTTCCCTCCTAGAGTGTTTGTCATCTATTTTAACTCGAGGCATTGTGTTGGAAAATGGATTAGGAGGCTAGGGTTCGTGGTCGTCCGTTTGAGTGGTTTTTCACGATTTCGTGGACAGAAATTGGGGATTTTGTGGTTTTAAGTGTGGATTTGATATGGGTTTTTGATTTGAAGTGAAAATTTTAAGGATTTGAAATGAAATTGATGAATGGGGAGAGATTGGGAGAGAAAAACCGTGGGTCGTGCGAAGATGAAAGTGAAGAGATTTGAAAAATTATGGGATTAAAACCCTGATTTCCACTGATACGGTCGACCGGTTAAAAACAAACGGTCGATCGTTTGAACTTAAAATTTCAAAATTAAGTTTATGTTCAAACAGATTCATAGGCAGATCATCCGTTTGATCTAAAGCGGACGACCATTTTATGACGCGGTCGACCGTATGAACTTTTCAATTTTTACAAAACTCTCTGTTTAGACGGATGATGAAGCGGACGATTAGACGGTCTTATCCGTGTGAGCATAAACGGACGACCGTTTTAATGAAGTGGTCAACTGTTTCAGTTTTTTAATTTTTACAAAAGTCTTTGCTTAAACGGATGATCAACCGGATTAACAAAGTGTCATCCATTTTCCTTCACACAGACGTCCGTTTCAATGGATTTTCTGAAAAATCATGCATTTTCAACGATTTGGTCCTTTGATAAAAGATTTAGAACACATTTATCATATGAAATGCAATCAATTATAGGAAACATAAAGAGTTGGCCTCAAACTTCACCTTCATCAATAATGCCGAGATTTCGTCGAATATAAGGAAATCTTTTAAGTGCTAATGGTTTTGTAAATATATCGGCCAATTGATTATCTGTATTTACAAACTCTAAAGATATATTTCTCTTTTGTGTATGGTCTCGAAAGAAATGATGTCTAATCTCAATGTGTTTGGTTCGAGAATGCAAAACGAGATTTTTAGATAAGTTGATTGCACTAGTGTTATCACACATAATATGAACATTTTCAAAGGATAGGTGATAATCACAAATAGTTTGTTTCATCCATAGGATTTGAGCACAACAACTAGCGCCTGAGATATATTCGGCTTCGGCAGTTGATAAAGCAACGAAATTTTATTTCTTACTAAACCACAAAACTAAGGCAAAGCTTAGAAAGTGACAAGTTCCGCTAGTGCTTTTACTGTCAATTGTGCAACCGGCCCAATCGGCATCCGAATAACTAAGTAAATCAAAATGAGTTTATTTAGGATACCAAAGACCTAAGGATCTAGTTCCACTAAGATAACGGAAAATACGTTTTATGGCACTAAGATGAGAATTCTTCGGATTAGATTGATATCTAGCACATAAGCATACACTAAACATGATATCGAGCCTACTAGCGGTTAAATAAAGAAGAGATCCGATCATACCTCGATATTTTGTTATATCAACGAAAATACCTTGCTCATCTTTATCTAATTTGATTGATGAGCTCATTGGAGTATTCATTGGCTTCAATTCTTCCATTTCAAACTTTTTAAGCATATCTAAGATATACTTGATTTGACTAATGAATATTCTATCATTAGTTTGTTTGATTTGAAGCCCAAGAAAGAACTTGAGTTCACACATCATACTCATTTCAAATTCCCTGCTCATACACTTAGAAAATTCTTTACATAGGGAAATGTTAGTAGCACCAAAAATGATATCATCAACATAAATTTGAACATCAATCATATCATTTTTTTTGGTTTTTATAAATAATGTTGTATCCGCCTTGTCCATTAAAAAGCCATTTGATAAGAGGAATTTTCTTAATCTTTCATACCATGCCATATGAACTTGTTTTAATCCGTAAAGGGATTTTCTAAGTTTGAAAACTTTGTCCGGATATTTATGATTTTTAAAGTCGGACGGTTGGTCAACAAAAACTTCTTCTTGAACGACTCCATTCAAGAATGCACTTTTGACATCTATTTGAAAGAGAGTGAAATTCTTATGACTAGCAAAAGCAAGAAGCATGCGAATTGATTCTAATCTAGCAACCGTTGCAAATGTTTCTTCGAAATCAATGCCGTCTTCTTGATTGTAACCTTGAGCCACTAATCTAGCTTTGTTACGCACAATTATACAATTTTCATCTCGTTTGTTTCGAAAAACCCATTTTGTGCCAATTACGGTTTGTGAATTTGGTCTAGCAACTAAATCCCAAACACAATTTCTTTCAAATTGATTTAGTTCATCTTGCATAGCTAGAATCCAAAATTCATTAAACTCGGATTCTTTAAAATTCTTTGGCTCGATGTGTGAAAGAAATGCACAATTGTTATAAAAATTTCTAGAAGAATTTCTTGTACTTACCCCTTTGGATGGATCACCAATGATGAGATCTTTCAGATGAGAAGGAACAAACCTCCATTCTTTAGGTAAGGATGAAATGTTGGGATCTTCATGAGGTTCTTCTTCAATTTGTTGTACAATTGTTTCTTCCTCATGCTGATTTTCAACATTATTTGGATTCCATTTGTCTTGATTTTGAACACTTAGTTGTTCAAATAGAATTTCTAAATCTTCATCATCAATGTTTTTCTCTTGTTCAATGGAATTAGTCTCATCAAAGATAACATGCATGGATTCTTCAACTACTAAAGTTTTTTTGTTAAAAACTCTAAAAGCTTTGCTAGTAGATGAATATCCAAGAAAAATTCCAACATCGAATTTTGAATCAAATTTTTCCAAATTTTCTTTTGTGTTTAATATAAAGCATTTACATCCAAAAACTTTAAAATATCCGATATTGGGAATTCTATTTTTCTAAAGCTCATATGGAGTTTTGAATATCCGATATTGGGAATTCTATTTTTCCAAAGCTCATATGGAGTTTTGGTTTTCTTTCGACCAACCAAAACTCTATTCAAAATATAGCATGAAGTGTTAACGGCTTCGGCCCAAAAATATTTCGGCAAATTATTTTCATTCAACATGGTCCGAGCTATTTCTTGCAATGTTCGATTCTTCATTTCTACTACACCATTTTGTTGAGGAGTTCTAGAAGCCGAAAAATTATGTTCATAACAATTTGTTTTACAAAACTCATCAAAAGCTATATTTTCAAATTCACCACCGTGATTACTTCTAATTGTGGTAATGGTGTATTCTTTTTCATTTTGGACCCTTTTGTAAAAATGTTTAAATGTATTTAAAGTTTCATCTTTTAAATTCAAAAATATGACCCATGTGAATCTTGAGAAATCATCAACGATAACAAATGCATAATATTTTCTACTTAAGCTAGCGGTTCTAGAAGGTCCAAATAAATCCATATGGAGAAGTTGTAAAGGTTTTGTAGTAGAAGATAGTTGTTTAAGTTTAAAAGAACTCTTTACTTGTTTTTCAAATTGACAAGTATCACAAATTTTATCTTTTTCAAACTTTATATTTGGCAAACCTTTTACAAGACTATTTTTGGAGATTTTTGAAAGTGATTCCATGTTAACATGGCCTAATCTTCTATGCCATAACCAAGAATCATATTTTATGCTTGATAGGTACTTTATTTCCTTTTCAATTTGAAATTCAATGTTTATGGTGTAAACATCCTTACTTCGGCTCCCAATGAACAATACCTCTTTAGATATAGCATCCACAATGAGACATTTGGAAGAATCAAATTTAATGAGATAACCTTTATCACATAATTGACTTATGCTAAGCAAGTTATGTTTAAGATTATCAACTAATAAAACATTTTCAATGGAAGGAGAAGGATGGTTACAATATTTCCAATGCCTATGATTTTTTCCTTTAGCATTGTCTCCAAAAGTCACATGACCTCCATCTTTTCTTTTGAGACTTGATAGTAATAATCGATCCTCGGTAATGTGTTTTGAACAACCACTATCCAAAAACAAATTGCTCTTGACCTTTCGTGGTACCTACAAAAATAATTTTAATTTTTGATTTTTGATTTTTGATACTCACATAAGTTTAGGTCCTTGATTGTTAGTGTATGTGGATTCTTTTATCCACTTATGTTTCTTTTCAAAGTATAGTTTCTTTTTAGTTGAACAATTATAAGCAACATGACTAATTTTCTTGCAAAAACTACATGTTATGTTTTGTTGAGAAAAGTTGGATGATTTCACAAATATGGTTTCAAGGGATTATTGTTTCAAGAGAAATTTATATCCAATTCCCCCTTTGTTGAACACACATTTTTGCTCACCAAGCATTAATTCAAAATTTTTCTTTCTTTGGGTAAACTTGTGAATAATGCTTGTTAAATCAACCACTTTTTCAAGAGATGTTTATATCCAATTCTCCCTTTGTTGAACACACATTTTTGCTCACCAAGAATTAATTCAAAATTTTTCTTTCTTTGGGTAAACTTGTGAATAATACTTGTAAAATCAACCACTTTTTCTTTTAATGAAACATTTTCTTTAATTAAGGATTTATGATCATCCTTTTCCTTTTCAAAGTCCTTTTGTGCAATAAAGAGTTTTTTGACTACATTTTTCAATAATGAGTGTTTATTGTTAAGAATAGAGTATTTTGAAACAAGTTTCTCAAATTCCTCAAGAATTTCATCATAAGAAGTAGATAAGTCAATGTAAGAGTCATTGTTATTTATACTTACCTCATCCTCAATAACTATAAAGCACATGTTGGCGATTTCTTCTTGAACTTCATCTTCTTCGAGATCATCTTCATTACTATCGTCCCATGTAGCTTGAAGAGTTTTTTTTTTTTGGTGAACTTCTTTTTGTTCGGGCATTTGGTCCTCTTATGACCGGGTTTGTCACAATCATAGCATATGATCTTTTTGTTTTTCTCTTTACCTTTATCATATTTATTTTGAAATCACCTATTATTTCTAAATCCTCTCCATTTCTTGACAAGAAGAACTCGGTCGTCAAGTTCTTCATTTCTCATGTTTGTGTTGGATGATCCTTCATCATTTGTCGATTTCAATACAATTTGCCTCTTGAGAGGCTCTTTCATCTCTTCTTTGCTTCTTCTTGTTTTCTCCTTTGTTTCAGCATTGTTGAGCTCATACGTCATCAATTTTCCATTTAGCTCTTCCAATGGATAAGTGTTGACATCTTTTGTATTCTCTATCAACATCCTCAAGGAGTTCCAATCTTTCGAAAGAGACCTAAACATTTTACTCACAAGTTTACCGTTAGTAAACTTTCGATCAAAACCTTTAAGGCCATTAATAATATCGATAAAGCGAATAATCATGTCGACAATATGTTCATTTTGCTTCATAAAGAAGTTTTTAAAATCTTTTGTCAATTGATTTATCTTAGTTTCTTTAACCTTGTTAGTACCTAAATGAGTTATCTCTAATGCATGCCAAATATCAAATGCAGAATCACATGTGCTAATACGATTAAACTCATTTTTATCTAAAGCACAATAGAGTAGGTTTTTGGCTCTTGCATTCAAAGATAATTTTTTTATCCTCTTCATCATATTCTTCTCTAGGCTTAGGAATAGTTTGATCCAGTTTATCATCAACTTTAATAATTTTTGTTGGCACATATGGACCATACTCAATGACTTCTCAAATGTTATAATCAATAGATTGAATATAAATCATCATTCTAGTTTTCTAATAATTGTAGTAGGTGCCATTAAAGAAGGGAGGACGATTTGTAGAGTGTCCCTCAAGACTTTGAATATTTTGGATAGCCATAACTCAAGATTGTATAAAAAAAAATGAGCACCTTACTCTGATACCAATTGATAGCCCAAGAATAACTAACCAAGAGGGGGTGGGGGGTGGATTGGTTTTCTCAAACTTTTTCAAAAAATATTCTCAAAATATGATATTTAAGAAATGAAAATTAATCCACAAAAAATATAAGCACAATATAAGTAAATAAAAGAGAAGAGAGAGTGCAAATGATATTTTTATGGAGGTTCAATCTAACCAATGATTTATGTCCCCCGTTACCAAGCTCTCAAACACGAGCACGTCCTTTCCACTATTTTGATTGACTTAAGGTGCAATCCAAACCCTTACAATGTATCCGGTGACTTACAAACAAAGAGCATTGATCCTACAATATTGAGCTTTCAAGGGACCTCAATATGACCTAAAAATATAAAGAGATTGACTTGAGTATTTCTCTCTTGATGAATGATAAATACAAGTTTAGTTCTAAGAGAAACTAACACTTTAATAGATAGCAATAGATGAGAAAATCTCAAGTATTAGAAGAAAACTTTGTTGAGAATGATGAATCAAAAGTTTGATTTGATCAAACAAAGTTTTCAATGAATGATATTGAATATATAAATGTAATAAAGCTTTGAATGAATTTTGTCAATATAATTCTCTCTATAAATGCTCTTGTAAGTGTTGTTGAATGATAATAAATGAAGTGGTATTTATAGAGATGAATTTTCATCACTTTCTGTTGAAACGGATAACCAAACGGTCGACCGGTCAGATGTTCAGAACTAGTCGTTAGAACTACAAAAATCAGAACAGACACTTTTTAGAAAGTGACAGTCAGACGGTCAACTGGTTAATCCACACGGTCGACCGGTTCAACTGGTTCATCAAATGGTTGACCGTTTCTACAGTTTGAAAAATTGTTTTGTGGCTTTGATAAAAATATTTTATGCAAGTGATAATGACATACGTTTTGTGCATAAAAATATTTTTGAGTTTTCATTCATTTAATTGCTAAAAATCAAAGAGTTAATACATTTACAATTTAATCTAGAAATCTATTCTTCGATCTTGATCTTAATCTTGAATTTTGAATATTAAGATACTTGAACTCTTGTATTGATTTTGACTTGATATTGACATTGCATGAGAGTTCAATTTGTAGCACTGTGAACATTATTTGAAAATAGATAGTTAGTAAACATAACGAATTTGTTTGTTATAATCAAAACATTAAGGTTTAAAGTTACCCATATGTCAACATAAGTGATATTCCTCTTTAATTAAACACAAAATGCTAAAAACATACATTGATATTGTCAAGAAAATAACCATTTTTTTAAATAACAAAACACGCATTGATAGCAAAGTAAGAGTATTAAAATTCCATATGCCAAAAAGTTCTAAAAATGTAATGAGAATCTAGTGCTTCGGAGGAGGAGGCGGATGAAAAACCATGTCAAACCGAGTAATAAGTGCTTGTTGCGATGCTAGCACTTGTTGAAGTAAGGAGGTCAAACCATTCACTGAATTTTGTAAGCCATCGATGGTAGAAGTGAGAGAATCGATCCGACCATTCAAGAGATTATAGTGATATTCGGAGAAGGTACAGCCGGAGGAGGATGATGGGAAACTTGACCTAGGAATGTCGCGAGGAAGGCTCGGAGGAGGTGCATCTTCATCATCTTGGATATCGTCTCTCATAGCTTCATCACCTTCAAAAGGTAGCGTTGAGGGCCCCGAATCTATATCAAATCCCTTAGTCTTCGCCACCTATTTTCTTTGTTCTTTTACAATTTTTATCCTCTTTAGAGTGTTAAGGTTAATGGTATCGATAGATTTTTAGCTAATGAATATTTCATCACTCATAGGAACTTCAAAATGATGGAAAATTTTGGTAAGAAGCATCTCATTAGGTAATCCCGTGATCCTATGGGCAGAATGAACACTATTCATATGATTTAAAACAATGAAGGAAAAATCAATTTTTCGACCAACTAGGAAAGAATCAAGAAGGAAGAGATCAAAGAGAGTTACCTCATCGAGGTGACCTTTTCTAGGAACTACAATGTATGCAATGATATTGTGCAAAACTTTACAAGTGAGAGTAAGTTGGTTTGCACTAAGTTTTGCTGCATTTTGTAAAGGTTTGCCGGTGACTCGACTGATGATTTTCCTCAAAACTCGGAGTACACATTTGGCAATAAATGCAATTTTCAGTCTTCTAGTTCAAGAAGAGAACGTATGATATTTCTAATAATTTTGATTCTTTTTCCCTTAATGGAACATTGGATGCTCATTTCTGGAACATAAATCATATTTTTGTAAATTTTTTTTATAAAGTTTGGGTAGGCTTTTTCTTGTAATGTGGCAATCAATATCCACCCATGGGCCATGGCAAGAAAGAATTCTTCAATATGAAAGGACGGGGTATCAAATGTAAAATATGAAAAGTCAATGCTCTTACCAATGAGAATTGGGCACTTGTCAAACTGATTTTCCCGCGATGGGTCTTCATCGGATGACGGAATTGGTTATCTTACCCTCATTGGTTTCTTGCTAGGCTTTTTTAGTTGAGGCATTGTAGTAACGGAAGATGAGGTCGGATTAGTGACTTAGGGTTCGAATTACCGACTTAAAGAGGAGATTGTGAAGTTTTAGTGGATGAATTAGGGATTTTGAGAAATTTTAAATGTGGATCAGATGGGTTTTTGAATTTCAATATAGATCTTGAAGATTAGAGGATGATTTTGTGATTGTGGAAAAGATTTTGGAGAGAAAATAGGAGAAATGAGAGAAGGGTTTTGAAGAAAATGAAGAATTTTGAACTTGAAAATTTGATTTTACATATTGTAGGTCGATCGATATCTCTGGACGGTTGACCGAAGTCTTTCTCAAGATGAGGTCGGATTAGAGACTTAGGGTTTAGATTACCGACTTTAAGAGGATGTTGTGAAGTTTTAGTGGATGAAAATTAGGGATTTTAAATGTGGATCATATGGGTTTTTGATTTTGAGTAGAAATCTTGAAGATTAGAGGATGATTTTGTAAATGTGAGAAAGATTTTGGAGAGAAAATAGGAGAACTGAGAGAAGGGTTTTAAAGAAACTGAAGAATTTCGAAATTAAAAATATGATTTTACATATTGTAGGTTGATCAATTTCTCTAGACGGTTGATTGAAGTCTTCTAGAAATTGAAGACAAAATACTTTGCTTATTCGAACGATGAGTCGGATGAACAACCAATCGACCAACTTGAGTGGGATAGGTCGACTGTTTTACAATACAGTCGCCCGTCTTTACTGAAGACTTTTTGGAAAGAATTCTTTGTTAGATTGTATGACACATAGGTCGTTCAAACTATTTGAGTCGGTCGTCCATTTTTTTACAACGGTCGTCTGACTTGGCATGAAATTTGAAAATTGATGAAATGATGTCATGTATTTTGATGAGGTTTCTATTACATAAAATTCATTAATCAACATCATAAACAATAGCATAAACTTAATTTAGCCATATACTTTGGATTCATCAATTATTCCCAAACATCTTTGAATGTATGAAAATCTATCAAGAGCTAGAAGTTTTGTGAAAATGTCGGCCAATTGTTTATCCGTATTTACAAATTCTAAATAATATCCCCTTTTTGTACATGATCTCTTAGAAAGTGATGTCTAATCTCAATGTGCTTTGTTAAAAAAAGCAAGACAGGATATTCAGACAAGTTTATGATACTAGTGTTATCACACATGATAGGTATATGATCAAAAGATAAATTATAATCACTTAAAGTTTGTTTCATCCATAAAATTTGAGCACAACAAGTAGCAGCTGAGATATATTCTACTTTGGCGGTAGATAAAACAACAGAATTTTGTTTCTTGCTAGACCATGATATAAGTGCAAAGATTAAAAAGTGACAAGTTCCGCTACTACTTTTACTGTCAATTGTACAACTGACCCAATCGACATCTGAGTAGCTAAGTAAATCAATGTGAGTGTTCTTAGGATACCAAAAAACCAATGATCTAGTGCCACTAAGGTATCTAAAAATGCGTTTAACGGCACTAAGGTGAGAGTTTTTAGGATTCGATTGATATCTTGCAGATAAATACACACTAAATATAATATCGGGTATACTAGCGGTTAAGTAAAGAAGTGATCTGATCATACCTCGATATTTAGTTATGTAAGCGAAAGCATCTTGATAATCTTTGTCCAATTTGATTGATGAACTCATTGGAGTATTTATTGGTTTTAACTCCTCCATTTCAAACTTCTTCAGTGTGTCCATGATGTACTTGGATTGACTAATGAATATTCCATCATTAGTTTGTTTAATTTGTAGTCCAATGAAGAACTTGAGTTCTCCCATCATGCTCATTTCAAATTTTTGCTCATACATTATGAAAACTATTCACAGAGAAAAATGTTAGTGGCACCAAATATAATATCATCAACATAAATTTGTACAACAATCATATCATTATTTTTAGTTTTTATAAAAGTGTAGTATCTGCTTTTTTTCATTGAAAAACCATTTGATAAATTTTTTTCCTCAATCTTTCGTACTATGCTATAGGAGCTTGCTTTAAATCATAAAGAATTTTTGAGTTTAAAAACTTTGTCCGGATACTTATGATTTTTGAAACCGAGAGGTTGCTCAACAAATACTTCTTCTTGCATAACACCATTTAAAAATGCACTTTTGACATCCATTTGATAAAGAGTAAAATCTTTATGACTAGCAAAAGCAAGAAACATGCAAATGAATTCTAATCTAGCAACCAGTGCAAACGTTTCTTCAAAATCTATGCATTCTTCTTGATTGTAACCTTGGGCTACTAATCTAGCATTGTTACATATAATTATATCATTTTCATCTCATTTCAAAAAATTCATTTTGTACCAATAACGATTTGAAAACTTAGTCTAGCAACTAAATCTCAAACATGATTTCTTTCAAATTGATTTAGTTCACCTTGCATAGCTAGAATCCAAAATTCATCAAATTCAGCTTCTTTGAAATTCTTTAGTTCAATTTGTAAAAGAAAAACACAATTACTAAGAAAGCTTTTAGTAGAATTTCCAGTACTTACACTTTTGGATAGATCACCAATGATGAGTTCTTTTGGGTGAGAAAAGACAAACTTCCATGCTTTGGGTTGAGATGAATCATTTTGATCTTTGGGAGATTCTACTCCATTTTGTTGCGTAGTTGTTTCTTCCTCATGTAGATCATTAATATTGTTAGGATTTTTCTTGTCTTGATTTTGAATATTTAATTGTTCAAAAAGAATCTCCAAATCTACATTATCTTCAATGTTTTTCTCTTGTTCAAGAGAGTTACTTTCATAAAAAATAATATACATAGATTCTTCAACTACTAAGGTTCTTTTGTTGAAAACTATATAAGCCTTGCTAGTAGATGAATATCCAAGAAAGATTCCAATATTAGATTTTGATTCAAAAATTTCCAAATTTTCTTGTGTTTAAGACAAAACATTTACAACCGAAAATTTTGAAATATCCTATATTGGAAATTCTATTTTTTTCCAAAGTTCGTATGGAGTTTTAGTTTTATTTTGACCCACCAATACTCTATTCAAAATATAGCAAAAGGTGTTAATGGCTTTGGCCCAAAAGTATTTTGGCAAACTATTTTTATTTAACATAGTTTGAGCCATTTCTTGTAATGTGCGATTCTTCCTTTCTACTACATCATTTTATTGAGGAATTCTAGGAGCTGAAAAATTATATTCATAGCCATTTATTTTGCAAAACTCATCATGCAGTATTTTTAAATTCTCCACCATGATCACTCCTAGTGTTGGTAATAGTGTATCCTTTTTCGTTTTGAACTTTTTTTACAAAAATGTTTGGATACATTCAAAGCTTCATCTTTTAGATTTAAAAATATAACCCAAGAAAATCTTGAAAAGTCATAAACAATGATGAAAGTATAGTATTTACCATTTAAACTTGTGGTTCTAGAAGGTCCAAAAATATTCACGTGGAGAATTTGTAATGGTCTTATAGTATAAGCGTGTTGTTTAAGTTTGAAAGAAATCTTTACTTGTTTTTCAAATTGACAAGTAACACAAATTTTGTCTTTTTGAAATTTCAATTGTGGCAAACCTTTAAAAAGCAATTATTAGAGATTTTGAAAAGTCCGTCCATGCTGACATGACCTAATCTTCTATGCCACAACCAAGTGTTATCTTTTAGACTTGATAAAAATTTTATATCTTTTTCAAGTTCAAATTCAATGTTTATGATATAAACATCTTTACTTCGGCTTCTTATTAACATTATCTCTTTAGATATAACATCCTCAATAAAACATTTGGAAGAATCAAATTTAATGAAATAATCTTTATCACATAATTGATTAATGCTAAGCAAGTTATGTTTGAGGTTATCAACTAATAGAATATTTTCAATGGAAGGAGATGAATGATTACCAATATTTTCAACGCCGATGATTTTTTCCTTTGACATTATCTCCAAAGGTGACATGACCTCTATCTTTTCTTTTGAGGATTGATAATAATGTTTGATCACCGGTTATATGTTTTGATCATCCACTATCCAAGAATCAATTGCCCTTTATTTTATTTGGCACCTACAAAACAATATTTTAATTTTTCATCTTTGGTATCTACATAAATTTGGTCCTTAATAGTTATTGTTAGTGAACTCTTTAACCCACTTATGTTTACTTTCAAAGTGTAACATCTTTTTGGTTAGACAATTAAAAGCTACGTGACCATCTTTCTTACAAAAACTACACGTAACATTTTGATGAGACGAATTAGATATTTTGACTGAGAGATTTTTAAAGGACTTTTGTTTCAAGAACAGTTTGTATTCAATTCATCGTTTATTGAAAACACATTTTTATTCAACAAGTATTAACTCAAAAATTTTCTTTGTTTGAGTGAATTTGTGAACAATTTTAGTCAAGTCTATAACTTTTCATTCAAAGAGGAATTTCCTTTGATTAAAAAATTGTGATCAACCTTTTCTTTTTCAAAATCTTTTTGTGCTACCAAATATTTCTTTACTACATTTTTGAATAAATAATGTTTATTATTAAGAGTAGAGTAATTTATAGCAAGTTTTTCAAATTCTTCACTAATTTCATTATAAGAGACAGATAATGAACAATTGGCATTTAAATTTACCTCACTTTCAATGGCCATAAAGCACATGTTGGCAACTTTCTCTTGACTCTCATTTTCTTCATGATCTTCATCATACTATCATCCCATGTTGTTTGAAGTGCTTTTTTTTTTTTTTTAATGATTTCTTCTTGTTTAGACATTCCTTTTGTGATCGAATTTGTCATTATAGCAAACAATTTTTTTATTCTTTTCTTCCCCATTTTCTTCTTTCTTTTGGAATCGACGATTATTGTGAAAATATCTCTATTTATTGACAAGAAGAACTAGATCATCAAGTTCATCATCATTCATGTTTATGCCTGAGGAGCCTTCATCATTTGTTGATTTTAAAAAAAATTGTCACTTAGGAGCTCTTTCGTTTCCTATTATTTGGTTATTCTTGTTTTTTCCCTTGTTTCAACGTGGTTTAGCTCATATATCATCAATTTTTCATAGAGCTCCTCCAATGAGTATGTGTTGACACCTTTTGTATTTTTCATAGAGCTCCTCGAAGTGGTTGGGGTCGCTCAAGGCTGGAGAGAGACCTAAACATTTTATTCACAAGTTCACCGTTAGTAAATTTTTTATCAAAGCCTTTAAGACCATTAACAATATCAGTAAAACGAGTAATTATATTAACAATGTGTTCATTTTGTTTCATAAAAGAAATTTTCAAAATCTTTTATAAAAAGATTGATATTAGTTTCTTTCACTGACTTTGCATTTAAAGATAATTTTTGTTTATCTTCTTCATCTACTCCTCTCTAGGTTTTGAAATGGTATGGTCCGGTTTACCATCAATCTTAATAATTTTTGTAGGCACATGAGGACCAAATTCAATGACTTCCCAAATATTATAATCTATTGATTGAATGTATATCAAGATCCATAAAATTACAAATTATAGTCATCAGTTGTTGCTATATAAGAAATGCCAAACACGGTCTTATGGGTGATTCATCCCTTACATCCAAACACAGCTTTGACCTGAGCCCAAAACCACCGACCCGGTCACCAAGGTGGTCGGGCACTTCCCACCAGCCAGTCCACACTCCGTCGTGGGCCATACGCCATAGTAAAGTGGCTCAATCGAGCCACAAAACCTTCAAGCTATGGAAGCAAATCCTTGGCTTCACCGCCCAATTTAGAGGGTCCCACATCGGTGGACTATCCCCGGCGTCTTCTTCAGCCTTGGGCGACCCCAACCACTTTGTCGACCACCCCGTTGCCAATGTGATGCTTTCGGATTTGTGCGCGCCTGATGTGATTTATAGGGTTGCAATTGATGGTGCCCACCTTAGTATATCCCCAATTTCTGCCCCACATATAATTGGTGACCCTATACTTACCTTGTATGACAGACCAATTGAAAAAATTCTGGCTAGTAGTGCTCCAATGTGCCCATCTCAGCCTGCGCGTGAATTTCATGACACGCGTGTACGTGAAGGCCACGCGCCCACTCCAGGCCTGCCACGTGTCGTCCATGCTGCTACCAGTCCACTTTGACCACCTGTTCTGCCACAAAAAGCTCAATCGGCACAGAATTCTGGCAAATTGACTTGTGCTGCAATTGTCACTAATCGACAGAGTATTTCTTCAGCCGAGAAGAGTATGAGAAATTCATTTGCCTCTGTCCTTCAGTCATCTCCTGATTCTACTTATCACCAATTTGTGGCTAAGGAGCCATACTTACATCGTGGTAAGCCTCCCTTGGTATTTCATCTGATGAGGAGGAATCTCTTGTTGAGCCATTCAAGTTCACACTTGTTGGCAAGTTTTTGCACCGCAAGCCCAAAATGGTGGAGGTATGTAATAGTTTCCAGAAGTTTGGATTTTGCAGTGAGTTTAAACTCGAGCTTATAGATTACAAGCACATATTTATACACTTAATGCATGAGGATGATTACAATAATTTATTTTTGAAACCACTTTAGTTTATTATGGGTTGCCCTATGTATATACTTAAGTGGACTTGTGATTTCCACCCTGATGCTGAGACTCCCATTGCTCCTATATGGATATCTTTTCTTTTATTGCCTATTTGTTTACGTGCAATGGAATTTTTATTTGGCTTATCTAAAATTGTTGGGGTGCCATTGAGGATTGATGATGTGACTGCTGATTTGTTGAGGCATAGTGAAGCCAGGGTTTGCATTGAAGTGAATCTGGAGCATAAGCTCCCGATATGATTTGGATTGATCGGGGTGAATCCCATAGCTTTTGACAGCCTATTATATATGAGAGGTTGTCCTATTTTTGTGCTAAATGTCATCATATGGGCCATATTATTGATCATTGTAGGGTGGGGGCTCCACCAATGGATATTGGTGTTATCTAGGCTTCTAAGCCTTTTATTACTCCGACTCCTAAGCCTACTGTTGCTCTGGCTTCTAAGCCTGTTGTTGTTCCAGCTAATAAGCCTGTTGATACTCCGGTGCTTATTGTTGTTGAGGTTCCTAGACAGTGGGTCCCAGTTGGTTATTCTTCAGTTGCTATACCACCTCTAGTGGTTCAAGTGGGACCCACCTTTCAGCTTACTCATACTATTCCCACTGTTGTGGCTTCAAAGTCATTTCATGATGTTGCTTTTTTCCATCCAATACTAGATCACATGATATCCATCCCTTGTGAGTTTTCTATTTTGTTAGAGCCAATGCAGCCAGTTTTTGATATTGATTCACATGTCAGTCCACGCCTCAATAGTAATGAAAATGTAGAGGCTTTGATTTTTTTTGATACTGCTAGTTCTATTCAGCTAGAGGTTCATCTGCCAGGGCTTTTTTGCAGAAATTTTTCTGATGACTTGGTTGGTTTAGATGAGAGGTAGGAGGCTGATGGTTTTACTGCAGTTCATAGGAAGAAAAATCAGAAAGTCCCGCACTTGATCAAACAGGTGACTCGTAGTCAGACAAGTGCTTCGTCACATAGCCATTCTTTTTGATGAGTGTTATCATATGGAATGTGAGAGATGTGCGTAGTATTGCCACTCGTAGACAACTGAAGAAATTGGTTCGACTCCATCAGGTGTATTTTTTTGTGGTGTGGGAATGGGCTGAAGCACATAGGCCCACAAATGGAGACACACATTGCTTGGCAGTTAAGGCGTGGACAGATATTTTTTTTGCAAGACTACTGGATGAACGAGTCTACATTAGCTGATCAGCACCTACACTTGACACATTCTTCTATCTAGGTTAGAGAATGATACTGGATGGAACATTGGCAGACTTCTTCAGCTTGTACCATATATTATTGCTGAGCAGATAGGAAACATCCCTATCACTGCTGAGATGCACGATCGGATTATGTGGAAGGATACTTCAGATGGTAGATTTTCTACCAAGTCTGCATGGCAGCTTGTTCGCATGGGGCATACTATTCAGGCTGTATACTGCATGATTTAGAGTTCTATTATCTCGATGACTATATCTTTCTTCTGTTGGAGACTATGGCAGGGTCTTATCCCAGTTGATGTTGTGATTCAGAGGCGAATTGAGAATCATATGGCTTCTCATTGTCAGTGTTGCTCAGCTATTGAGACTACTCAGCACTTATTTATTGACAGTTGTATTGTCAACCAAGTTTGGCGGCATTGTTTTTGATATTTTTCATATAACCCTTCAACCGATTGAGGGTTTTCAGTATCGCTTTCAGTTTTGGTGTTTTTCGGGTCAGTTTGTCACGCATGGTCATATTCGCATGATCATTCATCTATTGATTCTCTAGTTTATTTGGACTACGAGGAATGATGCGAAATACCATGATATCTCTATGGAGCCAAAACGGATCATCTATAGAGTGTACCATACTATCCCCCTACTACATACATGCTGTTTATTTCGGGTTATTCATTGGCGATGAGATATGGATATTGCTCATTTTTTTGGTATCTTTCTTACTACTCAATCCCTTCCTCTCCCTGTTTTGGTTTATTAACGTACCCTACCAATGAAATCTTACAAGGTCAACACTGATAGATGCGTCAAAGATGGATTTGCGAGTGGATAGAAGATTATTAGAGATTTATCAGGTCAGTGTATTCATACCTTCTTCTCTTCATATGGCGAGTGCCCTATTTTGGAGGCCGAGCTCTGGGCTATTCTTGACAGTATCATTTTGGCTTAGATGATTGTACTATCAGATTTATGGATTGAGTTTGACTCTATTCTGGCCATTCACTGCATCACAAGAGGTGGAGGACATTGTTCTATTCAGGCCACTCTTCGCCACATCAGACATCTCATTACCTTCGACCGTGATATTATTTCTTATATTTATCGCGAGGGCAACCAGGTGGCTGACTTATTTGCTTTAGAGGGTTGGGATCGTCGTTGCTATTTCGAGTAAAGTGCCTAGGACTTACCGTGACGTTACCGCAACTTAGTTCAGATTGATAGACATATGCTTCCTACAGTTATGGGTCTATAGAAATTTTTAGGACTATTTATTTAGAAAGTAGTTCCTCATTATTTATTCATTTATTTGGTTGCTTTACCTTTTATGATTGGATGTCAGGTTTTATGCCCCATCCTATGTATTTTTATGAGTTATTTATATGTGGTTGGGGTATCCGAACCTTACCATCATTTCCTGGTGGAGGCCTGATAACCACATTAGGGATGCGATGGTGTGTTGAATAAAAAAAATGTATATCATCATTCTAGCCTTCCAATAGTTATAATGAGTGCCATTAAAGAAATGATGATGATTTGTAGAATTCTCTTCAAGATTTTGAAGTTTATGGTTTGCCGTTACTCAAGATTGTAAAATCTTAATTTCAAAGTGAGCACCTTGCTCTGATATCAATTAATAGCTCAAGAATAACTAACCAAGAGGGGGGTGAATTGTTTTATTTTTTTTAAAATCAATTTCAAAATAAGTAATTTAAGATATGTAGATCAATTAAGTAACAATTGTAGACAAACTATAAATAAATAAAAGAGTAAGAGAATGTAAACGATATGTTTATGAATGTTCGATCCAAACCAATGATCTACATCTCACGTTACCAAGCTCTTTATCACGAGCAAGACCTTTTCACTATAATGATTGACTTGTGATACAATCAAAATCCTTACAATGCTTTTGGTGACTTACAAATAAGGAGTACTGATCCTTATACGATATTGAGCTTTAAAGGGACCTAAATATGGCCCAAATGTATAAAAATGATTTAGATTGAATTTTCTTTCTTAATAAAAATGATAGAGACAAATAATACCAAGAGAGACTAACACTTCAATAAGTAGCAATGAATAAAAAAAATTCTAGTGTTAGCAAGAGAAAACCTTGATGAAAATAATGATTTATAAGTTTGATTGAATCAATCAAATCTTTGAATGAGGATGTAGAAGAAGTAAATGTTATGAAAGTTCAATAATTTTTTCAAGATAATTCTCTCTGTATTGCTCTCGTAAGCGTGTATATTGATTGCAAAAGAAAGACAATTTATAGAGAACAATTTGCAAAACTTTTTGTTAAGTTGGATGAAAGGTCGGTCGAATTATGTAAGTTCGGATGACCAAAAAGTAGCCGTTTGAATAGTACAATGTCAGAATTAGAATGGTCAAAATTCTGAATGTTGACCTATCTTTAAACCGGTCGAATTGGTTGCTGAAATTCGATCGACCGAATTGTAGTTCGGTTGACCAGACTTTTTGCTTTGAAAAGTTTTGAAAAAATCATTTTTAACTTTGATCAAAATATTTTATGTAAGTGATGTCAAAATAGTTTTTGGTGCATAAAATCATTTTTGAGCTTTATCATTCAGTGCTAAAGATTGACGTGTTAGTACCTTTACATTTGGTCTAAAGGTTTAGTCTTTGATATTTCTTGAAATCAACTCTTGAGCTCTCGTATGTCTTGAATGTTTGAACGAACTGACTTTGATTTTGTCCTACTTCGAGAGTCCGATTTGAAATGATAGTCTTGATCTTGATTTTTGACAATGATCAATTTGTCCTTGAGCGTTTTGAAGGTTATGATCACATTAAATCAATTCTTAGTAAAAACAAGATTAACTTGTTTGTAATGATCAAAATATTAAGGTTAAAGTCAACCATATATCAATAATATATTTTGAATTTCTTCTACGATGACATTCATGTTCTTCCCAAATCTCGAGCGTTTGATTCACCAAAATAAGAATTATGAGAGACGATGATGATTTTGTCCCAAATTGGTTTTTCGAAGAAATGGGGTTTCCAGATGTTTTCAAACATCCCAAGCAGTGGGTTTGGAAAAGATTAGATTCCCTGATGATATTTTGGATTTTGAAGTTTCTCTCAGTTCAGTTGAAAACGTCTCAGGCAGTAGGTTTGAGATCACTTAGATTTTCTGATGTTGTTTTGAAGTTTGAGAGTTCTCTCTATTCAAAGATAATATCGATTCCTGATTATTAGTAAACGATAAGGAAAAAATGTATCTTAAATTGAAATTATATGAATTAATTAGTTACATTTTAGTTCATTATTTCAAAAAAGACCTGATTTTGTAAATTTATTTTTTATAACCTGATTTGTCGAAATACATAATTAAGAATGGTGTCTAGCCTAATTATCTAAAAAAAAATAAAGAGAGAGAGAAAATTACGTACCAAATTTATATAAGGAAAATCAATTATACTGAATTGTGTAATTTATTTGATAAATAATGGATCTTAAATATATACTAGTGTAATTTACTGATTGATAATATTTCTTTTATTTATCAATTAGTCTTAATTAATTTCTTGTTTCCATCAATTAAAAGAAAGAACCGTGATTTTAGAGATTCAAGTTTCTTGAGTAACTACAAACATGACAACATTCTCAATCTAGCAAACACCAAATTTAAAACAAAATTGAATAAATTTCAAAAATATCGTCTTTCCTTCTTTCATGATATTCTTTAAGATATATTGAAGGGGATGAAGGTTTGTGCTTACAATTTACAATCAAAATACATTGTTGAGTGGCTATCAAACGAGTGTTGCAACAACCATTTGTTTGCATCGGAGGTGGCCATGCACAAAATCTTGATGAATAAAGCTTACCTGCAATTTGCCATGCGCGTTCTCTCATTTCTTATGCTATTCAGCTCATTGCCTCTGAATTTTCCTTATGGTACTGAAGTCGTGGTTCCGACTAGAGGTGATTGACCCGACCCACGGACCGGCCAATATAACTCGATTTTTTGAGTTAGGCTAGCTTTAGACCAAATAAAATTGGGCCATATCCATCTAGCCCGTGGGCTAGTCGGGCCGGCCCGATTTTGAATTTTTTTTTTCTATTATTATTTTTTGCTCCTTAATACTAATTACTCATTTTGTGAATAGCCCAAATACATAATCCAAATAATATCAATCTAAAATGATCTAAGCCCAAGTCTCCGATAAATGTTAGTCCAAAAATCCCAAACTCCAACATAAAATTGTTTACATTTAATTAAAATTTAGTGTAATTTAAGTTTCAATCCAAAATATATTTGGTGTGACAAGTAAATTATTTATTTTAAATTTACTTATAAGTAAACTTTTTTAATGTAAGCCAAACATGCTTATATCTCAAAGCAATAAGACTAGCATGCTTTTAATATTTGAATTTTTTTTTTTAAAAGTGTACAAATAGTTTACAATTAACCAAAAAAAAAACATAATTATTTTGAAAGAAAATTGATGTTTATCTATTGACTAATACATGAGAGTCCAATTTTATAAATCAATCTCTTTAAAAATCTCAAAATATATATTGTCTAAATTTATCTAAGATTGTATTTGATGTAATGTATTAGATTGTATAGAAAATTATTTCAAAAAAAAAAAAAAAAATTAAAACCAAGTTGGGCCAATGAGCTAGACTAGACTAGCTTATTTCTGGCCCAACAAAACTGGATTGGGCCGACCCAACCCAGCTCATTTGCCAGCTCTAGTTCCGACCATGTTTCCATTATGTCCCATGATGTTGGTTCTTGATTTCGCACACATTGGGTTACAAAAAAGTTCATTGTAACTTATAAATAGTGCAAAAGTAAGTTTTTTGAACGGAAAATATGTCATGTTTCATACTCTTTGCGTGGAGGTTTTGAAATGCTTCTTATCTACAGTATCATTGTAGTTGTTGTTCTTGTTACTTCATTTCAGTACAGAAAATGACAATTACCTCCTATTGTCAATGTTAATTATGTCTTATTTGGTAATGTTTTTATTTTGCACGGTTACATCTGATTGTTAAACATGCATATGAGAATTGTAATTAATTGAAGATGAGTATATTAAATTTGATTTTTGAATTTGAAATTAAATTTTTTTTTTTGAAATTAATGACTAATTAGTAATTATCTATTAATTTATACTACTCAATACATTTCAATTTTATCACGAAAGATTTACTCCACTACAAACACAAAAAAAGTATTTATTTGTCCATCACTACGTCTTCATCCTCTCAAACCAAAACTCATCTCTCTCTCTCTCAATTCTTCTATTTCTCCATATTCTTCTCCATCAAATTCTTATCAAACAAAACTCTCTCTCTCCCTCTCATTTTTCTCAACTCCTTAATCCATTAAAATCCTCTACGGTCGGATTTCACCGCAAAGAAAAACGATATACTATTATAACACATATTAGTGTATAAATGTAAATTTCAGTAAAATTATTTTTCCTTCATGTTTCAATTCTACACTATAATTAGATTTACTCGCTGATAAAAAAACATCTTATTTATAAAAATGTTTAAATTTGTTAAAAAAAAAAATGGAAAACCCTTTTGGTTTCCTGGTTAGTAATTGAGCTTCCAGAACTGGATTGAACAGACCTAATTTAAAAAAAAAAAAAAAAAAAAAAAAAAAAAAAAAAAAAAAAAAAAAAAAAAAAAAATTCAACCACACCATCAACCCAACATTTGAGCCACAAGAAACATATGTTTATGAAGCATTTAGCAGACAAAACAAGACTATAAATAAATGAATTCGTAATCTTAGTGATCAGCTTAATTATTTTTTCTTAAAGAAAAGCAATTTGTATTCGATTTTTAGGAGGAAAATAGTACTTCACAAGAATGAGGGATATATCAGCTGTAGAAAGCACTTCAAGAATCAAACTAACATACAAACATTATCAATGCAACACGCGTTTTTCTTTCCATGAGTTTTAGACCTTTAGTCCGTCCAATTTAGGAATTTAAGGACGGATTACACGAATTCATACACAGAATGAAAAGACGAAAGTACCTGGAAGCTAAGGTCCCTCCCCTTGTATATAACAAACACAATTAACCCATTGCATACTTCTGAGTCCAGCTTCTTGCAGTGGTTTCATACTTGTTCTTGTCTGTCTTGTACATGTGAGCAATCTCAGGCACCAAAGGATCATCGGGGTTTGGGTCAGTCAACAAAGAACAAATAGAAAGTAACACCTAAAATGGGGAAAGAAACAATTCAACTCCATTAGAACGTTGAATTTGAAAATATCGAGCAGTTGCAATTAAAGGAGCAAAAAATGTATCACGGATCCCCTATTGTAGCAACTGAATCCTCAATTTTTCAGGTTTGTGGAATCTAGTCTCCCCTAGAAGGTTCCTTCCACATTGACACGAGAAAGTCAGGTACAGTACAAATGAAATATTATTTGAGGGGTAAATTACATTAAACACTCCCAAGCCACTTTTTTCGCCCCTGCTGGTCCTCCCCATTCTCCCCTTACACCGCTGGTCCCGTATAATGGATAAATCCCACATCGTTCAATAAAAAAATATTAACCAATATATAAAAGGGTTGGCTAATCCTCTTAGCATAGTTGACCTTTTAATATGGAACACAAATCTTATTATGGTATCCGAGCACGTAATGCTCAAACGAGCCATTCAACCCATCTAAAAGCTCAAAATGACCAGATTTGAAGATTGGTATTATCAAATGAACTACTATCTTGTGGGACATGTTAATGGATAAATCCCATATCGATTAAATATAAAAATATTAACCAACATATAAAGACTTGAGTTTATCCTCTTGACAAGGTTGATATTTTAAGATGAAACCCCAAGTCTTAATATCCCGATGGCATTTCCCCCGTCACTCACTCATATGGTTCTCCTCCCGTTCTTCCTCCATACCCCCCAACCACCAGGGATTGGGGGAAAGGGGTGGGGGTTCGGAGAGAGATGTTTCGTTTTTTCTTTTAATCAATAATAAAGGGTACTACTACCTTGTAAAATCTAACATGTTAATGGTGACATGGATGTAAACCGTTCACCAGTGACCAAGGTGCTACAAACTTGAAAGCTAAGGGACTCAAGTGCCAAAAAATTAAAGGCTGGGGATCTAGATGCATAATTTCAATAGGTAGAGAGGACATTAGAAAACAAACCTTGGAAATGGTTAGGGCAGGGCTCCACTGCTCCTTCAATATGTCAAGGCATATGCTCCCATTGCTGTTTATATTTGGGTGAAAAACTTTTGTTCTAAAAGCAACCTGCAAAATTCAACGAAATGAATGAATAAAAATAAAATTTCCCTTATTAAATTAAAAAAACAAGAGACATGCAGGAATTAAAACTATGACAGACCTTAGGTGGCTTGAAAGGATAATCCGGAGGAAAATGGATGGTAACTAGGAAAACTCCACCTCCATATGGACTGTCCGGAGGACCCATGATTGTAGCTTGCCAATGGAACATGTCCTCAGCAACAGGACCTGAAATTTATGCACAGTGGAAAAGCAAATGAGCAACACAAAAAGTAAATGAAACTGAGAGTATTACTCATCATCCCGTACTGAAAGTATACTCATGAACATGTTTAAATAGATCTTCACCAAAACAAATATGCCACATCCAGATAAACACTCAGCTGCAAAGGTATCCATGAAAAATAATGAGAATGAAAGATAAGGATTTGATTAGATTTGTCTCGAAAAAAATCACTTCGATATTTAGTTTGTTGTGATAGTTTTCAATTCAATGACGATTATGCGTGGCTATACTAGTTTCAAACCAGTAGCTAAATTCGAAGTCATTTCTTAACGAATAAATTTGGAAATGTTTGCTAGAGAGAAACCATTTTGCAATTGGAACTCTCTCGTAAAAAAACGTTTGTTTTAACATCTCAGTAATAATACTCTAGTCATTTACTTGTACAGATCATTTCACAAAAGAGAATAAGAACCTCATGAAAAAATTTATGTTTATCATACATTGGTTCTCTCTACAGAATTACTCAACATATATTAAACCAAAAACCAAAAAAAAAAAAAAAAGAGAGGGGGGCATAGCATACCAACAGATATAAAAATCAAAATGAGTCTTAATAAGTTAAGAATAATCACAAGCAAAAAAAAAAAAAAAAACCCAGTTACGAAAATATATGAAAAATACTATTTGTTGGTACTTCTCGTTTTTTCCCCTTGGTAATTATAAATTAATATACCAGCACTGCAAGAGGTAGGAGGATCCTTCTGAAGATCCTTGAGCTCCTTCAAGATCCGCTTTGAAGCCATCTGCGATTCCTATGGTTCATACATAAAAAAAAAAAAACCCAGATCTACCTCAAAGACAGAGAATTTTAAACGCCACAAAAACTCTTCAAAAAGAAAAGCCCATCAATTCAGTTTCACAAGAATCTGACTGGAAGAAATTTTACCTGAGGAAGATTGGATCCTCCCGCTGGCGTTTGGTAGATTGGGTGATCAGAGGGGAAGAAACTTTATTACCTAACGATGTGAAAAAACAGAGGAAACGTCAGTCAGCTGCAGAAATAAATTTATAGGGACAGCCTACTATAAAATTTGAATATCTAGTATACCGCTTTGTTGCAGTCGAATCAGTTCGTAACTCTATTATAATAATAGTTGAGGTGGATTGAAGATGTGACCAGATTTTAGAAATTATTGGTTGAGGGAGATAATCGAATCAGAGACATGAATTGAAGCGGTCAGTAAATTTTGGAGAAAATGATTTTGTGAGAGAGAAATTGAGAACGTAGTGACAAAAACGTTTAAGTACTTTTTTTTTTCATAGCGGAGAAAATTCCATACGGTCGTGATAATACTAGTATACACGGATTGATGCTCTATTATGATAATAGGTTGAGGCGGTGAATAGAGTTACGGTCTGATGATCGATTGATGAGATGGATTGAGGAGATGATCGGTTGTTGAAGATGATTGAAAAGTAAATTTTGGAGGAGATGAAATTGAAGACGTAGTGACAATGTAACATACGGATATTTAATTTTTTTTTCTTTATGTAGCGGAGAAAACTCCATACGATCGTGATAAGTAGTATTCCGCTTCCATGCGTGCGGTAGGATTAGACCGTAGGTTCTATTATGATGATGGATCGAAGTGGTGAACAGATTTTGAAGATAATTGGTGGAGGGAGATGATCGATTGAGAGAAATGGATTGAGGATGTGAGCATATTGAGGAGATGAGTGGTTGAAGGATTAAAGCTGTTAGCAAATTTTGGAGAAAATGATTTTGTGAGGGAAGAAATTAAAGACGTGGTGACACACGGACGTTTAAGTACTTTTTTCTTCATATAGCGAAGAAAACTCCATATGGTCGTGATAATATGGAGAATTTAGGACTATATACTGTCCATGTTAGTCAATAATTTAAGCTGATCAAAATGGTTAAACATATTTTTTATCCACATATGTGTAGGATCCACAACTTACTACTCACTTATTATTCACTAAGATCCACAACCTATAAGCACTTAAAAAATAATTAAACACTATCAAATATGCATAATGAACAAGAATATGATGGGAGAATTATTATCTACACATTTCGTAGGATCCACAACTTACTACACATTTATTATCATATATTTTATAGGACCCAGAACTTATAAACACTTAAAAAATAATTTCAATACTATCAAACATGCGCTAAATATAATAATCATATTACATTTAAATAATATCAAATAGTTATTCGTTATTATCTATTATTTTACAATATTTTTCTTAGAATGACTATCTACACAATAACTGTGTCGTTAAAAATATTGTTTGACAAAAATCCAGTGAAAAAAACCAAACGAAGGGATAAATAGTACAATTAATTATAAAAAAATTGGTTTAATCAAATATTATCTTGTTAAAACTTTGTCAAGAAAATTCAGTGGGATAAAGCCTAAGTGAAAAAAAAGTACAGATAGATATTGTTGTTGTTCTCTTCAAAAGTTTCGTGTACAATTTGTATAATCCGAGAGTAAAATTATAAAGTTATGTTGATGGCAAATATCTTGTAAGTTAGAGCATTCATAAGAATAATATTTATAGCCATTTCATAATGATGTTTACTACCCAAATAATATGACTTGTTAAAATCTTACTAGGAAAAGTCCTAGTGAATGAAAAAGAGTATGTTATTCTTTTAAATACACCATGAACGTTGCCTAATTAAAAACCATGTCCAAAAAATCCAATGAGACAAAATCTCAGTCATGGAAAAAAAGAGTACACCATGTATTTAATTTTCTTCAGGATAATATCAACTTCTCAAGTGTTGGAGTAGATAATGCCTTTGTGAACATGTCAATCTATAATAAAAGAGGCTAAATTTTCTACTGTTTCTATTGCCACGTGTTGGCATGAGGTGTGTCTGTCTTCCATTTTTTAACAATTTTTTTCTTCTTTTCATTTTCCTTTTTGAACGATATTGTAACAGTGTAGACCTTTTGCAACCTAATTTCATTCGTCCTAAACACAACAGCACCACAACTTTTGTGGCCTAATACGTCTTCTTCCCGATTTCTTCCCTAACCCAAGTTTGCTTGGTGATTGTTCTATGTTATTTCAAAGTTAGCCACAAACGAAGAAAATTGCCAAGAAAATGAACAGAATTGAAGCCAGATCTTCAATCCAGATCTAAAAAACCCTAATCTATATATGTGGACAGCGTAAAAACTGTAATAGAGAGGAGAAAAAGCCAGATTTCATGAGAGTGGATAGTTCGATACTCGGTCTCTAATCGATTCACCAATTTGCAGATTTTATTGTTTAGTAATTGATTTTTGTCTGTAATTTCGAGAACTTCTTTGCAGATTTGATTATTACGTTTGTAATCGATTTATCCTATTGCAGTGAAATCTATTTTTATCCAATAATTCTGTTACATACTCTTTGTTTGTTTAGAGGAACATTTTGAGGAACCCATTTTTTGCTGTCGATTAATATTGGTGTTTTTGTTAAAGATTTTGCAGTATTCGACATAAAGAGAGTGACGATTTTATTTGCTGGAACAATTTCTTTCTTTGTTAGGGAAAGATTTTGCTCCATGTTTGACTCAAGGAGAGCAATCCAAAAACCCAATAAAATGTAGTAATTTTTCCATTTTTTGTGTTTCATTTTCCTTTTGATATGTCACTTTCAATGGGTCTCTCTTTTTGTTTCTTAATATTATCTGTGTATATGTATTAATGTTTGTTGTTTTTCGACATATAATGGAATCAATGCATTATGAGGTCTATTGAAAAAAAGAAGAAAGAACATGCTCAGTATGATGGATTTAAACTCTGATTAAGTTCATAGTTTTTTTTCCTTTCTTTTTTACGCATACAAATTATTCTTTCATTTCCATTTTTATCTGTAAAATGACATCTTTTTGTTCATGTTGAATCCAATACTTAAAATATGTTGAGAATTGTTTTGACTATTATAAACAAAATGTTGATTTGCATTTAGTTATATATGATTCCTATCGTTGCCTGTGCATTGGTTAACTTTTGGAACAATTAAAATTATAGATTCACTTAGGGGACAGTTTGCTTATCTGAAATTTGAGTCACATGTAAAATCTGAGGATCTCGGGTGGGACACTAGTGTTTTGTTACTTAGCTACCTCCGAAGATGGGTTACTAAGTAGTTGTAAATTTATAAGTTTCATTGCTGATATGTAGATGTGACACTGGAATACTCTTTTGAAATATCTGGAGTTGTAGATTTGTAGATATTGATTTGATCATTATATGTACTTAAACTTTAAAATTGTGATTCTTTAGTTAGTTTTAAATTTTTTTAGATATTAACAAATCAAAATATCTATTTTCAAAGCACAATGTATGCATACCTGCTTTTTCTTGTATGAGTTTCTATGGCAATTTGACAAAGATTTTTGTATTTTTATTAATATTCTTGTACAAATATATTCCATGAAGTAAAAAAGAAACATAATAGGACAAAAGAGGTATGGCTACTTAATGATTTTGATGCCTTATGTACAAAATGGTCCAATTTTGTTGCCTTCTAAGTTTTTGTAATGTGTTATAAAGTTTTATTAATTTGACTTTTATGAAGGATCACACTTCTGATTTTTTATAAACATGTTAGATTATTTATAATTTGAAATGCATATGTTGTAAAGAAATTGCGTTTGTATTCTTTTATGATTAGGAAACTAGAACTAAACAAAATGTGAAACAAGAAACCGTAAAAAATGGGGAGAAATATGAGATTGATACAAAAACAGTCATTGCAAGATTTTATTATTGCTTGTGAATTGAATGGTTGACTTAAATAATAAGTTTGCAATTTATCTAGAATACCATTGGGTTAAAATATTCTCGCTTATTACACATATTTAAAGACATTAAGTCGTTAGATTCAAAATAAGTCAGTTAATAATTTTGGTTTTGAAACTTGTTATGCTTATTATAGCCTCTCGAGTTTAGATACTGTACATTTAGGTCAGCTACAAAATCCTCTCTCTTGTACATTTATGCCAATTTGACTAATCCTTTATAACCCTAATGACGGCCCCTAATTATAATGAAACCTAGGAAAACTGAAATCACAAGTAAGAAATCCACAACTTAACATGTAAAGTCGATCCGCATGACATACTCCGCGTAAGGCATTAATTAGGCTCCACAACTTAACACGTTTTTCCTTTCTCAAAATAGAAACGAATTCTTTACCTTAAGGTATCTTTGTGTATTACAATATCTGCAATGCTATTTGTTTTGATCTCAGTATATGTTAGGTAATTTGGAGTCGACTTTTATTTGTTTTTTCATGTGGGTTTCTTCTTTGGGTACACGACTTCCTCATTTTATATGCCGAAGAATATTATTGATGTTATCAAAGACATACCTGATATCAAATGCAACCATAAAACTTACAAAACTAGTTATGTTGCTTTAGTTGGTCCCATACACTTGATCATAACAGGAAAGACAATATTAATTGAGATTCAAGAAGATAACAATGCACTCTTATCCTCTACATACAATTTTACCCCGTTTGATAAATTAAAAGAGTACATGGATGCTAATGCAGACATCACTAACTTCTAAAACTTTTATTACCAATATTGTATCTCTGTTTTTAGCATACTAAATCATCATTTATTTTAATTTTAACACAAATATATGATAACATAAATAGATGTAATTTATATAGCAACATTATCTTTGATCTCCTTGAAGGCATTATTGGAATAGCAATTGACATTAAACCAAAGGCTCATCAAAACACGATCTGGAAGTCAACCATAGGTACAATATGTTGTTCTCGTTGATCAAAGGATTTTTAGATCACTGTGTTTTATAATTTTATGTTTTTATTGTGTGATTCACTATTTTACGTGGTTTAACCACCACTATTTTGTAGCTTTGACACAATTCTACTCTTTGGGATGCCTTTGTGGATAAAGAATATGTTTACATTTCACAACACTTGCCCAAAAACCAATTGTTATTGCCAAGCATTTGAAAGCATCGTCTTTCCACAGTATTCCATTAAGTGCTATTTTATACAAATGTATTAACAATCTCAATGTTTGAATTTAAATTCCAAATACATTTGTTTTATTTTAAATGTGTCATTTTAAATGTGTCATCAACAAAATAAAACAACTGTTTCTTCATTGATGCACCTTTTCCACAAGTCACTGAGCTAAAATCATGCTAAAAATTTGAAACCAATCATTTAGTACTTTACTAATCACTAATATAATTCTCTGATATAACCTTGCTCCATGACATGTTACACAAGGGTGGACGAAAATATTGAAAACTTGAACTGACTGATAGTGGAAAAATCGTATTTCATTGCAAGTCCAGCAAAGATGCCTATTCCACATGATAACAAGATAACGGCTATCAAGAATATTCCAAGCCTACACCACATGGTAAGATTCTACATTCTAGCATCTATTCATAAGAATGAAGATTTGCACCTTCTTTTAACATTCTATACTTATTGTTAGGGGTGGACATCCAAACTGCCAAACCGCTCAAATCGACCGAATCGAATCGAGTTGGGTTGGGTCTGTTTTTCACACTTTAGCGGTTTGGTTTAGGTTGCTAAGTTGAAAAATAAATTCGGGTTGGGTTGGGTTGCGGCAAAAAAAACCAACCCAACCCGAAGTCAACCACACCGAATTGGAAGAACAAAAATTAAATTAAACCCAAGTGGCCCAACCCAATTGAAACCCAACCTAGCAACCCAAGCCAATCCATTTTACATATCAGTCCAATTGTCCAAATTCACAATCACTTATCAGTCCCTGTCCAATTGTCCAAAGACATTCAGTCGTTCACCCTAGAAATCAATCAGTTCAAATCCACTGTTTCCTTTCCATTTCATCGTCTCTTCATCAGTTCATCTCTCCCTCAAGGCGACTGCAAAGTGTTGCTTCTCCATTTCATCGTGTCTACTGTCTTCATCAGTTTCAATTCATCTCTCTGAAGGCGACTGCAATGTGTTGGATGTTGCGACTCTGTAACTTTAAGCCCTACTATTAATCATCTATTAATCTCTCTCTGCAGGTGAAGGTGACGCTGGCTGCTGCTTTTTCGTCTAAGCTTCAAGCCCCAATTCCAAGTCCTAGGGTTCTTTATTTTGCTTTTCCTCCATCTTCGACAGTTGTCTTCATGGACGAATCAGGTAATAGATTATCTCTTATGCTCTTTTGTATATAACTCCCTATTTTGTACGAAATCCTAGATGATAAGAAATATTAATCCAATCCATGTGAAGCTCAATAATTTTGATTAAGTGTTATGCATGCTGAATAAATTTTGATTAAGTCTTGTGCCTGCTGAAATTTTTTTATTTATGTAATCTGAAATTGATATTTGGTAGATACAAATACCAAACTGCCTAACCCAAACCAAACCGACCCAAGATTAGTCGGTTCGTTTTGGGTCGGTTTACAATCACAAGTCAGTTTGGTTTGGTTTGGCAGAAAATCAAAACCAAAGTGGTCGATGTCGTTCCGGGTTGGGCTCAAAACCGAACCAACCCAACCTATGCCCACCCACCCCTACTTGCTATTCCAAAATTCAGAGTTCACACACTTGTACTTAATTAACTGAATAAATTAATGTTAACATAGCAAACCTAATTATGGGTGAAAGAAAAATCAAATCTTCAAAGGCAGGAACAAGCATATTGCTACATGGCATGCAATAATTGTAATAAACTCTTTGGTGCTGATCTTGATGAAGTATTTGAATGTGTTTTTTGCAAATGTAAGTAGGCATATGGTGCTCCAAGGTAATAACTACATACAATCAAAAATCAATTGTAATTAATTGTCTTTTCAAATACAACACTGGATTTAATGTATTTTTGCAGTTTTGTAGAGCTAGAGCTATGATTCAGCTACAAGATGCAACCAGTTTGCTTCTTGCTACTGTCATATGACCACCAGAAACTTTCTTCCAATGATCTGCCTATAACATAATGAAAGGTGCAAAATCGGTTTCTCAAATTTCAAAACATTTTTCTTCTAAATTATTATCTTACCTTAAAGTTCTTAGCATAACTAATATGAACATGACTCTACTTCTACATAATGAAAAGTTAGAAATTATTGAAAAAATGAGAACCTCAATATAAGAAGATATGTTTTTCTATGTGAAAGCTGTGCCAAAAGAGAAACAAGAGGGGTACAAATACGATCTTTTTTCCATTATCAATTCGTCTGAAACACTAGAATAAACAATTTATATTGAAAATGACAAAAAAACCACCATCCCAGACAATGCATCCTCAGATTTGGTACCATGTGCTCTTGTTACACCAACTTCAAAAGGAGTTCTTTTCCAAGAAGAACATTCAACCCCTTCCAATTCAAAGAAAAACCAAAGTAACAAAGATGAGAAAAGATTAGTTAATCTACAAGTGATGAAGGTACTCTAGAAGAATCCTACTAATACAAGAACCAAACTGAGAGCAACTCTTGATAACAAAACCACTTCTTGTTTCTTTTTTTCTGTCTTGATATATAGCACAATGGTGTTTCTTATGAAAGTTCTATGTATTAGTATCTCTGAACTTTTACTATTTTAATTTGTAAATAGTTTAAAAACAGTTATGCAATTACCCACAAGTTCTTATAGGTTGTAAATTGTGGTTTGTTCGAATAAATGTTTACATGTTATATTTATATTTAAGAAGTGTGAACAACCCCTCTTTTGATTATCCATCTTATATTTTCTGAGTGCTAATTTCCCCAAACCATTAGCTACAAAGTGTACTCATACCACTTTTACATCTTTATAGATTAAAAATTAAAATAAAATAACGTACGTCTCCTACGAACCACTTATGTGCATCGCACGTCCTACAACTAAGTCATATACATGAATCGTCATGATAGCCACATGTGAATAGAATAATACCCTGTATTATCATAACCATTTAGTCTCGAATCATGAACTATTAGCAATATACATTAATGCATCTATTGTAACTGAGCTATGGTACTTCAAGACTAATAAATTATTCAATATCACCCCGAGGATGAAAATAGTAATTTTTTTTTTAAATTTCAAGTGAACAAATTGAGCATCAAATGGATGCGTCATTTTACCATATGAAATATTTTGAAGACTTTTTATATATAAGTTCACTAATGAATGAGAATTCAATTGGCTAAATGCTCGATCGGCAAGCCGATGAAAAATTTAATTTTTTTCAAGATCTTTTATCATGAATTTCTTCATTTAAGTAATCAACTGCATTTGGAAGCTCTTCAGGAATTCCAATAATGTTTAAATCATTAACAGTAATAACGACAAATCCAAATATTGATTTATAAAACACATGGGCATATATGATAATTCTTATACCATTTTTCAACAAATATTCATTAAGACGGTCATGCTGCATACGCCCCAATTGCAATCTATATAAGTATTTTTGTACTTTGATTGAATAAATTTCTCAAAAACTTGATCTATTTGCTTCAGGCTATATAAATTCCTAAGGGATTTATGCACATAGTATTATTAGTGATGCCATATGAGATGATTATAACCATATTCATTAGACGCATATCATGTTTCATGCAATGCCAGTTTAACAAGATATAGACTTGTGATTGTATCCACCACATGAGAATTTACCTATTTATAGAAGTCTTTACAAAAGACAATATGTTAAAAGCCGTGCATTTTATCTGGCGCCTTCATTTTTCTTATTTCATTTTCCCATACGTACAATCGTCTTTAAACCTTTAGGTGTTAGGACTGCATGTCCAAAAACTTCAGATTTTTCTAGTAAGTTCAATTTTTCTTAGATGCATCTTTTTATTTTGGCCAATCATTTCCATATCTACATTCTTCGACGGATTTTAATTCAACATCCTCGCTTTCACTCATAATATTGGCCGCTATAATGTATAAATATGTTGCAAAAATGGTTTATTTTATATTTTTTCTATTTTTCTGAGCGACATAACTTTATTAAGATCTCTTTATTTTCACTAATTCCAGGTACCTAAACCTATTCTTAAGGTCTCTTCAAGAGTACAACCTCCTTAATAAGATCAGAGTATCGCCTTCTTAATAAGATCATCTTAATTATTTGCACAATTTTCTTTTTTTCAATTTTTTTGTCTCTGAAATCTATTTTTCTAGCATACTTCATGCATGCCTTAGATTTACTGATTTCAATAATAATAAATTGTCATATATTGGGACATCAATCCGATTTTGAGCATTTACATATTGATAGTAATGAATCTGACAATTAATTTGTCTTTATATATTGATGATGAATATGACAATTAATTTGTCTTTATATATTGAACTAATCTTCACATTGCTTTGAAAGGATAACCAAGATACAATTTATAACTTTTCCAACCATTTAATATCTTTCCATAATGCTAAAATAACTGTCTCATAAAAAATGGCAGTCAGCAAACCACACGTAAAATATCACCCGTCAAGAAATCAAGATATTTTATATATGAGAAATTTAAGACCCAACATATATTCTCAGCATTTTTGAAAAGAAAATCAATTTTGTTAGAATATTATAATTTAATGTTAGCTTAATGCATACAAGTTCCAATGCATATAAATATCATGTCTTGAAATAGAGTACTACAGTGAAACGAAGCAACATCAACGATAAAGTCTTCATTATAAAGCATATTGTCGTTGTAATATATCAATTGCGACGACAAAATTGTCTCAAGATGTCGTCATAGTTTCTTTGTGCGTGATAAGTGCTGTAGATTTTGAGGCAATTGGGATGACATGTGTTGTCACTATAGACTTTAGTCTGCGTACGTTTTAATCAATGACTTTTGTTGCCGCAATTGTTTCACCGTATCGACGACTTAATCGTTGCTATAGAACTTCTTAGTCGTCGCTGTAGATGAATTCATTTAATTGTTTTTTAAAAAACTCAAATATAACAATTAAGTAAATAATACTAATCATCACATTTAATTAAATAAAAATTAATTTGACAAATGAATTAAAAATTATAAATTTAACATTAATATTATTATAATGTACTACAAATTAAAAGTTTGTCCTCTACACACGTTAGACTACCCTAATCAGCCAAAAAAGGACCATATAGATTTCCCAAAAAATCATCAATATCGTCGTCCGTTGGAGGTTGATCCGCTGCCAAAGTGTCGGGTGGCATTTGAAATCCCAGCACCAACTGACCGAGCTGTTCAAACATGCCATTGAGCCTTTCGATATACGCCAAAGCACCGACCAACTGAGCGCTCTGAGCATCAAGTTGAGCGCCCTGAGTGGCGACTGTGTCTCAAAGCTCGGCAACAACATCAGGCGATTGATCGGCTCCAAGTCCAGCCCGTTACATAATGGTGGATGACTGAGATCGAGAAATTCTCTTGATAGTCTGGCCGATACCGTGGAGGTGTCCCCGTCTCTCTCTGAGCACCGCATGAAGGACATTGCGCTCGTCAATCGGCATCCTAATAGAACTGGCTAGCTATGTCTGGCTCTTTCTTTTCACCTCTATGGCCTCCTGAATAATTAAATAAAAATTATTACCAAAAAAAAGAAAAACAAAAAGACTAATTACAAAGTACCAAAATGAATTAACATTCGACTTACGTAGTCACGCTGCACCTCGGAGTTCACCCACTCCTCACCCGTTCAAGTGTGCATGGACTTCCATGAATCTATAACTCCCGGCCACTCCTCTGTCACAGTCTACCAAACAGGTGGACCCAATATTATTTTACAATCAAAAAAGAAAACTGCATCACTTAAAAAACCACTAGCTAATTGAGTAATTTGAGCACTCATGTGAGCGTGTTGGGTCGACACGATGCTTTTGGAGCCTTGCAGGCTCGAATATCTCTGTCCAGATCTGTTGGCTTTATTTCATTTCGAGCTTTCCTGAAAAACAAAAAAAATATTAGTGTTGTTATTTGATTTCTTGTATAAACCTAAAAGTAAATTATGTTACATAAAATATAAATTAAGGGTGAATACTAACAATGAACGCCAGACTAGTGAACAGGTTCTGCGCACTTCTGCATGTCAGACGCAGTAATATGTTCATATAGGACACGTGTCTCGTACTCCTGGAAGTGACTGTAAGCGTTGCTCTTATAGTCCCTATAGCGCTCGGCAGCACTGTCGACACTCCTGTCTACCCAACTGCGCTTCTCCGGTTCAACATAAATATAAAGGTCGAATTGGTCCTACAAAACCAATGAGGACGGAAGTAAGCTGTTCAGCGCAATAAAATGTAAGTGCAAGTCGATTTTAAATGAAAATTTGAAATAGACTTACCTCGATCCACCGCCGTACGCGATCTTTGTTTTCAGCTATAACTCTCCTCCAGGACATATAGCGCGGCGTGATGTGCGTTCGAAACCGTTGTCCCCACTAAACGTGAGAATGCGGGCTCATTTGGGCTGATTGGTCACACCATCATCTCGTTATTGAGGTCGAACGTGATGGGCAATCTTCCCCCTTCCCCCCCCCCCCCCCCCCCCCCCCCCCCCCCCCCCCATGTGCGGCTGAACTGCCTCTCCACATTGGGGCTCCTATTTTGCCCCTCTTCTTCGCCGGGGGTGCTGCATTTAAAAAAATAAAACATTAGTATCAGTTCATTCGAATTAAAACATATCAAAAGAAAATAACTTTGAAATGAAATTTTCCATTACTTACCAACCTCACATTGACGCGGGACCCAATGTCCACCACAGTGAGGATCCTCACTTCCTCCATCGCCCCCGTGATGCATGACGTCGGCCATCTTGTATACAAAATGCAATGAAATAAATTCAATCTATTAACCAACAAAAATCGACAATCTCATTTGTTTGCAAAAGAAGGACCACTAAGTTAACAAAAATCCCAACCAACTATAACTAATTCTATATATATAAAAAAGTAATCAGATGAAAATCACAAAAAAAGTCGTAGAGTCAAGCTTCCACTAGAAAAATGAGCTGCTATATACACAATGTATACACAATTGAAAAACAATGGGTCCCATTAAATGTGTAAGTGAAAATGATCGATGTTTGGTAAATTTTTTTAAAGAGTTTATAAGTTTTATCAAATAGGCATTTAATAGATAAACCCTAACATCCAGCATACCCAAATATCCACATTCCATCAAAAACTCTCCATGTGAATCCTGTCCAACATTGAAGTTTTCTAACTCACTATAGATGAGTCATCCATAGTCCACACGTCACATATATTTCACTGTAAAATGTTCTAATTCGTCATAACTGTACAAAATTTGAACAGCCACTATGGTTCCAATATGTTGGCGTCACCAAAATAAGAGGTTCCAATCAATTGAGTCAAAACATAAAATTCATTTGATGTTGGAAAAATTCAAATTTCAAGTATCATACAATTAACTAAATCAATCTCTAGGATTTAATATATTCAATTTCTTCAATTCCTCATCGATCAAACAAAACTTGATCCGAAAAATTAGTCAACCAAAGTAAACAACACACAGAAAGAACGAAACACTAGAAACTAAAAAGTAAAGCCAATACTTTACAACTGAAAAATCACCGAAAATAAGAAAAGACAAGAAAAAAATAACCAACAAAAAATCTTCTTCCGTTTGAATTGTGTACCTTAGTACGAAAATAAAAAAAAAAAATTTGCAAGTTGTGGACGTTGGAGATCGAAATCGTTGGCCAGTGAAGAGAGGAAACAGACTCTAAACAGAAAATGCGCATTCTGGAAGTTTAATAGCTGGCCCTATTTCGCTGTAGGTTAAAAAGTCGTCGGTATATGTATTAAAATTCCGAAAAAAAAAGTGCCTAATTCGAACTTTTCATTTGTCGTCCCAATAGATTAAAAAGTCATCCTGGTAGGTTTTTTCGTTTTTGCCAAAAATATGCGGCAAATTAATATTTGTCAGGAGTAGTCCCTGTAGCTCTAAATGTCTTCATAGTTGGTTTTATATATTTTGGGTGTAATTCGAAAAATTTTGTATGTCATCCCTGTAGATTTTTTTCTATTTGTTTATTAGTCGTCCTTGTTGGCTTACTTGTCATCGCAGTAGACTTTTCAACTTTTTTTTTTAAGAACTCAATTTACATGCTTACTAAATTTTCTGATTAATCGTAAAATTTCATGAACCATTACATATGTTTTATTATTTATGAACATGTTACATTATATATATTAATTTTTTAAAATTAAATATTAAAAATTATTAATTTAAATATAAATAGTACAAGCTTCTCACAAATATTTAAGTAATTATATAAACTTCTTATATAAAACACTATAAGAAAAAGTAACTATAGGGACGACTTTTGTTGTCCCTATAGATAGAATTGTTGTCGCTAAAGTTCTACAGGGACGACATAGTCGTTCCTAACGATCGTCCCAATAAGCCCGTCCTAGTAAGTCAATAGAGACGACAATTGTCTTCCCAATCTATTCACGGTTTATAGGGACGACTTTTATCGTCCCTATAGCCCTTATTTTCGTCTTTTCTTTTCTTCCAAATATTCGTTTCAAAATATTTATTGAGACGACAATTTATCGTCCCAATATATGTTGAATCTATAGGGACGACAAATGTCGTCCCTTTATGTCCCACTTTCAAATTGAATAGTGGGTGTCGAAAAATCTATTGGGACGACTATTATCGTCCCAATAGGTTAAACTATTGGGACGACTATTGTCGTCCCAATAGAATAATATCTATAGGGACGTCTATTATCGTCCCAATAGTTTAATCTATTAGGACGACTATTATCGTTCCAATAGAAAAATATCTATTGGGACGACTATTGTCGTCCCAATAGAAAAATATCTACAAATACAAACTATTGGAAACTATTGGGACGACTATTATCGTCCCAATATCTATAAAAAAATATCACGTGGCCCATTAAACTATTTGTCGTCGTAATTAATTTTTTTTTTCAAATTTATTGATTATAGTAATTATTACACTTTTACTAGTAATTAAAATTATTTATTACCAATGACTTAATAGAAACATTAAATAAAATGTTTAAAAACAACTTATATAATATTAATTATATTATCATATTTGTACACAAAAACAAAATTTACCAAAACATCCTAAAAATCTATTCACAAAAACAAAAACTATCAACACAAAATAACCATAATGTACAAAACAAAAGTATGTGCAACTAAAAATAGATAGACAGAGGAATACTAAAGATCAGATAAATAATTTTCTTCGTTCAAAGAATCTAACTCTTCTTCATGCATAGGCGACAAGGGTGGTGGTGGTGGTGGTGGTGTCGGCAGCTGAATTCCCGGCATGACAGATTGCAGATTACTCGTTAACAGTGTCATAAATTCATTCATTTGATGCATGTATGTCTCCATTTTGGACTTCAATGCATTTGTTGCCTTAGTAGATTGATTGGTACCGTGTTGGTCCTGCAATGTCGTAGTGGACGAGTGAGAACGAGAAGTGCCCCTCAAAACCCGTCCAACTGCGCGCCGGTGTCCCCTCCTCTCTCCCAGGACCTTAAGAACAACGTCGTGCTCGTTAACTGCCACGCCGCTGGAGCTAGCTTGCTGCGTTTGCTCTTCCCGCTCCTCCACCATTTTTTCCTTAAATAATCAAATTTAAAATAATTGTCAATTAAATGTGAAACTCAAAAAATTAACAGTAATAGATCACTGTGTATTAATTTTTACGTACATAATCTTGCACAGCCCTTTCGTTCACCCACTCGCCATTTCTTTGATGGTTGACTTTGAAAGTTTCAATGACACTCGGCCACTCCTGGGTCTGGCGGTCCCGCTGTATAAGTATGCAATATTAAATGAATAACTCAAACGTATTCATACTTTGAAAATGAAATTATGGATGAAAAATAATATATGTTACCATATCGAAACGCATAGCAACTATAGTTTTTGACCCCTGTAGGCTATTATAGTTTATTTTTTCCCTGTTCACTTTGTTCGTCATTGAAATATCCTATAAAAATTTTATAATTGAAATGAATACAATATTAATATTAATATTTAATAGAAAATCATTTAATTAAATTAATAGAATTGTGCTTACCTTAAATTTTTTACTCGATGAGCGCTCTATGCACTTTTTCCATACGTCCGCCGTCAGGCCACGGTAAGGTACAGCAGTACCTTTATCTCTTATATATGCATTCACATTGGCCTTGTACTGACGATATCGGTGGGCCGCTGTATCTTCGATACCGTCAACAATGAGCTTGTAATCAGCCTTGGAGTAATGCCTTGGATTAACGTCGAAGAATTCCTATAGCAAATCAATCTTTTTTAAGTCATTGAAGTTAGACTTTATTAAAAGTACTTAACGTATAAAATAACAGCTAATTCACTTACGTATACGCAACCCGTGGCATGGGCTTTTTGTTCTTCTGGAACATTCACTCATTTATCGAAGTAGGGGTGCACAAATTGTCTCACATGTGTCCCTACAACTCTCGAAAAGTATTTTTGGTTCTCTCCAGTAGGTAAATAGGTCCCCTCTTTTGTATCAAAATCTATGGGGAGTGGTCTTTTCCCGTTAGACTGGAATAGTTTAACAAGATGTAATGATCTGGAAGGGCCCTGTTTTTAAGCCGCAGGCGCTACGAAGTCACAAAAAAAATGGTTTAATATGTACATCACTTTGAATACACACTATTTACTGCCAAAAAAATAATCTTACCTGTTTGGCAGTCCGCTTGTAGCCTATTTGCATGCTCATGTGGAGGCTCGTCTCTACCATCCCCTCCATGGTTTAATACATCGGCCATTGTATGACGTCCTTAGCTGAAATTAGTCCTAATTCAACAAGCATTAATTAGTACCAATAAGATTAAGACGGATACCTTGAACTTCCTTCGTACCCGAGAATCAATACCCTTTGGTCGACGCCAATTTGGCTGTCATGGACGTATTAAGGATTGTGTGGTTAGTAAGAAATTTATACAAGAAACTCCTCAAAGTTTGAAGTGAAATGATAAAAAGCAAGGGTGTGAGACATGAGAAATTCAGAACTTCTTCAGTTCACCGACATTGATTCAAACCAAACATCACACAACTTAATTGGAGAACAATCAAAACCCGAAATTTAAGTCAACTAAATACAAAGTGTAACGAAAGATCTTTCAACAGGTGGAGAAATGTGAGCAGGATTAAAGTAACAGAAAGCTTATGGATAGTAAAGCTAACTGTGTCGCAAGACCTGTTCTTTATCTCATTTGTGCCCTCAAAACGAAATGTCCAGCAACAGAATATAAGTCTGGACATTAGATACAACGGGCAAACACTGTTCTATGAACTTCTGGACCTTTTTCTTTCAAAAAGAGTGCAAATTTGTACATCAATCTCAGCCGAAAGATGGTGACTAATTTGGAGATAATCACTGGAAAATCAAGATCTATTATTAGGCTTCATCATGGATTGCATACCAGATTCCACAAGTGTACATAAGAAAATAAACTGAAAAAATTTAAAAATTTAAGAAAGTTTCTAAATAATATTGAGATAAGGAATAGAGATCAGATGGTAGTGCATGTTTTATACATATATACCTTGTCCTTTGTATAGATTTGAAACTGAAGCTTTTGATTTTGTTGTTGTTTACTCTTTTGGCGAGTCCCAAAGACGACGATACAAACAGTGGCAGCCGCAACTCCAAAAGAGCAAAACTAATTTATCCAAACTGAAATTGTTAAACAATAGAGTGTATTAAATAATATAATTTATACACTGATTAAGTAAAACTCATTGCATCTCATTTTACAAGAAACACATCCGAGAGATTAGTGATAATAAATCATGCAAAAACTTGAAAAGAGCAACGGCATAATCGAACGTTCGCTAAAACTAACAAAAAAAAGGACACAATTCATAGTATATCCTTCTTGTTTCGATTCAAACAGCATCCTATGCTGGATAAATTACAACAAATTCTAAAAAAAAAAAAAGGGGAACATTAACCCAATAACGATCTTATAAGCCACTTGCTTATGAATGATACTTCTTAAGCAAGGCTAGTGTATGATTGATAAAGACGTGCAGCATAGAAAGCATTGAAATTCAAGAAGAAAGAGTGGCACCGGAACTTACATTTTGCATATAAGCAGTTCATCATTCATGTCTCCAAATCCAACTACACGAGATTTTAAGATTAAAAAAGAAATTCAACAGAAGAAAAACCAGTAAATAGTATTCAATACAACAGTAAGACTACTACAGGAGAAAAATTAGTCCGTAGTATTCAATACAACACTAAGGTTACAGGAAACATATTTTTCAACAGGTATTATAAGAGATGAGTATTTACTCTTTTCAACCACATAATAAAAAAGACCAAGGATACCAAAACACGAAAACAAAGGAAAGATTGAGCACAATTTCTGGCACACCATACTAAAAACTTAAACAACTTGAGTTTCCAAACCACTAAATATTCTCAATTGTAATTCATCCAAAGAAGATTATGGCTAATTAATTTTCCTACAAATGTAAGTCGCTTTATAAAAAGAAATATATAGTCTGAAGGGGTAGAGTAAATCAAATCAATTCATCATGGAACAGAAGACCCGTTTTCCACTTAGTAGAGTATGTTGAACGTTGTTTAACTGGGGTAACCCAATGTTTCCAACAAGTATATATAATTTTAATTTTGTAAGGTAAACTTTCAAGTTAGTAATGATTCTAACCAACTTGACGAGTTATAAAATAATTGTTTTTCTTATTAATTAAATCAATATATTCCTAATTTCAACATCCAAAGCCAAAAGCCCAAATCTATTCCCAGTTCACTCCTCAGATTCTTGCCCCTTCGATATTAAATCTTTTTTATATGAAAATTTTATATTGTTTGTCAAATCACTTGATCACTAACGAGCATATTCATGGTTCAGTAAGATGGATTATTCGAGTTAATAGGTAATTATTATTTAGTTTATTTTTTCACATAGTTATATGCTTACGTCAATCTTAGACATCAGTTCTAAGAAATTATTGTGTAAAATGTTGAAAAGTACGTGAAGAGGGGATGATAAAGTCAAATTAACTTTAAATTTGTATAAAGAGAATTGAATTTAAGAATTATAAGCGTATGGTTATTATATAATTCGAGCATGCCTAAATATTTTATAAAATGTTTTTAAGGATGACATTTATCTCCTATTGGAACGAGATTTTTTATATTATTTGCTTAAAAATATTTACTTAATTTGGGCCTATGGGGGTGAAAAAGCCTCCTTAAAGGTCGGTTTGATAAATTATGTTATCATCATTATTTATATAATTTCAATAAAAAATTAGACAAAATATTATCAATATGTTATTCAATAACGAAATTTATACTAAATAACAGAGTACAAGATTACAAAGTGTTGTTTGATCACTCATAGTCACTATCATTGCTTCTATCAGCATCATCGTCATAGTCGACACTGTCGCAGTCTGTCTCCGTGTCAGACGCCTCAACCTCACCTCCATCGTCGCCCTCATCGTTATCGTCCTCGTCCTCCTCCTCATTATCCTCCTCCCCATCGTTAATAAAATTATATTCATCTCCACTAACATTCGACGATGACGCTCTCTTAGTAGGACGATCCAACTGAATGGCATTATTGTCGACCCGCTGCATAGTAATGTGTTCTAAATTGCCAAGATCAACAAACAACGAGAAGTTCGACGAGCTATCATCGTGCAGCAAATCTATCTCAGTCAAAACCGTCGCTGGCGTATCCCACGTAGTACGATGATTGACTTCTTGTGAAGCAAGTATGAACTGGTCATCTTTGTAAGCCTCTCTGCTGGTATCAATACTTGTGATGTTGTTCTCTCTGACCTTTCTTTTTCCGTCACACTTAAACCATCTATACCGAAACACCACAACTGAGAAACCGTTTATGTATGAAAGCTCCAATATATCCTGAAGCTGGCCATAAAATATTTCATCACCGGTCTCTGCAATACTCATACCACTATTTTGTGTTTTACATCGGATATCACGATCATAAGTTAGAAATCGAACTCCGTTAACGATACATGCTAGGTAGGAATGCACAACAGCATTTGCCCGAGACGCCAAAGATAGCAATTCTGGAGACACATCATCAGCGTTTATCCGATGTAGAGCATAAATCTGTGTTAATAAGATGTGAATTCATCAACAAATCAAACATTATACTAATTATAAATGCAAACAGTATTATTGTTCTACCTTCGTATGAAACCAAGCAGAAAAATCGGTTCTATGCAATTGGTTAACATTGGTAACTCCACGAGTCTGCAACTGATCCTTGTGCTCACTGTTGAAGTAAAAATATAATTGAGCAATTGTTATAATAATAAAACCGTTTAATGTTAAAGATATTAAAAAAATACGTACGCACTCACTTTAAGTACGTTTCAATCTCAGGACAGTTGTTAAGTATATAAAACTCAGCTTGAGCTCGAACATCACTTTCGAGGACAACTAAACTTCTCTTTCCTATAGGACGACATTGGGATTCAAAAACAGATAGCTGCTTTTTGGGAATGCATAGATCGTCATTTCTCTCTGGTCGGTTGAATCGTGTCTCGACGTTGTCGAAATACCGTGAACAAAAAGTCAATGCTTCCTCAACAACATATCCCTCGGCTATGGAACCCTCAGGCTTCGATTGATTTCGTACATAGTCTTTTAGTTTCTTAAGATATCTCTCAAAAGGATACATCCACCTCATGTAAACGGGCCCACCAAGAATTGCCTCTTCAGGCAAATGCATCACAAGGTGAATCATAATGTCAAAAAAAGCCGGTGGAAATATTCGTTCAAGCTTGCACAATATGAGGATGAGCTGTTGTTGAGCATTAACCATGTCGCTAACCTTTATCGACCTTGCACACAATTTTTTGAAAAATGTACAAAGTTCAATAATAGTGGATGAAATTGTCTTGTTTAGAAATGCTCGACAGCCGACGGGCAACAATCTTTGCATGAGGATATGACAATCGTGTGACTTCAAACTAATTATTCGGCTTTCATTAGGCGCAACGTTCTTTCTCAGATTCGATGCAAAACCATCGAGAAATTTGACTTTCCGTATAAAATTGCAAAACTTTTGACGATCTGCATTAATAAATGTGTACTCTGCTGCAGGCTTCATCAATCTCCCCTTATCTTCGTACAAGTGCAGTTCGTGTCTGATTTTTAATTTCATCAAATCACGTCTCGCTTTTTCTGTATCCTTAGATTTATGAGGATCGCCCAATAATGTACCCAACAAACTATCACATACATTCTTTTCTACATGCATGACATCGAGATTGTGTTTCAACTCATTTGTCGACCAGTAGGGCAACTCATAGAAAATGCTCTTCTTTCTCCAGTTTAGCTCATTCTTATCCCTTTTTCTTTTAACACCCCCATAGCTTGGGTGTTTTCTTGGTGTTCTAATTTTCACACGACTAAGTTGCTGTAGGATATCTGCACTAGTCAATTGAGGCGGTGGCCCACATCTCTCTGTTTGTCCATTGTAAGTACGGTCATTTCGCCAATAATGATTACTTGGTAAAAAACGTCGATGACCCACATAAGCTGTCTTACCGATGACACGCGTCGAAGGTGTCTCTTCATTACAAGATGGACATGCGTCGTAACCCTGACCGCTCCACCCTGATAAACTACTACGAGCAGGAAAATCACTAACTGTCCATAACATCGCTGCTCGCATTCTGAATATACAATTATTACTTGATACATCACACATATCGATACCAGATGTCCACAATTCCTTCAACTCATCCACTAATGGCCGTAAAAATACATCCATATCTTTGCCTGGTGATTGGGGACCTGGGATCAAAAGGTTAGCATTAAATTTTCTTCTTTCATACACAGCCAAGGTGGTAGATTATAAGTTGCCAAAACCACCGGCCACATGCTGTAAGACTGACTCATATTACCAAAAGGATTGAAACCATCTGACGACAATCCCAGCCGAACATTTCTTATCTCACAGGCAAAATCAGGGTGATTTTTTGTCAAAGGCCCACCAAGCTTTTCCATCCACGGGATGACCCATATCATCCTCGTCCCTCGAGCGACCTGTATTATGCCACCTCATTAGTCTCGCAGTATGTGTTGTTGCAAAGAAACGCTTCAGTCTAGGGGTCAATGGAAAATAACGCAACACTTTATGCGGGACATTCTTTCCAGAGGATTTGCCAGCTATTTGCACCCAACAACTTTCATAGCAGACTGGATAAATTTCTTTATCAGCATTTTCCTTCCAAAATAACGCACAATCATTCCTACAAACATGAATAGATTCGTACCCCAATCCCAACTTTGACATTAATTTTTTAGCCTCGTAGTGAGAGTCGACAAGATTGATTTTGGAGAAGGCCAATTTTAACAACTTCAATAGCCCATCTACAGATTTATTTGTCCACTTATTGACCACCTTCAAATGCATAAGCTTAGTTAAAAAGTTTAGGGACGAGTAAGAAGATACTCCTGGATACAACTCTGAATGCAGAGCATCGAACAAAGCGTCATAACTTAAATCAGAAGATTTGCCAACAGCTGAGTCATCCCCGACCACATCGGTAAGAACATCTGCCATCTCATCTGCTGCAACAAGCCCTTCGTTCTGTCCTTGCATATTCACAGGCCCTTCCTCACTCTCCTCGTGATAAATCCACCGCTCGTAGTTCTCATAAAAACCGTGACGAAATATGTGAGACTCAACATCATCTACCAATTGCATCATCATGTTTATACATCTTTTGCATGGACATTGAATCATCCCCCTATCATTTGCTAATGGCCTCGCCATATTTATGAACGCTTTCAGACCATGCCAAAACTCTGTAGACTTTGCCCGTCTTCTATTCAACTTTATCCAACTCTTATCGATTTCCATTTCCACTTTAGAGTTGCTGCAACACCAAAAAAATAACAATAATTAAGTGCACTATACAAGTGGTGTGAGAATGTCCTAACTCCTTGTCGCTCCAATACTAATTTTAGGTATGGGCCCTAGCCATTCGACATTGATTTGTAATTTACGAGTTGTGTTAATTTTTTCTATAATTGCCTATGTTTCACGTGTAAATTTCAGCAGCATCTCCCTTCTATTCTCCTAAGTGCGCGCACTATTTTAAACACAGTCCACACCCGTAGAATAAAATAGAGACAATACCAAAAATCATACGCGATAGTCGAGGCAATCATAGGAAAAATGTATGATAACACAACTCGTAACTTACAAATCAATGTCAAACTGTCTGAAACAGGACAATTCAAAGATTAGTTTGTAAACATCAAACAACCCAAATTTTCGGTTGTGTGTGCTTAATAAACTAATCTTCAAACGGCATTCTAAGGTTTATGAAAGTGCAATGTATTGTGAAAATAAAATAAAAAGTAAAAAATAAAACAGAAAACTAAATCTTAAATATATAAGTGAAATACGTAAATTTGACTGACCAATGATCTCTTGAAGACTGCACTAAGACCTTTAAACTGGGGGACTGCAATAGAGAAAGAGAGATTCAAAATGGTAGAATGTATGGATTAAGCTTGAAAGAGAATTTGAAGAAATATTGCTTCTGATGGGAATTTGTAGACTGGAGCTATTGGGACGACATAATGTCGTCCCAATTGCTAAAACATCTATTGGGACCACATAATGTCGTCCCAATTGCTAGAGTTGGGCGCGAGAAAATCCCGCCAATATGCTGAGGGTATTACGACTTACAGGGACGAATATTTAAGTTATTGAGACGACAATAGTCGCCTTTGATTCTGTAGGGGCGACATACTCCGTCGTCTCTATAGGTCTGTCACTATAGGGACGACAAATAAGTCGTCCCTATAGATTCTGGACCTATAGGAACGTAATTTCACACTATTAGGACAACTTTAGTTGTCCCAGTAGCTTACAAAGCGGGAAAAATTGGCGCCATTTCTCATGACCTATGGGGACGAATTTTTTAGGCTATAAGGACGATATTAGTCGACTTTATTTCTTTAGAGACGATGTTCCGTGTTGTCGCTATAGGTATGTACTCTATAGGGACGACAAATAAGTCGTCTCTATAGATTCTGGACATATATGAACGACAAATAAGTCGTCTCTATAGATTCTAGGCCTATAGGGACGACAAATGAGTCGTCCCTATAGATTCTGGACCTACAGCAACGTAATTTCACACTATTAGGACGACTTTAGTTGTCCCACTAGCTTACAAAGCGGGAAAAATTTGTGCCATTTCTCATGACCTATGGGGACGAATTTTTTAGGCTATAAGGACGATATTAGTCGACTTTATATCTTTAGAGACGATGTTCCGTGTTGTCGCTATAGGTATGTACTCTATAAGGACGACAAATAAGTCGTCTCTATAGATTCTGGACATATAGGGACGACAAATAAGTCGTATCTATAGATTCTAGGCCTATAGGGACGACAAATAAGTCGTCCCTATAGATTCTGGACCTATAGCAACGTACTTTAGCACTATTAGGACGACTTTAGTCATCCCAGTAGCTTACAAAGCGGGAAAAATTTGCGCCATTTCTTATGACCTATGGGGACGAATATTTTAGGATATAAGGACAATATTGGTCGACTTTATTTTTTTAGAGACGATGTTCCGTGTTGTCGCTATAGGTATGTACTCTATAGGGACGACAAATAAGTCGTCTCTATAGATTCTAGACATATAGGGACGACAAATAAGTCGTCTCTATAGATTCTAGGCCTATAGGGACGACAAATAAGTCGTCCCTATAGATTCTGGACCTGTAGCAATGTACTTTAGCACAATTAGGACGACTTTAGTCGTCCCAGTAGCTTACAAAGCGAGAAAAATTTGCGCCATTTCGTATGACCTATGGAGACGAATTTTTTAGGCTATAAGGACAATATTGGTCAACTTTATTTTTTTAGAGACGATATTCCGTGTTGTCGCTATAGGTATGTACTCTATAGGGACGACAAATAAGTCGTCTCTATAGATTCTGGACCTATAGGGACGACAAATAAGTCGTCCCTATAGATTCTGGACCTGTAGCAATGTACTTTAGCACTATTAGGACGACTTTAGTCGTCCCAGTAGCTTACAAAGCGGGAAAAATTGGCGCCATTTCTTATGACCTATGGGGACGAATTTTTTAGGCTATAAGGACGATATTAGTCAACTTTATTTCTTATGTACTCTATAGGGACGACAAATAAGTCGTCTCTATAGATTTTGGACCTATAGGGACGACAAATAAGTCGTCTCTATAGATTCTAGACCTATAGGGATGACAAATAAGTCGTCTCTATAGATGCTGGACCTATAGGGACGACAAATAAGTGTGTTGAAACGACTTTTGTCCTTTCTATATCTATTACAATCTTTAGAGACGACATTTTATTGTCGTCCCTATATATACTATATATAGAGACGAATTTGGTGTCGTCCTATAGATGTCGTCCCTATAGCTCCTTTTTCTTGTAGTGAAACTATTAAATTATATATTGAAAATATTTCTAATATAAATAGTACAAGATTATCACAAAATTTCCGAAATGGGTACAACATCTACTCGGAGTCACTATACTTATCTACACGATCCACTCCGTGATCGTCCTCATCAATATCACAAGATGAATCACCTTGTTTACCTTCAACTGCATAGGTAGACCCAGTATCATCGAAATCATCGTCGTCGTTGATAAATGCATCTTCGACTGGTGCGTGATGGGACGACGACGCTCTGGTGACTGTTTGCATAACCTCAGCGTCGACGCAACGTAATGTTCTCGACATTACCTAAATCGACAAATAGTGTGAAGATTGATGAGTTGTGGAGTAAATCAATCTCAGTAATTATATGGTCTGGCACGTCCCATGCTCTATGGTGGCGAACCCCCTGTACAACTCGCCAGTTTTGATCGCAGAGTGAGCTGATCTGGTGCGTTAACCATGTCTCTAATCTTAATGAACCTTGCACACAGTTTTTTAAACCATAGAGTGTATCTATGTTGCAAGTCGGACATGACCTGTATCCCTGACCACTCCACCCAGACAAACTACTTCGCGCCGAAAAATCACTGACAATCCACAAAAGTGCTACATGCATACTAAACGATCCCGTATTGTCTGCTGTATCACAAGTATGGACACCTGTAACCATAACTCATTTAGTTCATCCACTAATGGGTCCATATCCCTTCTTGGTGATCGAGGGCCGTGTATCAAAATAGTGAGCATTAAAATTTTCTTCCTTCAAGCACAACCATAGTGGTAGGTTATAGGCCATAAACACCACTAGCCACATGCTATAAGACTGGCTAATGGTGTCGAAAGATTAAATCCATCAGTTACAAAACCCAATCGAACATTACGTATCTTACATACAAATTCAGGATGTCTTCTATCAAAATCCTTCCACGCCCTTCCATCAACAGGATTTTCCATGTTATCATCATCCATCGACTGACCTGTACTATGCCACCTCATTAGCTTCGCAGTATCCGGTGTGGCAAACAATCTTTTGGGTCTTGAAGTCAACAGAAAATAATGCAACACTTTATGTGGCACATTCTTTCCCGACGATCTACCGGCCACCTGTGTCCAACGACTTTCACAACATACAGGATGAGCTCGTTTCTATGCATTCTCTTTCCAAAATAAAGCACAGTCGTTCTTACAAACATGAATTGACTCATATCCCAACCCCAATTTCCTCATGTGCTTCTTAGCCTCATAGTGAGATCCCACGAGATTAATTTTTGGGAATGCCAACTTCAGCAGTTTCAATAATTTGTCCATCAACTTATTAGTCCATTTATTCAAAACATTTAGATGCATCAATTTTTCTAAAAAATTAAGGGACGAGTAAAACGACACTCCAGGGTACAATTCTGTATGCTTGGCCTCAAACAACTTGTCATACTGGAGATTTCCCACCACGTCGTTCAGAATGTGGACCATCTCATCCCTGCCACATATCACGTCGTTCGATAGATGCGCATGCATATGAACAGTCCTGGGTTCACCATGATAAATCCATCATTCGTAATGTTCCAAAAAACTCCATCAAAATATGTGATACTCTACATCTTTCACTGTCTTTTTGGCCATGTTCACACATTTATTACACAGACAAAATCATCTCTCTATCATTTACCAACGACATTGCATTTCTAATAAATGTTGCAACTTTAATCGCAAATACTGTAGACTTCGCGCGTCGTCTATTCATTTAGATCCAACTCTTATCAACTTCCATTGGCATGTTTGTTTTTCCTGCAAAAACAAAACCCAAAAAAAAAAAAAGAACAACACAAATTACTATAATATACTAGTGGGGTGAAGATGATCTAACCCCTTATCGCTCCAATTCTAATTTAAGGTACAAGTCCTAACCATTCAACACTGATCTATGAGTAGTGACTTGTGTTAATTTTTCTGGTTACTGCCTCTGTTACATGTGTAAATTTCGGCAGCATCTCCATTCTATTCTCCTAAATGCGAGTACTACAACATTCTCATAGTCCACACCCAGAGAATAAAATGGAGACACCACCGAAATTTACGCGTGAATATCGAAGTTACATGAAAAAATGTCATAATAACACAACTCGTACCTCATAGATCAATGTCAAATCTCCAAAAATGGACAATTCAAAGATTAGTTTGTAAACATCAAACAGTCCTCATTAGGAATTGCGTGCTTAACAAACTAATCTCCAAACGGTATTCTAAGGTTAATGCAGTGCAGTGAAAATGTGAGTAAAAAATAACAGTATAGTGTATATATTACAAAATAAAAACACTAAAAACCTTACCAAATGCTCTGAATTCGAGGTTTTAAGACAAGGAACCAAAAGCTTCGAGTATAGAGAAGAGAAACTACGCCAAAACACTAATAAGGAAATAAAAATTTCACTTGTTTCATTGCTGCAACTCGCCCGCTATTCTTATATATAAAGAAACAATAGCGACGACTAATGTCGTCACTAAAGGTTAGAAAAGTAGTCTCTAAAGTTTGGGCGGGAATGCATAAGGAGGGAAATTTTCCCGTCTTTAGAAGAGAAACAGTGACGACTTAAGTCGTCGTTGTAGCATGCTCTGCAGCAACGACTAGATCAGTTGTCGTAGTAGGCTCAGGACAATAGAGACGACTTATATTGTCGTCGCTATTTGTTTAGTCTACAACGACGACTTTGTTATGATCTCTGTTGGTTTAGTCAATTACGATGACTTTATAAGTCGTCGCTGTAGGGTTACTCAACTACAACGATATTTCTATCGTTGCTATTAGGTATATATGTAGCGACGACTTCATTGTCGTCGCAAATTGTTGTCGCAGTTGATCCCGTTCCTTGTATAAAACTCTGTTCTCATGAAAAATGGTTTCTAGAATATTTTATGTTTCTTCTGGAGGAAGGATACAATATTCTTCAAACATGTGTATAATTTTGTACTTTTTCAAGAGCAACAAACCCAATATTTCCCTAAAATATTGATACTTATGTAATTCTGTAGGAAGATTAAAATAATATTATTCTAATATTATTATATACTTATGTCGTGTTTCTTCAAAAATACCATATTCTTTTAGGATATTAGAATATTAATATGTATATGAACTTGTGCTTTTTCAGAAGCACCAACACAATAGTCTTATTTATAAAATTTGTTCTTATTCGAGAATAATAATCTAATATTTGTATAAATAAAGTCATGTTTCTTCATGAGCAACAATATTCTTCCTAAATATTGATTTATATAACTTTTTGATCATTCAAAAACAATAAAACAATATTCTTCGAATTATTAATGTGTAAAAATTCATGCTTCTTCAGGAGTAACAACACAATTTTTTCTAGAATATTATCGCGTAAAAAAAATCAACAATCTTCAAGAGTAATATGCAATATTATTCTAGAATATTGATATATTGTAATAAACAATATTATTATTATGTCTATTATTAATTAATATAAGCAGCAATATAACCAAATAGAATAAGATGTATTGGTTTCTCGTGATGCAATGTAAAATCAAGAGATGCTAACCTTTTCTTTCGAAGAGAAAAGAGTAATTTTAATGCCAACTCAATTGGATAAAATTTTGTGATTTTACTTAAACACAAAAGAATAATAACTTTTGATAACGCAATTGACTAGACATGCTGATAAAGTGTTATGAAACTAAGAATGCAAGAATAAGAGAAGAGAATTCTTAGAATGAATTAGAACTCAAGTGTGTAAATTTATTATAACAATGACCCCTCTATATATAGGGTTTTAATGAGAGTTAGAACCTAAATGGAATACACTCTTCTAAAGTAAGTGAGACAACTATATAGACATCTAGATAAATATCCAATAGTCATTTATCATCATTTATATGTGGTGTGGTTATGAGTTCCCAACCTTCAAAATCGAGGTTTTGAATCTCAACCTATTTGAATCAACGATTTTGGGTCTCCGTGTGCGAAAATTATCAATGTGGATAGTAAAATCACACCCGACTTTCATTGTGACTTCAACCAAGAACTATATAATTTTATCTGGTTTCACAATTTGACCCTCCAACTTTAGGTAATGTAAAAGCTACGTGTGATTTTAACATCTCCATTGACGATTTTCATCAAGTAGAGACTTATATTTGAATAAGTTGGGGACCAAAACTTCAATTTTGAATGTTGAAGATCCATAACACACTACGTGAAAGGTTGGAGAGTTCATCCTAAATAAAATAATAATAATAATAATAATTTCAAGTTAAAAGAAGTAAAAAGTTAAGTAAATTTTTATAATCAAATTTATTTGGATAACTTTCTCTTTTCTTGATTTTAATATGTACGTTTTAAAATTAACTCATCAAACTAAGTAACTTGTTTATAACTTTCTCGTAAATAAAAAAATTCACCAATAGTTTTTTGTTATTTTAAAAAGGGGAAATTACACAAATACCCATAAAATTGAGGGTTTTTTTGAAAAATCATCCTAAACTATTACAACCGTAAGTAATACGGTAAAGAGTAAATCAATTCCAATTCCACCCCATAATCAACCCGAAAACATATCCAAATTCTCTACAAACCAAAATTCATAATAAAACCGATCTCTTTCACGTTATTATTAAGGATTTCTCGTTGTTTCTTATCCAATTGAACACAAAATCAGAATTCAAATTCAAAATTCTTAGGTAATATGTCAAATTTTATTTCTTCTTCATAATTTCTATTTGAATTAGATAATTTTCTGATTTTTGATTGGAGATATTCAATAACATGCTTAGTAAATGCATACAAATGATTTTGATTTAAATTATCTCATATTCCGATTTCAATGTTGACAAATCCTTCTTTATTCACTTCATTATAAATCATTAGTATTGAGTAAAGTCTTCTAAACATATTTGCGAATATCAGTTACCAAATACAGGGGTGCATACAATGTGTTTGTAAAAACGTCAATATGAATATGGCTTTTTGTTCAAAAAGTGACATGCTCTGTCACTTTTTGCTTAAAAAGTGACAAAACATTATATGCAAGTTATACGAACAAATTTGAATCAAAATCATCTCCATAGTTGATTTAAATGCAGGAATTAACTTGATATTTGTTGTGCATTATGAAGTGACATCAATTATTGAGCATCACCAAACATTAATGTATCGTTATTTTGCTTTGAACATGAATTGAGGCTTGGGGGATATAACAGTGACATACTATGTCACTTTCTGTCTAAAAAGTGACATGCTTTGTCACTTTTTGAGTCACTTTTACTTAAAAAGTGATAAAACAATGTTTACAAGATAGAGAAACAAATTTGAATCAAAATCATCTATGTGGTTGATTTAAATGCATGATTTAACTTGATATTTGTTGTGTATTATAAAGTGACATGAATTATTGAGCATGACAAAACATTAATGTATCGTTATTTTTTCTTGAATATGAATTGAGGCTTGGGGGATAGAAAATTGACACGTTCTGTCACATTTTGCCTAAAAAGTGACATGCTCTGTCACTTTTTGCTTAAAAAGTGACAGAACAATGTTTGCAAGTTAGAGAAACTAATTTCAATAAAAAATCATCTATGTGGTTGATTTAAATGCAAGATTTAACTTGATTTTGTTGTACATTATGAAGTGACATGAATTATTGAGAATGACCAAACATTAATGTATCGTTATTTTACTTTGAATATAAATTGAGGCTAGGGGGATAGAAAAGTGACATGCTATGTCATGTTTTGCCTAAAAAGTGACATGCTCTGTCACTTTTTGCTTAAAAAGTGATAAAACAATGTTTGTAAGTTAGAGAAACAAATTTGAATCAAAATCACTATGTGGTTGATTTGAATGCAAGATTTAACTTGATATTTTGTTGTGCATTATGAAGTGGCATGAATTATTGAGTATAACCAAACATTAATGTATTGTTATTTTGTCTTGAATATGAATTGAGGCTTGGGGTTAGAAAAGTGACATACTATATCACTTTTTACCTAAAAAGTGACATGGTCTGTCACTTTTTGCTCAAAAAGTGACAGAACAATGTATGCAAGTTAGAGAAACAAATTTGAATCAAAATAATCTATGTGGTTGATTTGAATGCAGGATTTAACTTGATATTTATTGTGCATTATGAAGTGACATGAATTATTGAGCATGACTAAACATTAATGTATCATTTTTTTTGTCTTGAATATGAATTGAGGCTTGGGGTTAGAAAAGTGACATACTCTGTCACTTTTTGCTTAAAAAATGACAGAACATTGTATGCAAGTTTGAGAAACAAATTTGAATAAAAAATCATCTATGTGATTAATTTGAATGCAGGATTTAACTTAATATTTGTTGTGCATTAAGAAGTGACATGAATTATTGAGCATGAAGAAACATTAATGTATCGTTATTATGACTTCGATATGAATTGAGGCTTGGTGATAGAAAAGTGATATGGTCTGTCACTTTTTGCCTAAAAAGTGACATGCTCTGTCATTTTTTGCTTAAAAAGTGACAGAACAATGTTTGCAAGTTAGACAAACAAATTTGAATAAAAAATTATCTATGTGGTTGATTTAAATGCAAGATTTAACTTGATTTTGTTGTGCATTAGGAAGTGACATGAATTATTGAGCATGACCAAATATTAATGTATTGTTATTTTGTCTTGAATATGAATTGAGGCTTGTGGATAGAAAAGTGACATGCTATGTCACTTTTTGCCTAAAAAGTGACATGGTCTGTCACTTTTTGCTCAAAAAGTGACAGAACAGTGTATGCAAGTTAGAGAAACAAATTTGAATCAAAATCATCTATGTGGTTGATTTGAATGCAGGATTTAACTTGATATTTATTTTGCATTATGAAGTGACATGAATTATTGAGTATGACTAAACATTAATGTATCGTTTTTTGTCTTGAATATAAATCGAGGCTTGGGGTTAGAAAAGTGACATGCTATGTCACTTTTTGTTTAAAAAATGACAGAACATTGTATGTGTCAAACATTGTATGCAAGTTAGATAAACAAATTTGAATAAAATCATCTATGTGATTAATTTGAATGCAGGATTTAGCTTAATATTTATTGTGTATTATGAAGTGACATGAATTATTGAGCATGACGAAATATTAATGTATCGTTATTATGACTTCAATATAAATTGAGGCTTGGAGATAGAAAAGTGACATGATCTATCACTTTTTGCTCAAAAAGTAATAGAACAATGTATGCAAGTTAGAGAAACAAATTTGAATCAAAATCATCTATGTGGTTGATTTGAATGCAGGATTTTACTTGATATTTGTTGTGCATTATGAAGTGACATGAATTATTGAGCATGACCAAACATTAATGTATTGTTATTTTGTCTTGAATATGAATTGAGGCTTGGAGATAGAAAAGTGACATGCTATGTCACTTTTTACTTAATGATACATCTATTGAGGATGATCAAACATTGATGTATCATATGCCGGTTTTTTTTTTTGCAGATATGGATAAAATCAATGTATTCATCCATTATGGAGGGAAATGGGAACAAGGTAACCAATATACAAATTTTAAAATGGCTGGAGTTGTCGTTCCAATAGAATTCGCATACTGCGAACTCAATGGCGTGATATATTCAGTTACAAATGTAAGTTCAGCGACACACTCAATAAAAATACAATATAAGGTGAAGAAAAACCTGCCTATGATGAAGATTTCAGACAATAATTCTCTCACATTTTATTTGGAGCTCAAGAGAAGGGAGAAACATCTTGCAAGCTTTCCTTTGTGCATAGATGTCACACCGGTTTCATTATGTCATAGAATTGAAAGTTTTGAAGACATACAACTTTCAGAAGCTGCTACTGGTGAAGAAAATGACATGATGCAATTACAAGATTTTCAAACTCATGGTTCGGCAACAACCTCAGTTCAAAGTCTACCAACTATTGAAGACTTAGCTGTTGATATTTTTTCATGCATACCGGGGGTTGAAGAAATGAGTAATGAAACAGGTAGTGAAATTATTTCATTTGTTAGTATGAATGAAATTGCAGAGAAAAAGGTTTTTAGGAACAAGACATTGGTTAAGAAAAGTATTTCGGTGTATGCGATACATAAAAACTTTCAGTTCAAGGTAAGTAAGTCGGACAAGAAAGAATATGTGCGATACATAAAAACTTTCAGTTCAAGGTAAGTAAGTCGGACAAGAAAGAATATGTGCTGAAATGCATAGATGATAATTGCAAATGGTGTTTTAGAGCTTCAAGACTTGGAGGAACATAAATGTTCAAAATAAGACATATGAGAAACGATCACACGTGTTCAAATAACATCATCTTGGCAGATCACCGTCAAGCAACAAGCTCAATAGTAGGAGAATGCATCAAGTACAAGTATGTCTCAACAAAACAACATACACTCCCGTAGACATAATAAGCGACATGATGAATACATACGGAGTGTCGATGAGTTACGAGAAAGCTTGGAGATCTAAGGAAAAAGCTTTGGAATTGGTGAGAGGAGATCCGACAGAGTCTTATGAAAATGTTCCAAAGTACTTGTACATGATAGAACAAACAAATCCTGGATCAATTACAAGAATTGAGACTTACGACAACAACAAATTTAAATACCTATTCATGGCATTAGGAGCATCTATTCAGGGGTAGGAGTATTGCATACCTATAATAGTGATTGATGGTACGTTCTTAAAGGGAAATTATGGTGGAACATTATTTACAGCATGTACACAAGATGCAAACAATAACATTTTCATATTAGCATTTGGAGTTGGTGACTTAGAAACTAATGATTCATGGGAGTGGTTCTTACTTATGTTAAAAGAAGCTTATGGTGAGCGACAAGGATTGTGTATAATCTCAGATGGTCATAAAAGCATAAAAAGTGCAATCCAGAAGGTGTATAAGAATTCAATGCATGGTCTATGTTCCTACCACCTGCTACAAAATTTAAAGTCAACATTTGGCAAAAAAAATGGAAAGAACATTACATAACCATTCAATAGAGCTGCTAGAGCCTACACGAAAAATGATTTTGAGTTCCATATGAAACAACTCGATGAAATCCACAAAGAGATTCGATCACATCTGGTATGTACAAAAATATTTATTTTGAATGCATAATAACAATGTATACAAGAAATGATTAATATTTTCATTGTTCTTTATGCAGGAAGAGATTGGTTACCACAAGTGGTCAAGGGCATACATGACAAATAACAGATTTTCTACAATGACTTCAAATATAGTTGAATCAGTAAATTCGATAACAAAAATAACAAAAGGTTGTCCTATAGAACTTTTATTGGAATCCTTGAGATATTTGTTGCAAGAATGGTTTGTGAAGCACTTAAACGATGCGCGGGCAACCTTCACAAAACTTGCAAACAAACAAGAAAAAATATTGAGGGACAAATCCATGGAATCAAAGAAATTGAAGGTAAAAGGCTATAAATTGCATGAACTAAATATCATTTATATGCTAGAGTGTTATTGTAATTAAAACATGCATGTACCAACAATGGACATAGTGTGTTTTTGAAATCTTATTATAACTAATTGTTATTGTAACGAAAATATGCTTATCTAAAAAAAGTGACATAGGTTGTCACTTTCTGAATGAAAAGTGACAAATTGTGTCACTTTCTGAGTAAAAAGTGACAGTGTGTCACTTTTTTAGTATAAAGTGGCATGACTTGGATTTCATATCGTCTATGGCTCTATTTATAATTACATATCAGTAAAAGGTTTATGATTTTGAAATCTTATTATATCTGATTGTTATTGTAATGAAAATATGCTTATCTAAAGAAAGTGACATAGTGTGTCACTTTCTGAATAAAAAGTAACATAGTGTATCACTTTCTTAGTATAAAGTGGCATCACAATATGCTTATCCAAAAAAAGTGACATAGGTTGTCACTTTCTGAATAAAAAGTGACAGAGCGTGTCATTTTCTGAGTAAAAAGTGACATAGTGTGTCACCTTCTTAGTATAGAGTGGCATAACTTGGATTCCATATCGTCTATGGCTCTATTTATAATTACATATCAGTAGAAAGTTTATGATTTTGAAATCTTATTATATCTGATTGTTATTGTAATGAAAATATGCTTATCCAAAAAAAGTGACATATGTTGTCACTTTTTGAATGAAAAGTGACAGAGTGTATCACTTTCTGAGTAAAAAGTGGCATGACTTGGATTTCATATCGTCTATGGCTCTATTTATAATTAAATATCAGTAGAAGGTTTATGATTTTGAAATCTTATTAAATCTGATTGTTATTGTAATGAAAATGTGCTTATCTAAAAAAAGTGACATAGGTTGTCACTTTCTGAATAAAAAGTGACAGAGTGTGTCACTTTCTAAGTAAAAAGTGACATAGTGTGCAATTTTTCAGTAAGTTGGAGTTAAATGTTATGAAAGCATGATTTAATTGTCGTAGTTTATTAATACATTATTTTCTTGCATTATTTGCACAGGCATCGGCTTCAAGTTCAATAATATACCAAGTCAATGATGTTTGTGCCTCATATGTGGTGAATATTGAAGAAAAGACATGTACATGCAATCAATTCCAAGTGGACAAAATCTCATGTGCACACGCATTGGCGGTTATTGCAAAGATAAATGACGATTCATATTTGTATTGTTCAAAATATTACACAACAAAGATGTACGTCCAAAACATACAGTGGCACAGTTTACCCACTTGGAAATCGCAATGATTGGAATATACCAGATGATGTAAAAGCAAGAATAGTCTTGGCTCCTGATCCAAAAAGAAAATCTGGACGACCTAAAGAGAAAAGAATACCATCAAAAGGAGAAAAAAAGCAAAGTACAAAATGTGGTAGATGTGGAAAGTATGGCCACAATCGAAGATCGTGTCAAACTCCAGCACCTTTGAAGAAGAAGCCACAAAAGAAAAGAAAGTTACAAGATTTATGAGTTTTTTATTTTTTATTTGGAAAGTATCACTTATTCATTCTTATTGGTTTTTCTATTCAAAATAGTGTTAACATTCACGCGCTTTGCTTTTTTATAGGTCATGACATTATAGTGGAATGTAAAACTTATCATTTAACACTAAATTGTATACATGATACTTCAACTATTAAAGGAATTTGATGAATACCGAAATTGTAACTTTTAGAACAAAAAGTGACACACTATGTCACTTTTTGGACCAAAAGTGACATTGTGTCACTTTTGCATATTGGTTTTTCTTTTCAAATTCGTGTGACGAACATATTTGTTCGTTAGAACAAAAAGTGACTCACATTGTCACTTTTATAACGAAAAGTGACACACTAGGTCTTTTGTTCATTATTAAAACTCCTAACATGGTTGTCAAAGTGTATACATGATTTCCATAATTTAAGAATAAAAAGTGACACACATGGTCACTTTTATAATGAAAAGTGACGCACTATGTCACTTTTATAACGAAAAGTGACACACTATGTCGTTTGTTCGTTATTAAAACCCCTAACATGGCTGTCAAACTGTATACATGATTTCCATAATTTAAGAACAAAAAGTGACAAACTATGTCACTTTTAGAACAAAAAGTGACACACACTGTCACTTTTATAATGAAAAGTGACACACTATGTTGTTTGTTCGTTATTAAAACCCCTAACATGGCTATCAAAGTGTATACATGATTTTCATAATTTAAGAACAAAAAGTGACACACTATGTCACGTTTAGAACAAAAAGTGACACACGCTGTCACTTTTATAATGAAAAGTGACACACCATGTCACTTTTACAACGAAAAGTGACATACTATGTCACTTGTTCGTTATTAAAACTCATAACTTAGTTGTCAAAGTGTATACATGATTTCCATAATTAAAGTAATATATCAATTAGATCCACTTCTACAATCTATAATCAACAGTTTGAAAAAAATCATCCAATATAATTATGTTTTGTCAACATGAATAGCATGTCACCTGTATACAAAAATATTTTGTACTTACATTTTTTGCAAAGAAACTTTCAAAACCTACATTGTTAATCTCATTTACATGAAACTACATTCACCATATACACTACATTTACATGTAATATGTAGTCCTACTACAAAAATATTATTTACAAAAAAATTGCAGCCTTCTATGTCTTGTCAAATATCCTTTGCCACCCAATCATTATCAGTGTCGTAATTCTCCACTTGCTTCTTCTTGGCATACTCGTACAATTCAGTGGCCAAGTATTTTCGAATCTATGCAATATTGAATGTCTTTGGCATTTTCTTCAACATTTCATTGATGAAATACTCAGCATATTTAATGACATAGATTCCACAATCACCACTGCAACAAACAAAATTGAACATTAACCAATAATTGAAGGCAAACCATACATTTCTATCTATTCAACATATAAAAAGTCAAACTATTAAAAAGCAAACTAACTCGTTCTTTTGCTGTGGTAGTTTTGGAACCAACTTTATAACAAGTGGTTTCAACGCCTCTTGTTCTGTAATATTTTTGCCATCGAAGAACCCAGTGTTATACAAAAGATGAGGAATAATAACTGATAATGGTTTAACAGCTTCAAGTACAATAGGCTTCTTGACCACCTTAGTGTAGGAATTATAAATATTCAAGCACATCTCCTTGATGTCAAAATGACAAAGAAGCCAATGAGCCGAGTTATACATCCTCAAAGGTATAAGGATATGGTCAACTTCTCGCCAACTTGTGTTGCAAGGCACGTACAATCCAATTGGATACGACAGTAGAGAAGTTTACTTAACAAGGACTAGTGGATCCTTCGAAAAATCATCATACAACCCCCTAACTTGGTTGTCAAAGGCAAAGTCCATTGTTGTAGCATTGATTTTTATACCCTGTCCATACCTTAACATCTTTCGCAAATAATAAAAACACACATCCATATGCTACAAAACAAGTGTATAAAAGAATCAGCAATGAATTGTGACTTGGGGAGTGAAAAGGGACATACTCTGTCACTTTTTACCTAAAAAGTGACATGCTCTGTCACTTTTTGCTAAAAAATGACAGAACAATGTATGCAAGTTACTCAAACACATTTGAATAAAAAAATCTTCTCTATTGTTGATTTAAATGCAAGATCTAACTTGTTATTTGTTGTGCATTATGGAGTGACATGAATTATTGAGCATGATCAAACATTAATGTATCGTTTTTTTGTCTTGAGTATAAATAGAGGCTTGGGGTTAAAAAAGTGACATGCTCTGTCACTTTTTGCTTAAAAAGTGATAGAACATTGTATGCAACTTAGACAAACATTAATGTATTGTTATTTCATCTTGAATATGAATTGAGGCTTGTGGATAGAAAAGTGACATGTCATGTCACTTTTTGTCTAAAAAGTAACATGTTCTGTCACTTATTGCTCAAAAAAATGACAGAACAATGTATATAAGTTAGAGAAACAAAATTGAATCAAAATCATCTATGTGGTTGATTTGAATGCAGGATTTAACTTGATATTTGTTGTGCATTATATAGTGACATGAATTATTGAGCATGAACAACCATTAATGCATCAATTTTTTATATTGAACATGAATTGTGGCTTGGGGATTGAAGAGTGACATACTCTATCACTTTTTGCCTAAAAAGTGACATGCTATGTCAGTTTTTGCTCAAAAATAACAGATCAATGTATGCAAGTTACTCAAACACATTTGAATAAAAAAATCTTCTCTATGGTTGATTTAAATGCAAGATCTAACTTGTTATTTATTGTGCATTATGGAGTGACATGAATTATTGAGCATGATCAAACATTAATGTATCGTTTTTTTTGTCTTGAATATAAATTGAGGCTTGGGGTTAGAAAAGTGACATGTTCTGTCACTTTTTGCTTAAAAAGTGACAGAACATTGTATGCAACTTAGACAAACATTAATGTATTGTTATTTTGTCATGAATTGAGGCTTGTGGATAGAAACGTGACACGGTCTGTCACTTATTGTTCAAAAAATGACATAACAATGTATATAAGTTTGAGAAACAAATTTGAATCAAAATTATCTAAGTGGTTGATTTGAATGCAGGATTAAACTTGATATTTGTTGTGCATTATATAGTGACATGAATTATTGAGCATGAACAACCATTAATGCATCAATTTTTTATATTGAATATGAATTATGGCTTGGGGATTGAAAAGTGACATACTCTGTCACTTTTTGCCTAAAAAGTGACATGCTCTGTCACTTTTTGCTCAAAAATGACAGAACAATGTATGCAAGTTACTCAAACACATTTGAATAAAAAAATCTCCTCAATGGTTGATTTAAATGCAAGATCTAACTTGTTATTTGTTGTGCATTATGGAGTGACATGAATTGTTGAGCATGATCAAACATTAATGTATCGTTTTTTTTGTCTTGAATATAAATTGAGGCTTGGGGTTGGAAAAGTGACATGCTCTGTCACTTTTTGCTTAAAAAGTGACAGAACATTGTATGCAACTTAGACAAACATTAATGTATTGTTATTTCGTCTTGAATATGAATTGAGGCTTGTGGATAGAAAAGTGACACGTCATGTCACTTTTTGTCTAAAAAGCGACATGGTCTGCCACTTATTGCTCAAAAAATGACAGAACAATGTATATAAGTTAGAGAAACAAATTTGAATCAAAATCATCTATGTGGTTGATTTGAATGCAGGATTTAACTTAATATTTGTTGTGCATTATATAGTGACATGAATTATTGAGCATGAACAACCATTAATGCATCGATTTTTTATATTGAATATGAATTGTGGCTTGGGGATTGAAAAGTGACATACTCTGTCACTTTTTACCTAAAAAGTGACATGCTCTGCACATTTTGCTCAAAAATGATAGAACAATGTATGCAAGTTACTCAAACACATTTGAATAAAAAAATCTTTTAATGGTTGATTTAAATGCAAGATCTAACTTGTTATTTGTTGTGCATTATGGAGTGACATGAATTGTTGAGTATGATTAAACATTAATGTATCATTTTTTTTTGTCTTGAATATAAATTGAGGCTTGGGGTTAGAAAAGTGACATGATCTATCACTTTTTGCTTAAAAAGTGACAGAACATTACATGCAACTTAGACAAACATTAATGTATTGTTATTTCGTCTTGAATATGAATTGAGGCTTGTGAATAGAAAAGTGACATGTCATGTCGCTTTTTGTCTAAAAAGTGACATGGTCTGTCACTTATTGCTCAAAAAGTGACAAAACAATGTATATAAGTTAGATAAACAAATTTGAATCAAAATCATCTATGTGGTTGATTTGAATGCATGATTTAACTTGATATTTGTTGTGCATTTTATAGTGACATGAATTATTGAGCATGAACAACCATTAATGCATCAATTTTTTATATTGAATATGAATTGTGGCTTGGGGATTGAAAAGTGACATACTCTATCACTTTTTGCCTAAAAAGTGACATGCTCTGTCACTTTTTGATCACAAATGATATAACAATGTATGCAAGTTACTCAAACACATTTGAATAAAAAATCTTCTCTATGGTTTGTTTAAATGCAAGATCTAACTTGTTATTTGTTGTGCATTATGGAGTGACATAAATTATTGAGCATGATCAAACATTAATTTATCGTTTTTTTGTCTTGAATATAAATTGAGGCTTGGGATTAGAAAAATTGACATTTTTTGTCATTTTTTGCTCAAAAAGTGACAGAACAATGTATACAAGTTACACAAATACATTTGAATAACAAATCTTTTCGATGGTTGATTTAGAGTGTGTTTGGTAAGGTTTAAAAACTGTTTTTTTTAAAGGTGGTCAAAAAAACTATAACAGTCGGTCCCACCAATAAATTTTGTGTAAGAAAAAAGCATGTCATATTGTCAATTTTACCCTCATCTTCATCCACCATAATTTGACCGTTTGACACAAGAAATTTCAACCCAAAAATAATGAGGCATGTGGGACCGGTGAGAGAACCTTTTCAGCTTTTGCTTTTAAGATTCTCTTTTTGTTCACAACAGCACGTTTCAGATTTTATTTGACCCAAAATTCATTGTACGGTGACGTGAATGTTTGATAATACAATTCACGTGTAAAAATGTGAATATTTCCATCTATATGAACACAATAATGAACATTCATCGTGAACAGAAAATTGATATTATTAATTAAGCGTCCACAATAAAATAATATATTATTAATTTATACATATTGAGTTTTTGACATCGTCATAGACATTATATCATAAATACACTATCTCATAATTTGAGCAATATGATCCCGAAGTTGGTCCCATTCTGTGTTCGGATTTCCAGACGCAAATGTATCAGCCGCTGTTTCCTCTGGTTCATCTGGCAAATCAATCTCTGCTGCGTCCACAACTTCATCAACGGCTTGGAATGCCCCGTCCAGCAGTCCAGCGCGCCGTAGAAAATTATGTACTGCCATTGTAGCCACAACGACCGTAGTCTGCTTACGAAACGAATAATTAGGCATACGATCAAGAATTTGCCATCTCTTCTTGAGTACACCGAACGCACGCTCAATCACGTTTCGCAAGGACGAGTGATTGAAGTTGAACCTCTCCCGTGCGTTCTTGAATCTCATGCGTTCACCATGTGATACTGGAGGGAACTCTTGAAAATGGTATCTGATGTCTGCGCCTTTATACGGTGCCATATACCCGGGCCTATGCGCAAATCCTGAGTCGACGAGATAATACTTACCATTTGCTGGCAAAGGAAAATTAATTTCTTGACTGTGAATTGCCCTAGCCAATATTCGACTATCGTGTACGTTTCCAGTTGTGCCTGGAAGGACAAACGTGAAGCACATATTGAAATCACATGCTGCTAATATATTTTGTGATGGATATCCTTTCCTGCCTATGAAGTGTAGTTGCTCGTTTGTTGGTAGCACCCGCTTTCACATGTGTGCCATCAATTGCTCCAATACAATCCTAACAAATATAACATTGTTTTAATTTAGAGCAAAACAACTCAAAAATATTATTGAAGTGTTGTACCTGGAAATACGGGTGTCTTGAGGGTTCGGGTCTGTGATCCGTTGGACTTTCATTATAGTTAGGTTTCGGTTTAATTATTTTCGCTCCAAGTCTGACAACTGCTCGCAACACAACATTGAAATAATGGTGAATAGTCTGCAACGAATGACCAAATAAAGTACGTATTTGTCTGTAACCTTTCCCATGTGCCAGTATACACAAAAACATACCAACTTGTTCGTATATATCCACATCGTGACTGCTACGAAGTTCATACTCGTCACGCAATAGATGTGTAAAGTGCACAAACATTGGTGGATACATTCTAAACTCACAGAATGCTATATATGGATCTTCCTCGAGTGCTTGTATCATAAAGATGCGCCCATTCCTAGCACTTGGAAACCTGGGAATCCTTGCCCTTGAGCGTTCGATGTATGCACTAACGATACTTACGGCAGTACATAACATGTTAGTGTATCACGCTCTAAATTTGCCAATGTTTCTTCGTCTGAGCTCTCTGAATCGGAGTCCGATTCGTCATTTGCTGGTGCCTCGGAAAACATTTCCTCTTCTGATTCATCAGCCATTCGGTTGTCACAAATTTTCTAACCTGAAAAAACAAAGGAAATTGCAAACTTGTGTTTAATTACTGAAAGAAGTAAGTTATGTGGGTTATATGAGATCTCCCACTCACCGCTTTTGTAGATGATGTTTGGCAGTCAAAGTGCAGCAAAGTAATGAACACGTGTGTGCTTGTAGTTAATGTGGGTAGCTGTAAATCACAAACAATTGTACTACCATATACATGCATACTAGTCAATCAACATGTGAAAAAAGTACATGTTCCTTACCCAATCAAATAGTAATCTGTAGGCAAAAAGCACATGTCATGCATCAAAGAAAAAATTACACATATTTTTACAATAGCATTTACATAAATAAACCCACATTATCCGATACATGAATTCATAAATGCAAGAGTCTATTTCGACGAAAATTACATAATGCCCAAAAGAAAAAAAAAATTAGTCATCAAATGCAGCAGCATTCTTAAGGCACCAAGACTTGTAGTTGAATTTAAGGAACTTCATTTTCATTTGAGGGGTTCTTGAACCTGCGTACGAAGTCTTGTGCCGCGCCTTATCGAAAAACGATAAGGCGAACAAGTGAAACTTTTCATCGCCTTCCAATAAGCCAAAGCTCTGCAACTCGTCCATGCACTCATCGAACGAGGGCGGTCCCGTATTCACTTTCATATGTGCTGCGATAAGCTCATTGCCGACGTTAGCCAGTTTCTCAACCGATTCTGATAAGGCAGACCGGGAGTCGAGCTTCTTCTTTCCTTTCGCAGAGCCAGATGAACATTTTCTCTTATCGCCGCTATGCAAGCCTGATATATTCATTGCCGACCCACTGCATTGCACGTTGGGTGGGTCGTGCTGATCACGCATTTCTACATTTACAGGCAACTTGTCGCTCAGGCCGGCTTCCACCCAAAGGTCATCATCATCAAATCCTTTTTTTGATAGCTTGGAAGGGCTTAACGCGTATTTTTCAGAGTCGTAAGCATCACCGAAAAGATGGCTGTACTTGTGAAAAATTTATCCACAATCTCGACCACGAAATTTAGCAAATTCCTTGTTCACCTACTCCAATAAAAAGTATGGGTATCTGATATTAATGGCCGAATCAAGAATTGCATAATGACCAATTATAAATAAGGAATAATCACCTGTATCTTTTGATCCCACCACCAATCATCAGCAACAATTTGATTGTTAGTCTGATCATATTCTATACCCGTGCAACGTAATATTTTGTGCAGTTGCTGATACTCTTTTCGCATTTGAAACCAATGGTTCTTCAATTGACTGCGGTTCCAGTCCTTACCGGTTTCGCTGTTGAACATTGCAACAAGTTGCTGCCATCCGGTCTTAGAGAAACACTTTCCTTGATGAAAGCCTTGTGCAATAACGAGTTCACAGCAGTTCACAAATACTCGATGGACAGCCTCGTCCCATCTTGCATTTCGACGTTGCACTGGATCGGTCGACTGTAAATTTGCACATCAAAAAAAGTATGTTTACATTCGCAAAAACGGTCACATTCGTTAATTGAAGACTGCAAAGAGACATGATAAATTTATACCAAAGAAAGAATGATAACGAACAAATGTAATATGACCAATACAACACTTAAGAACAGCAGCAACTACAAACTCATTCAAATCCCTCGAACCAAATAATCTTAAAGCAATTTCTGAAAGACCATTGTTGGCAACTGAAGATCAACAAAGTGGAACTGATGGAGTGCATGAATGTTTGAAATGGCCCGATTTCGATTCACTAATGCCTATTGGATTCTTAGATCGAACAAAGGACTTGGGTTTCGTGGTGATATTGGTGGAAGACTTGAAGTTGGCTTTGCGAAAAAACGAAGCAGAGGACGGGTTTGTCACTGCTGAGGAGGTCGAGAGTCGAGTAAGAGAGTTGATGAACTCAGACGAAGGTGAGTGACTCACAAAGCTCACCAAAGAAAAGGCGGCGGAGGTTCAGGCAGCTATAAGTGAACGTGAGAGTTCATTGATACTAAGTCGAACCCCTCATTATTCGACAACGTTGAACTTCTCGTTATATATATACACAATAACATGAACAATCTTTTTCATTTTGCAACATGTTCAGATTGAAATTGTGCTGGAAAAGGGTGAGAAATTCGAGTCACCGGTGAATCCAATCCAAGCAGTAGAGCAAGAAGCAACTGCAAATGGGAAAATCGAAAACAAGCAGTAGCATCTACAACAGATGGCATGTCGTTTGTATTCTAAATGTTGGCTTCCATTCTTACTGTCTCTATCTTTGTTTAAAAATAGCTAATATTTTCTTCCATTTAAATTGTTTTCATGACATTAGTAATTCATGTAAAAGTGAAAGAAGGTTTCCCATTAATTTTGTCATGTCTCTCTTGTGTATTTTTTTTTTAATGTATTTTACTTTCTAGATTGGATTCAAGATCATCGATTTATTCTAACGACGAGGTGTTCCATTTATTATCATGTCTGCTACACGAAAGTCATAGAACTGAACGAGATTAAGGAATGTATATGTGTAGTTCATTTTTAATTTCTTGACCCACCATAGTTACAAGCTATACCAAAAATTGTAAGAAAATTTGCACATACCATTTTCTGCTCCCCCTTCAAGAAGTGTTTCCTGGCAGTCGGAAATTGAAGTGCTCGCACGCTCAGGCGACGGTGACCAACTGGTGGTGTGCGACCTGATTTATTTCACCGGTGAGAGAACCAGTTGAGAGTGAGAAGGTAAAGAGAAAACATGGAGTGAGATGTTTCTGCAGAAAAATGCGTGTGTATGGAGATAGGGACAAATTGGGAAGAAATTGTATACAAATCTCCAGAATTTGGTCTGCAAATGGAAGTAATTGTGGGCCCACAAATTAGTTTATTTGACCTACCCAAAAAAACAGTTTTTAAACCCAACCAAACACAGTGTTAATTTTTACACAAACACATTTGGATAAAAATAATGTGTCACTTTCTTATTAAAAAGTGACATTATGTCACATACTTGTTTTTCGTCACCAACCCTTCATTGTACCTACTCTCGAATGCTTCCAGATCTGGTGCGAATGGGGGACACAACCCAACTTTGAATGCAAATGTACCCTTCACCACACGCTTCGCAGTAGAAGTTCCCGCTGTAGAAGTACCCACCGTAGAATCATATTGATTTACCCTTGGGGACTGAAGAAGTGCGGCATGTTTCTTTTGCCTCATTAGGGGTGCATCCGGAGTGACTTCATCATCAGTCTAAAATGTCACAAAAAAATTAAAAAGTGTCAAGTTATGTTGTGCAGAACACACAAAAATAAGTCTTTCAAATGAAAAATAATCAAAGAAACAATTGCCTCTTTAAGTTTATGGTTAGCTAAAACAGCTGCCGCAATCTCATCAATTTTTTGCCAATCCTCATCTTTCAATTCAACATCATCATCATTTACATCAATAGTCTGAATAAAAACGTACAAAAGATTACTTTTTGAAGTACAAAAAATAGATCTAACAAAGTAAAAACACAAAATAAAATGTGAAAAAAATACATCTTGATGCATTTTTTTTGGCTAAACTATGAGCAGCAACATCATCAACAATCTTCCAGTCCTCTTCATTAAAATTTATTATATCTTCATCAATAGACTGAATAAAAATAAATAAGTCACATTATATAGTGCACAATAACAAAAAAGTAAATATCAAAATAAAAATACAATGTATTTGGGATTGAATAATACCTTTTCCACATTAGTTTCAGCTGACATCTCAATACTTTTTCCAGTCGAATCAAACTCAATACCCAATAAAAAACTAGGACAATCAGTTGCATTCTTTTTCATGTCCATTGTATCATTATGAACATTTTCCGCAGCATTCTAGACATAAAAATAAATAAAAGTCTCATACATATCTATATAAAAAGTGACATAAATCTCTTAAAAGTGACATACTCATAATAAAAAGTGACATACTTAGAGTAAAAAGTGACATAGCAAAAAGTGACACACTTGAAGCAAAAAGTGACACACTGTGTCACTTTCTTAGTAAAAAATGACAAACTGTGTCCAAAAAGTGATATACATTTCTTAGAAAAGTGACTTAGATCTAAAAATGTGACATACCTTCAACATTTACAAGTCATTCACTTTGCTTTCAACATTTGCCACCCGTTCTAGAATTTCTTCATTCGATTTCACTTTCTCTTCAAGCTGTTTTATTTGTTTCTCAAGTTGAATATTAAATTGAACTTTGAGTTCAAGCTCAGTAAGTCGATTCTGAATTTCTTCATTCGATTGTATTTTCGACTCTATAACTGCCAAACGTTTCAAAATAATATCATTTGATTCCACTTTTGCCTCAATTTCTGCTAGCCGTTTCAAAATTTCTTCATTTGATTGAAGTTTTACTTCAATCTCTGCTAGACGTTTTAATATTTCTTCATTTGATTCAGAATGTCTCTGAAAATAAAAAAATTAGAGAAAAACACATAATCATAAGAAACAATAAATAAAAAAGTTATAGAAAGCATAAAAAGGTAAATAAATGCTCAAAAAATTCAACTATCTTTTTTTCTTCAACTTTGAAGAACTGTCATTGCCAACTAATGTTTCTTGGGCTGTAATCATCAGCTTTGATTGATGAATAACAGGATGCTCAAAGTTGTCATCGTCTTTAGTATTTTTCCCTTGAGATTTGCAACTCTCAAACAACCCCTCAGTATATGCCCTTCTTTTCCGCATTAGTTATCCTAACATCATTAACTTCTATCTGCAAAAACACATATTCATAAATTTAAAATAACAAACAGTAATAAAAAATGTAATGAAAAATTGCATAAATAATAAATAGAGCTTACTTTAATCAAGTCAAAAATACGTTTGTTCAATATTACAGATGTCAAATGCACATTAGAACTCCAGCTCAAGATTCGAGGACGTGATGGCTTGTACTTCACACAAAACATTTTCTGAGCTATTGCAGGCATAGACTCGTATATCCAAACTTGGAAAGCAAGAAGAAAACCATTAAACCTATACTCCAAATTTTTTTTGAAGGATCTAACTTCATGATCCTCTTGCTGAATGCACCCTTCAGAGACATTAAAGTCAAACTATACAACTCCTTCCCCCATGCAAAAGAATCCATTTCACCCGATTCAACAAGTACAAAAATTGAATCATCAACACATTTATGGTATGATGTGGCAAATAAGAATGACGAAATAAGATAAATAATACCAACATCCACCATATCCTTGTCAACAGTATCAGATGGCAACTCTTTAAACACATTTTCAACACACTCTGTTGAAATGCTATCATATTTCTTGAAATATTTGTCCTTAATCATACTACTATGCATTACTTATAAAATCACCATTACCCACGCACCGAAGTCCAGACATTAGACAAAATTCTTCATCAGAAAATCTGACCAGTTTGCCACTGATGTTGAACTATAATTCATTTACATTTGGTTGCTTCACCTGCCTTAATAACAACTGATAAATCAACTGAGCCTGAATCACAGTTTCTTTTAAATCAAGATATGGTCCAAAGCATGTTTCCTTAAACATTTGCTTTTGTGTTTCAGTAAGCTTGTCGTTTAAGGTTTTGATCACTATATGGGGTGAGTAGAAGGTGACTTTCCCAAGAAACCAATAGGTCTGGGGAATCAATAGCTCCCATTCCTACAAAAAAAAAAAAAATAACAAAGATGGTTACTTAAATAATAATTTTATAGAATGAACATATAAAAAGTAAAAAGTGACATGCTCTGTCACTTTTTAAGTAAAAAGTGACAAACATCTCCAAAAAGTGACAACCATCTTCAAAAAGTGGCATACATCTCTTTAAAATGATATATATCCAAATATGTGACATTCAACTCTTTTAAAGTGACATATATCTAAAAAAAATAGTGATCATACAATCTATTTGTTAGTTTGGATGTTCATACTTTTTGTATTTATATATTACAAAAAAGTGACATGCATTATCACTTTTTAAGTAAAAAATGACAAACATCTCCAAAAAGTGACAAACATCTTCAAAAAGTGGCATACATCTCTTCAAAATGATATATATCCAAATATGTGACATTCAACTCTCTAAAAGTGACATACATCTCAAAAACACAGTGATCATACAATCTATTTGTTAGTTTGGATGTTCATACTTATTGTTTTTATATATTACATAAAAGTGACATGATATATCACTTTTTACTTAAAAAGTGACAAACATCTCTAAAAAGTGGCATACATCTCTTCGAAATGATATATATCTAAAAATCTGACAGTAGATCTCTTTAAAAGTGACATACATCTCAAAAACACAGTGATCTTACAATCTATTTGTTAGTTTGGATGTTCATACTTATTGTTTTTATATATTACATAAAAATGACATGATCTGTCACTTTTTATTTAAAAAGTGACATGCTCTGTCACTTTTTTAATAAAAATGGCAAACATCTCTAAAAAGTGACATACATCTATTCAAAATGATATATATCTAAAAATGTGACATTAGATCTCTTTAAAAGTGACCTACATCTCAAAAACACAGTGATCTTACAATCTATTTGTTAGTTTGGATGTTCATACTTACTGTTTTTATATATTACATAAAAGTGACATGATCTGTCACTTTTTACTTAAAAAGTGACATGCTCTGTCACTTTTTAAATAAAAGTGACAAATATCTCCAAAAAGTGGCATACATCTCTTCAAAATGATATATATCTACAAATATGATAGTAGATCTCTTTAAAAGTGACATACATCTCAAAAACACAGTGATCATACTATCTATTTGTTTGTTTGGATGTTCATACTTATTGTATTTGTATATTATATAAAAGTGACATGATTTGTCACTTTTTACTTAAAGTGATATGCTCTGTCACTTTTTAAGTAAAAAGTGACAAACATCTCCAAAAAGTGATAAACATCTCCAAAAACTGGCATATATCTGTTCAAAATGATATATATCTAAAAATGTGACAGTCGATCTCTTTAAAAGTGACATACATCTCAAAAACACGGTGATCATACAATCTATTTGTTAGTTTGGATGTTCATAATTATTGTATTTATATATTACATAAAAGTGACATGCTCTGTTACTTTTTAAGTAAAAAATGACATACTCTGTCACTTTTTTAAGTAAAAAGTGACAAATATCACCAAAAAGTGACAAACATATTTAAAAAGTGGCATATACCTCTTCAAAATGATATAGATATAAAAATGTGACATTCATCTCTTTTAAAGTCACATATATATACAACAACAGTGATCATAAAGTCTATTTACTAGTTTGCACATTCAAACTTATTGTACCTATATAAGTAAAAAGTGACAAACATCTCTTAAAAGTGACGTAGATCTCTTTAAAAGTGACATACATCTCAAAAAACAATGATCATATAATCTATTTCTTAGTTTTGATATTCATACTTATTGTATTTATATATTACATAAAAGTGACATGCTCTGTCACTTTTTAAGTAAAAAGTGACAAACATCTCAAAAAAATGACAAGCATCTCCAAAAAGTGACATGGATCTCTTTAAAAGTGATATACATCTTAAAAAATAGTGGAATGTTCAAAAATCATATGTTAGTTTGGATGTTCAAACTTATTGCATTAATATATTAGATGAAAGTGGAATGCTCTGTAACTTTTTAAGTAAAAAGTGACAAACATCTCAAAAAAGTGACAAACATATCAAAAAAGTTGCATACAATTCAAAAAACATTGATCATACCATCAATTTTTTAGTTTGCATGTTTAAACTTATTGCATTTGGAATATAAACGAACATATCAAACGAGAAGGGACATATTTTCATACAGGATATATTCAAAAAACAGGTTGGTGAAATTGCCATCAAATTACACTTTAATCTCATTTTGGTATATCATTGATTTGGCAATGGTTTCAATGTGTTATTGGATTCCTAAACGCACCATCATCAACCAGTTAATCATTGAAAACAGAAATGCAATTTCACTGAACAAATCCCTCAAAATGTAAATATTTCATTCATCAACCATTGTCGCTGATTTTCCTAAAGGTAATATCATAAATTGAATAATAATGGAAAACATAAATTCGAATTAACAAAGCAATCGAAAAAAAAAAATATAGAAATACAGAATAAACGGACAATATTTTTCATCTTTTTTGACGATCCTTCGGCTGAACTACACTTTCTCTTCATCCCTAAAGATTCTGCAATGATGATTTCGCCTTCTCCAACCATGTTGAACAATATAGTGTTAAAATATAGAAGAAACAGACAAAAACTATGAATTAGCGAATGAATTTGAGGAATTTTCATCGGAAATCGCAGAGAAAAAACGTGAGGTAGGGTTTAAGGCACTGGTAGTAATTAATTTTCCATTTTTACCCTTCCATTCTGATATATTAAAGAAGTTTACTTTTCAATTTTTTTAAAAATAACTGTATTTTTCAATTTTTTTTGAAAAATAAAGTAAGGGGCCTAATTTCCACTTTTAAAAACTTGCACAATTACTTATAATTAAACTTTTTAGGCCTAGTATGGTTTGAATAGAATTTGATTGAAAAATTATATGTTGCCAAAAATTCGACTAAAATAGTTGGTTTTGTGAGATATAGATTCAAGATAAACCTCTCATTTTGTTTGTCTTCTACTTGATATTTAATATTACGAGCAAAATGTTAAAAATCAGTATATGAAATCCACACATTGACACTTCCACAGGAGCATAATCAATTTTCTCGTTAAATGCATTATGAGATATTTTTCCATACTTTTTGCATTCAGTTCTAGCTATTTCCACACCTTCTGATTGACCTGAACAACATATACTGATCCCTTCCACCAACGATAAGAGCTCATTGCTGGCGATGACTTGGTGAAGGGAATATATGAGAGAAGGTTCTCGAATAGAGTGTCGATAGAATAGAGCGCGGAGCCAATGAGTTCAGTCAAACAAGGTAACAAGTCTCAGGGTAGGATCAAGTTTGAGTAGAATTTGATTGAAAAAATTATATGTTGCCACTTTTTAAAAAAAAAATTTGAAAAATAAAGTAAGGGGCCTAATTTCCACTTTTAAAAACTTGCACAATTACTTATAATTAAACTTTTCAGGCCTAGTATGGTCTGAGTAGAATTTGATTGAAAAATTATATGTTGCCAAAAATTCGACTAAAATAGTTGGTTTTGTGAGATATAGATTCAAGATAAACCTCTCATTTTGTTTGTCTTCTACTTGATATTTAATATTACGAGCAAAATGTTAAAAATCAGTATATGAAATCCACACATTGACACTTCCGCAGGAGCATAATCAATTTTCTCGTTAAATGCATTATGAGATATTTTTCCATACTTTTTGCATTCAGTTCTAGCTATTTCCACACCTTCTGATTGACCTGAACAACATATATTGATCCCTTCCACCAACAATAAGAGCTCATTGCTGGCGATGACTTGGTGAAGGGAATATATGAGAGAAGGTTCTTGAATAGAGTGTCGACAGAATAGAGCACGGAGCTAATGAGTTCAGTCAAACAAGGTAACAAGTCTCAGGGTAGGATCAAGTTTGAATGGAATGGATGAGCGTAGACTTAATATTGAACACTGCTGATACATATGAGATCAATACTAATAACATATATAGGGCTTACCCTTTTCAGCTGCATTGCACTGTCGCATAAACAATGGATCTGTTGGGCAGGATGAGCAACCTTCTATTTGGCTATTGTACGAGTAGTAGAGTGGCTTGCTACTTTCAATTAGAAAAGGAAGATTAAGCAAGGCAAAGGTTTGGAACCCTCTTCTTTGGTAACTAGCCGCCAGATATGTAGAAAAAGAGGGAGCGGAAAGGAAGAACAATTTTGATATCAACGCCAAATGAACTCGATAGTCTTATAACACTCAAAGGACCCGTCTCTTGCCAATGCTCGTCTAGACAGGACTTAGCCTTGCACAGCCATAGCAAGACGAGACAAAGACCGACGCATGATATCACCCTCGTCCCCAAGACAGAGAATCCCTTATTCTAACAAACAATAGAATGTGTGCTATTGGCTAGTGAGTTGGTTAGTTGACTTCGTCATAATTTCAAATTCTATAATTCAAATTCAAAACTCAAATAGAGATCTCAAATGGTTTGATCAATTCATTCACTTATTAAAATTCTTTCGTCTTTTTCACCTAAAAACATATTCTAAATAGCATTGAAGCGAAAAGGAAAAATCCCTTTCTTTTTGTGCAGGTCGAGAAACATCTAACGGAAGAAGTGGAAGTGCAGAGTAAACTACATTTTGGTCATAACAACCATTTTTGCTGATGCTAAATTGATCCATTAAATTTTGGTGATAGAAACCGGCCAGACCCATTGGACGAAACATGCCCAGGTTTGGACGCCCAGGAACCATTTGACACCACTATCGTCATCCATTTCCCCGTGACACGAGAAAATGTTTATCAACCATTTGGCAAACTATCGGAGCCAATATTTAATCGAATTTCTTATCAAATTTAATCAATTGTCCAGTAGAATAGCATATTGTACATGATTCAAGGGAGAAAATAGAAGTACTTCTTGAGGATAAGAGATATTTCAGCTGTAGAAAGTTGTAATCATTTCAAAGATAAAACTAACATACAAACATTTCGAAATCGAATTTGTTTGTTTTTTCTTTTCTTTTCACGAGTTTTGGACCTTAGGACTCGAAGGACGGATTAAAGGAATTCATACATAGAATGAAAAGACCAAAGTAAGTGGAAGTGAAGGTCCTCCAATCATACATTTACCAAAATACGGTTAGTCCATGGCATACTTCTGAGTCCATGTCCTTGCAATGGCTTCATACGTGTTTTTGTCTGTCTTGTACATGTAAGCAATCTCAGGTACTAAAGGATCATCAAGGACTGGATCCGCTAACAAAGCACAAATAATAAGCAACACCTAATATATGGAAGAAAACAATTCAACTTTGTTAAAACGTTGAATTGAATTATCAAGCCATTGCAATTAAATGAGCAATTTATCTAGTGTCAACAAAAGAAGAAAATATCATTTTTTCTTGAAATTGGGTCCCTTAATGTAGCAACCTGATAATCAATTTTTTCAAATTTGTGGCATCTTAATCTCTACATTTGAAGTTTCCTTCCATGTTGACGTTGAAAAGTCGTGTGAAAATTGAGGCATAAAATAGGTAAATACTTCCATGCCACTAGTTCCAGAAGAAGATATCAGCAACTATCGATTTTATTACGAGACAGTTCATAAACTCCATATCGATTTATTTTGTGCCTTTGCATCTAGTATTGGATAGACCTCGAAGAACAATTTGTCATAACTCTCTTATATCTTTTGTTTAATCTTTTCTAGAAGAATCGCAAACAATTTTTCAATTGTGGATCTACTACCTGCATTTCAATACGTAAAGCATTGCTCTTCGATCAAGTCAATTTTCAAAATGGCACCACGTATTCTTTACAAAAATTGAATAATTTAAAAAGGACTGACTTATTATAATTGACCAAAGTAATCTCTATGATTAAAAAGATAGTTCTTCCACATTTAAATGAAGATTGCCACTTCCAATAAGAGGTCGTTATAAAGCATTTGAGGAATGATATTAATAAGCAGGTCGTTAAAACACTTAAACACGTATGAAATAATTGTGATTTATTTAGAAAAAATATAACATTTTTAAAATGCTTGTATTGTTATTCAGTTTCAAAAGTCATGTTATATTTATGGCTCCACAAACCATAGTCATCTTTCAACAAAAATCAAACTTATGAAATGTCACATGGACGAAACTGTATACCAGGGAGCATGGCCGGACAGCTAAGTAGTGCATTACCGATTTATCATGGTTCCGTGGATTGCCCCTGCTTCAAGATGATAATTTTTTATTGTATATTTTTTTTAATCATTCTATAAATTTCCTTCTTACCGTCGATTGTCTGTTCAAAGTTTGATGGTTGCAGGAGGTTTTGGGGTTAGATTTTAATCGAGTTTTTTAATTGGGTAGTTTTTAAAATTGGACGTGGGCTTGCCTGTTTAAGCTAGTGTTTTTAAATAAAAAAAGGGAAAATTGTCAATAAGTCATCTCTACATGACTTGTTTCAAATTAGGTCAAAACTTTTTTTTAAATTGTGATTAAGTCATACTTCACATCAATATTTTATATTAATTCCAAAACCACCCCTTTTAACCATATTTTTCATTGACACAATCTTCCAACTCCACAAACCTCCTCCACCTCCGGCGACAACCGTCTCCACCTCCGGCGACCTCTGGCGACTATCACCTCCACCTCCGGCGACCTCTGACGACCACCGCCTCCACCTCCGGCGACCACCGCCTCCACCTCCAGCGACCTTCGGCGACCACCGTTTCCACCTCCGGCAGTGCTTCTACGGCGCAGTGTCACTTTTTAGGCAATTTTTTGGTGAAGATTTTGGATCAATTTTCAGTTGGGAATATTGTTATTAATTTCTATGTTTTAATCTTAATTCTTGTATTTGATTATTTTTTCAGGCTAATGATCTAACAGCTAGCATTGATATATCCGTGCTGCAAGAGAGGCTGACCAATATGATTAACCTAGGTTGATTTTAGCAGTTATGTAAACAATGAGCATTTTCCAAGTTATGTAAACAATGAGATAACATCTATTGTTGATACTGTATTATAGAATAGCAACTTGATATTGTATTAAGTTGGTCATTAGATTATTTCTTTGTGTTGTTAATTAGTTGTGAAAGTTGTTTGATATTGTATTATACAAAACAGTATCACAACAGAAATGGGCATAGAATGCTGTAAATATAAGTTTGAATACTGTAAATATGAACTTGAATACTCCACTATCTTATGTAAATAGGAGCTTGAATACCCCACCATCTAATTGCTGTAAATAGGAGCTTGAATGTTCCATCATCTAATGTTTAGTCATGGTATGTTATTTGATACTGTATTATACAAAACAGAATCACAATATAAATGGACATAGAATTGTTGTAAATAGGAGCTTGAATGTTCCATCATCTAATGTTTCAATAACTTAGTTTTAATCCATGATACTGTTTTAATGTCTTAGTTTTAATCTATGATACTGTTTAATTATGGCAAGGTTTAATAGATTGAAACTTTGTCATAATATTTCACTATCATTTGAAACATGTTTTAATCCTGTGATACTGTTTAAATATATGTGATCTTTGATACTGTTTAATTATGGCAAGGTTTGATACTGTTTGAATCTATGTGATCTTTGATATTGTTTAATTATGGCAATGTTTGAATAAGTGATACTGTTTGAATGTCTTAGTTTTAATCTATGATAATGTTTTGTTTAGGTAATGTGCATTAATATAAATTGATATTATTTCAATCCATGTTTCAATCTATGATACTGTTTTGTATAATACAGTATCAAACAAAATATATGACTAATTAAACAGTATCAAAGATTAAAGCATGATATCATAGTCATGTGTGTTGTTTGATACTGTATTATGCAAAACAGTATCACAATAGAAATGATCATAGAATTTGCACACGTGCTTAGAATTTTTATTATAATATGTTTTCGGAATGGTCTCGACGAGACGGTCAAGACCAACCGCTTTGCCGCTGCCTACGATGGATTTTACCCGTTTGAAGTCATCTCTTTAGCTTAAAATGGCAATCTTTAATTTTTTTTTCAAAACAGTATCACAAATTCTTTAAAACAGTATCAGGGATAAATGTGTATCCTTTTGTTGCAAATTAAAGCTCTTCCAAGGTATCTGAGTCTCTTAAAAGCAAACACATACTTCAGAGCAATGCTAAAATGAAGAAAGAAGAACTCACAATCATTCTCCAGTTAATGGGAAGTCATGCAAAGGGTTCTCATCTAAAACTATAAACAATGTTTCTAATTTTTCCCTTGAATTTGAATATGTTTGAGATTCAATTAGGACATAGATTCTCATTGGATAGATAAATATAAATTTATAAGGTATTTAATGGTAGGTAGAAGAATTAATCAGTAGAGAATAAATAAGAGAATACTATTGTTCTTAAAATGTCTCATTAGTAGTACAAAATCATAGGTTTAACAGTATCACAACAAAACAGTATCACCGCAAAACAGTATCACCACTCAAAATCTGCATTTTTTACAATTAAGGGTATGTTGGTCTTTTAGCTCTAAAATATGACTTTAATTGAATTAAGTTTTGAGCATATGACTTTAGAGCCCATAATTTTTTATTTATGGGCCCCTAAAACTTTTGGGCCTGAGGCAATCGCCTCTTGAGCCTCATATAAATTCCGGTCCGGAGCAAGGTGCTACAAACTAGAAAGACAGGTAACTCAAGCGCCAAAGAAATAAAAGGGTGGGGATCCAAATGGACAATTTCAATAGGTTGGGAACCACCTCTAGAATTTTCCCTTATTTTTGAGTAAGAAGTTGAGTACATAGCCAAATGTGGTGAGGCAGAATCAGTTCCTAGAAAGGGAGCTTTAGAAAACAAACCTTGGAAATAGTTAGGGCAGGGTTACCATCCCTGAACATCGCAGGGCATACGATCCCATTGCTGTCTATATTTGGGTGGAAAACTTTTGTGTTGAAAACTATCTGTAAAATTCGTTGATATTAAAAAAAATAAGCTATGCGGGGATTAAACACTAAATATCAGGAATTGTTGGGATATAGAACGACAATCAAATAATATTTGTTGTGCTTAAAACAGAAAAGAACGAAAAGTTGAAATAAAGTGGAGCGGACAAATTAGCATATCTGACATACCATAAGTGGCCCAAAAGGGTAATTTGGCGGCAAATAGATATGAAGAAGGAAAATTCCACCGGCATATGGACAGTCTTGAGGACCAATAATTGTAGCTTGCCAACGAAACATGTTCATTGCAATGAGATCTGAAATTTATGTGCAGAGAAAAGCAAAGAAGCAACACAAAAAATAAATGAAATTTAGGGTGCATTACTCATAATTTCATACTTAAAGGTAAAGTGCACTCGTGAACGGATTTAGATATAACTTCCCAAGAAATGAATAAGCCATGTCCAGATAAGTACTTAACTTTAAAATTATTCACAAAGGACTATCCAAATGAACGAGTGAACGACAAGGATGTGATCAAATTGTCTCACAAAAAATCACTTCTATTATTTTTATACTTTGGTGATAGTTTCGAACACTGAAAGCATGAACAAAAACCATTTTGCAATTGATACTATCACTTGCCAAACCACTTTTGTTTCCACATCTTAGTAATAACATAATGTAGTCTACATCGTTTCACAAAACAGAATAGGAACTCCATAAAACAAATTTGTATGTTTATATATTAGTTCATAATCTCCTTCCCGTCTCCCCCACAATAAATTTTATTAATTATCGACTAATTGTACTTCAACAAGAACAACCCCACCTAGTCCATGAACTAAGCAAATTCAATGTCAATATAATGAAGGAAAGAACACATAAAACCCAATAAAAACGAGTGTAAATCTGCCAAGTCCCATCAGAAACCACAGCTTAATCACGAGCAAAAAGAAACCCAGTTACAAAAATATGTGAAAAATATTATCTTTTTTGCATCTTGTTTTTCCCCTTGGAAATTATAAAGTAAATATACCTGCAGTGATAGAGGGAGGAGGATCCTTCTGAATATCCTTCAACTCCATCAAGATCCGCCTTGACACCTTATGCAATCCCCGTGGTTCATTCAAACAAAAAATACCCAGATCCATCTCAAACACATATAGAATTTTAAATGCCGCAAAAAAAAAAAAAAAATAATAATAATAATAATAAAGCACATATCAAATCAATTCCACAAGATAGATTAAAAGGGTCTGAAGTTTTACAAGAGGATTAACGGATCCTGCTGGCGTTTGGTAGATGGGGTAATCTGAGGAGAAGGAATATAAGCCAATACTCTAAACCTTAAACTTATTTACTTGTAAGTAAACTTATAAGCTCAGGCAAACATGTGGATATCTTTATTCACCGTTAGTGCTCGAAGAGGCCATGTAATTAAATCTTGAATTCCTTCCTCCATTGTCAAGACTTTGTTCTTCTCTTGGGAAACTCAAAGATAGTTCATCAAAATCTAATGACATGGAATTGGAACTAAAGCTTGTGCTTCTCGAATCTGAGCATGCCACTTCCCGATCCTGCTCTCGCCGCAACACAGCTCCCACCAGCCTTTCCCAGTTGTCATAATTCATAGACATCTCTGTTTCAGCTTCAACAACTTCAAATACACACATACTGAATTTATACAAGTGTGGAGAAAACAATATATATTCTTTGTTTTGAAAGCGGAGAAACCAATACGGCAATACATTTGACGTGTAAGTAAACAATAAACATTTCATGCAATACAAAGAGATTGCTAAAGTCATTTTCAAATAAATTGATAAACTGAAAAACCAGTCTCAAATACAATTCACATTTTCACATTCGAAAAACGGAACAAGAATCTTTTTCACAATCTTTAGATTATATAGTTCCAGAACAAAAAAAATATATGCAGCACTCAATTTACACCTTAGATAAACAATTTCCAAGAAACCACCCCACAATTTCTTGACTCAAAGTAAAATTCGTACATGATGTGGACAGAGAGAATAAAACAAAATGTCAAGAGCTGAGCACACACAATTGTATACTGTTCAAGATAAATCCTAAGATTTGGTAAATAAGCAAAAACACGAGAAAAAAGTAAGTGTTCAGCGACCTTGGGCAATGACCTTAGTGAATATATTCGAGATAGGGTTGGATGCAAGTTCAAACTTCAATATCAAACAATTTGATTACTGAGAAAACGAACCTGGGGTAGCTTGACAAGTCTAACAAATCAGATTGGAAATCAACAAAGAAATGAACAATTTGACTAAATGGCTAATTACTTAAAATGAGCTCAAATTGTCCTTAACAAATTTACAAAATTCACGTCAATATCCTTATAATGAATTTGACACCTCTATATCTTTCTTAAAAATTAAAAAATTCTCTCTCTTCTACCACCCACCACGGGTCTTCAAACGGAGTACAACCACCGCTCTTAAAAACCGCACCGCCGTCGAGCCGAGATACCGCACCCAAACCCGGCTATTTTTCCGTCTTCAAGACAAGACATTTTAAGTAAATTTTGACAATTTCGTGTATTTATTTTGCCCCATTTTTCAGATTGTATGTTGGAGCATAGTTGAAGTGTATTTGTTGATTTTTGAAGTTTTGTGGTAATTGTCCCATTTGTTTATTTATAATTGTTCTCTTAATCGATTTGTAGATATGTGATTTCTAGTCAATTGTTACATGTAGATTTATGTTTACTCGAATTGTCGCGATGCCTTTGAACTATCGATCCGACATTTTCAAGTTCAAATGTAATGTTAATTAAGTTATTAATATAAAAATTAATGTATACTGATTAGTACAATTTTGTACTGATTGAAGCTCACAAAAAAGGACAATTATGAGTATTTTTGTATGTTTTAAATACAATGGCGTGTTTTTTTTTTTTTTTTTTTTTTTATCATTATAAGATAATAACCAAATTCAAGTGTCGATCAAACGAAAAGAAATCAAATAGAAGAAAAATTGAATCAATTGAACAGACAAAGAGACTTGAGGGGCTTGTCATGCAAATATCAAAAAAGAGAAATTGAGGAACTGTGTCCAAGGTAACCATGCGATTACATGGTTAACCATTGCTGCGATTGCAAGACACCAAGAATTTCTGCAAAACTTTATTTGACCAAACCATGCGATCGCATGGCTTTCCGTGTAGAATGTTAAGTTATTTACTAATGGAAATAGAACTCTATCAAGTCCAGGATAAAACAACTACTTCAAACACATTTCGGAGAGTTCAAGAAGGGATATAAAAGGTGGAGAATAGCCAAAACACAGGGAGGCAAATTTTGAGAAGAAAAATAGAAGAGAAGAATCGAAGATCAAGTAACGAATTGAAGATTCTTGGGCCGAAATCACGGGTTGTATTTCTAATTTTTTCTTTTTCTTCAGGAACATGATTAATAAAATTCTTGTATTATTTTACGAAATCATGTCTGACTAAATTACTTATTGCTAAGATGAACGATGAAACCTCATGGCGTGTCGTTTTTTTTTTATCATTATAAGATAATAACCAAATTCAAGTGTCGATCAAACAAAAAGAAATCAAATAGAAGAAAAATAGACTCAATTGAGCAAACAAAGAGATTTGAGGGGCTTGTCATGCAAATATCAAAAAAGAGAAATTTAGGAATTGCGGCCAAGGTGACCATGCGATCACATGGTTAACCATTGATGTGATTGTAAGACAACTATAATTTGTGCAGAACTTTATTTGACCAAACCATGTGATCGCATGACTTTCCGTGCATAATGTTAAGTTGTTTCCTAATGGAAATAGAACTCTATCAAGTCTAGGATAAAACAACTACCTAAAACACGTTTCAGAGAGTTCAGGAAGGAATATAAAAGGCAGAGAATAGCCAAAACACAGGGAGGCAAATTTTGGGAAGAAAAATAGAAGAGAAGAATCGAAGATCAAGTAACGGATTGATGATTCTTGGGCCAAAATCACAAGTTGTATTTCTAATTTCTTCTTTTTCTTCCGAAGCATGATTAATACAATTCTTGTATTATTTTACGAAATCATGTCTGGCTAAATTACTTATTGATAAGATGAACGATAAAACCTCATGTTTTTAATTAATTAGAAGTTTTTCCGTTTTAGTAATTAATTACTTTTGGTTTATCATTCTTTCTAATGTTTTAATGCTTGATCACCATTAGAATATTTTGTGATCTTTATTGAAGTCGAGATATTCAATACAGATAAGCACATGGTATTGAATAACATAGTGTCCAATAATAGATAAAGATTACTATTATATATGCGTGCCTTGTGAAATTCGTTTAGGTGTTGAGATTTTAATGTATATTTTTATGTTCGAAACTTAATTAGAGATAATTAGGTTTGTACATCGATATAGATAATTGACCATCGAATGAGGCTTTTGATTATATTAGGATCACCGATTTTCCATCTAGGAAAATTATAAGCTAAATCGATTAACAGATAATTGATTAAGGAACGTGTAGGTGGACTCGTGAATCATAGTGTTAGTAAAACTCGACTTCATTCTCAATAATTTACTTTGATTGCTTGATAAATTAGATTTAATTAACATATAAGTAGAATAATTTTAGAATTGAAATCATAAACGAATATGTGTCTTTATATTGTTACAACTCAAAGTATAAATTAATAGGTTAATTGGTAGATAGTTTTTGTGGGTTCGACACTATACACATCACTTTATTACTTGTTAATGATACGTTTACTTATGGGATTAAAATCGACAACAAATTTTTGGCACTGTTGTCGAAGACTAGTTTTATTAATTACTATGTTAATTGATAATTTAGTTTTAATAATTTATCTTTTTTTATTTTTATTTTCCTTCTAAGTTCTTTGTGTTACTGCAGAATTCTAGCTATTTTCTAAAGTTTCAGGTGTCAAGTGTGTATGAGCCGTACAAAAGATCTTGATCTATTTGATTTAGACCCAGAAATCGAACGGAGTTTTCACCAACAACAACGTGAACGAAGAGAAAACAACAGCCAGGTTCGTGATCACCCACCTATTTATATGAGAAATATTCTTGCACTAATGGCTAGACCAGTTGAAGTTAATGAATGAGATATTTTTATGGGTGAGTATATGATGCCACCGATTGTTGAGAATCGGTCCAGCATAATATGTCCGCCTTATGGACACGATAACTTCCAGTTGAGACTAGATATGAATAATCTATTCTCGACCAATCTACCGTTCTATGGGATAACAGACAAAAATCCTCATTACCATCTTTCTCGCTTCAATGAATATTGTGGAAATTTCAAATACCACGGTGTTAATGAAGAGGCACTTAGGATGATGCTCTTCCCACGCACATTGAAAGATAAAGCTAAAGAATTGTTAGATTCTCTACTGTCTGGGAGCATCACTACTTGGACAAATTTGATCCAGAAATTTACACTGAAATTCTTCCCTCCGGCCAGAGTGAACAGACTGAAGTATGAAATATTCAATTTCCAACAATCTGAGTTGGAAAATTTTCACGAGGCATGGAAAAGATTCAAGGAACTACTCCGAAAGTGTCCAAGTCATAGTTTTGCTTTAGCAGTTCAGAATCATTATTTCTACTCTGGATTAGCTCCAAACAATCTTTCTTTAGTAGATTCTGCAGTAGGTTGCTCTATCCAAAATAGATCCACCGGCGACCTTCACAACTTGTATGAAACGATGAGTAAACAGTTCGTTATGTGGCCAGACAGAGGGTTGCAGAAGAAAGCAACAGGAAGGCATGAAGTGGAAATCAAATCGCTTGTACTGGTGAAAATTGATTCATTGGCAAAGTAGTTGGAAGCAATGAAATATTCTCACTCAGCCAATATGGTTCAGATGTCTTTACCAATATGTGCAACATGCGGGGCAAACCATCAATCATCAAAATGCCCTTTAACCACCATTGATATGTCATCACCTAAACAATCTGCATATGCTCAGAACTTTCAGTGATAACAGAATAACCTGTACTCAGAGAGCTACAATTCCAGGTAGAGAAATCATCCAAACTTCTCTTATGGAAATACCCAAAACATTCAAAATCTGCCAAATCATAGAAGACCCCAAGAAAGAGAAGGAGGATTGGAAGAAACAGTCACTAAATTGTCAGAACAAATGGAGATTGGATTCAAGGAAGTGCAGAAAAGATAAGATGTCGTGATAAAAATGTAGAAAATTAGATTGCCCAGTTAGCTAAACTATTGACCGAGCAACAACCATGCACATGGCTAAGCAATACTGAGGTCAATCCAAAAAAGCAACTAAATGCAATTACCACGAAAAGTGGAGTTGAATTGCCAGAAATTCATGTAAAGAGTCAAGGTGTAGAAAAGGAAATTGTGTCTAGCAAAGAGAGAAAACAATTTTGATAAATTCAAAGAAGGAGTTGAACAAGAAAAAAGGAATTCTACACCAGATTATATTCCACCACCGACTTACGTCCCTCCAATTCCATTTCATCAAAGGTTGCGAAAACACAAGCTAGACAAACAATTCAAAAAATTCCTCGATTATTCAAGAAACTCCAAATCAACATACCTTTTGCCGACGCTTTAGCTCAAATGTCGAGCTATGCAAAATTTATGAAAGATATTTTTTCAAACAAAAGGAAGTTGGAGGAGCACGAAACAGTCATACTTACCGAGGAATGCAGTGCTATCTTGCAAAACAAGCTACCTCTGAAATTAAAAGATCTAGGGAGTTTTACTATTCCTTGCACTATGGGTAGTTTATGTTTTGACAAAGCTCTATGTGATTTGGATGCTGGTGTGAATTCAATGCCTTATTCTATTGTTAAGCAGCTCGGTTTAAGAGAAGCAAAGCCAACAACAATATCTTTGCAGCTTGCAGATAGGTCCATCAAACATCCAAGGGGGGGATCGTTGAAGACATATTAGTGAAAGTGGACAAGTTTATATTCCTTGCTGATTTTATTATTTTGGATATGTGCAAAGGTAGGGATATACCACCTATTTTGGGTCGACCCTTCTTGGCTACTGGTCGGGCATTGATTGATGTGAAAAAAGGGCAACTAAAGCTGAGGTTGAATGATGAACATATTACATTCAATATGTTTAAAAAAACTAAATTTTCGAGCTCTTCAAATTTCTGTTTCCAGATTGATGCCATTGACCAAGAGAGAACCAACACTTTCACAATAGAAAACAGTCAGACACAATTGAATACATGCCAATCATTAAAACAAAGAGTGACAAACACTTGTTCGATGATGAAGTTGATGTTTTCATAGTTGAGTTCGCGCAGGGTGGTAAAATAGAGTCATATCAATATGATAAGGAAAAAATCAAACTCTGGAAGGTAAACAAAAAATGGTGCGAAGACAATCGATGAAAGCAAATAAAGTTCTTCAAAGACCTATTCAAAGTGTGTTGAGTGATCACCACGACAACGTCAAGCTAATGACTTTAAAGAAGTGCTTAATGGGAGTCAACCAATTTTTCTACACTATTATTTCAATTTCCGTATTCATTTCAGTTTTAGGATTTCAGTTGACGTTTAGCACATTTTATGTTTTTAAGATTTAAAGTAGGCGCTTTTAATTTTTAGGTAACGAGGAACTATGATCATCGTCATTTTGCACAAGCACACACTTCATTTTTTTAGTTATGTTAGATTTAAAAAAAATCTCGTAGAATTCACTATGCGATCGCATGGAATTCTTCTCTGCAATCGCATAGCCTAGGCAAAAACTTTTTTCCCAGATTTAAGTTGTGCGATCGCAAAATATTATTTCCTTACGATCCCAAGGACAACTAGAAAATAAAATAAAATAAAAATTTTATTATTAAGATTTTTGTTTTTTAGAGTTACACTATGCAGGCCACACCTAGCCAGGACCCTCCACCAGTGGATCTTACCACACTTCTTCTTTCAGCACCATCCGATCCACTTCTGAGAAGTCTCTGATCTTTTTATATATTCATTTTGAAGTTTTACATTGGGTGGGATGATCTAATGCCCCTAGTGGGGAAAAATAAGAATTGCCCACTGGACACTTGTCCAATAGGCAATTCTTATTTGGCCCACTAGGGGCATTAGATGACCCATCTTACATTGGGGACAATGTATCTTTCAAGTTTGGGGTGGTGGATAAAGAAATGAAAAATACTTGATCCGATGATGATACTTGATATTGATTGTTAACTTGTTTTTGTTTGTTTTAAAAAAAATTATTATTATTATTAGTGATTGTTTGCATGTTTATGTGACATGAATAGCCTTGTTGGCTAATGATGAAACTATTTCTTTGAGTTTAGCTTTAATTATGACTTGTGGACAAATTATTACTTTTGTTTAAATGTGAGGCTACTTAACCAAGTATGATACCGTATTGTGTCGGCTAGTTATGAATTTTTTTATCTATATTGGCGCACTCAAGTTGAGAACAATAAGATGCCCTGTTTTAGACTAGAACAATAAACTAAAAAACCAAGAGCGATTAAGTGTAGTAGTAGTTAAGTTATAATGGTGGCTATCTAAGTTGTGATTGATTCCATGTATGTTGAAAAATTGTGTGGAGCACTTTAGACCAGTTAGAGGAAGCTAAGTAATGACCGAATGTTAAAAAATATAATCCCCGTGCATGAAATTGTTGCACGTAAAGGACTAGGCTATTACTATATTATAACTCTCTTCATAGCCTTTTGACTTAAGTGAGAAGACCCGTAGGGTTTTTTCAAAACATGATACCCTAAGGTTCAAAAGATTTGGGAGTCATCGACCTAAAGCTCGTTACATGAGCCATCTAGAAAGTTTAAATGATTGAGTTTGCACATAAGATTTTTTTTAAAAAATTATTTGCTAAAGCCAGTGAAAGATCCTTTACAGAGTAAATACGTGGACTGGATAACTAATGAGTTCGACTTACTTAGTAGAAACTTCATGATCGAGAGCGCTCAGAAATTAGAAAATCTTCATAAACCTAGTTTGTCACGATTATTAGCTTTCTCAACCAGCTTCAAGCAAGAAAATAATGAGTGAACTATAACCTTTGAACCAAAATCTCAAAAATTGAAAGAAAACATCATTTTGGAGGAAAGTGTACATTACGATAGGGAAATGAGAAGTTGACCAAATGGTTAGGCTATCACCACCATAGAAATTGAGTAGATCGGATTAACTACTCTCACACACATATCAAGTATGGTTTAAGTAGAATCACATTTGCAATAGTAATACATGGATACTTGTCATGAATTATAAATTGTTGCAAAAACTGAAGCAAGAACGGAAATCTATTTATGTTGTAAATTGTGTTACTGTTTATTTCATTCTATGCATGATTGTCTTTAGTTATTATATTCAAGGAGTTTGATGGTATTTGATAAGTACAATTTTGTACTGATCGATGCTCACAAAAAAGGACAATTATGAGTACTCTTGCATGTTTTCAGTATAATGGCGTGTTGTTTTTTATCATTATAGGATAATAACCAAATTCAAGTCTCAATCAAACGAAAAGAAAGCAAATAGAAGAAAAAAGACTCAATTGAACAGACAAAGAGACTTGAGGGGCTTGTCATGCAAATATCAAAAAATAGAAATTCAAGAACTGCATCCAAGGTAACCATGCAATCGCATGGTTAACCACTCCTACAATCGCATGACACCAATAATTTTTGCAAACTTTATTTGATCAAACCATGCGATCGTATGGCTTTCCGTGCAGAATGTTAAGTTGTTTCCTAATGGAAACATAACTCTATTAAGTCCAGAATAAAACAACTACCTAAAACACGTTTTAGAGAGTTCAGGAAGGGATATATAAAAGGTAGAGAACAGCCAAAACACAGGGAGGCAAATTTTGGGAAGAAAAATATAAGAGAAGAATCGAAGATCAAGTAACGGATTGAAGATTCATGGGCCGAAATCACGGGTTGTATTTATAATTTCTTCTTTTTTCTTTCGAAACATCCGAAACATGATTAATACAATTCTTGTATTATTTTAGAAAATCATGTTCGACTAAATTAATTATTTCTAGGATGAACGATGAAATCTTTTGTTTTTAATTAATTTGAAATTTTTCTGTTTTAGTAATTAATTAATTTTGGGTTGATTATTCTTTATTCATTCTTTCTAATGTTTTAATGCTTGATCAACATTATAATATTTTGTGATCTTTATTGAAGTTGAGAGATTCAATATAGATAAGCACATGGTATTGAATGACGTAGGGTCCAATAATAGATAGAAATTACTATTATACCTTGTGAAATTCGTTTAGGTGTTCTTGAGATTTTAATGCATAGTTGTATGTTCGAAACTTAATTAGAGATAATTAGATTCGTATATCGATATAGAATTAATTGACGATTGAGAAAGACTTTTGATTATATTAGGATCACCGATTTTCAATCTAGGATAATTATAAGCTAAAGCGATTAACAAATAATTGATTAAGGAACATGTAGGTGGACTCGTAAATCCTAGTGTTAGTAAAACTCGAATTCGTTCTCAATAATTTACTTTGATTGCTTGATAATTTAGATTTAATTAAACATAAGTATAATAATTTTAGAATTGAAATTATAAACGAATATGTGTCTTTATATTGTTAAAACTGAAAGTATAAATTAATAAGTTAATTGGTAGCTGGTTCTCGTTGATTCGACACTCTATACATTACTTTATTACTTGTTAATGATCCGTTCACTTGCGGGATTAAAATCGACAACATATACTTCACATAACTTGACTAAAACCTTTGTAAGGAATTGATGTAAAAGCTTGTACTTTAAATCTACAATTTCTATAAGTCGGATAAACTTTGTACTTAGAAATAATTCGTGATAGAAATTTACCTAGATGAATTCTGTGAGATCTGATATTCTATAATCTTTAATACTACAGTTGTCTAATTGTCCAGCCTCCAATGATAATCCACACAGTAAGAACAGTTTTAGATTTCAACATTTAAAAATAGACGAATGTTCTGTCTCTTTCTTGTGCTAGCAAGTTATGAAGACAGATCCTGATTCTATAAACTGTAGCCTAGTATTTGTAGGCTAATCTAACCTTAATTCTAGTCTTACTAAATTAAATTGTACTACTCCACAACTAATTGGCCCAGTTAATTAATCTAAATAATTAAGTCGGGCCTATTAATTTAGATCTTGGACATTAATTCTTATAATTTCCCACTTGAACAAGGTCTAATTCCAAATACTCAATTCTCACCTTTTGTGTGTGACCCTTTAAGTTCCCATTCATGATGACACAGTGATGCTATCATCAATCCACCTAGATCAATCATTTTCACATTGCCTTCCAAGATGGATATTTAGCAATGTATCTAGGCAATCTATGTAAAAGAAAATGTCAGGTGGTATGATAGAACTAATACATGTGTGGTTACTATAGAAATATATAATCCTTTCATCACTATAACTAAATTGGTTAAGAGATACGGATCAGCATTAGTCTCATTCAACCAATTATCTCATTTAACCAATTATATTATTCACCTCAACTCTTCATTGATCTAATCTAGTTATGATTGAAATATTTCAACTCGTAATTTTATCCCGACCGAAGAACTTTATATCAACTTAAGTGGGTAAAATACATATTATAATATCCTACTTTCCCATAGTGACGAATCCTAATATTGGACAATCACAACCTTCTTATAATCCGCACTATACCCGTACGACGTTTTTCAGATGATTTATAATCTTAGAGCCTCTTCAAACGCTCGCCAAAGTACATTGGTCCTCATATAAGATTCTATGATATCCTCAAGTCAAACGACCAAATCTACTACGGCGCATTAGATATTTACCATTGACCCTTATATAGTTATCCATGTGGAATCTTTAGGTTGGTCATCCAATGCCTTGTTCTTATAACAATGCATTCATGTAAGATAAACTATTTTATTTAAAAGAAATACAACACATGCTGGTCTATTTGTAATAATGATATTTGTATCTTATTATTACTATGACTATGGATAATTCAATAATAAGTTATTTATAACTTGTATCACACAATCACAACACCATGTGATTATCAATTTATCATCAACATTTTTTCAGACTCCATTATTTTAAATAATAAAATTTAAACAATAATATATTTTTCATTAAAGTATAAACAAATATTTAATTAATAAAATTGTTCATACTCATCAATATCTGACAAAGAGTATATCACAAATATCCCATACAAACTATATCCAATCACTCATGTATCTAATACCAATAGATTTAGCATGACCATCATGCATTTGATGGGTCAATGGTTTTGTCAGATAATTTGGTATATTATCGTTAGTCGGGACCCATTCCATCTTTATGTCATTTATTAGAATTATCTTCCTGATAAGATGAAACCGCCTCAATATATGTTTAAAACGTTGATGAGATTTGAGTTCATTCGCTTGTGCAATGACTCCACTGTTATCGCAATAAAGAGGTATATGACTAATAATGCTAGGAACTACTCTATGTTTAGTGATGAACTTCTTAATCCAAATTGCTTCATTTACTGCTTCTGAAGCAATTATACATTCGACTTCTGTAGTTAAATAATTAATTAAATACAAAAATATAATTTAACATGGACTTTAATTAAATTAAATATACTCCCACAGTTTAAATTGAATTAATGACCCTCAAACATTAATTAATAAAACCACTTAGACTCCCAGTAGGCTAGAATCCCTTATGTTTTATTAGAGCCTTGAGTGAGTCAACAAGCCCTAACAAAACATTAAAGTAGACACTAATCACATTTTTATGTGACTCATAGATCATCAAGTAGACAAATTTTTGCTACACACAATGTGCTTACTTTATTTTGACTAACAAAACATTCGTGTTGTTTGAGCAATGTTGTGTGATGGATATTTTGACTAACAAAGCATTCGTGTTGTTTGACCGACGTAACACACAATTGAGCTTAATTCTGCCAACCATGAAGTTACCCTTCCATGTACTCAATCGCAAGTATGGCACGCGATTTATTAGAGGCAAAAAATTGCGACGGGTCGCTAACATTTTCAAGTAATGTAAACAGTAAAATAATTAGAATACAAAATAAAAAACGAGTCGGTTATATTTCCCAAAATTCTTCACCCTTCCAAAATCACAGTAATGGCGGCACCCCCCCTCCATCACTCGACCCCCACTGCCACCCTAAACCTCCTCCAACCAATCCAATTACACATAAACTCCATTTAAAATCCACCAAAAAATCTCCAAGACAAAAGATTTCTAGTTTTGATACTTTTAGGATTTAGTGTTTTGAGGAAAATTGGTTTGAGGCCGTTGTGCAACTGGCCCCAAAGCTTCAAATCTCGATACGGAACTCTAGAACTTTCAATTTAATAAGCACAACTGGTTTTTTGGACGATTTTGATAAAAAAAAAAAAAAAAAAAGACTAAATTGTTGTACTTTTAGTTTTCTTGTTATAGCCTATGGACTGGATATTGTAATTTCCAGAAGGGGTTATGAAAATGAGGTCCTTCGAGCAATTCAACCGTCGTTGATGGGTTTTGCAACTGTCTTCTATGCCAAAAGGGTAATAAAAGAGAATGTTGTTGCATAAATTTTCTACACACTGAATGAACTTGCAGTGCTTCAAGAAATGGAAACTACTCACCCCGTCCCATAAAGATAGACTCATTTCTTTTTTCATACAGATTAAGAAATCTTATTTAATATAATTGAAATTATAAAATTTTCACACACTTTTTCTATTATGCCCCCATTTAATATTAGTCATTCATAAATCTAATAAATTTAAATGGTCATTAAGTTACAATTGGAATGCAAATCAAATTGAATTGTATTACAGTGAAACAATATTGAAATTAATTGTTGACTTTGTCATTGGGGGATGAGTGTTTCTAGACAAAGTGGAATTTATTGACTGCCTACTTGAGTAAATGTGTGAATAATTTATGTAATTTTCCATTATAATTGGAATATGTTAAGTTTATTTAGGTTGATAACAATGTAAATTAAATAAGGGTGTATTAGGGAAAAAAAAATTTAATACACTCTCTATAAAGTAAGTGACCTATAATTTGGGACAGATAAATAAGGAAAACGAGCATATCTTTGTGGGACGGAGGAAGTATATTAGTATGTTGAAGAAGGGTTATTTTGTGGTGCCCATTTACTATTGCAGTTCTTGAGAAACCAAAAAACTAATTTTTAATATGTGAAGAGTAAACAAAAAACATTGATTGCTTTAGAGAAATTCTGCTGCTTTTGTTGATTAAAGGAAGAAAAAGGAATTATTTACCACAAACTGGGTTGGGATAGATGACTAGAGAACTTAATAACGGATGGAGAAGAATCGGACTCAAAAATGCTACATCTTCGGTGTATTCACTTGCCAGATCTCTGCTCCTCACACCGCTTTATTTGAATTGGGTGGATTTTAAATGGAATTTTTGTGTAATTGGATTTGGTGGACGAGGTATAGGAGGTAGCGGTGGCAAGTGGTGCTGGTGAAGTGCCGCTATTACTGTGATTTGGGAAAGATGACCGATCAATGTTTTTTACGTTTTTTGTTTTTCTAATAATTTTTTTTGTTTTCAATACTTATTTGAAAATGTCATGTACCCAGTTGAAGTTTTGTGCCTCTTATAAATCGCTTTCTAGTTTCTATACATGGGATTGGTACATGGAAGGGAGACTTCATGATTGGCAGAATTAAGCTTAATTGTGTGCCACGTCGGATTCCATCTACCACGTGGGCACTTTCGTCAATTTACTTATCCTAAATTGTTAGGAGTGATGAACGAAGCGTAATATTTCAAAGTTCAATAAACACAGAACAATAGTTTAAAGTTCAATGAGTGATTGAAGACGCGATCCAAAGTTCAATAATTTTAAAATGTTTAACTCCCCTTTGGGTTGGGGTGGTAGTGTCTTGCGGGTTGGGGTGCGTGAGGTAGGATGTAGAAGGTAATAGTATATTTTACAATTTTGCCCTTCAATAAATAGAAAATGTGAGCTTCATGCGTGTATATGACGGGTTTTGGACAGATTATGTGAGTTGGGGTCTCCTGTGCTATGGTAACAATAGGTTGGGAACATAAATGTCAAGAAAAATAGATTGGGTACCTGCCCTCTAGTAAGTAAATATGTTGGGAACTATTAATGATTTTTCCATATACTAGTTTTTGGTACATGCATTGTACGTGATGTAATTGTAATATTGTAAAGTTAGAAATAGAAAAACAAGGGTTGATTTTGTTCAAATTGTTTAGTGTTAATTTCTTTGAGTTCTGATGATGCAGCATGTAGATTTGATAAATAATTTGTACACATAATGGCAGATTCATATGCTATACATTATACATTATGGCATTCAATTGATATTTTGTATTTACATTCTATTAAAGTAAAGCAATAATATTTGGTTAAAAAATGGTGTAGTGGCATATATCCTTTATAATCTCATCAACGTAAATAGTTTAAATACACACATAGATTTTTATATGTTCAAAAAGGTGTAGTGCCATATTATTAATGCAAAAGATATTGATACTGTAAAAAGAAGCCCACGTGACAATGTGACATAGGATTTGGAGGTTATCAAAATAATATTGGAAAGTATTATCTAGACCAATATGTAGAGCTTCTTAGTGGGTTGTGTGTTTCACTGCTCTTTTTTCTCTGTCTTCATTTCCAGCATTGTCAATTTTATTTTTGTTTGCAATATGTGCATCATCCGATTGAAATAGTGATCTTTTTGTTGGCGATAGAGCCTCTAGGTAGGTATTAGAAAGATATGAGCATCCATATTTATCTACTAGAGCTTTTCCTCGTTGACATCATCTTTGTCTCCAATTATCGCTTCACGAGAATTGAGGATAAACAACATCTCATATTTATAGTCCGCCTTCACGTAGAATAATTTTTCCTCATCCATTGTCAAATTTATCAAATCAATCATGCTTGCATTTGGGCAATGTTGATGTTGAAGTAAAACTGTTTTGGTTGTTGAAATTATAAATTGTTGAAACTTATAGAATAATTTTAATTTTATAATTTAGATTTAACAAAGTCATGTTCTCCATCAGTACATCTGCATTGCATTGCAAGAAATTTTCTATTGGATCTGCAATAGCCGAAGCATTGATATATCATGTTGAATCCATTAACTCCAGGTATATTTGCACTAATTTAACAATGTTTGGATATAATTTTTATGGTATAGTTAAATCTATGTATAAAATATATTAAAAGTAGAAGTTGTAAAGAAACTGTTAGAATATTAAAAATATTGTGTAGGGTAGTTTAATAACTTTCTATTAGTTTTATTATATATACTATTTGTAACCCTAAAACTCTAATATTGTTTTGCTCAATAATAAGTCGTTCTCCTTTTTCCCTCTTTGTTCTTCTTTTTTTAGTTTGATTTACATTATTGTTAGAACTTTCAGATGGTATTAAAGTCCAATTTATGTATTGATATTTAGTTTATTCTTTTTCCTTTCCTCATCAATGTTTTGTATATTAAAAAAACCCTAATTTTCTTTTGAGCCACAACTAAAATTTAGCAATTCCTGTTCAACACGACGTCGGTTTGGAGGTTGGTGACCAGATTTGGATTCAGGCAATGAGGCAGTCTAGATTATTTGGCGAGTGAAGGTCCACGCGCAGTGATAGAGATGGCGCGTGTGAGCTCTGTTTGGCTTGTTCCTTTGAGACAGTTTTTTCAAAAGGTAATTTCTGATCATTTAGTGGTGTTGGTTTGGTTTTTTGGTGGAAGTACGTGTATATAAGGGCAAATTGTTTGGTGTCTTTTTGTGTTGTTGATTTTATGGAATTGTATACTCTTGATTTCCTTTGATTCATAGTTGTATTGCTTAACTCTATAATGACAACTAAAAGGGATAATTCACTTCAATATATTATTGTAAGATTAATTGGTAAAAATTATTTGTATTGGAATACTGTGATGAAGAAATTTCTTAAGGGTAAAAAATTGTGATGATATATTAGTAGAATTGTTGTGATACTTAAGAGTACCAATGATAATTATACAACAGAGATAGATACCTACCAAACAATAAAAAAATTCTTACTTGGATTTACAATTCTATTGAATATTCCATTGGTGCACACTTGGCGAAGTATGAAACGACAAATGATGTTTGGGATCATTTGCAGATGTTATACATTAAGTCTAACTTTACAAAATGGTATCAGTTGGTGATTGATATACAACAGAAGAATATATAGGTATTCTGGAGTTTTACACTACCATGACATCGATTTGGGATGAGTTGGCCCTTTTAGAATCAGCAGGAATGAAGCATGTGAAGACTATATTATTTATAGAGAGAAGCAATGATTGATTCATTTTTTTTATGGCACTTCACAGTGATTTTGAGGGACTTAGATGCTCCATCTTGCACCGTACTCCACTTTCTTCCATTGATTTAGTGGTTATTGAGCTTGTAGCTGAGGAAACATGTTTGAAATCTCTAGTACGTAAGGCATCTCTAGCACTTCAGTTTTGGCTGTCCACTCTCGACCATCTATGTAGAATCAGAACGATGGTTATGTGCATGTTGCTAGTGATGAGTGTAGTTTTTGCAAACAAAATGGACATTGGAAGTCTGGTAGTTGAGACTTCCAATGTCCCAAGTTATCAAAAAAGCAGCAACCCCTACAGAGTCAACAGCAGTCACACCATCGATTTTATCGTCTCAATGCTAACACAGCAGAAGCCATGCCACCTTGTGACTCATCTATTCTTGGAGCACCACCTTCATCTGGTCTCCCACTAACTACTCTAACTAAGCAGTTTCAGAAGTTCCTCGTCACGTAGCCACATGCCATGTCAGCCTCTGCTCATGTAGGTTTGTCATCCGAGAACCTTATGTATTTCTTCACCATGGATTTTTAACTCAGGTACTTCCAAACACATGTCATCTAACACAATATTTTTTTGATTCCTTACGTCTTTTTAATTCGTCTATGTCTATTATGACTGCTTATAGCACCCCATTACCCCATTGCCCTTAGCAGGAGTTGGTTTTGTTAACACACATAATTTATCAATTTCATATTTCTATTGTGTTACAGCTCTTACTTTGAATTTTATTTCTGTTGGTATGTTGTGTGATACTGGATACTTGCTTCAATTTTCTTCTACTGTTTGTCATATGCAGGATACTTAATCTCATAAGCTGATTGGGATAGTCTATAGAAAATGAGGGTTATATGTTTTAGACAATCTAAGACCACCACATGCTGCAATCTCTAGTGTTGATTTGTCATCATTCTCTTTGAATTCCTCTCGTTCTAGTTTTTATTTGTGATATTTACTCCTTATACATGTTTTCGCTAATCATTTAAAATTTTTAGTTTCTAAAGGTCAATTGGGAGATTTACGAACTTATGATATTTCTAACTGTAGTGGTTGCAAATTAGCTAAATTTTTTGCTTTACCTTTTCCTCGAAGTGTTTCTCGTTCTGTTACACTATTTGATCTTATTCATTTTTATGTGTTGGGACGTGCTCCTATTGCTACAAAAGGGGGAAGGGAGGGGGTCTAGATAATATGTCTCTTTCATTGATGATTATAATCGTTAGTGTTGAGTTTATCTTGTGAAACGTCGTTCTAATTTTCTTTCTATTTATCTTTTTTTAGAGCACTTGTTAAAAACTCAACATTCTGTTGTGATTAAGTACTTTAGATGTGACTTGGGTAGGGAGTATACCTCTGCATATTTTTCTACATTGCTTGTTTCTGATGGGACAATTCATCAATCCTTGTGTACTGACATCCCACAAAAAATGATGTTGTTGAACAAAAGCACATGCACATTGTTGAAACTGTCCGTTCTATTTTCTTATATGCCAAAGTTCCTAGTGAATTTTGGAGAGAAGTAGTTAGAATTACTTAATTAATAAGACTCCATCTTCTCACACTTTGGGTTTGTCACCTTCTGAAACGTTGTTTGGGCATCCTCATGATTATTTCATTCTAAGAGTTTTTTTAGTGGACTTGCTTTGTCATTCGTTTTAAAGTAGAACGTAATAAGTTGACTTCATACTTTGAGATATGGGGAGAGACATAAGTGTTATTGCTGATTTGATCCTATTAATTAAATTTTCCATCATATTGTGTTTTTTGAACATATTACATTCTTTTCTACTTCTGACAATACTCATGACTTGACTAAGACTCATCTCATTCGTATTGATCTTTTTCTGATGATACCGACGGCCCCACATTTCCATACTCCTCTTGTTGTTGATCCTTCATGCTACAGGTACACATGCGATGACTCATGATGTCCTAACCCCTCATATGCCTTCCCAAGCACTGTCTAAGATTGTTGATCCTTCTTCTTTTACCTCAATATCCTCTACGTATTCGTAAGTCCACTTTGTTACCCAATTTTTCGTATTCTTGTTATTCGAAATCCTTCTGTTATTTTTTAAACGTCTATTCACAAATTTTCCGAACCCTCTTCCTTTAAAGAAGCTATTCTAGATCCTTTTTGGCAACATGCTATATGTAATGAATTCTCTGCTCTACATAAGACAGACACTTGAAATTTAGTTTCATTACCTCCGAGTAAATATGCAATTGTTGGGTCTATAAGATCAAAACAAATCTGATGGTTTGATTGAGTGTTACAAGACTAGGTTGGTTGCTAAGGGGTTTACTTAATAGTATGGTATGGATTATGAGGAGACCTTTACTCCAGTTGCAAAGATGACTATTATTTGTACACTTATTGTAGTTGCATTTGTTCTCCGGTGGAATATCTCACAGTTAGACATTAAAAATGCCTTCTTGAATGGGACGCTTCAAGAGTTGTAGTTTAATCCAGAGGCTGATCTAGGGGATAGGGCATAGCCTAGTCTGACCCAGGCCCAGATCCACTAACCATAGGTAAATTTTTTTTTAAGTTGTAGTTCGATCCAATTCATAGCCTCAGTCCAAATCCCACCCATTTCTTTACAATAGCTCATACCCAAACCTGCCCATATATTCAAAATCGCCCAAACCTGCACACTACTCATCTTTTTAAGAAAAACCCATATGATCCACCAAAAAAGATCTCTACCAACCAAGGCCCAAGCAGCAATATTATTCCACACGGCCACAGTCCAAACCAACACCCATTATTGGATCTACACGCTACGCCCAAACATGAAACACCAGTGAAAACAGATATTTTCGGCATAAAAATGAAATAAGCAGATATGACGTTACTGCATAAACAATTTTCTCCAAATTCATCATCTACAATTTCAGCGAGCAAAGAGACAGGTGGAATTCTGAGTTTACGACTGACCAAACTGACTACTAAGCCTTTCCCATCAGAGGTGTATCCAAGGAGGGACGAGACAGGGCTATAGCCCAATCTAATCCAACCCAAATTAAGATCCACTAACCATAGGTTAAAAAAAATTTGAAGTTGTAAATTAGCCCATATTATTTATAGTCCGGTCCAATTCACAACCTCAGTCCAAATCCTACCCATTTCTTTACAGTAGCCCATACCCAAACCCTATCCATCTATTTAAAAATGCCCAAACCAATCCACTATCCATGTCTTTTAAAAAGCCATTATGATCTACCCAAAATGATCTCTACCTGCCAAGGCCCAAGCAACAATATTATTCGACACGACCACAGCCTAAACCAACACCCATCATCTGATCTACACGCTACGCTCAAACATGAAACACCAGTGAACAAAAATTAGCAACAACAAGCAAATAGAGATTTTCGGCATAAGAGAGAAACAATCAGATTCGGTGGCACTACATAAACTATTTTTCCCAAATTCATCATCTCTAATTTCAGCGAGCAAATAGTATGGTGGAATTCTGAGTTTCTGACTGATCGAACCGACTACCGAGCCTCCTCTATTAGAGACAAATCTAATGAGGGACGGGCCAGGGCCATAGCCCAGCCCGACCTAGGCCCATATCCACTAGCCATATGTAAAAAAGAATTTTGAAGTTGTAAACCACCCCATATTATTTATAGTCCGGTCGATTTCACAGCCTCAGCCCAAATCCCACATATTTCTTTACAATAGCCCATACCCAAACCCTACCCATCTATTTAAAATTGCCCAAACCAGTCCTCTACCCATCTCTTTAAAAATGCTTATATGATCTACCCAAAAAGATGTAGAAATTACACCCTTCTACTTACACTTTTGAAATTTTTTTTATTGTTACAAAAATATTTTTATTTTAGAAATTTTGTTCATAATATATTATATTAATAAATAAAAAAGCACAATTTTACACAACTATTTATACATTACCATCCTTGAAATTCGCACAGAAAAGGAAAACACCTCCTAAGTTGCAGGCGAAATATTGATTCCCAAATTTAATAACATTTTCTATTTTCAAATTCTTTCCCAACAATATCTACCATTCTTTGAAACTGAAAACCCTAATCACTTAATTCACTATATTCTTCATCATTTCGAACGGGTTAAGATTTTAACAATGGGCACTGTAAATCGTAGGCTCACTCATTTTGTTAAAAAATGGAGTCTCCAGTTGAAAATAAGCAAAATGCAATAAGCATAGATACACCCAAAGACCGGTTTAGGTTGACGAAAGCATCGCCGGGAGAACAAGGTAGACCGGAGTCGAACATTTCAAGTCTCCGGTTCATGACGTATTCTACCCCTAAGAAATTCTCCAAAAATGAGTGAGACAATAAAAATGAAGGCAGACAAGCTGATACTAGGACAAAATCTGAGAAAACTCAAAAGCGGTAGAGCTACGTACCCCAGGTATTTCGAACCATTCAAAATATACAATTTTTGCAATTAATATTGTCATTTATGTATTTTCGAAGAAGATATTATATGTCATACTTACCCTCTATATTTAGTTTACATTTCAGGGTTTTGTAAATATTGGTGAATTGCTTGTAACACGAATTGTTAATACAATGTTTGTAACATTGATGATAATATAATATTTTAATTAAGCACTTTATTTGATATTAAATGTTTTTGATTGAATTGTTACCTATTAATTAATGCAGATTATGTTACATAATTTGTTATTTTGTATTATTGATTGCTAAAGATGTAACTATTGATTATATAATGAGTTTTATGTGTGAAATATTGATATTCATTGCTATATATTTGATTTATAGCACTCATATTTGATGTTACCTTTAATGTAGATTATGTTATCCCAGTTGATATTATGTATCATTGATTGATATAGATGTTACAATTGAGTACATCATGGATTTTATATGTAAAAATTGGTATTATGTGTTACATCTCATATTCACAGCAATCTTAGATTGATGTTACCTATTAATTGGTATTATGTGTTAAAATTGTAATAATATGTAATTGTCTTAAGCTAATTTGTTACATAGATTGTTGCAAATGTTACAATTCAAGGGATCATGAGTTCTGCTTATAATTGTTACAATTGTTTGACACAAATGATATATATTTGACCATTCTAAAATAATGTTACGAGTTATTTCCCGTTGAAAAAATATATTGAATAAATATTTAATTTAGGGTAAACAGCACTAGGGGTCCCGAACCTTCAATCACTAGCACCCCGGGTCCTTGATCTTTAAAAAACTCGCGATCAAGGTCCTTCTATTAAAAAAATTGTGAGTTTGACCGTTAAATAGTCAAAATTTTCTTAAATTGACTAAATTGCCCTTTTTAGAATTAAAACAAAAACAAACAAACAAAAAAAAAACTAATTCTCTCACACACACACACACACACACACACACACACACACACAAATCAATTATTACAACCACCCCACCCTACCCGTGGAGCCGCCTATGATGTTATTTTTTCTGTCAATAATGTTGAGCTCATTCACAACACTTCTCCGACTTCTTCCTCCGCCTACCATCGTCGCCATGGCCGTCTCTATAAGACCCCCAAAATTGACAACTCCATCCCAAAAACCTTACACGTTCCTATTCCTCATGTCCTTAATGGCTATGCTGCCACTGCAATGATTAGTGCGGAGAGCGCGGTGGTGAGGGTGGTTCTCTCGATAGACATAGTGGTGAAGGTGTTCTGCGTTCATACGGAGTCGAATTTTTTGTTGCCGTGGAAGAGAAAAAGGTAGTACAGCTTGAGCAGTAGTTGGTTAATTATTAAATATCGGAGGTTTTATCGGATGCTCACTCCGTGGAGCAGCACACTCAAGTCAAGTTGAAGAAATGGGTTTCTGATATATTGTTGTTGATATATCAAGCAGCATTACAGCTAGAGCATTATATTCTATTTTGTTGATATATTTGAAGTAATTAAATAATATATTTTTGTGATTATTTTGCTGATTTTGAAATGATTGCAATGCTATAGCTAGAGAAAATCAGAGTGTTGATCATGGATAGTGGATCTGTTGATTTTAGTAAGGTTTGATTCTCCATAGTGGAAAGTTAGGAGTTTTGTTGGTTGGGGACGAAGGAGTAAAGGATGGGGGTTTTGTTGTAATTTTTTTTCAATTTTAATTGAAAAAAAGGTAATCTTGTCATTTTAAAAAAATTTTGACCGTTTAACGGTCAAACTAACGATTTTTTTAACAGAAAAACTTTGCTCGCGAGTTTTTTAAAAGTTAAGGACCAGAGTTCTAGTGATTAAGGGTTTGGGACCCATCCTTACAAGGTTCAAATGTTTGGGACCTCCAATGCTATTTACCCTTTAATTTGTGTTATATTACATTTCAATCATGATACATAATTACTGATTCAATGTCATGTTCATCTGTAATGTTTAGGACGGGGATTATTGTATCCACTCTAATGATAAGATTGCAGCGAGAGTAATGGTGCCCGTATCCCTACGAAGTGATTCCATCTCTCAATCAGAAGATGAATGGTGTACAAAAGGGGGTTATTCAATATTACTTGTTTTGTACACTTTCTCAATCTAAATGAAATTCATAATCAGCATCAGTTGATACACAAGATGTTGTTAATGATGTTTAAGCAACCAAACAGCAAGAAATGTGATTCAATATCTCGAACAAATTATTGAGATTCTCAATTGAGGAGTTGTATATATTTACCGGCTTGAAATGTATTGATTCTGATGACATACCAAAGCTTCGTACGGCTAGATCACTGTTGAGATAAAATTATTTTGGCGACATGAAAAGTATTTACAAGAAAGACATCGAGCAAATTTTTAAGAACATGCCTGTCAACTAAAAACTTGAAGATGTTGTGAAAATTTGCATTTTGTATTTCATAACTTCATCTTCTTCACTAGGCCGTATAGAAAACAAGTGATAGATGCAAAATTTAGTCACATTGAATCCGTGCACACCGATATATATGCGTGGGGAAATGATCTTTTTAATGATACATTTAGTTATTTGAAGATTACTTTAACGAAGCGTGCATATGATGATGGTATTAGAAAGGACATATTCATGTACAAACTATACGGATTTCCTCTTGCTTTTCAAATTTAGTTTTATAAAGTTGTCATGTCAAATATGCACCAGGTTACATCACACATGGCCTCGTGTCTTGAATTGGACAAATATGTCAACACGTGTAACGACGTCTCAACTGGAGAAGCTTAATTTTGATTTACCAGACGTAAGTGATTATCTATCATAGATTTGTCATGTTGTTATTTTTTAATGATTGTTGTCCAGACTATACTGAATTTTTTTATGTTGTTGTTGCATAATTATTATTACATATGTATAAATGTAGATGGAAGTGAATGGCATGCAACTAAATGTAGATGAGATATGGGCATCATACCTAGTTTGTTTCTTTGGAAGTGATAGACCTGTAGCAACAAACAATGATGACAATGATTTCGTTGACCCACCCATTACGAAATCAAAGAAGTTCAATTCACCTAGTACGTCCAATCCAGGAGTTGTCCGAAATAATAATGTCCCAAAAAAATCCAAATCAGTCCCGAAAGAGGTTACTAAATTTTGACATTCGTATTATTATATTTTATGCGTTGCAAATTAATTTCCTTTATAGTTTTTAGTTCGGTTTGAATCAACATCCCCTTGTTAATGTCTCTTTATTTAAGGAGGATCGCATTATCTGTTTGAAGCAATTAAGTAATCTCGTGATGGATATACGATCGCGACATGACCGAATAATCTCCCATCAAATTGACTTGAAGTTCGACATTAGGGCACTTCATCGGGATGTTGCTGCAAAGCTTGATAGCTTTATGGCCGAGTTAAGGAAAAATTACCTCCAAAGTCAGATTCCGAAGTTCATGGAAGGAAACTTGTTGTTTTCAATGATCGTGCATGATTTTCAACAAAGGTATGTGTTAGCATTATAAAAAATATATAAGCTCGTTTCCATGTTATCATATTATTAGACTCGTTTCATTTTAAACTCACATATGCTACCGTTCATGGTTCAGGAGGACTTTGGGAAGAATGGTCCAACTAATTCAACGAAAGACATCACCGACGTCATGCATAGCACTGAACTAACCAATAAAGATAGGGACACATATCAACAAGATAATGACAATTTTTGCAACCCTGTTGATGATTCATTTTACACATATGTTGTAAGGATACAAGTTGAAGAGATAATCAAGAGTGTAAAAAATCATGATCACTCCGAAACGATTCAGGAAAATCCAAAAAAACATAGACACTCAATTTGATTTAGAAAATTCATCAAATGTGATTCTTCCAATTTTTGTAGAGAGATTGTTTGATAAGATTCCAGTGACTTGCAGAACGAGATAACAACTGGATTGCTGGTGAAATGCCAATGAAGACTTGGCATTTTAACCAAATCACCATTTATTGCTGGACCCTAGAATGCATCGGGATCAATATCAAGTTTTCAATTTGATGCATGTGCATTCAAGTATGGGTTGGTTCCACCTACTATCAAGGATGTTAGAGAATTTGACAACTGATTTCATAATGGATACAGACCCGACAATGTGTAAAACATCATTCTCTTTATATATCATGCAATCCACGAACAAATGCCTTTTAATGTGTATTCATCTTATATAGGAAAATGAAGTTTTTGGTGAAAAAATAACATTAATCCCACTTTTGATTTTGGCCCCGAACATTGATGAATCTCTAAGAGACATGATAGTGTATTTTTATAAATTTTTTATGCATGCATTTCACGGATTGCTACCGATGTTACACTTTGATGGTTATTCTGTATCATTAGTTTTATTCATAAAAATTGGTGTTATCTGTTACATCATTGATTCTAGTAATCAGATTGATGTTACCTATTAACAGATTATGTTACACCAATTGTTATTTTGTATCAGGGATTGATAAAAATATTACAATTAATTATATCATGAGTTTTATGTGTTTAAATTAATATTCATTGTTACATCTTTGATTCATAGCACTCATATTGATGTTACCTGTTAATGTAAATTATGTTACCCCAATTTATATTATATATCAATGATTGATACAAATGTTACAATTGATTATATCATGAGTTTTATGTGTAAAAAATGGTAATATGTGTTACATCTCATATGCAAAGCCATCTCAGATTGATATTCCCTATTAATACAAATTATATTACACCAATTGTTATTCTATATCACTGATTGCTAAAGATGTTACAATTGATTATGTCATGAATTTTATGTGTGAAAATTGATATTCATTGTTACATCTTTGAATCATAGCACTCATATTAATGTTACCCATTAATGTAGATTATGTTACCCCAATTTATAATTTGTATCACTGATTGATACATATGTTAGAATTGAGTATATCATGAGTTTTATGTGTGAAAGTTGGTATTATCTATTACATCTCATATTCACAGCCATCTCAGATTGATGTCAACTTTTAACGCATATTTACAAATGTATATTATTACCTAACTGATTCCACAACATATAGATGTGTGTTTTTACTACATGAGAAAGATGCCCACTTTTAGCCGAGAAATGACATTAAATGCTACCACAATGGACACGTTTTTTAGCAGCATGGTCGACAATATATTCCCAACTTTCATGAAGGACATCAATGCAATTGCTAGAAATGTGTCCATGCTTGAATATCCACTTGGTGAATATTTGTATTTTAACATGCCATGGACAGAGGTTGATCATGTATTGATGCCCATTATAATGAGTGAACATGCCATTGGATACTTAGACACTTCGACTTAAAAGAAAGATCGTCAAATATTTATAACTCATGTTTGTTAACAATAAGAGACAAATTATGGCAGGCGTGCAACCATTTGCATATGCCATCCCTCGCCTGTAGGTAAGAATTGACGTATGACAACCATCAATTGTCGAAGGAGTAGAGCGGATATAACCTCTAGCCGTAAATCTTGTACATGATATCCCTCAACAAGATAATGGATTAGTATCCAAATTATGGTTTATTTTTTGTTTCTATCACACCCTTCATAAATAGTTAACCATTTTGCTAATGCCAAATATATTATTTTTACAAAGACTGATTGCAGAGTTTTTATCATCAAGTATGCTGAACACATAATGAACGTGAATATACAAGAAATGCCAAATCCATTTGACGCTTCAATCGAAAGGACGCATTTGGAAGCCTTGTTATACAAACATGGAATGGAAAAGTATAAAGAGTAATATGAATCAAATACCGATTTCACGTCTAGGAGGGAAAGGAAAGCAAGGAATGCGGCTATGAAAAAGAATGCAAACTGTTGTTACATATTGATTTTAACAATAGTATTTTGTTATTTTAAGTACCGTAATGACAATTTTAACTCAGTTAGGCCATGGAAAATCTTTATTACATAACGTAGGATATTTAGCATTGTCCAACCAACACTGTGACCAAGGGGTATAACACTACCTTATATGCTGCAATATAAGCCTCCTCATGTGCAGTACCAAGAACAATATTTGTATGTTTTCATACCATTCCTACTGATAACAGATAAAGCATGTTGAAACGGGATACCGTCCACTTGAAACCTGTTACACGTGCATATGCATTTTTTAATGTCGAACAAATTTTATGTAGTCACATCACTAACTTGAAATAGGACATTACTTGAACCCGAAACATGTATTGAAACTACAAGATTAATAATTACATAACACACATTAAATCTAATTTTGTCAAACCATATCCAACATTTAAAGTATGTAGTTACCTTTAGTTTCAGTGCATTTCTAGAATTTGTCTGCAACATATTCTCATTCTTGGTTGAAAGCAGTGTAAATGTAGAATGTACCTTATTCCTATTCTTGTAAAACTATTCTTGCAATATGTTTCTCAATCTTTCCAGCATTGTTACAATTGGATAATTCGTTATTGACTTTGTGACATCGTTTACTGACTCCACAATACTGTACCTGTTAGTTGGCATATGTAATCTCAACCACCTATAATACCCGACCTTATCTTTTTACACAAGATATTGTTACACTCAAATCAATTAATGGAAAAAACCAACGAAATTGGTTGAATGAACAATATATGATGACTTACCAGATAAGGTCGGATTTTGTCATGTATTTTGTCTAGTACATTTATTTGGTAATCAAATTCGACAATTGTATAAGACCTAGCATCTACGTTAAATGTCTTTGTAATGTGTTTTGCAACCTTCTCAAACATCTTCTTTAAATTCTATAAAAAATGATATGAACAACCTTCTGTTATGAACTTTCTGTTATATTTGGATATACCCGTTAAATTTCCTTTTGTATGTTTCCGTGCCTGTTAGAGATAATACACATATCATCACTTTCCCGGTATGCCTCTCTGAACCTTGATAAGAACTATTTCCATGAATTTTCATTATCAATGTCATCGATTCCAAAAGCAGAACGAATATTTTGTAGTCTGCATCTTGTGTGCAAGCTGTAAAAATTGTACCTATTTTGTCTATCACAACCACATGTTTATACTTTTTCCATCCTTGCAAGGAAGCCCCAGATCCATGAACAAGTATTTGAAATTATTGTTCGTATGTGTCTCAACAATTGTAAAAGTACCTGGATTCTTCTGTTTTAAAATGTACAAATAAGATGGGATGTTACTGTATGATTCATTTGGATCTCCTAATATCTTTCCCAATGCATACTCGCCATCCATTCAAGCCTTTCATAACTCAATATTACACTATATGTTTTTGATGTGTCATTTATTATGTCTCTCAGAGTGTATATAGTTTTGGCATCCATGTAGTTGTGTTTTGTACAATCTCTAAAAAGCAGAATCGTTGTGTGTCTATGATCTCCCATAATTACATCCATCAAGCAAGTATTACCTTATATTATATACCTTATATCGACATGCCGATTCCTTCTCTAACTGACGACTATACATGTCAAGTCTACATGAAGTTATTTAAACCTATGCTTTGATACCACTCAAACTATAACGCTCTTACCTCATAAAATATTTGAACTTACTCTGATACCACATAAACTAAACAACAAAAGCAAAGGGTAATACCCATCGCGCTGACATATCTGGTCAAGAAGATTTTTATTTACAATTATACTGATGCCACTAAATATTTGCAATATCAAAGAAACAAAAGAATATCTGGCATCCTAAAGAATTGATGAGACAATCGGCGGTGGGTGGCAGCTAAACTATTTTCAAACCTGTTCTATACATACATTTACACTACCTACTGAGTTACTATATATGGACAAAAATTGTAAACAAAATTTAAATTCGACCTCTCTCATCACGTGGACAAAGTGGCCACTAAAAGAGTCATAAACTTCTATTACAATGTAGGTATAGTCCAAGACATTTATATATGTATCCAATTCTCTTCTTTGTCCAACAGTATATAGAACCTGGTGTAATGTTGTCTAATCCAAATGACACGTATAGTTATACGATCGGTAGAATTCTCGACACACCTAATTGTACTCATCTCTTTGGTATATCCCATTGGCATCTACAGTACCAAATACAGTATATAAATAATAACGTTCAGTAAATATGAGAATATGATAATGTCTAATGAAATGTCAATCACACATGGGCCCAAATCCCACATTATAGTATATCGTATGAGCTCAATCACAATATAGCCAATAATAATAAGCGCACCATCTACCAATGCATGTGCATTCGTCATGGTCTCATACACGACTCAGGAGGCAACACCGATAGGAATATAATATAATAATTAGGCTTGGCCTATTGTATACGGTGCATGACATGTTGCTACGCATCCCCTGGGCCACTAAGGGACCTATGACACCGCTCATACATCTCTGCTCCGGACCTCCAACACTCTTTTGTCAGCTGTCCTTAATGGCCGTCGGGGCCTCCAGCAAGTGTATATATCTAGAGCGAAGTTAAATACTACCCACTATAACAAAATTCACACTTATCACAATATCAATGTGCTCAATATGAATGCCAATGCATATATCTCATGTTAGGAAGATCGACCCGCTCCCATGAATGCTCATAAAAAGTATTAACATATAATCGTCACACATCATCATTAAAAAATTTCTTGCATATCATAGTATTTTATACTACAGTTGAAATCATCATACTTTTATTAATTGTTGGTTACGACATCTGGATTTATTTTAAGAACGTAATTCATTGTTAGTTAATCTCAACAACATAACTTATTCCGACTCATAAGCCTCAACTAGGGCCAATGGGAGTTTAACGACTTAAAAATAGGACTCACGAGATAGACTAGGTTTGGAGTCTGCCAGAAATGGATAAAGGTGGGGGAGAGTATAACGCCCAAAAAATTTAGAAATTTATTTTGGACTAAGTAAAATTCTTAATAAGTATTTGTGGCCACAAACCCTTACAAAGTCCAAACGAGGTCCATTAATAATAAACGATTCAAGTCCAATAGAGAAAATACGATTTTCGTGATTAATTAATTAATTAATTATATTATTATTTTATATAAAAGGCAAGTTTTGGATGATGCTTTAAATTATGGTAATTGCACCATATCAAAGACTTACCAAATTCCAAATAGGTAGGTTCCTTGATGTGTATGGAAGAGAATGTAAAGAGCCCAAAATCATCAATTCATCCCTTTCTCTCTCCTCTCCCCCTTCATTCCCAAGACCGGACCCTCCTCATTTCCTCAAAACCGTCCCCTTCTCCCATCCCCATACACATTTAAGCCAATTTTACAAAGAAAGAAAAGAAGACGGAAAGAAAAGAAGAAAAGAAGAAAAGAGAAGAAGAAGAAGAAAAAGAAGAAGAAGAAAGAAGAGAGGTTTTGATTTCGAAAGCTTCCCAACCCTTTATCAAGAAAGCAAGGTAGGAATATCTATATGCAAAGTCGAATTAATCCCTTTTATGTATTGTAATTTTGTGTATATTCTATACTAAAGAATTAAATTTGTGGCCATCCGGATAAGAAAGTAGTTCATTCCGTTGGAATCAAAAAGAAATGAAGTTCATCCTAATGTGGGTGTAACAGAAAGAATTTTTATGGTTTTTAAATCCATTGGGATTAAACCTAAGAATGAATTTGGGATTTCGACCCTTGAGTTCACCGGAAATTGATGTTTGCATGGTTTATTTACATGATTTGCTATATATAAAATGGGATTTGCATTATTATTATGTTAATATTCCTATTGAGTTTTTCCAAACTCACATTTTCTCCCATCATAGATTGAATTGTAGGGTTGGATGGAGATTTGACGATGAAGGGTTTAAGCCATGAGAAAAGACTTTTGTCAAGAAGATGAATAAATGGCAGTTTGTTCTTATTGATTATTTAAATTCTGAAATTTTTATGTTATGGGATATTTTTTTTATGATTGTTAATTTATATTTGTTATACACTTGCTCGGGAATCTATGAAATGATATTTCTAATTTTTTTGAGTATTAGAGGATGTTTAAATGATGACCAGAATGAAAACTGTCCAGAATTTCTAGCTTGCAAGTCTAGTTTTAGACAGACGTTCAGAATGATACACTTCAGGTTTTGGGATGAAATTTGATGGGGTTGATGACCTATCAATTTCAGTCCTTTAAAACCTGGAATAACATCGTTTGGATGTCTGTAGAACATAATATGCAAGTTTTGGTAATGATGGACAGATCTACTTGAGAATATTCCTTTCATGTTTTGGAGGTTAATTTGGAGACCTTACGAATTTTATTAAATTTTAAATTTTGGATATGAGTTAATAAATTATGTGGTGTTTTAACTCTGAAAATATTAGAATTTTTCAAGGTCTTTTGATAAGAGAAAATCAAGATTAAAATTGAGTATTAAAAGTTATCTAGTTTCTATTTTTCATGTACTTTGTATCCTCTTTAGATGACCTTAAACATTTCATAAAATTATAAAATTTTAGTATGTGTTAGAAAGATAGGTTATGGTTATTCGGTTAAAATTTCATAAGTTTTCGTGAACGTTTGGTTGTTCGATTTTATGCATAAGAAATTAAAAGACATTAACTTATGTCACAATCAAGTTAACTACAAGTTTCAACTTTAAGGTAATCAATTAAAGTTTCTTGACCTCAACCTTAAAGTCAATGTTCTAAAAAGCGTAAAGCATGGCTAGGCGTGGAGGTCGAGCTTCAAGTTTTTGGGCTTAGGCAAGTCCTAGGCAACAGCTAGATAAAGGCAAAGTGAGGACGATGTGTGATGCATAGCTAAGCGTGGAGGCCGAGCTTCACGCCTAGGCGGAGCTTAGGCGAATCTGAGGCGAACTTTTTAGAACAGTGCTTAAAGTCCTTATAGTTGATAAGTCACTTTTGTAATCTTTTAGAATAATATCTAGAATTCTTCATTTTTAGTCAACTTTCAAGCTTTAAAACATAAGAATATGATAGACGTACCAGAGACTCGTAGATGAGGTTTTGGGGGGTCACAAGGAGCCTGCTAACAATGTTGGAAATAGGGGCGATCCTTGGGGGATCGACCAACTTGGTAAACTGTACAGGGGTTGTATTTTACTGCTTGGGGGTCATTTTTTACTATTTTATAAAATAAAAAATACTTAAAAAGGATAAACTTACCATTTTTCTGAATAAGGAGCTAGCGTTTTTTTCAAAATGAGCTGACCCCTCTCATATTCATAGGAGGGACTAGAAGGTTGACTGCAATAATTTATTTTCAGAAACTACGTTTTTGACCTAGGGTAAAAGTTACAATTAGAAATTTATTTCTTCTTAACTAAGAAAATGTTTTTTGAAAGAAAAAACAATCTTTCCAATAAAATCCCTAAAAATTCCTAAAAATCTCCTAAAAATTCCTAAAAGTTTTGGAAAAAAATCGAAACGTTAGATTCTCTCATTCTTAAAGAAATTTCGTCCACGAAATTCAACTTACTAAATAATCATTTATGATTTTAATTTCTGCATATAACAAGAGATATTAACCATTAAACAAATAATATACAAAATTAAATCACATTCAGTTCACATAAGTTAATAAAACAATAAGACACGTACCGGCATGTTGATTCCTTCTTCGACTGATGACTATATGTGTCAAGTCTACATGATGTTATTTAAACCTATGCTCTGATACCACTTAAACTGTAACGCCCTTACCTCATAAAATATTTGACCCTAGACTCTGATACCACTTAAACTAAACAATAGAAGCAATGGCTAATACCCACCGCCATGACATATCTGGTCAAAAAATATTTCTTTACAACTAGTACTGACACCGCCAAATATTTACGTTATCAAATGAACAAAAGAATATCTGTTAATATTAAAGAATTGACGAGACAATCAACGGTGGGGGTGGCAGTCAGACCTTTTTCAAACCTGTTCTATACATATATTTACACTACCTACCGAGTTACTATATATGGAATAAAATAATAAACAAAAAGAAAATCATTCGACAGCCCTCATCATGTGGATGAAGTGGCCAGTAAAAGAGTTATAAACTTCTTTTATAATGTAGGTATAGTCAAAGATGTATGTCTATATACGTATCCAATTCTTATTCATCGTCCAACAGTGTATAGAACCTAGTGCAATGCTTCATAATCCATATGACACATATATTCATACGATCGGTAGAATTGTCAACATACCTAATCGTATGAATCTCTTCGGTGTATCCCATCGGCATCTACAATACATAATACGGTATATGAATAATAACGTTTAGTAAATATGATGATACAATAATGTCTAATGAAATGTCAATCACACAAGGGTCAAAATCCTACATTATAGTGTACCGTATAAACTCAGTCACAATATGGCCAATAATAAGCGCGCAATATCTACCGATGCATGTGTGTCCGTCATGGTCTCATACACGACTCAGGAGGCTACACCAATAAGAATACAATATAATAATTAAACATGGCCTACGATGCTTGACATGTCGCTACGCAGCCTTTAGGCCACCAGGGGACCTATGACACCACCCGTACATCTCTACTCCGGACCTCCAATACCCTTTCGTTGGTGGGCCCTTAATGACTGTCAGAAACCTCCAACAAGTGTATATATCTGAAGCAAAGTTAAGTACGATACAATATAACGAGATTCACACTTATCACAATATCAATGTGTTCAATATGAATGCCAATGCATATATCTCAATTTAGGAAGATTAGCCAGCTCCCATCAATGCTTATAAAAGATCACCAAGTTCACAATAATAACATATAATCGTCACAAATCATCATTAACAAATATCTTGAATATCATAGTATTTAGCACTGTAGTTAAAATTATCATACTTACATTAACTGTTGGTTATGACGTCTGGATCTATTTTAAAGAACATAATTATTTGTTAGTTAATATCAACAACATAGTTTATTTCGACTCATAAGCCTCAACCAGTGCCAACGAGGGTTTAACAACTCAAAAACAGGGTCCGAGAGGTAGACTGTTTGAGTCGGCCCAAAAAGGATAAAGAGAGAGGGAGGCCGGCTAATAGGGTTGGAAAATGGATATGCCTCTTGGGGGGGTCGACCCTTGGGGGGGACCCGTGGTATGGGGTCAAACAATTCGATAAACTATGAATGAGTGGTATTTACTACTTGTGGGTTATTTTCTACTATTTTATAAAATTAAAAATGCTTAAAAGGATAAAATTATTTTTTTCTAAAGAAGGAGATAGCTTCTAACGTTTTCGAAATGAACTGACCCCTCTTCTATTTATAGGAAGGACCAGAAGCTTGATCGCAATAATTTATTTTTAGTAACTACAATTTTTACCTGAGGTAAAATTTGCAATTAGAATTTCATTTCTTGTTAACTAAGAAAACTTTAAAGAGCCAATAATTCCAATAAAATCCCTAAAAATTCTTAGAAAGCTCCTAAATTTCTTAAAAATTTCTGGTAAAAATTGTGACGTTACAATTCGTTATATTGACAGTAACATCTACTGCAACTAATGTAAATAAACATTATCACATCTAACAATTGTATTATATGTAAATAACAACTAAAAGATTATGTTACAAATTCAATGTAACATAAGCAATCATAAGTACTATGACATTTTCAACTAACAAATTCATTGTAACATGATCATCCAAACATCAATGGACAATGATTGTTATAATTGTGTGTGTTATTTTTAAAATGTATTGCTTCAGTGAAATAGATAGTATATTACTCGTACAATTTAATAGGTACACTATTGATTTGTAATTTTACTTTTCCATCACAACAACAAAATCTTTTACTTTCCTTCTCAAACTTTCTATCACTTAAATGTTTACAATTTTTTTTGTTTTTGTTTTTGTAATACATAGCCTTCAATAGGAATATTTAAATTTCAATTTTTGTACCATATTGATTCTGTCGAAATTCATTGTTTTTGTTATGAGTCATTATTTGATTCTCTCACAAGAATAGAGAATCGTGATTCTCTAAACCATCATCAAATATATCTTTCTCCAAGTACTTCAACTACAATATAAAAAAACTTTATTTTATAGTATAACTTATATTCTGGTTGAAAAGAAAATAATACTCACCTGCTATTTTTGAACTCCTACTTGCATAATTGAAATTAACCTCTACATTATCGAAATGCTGAAATCTTTTACTATATATTGCCTTTTCGGAATGGATTTTTTTTACGCTCATCATAACTCTATTTGCCATTTGTTTCCTAATTCGTATTTCTTTTTTTTTTCCCCAAATTGTCTTTGGTGTCCATTTAATTTAAATTACAACCTAGTAATAATAATTTATCTACTATCCATATTTTTTATTTTTGAAATCACAAGGAAATAAAAATCAACTATATCACATTATTCATGTGTTATTATTCTAAAGTTAAAATATATAACGTCAACAATATTCCAAACAAAAAAATCAAAGCAATCAACCAAACAACCCTACAAGTCAACCAATCTATTCTTTAAGACAGTAACATATTTTATTTAATGAATGAAATACTTTACATATAATCTCACACAACCATTAATTAATGAAGCAACCCAAAATTTATCAAAATTTAACAGCCATTTAACGGCCATTTAACGGCCTGTTAATGCCACATCATAATTTTCGTCACACAATGAATGGCTGATTAACGAAGTACATTAAGTGAAAATAATTTTCAAGTTCAGTAATATAAATAAAACGAATTAAAGTATGGTGGCATAAATGAAACAGAGTATATATTTGGTATAATTAACACTTATAAAAACCAAACTAACATACAAACATTTCCTAAGTAAAACACGTTTCTTTCTAATTTAGGTCTTGAAGGAAAGATTAAAGGAATCCATACGTAGAATGAAAAGACCAAAGTAATTGGAAGTGAAGGTCCCTCCCATCATACATATACCAAAATATGGTTAGCCCATGGCATACTTCTGAGTCCATCTCCTTGCAATGGCTTCATATGTGTTCTTGTCTGTCTTGTACATGTAAGCAATCTCAGGTACCATAGGATCATCAACGACTGGATCCGCCAACAAAGCACAAATAATAAGTAACACCTAGTATTGGAAACCAAACAATTCAACTCCGTTAGAACATTGAATTTGAATTATCAAGCCATTGCGATTGAAGGAACAATTTATCCAGTGTACACAAAAAGAAAATGATCATTATCGGAAACCAACTTTTTTTGATATTATAACAAAAACGATCCCAAATGTGTAAAGGTGACCACAAATGCACTTGGAAGATTTGGAAGAAATTTCTTGAATTGGTATAGGCCGGGAATGGTTCAATTTTTGGTAAATTCTCCCTTTCTTCTTTTCTCTGGCTTTTGTAATTTGATTTGATATCTATTTATATTGGATAGCAAATTGAAGTGGGTGATATTTTTATGATTAGTTATGGGAGAAGTACGGATTACGTCTTTGGCTACTTCAACAGATGACGAATTAACAGATTTTATAGAACACTTTTTTTATTACTGATGGTTGAGCACAAAATTTGGTAAAACTAACTCTCAACAAATTCTTGCCACTTCTATGTCCTCCAAACTTGAGTACCGTCAACCTACAATGTCCAACAAGTGGTTTGGCAGCAGTTTGTACTTAAACGGGTTGAGCGGCTCATGGGCTCGGCTCATGGCTGGCTCGGGCTCGTTTAAAGACGAGCCCAAGGCCGGGCCAAGTCTCCATTTGTTTTTAGAAGGTGAGCAAGCTCAATTCGTAAAGTGCACAAGTCAGCTCGGCTCATGGGCCAGGCTCATGGCTCTGGATTGTGAGGCAAACAGTCACTTTGGGTCTTTTCAATGTTTTATTTTTTAAAAAAACGGTCACAAACAAATTTTCTATATAAACCCCATCTCTACTTCATTTTTTCAACAAAACTCTACCTTCTCAATCTCAAATCATTATAATCTCCATATTAGCTCTTTTATTATACAATCTAAAGTCTTATTATCTCTAAATTTACTTACTTGAGTTATTTATGTCCAATTCTAGTATAAATTATCTTAATTCTACATTTCTACTACATCTCTTTCTTACTTACAAGTTAAATATATTATTCCAAAATCCAAATAGATTACAACAGAATTCTGGAAACTAGTGAAAGTCAATCAATTCTTTGGTGCTTCCAACACTCCAGAAACTACTCACTCATTAGATGATTCCAGTGATCTAAATGATGTTCCAATTTCTATAGATTTGGTTGATGACCATGTGAGTATGAATTCAATTGATTTGGATGATATTGAAGAAGAGTGTAAAACATATACAAATACAACCACTAGTTCAAGAATAAATGACGAGCGAAAAAACATAAGGTTGAGTGTTGGGAACATTTCTGTTAGAAGTGTGTTTCACAAACACGTTTTTGTCTAAGGCAAAAGTTCAATTTCTGATTGTTAAGTTGTGCCATGTGGACCTTTGGTATTGGCTTACCTGATGTGGGAAGGATTCTGCTTTCTCCTGAGGATTATAAGCCATTGGATTTAATCCAATGGCTGAAATTGGTCTACGGATGGGTGAAATATCTGGTTAGTCATTCTCTTATTCAGATTGGTGTCTCTGAAACTCTCTCTCTTCTTGGCCATTTTTCGTTTGGCTTTCTTCCTACTCTTCTTATTCTTTTTTCTTTGATCGAAATCAGTGTTAAGGAATGAGGGTTGAATGTTGTTGCTTTGTGTGAACAGTAATCTTTAGGACTAAGATCTGGTGTTCATCTCTGTCGATGAACAATAACTCCGTTGGGATAAATCGGAGTTACAGGGGTTGGTTTTTGCCTTAGGTCTGTAGTGTAAAGGTCGTTCTAGTGATCAAGGTGAGACTTGTGCCTATCATTTGGACAGCATGTGCGGTGATCCAATATCGGTTGAGATAATCTGAGCCCTAACTTCGGTGGTTTGTTTCGATTGTAATCTCTTTAGAATTCTTTATTATTGATTCTTGATAGATTTGTATTAGGTTTTACTTTATATTTCCTAACAAAGTGGTATCAGAGCCACTATTGAAGTTTATTAAGGGTAGATTCTTGGGTAGACTGTTACAGGTCTATCAATCTAATGATAGATCTGTTGATTCGGTTACAAAACCCAAAATATATTTGGATCTGAAAGATTCTAAGATCAAGAATAAAACCGGCGGAAGAAAAATCTAAATCTATGGTGAGTATCCCAAGTTCCAAAGATCTTTAATACTGTTATAACAACAGTATTCTGGTAAGACACTTCAATTTCTGAATAGATCGCGAATATCTTGGATTCTTTGATTGAAATTGCTTCATGTATGAATAAATGCATAAGAATGACTGATGAATGAAATTTCTCTCTGAACATAAACATCTGTCTGTGACTTGTATGAACCTGTTCTTGACATGCTTAGTTGCAAATAATATGTGTACTAAGGAATTCTTATTTGCTGATTATGTTAGAGAGCATGAAATTCCTACTATATTTCTTGTAGAAAATTTCAGTACATCTGCAATTTGTGTTAAATACTCTGTCAACTGAAATCTGTGTATACTGTTTCTTGAAAACCTTTTTTGTTTAAACACTCTCTGATCTTGAAAAGATCAGTTAATGTTGTCAAGAGAAATCACTCCTTTTACAGAATCTGGTATGGGTTCGAGGGTTGAATTGTTAATATTCGATGGAAAGGGTGATTACTCTATATGGAAACAAAAAATGAGAGCAATTCTGGTCCAACAAAGAGTCTCAAAGGCTCTTGAGGATCCAGAATCTTATCCTGACGAGTTAAAAGAAAAATCCACTGAAATTGTTGATATGAATGAAATTGCTTATAGTTCTATAATCTTGCATTTATCTGATAATATAGTTAGGCAAGTTGATGGTTCTAAAACTGCTAGAGATCTTTGGTCTGCTTTAGATGCTCTGTTTTTTACTAAAACCTTGCCTAACAAGATTTATTTGCTTGAGAAGCTGTTTAGTTTTAAAATGGATACTAATAAATATTTGGAAGCAAATTTGAGTGATTTCAGTATAATGGTAAAAAGTTTGTCCCATAATTGGAAAGATTCTCTGATGAAGATCTTGTTGTGATTTTACTTAATTCCCTATCTGATTCTTATAAAGAAGTTAAGAATGCTATTAAATATGCTAGAGATACCCTAACTCAGTCTATTGTGATATATGCCTTAAGGTCTAGGGATCTTAAGGTAAGAAAAGAGTTTAGGGGTGGGGCAAGAGAGGAGAGTCACTTTGTGAAAGCTAAGACTAATAAAAGGGATGGGAATAGCAATCATAAGAAGGGTAAAAGTAAGTCTAGAGGTAGATCAAAGTCAAGAGACAAAAGTAACAAGAAATGTTACCATTGTGGCAAGCTAGGCCATTTCAAAAGGGATTGTTATGATTTTGAAAGAAAACAGAAGGATCGGCCTGTTGAACATCAAAACAATGCTGCTCTTGAAAATGAAATGGATAGCTTGTATATCATGAATGTCTCTGATCATAGCCAGAGCCAAGAGTGGATTCTTGACTCTGGTTGTACCTTCCATATGAGTCCTGTTAAAGCCTGGTTCAGTGATTATAAAGATATTGAACCTAGAAAAGTCTATATGGGAGACAATAACACTCAGGTAGTTGAGGGATTAGGAGACATAGCCATTAAAATGCATGATGGGATGATTATGATCATACACAATGTTAGGTATGTCCCTAATTTGAAGAGAAACCTAATTTCTCTAGGAGTGTTAGAAGATGAGGGGTTCTGGTTCAAGTCTGAGGGTAGTGTGTTGAAAATCATAAAAGGAACCATGGTTGTCATGAAAGGGCCAAAGAAAAATGGCCTGTATTACCTTCAGGGGGAAGCCCAGGTTGCTGACAGTTCTGGCTCTTTCTCTGTTAATGAAGATAGAACAGAACTGTGGCACAAAAGACTTGGGCATATGGGAAACAAGGGGCTGAAATTCCTTAGTGATCAGCAATTGTTAGGAAAAGATCATGTGGCAACCCTGTCCATTTGTGAAACTTGTGTCTTAGGTAAATCCCACAGACTTAGCTTTGGTAAAGGAGTTCACAATTCTGTTAGTCCCCTTGCTTACATCCATGCTGACTTTTGGGGGCCTGAAAAGCACCCCACGCATGGAGGGAATAGGTACTTCATCTCCCTGGTTGATGATCATTCTAGGAAGGTGTGGATTTTCCTCTTAAGAACAAAGGATGAAGCCTTTAAGAACTTTAGAAATTGGGTAAATTTAGTTGAAAATCAGAAAGAAACTAAAGTTAAAACCTTAAGAACTGACAATGGGCTTGAGTTTTGTAACCTAGAGTTTGACACTTATTGCAAAGAAAGGGGGATATAAAGGCATAGAACTGTGAGGCATATTCCTCAGCAAAATGGGGTTGCTGAAAGGTTAAATAGAACCATTATAGATAAGGTTAGATGTATGCTGATAAGCTCAGGCCTCTTTAAAGGGTTCTGGGGTGAAGCTGCTTGGACTGCAGTTTATCTAACAAATAGATCCCCTTCTAGTGCTATCAACTTCAAAACTCTTGAAGAGCTTTAGAGTGGAAAACCCCCTAACCTTTCCCACTTAAGGATCTTTGGTTGTGCATCATATGCACACCAAAGTGAGGAAAAATTAGATGCTAGAGCATCTAAGTGTGTTATGTTAGGTTACCCTTTGGGGGTAAAGGGTTATAGACTGTAGGTGAGAGATGAAAGGGGTGTAAAGATCATTAACAGTAGGGATGTTGTCTTTAATGAACTTGAAATGCCAAGTTTAAAGACTAAAGATCAGGTTGACAGTAGTAATGATAGGTCTCAAGTTGACAAGCAAATAACTGAGATAAAGTACAAACAACCTGATCTGAACACCACTGTTAATAATCAAAGAGAAGTTCAACCCATTGAGTCTAGTGACCACAACATAAGAAGTAATCATCAAACTCCATCTTTAGAACCTCATACTGATGTAGTTGAATCAGGGGTTAGTCATGATTATCAGTTGGTTAGGGATAGAGAAAGAAGACAGATAAAACCAAATCCTAAGTATCAATCTTTCAACCTAACTGAATATGCTTTAGTTTCAGGTGAAGCTATTGATTGTCATGAACCATTCACTTATGAAGAAGCTGTTAGTTGCCCTAAGTCTAAGGAGTGGAAAGAAGCTATGAGAGATGAGATGCTTTCTTTAATAAAGAATGAAACTTGGAAGTTAGTTCCTTGTCCTCCTAAGCAGAGAATAATACAGTGTAAGTGGTTATACAAGCTTAAGGAAAGTAGCAGTGTAAGTGATCCTCCTAGATATAAGGCTAGGCTAGTAGCTAAGGGGTTCACTCAAAGAGAAGGGATAGATTACAATGAGGTATTTTCTCCTGTTATAAAGTACAAGATAATAAGACTTGTTCTTGCTCTAGTTGTCCAATTTAATTGGCAACTAGAACAGTTAGATGTAAAAACAGCTTTCCTTTATGGTGAGTTAGAAGAAGTAATCTATATATCTCAGCCCTTAGGTTTTGAATCAAAAGGAAAGTCTGATCATGTCTGCCTCCTTAAGAAGTCTCTCTATGGCCTCAAGCAATCCCCGAGGCAATGGTACAAAAGGTTTGATACCTTTGTGTTGAAAATAGGTTATAAAAGAAGTGATTTTGATACTTGTCTATATTATAACAACATGAAAAATAACTGTGTGATTTATCTTCTTCTTTATGTTGATGATATGCTTCTTGCTAGTAATAGTAAGATAGAAATAGAGAATCTGAAAACTCTTTTACAATCTGAATTTGAAATGAAATACCTGGAAAATGCAAGTAAGATCCTTGGCATGATAATAAAAAGGGATAGGTCTGAAAATAGATTAACTATTACTCAAGAATCTTACCTTGAAAAGGTAGTAACTAAGTTTGGTATGAAAGATGCAAAATGTGTGAATGTTCCTCTTGCTGGTCACATGTTTTTCTCTTCTGCTCAATCACCAAAGAATCAAGAGGAAATGAATGAAATGGAACATATTCCTTATCCTAATGCCATAGGATCAGTAATGTATTCCATGATAACAACAAGGCCTGATCTTGCATATTCTATTAGTTTGTTAAGCAGATTTATGTCCAACCCTGGTAAGCCTCATTGGGCTGGATTAAAATGGCTTCTCAAATATATATGTGGTACATTAAGTACTGGTCTTGTGTATGAAAAATCTGATGACATGATTTCTTTAACTGGATATGTGGATTCTGATTTTGCTGGTGATAGGGATCAAAGAAAGTCTACTACTGCTTTCTTCTTTACTCTTGGTAAGAATTGTATATGTTGGAAATCTCAGCTTCAGTCCTTGGTTGCATTATCAAGTACTGAAGCTGAGTATGTAGCCATAACTGAGGTTGTAAATAAAGGGTTATGGCTTAAGTGGTTACTTAATGAATTGAACATAAGTAACAATGTGGTAAGCCTGTTTACTGACAGCCAAAGTGCCTTAATGCTTTGCAAGAATCCTGTTTATCATGAACGATCAAAGCACATTGAGGTGAAGTACCATTTTGTAAGAGAACAACTATCTTATGGTGAAATAGTTTTGTTAAAAATCCCTACATCTGAAAATCCAGCAGATATGAGTACTAAGATACTTTCTGTAAGCAAATTTAATTCTTGTCTTTCTAAACTGTTAATTGACAATGGTTAAATTTAATCTGTGCAGGCACTTGAAGACTGGAAACCACAGGGCAGTGATGAAAACAAACTCAACCAGTAATAAATGGAGAGCACAAAAATGCAACCAAGGATAGTGGTATAAGTTGGGGAACCAAGGTGAAGAATGTTAGAAGTGTGTTTCACAAAAACGTTTTTGTCTAAGGCAAAAGTTCAATTTCTGATTGTTAAGTTGTGCTATGTGGACATTTGGCATTGGCTTACCTGATGTGGGAAGGATTGTGCTTCCTCCTGAGGATTATAAGCCATTAGATTAAATCCAATGGCTGAAATTGGTCTACGGATGGGTAAAGTATCTGGTTAGTCATCCTCTTATTCAGATTGGTGTCTCTGAAAAACTCTCTCTCTTCTTGGCCATTTTTCATCTGGCTTTCTTCCTACTCTTCTTATTCTTTTTTCTTTGATCAGAATCAGTGTTAAAGAAGGAGGGTTGAATGTTGTTGCTTTGTACGAACAGTAATCTTTAGGACTAAGACCTGGTGTTCATCTCTGTCGATGAACAGTAACTCCGTTGGGATAAATCGGAGTTACAGGGGTTGGTTTTTGCCTTAGGTCTGTAGTGTAAAGGTTGTTCTAGTGATCAAGGTGAGACTTGTGCCTATCCTTTGGACGGCATGTGCGGTGATCCAATATCGGTTGAGATAATCTGAGCCCTAACTTCGGTGGTTTGTTTCGATTGTAATCTCTTTAGAATTCTTTGTTGTTGATTCTTGATAGATTTGTATTAGGTTTTACTTTATATTTCCTAACAATTTCAATTTAGTGCTCATAGGTGGAGGAGTAGATGGATAACCAAAGCACAAAGCAATGTGTAAAACTGGAAAGAGAAGTTTTCTTAGCTTAAGGGTGGGGGAAAGACCAATATGAATAGACACTATCAAAAGCATACACTCAAACATGGAGGTTTGGAAATTAATCAGGTGCAACACCAGTTTGGAACTCTCAATGCAACTTCTAGTTCTGGTCTGAATCTTAACAACTGGGTATATTCACAAAAGAACTTGCGACATGAAGCTATGACGATGATCGTAGCTAGTGATGAGTTGCCGATAAGCATAGTGAAAAGTGTTCACGTTAATTACTAACGTCATACAATTTCTCCAACACAGGTACACACTCTATGCTAGAAACACTATTTGTTCAGATAGTATAAGTTTATACAATTAAAAAAGAGAATGTTTAATATGTGATATAAATAATATAATGGTGTTTTATTATTTATGTCAGACTTGTGTTCTGGTAATAACCTTAAATGTTAAATGGCTGTCACACTACATAAATAAACAATGAATAATGCATAAAACAAATTATTGCATTTAAAGTAATTGATTACTCTTATGATGGAATAAATATTTTTACTGTTTTAATAAGCATTATTAGAGAATTTAATTGAAAAAATAGAATCCGTAGTTTCACTTTTGACAATGATGTGCCAACAATGTAGTCAAAGAAAAATTAGCTAATCAATTAACCTCGATTTTGGTGGTATATTATTTCATGTCTGTTGTGTCTTTCATATTTTCAATTCAATTGTCAAATATGAGCTAAAATAAATAAAACAACTGTTAAAAAAAATTAGATATGCTATAAACATTATTACGATCTCCCCCGCTAGAAATAAGTATTCCATAGTTTATGTGTATAACATAGACTAGCAACAAAAACATTTGTCACATATGTAGACCATAAATGGAACTCAACTTATCTTATGCTTGAATCTTGTGAAGATTATAAAAATTGTATTGTTGCATATTACAGCGATAGACGCTCACACGGTCTAGATTATGATTTGCAATCCCAAGTTTAGGCATATATTATTCGACCGGTCCACTAATTCTTAGTCATTGTTATTATATTGTTAATAATTTTAATAAGGATAACTCATTGCTCATTTTTCTAATATTATAGTAGCGCTAGATGTTAAACTTAGAAAATATTGGAAGGACTTACCTATGTTGTTTGTGTTAGCATCAATTATAGACTATATGTTAAAATTAGAGGGTATAAAATATATTGTATCGGTAATTTTCAATAAATTAACTTTTGGAAATCTACTAACATTTGGTAATCTAGAGAAAAGTTTATGTGAGATGTATGAAATATATGCCGAAAAGGCCGATATGAACATTAGACGACCTATGTACCAATGGTTACTTCAAATGACAACAACAATCTATGGAGCTACCTTATTTCTATTAAGGGAACTCAACATTCTAGTCGTTTCTTCTTCTTCCCTTTTCCATGCTACGAATATAGGAATATTTACGAGTGCAATACCGTTGGAGTTATTTAGCTAAGTATTTTGTTCATGACTTACTTAGTATTTTAGATAAGGACGAGCAATTTTTTTTTTTTTTTTTTGAGACAAAACAATCGTCAATATCCAATTGTTTTTATTATAGCACGTGGTCTACTAACACTTCCAAATATCTATTGTAGCATCGAAGTCTGCTTATAGTACGGGTGACAAGATTCTGTCTAATCACCGATCAAGACTCAAAGAAGACATACTAGATAGTTTAATGTATTTAGATATTGAGATGAGACAGAGCTCCAGATCCAAGATAAGTAGACAGATTAGTCGTTTAAGAATTTCAAGATTTGACTTCATAATTTGTATGTTTATGTTAATTTTCTTTAATTTTTATGATATTTTACAAAATATTGTTCACGTAACTACTTGTACATATACAATTTTAACTTCATCTTATACATTAAAAGGTACTTGGTCCCAAGTCCCAAAAAAAAAAAAAAAGAAAAAAAAAGAGGGTTTCAATTTTTCAAATTTATTGAACCGTATTTCATTTTTTATTTTTCAATTTGTTTAAAAAAATTTAATTTTACATACATAAATAAATAAAATGAGTTGGCTCATGGGCTGCTCGGCTCGATCCATGAGGCCCACAAGCCAATGGGTTGAACCGAGCCTCTTTTTGGGTCACAAGTCAAGTTCAAGCTTGGCTCAGTCCATTGCCACTTCTACTCCGACAGTCAAGTGAGTTGCTGAAAAAGTAAGAACAAGTATGAAGGAGAAACAAAACAGACAGATATTTGACTAGAGATTTGATTCCATACCCTTTTCTTCGTGTTATAGGAAAACTAGGATCAAGAGTATTTTGGACCTTTTAACTTATGTAGACAAGTGTTGCGCTATCATTCGTGTAATTGTTGTCAACAACTGATTGTTGATTGTTGTTTGATTCTATTTTGTACTTTCAATGGTTTTAGTCCACGTGGCCTCCTTTAGATTTGCACGAGACTTAGAGAATTTTCTTAAGACAAGTAGGTTTGTCATTTACCTTGCCTCTTCGGGAGGGTAAGGATAAGATTTGTTTCCTTTCACCTAATCAAGAGGTTTGCTTAGATGTAAACCACCTTGGCGAGCCTTTTCTCACTGGTGAGCCGGGTTAGAAGCTTCGCCTCTCCGGAGCGACTCGGGCAAAGCATTTCGAGGTTCGCAGAATCTTTGATTTATTTGTAATGACGTGGCCAACGTGTGATGTGAATTTTTTGTCTAACGTGGCTAGCACTTGGCATCCACGTGGGACAAGGTGGTGACATAATATTTATATTAGGCTTAGGACTTTGTGATTTTTGAGTTTGCTTGATTTCTCTAATAATACTTCGTCATTTTGCAAGCCTCTAGTACTTTGAGCCTCACAATTACATTGGGACTGGCACTAAGTTCGCTCAATTTCTTTGGGATTCTTCATATTTTGCAAACCTACATCACTTGAGACATTCATGAAACGTTTTGATGTTACCACCCTACCTTGCTTCGCCTACCTTGCATAGCGAAGCAATGACATTGTTTACTAAATATGGGCACCAAAAAATGTAAAATAGGGAACTGCACTGTCAAGATGTAAAGTTTGGAACTAAAATGCAAATATGGGTAATTAAATATTATGGCACTGCATTTTTTCCATTAAAAATTAATGGACCAGGTAGAATTTGATATATTTGATGATATTAATAATGAGATCATTACAAAATATTTTAAAGTAAGTGTAGGAAAATCAGATAAGTGTTTGATAAATTCTTGTTTTAAAATTGATGTATATTTCAAAAGCAGCATTTGAGCATTTAGTAAACAAAAGTGATTTATTGCTGTAACGGTATTAAATTACTAAAAATGACATGATTATAATAATATTATTTTGTATTATTATTATTATTATGACGACTGGTAAAATTCACTTTTTTTTTTATAGTAATATGTAATATTGTCAAATATTTTTTAACAAGACAATACATTCACTATTATTATTTTAAAATAAAAATAATAAAAACATAATAAATTTCAAATTTTATAAAAATTACAAAATAAAAGCATAGTCTCATAGTGCAAAAATTAATTAAATTAATATTATTTTTTATACATCGAACTTGCATCATTCGATTTATCAATTTCTACATTTTCATACAATAGGAAAAACATTAAATAATTTTAAATTATCATTAATTAATAACTTGCCGAAATCCATGTTCTCAATTTCTCTATTTTCTTATAATAAAAAAAATCAAATAAATTTAAATTATCTTTCATCGTCGAACTTGCAGTGATTTGGTTTCTCAATTTCTTCATTCCAAATAACGTGAAATCACTGAAATGTGTAAAAAAAAAAAATAATCCTAGGATATTAAAGGAATTATTTTTATTAATTAGGGGTAAAATGAGTATTTTAATAATATAAAAATAAAAAAGTTAAAAGCAGAATATGAAAAGCTGTCATTTTGCTGCTTCTCAAAATTTGCTGCCAGGTGAGTTAGATTATTTTATAATCACTTTTAAAAATTTTGTCAAACGCCTAAATTAACTTCTGATTGTTTGAGAATCAGAAGTTGGGCTCCAAAATCAATTCCAAACGGGACTTAAACAATTGTGATTCACCAAGAAAAATTATAACATTTTAAAAATTATTGTGTTATACTAGCGTTTAAATTCAAAATTTTTAGTCTAAGTGATGCCTCCACTAAGTTATCTTTCTCACCAAATTACAAACATCTTTCAGGAAAAGTCGAAGTTGTTAACGGTCACATGGACGAAAGTCACGAAACCGTTCACAAGGGATGAAGGTGCTACACGATTGAAAAAATTGGAGACACTGGTGCCAAAGAAATAAAAGGCTGCGGATCCATATGCACAATTTCCACAACTTGGGGACCACAGTTAGAATTTTCCCTTATTTACGAGTATGAAGTTGAGTACAGAGGCAAATCTGGTTAGGCCCACCAGAGATCCGATCCTAGGAAGGGAGTTTTAGAAAACAAACCTTGGAAATAGTTAGGATAGGATGCCACTCCTCACAGAGCATCCCAGAGCATATGATCCCATTGCTGTTTATATTTGGGTGGAAAACTTTTGTTCTAAAAGCAACCTGCAAAATTCACAAAATGAAAATTCCATTTTCAAAAAATTGAGCAATGAGGTATTAAACACTCAATATCTTGAATTATTTGGATATAGAACTATAGTTGGATAATGTTTGTTATGTTTAAAACAGAAAAGGACGAAAAATCAAAATATTAACGTATTGGACACACCTTTGGTGGCATGAAAGGGTAATCCGGAGGAAAATGAATGGTAAGTAGGAAAACTCCACCCTCGTATGGACTGTCCATAGGACCAATAATTGTAGCTTGCCAATACAACAAGTCCTCGGCAACAGGACCTGAAATTTAAGTGTAGTGGAAGCTCAAATAAGCAACACACAAAAAAACAAATGAAACATAGAGTAGCTAAATTCGAACCAATATCTTAATAAATAAACATTGAATATAAAAATGAGTATAAATCTACCAAGTCCCATGAAAACCCAGTTACAAAAATAAGTGAAAAATATTTTTACTTTTCGCTATTTGTTTTTCCCCTTGGAAATCATGAAAGTAAATATACCAGCACTGAGAGTGGCAGGAGGATCCTGCTGAATATCCTTGAACTCCCTCAAGATCCGCCGCTTTATGCCCTTCAATCACACAAAAATTACCCAATTCAACCTAAAAATCATATAGAATTTTACAACCACAGAAAACAATTATAATAACTAATATTCAGAAAAAGCCCATCAAATCAATTCCACAAGAATCTGCATACAGATGGATTAAAAGGGTCTGAAATTTTACCCGAGAAAGATTGGATCCTCCTGCTGGAGTTCGGTAGATTGGGTTATCTGAAGAGAGAATATATAAGCCAAATACTCTTTTATTAATTTTGAAATCTAAAATAAATAAAAATATATTTATTCCTAATAAACCTGTATTCGAATCAAATCTTGAATTTCTTCCTCCAATTTCAACATTTTGTTCTTCTCTTCGCCAACTCAAAGATAGTTCGCCAAAATCCAATGATGAACTGGTGCTTGTGCTTCTCGAATCCGCGCGGGCTACTTCCCGATCCTTCTCTCGTTGCAGCACTGCTCCCACCAACCTTTCCCAGTTGTCGTAATTCCTAGACATCTCTGCAGTTTCGCATTCAACAACTTCAAACACACACACTATTCAATTATGGATATTCATTTCCTGCATACACGCTGAGTGCGGACACATTTTCACATTCCAAACACGGAACACGCAAGCTTAGACAAACAATCTTCAAGAAACCACCCGACAATTTCTTAAAGTAAAAGTCGTAGTACACGATGTGGACACAGAGAATAAAACAAAATGCGAACTATCAGCACACGCAATTGTATACTGTTATTGGGTTGGATTAGTTCAAACTTCAATATAAAACAATTTTCTGATCGAGAAAACGAACCTGGAGGAGCTTGACAAGTCGAACAAATCAGATTGGAAATTAATAAAGAAATGAAGAACTGAGAGTGAATTCTTGAAATGTCTCTAATGCATTACTTTTTGTGTATTCAGTGAAAAAACCCCGCGTTGATCAGTTAGTTTATGAAACAGGTTCCCTGACAAACAAATTAGGTTTACGTTGACAAATAGTGATGAGTGGGGTATTTATTTATTTTTTCCTGTGATAAATATTTTAAACAGAGCTCTAGATATTATTTATTTTTTTCTGTCACGTTAAAGTCTTTTTACAGCTTCTATAGAAGATAATATATTAAATAGTATATTTAAATATTATATACACATTTAAATAGAGTTCAGATCTACTGTCCCAAATACATGTTCCCTTAGCCGTCTTCCCAATAGAAATTTTATACATCATCAATAACATAATGTGTAAATACATTAAATGTTATCCATAATAATCACCTCATCTATTTTTTTTTTATTTTTTTGATAATGTGTAAAGTTTCTATTGGGAGGACAGTTAAATGGACATGTATTTTGGACAGCAGATATAGACTCATTTAAATGTAATCTAATTTTAGTTTAATAAAATAAAATACACTTAAATAGCAATTTATAGAAAGCGTTGGAGATCAAATTTGAATTTAAATGCCTATTAATTAGACATCAATGCACATAGAGTATAAATCTTTCAATATTTGTGCCACCTACATAGCAATCCATATGATGCATTAGAAATGCTCATAATCTCTTGAGTTAGGGGTGGTAAAAAAGCTCGTCGGCTCGTAGATTCGCCGGCTCGGCTCGGCTCGGCTCGGCTCGTCGAGAGACGAGCACGACTTAGGGCCAAACTAAAAAAAAAAAAAGAGGCCGAGCTCGCTCGGCTCGGCCAAAAAACGAGCCGACTCATGGGAATGAGCCCACGAGCCGGCTCGGCTCGTGGCTAGTCAACGGTCACAGCTTTATTTATTTATTTATTTTTGATTTTTGATTTTGATTTTTTTACTTTCATTATTTTCCTATAAATATCTATATTCTAAACTTATTTTTTCACACTTCAGTCTCTTATCTCTCATGCAATTATATACTCAAAGTCTCAATCCATTAACAATTCTCTCAATATTAGTGTTCTAATTAGTATCTACTATCTAATTATCTAGATATTACTCTATAATTTTAAGTTGTAATTTTCTACTTTTACTAATTTTCTACATTTCTATTTTCTATTTTCTAGTTTCTACTACATCTTCATCTTGTCCTATTTTCTTTATTCTATTATTCTAAATGGCATACAACCGAAGTGATGATGATTTCAGTGGTCTTAATGACATTCCAATTCCAGAAGATATTATTGATCAGTTTGGTGGTAGCACTGATCCAATTGATTTAGAAGACGTTCATGAAGACACCGATACACAAACTACCATTGGCTCAGTACTAAATGAAAAGCCACCAAACAAAAGACTAAGTGCTGTGAGCATTGAATTGGTGCCAACTGGTAAACTAGTTAATAGAGTCCCTGAGTTCAAAGCACAGTGTAAACACTAGTTAATAGAGTCCCTGAGTTCAGGAGAAATTTACTTGACAAAAGGGGATAGACACGACCCATCTAAACAAACACTTCAAAAAGTGTCAATATAAACATAGAGGTTTGGATACAAATCAGGCACAACACCAGTTTAGATCTCCAAGAGCTGGGTCCAGTAGTCCCGCTCTCAACAACTGGATATACTCATAAGAACTCTTGCGCCACGAAGGACTGCCGAAATTGATAGCAAATGTTAATTTTCGACTATACTTGGTGGACAATTCTCATTGGACGGCATTCGTCCACAAATATATACAACCAAAGTACATTAGTATTTCTAGAAATACACTTCGTAAAGACACTATTGTTAGATATAATAAAAAGAAAGAAGCTATAATTAATAATATTAATAATTATAACGGTGTTGTATATTTTACATGAGACTTATGGACATGTTGTAACAAAAAAGGATACATGGTTGCAACTGCATACTATATTGATAATAATTGGATAATACATAAAAAATTAATAGCATTCAAACAAATAGACTATCCTCAAAATAGAAATAATATTTATCAAGTTTTATTAGGCGTGTTACATGAATTTAAATGTGATTCTAAGGCTCGTAGTTTTACATTTGATAATGCAGGCCCAAATAATATAGTAATTGAAAAATTAATGCAACATTGTAGTCCATATTTTGATGGTATTTTATTTCATATTCGTTATGTATGTCATGTATTTAATTTAATTGTATAAGATGGATTAAAATTTATACAACCTCAATTAGAAAAAATTAGATATGCTATTAATTATATTTCGGTATCACCATTAAGTAAACAAGTTTTTGCTGCTCTATGTACAGAAAATGGGCTGCAATCAAAAGTTTTGCAACTGATGTTACTAAAAGATGGAATTCAACATATCTTATGCTTGAATCGTGTGAAGGTTATGAATATTGCATTACTATCTATTATAATGGCCGACACTCACACGGCTCAAAATATGATTTAGAATTACATGATTGTGAAATATGTGGTCATGTTATAAAATTTTTAAAAGTTTTTTTACGAGCAACAACTGCATGTTCTGGTGTGTATTACCCAACTACTCTACTTGTTTTAAATCATTTCTATTATATTGCTAACAATTTTAATAGGTATAAGAATTTTGCTCTTTTTACTAGTATTATACATATTATGGAAGCTAAATTTAAGAAATATTGGGAACAATTGCCTATGTTATTTCTATTAGCATGTATCATGGATCATCGACTTAACTTAGAGGGTACGAAAGTAACAATAATGACAATTTTAGATAAATTAACTTACGGAAATCCAGTCACGTGTGGTAATTTAGAACAAACTTTATGTTCTATGTATGATGTCTATGCTAAAAAGGCCGGTATGAATGTTGTACAACCTCTTAATCCAACATATACTTCGTCATCAACTGATGGCATTGACTTATGAAATTACGTCAGCACACATAGGAGTAGTCCAGGTCAACAATTAGTTGGTTCTTCTTCTAGTTCTCCCATTATCCGTTCTAATGATACACTTGCAGAGTTAGTTAGGTATTTTGCGCACGATGTGCTTAGTATATTAGATGACGAAGAGAGAAAAACTTTGATATACTATGATGGTGTAGACAACATCAACGTAGTTACCAAATTCTTTCAAAAATAGCACGTGATCTATTAACACCTCCGGTCTCAACTGTAGCATCAGATGCTGCATTTAGTATAAGTGGCAGGGTTTTATCTGATATCAGGTCAAGACTCAAAGCCGATATTTTAGAAAGTTTACTGTGTCTAAAAGATTAGGATGACGCCGAACTTCGAATCGAAGACAAAGTGGACAGAATAATGTCTGAAGAATTTGAAGATTTAAATATGGATTAATCATATTCGTAGTAAGTATTATTTTGCATTAGTATTTATGTATTTTATATTTTTTTTCTTATTTCAATAAAATATTGTACACGTAATATCTTGTTCGTGTACAATTTTAACTCCGCCTACTTTAAAGTAGCCGGTCCCAAGTCTGGAAAAGGAGGAGAGTTTTAAATATTTAATTTTTAATAAATGATTTTCGATATGGTAGTTATTTTTTATTTTCGAATTTAAAAAAAAAAAAACAAAAACAAAAACAAAAAGAGAGGAGGTTATTAAATCTTTAATTTTTAACATAAATGATTCTCGATATTGTATTTCTTTTTTATTTTCAAATTCAAAAAAAAAATTAGGGCCTCCACGAGCTCGGCTCTACTCGGCTCGTTCGGCCCATGAGCTCGTGGGTCGAACCGAGCTCGATAATTGGGGATGAGCCAAGCTCATGTTTTATGGACCGAACCGGCTCGGCTCGGCCCATTGCCATGCCTATCTTGAGTTGCAGAATTTTGTAATTGTTCCACTAACACTCACACAATGTGAGCATTGAATATCATGGAACTATCATCAGATTTTGGACTTGAAGATCATTGATAAAATTGGAGATTCAAGCCTTGTGCAATTCAAGGCACAATGAAATAGAAATCTCATGACTCATCCTTTTCAAGATACAGCTATCCAATTCAATAATTTGCACTACAAACCAATCAATTGAGCTTGAAAATCCACCATAAAACTCATAAAAGACGCTCATGGCAAGCATTTAAAATAGGAGGACAACGATGTAGTACGCGGGCACAAAAACACACACACACATATATATATATATATATATATATATATATATATATATATATATATATATATATATATATATATATATATATGGGGGGTGATCTCTTGCCCCCTTGTGTTTTATCATCAACTACCCACCTGTTGACACCTCAGCAGGTGGGCAGAATTTTCTGCCCACAAGGGGGCAGGAGATCAGCATTCATATATATATATATAGAACAAAAAATGACAAGGATTTGGACAAATATTTCTGTTGAAAATTAATCGAAAACCTATCATGGCATTGTTTATCAACCCTTATTATGAGTAGTAAAATAAAAAAATCAACATAATGATAACAAATCTTTAATTAAGAAATACACTAATTTAAAGATTTGAAGCCATTTTCATCATCCAGCCAAGAACCAGGGTCAACACGGACAACTCAGCCTCAAGCCGACTCCTATTATTACACATCTACTCCACGAATGTTGAATATATCGTATACTTTTTTCTAGTTCTTTGACCACCAAGTCTCTTCTTGGTGCTCCTTGAATCTCCTCCGGCTGCATATGCAATGAAAGAAAAAATATTGAAGTTAATTCTTTACATTTTGTTACTACCAAATTTTAGCAAGGCCTCTTAAGGCCAATAAAGGCCCAAGTCAGGCCCCGCGAAGGCCTCATAAGCCCAGCGAGGACCTATTGAATTCGTAGAAGGACTTAGACACCCGGTAACATCTCAGCATCCCTTAACCATGTATGACAAAACCCATGAAGGGCCTCGATTTTCATAGCCGGCCCAGGGTACTTCGCCGGTCTTTGAATCTCTCACAACTTGCAAGCATTACGATATTTTAGAATGACCAGAGATATATTCAAAGAAAGATTATGTTTGATTGATACGCAGAACCTCACAAGAAACTTAAATCTCAATCTTCTAGAGATTAGGCAATGTGATAAGAGAAATCAATTCAAATAAGGGCTAAAATCTATGAAATTGAATTGCCTATCAATCACCCTTATCATATAAGGAATGGGGATCTGATCAGATATCTAATTCATTGCTTACCTAAATCAATTAGAACTCTGAAACTATATATACAACATCTCCGGTTGTTTAAAGGTACGCATTATTCTTGATAGCCCAAGAGTAACTAACCTAGAGAGGGGGGGTGGGGGGGGTGAATTGGTTTTCTTAAACTTTTTCAAAAAATATTCTCAAAGTATGATATTTAAGAAATAAAAATTAATCCACAAAAATATAAGCACAATATAAGTAAATAGAAGGGAAGAGAGAATGCAAACGATATTTTTATGGAGATTCGATCCAACCAACGATCTACGTCCCCCGTTACCAAGCTTTCCAACACGAGCACGGCCTTTCAACTAATTTGATTGACTTATGATGCAATCCAAACCCTTACAATGTATCCGGTGACTTACAAACAAGGAGCACCAATCCTTATACAATATTGAGTTTTCAAGGGACCTCAATATGACCAAAAAATGTAAAGAGATTGATTTGAGTATTTCTCTCTTGATGAATGATAAATACAAGTTTAGTTCTAAGAGAGAATAACACTTTAATGGATAGCAATAGATGAGAAAAGCTCAAGTGTTAGAAGAAAACTTTGTTGAGAATGATGAATCAAAAGTTTGATTTGATCAAATAAAGTTTTCAATGAATGATATTGAATATATAATTGTAATAAATTTTTGAATAAATTTTATCAATATGATTCTCTCTATAAATGCTCTTGTAAGTGTTATGGAATGATAATAAATGAAGTGGTATTTATAGTGATGAATTTTCGTCACTTTCTATTGAAACGGATGACCAAACGGTCGACCAGTCAGATGGTCAGAACTAGCCGTTGGAACCGCAAAAATCAGAACGAACACGTTTTGGAAAGTGACAGTCAGACGGTCGATCGGTTCACCCAAACGGTCGACCGATTCATCAAATGGATGACCGTTTCCATAGTTCTGAAAAATTGATTTTTGGCTTTGATAAAAATATTTTATGCAAATGATAATGACATACGTTTTGTGCATAAAAATATTTTGAGCTTTCATTCATTTAATTGCTAAAAATCAAAGTGTTAATACCTTCGCAATTTTATCTAGAAATCTATTCTTCGATCCTAATATTCGAATCTTGAATTTCAGATATTGAGATACTTGAACTCTTGTATTGATTTTGACTTGATCTTGACATTGCATGAGAATTCGATTTGTAGCGCTTTGAATATTACTTGAAAATAGATAGTTAATAAACATAACGAATTTAGTTGTTATAATCAAAACATTAAGATTTAAAGTTAACCATATGTCAACAATTTTTCTCTTTTTGATTATGACAAACAATGTGAGACTATAGAGATTGATAAGATAAAATAAAGCATATATATTCTCCCTTTGTTTTTCAAGTGAGCATGGTTTGATAAATTTGTAGCATAATATCATTTTCATTTGATTTATCAATTTCATCACATATCAAATGTTCAAGTTATTTGTCAATTACCAAATTTTCATCATATCATATATATCACATCACATTCATATATCATATGGATTTTCCCCCTTTTGGCATAAACAAAAAAGACATAATCGAAACATTAAGGTAAAATCATTCATCGATAAAACTTGAAAGTTAAAATATGCCATGCATTGATAAACGGGAAAGTTAAAGAAAATTGTAGTTCAAAAGACACAAATGAAAACTAGAACAAACACATAAACTAAAAGAAGAAAGAGATAAGCTAGGTCTCCGGTGGAGGATGAGGGAGCACGACGTCGAGACAGGAATGTAGAGCTTGAAGTTAAGAAGTCATGCCATCAACTGAATGTTGGAGAGTCCCCGTGGTACGGCGTAGGTCTTCCGCCGTATTGTGTAGACCCTCAACTGAAGAAGTAAGTGAGTCGATCCGTCCATTTAACAAGTTAAAATGGTCCTCGGTGAACCCGGAAGTGGAGGACAACGGCCTTTTTGAATGTGGTCTAGGCAGCGGCTCATCTTCATCAACATTGATTTCTTCACCCTCGAATGGTAACGTAGATGGTCCCGACTCATCGTCAAATCCTTTGGACTTAGCCACCCATTGCCCATCCTCTTTAAAGATTTTTATTCGTTTAAGAGTTAGAATATTTATGGTATCGGTAGCTTTGGGAAGAAGGGCAACCAAATCACGAAAAGAAATGTCAAAATGTTGAAAGATTTTGGTGAGGATCATGCCGTAGGGAAGCGCCTTAGCCCTAGTGCCGCTAAGAACGTAGTTCATATGCTGGATCATTATGTATGAAAAATCGAGTTTACGCCCACGGAGGATAGAGTCGAAAAGGAAGACGTCATAATGATTGACCTCATCTAAATGACCTTTTTGAGGAACAATGATATGAGCGATGATGTTGTGTAAGACGCGACACGGGAGGGTGAGTTGATTTGTACTTAGACGTACGGCAGCCTCAAAATGTTTTTCAGTGACGCGACAACATGCCTCGACCAGATTGTATTCTTCAGTGTAAGGAATTGTTTTGGTAGTATAGAGACGAATACCACCATCCTCAAGATGAAGAATGGAACAAAGGAGTTCTTGAGTAATCTTAATTCATTTGTTTCTAAGAAGACACGTAATACTCGTTCCCGGAGAGAAAATCATGTTGGTGTAAAAATATTTGACAATAGAGGGATAAACTTTATCGTTTTGGGTAAGAATAGGAACCCAACCCATACCAACGAAAATGTTTTCAATGTTAAACGAATGAGCATCGTGAGTGAAGGAGGCAAGGTTGACATTCTTACCTATGAGGACGGGACAATGGTCCATCCGTTTCGTTTGAGGGTCCTCTTTTTCGGAGGATGATGATGATGGTGGCCTTTCTCTCCTAAAACGCTTGGCAGCCATTTTGACCCGATGTATTATGATAGAGACAGATGAATGAATCTAGGGTTTTGTTCGTCCGTTTGGAATGAATTTGGATGATTTAGGGGAAACAAATTAGGGATTTTGCTGTTTTGAGCTTGGATTTGATATTGGTTTTTGATTTGAAGTGAAAATTTTAAAGATTTGATAAGAAATTGATGAATGGGGAAAGATTGGGAGAGAAAAACCGTGGCTTGCGTAATGTTGGAATGAAGAAATTTGAAAATTTTCTAACTTAAAACCCTTATTTCCGCTGCGACGGTCGACCGTTTGAACTTGAGTTTTTGAAAATGAACTTTTTGTTCAAACGGATGATGAGGCGGTCGTCCGTTTAAGTTCAGGTGGACGACCGTTTAAATGAAACGGTCAACCATTTAAATTTGTCAAAATTTTCAAAAGTCTGTGTTTAAACGGATTCATAGACGGATCATCCGTTTGAGCCGAAGCGGACGACCGTGTTCTGAAGTGGTCGACCGTATGAACTTGTTAATTTTTACATAACTCTCTGCTTAGACGGATGATAAACTGGATGAACAAAATGTCATTCGTTTTTCTTAACACGGACGTCCGTTTAAGGATACGGTCGTCCGTCTCAACAGATGTTTTGAAAAATCATGCATTTTCAACGATTTTGATAAAAACTTTAAAACATGTTTATCACATGAAATGCAATCAATTGTAGGAAACATAAATAATTTGCCACGAACTTCACATTCATCAATTATGCCTAAATTTCGTCGAATATATGAAAATCTTTCAAGAGCTAATGGTTTTGTGAGAATATCGGCCAATTGTTTTTCGGTGTTTACGAACTCCAAAGTTATATTTCCCTTTTGTGCATGGTCTCGTAGAAAATGATGTCTAATCTCGATGTGTTTGGTACGAGAATGCAAAACGGGATTTTTAGATAAGTTAATGGCACTAGTGTTATCACACATAATAGGAACATTTTCAAAGAATAGGTGATAATCACAAAGATTCTGTTTCATCCATAGGATTTGAGCACAACAACTAGCGACTGAGATATATTCGGCTTCGGCGGTTGATAAAGCAACGAAATTTTGTTTTTTACTAAACCACGAAACTAAGGCAAAGCCTAGAAAGTGGAAAGTTTTGCTAGTGCTTTTACGGTCAATTGTTCAACCGGCCCAATCGACATCCGAATAACTAAGTAAATCAAAATGAGTTTCTTTAGGATACCAAAGACCTAAGGATCTAGTTCCACTAAGATAACGGAAAATACGTTTTACGGCACTAAGATGAGAATTTTTAGGATTAGATTGATAACTAGCACATAAGCATACACTAAACATGATATCGGGCCTACTAGCGGTTAAATAAAGAAGAGATCTGATCATATCTCGATATTTTGTTATATCAACGGAAGTGCCTTGCTCATATTTATCTAATTTGATTGATGAGCTCATTGGAGTATTCATTGGCTTCAATTCTTCAATTTCAAACTTTTTGAGCATATCCAAGATATACTTAGTCTGACTAATGAAAATTCCATCATTAGTTTGTTTGATTTGAATCCCAAGAAAGAACTTGAGTTCGCCCATCATACTCATCTCAAATTCTCTACTCATACATTTAGAAAATTCTTCACATAGGAAAATATTAGTAGCACCAAAAATGATATCATCAACATAAATTTGAACAACAATCATATCATCTTTTTTGGTTTTTATAAATAGTGTAGTATCCACCTTACCCATTAAAAAGCCATTTGATAAGAAAATTTTACTTAATCTCTCATATCATGCTCTAGGAGCTTGCTTTTAATCCGTAAATGGCTTTTCTAAGTTTGAAAACTTTGTTCGGATACTTATGATTTTTAAAACCGGGCGGTTACTCAACAAAAACTTCTTCTTGAATGACTCTATTCAAGAATGCACTTTTGACATCCATTTGAAAGAGAGTAAAATTCTTATGACAAGCAAAAGCGAGAAGCATGCGAATTGACTCTAATCTAGCAACCGGTGCAAATGTTTCTTCGAAATCAATGCCTTCTTCTTGATTGTAACCTTGAGACACTAATCTAGCTTTGTTACGTACAATTATACCATTTTCATCTCATTTGTTTCAAAAAACCCATTTCGTGCCAATTACGGTTTGTGAATTTGGTCTAGCAACTAAATCCCAAACATGATTTCTTTCAAATTGATTTAGTTCATTTTGCATAGCTAGAATCCAAAATTCATCAAAATCGGCTTCTTTAAAATTCTTTAGCTCGATTTATGAAAGAACATTTGTTATGAAAATTTCTAGAAGAATTTCTTGTACTTACCCATTTGGATGGATCACCAATGATGAGATCTTTCGGATGAGAAAGAACAAACCTCCATTCTTTAGGTAAAAATAAAATGTTGGGATCTTTATGAGGTTCTTCTTCAATTTGTTGTATAATTGTTTCCTCCTCAGGTTGATTTTCAACATTATTTGAATTCCATTTGTCTTGATTTTGAACACTTAGTTGTTCAAATGGAATTTCCAAATCTTCATCATCATCAATGTTTTTCTCTTGTTCAATGGAGTTAGTCTTATCAAAGACAACATGCATGGATTCTTCAACTACTAAAGTTATTTTGTTAAAAACTTTATAAGCTTTGCTAGTAGATGAATATCCAAGAAAAATTCCAACATCGAATTTTGAATCAAATTTTTCCAAATTTTCTTGAGTATTTAATATAAAGCATTTACATCCAAAAACATTAAAATATCAAATATTGAGAATTCTATTTTTCCAAAGCTCATATGGAGTTTTGGTTTTCTTTCGACTAACCAAAACTCTATTCAAAATATAGCATGAAGTGTTAACGGCTTCAGCCCAAAAATATTTTGGCAAATTATTTTTCATTCAATATGGTTCGAGCCATTTCTTGCAATGTTCGATTCTTCCTTTCTACTACACTATTTTGTTGAGGAGTTCCAGGAGCTGAAAAATTATGTTCATATCCATTTAATTTTCAAAACTCATCTAAAGCTATATTTTCAAATTCTCCACCGCGATCACTCCTAATTGTGGTAATGGTGTATCTCTTTTCATTTTGAACTCTTTTGCAAAAAATGTTTATATGCATTTAAAGCTTCATCTTTTAAATTTAAAAACATGACTCATGTGAATCTTGAGAAATCATCAACAATAACAAATGCATAATGTTTTCCACTTAAACTAGCAGTTCTAAAAGGACCAAATAAATCCATATGGAGAAGTTGTAAAGGTCTTGTAGTATAAGATTGTAGTTTAAGTTTAAAAGAACAATTTACTTATTTTCCAAATTGACAAGTATCACAAATTTTATCTTTTTCAAACTTCATATTTGGTAAACCTTTTACAAAACTATTTTTGAAATTTTTTGAAAGTAAGTCCATGCTAGCATGTCCTAATCTCCTATGCCATAACCAAGAATCATCATTTATACTTGAAAGACATTTTATGTAACGACCATGGACTTTCCCCTACAGGCCTTTCGCCCAGGGACTATTCCGTGCGCCGTTAACTTACGTACTGTCCACTGGAGGTTGGTTCCAAACTGGATTTCTTTCGCGCCCCCAGCGATTCGAACCCTTGACCTCCCATTAAGGAGAACTTAAATGGAATGCTGGTACCAATTGAGCAACTCGCCCAATTAGTACCAGCATTCACCATAAGTTCCTCTTATGGGAGAGGTCAAGGGTTCGAATCGCTGGGGACGCAAAAGAAATCCAGTTTGGGACGAAACCCCCAGTGGACAGTACGTAAGTTAATGGCGCACGGAATAGCCCCTGGGCGAAAGGCCTGTAGGGGAAAGTCCGTGGTCGTTACATTTTATTTCTTTTTCAAGTTCAAATTCAATAGCTATGATATAAACATCCTTACTTCAGCTCCCCATGAACAATACCTCTTTAGATATAGCATCCTCAATGAGGCATTTGGAAGAATCAAATTTAATGAGATAACCTTTATCACATAATTGACTTATACTAAGCAAGTTATGTTTAAGATTATCAACTAATAAAACATTTTCAATGGAAAGAGATGAATAATTACCAACATTTCCAATGCCTATGATTTTTCCTTTAGCATTGTCTCCAAAAGTCACATGACCTCCATCTTTTCTTTTGAGACTTGATAGTAATGATCGATCCTCCATCATGTGTTTTGAACAACCACTATCTAGGAACCAATTGCTCTTGACCTTTCGTGGTACCTACAAAAATAATTTTGATTTTTGATTTTTGGTACCCACATAAGTTTGGGTCCTTGATAGTTAGTGTTTGTGGATTCTTTTATCAACTTATGTTTCCTTTCAAAGTATAGTCTTTTGTAGTTGAACAATTATAAGCAACATGATCAATTTTCTTGCAAAACTACAAGTTATGTTTTGTTGAGAAAAATTGGATGATTTCACAAATATTGTTTCAAGGGATTTTTGTTTCAAGAAAGGTTTACATCCAATTCCCCCTTTGTTGAACATACATTTTTGCTCACCAAGCATTAATTCAAAATTTTTCTTTCCTTGGGTAAACTTGTGAATAATGCTTGTTAAATCAACCACTTTTTCTTTCAATGAAACATTTTCTTTAATTAAGGATTTGTGATAATCATTTTCCTTTTCAAAATCCTCTTGTGCTATGAAAAGTTTGTTCACTACCTTTTTCAATAAAGAATGTTTATTGTTAAGGATAGAGTATTTTGAGACAAGTTTTTCAAAATCTTGAAGAATTTCATCATAAGAAGTAGATAAGTCAATGTATGAGTCATTGTTATTTGTACTTACCTCATCCTCAATAGCCATGAAGCACATGTTGGCGATTTCTTCTTGAACTTCATATTTTTCGAGAACATCTTCATACCTATCGTCCCATGTAGCTTGAAGAGCTTTCTTTTTGGTGAACTTTTTGTTCGGGCATTCGGTCCTCTTATCACCGGGTTTGTCACAATCATAGCATATGATCTTTTTGTTTTTCTCTTCACCTTTATCATCCTTCTTTTGAAATCGCCGATTGTTTCAAAATCTTCTCTATTTCTTGACAAGAAGAACTAGATCGTCAAGTTCTTCATCACTCCTGTTTGTGTTGGAGGATCCTTCATCGTTTATTGATTTCAATGCAATTTGCCTCTTGGGAGGCTCCTTCGTCTCTTTGCTTCTTCTTGTTTTCTCCTTTGTTTCAGCATTGTTGAGATCATACATCATCAATGTTCCATATAGCTCCTCCAATGGATAAGTGTTGATATCTTTTGTATTCTCTATCAACATCCTCAAGGAGTTCCAATCTTTTGAAAGAGACCTAAGCATTTTACTCACAAGTTCACCGTTAGTAAACTTTTGATCAAAACCTTTAAGGCTATTAATAATATCGGTAAAGCGAGTAACCATATCTACAATAGGTTCATCTTACTTCATAAAGAAGTTTTTAAAATCTTTTGTCAATAAATTTATCTTAGTTTCTTTAACCTTGTTAGTACCTAAGTGAGTTATCTCTCATGCATGCCAAATATCAAATGCGGAATCACATGTGCTAATACGATTAAAATCATTTTTATCTAAAGTACAACAGAGTCAGTTTTTGGCTCTAGCATTCAAAGATAATTTTCTTTTATCCTCTTCATCATATTCTTCTCTAAGCTTAGGAATAGTTTGGTCCAGTTTATCAACTTTAATAATTTTTATTGGCTCATATGGACCAAACTCAATGACTTCTCAAATGTTATAATAAATAGATTGAACATAAATCATCATTCTAGTTTTCCAATAGTTGTAGTGAGTACCATTAAAGAAGGGAGGACAATTTGTAGAGTGTCCCTCAAGACTTTGAATATTTTGGTTAGCCATAACTCAAGATTGTATAATAAAAAAAAATGAGCTCCTATCTCTGATACCAATTGATAGCCCAAGAGTAACTAACCAAGAGGGGATAAATTGGTTTTCTCAAAATTTTTCGAAAAATATTCTCAAAGTATGATATTTAAGAAATAAAAATTAATCCACAAAAATATAAGTACAATATAAGTAAATAGAAGGGAAGAGAGAGTGCAAACGATATTTTTATGAAGGTTTGATCCAACCAATGATCTACGTCCCCCGTTACCAAGCTCTCCAACACGAGCACGGTCTTTCCACTAATTTGATTGACTTATGGTGCAATCCAAACCTTTACAATGTATCCGTTCACTTACAAACAAGGAGCACTGATCTTTATACAATATTGAGCTTTCAAAGGACATCAATATGACCCAAAAATGTAAAGAGATTGATTTGAGTATATCTCTCTTGATGAATGATAAATACAAGTTTAGTTTTAAGAGAGACTAACACTTTAATGGATAGCAATAGATGAGGAAAGCTCAAGTGTTAGAAGAAAACTCTGTTGAGAATGATGAATCAAAAGCTTGATTTGATCAAACAAAGTTTTCAATGAATGATATTGAATATATAAATGCAATAAAGCTTTGAATGAATTTTAGCAATATGATTCTCTCTATAAATACTTTTGTAAGTGTTATGGAATGATAATAAATGAAGTGGTATTTATAGAGATGAATTTTCGTCACTTTCTATTGAAATAGATGACCAAACGGTCGACCGGTCAGATGGTCAGAAGTAGCCATTGGAACTGTAAAAATCAGAACAGACACTTTTTGGAAAGTGACAGTCAGACATTTGACCGGTTCACCCAAACAGTCGACTGGTTCAACCGGTTCATCAAACGGATGACCGTTTTCACAGTTCTGAAAAACTTGATTTTTGGCTTTAATAAAAATATTTTATGCAAGTGATAATGACATACGTTTTGTGCATAAAATTATTTTGAGCTTTCATTCATTTAATTTCTAAAAATCAAAGAGTTAATATCTTTACAATTTTATCTAGAAATCTATTCTTCGATCTTGATCTTCGAATCTTGAATTTCGGATATTGAGATACTTGAACTCTTGTATTGATTTTGACTTGATCTTGATATTTAATGAGAGTTCGATTTGTAGCGCTTTGAATATTACTTGAAAATAGATAGTTAGTAAACATAACGAATTTGTTTGTTATAATCAAAACATTAAGGTTTAAAGTTAACCATAGGTCAACAATTCTCACCCTTAAATTCTGCTCAATTTTCTACATGCTTGTCTCTCCCACACTCAAATACTCTCTCTCGTATATTGTTATACTTTACGTATCCGGTAGTTGACTTGATTGTCGAAGTACTAACGATTGCGTGACCCTTTTTTCTCAGTGATCTTGGTGCCTAATGATTGTCCTAGTATTCAGGTAACATACATGCTGGCAGATGATTGATTGAAAATCTGTTAACACGTGGATAGAGAAGATTCCGACGTCTAACACATTTAAATCACACATTTTTAAAAACATAACAAGAAGTCATAGAACTAGTATTAATTAGCATTCAACCTACAAAGTAAAATGAGATTTGGGGACAATGTCCAAAGAACAGACTCTAACCAATTTTCTAGCATAATTTTATGATATATTTCCAAATCACTGTTAATCGTCCACATTCTATCCACTCTTTTAATAGCAATATCAAATTACAGTAAGACTCAAAAATAACTATTCCAAATACCAAAAGCGTGCTAGTTTGATATCTCTAGCTCCATCTTGAAGAGCTACAAGTGTAATGTACACCCCAGTTCAAATTGGTCAATCCACTCAACCTCAGTTTGATTTGTGTGACCTTTGTCAGAACCTACTAAATTTCTAGATCTCGAGCTATTTTCATCATGCTAGCAAGGACCATAATCTTTGACATTATTGCCTTGGGACACAATTCCCTTAGTCTGAAACCCCAAATATTTGACGAATGTTGTATTTCTTGTATATTCCACGAATGTTATATTTTTAATAAACTTTTTATCGGTTTTTTGACCCTCAAGTCTTTGCATGGTGCCCTGTGAATCTCTTCTTGCCACATATGCAATGACAGGAAAAATACAAAAAATAATACACATTCAATCTCAGGTACTTTAACATTAATGAAGATGCAATTGAAATAACAAGTGTGCATAGTGTTGGGAAATTAATTAAAACTTAAAGGATTCGATTGTTTTGTGTATTGACTGGAGTATAATAAAATTGTTATTATAAATTAATCTAAAGACCTAGGTGTTTATGGATTACCTTCATAGCGTGATTTACAAAAATCCGTAGATTGATTCTCGTTACAATCCTCATTTCCACCTCAAACCTCATCGGTCTTCTCCGGTGTTCTTCAACAACCTAAGAATCGTAGATGTTATATTATTATGTGTGGTCACAAGTGTGTTGGAATTAATCAATTAATTAGTCAATTATCTATATATATATATGCAACCTTCCTCTAGCAGTAGGTCCTCGAAGTCGGCCAGACACTGAATCTGGAGTCTCTGTTTCCGTTGGTCAGCCTGAGTTTGGTGGTCCCGGTGAGATTGAGTATTGTGTCAAGCCTCCCTCTGGTCCCGTTTGCTATAGTTAGGTAATTTATTTTGTTTACAATGTCTTGGTCTAGGTCTTGGTTCAATCGTTCTAGAAGTATGAACCAGTTCCAGTTCCAATTCAAATAGAGATCTTTTTTATACTTTCAATAATTCTGTTGACAATGATGATGTTAGCCAAGAAAGTTCTCAAAATTTGAATGAATGCGAAATGCAAATTGCTGAGATAGAACAAAGGTTACATAATTGGTCAATTCCTACTGTTGATCAAAAAACTATCTATCAGATTGGTACTTTCGATTTCAAAACTGATTATGCTATCAAAACTTGCGAGCAATCTATTTCTGTGCAGCCAAATTCTGGTACTATTAGATTGCTAACTAGAGATTCAATTATCCGCCATAGACAAAAATACAAGTTTTTACATATTGGTCTGGTTCAAGTTGCTGTCAAGCCCTTGTTTAGATTAGTCTTAGATATCCCGATTTGCCTTACTCTTAGAGATAATAGATGGGGAAAATTCGAGAAATCTTTACTTGCAATCATTGATTCAAACCTTGAAAGTGGCCCTGCATACTGTAATTGTTTCCCAAACTTTACTTTAGATCTTTCTGATGAGTCAATCATAAAGTGTTTATGTCTTGATATTCAAACAAAAAACCTTGATATGGATGTTAGATCAAAAGCTATTTGTGTCATTTACCGTATCTATTAAAAGGTTATGAGTACAAATATGAGTCCAAAAACCCTTACGTCCTCTCCTTAAAATGAGACTTTGTTAATCGAAGTCAATCCTCTTCACTCAAATGTTGCTATCCCTCGTTGTCTTGCCTGGGATGAAGTCACCCGAAATCCTCTGTGGACTTTCGAAAACGAACAGCCCCCTGTTCGAGAAATCCCAAGAACAAAGTTGAAAGAGATTACTGAGTTGCCTGATGGAAGTGTGCAAATTCAATTTGCTCCTTCATCTTCAACTGCAAGGTCTTCTTTCTGTTCCTCCCGTCCAGAACCCTTTCAAACTTTTAAACAAGCTGATAGACAACTTCTTGAGAAATTCATAGACAACTTCCTGAGAAATTCAAAGGAGTTGACTTCTCTCCAAACATCTCTCAAACTCATTATTCTGAGGAAGAAGTTGGTTCAACCCGTCATGGTTCTGAATCGACTACTCTCTCTGATATGAGAAATCAGTTGAATGTTATCTCTTCTTCTAATGATAGGAAAAGAGAATTCAAAAAATCCAAAGACCCAGATGTTCGTACCTTTAGGAAAACTTTCAAACAAATGCTTTCAAAAAGGAAAAGGAATAGATTTTGGGAAGAATTTTATGACTTCCCTGAAGACATTAGTTTTTACGACTGGGCTTATCTCCGTGTCTTCGAGCAAAAACCCCAGAAACCTTCAGTCAACACCACTCAAAGTAAGTCCAAACTTTGGAAAGCCTCTTCTGGAGATACTTTTCAATCCATTCATCCTCCCCTTGAAGAGATCGTGATTCCCAAAGGAGACGTCAAAGTCATCGCTTCTCCTCTCAAACAAATTTTTTCTGACAGACCAGAAACCGATAACCCAACTGTCAAAGATATTAAAAATATCCAACAACAGAACAACTATACAAACATTCTCCTCCATTTCGTTGCCACCCAGCTTAATCAATTAGATCAGCCAGTTAAGGAGAAAATTCAAGAGGAAAAGGGAAAAGAAAAGGAGATTCTTTTTGCTCCAAAAGCTCCTACTTTAAAAACCCTGATCAAACCTTCTGAAATACATGTCAAGTTTGGTTCTAGTCTCTTTGGGACCAACTCTTCTGATGTTCTTTCTGAAATCGCCAGATAGTTGCAGAATAAGGAATCCTCATCCAAAATCAATGTCATTGATTCCATTAAAGAGATTCAAGACCAGTTTGAAGATCTCTCTCTCAATAAACTCAAAGGAAAATTCGAGTATCACAAACTTCCCCATTTTTATCCCAGACCAACCTTCCCAGATATGCTTACTGAAGAACCTTCAAGACCTCAAAAGACTTTTACCGGCCAAGAAGTTGTCTCTTGGGATATTGATGGTCTCACAGAACAACAAATCCTCAACGTTATAAGCGAAATGACAATGGCTGCTAGCGCTTATGCTGGGAAAGGAAATTCTGATAAAGATGCTTGCATTAATCTTGTCAGTGGTTTTCAAGCACAATTAAAAAACTGGTGGATCAATTATCTTTCCCTGGAAGAAAGAGAAAAGGTCAAAAATGCCGTCAAACAAGAAGGAGATAATCCTCTTGATCCTTCTAAACAAGATGCTGTTAGTACCCTTCTCCATACCATCATCAAACATTTCATTGGAGATCCTTCTTCTGTTATGGAAAAGGCCTCCGATATCCTCATGAACCTATCCTTCCCAAAGCTTCATGACTTCATATGGTATAAAGATATCTTTCTGCAAAAGGTTATGATTAGAGATGACTGCAATTCTACTTTCTGGAAGGAAAGATTTATTGCAGGTTTACCCAAACTCTTCGCCGAAAAGGTTAGAGAAGCAATAAGAGATGATTTTTCAACTATCCCCTACCAAGATCTTACTTATGGTCAATTGTTACATCAACAAAGAAGGTCTTGCACTTTGCAACGATCTTAAACTCAAGGCCAAATTGAAATCCGATCGTGTTGAGGGAAGAAAAGAATTATGATCCTTCTATGAGCAATATGGTTATGAACGTCTCAATCCTCCTCCTTCCAAAGCTTTCAGAAAATCCCATAGATCTCATAAACATAGAGAGCCTTTCAAGAAAAACTACCCAAATTTTTACAAACAACCAAGAAGTTCATCAAGATTTCGTAAGTATAATAAGTACAAACGAAAAAGAGATGATTTCAAGAAACATGACAAATCCTTAAAAGACCTCCCTACTCGTGACGCCTCAAATACCACTTGTTGGAAATGCAACAAGAAGGGTCATTTTGCAAACAAATGCCCCTTAAGGAGAAAGATGAATAACCTTCAAATTGATGAAGAGTTAAAAGATCAACTTCTTAATCTTATCAAATCTTCTGAATCTTCTGACTCTGAAAACATTGTCTACAATCTTCAAGAAGATACCGATTTCAGTGATGATTCTTCTTCTCGAACTTATGTTTCTAAAAAGATTTGCAATTGCAAAGATAATTGCATTTGTGTTGACAATAGTTCGATCAACGTTTTGACTTCAGAAAGAAAGTTAATTCAAGAGATCATTGATCAGATTGAAGATCCAAGCCTTAAGCAAAAGTTTCAAAATCTTCTTGAGCCAAATGAAAAACCTATTCAAAGGAGCTACAGCCTCAATGAAATTTTTGATAGATTCAAAAATACAAACAAAGTTTCTTCAAGCCAAGATCTTCGTTCTGAGGTCAACCAAATGAAATACCAAGTTTTCCAATTAGAAAGAGAACTTGCAGAGGTTAAGTTTGATGTTTCTGTTCTCAAAACTTCTTCCATTTCTGGGAAAGGAAAAGCCAAGCTTCAAACACCTTGCTCTTCATCGTCTTCTGAGGAAGAAGACATTCAAAGTCAAGGTCCTGTTCAAATACTTTCCCCTATTGATGAGGAAAGTTCAATGAATGTTATCAATCAAATTTGGCTCCAAAAATGGTATACAATTGCTACAATTGTTATCCATAAAGAATTCAAAATCAAAACTAGAGTTTTGCTTGATTCCGGTGCTGATCAAAACTGCATTCGTGAAGGATTAGTCCCGACCAAATACTTTGAGAAAACTACTGAAAACCTTTATGGTGCCAGTGGTAAAAGCCTTCACATCAATTTCAAACTTACCAAAGCCCATGTCTGTAACAAAAATGTTTGCTTCAAAAGTAGTTTCCACCATGTCAAAGACCTTGATCATGAAGTCATTCTTTGCACTCCCTTCCTTGTCCAACTCTACCCAATTTCAGTTACAGAAAAGGGATTACGCTCAAAGTATCTCGATCCAAAAATTTTCTTTGAATTAACCAATCCTCCCTCGATTAGGGATATCAATCTTATCAAAGAACACTCCATTTCTAAGATGGTTAATAATATTAACCTCAAGAAACAGCATATCAAATATCTTAAGGAAGATATTAGATTTGCTAGGGTTTCTGAACAATTAGAAACCAAGAGTGTTAAAGATCAAATTGAGAAGATTGACTCGGCCATTAGGAAAGAAGTTTGTTCTACTATTCCCAATGCTTTTTGGGCAAAAAAAAAGCATATTGTCACTCTTCCTTACATTCCAAACTTCAATGAAAAACAAATTCCTACCAAAGCCAGACCTATTCAAATGAATAAAGAACTCTTGGAAATATGTACCAAAGAGATTCAAGATCTCGTTGAGAAAGGACTTATTAGGCCAAGCAAATCCCCATGGAGTTGTGTTGCCTTCTACGTCAACAATCATGGTAAAATTGAGAGAGGAGCTCCTAGATTAGTTATCAACTACAAGCCTCTCAATCAGGTTATCCAATGGATAAGATATCCAATGCCTCAAAAGAAAGACCTCAATAGACTCGTGAATGCTGTTATATTTTCAAAGTTTGATCTCAAATCTGGATTTTGGCAAATTCAAATTGACGAAAAGGATAGATACAAAACAACTTTCAACGTCCCTTTTGGTCAATATGAATGGAATGTCATGCCATTTGGGCTAAAAAATGTCCCTTCTGAATTTCAAAAGATTATGAATAATATTTCCAATCCTTATCAAAATTTCTTAACTGTTTACATTGATGATGTGTTGATTTGTTCTGATAGTATAGAACAACACCTTAAGCATCTCAACATTTTTCTTTCAATCGCTAGAAGAAATGGTTTAGCCGTTTCTGAAAAGAAAATTGTGTTATGTCAAACAAAGATCAAATTCTTAGGACATGAGATTTTTAGAGGTACTATTACTCCGATCAAACGTAGTTTAGAATTTGCGTCAAAATTCCCAGACCAAATTTTAGACAAAACTAGTCTTCAAAGGTTTCTAGGATGTGTCAATTACATATCTGATTTCATTCCAAACATTAGGCAATTGTGTGAGCCTTTGTATCAAAGACTTAGGAAGGTCCCCCCAAGAATGGTCAGACAAGCACACACAAGCTGTCAAACTTGTCAAAGAGAGTGTCAAGACTCTTCCTTGCCTCAACATTGTCAATCCAACAGCTTTTCTCATTGTTGAAACTGATGCCTCTGACATTGGTTATGGTGGTATTCTCAAACAATCAATTGACGGTCAAAAAGAACAATTGGTTCGATATCATTCTGGCATTTGGTTAGGTCCTCAAAAGAATTACTCAACTTTCAAAAAGGAATGTCTTTCAATTGTTTTATGTATTTCCAAATTTCAAGATGATCTTATCAATAAAACATTTTTAGTCAGAACTGACTCTAAAGTATCAAAAGACGTTTTGCAAAAAGATGTCAAAAACTTGGTTTCCAAATAGATCTTTGCCAGATGGCAAGCAATTTTGTCATGTTTTGATTTTTCTGTTGAGTTTATAAAGGGCGAGCATAATTCACTTCCAGATTTCTTAACAAGAGAGTTTTTGCAGAATAAACATGTCCAAGAAATCAGCAGTTCCCGCCTTCAAGTGAAGAACACCAGAAGACTATCTCCTTGAAAGTTCTTCTTCAGGTTCAAAAAAACTCAATCTCTTTCTTCTACTCAAAAATCAAAAAATGTCTCTACCTCCAATCCTTTCACCGTCCTCGGTACCCTTCCTTCTCAAATCAAAAAAGAAGCCAACTACAAAAATGCCTGCAAACCTGATACTATTCCCGGATCAGGTAAACTTCCTGAAATCAACACTCCAAAATTTCAATATTTCCTCAAGGAAAGAACGATCCATGTAGCAGAATTTGAAGATGAATGGGCAAAATACCCATCTCTTGAAGAATGCTTATCACGGATCTTCCATCCCTTCCTCAAAGACGATGATCCTTTCAATTTTGCTGACAAAAGATACCAAGTGTTGAATGAGTTCTAATTCATCCCTCAACATATTCATCAATCTCGAATGTGGTATGAATCAATTCTCAAAGTCACCAAATCTGCAACTATTTTCCATACACCAAACAAGCCAAACGGTCATTGGATTGACTTTTAAAAAATCAAAATCCTCAGGGTTCTTTCTCTCTCGGATTGGAATCAGGAACCTTGGGAAACAAAAGTTTTCTCCCTAAAAATGGCCAGCAAACTCACTTTTCATACATAGATTACATGAAAGCTTGGTACAATGTTCTTTATTTCCGGCCAACAAGTCATTCATGGTTCATTCTCTTTGATCAAAATTGTTCCCAATCTTTTCCAAAATGGTTCCAATCGTGGTGGTCCCTTTTCGGTGCTTCTCAAGAAATCTTCCCAAGTAGAATTCTGGAAGGTTTCAACCTTTTCAAAAACAAAGGAATTAATTTAATTCCTCATGAAGATTTGTTATTTCAATATTGCAAAAATTTCAAAATTGCCTGGATTTTTTGCTGGGATTTTCAATTATTTCCAACATCAGTTGATCATTACTCTTTCAAATGTATCATTCGACGATGTAAGATCAAATGTTGGGAAAAGTTCAATGACTCAAATGCATGCTCAAAGGCAGTCCAGTCATGGATTGATCAGCAAATAAAATCAAAAACAGGTTCAAGTTCTATTCCAAACAGTTTCCAATCAGAAAAGTCCATTCTCCTCGCTCAAATGGCTCAGTGTTCCGATCCAGAAGTTTTTGCAGTCTTAGCACAAAAGGCAGCATCATTAGCAAAGGCTGAATCAAGCAAAGAAGGATCCGGAAATGTTTCTAAAGCTGGTTCTGACCCAGATTTCTTCCAGGACAATGAAGACGATTGCCTCGGGGTAAATGTGGATTTCTTTGAAATGTGATCCATATCCCTTTATCATTACCCTGCAGAAATGTATGGAAAAACTGTGGATTTGGTTAACATTTTCAAAATTCAAAAGTTTCAATTAGTATTGAAAAGACATCAATCAGTCCGACAATTTCAAAAGGTGATATGGTGCAAAGGAAAAGCAGATTCCACTTTTTCAAAAGGTAAACAGTTTCGGATCATTTTTCAAAAAGCAAATAGTGGAGTGGCAGACACGCATGGCAGACAAACATTGACACTACAATCAAGAAAGCAGATTCCTTTCAGTACCAAAAGTAAGCATCCAATGTTTCCATTTGTCTATTTAAGGTGTCAGTTAGTCTTGTAATAGGCAGAGTGTGTGATTTTCATTGTATCTTTCAAATCCTTTGTATCAAATTTTCTCTATCTGTTTTATGAATTAAGGCTTTCAAGTTTTTCAAATGGATGCATCTAACTTGTTTGATTGTTCAATAGAATCATTTCATCATATCATTTATTCAAATATTGATCTTGAATTGCTTGATGATCTCAATAGATTTATGTTTACACCACGTGTTGAAATTCTTTCTTCTGATCTTTTTCCATGTTTACAAAATAGGTATGTCAAAAGAATGATATTACAAAATCGAATTGATTTTCTTAGATGTCAATTGTTTCTTTCAAGTTTTCCTGATAACTTGTTCCCAACCAAAGAAAAAGATCCCCTTGACATGACTGAACCCCATTGAAAATTGTTCATACTTCCCGAACAAAATTGGTATCAGTTGAATGTTATCTCTTCTTCTATTGATAAGAAAAGAAAATTCAAAAAATCCAAAGACCCAGATGTTCGTACCTTTAGGAAAACGTTCAAACAGATGCTTTCAAAAAGGGAAAGGAATAGATTTTGGGAAGAATTTTAGGGTTTAATATGGTTATCAACGTCTCAATCCTCCTCCTTCCAAAGCTTTCAGAAAATCCCATAGATCTCATAAACATAGAAAGCCTTTCAAGAAAAACTACGCAGATTTTTACAAACAACCAAGAAGTTCATCAAGATTTCGTAAGTATAATAAGTACAAACGAAAAAGAGATGATTTCAAGAAACATGACAAATCCTTAAAAGACCCCCCTACTCGTGACGCCTCAAATACCACTTGTTGGAAATTCAACAAGAATGGTCATTTTGCAAACAAATGCCCCTTAAAGAGAAAGATCAATAACCTTCAAATTGATGAAGAGTTAAAAGATCAACTTCTTAATCTTATCAAATCTTCTGAATCTTCTGACTCTCAAAACATTGTCTACAATCTTCAAGAAGATACTGATTTCAGTGATGATTCTTTTTCTCGAACTTCTGTTTCAAAAAAGATTTGCAATTGCAAAGATAATTGCATTTGTGATGACAATAGTTCGATCAATGTTTTAACTTCAGAAAGAAAGTTAATTCAAGAGGTCATTGATCAGATTGAAGATCCAAGCCATAAGCAAAAGTTTCAAAATCATCTTGAGCCAAATGAAAAACCCATTCAAAGGAGCTACAACCTCATTGAAATTTTTGATATATTAAAAAATACAAACAAAGTTTCTTCAAGCCAAGATCTTCGTTCTGAGGTCAACCAAATGAAATACCAAGTTTCCCAATTAGAAAGAGAACTTGCAGAGGTTAAGTTCGATGTTTCTGTTCTCAAAACTTCTTCCATTTCTGGGAAAGGAAAAGCTAAGCTTCAAACACCTTGCTCTTCATCGTCTTGTGAAGAAAAAGACATTCAAAGTCAATGCCCTGTTCAAATACTTTCCCCTATTGATGAGGAAAGTTCAATGAATGTTATCAATCAAAATAGCCTCCAAAAATGGTATACAATTGCTACAATTGTTATCCATAAAGAATTCAAAATCAAAACCAGAGTTTTGCTTGATTCTGGTGCTGATCAAAACTGCATTCGTGAAGGATTAGTCCCGACCAAATACTTTGAGAAAACTAATGAAAACCTTTATGGTGCCAGTGGTGAAAGCCTTCACATCAATTTCAAACTTACCAAAGCCCATGTCTGGAACAAAAATGTCTGCTTCAAAAGTAGTTTCTACCTTGTCAAAGACCTTGATCATGAAGTTATTCTTTGCACTCCCTTCCTTGTCCAACTCTACCCAATTTCAGTTACAGAAAAGGGATTACGCTCAAAGTATCTCGATCAGGAAATTTTCTTTGAATTCACCAATCCTCTCTCGATTAGGGATATCAATCTTATCAAAGAACAGTCCATTTCTAAGATGGTTAATAATATTAACCTCAAGAAACAGCATATCAAATATCGTAAAGAAGATATTAGATTTGCTAGAGTTTCTGAACAATTAGAAACCAAGAGTGTTAAAGATCAAATTGAGAAGATTGACTCGGCCATTAGGAAAGAAGTTTGTTCTACTATTCCCAATGCTTTTTGGGCCAGAAAAAAGCATATTGTCACTCTTCCTTACATTCCAAACTTCAATGAAAAACAAATTCCTACCAAAGCCAGACCTATTCAAATGAATAAAGAACTCCTGGAAATATGTACCAAAGAGATTCAAGATCTCGTTGAGAAAGGACTTATTAGGCCAAGCAAATCCCCATGGAGTTGTGTTGCCTTCTACGTCAACAATCACAGTGAAATTGAGAGATGAGCTCCTAGATTAGTTATCAACTACAAGCCACTCAATCAAGTCCTCCAATGGATAAGATATCCAATGCCTCAAAAGAAAGACCTCCTCAATAGACTCGTGAATGCTGTTATATTTTCAAAGTTTGATCTCAAATCTGGATTTTGGCAAATTCAAATTGAGGAAAAGGATAGATACAAAACAACTTGCAATGTCCCTTTTGGTCAATATGAATGGAATGTCATGCCATTCGGTCTCAAAAATGCCCCTTCTGAATTTCAAAAGATTATGAATGATATCTTCAATCCTTATCAAATATTCTCAATTGTTTACATTGATGATGTGTTGATTTATTCTGATAGTATAGAACAACACCTTTAGCATCTCAACATTTTTCTTTCAATCGCTAGAAGAAATGTTTTACCCGTTTCTGAAACGAAAATTGTGTTATGTCAAACAAAGATCAAATTCTTAGGACATGAGATTTTTAGAGGTACTATTGCTCCGGTCAAATGTAGTTTAGAATTTGCGTCAAAATTCCCAGACCAAATTTTAGACAAAACTAGTCTTCAAAGGTTTCTAGGATGTGTCAATTACATATCTGATTTCATTCTAAACATTAGGCAATTGTGTGAGCCTTTGTATCAAAGACTTAGGAAGGTCCCCCCAGAATGGTCAGACAAGCACACACAAGCTGTCAAACTTGTCAAAGAGAGTGTCAAGACTCTTCATTGCCTCAACATATTCAATCCAAAAGCTTTTCTCATTGTTGAAACTGATGCCTCTGACATTGGTTATGGTGGTATTCTCAAACAATCAATTGACGGTCAAAAGGAACAATTGGTTCGATATCATTCTGGCATTTGGTTAGGTCCTCAAAAGAATTACTCAAATTTCAAAAAGGAATGTCTTTCAATTGTTTTATGTATTTCCAAATTTCAAGATGATCTTATCAATAAAACATTTTTAGTCAGAACTGACTGTAAAGCATCAAAAGACGTTTTGCAAAAAGATGTCAAAAACTTGGTTTCCAAACAGATCTTTGCCAGTTGGCAAGCAATTTTGTCATGTTTTGGTTTTTCAATTGAGTTTATAAAAGGCGAGCACAATTCACTTCCAGATTTCTTAACAAGAGAGTTTTTGCAGAATAAACATGTCCAATAAATCAGCAGTTCCCGCCTTCAAGGGAAGAACACTAGAAGACTATCTCCTTGAAGGTTCTTCTTCAGGTTCAAAAAACACTCAAATCTCTTTTTTCCACTCAAAAATCAAAAAATGTCTCTACCTCCAATCCTTTCACCGTCCTCGATACCCTTCCTTCTCAAATAAAAAAAGAAGCCAACTACAAAAATGCCCTCAAACCTGATACTGTTCCCGGATCAGGTAAACTTCCTGAAATCAACACTCCAAAATTTCAATATTTCCTCAAGGAAAGAACGATCCATGTAGCAGAATTTGAAGATGAATGGGCAAAATACCCATCTCTTGAAGAATGCTTATCACGGATCTTCCATCCCTTCCTCAAAGACGATGATCCTTTCAATTTTGCTGACAAAAGATACCAAGTGCTGAATGAGTTCTACTTCATCTCTCAACAGATTCATCAATCTCGAATGTGGTATGAATCAATTCTCAAAGTCACCAAATCTGCAACTATTTTCCATACACCAAACAAGCCAAACGGTCATTGGATTGAATTTTCAAAAATCAAAATCCTCAGGGTTCTTTCTCTCTCAGATTGGAATCAGGAACCTTGGGAAACAAAAGTTTTCTCCCTAAAAAATGGCCAGAAATCTCACTTTTCATACCAAGATTACATGAAAGCTTAGTACAATGTTCTTTATTTCCGGCCAACAAGTCATTCATGGTTCATTCTCTTTGATCAAAATTGTCCCCAATCTTTTCCAAAATGGTTCCAATCATGGTGGTCCCTTTTCGGTGCTTCTGAAGAAATCTTCCCAAGTAGAATTCTGGAAGGTTTCAACCTTTTCAAAAACAAAGGAATTAATTTAATTCCTCATGAAAATTTGTTATTTCAATATTGCAAAAATTTCAAAATTGCCTAAATTTTTTGCTGGGATTTTCAATTATTTTCAACATCAGTTGATCATTACTCTTTCAGACGTATCATTCGACGATGTAAGATCAAATGGTGGGAAAAGTTCAATAACTCAAATGCATGCTCAAAGGCAGTCCAGTCATGGATTGATCAGCAAATAAAATCAAAAACAGGTTCAAGTTCTATTCCAAATAGTTTCCAATTAGAAAAGTCCATTCTCCTTGCTCAAATGGTTCAGTGTTCCGATCCAGAAGTTTTTGCAGTCTTAGGACAAAAGGCAGCATCATTAGCAAAGGCTGAATCAAGCAAAGAAGGATCCGGAAATATTTCTGAAGCTGGTTCTGACCCAGATTTCTTCCAGGACAATGAAGACGATTTCCTCGGGGTAAATGTGGATTTCTTTGAAATGTGATCCATATCCCTTTATCATTATCCTGCAGAAATGTAGGGAAAAACTGTGGATTTGGTTAACATTTTCAAAATTCAAAAGTTTCAATCAATACTGAAAAGACATCAATCAGTCCGACAATTTCAAAAGGTGATACAATGCAAAGGAAAAGCATATTCCTCTTTTTCAAAAGGTAAGGTGGTGTTCTCTTTGCGTTTGTGTTTTGTGTTTTGTGTTTTGAATTCATTTTGTGTTTTGTGTTTTGAGTGTTTGTTTTGATATTTTTGAAAATGTGTTCTTTTTGGAATTTTCAAAAATTGTTTTTGAAAATAGAAAACTCGAAAACGCGTTTCCTTGAAACATTTTAGAAATTTGGACTTACTTGGAATTAAAAATAATTATTAATTAAAAACAATTCAAAATAATCATTGTTGGAATTAAAAACATTGAAAATATTTAGAATTAAAAACAATTATTAATTAAAAATATTTAAAAACAATTATTTGGAATTAAAAATATTTAAAAACAATTATTTAGAATTAAAAACATTTAAAAACATTGATTGTTGGAATTAAAAATATTTAAAAATATTTAAAAACAATTATTTGGAATTAAAAACATTTAAAAACATTGATTGTTGGAATTAAAAATATTTAAAAACAATTAAAAACATTTAAAAACATTGATTGTTGGAATTAAAAATATTTAAAAACAATTATTTGGAATTAAAAACATTTAAAAACATTGATTGTTGGAATTAAAAATATTTAAAAACAATTAAAAACATTTAAAAATAATTAAAAACAATTATGTTTTGAAATTAAAAACAATTAAAAATATTTACAAATAATTATTAATTAAACACAATTAAAAACAATTAAATTAATTCAAAATACTTAAAAAAGGAGCTGCACATGTGAGGAGTCAAACCTGTGACCTACAGGAAACAATTAATGCGGCTAACCATTGAGGCAAGGAGCCGCGTTTTGTTAAAAAAAATGCGAAAAATAATTATAATATGAATTTTTTGCACAGCCTAAAATAAAAATAAAACAGAAACACCGGATTGATGATTCGAACCGCCGACCTCCACGGCCAAAACGCGCGTTTTGGCCGTTTTGGAAAACACCCTTTTTTTGTTAAGAAAATCCCAAAATGCCTAAAAAGCCATTTTTCATTTCATTTGATAATTGTTAAGGTGTTTTGAAAAATGAATTTTTGAAAATGGCAAAGAGAACACGTTTCCCCTATTTCCAAAAACACAAAATAGAAAATAGATTGAAAATGGGCAAGAGAACAGCCCCTAAACAGTTTCGGATCATTTTTCAAAAAGCAAACAGTGGAGTGGCAGACACGCATGGCAGACCAACATTGACACTACAATCAAGAAATCAGATTCCTTTCAGCACCAAAAGCAAGCATCCAATGTTTCCATTTGTCTATTTAAGGCGTCAGTTAGTCTTGTAATAGGCAGAGTGTGTGATTTTCATTGTATCTTTCAAATCCTTTGTATCAAATTTTCTCTATCTGTAAGTTTTATGAATTAAGTCTTTCAAGTTTTTTAAATGGATGCATCTAACTTGTTTGATTGTTCAATAGAATCATTTCATCATATCATTTATTCAAATAATGATCTTGAATTGCTTGATGATCTCAAAGGATTTATGTTTACACCACGTGTTGAAATTCTTTCTTTTGATATTTTTTCATGTTTACAAAATAGGTATGTCAAAAGAATGATGTTACAAAATCGAATTGATTTTCTTAGATGTCAATTGTTTCTTTCAAGTTTTCCTGATAACTTGTTCCCAACCAATGAAAAAGATCTCCTTGAAATGACTGAACCCCCATTGAAACTGGTTCATACTTCCCGAACAAAATTGGTATCAGAGCCAAGTTCAAGCCAAAGTAAACCCAATGAGCAACCTTCCTCTAGCAGTAGGTCCTCGAAGTCGGCCAAACACTGAAGTACTCTGGAGTCTCTGTTTCCGTTGGTCAACCTGAGTTTGGTGGTCCCGATGAGATTGAGTATTGTGTCAAGCCTCCCTCTTGACCCTTTTGCTATATTCAGGTAATTTATTTTGTTTACAATGTCTTGGTCTAGGTTTTGGTTCAATCGTTCTAGAAGTATGACTAGTTCCAGTTCCAATTCAAATAGAGATCTTTTTTATACTTTCAATAATTATGTTGACAATGATGATGTTAGCCAAGAAAGTTCTCAAAATTTGAATGAACGCGAAACGCAAATTGGTGAGATAGAACAAAGGTTACATAATTGGTCAATTCCTACTGTCGATCAAAAAACTATCTATCAGATTGGTACTTTCGATTTCGAAACTGATTATGCTATCAAAACTTGCGAGCAATCTATTTCTGTGCAGCCAAATTCTGGTACTATTAGATTGTTAACAATAGATTCAATTATCCGCCATAGACAAAAATACAAGTTTTTACATTTTGGTCTGGTTCAAGTTGCTGTCAAACCCTTGTTTAGATTAGGCTTAGTTGTCCCGATTTGCCTTACTCTTAGAGATAAGAGATGGGGAAAATTTGGGAAATCTTTACTTGCAATCATTGATTCAAACCTTGAAAGTGGCCCTGCATACTGTAATTGTTTCCCAAACTTTACTTTAGATCTTTCTGATGAGTCAATCATGAAGTGTTTATGTCTTGATATTCAAACAAAAAACCTTGATATGGGTGTTAGATCAAAAGCTATTTGTATCATTTATCGTATCTATTACAAGGTTATGAGTACAAATATGAGTCCAAAAGCCCTTAGGTCCTCTCCTAAAAATGAGACTTTGTTAATCGAAGTCAATCCTCTTCACTTAAATGTTGCTGTCCCTCGTCGTCTTGCCTGGGATGAAGTCACCTGAAATCCTCTGTGGACTTTCGAAAACGAACTGCCCCATGTTCGAGAAATCCCAAGAACAAAGTTGAAAGAGATTACTGAGTTGCCTGATCAAAGTGTGCAAATTCAATTTGCTCCTTCATCTTCAACTGCAAGGTCTTCTTTCTGTTCCTCCCATCCAGAACCCTTTCAAACTTTTAAAAAAGCTGATAGACAACTTCCTAAGAAATTCAAAGGAGCTGACTTCTCTCCAAACATCCCTCAAACTCGTTATTCTGAGGAAGAAGTTGGTTCAACCCGTCATGGTTCTGAATCGCCTACTCTCTCTGATATGAGAAATCAGTTGAATGTTATCTCTTCTTCTATTGATAGGAAAAGAGAATTCAAAAAATCCAAAGACCCAGATGTTCGTACCTTTAGGAAAACGTTCAAACAGATGCTTTCAAAAAGGGAAAGGAATAGATTTTGGGAAGAATTTTATGACTTCCCTGAAGATATTAGTTTTTATGACTGGGCTTATTTCCGTGTTTTCAAGCAAAAACCCCAGAAACCTTCAGTCAACACCACTCAAAGTAAGTCCAAACTTTGGAAAGCCTCTTTTGGAGATACTTTTCAATCCATTCATCCTCCCCTTGAAGAGATCGTGATTCCCAAAGGAGACGTCAAAGTCATCGCTTCTCCTCTCAAACAAAATTTTTCTGACAGACCACAAACCGATAACCCAACTGTCAAAGATATTAAAAATATCCAACAACAGAACAACTATACAAACATTCTCCTCCATTTCGTTGCCACCCAGCTTAATCAATTAGATCAGCCAGTTAAGGAGAAAATTCAAGAGGAAAAGAGAAAAGAAAAGGAAATTCTTTTTGCTCCGAAAGCTCCTACTTTAAAAACCCTGATCAAACCTTCTGAAGGACATGTCAAGTTTGGTTCCAGTCTTTTTGGGACCAACTCTTCTGATGTTCTTTCTGAAATCACCAGACAGTTGCAGAATAAGGAATCCTCATCCAAAATCAATGTCATTGATTCCATTAAAGAGATTCAAGACCAGTTTGAAGATCTCTCTCTCAATAAACTCAAAGGAAAATTCGAGTATCACAAACTTCTCCATTTTTATCCCAGACCAACCTTCCCAGATATGCTTACTGAAGAACCTTCAAGACCTCAAAAGACTTTTACCGGCTAAGAAGTTGTCTCTTGGGATATTGATGGTCTCACAGAACAACAAATCCTCAACGTTATAAGCAAAATGACAATGGCTGCTAGCGCTTACGCTGGGAGAGGAAATTCTGATAAAGATGCTTGCATTAATCTTGTAAGTGGTTTTCAAGGACAATTAAAAAACTGGTGGATCAATTATCTTTCCCTGGAAGAAAGAGAAAAGGTCAAAAATGCCGTCAAACAAGAAGGAGATAATCTTCTTGATCCTTCTAAACAAGATGCTGTTAGTACCCTTCTCTATACCATCATCAAACATTTCATTGGAGATCCTTTTTCTATTATGGAAAAGGCCTCCGATATCCTCATAAACCTATCCTGCCCAAAGCTTCAAGACTTCAGATGGTATAAAGATATCTTTTTGCAAAAGGTTATGATTAGAGATTACTGCAATTCTGCTTTCTGGAAGGAAATATTTATTGCAGGTTTACTCAAACTCTTCGCCGAAAAGGTTAGAGAAGCAATAAGAGATTATATTTCAACTATCCCCTACAAAGATCTTACTTATGGTCAAATTATTCGTTACATCAACAAAGAAGGTCTTGCACTTTGCAACGATCTTAAACTCAAAGCCAAATTGAAATCCGATCGTGTTGAGGGAAGAAAAGAATTAGGATCCTTCTGTGAGCAATATGGTTATGAACGTCTCAATCCTCCTCCTTCCAAAGCTTTCAGAAAATCCCATAGATCTCATAAACATAGAAAGCCTTTCAAGAAAAACTACCCAGATTTTTACAAACAACCAAGAAGTTCATCAAGATTTCGTAAGTATAATAAGTACAAACGAAAAAGAGATGATTTCAAGAAACATGACAAATCCTTAAAAGACCCCCCTACTCGTGACGCCTCAAATACCACTTGTTGGAAATGCAACAAGAAGAGTCATTTTGCAAACAAATGCCCCTTAAGGAGAAAGATCAATAACCTTCAAATTGATGAAGAGTTAAAAGATCAACTTCTTAATCTTATCAAATCTTCTGAATCTTCTGACTCTGAAAACATTGTCTACAATCTTCAAGAAGATACCGATTTCAGTGATGATTCTTCTTCTCGAACTTCTGTTTCAAAAAAGATTTGCAATTGCAAAGATAATTGCATTTGTGATGACAATAGTTCGATCAACGTTTTAACTTCAGAAAGAAAGTTAATTCAAGAGATCATTGATCAGATTGAAGATCCAAGCCTTAAGCAAAAGTTTCAAAATCTTCTTGAGCCAAATGAAAAACCCATTCAAAGGAGCTACAACCTCAATGAAATTTTTGATAGATTCAAAATTACAAACAAAGTTTCTTCAAGCCAAGATCTTCGTTCCGAGGTCAACCAAATGAAATACCAAGTTTCCCAATTAGAAAGAGAACTTGTAGAGGTTAAGTTCGATGTTTCTATTCTCAAAACTTCTTCCATTTCTGGGAAAGGAAAAGCCAAGCTTCAAACACCTTGCTCTTCATCGTCTTCTGAGGAAGAAAACTTTTAAAGTCAAGGTCCTGTTCAAATACTTTCCCCTATCGATGAGGAAAGTTCAATGAATGTTATCAATCAAATTCGCCTCCAAAAATGGTATACAATTGCTACAATTGTTATCCATAAAGAATTCAAAATCAAAACCAAAGTTTTGCATGATTCTGGTGCTGATTAAAACTGTATTCGTGAAGGATTAGTCCCGACCAAATACTTTGAGAAAACTACTGAAAACCTTTATGGTGCCAGTGGTAAAAGCCTTCACATCAATTTCAAACTTACCAAAGCCCATATCTGTAACAAAAATGTCTGCTTCAAAAGTAGTTTCAACCTTGTCAAAGACCTTGATTAGGAAGTCATTCTTGGCACTCCTTTCCTTGTCCAACTCTAACCAATTTCAACTACAGAAAATGGATTACGCTCAAAGTATCTCGATCAGGAAATTTTCTTTGAATTCACCAATCCTCCCTCGATTAGGGATATTAATCTTATCAAAGAACACTCCATTTCGAAGATGGTTAATAATATTAACCTCAAGAAACAGCATATCAAATATCGTAAGGAAGATATTAGATTTGCTAGAGTTTCTGAACAATTCGAAACCAAGAGTGTTAAAGATCAAATTGAGAAGATTGACTCGGCCATTAGGAAATAAGTTTGTTCTACTATTCCCAATGCTTTTTGGGCCAGAAAAAAGCATATTGTCACTCTTCCTTACATTCCAAACTTCAATGAAAAACAAATTCCTACCAAATCCAGACCTATTCATATGAATAAAGAACTCCTGGAAACATGTTCCAAAGAGATTCAAGATCTCGTTGAGAAAGGACTTATTAGGCCAAGCAAATCCCCATGGAGTTGTGCTGCCTTCTACGTCAACAATCACAGTGAGGAGCTCCTAGATTAGTTATCAACTACAAGCCTCTCAATTAGGTCCTCCAATGGATAAGATATCCAATGCCTCAAAAGAAAGACATCCTCAATAGACTCGTGAATGCTGTTATATTTTCAAAGTTTGATCTCAAATCTAGATTTTGGCAAATTCAAATTAACGAAAATGATAGACACAAAACAGCTTTCAATGTCCCTTTTGGTCAATATGAATGGAATGTCATGCCATTTGGTCTCAAAAATGCCCCTTCTAAATTTCAAAAGATTATGAATGTTATTTTCAATCCTTATCAAAATTTCTCAATTGTTTACATTGATGATTTGTTGATTTATTCTGATAGTATAGAACAACACCTTAAGCATCTCAACATTTTTCTTTCAATCGCTAGAAGAAATGGTTTAGCCGTTTCTGAAAAGAAAATTGTGTTATGTCAAACAAAGATCAAATTCTTAGGACATGAGATTTTTAGAGGTACTATTACTCCGGTCAAACGTAGTTTAGAATTTGCGTCAAAATTCCCAGACCAAAGTTTAGACAAAACTAGTCTTCAAAGGTTTCTAGGATGTGTCAATTACATATCTGATTTCATTCCAAACATTAGGCAATTGTGTGAGCCTTTGTATCAAAGACTTAGGAAGGTCCCCCCCAGAATGGCCAGACAAGCACACACAAGTTTTCCTGATAACTTGTTCCCAACCAAAGAAAAAGATCTCCTTGACATGACTGACCCCCTCGGGTCAGTCATGTCAAGGAGATCTTTTTCTTTGGTTGGGAACAAGTTATCAGGAAAACTTGAAAGAAACAATTGACATCTAAGAAAATCAATTCGATTTTGTAATGTCGTTCTTTGACATACCTATTTTGTAAACATGGAAGAAGATCAGAAGAAATAATTTCAACACGTGGTGTAAACATAAATCTATTGAGATCATCAAGCAATTCAAGATCATTATTTGAATAAATGATAGGATGAAATGATTCTATTGAACAATCAAACAAGTTAGATGCATCCATTTGAAAAACTTGAAAGACTTAATTCATAAAATAGATAGAGAAAATTTGATACAAAGGATTTGAAAGATACAATGAAAATCACACACTCTGCCTATTACAAGACAAACTGACGCCTTAAATAGACAAATGGAAACATTGGATGCTTGCTTTTGGTGCTAAAGGAATCTGCTTTCTTGATTGTAGTGTCAATGTTTGTCTGCCATGCGTGTTTGCCACTCCACTGTTTGCTTTTTGAAAAATGATCAGAAACTGTTTACCTTTTGAAAGAGAGGAAATTGCTTTTGCTTTGCACTGTATCACCTTTTGATATTGTCGGACTGATTGATGTCTTTTCAGTATTGATTGAAACTTTTGAATTTTGAAAATGTTAACCAAATCCACAGTTTTTCCCTACATTTCTGCAGGGTAATGATAAAGGGATATGGATCACATTTCAAAGAAATCCACATTTACCCCGAGGCAATCGTCTTCATTGTCTTGGAAGAAATCTGGGTTAGAACCAGCTCCACAAACATTTTTGGATCCTTCTTTACTTGATTCAGCCTTTGCTAATGATGCTGCCTTTTGTGCTAAGGCTGTAAAAACTTCTGGATCGAAACACTGAGCCATTTGAGCAATGAGAATGGACTTTTCTGATTGGAAACTGTTTGGAATAGAAATTGAACCTGTTTTTGATTTTATTTGCTGATCAATCCATGACTGGACTGCCTTTGAGCATGCATTTGAGCCATTGAACTTTTCCCACCATTTGATCTTACATCGTCGAATGATACGTTTGAAAGAGTAAGGATCAACTGATGTTGGAAATAATTGAAAATCCCAGCAAAAAATCCAGGCAATTTTGTGCAATATTGAAATAACAAATCTTCATGAGGAATTAAATTAATTCCTTTGTTTTTGAAAAGGTTGAAACCTTCCAGAATTCTACTTGGGAAGATTTCTTCAGAAGCACCAAAAAGGGACCACCACGATTGGAACCATTTTGGAAAAGATTGGGGACAATTTTGATCAAAGAGAATGAACCATGAATGACTTGTTGGACGGAAATAAAGAACATTATACCAAGCTTTCATATAATCTTGGTATGAAAAGTGAGATTTCTGGCCATTTTTTAGGGAGAAAACTTTTGTTTCCCAAGGTTCCTGATTCCAATCTGAGAGAGAAAGAACCCTGAGGATTTTGATTTTTGAAAAGTCAATCCAATGACCGTTTGGCTTGTTTGGTGTATGGAAAATAGTTACAGATTTGGTGAATTTGACAATTGATTCATACCACATTCGAGATTGATGAATCTGTTGAGGGATGAAGTAGAACTCATTCAGCACTTGGTATCTTTTGTCAGCAAAATTGAAAGGATCATCGTCTTTGAGAAAGGGAGGGAAGATTCGTGATAAGCATTCTTCAAGAGATGGGTATTTTGCCCATTCATCTTCAAATTCTGCTACATGGATCGTTCTTTCCTTGAGGAAATATTGAAATTTTGGAGTGTTGATTTCAGGAAGTTTACCTAATCCGGGAATAGTATCAGGTTTGAGGGCATTTTTGTAGTTGGCTTCTTTTTTGATTTGAGAAGGAAGGATACCGAGGATGGTGAAAGGATTGGAGGTAGAGACATTTTTTTATTTTTGAGTAGAAGAAAGAGATTGAGAGTTTTTTGAACCTGAAGAAGAACTTTCAAAGAGATAGTCTTCTGGTGTTCTTCCCTTGAAGGCGGTAACTGTTGATTTCTTGGACATGTTTATTCTGCAAAAACTCTGTTATTAAGAAATCTGGAAGTGAATTATGCTCGCCTTTTATAAACTCAATTGAAAAATCAAAACATGACAAAATTGCTTACCATCTGGCAAAGATCTGTTTGGAAACCAAGTTTTTGACATCTTTTTGCAAAACGTCTTTTGATGCTTTACAGTCAGTTCTGACTAAAAATGTTTTATTGATAAAATCATCTTGAAATTTGGAAATACATAAAACAATTGAAAGACATTCCTTTTTGAAAGTTGAGTAATTCTTTTGAGGACCTAACCAAATGCCAGAATGATATCAAACCAATTGTTCCTTTTGACCGTCAATTGATTGTTTGAGAATACCACCATAACCAATGTCAGAGGCATTAGTTTCAACAATGAGAAAAGCTTTTGAATTGACAATGTTGAGGCAAGTAAGAGTCTTGACACTCTCTTTGACAAGTTTGACAGCTTGTGTGTGCTTGTCTGACCATTCTGGGGGGACCTTCCTAAGTCTTTGATAAAAAGGCTCACACAATTGCCCAATGTTTGGAATGAAAGCAGATATGTAATTGACACATCCTAGAAACCTTTGAAGACTAGTTTTGTCTAACATTTGGTCTGGGAATTTTGATGCAAATTCTAAACTACGTTTGACTGGAGTAATAGTACCTCTAAAAATCTCACGTCCTAAGAATTTGATCTTTGTTTGACATAACACAATTTTCTTTTCAGAAACAGCTAAACCATTTCTTCTAGCGATTGAAAGAAAAATGTTGAGATGCTTAAGGTGTTGTTCTATACTATCAAAATAAATCAACACATCATCAATGTGTTTATTGAGAAATTTTGATAAGGATTGAAAATATCATTCATAATCTTTTGAAATTCAGAAGGGGCATTTTTTAGACCAAATGGCATGACATTCCATTCATATTGACCAAAAGGGACATTGAAAGCTGTTTTGTATCTATCCTTTTCATCAATTTGAATTTGCCAAAATCAAGATTTGAGATCAAACTTTGAAAATATAACAGCATTCACGAGTCTATTGAGGAGGTCTTTCTTTTGAGGCGTTGGATATCTTATCCATTGGAGGACCTGATTGAGAGGCTTGTAGTTGATAACTAATCTAGGAGCTCCTCTATCAATTTCACCGTGATTGTTGACGTAGAAGGCAGCACAATTCCATGGGGATTTGCTTGGCCTAATAAGTCCTTTCTCAACGAGATCTTGAATCTTTTTGGTACATGTTTCCAGGAGTTCTTTATTCATTTGAATAGGTCTGGCTTTGATAGGAATTTGTTTTTCATTGAAGTTTGGAATGTAAGGAAGAGTGACAATATGCTTTTTTCTGGCCCAAAAAGCATTGGGAATAGTAGAACAAACTTCTTTCCTAATGGCCGAGTCAATCTTCTCAATTTGATCTTTAACACTCTTGGTTTCTAATTGTTCAAAAGCCCTAGCAAATCTAATATCTTCCTTCAGATATTTGATATGCTGTTTCTTGAGGTTAATATTATTAACCATCTTCGAAATGGAGTGTTCTTTGATAAGATTGATATCCCTAATCGAGGGAGGATTGGTGAATTCAAAGAAAATTTCCTGATCGAGATACTTTGAGCGTAATCCCTTTTCTGTAACTGAAATTGGGTAGAGTTGAACAAGGAAGGAAGTGCCAAGAATGACTTCCTGATCAAGGTCTTTGACAAGGTAGAAACTACTTTTGAAGCAGGCATTTTTGTTATAGACATGGGCTTTGGTAAGTTTGAAATTGATGTGAAGGCTTTTACCACTGGCACCATAAAGGTTTTCAGTAGTTTTCTCAAAGTATTTGGTCGGGACTAATCCTTCACGAATGCAGTTTTGATCAGCACCAGAATCAAGCAAAACTCTGGTTTTGATTTTGAATTCTTTATGGATAACAATTGTAGCAATTGTATACCATTTTTGGAGACGAATTTGATTGATAACATTCATTGAACTTTCCTCATCAATATGGGAAAGTATTTGAACAGGACCTTGACTTTGAATGTCTTCTTCCTCAAAAGACGATGAAGAGCAAGGTGTTTGAAGCTTGGCTTTTCCTTTCCCAGAAATGGAAGAAGTTTTGAGAACAGAAACATCGAACTTAACCTCTGCAAGTTCTCTTTCTAATTGGGATACTTGGTATTTCATTTGGTTGACCTAAGAACGAAGATCTTGGCTTGAAGAAACTTTGTTTGTATTTTTGAATCTATCAAAAATTTCATTGAGGTTGTAGCTCCTTTGAATGGGTTTTTCATTTGGCTCAAGAAGATTTTGAAACTTTTGCTTAAGGCTTGGATCTTCAATCTGATCAATGATCTCTTGAATTAACTTTCTTTCTGAAGTTAAAACACTGATCGAACTATTGTCATCACAAATGCAATTATCTTTGCAATTGCAAATCTTTTTTGAAACAGAAGTTCGAGAAGAAGAATCATCACTGAAATCAGTATCTTCTTGAAGATTGTAGACAATGTTTTTAGAGTCAGAAGATTTGATAAGATTAAGAAGTTGATCTTTTAACTCTTCATCAATTTGAAGGTTATTGATCTTTCTCCTTAAGGGGCATTTGTTTGCAAAATGACCATTCTTGTTGCATTTCCAACAAGTGGTATTTGAGGCGTCACGAGTAGGGGGGTCTTTTAAGGATTTGTCATGTTTCTTGAAATTATCTCTTTTTCGTTTGTACTTATTATACTTACGAAATCTTGATGAACTTCTTGGTTGTTTGTAAAAATCTAGGTAGTTTTTCTTGAAAGGCTTTCTATGTTTATGAGATCTATGGGATTTTCTGAAAGCTTTGGAAGGAGGAGGATTGAAACGTTCATAACCATATTGCTCACAGAAGGATCCTAATTCTTTTCTTCCCTCAACACGATCGGATTTCAATTTGGCTTTGAGTTTAAGATCGTTGCAAAGTACAAGACCTTCTTTGTTGATGTAACAAATAATTTGACCATAAGTAAGATCTTTGTAGGGGATAGTTGAAAAATCATCTCTTATTGCTTCTCTAACCTTTTCGGCGAAGAGTTTGGGTAAACCTGCAATAAATCTTTCCTTCCAGAAAGCAGAATTGCAGTCATCTCTAATCATAACCTTTTGCAGAAAGATATCTTTATACCATCTGAAGTCTTGAAGCTTTGGGCAGGATAGGTTCATGAGGATATCGGAGGCCTTTTCCATAACAGAAGAAGGATCTCCAATGAAATGTTTGATGATGGTATAGAGAAGGATACTAACAGCATCTTGTTTAGAAGGATCAAGAGGATTATCTCCTTCTTGTTTGACGGCAATTTTGACATTTTCTCTTTCTTCCAGGGAAAGATAATTGATCCACCAGTTTTTTAATTGTCCTTGAAAACCACTGACAAGATTAATGCAAGCATCTTTATCAGAATTTCCTCTCCCAGCGTAAGCGCTAGCAGCCATTGTCATTTCGCTTATAACGTTGAGGATTTGTTGTTCTGTGAGACCATCAATATCCCAAGAGACAACTTCTTGGCCGATTAAAGTCTTTTAAGGTCTTGAAGGTTCTTCAGTAAGCATATCTGGGAAGGTTGGTTGGGATAAAAATGGAGAAGTTTGTGATACTCGAATTTTCCTTTGAGTTTATTGAGAGAAAGATCTTCAAACTGGTCTTGAATCTCTTTAATGGAATCAATGACATTGATTTTGGATGAGGATTCCTTATTCTGCAACTGTCTGGCGATTTCAGAAAGAACATCAGAAGAGTTGGTCCCAAAAAGACTGGAACCAAACTTGACATGTCCTTCAGAAGGTTTGATCAGGGTTTTTAAAGTAGGAGCTTTTGGAGCAAAAAGAATCTTCTTTTCTTTTTCCTTTTCCTCTTGAATTTTCTCCTTAACTGGCTGATCTAATTGATTAAGCTGGGTGGCAACGGAATGGAGGAGAATGTTTGTATAGTTGTTCTGTTGTTGGATATTTTTAATATCTTTGACAGTTGGGTTATTGGTTTCTGGTCTGTCAGAAAAAATTTGTTTGAGAGGAGAAGCGATGACTTTGACTTCTCCTTTGGGAATCACGATCTCTTCAATGGGAGGATGAATGGATTGAAAAGTATCCCCAGAAGAGGTTTTCCAAAGTTTGGACTTACTTTGAGTGGTGTTGACTGAAGGTTTCTGGGGTTTTTGCTTGAAGACACGGAAATAAACCCCAGTCGTAAAAACTAATGTCTTCAGGGAAGTCATAAAATTCTTCCTAAAATCTATTCCTTTCCTTTTATGAAAGCATCTGTTTGAACATTTTCCTAAAGGTACGAACATCTGGGTCATTAGATTTTTTGAATTCTCTTTTCCTATCAATAGAAGAAGAGATAACATTCAACTGATTTCTCATATCAGAGAGAGTAGGTGATTCAGAACCATGACGGGTTGAACCAACTTCTTCCTCAGAATAATGAGTTTGAGGGATGTTTGAAGAGAAGTCAACTCATTTGAATTTCTCAGGAAGTTGTCTATCAGCTTGTTTAAAAGTTTGAAAGGGTTCTGGACGAGAAGAATCGAAAGAAGACCTTACAGTTGAAGATGAAGAAGCAAATTGAATTTGTACACTTCCATCAGGCAACTCAGTAATCTCTTTCAACTTTGTTCTTGGGATTTCTCGAACAAGGGCTGTTCGTTTTCAAAAGTCCACAGAGGATTTCGGGTGACTTCATCCTAGGCAAGACGACGAGAGATAGCAACATTTGAGTGAAGAGGATTGACTTCGATTAACAAAGTCTCATTTTTCGGAGAGGACCTAAGGGCTTTTGGACTCATATTTGTACTCATAACCTTGTAATAGATACGGTAAATGGTACAAATAGCTTTTGATCTAACATCCATATCAAGGTTTTTTGTTTGAATATCAAGACATAAACACTTCATGATTGACTCATCAGAAAGATCTAAAGTAAAGTTTGGGAAACAATTACAGTATGCAGGGCCACTTTCAACGTTTGAATCAATGATTGCAAGTAAAGATTTCTCGAATTTTCCCCATCTCTTATCTCTAAGAGTAGGGCAAATCGGGATATCTAAGCCTAATCTAAACAAGGGTTTGACAACAACTTGAACCAGACCAATATGTAAAAACTTGTATTTTTGTCTATGGCGGATAATTGAATCTCTAGTTAACAATCTAATAATACCAGAATTTGGCTGCACAGAAATGGATTGCTCACAAGTTTTGATAGCATAATCAGTTTTGAAATCGAAAGTACCAATCGGATAGATAGTTTTTTGATCGACAGTAGGAATTGACCAATTATGTAACCTTTGTTCTATCTCAGCAATTTGCGTTTCGCGTTCATTCAAATTTTGAGAACTTTCTTGGCTAACATCATCATTGTCAACAGAATATATATATATATATATATATATATATATATATATATATATATATTCATTTACGAGAAAATAATAAGAATAAGGAAGAAAATAATTTCGTCTTGCAAATTATCTCATTCCCAAAATTACATGACACATGCCGACACATGCCATGCGCACGCTATTGCCATATGTCTAGTACACGTGGCACTATATCCAATTAAAAACCTCTACAATTCACGATAAATTGTAACTCTTATAATTTATCCCAGTTTTTATTTTGAAGCCACCAAAGGGATCTGGACGGACCCAATTGAACTAAGCTCCAATATATTATTCTTGACCCAGTCAACTCTTATTCGGCCAAGATAATTTATTAATTTAGTTGTATTCTACTAAAAGAACGAGATTGCACTCTGTTCAATTGAAATTAGTGAAACTGTATAATCAATAATTATATCTTCTGCCCCCGTCAATCATTTAGAGTATTCGGAACACAGTTGAAACGACCAAAACGCCATTTTCTAGATATATGTTAATTCTCAAATCCCATTTTCCTTTTGACAGTTCCATGTGATCACGTCACAATATTAATTCAACAATTGAAGTCAAATTACCTTGCTCAGATTTAACTGTCCGCACGGGAACATCATTTGAGGCCATAATCGTACCTATTAAATAGGTGACATATTCCATATTGCAAATATATGTTCCTCGTTACTTTACTTTAACTCTCAAGGCACTGAGGTATTTGACCAATAATTTGATCTCACTCATTGATACCTCAAAGAACTTCAAGTTAATAATTGAAGTCTATTACTCGCTCAGAATTAAGGTACTACGTATGATAGTCAAATGCAATTAAATTTATTTGGTCAATATAACAAATTAAATTTCACGTGGTCCAATATAATACATTCCAAATGCATTTTCAATTTGGTTACAAAAGTCAATGATAGACATTGATAAAATTGAGACTATCATATTAAAATAAAGTGTTCGTCTTTATTTACCAAGCGTGGACTACAAAATTTGGATCGAAAAATAAATTGAATCTTTCCATGCTTAACAACTTAAGCATTCAATTTATAATATCAAAACGATCTAGGAACAAATGCTAGCTCAAGATAATATAATCAAATAATTTTTTATTTCAAAATGTCATAAATACAAATAATTTATTCGACGGGCAAATACTGCAAATAATATCTAACAAATCTTCCACGTGCTCTAGAGTAAATGAGACATGTTAAGTACACCCATGTTTTCAATATGCCCATCAAAATTCCTAGTAGGTATGCTCTTGGTAAAGGGGTCGACAAGATTTTCTGCATATGCTATCTTGCAAACTATTACGTCTACTCGTTGAACGATTTCTCTAATCAGGTGATATTTTTGTTCAATGTGTTTTCCACACTGATGGCTTCTTGATTCTTTTACATTTGCCACTGCTCCATTGTTAACATTACAGATTGATGGGGAGAGATGCAGAAAGAACTACCTCGAAGTCTAGCAAAAGGTTTCTATCCTTGGCCACTTCACATGTTGCCACATACTTCGCCTCCATAGTTGAATTAGCAATATTATATTGCAAATGCTCCTCCAAACTATGGTACCGCCACCCAATGTGAACATTGATCCTGATGTGGACTTTCGCGAATATTTATCAATATGAAAATTAGAATCAGTATGACCCATAGGGACTAAGTCTAGTGCATATTAAACCAGCATATAATCTCTAGTTCTGTGAAGATATTTAAGTATATGCTTAACAACAGTCCAGTGTTCAAGTCCTGGGTTCGACTGATATCTACTGACAATCCCAACAACATAACAAATATATGGTCGCATGCATAGCATCGAATACATGAGGCTTCCTACAGTTGAGGCATAAAGAACCTGCTTCATGTATTCCATTTTACTATGAGTCTTATGGCAATTCTCCCGTGACAAATAGATCCCATGTTTGAAAGGCAATTAACCTTCCATGAAATTTTGTATAGCAAACCTCACCAGTATTTTGTCTATATATGAAGCTTGTGAAAAAGAAATTCTTCTGTTTTTCCTATCCCAAAGGATCTAGACTCCTAGAACATAATTGGCTTCCAAGTCCTTCATATCAAACTATTGTGCCAACTAACTTTTGACTGATGTCAATGCCCCTTCATCATTCCCAATAGTAGGATGTCATCAACATATAGTACGAGAGAAATTACCTTGTTGTCTTTAATATGCTTATAGACGCAAGGCTCATTAAGATTCTTTTCAAAACCATAAGTCATAATGGTCTCGTCAAATATTATGTTCTAAGACCTGGACGCCTTTTTGAGTCCATAAATAGATCTCTTCAGTTTGTATACTTTATGCTTTTGACCCTTTTGGATGTAAAGTCTGGTTGTACCATATAGATGACCTCATCAAGATTCCCGTTAAAGAATAATGTCTTGACGTCCATTTGCCACACTTCATAATCAAAATGAGCTGCAATGGATAGAAGGATTATTATGGACTTGAGCATGGCACCAGGTGAGAATGTTTCTTCATAATTGATGCTTTCCCATTGGGTAAAACCCTTAGCAGCCAGTCTAGTTTTAAAGGTTTCCACCTTTCCATCATCTCCCATCTTCCTCTTGGAGACTCACTTACACCCTTTGAGTTTGGCCCAATTAGGCATATATACAAGATCCCAGACTGAGTTAGTGTACATTGATTTCATTTCTAAATCCATGGCCTTTCTCCAATGGTTTGTATCTACATCTCCTACAGCTTCTTTAGGATATCCTACAAAGATGCATGCTTCTGTATTTACAAATACTTTCTTGTCCTGAGGACTATAGAAATAACATCTTCTTGTTCCTTTAGGATATCCTACAAAGATGCATGCTTCTGATCTTGATTCTATCTTATCCATATTTTCCTTAAGCACATTTACAAATACGTTCATAATAAATTCATACAATGGAATTTTTGAATGATTCTAAGTGCTGCTACTAGATCACATATAAGGCTTCCCATATCCATGGATTTCACTTAAAAACTCCAAACGTACAAAGAGTTATAATTTTTCAATGTAGGCAGAAAGTTGATGTTTTATAATGTAAAACGAGTCAATTTCTATCTTACAAATTTGAATGACAATTAAACCAACGTCTTGTTTTCCATGTACGTTACATGATAAAATAATGAAAAACTAACATTTAAATATAATATTTACATCATTATTGACTCGATCTTCTCGACGCCAAATCTTAATTTAAATAAAGTAATTCCACTTCACGTGTCCTAGCCCATGACATCGCGTCAACGCCAACCATTTCAATCTGTAAATTTAGGACCGGAGTTGGTTGAGAAAACAATAGAGGCAATAGACAAGATCAGGTCCAGAATTAAGACAGTGCAAGACTAGAAATAAAGTTATACCGATCAAAGAAGAAAGGAATTAGAGTTTAGGGTCAGCAAAAAAGTTCTTCTAAAGATGGCCCCTCTAAGAAAGGAAAACTGAGACCGTATTTCATCGACCCATTTGAGATCCTTGAAAAAATTAGAATGTGGCGTATCGTTTGGCATTGCCACTTGAACTCTCCACAGTGAAAGACGTATTCCACGTTTCGATATTATAGAAGTACGTGCATGATCCTACGCATGTGGTAAAATATGAGTTGTTGGATTTAAGGTTGTAACGACCAAAATTTATTTTGTCACGTTAAATGTTGCACCTGTTTGCTTTAAATTTTTATTTGATGAATATGGAATATTATTTTATCACCGAACCTCGTTAAGTATCTTAGATCGAATAAATTTTCTTGATTTAATTTCTTAATAAATTTAGCCCAATACCTGACTTGTTTTTCGGTCCAAAAGTTTGCCTACAATCAGCCCAAAACCTGGTTCATTTCGGCTCAAAAAATCAGCCAATAAATCGGCCACTTTGCTGCCAAAAAACCTACCCACTCAGCCAGAAAAAACCGCCCCTCCATGATCAATAATCCTCCCCAAAAATTATAACTGTCTTCATTTCCAGCCAAACAGCCCCCCCATTTTTCCTCAAGAAAACCATCCCCTAGCTCTCCATGATCAGCCCCATTATCTCACCACTTAGTCCACCTAATCTCTAGCCAAACAACCCCATTTGCCTCAAGAAAAATCATACACCAGCTCCCCATGATCAGCCCCATTTTCTTACCACTTATCCTCATACTTCAGTCACCCAAACTAACTACTAAAGATCCCAGAATTCGTCCCCTCAAGTATATGTTTCTCCCCCCAAAAAATCAGCTTTGAACTCAAGCAAAAACACTCCATAAATCTCCCAAAATTTGGCCCCAACTATAGACCATTTAACCTTATGTTTTTCTTTTCACTTTTCAGCAAATATATACTCATTTCTTTCATCATCCTCCCTCTCAACCTCAGTCAAATTATCACTTGTTCATCCCTCCTTTCATTTCGTTTCTCGGCTACTAGAAAATGATCCAACACACTTGTTTCTTCTTCTTCTTTTTATTATCAGAAACCTACTTGTTCTGCTCTCATTTTTGACCATCATACTCTCTCCATTTCCTCTCAAAATACAACCAGCTCACATCTCCCTCTTCCTACAAAAATTAGTCCCAAATACCTCAGCGGAAACCTTCTTTATTTTTTCTCCAAATTTGGCCCTGCATCCTCCTTTCTAACTTCACAAAAGTTTGTGTGTGTGTGTGTGCGGAATTTGATTTCGGAAAAGGTGCAGTAACAATTCATTCTCCATCACAACTTCAATAAAAAACTCTAATTCGAGGTATTTTTTTTACTACTCAAACCATGATTTATAAATATTTTGGGGAAAGTTATTGTGTGATATAAATGCCATGTACATTTATTTTGGAAGTAAATTTACGATGTGATTGAAGGTAATCACATATGCATGATGGTGATTGAAGGAAATCACATTTAAGTTCATGGGTGACGGTTACCAATTTATATTGTTCCTATGTACATTTGAACTGATGGCAGGTGCATTTACATTTCCGTATAATTTTTTCCACATGTTAGTATATATTTCTATTCAGTGTTTCTTATGAAATACTCATCCCAAAATGAAAAAATTTACAGATTGAAATGGTTGGCGCGATGGCGTAGGCTAACGAACACGAAGTGGACTTCTTTTATTTAAATTAAGTTTTGGCGTTGAGATGATCGAGTCAATCATGATGTAAATACTATAATTTAAGTAGTTTTTTTTTCAGTATTTAATTTTTTAATGTACATGAAAAACAAGATGTTGGTTTAATTGCCGTTTAAATTTTAAGATAGAAAGTTGTCTTATTTCATATTCTGAATTTTCAGCTTTCTGTACCTACTTTGAAAAATCATAACTCTCGGTCCGTTTGGAGTTTTTGAGTGAAATCAGTAGTCATGTAAAGCCTTATATGTGTTATAATGATAGAAATTGGAATTACTAAAAAATTCTAGCGTATGAATTTATCATAAATATTTTAGCGAGTTGCCTTAAAGCACTCGAGACAGTTTTTTCTGCAACTGTGTCTAACGTTTTCACCTAACAAACAAAGTAGATATGGTCTAAAATTTTAACATGGCCTAGTCCAAGGTCTGAAGTATCTACAGTTCAAAATTTTGAATTTTTGAAGTTCGTTTGAATTGTCAAATAAATAGTGTCCGACACCTATCACAGTATAGGCAAAAACCTTAAAAATTAGAAGTAAAATTCTTTTTCTCTAGCGCGCTTGTTATTTTTTGCAATAGTTACATTTTTAAAACACTTCAAGGGCACGAAAAATATTATTTGGAGTCCTCAAACATTGTTTAGATATTATTTTAGTGACCCTCCAGTTGAGAAAATTCGGGGAGTTACATTAGATTGGGGGCTGTTTTGGTGTTTAATTAGCATAAAAAAATTAGTTCGATGATTGACAAAAATTCTTTTTTGTTTGACACAAAAGATAAGACAAATACGTGAAAAAAATCTAACGCGACTAAAGTATTTAAAAGGTACTAGGAAGTTAGCAATGACGCCGAATATTAAAATTTATTTTTCGTGAAATTTTAAATGCCGACAAAATTTTTTCCAGTTGTTACAACCCTCCCAACTTAAAATGATTTCGCCCTAGAAATTTAACTTACTTGGTTTACAAGGTCCGGGTACTTAGCTAAATTATTTTCTTCTCTTTTCCAAGTAGCCACATCCTCCTCGTGTCTACCCCCACTGAATTTTGATTAAAGAGATCTTCCGGTTCCTCATAACATGGACTTTTCTTTCTAGGATCACCACATGCGCTTCCACATAAGTCATATCATTCCTTAAATCCAACGACTCATATTTTACCACATGCATTGGATCATGTACGTATTTTCTTAACATCGAAACATGGAACACGTTGTGGACTATTGAGAGCTCAGGTAGCAATGCCAAACAATACGCTACATTTCCAATTTTTTCAAGAATATCAAATGGGCCGATGAAACGCAATCTCAGTTTTTAATTAATAGGATCAAAACAGCGATAACACTTATGTCCCTCCCCATATCCCAAAAAAATATAAATAGTAGATCGTGAAGTCAACTTACTACGCTCTGCTTGAGGACGAATGACAAAACAAGTGCACCCAAAAACTTTTAGAAGGGAATAATGAAGAGGATGTCCAAACAATGTTTCAGATGGTGACAAACCTGAAGTGTGAGAGGACGGAGTCTTATTAATTAAGTAGACACCGATTTAACTGCTTCTCCCCAAAATTCATTCGGAACTTTTCGCAGATAAGAGAAGAAAATATGTAGTTTTAACAATGTGCCTATACTTCCATTCAAGAACGCCATTTTTTTGTGGGGTGTTAATACATGAGGATTGATCAATTGTGCTATCAGAAGTAAGCAATGTAAAAAAATCAGTAGAGGTATACTCTCAACCCAAATCAAATCTAAAGAACTTAATTACAGCAGAGTGTTGAGTTTTAACAAGGGTTCTAAAAAAAAGATAAATAAAAAGAAAATCAGAACATCCCTTCATCAGATAAACCCACCAATAACGACTATAATCATCAATAAAACAGACATAATATCTTGACCCCCCTCCACCCCTCCCTTTGTAGCAATAGGAGTACATCCCCATACATCAGAATGAACAAGATCAAATGGTGCTACAGAACGAGAAATACTTCAAGGAAAAGGGATAGAAAAAAATTTAGCTAATTTACAACTACTGCAATCAGAAATATCATGAGTCTGCAAATATTCCAATTGACCTTTAGAAACTAAAAGTTTTAAATGACCAGCAGAAACATGTCCAAGCCGAGAATGCCACAAATAAAAACTAGAAGAAGAAGAGTTCAAAGATAATGATGACAAATCAACACTAGAGGCTGCAGTAAGTGGTGGTCTCAGATTGTCTAAAACATATAAACCTCATTTTCTATTGCCTATCCCAATCAACTTGTGAGATTGAGGATCCTGCACATGACAAGCAGTAGAAGAAAATTGGACTAGGTATCCAGAGTCACACAACTGAGCAATAAAAATAAGATTCAAAGTAAGAGTTGGAACACAATAGACATCTGAAAGTGATAAATTATGTCTGTTAACAAAACCAAATCTTGCCAAGGACAATGTGATGCTATCAGTAGTTGAGTTAGATAACATGTGTTTGGAAACACCCGGGTAAAAAATCTATTAGGAAGAAATACGTAATGGGTTCTGGGATGACAAACCTACATTAGTAGAGGCAGACATGGCATGTAGCTGAGTGGTGAGGAACTTATGAAACTGCTCAGCTAGAGTAGATAGTAGGGGACTAGATGGAGGTGGTGCTCCAAGAATAGATGAGTCACAAGGTGTCATGGCTTCTGTTGTGTTAGCATTGGGATGATAGAATCGCTGTTGTAACTGCTACTGACTCTGTACGAGTTGCTGCTTCTTTGATAACTTAGGACATCGAGCCTTCCATTGTCCCTTTTGTTTGCAAAAGCTACACTCATCACTAGTAACCTGCACATGACCTTTATTCTGATTCTACGTAGATGGTCGACAACGGATAGCCAAAATTGAAGTGCTAGAAGTAGGAAGGGATACCTCACCTGTTAGGGATTTCAAACATGTTTCCTCATCCACAAGTTCACTAACCACTAAATCAACATAAATAAGAAGTGTACGATACAAGATGGAGCCTCTAAGTCTCTCAAAGTCACTGCGAAGTGCCATAAAAAACTGAACCAATCGTTGCTCATCTCTATAAATAATATAGTCCTCACATGTTTTCATTTCTACTGATTCTGTAAGAGCCAACTCATCCCAAATCGATGTCATAACAATGTAAAATTCTAGAATACCCATATTCTTCTATTGTAAAGCCCGTATATCAATCTCCAACTTTTATCGTTTTGCAAAGTTAGACTTAGTGAATAACTTCTACAAATATCCCAAACTTCCTTTATTGTTTCATACTTTGTCAATTGTGCATCGATAGAATGATCAACAAAATTGTGAATCCAAGTAAGAATTTTCGCATTGTTTGATTCCTAAGCATCTATCTCTATTGCATAATTATCATTGGTACTCTTAGGTATCACAGTAGTTCCCCTAACATATCTCCACACTTTTTCACCCTTAAGAAAATTCTTCATCACAGTACTCTAATACGAATAATTCTTACCAATTAGTCTTACACTAATAGATTGAAGTGAATCATCCCTTTTAGTTGCCCTTCGAGTCAAGTAACACGATAACTAAAATTATGTAAAACCAAAATATCAACAACACAACAAGAAAATGAGACAAACGATCTACTCTTATACACGTCCAACCAAAACAAACACCACCAAATGATCCAAAATTACCTACTGAGAAATCTGTCTCAAAGAATCAGGCCGAAAATCTCCCTCACGCGCCACCCATGTCTTTACGCGTGGGCTTTACACGCTTCTACCGTGGCCGTGCATGGACCCTCATGAGATGGATAGGATTGTTCGCCTCGTCGTTGGAACCCAAAAATGGTCACCAATCTGTGAACTGATGTCTCGTTGAATGGGAAAAGTGAATTTTTAGTCCGGCTCAATAGGTTAAACTATTTTTTTTTTTTTTAGATGAGAGGGAAAAAGAATGAAACAAATTCAACCACTACAAGAAAATGATACATTTGTGACATTTTTTTTGTGACGACAATATTGCCATTGTAAAAAATAATTTTTTACCACGGCAATAATACCGTCACATATAAGAGTATTTTTTATGATGGTTTTAAATTTTGCCGTCATGAAAGATTTTTTTTTATGACGGTATTGATTTTCGTTATCTATATTAATTAATATTTATGACACTTCTAATTGACCATCGTAAATATTAATATTAAATATTACGATTTAAAGGTATGCGTTGCAAAATCCTTTTATTTCTCTCAAGCAATTTTCATTCCCACGCGCTCTCCCCCTAAAACACTAGTTCCTGTGCCCTAAATTGAATTCGCACAAACGTGACTTTCGGTTTCATTTTGAAGTTCATCTCCAAAGGTAAGTGAATCCCTATTCTGCAATCTCTATTTCTTGGCCAACAAAATCTAATCGACCGATATTAGCAGATTCACTGTGACGATTACAAGAAGAGAGTCAGATCGGTGGTGATTCGTTTTTGGTTTCCAAAACATTAAGGTAAATTGCAAAGCCTTAAATTTTCATTTCCATTAGATTTGAATAGCTAATTCTTTGTTATCTTCTTGCCCGTGAATAATCAATTCCTCATATTTTGGTTGAAAGATTCAAGTATACATAGATTTTGTTTTTCAAATTCTTCTTGGGTTGAGAATCGAATTTCATAATTGTATCCTGGGTGTTTTTTTTTTCTAGGTTTATTTTTTTATTTTTTTAATTTGGGTGTTTGTTTTTTAATTTGATTTTGTGATAAATCTGAATTGAGTTTGAATTGAGCCATTACAAGTTTTTTTTTGAAGGTTTAGACGCTGTTTCATTTTTTGAAGGCTCGAGACAAGCGGGGAAGGTACTGAATCTGGTTCGACAGCTACTACTATTTTTCTTCGGAACGATGTGCTATTCATCTCACATGTTGGTGATTCATCCCTGGTATATACCCCATTCATCATAATTTTCATTCTTTCACGTGTCTGGGTTAAATTTTCAGTAGAAAACTGTTTTTTGTTCTACATATATAAGACAAATTGATTTCCCTATTTTGCTTCTATAATGCAGGCTCTCTCACGATCTGGTAAAGCTGAAATTTTGACAAATTCTCACCGGCCCTATGGAAACAATAAAGTTTCTCTTCAAGAAATTAGAAGAATAAAGGAAGCTGGTGGATGGGTGTGTATTTCTATTATTGGCTCCAATTTTTCCCCGAAATTCATTTGCCTTAAAGTATTTGAAAGCCTAAAATCCTTTGGCCTTCAAACATATACAACCTTTCTCCAGTGGTCTCTTGTTCAATAAGTGGCTTAAAATTCTTTGTTGGAACAGCAACAGCTATTGAAAATTTAAAATCCAGTACTTTCAGTTCCCTAATATAGTTTTTGTGGTTTGTTAATGGAAGAATTTGCAGAGACATCTCTGTATCCCGTGCTTTTGGGGATGCTCATTTTAAGACCAAAAAGAATGAGTAGGTTTATTTTTCATTTCCTGGAAAATTTTAAAAATGATTATTTTTTCATTTTAAACTTGGTTTATCTTAATCGAAGGATGCTGGAGAAAGGAGTCGACGAAGGCCGATGGTCTGAAAAATTTGCTTCTCGGTAAGTATATGTATAAATAGATCTCTAGTTTTTGAATTGTTCTGAGATGGGATTGTGCTAGTTTATAAACCATTCAGAAAGTTAAATTCCTTGGCCTTTGTTATGCAAAAATGAAGATATATGGTTTGCATCCACATAAATAAAAATGTTTAACTTTCCTTGTATTGTGTCTAGGATACAATTTAATGGAGACTTGGTTATTGCCTCTCCAGATGTTTTTCAAGTAGCTTTAGGATCAGATGCTGAATTCATCCTGTTAGCATCTAATGGCTTGTGGGATTACATGAACAAGTCATCGAATTAATACAATCTAAGTTAGCTTCAACTGGAGCCCAAGTAAGCTTTAGTATTTATGTATACATATAATTTAAGATTTTTTATGAGTATCTTGTTCTATTGTTCAAGTTGAATATCTAATGAATGGATATATGTAGGTTATGGAGACGTCAGTTTTACATACAAATGGAACCAACAAGAAGAGGTTTGCGACGTTCGATTATATGGTAACCAAATATTTAGAAAGTTTTTGTTATAAACTAGATACTTATTCTGCAATAATAATGAAATGATGAGAATTAAATTGTTATTGTGTTTGATTGAAATCTTTGTTTACTATATATTGTGGTGGACTAAGATATTAGTTTTGTATTGTGTTCGTTAAATAATATTGTTAATTGTTTTATCTAATGGACAATCATGTTACTCTACAGGTTTCTCATTAGGCTTATCTGGAGAGTATTTGACAATCAACGAGATGGACATTTAAGTTGTATTTATTTTTCATAAATCTTGTTTATTTTGTGAGGAAAGAACACAAGTTGATAACACTTTGAGATAGTTGTTTTGATTTTATCATTTGTCGAGCTTGTTTAGATACATTATTGGATTTATTATTCAGTAAACAAAATTTCATATCAATGATGTTCTCATTATTTTAGATTTGTAATTTGGTTTCATTTTCATTCATGTCAAGTTTTTAACTATAATGGGATAAAATTGAAAATATTTAAAAACAAAAAAATTATTGTGACAAAAGTAGTTCGTGACGAATAAGTTTTGAAAATCTTTTAGTTATGACGGCCATAATACCGTTGCAAAAAATATAAACAATCAACTTTTTTTACGATAGTAATGTTTCGTTATAACTAATTATTTGATAAATTAGTTTATTACAACGGCAAATTAACGTCATAAAAAGTATTATTAATTCGTTATAAATGATTTTAAATTTAACAGCTATTATTTGCGTCGGAAACTAAACCGTTAGGAAACCGTAATATAAAGTTTTCGTGACACCCACTATGCCATTGCAAATGTATTTGCAACGCCTATATTTGTAACAGGCCACTTGCCGTCACATAACCGTTGCAAATACCTTTTGCTACGGTTTGGGTACCTTATTGTAACGGTTAGTAACCGTCGCAATAACCAAAAATTACCAATTAGTCTTACACTAATAGATTGAAGTGAATCATCCCTTTTAGTTGCCCTTCGAGTCAAGTAACACGATAACTAAAATTATGTAAAACCAAAATATCAACAAAACAACAATAAAATGAGACAAACGATCTACTCTTATACACGTCCAACCAAAACAAACACCACCAAATGATCCAAAATTACCTACTGAGAAATCTGTCTCAAAGAATCAGGCCGAAAATCTCCCTCACGCGCCACCCATGTCTTTACGCGTGGGCTTTACACGCTTCTACCGTGGCCGTGCATGGACCCTCATGAGATGGATAGGATTGTTCGCCTCGTCGTTAGGAACCCAAAAATGGTCACCAATCTGTAAACTGATGTCTCGTTGAATGGGAAAAGTGAATTTTTAGTCCGGCTCAATAGGTTAAACTATTTTTTTTTTTTTTTTAGATGAGAGGGAAAAAGAATGAAACAAATTCAATGAACAAAAGACTCTAATACCATGATAATGTTCTAAATGAAGGTGTTCTAATATAACAAATCAAATTGAGAACAGAAGAACAAAGAGAGAACGAGTAAGAAACTATCATTAGGCAAAACGGCATAGGTTTAAAATAATAGATACAACTCGTATTTATGCGAACACAAACCCTAATCTATATAAGGTAAAACACTCTATTATTAATACTAATATTACTATAGTATAATATATATTATAATACATTTCAAACCCTTTTGCCAAGAGTTCAATTGAATAAAACAACGAAAGCTCAAACAAATTATACAAATCAATATCATAATAAAATGGTCAATTTTATCGAATAAAGATCCTAAATGAAACAACATGAACATGTTTTTGTTTAGTGTATTCAAACATGAAATACATAAATAAACAAAAACTAATAATGTCAAATGAGCAAGTTATTATTAAGGTAGGAATCATTGTTTTATTTGCAGGAGTAAACTTGTAGACTTTCAAGATAGGCACTTCATTGTCGATAAGAAAAAAATGCCAGTTTTCCCAAAGTTGGCAGTTGCATACTCTGCCCATCCTACTAATAAACAACGTAGCACACCATTTCGCCTTATATTAGTACGGATTTTCCACACATTCCCTGCACTATCAAGAATCTCAGCATTTTGCTTATATCTTGGTAGATATCTTGTTAAAAACTTGATAGTTAAAAACTTGACAGGCAGATACTACAAAATGATAAACAATAAAAACAATACTATTTAGGTAAATTGCTAAAACAACTTTCATTTAGTAAACCATATTTATATAATATAGATAAATATTATTTTGAATATGTAACCATATTTATATATTATAGATCAATATTATTTTGAAAATCTTGTAAATGTTAATAAATTTTCAACCAAGTAGTAGCTAATATAAATATAACATATGGAAAATATAAGCTTACAATTTTTCGGTGATCAGCTTGAAGTCTTGCTTCCAATGTAACTCGAAATGATGGATAACCAAATGAAGAAAATTCTACATCGTCACTAAGGTCTTTGTATGTTCTTTCCATAGATGAGGTGTGAAATATCCTAACTTCAAATGTTGAATTTCCCTCGTACTCTCATCATAACTCTATTCGCCGTTTCTTTCGTATTTCTTTTGTTTTTCCAAATTGTCTTCAGTGTCCATCTACTTTAAATTACAACCAACTAATAATAATTTATCTACTATCCATATTTTTTTTTTTTTGAAATCACAAGGAAATAAAAATCAAATATGTCATATTATTCATATTATTATTCTAAAGTTAAAATATGTCAACAATAATCCAAACAAAAAAATCAAAGCAATCAACCCAAACAACCCTACAAGTCAACCAATTTATTCTTTAAGACAATAACATATTTTATTTAATGAATAAAATACTTTACATATAATCTCACAACCATTAATGAAACAACCCAAAATTTATCAAAATCAGAAAATAGAAAATATGAAAACAAAGACAAAATATCTACAACTATCATATACAACACAATAGAAGTAATATATACAAAAAATAATCGATAAAATTGTGTTGTTATACAAATGTAGTTGAAGAAAGCAAGTCAAACACCAAAGAAAATAGAATACAAATATACTAACAACGCCTAGCAAGCGAAACAGTCTACGAAAATAGGCCAAGCACACAAACTGAACAACAAACTGTAGCGTAAACCCAAAAGGGGGAAAAAAAAAAGCAACCAAAAACAAAGTGAAAGTGCAAGAACAAAAATACCATAACATTAAACTAAATACTTAAAAAAATATCAACAGATTTTATGCTAACATACCTATGAATCGAGGAAAATGATCCAAGTAGTTGAATACGATGGACAAGATAGATAAAAATCGAACTACATCCTCCACAAACGCCCTACAGTCGGAGAAAAAAAATAGTATTAATGGATCTGCAATTTATTTTTTCAAATGACCAGAACAAGACCTAAATAACAATCCCACAAACAAACAAAAAACAATTTAAGACAATAAATACGAATGGCAAATTTGAGGTATTTGTTAAAAAAATTTCAACACATTTTACACTTGCATACCTATAAATCGAGGAAAATGGTCCAACCAGCAGAAGACAACGGACAGAATAGATAAAATAAAACGACAACCTCCACGAAAGCCTCAGAGTCGACGAGATAAATAAAAAATTGAAATAGTTTAAATGGATCTGTAAAAATTTCTTTGTTATTTCAAATGAACACGACAAAACCAAAATAACAACCCAACAAAGAAGAATGGCGATTATGAGGTTTTTGTTATGACCAAACAAGAAATTTACAAGAAAACGGCAACAAAAGTCGACGAGCACCGGCCAAAAGTTGGTATGACTCAGAAGATACGGTCATCTAGGGTTTGTTGGAGAGAGATTGACGTTGCTGATCTTATATATCCCATTTAAAAAAATTTCTAAAATGATGTCGTTTTGGACGAAAAATTGAATAGTTCTCAACAAGGCTTTTATATTATTGTAGTGATATTTTATTAAGAAGAAAAGTTAATTTTCTTAAACTAACTTGTCAAAATAAATAACTTACTTATTTAAAATTTTCGCTATTTTTTTTTATTTTAAACAAAAATTTGCACTTTTCGTCCCCAACCTTCGCAGTTTGTTACTAATTTATCATTAACCTTTTTTTAGTACCTTACATCTACAACTTTTCACTTAATTGTAAATCACGTCTCTATTGACAGATAATAACATATTTGTCCTCTTCTTTAAATAAATAAAAATAACAAAAAAAAATGTAAAAAAAGTCACATAACTTTTCAAAAAGTATAAAGTATCTTACATTCACCCACCCACGCCACTCATCCCACCACAGCCAACACATCCACAGCTCCACACCACCACCACCACACCAAAGTCGCCGCCACCACCACCATTGTTAAATGGCAAAAACAAGATGTCATTAATAATTATAGCCCCTCAATCTGTCATTAATGAAAGATTTAAGATGGAAAAAATTCATTTTTTGAAATATGCCATTAAATGGCTAATTAAGGAGGGAGAAGTCCACTCAAAAAAAAAAAAAAAAAAAAAAAAAAAAAAAAAAAAAAAAAAAACCTACCGTTTGCAATATGAAAAAACCACCAAACCCAAAACAACAACCACCACTCAGCAAACCCATTATCCTCGCAAATCCAAATCCATTATTCCAATCTCTGGGCCACAGTTAAGCAAAAAAAAAATTGACAACAAATTCTTCTGGAAAACATTATGATCATGATCTCCAAATACAGGAATTCCAAATCATTATGGTCATCTCCCAATACATTAAATTGCTTTGAAGGAGAATTAGCATACCAGCTACAATTATGATGGTCAAAGCATCTTCCACTATCTTGAGGTGACACACTTTTCTTAATGCTGGGTCTTTGCCAAGAGCTGAAACAATCAAAATAATACATAATAAGACTAGTTGTAGAAAGGTGAGAAAAGGGACCAACACACACACACACACACACAGAGGAGAACTACTTTCTACTTTGATGGGTGGGTGGATGAAGACACTTTTTACTTTTTGAAAAGTTATGAGATTTTTTTTGTAATTTTTCTTTAGTTTTTATTTTTTATTGCTTTCTTTTATTTTTTTTATTTAAGGAGAAGGGAAAATCCATTATTTAGTGGCCAAAAATGGAGGAAGTTTTGCAATATAATTGAAAGGTTGGGGTGGATTATGATAAAAAAAAAAAAAAGGTTGAGCGTAGATTAGTAATAAATTGCAAAGGTTAGGGACAAAAAGTGCAAATTTCCCTATTTTAAAACTTGTATATTTATTTGTAAATAAACTTTTTGGGCCTAATATGGTTTGAGTAGAATTTGATTGTAAATATTAATGTTCACAAAAATTGCATTAAAATGGTGGGCATTGAGAGATCTAGATTCAACAAGGACGTCTCATCTGAACGGTCTTCTTCTTGATTTTCTTTAAAAATGTTACTGATATTTACAAATGGCATGCCTCGAAAAACGGCTTTTTCAGTTTTATTACTACTATTGTCTTTTGTTTTAATTTCTATTTTTACAATCTTAGTTGATTTAGACTAAGTTTTTTTTTTTACATTCCTAGTTGATTTATACTAGGTTTTAGTTTCTTTTGTAATTTATGATTTTTAAACCTTTATAAATAGAGGGTTAACTCTTTGTTTTCATCATTCATCCATTAATATTATTCTTAGAATTTTAATTCTTTACTTTCTGGTGGATTCCAGATCTTGTGTTTTTAAGGTTTTAGCTTGAACTCTTTAATCAATTACGGACAAAATGTTAAAACCAATCCAAAATTTTTAAAATTTTCTACAATTCAAAACTCAAAATGAGACTTTTATTTTAGTTGATTAAGACTAAATTAAAATAAAAAAAAATCATATATAGAATGTTTTGCTAATTCAGGATATGCGGTGCTAAAGTAACCATATGCTCATCTTGATTCACTTATTTCTCTCGGTGGCCAATTACTTTTGAAATAGTTCCATTTGGACGAGACACATCCCTAATTGGACAGCTGTACCCATTTGACACCACTGTCGTCATCCATTGCCTCCTAACACAAGCAAATGTTTTCAAGCATATTGTATATGATTCAAGGGAGAAAATAGTACTTCATGAGGATGAGAGACATTTCAGCTGTAAAAAGCATTTTGAAAACAGGTTAATTAGATCATATACCACCAAATTTTATAATCCATTTCATTTATGTCACCATACTTTAATTCGTTTCATTTATAATACCAAACTTAAAACTACTTTCAGTTAAACTACTTCGTTAATCAGTCGTTCATTGTGTGACGAAAATTCTGACGTATTAGCATTAATGGACCGTTAAATAGTTGATGTATCTCGCCACGTGTAAAAGTGTTGTCCACTAGTATGAAGTTCAAAATAAAAAATACGTTTTTCACATCAATTAAACGACTTTTGCCAAGGGTTATCGTTCATCAATTCTCAATTTTCACAAAATCAAATCAGCTTCTTCATCCTCAAAATTTCCAAAAGCTGAAGATACCATCAGCCATTTAATGGCCCGCTAATGTCACATTAGAATTTCGTCACACAATGAATGGATTATTAACGAAGTGGTTTAACTGAGATTAATTTTCAAGTTCGGTGGTATAAATGAAACGAATTAAAGTATGGTGACATAAATGAAACGAAGCATGTAGTTCGAGAGGAATGATCTACTCCTCATAATGGGGAGTAGTTATAACTCTCACTGGACACGTGTCCAGTGATAGTTGGATAAGAGTTTGACAAAAGTGTTTGACACTTTTTCTTTGTCCAACCCCTACTGAACACGTGTCCAGTGGGAGTTATAACTACTCCCCACTATGGGGAGTAGATCATTCCTCTGTAGTTCGATAGTATATGATATAATTAACACTTTTAAAAACCAAACTAACATACAAACATTTCCAAAATAAAACACGTTTCTTTCTAATTTAGGTCTCAAAGGATGGATTTACACCCGGTTTTGGGTTGAGGCGAGTAAGGCCACCGCCTCAGGCCCAAACCAAAGGAGGCCCGTTTATAAAAAAAAGGGGGGAATTTTTACAAATAACCACAAAAAACAAAGTATTTCTTAAAATACTGTCATTGTTTCTAAATTTTCAAAATACTCTATGTATATGTATATATTGTTTTAACAAACAAAATCAGAAGCTGGGAAACTTTCCATTTATCAAAATCACAAAAAACTCAATTCCTTCCATATAGATCGCACGGCCGACGAGAAGCAAGATTGAGATTCCAAATAAATTCAAATTTGATCCTCAAAAAACAAATTCGACGTGAAATTACAGAACAAAGTTGGACGGAAAATCTCAATTCTAGCCATCGTCTGTGAAATTTCATCCAAATAAACATGAAATTGCATGAAATTGCAGCCATTATTCAACGCGAATGAATCTCAGATTTGATCTCAGATTCCAACGAATTTGCAACGAATGAAATTTGCAACGAATGAAATTGCAGATCAAATTTGGTTTATCAACGCGAATTTGCAGCCATTATTCATGAAATTGCAGATCAAATTGGACGGAAATCTCACTCCCAGCCATCAACTGTGAAAACTGCAGAACAACTTGGACGGAAAACTTACTTCTATCCACCATCTATACAGGTAACATGTTAAATTGATATTGAACGGAAAACTTACTCCATATTGACCATCAGATGTTTGACAGAATTCCCCAACTTGGTTATCATTGTAACAAATGTAACAAGTTATGTTATTATCTGTTTTTTAATTTCTATTTTGCAATTGTGTTTTTCTACTTTCAGAAAGCTAATTGTTGACCAATGTGTTTATCCAGTTCAATGATTTGCCTCTAGTTGTTTGTTGGATTACTTATGCTGTTTGATAATCTTCCAAATATCTAATTTCTAAATTACAAATGTAACACGTTCTGTTATTTCTAAATTACAAATGTAACAAATATAACACGTTTTGTTATTTCAAAATCACAAATGTAACACGTTCTGTTATTTCAAAATTACAAATGTAACAAGTTCTGTCATTTTAAAAATATCTAATCTTCATCCACAAATTAACAAGTCTTGTTATTTCAATATAGCAAATGTAACAAGTTATGTTATTTCAAAATAACAAATGTAACAAGTTATGTTATTTCAGAATAACAAATGTAACAAGTTATGTTACTATCTGTTTATCAGCATGTTAGAGGCATCTGTTTTATTTAATTTCTGTTTTAGAATTGTGTTTTTCTACTTTCAGACAACTAATTGTTGACCAATGTGTTTATCCACTTCAATGATTTGCAGGTATGGAAATGTTAAATATCTTCATTACATACTATGGTGAGACGGCTGGAATTCTCGTCCCAATGGACTGCACATACATTAAACTCGTTGATATGATATTATCGGTGTTAAAGTTGAATCGAAAAAAAGATATGGTGACAATACAATATGAAGTGTGTACAAACATGGCTCCAATGAAGATTACAAATGACAACACAGTTTTGTTCTATATGGAACTGAAGCGAAAAGACCAACAACTAACAAGTTACCCATTGCAAGTTGAAGTTACACCATTGCTGGAAAGTTTTCCAGACATGCATGTTTTGAGGCCATCTGATTTTGAGGATATCAACCTACAGGTTAGTGAAGGACATAATTTTGTTACATCAACATCTAAAGGGCTGCCTGCACTAGAGAGCTTTGCTTCTAGTGCTTATGAATCTATACCGGAATTAGAGGATGTGAATAGTGAGTCAGAGATAAATTTGATTTCAAATCCTGATATTGAAGCAATAGCAAAAGACATGATATTCAGGAATAAAGAATTGTTGAGGAAGACAATGCGATTGTATGCTATTGAGAACAATTTTCAGTACAAAGTCTACAAGTCAGACAAATATGAATATGTACTCAAATGTCTAATTGATAGTTGCATGTGGAGATTTAGAGCTTCCAAACTTGGTGAAACAGTTATGTTTAAAATAAGATACATTAAAAACGGCCATTCTTGCTCAATGGATATTATTTTGGGTGATCATAGACAAGCAACAAGTACACTAGTTGGAGATTGCATTAAACACAAGTATACATCTGCAAAAACTATCTACACTCCCGGGGATATTATAAATGACATGGCAAGGACATACGGATTGACATTGAGTTATGGGAAAGCTTGGAGGGCTCGAGAGCATGCGTTGGAGCCTATAATGGGAAATCCTGAAGAATCATATGGAAAGGTGCCAATGTATCTTCACATGTTACAAGAAAAGAATAGTGGAACAATAACGAGGATTAAGACTAATGCGGAGAACCAGTTTGTTTACATGTTTATGGCATTGGGTGCATCTATACAGGGTTGGGAACACTGCAAGCCAATTGTTGTCATAGATGGTACATTCCTAACTGGACGTTATGGTGGGACTCTATTCACAGCTTGCACACAAGATGCAAATGACAATATTTTTGTTCTTGCATTTGGGATTGGTGATAGCGAAAACAACAATTCATGGGAATGGTTCCTAATGAGGTTCAAGGAAGCTTATGGAGAAAGGGAACAAATGTGTATTGTATCGGACCGACAAAAAAGCATTAAAAATGCAATTGGGAAGGTATATTCAAATGTGATGCATGGCTTGTGTTCATATCATTTGTTACAAAATCTAAAGTCATTTGTTGGGAAGAGTAGAAAAAATATCACTAAGCCATTCAATGCGGCTGCTAGAGCTTACACAGTTGCTGAATTTGATTACCAAATGAAACAACTTGACAACATAAACAAAAAGATTCGGCCATATCTGGTAAGATTTAATGCTTTTTATCAAAATTTGGCTCCAAAGTCTAGTGCTAGCTGAAAAACTATGTCAAGACGAATAAAATTGAATGATTTTATCATTTGGCCATATATTATAAGATTGAATGATTTTTTCAAAATGTGATATTTTATACTCTATTGGTGTTGATTAACATATGGAATTTTTTTCATATAGGAAAAAGTAGGATATGATAAATGGTCGAGAGCACACATGAGGACTAATAGATTTTCAACAATGACATCAAACATTGTTGAGTCTGTTAATGCAGTAACAAAAGCGGTAAAGAATTACCCTATAGACACTTTGTTGGAATCGTTGAGATACATCTTGCAGAGCTGGTTCTACAAGAATCGGAGTAACGCGCAATCAACGTTTACAAAACTTGCTAGCAAAAAGGAAAATATGTTAAGGGCAAATTCTAAAAAATGCATGAAAATGAAGGTAACAAGCTATGTTTTAACTTTACGATTGTTTCTTGTAAATTTACGATTGTAGATTGCTTAACTTATTAAATTGCCTTTTGGTTTTTGGTGGAAAATCGAATTATTGTGTAATATAGAAATTTTTTCATACTACTATAGGTGTCAGCTTCAAGTGATATTCTATATCAAATTAGTGATGAGAATTCACAGCATTTGGTCAACATACAAGAAGGCACATGCACTTGCAACAGGTTTCAAGTAGATGAAATTCCGTGCCAACATGCATTAGCAGTTATTGGTACAAATCATCAAGTAACATACACTTATTGTTCGAAGTACCATACAAGAGAAGCTTACATTGCAACATACCAAGGAAATATTGTGCCACTTGGGGATCGTGTTAACTAGACAATGCAAGATCATTTAGAGCCAAGTGTGGTATTAGCTCCTACCCCAAAAAGAACAGCAGGAAAACCTAGAGAAAAAAGAATACAATCAACAGGTGAGGGCAATCAAGTCCAAAGATGTGGAAGGTGTGGAGAATATGGACACAATAGAAGAACATGTAAAAATCCATTGCCATTGAAGCAAATGCTCAAGAGAAAAAGGAAGCAGACTGAATTGTCAATATCAGAATAGTAGTAGAGATTTATTCATATCAAATAATAGTTTTAAAGTTCTTTGATACATATTACTGTTTAAAAACTCCATGACAATGTTTAATGAGAATTAAATACACATCATTTCATGTGGATCTTGTTTTGGGAGTTGGTTGACAACTTTTGGAATCTGTAGCAATACTGTTTAAAAACTCCATGACAAGTTTGACGCTATTATTTCATGTGGATCTTGTTTTGGGAGTTGGTTGACAACTTTTGGAATCGAGTATTGAGATTTGGTTGACAACTTTTGGAATCTTAGGGGTTTGTTCATTTTATGAATGTAGTGTTCTCATGTCAGTGGTAATATGTTTGGATTAAAGTGAATCTGAGATTTTAGGTACATTTTAGTTCCAATTTTTCCTTAATGCAGGTTGCTGATGTTTTCATTTGCTTGATAGTGTATTTTCTTAGAGTCTTGTTTCCCAGATTGACAAACAGAGGCTTCAGATTTATCAGTTTGTAACCTTACAGGTTAGTTCATGACTTGATGTTTATTGTTTTGATCAAATCTTTATGCATCCATTTATATTGATTTTTGAAACAGAATGACAGATTGAGATTGGCTTTGGAAGAGCAGAGAAAGCAACAAATTTCTTATTTTCTGAAAAAATCCCAAGTTTTAATCCAACAAAAGGATGAAGAGATCATAAAGGCTGTGAACAGGGCAATGGAGCTTGAAGAATTCATGAAGTTGTAAATTTTGGCTTTTGTTTTTATATTTTGGCTGTGAACAGGACATATAGGATATACATTTGCACTAAATTTTGGCTTTTGTTTTTATATTTTTGCTTCTTAATAGGTTTCATGGCACTATCCTTTTTAAACATAGCACTGCCTTCTGTTGTTTCATCTGAGACACAGATAGAAGAGGAATGTGGGTTAGTCTTATCATTTGTGGTGATTAGGTAGGTCACGGATGCCAAGTTCTTGATTACAGAGAAATCACCATAGCCTATAAAAACTTACAAATTGGTATCAGAGATGATCTTTCCAGATTCAACAGGAAATTGTGATGTAGTATAGGCTATTTGTAATTCTGTAAAGTTGATGTATAGTAGAATTGCAGGTTGAACTGTAAAGAATTGTATTGATATCAAATGGAAATTGCAAGTACAGATTGTTTGTTGCAGAGAGTTCGAGAGCTCTGCCTCTCCAAAAGTTCCAGAACCCAATTACTAACTGAATGCATTATTTTCCTTCAACAGCCTTATTTATACTTCCCGCCCCCCTTTTACAAAGACAGTAACTAATACTCCCAACAATACTAAAAACAATATTACACTTTAAAAGTGCTTATTACATTGCAAATGCTAACACAAACTAGGCATGCATTAATCTCCGCTTCAGTCTCGGCTTCAGCTCTTGCGTCTGGCATATACGTGCTTGATTTCTGGCCTCGAACTGGACCTATCACTTACATGCTTACAAGGGAACTGAACTGAAGAAGAAAAGTATGCTAAAATGAAGATGGAATTTACCTGTAAACAATATGCAGATAAAAAAAAACTAAAGAGCAACAATCCACAGGGGTAAACAAATAGGAATCAGATCCCCAGTGTAAGGTGCATGTTCCACCACTCAAGAACAATTTTTAGTACAATCCTTTATTTTCTAACTTCATATTGATAAGAAAATCTGGAAAAATTGAACTCAACATCCAACCATAAAAAATCAAATTCAAAAGGGGAATAAATAATAACAACAAAAACATTAATTACATCCATCTATTCAAAAGAAGTTATGATCCCAACTCAGTTATAGATCAACTATTTACAAGTAGTTACACAAAAAATGTTAGATTAGTCTCCTAAGTAATCTGAGAACAAAAGCTGATTTAATTGCCTTTCTTCAACCTCCTTATCTTTCTCACCTTCCTTGCTACATTGTCACAATCTGTATCGTATCCATCTCTTTGTTTATCAAATCCATACTTGAACAACCGAGTAGCCAAGTTAATTCTTGCTGTAGAACAATCGAATGGATTTGGCATTTCTACAGTCTGGTTAATTATATGCCTAGCATATTCTATAACAAAAATACCGCAATCAAATCTGCAACACCAATAAAAACAAAATTAGAAAGACCAAAAGAAGAGAATGGCAATAAGGCTGGACGGAAATGTATAATTCAAATAAAGGAAAAGTCTAGAACATAAGTGATTGCCCAACTATCAATGATGAAAAGAAGACCTCTAACTCCCATTATAAACATCAAGTTTCTTTGGCTATCAAATGATTCTCTGGCTATCAAATGAACACATGTAACAAATATAACAAGTTGTGTTATTTCAAAGTTACAAATGTAACATGTTCTGTTATTTCAAAATTACAAATGTAACACGTTCTGTTATTTCAAAATTACAAATGTAACACGTTCTGTTATTTCAAAAGTACATATGTAACACATTCTGTTATTTCAAAAGTACAAATGTAACAAGTTCTATTATTTTAAAAATATCTAATCCTAATCATTAAATGTATTAAAAAAAATCTATATACAAGCACTCAAATGATAATGTCACAAGACGATCGAAGACGTGGTCAATATCACGCATAGGCATATGCACAACCACCAAAAAAAAATCTATATACAGCATAGGCATATGCACAACCACCAAAAAAAGAAACTGAAAAACATAAATAAATAAACTGAAATAGAGAACTAATAGATTCACACTAACCCATTTTCTTGTTGAGGCAAATGTTGAATGATATTAACATCTAGTGGTTCAATGCATTCTTTGCCATCAACCAGATTACTCTTCCAAGAACCAATCTTCACCAACATTCGTGGGATAACCACAGCAAAGGCTTGAACATCTTCAACAAGCTGACTATCCTTTATACGAAAACCATAAGAGTTATATATGTTTAAGCACTTCTTCTTCAAGTCAAAATGACCAAGAATCCAATGGGCATGATCCTCCATCATGATTGGCATCAAGACGTGGTCAATATCACGCCAAGGAGTGTTACAGTGCATATATTCACCCAACGGGTACTCAAGCAAAGTTACCTCATCAGCCATGGCATTATCATCGTCTGATATAACCTTAAAGATTTTTCTGATCAAGGATCCGAACAAGCAATCTGTTGTAGTAACTCGTAAGTTTATCGCATTGTTGTATCTCACCATCTTTCTCAGATAATATAAGCAAACATCTATATGCTGTGAAAATGAAATTTTTCACGTGTAAGACATAATTAAAAAACAGTAAAATAAATTAAAGGCAAACTTAAAAAATGTTACAAAGTAAAAAATGAAATAAAATCACCGTGTCTTCTAATGTAGCTTCATTTTCACGCAAGTCATGAAACCATTGTTTCTCAGATATTGTAACTGGACCAAAATTGAATGCCGGGACAATTTTCTCTGCTCGTTTTATAAACTTATTACCTCTGCAAATTATAATTGAAATGTAAGATACAAAAACTACATAAATTTTTATAAGTATGAAATGGTATATTATCTTACCTTTTATTAGGCATATGTCCTTCACGATACCATTTCTCAAAACTGTCAATGTCAGCAACACTAGGTGCTATAAAGCCTGCCTCAAATGCAGATAATTCAACATGACTTTGCGGTACAACATCTGACGAAGATCCATATTTAAGCAAATATGGTGATTGGAGTAAAGTATTGGGTTTATGAGGCCTTTTTGTTGGCATGCCTGGCATATTCTGATCAGCAACAATTGTATCTGGTATATGAACCTAAACAGATATTAAGAATTCCATGTTAAACCAGAAAGATTTATGTCATACAATTGTGATATATTTAATAAACTATAGAAAAGTATACATTTTTTTTATCCATAGCTTTTGCCTTTTGCACCTCATCAATTGCTTTATCAACATTCTCCAACACTTCATCTGTATAAAATGAACCATCGGACAACCGAGGAAAATTATCATTCGGAGTAAAATCAATGCCAAGATCAAAACTAGGCAAGTTATCCTCACACAGTGGTTGCTCTTTTTCTGAAATCGCACCTTCTTTTTCATGAACCTTTAAATGAAAGCATGTAACACAAGTTAATACAAAAATTAGATGAAAATGAATAAAACACATACTGCTTATAATAATAAAAAAAAGTTAATTAATTAAAGCACATACCTTAAAGTCCAAAACACCAACTAATTAAAGCACATACCTTAAAGCCCACAAATTCATTTTCCTTTGGAGTATCAAAATTTGTCTCCTCATTGTCAAAATTTTCAACAAATTCATTCTCATTTGTGCTCTTAAAATCTGACCCCTTCTCATCAACCTATAACATAAAAAATTAATTAAACTGACCCCTTCTCATCAACCTATAATAATCGAGTCTTATACTCATATTACCCAAGGACAAACATTAAAAAAATACCTTATTATCCAAATGCCTTTCACCTGCCTTTGGACTTGATATTTGTTTGAATCTTTCAATTATCTCATTTCTGAAGTCAGCAATCATTGATTCGACACCATGTTTGAACGACATCATTTCATGCAACATTTGTTCTTGCTTTAGTTGTACATCTGTTAAACGATTGATGATGTCTTCATTGTAGCGGCTTTTGAAATCCTAACAAAAACAAGGAGATAATCAAATGGTTAATATACATTGGTTCAGCATATTAACTGCAATGACCAGTGATTACAGTGAAAAAATAAAACTACAAATTATAAGATTAAGAATATAACCTCTCTCTCTTTCGATTCAACTTCAATAGGGGGTTCAACAAATTCATTGCACATCGGTGCAGCAGTTAAAGTTTTTCTTTGCTGTGCTGGAGGGTCAACAACATCTTTGCTGTTATCATGAGTAGGAGCTGCAGATTTCTCTTCAAACATTTGAATACAATATGGTGCCTCCTTCTCCTCTTCACACATCTCAAAAGATTTAGCCTTCATAGTCAAATATATATATGTCAAAAACTATAAATACAAACATGTATTATTAAAAAGAAAGACAAAATAATAATAAACATACTTCGAAAGAGTCAAACATGCTGTCCTCCAGTTGAGATGACATTATGCGCTTATCAGTTGTCCAATTGATTATCCGAGGCCAAGAACCATGTATCTTCTCACATAATATCCCATCTAATGGCAATATCTCATAAATCCACACTTGAAATGCAATTGGGAAGCCACATAGCCTATATGTGATTACCCCTTCATCATCAGCCTTAGTGTTCAATGCGGACTTCAAATAAGTGAATGTCGTGTTGAATAAGTCCTTCCCCCACGGAAAACTATCTAATTCATCTAAATCAACAAGTCTCATAGTTGAATCTGATACTTGTTTTGCATACGTAGTTGTAAAAAGGTAGGATGAAAGCAGATAAAGAATTCCTAATTTGACAACATCTTCATCATTGGTGCTATCGGGCAAATTGAGGAAAACACTTTCAACATCCTTTTTGTACACAGCACGCAGATGACTGAAATATCGTGTTTTGAGTGAGACTGGGGCCAATAGATATTTTGAAATATCACTACTGCCCGTGCACTTTAGTCCTGTGACTATGCAAAACTCCTCCATTGAGAATCTTACGTACTTCTCACCAATTCTAAACCACATTTCATTGTAATTTGGTTGCTTAACCTCTCTTAGCAACATTTTGTGAATTAGTTGATGTTGCAATCTAATGTCTTTTATATCTAAGAACCACCCAAAACAAGTTTCTTTGAACAGTTGCTTCTAAGATTCTTTCATTTTGGCATTCAACTTTCCTATGACATCAATTTTTGGTGCTACCATGATCCTACCAACAGGCCAACTTTTGCGATCTATGCGGTAGTCCCAATCCTATAAAATTAACAAGAAAATGGATTAATAAACATAAACATTCATTTATGTAAAAATGTTGAAATTAACATTCTAATCATAACCCACAAATTAATAAGTCATGTTATTTTAATATAGCAAATGTAACAAGCTATGTTATCTAAAAAGTCTCTAATCATAATCCATAAATTAACAAGTCATGTTATTTCAATATAGCAAATGTAACAAACTATGTTATTTCAAATTACAAATGTAACAAATGTAACATGTTCTGTTATTTCAAAATTACAAATGTAACATGTTATGTTATTTCAAAATTACAAATGTAACAAATGTAACACGTTCTGTTATTTCAAATGTAATCTCTACGCAAGCACTCAACTCATGATAATATCACAAAACGATCAAAAGCATTTCATCGCATTCTCAATTAAACAATATAGTGCACACAAATAATATTATTGAGGAAATTGAAGTTGGAGTCACAGTTGATATGGGATCATGGATGGGGAAGACTATACAATCCTGCATTTCTATGGCCACACATCAACGAAACAATTAAAAACAATGACAAGAGCACAACATGTGCTTCGTATTTCCTGATTTCTTTCTTTTTCTTGGATGGTGACTCCTTCGGTAAGATTTCTCTACTCCTTTTTGCACTCTTCTCATCCATAACTTCAGGTGCATTTTTTCTTGTAGACAAGCGAGTTACACGATGGCTAGAAGAGTCCATATGTTCAATAACATCAGATGGAGACTTGCTCTTTGATGTTGAACGTGTGAGACGATGAGTATAAGTCTGCATAACTTCACGTAACATTCAGCCCATCCAATCCATTTGAAAGCTACTATCAAACATCAAACAACGAAACAAGATTCAAAACATCATAAAATTAGACAAGTCAAGATAAGTTCATAAGCTTCATGGTTTAGTTTTGTTATTGAACATATCAAAAAGCATTTCCTGTGTGCATTGAGCTATTATTTTGAGAGAGAGGAATTTATATGCACAGCTTCAGTTAGGAAATTGAAGAACTGAACACTGATACTGGTTGTAGACAAATTAACATCATCTTCAGAAGTTTATTTATAGATAAATCTGTGACATTTCATTTGTAACATTTGTGATGTATAAGATGAGATACGACACACATTTATACAACTCGTACTACTGAGTTCATGACTAAATATTGACAAACCATAAACAACCATAAACAACCACATTCAAACAAGATGAGGAAGGGATTTCAAACTCAGAGGTTCTAAAAGCAAGGGGAAAACCATAAACAACCACATTCAAACAACAATTTGAATGGCGATAAGCCGCTGTTGTAGTGAAATAAAATCATTCACAACAATCAAATCGCGTGCAAAATCAACATATAAAGCCTATTTTCACAGAAATAAAACCTAATTTAGAAATACACAGAGAAGACGCGCGGCTAAAATGTGAAATCGTGGAGATATATATTAATTTAGTAAAGCAATAAACATAAACAAACGACACACATTTATACAACTCGTACCACTGAGTTCATGACTAAATATTGACAAACCATAAACAACCATAAACAACCACATTCAAACAAGATGAGGAAGGGATTTCAAACTCACAGGTTCTAAAAGCAAGGGGAAAACCATAAACAACCACATTCAAACAACAATTTGAATGGTGATAAGCCGATGTTGTAGTGAAATAAAATCATTCACAACAATCAAATCGCGTGCAAAATCAACATATAAAGCCTATTTTCACATAAATAAAACTGAAACCTAATTTAGAAATACACAGAGAAGACGCGCGGCTAAAAATGTGAAATCGTGGGGATATATGTTAGTTTAGTAAAGCAATACACGTAAACATACCCCTCGGAACATGAAGACGCGCGGCTAAAATGTCAGATTCCGGCCGAGGAAGGGTTCGTCCGTTTTTCCCCAATTTTCTCCGTTTTGAATTCGTCTGCACTGTGTTGTATGTATTTGAATTCCGGCCGAGGAAGGGTTAGTGGGCTGGCACGGTTATTGATAGTGGAAAGTGGTTGCGTGTTATATGTATTTGGGTTAGTGGGCTGGCACAGTTATTGATAGTGGAAATTGCACGTGGAAATTGGGCTTAATGTATTTGGGCTTTTTTTAAAACAGTATTTTTGAAATAAAAAAACTTAAATAGTAAAATTAGAATTTGGAAACTAAAGGGAGTAAGGAGTGCAATTTCCACAAAAAAAAAATAAAAAAATTAAACATAGCTGATAGCCTTACAATGGCCCAAAACCAAAGGAAAGTAAAAAAAAAAAAAAAAAAACGATAGCAACCCAGACCAACAAGGCAATAACAACTGAATTGGAAGCCCTTTAGTCTATCCAATCTGCTCTCCCTCTTCATTTACATCTCATAGCCGGATTCTGAACACGTGATTCTTGTAAGAGCTAGGTTTTGTCTGAGAAGGAGGATTATGAAGGTCAGATTCTACTGTATTTGTGGTTAATTTCATTTCATTTCTTATTTTTTTATTGGATTGGAGTACTTGTTTCAGATTCAAAGTAGGTATTGTTATCTTTTTCAGTTTTAGTTTTTCTTGCTAGAATTCTATAATTTCTGCGTTGAAGTATAAGTAGTTGTGCTGTCTAGGCGCTGAACTGAAATTGTATGCACGACAGGTTTATCTAATATTATATGATAAAATTAATACTGTATTATTACTCTCTATGTGGTGGCTTAATGTGAATGGTTGCTGTAAGTTCTGTTAATTCTATTCTTAAATTGTATTCTTGAATCTTGTTCTTAATAATAGGAAATCATCTATTCATCTTGCTCTTCTCAAAAGAAGACACTAATAAAACCTCTGATAGTGCTTATTTGTTTATTCATATTTTCCAAAGTACATATTTTCTTCTTTTTGGCTTATTTTGTTTTTGTTTTTTATTTTCTTCATGTCTCCCTCTCTGCGGAACTGGGATGAGAGAAATGAGAGGGCTGTCAAGGGGGTGTGGCGTCGGTATTAAGTAGAGTAAATAATGTATAATGTTATTATGTATACTGGTTTGTCTAATTGTCTTTATATCAGTTTTTGGGGGAATGTATTAATGTATTAATATATTATGTCTACATATTGCTTCAGGTTCAAAACTTCATTCTCTTCTGCAATACTTTTTATCTTCATTTCGTTTTGGTTGAAAAGTTCATCACCGTCTTCGAAAATTTTGAACTTCTCCAAAGGTTTCGGTCCAGATCTACGGCCCAAAACGTCACAAATCTTACATTTAATATATATATATATATCCTTACAAACATATAAGAGTTGGTTTGGGAAATCACTATTCACGCCTTCGACCAAAACGACGTCGTTTTGGTGTTTTTTTTTTTTTTTTTTTGCCTTAAGTATAAAATCCACAATTTTTTTCATTTGCCAGAAAACCCTAGTTGCTCTTCATTCCGCCGACAATTCTCCACTTTGCCATCTTCGTCCAAATATCATTCAATTCTTCCGCCTTTCTTCGTCCAAATATCATTCAATTCTTCCGCCTTTCTTTACAAAACTCCTAACCCATTCAGATTCCAAACTCTACCAATAATTTACCAGAATTGTTCGATTTCGATAGGTTCAAAATAGCGATTCCGATGGGTTCAAATAGACATTCTGATGGGTTCAGTTAATCGGCACACACCCTAACGATCACGAAGGATCGTTCTCTACGGAAGCTTCATCAGATTACCTGGTCCAATTTTTTCAACTGCTTGTCTTCGTTCTTCGATTTACAGGTTCGTTGTGGTTTTCTTTTGTTGAAGTTTTTTGTAGTTATTAAATTTACGCTATGATATTGAATTTTTTAGTATTAAGTACCGTTTTGTTCAAAAAATCATATCTTGTCGGCTTATTTTGGACTTTTGCAGTGTGATTGCATATTATTTGGTCCAATATTTTCTTTCCTTGACCTTCGTTTTTCAGTTTACAGGTATGTTTGGTTTTGGTACTGGATTTTGTTGAAGTTATTATAATTCAAGTTATGATGTTGAATTTATTAGTAATTTTTATGGTTTTTGGTTAGTTTTTGTTTATGTTGTTTGCATAAAATTATAACAAGAAATGTATCCAGGAAATCAGGTAATCTATGAAATGGCAATCATAAATTTTCACACTTTTTTGCACTTTTTTGGCATTCATACGGCTTATGAACTCTTTTTTAGTGCTTATAAGCAATTCCAATCATTTGCTAACACAAATGTTAGCCGAAAAGTAACACAATAACACATATTAATTTACAAATACAAAAAACTGAAATTTGTTACCTTTTTAGTGAATAGGCTTTAATATTCTGGTGTTGGTGCGATTGAGGCCTTTGAGCGAGAAGGAAATTGCACGGGATGAAATTGCGGATTGGGAATGCATCAATTCAACCACCATTTTGTATCGGAACAGCCTCCAGGAGTGGTCTGGACTTCCCACAGCTTACACATTTGGTAAGGAAATGCCCTCATTTTCTTTCAAATCATTACTTAATTATGTTTTAGCATGGGAAGGAGAAAAATTTATCTGAATGAGCATATTGACATTTGCTTCTTTATTTTCACCCTTTCATGCTGATAGTTGGTTTCTTTTGACAGCTCTTCTCAATATTGCTCATGGTTGGTTAATCGAGTCAGGAGCCTTTTTAGGACCCAAGCAATATTTTCATCTTATGGCTAGCTCAAGTGAATATGCGTGACTATATAGTCAAGCAATTTAGTTTGTGTAACTGTGTGTACTAGACACACAAAAAGGGGGTTGTTGAGGCTTATTTGTTAGTAATCTCCATAGATTTATTTAGAGTCATGATTTCTGAGAAATTGTAATCACCATTAATCTTACTTTGTTCCCATGTTGGCATATTTTAATGCGTTTATGAGGTTAGATCGAGTGTTTAGTGGTGACTGTAGTACGAGGGAAGTTTACGAGGAAGGAACAAAGGAAATTGCCATTTCAGTTGTTAGTGGTATCAACTGTAAGTATAAACCTTTGCTTTATGTTTACTAATTCTTCATTTTTTAGTCTATAATTGGTTGGCCTGGCTTATCAGATGATAAGCTAAGTGTTCTAACTCACATAAAAATTTCAATTTCAGCTACTATTTTCGCATATGGCCAAACAAGTAGTGGGAAGACATATACCATGAATGGGATTACTGAGTATTCTATGGCTGACATTTATGACTTCATACAAAGGGTATTTTAATTACTAAATATGGTGTTAATATCAGTTCCTTTACATGGATAGCAATTTTGGATTTTTTAGGGCTTATGTTTCTATAATTGTTATGTGTTCTTAAAATGTAAATGTTTTTCTTTTTTTGCTTCTAGCATGAGGAATGGACATTTGTGTTGAAGTTTTCTGCATGGAAATTTAAAATGAAGTTGTTAAAGACCTTCTCAACAGTGACAATAATCCACTCAGACTGCTTGATGACCCGGATGTGAGTTATCATGTGCTTTCTTTTGTAAGCACACATATTTCTTTTACTTATTGATCCATTTCTCCAGCGAGAAACTATTATAGAGACTCACAGTAGAAACCATGAGGGATTGGAGTCATCTCAAGGAAATTTTATCCATCTTGGAAGGTAGGGCGAGTGTTATGGCTATCAATCTTCATTCCCACAAGCTCTAGATCTTATCAAATTCTGAGATTGGTGCGCGCTTTCTTCTCTTTCTTTTCTGGTTCTATAATTTCTTTTTTTTTTCTTAAATTTCTGGGCACGCCCTAGAAGTCCTAAAATTAGCTAATTCATACTTGATTTTTCAGTCGATTGAAAGTACAGCTCGAGAGAAATTGCACGCAATCCTTCAAATCGATCTTTCATAACAAATTCCTACTGAAAAAATCCTGCTCAGACGTCGGAATTTTAGAGCCTTAGTTTTGAGGTGAGTTTTCTTTACATTATACCCATAATATTTGGCTTCAATCAGTTTTTATTTTGGATTCAAATTATTGACTAAAATGAGTAACCCATTTATGTTGAATCCTACGTTTTGAAATGAGTGACCCACAATGTAGCCACTAATCTACTTTGATCAAGATTTTAATTTTTTCCGTTCTAAGTTATCAGTATGAAAAATGATGGAAAATAATGTATAAATTATAAAAGTCTTGTTTATTACGATTCTACTTTAGTTCTCTCTATAGTTTTCTTGTCCAAATAGAGATGGACAAATAAAGTTTGAAATTGGGAATTGTGTACTAGCAAGTCTGTATTTTAAATTTTCATCCCAAAAAATGCAAAATTTTGAATGTAATGCTGCAGACTGTTAGTGCAATTTAGTATTTGATAGATCGTTATTGCATATTGGTAATGAATATTATGACAGGTTGTATGACACTATTGATATTGCCTTCAATGGAGGGAAGGGATTTTCTATGGCTGCTCGTGATTGCTCTAAAAATTTCATGTCACGTATTCATGTTTTCTCCTCAATTCAAACGTTTTTTTATCTTCAAATATTTGACAATTCATGCATGCACTCACAATAGCCTATAAATACCTCCCCATTGCATATACTCTCTACACAGCTCTCAAAACACTCAAGTTACACCACACAAATTAAGTGCTCTTTATTAATATTTTGAATCAATTTGTAGTTCGTAAAACTTTCATCTTTAACCTTTTTTTTTTTCCTTCGTAAGATCAATTTTTTGGTGGGGGTTAGATCTTGGATCTAGAGACACATTAAACCCTTTGTCTAACCCTATTAAGTTGAAAGATGATATCTTTGAGGCTCTCCTTAGATCTAATACTTGCAATGTTATTCTGATTTTTAGTAATGGTGGCTTTTGATTTGATCAATGGGATTGATCTATGGTGGCCTTTTTTTTGTTCTTTTTTGCTTCTTAAGATCAATTTTTTGGTGGGGTTAGATCTTAGATCTAGAGACACATTAAACCTTTTGTCTAACCCTATTAAGTTGAAAGATGATATCTTTGAGGCTCTCCTTAGATCTAATGATTCAATTGCTTGAAATCTTCACTTGCAATGTTATTCTGATTTTTAGTAATGGTGGCTTTAGATTTGATCAATAGGGTTGATTTCTAAATTTCAGGTCATAATACAATTGGTTCAGGTATCAGCTGTTGATGTGACACACCATGCTTAAAAAATGAGGGTATTGGTGCCTTTTACAAGGTTTGTTGTTCTAAACACTTCAATTCATGTCATTAACATTTATTTAGATTCTTGTGGAAATTACTTTGTGTCTTTTGGACATGACATTTGGTCTGATTTTAGTATTGAATGGCAGTAAGGAAATATTAGGCTGTTTGTGTTTTGTTATAGTTACCTTCCTTGCTCGTAGCTTTTCTGTAGTTGATTGAAAATGTCCCTTTAACAGTCCCAAATCTCTGGATGCAGTATAAATAGGCCGAGTGTAATAGTTTTGGTTATACCAGGAAGGACCTAAGATTCTTGCACTCTTATATAATGCATATGGGTTCTGATTTTAATTGAACTTTTTAAGTTTTTTGCCACCAACGTCCCCTCCCCAACAAAATGGGGATGGGGAGCTGAACAAGTTCATGTTAGTAGTTTACTCTTAATTAAAGAGGTAAATGGCAATTCAGACTCATTTAAAGGACCATCTTTTTTCATGCTATGCTTATAGTTGCACTCAACATGCCTATATGCATATTAGATTGGGGTGTGAGGTGTATTGAGTCGACAGGGCCCATTATTTTTAGCTTGTCCATGCATAGTCGACAGGACCATTATTTTTGGCGTGTCCATGCCTATATGTTATTGATATATTTATTTTCTTTTTCTATATTTGGATTGAAGTTGGATTAATTCAAAAGAAAAGATTTCAAAAGAATATAGAGATATAGTGGAGAAGTTTTTGAATTTTGCGTACAAAGGCCATGTTGAAGAATGCAAAATTTATTGTCTATGTAAGAATTGTGCCAATAAATATTTTGTAAGTTTTTGAACAATTTAATGAAGGTAGATTGAATGCTTAGATTTGTGATTCAGTCTTTTGAGAGTAAAATTTGTTTTGTGATATGAGATTCATCATTCTCCTCAATATACTTTCAATTATAGTTTGTTCTATAATAGAATCTAATCAATTTCATTGTATTATTCTTTTACTCAAGTGTTGACAATTTCATTTAAATCTTATTGTCAAATTGTTGAATGTAATGTATACAAATAAATACAATTTTTGGCACTATTACACATACTATTACGGCCACAACACGTGCATCGCACGTGACCCCCCACTAGTATATATATATATATACATATAAAACATGCCATATGTTAGCTTACATTTCCTGTGTTCTGAGAACTTTAAATCACTTCTGAGTTTTTTAATAATTAAAATAAAAGCCACAGATTCAATCTGTATATAGGTACCCTTCTTTTTTTTCCCCCTTAACCTTTGTTAATGGGTATTGGGTAATGACTTAATGTTTATTGAATATATTTTTATTTGATTTTAATATAAATTTTTTGTATAATATATTTTGTTTGTCATTTTTTTTCTCTAGATTTTACTTTGCAATTAGTTCCACAAAAGTCTTGTGGATTTTGAATGCATAATGCAATTTGGGGGTCCATGGGGGACCTAATTTTTGGACTTTGCCTCAGGTCCTGGAAATGTCAGAACCTGCCTGGACGAATTAGAATTAAAGGAATCCATACATAGAATGAAAAGACCAAAGTAATTGGAAGTGAAGGTCCCTCCCATCATACATATACCAAAATATGGTTAGCCCATGGCATACTTCTGAGTCCATCTCCTTGCAGTGGCTTCATATGTGTTCTTGTCTGTCTTGTACATGTAAGCAATCTCAGGTACCAAAGGATCATCAAGGACTGGATCCGCCAACAAAGCAGAAATAATAAGTAACACCTAATATTGAAAACCAAACAATTCAACTCCATTAAAACGTTGAATTTGAATTATCAATCCATTGCAACTGAAGGATTTATCCAATGTACACAAAAATAAAATGATCCTTATCGGAAACCGACTTTTTTTGATATTATAACAAAAACGAGCCCAAATGTGTAAAGGTGACCATCAATGCACTTGGAAGATTTGGAAGAAATTTCTTGAACTGGTATGGGCCGGGATTGGTTCAATTTTTGGCAAATTCTTCCTTTCTTCTTTTCTCTGGCTTTTGTAATTTGAGTTGGTATCTATTTATATTGGATAGCAAATTGAAGTGGGTAATATTTTTATGATTAGTTCTGGGGGAAGTATGGATTACGGCCTTGGCGACTTGAACAGATGACGAATTAACAGATTTTATGGAACATTTTTATTATTACTGATGGTTGAGCGCAAATTTTGGTAAATTTAACTGTCAACAAATTCTTGTCACTTCTATGTCCTCCTATTGTAATACCTGCACACTCGAGTACCGTCAACCTACAAAGGTAGCCGTCCAACGAGTGGTTTGGCAGCAGTTTGTACTCAAACGGGTTGAGCAGCTCATGGGCTCAGCTCATGGCTGGCTCGGGCTCGTTTAAAGATGAGCCCAAGGCCAGGCCGAGTCCCCATTTGTTTTTAGATGCCGAGCAAGCTCAATTCGTAAAGTCCACGAGTCGACTCGGTCGTGGATTGTGAGGCAAACAGTCACTTTTAGCGACCGTTTGCGTCCTTTCAATGTTTTATTTTTAAAAAAATGGTCACAAACAAATTTTCTATATAAATCCCATCTCTACTTCATTTTTTTCAACAAAACTCTACCTTCTCAATCTCAAATCATTATAAGCTCCATATTAGCTCTTTTATTATACAATCTAAAGTCTTATTATCTCTCAATTTAGTTATTTGAGTTATTTATGTCCAACTCTAGTATAAATTATCATAATTCTACATTTCTACCACATCTCTTTCTTACTTACAAGTTAAATATATTATTCCAAAATCCAATAGATTACAACAGAATTTTGGAAACTAGCGAAAGTCAATCAATTCTTTGGTGCTTCCAACACTCCAGAAACTACTCACTCATTAGATGATTCTAGTGATCTAAATGATGTTCCAATTTCTGTAGTTTTGGTTGATGACCATGTCAGTATGAATTCAATTGATTTGAATGATATTGAAGAAAAGTGTAAAACACATACAAATACAATCACTAGTTCAAGAATAAATGACGAGCGAAAAAACAAAAGGTTAAGTGTTGGAAACATTTCAATTTAGTGCTCACAGGCGGAGGAGTAGATGTATAGGGTGGAGGAGTAGATGGATAGCCAGAGCACAAAGCAATGTGTAAAACTACAAAGAGAAGTTTTCTTAGCATAAGGGTGGGGGAAAGACCAATATGAATAGACACTATCAAAAGCGTACACTCAAACACGGAGTTTTCGAAATTAATCAAGTGCAACACCAATTTGGAACTCTCGATGCAACTTCTAACTTTGGTCTGAATTTTAACAACTGGATATATTCACAAAAGAACTTGCGACACGAAGGTATGACGATGATCGTAGCTAGTGATGAGTTGTCGATAAGCATAGTGCAAAGTGTTCACGTTAATTATGAACGTCATACAAAAATTTCTCCAACACAGGTACAAACTCTATGCTAGAAACACTCTTTGTTCAGATAGTATTAGTTTATACAATTAAAAAGAAGAATGCTTAATATGTGATATAAATAATATAATGGTGTTTTATCATTTAAGTCAGACTTGTGATCTGGTAATAACCATAAATGTTAAAAGGCTGCCACACTACATAAATAAACAATGAATAATGCATAAAAAAAATTATTGTATTTAAATAAACTCTATGCTAGAAACACTCTTTGTTCAGATAGTATTAGTTTATACAATTAAAAAAAAAAAAAAAAGAATGCTTAATATGTGATATAAATAATATAATGGTGTTTAATCATTTAGGTCAGACTTTGTGGTATGGTAATAACCATAAATGTTAAATGGCTGCCACACTACATAAATAAATAATGAATAATGCATAAAAAAATTATTGCATTTAAAGTAATTGATTACTCTTATGATGGAATAAATATTTTTACTATTTTAATAAGCATTATTAGAGAATTTAATTGAAAAAATAGAATCCGTAGTTTTACTTTTGGCAATGATGTAACCAACAATGTAGTCAAAGAAAAATTAGCTAATCAATTTAACCCCGATTTTGGTGGTATATTATTTCATGTCTGTTGTGTCTTTCATATTTTCAATTCAATTGTCAAATATGAGCTAAAATAAATAAAACAACTGTTAGAAAAAATTAGATATACTATAAACATTATTACTATCTCCGCCACTAGAAATAAGTATTCCATAGTTTATGTGTATAACATAGACTAGCAACAAAAACATTTGTCACACATGTAGACCATAAATGGAACTCAACTTATCTTATGTTTGAATCTTGTGAAGATTATAAAAATTGTATTGTTGCATATTACAGCGACAGACACTCACACAGTCTAGATTATGATTTGCAATCCTATGTTCAGGCATATATTATCTGACTGGTCCACTAATTCTTAGTCGTTGTTATTATATTGTTAATAATTTTAACAAGGATAACTCATTGCTCATTTTTCTAATATTATAGTAGCGGTGGATGTTAAACTTAGAAAATATTGGAAGGACTTGCCTATGCTGTTTGCGTTAGCATCAATTATATACTATATGTTAAAATTAGAGGGTATAAAATACATTGTATTGGTAATTTTCAATAAATTAACTTATGGAAATCTTCTAACATGTGGTAATCTAGAGAAAAGTTTATGTGAGATGTATGAAATATATGCTGAAAAGGCCGGTATGAACATTAGACGACCTATGTACCAATGGTTACTTCAAATGACAACAACGATCTATGGAGCTACCTTATTTATATTACGGGAACTCAACATTCTAGTCGTTTCTTCTTCTTCCCTTTTGCATGCTACGAATATAGGAATATTTACGAGTGCAATACCGTTGTAGTTATTTAGCTAAGTATTTTGTTCACGACTAACTTAGTATTTTAGATAAGGACGAGCTAATTTTTTTTGACATACTTAGATGGTTGAGACAAAAGAATCATCGATATCCAATTGTTTTTATTATAGCACGTGATCTACTAACACCTCCAAATATCTATTGTAGCATCGAAGTCTGCTTATAGTGCGGGTGACAAGATTCTGTCTAATCACCGATCAAGACTTAAAGAAGACATACTAGAGAGTTTAATGTATTTAGAGGATTAAGATGAGTCAGAGCTCCAGATCCAAGATAAGTAGACATATTAGTAGTTTAAGAATTTCAAGATCTGACTTCATAATTTGTATGTTTACTTTAATTTTATTTAATTTTTATGATATCTTACAAAATATTGTTCATGTAACTACTTGTACATGTACAATTTTAACTTCACCTTATACATTAAAAGGTACTTGGTCCCAAGTCCGAAAAGTCGAAGATGTTACCTTATACTAAACAATTTTGATTCATGCCTCAACTAAGTTATCTTTCTCACCACACTACAAACGTCTTTCAGGAAAAGTCGAAGATGTTAATGGTCACATGGACGAAACCATTCACAAGGGATGAAGGTGCTACAAACTTGAAAAAATTGGAGACACAGGTGCCAAAGAAATAAAAGGCTGCGGATCCATATGCACAATTTCCACAAGTTGGGGACCACAGTTAGAAATTTCCCTTAGGGTGTGTTTGATAGGTTTCCATGGAAAATGAAAATATTTTCCATGTAAGTTGGAAAAGAAATTCCACCAAATAGGTGAGAAAAAATTTTCCAAGAAAGTGGCCAAATGTGTGCTTTAGATGATTGTACCTTGAAAATCTTTTCCATTTTCCATGTGCCAATCAAACAAAAAAGTGGGAAAATAAAAGCCATTGATTTGACAAAATTTTCCATGGAAAATTTGTGAATCAAACACACCCTTATTTACGAGTAAGAAGTTGAGCACATAGGCAAATCTGGTTACGCACACCAGAGATCCGATCCTAGGAAGGGAGCTTTAGAAAACAAACCTTGGAAATAGATATGATAGGACTCCACTGCACCTCATTGAACATCGCAGGGCATATGGTCCCATTGCTGTTTATATTTGGGTGGAAAACTTTTGTTCTAAAAGCAACCTGCAAAATTCACAAAATGAAAATTCCATTTTCAAAAAATTGAGCTATGCGGTATTAAACACTCAATATCATGAATTATTTGGATATAGAACTATAGTTAGATAATGTTTGTCATGTTTAAACAGAAAAGGAAGGAAAATCAAAATATTAACTTATCTGACACACCTTTGGTGGATTGAAAGGGTAATCCGGAGGAAAATGAATGGAAAGTAGGAAAACTCCACCCGCATATGGACTGTCCATAGGACCCATGATTGTAGCTTTCCAATAGAACAAGTCCTCGGCAACATAGAACAAGTCCTCGGCAACAGGACCTGAAATTTATGTGAAACACAAAAAACAAATGAAACTTAGGATGTGTTTGATTCCTTTCATTTTCAAAATGAAAATTTTCCACCAATTTTCGAGCCTTGGTCTGTTTGATTGGCAAAATTTTCCATGGAAAATGTATTTTCTCACCTATTTTCCATCTTTTGTTTGATTGCAACTTTTGTTTTTCCATGGAAAATTTTTTCAAAGTTTTCCACTTTTTGCCACATTTTCCTTGTTTTCAAGGAAAATATTTTCTTGGTGGGATAGAATAATTTATTTTCCATGGAAAATTTGTTAACCTTTTCCAAGCCATTTATTTTCCATGGAACATTTTCCAATCCAAATTTTCTTGGTAATTTATTTCCATGGAAAATATTTTCTTTCCACCAAAATTTTCCACTTGCAATCAAACACTAGTTAGCAATATCTTAATAAATAAACACTGATTATAAAAATGAGTATAAATCTACCAAGTCCCATAAAAAACCAGTTACAAAAATAAGTGAAAAATATTATTACTTTTTTAAAAAAAAAATTTCCCCTGGGAATTCATTAAGTAAATATACCAGCACTGATCAGAGTGGAAGGAGGATCCTTCTGAATATCCTTGAGCTCCTTCAAGATCCACCGCTTTGAGCCCTTCAGCGATCCCTGTCGTTCAATCACACAAAAAATACCCAGATCCACCTCAAAAACATAGAGAATTTTACAAGAATCTGCATACAGATGGATTAAAATGGTCTGAAATTTTACCACGGAAAGATTGGATCCTCCTGCTGGAGTTTGGTGGATTGGGTAATCTGAAGAGAAGTAATAAATAAGCCAAAATCTCTTTCATTACATTTTGAAATCTAAAATAAATAAAAATATATTTATTTCTAAACCCTATATTCACCTTTAGTGATTGTATCAAATCTTGAATTCCTTCCTTCAATTTCAACATTTTGTTCTTCTATTAGCAAACTCAAAGATAGTTCGCCAAAATCCAATGATGAACTGGTGCTTGTGCTTCTCGAATCCGCACGGGCCACTTCCCGATCCTTCTCTCGTTGCAGCACAGCTCCCACCAACCTCTCCCAGTTGTCGTAATTCCTAGACATCTCTGCAGTTTCGGCTTCAACAACTTCAAACACAGTTACACACACACACTGTTCAATTATGGATATTCATTGCCTGCATACACGCTAAGTGCGGACACATTTTCACATTCCAAACACGGAACACGCAAGCTTAGACAAACAATCTTCAAGAAAACACCCCACAATTTCTTAACTCAAAGTAAAAGTCGTAGTACACAATGTGGACAGAGAGTAAAACAAAATGCGAACTATCAGCACACGCAATTGTATACTGTTATTGGGTTGGATTAGTTCAAACTTCAATATAAAACAATTTTTTGATTGAGAAAACGAACCTGGAGGAGCTTGACAAGTCGAACGAATCAGATTGGAAATTAATAAAGAAATGAAGAACTGCTACCGAATTCTTGCAATGTCTCTAATGCTATACTTTTTGTGTATTCAGTTAAAAAAACACCGCGTTGACCATTTAAATTATGAAACAGGTCCTCTGACAAACAAATTAGGTTTACGTTGACAAACGGTGATGCGTGGGGTATTTATTTATTTATTTATTTTCTGCGAGAAATATTTTCAATTTTCCTTGCAGCCACCATCCTTAACATTTACAATCTTTGGTCCCCAACTTTAATTTCTTAGTCTTACTATCCTCAATTTTGATAAATTAGCTTCTAGGGACTGTATTTACAATTTTCATCCAAACTCCGAAGAATCTGTTACGTTAATGGGTAATTATATTTGATAATATTGAATTTGATGAAATTATGAAAGTGTGCTTTTTTGGAGAGAATTTTCTATTGAGACGTTGTTGTCAATCTAAAAATCAAGATGATGTGAGGAATGTCTCATATTTATAGACCACGTGGGTACTAGCTGAGGCAGTGCTGGGCCCGCGTGTTTAATGACGTGGTGAAGGATTCTAACCACTCGGTTAATAAATCTTGTGGAACCTCGACCACCCACTAGAACAAGACAGAAATACTTTTTCTGATCAACATAAATCTCAACCAAGCCATAAATACACCTGGCATCAATAGACCTCCACTCACGAGTTCATAATTATTATGGCTTGGGAGTAATGAAGATCTTTGGCCTTGTAATGAAAACATAGGCACTTATATCGACCAGTGTGTGTTATATCCATGACTGAGTACTTGAGTGGCGGCATTTCCTTCGTCAGATCGACATCATCTTATGTGATTGATTTGACGGCTATCTATAGTCTATGATCCATGTGTCCTTATCCCTTTTTCCTTTGATATTGAGGCTGTTAATGTGTCACATATTTCAATTCACGCATTTGATAAGTGCATTTTGTGCACTTATTCGGACCTTTAAACTAAGCTTTTATTCTGTCATATTATTGATTGTATACTTAATTTAGTGTGTAGTTCTTTATATTTTAGTTTTGGACTCGTATGTAAGAAATCACAGAAGAATGGATGAAAAAGTAATAAGTTGGAAGATGTATCGGAAGTACGGGAGCTCAATTATACTCAATTGAACTTGAAAGACCAAATTGGAGGTTATAGAAGTTGGAGAACTAAAGAAGACAAAACAAAAATTAACTATGCTATCAACAAGGAAAGTGGCCTATAATTTGGGATAGATGATTAAAGAAAGTAAATCTATCCTTATGGGACAAAGGGATTACATTTTTGGAGAAGCATAGAGCCATAGACCACTTGGAGCACGATTGTAATGTACGTTTAGAGCTAGCATAATGGGCTGCCCAACCCGCCAGAGTAGGGCCACACATTAAACTGGATTGGGCTGGCCCAGCCCAGTTTTGTATGGGCCAGAAATATGATAGTCCAGCACAGCCCATTGGCCCAACTTGGTCTTAATTTTTTTTTTAAATAATTTTTTAAACATCAAATACAATCTTAGATAAGTTTAAACTATATATTTTGAGATTTTTAAAGAGATTAATTTATAAAATTGGGGCTCTCATGTATTAGTCAATAGATAAATGTCAATTTTTTTTTTCAAAATAATAATTTTTTTTGATAATTGTAAACTATTTGTAAACACTTTTTTTTTTCAAAAAATACTAGTATTAAAAGCATGCTAGTTTTATTGCTTTGAGATATAAACATGTTTGGTTTAAATTAAGAAGTTTACTTATAAGTAAATTTAAAATAAATAATTTACTTGCCACATCAACTATATTTTGGATTGAAACTTAAATTAAACTAAATTTTAATTACATCTAAACAATTTTATATTGGACCTTGGGATTTTTGGACTAATGTTTATTGAAGGCTTGGGTTTAGATCATTTTAGATTGATATTATTTGGATTATGTATTGGGGCTATTCACAAAATGAGTGATTAGTGTAAAAAAAAAAAGGTGGGGTGGTGATAAATTCAAGGTCGGTCACTGTTTTGGCACTTATAGGTTCTAAAGTCATATGGTCAAAACTTAATTCAATTAAAATCACATTTTAGAACTAAAAGACCAACATACCCTTAATTATAAAAAAAAAAAAAAAAAAAAGAAAAAAAAAACCATAATTGTGATACTGTTTTGTCGTGATACTGTTTTGTTATGCTACTATATTATCTATGATACTATTTTATATACATAATGTGATATGGTACACTTACACCATACTTTTATCTTGATATTGATTTATTATGATAATATTTCAACATATGATTGCAAAATGTTTGATACTCTTTCGATCAATGATACTATTTCTATTTATCGAATTTTTTCATTGTTTCTAATGATACTGAAATATTATGAAAAAGTTTCAACCTATGATACTGTTTTAATTTCTTAGTTTTATATTTGATACTATTTAATTATGACAAGATTGTCTAAGAGTATAATGCAAAATACTTGATACTCTTTCGATCTATGATACTGTTTCGATTTGTCGAATTTTTTCCTTGTTTCTAATTATAGTAAAATATTATGACAAAGTTTCAGCCTATAATACTGTTTCAATCTCTTATTTTTATCTTTGATCCTGTTTAATTATAACAAGGTATCAATCTCTTAGTTTTGTCTATGATATTGTTTTAATCCATGATACTGTTTTATTTAAGTAATGTGCATTAGTATACTTTGATACTGTTTAATCTATGATACTGTTTTATTTAAGTAATATGCATTAGTATACTTTGATACTGTTTAATCCATGATGCTGTTTTATCTTTGATACTGTTTAATCCATGATACTGTTTTTATTTAGATAATGTACATTGGTGAACTTATACCATACTTTTATCTTTGCTACTATTTTATTAAGATAATATTTCAACCTATGATACTGTTTTATTAAGATATTTTTATGTATGATACTAATATATTAAGATACATTTATCTGTGATATTGTTTTAGAGGATGTATGATACTGTTTTGATAAGAAAAATTAAAGATTGTCATTTTAAACTAAAGAGACGACTTCAAACGGGTAAAATCTATCGTACGTAGTGGCAAAGCAACTTATCTTGACCGTCTCGTCAAGACCATTCTGAAAACATATTATAATAAAAATTTTGAGCACGTATGCGAATTTTATGCCCATTTCTGTTATGATACTGTATTATGTGATACTGTTTTGTATAATACGGTATCAAACAACACTACATGACTAAACATTAGATGGTGGAACACTCAAGCTCCTATTTACAGCAATTAGATGGTAGAGCATTCAAGCTCCTATTTACATAAGATGGTGGAGTATTCAAGCTCATATTTACAACATTCAAGCTCCCTAGAAATTCAAGCTCTTATTTACATAAGATGGTAGAGCATTCAAGCCCCCATAAATTCTAACTCCTATATTTATATCAGATGGTGGAGCATTCAAGCTCCTATTTACATCAGATAGTGGAGCATTCAAGCTCCTATTTACAGTATTCAACATATGTTTTTGCAAATATACTGTAAGTCTCACAAAGATTCCAATTTTCACCTTTCTTGACATCTCTATTTAATACCAAAATTTTCATGTTTCTCCTACCTATAACATTTCCCTCGTTCTACCCTTTTAATTATAACCTTGAATTGCATACTTGTTGAAAATGCAGGGATAAAAGAGTGAAGTAGACAACTAAGAGTCAAACTCATCAACCCAAACTTACAGTGCCAGAACTTCAGCCACAATGTGAATGACTCTTATATCCTCTCTGAAACTCTAACTAATATAACAATGAAAGCTATATGTTTCCAGTTACTCTTAGACATCATCAAAATGGAAAATCAATAGAAAACCAGAAAGAGCTTTCCCGTCATTCTTCAAAAATATTGTTTCACATTTGCATGATTAATCCAGAAGACTTTCAAGCTACACAAAGCGACAAATGAGAGAGAGAGAAAGATTGTGCCACAAATCCTGACACTAGTTGGCTCAAGCACTTGGAACAACCAAGAAATCAATTGGCGGGGTATAAAGAAGAAGCATGGAATTTTAACTGAGCCATAGAAGAAGCACTCATCGGAGGTCGCCGGAAGTAGATGATGTTTGTAGAGTTGGAAGATTAAGCCAATGGAAAATATAGTTAAAAAGGGTGATTTTGGAATTAATTTAAAATATTGTTGTAAAGTATGATTTAATCACAATTTTGAAAAAAGTTTTGACCTAATTTGAAAGAAGTCATGTGGAGATGACTTATTGGCAATTTCCTAAAAAAAAAAGTCGAAATCAAGCCGGCCCAACTAGCCCACGGGCTAGATGGGCTGGGCCATATTGGCCCGATTTTATTTGGGCCAAGGCTAGCCCAACCCAAAAATCTAGGTTATATGGGCTGGCCAGTAGGCCGGACAGATTTTGCCACCTCTATGCACGTAGGAGATTTCTAATAAACAAAGGTAAAATGTAAGGTCACAGTCGTCAATAATTGCACACTTGGGAGGCTCGTTTTTACTTGCTTAACTATACTCAATATAACTCCTTGCCCACAATCATTGCTTGGGAATTTCATTTTCTAAAGGTGAGCATCCTATGTGTAATGTCATTTTAAGAAGACAGACGAGCAACTTCGTGCATTGATCCTTCTAATATCCTTTACCATTGTCACTACAACAAGCATTATAGGTCTTTGCAGGGCCGGTTCTAATATTTTTGGAGCCTGAGGCGAAGTTCAAAAATTAAGCCCCTAATGGACCCCAAAATTGCAGTATGTATTCAAAATCCACAAGACTGTTACGAAACTAATTACAAACTTAAAATTCGAAAAAAAATAAACAACAAACAAAATATATTATTCTCCACTCTTTTTTTGTTACGATTAAAATACTTGTCCATACCTCTTCCTTAACTTTGAACTAATGTCATTTCATTTTCCATTCTTTTTCTTTTTTGCGTTTCAGACTCATATTTAGGAAGCATGACAAGTCTAAAAATAATAATAAAATATTTCAATAACCTCACAATTAAAGCCGACAAGGCTTCAACTATTTTTAATAAGTCAATAAATAAGCAAGAGATAGTCATTGCTTACTCTTTAAGAGTGAGACTTGAGTGACAATTATGACAGAATGTAAAAAACCAACTTCTTCTTCTTCTTCTTGGAGGTTTCAAATCTCAAATTGAGCCAAATTTTGAAATGAAATCAACTTCAAAATGGGAAAAATCAACCTCACGCATGAGATGTAATTTGAAGACATTAATAGAGCTTTCAATTGACTTATGGAACCAAACTCACAATATTCAAAATAAATTGACTTCAATCACAAATTCACTATTCATAATATTCAGAATTTCAGAATAAATTGAGTTCAATCACAATTCACAATATTCACAATACAAATAAACAATCATAAAATAGATTGACTTCAATCACAATTCATAAATTGACCCAATATATTGACTTTAATTACAATTCATAATATTTCAGAATTTCAATTTCCTTAATGAATAAATTGTCCCAATGACTCACAATATTCAGAATTTAAAGTTTCAATGAACATTAAGTTATTTACCATAGCAAAGATTAAGAAAAACTAAAAAAATAAAAAATAAAAAATTGAATGCACAGTATGGAGAGAGAGAGAGAGAGAGAGACGGAGACAGGGAAAAATTCTTCTGGTTTTGGGCCTTCTAGTTCTGGTGAGCCAAGATTCGAGACACAGAGAGAGAGAGAGAGAGAGAGAGAGAGAGTGCAGCCGGCTGCTTCTTTTTTCTCCTTTGTGTGTGTGTGTGTGTGTGTGACGGTCCGTGTTGAATGCGAAACGAACATGAGAGCAGAGATGGATAATGACTAATCCATAAATGGACTTCAATTGTTGTTGGGCTGGGGCCTTTTCAATTGTTGTTGGGCTGGGGCCTGTAGGCTTCAATTTTATTTTATTTTGGTTTAAAAAATATCCTTTGATTTTTTGTCACTAGACCTTAGCATTCACTTAAGTTACACGTGGCAATTTCAAGCCCAAGGCACTAGAGATACTCGTATAATCTTGACTATGTTCTACCTAGTGAACCTTTTGGATGGTCTTCGAAACTATATCAAGTCCCATCCTGCGTCAAGGGTCCTCGCAAGCCCAAGAAGTCCCCTAGGCAGCCCGTCCTCTTAGGCAAAATCCCATCTACAGTTGGAGAGTTAATTTGGAAAAAGATTTCTCTTGATCAACAAGATAACTCCCATAAGGAAATTCCGTGTTAATCCCTAAAAATCAGCTACGCAATATTAGAGATTGACAAAGATAACGGGTGAAATCTTGGACATCAGAGTAAATCTGAAATTAACATTATCTCCACAAGGGAAAAAATCCAATTAGGTAACTAATTGATTGCTGTCTTTAACGAACTAGGGCTTTCTCTCTATAAATGCATGTATTCTCTTCATTCAAAGGTACTCATTGTTCTCTACCTTAAACTATGGTCAAATATCTGCTTGCTTGTCTCTTCCACACCCAAAAACTCCTACATAATCCCATACCGGCAGTTGACGTAACTGTCCGAGTGTCAATGATTGCTGGCTCCTTTTTTTAGATGATCTTAGTGCGTAACGATTGTCTAAGTGTGCAGATAACATACATGTTCGTATATAAGTGATTGGATATCTATTAACATGTGGATAATGCATTTTTAGAGGTCAACATTTTTACGCCGTCTTTGAAAAGTCTAAATACGTTACACAAATAACAAGAATTTGTGGTAAAGTGTGTTTGGATTTCCTACTAGAAAACCATGATGATGGAAAATTCCTATGAATACGTTGAATCCCACCAATGCGAACAAGAGTAGAGGGAGATACATGATCTCCAGAATGTAACCCATTGAAGAAGACATAGACAATGCCATTAAAAAAAGTATCAGAACAAGACATTATAAAACTCCAGGAGAAGAATACCCTGAATAGGAGACCTCATCAAGCGATTGGGACAATAGTAGGTCCCGTCAGGGAGCAAGCGCAAGTGCAACCAACGAAGCTCTTCGAAATATAGCTTCACAGAAAGTTTTCGATCTCAGGATGATTCGTCAGAGCCTAATATGCGATACCCTCGAATGGCCAGCATTAGAAAAAAAATCTCTCCACAAAAGAAAATAGGCCTGCAGGATCCATCAGTGTGTTCGACAAGCTCCAAGTCAGGTCCTATAGAACGTCCATTCGTAATTCCAGTAGTAGGCACAACGAGGTTTGACTAGAAAGGAGAAGGGAGCCTATTGTAGTGGATGTCAAATCATACGATGAGAGATTGGTATGTTCTTACGACTTGGATGACGACGACAAGAACATTCTTTTCTCTAAGAAACTAAAAGCTAACGAGCTTCCAGTGGGTTTTAAAATGTCCCCAATAGATAAATACAACAAGCGTGGCGACCCCATGGACCCCGCAGACAAAGCTCCAAGGCTATACCCCTACATTGAAATACAAGAATTTCTAAACCACACCTGTCTTCGATGCGAAACATTAGTACAATAAGCTTAAACTAGAGAGCATCAAAAGTTGGCCTCAATTGAAACATGAGTTCATCAATACCTTGATAGGAAATTGTACGACTATGGAAGACGTGGCATAGCTCAACGACATTAGGAAAAAAGAAGGCAAGCCTGTAAAATGTTACTTTAGGAGGTTTCGTAAAGTGATCAAGAAGATCGAGAATGTCTCCAATGAAAGGCATTGGACTCATTAATGAACGGACTCCATATGTGAACTTAATTTTGGAGAGACGCCCATAATAGAGAATTGAAAACATTACTCATCTGGTGGATGTTATACTGAGAGAAATCCGCTCAGATTAAATGATAGAAAACAATGAAAAAGTTGAGAAAGAGAAGTAGAATCGTTATCGTCGCAAGAGCTGCTGATCTTAGATACCGCGCAACGATCATTGCAGAAGGTTCAATTAGATTGAAACATGACTAGACACTACAAGAAATGAGGCCAATAGCGTCGACATATGTCGTCACTGAATTCTCATAAGTCGTCTCTTTAACTTTTTAGAGACGACAAAGTCCTCGCTCAATGTCGCCGCAACATGTTAGTGTCTCTAGATATATAGCGACAACAATTTCTTCGCAACATTGTCGTGTCTATATCTCGAAAAACAGATATAAAGGGACGACAAAGTCGTCGCTGTTATAAAAAATAATAGCGATGTGAAAAACGTCGCTATTAGCTTGTCGCTATACGTATTGCTCATATAGAGACGACAATGTCGTCGCTATTACTAATTGTTTCCTTTTACTACAGCGACAACAATGTCGCCGCTATAAATTGTTTGAATATTTTTAAAAAAAATTTCTTATTTCCAAATAATATAAATAATATATAAAAAATTCTAAACATCTACGGACCCTCCAAACCATCGTCCTCATCCCCGTTCTCCTCCTCCTCCTCCTCCTCCTCCGCAGGCACAACTGATATTTTACTTTTTAGAAACACAATTTCACACTGCATTTGGCATAGCTGATCCTCGTACATGGCAAACCGAAGATCGTTATTCTGGGGGTCTCCAGAGGACTGATGAGAAGTTCCTTGTGGGGCAAACGATGCAGCAGTCGAATCTAGTAAGGGAGAGGTGCCCTTCGGAACCCGGCCAACCCCACGGACGTGACCTCGTCGTTCTCCGAGAACCTCCTTTGCAATAGCACGCTCGTCTAACGACGCGCTATTGGAGGAGACCTACGTATGTTGAGTCTCTCTCAACTCAACAAGTTTATCCTGTTTAGTGAAAAAATAATAATAAATAATAATATCATGCATGTCAGATAAAATTATATTAACATAATTTAAAAATCCTCACATAATCACCAGCTGCCTCCGGGTTCACCCAATTGCCATCCCGGAAGGTGTAAAACGTCCGTAATGAATCAATAATCCCCGGCCACTTCTGGGTCTCGGGGTCCCGCTACGACAATTTAAACGTGAAATGTAGTTAGTAGACATTTTTACGCAATGTAGTGAAAATATGTATAATGATATTGAAAATTTATATGTTGTACCTGATCGTAACGCGTGGCAGAGAAGCTTTTCGACCCCTGCACGCTCGGGTATTTAGTCTTATCCCGATTGGTCTTATTTTTGGAGGACCGTTCCTGAAGGTATAACATATAATTGATTAGAAAAAAATGCAATAGTTAAAAAAGTATATAAAATATCGTAAAATATATATAAACAATACGTACCACGAAAGTATGACTGGTGAAGAAGTCAATGCACTTCTGCCAGTCCTCGGCGGACATCTTGCCGTATGGTCGGCTCGCTCCATGCAATTTTAAGTGATTATGCGTCTTGAGTTTGTAATCGCGATAACGATCGGCTGCCAGACGATCTACAGCGGCACATACTGCCCGGTATTCGTCGGGCGACCGATCACCATGCAGATCGAAGTAGCTCTGTAAGAGTGAACAAAATTACGTTAATGTAGAAGTCGTGAAACAAGTATTTATTAAGTGTACTAATAACAAAACTACTCTAAGTTCATACCTCGATAATGCTACGTAATCGTGCCCGCTACTCCTCTGGAACCTCTGTCCATGAAGGGTAGCATGGAGGCACAGTGAATCTCACTTGGTTCCCAACCAAGCGCGTTAAGTACTTCTCGTTATTCCCGATCGGCTGCATTGTGCGTTCGACATTGTCGAACGCGATAGGAAGTGGCATCTTCCCGTTAGCATGCCAAATCATCTCAAGGTTGATGTCTCGAGAGATACCCCGTCACTTTGGCGGGGGTGCTGAAAATGAAAAAAATTAGAAATTGTATTGATCATACGATTTTCAACGATATGTATAAAATAATAAATAATTACAATTTGAACGAAAAGTCTTACCAAACTCGCAGGCCGAAGGGAGCCGGTGAGATGGCTGCTGTGGAGGACCTCTTACACCATCACCTCCGTGCGACATCACGTCAGCAATACAAACACATGACATAATTGCAAACATCACGTCAGCCATACTAACTTTGAATGTATTATATTTTATTTCAATTTGGTCCCTAAACTTATTTTATTACAAATAAGTCCCTAAACTTTGAATTTATGGTAAAATTTGAATTTATTATATTTTATTTCAATTTGATCCTAAACTTATTTTATTGCAAATAAGTCCCTAAACATTGAATTTATGAAAAAATTTAAATTTATTATATTTTATTTCAATTTTGTCCCTAAACTAATTTTATTGCAAACAAGTACCTAAACTTTGAATTTATGGGTAAATTTGAATTTATTATATTTTATTTCAAATTGGTCCCTAAACTAATTTTATTGCAAATAAGTCCCTAAACTTTGAATTCATAGGAAAATTTGAATTTATAACATTTTATTTCAAATTGGTCCCTAAACTTATTTTATTACAAATAAGTCCCTAAAACTTTGAATTTATGGAAAAATTTGAATTTATTATATTTTATTTCAAATTGGTCCCAAAACTTTGAATTTATGGAAAAAATTTGAATTTATTATATTTTATTTCAAATTGGTCCCTAAACTTATTTTATTGTAAATAAGTCCCTAAACTTTGAATTTATGGAAAAATTTGAATTTATTATATTTTATTTCAATTTTGTCTCTAAACTTATTTTATTACAAATAAGTCCCTAAACTTTGAATTTATGGGAAAATTAGAATTTATTATATTTTATTTCAAATTGGTCCCTAAACTAATTTTATTGCAAATAATTCCCTAAACTTTAAATTTATGGAAAAATTTGAATTTATTATATTTTATTTCAAATTGATCCCTAAACTTATTTTATTGCAAATAAGTCCATAAACTTTGAATTTATGAGAAATTTTTTAATTTTTAATTTTTTATTTCAAATTGGTCCCTAAACTTATTTTATTGCAAATAAGTCCCTAAATTTTGAATTTATGGAAAAATTTGAATTTATTATATTTTATTTCAATTTGGTCCCTAAACTTATTTTATTGCAAATAAGTTCTTAAACTTTGAATTTATGGAAAATTTGAATTTAATATATTTTATTTCGATTTGGTCTCGAAACTTATTTTATTGCAAATAAGTCCCTAAACTTTGACTTTATGGAAAATGTTGAATTTAGTATATTTTATTTCAATTTGGTCCCTAAACTTATTTTATTACAAATAAGTCCCTAAACTTTGAATTTATGTGAAAATTTGAATTTATTATATTTTATTTCAATTTGGTCCCTAAACTTATTATATTGCAAAAAAGTCCTAAACTTTGAATTTATGGGAAAATTTGAATAAGTTTTATTTGATTGATGAATTAGTCTCTAAACTTATTTTATTTCAAATAAGTCCCTAAACTTTAAATTTATGTCAAATTTTGAATAAGGCGAGGAATAAGATTATGTCAAATATGTCCCTAAATTCAACATCATTCAACCTTAAATTCAACCATCGTCCTCTCTATAAAAACATAAAGATAGTGAAAATCCATAATCAAATAAAAACTTCATCCTCAATCAAACTTTATCCAAATTAAAACAAACATTATCCCTAATGTTATTCAATGTTATTCAATATTCAACCTCAAAAAATCATCCCAAATTCAGTTAAATGGAAATCCAAAAATCATCTCTAAAACTTCATAAAGCAAAATCAGTCCCTAAAACTTCATAAAGCAAATTCATTCCCAAATTTTTTCTCAACTTTGGCAATCAATGTCAAAACTAGTCCCTAAATCGGAAGTTACTGAAGATTACCTCGAAGAGGTATGAACTTTAGTTTCAATAATGCGACTGGACGGCAGTGGACGAAAAATGGAAAGCAAATGATAGGCCAAAGCTGGAAAATGGAAAATGAAAATAAAAAATCAAAATGAACCAATGAATTGGAAAATCAAAATGAAAATCATAATGACAATCAAGAAAGTGAAATCCAAACCTTGTAACGGTGGAGATGAATGCGGAGAAGACGATGGCGAACTCAGGCGACGGCGCTGAAAGAAGATGAACATCCAAAATGGAGGAGAAGAAGAAGGTCAGGCATAAATAAAAAGGTCTGGCTCTATAGGGACGACATATGTCGTCGCTTTTGGACCCTAAAGCGACGACATTTTTTTCAGATTTTAAGAACACGCGCCTAAATCGTGGCGCCCAATTTTCAGGATGAAAGCGACGACATATGTCGTCGCTATTGACAATACAATACAGAAAATTAAATGTTGATATCTCATTTGAAGGAGATTTTTTAATTGAAATAATTTTTATAATTATTAATTATTAATATTTAATATTATCAAAAATTTTATTTTTACATTTTTCAAAAAAATTTATTTGGGTCATTCAACTTTAAACATTTTTGCAGTTAGGTCATTCAACTTTAAACATTTTTCATTTGGGTCCTCATAATTTTTTTTATTTCAATTTCATCCCATTTTATTTACAACATAAGTCCTTCAAGTTTTACGATGTTAGATATAATGGTCCCTAGTAGCATGTTTTTGTACAATTGCAGAACTTTTTTGTCCTACATTCTGTCCACAAATATTGAAACTCCACCCAAACTCACGTTTTGACCAATAGCAATGATAGTATGAATGACAAATATTCAAGCCAAAAACAGTAACATCAATTTGAACATGCATTTTTATAAATTTATTTCATAAAATTTAGTGACGCACAATAACATTTCAATCTGATTCACTATCATGATACGATTGATCCACGTCATCGTCACTGACGTCCTCATTGATTTCACTCGATGTTTCGTCTTCCACATCATCGTCGTTTATAAACGAAGTTTCTCCTGCAGTATCTGACGAGGCTCTCCTGATAATCGATGCTTCTATCTCATCAGCTTCATCATCATCCCGGTGCAAGGATACATACTATATGTTGCCAAGATCAATGACTAGAGATAAACTGGTAACGTTATTCTTAGTTATCATCCGTCTCCCATCACATCTAAACCACTTACATCGGAACAGATAAACTGAAAGTTTCGGTCCATATTGTAGCTCCAGCATATCTTGCAGCTGTCCGTAGTAAATCTCACCCCCTGTCCCTGGGACGGACACACCACTGTTCTGAGTTTTTCTTCGAATATCACGATCATATGTCAGGAACTGAACTCCTTTGACAACACAAGCCATGTATGACATAACCTGCTGGTAACATCCACTGGCCAACGCAAATAACTCATGAAAAACTTGATGGTTGTGGCTTTGGCGCATTACATATAGCTGCATGACGAGAATTATTCTCAGTTATTGAAAGCAATTATGTTGAAAACTTGTAATTTTATTCAGTCGATGTTCGTTTACCTTTCTATAGAACCAAGAGTGAAATTCTCTTCTGTGCACTAGTTCGATGTTTGGACAGCCATTGTTCAGTAGTTCCTGCCTATGTTCCTTGAACAATAAAGTTAATTCGAGATAAAGGAATAATAATCAGGAATTAACGCCGTCTTACTGCAAGAATGGCTCAACTTCATAACAGTTGTTCAGGACGTAAATAATAGCTTGATTTCAAACTTGCGTAGGAAACGTCGTTGGTGACTGCTTTCCAAGTGGGTGACACTGCAACTGAAAAATAGAAAGTTGTGTCTGTGGAACAGTAGCCTCCTCGTTTCTGTCTGGTCGGTCGAACCTTGTCCCTATGTCTTCGAAGTATCTCAAACAAAAAGTCAATGCCTCGTCCACAACATACCCTTCAGCTATTGATCCCTCGAGCCGAGCTCGATTTTTTATGTAGCCCTTCAATTTCTTCAGGTATCGCTCGAATGGATACATCCATCTCATGTGCACCGGACCTCCAAGGATTGCCTCTTCTGGTAAATGCATTACGAGGTGAATCATGATGTTGAAGAAGGCTGGCAGAAATATTCGTTCCAACTTACAGAGAATGAGTACAAGGTGATCGTGGGAAGCTATCATGTCGCTAACCTTTAGTGTTCTTGCACAAAGCTTTCTGAAGAACGTGCACAATTCAATAATTACCGTAGAAATTGTTTTATTCAAGAACGCCCAACATCCGACTGGTAATAACCATTGCATGATAATATGGCAATCATGTGATTTCAACCCGATAATACAGCTGTCATTTGGAGCAATATTCTTTTGAAGATTAGAAGCGAAGCCATCTAGAAACTCAACCGATCGGATAAATTTACAAAACTTATTACGATTTGAAGATGACATGGCATAACATGCAGCAAGCTTCATCTACCTATTCCCGTTCTGATACAAGTGCAACTCCCTTTTGATCCCTAATTACATAAGATCGCGCCTCGCATTGACTGTGTCTTTTGATTTGAATGGATCGTCTATAATTGTGTCGAGCAAGTTATCACAAACATTCTTCTCTACGTGCATGACATCGATGTTATGTTTGAGCTCTGTAGAAGTCCAATACGGCAACTCATAGAAAATGCTCTAGCTCGTCATCACTTCTCCGAATTGTAGCACTACCGTAATTTGGGTGCTTTCCTGACTTCTATATCTGATATGGCTTAACTGTACTAAAATTTCTGTAGGCGTTAACCAACGCGGAGGTGGTCACATATCTGTCCTCCCATCGAAGTCTAAATTGTTCCGAAAATGATGCCTGGATGGCAGGAACCGACGGTGACCCACATAAGCTGTCTTACCTATCACACAAATTGAAGGAGTATCCTCGTTGCATATCGGACATGCCTTGTACCCCTGACCACTCCAACCTGACAAACTACTTATCGCTGGAAAATCATTAACAGTCCACAACAAAGCTGCACGTAGTCTGAATACCGACTTGTTGTTGGTTCCACCGTCTCCTGTGTCAATCCCATCGGCCCACAACTCCTTCAACTCATCCACTAATGGTCGTAAAAATACATCAATGTCCTTACCTAGTGCTTTAGGACCAGGTATCAATAGAGTAAGCATGAGGTATTCGGGCTTCATGCATAACCATGGTGGCAAGTTGTAAACTGTTACAACTACTGGCCACATGCTGTAGGACAGACTTATGTCACCGAATGGATTGAATCCTTCTGTGGCCAATCCTAACCTGACATTCCTAATCTCACTTGCGAACAGTGGATGTTTCATGTCAAAATCCCGCCATGCCTTACCATTAACAGGATGCTGCATTTCATCATCGTTCCTAGACCTTCCTATACTGTGCCACCTCATGAGTTTTGCAGTATCCTTCGTCGTGAACATACGTTTTCGTCTAGGGGCCAAGGGAAAATATCGCAACACCTTATGCATAACATTTTTCCTGTTCACTTACCTAGAAGTGTGCACCCAATAACTTTCATAGCCAATCGGGTAAGTTTGTCTATCAGTATGTTCACTCCAAAACAGTGCACATTCGTTCTTGCAGGCATGAATGGATTTGTAACCCAAACCAAGCTTCGTCATCAGCTTCTTAGCTTCGTAGTGAGAGTCAACCAGGTTCACGTTTGGGAATGCTAACTTCAGCAATTTCAAAAGATCATCGACAGACTTGTTTGTCCATTTGTTCATAACTTTAATATGCATCAACTTGACTAAAAAATTTAGGGATGAAAATGATGAAACTCCCGGGTACAGTTCTGAATGGAGAGCCTGAAACAGTTCGTCATAGTAACTATCGGTGCTTGTACCTGCATGCTCATCACCAACTATGTCGTCCATGACATCCATCATCTCATCCTCTACACCAGCTCGCTCATTCTGTCTATACACATTCGCAGTATGAACATCGGTCTCGCCATGATATATCCAGGTGACATAACTCTCCGTAAAACCATTACGAAATATGTGAGCCTCGATAATTTTCAATGGATGTGTGAGACCGTTTAAACATTTTTTGCACGGGCATTTAATCCTTCCTCTGTCATTAACGTATGGCCTCGCCATATTTATAAATGCTTGCAAATCGTTCCAAAAATCTGCAGATTTTGTGCGATTTCTAATTGTTGTCCAACTTTTATCAATATTCATACTTGAAAAATACTATATTCTTACAAATACAGTAAGAATAATAAATGGAGATGAAGAAATGAACTGCAAAGAATATGATTATGAAGGGAAACAATAGAAATGCAATTGACTGAGGAGATGCGGAGATGGAAAAGAAATTTTTTTGCGGGTAGTCTGCAATACAGAAATGCGGAGATGAGGAGAAGATAAAGAAGACTCTATAGCGGCGACAATGTCGTCGCTATAGATAAAAGTTGTCGATATAGGATCATTCCCATTTTACGAGGAAATTAATAACTTACGTGCCTGGAAAAATGATCAATATGAATATAGCGACGACATGTGTCGTTGCTGCAGACAACAATTGGGCGCCAATTTTTCCGCTTAAATTGATGTAGGTATATAGCAACGACATAAGTCGTCGCTATAGATCTCATCATATTTTATGAGAAAATTCATGATTCATGTGACTTACAGCAACATCCAAAACGCAATTTCGACAACATGTGTCGTCGCTATTTATTCATCAAAATGCAGCCATTTGTTCCCGCTGTTTCCAAAACTAAGTGGCGACGACAATGAAAGACATCGTTATAGATTCTATGTAACGACGACGACATATAATCTATTGCGTCGATATATGTCGTCACTATAAGTTTTGCATATGTAGCGACGACATTTCTTTGTCGTCTCTACTGTGTAGAATCAATAGAGACGACTTTGTGTCGTCGCAATAGGTGTCGCCGCTATAGACCCTTTTTGTTGTAGTGAGAATAGCTAGACACATCACCAGTAGTTGCTCTAACACCTCTACACCAGTCCCAAGGTTTCGCCTGATCCACTGTACTAGGGGTAGGACTGTGCGGAGGTGAAAAAATTGATTGATCGTAGGGGTGAGAAGTCAAGTGGCACGGGGTTGGCAGGAACCTCCCAATAATAGGCAGGGACTCAACTCCAATGCCAGGGTAACCACCCACATAATGATAACATGGACAATGAAAGGGTGCAAACTTTTCCAAGTAGGACCGACACACAGGCGTTGCCTCAGTCCAAGAGATCAACACAATAATCAGGAGACCTTGCATCGAAGGCCATATGATGAATGTGCTAAGGAATTATGCAAATGCAATAAAAAAATTTGTTGAAAAGTTGGCAAATCCACGAGCACTAGTCGAGAGCTCCATCGTTTACCTTTACGAAAGAAGATGAGGTTGTGGTACAGTACTCGCATTGTAACACACTTGTGGTTCGCGCCATCATTGCCTGTAATAGACTGGACATGATGTTAATTGACAGCAACGATGTAATAAATATACTATTCAGAAGTGTCTTCGATCAGATGAAAGTGGACAACAAGCTGACCGCAATCCCAGAGCCACTATTCATATTCATGGACGATAGCCTCATCCCACAAGTGCAGAAACCCTCCGCTGTAGAAATTGGAGAACCGCCATGCACCGTCAAAATTTTTATGTATATTCCTAGTAGTAGACACTCTTTTAGCCTACCACGGAGTCCTCGATAAGCTCGCACCAAAAGACTTGCAGGCCATCATGTTAATTTATCATCTATCATCTGGTGAATTAAGCATGAATTAGATTAGAAATGGGGTATTAGGAATTAAAATAGATATTAATGGTTGAGTCGGATTTTTGGCATACTTGTTTACTTGAATTTTCTCCAATAATCACACACTTGCATTCCTTTCAAATTATTAATTTAGCATATATTCATAAATCATCAATTGATCAAATAATTTTTGTTAATATTCAATTTGCTATAATTGATTGAATTTAAGTGAAAATCAAAGTCTTTGTGATAACGATATCCCTTTTACTCATTTTACTATTATTTGTTAACAAACACATACGTTTGCAGGACTTCACTGAACACCAGACTAAGATCTTGAATTCCTTTCCCCATTTTCAACATTCGTTTATTCTCTTAACAAACTCAATGATAGTTTGTGAAAGTCCAAAGATGCGGAACTGGCAATGCTTGTGTTTCTCAAATGGGCGTGAGCCATTTGCCAATAATGCCCATTGCAACACATTTCTTACCAAACTCTCCCAATTGTCATTATGCCTGAGGCATCTCTGTATAAGCTTCAACAACTTCAAATACACGCAGAGTTCAATAATAGGATAGCGATTGCATACACGCACTGAATTTATGTATAGATATGGTTAAATCAAAATTTCATACACAGTAAACATTGTTCTCAAGGGATTTTGGCGCAAATGATCCCTAACATTTGTCCTTAGTGTGAAATTGGTCCATAACAAACAAGTCCCTAACCTATATATTTTGGTGCAAAATTGGTCCTTATAACAAATATGCCCTTAGTTTTAATTAGAATAAATTGTATGTGGATTCCTAATCATTACAAAATGTACAAATAGGTCCAATACTTTTATTTTTTATCAAAAAATTAAAGAACACTAATGAGTTTTTTTTTTTTTTTTTTTTTTTGAATTAGCACTTTAGTAATAAACATGTCAAATAAAATTATTATTTTTATTATTAAGTAATTATATTATTTAAAAATTAAGTTAGATAAATAACAAAATGACGTACATAATTTTATGACATTTAACTAATCTTATTACATTTTTATGTAACATAAAAATACTAATAAAAATTAATTTACACATTATGTGTTTTATTTTTGAACGAAAATAAAACGATAAATTATAATATGAAGAATATAGTTGGATTTCTAATATATGTAGTTAATAAACATATAATTCAATTAAATAAAAGTATCAAGTTTGTGACAAAATTATTTTTTTTATACAACAATAAAATAAAATTTTAAATTTTAAATAATATAATTACTTAATAATAAAAATAATAATTTTATTTGACATATGTATTACTAAAGTGTTAATTCTAAAAAAAAATTCATTAATTTTCTTTAAGTTTTTATAAAAAATAAAAGTATTGGACCTATTTGCACATTTTGTAATGATTAGGAATCTACATACAATTTTTCTAATTAAAACTAAGAGTATATTTGTCTTTTTCATTAAAGGTAGTTTTTTCATGCCAATGAACGGAAATGACGTTTTGAGCAAGAAATAGTAGAGGGGAGGGTGAAAATGCCAAAATTTCAAAGGTATGGACGATTTACACAACGACTTCTAAAGGTAGAGACGTTTTGTGCTAATTACCCTTTTATTCTTCCGTTATTTTTACTGTTTTAGCATGTTAGATTTTCTTTTTAAAGTAGATTACCTCGGTTCATGTTTGAATTTGATAGTCGTAGAGAAATTTGAAATTAGATTCATTCTACTTTCCAGATAATGTTATATATTTTCCTCACTACTTCCAGCATATAGAACTTGTTTTCTTCTCATTATATTTGGAATTGCGGTTTCTTCTAGATTTACTAACGAATCTGGAATATTTTTGTTATAAGGAAATTGAATTCAAAATATTTTTCTACCTGAAAAGCCAGATGCAATTTGGATTTTGGATATCGTCACTGCAAGAATACTAAGCCCCTATTTTGTGCTTCTGTTGTGGCAGTAAATTTTCACCCATCACAGCTTAATGAATTATTGAAATATATTGCAAAATAAATGCCACAGTAGGTAATGTTGTAATTAGACATTTTTTATTATGTATATAAAAAATTGTATTTTTACTTATTTAAAATTTCAATTCGGTCCAACACAATTTTCTGAATCCACCCATGAGGACAAGAATCTGATCATAACCTTAAGCCCCATGCGGAGGTACATAATTTCCAGAACATATATACAAAAGCTTGCAGCATAGAATTTAGATTTAGAAAAACAATTTCTGAGAAACTAGTCACATTTTTTTCTTTTTCAAAAAAAAAAAAGAAACCGAGTTTGGCGTTGACCTAACTCATCTATAGAAGAACGTAATACAAAATGCAGGGGACAAAACAAATTACAAACAAAGGAGAAGATACCAAACGAACCTTGTGCTTGTGTATCGTTCTTTTCTCGATCATATGTAAGCAAGCGTCTTGATCATGCTTGTATGCATTTTTTTGTTATAATATATTTATACAAAAAAAAAAAAAAAAATTAGTCATTTTGTATTTTTAAGATTGTAAAGTGTAAAGAGTGTTGTTTGCACATTATTTTCACGAGTTTTGGACTTTTAGTCCAGCCAATCTTAGGGGTTGAAGGACTGATTAAAGGAATTCAAACATAGAGTAAAAAGACCAAAGTCATTGGAATTTGGAAGTGGAGGTCCCTCCCATCATACAATTACCAAAATACGGTTAGCCCATGGCGTACTTTTGAGTCCATCTCCTTGCAATGGCCTCATACCTGTTCTTGTCTATCTTGTATATGTAAGCAATCTCAGGTACCAAAGGATCATCAAGGACTGGATCCGCCAACAGAGCATAAATAATAAGTAACACCTAATATTGGAAAGCAAACAATTCAACTTTGTTAGAACGTTGAATTTGAATTATCGAGCCATTGCAATTGCAGGAGCAATTTATCTAATGTAAACAAAAGAAGAAAATATCATTTATTTTTTTTTTCTAGAAATTGGGTACCTTATTGTAGCAACCAGATCATCAACTTTTCAAATTTGTGACATGTTAATCTTTAAACTAGAAGGTTCCTTCCACGTTGACAATAAAAAGTCACGTAAACATTGAAGCATAAAATAGGTAAATACTCCTATGCCACTTGTTCGAGAAGAAGATAAGATATCAGCAACAACTGATTTTATCACAGGACGGTTCATTAAGTCCATATCGATCTATTATGTGTCTTTGCATCTAGTATCGGGTAGACCTCATACAACATTTGAGGCGATATGTTCTTGGTGTATGGAGGAAATGAACTTAGAGTTCAAGGTTATGCCGATACCAGCTTTCAGTCTAATAAAGTCGATAGCAAATCTCAATCTGGATATGTATTTACTCTAAATGGTGGTGCAGTCAGTTGTAAAAGTTTCAAACAAGAAACGACTGTTGATTCAACTACAGAAGCCGAATATATAGCTGCTTCAGAAGCAGCAAAGGAAGCAGTCTGGATCAAGAAGTTCATTTCAGAACTTGGAGTAGTTCCTAGCATTGTTGATCCAATATCTCTGTATTTACGATAACAATGGAGCCATCGCACAAGCAAAGGAACCCAGGTCTCATCAACGATCTAATCATATATTGAGGCGATACCATCTCATTAGAGAGATAATCCTAAGAAATGACATAAAGATAGAACGAGTCCCGACTGATGACAATGTAGCAGATCCTTTGACAAAGCCGTTGTCCCAGCACAAGCATGATGGTCATGCTAACTCTATTGGTATTAGATACATGAGTGATTGGATCTAGTTTGTATGGGACGTTTTATTATATATACTCCTTGTTAGACATCGAAGTGTATGAATAATTTTATTAATTAAATATTTTGTCTACATTATAATGGCAGATCTATTATTATTATTTAAGTTTCATTATTTAAAATGATAGAGTCTGAAGAAAAGTTCATAATAACTTGTTAATCACAAAGTGTTTTGATTGTGAGATACAAGTTATAAGTAACTTATTCTTGAAATATCCCTTGTCATAGTAATAATGAGATACAGATATCATTATTGCAGATAGACTATCATGTGTTGTATTTCTTTTTAAGAAAGTAGCTGATCTCACGAGCTAAAATGTAGAGGGACATCTGAATGAACACATGAATGTATTGTTATGAGAACATGACATTGGATGATCCGCCTAGAGATTCCACATGGATAACTATCCAAGCGTCAATGGTAAATCTCTAATGCGCGGTTGTGGATTTGGTCCTTTGACTTGATGACATCATAGAATCTTATGTGAGGACCACTATACTTTGGCGAGCGTTTGATGGGGCTCGATGATTTGAGTCACCAGGAAGACATCGTACGGGTATAGTGAGAATCATATGAAGGTTGTGAATGTCCAATATGAAGATTCGTCACTCCTGGAAAGTAGGAGATTATAACCTGCATTTTGCCCACTTAAGTTGATATAAATTTCCTCGGCCGGGGTGGAGTTATGAGTTGAAAATGTTTCAATTATAACTAGATTAGATCAACGAAGAGTTGAGGTGAATAACATAATTGGTTGAAATGAGATTGACGCTGATCCATATCTCTTAACCAATTGGGTTATATTGATGAAGGGATTATATTTCTACGGTAACCGTACATATATTGGTTCTGTCATGCCACATGACATTTTCCTTCACATGGATTACCTTGACACGTTGCTAGATGTCAATCTTGGACAGCGACGTGAATTGATCGATCTTGGTGAATCGATGAGAATATCACTGCGTTTGCCATCGTGAAAGGGAACCTAATGGGTCACACACATAAAGTGAGAATTGAGCATCTGGAATTGGACCTTGTCCAAGTGGGAGATTGTAAGAATTAATGTCAAAGGTCCAAATAGTTGGGTCGGACTTAATTACTTATTGGATCAAATTAATTAATTAGATTAATTAATTGGACCCGTTTGTTGATGAGTTCTAGTTGGACTAGAACTAGGGCTAGGGTTAGCCCTACCTATATATACAAGGCCACAACAGATTAATCACAAGAGTTGTTTTCATTACTTGCTAGCACAAGGAAAAAGACAACACAATCAACTTCTCCCAAAAGATTCCGCTTTCATCTGTTCTTGATCGTGGAAGTCCAGATCTATTCTTGCTGTGTGGATTATCATTGGAGGCTGGACAATTGGACAGCTGTGGTATTGAAGATCGAACCTCCAACTAATCAGATAATCAGATTCAAGATATTCATCAAAGGTAATCTTCTATCACGAATTCTCTCTAAGTACAAGGTTGATCCGTGCTTATAGGAATTGAATATTTAATTTCCGCTGTGCATGTATACCTCAATTCCTAACACATTAGACATTGAATTAAGGACTCACCCACATTCATTAGTGATGATCTATACCAATGATATATAATATTATTCTTACGATCTAGAAATCTTTACTTTCACTAATTAATTTCATGTACCTAAATCTATTCTGGGTTATTTGATTAGTTGTGTTACGATCTCTTTAAGAGTACCGTCTCCTTAATAGAATCGTCTTAATTATTTGTATATTTTTTCTTTTAGAGTTTTTGACCTTGGAATCGATTTTTCTAACATACTTCAGGCATGCCTTAAATTTAGTAATTTCAATAATGATGGATTGTCATAGAGGGACATCAATCCGAGTTTGAGTATTTATACTTCGTATGTATTAGTAATGCATATGACAATTAAGTTGTTTTTATATATTGAACTTTTGTTCACATTGCTTTGAGAGGATAACCACGATACATTTTATAACTTTTTCAATTATTTAATATCTTCACTAATATTATGATAGCTGTCTTATTTTCAACCACATATTTTGTATGACCCACAACTTTTATCAATTTTTCAACCACACATTTTATTAATTTTTTTTTTCAAAATCTCATAAAAAATTACTTTTAAACTCCACTAACTTAATTGGCTAGAATTTCATGATTTTCTTTGAACATAAATGAATAATAACTTTGATAACACAGTTGGTTAGAATCTTGTATTAATAACGTGTTGTGAAATTGTGTGAAATTATTATAACATTAACCCCTAATATATGGTTTCAATGAGAGTTAAAATTTAAATAGAATGCACTCTTCTAAAGTAAATGTGACAACCAATAGACATCTAGATAATATTATATAGTCATTCATAATTATCTATCATTTTACAATACTCTCAGACTTTTATGTGGTGTGGTTATGAATTCTCAACCTTCAAAAGTGAGGTTCTAGATCTCAACCTATTTGAATTGACGATTTTAGATCTCCATGTGCCGAAAATCGTCACCGTGGACATTAAAATCGCATCCAACTTTCACCATGACTTCAACCAAGAACAACATAATTTTAAATGGTTTCACAATAAGACCCTCCAACTTCAAGTAATTTAAAAGCCGCATGCAATTTTAACATCTGCATTGACGATTTTCGTCATGTAGAGACTTAATTTTAAATAAGTTGGAGACTAGAACTGCACTTTTGAAGGTTGAAAATCCATAACCATGAAAGTTTGGGAAGTCCAACCCTGATTTTTTCCAATAATAAAATAATAATAATAATAATGATAATAATAATTTAGAGCTAAAAGAAGTAAAGATTACTTTTAAGTAAGTTTTTGTCACCGAATATATTTAGATAACTTACTTTTTTCTTTATTTTAAATAAGAAAATGTACTTTTTAAAATTAACTCATTAAAATAAGTAACTTGTTTATAATTTTTCTTGTAAAATATAAATAAACTTTCGCCAATAGTTTTTTGTTATTTTAAAAACTTGCATATTTACTTATGACTGAAGTTTTTAGGCTAGGAATGGTCTGAGTAGAATTTGATTGAAAAATTATATGTTATATGCTTGACTCTCGCCCTTATGTGCTAGTTTCATCTTACTCTTTCCAACCTGCCACTACAAGAAGGAAGACCTTTACCGACTAAAAGAGTAGTCGGCAATACTGTAAACTAAGTCGGCGAATATTATCTGGGACTGTAAATTTTTGGTCGGTAAGCTAGTCGGCGAAACCCTGTCGGCGAATCAAATGCCGACTAAAATTTAATTTAGTCGGTAAATATGTCATTTACCGACTATAATTTTTTTAGTCGGTAAAATACAATGCCGACCAAATATATCTAGTCGGTGTTATATTTAGCCGACCAAAATATGTTTTCGTTGGTAAAAGACAACGCCGACCAATATATATCTAGTCGGTGTTATATTTAGCCGACCAAAATTTGTTTTCGTTGGTAAAAGACAACGCCGACCAATATATATCTAGTCGGTGTTATATTTGGCCGACTAAAATTTATTTTGGTCGGTAAAAGACAACACCGACCAAATAATATTATAGTCGGTGTTATATTTGCCGACTAAATTAAATTGCAGTCGGTTAAATATAACGCCGACCAAATGTAATTTAGTCGGCGTTGTATTCATCGACTATTTAGCATTAGGTTGGTAAAAATCATCGCCGACCAAGATTCTATTGGTCGGTGTTATTTTCGCCGACTAAAATTTAATGTAGTAGGCACAATTCGTCTTAGACCAAAATTTATTTAGTCGGGGTTAAGTTCGCCGACAAACGTTGATTTTTAGTCGGGGAAAGGTATCTCAGACCAAAACTTTGCGGTCGGAAATTATGTACCAATTTTTTTTTTAATAAATAATTTTATTATAATTATGCAAAGCTATTACAAATTGTTCATCTAAATACAATAAATATTCTTTCAAATTATAAGTGAACAATTTTTGTATTGCCAAATGTATGTGTAATCACACATAAAATAGTTCATAAAAAGAACATGCCCTACACAAAAGTGTATTAACATAACAACTAAAAGAACATGCCCTACACATGCCCTATAAAATAGTTCATAAAAAGAACATGCCCTATACAATTTTTTGTATTGCCAAATTGTTCATAAAAGAACATGCCCTACACAAAAGTGTTTTAACATAACAACTAAAAGAAAAAGAAAATAAACAACGGTGCATGTTTCACTTCCAAAATAGCTACAAACATGTGCATGTATTTACATGAGAAAAACAAAACAAAAGTTTATCAAAATAAGATATTCATTTAATCTATTAAGTACTGCACTTGTGATGATAATTATGGATCAGCTATGTTAGGGGTGGGGCTAGCTGGGTGAGTGAGTGTGGTAAGCTTTTCAGCAGTACCAGGCATGAGCTGATCGAGAAGAGCAATAATGGCATTGTTTTGCTTCTCTAAAATTCTAATCTTCTCTTCAGCAAAGGTGAGCTGACTTTGTTGTGTTTGGACCATCTGACGAAGTTCAACATTCTCGTGTTGGGCGGAGGAAGCTCGACATGTCTTTTTTGGAGGCTTTGGGCCCCTACCTAATCCAATATAATAGCTAGATCGGGTGCCAAGAATCTCATTAGCTATATCATCAGCAGTAAGAACTTGTGGTCGATCACACCCGTCGTCACTCTGACCTTCATTGTCGGTATGTTGCTGTGAAGATAAAAGCGTGACCATATCATCCTACAAGAAAAAGTATAAATGAGTTAATGACATATAATTTAAAACAATTCATTATGTTTAAGTTGAAAGTAATTTACATATTTCTTTTCAGCAATTGGAGCTATCCACCCTTTGCCCTGTTTGTAGTGAGTGATCTTCCATAAATCTATCCTGTCTGGTCTACCATTGCCTGTGTCCTGAACAAATGGATAATAAGATCCACTCAATAGGCAAGTCCAAAAAATAAATAAGTAATTGGTAATATATGAAACAACACATAAATGGGTATACATTTCATTCCCAAATGTAAACTAGATAGTTGAAATTATAGTGGAATTTTTTTATCGACTTCGAAACATAAATACCTCTAAACTGCACAAAGTCCGTTGGTTAACAGTTGTTGCTAACATTTTACACTAATCAAGACCATCAAAAGTGGACGATTGAAAGTACTTTTAAGTGATTTTCTACTTAAGTGTGTGTTGATTTAATTGTTTTAGGTCATCACAACCCAAGGTCTAATGGAACTGGAGAAAACAAAGCAAAATGAGCAAATAAAGACTGAAAATGCACAAAGACTTGGAAATGAGGACCAACTTGCAAACATTCAGAAGTTAAAGAACTTGAGTTGCAAATAAAAGGGACTAACATGAAATGAAAGACGAAATTAGAGGACTAAAGAGGACGAAATCTATAGTTGGAGGACCAAAGTAAAAAAATTGAAAATTTTAATCCGGGCGATCGCCCAGCTATATAAGCTGGGCGATCGCCCGGATGTGTGGATGTCAAGCAGAGAGCAACCAGCTTGACTGGGCGATCGCCCGGTTAGCACTGGGCGATCGCCCAGTGAAATTTACACTGGGCGATCGCCCAGTGTAATTATCTGGGCGATCGCCCAGATCGGTGGATGCAAAGCAGAGAGCAACCAGCTTGACTGGGCGATCGCCCGGTAATGCACTGGGCGATCGCCCAGTGTAATTATCTGGGCGATCGCCCAGATCGGTGGATGCAAAGCAGAGAGCAACCACCTTGCCTGGGCGATCGCCCGGTAATGCACTGGGCGATCGCCCAGTGTAATTTCGGCCAGCGATGTTTATTTCCATTTTTGGTTTGACTTCAACGAGGAAACGTTTGAGACGCGATTGTCATGATCTTTTGGGATCTTTTGGGATACAATAAGGACAATATATATATGAGTTATTAACTCATAACAAGATGGGTTAATTATTTGGAGAAGACAAAAGAAGACGGATAAAAGAACAACGAAAAAAACGAAAAACGACCAAGCTCAATAAAATACCATTAGGGATTTTCAATATATCAACAAGTAAGTATGCATCACAACGAATAGGATACAAGGGTCTCTCCTGAGTTAGTGATGGCGTAGAGGACCTAGCTTTAGCTTATCTGGACGCAAGGGATCGTAATCGTGATTTATCAAAGAAAAGGACATAGGGCTCAGAATTTTTATTATTATATGGTTTCGGAAGCGTCTCGACGAGCCGGACAAGACCAATGCTAAAGCGATTGCTGATGGTGGATTTTAGCCATCTGAAGTCGTTTAGATAGTTTAAAATAGTTTTCTTTAAGTTTCATGTCTATTTTTGTCTTTTTGCATTTTATTTATCAATTAGGGTTTTATTTCAACTAGAAGTTTAGTATTTAAGAGTCTTTTTATGATTGGATCAAGTAGTTGTTTTTGAGGAAGAATATTATTCTTGGAGTTTTCTCCACAATTAATCAATTTCATTCGGCATTCATAGGAATCAACGAATTGATTTTGAGCTTTGTTTCATTGTTTACGTTTCTGCCTGCGTCAGTTAGTCATGAAGTTCGTTCACATTTGTAACCCATTTCTACTCCAAATAGTATTTGTGTTTCAGATAGTGACATGTTTTAGCATGCTCATATGTCCAGCTAAAGGGAACAAAATATCATAAGAATGGGGACATATGGACATCTTCAATCAAGTATATTAAAGCAGATCTCAAAAGCAAGCATACAGGGAATTATCCTGTCCACAAGCAGCACTTCTAAAGAGGTAATATGTGTTAAAAAATATTAGAATGAATATTTGACATAAGAAACTAGAAGGCAAGTCCAAGTCCTTTTTTTTTTTACACGTATCTTGAAATCTACCCTCAGTTACGTCTTTGGGAATACCTCAAAAAACAAAACGGACATAGACAACACATTATCTAAAGAGAAGACAGAGAAAGATTCATCACAGAGACTTTCATGCACCAACTTATTATCACCTAATACAATGTAGGAGAAAAGTAGGGATAAAGTACAAATTCATAGCATGCAATATCATAGAGACAAAGAGGAAAAATACTGATGCAAACCTTGCAAATGTAGCATATGCACTTTCTTCAAATGGAAGAAAAACCAGCCTCACGACTAAGCTCCCTGAATCATCAGCATCATACACTTTAGAATAAGTAAATAATAAGTAGAAGTTTCAGATCAGCTCAAATTTGTACGCTGAAATTTAAGTAGCTCCCACATCAGATTATTGCACCCATCTTAATGACATGCCATCTTATGGGAAAAAGTATTGAATATGAGACAGAGTATTTTTTGATTAACTAACTAGTTTGTCAACAATTACATACATTGCTTGGTTATGTGGTGTATCGAACCATACAAGGATCATCTTTTCTCCGTCCTGAATAATTAACTTCAATAAGGATTGAAGATTGATAATCAAACATATATTTGCTAGAGGCTTATTGTAATCCATCATATTTCCTACACTGCAAGAACAGGAGCTGAAGTTTCTTTAGAAGTTGTGGATAACTGACCATATCACTGAAGAATGGAAGATTATAATATAGTTTTCCACACTATGATACACACACCTGACGGCTTATTTCGATTTTTAAACAACCATATTTTTATTCAATTGAAATTCACGAAAATTAATTCAAATTTGAGAGCAATCATTTCTAAATTACTCCAATTATAAAGGCTTCATATTCCTAGCTAACAAATGAAATTATTTCATATAACACTTGAACAAATTTATATTGGGAAAGGTACAACTATCAGTTACCAAGGCATCATCAAGAACCCATGAATACTACATGTTGGACATATATAACCAAGAAGATAAAACCAAAGTAAAAGATATTAACCTGTGGATGACTTGTGGACATAGGAATCCTTGCAACTTGACCATCTATAACAGCATCCATCAGTTTTAGTTGATTCTTCAGTTATTTTTCAGTTTTTGCAATGTCACCTGGATATCAATATCAAATTGCCACCCCAACAAGAGTACAAAAGAAAAAATCAGATCCATTACAAAAACCACGCAATCAAATATAAGAAAAATCCAAATGGTTAAGAAAAAGTGATCTTTCATGACTCCATCAGTTATTTTCCATTACAATATAAACATCCAAATGGTTAAGAAAAAGTGATCTTTCATGACTCGAATAGATGAACGCATGACATTACCATATTCTTATGCCTATAATAAAATGTGATTCACATCTAACTTTTTTAAAATATAACTCATGCCCCCATTACATGGAGGACAAAAGGCCTATCAAAATGATGCACATCAAAACGTGAGATTCAACTAACAAACATTTTCCCTTCCGATGCTATTTTAACGAAATGAGATCATACTGAAGGGATAGAAAAATTTTCGTGGCCTAGAGAGCCTAGGTGCCTACTGTGGGATGAGGATGAAGTGGTGTGGACAAAGTGTAATGTAAAGCTATTGAATGTACGTACAATGATCAATCATAACGGAGTATGAAGAATAGTCAATTAAAGATTGGCCCTAATTCCACAAGAAATGGCACTTAGTCAATTTATCAAACACCTAGTGTGCAACTTCGTTGTAGGCTGCTGTTATATGAATAGGGAAGTGAAGCTAGCCCAAAAATTTCAACTTCAAAACGTAACTTCAATAATCCATCATCTAACTAAATAACTAATCCCATCCTTCTCAATATATCAGAACAAATTTGATAAAAATTGGACGCCAAAAGCATAAACAGGCAAAGCGGATGAAGAAGCTTACCTTGGACGGATGTTGAATTTGGATGGGGATTTTGGATTTCCAGAGCGTGGATATAGGATTTCAGATGTGGAATTTGGATTTTTGGCTTGTGATTTTTGGATTGTGATTGCCCTGCAGGTTGAGGATTGGAATAGAATTTGTTGTGAGGATGGTTCTTTATTTTGGTTCAAAGACAGATGTATATGGCATAATGGGTTGTTGACTGAGAGTGGAAAACCCCAATTGCAGTCAGTTGATTTGTTGCAGAGATATAGAAGGTGGGATGGGAGGAAGTTGATTTGTTGCAGAGAGAAGACGATATAGAAGATGGGAGGAGGTGGAGAAGACGTCGCTTACGTGAGAGAGATTGAAGAGCCAAATGGGCCAACGCTGCCAAAATCTTTTTATTCACAGCCCGCCAAAAATTCCCACCAAAACATATGTAGACTGACTTAATTATTTAGTCGGCCCATTACTTACCCACCAGAATTATTTAGTCGGCAAAAATAACACCGACCCAATAGGTTAGTCGGAGATTACGCCCCGCCAATTTGTTAAATGTGGGAAAACCTCCCGCGTAAGTTTTGGCCGACTATAATTTTTTTAGTCGGTATTAACACCTTCACCGACCAAATTTTTGGTCGATGAATCCTTCCATGGGTTGGTCAACCCAGCCAATAAATTTTGTACGACCATGATAATTTTTAGTCGGTAAAAAATAATTTTTACCGACCATATTTTTAGTCAGTAAAATTTCGTCGGTAAAATCCTCATTTCATGCGCGACTACAACAAATTCTAGTCGGTAAAAAAACCTTCTCCGACTATATATTTTAGTCGGTAATGTTTAGGTGACCATAAAATAAATTTGGTCGGTAAAAACACCTTCGCCGACTAGATATTGTAGTCGGTAATGTTTAGGCGACCAAAAATTAATTTTAGTCGGTAAAAACACCTTCGCCGACTAGATATTCTGGTCGGTAATGTTTAGGCGACCAAAAATTAATTTTAGTCGGTAAAAACAATATTTACCGACCAGATATTTTTAGTCGGTAAAATTTAGTCGGTGAAAGCCACATTCCTTGTAGTGTGCCTTTCTTTACGGAAGAGGTGAGTTTGACTTAGTTTTCTTTCTTTCATTCCCCGTATCTCCGAACCTTAGACCTTGTCGTACGTAAATAGGGGGACCTCTTATAGCCCCAGTTAGAAAATTCGACTAAAATATATAGTTGGTTTTGTAGGATCTAGATTCAAGATAAACCTCTCATTTTGTTGGTCTTGTACTTGAGTTTTTAGTATTATGGACAAAATGTTAATAATCGATCTGATTTTTAATATTTTCTATAATTTCAAATTCAATAATTTAAATTTAAAATTCGACTAGAGATGTCAAAAGGTTTGATCAATTCATTCACTTACTAATATACTTTTTCCTAAAAACACTTTCTACAAAGCATTGAAGCGAAAAGGAGAAATCTCGTCGAGCAACTTTTAATAGAAGAAGTGAAAGTGCAGAGTAAACTAGATTTTGGTCATAACAGCCATTTTTGATGATGCTAATTTGATCCATTAAATTTTGGTTAAAAAACCTAACAAGACCCATTGGACAAGACATGCCACTGTTTGGACAGCCGGGCCCATTTGTCACTACTATCGTCATCCATTTCCCCATGACACAAGAATATGTTTATCAACTTTAATCAATTGTTCAGTAGAATAGCATATTGTACATGATTCAAGGGAGAAAATCGAAGTACTTCATGAGGATAAGATATATTTCAGCTGTAGAAAGTAGAAACCATTTCAAAGATAAAACTAACATACAAACATTTCCAAAGCAACACCCGTTTTGGACTCCATGACATATTAAAGGAATCCATACATAGATTGAAAAGAGTAGGGTAATTGGAAGCGAAGGTACCTACCCTCATACATGCCAAAATACTAATTGCCTACGGCATACTTCTGAGTCCATCTCCTTGCAATGGCCTCATACCTTTTCTTGTCTGTCTTGTATATGTAAGCAACATCAGGTACAAAAGGATCATCAAGGACTGGATCCGCCAACAGAGCAGTAATAATAAGTAACACCTAATATTGGGAAGCAAACAATTCAACTTTGTTAGAACATTGAATTTGAATTATCGGGCCATTGCAATTGCAGGAGCAATTTATCTAATATAAACAAAAGAAGAAAATATCATTTATTTTTTTTTCTAGAAATTGGGTACCTTATTGTAGCAACCAGATCATCAACTTTTCAAATTTGTGACATGTTAATCTTTAAACTAGAAGGTTCCTTCCACGTTGACAATAAAAAGTCACGTAAACATTGAGGCATAAAATAGGTAAATACTCCTATGCCACTTGTTCGAGAAGAGATAAGATATCAGCAACAACTGATTTTATCACAGGACGGTTCATTAAGTCCATATCGATCTATTATGTGTCTTTGCATCTAGTATCGGGTAGACCTCATACAACATTTGTCCTAACTTTCTCATTTCTTTTGTTTAATCTTCTTTAGAGCAATCACAATCACTTTTTTAATTGTGGATCTACTAGAAGCATTTCAATACATAAAGCATTGCTCTTCGATCAAGTCAATTTTCAAAATAGTACCACATTCTTTTTGAATCTGGAGAAAAACTAATATAAGACTTCTTTTTATGGTCCTTGCTTCTTTAGAACATGATACTTTTATTTCAATCCTTAAGAGGGACATAAATCTCGCCCTCGGAAGAGATTAACTCCCTAAGTTCTAATGAAAACTGAAAACTATGCTCCTAAAATAGTGTCAATCTTCTATTTCTATTTCTTGCACTCAGTCTTAAATCATAACATTCATGATCTGAACTTTGAGATAAAAAACAACATTTGCTTTCATGCAAAAATGAAATGTTTTGCCAAATAACAATAACGCAACATTTCCTTTGGTGCAAGCATATTTAGAAATTAAATCCGTAGATAACATTTGCGTTTAAGGGCTTTCAATTTAGCGTGACCAAAGACAGAATCAAAGAATTGAAGAGGGGGGGGGGGGGGGGGGGGGGGGTTGGTTGTTATAAAGGTTAACAGGATTAACTTAATATAATTGACCAAGTAACCTCTATGATTAAAAAGATATTTCATCCATATTTAAATGAAGATAGCCATTAAGGAGGTCATTATAAAGCATTTGAAGGAGTGATATTAATAAGGAGGTCGTTATAAAGCATTTTTTAAAGTATTAAAACACTTATGAAATAACTGTGATTCAGCAAGAAAAAATATAACATTTTTCAAATGCTTGTATTATTATTTAGTTTCAAAAATTTTAGTCTAACTTGAAGTTATGTTATATTTATGGCTCCACGAACCATAGTTGTAACCACTTCGAACTTTCTCCTACGACCCTTTCGCCTAGTGGCTATTTCGTGCACCGTTAACTTACGTACTCCACTGGAGGTTGAGCACCAAACTAAATTTCTGTCGTGTCTCCAGCGATTCGAACCCTTGACCTCTCCTCATAAGAGAAACTTAAGTGGAATACTGGTACTAATTGAGCAAGTCGTATTGTCCACTAGGGGGAGGTCAAGGGTTTGAATCGCTGGAGATGTGACAAAAATCCAATTTGGAACCCAACCTCCAGTGGATAGTACGTAAGCTAACGACGCACGGAATAACTCCTAGGCGAGAAGGTTGTAGGAGAAAGTCTGTAGTCGTTACAATAATCATCTTTCAACATAAATCTAACTCTTCAACTGTCACATGGACGAAACTATACACTAGGGAACAAGGGGCAACAAACTAGAAAGATAGGTCACTCAAGCGCCAAAGAAATAAAAGGATGGGGATCCAAATGCACAATTTCAACAGGTTGGGAACCACCGCTAGAATTTTCCCTTAATTTCTAGTAAGAAGTTGAGAACGTATGCAAATGTGGTGAGGCAGATTCAGTTCCTAGAAAGGGAGCTTTAGAAAACAAACCTTGGAAATAGTTAGGGCAGGGTGACACTCCTCGAACATCGCAGGGCATATGGTCCCATTGCTGTCTATATTTGGGTGGAAAACTTTTGTTTTGAAAACAATCTGTAAAATTCATTGAAATGAATAAAAAATGAAAATTTTCATTATTAAAAAAATGAGCTATAGGGAATTAAACACTCAATATCAGAATCTGTTGGGATATAGAACTACAATAAGATAATATTTGTTGTGTTTAAAACAGAAAAGAACAAAAAATCAAAATACAGTGGGACGGACAATTAGTATATCTGACATACCTTAGGTAGTTCAAAAGGGTAATTTGATGGAAAATAGATAGTAAGTAGGAAAATTCCACCGGCATATGGACAGTCTTGAGGACCCATAATTGCAGCTTGCCAATGAAACAAGTCTGTTGCAACGGGAGCTGAAATTTATGTGCAGGGAAAAGCAAATGAGCAACAAAAAAAATAATAATAATAAATAATTTAGGGTGCATTACTCATAACCATACTTAAAAGGTAAAGTGCACTCACAAGCGGATTTATATAGAACTTCACAAAAAACAAATAAGCCATATCCAGATAAATACTTAACTATAAAGAGACAAATATTTATACAATTGAAAAACAAAGACTAAATTAGGCATTAGAGAATTTACAGAAATTGATCACCAAATCAGAATTTGCAAATTGGCTAGAGGAACACCATTTTGCAATTAAAACTGTGGCTTGCCAAACCACTTTTGTTTCCACACCCATGTTTGGTTAAATTATAATAATTTAAATTGGTCTAACTATTTAAATATATTTTTTATTCACATATTTTGTAGAACTTAGAACTTGTAACCTACTTATTATCCATATACTAATTTCAGCAGTCAAACATGCTAGAAATATTGTAATTCGATGTACTCTGTATAGAGGTGGCAAAATATGCCCTGCCCATCTAGCCCGCGGGCTTGTTATGCGGGCCCGGTTCTGAATTTTTTTTTTTTTTTTTTTTTTTTTTTTTTTTTTTTTTGCTCCTTATCAGTAATCATTCATTTTGTGAATAACCCCAATACATAATCCAAATAATATCAATCTAAACTAATCCAAGTTCAAGTCACCAATAAATATTAGTCCAAAAATCCCAAGATCCAACATAAAATTGTTTATATTTAATTAAAATTTAGTTTAATTTAAGTTTCAATCCAAAATATATTTGGTGTGATAAGTAAATTATTTATTTTAAATTTACTTATAAGTAAACTTTCTAATTTAAGCCAAACATGCTTATATCTCAAAATAATAAGACTAGCATGCTTTTAATATTTGTATTTTTTTTTTAAAGTCTACAAATAGTTTACAATTAACAAAAAAAAATTATTATTTTGAAAGAAAATTGACGTATATCTATTGACTAATACATGAGAGCCCCAATTTTATAAATTAATATTTTTAAAAATCTCAAAATATATAGTCTAAATTTATCTAAGATTGTATTTGATGTAGTGTATTAGATTGTATAAAAAAATAAAAAAATAAAATGAAAATTAAGACCAAGTTTGACCAATAGGCTGGACTGAACTGAATTAGCATATTTTTGGCCCATACAAAACTGGGTTGGGCTAGCCCAGTCCAGTTTCATGTGTAGCCCTGCTATGACATGCTAAATTGGTCCAACTAAGCCCATTTGTTAGATCTAACTCTTTAGTCATCTAAGAGTATACATTATTTCGCATAACAGAAAGAAAATCTATGTTTATTTATTAGTTCGTAATCTTCTCCCAGCAATAAATTTTATCAAATATCGACTAGTCGTAATTCAACAAGAACAACCCTACCTAGTCCAAAAACTAAGCAAATGTAATGTCAATAAAATGAAGGAAAGAACACAAAAAACCCAAGAGTGTAAATCTTCAGATAAAAAAAAAAAAAAAAAAAAAAACAAGAGGATAAATCTGCCAAGTCCCATCAGAAACCACATCTTTTATTTGTAAATAGTGGATTATCAACGCCACCGCTTTTCACCGTTATCTTAGTTGCAAAAAAAAAAACTATTCTGTGAAAATAAAGCTCCTCTATAAGGAATTTCCTCACGCATATTAAACCCAAAAAACAAAAATTAAGCTGCAGACCAAAAAAAAAAAAAAAATCCAAACTGTGTCTTAATAAATTAAGAATAATCACGAGCAAAAAGAAACCCAGTTACAAAAATATGTCAAAAATATTATCTTTTTTTGCTTCTTGTTTTTCCCCTTGGAAATTATAAAGTAAATATACCTGCTGCAGTGACACAGGGAGGAGGATCCTTCTGAAAATCCTTCAAGTCCTTCAAGATCCGCCTTGAGGCCTTATGCAATCCCCGCGGTTCATTCAAACAAAAAAAATACCCAGATCCATCTCAAACATATAGAATTTTAATTGCCACAAAAAAAAAATAAAAATAAATAAATAAATAAATAAATAAAGCACATATCAAATCAATTCCACAAGATAGAGTAAAAGGGTATGAAGTTTTACAAAAGAATTAACGGATCCTGCTGGCGTTTGGTAGATGCGGTAATCTGAGGAGAAGGAATATAAGCCAATACTCTAAACCTTAAACATATTTACTTGTATGTAAACTTAGAAGTTCAGGCAAACATGTGGATATCTTTATTCACCGTTAGTGCTCGAAGAGGCCATGTAATCAAATCTTGAATTCCTTCCTCCATTGTCAAGATTTTGTTCTTCTCTTGGCAAACTCAAAGATAGTTCATCAAAATCTAATGATATGGAATTGGAACTAAAGCTTGTGCTTCTCGAATCCGAGCATGCCACTTCCCGATCCTTCTCTCGCCGCAACACAGCTCCCACCAGCCTTTCCCAGTTGTCATAATTCCTAGACATCTCTGTTTCAGCTTCAACAACTTCAAATACACACACTCTTCAATTATGGAGAAATAAATAGTAAAAACCGCCTTAAAAAAATCACATTTTCTCATTTCAAACATGGAGAAATAAACTTTTGGATCCACGCGAACAGAATTTGGTAAATAAGCAAAAATACCCACAAGAAAAAAAATAAGAAAATGTTCAGTGACCTTGGGCGAGCGGAGATGATGTTGCTCTTGTTCCCACTTTCTATTCGAGATTGGATTGGATTGAAAGCTAATTTTCAAGTTAAAAGAAAAGACAATATATTATAAATTTATTCTACAATCTTAAAACTTATCAAAAAGTACAATCGAAAACGCGTACTCCCAATATTTTATTGTTCTTATAATTAATATATCATTTGATTGGGTGCAGACAATATTGCATTGATCTTCGTGGAAGATGCCTTTCGTTGAATCAATGATTTTTTTTTTTGGTTAAAGACAATTAAAATGTTGTACAACAAATGAAAATTATAGTGTTAATATAATTACCAATTAATAAATGGGTAACTATTAAATGAAAATTGACTTCTTTACTATCATTTCTATGTGGATCACACCCTGTCAAAAGTTAAACCATTGAAGTTATTTTTATAAATCAATAGTAAATAGTTGTTATCCCATTATTTTACTAAGTTATTAATCAGTTGTATTAATGATTTTTGTTAAAACATGAAAATTTTACCTTGTAATCGGAATAAATATTTGCCTACATTTTATGCCCAGGTCTCACCTTTAATGGAGCTAAATTTTGCAATTCGTTCTCCTGTGTTCGTACTCCTAGCAACATCCATACCTTGATGTCTTCTTGACCTCACACACTAACCATATTCTCTTTTCATGTGGTTTTCTAGACCTTGTTTTCGATTTAAAAGCTATAACCACCGTTCTTTCTACTTCATTCCACTAAGATTTGTTACCAAGAAGATATATTGTACCGATATACGTTCCAAAATACGATTCTTTGTTGAAATAAGGTGAGCAATAGTCATATACTGGCAAGTTATCTCGACCCATTATTGGTATTGCATGAGGGCACGACATTACATCAATCTAAAAATGACCACATGAGCAAGTCTTTTCATTAATCTTTACCAAATACGACGTTGTTTCGTTGTTGACTTGGTACCTACTCTCGCTTGAAGGTATAACATGTTTGATTCCCTACAAAATAGAGGAGACTTCAATATGTTAATGGTTAGACTATATATATAACAATATTGTATGTAGTTTGTACAATAGGTAAAATTGTTTATATACCTCCATATTGTTTCCTCGATCTGATCTCCCTCATCATGCTCTCATATCTTGTTTTGAGTCTTGTGAATCACATCGTTTAAATTCTTGAAACCCACTTTTGCTTCTATTGGGAAGTTTTTGGCTGATCTTGTTACTGAATTCTCCGACTCTACAATGTTTGAAGTCATCATAGAGAACATGTTTGTTTGTCATGTAAGATATGGACCACTTATGATATTCAACATCTACTTGTATTTATTATCAATGACATTACAAATTTTTTGCAGATGAATATATTAATTATGAGTTTTTCATTACTAACCAGATATTCTTGTATATGCTTTTCTATGCTATCAAGTTGCCTCATTTGGATTTCAAATTCAAATTTTGTGTAAGCTACTGCTCATTTGTTTATTGTGTTATGATTTAGTCTTTTCACAAAATTGCTTCTTCAAATTCTAAAAGAGATAGAATAGATAGATCACGTGTATCGCATTTGGGTACACCTTCTCAACTTCATTTTTAGTAACACCATGCCAATATATTAGAAATGATAGCAAGCCCATCACATTTCCAGTATGCTTCTTTTAGTCTTCGAAAAAACCACTCTCATGAAGATAAATTTTTGAATCACCCACACCAAAGGAAAGTATGAAAATGTTAATATTCGAGTCCTGTGTGCCAGCAGTGAATGGCATCTCACTAGACCTACCAATTAAGAATGTACAATCAACTTCGATAATAGACTTGTAATGTTTCTGTCCATCTATTGACACCCTTAGTTCCACAAAGCTGAACATGTTAGTGTCATCTGTCTCAATTTTTGTGTATGGTCCTAGATTAACTTGATTAAACATATATAGGTATGTCAGTAGTCTTCCGTATGATATTTTTGGATCACCGCTTATTATCTCCAATTCATGTTTACGAGTTATCCAAGTCTTCTCGTACCTAATGGATACCTCCATAGATTTTCATCATGTCTCTTACAATGTCAACCGGTGTGTAAAATATCCTTACACAAATAACTTGTACTTGATCTATCTCGCAATGAACGAACATGTTGCTCGTTTATGATCTCCTAAGACTATGTCCAATGAACAATTATCAATTGACCAGAGATAGAGAAATGAGACCACATAGGAAACACCAAAGACTATCCAACTTCACCATAGCTTATGCTAGTTATTAGGACCTAGTTGATAAGGAGCAAAATACTTATGAGGAGGTTATAAAGAGTGAGAAGTTTGAAGAATGGTTTAGTGCCATGAGAGAAGAGATGAGTTTTCTTGCTAATAATTAAAATGGGAATTAGTTCCTAAACCGAAGGATAAATTCATAGTGGGATGCAAATATATTTATAAGGTAAAAGATAGAACCACTAAGAGTGAGCCTATGAGATACAAGGCTAGGTTAGTAGCCAAGGGATACACACAAAATGAGGGGATAGATTACAATGATTTTTTTCACCTGTTGTTATGTATACCACTATTAAAGTCATGCTTGCTTTTGTTGCTCATTATTACAGGGAACTTGAAACAACTTGACGTTAAAACTACTTTTTTGTATGGTGGCTTTGATGAAAAGATTTTTATGTATCAACTTAAATGTTTTGAAGATAAAAACAAACATCATCATGTGTATGGTTTGAAACAGTCTCCAAGAAAGTGGTATAAAAAGTTTGATTCATATGTTCTTTCTATTGGTTTCAAGAGTAGTGAATTTGATCATTGGTTGTATTACCAGCACCATAATACAAATGATAGGGCATAAATGTATGAAGTTAGAAATAGGTTTGTCTACATATGTACAACATGAGGTTGTTTAATCTTCTTCATACTACAACTCTGGGCTACCTTGTCCGAAATAGGTTTGTCTACATTTTCATTTTTCTGCAATTCTTTCAAAGAAAACGAATCCATTCGCCGGCAACTTCCTTCATTATGTGCATTTCAGTTTTTATCGTAGTTTGAATCTTTTGAAGGAGTGGGCATGTCAAGAGAAATGAATTTCTATTTGGAATGTAATGCATGTTTCTTCACAAAATCAGGCGACTATTTCTTTGCCGCCGATCAAGTTAATTTGCGAGTTGGTGTATCCAAGTTTGGTATCTTTGTCCGGCGATTAAAATTTCTACAAATTGGGAGTTAGGCTTTCATTCAATGATAGAACCCTAGAGATTTATGGGACTACATGATACGGTTGGCGGCAATGTCGACGAGATGTATAGGATGAAGAGTGTTTGTGATGAAAATGTTAATGACTCTGGTTTTCTTTGTCCGCAAAATTTATGTGATTAATATATTTTGTTTTCTTTTTGTAAATATTATAATATATTAAAATATATATTAATATAAAAATAATACCCAATATTTTTAAGATAATTACATTACAAAAGTAAATTTAACAATATATTGTATATATATAGTAATGGGTGTAATTTCCTCCAAACCTAAACCCCTGCCAAATCCAATTGCCATTCCACAGTGAATAGTTGTAGCAAAATCAGGGATAGAATTTTGTGTTGGGAATTGAGACTAGTTCTTTTATTGCCCATAAGATCCTTGTTCAGAGAAAAATAATGAAACAGAAAAATATAAAAAAATAGAGAAAGATTTACGGATTGTTAAAGCTTTCACTATATGAAAAATTGTTACAATCATAGAGATTTCACTAATCCAAATCCACAAGTATCTCAAGAAAAATAATATCCTAAGCTTTACCACACCCACCAATTTCTACTCTTTGTACAACCCACAATGAAAACAAGAAAAACAACTAAGATGCTAGGCTTACAATTTCTCTCTCAGAAAACCCTCAAGTCACACCTACAAAAGAGAATAAATCACGTTAATTTATAGTTAACGAATGACCTAATTTTCTTACAAGTTTAAACTGGCAAGGAGTCCAAAATTTGTAAACTTGTTCAATTTTAGTCCACCTAGATGTCTTCCAAGTTTCGACTACCAAAGTGTCCAAGATTAAGAAACTTTTAATTTTAGTCGATCTAGAAGTCTTCAATTTCAACAATTTGTGCATCTTTTGATTTTGGCAAGTTTTGAGAAAATATCCCAACATTTTGAACCAAAAAGATCGCCTTCTCCAGCAAGACAGAAGTCCAACCGGCCACTGCTCGCCGCCATCGCCCACCAATCTAGTTTTTTTTTTCTTCCATTTTTTTTTACTGTTTTTAGCATGTTATATTTTATTTTTAAAGTAGATTACCTCGGTTCATGTTTGAATTTGATAGTGTCGTAGAGAAATTTGAAACTAGATTCAATCTACTTTCCAGCTAATGTTATATATTTTCCTCACTTCCCGCATATAGAACTTGTTTTCTTCTCATTGTATTTGGAACTGCAGTTTCTTCCAGATTTACTAACGAATCTGGAATATTTTTGTTAGATGGAAATTGAATTCAAAATATTTTTCTGCCCGTGTGAAAAGCCAGATGCAATTTGGATTTTGGACACCTTCACTGCAAGAATACCAAGCCCCTACTTTGTGATTCTGTTGTGGCAGTAAATTTTCACCCATCACAGCTTAATGAATTATTGAAATATATTGCAAAATAAATGCCACAATAATTTCCTAATTAGACATTTTTTATTATATAAAAAAAATTGTATTTTTGCCTGATTTTAAATTTGGGCTCAGCCAATATGATATTCTGAATCCGCCCCTTAAGTCAAGAATCTGATCATAACCTTTAGCCCCATCCGGAGGTACATAATTTCGAGAACGTATATACGAAAGCATATACCATAGAATTTACACCCCTTAAGTCGAGAATCTGATCATAACCTTTAGCCCCATCCGGAGGTACATAATTTCGAGAACATATATACAAAAGCGTACACCATAGAATTTACATCTTAGAAAATTTTTTTTAGAGAAACTACGTCACATTTTTTTCTTTTTCAAAAAAAAAAAAAAGGAAAAGAAAAAAAAGGAAAACCGCTTGTTTGTAGGTGGGGAGTTTTATGTTGACCTAACTCATCTATTGATAGAAAGAAAAATGTAATACAAAATAGTGGGGACAAAACAAAACAAACGTTACCACCAAAATCACAAACAGAGGAGAAGATACCAAACCAAACTTGTGCTTGTGGATTGTTCTTTTCTCGATCATACGTAAGCTAGCGTCTTGATCATGCTTGTATGCATTTTTTGTTTTAATTTATTTATACAAAAAAAATCAGTCATTTTGTATTTTTAAGATTTTAGTTGTTTGCACATTGTTGTATGACGGATGCTGTTGTGTGATGTTTTCTCATCAAAATTATTATTCATACTTCACTAGAATATGCATTGTAATTGGAGCAAATACATAGAATTAAATTTAGCTTAAAGTGTCAATTATTATTCCTATCGAGAGTCGTCACTTGCTCTTGATTAAAATTAAAAAAAAATGTATATAAATTGTAGTATAATTTAAATGATAAAATGTTTTGCTAATTCTGAGCTTGCAGTGAAAAAGTAACCATTATGATCTTTTGCTTAGAGGGTCAGTGATTATCTTGATTCACATTTTGAGGTTTGCCTTCTCGTTGTATTACATTCTAGGTCTCAACATTTTCTTCTCTCTCAGTGGCCCATTTGAATTCAAATATGAAGGAATGAGAATGGATCTAAGATGATCTGTCACGAGTTCTATAACCCAGAGGAGTCCCTACCATCAAAATGTTGGAAATTGATTTAATTATGTCGAGAAATTAACTAAGTGTTAAATAACTAAAGTGACTTCGTGTCAATTTGGCCAAAATATACAAGACCCGACCCAATCCGTTTAGACAAATTAGTTTGCCACTTCGTCGCTTCGAGGCATCGAAACAGGAATCAACCTGCCCGGTCAGGTCGCGGGGGCAACGCCCCCGAAAAAGAATTCATATATCTCTACATGTATTGAATGGTATTTTTGGTATCTCGAAACCAATATCGAATGAATGAGAAATTACAGAAAATGACAATTTTAGATCAAGTTTTGACCATGCGATCGCATAGGTATAATACCTTGCGATCGCAACCTGCCTAAATTTTAAGCAGAATGTTTTTGGATCCTTCCATGCGATCGCAGGAGACAAAGCCTTGTAATCGCATGGCTAAACTGGATCAAAGTTTGTTCTCAAATTTGTACCCTGCAATCGCAGCATGGTAAAACCATGTGATTGCATAGGTTTGCGCGAACAGACATATCATTTTGAAGTGTTTCCCGATTTGGTTCCATACTTTTTTGTTTTCAACCGATCTTCAATGTTAAAAAGGGCCTCTAGACATCCTTTTTTGACAGAGAACATATATGCAAACACTTTAACTTCATATATTTCATCAATTTCATCATTTTGAACAAAAAATAATTGCATTAGTTGCACAAAATTCTGGTTTCATTTTCATTTCTTCATTGGAGTACAAAACCAATTATGGTTCGTTGTGCTTGTGCCTTGAAGTGCTTCAAACACAAGTAAGAAGTCATTGTATCTTGGGAGTTGATTGCCATAACCGTAAGCACCGTTGCAGGACAAATTCGACTTAAGGACAAAGTGTTCAACACTTGCCTCGGCTTGAAAATTATCCTTCTCATTCGGTTTTTTATTGATTGCTTTGGAGCCATTTACACAAAATCCGTCAACACAAAACACTTTTTCTATATAAGGTATGACCACTTCATTCTCATACTAAGATACTTCAATATTTTCAATCTAAAAACAAATTCTAATTTGATCATAGAAAGAAATCCCTCCCCTTTCTCTTTTGTGGAGGTCGAGGAGCTTTTGACGGAAGTGCTGAGTAAACTAGATTTTAGTCATAACAACAGCTTTTTCGAATGCTAATTTGATCTATTGATTTTGTCATAAAAATTGGCCGGACCATTTTGTATGAGACGTGCTCCTAATCGGACAGCTGACCCATTTGACACCACTATGGTCATCCATTTGCTCATGACACAATAATATGTTTGATCAATTGTTCACAAGAATAACATATTGTACATTATTCAAGGGGAGAAAATAGAAGTACTTCTTGATAAGAGATATTCCAACTGTAGAAAGTAGAAACCATTTCAAAGATAAAACTAACATACAAATATTTCCAAAGCAACACCCGTTTTGTTTTTTTTCTTTTCACAAGTTTTGGACCTATAGACTCGAAGGACGGATTAAAGGAATTCATACATTGAATAAAAGATCAAAGTAATTGGAAGTGAGGGTCCATCTCCTCGTACATACCAAAATACCAATAGCCTATGGCATACTTCTTAGTCCAGATCCTTGCAATGGTTCATACTTGTTCTTGTCAGTCTTGTACATGTAAGCAATCTCAAGAACCAAAGGATCATCAGGGACTGGGTCTGCCAACAAAGCAGAAATAATAAGTAACACCTAATATTGGAAAGCAAACAATTCAATTTCGTTAGAACGTTGAATTTGTAATATCTAGCCATTGTAATTGATTTAGCATTTTATCCAATGTAGATAGAAAAAAAGATCATTTTTTTCTAGAAATTGGGTCGTTATTGTAGCAACTGGATCATCAACTTTTCAAATTTTACACATCTTAATCTCTACACTATAAGGTTCCTTCCATGTTGACGTTAACAAGTCACATAAACGTCGAGGTGTAAAATAGGTAAATACTGTTTGGAAAATTCAATCAATGACCAATAAATATTGAACACCATATATTAGGAACAAAGCAGCGGAATAAAGATTTTCCATTTCTTATGTAAACCTAATCGTAATTAATGAAATAGAGTAATAACCAAACTAAATAATGTTCGAAATAAACGACACAATATTTAACGTGGTTCGGCAATGTGCCTACGTCTACAATCCAACAACAATTAATCTTCCACTATAATCAACAATAATGGGTACAATGTTGTTCCTAGATACCACTAAAGGCACACCAAAATCATTAAAAACTAAACCATTCTTGGCATACAACTAATCCTCGTCTATCAAAGACACAACTCCTCCGAAGCAATACTAACAATATACCCAAGCATAATTCTCTCAAGAACACTACTCAAAAACAACAAAGAAAGTATCTCACCAAATCGTCACTATTTGGATAATAATTCCTTCCGAAATAACCATTGGATCTTGATCTTAACTGTTAGATATGATATTTGATGAGTTGTTAACTTGATGCCCAAATTTCACGAAGATCGGATCACGAAATGCTGAGATATAACATTTCATAACTACTGTGCAAGCTGTCCAGATTTTGTGAATTTGCTATAATGTTGCTATGGAATTTTCTCTCTATTTTGGGTGAGTTGGGTTCTCTCCTTCATGCACTCACACATGGAGACACATAGAGACACACGGATTATAATCCCCAATGCCTTAATTTATAATATTAATTAAGGCATCATAAAGTTCTAATGGGACTTTCCTTCTCGAATTTCTATCCATACAAGAAAACATATTCTAATCACAATTAGAATAGAAAACATATTCTAATCACAATTAGAATAGAAGTCTTTGCTATACTAAATTAATTATCATTAAGCCTCTTTAATTTGGACTAATTTGTTGGGCTTAACCCTTTGATCTCTCCAAGACATGGGGCGGATACCCAACAAATACTCCTATGCCATTGGTTCACGAAGAAGATACCAGCAACTGACTTTATTACGTGACAGCTCATGAAGTCCATATCGATCTATTATGTGCCTTTGTATCTAGTTTTGGGTAGACCTTGTACAACATTTGTCCTAACTCTCTCATATCTTTTGTTTAATCTTATCTAGAACAATTGAAAACACTTTTTCAATTGTGGATATATTACCTGCATTTCAATATGTAGAACATTGCTCTTCGATCAAGTCAATTTTCAGTTATTTACAAAAATTGAACAATTTATCGCGACCAAAGGAAGAATCGAAGGAAAAAAGAAAAAAAATAAACACGACTGACTTATTATAATTGGCCAAGAAACCTCTATGATTAAAAAGATAGTTCATCCACATTTTAATGAAGGGCTACTTCCAATAAGGATGTTGTTATATATAAAGCATTTTTTGAAGTAATAAAATACGTATGAAATAATTGTGATTCGATGAGAAAAATTACAACATTTTAAAAATGCTTGTATTATTACTCAGTGGAAGTCATGTTATCTTTATGGCTCCGCACACCATAGCCGTTTTTCAACAAAAAATCTAACTTGTTAACGGTCACATGGACGAACTTTCCCCAGGGAGCAAGGTGCTACAAACTAGAAAGATAGGACACTCAAGCGCCAAAGAAATAAAAAGGGGGGGGGGGGGGGGGGGGGTGATCCGAATGCATAAGTTCAACATGTTGGGAACCAGCGCTAGAATTTTCCCTTATTTTCGAGTAAGAAGTTGAGTACATAGGCAAATATGGTGAGGCAGCTTCAGTTCCTAGAAAGTGAGCTTTAGAAAACGAACCTTGGAAATAGTTAGGCGAGGGTTCCACTCCTTGAACATCGCAGGGCATATGGTCCCATTGCTGTTTATATTTGGGTGGAAAACTTTGTTCTAAAAGCAACCTGCAAAATTCGTTGAAATGAATAAGAAATGAAAACTTCCATTATGCAGTATTAAACACTCAATATTAGGAATTATTGGGATATAGAACTACAATTAATTAATGTTTGTTATGTTTAAAAAAAAAAACCGAAAATCAAAATATAGTGGGACGAATAATTAGTAGCATATCTAACACACCTTAGGTGGCTTGAACGGGTAATATGGCGGAAAATGAATTGTAAGTAAGAAAACACCTCCGGTATATGGACTGTCCATGGACCCCATGATTGTAGCTTACCAATACAATAAGTCCTCGGCAACAGGACCTGAAATTTATGTGCAGCAGAAAAGCAAATGAAACTTAGGATTAAAGTATACTCGTGAACATTTTTAAACAGAGCTTCGTCAAAACGAATAATCCAAATGAACAATGACTTCCATTATTTTAATACTTTGGTGATAGTTTTCGAACACGGATAGCATGATATGTGGCCATATCTTGACAAATAAACTTTGAATCTAATCTAATTTTTAGTTTTTGCTTTTAGGCATTGAATTGTTTCTGGTCAAAATGCATTTACATTGTTTATGAAGACACTAAAAACAAATATGTATGTTACATCATTTTTCCGTGTAACAAGTATTTTTTTACTTCATTTTGTGGGCCAAAAATTAACCACCCATTAATGATTCAATACTAACTTATCACTTCTCACTATCAATGTGGTGTTTTAAAGTCTTCAGGACAAGTTATTTTTTATTGTTTGCCCAATTTCATGCCCAACGATTCAGACATCAACAAATTACATCACCCATATTTTTGTAAATTTTTTTTTTTTTTTTTTTTTTTTTTTTGTGTAAAATACTCATGCCCAATTATCGTACTTCAAGAAGAAAAAACTTAGCAGATTCAATATAAGAACACATAAAACCCAATAACAATTAATATAAATCTACATGGTCCCATAAAAACCAAAGCTTTTACTAGTAAATAGTGGATTATCAATGCCGCATTTCACTGTTATCTTAGTTGCAAAATAAAAAATAAAAAAAATGCTACAAAAATAAGTGAAAACTATTTTAATTTTTTGTACATTGCTTGTTTTTCCACTTGGAAATCATGAAGCAAATATACCAGCACTGAGAGTGGCAGGAGGATCCTTCTGAATATCATTGAACTCATTCGGGATCCGCCGCTTTGGGCTCTGCAGCAATCCCTGTTGTTCAATCACACAAAAAATACCCAAATCAACCTCAAAAACATATAGAATTTTACAACGACTAAAAAAAAAAAATTTAAAATAAAAAAAAAATTAATAATAAATATTCAGTAAAAGCCCATCAAATCAATTCCACAAGAATTTGCATAAAGATGGATTAAAAGGGTCTGAAATTTTACCCGAGAAAGATTGGATCCTCCTTCTGGCGTTTGGTAGATTGGGTAATGTGAAGAGAAGGAATATATAAGCCAAATACTCTTTTATTACATTTTGAAATCTAAAATAAATAAAAATCTATTTATTCCTAGTAAACCTGTATTCGCATCAAATCTTGAATTTCTTCCTCCAATTTCAACATTTTGTTCCTCTCTTAGCAAACTCAAAGATAGTTCACCAAAATCCAATGATGAACTGGTGCTTGTGCTTCTTGAATCCGCGCGGGCCACTTCCTGATCTTTCTCTCATTGCAGTACAACACCCACCAGTTAAAATATCCTCTAAATCAATTAATGATTTACAGAATCAATTAGAATTGATTTGTAATCAATTAGGATTTAGGATTTTATTTTTAGCTTTTTAATTCCCTATAAATTATAACATTTTTCTCATAATGAAATAAGAAAAAAACCATTGTTTCTACATGGTATTAGAGCCGAACAAGGTTCTGAAAACCTTTAGAATCTAAGCCCATAAATTCATCTCAAAACTCTACTCACAAAACCACAAATACCCACAGTTAGAAATCGAAACCAAATCTCTTTCACAAAACCAAATCAAAACCGGCCAAATAAAAAATAAAAAATAAATAAATAATAAAAATCAAACCTTAAATTCAGCAATAGTTGACGTCATTATCTTCTTCTCAATTGCAAATCCATTAGTGTTATTCCATGGTTCGTCGTGAGGACTTACGATCTACTATCTTTAATGAGGAGACTAGCAAAATTGATGCTTCTGCAATGCTTTCTCGACGTCAGCTCAATCAAACAGCACAGGATCGTCCCAAATCCAACAACTTAAAGAATTCCACCGTTGATAAAACCTCATTGAAATGTATTCACTGCAACCAAACAGGTCATACCAAAAATAGTTGCTTTGAGTTAGTTGGATATCCATACTCGTGGGATCCAACTTGTCATCGAAATGCTAGGAGACCATCTATGACATCACTTGCTCAAACAAACGACGATGTTGGTCCATCTACTTCATCAACACTGGCAACCCCTACTGGATAAGGTAAATTTTTTAATATTTCTGCACATGTTTTGAATAATGCATGGATAATTGATTCTGGTGCCACTAATCATATGGCATTTGATGTGAATCAAGTCTTTAAACTGAAACCCTCATCTCGAAAATATGTCTCTACTGCAAATGGTAATACTATCCCAGTTCTTGGGAAAGGGTCATCTTATCTTACTAAAACTTTACATCTTGATTTTGTATTAGTGGTACCTTCTTTGAACTATAATCTTCTCTCTGTTCCTCAAATCACCAATACCTTGTCTTGTGTGGTTTGGTCCGGACTCTTGTGTGTTTAAGGATATTCAGACTCAACAAATGATTGGTTATGGTATTAAGAAATGGATGCTGTACTACTTGGATCTAGAGTCAACAACTTCTATCAAACTACAACATGCTATGGCCGTCAATAGTACCAAGAAAATAACTGAGATTTGAATTTGGCATCAACATTTAGGCCATGCCTCATTTGGATATTTAAAACGTTTGTTTCCTACTTTGTTTACTGATTTGGATATTTCTAGTTTCAAATGTGATGTTTGTGAACTTGCTAAAAGCCATCGTGCTTCATTTCCTTTAATTTTAAATAAAAGTCCAAATCCATTTATGGTTATTCACTCTGATCTATGGGGTCCTTTCAAAATTCCTACATTGGGAGGCTCCTATTGATTTGTTACTTTTATCGATAATTGTACTCGAATGACTTGGTTATGTCTTATGAAATCCAAATCAGAAGTTACAGTATTATTTGAGAAATCCTACAATACTATAAGAACACAATACAATGCCCAGATACAAGTACTCCGAAGTGATAACGGGGGAGAATATAGCAGTAATGAGCTTCAACAATTCTTGGACTCTCATGGGTCTATTCATCAAACCAGTTGCCTGAATACGCCACAACAGAACGGTGTTGCTGAAAGAAAAAACAGACACCTATTGGAGGTTGTTTGCACTTCCCTCATTGAAGCACACATGCCCCTCCACTACAGGGGTGAAGCTCTTCACTCAGCTGCCTACCTCATCAATCGAGTTCCTTCGAGGTCACTCAACTTCAAAACACCATTTCAAGCACTCACTGACGCTGTTGTAGCTCCCACAGTCCCCAACCTGTCTACTCATGTCTTTGGTTGTATTGCATATGTTCATTTTTCGAAAGATCAACAAAGTAAGTTAATGCCCCGCGCTTTGAAATGTGTTTTTGTTGGATATGCACTGCCTCAAAAAGGGCATCGATGTTATCACCCCCCTACTCGTCGCATGTTTATCACTATGGATGTTGTTTTCCATGAAGATGCAATGTATTACTCCGAGTCTAAATTTCAGGGAGAGTATCTTGAGAAAATTTAAACTCCTAATACAACTTTGTGACAGATGTGGATGAGGTAAAACTTGATATGGCGGAAATATCTAATGACAGTGTAGAAGAATTGGATACGAGTGGTCAAAACTTGGACGTACTGGATGAATTGGATCCTAGTGGTCAATGCTTTGATATAAGTGGTAATGAACATCCAAAAAATCAAGAAACTTCAGAGGTCGAGTTGCAGTCTCTCCTAAGTAATATACCAAACCAATCGTTAGCTGAGGATATTCCTGAGTTGTCTAAAAGACAGTTACCACGACGTCTCATAAGAGGTATTCTAAAACCAACTTATGAACCTGAATTGTCTAGTAAAGTAAGATATCCTATGAACTATTATGTGTCTACACATCAATTGTCACAAACAAATCAGTCATTTGTAAATCAATTATCTACTGTATCTATTTCTAACAGTGTACATGAAGCCTTAACCTATCCAATGTAGAAAGCCGTTACAAAAGAACCAAACGTGGGAGTTTGTAGATCGTCCTACGGAAAAGAAAACAGTTGGATGTCGATTGATCTTTTTTGTAAAGCACAAAGCTGATGGTACAATTGAACGCTTCAAAACATGATTGGTGGCAAAGGGGATACTCAGACTTATGGAATTGACTACACTGAAACATTTGCACCCGTAGCAAAAATGAACTCAGTCCGGATCTTGTTATCCTTGGCTGCAAATTTCGGATGGCCTCTACAACAGTTTGACGTGAAGAATGTATTTTTACATGAAAAACTATCTGAAGAAGTCTACATGGATCTTCCCCCAGGATGCACAGTGACAAAAAATCAAAGCCAGAAGGTGTGTAGACTGAAGAAATCATTGTATAGTCTGAAGCAGTTTCCCAGGGCCTGGTTTGAACGATTCACAAAGTCTATGGTAGCCTTTGGTTATCATCAATGCAATTTAGATCACACTTTGTTCTTAAAGAAACAAAACGGTAAAGTTATTGCACTTATTGTTTGTGTTGATGATATGGTGGTAACAAGAAATGATCCAGTTGAAAGGAAGGCTCTATCGGAATACTTGTCCAAAGAATTTGAAATGAAAGACTTAAGCCCCTTAAAGTACTTCTTAGGAATAGAAGTGTCTCGATCTCAAAAAGGTATTTTCTTGTCCCAAAGAAAATATGCTTTAGATCTTTTGAAGGAAACTGGGATGTCTGCATGTCAACCAGTAAATACATCGATCGAAGAAGGATTGAAATTACAAATGGAAGCTGATCAAGTTCCAGTTGACAAAGAGAGATACTAGAGACTTGTCAGCAGACTGATCTGGCATATGCTTTGAGTATCGTCAGTCAATTTATGCATAATCCAGGTGAACAGTATATGAACGCAGTCATACGAATTTTGAGATACTTGAAATCAGCCCCAGGGAAGGGAATTCTACTTTCTAGAAAAACAGATGAACAAACCATCGATGTATACACTGATGCTGACTGGGCTGGAGATAAAAATGAAATGCGATCTACTTCAGGGTATTTTATCTTTGAGGTGAAAATCTTGTCTCTTGGAGGAGCAAGAAACAAAGTGTGGTCGCCCGTTCGAGTAGTGAAGCGGAGCTACGAGGAATGGCTCTTGGTGTTTGTGAAGGATTGTGGCTAAAATTACTCCTTCAGAATTTAGGTTATTCATCAAATACACCTATTCGGCTGTACTGTGATAACAAGTCTGCTCGTGATATGGCCCATAACCCAGTTCATCATGATCGAACAAAACATGTTGATATTGATCGTTTTTTCATCAAAGAGAAATTGGAGGATAAAAGTCTAGAGCTACCAGAAATCCGATCAGAAGACCAACTGGCAGATATTCTTACCAAAGTAGTTTCAATTCGCCTACTTTCAAAATTTGTGGACAAGCTGGGCATGGTAGACATCTATGTACCAACTTGAAGGGGAGTGTTGAAATATCCTCTAAATCAATTAATGATTTACATAAATCATTTAGAATCAATTATAATTGATTTGTAATCAATTAGGATTTAGGATTCTATTTTTAGCTTTTTAATCCCCTATAAATTGTAACACTTTTCTCATAATGACTAGTGTAGCTACGTGTGTTGCATGTATTGTAACTGTATTTTGTGCGTAATAGTATCAAAAATATTTTTTAAAAGAATATACTTGTGTGTTTAGAATACGAAGAAAATTGCTAAAACCTCTAAGGAAAAATTATATGTTTACAGTTATTAAAAAAAGACAATGTACTCAAACAACAAATAAGAAAACAAAACATTCCAATTACACACACTTAATGGCTCCGCTATAGCTGCTTTATATATAAATCCTCAAAAAAATGAGCTGTGCTAAATTAAAATAAATAAAAAATCATATATCTCTTTAACATAGACCTAAACATATTGTAGTTAGACGTGAAAATAATAAACCAAGTAAAAGCAAACTCTTACAAAAAGACCTATACGTATAGAAATTATCCACCAAAGACTTAAAAATACATTATTCCAAACATTACAAGATAGCAAATAAAAAAGGAAACACAGACCAAATTCTTTCGAATGTTGTAATCTAATTCAAATAAAAATACACGTGCGCTTAAATTTTTAGTTTGACGTACTGATTGTACAAAACATAAGTTAGTTAAAGATATTCAAGTCTTAATATTTACACATGAATATGTCAAAATTGAAGCAATTTACAAAGTACGATGAATTCGACCATCTGGTAAAACCATTGGCACCATCTCATGCCTTCTGGCATTGGTTTCCTTCATAAATGATAGGCTGGCTCCTAAACTGTGGGAGTCCATTAGATGGAAATCTTTCTAAAAGAAACAAAAATAGAAAAATAGACAACCAAGATCCTCCCAGTTACTACCTATCCAGGCGCTATGGAGACATGAGGATTCAAAGGTATACCATCATATCTAAGATGAGGAATATAATTAAGGCATCGTTGCAATGATTAGCTGCTCAGTTTGGAAATTTGCAAGAACGACATCCAACAAATGACTTGCAATTTACAATATTGATACTTTCGCAGGCAAAATATTTCGACCAAATTGAGGTAGAAAGAATTGAAAAAGTACAAAGAACCAACGATAATACCATATTTAAGATATAAGGGCGCACACAGAGATAAAGGAAAAATAATCATTATCTTAATAACTGCATATAAATTGTTTCTTCGACTTAAAAGGGCATTACAAAAACTCAAATGCATAAATGCTTAGACAAGACTTGATTTTAATATCAAGTTTGGTTGCAGATTGGGACAACAGTTGTGGTAATCAAAATTGGGTTCTTTTCACACATCTTTTATGTGATGCAAGAACCTTTAGGAACTTATGATGAAGAAAAAAAGAATACTATGGCATCAAGGTCTTTAACTATGTTAATCCTAATAATAAAGATAGCAATTAGGAAAAAAAGTGTTGATATAAGAAAAATATTATAGCATTCGGAACAAATAAATACATATGTGTGATTCATGAGTTATACACAGTAGACTTCCAAATAATATCTTTACTATTGACGTTTTATAAAAATACTGCAAATTAGATAGATTATTATTTAAGAAAAGCATATGTATAACTGCTTCCGTGATATAAATCACGACATATTTCATCCAAGGTCTTCTTTGGCTTGTGATGTATGACAAGTTTCAACAACCGCAATGTTCAAACTAATTATTTACCTTTACAAGCTTGGACCAATAAATGGTTATATTCTATAGTATTTATTGTTTCTTTCTTCGTAAGAGTTTTATTGATTGGTGTTCAACTCATTCATTTAGTTACAATTACATAAATTGAGAAATGTCAAAAAGTGTGTATGTTTAAACCTAGCTAGAGGAAAAAGAATTGCAATATTTCAAAATAATCCCACTCCTTAAAGGCAAAGATTTTGGAAAGCACTCATGATAGACTAACGGATATGCTTTTTTCGTTCTTCTTAAAGTTTTTTCATATATCATAATAAAATTTGCATGTTTCGTACTCTTTTCTGGTTGTCCATTTGTTAGTTCATGATTTAATGCATCTATGGTGTGCACAAATACCTTGAGTAAAAGACAAAAATGTATCTATATGTTGTTTAATGCTTGTTCATCTTCCATAATAATTAAAAAAAAAATTGAATATAAATTGTCATTAACATAAATAATTAACTAACATGTATAATTTTCTATCAATAGTAAACTGAAATTAATGACTTCCCAAGCTTGGCACATACTCTGACTTTGTAGTATGTGTTCATATTAAGATATTCAAAAACTTTTATAAATGCATGTTTAATATTCTGATCATTCTATGACATGCAAACACCACACAACTTGAACTTTTTCCCTTTTGATAATCATATATTCTATGGTAGACTATAATTAATAATTATTGATTCTTCAATAAATATTTCCACGCAAATCATAGAGATATTCACAATGTATTCTTTATTATCTCACCAAAAAATCTAAATTTAGAGGGACCTGAATCTGTTTACACGAATACATTGCCAAATTTAGCGGGGATAAAAAAAGCAAGTTATATCATAAAATCACTGGAATAAATACCTCATCAGTCGCCTCGTAACACCAATTTTGTAATTCGGTTAAACCGACCTTGATGTATTCAGCATTGCCAAACGAGTAGCATTCTCGTCCTAGTAAAAGGCTGCAACAAGGAAAAGAACATTAATTTCTTATACTAATTGCGAGTGTCAATAGGATATACACATTAGTACATGTTTGAATCGTCATACCTGTTAAATAACTGCACATTGAGGAAAAATAATATTTGTTTGAATGCCTTCTGAGCCAAATATTGAACATCAATAAAGACGTAACAAGTGTTGACAAACATAATGGGAAAAAACCTGAGATTCTAATTTCTAGACAAATGTAGAAAACATAAAAGTACAAAAATTAAACAACCCACTTAAAAGGAACTTCACAAAAATCACTTATTTTTCAAGAATTGAGTAAAATAAAAGAAAAATGATTAAAACTTCTGAAAGAAATAGAAGCATCAGTAACAATTAATTAATGTAATCAAATAATTACCTTGAGAGCTACACACATCCACTACTGTTATTTAGGATCACCACTACCTAAATTGCACCACGAAACCCCAGATCATGAGGGAGAGAACGAAGAGAAAATATAGGAGTTGATAGTGGAGAGAGTGATGGTGAGAAATAGAGTAGACTATTCAGAGAGGGAGAGGAAGTAGGGAGGCATATGAAGGAAAGAGACTCATTTCATACAATGATCTGTGAAGCCAGAAGTGTAGGTAACAAGTTGGTGTAAAAAAATAGTCTTAGGTGATGGTGTGATTGAGATCTGAACGGTTAAAGGCGATGGCGTGAAAAATACAAGTATGCTACCTTTCTAAGTTCTATATATGCCTATTTTCCTTAAGAGATGGTAAATCTACCTTTTTTTGTCAATCAAAATGAAGAAATTCAATTTTTCTAATAAACATGACAACACTTGCTAGTCATATAAGCCTCCAAACTGTAGGTCAATTCATAGGTGCACTGTTAGCGAAAATTGACTGAAAACTCTCAAGATTACAAGAAAAAATTGCACTTCATGATTTAAATAGCTTAAACAACTAAAAACTACAGGTAAATTTATGTTTTTCTTTATAATGCTCTCAGGGTAAATCAATTTTTTTTTAATCATAAAAGATCTTAATAATCCATATTTTACGAGCAAATTGTACTTCATTATTTCTACACACGTGCCATATAAAGAGAATAAAAGATTGTTCCAAAAAGATCAATTGAGTAAACATGGTGATATCTTTTCATATCCATGGGAAAAGAAGTGATCAATTACCTCTCACCACAATACAAAACATTCAAAGGCTGGCAAGGATATCTGCAACCAGATAAAGAGATATTTCAATGACACTTTACTTTATATAAACAAGAGAAAATCAATTCGTGTAAAAAAGAGTATATTAAAACGATAATCTTGGGTTTTGATTGATCCCAAAATCTGATCTTTAATACACTCATTACTTTTGCCGTCTAACGAACAAGTGATACTAACAAAGTCTTAGTAGAAAACAGTTAGCTTCACAAGTGTGTGGTATTTACCTTCTAAAATGTTGATTTAGAGTTAATAGAAAACACTGAACAGGCGTACTTACAATTAACATTGAAGTAAGAAATCTTGCAAAAATAAGATTGCCACCATCTCCATCGACCATCCTTGTGCATATAAACCTGCTACAATTTCAAAAGATAAACAAATTTCATAAAATCTTGCTAGCAATTTAATATTCCAATCTTGGGAAAAATATGGGTACTGTTATTCACTGCATCTAAAATTTCTTCATAAGAAAATCCCCAGAAAAAATTAAATTCAACAAGAAACAAAAATGGCTCACAAACAGAAGCAAATTAAGACAACAGAAAACAAAAATCAGACCATAAGGTGATGATCTTCATAGTCAGAGACTTACACAAAACTCGCATCTCACCCATTAATTTCAGCACTCCGCAATTTGCATCAAGAGGATAATGATCTTGACATAATATAGTGTTTTCAACAAGATTTTTACTACAAAGAAAAAAATAGAAAAGGGACGAACGAAAACGCCAAAAAAATCAGAGTGAATCGTGGATTTTGAACCTCAATCAAGAACTGAAAAAGAAGAATCCAATAGTAGCTGGCGTCTGGCAACATTTTTTTGAAGATTTGGTTGGGGATCGGGAAACATAGAACTCTCTCAACCCAAAAATAAATGGAATATTTTTTCAAGATTCTAATCTGATAAAAAATTACCCTTTATCTCTTTATATAGGTTATGAGATTAAAGTGAAAATGCATAGAAAATCAAAGCAAATTTCAAAGTTATGGGGCCTAGATGTCTTTGATAATGGAGAGATTAGGGTTTCTTTATGAAAAAATCGTCGTGTGATGTGAAATTATAGTATAGAAGGCACGATTCTAAGTGGTTGGGCGACGAAAGGAGGATGACTGGAGATTAATTGGGGTGTGTGTGTGTGTGGCGGTGCATTGTGGGAGTGGTGGAGAGAGAACTGATGAGTTCTCTTCTTTGTGAACAGAGACAAGATGAGAGAGTTGGTGAGAGAAAAGTGGAAGGCATGGGCTTGTGCAGTGTGTCAGACCAAAGTGTAAAGTTTACGCATTATCAACGAAACGACATCGTTTGCCTACAATGAGTTTCAAACGACGTGTTATTGACCGCCAAAGCTTTAAAAAAATTGACATCATTACATGGTCATCAAAACAGCGTCGTTTTGGAAGACCACTTGAATAGTGTCAACAATTTAAGCCTCTTTTTATTTATTTAGGAAATAAGAAAAAAACCATTATTTCTGCACCACCAACCTCTCCCAGTTGTCGTAATTCCTAGACATCTCTGTTTCGTCTTCAACAAATTCAAACACACACACACACACACACACTATTCAATTATGGATATTCATTGCCTGCACAAACACTGAGTGAGGACACATTTTCACATTCCAAACACGGAACACAATATATATAAACGCAACTTAGACAAACAATTCGTGGAAGTGGAGAAAGAGAAGAATACATTAACTTGGTGTCTTGAAAAATATCATATATTCGGTTCTTGGATTGTGGATGTTAAACTCTTTCTATTGTAATTGAGTGTCTGGACCAAAGAGCAGCGTTTTGATCGCATAGTAAACAAGTATACAAGACAATTGATTCAATCTATTAATCTTAGATTTTCAAGTTCTACTACTTTGTGTTCGGTAAAAGCATGTTATAGAATATTACATTGGTATTAGAGCCTTATTAGGTTGTTTCGTTACATGTTAAAGTACTAAAAATATTTTGGTTTGCAACATATATGTTGAGATTGATAACATTAACAAAATATTACAATCTTGTTTGAATGCAAAAAATAATACAAAAAGCTCTCCTTTTTGCTCCTTTGTTTTTGGTTGAAGTTGGAGGCTCAGATCTTTTGCCACAATGAACACTGCACTGCAACCCAAGAGAACGGCAATAGGATTTGTTCACCAACCAACCAACCGGAGATGACCAAGACTTTTAACCACTTAGTCCAACCTCACTTTTGAAAAAAGAATTAAAGAAAAAAAAAAGCTCCTCACTTTTCTTCACTCTTGTTCTAACCTAGATGAAAGACAAATAAGATATATATATGAAACCCTAGCAAGATCTCATCCATCTATTATATCTTACGGTCCACACAAAACAAATCATCTTGCCCAATGGACTAGTGCCAGTAGATTTAGTGACCAACATTCTCACAAACTTCACCTTGGTTCGCAAATCCACTACCAAGTTCCCTGGCTACATGTACTATTCTTTTGTGGTCTTATTTCATCATCATCGCCCACTCTAACCCGGTACCTGCTTCACCAATCCCTCACTGCTGCAAGTACCTGTTACATAAGTTAACCCACATCAATATTCAACATTGATATGCACTTATTAAACTTACCAGCAGCAAGTACTTTGGTTCCAACAACTGCAGGGTTATCATGAGTTGCAATTTTAAGCAATTTAAATTCACTAGAAGCTAACTTCTCCTAATGAAATGGTATTTCACCTCAATATGCTTTGATCTTTCATTATATACAAGATTTTTACATAGCATTAAAGCACTTTGACTATCAATAAAGATCATGGCATTTTCATTCAAGAAGTTCAATTCACATAAAAGCCCTTTCTGCCACATGCATTCTTTAAAGGCTTCAGTTAGTACAACATGTAACGTATCGAAAATTATCTTTTCTTATCTAATAAATATATATACATATATAATATAATAAAAAAAAAAAAAAGAAAGAAAGGCAGAACACGTATTTTATCACATGCTTTAATGTGTTAAATTAAAATAATTTTAACCCAAACCGCTGTAAACCAAGATGACGTGGTTAAATAAAAACCACTCTATTATAACTCTAGTTAATTTCCACCGCCTCTTTTCACTTATAAATATACTTTGTAAATAGTATGAGAGTCAGCCACTGATTATAGCAGATAAAGGTATGAATATTAGTGAGAGTGATGGTTGTGCTTCCCAAGCACAACCAATGCGATTGTGCCTTAGAAACACAACCATAAGGTTGTGACCTAAGGTTATGCCCTAGAGGAGCAACCACCATGGTTGTGCTTTGGAGGCGCAACCATGTGGTAATCACGTTATGTTTAAATAGAATACTAATTTAATTCTTTTCGGGTTGTTGATAAAATACGTACCAAATTTTACGACAACTCTTCGTTATCAGGTGAGTAGGTTTAGGAATATTATTTGAGTCGTTATTTAACATAAAATTTTGGTGCTTAATCTTGATATTAATAATTGAGTTTTTATTTTAAACTAAAGCTAAATACAAAAAAGATAAATAATTTACGATAATGGTTGACGCATAAATTTGGGACTAAGATTAAGCTTACCGAGACTTATATGGAAATGAACTATTGATGAAAAGAACTTTAGTTATGATTATTTATGTTATTACTGTGCTCATTTCAGTAATGTTGATTTATTATTTTCTGATTTTTGTGTTATTATTATTCTCTAATTGTGATTTATGTTATTATTATTATACAACTCATTTTATAGATGATTGATATTTATAAATACTCTATTATAATATTATGTATTGCAAAAGAACAATCTATATTACTGTTAGAATTCTTTTGTTTGAGAACTATATAAGGTGTTAAAGTTCAGATTCTAAATTTTCATTTTATGATCTAATAAAGGATGTATGACAGAAGTATGATATGATGAAATGATTCACATTTATTGTGTGACATTTATATTACGAGCTTAAATATTGTGCACCAAAATATTTATTAAAAGGCTTTGGTATACGCAAATATTGAGTCGTCAGTACAGACTCTATAAAGAAATTTAGACCGCCAGTACAGGTCTAATAAGATTAACATGAAATGATAGGTCGTCAGGACAGACCTAAAATATGAAATAATAGCCGTCACTACAGGCTTCGTATACCTTACAGTTGGTCGTCAGTACAGACCATTCTTATGGAAAGCCATCAGGACATGATTATAAAGAAAAGGGTGCATAATAATTAAGTTCGTAATGGGCCCAATTTGCATGACACTCATGTAGATATTATGACACATGTGCACACCCTACTCACTGAACTGTGATTGTTCACGTGTCACATGTTTTCCTTTTTAGGTAAAAATGCCTATTGACGTATTTAGCATTGTCTCAGGCAAGTGGGTCATTGCTGCTGAAAGGAGAGAGATGCATTGGGTTACAACCACTGATTTCTGGTCATATCTCACTCATGACCCTGGATATTACATATGGGAATACACTGTTATTCGCACTGAATTTTACGATATGGACAATAATGGATGGTTTCTTAAAGGCATCTACTTAGAAATCGAGATATAAGAACGTGAAGTATTATAGACTACTCTTCCCACCCCACCATATTTTTGAAGCTTTCTATATGAATGTTTATGTGTAAGGGAGGTAAATATTTTGTAAGTAGGTGGGTGACGGACTAATATGAAGTTGTATTTTGAAAAGTATAAATGATAATTACTACTCTATTTTTGTTGACTTAATTAATTGATTGTCCTTTGTTTGTGTTTGTGACGTAAACCAAATTTGTGAGAATCAAATAAATAATTGCGTGATTAAATAAGTGTGAATTTTAACACCACTTATTTGGAACTGAATGTTTTTACCAAATATTATAAATTATAATATAAAGTTAATTGTAGTTATTTAAGCTACATTAAATCTGTAATCAATTTAATTATCCTATCAAGTAAATTTTGTCATCATATATCTTTATATATATATAATTTACATCAAAATAACCAAAGTAATGAAAATAAATAAAGATTTTTTTTATAAAAGAATAAATAAATAAATAAAGATTTTAGGTCGCTACAAGTAATGGTATCAGAGCACCAGTTTCAACCGGTTCTGCAGACTGCCCAATGCATATTCCTCCTAGAAGGCAACGACACCTCAGTATCCGAGTAAGTTTTTATTTTATCACTGCCTTTCTCTTAATTTTGATTTTTAATCATGGAAAAAGAAGTAAGAGTACATAAGAAGAGAATGGGATAAATAATCAGAAAATAAGAAAACCTATCAAGTGAAAATAGTTACTCATCTTCATCCCTTATTAGCCATTTATTACATAAACAAGAAGAAAGTTTGCCTTCCTTACTCCTTACGAGCAAGTAACTGTTCAAAACCAATTTTCATCTGAGAAGACAAAGCCTGTCCTTGAGTTTTTTAACTCTTCCAGCTGTGAGGACATACTAGCTATTTGTTCATTGAAACTCGATGAAGAAACTGCCCTTGAATTAGATGGACGAGGTACAGAAATTGAATCTTCCTCCTCTGAAACTATACCCCCACCCGGTAGTTTCACTAATTCATCACCCACGTAGTTATATTTTAATTGCTTCAAGCTACAGTGAGTTAGATATTATTGTGGGGAAGAAAATACGGGATCTTTTCCCAGCACGTGAACATTAAATTGGTCTAAGATTTCACTTATAGCCATGCCGTATTTGAGGTGATTCATCGTGGAAGAAGACAAGGTAACCATTTCATTTAACATATAGTGATAAAGATTCGGTGGCTCATAAGACAAAATTTTCCACATAAGCCACAAGTCTTCACCAGTTATGACATTGAACTTCCCCGAACGAGGATTGATGGTATGCGCTACAATTAAATGCAATATCCTTTCATGCGGACCTAACTCCGTAGCATTTTTGTTAACCTTTCTGATGGAAGGATCCTTAAAAATTGCACGACAAGCTTGTAGCTTGTCAAAGGATGTTAGATACTCTTCACCCTTATCAGATAAGCCCAAATGAAGTGATAACACTGATGTAGTAATATGAAATGACTTACCTGGTACATAAGTGGAAAATTCTTCTTGCCACTCCAAATCACAGTTCGACACATGAATATTGGCATAAAACATTCTTACAAGGTCTTGGTAAACTCCCTGATTCATACTTAAATACCGACTCCAACCAAAAGCCCTGAAATGTCCAAGATAGGTAAACTTAATAGATTTTAGAAAACCAAAATCGATTACACGTCCAAGGATAACTTTTCTGTTCACCAGTTGACTGCAATATTTTTGTTGACACGTGAGGTTGGGAAAAAAGGTAGGCAGAGGCATGGTATGGCTTGAATCTCCATGTTCTCCTTCAACTACTTGACGATTTCTTTTGTTAGCTGGAGTAGAGCTTGAGGGATGCCCATTTTTTGGAGGCATTATTCTTCTAAGAAATTTTCTGACTATTTACGTAGCTGGAGAATAATAAATTTAGTGTAGAAGTGAAATGATTTTCAGTGCGGAATGAATATTTCTATCCAACCAAGTAAGAATAATATATATGGGAATTTTGCATGAAATAAGAGATACAAATGGAAGAACTTTTATGTGTAATTGGCCACGTAGAAAGTATAGTTGTTGGTGTAAAAATCCTCCAATTACACGTATAAACACAACAGATAAAGGTGGCAAATTGGCATACATGTGAGTAGTATTATATAATGCCTAAATATTCACAACTAAAGAAAGACAAAGCATGTGGGGTCATTGGAATTATTAGTTTATATAATATGGCCCCAAAAAGTTGAACCATGTTTTGCTTTGTCTTCTTGGACCAATTTCATGCACAGTTAATATATATATATATATATATATATATATATATATATATAATGATAATCAATAAATAAATTATTTATAGGTGGTTTATTTAAGTGTTGAAATTTTTTAGTCCACTACAGACTATGCCACGACAAAGAGAAAATGATCCAACCACCATCATTGACCGACTAACCCAATTAGTAGAAGTGCAAGCCCAACAATTGCAAGAAGTGCAAGCCCAACAATTGCACCGCTTCATGAATGAGGGAATGCAAAATGGAAATGGGCATACACATCAAAATTTCGGTGATCGATTTAGACGTCTCAATCCTCCAATATTTGAAGGTTCAACAAATTTGGTAGAAGCGGAGAATTGGCTAAAAACTATTGAAAGGATGTTTAACTACACCCACGTACCAAACAAAGAAAAGGTCAACTATGCATCGTTTATGCTTTGAGGTAGTGCCGAAAATTGGTGGGACACTATCCAATACATGAAAAATATTCAAGAAATGACTTGGGAGAGATTTTGTGAAATTTTTCGAGATAAATATGTTCCAGCTTCCGCCAGAAACCAGAAACTCGGAGATTTTATTCACCTCCGTCAAGGATCATTAACAGTTGGTGAATATATCAAAAAGTTTGAAGAACTATCTCGTTTTTCCCAACATATGGTAGCCACTGATGCATTAAAAATTGATAGATTCTTGGAGGGATTTCACCCAAAACTAAATAGGGATGTACAGATGGCTGGAATTCATGGAGCCACCTTTGCTATCATAGCTGATCGAGCCTTGATCGCAGAACAAGCAGAACAAAATATTATTAAAGCTCGCGAATTTTAGAAACGAGCATTCAATGGGAATCAAAACCGGAGCGGGTCGGGAAAATTTCCAAAGAAGAAAAATTACTACCATGGATCCACATTCAAACGCCCATGAGGAAATCATTACCCACCAAATCAAAAGAAGGACAACGCTGAACAATTTGTCGATCTCCGACCGCTATGTCCCAAATGTGGAAAAAGACACGGAGGCCAGTGATTCCAAGGAACGGGCTTGTGTTACTCTTGTGGCCAAAGTGGGCACTTGGCAAAGGATTGCCAAAGAAAGGCTAACAAACCAAATTAGCAAATTTCTATGACATTGGACAATGTGCATGAAGATCCAGCGGTGATCTCAGGGGATGTTCGAGTTGGAGGTAAAATTGCCAACACTCTTTTTGATTCTGGAGCTACGCATTCTTTTGTGTCTTATCAATATATTTCAAAAATAGATCTCATTCCAGTAGCTTTACATAGTAGGGTTGAGATTACCATACCATCAGGACCAAATCAAGAGACAAGCCAATATGCTCCAAATGTTCCAATCCGGCTAAGAAATAATGACTTCCCGGAAAACTTAATCTTATTAAACATGCGGGATTATGACGTAATTTTAGGAATGGATTGGTTATCTAAACACTGAGTAGTCATTGACTGCAAAAAGAAACAAATTCAGATTCTAGATATGGAACCTATGTTTTTCAAGAAATCTAAAGACTCCCAATGTTACATGATCTCCGCCGCCAAGACTCGACGACTTTTGAACAAGGGAAATCACGGCTACTTCATTTATCTTAACAAACTGAATGCTGCTAAAGTCACCGCAATCCAAGATCTCTCAATAGTAAAAGACTTTCAAGACGTCTTTCCAGATGACCTTCCTGGACTTCCTCATGACAGATAGATTGAATTTGTAATTGATCTAATTCCAGGAACTCAACCTATTGCTAAAGCTCCATATCGAATGGCTCCAACGGAATTAAAAGATTTAAAAACCCAGCTTCAAGAGATGCTTGACAAAGGATTCATTCAACCAAGTTTCTCTCCTTGGGGAGCTCCAGTGTTATTTGTAAAAAAGGACGGTTCAATGTGACTCTGCATCGACTATCGAGAGTTTAATAAAGTAACCATAAAAAATAAATATCCTCTTCCAAGGATTGATGATCTATTTGACTAGCTACAAGGAGCATCTATCTTCTCAAAAATTGATCTGCGGTCAGGATACCACCAGTTGAAAATCAAGAAAGAAAACGTGCCAATAACTGCTTTTAGCACAAGATACGGTCACTACGAATTCTTTGTAATGCCATTCGGATTAACTAATGCTCCAGCCGCATTCATGGATTTAATGAACCGCGTTTTCAAGAAATACTTAGACAAATTTGTAATCGTGTTCATTGACGACATATTGGTATATTCGAAAACAAAGGAAGAACATGAGCAACATCTAAGAGTTGTACTGCATACGTTACGAGAAGAAAGACTTTATGCCAAATTTTCTAAATGTGAATTTTGGCTAGAAGAGGTGAACTTTTTGGGACATGTTGTGACGAAGAATGGGATCTCAGTAGACCTAAGAAAAGTTGAGGCAGTAATGAGTTGGCCGAGACCAACGAGCGTCACAGAAATTAGGAGCTTTTTGGGATTGGCCGGATACTATCGACGTTTTGTTGAGGGATTTTCAAAGATAGCCGGACCCCTTACTCAACTCACTAGAAAGAACTCTCCTTTTAAATAGACCGACGAATGCGAGAAGAGCTTTTTATAATTAAAGAAAAGATTAACTACTGCGGCCGTTCTCACAATCCCAACGAATACATGAGGATTTACTATCTACAGTGATGCATCAAAACATGGGTTGGGCTGTGTACTTATGCAACATGGAAAAGTTATTGTGTACGCGTCTCGACAATTAAAACCCTATGAAAAGAATTACCCGACTCATTACCTTGAATTAGCAGCAATAATTTTCGCTCTGAAGATTTTGAGACATTACTTGTACTGCGAGAAATGCGAAATTTACACAAATCACAAAAGCCTAAAGTACTTTTTCACCCAAAAAGAGCTAAACATGAGACCGAGATGATGGCTAGAGCTTGTTAAAGATTACGACTGCGTCATCAACTACCATCCAGGAAAAACAAATATTGTGGCAGACGCCTTAAGCCGAAAAGTATCTTTCTCGGTGACCAAACCTGAAACACTAAAGCGAGAGATTCAAAACTTTAACTTAGAAATCTTACCACGAGAAAATCTACAACTTTCAGCATTAACCGTGCAGTCCACATTGAGGGAAAGTATTCAGCTCCAGCAGAAGAACGACAACTATTATCTCAAAATCAAAGAGAAAATAAAACAAGGAAAGGAAACAGAATGCACGTTCTCTGAAGATCGCGTTCTCAAATACAAAGGAAGGCTATATGTCCTGAAAGACACCGATATTCAAGAAGATATTTTATGAAAAGCACACAATACTCCTTACTCTATGCATCCTGGTGCGACAAAGACATACCAAGAATTAAAAACACTATATTGGTGGCCTGGAATGAAAATGCAGACGGTAAGATTTGTCAAAAATTGCTTAATCTACCAACAAGTAAAAGCTGAACATCAAAGGCCAGCAGGACTACTGCAGCCATTGTCGATACCCGAGTGGAAGTGGGAAAAGATTACAATGGATTTTGTAACAGGATTACCCCGCACTCCTAAAACCATGACGCAATTTGGGTAATAGTGGACCGACTAACTAAATCAGCTCACTTTCTACCTGTTCGGATGACTTATCGTATGGAAAAATTTTCCAACCTATACATAAAAGAGATAGTCAGACTCCATGGAGTACCAACATCTATTGTATCCGACCGTGACCCAAGATTTCTATCGAACTTTTGGAAGAGCCTGCACAAACTAATGGGAATACGACTTCACTTTAGTACTGCTTTCCATCCTCAAACTGATGGACAGACTTCACTTTAGTACTGCTTTCCATCCTCAAACTGATGGACAGTCTGAAAGAACCATTCAAACACTTGAAGACATGTTACGAGCTTGTGTGTTAGAATTTCAAGACAACTGGAGCAAATACCTACATTTAATTGAATTTTCATACAACAGCTACCATTCGTCTATTGGTATGCCACCATTTGAAGCATTGTACGAAAGAAAGTGTCGATCACCACTCCATTGGGATGAAATTGGATAAAGACAATTATTAGGACCAGAGATGATGCAAGAAGTCAAACAAGCAGTATACGTGATCAAGCAACGATTATCTGCCGCTCAAAGTCGTCAGAAGAGTTATGCCGATAACCGAAGACGACCTTTGGAATTCAATGTAGGTGACCAAGTATTCATGAAAATTTCACCAATCAAACGAATGATGAGATTTGGCAAGAAAGGAAAATTGAGCCCAAGGTACATCGGTCCATACAAAGTAATTGAAAGAGTTGGCCAAGTTTCATATAAACTACGGTTGCCGACTTCGTTGGAACGAATCCACAATGTGTTCCACGTCTCAAACTTGCGGAAATATGTACCTAATCCAACTCACATAATAGAGGAAGCACCACCAGATCTAAATCCCGATCTCACATTTGAAGAATAGCCAGTAAAGATCCTCATGCGAGAAGTAAAGTATCTACGGAATAAAAAAATTCCGTTAGTCAAAGTATTATGGAGAAACAAAGCCATTGAAGAAGCAACCGGGGAACGAGAAGATGATATGTTTAACAAGTATCCCGAATTATTCAATTGATTCGAAAATTTTGAGGACGAAATTCTTATAAGGATGGGAGATTGTAACGTATCGAAAATTTTCTTTTCTTATCTAATAAATATATATACATATATAATATAATAAAAACAAAAAAAGAAAGGTGGAACACGTATTTTATCACATGCTTTAATGTGTTAAATTAAAATAATTTTAACCCAAACCGCTGTAAACCAAGATGACGTGGTTAAATAAAAACCACTCTATTATAACTCTAGTTAATTTCCACAGCCTCTTTTCACCTATAAATATGCTTTGTAAATAGTTTGAGAGTCAGCCACTGATTATAGCGGATAAATGTATAAATATTAGTGAGAGTGATGGTTGTGCTTCTCAAGCACAACCAATGCGATTGTGCCTCAGAAACACAACCATAAGGTTGTGACCTTGGGGTTGTGCCCTAGAGGAGCAACCACCATGGTTGTGCTTTGGAGGCACAACCATGTGGTAATCACGTTTATGTTTAAATAGAATACTAATTTAATTCTTTTTGGGTTGTTGATAAAATAGGTACCAAATTTTACGACAACTCTTCGTTATCAGGTGAGTAGGTTTAGGAATTTTATTTTCGTCGTTATTTAACATAAAATTTTAGTGCTTAATCTTGATATTAATATTTGAGTTTTTATTTTATACTAAAGCTAAATACAGAAAAGATAAATAATATGCGATAATGGTTGACGCATAAATTTGGGACTAAGATTAAGCTTACCGAGACTTATATGGAAATGAACTATTGATGAAAAGAACTTTAGTTATGATTATTTATGTTATTACTGTACTCATTTCAGTAATGTTGATTTATTATTTTCTGATTTTTGTGTTATTATTATTCTGTGATTGTGATTTATGTTATTATTATTATACAACTCATTTTATAGATTATTGATATTTATAAATACTCTATTATAATATTATGTACTGCAAAAGAACAATCTATATTACTGTTAGAATTCTGTTATTTGAGAACTATATAAGGTGTTAAAGTTCAGATTCTAAATTTTCATTTTATGATCTAATAAAGGATGTATGACAGAAGTATGATATGATGAAATGATTCACATTTATTGTGTGACATTTATATTACGAGCTTAAATATTGTGCACCAAAATATTTATTAAAAGGCTTTGGTATACGCAAATATTGAGTCGTCAGTACAGACTCTATAAAGAAATTTAGACCGCCAGTACAGGTCTAATAAGATTAACATGAAATGATAGGTCGTCAGGACAGACCTAAAACATGAAATAATAACCGTCGGTACAGGCTTCGTATACCTTACAGTTGGTCGTCAGTACAGACCATTCTTATGGAAAGCCATCAGGACATGATTATAAAGAAAAGGGTGCATAATAATTAAGTTCGTAATGGGCCCAATTTGCATGACACTCATGTAGATATTATGACACACGTGCACACCCTACTCATTGAACTGTGATTGTTCACGTGTTATATGTTTTCCTTTTTAGGTAAAAATGCCAATTGACGTATTTAGCATTGTCTCAGGCAAGTGGGTCGTTGCTGCTGAAAGGAGAGAGATGCGTTGGGTTACAACCACTGATTTCTGGTCATATCTCACTCATGCCCCTGGATATTACATATGGGAATACATTGTTATTCGCACTGAAGTTTACGATATGGACAATAATGGATGGTTTCTTAAAGACATCTACTTAGAAATCGAGATATAAGAACGTGAAGTATTATAGACTACTCTTCCCACCCCACCATATTTTTGAACCTTTCTATATGAATGTTTATGTGTAAGGGAAGTAAATATTTTGTAAGCAGGTGGGTGACGGACTAATATGAAGTTGTATTTTGAAAAATATAAATGATAATTACTACTCTACTTATGTTGACTTAATTAATTAATTGTCATTTGTTTGTGTTTGTGACGTAAACCAAATTTGTGAGAATCAAAAGAATAATTGCATGATTAAATAAGTGTGAATTTCAACACCACTTATTTCGAACTGAATGTTTTTACCAAATATTATAAATTATAATATAAAGTCAATTGTAGTTATTTAAGCTACATTAAATCTGTAATCAATTTAATTATCCTATCAAGTAAATTTTGTCATCATATATCTTTATATATATAAAATTTACATCAAAATAACCAAAGTAATGAAAATAAATAAAGATTTTTTTATAAAAGAATAAATAAATAAATAAAGATTTTAGGTCGCTACACAACATATTCAGCTTCAGTGCTGGAGAGTGTAACTAAAGGTTACAACTGAGATTATCAAGTGATACAATTATTATCTTACGTGAAGAAGTAAGAAGTGGTAAATTTCCTCTGATCTTTATCCCATGCAAAGTCAGAATCTACATAGCCCTTAAGCTCAAGCTTATCACTCCTCTTTTCTAACACTATCCCCCTTTTAACTGTCTCAGCTAGGTATCTCAACAGCTATTTAAGAGCAATCCAATGATGTTTACCTGGGTTAGATATAAACCTACTCAAGGAACTAATTGCATAAGCTAGGTCAGGTCTAGTGGTAATCATATAATACATTACAGAACCAATGGCATTAGCATATGGGACATTACTCATTTTCTGTTTTTCTTCTTCAGTTTTAGGACATTGAGCAGATGATAAAATCATGTGTGCAGCTAATGGTACATTGACAAGCTTAGCAAATTTCATACCAAATTTGGTTATTACCTTTTCCAAATAAGACTCTTGATTAATAGTCAATCTATTTTTAGCCCTATTCCTTTTAATAACCGTACTAAGAATTTTTTTTGCACATCCTAAGGCCCTGTTTTCTTTGGTGTTTTCAATCCGTTTTCCATTTTGTGTTTTTGAAAATAGTCAAAACGTGTTTTCTTTGCCATTTCCAAAAATGTATTTTTGAAAACACCCAAAAATTTGCAAAGGAAATAGAAAACAACATATTAACCGTTTTCGCATTTCCTTACAAAAAATAGGTGTTTTCCAAAACGGCCAAAACGCACCGTGGAGGTCCCAGGTTCGATCCATTCATCCGGCATTCTGGCATTTCTTCCTTTTTTTTTTTTTAAGTGGGACAAAACGATAATGATATAACCAATTTCCACGTTTTATTCGCAAACATGCGGCTTCTGTCCAAAATGGTAAGGCGCGCCATTTTTCTTTGGATGGTCAAGAGTTCAATTCCCAGCTTGCCCATTTCCCCTTTTAATTGTTTTGAATTGTTTTAAATTGTTTTAACTTCCAAATAATTCCAATTATAATTGTTTTTAATTCCAAATATAATTGTTTTTAATTAATAATTATTTTTAATTCCAAATAATTCCAAGTTTTTCATTGTTTTTAAATATTTTTAAATATTTTTAATTCCAAACATAATTATTTTTAATTGTTTTTAATTAATACTTATTTTTAATTCCAAATAATTCCAAGTTTTTCATTGTTCTTCATTGTTTTTAAATATTTTTAATTGTTTTTAAATTCCAAGTAAGTCCAAATTTCTAAAAAAAATTCAAGAAAACGCGTTTTCGAGTTTTCTGTTTTTAGAAATAATTTTCAAAAATTCCAAAAAGAACGCATTTTCAAAAATCTCAAAACAAACACTCAAAACATAAAACACAAACGCAAAGAGAACACCACCTAAGTCTTTCATGTCAAATTCAAATTTCAAAAGATTTTTCATTTTTATGATATCATCTTTACTACTACTAGCAACCGACATGTCATTAACATATAACAACAAATAAACCTCACAACCTATCTTAATGTTATTATAATATAAGCATGTATCAAATTCATTTTGAAACCAATTTTAAGCACATAAGCATCAAAACGTTTATATCATTGCCAATGACTCTGCTTAAAACCATACAAGGATTTGTTAAGCAAGTACACAAGCTCAAAATTCCATTTCACCTCAATACCTTGAGGTTGAGACATGTAAATGACCTCATCTAACTCTCCATGAAGAAAAACAGTCTCAACATCTAGTTTCTCTAATTCCCAATTGAATTGGACAACTAAGGCCAATACTAACCTAGAAAACACTTCATTATAATCAATCCCTTTTCTTTGAGTAAATCTCTTAACTACCAACCTAACTTTGTATCTTAAAGGGTCATTAGGTTCTACTCCTTCCTTCAACTTGTAGATCCATTTACAATAGACTACCTTTTTATTCTTTGGTCTCTCAACCAAATTCTGAGTATCATTCTTGCCTAAGGAATGAATCTCTTCTTTCATAGCCTTCTTCCAATTTTCATAATTTTAACAGTTAACAGCTTCTTCATAAGAAAAGGTTCAACTGACTCTAAGGTTTCACCTGAAACTAGGACAAACTCCATCAAATTTGAAGAAGTGTACTTTAAATTTGGTCTTACCTGTCTTCTCTCCATATCTCTCACTAATTGATAATCTTTCAAATTAGTATCTTCAAGTTGTTCTTGGTTAGGGATCACAATTTCAGGAGTTTCTAGTTCAGGTTCTTCTATGACTTCTTCTTGTTCAGTCTCAACTTGAGGATCAATTTGTTCAGGTTCTCTAGCATCTTGATTAACATCTAATCTCTTCACCCCAGTCTGAATCTTCTTCCAGTAGAAGATTTTCCTTCCTCACTTTGTTTAACCTGATTGTCTGGAGTTTTTAGGCAAGGCATATCAAGCTCATTAAACTTCACATCTCTACTATTAATTATCTTGATACCCTTAACACCTAAAACCCATAATCTATACCCCTTGACACCCTCTGGATATCGTAACATGATACACTTAGTAGCCCTATGGTCTAACTTAACCTCAACCTGATATGCATAAGCAGCACACCCAAACACTCTAATGTGTGACAAATCTGGAGATTTTCTAGACTACAACTCTTGGGATGTTTTGAAGTTAACAGAACTAGAAGGAGACATATTTATCAAATAAGCCGCAGTACATAAGGCTTCAACCCAAAAACATTTGGCCAACCCTGAACTAATCAACATACATCTGACTTTATTCATTAAAGTCTGATTCATCCTCTCAGCCACCGCATTATGTTGGTGGGTATTTCTCACAGTCCTATGCCTGGTGATACATCTCTCTTTGCAAAAGTTATCAAATTCAAAGTTGTAAAACTCTAAACCATTGTCTGTCCTAAGAGTTTTTACACATTTTCCCATTTGATTTTTAACTAAGGTATGCCAGGACTTAAACTTGCTTAAAGTTTCAGAATTTGACTTAAGTGAGAAAACCCAAACCTTTCTAGAGTAATCATCAACAATGGATAGGAAAAACCTATTCCCACCATGTGTAGGATGTTTTTCTAGACCCCATAAATATGCATGAATGTAATCTAATGGTCTCTTAGTGCTGTGTTGACCTATCTCAAAGATGACTCTGTGTGACTTTCCTAGAACACACGTCTCACAAAATCTCAAAGGTGCAACAGCGTCTTTATCTAGTAAATTCTAGTCACTGAAATATTTTAGCCCCTCGTTCCCAATGTGTCCCATCCTCTTATGCCATATATATGATCTATCAGTATTGATTGAAACCAATTCCGAATATTTGGCATGTAAAGGTTCACCTTGAAGGTAATACAACCCATTCCTCTTGGGACCTTTCATAACTACTAGAGAACCTTTAAGAATCTTTAAAGTAACAAAATCAGATTTGAACATACATCTTTCATCTTCAAGAACTCCTAAGGAAACTAGATTTCTCTTAAGGTTTGTGACAAACCTAACACCCAGAAGGAGTCGGAGAATGCCATCATGCATCCTAATAGCAATGTCACATATTTTTTCAACTGTCTGTGAATTGTTATCCCCTATGTATACTTTCCTAGGTTCAATTTCTCTATAGTTATAAAACCAAGATCTCACGGGACACAAATGATGGCACCTGAGTCTAATATCCACTCATAGTTAATCTCACCATCAGATACAGTCATAACATGTAAACCATCTAGGGCATCCCCAACAAGAGCAACATTTTAATCTTTATTCTGCTGTTGTTTCATAACTTCCCACAATGGTAACATTTCTTATTGCCTTTATCCCTAGACTTAGACCTATCCTCAGATTTTTCTTTGCCCTTCTTACCCTGGTAATTTTTTTCTCTCATTTCATTTCTCCCTCTAATGAACAAACTCTCCTCTCTATTGCTTCTCCTAGACCCCTTTTTGACTTCTAAATTCTTTGATCTCAAAGCATCTATCACAATAGCTTGAGTCAAAACATCTCTAGCATATTTAATCGCATTCCTAACATCTCTTTAAGAATCAAGAAGAGAATCCAAAAGTATAATAGCTAGATCCTCATCGTCAAATTTCTTATCATTATGGGCCAAGCTTTTGACAATTTTGCTAAAATCACTCAGATTGGATTCAAGATCTTTTCCCGAGTCCATTTTAAAATTGAAAAGTTTTTCTAGCAAATAAATCCTATTTGGCAAAGTTTTTGTCAAAAACAACTTGTCAAGAGCTTCCCACAATTCTCTAGCAGTCTTAGCATTATCAACTTGTCTAATAATATTATTAGATAAGTGCAATATTATAGAACTGTATGCAATTTCATTCATCTCCTCAATTTGATGAGGTTTAGCTTTTAATGTATCAGAAAATTTTTCTGGATCATCAAGGGCTTTAGAAACTATTTGTTGAACCAGAATAGCTCTCATTTTTTGTTTCCAAATTGAATAATCATCATTTCTATCGAATTGTGATAATTCAACCCTCGAATCTATGGATAGAAAATCATCCATGAATGATAATGATTTTGAAAAAGTTTTATAAAAAACTTTACTCACACAAATGCAAACACAGAACCAAACTTTTCAAATTACTAACTGAGATGACACGCAAACACAATTTATTAGCACACAAGATAATAAAGCTACAAATTATACTAAGGAGTTGAAGGCTCTAGCCACCTAGTTTGTTTTTACCTCAAATACAATTAACAAAATGTAAAATTAAATAAGAGGGTTTAAGAAAATGCAAACTCAGTGGACAAATCTGCTGCCCGTATTTATAGGAGAGACGAAACGAATTTCTTTATGTTCCAAGGCCACCACTACCCGTCTTAGAACAACTAATAAAAATGCACTGTTGCTCCGTCGACAAAATAATAACACCAGAAGGTTCAAAATTGGCTACTAAGCAATCTGCTCCAAAAACTTCCGTCGGAAAACGCTGAACGCGTGCACACGCGCCTCTTGAAGTCATTGTACACGCCGCTGCTGGAGCCCACACACAACCACCAGACTACCAGATTGTACGTCTCAGCCAGGAGAGTCGTATGTTGCAAACCACGCTCGAAAAGGAGAAGACACGCTCTCCCATGCGTCGGTGGAAGCAGATCGCAGCTGAATTTTCACGCGTCCCACATACCATCACCGGAGGCCGCACACACCGGTGGGCTTTGTTCGCCTCTTCACCGTGAACCCAAATATGGTCTTAGATCTCCCGGACGATCAGCGGTTTGGCTGGAATCTTTGTTTGAAGTTTCGGGTATTTTGAATCTTCCCGGATCTGGTTCCAACTTTCGACCCACCAACTTTTCTTGATTTTTCACACCCCTAAATCAACAACCTAGGCTTTGATACCATTTGTTGAGATTGATAACATTAACAAAATATTACAATCTCGTTTGAATGCGAAAAATAATAGAAAATTTTTTCCTTTTTGCTCCTTTATTTTTGGTCTTTTGCCACAATGAACACTGCACTGCACACCAAAGGGAACGATAATAGGATTTGTTCACCAACCAACCAACCAGAGATGACCAAGAATTTTAACCACTTAGTCCAACCTCACTTTTGAGAAAAGAATTAAAGAAAGAAAAAAAGCTCCTCACTTTTGTTCTGACCTAGATGAAAGACAAATAAGATATATATATATATATATATATATATATCTATGAAACCCTAGCAAGATCTCATCCATCTATTATATCTAATGGTCAACACAAAATAAATCATCTTACCCAAAGGACTAGTACCAAGTGGATTTAGTGACCCACATTCTCACAATATATGCAAGATCTCTGAATACATGCCATTTGTAAAAGTTTGAACACTCTTTAATGGAACATTATGAAATACTCAATATTAATTCGTAAAATTTATACCATATATTCATATCATGATGTAGAACATGTCTACATAATTTCATATTATTTGGATTTATATTTCAAGAAAAAATCGAAACCCTAGTTAAAAAAAATTGAAACTTCATATCATGATCATTTTTTGTTCGTTGTTTTTAGTGTTATGAAATTGGTATGGTTAGAAAGGTATTTCCACGAGATTTCCAACGGTATAAAGAACTCTTAATTTGGACTTAAAACGAAAAGGTTATGATGATTTAAAATTTCGATTGTTTTGTTGAAAATTCTACATTTTTTTGGGAAGAAGATGAATGGTGAAATTTTCATTTCCTCCCTCTACATCCCTTATGTTGTTGTCTCAAACACTACATTATGTATGTTATTTGTGAAATCTGACCACACAGATAAACTCAGAGCATCTAAATTAGAGAAACAGAACCTAAGAAGATGCCGAAAAGTGTCCATAAGGAGGCGAGTGTCTTGCACATGCCGCCCACCAAGACTGGGCAAAGGTTTCCTAAATAAATTTAAAAAATGCCTCAAACAGTTAACGTGCATGAGGTATGGATAGCAAAAATATTCAATCCACCCCGAATTCGATGGATACCCGATTCGAATAGAGCAAAATTTCTCGACCTGCAGATTAGTAGGGCAGATTGGGGCTGATCGGGGTAGATCGAGGCAAATCGAATCATATGTGCTTCGATCCGATTTGTCCCATTTGAAAAATAAATAGGATTAAATAATAAATAGATGAAATATTTGGGGCTTAAATTTCAATTTAGATGAGGGTTTACTTAGCTAAAAAAATTTATTCCAAAAAAAAAAAAGAATGGATCACAATGCGGATCACTGCTCTGATCCGATCCGTCCCGAGAAATGGCAAATCATTTCGCAGATTTAGATTTCCAACAATTATTGCTGGACGGATACGGATTAGGTCGATCCGATCCGAATCCACCCCGTTGCCATCACTAGCACGAGAGATTATTTGGAAAGTTTGAAAATTACAGTATGCTCCCCTCAACATTCTGGTATTTTCAATTCTATCCTCATTTTTTTTAATTTAAAAAAAGTAAAAAGAAAAGCAAACGGTGCAGTTTTTTTTGGCGCGTGGCAATGGGGGACCTTTTCGCAATTCTAAAATTTTTCAGAATGGTTCCCATAATATTTTGAATTTATTATTTAAGTTCAATATTATTTTTTCTTATGAAAATATTTTTGTATATACTTATGTTTAAAGAAAATTCATTTATAAATACATAATAAAGTTTTTTCTAAGTGAATTAAAATTCTAAAAATTTTATATTAAATTAGAATATTTGATGGAGGATTCTGTTTCCTAGTGGGAGTTTTCGAGATGCTCCTATGTTATTATTTTTTTAAAGTGTAATGTTATATAAAAAAATTGGACTTAAGTCAAAAAATTATGATTTTGGTGTCAAATTATTTCTGATTTTAAATAGAATAATATTGTGCGTTCTTGAGTAGTGTGTGTTCTAATTTGGTTATGTGATCTATTTAATCCGTTCTGATCTTCTCTTGCTTAATCAAATATGGTTGGATTAACGCATATTTTTAGCAACCTTGGAAGGAAGGCTAAAAGATTACGGGCTAAAGAACGTGTTGAAAAGCTATGAGCTTATCAAAATTGTGAAATAGATTCAAGACATAATCTAGTACAATACATAAAGTATCTCGAAGTAATGCGCCTAGAAGTAGTGAATCAGGGACAATATATTTGTGAAGAGAAGAAAATATATAATCTAATGAGTCATCTTTCAATGCCTAGTAATTATATTTAGAAGAATTGAATATAATCGCATGTATAAATATGACATTTTTTTATGTTTTAGTACATATGATCAAAATATCTAATTTACTTTGTACATGTTTAGTCGATTTATTTAGTGGAAATTCTAAGGTTGGAAGAGTTTATGCAATTCTCAACTAGAACTTATTGTTTTGTGTTATAAAATTAATTTTTGTGATAATGAAACATTAGGATAATAGATGATGACTGGGAACTTAGTGAACTTTTGAATCTATGTCTAGTGTTAAATTATTATAAAATTTAATTTGTATGAGTGCAAAATGACATTTGTGCATAAATGGACATTTATATGATTTTTTCTAAAAATTTGACAGACTATGGCATCTAAGAATATCATTGCTGACCTAAATAAGGGTGACAAATTGAATATCGATAACTATAACACTTGGTGCCATAAAATTTGGTATGTTCTGGAGGAACAAACTGTCTTGAGGGCATTAACCACGTGATAGAAAACCCAGTATACATGGGATTTTGGTAAGTTATGTTGTGGAAGAATGTGAGCAATTTCCAACTACTCATGATATATGTGTGTATCTGAGAGGAAAATATGGTAATACTAGCGTGACTAGGCTCAAACAGTTGACTATTAAATTTGGCACTTATAAAAAGTCTCAAGATCACAATATCACACAGCATGTGAGGATTTTGTCTAACATGATCAGGGAGCTGAAGTCGACTGGTCATATTATCTTTGATGAGCAGCAAGTTCAGGCTTTGATCCGCTTTCTTCCTGATAATTGGGAATATCTTAAAGTCAACTTGACTCATAATTATAGCATCAAAACCTTTCTTGATGCTGCCCGCCATGTTGAACTAGAGGATGAGTGGCTTGGACTAGCTAAATCTCTAGGACTTGCTTTTGTAGCTAAGTCTAGTTTTGGCAAAGCTTCGGGCTTTAAGTGTAAGAAGAACTGGAACAAATGTGGGAAAGAAAAAGGAAAAGAGACTGGAAGGGACATAAAAAGAATAAGTCCAAACGCAACAAAAAAGAAAAATAGTTTGGTAAGAAGAAAGACAAGAGCAAGTTGAAATGCTACAATTGTTAAATGTTGGGTCACTTTGCTCGGGATTGCCCTGAGCCAAAGAAGGTAGCTCTTGTTAATACTTTTTTTAGTGCTGTTTATGTTTCTAGCACTGTTTTGCTTACTGAATCTTATCCTATATGGATTGTAGACTCGGGAACGACAGACCATACAACTAGAGATTGAGAGGCGTTTGTGGAGTTCTGTCGATTTTCAGCTAATACAAAATGGATATATGTCGGCAACGATAATAGAGTAGAGGTGAAAGGAACCAGTACATACAATTTGCATTTGCGTGGTGGCCGTATTCTCCTTCATGATGTCCTGTTTGCACCAATAATACGACGAAACTTAATTTTAGTTACTGTTCTTTTAAAATTAGGTTTCAGTTTGAATTTTACTGGTACTTTTGTTCGTATTAGCAATAGTGATGTATATTATGGATCTCGATATTTGTGTGGTGGTTTTCTAGTGTTGGATTGTGAACTAAACACTTATAACTATTATGTTAATCGTTATTTTTCTATGAATGTATCTTCTTCAAAAAATGTGATCGTTGATACATATGTATGGCATGCTAGATTAGGGCATATTGGGCAAGAGAGAATGAATAGATTGGCTAAAGAGGGCTTACTAGATTCAATCTATAAGGTTTCATTACCTACTTTTGAGCATTGTCTAGCAGGAAAAACAACACGAAAACCATTCGGTAAGGCTTTGAGAGCCGAACTTCTATTACAATTAGTCCATTCAGATATATGTGGTCCTATGAATGTGAGGTGAATACATGGAGCCTCTTATTTCATTACTTTATAGATGATTTCACGTGGTATGATTATGTCTATTTGATTTCTAATAAGTCGGAGGCATTAGAATGCTTTAGACGATTTTTAAATGCGGTAGAAAATAAAATAGATAGAAAGGTGAAAGCCTTAAGAACTAACCAAGGTCGTGAATATCTGATCGACGAGTTCAAATAACTATGTAATGATAAATGAATTATTAGGCAGTTAACTATTCCTAATACACCACAACAAAATGGTGTTGGTAAGAGAAGGAATAGGACATTGCTTGAAATGGTAAGGTCCATGATAGCGCAAGATAACTTACCTATTTCTTTTTGGGGAGATGCTTTGTTAACTGCGACTTACATCCTTAATAGAGTTCCCTCAAAATCGGTACCTACAACACCGTATCAACTTTGGACAAGTAGATCACCTTATTTAAGTTTTCTTAGACCTTGGGGATCAGCTGGATACAACCATAATTCCTCAAGAAAATTTGGAAAGTTGGGTCCAAGAGGCAAGAAATGTAACTTTATAAGATACTCAGACCAGTCCAAAGGATATATGTTTTGTGAAAATCAAATGGGACTATAACTGAGATAGAGTCACGCAATGTGACATTCCTTGATAATGATTTTCCTTAGTAGAGGAGAAATTAAAAAGGGAGAACCTTTATTTGAATTAGATGATAGGACTGTCTTCAATAAATCGATTGATGTGCAAGAATAGGCACTTTTACCTTCTGATCTAAGAAAATTGTCTCCAAGCGACAAGGTTAATATGGAGCTTCTACTTCATAAGAGTACTAGGAAAAGTATGCCTAAACGGCATTTTAAAATTGAAGGTCAAGCTTTTCTAGTATCTCCAGAAGACGATGAAGAGCCTAGATCTATTCATGAAGCTCTATCAAGCCCTACAAATGAAAAGTGGAAGAAAGCAATAGAAGAGGAGATTGAGTCTATAAAATCTAATCAAGTATGAGACTTGGTTGATCTTCTGTCTGGTCGGAAAGCTATTGGGAACAAATGGGTTCTCAAGATAAAGTGAATGGCTAATGGGTCCGTAGAGAGGTATAAGGCTTGCTTGGTAGCAAAATGTTATACCCAACAAGAGGGTATAGATTATGAACAAACCTTTTCACTAGTAGTGTGATTTACGTCTGTTTGGCTGCTCTTAGCCACAATGATGCATTTAGATTTAGAATTATATCAAATAGACGTAAAGACTGTTTTTCTCAATGGAGAATTGGATGAAGAAATCTACATACAACAACCAGTACGTGTCGTCGAACAAGGCCAAGAGAATAAAGTTTGTAAATTGCAAAGATCAATATATGGACTAAAACGGTCTTCGAGACAGTGGTACTTGAGATTTGACAAAGCTGTAATCTCATATAACTTCGTTATGATGTACGAAAATCATTGTATTTATGTGAAAAGGTCTACTGGAAAATTTGCAATTTTATCTCTGTACGTAGATGATATCTTATTGGCTGGGAATGATAAGGAGTATGTTGAGACCGTTGAGAAATGGTTGTCTTCTAATTTTGAAATGAAGGACATGGGTGGAGCAAATTACATACTTGGAGTTAAAATCCATAGAGATCGTTCTAAAAAACTTGTTTTCACTGTTACAAGAGTAATATATAAAGAAGGTTCTTGAGCGTTTCAAAATGGAGAATTGCAACCCAATTTATACCCTTATATCTAAAGGCAAAACTCTAAATCTATGCATGTGCCCTAAGACTCCTGAAGAAAAAGAATAAATGTCCAAAGTACTGTATTCTAGTACGGTTGGGAGTTTGATGTACGCTATGATGTGTACTCGCTTAGATATTTGTTGTGTCGTTGGTCTGATCAGCAGGTATCAATCTAATCCGAGAAGAGGACACTAGAAAACAGTCAAGAGGATATTGAGATACTTGAAACGTACAATTGATTATCCCTTATGTTATCAAGAAAATGATTTGCGCTGGGTAGAGACCTAGATGAGTGCAAGTCAACTTCTGGATATGCATTCTTGCTTAATAATGGCGCCATCTCTTGGAGTAGCAAGAAACAAACATGCATTTCCTTGTCTACAATGGAGTCAAAATTTGTGGCTTGTGCTTCATAGTACAAGAAGCTATTTGGTTAAAAAGATATTTTCAACATCTAAGAGTCATTAGTGGTGATATGGGACCTACGTTGATTTACTGTGATAGTCAAAAAACATATTGATACAAAAATATAATTTTGTAAAAGACATCATAGCAAAGAAATAAGTGACTTTGCAGTATATTTCTACGCATAATATGGTAGCTGATCCATTTACCAAACCGATACTTAGAGATGTCTTTATGACTCATGTTAAATATCTAGGATTTTATAGAATTTAGTTACGTATATTGTAAACTCTTGAATGTCCATTAATGAGCTATGCGTTGAGTTCGTATATTATGTGTAATCTATTGTTGTGATTAATAGATGATTAATTTTTATTCAAACGGAAAGTATGTCGAACAGGTTGAGATTGGCTAACTTACACGAGCAATCGCCTAAGAAAATTTTAGGTTGTGCTGAGATGAGATGAAGTGATCATGTTCTATACATCATCTAGTCGCCTTGATGAGATATCGAGATAAGACTACTATAAGTAATCGAAATAGATTCCACTATCCGTTAGACTTGTTTAGTAGCCAAATTGAGTTCTCGATATATAAGGATAATTCAAGTTGGGTATCAAGGATACCTGAACTAAAATCTGTATGGCGTGTTTTAAATTACAGAATATGACATACACCCTGAAAAGGGAGAAAACACCGTATCGCATATTTTATACCGCGTATGCTTTTACGACCAATATGGGGTAAATGGGTAAATGGATCCCTGTTTCCTTATTGTGTAAGACCCCATGGTTTATATAACCTAATATACACTTTATGACTTTTGACTGTTTTCTCAAGATTTTATTTCAGTGTTGCTACTTTAGCATGTTGCCAATAACAATGATTGATTGGGTTTGATGGAACATGTCTAAGAAAGCAACTGATTTAAAGTTGAAGGATTTGAGTAGGAAAGGAAAATCATTTTGACCAACAATTCTATTTGTATTCACTGGCCGGATAATTGTGTTAACCATGTAGGGTTTAGAACATAATTATGAATACACAAATTAAGTATGTAGTTCAAGTATGTTCCATAAATATTTGAGGGATCGAAAATACTTGAATTAGTGTTGAAAAATAATTTGGGGTATAGCGAGAAAAGTATTTCCTTTTGTAGAGCTGCTATATATCTCTAACAGGTGTATGGCGTTGTGTGCTCTTTAATAAACTCGCTGGTCGCACGATCCATTTACCAATATGAACTTTGAGATATTGAAATAAATCTAATTGATATTATATTAGATTCAGGTCAACACAATCATGTGTGAGTGGGAGATGTTGGAATGAAACCGGTCATCCATGTGGGTCAAGTTATATGGAAATGGATTTGGAGGGAGGAGTTAAGGTTTAAATTTGAAACTTAACTCCCCACCTCAAATAACTTCCATCAACTTCCACAATTTTATATAATCTCTGTAATGGAAGTTAGTTTCGTGGAAGTGGAGAGAGGAATACATGAAGTTGAAGTCTTGAAAAATATCATATATTTGGTTTTTGGATTGTGGATGTTAAACTCTTTCCATTGTGATTGAATTTCTGGACCAAAGAGCAGCGTTTTGATCACATACTAAACAAGTATACAAGACAAGTGATTCATTCTATTCATCTTAGATTTTCAAGTAAGTTCTATCACATTTGTATTTGATAGAAGCATGTTATAGAATATTAGATGAACTGTTATTAGGTTGGATGTTAGTTAAACTTCAATATCAAACAATTTTCTTATCGAGAAAGCGAACCTGGGAGAGCTTGACAAGTCGAACAAATCACAATAAATAAATGAAGAACTAATAGTGAATTCTTGCAATGTCTGCTACACCTTTTGTGGATTCAGTTAAAAAAGTCTGCGTTGACCAGTTAATTTATGAACAAGTCCCCTGGCAAACAAATTAGGTTAATGGTGATGCGTGGGGTATTTTGGTTTCCTTTTTTTTTTTTTTGCGTGAAATATTTTCATTTTTCCTTGCAACTGTCAACTCTAACATTTACCGTCTTTGTACTTTATAGTTTATCCCAATATGGGAATAATGCTAAATAGTCAAGTGACTCGGCGTCTTTGTTTAAATGGCATTTGACTCATTTTTACAAGCAAACTAGATATATCTTTGTCTTTTTTTCTCCACTTATTCAATTTCAAACGATTTCAAATTCACCATGTTACTTATACACTATTGCCAAAAAAGAGAAGAATTTAAATTTCACTATTGTACAAAAAAAAAAAAATTAACATCTCATTAATCTAAAAAATTGCTTGAATTTTATAGTATAAATCATGAAAATATGATATTTGAGTATGAAAAATAGGTATAAACTGGCCTTAACAGACCCATGGTTGCTTAAATTCGGTTACGGTCAGTATGACGATTTCTGTCCAAATATTTTGTCAAAAATCATCAAATCTATTTGCACTTTTTGCAAATGTTAGGAACCCAAATGTAATTTTTTTTCTTATTAAAATTAAAGACATTGGTTTTTTTTTATCAAACAATGACCAATTGTACAACAAAGCACATAGGTTAGGGACATCTTAGCCAATAAAACAAACATTAGGGACAATTTCCTCAAGGAGAGTGAAGGTTAGAAACTATTGCTGAGATGAGACACAAAAGGAAAGTATTTGCCATAACTATTGCTGAGATGAGACACAACACCAAACACGGTTGATATATTATGCGACCAGGAAAACACAAACTAAAGAATCTAAGAAATGTCATTACAAAACATACGGTATTTATATTTCAGAATTCATGGATTTAACTACACACACAACTATTCAGCTTTGAAGTACCTTCTGAAGCTTTGAGGCTGTTGGTAAATCATGATATTATAGAGGTGGTACTCCCCTTATAAGTATGCTAGTAAAAGGAAAGGGAAAAAAAAAAGGGAAAAACACATGCAAGAGTGTTCGTCCTGCCCGCAAAGATAAAATCATAAACCGCTTGGGTTTGAGTTCGAAACCAGAGGGAAAGAAATCTCTTTCAGTTGCGCACTTTGGGGCGGGCCGGGGAAGAAGACCATTTTCTTTTTATTTTTTCCTTTCTAGTAGACATTTGGATGAAATCCGTCCACACTCCAAAAGTCTTTTCGATGAACATATACTGAGGGAAGTAGGTGCAAGGATTCCAAAGTTTGGAACCTAACGGCATATTTTTTTATTATTTTAAGTGAAGAAATGTAAAAAAAATAAAAAATATTCTGAATTTATTTGTACTTTTGAAAAGATTAAAGAAGTCAACTATAATTTTTCTATTTTAGTATATTTAAGTTACGGGGCAAAATTATCAAAATGGATCATCTACGAAAATTACAGAAAGGTTGGGATGATAGGTTCAAATAAAATTGAATGGGGACGAAATTGCTACAAACTTGAAAGGATGGAGAGTGTGAGTAACTTGAAAGGATGGAGAGTGTGAGTGTAATTTACCTTTTTTTTTTTTAGATTAAAAATCTTAATCTCTCACCGGGAAACTCTTGATTATAGTAGAGACTCTCGTCTCCTGATTGAGATTTTTTTTCTTTTTTATTATTTTACAAACACAATCGTGATACTTGACTCGAATAGGTAATAAATAAAATAAAAATTAATTTCTTGATTCAAATAGTTTTTTGGTTCAAAGTACTATTGTACCTCACTTACTATTTTGACCAAGAGATTCCATGAGCTCCGGCTCCAAGGACACAACGTCAGTTTAATTTATAAAACATTTTACAAATTTGTTTACTTTTTTTTTAAAAAAGTATTTACAATGTATATTTATTTACAGTTTTTACACAGTACATTTAATTCGAAAGATTTATGAAAAATGTATCATTTTCGTGGGCACAGTCCATTTGAGAGCAAGAGTATAATCCACATACGAGATGTGACTCTTAGGGCCCACATATATGGTAAATGGTTAAAGATAATTGATAAAATTACTCTAATCCATTTTGGGAGGAATTGATATCCGGATACACTTTTATTCGGATAACAATTTAAGCTAAAAATAAAGATAAGTTCTATTCTTGGAAAGGATGGACAATTTTTTATCCAAATAAGGATTCACTCATTTTTTAAAAGACGAACACAACCTTTAAAAAATAGAACAAATATATTTTTGAGCATACATATCCTAGGATAATCTCCATCATTCACCATTGCCAACACCGCCATTGTCCTCCACAGTCGTCATTGTCCTCAGCCCCGCTGCTACCGCCCTCTATCACTTGACCCCATTTTTTTTTTCTTTTTTAATTTTTGTATTTACATTTTTCGTTTAATTAAGAATAAAGGAAGAATTGTATTTTTTTAACGAAAATCTGACTTTTTAACAGTTACTTTTTCCATTCTTATATCTAGTTGAATCAAATAGGATAATGATAAACTTGTTATCCGGATAACAATTATCAAGATAAACAGTTTTGTCCACGCACCAAATGGGTCATTAAGGTTAACAATTTTTAATACTATTTAGTACACTTTTAATTTTAATATCATCTTTATGTGGGTTTCATGAAATAAAATGATAGCTTCTTACCTTCCAAGAATAGAAATGCAAAACTTGAAATATTGAAATCGTAAATCAATCTTATTATATAAGATTTGAATGTACTCTCAAGATGGAATAACGATTTAAACTGGATTAAATTGAATTGATATCTTAGAGAGTCCAAAAAGGATTTAATTTGGCGTCCTTTTGAGCCTATAAATATACTCTAATTGTCCATCAATTTATACACAATTCTTTCCCTACTATATAGTTCTTAGAGCATCTCCAATGCAATCGTGGATTGCTAAAAAATATTTACCACATAAGTAAAATAGACAATGACAAAATCACAAGGTGCCTTTCATTCTAGCGTAGAAAGGGGCACCTTGTAGAATTAGTCTACTCCGCTAGACTACCTTCCGCCTAATCTCGGTTGATTTGGGAACGAAAGATAATTTAAAGAAATCTTTGAAACCGAAGATTTAAATGCATTGAAAATAGCTTATTCAATGATTAACGAAAGTAGTAAATTACAATTGCTGGTGCAGTTGATGAACACCAATGCGCTTGAAAAGACTTCGAATACTAAGTACCCGCTACAATAGCTTAAGTAAAAAAAAACCTAAGTAACAAGAATATACGTTTAAAAGCTAAGAAATCATAATAAATAATTACAAATAACAAGTTTCTTTTACAACTGAAATAAATTATTTCAACTAAAAAAAATCTTAAACTAATATTTACAAAGTGCGGCAGAAGTTAGGCAAACTGCAGCTTCCAATGATCAGGGGGCAAAGTATTTTTGCAAACCTTGGCATTCTCTCACTTTTGTTTTGGCGACATCCTCGGCGCCACTTCAATTAGAAGTTTGAAACCTCCAAGGTCTTTAACTCTTTCCTAAGTATTCTCTTAATGCTACATCTTCTCCATTTCACTAAGTACACCTGATGATCTTTCATGGAAGCCTGGGTAACTCAGTGATCGATAATAGCTTCAACAATCCTCTTCCCTGTTTTCTTCAATTAAAACTCAGGTCGCTACAGCTTATTTATGGATGGGTCCTCTTTATCTACAATATATATTTTAAGTACACTAACATGAAGGACATTGTGTGTTTTGTACCATGAAGGAAGTCCTATTTTATATGCGACTTTTCCAATCCGCTTCATGATGGGTAATGGCCTAATATATTTTGGCCAATTTAGAATATTTCTCACTTGTTTCCTTATAATGGTTTATGTAGGGAGTTTAACCATCACCAGATATCCCACGTTGAATTTTAGAAAATGAAATTTTTGATCAGCAGCCTTTTTGTACTGTTTTTGTGCTTTCTCAAGATAACTCCGAGCAATTTCAATATTTTGTTTCTATTCTTCAAAAAAGCTCTTAGCTTGAGGAGACTTGGTATATTATCTCGAAAGGACTCTTATTAGTAGAAGAGCTCTTTTGGGTATTGAAGCAAATAAGAGCTGCATCCAAAAGTTTCACCTAGTTTTTCTACGAAGTAGAGATAAAGTGCCAAACATATTCTTCCAGCATAGAATTGAAATGCTCCGTCTGTCAGTCAGATTATGGGTGTAATAAGAACTCGTGATAAAAGTTGAACTAATAAGTTTAAATAACTCGGTCCAAAATGTGCCAGTGAATCAATGATCTCAATCACTAAAAATATCTTTAAACAACCCTAGTATTTGATAATGTATTTGAAGAATAGTTAAGTGGTCTCTTCGATGGATACATACCTAGGTGCAGTGATGAAAGTTGCATATTTTGTTAAACGGTCTACCATGACAATAATAGTGCCAAGATGTCCACCCTTTGCCTAGCTAATAATGTAGTATATCGATACACTCTTAAATGACCTAGTTGAGACTGAAAATAAGCTATAGCAAGCCTATATTTTTCTGATGATCTAGCTTATCCTGTTGATAAGCCAGACAAGTTTTCACATAAGTCTGGCCACTCGAACGAACTAGTTTTAAGGTAAGCAACCATAGATCATAGGAAATGGGGTTGAACTATGACAAGCCAAAAGAGCAGAGGAACCTAGTAAACCATGCCAAGTCGGGTCTGAAGAATTGTGCTAAGCCTATCAAGCGAAGGTGGAGTGAAGGACTATAGGATTGTAATTTTACTATGCATGGTGCAGCAGTGCAGAAGTGCATTTCTATCCCTAATGTCCCGCCCAAAGCGTGTCGTAACATTCTTTGATTAAGGATTCCTGATACATCCACCTTTTAATACATAGAGACGGTTTTCTTTTTTCTTCAATGAACCCTCATCCAACTAGAATTGGCAAGTTTTTGCCCCAACTTGATGAGGTCGACCAAATAATGTATTGTAGGGTCCTTTTCTATAAATGCCTGTATTCGGTCTCTTGTGTTTATAGTAACATCATTCCCTGAAAGAGCGGTCATTGAGCAGATTGCGGCCATGTTAGCCAGCCGAATGTGTGAATATGCTACACTATTGCTGGAACCAACATGATACTGGAGCACAAAGTTGAACTCTGAAAGAAATTCATGCCAACAAGACTGTTTGCTCAAAAGTTTCAGTTCGGACAGGAAAAGACTAACAACAGTATTGTTGGCCTTCATACTCACTCTGAGCCAATCGACTACTACCAACAACTTATTTTAATCTGCTAAGTAATTGTGCTCTGTATTATTTAACCTTCGAATCTTATATACAATCGGATGCCCATCTTGCATTAGGACTCCTCTGAGAGCAAAATATGATGCATTAGTCTGCAATTCGAAGGCTTTTTCCATGTCTGGAATAACCAACACTGGATTCGGTCAATGGTAGTGTGATCTCTAAACATCTCTTTACAAATCTTTGAAAATAGTTGGCCAACCCGAGGAACGAGGGTACATCATGTACATGCCTTGGCGGTTGCCAATCTTTGATAGCCATAAACTTCTTCAAATCTATGCGGATGTTTCCTTGCTCGATAATGTGACCCAAGAAGCTGATTAACGTCTGGACATATGAGCATGTAGATAGTTTTGCGTATAGTTCATTATCTCGTAGCAAATAAGAACCTTTCTCACATGTTGCACGAAAAGCAATAAATTACAACTACAAGTGCAAGGGGTGAACACCAGTGAGTTTGACAAGACTTCGAATATCAACGAACCGTATAATAGCTTAAGTAAGAAAAATCTAAGTGATACGAATAGACGTTTAAAAGCTGGAGAATCTTACTAAATATTTACAAACAGTAGGGTTCTTTTACAATTGAAAAGAACTTACAACTTAAATTAATATTTACAAGGTTTGGTCAAAAGTTAAGCAAACTGCGACTGTGAGTGGTCAATGGGCTAAGTATAGCTACAGGGCCATACACAAGAACTCTGTCAAACTGATGTGGTAGAAAAAAATAGACTAGAGCTTCGTTTAAATTCAAAAGCTCCGTTAGACATGATGACTCAGCAAAATTAAATTTTTTTTTTGTATTTAAATTAAATAGTATATTTGAGTTTTCTATACATATTTAAATATAATCTAGTTTTTATTTTAATAAAATAAAATACACCTATATAACAATCCCTATTATGCATTTGAGACTAAATTTGAACTTGAATGTCTATTCATTGTACATTAATGCCACACAAATTACATGTTTTTCAATATTTGTGCCTCTTAGATAGCAATCTATAGAATGCATTGGAGATGCTCTTAATCTCTTGAGCAGTGTTTTGTAGTTGTTCTATTACACCTACACACCATGAGCGGTGAATAACGTGGAACTATCATTAAGTTTTAGACTTTAAGATCGTTGATCAAATCAGAGATTCGAGCCTTGTGCAATTCAAAAATCTCATGACTTGTCCCTTTTAAGATACAACTGCCCAACTCAATATTTTGCACTACAAACCAATCAGTTGAGCTTGAAAATCCACCAAAAAACGCCTAAAAGAAGCTCATGGCAAGAATTTTAAATAGAAGAACAAAGATGCGCACATATATATTAGTTTAGTGGTGTGTAGTATACATTCAGAACATAAATTATAAGGATTTGGACAAATATATCCATTGAAAGGAATTAGGTTTTGACCACCAAGTCTCTACTTGGTGTTCCTTGAATCTCCTCCGACTCCTATTTTAACACATCTACTCCACGAATGTTGAATTAGGTTTTGACCACCAAGTCTCTACTTGGTGCTCCTTGAATCTCCTCCGACTCCTATTTTAACACATCTACTCCACGAATGTTGAATATCTTGTAAACTTTTTCCTGGTTCTTTGACCACCAAGTCTTTGCTTGGTGCTCCTGGAATCTCCTCTGGCTGCATATGCAATGACAGAAAAAGGTAGAAGTTAGTTCTTTATATTTAAATCACACATTTTTGAAAACACAACAAGAAGTCATAGAACTAGTATTAATTTGCATTCAACCAAAAAGTAAAATGAAATTTGAGAAGAATGTCCAAAGAACAGTCTCTAGTCAATTTTTTATCATAATAGTATGATATATTTCCAAAACATTGTTATATAACCAACCGTCCACACCCTTTCCACTCTATTAATAACAGTATATCAAATAACATGCAATGTAAGACTCAAAAATAACAATTTCAAATACCTAAAGCGTATTCGAATGATATCTCTAGTTCCATCTTGACGAGCTACAAGTGTTATATGCACTCCAGGTTCAAATTGTTCAATCAACTCAACCTCATTCTGATTTGTATCCACTTTGTTGGAATCTACTGAATTTCTAGATCTAGAGCCATTACCAGAATCTTTAGCATTATTGACTTGGGACACAACTCGCTCAGTCCTACTTGCAGCTTTGTTGGAGGATGGAACCCCGAATATTCCACGAGTTCCACGAATCTTGTATTTCTTGTAAACTTTTTCTCGGTTTTTTGACCACCAAATCTCTGCTTGGTGCTCCGTGAATCTCCTCTTCCTGCATATGCAATGACAGGAAAAATTTAATAATGCACCTTCAATCCAAGGTACTTTAACATTAATGAAATTGCAATTGACATAACAAGTGTGCATAGAACTAGATTAAGTTGTCATTCAGTAAACAGCATAAAAGGAGATTCAAGAACAATTTTCAAAGATCATCCCCAAGAAATTTTCCATTTTAATTATCTGATACATCTTTTACGAGTCTTATGTAACGAATCATTCCATATTATATATTAAAATCAATCTTTTGTTGGCGGAATTCTGTGGAAGTGACTCGAAGCAATCAAACTGAAAATGGAAAGGATGAAAATACACCGAGGCAAGAGTTGAACTCTTTGTCCTTAAGTCTATTTTGCCCCGCAACGGTGCCTACGGTATATGGCAAATGACTCCCAAGATACAACGGCTTCCTACTTGTGGTTGAAGCACTACAAACCACAAGCACAACGAACCGAAAATCGGTTTTGTACTCCAAAAGATGAAATAAATATGAAAACCAGAAATTCAAGCAACAAAATGCAAGAATTTTTGATTCAAGAAGTAAGGAATTATGAAGGATGTTATGCAAATCGTTTTTTTTATCAACAACTCTGTAAAATGGACGTCCAGAGTCCCTTTTTAACGTTGAAGATCAGTTGGAAACGAAAAGGTATTAAACCAAATCGTGCAACACTTCAAAAGGACATGTCTGTTCACGCAAAGCCATGCGATCGCATGGTTTATCCAAGCTGCGATCGCAAGGTACAAAAAATAGAACAGATCTTCATCCAGAATAACCATGCGATCGCAAGGCTTTGCCTCCTGCGATCGCATGGAAGGACCAAAATACGTTCTGTTAAAAAATTAGCCAACTTGCGATCGCAGGTTTACATACCTGTGCGATCGCATGGTTAAAATTTTGACCCGATTTTGTCCTTTTTCGTAATTTCTCATTCATTCGATATTGGTTTCGAGATGCCAAATATACCCTTTAAACATACAGATAAATCTGAATTTCCAATGTCATAGTGAGAAACAACAAAGCGAAATACCTGAAGTGCGCTTGTTTGATATCTCTACTTCCATCTTGAAAGGCTACAACTGTTACATGCACATCAGCTTCATATTGTTCAATCCACTCGACCTCATTTTGGCTAGCATCAATGGAAATAACAGAATTTCGAGATTTCAAGCCATTTCCATCAAGTCCTTTACTGCTGGAGTTATTATCACTCCGATCGAAAGAACCACTAATCAATAGAGAGGGACCTGATTCAGATCTTGAACTCCTTCCTTCAATTTTAACATTTGTTACTTCTCTTGGCAAACTCAAAGATAGTTCATCAAAATCCAATGATATGGAATTGGAACTAAAGCTTGTGCTTCTTGAATCCGCCCGTGCCAGGTCCCTGTCCTGCTCTCGCCGCAAAACAGCTCCCACCAGCTTTTCCTAGTTGTCATAATTCCTAGACATCTTTGGGTTTGAGCTTCACTTCCACTAGAACAACTTCAATAAACAAAATGTTAAATAATGGTAAACTCGGATAAATAGTAAAAACAGCGGCAAATACAAGCTACCTTTTCACATTCCAAACACGAATAAGAAAATTTTCATAACCTCTGGTCCTCTGGATGTATACAACTCCACAATACATTATATAAATTTACATCTTAGAAAAAAGAATTTCAGTGAAAGCACACTGCAATTTCCCGACAAAGTAAAAAGGTGAACACTATATGGTCAAATCCAGATGAAGAAGAAAGAATAAAGGAAAAAGTGAACAAATGCGCATCATACAATTGCATACTTTTCACGATTAATTTTCCAGGAAATAAGCAAAAAGAGCCATTTTGGATATTTCGATGGAGCTTTATAATCAAATTAATTGGACTCAATATGTATTTGAAATTAAAAGAGCATCGGAGATTATTATTTCAATTTTGTACTAATTTTTTAATTTGAAACAACTAAAATATATTATTTTTTATTTGAAACAACTCCTTAAGAAAAAACTTCGATAAAAAACTTGTACATTCATACGTGGTATGCCTAACTACTTAAACAATAACACCTAGATTTTATCTTTTGTTTCATTTATAAAAAATTCAACCTAGATCTTTAACGTTAAAAACCCCGTTGGCCAAAATCCTTTTATGACCCAAATCTATTTTTATGACCCCAGTTCGAAACAACTAAAATATATTTTTATTATTTATTTATAAAGAAATAGATCACTTATTTTGACTCTAAAATTTAAATGTGCTTACTTATTACATGTTTGGGTGACCTTTTAAGTGTTTATAAAATGATCAAACATTATTTTTATCTACATATTTTATAAGATCACAACTTTTATCCACGTTTTATCTATATGTTTGTCTGCTGCTTATAATCTACAAAACAATTTATCAAATAAGCACTTATACATTGTGTTCGGAAGGCTTTTTTGAAGCTCGAAAGTATTTCTTGAAGAGCAAAAATGATTTTGGTTATATATGAAATGTTGACATGTTAAATAATATAATATAAATTACACATAATTTATTTGATTTCAATAAATTATTTTTAAGTAACATGATATGATATGATATATACTAAATTAATTGTATAATTACAATTTAATTAAGAAATTACTTTTACTAGTTATTAGGGTATGGAAAAATAATATTTATTTTAAAGAAAATAATATAAAATATATAATAATTAATTATTTTTAGTCAAATAAATATAAATTTTATGCAAAAGTAAACTACTCAATTTAATAATCATAGAACTCTTTGGATTCACTATCAAACAGTTAAAATTTTATTTAACAAAAGTTTTATTGATAAAAGTTATAGTACTAATTAAGATCTATACTCACAACTGTAGTTAGAATTTTATTTAACAAAAGTTTTATTGAAAAAAATTATAGTACTAATTAAGATCTCTACTCACAACTGTGCCAAACGGACACTTAGTATGAATGGTGGAAATTTTGTTTCACCTCTTTGTAACTAATTAATGTGATCCTAATTCGAACAGTTTGAAGAAAATAACAAAGAGTCTATAGTTTACAAATAGATTGAACATTTCCACCTCTCATTAAAAAACTCTTGGACCATAATTTATATTCTTGTCCCCTAATTGAGAAACTACTTTTTATTTTTTGTGTTCTCAATCTCAGTTGTAAATTGAGTACCTAGTTCAAAATAAATAGTAAAATGAAAATTAAATTGAGGAAATTATGACAACCAATCATTTCCAAGGAAACATTTAAACAATATTATAACAGCCATTCATATCTAAAGAAGGGAAATGATCTCCTATCCACACATGCTGCCCACTTATGTTATCCATTCTGAAATGGCATTACACGATTGGTAGTTCATAGTCTCACATTCATTATTTTTACCAATCATGTTATACAACTTCAACGTGGGCAACATACGTGAATAGGAGATCATTTTCAATCTAAAGAAACAATTCAAGGATGATGAAATAATTTAAATGGAAATAACAAAACGAGATTATCACATTTAATCAATGGAGAGAATAATTAAGGACGTGAAAAACAAGATAAGAATTCTCTACAATGCCACATTAGAACAATTGAAGTGACGTGGCACACCTTGATAGTGCATTTGTTTTGGTACAAATTGTCATACATTCAAATCCTATTGTTCCGATCTATTACCACTCTTTGAACAGTACTGACGATGAATCAACTGAGTCCACAAAATCAAGTAAGACTAAATGAACTAAAAGGCAACAAACTGGTGAAGATTATCACATTCGATCATATCTAAAAATCAAGAGATACCATACAACTCATTGCGACTCATGTGGATGAATCGAATCTATTGATTATTTCATTCAGATGTGGTAGTAGAGTGATGCAATATAATAACAGAGGCAATAGCCAAAGCAAACCACACTCCAATTCAAGACCAAATCGTTTCTTCTCGTCTATGAAATTTCGGTGTGGAGATATCATAACTTCTAGGGAGCAATTATTGACTCAAGTCTTCATATTTATATATTTCATCTTTTGCTTCAAAATTACGAATTTCAAATTGTGGGAATCGTGGGGAAATTCAAATTTCACTTAATCTCTCTGTAAATAATTATTGTTTAGGTAAAAGCATAACTTGGATACTTTCAACAAGTTTATTTTTTATTTTTCAGATTGAAAATATTGATCTATCATCGGGAAACTCTTAATTAGATTCCGGTCTACTGATTGAGAAATTATTTTTTCTTTTTTATTATTTTCCAATCACAACTGGGATACTTGACTCAAATAGAAAATAAAAAAATAAAAATTAATTTCTTGATTCAAATAGTTTTCTGGTTCAAAGTTCTACAGTACATGAATTGAGGGTACAATGTCACTTTAATTTATAAAATATTAGGAATTTGTTTATTACTTTTTTATTATAAAAAAAGATATATTTGCAATTTATATTTATTTGCAGTTTTTCTCAGTAAATTCAATTCGAAAGATTTATGAAAAGTGTATCATTTTCTTGGAGCACAGACTACTTGAGAGTAGAGGTGGCACCCCCTGCCTTTCCTTCGTCACCTTGCATGCCTTATCCTATTGCTAGTGCCTTATCCTATTGCTACTGCGACTGGTAATTGGCATTGTTTTAAGTTATGTGCAACGGCTGAGTCCATAGCCCTGGATTCAATAGCTGCGTATTCTTCCTAGCCAAAGCCTTGAAAGGTAACTGATGCAAAGAATTGGTTTTGTGCTCACTTCAGGGGAAATGATTTAGTTGGTCGTATTCGCACTTTTCGGGCATAAGATAGCGAAGTTTTAGACTCTCATGAGGTGATCCACAAATGGAATGAAACTCGTGATTTGATGATGAAAGATCAACCTAGCCAACGTGGCCTATGAAACCGGTTTCATATCTTAAGTAAGAAAGGTGAGAAAAGGTTTTCTTTTCTCTTGCCATATTGGGAGGCTCATTACTTCAACTAGTCCCCATGTTCCTTGAATGGATCTCTTAGTTGTTGAGAAGGTTGCCCTTTGGATTGGGATGGCCCTGGCCCAAATAAATTCGGGCCAATATGGCCAGCCATCTAGCCCGACAGGTTAGTTGGGTCGGCCCGATTTTAAATTTTTTTTCTCTTTAACACTAATCACTTATTTTGTGAATAGCTCCAATACATAATCTAAATAATATCAATCTAAAATGATCTAAGCCTAAGTCACCAATAAATATTAGTCCAAATATCCCAAGGTTCAATATAAAATTGTTTAGATTTAATTAAATTTTAGTTTAATTTATGTTTCAATCCAAAATATATTTGGTGTGACAAGTTAATTATTTATTTTAAATTTACTTATAAGTAAACTTTTTAATTTAAGCCAAATATGCTTATATCTCAAAGCAATAATACTAGCATGCTTTTAATATTTGTATTTTTTTTTTTTTAAAAAGTGTCTACAAATATAGTTTACAATTAACAAAAAAAATATTATTTTGAAAGAAAATTGACGTTTATCTATTGACTAATACATGAGAGCTCCAATTTTATAAATTAATCTCTTTAAAAATCTCAAAATATAAAGTCTAAATTTATTTAAAATTGTATTTGATGTAATGTATTAGATTGTATAAAAAAAATTTATTTAAAAAAAAAAAAGAAAAAAAGAAAATTAAGACCAAGTTAGGTCAATGGACTGGACTAGACTAGACTAGCATATTTCTGGCCTATACAAAATTAGGTTGGGCCAGCCCAATCCAGTTTCATGTGTAGCCCTACTCTGGTAGGTTGAGCTGGTCCAACCCAACCCATTTACCAATTCTACTTGAGAATGTGAGTATAATTCACATACGAGACTTATGAACTCTTAAGGTTTACAATTTTTAATACTATTTAGTACACTGCTAATTTTAATTTTAATATTAATTACTTTTATGTGGGTTTCACGAAATAAAATGATAGCTTCTTACCTTTCTAGAATAGAAATGCAAAACTTGATTGCATGCACGGCTCTATGAAATCTCAAGAAACCTAACTTCACTTGTCAAGTTGGACTTTTGTTTGGAAAATTTACAATTACACGGTCAAATAATAAAGTGAAAATTAAGTCATCTATTTATTACTTTTTTTCAAAATTTTGAAATATACTAGATAAGATTTTTTTTTTCAAACATTACTATGCATCATTTATAGTTAGTGTTACCATAAAAAAATTATTTATTTATTTATATTCAAAACAATTTAATATGGTATCATTCTATGCACTGATCATAAAGTCAATTTCCAAAATACTATTTCCACCGATCATTCACTTTTAACCGTCTCTCACACATCTTTGGATGAGTAATACGTGAAGAAGAAAACAGTCCTCCATTCTCTCTGATTTTGTCCCATTTTTCTTGACATTTTCGAGCAAACCACTTTAATTTTCAAACCATTATAGTAATGTAAGTACAATGGTGTTCACCTATACCAAAATTTGCTGGACTAATATTCAATTTTTTTCATTATAGTCTATTGTTTCCTCATGCTTATGTCTTGTGTATATATATATATATATTGTAAAAATTAATGTTCAAAGTTTAATTAGTTAGGTCAGACTTAATTACTTATTGGACCAAATTAATTAATTGGACACATTTGTTAATAGGTTCTAGTTGGACTAGAACTATGGATAGGGTTAGCCCGGCCAACAAATACAAAGGCACAACTGATTTAGTCATGAAGTTAGTCTTTATTACTTGCTAGCAAAAGCAAAAGATAGCCCGATACAATTACTCCCAAAAGTTCTGCTTTCATCTATTCTTGATCGTGGAAGTCCAGATCTGTTCTTACTGTGTGGATTACCATTGGAGGTTGGACAATTGGACAGCTATGGTATTAAACATCGCACATCCACCTAATCAGATAATCAGATTTCAGTGTTCATCAAGGTAAACTTCTATTATGAATTCTATTTAAGTACATGGTTGATCTGGCTTGATGATAGATATTTTTCCCCTCATCCGAGTACGACGGCGACAGTGGTGGAGACCTATAAAAGGTGGCGGAACTTTTTTCCTCCGTGTCCACTCTAGTGTGATAATCAGTATATGATTAAAATATTTGTGCTGAATAACAATATGAAGTGTATAAAAGTTGTGTGTTCTCTTTTTATCTGGGGGTTTGCCTTTATTTATAGGGATGGCCTGCAGTTATTGATGACGGGTGTCTCTTCATCTTTCTCATTATTAGAAGTTAATGAGAGATGTTTCGTCTTCCCGATAACTTGTGGTAATTGTCATTCTATGGGTCGTCTGCTTGGCTAACCTGACGAGAGTTGGGTTATTGCAGTCTATGTATCATAAGCGTAATCAAGAGACCAACGAGATAGGCGAGCCGGTGAGGCGGGTGAATCGTTGAGGGGAGCGTACCAAAACGTGCCACCATAGGTAAATAACATATAGCAGCTGTCGTTATTTATATCATCATAAGCACATCTACTTTTCATAGACTATTGTCAATGGGAAGTAGAAATAATCTACCACACATGCTTTTTTCAAAAAATTTCAGATAGAGATTCATCACCTTGAATTTTGGATGGAGGCTCATTAGCCTTGTTTTTCAAACAGAGGCACATCACCTTAATTTTCGAATAGAGGCTCATTGGCCTTGTTTTTCAGACAGAGGCTTATCGCCTTGATTTTTAAACATATGCACATTGGCCTTGTTTTTCAGACAGAGGCTCATCGCTTAGATTTTTAAACATAGGCTCATCGCCTTGTTTTTCAGACAGAGATTCATCGCCTTGATTTTTAAAAGGTTCATCGCCTTGTTTTTCAGACAGATGCTCATCGTCTTGATTTTTAAACATAGGCTCATCGCCTTATTTTTCAGACAGAGGCTCATCGTCTTGATTTTTAAACAAAGGCTTGTCGCCTTGTTTTCAGACATATGCTCATCACCTTGTTTTTCAATGGTGGCTAACACCTTAATTTTCAAATAGTGGCTATCGCCTTGATTTTTAAATATAGGCTCATCGCCTTGTTTTTAAATGGTAGCTATCACTTTGATTTTTAAATAATGGCTATCGCCTTGATTTTTAAACATAGGCTCATCGCCTTATTTTTCAATGGTGGTTATCACCTTGATTTTTAAATAGCGCTTTGATTTTTAAACAGAGGTTCATCGCCTTAATTTTTAAATAGAGGCTATCGCCTTGATTTTTAAACATATGCCCATCGCCTTATTTTTCAATAGTGGTTTGATTTTTAAATAGTGCATATCGCCTTGATTTTTGGATAGAGGCTCATTGCCTTAATTTTTAAATAGAGGCTATCGCTTTGATTTTTAAATATAGGCTAATCGCCTTATTTTTCAATAGTGTCTATCACCTTAATTTTTAAATAGTGGCTATCACCTTAATTTTTGGATAGAGGCTCATTGGCCTTGTTTTTCAAACAGTAGCAGCTAACCTTATTTTTCAAATAGTAGCAGTTGTCATTGTTTTTCAGACAGTAGCAACTGACCTTGTTTCTCATACAGTAGCAGCATGCCTTATTTTGTTTTTCAGATAGTAGCAGCTGACCTTGTTTTTCAGACAAGAGCAGTTGTCATTGTTTTTCAGATTTAAAACCTACCTCTTTTTTGCTTAGAGGGTCAATAATTATCTTGATTCACATTTTGAGGTTTGCCTTCTCTTTGTATTACATTCTAGGTAGGCATGGCAATGGGTCGAGTTGAGCTGGTTCGGCCCGTAAAACACGAGTTCGGCTCGTCTGGAGACGAGTGGCTCGGTTCGGCCCACGGGCTCGTGGGCCGAACGAGCCTAGCCGATCTGGCTCTGCTTGGCCCTCTTTTTTTTTGTTTAAAATTTGAAAATAAACCCCCCCTCTTTATTTTGTTAAAGAAATAAATATAAATATTTAAAATGAATCATTTATCTTTATTTTTATGTTAAAGATTAAATATTTATCTTTATGTTAAAAATTTTATTGAATCATTACCTTTATTATGTTTTTTAAAATTCTCATCTTTGACTCTTTGTTATGTTTTTGTTTCTTTTGTTTTGAATTTGAAAATAAAAAAGAAATTAAAAATACAAAATCCTTTATGTTAAAAATTAAAGATTTAAAACCTACCTTTTTTTTTTGTGTTTTACATTTTTTAAAATTTGAAAATAAAAAAGAAATAGCATATCGAAAATCCTTTATATTAAAAATGTAAGATTTAAAACCCTCCTCCTTTTTTCGGGCTTGAGATCGACTATTTTAAAAGTAGGGAGAGTTAAAATTGTACACGAACAAGGTGTTACGTGTACAATTTTTTTATTAAAATAAGGAAAATTCTTCAAATACAGAAATATTAATGCAAAATAATACTTACTACGAATATGATTAATCCATATTCAAATCTTCAAGTTCTTCAGACATTATTCTGTCCACTTTATCTTGAATTTGAAGTTCGACATCATCCCAATCCTTTAGACACAATAAACTTTCTAAAATATTGGCTTTGAGTCTTGACCTGATATCAGATAAAACCCTGCCACTTATACTAAATGTAGTCTCCGATGCTACAGTTGAGACCAGAGGTATTAGTAGATCACGTGCCATTTTGGAAAGAATTGGGTAACTATGTTGATGTTGTCTCCACCATTTAAGTATATCAAAGTTTTTTCTCTCATCGTCATCTAATATGCTAAGTACATCATGCGCAAAATACCTACCTAACTCTACATGTGTATCATTAGAATGGTGAAGGAAAGAACTAGAAGAAGAACCAACTAATTGTTGACCTTGAGTGGTCCTATGTGTACTGACGTAACTCCATAAGTCAATGTCATCAGTTGATGACGAAGTATATGTTGGATTAGGAGGTCGTACAATGTTTGTACCGGCCTTTTCAGCATAGACCTCATACATAGAACATAAAGTTTGTTCTAAATTAGCACACGTGACTGTATTTTCATAAGTTAATTTATCTGAAATTGTCATTATTGTTACTTTTGTACTCTCTAAGTTAAGTCGATGATCCATGATACATGCTAATGGAAATAACATAGGCAATTGTTCCCAATATTTCCTAAATTTAGCTTCCATAACATGTATAATACTAGTAAAAAGAGCAAAATTCTTATACCTATTAAAATTGTTAGCAATATAATATAAATGATTTAAAACAAGTGGAGTAGTTGGGTAATAAACATCAGAACATGCAGTTGTTGCGTCGTAAAAATTTTTTAAAGATTTTCTAACATGACTACATATTTTCCAATCATGTAATTCTAAATCATATTCTGAGCCGTGTGAGTTTCGGTCAATATAATTGACAGTAATGTAATCTTCATAACCTTCACATGATTCAAGCATAAGATATGTTGAATTCTACCTATTGCCAACATCAGTTGCAAAACATTTTGATTGTAGCCCATTTTCTGTACATAGAGCAGCAAAAACTTGTTTTTTTTTATGGTGAAACCGAAATATAATTAATAGCATATCTAATTTTTTCTAATTGAGGTTGTATAAATTTTAATCCATCTTGTACAATTAAATTAAACACATGACACACACAACAAATATGAAATAAAATACCATCAAAATGTGGATTACAGTATTGCATTAATTTTTCAATTACTATATTATTTGGGCCTATATTATCAAATGTAAAACTACGAGCGTTAGAATCACATTTAAATTCATGTAACACACCTAATAAAATTTGATAAATATTATTTCCATTATGAGGATAGTCTATTTGTTTAAATGCTATTACTTTTTTATGTATTAACCAATTATTATCAATATAGTGTGCAGTTACAACCATGTATCTTTTTTGGTTACAATATGTCCATAAGTCTGATGTAAAAGATACAACATCGTTGTAATTATTAATATCATTAATAATAGCCTCTTTCTTAGTATTATATCTAACAATAGTATCTTTACGAAGTGTATTTCTAGAAATATTAACGTACTTGGGTTGGAGATAAGTTTTGACGAATTTCGTCCAATGAGGATTGTCCACTAAGCATAGTGAAAACTCGACATTTGTTATCAATTCCAGCAGTCTTTCGTGTCGCATGAGTTCTTGTGAATATATCCAATTGTTGAAAGTGGGAGTACTGGACACGGCTCCCAGAGATCCAAACTGGAGGTGTGCCTGATTTGTATCCAAACTTCCATGTTTGTATTAACACTTTTTGAAGTGTCTGTTTAGATGGGTCGTGCCTATCCCCTTTTGCCAAACAAACTTCTCCTGACAATGTTTACACTGTGCTTTGAACTCAGGGACTACGTTCACTAGTTTATCAGTCGACACCAACTCAAAATGCTGCCAGCATTTAACCTTTTGTTTGATGGCTTTTCGTTTAATACTAGAGCCAATCGTTTGTGTATCGACGTCGTCATGAACGTCTTCCAAATCAATTGGATCAGTGCTACCACCAAACTGATCAATAATATCGTCTGGAATTGGAATGTCATTAAGACCACTGAAATCATCATCACTTCGGTTGTATGCCATTTGGAATAATAGAATAAAGAAAATAGGAGAAGATGAAGATGTAGTAGAATATAGAAACTAGAAAATAGAAATGTAGAGAATTAGTAGAAGTAGAAAATTATAACTTAAAATTATAGAATAATATCTAGATAATAAGATACTAGATACTAATTAGAACACTAATATTGAGAGAATATAATTTGAGAATTGTTAATGGATTGAGTATATAATTGAATGAGAGATAAGAGATTGAAGTGTGAAAAAATGAGTTTAGAAAATAGGTATTTATAGGAAAATAATGAAAGTAAAAAATAAAATAAAATAAAATGACCGTTCGGACGAGCCACGAGCCGAGCCTGCTTTTGGCTCGTCCCTTGTGTTACCACACGATTATGATATGGCCGCCACGTCAGCACAGGCCCCACCTAAGGACTATGTGGGCCCTGCTAGGGCCTTAGAATGGCCCATCACACACTTAGGCCTTCGACAGCCGGGAATCCGCAAGTTACATAGAGGGCTTCGGCGCCCTCATGCGAACCATAGGGCCTCGTCAAGCCTCGTAACCAGGGTACGACTCGATATGCCAGGCAGCCAGAGAAGTAATTAAAGGAAGATCGCGTTGATTTGGCGTATGGATTCTCACAAGGAAACCGGATCGCAATCTCCCGAAATCATGCAACGTGATAAGCTCAAAGAAGGAAGATAATCACGGATATCTTTATCACATAAGGAAGGAGGATCCAATTGAGTATCAAATTGATTTGTCTCCTAAATCAATTAGATCTCTCGCGCTATAAAAACAACGCCTCCGGTTGTCCCAAGGTACGCACTTTTTACGCTTACGAATCCCACCCTAAACTCTGCTCAAATTTCTGCCTGCTTGTCTCTCCCACACCCCTCTTTTGTTCCCGCCCCCGCGTATCCTTCATATACCGGCTGTTGACTTGATCGTCGGAGTGCCAACGATCGCCGGACCCTTTTTCTCCGGAGATCTTGGCGCCTAACGGTCGTCCTAGTGTGCAGGTAACATACGAGCTGGCAGAGAAGTGACTGGAGATCTGTTGGCACGTGGACTAGTGCAGGTTCAGACGTCAACAGATTGGCGCCGTCTGTGGGAATCGAGAAGCCTTACACGACCAAGTGCTTTTGGTAAAGCGTGTCTTCTACCCAAAGAAGCATGACGTCCGAACAGTCCACAGAAGAAGAGGTGGAGTCCCACCATACCAACCTGCGACAGGAGAGCGTTCAGGACTTACAGAACGTTACCCGTTGCAGAAAGAAAAGACATCAGAAGAAACGGACGATGGAGCAGGAGAACCAGGACCTCAAGATAGACAACGCCCGGATGAAGGCCACGCTTGAACTGTTGGAGAATCAATCCCTCCAACATGGACCCAAGCGCAACCGTGACCGAAGGAGTCCCTCACCCACTGGTTCACTGGACAGCCATGGTTCCCGAGAGGAACCCCCTGTTTCTCACGATTGGAACCTTCAGAATCCGGCCCCGAAGCCTCCGCAGGACGGCCACAAAGGGAGACCCTTCCCTGTACGAGAGAGCCATCCTGTTCCTGCAGCTAGCGTGTTTGAGAGGCTGGGAGTAGGGTCTTCGAATCGCGCCCTCCCAGCCCTCGCACAGCAGGCGCAGCGAGCATAGCGAGGCCCGTACGGAGAAGAAGAAGGACCCGAAGAATCAAGAAAAGACCGAGGACGACAAGGAAAAACTGGAGTGTTATGAGGACGACAACGACGAGAATCTACCCTTCACCAGCTACATGAAGGCGATGGAAGTGCCAGTCAACTTCCGAATGCCCATCATGGATAAGTATAACGGGAGAGGTGATCCCACGGACCACATAAACACCTACAAAACAAAACTCCAGGGCCAATCCCCCGCAGTAAAGTGTCGGAACTTCCATACCACGCTCACGGGTGATGCGAAGAGGTGGTACAACAAGCTAAGACCTGGGAGCATCCGAAGTTGACCACAACTCAAGAGGGAGTTCGTCAACGCCTTCATTGGCAACCGGACGATGATCGCCGACATCGCCCAACTTAATGATATCCGACAAAAGGAGGGAGAAATCGTCAAAAGCTACTTTAAACGATTCAGCAACATCATCAACAAGATCGAAACGGTGACCGACGAGAAGGCCCTGGATGCGTTGATAACAGGGCTCCACATGGGAACCCCCTTCTGGAGAGACGTCCAAAATAGTCAGCCGAAAGTCTACAGCCAGCTGGTGGACATGATACAACGTGAAATCTGATCAGAAGAAACGATCGAGAACAGAGAAAGAGCTGAAAGGGAGAGAGGAGATCGTTACAGGAGAGAGGGGCGTTGCTCCCCAGAACCTCGGTTCACCCACTTTCAAGGAAGGCGTTCTCCGAAACCCGCCCACAGCCATTACCGGAGGTTCAATCAAACAGAGGTAGCCCTAGTCCCACGGGCACCAGTAGCGGCCCCCTTACCCACGGAGGCCCCACCCAAGTTCTGTCGTATACACAGGACCAGGGTGCACAACACAGAAGACTGCCCAGATGTAAGAGAGTTAATCAACTGCGGGAACCACGGGCCAGGCGAGAGGGATCAGGCGGCGCGAGGACCGCCCACGCAAGGGCGAAGGCCCCCTCCTCAGCGCCACAATGAGGGACCTCATCGCGAAGGAGGAAGGAACGAGGGGAATAGGGACCAACCGAGGGCCGAGAGGCCCCAAGGAGCCCCGCCCGTCCGAGAGATAAATACCATCTTTGGAGGACCGTACGTCGGAGGAAGCACGATGAACTCACGGCGTAACTATGCGAAGGCTGCCAGGGGGGAACCCCTGGAGAGTTGGCAAGTACACGGACATCGGCCTAGAATACCGCCAATCACATTCACAGAAGATGACGAATCTGGGATTCATTACCCGCATTGCGATGCTCTAGTGGTGCGCACCATTGTCGCTAGGAACGGCCTAGGCCAGATGCTGGTTGACGACGAAAGTGCCGTTAACATCCTATTCGGTAATACGTTCGATCAGATGGACGTGGATCACAAGCCGACGGCCATCGCCGAGCCGTTGTTTGATTTTACCGGGGACAGTCTCGTCCCGCGGGGAAGAATCACCCTGGCGGTAGATTTCGAGGAGCCACCATGCCACCTCCAGAAATACATGGAATTCCTAATAGTGGACACTCGCTCGGCCTACCACGGGGTTCTTGGTAGGCCCGCGCTGAAGGACTTACAGGCAATTATGTCCATACATCACTTGTCGATGAAATTCCCGACTCCTGGGGGAGTAGCGAAGATCCGCGGTAATCAGATGGAGGCACGGGCATGCTACATGAACGCGTTACGAAAGGCTGCCAAGCGCGAGGATATCACCCAGCCACAACAACTTGAAACCCTGCCAACGGCATTTTTGTGTTGTCTTTTTCCTGCATTGTTTTGATCTCTTTAGAGATTTTTCCCTTTCGCCGGACGTCGGGAAACTAGGCACCGCTCAATAAATATTCGTCTTTTATGCAACCAACGCGTTCCCTAAGCAGAGAGCAACAACACGGCAGCGAGGGAGTGTGGTTCGCGGCCAACTCTATTAACTCGCTGGGTAAATATTTTACGCGTAAGAAAGCAATTACGGAAACACGGCAGCGAGGGAGTGTGGTTCGCGGCCAACTCCATTAACTCGCTGGGTAAATATTTTACGCGTAAGAAAGCAAGTACGGAAACACGGCAGCGAGGGAGTGTGGTTCGCGGCCAACTCCATTAACTCGCTGGGTAAATATTTTACGCGTAAGAAAGCAAGTACGGAAACACGGCAGCGAGGGAGTGTGGTTCGCGGCCAACTCCATTAACTCGCTGGGTAAATATTTTACGCGTAAGAAAGCAAGTACGAAAACACGGCAGCGAGGGAGTGTGGTTCGCGGCCAACTCCATTAACTCGCTGGGTAAATATTTTACGCGTAAGAAAGCAAGTACGGAAACACGGCAGCGAGGGAGTGTAGTTCGTGGCCAACTCCATTAACTCGCTGGGTAAATATTTTACGCGTAAGAAAGCAATTACGAAGTACACGGCAGCGAGGGAGTGTGGTTCGCGGCCAACTCCATTAACTCGCTGGGTAAATATTATACGCGCAAGCAAGCAATTACAAAGTACTCGGCAGCGGGAGAATTTGGTTCGCGGCCAACTCTACCAAACCCGCTGGGTAAATATCTTACGCGTTATTAATCAAGTAAAAACGATCCGACAGCGAGAGAGTGTGGTTCGCGGCCAGCTCTGCCAACTCGCTGGGTAAATATTTTACGCGTCTGTATGTAACTATGGTCCATTTGATAACGAGAAAAATTAATCGTGACTCACGAGCCACCTCGCCCTACTAGGGGCGCTATTTATGACCTCGGATTCGTGTCCACAAATCCGTAAGAAATACTAAACGCCGATGAGACTCATAGCAAACATGCAATACAGGAGGACGATAAGGTCAAGCACACGCGAATATGAAAGTAACACGGCATCCTTTTTATTTCATACGATACACAATACAAGAGAAGACATAACTATAATATGTTCTAAAAACCCCGCTGCCTCTCCGGGTCAGCACATAAATGGATCTGCTAAACCTATCCCCCGATCCCCGCCGGTCCTGTCCAGGTTGGGGAGCCTGACTTCACCATAATAAGAAGTCTCCCAAGCCATCAGGAGACCCCCTCCCTCCCCCCCCCCCCCCCCCCCCCCATGTCCCATCAACCGTTCAGAGGACGGTCGGGCTAAGGCTTCTAGGCCTAAATCCCCACCCCGGACGTTTGGTCCTCTGAACGTTGATTGTCACATCCTTTGGTCCTCTGAATGTTGATTAACGGGCATCCTGGATGCCAGCCCGCCAGCCGTGTCACCATCACACGTTTTCTATCTCTATCTCTATCTCGATAATGACAGGTTATGTACAGCAGTTCTACGATAAGAGAAGTCTGATTGGGCTCATATCCTATTTATAGAGGACTACGTTGGGAAAAGGTGTAAATGCAATAAATAAATACGGTCATAACAAGGAACCTGGAACGACGCACGGACGTCCCACCTCTCCAAGGCATTGAAGATGCCAACTCTCTGGATTCTACCAGATATCTGCATCATCAATACTAGGAGGAATGATTCCCAAAATGATTCCCACGCGCAAAGAATCGAATCGTCGGATAAACAAAAGGTCAAATCCAATTTTGTTTTTTCAATTAAATCAGGCATAAAAACTTAAAGATTACAAAATATGAGTGCCCTGCCGCATCTTCAAGGGTCGGCACATTGCGGGCCTCCCTCCGTTAGAGTAAATGACTGATCGCCTAGGGTACCAGGCTCGGCATCAGGGACTTGAGCCTCGGCAGGGCCCTGTCTAAGGAAGGAGATGTCCCATTCCGGGTGAACCTCCATGATGCTCTCCACCAGTTGCTCGCCTCCAGCTGTCATCAAACGCTGGGCAAGGTCCTGATACTCAGGCGTCTCCACGAAGGCGGTAAGCCTCCACCGCCTTGGCCCTAGCAATCGCGCATTCGGCCCGGACCCTCTCCAGTTCCAGCCTCGTGTCCACCAACAACTTGCCCTCCTCCGCGACGAGGGTCTCCATCCTGCTAGTCGCGTTTGCAAGAGCTTCATCGGCTGCGAGTGCCCGGTCCTCTGCCGACTTTTGGGCCTCTTCAGTACGCGTCGCGCCTCTTCGGCACTCTTCAAGAGCTCCTCGGCTTTCTTCTGAGAGGCCTCGGCGGCCCGCTTTTGCTCCCAGGCGTCCTTCAGACATTCTTTTGAGGCCTTCAGTTCGATCTCATATTTCTCCTTGGTAGCCGCCTCCCTACCTACAGAGGCGTCGAGCTTGAACCGAAGTCTTCCTCTTTCAGACTCCAACTGCACCTTCTCGAGCTGAAGGGCTTTCAGTTCCTCGGCCAGCTTGGCAGACTTGGCCCCCTCCTCATGACACTGGCCGTCATAACTTTCTACGATACTGAACAGCTCTTTGCTCAGCACCAGGCCCCGTATCAGGTTCATCTCCGCCATCTTCAGCCGCTCCCGTACGGTGGCCCCCTCGGCAGTTTTTTCCTATTTCGGGGTCCAGTACTTGTGCACACTGGCCGCCATCATCGTGGGATGGGCCAGAAGCATTTCCAGGACGGCAGTCTCCAGTTCCTCTCGACGTTGGGTTGTCCAGACGGGGCTCCCTTGATCGGGCGAGGGACCAAGTTTCTTTGAACCCTCAGTTCGCCCCGACTTGCGGGCATCCCCCATAAACCCCCCCTTCGGACGCGGGAGCCTTCCTCTTTTGCGCAGAAGCATCGCCTGCATCCTCGGCAATGCCCTTCCCCTTGTCCTTGGCTGGGATGCGGCTGGGAGACGAGTCGGTTGCCAAAGGAGAAGTAGGAGGAGGAGGAGGAACGGCCTGATTGAGGGCAGGCTCTGGTGGTGCAGCAGTCGGAATATCCTGCGATGGCCCGAGAGCCTCCCGGGCGGGCACCTGAGCAAAGGACCCCCCACCGCTGGCAGGGCGGGTAAGGTGGAGTGCGGGCACGCTCCTGAACCTAAAAGCTGTCAAAGAAAACATACGTTAGAAAAAAAACGGAGCGCCCAGATCATTCCACGCTAGAATATCAGAACACCGAAGCAAGTGAGGCTTACACATTAGTCCACAGCCGGCCAAAAGTTTATTGTCTTTCAGGAGATTCCCAAGGCTACGGAACTCACTGCTGAGGGACCGAACCTTATCCCACTTCGACCTCAGCTCTCCTTGGTTTCTCTTCAAGATCGGTGGCTTCCCGTAATCTGCAAACAGGAATAAATACATCAAGTCAGGAATCATAACCAAAATTTCACATAATTGTGGAGAGTTATACCAAGATCCCCGAAATGTCGAGGGACGAACACGTGCGGAAGGGGGTCCTCTGGCGTAAATTCCCAGTCCCCGCCAACAAATAGGAACCTCTCTTTCCAGTTGTGCACCTTGTTGGGACTATTAGTGGCCGTCCCCCATTTTTGCCCCGGCCGGGGAGATATGTTATACCAGCCGGCGGACCGGCAGGGGCGGTATATGGACTCAAACTCCCTGGGGGACAGATCCCCTCCAGCCTCGGCAACGCTCCATAAAATATAGGAAGCAACCATCTGCCCCTAGCCATTTGGAGTTATTTGACAGGGGGCTAGATTCCAGTCCCTCAGCACTTGGCGGAAGAACGGATGCATGGGTAGGCGAAGGCCTTGCTGCATCGCAGGCTCGTAGACCACCACGTACCCTTCGGGTGGATGGTCGGCACGCTCATCTGGGCTCGGGGCTCTGAGCGTCACGGTCGAAGGAATAACGTAGGACAACCGTATGTCCTCCAACTTAGCCTCCGTGATCCTCGACTGAGCTGTAGACGCTTCGGTCGCCGACTGTTTCAACTCCTCGTCCAGAGCCCTCGCAGTCAGAGCATCCCTCTTGTACAGCGTTCTCCTCATATCAGGCACCCCGGCGCTCGACTTCTCCTTCACTACTGCCTCTCCCGCCGGCACGGGGGGACTGAGCTCTCTCCCACTCGCCGACGGAACCGACGGATTTGCAGCCAGGGGCTCTGGATTCACCCCTCCTGCGGCTCCAGGAGAAGAAGGTGGCGTGGAGGCCGACGAAGAGACACTCCCAATGATACTAGGGTTTGTGGGAGCGTCGGACGGATTCTGTGAATCGTCGCCTTCAGAGGACATTTGGCCGTACCCAAATAATGAAATCGTATTGTGGCTACGAAAATAAACAATGCAAACAAGTTTCTACCACTGTCTGAACGCTTACCTCGACTTTACGGCTCAAATGGCACACCAGCATCAAGCGTCCCAGCTATCGGCAGGAAAGCTACAGTAAGCACGGCGGTAGGAGGAAGGTGTAACTCTGGGGTGAAGGCCTGGCTTTATATAGGCACATCCACTCATCCACCGTGTAGATCCCAAGCGTTCAATCAGGGCATACGGACGGTCGACGCGTGTCTTCAATGGTGCAGCAGGCGGGAAAATGAAACCTGCGCATTTAATGATTCGGGGGCGCACGCATTCCACGCGCGTCCCAATATTCCCTCTCACGCGACCGTATTTAATGTGTACACCTCCTCACTCATGATTGCCTGACCAGAGGGTGACAGTCTTGATGGACAGAATCACGCCATCGAAGGGCACGTCAGCAGTGGCCTGGTCCCTTGAAGCCCTTACCCGTCATAAATGTTCGACTTCGGACTTGGGGGACTGTACTGGGGAGGACGAATTACTCCCTACCGAACCACCTTAAGAAACACTTCATGCGAGGCACATCAACACTCTGCTTATCCTCACAAGTCCCACGCCTAGCATAAATAACCTCACAAGTCCCACGCCTAGCATAAATAATAGGCTTGGACTTGGGGGACTATTGTTACCACACGATTATGATATGGCTGCCACGTCAGTACAGGCCCCACCTAAGGACTATATGGGCCCTACTAGGGCCTTAGAATGGCCCATCACACACTTAGGCCTTCGACAGCCGGGAATCCGCAAGTTACATAGAGGGCTTCGGCACCCTCATGCGAACCATAGGGCCTCGTCAAGCCTCGTAACCAGGGTACGACTCGATATGCTAGGTAGCCAGAGAAGTAATTAAAGGAAGATCGCGTTGATTTAGCGTATGGATTCTCACAAGGAAACCGGATCGCAATCTCCCGAAATCATGCAACGTGATAAGCTCAAAGAAGGAAGATAATCTCGGATATCTTTATCACATAAGGAAGGAGGATCCAATTGAGTATCAAATTGATTTGTCTCCTAAATCAATTAGATCTCTCGCGCTATAAAAACAACGCCTCCGGTTGTCCCAAGGTACGCACTTTTTACGCTTACGAATCCCACCCTAAACTCTGCTCAAATCTCTGCCTGCTTGTCTCTTCCACACCCCTCTTTTGTTCCCGCCCCCGCGTATCCTTCATATACCGACTGTTGACTTGATCGTCGGAGTGTCAACGATCGCCGGACCCTTTTTCTCTGGAGATCTTGGCGCCTAACGGTCGTCCTAGTGTGCAGGTAACATACGAGCTGGCAGAGGAGTGATTGGAGATCTGTTGGCACGTGGACTAGTGCAGGTTCAGACGTCAACACCTTGGCTCGTGGGCTCATTCCAACGAGCCCAACGAGCCGGCTTGTTTTTTGGTCGAGTCGAGCGAGCTCGGCCTTTTTTTTTCCCGAGCTCGGCCCTAGCTCATGCTCGTGACTCGACGAGCCCAAGTCCGAGTTGAGCCGAGCTTTTACAAGCTTTTTTACCACCCCTAATTTTAGGTCTCAACATTTTCTTCTCTCAGTGGCCCATTTGAATTCAAATAGGATAAGAGATATACTCTTGAAAGAATAAGAACGGATATAAGATAATCTGTCACGAATTCTATAACCAAGAGGAGTCCCAACCATCAAAACACTTTCATGTAAGAATTAAGTGATAGTTTCACTATTAACTACAAAATATAAAATAATTTAGAAAATATTATTTAACTTTTTTTTTATTCTAAAAATACTGATTTTATTTTTATAACATTTATTGTTACATTTGTTACTTTTGTTATATTTTTTTTTATAAAAAAAATATGTGTTACATTTGTTATTTTTGAAGTTTAAAACATTAAAAAGTAATTGTGAAATTTTAATAGAAAATCAAGTATGCATCAAAATTATCACAAGAGGGTTAATGTCCAATGTTTAATTAATTGGGTCGGACTTAATTACTTATTGGACCAAATTAATTAATTAAATTAATTAATTGGGATCGTTAGTTGTGGGCTAACAAAGTTTTAGTAAGACTAGAACACACAATTCTAGTAGAACTAGAACTAAGGTTAGCGTCGCTTATAAATACTAGGGCCACAACAGTTTATGTAATTAAGAGAATCTATCTTAATTACTTGCTAGCACAAGCAAGAGACAGAACTCAATACAATTACTCTCAAATCTTCGCTTTCATCTGTTCTTAATCGTAGAAGTCTAGATGTGTTCTTGCAGTATGAATTACTATTGGAGGCTGGACAATTGGACAACTGTGATATTGAAAATTGTACATCTAACTAATCAAATTCCACGATGTTTATCAAGGTAATCTATCACAAATTTTATCTAAGTACAAAATTGATCCGACTTATAAAAATTGAAGATTTAATTTTCGTTATAAATGTATACGTCAATTCCTTACATTCCTACACAAGTTGCACGTTCAAATCACAAAAGGTATGACCCACTTCATTCTCAAACTAAAAACACATTCTTACTTGAAAATTGAAGGAAAAACGAAGAAATCCCTTCCCTTTCTTTTTGGTGGAGGTCGAGGAGCTTTTGAAGGAAGTGCTAAGTAAACCAGGTTTTAGTTGCGGTTGCTAATTTTATTGATTTTTTGTCATACAAACCAATCGGACTCATTTGTACGAGACTTGCTCCTAATCGGACAGGTGGACTCATTTGAAACCACTGTGGTCATCCATTTGCTCATGACAAAAGCAAATGTTTATGAAGCATTTTGCATAGGACAGGAGCCAATAAATAATTAAAATTTTCAACTTTAATCAATTGTTCATAAGAATAGCATATTGTACATGATTCAAGGGAGAAAATAGAAGTACTTCATGAGGATAAGAGGTATTTCATCTGTATAAAGTAGAAACCATTTCAAAGATAAAACTAACATACAAACATTTCCAAAGCAACACCCCTTTTGTTTTTTTCTTTTCACGAGTTCTGGACTTTTAGTCCTTCCAATCTTAGGACCCGAAGAACGGATTAAAGGAATTCATACATAGAGTAAAAAGACCAAAGTAATTGGAAGTGAAGGGCCCTCCCATCATCCCATCATACATTTACTAAAATACGGTTAGCCCATGGCGTACTTTTGAGTCCATTTCCTTGCAGTGATTTCGTACTTGTTCTTGTCTGTCTTGTACATGTAAGCAATCTTAGGTACCAAAGGATCATCAGGGACTGGGTCCGCCAACAAAGCAGAAATAATAAGTAACACCTAATATTGGGAACCAAACAATTCAATTACGTTAGAATGTTGAATTGAATTATCAAGCCATTCCAATTGAAAGAACAATTTATCCCGTGTAAAAAAAGAAGAAAATATCATTTTTTTTTCTGGAAATTGGGTTCCTTATTGTAACAACCGAATCATCAACTTTTCAAGTTTTGAGTCGAAAATCAACTTTTTTTGGTATTATAATAAAAACGAGCCCAAATGTCATAAGGTGACCATCAATGCACTTGGAAGAAATTTCTTGAACTGGTACAGGGAATGGGTCAGTTTTTGCAAATTCTTCCTTTTTCTTTTCTCTGGCTTCTGTGATTTAATTTGGTTGATATTTATATTGGATAGCAGATTGAAGTGGGTGATACTTTTATGATTAGTTCTGTGGAAAGTATGGATTACGGCCTTTGGCCACATACGACGAATTAACTTATTTTTTTGGAACACTTGTATTATTACTAATGATGCTTGATTGCAAAATTTGATAAGCTTTCAATATATCCTTACTACTTCCTTGTCCACCTATTGTAATACTTGCACACTTGAGCATCATTAGCTTGCAAAGGCAGCATTCCAATAGGTGATTACATAGCTATTTGCACTCTAACGGTCAAATTAGTTGTTCGAAAAATAAGAACAAGTATGAAGGAGAAACAAAATAAACAAAGATTTGACTAGGAATTTGATTTGATACTTCTTCTTTTCATGTTGCACGGAGTATATATATAGAAAAACCAAGGTCAGGAGTAATTCAGACATTTTAACTTACACGTGTTACTCTATCATTGGTGAAGTTGTTGTCCAAATGGTTATTGTTTGATTTTGTTTTGGACTATTTAACGGTTTCAATCCACGTGACAGTAGGTCTTTTGCAACTTGGTAAAAAGAATATTATGTTTTCTCCTTATTTAGGGCAAGAAATATGAAGTCACATGATTTATACTTCGCTGGCCTTCCTTTAATTTTGCATGAGACTTGAAGGATTTTCCCAAGACAAGTAGGCTCTTCATTTATCTCGCCTTTCGGGAGGGCAAGGGTAAGGTTTGTCTCCTTTCACCTAGTCAGGAGATTCATTTAGATGCAAACCAACTTGGCAAGCCTTTACTCACTAGCGAGTTGGGTTTGAGCTTCACTTCTTTGGACCAACTTCAGCAATGCATATTGAGATTTAGATAACCTTTGGGTTATATGTGATGACGTGGCCAACATGTAATGTTGCTTTTGAGTTTGATGGGACTCGCATGTAACATCCACGTAGGACAAAATAGCAATTATAGTCCTCCATGTTCAAGTCCAATATTTATATTAGCTTTAGGACTTCTCAATTTATGAGTTTGCTTTTTTTTTTTTTTTATAATACTTCGTTTTTTACGAGCCTCTGGTGTTAAGCTGTGGAGCCAAATTTGTTGCGCTACTTGGAGCGCGGATCGACTTTCATTAGGTTGTCCTAGGGTATTTTCGAGATTTGCTATGGGCACATTATTTCTATTTGCTTAAATAATGGTGTTTTCGAGATTTTGCCTTTGTAATTAAGTTGTCCTAGTATTTTATTATAACTAGGGAACCTTCATTTGGTTGCCTTAGAATTTCATTATAATTAGAGGACATTCATTAGGTTGTTATATATAGAACTGATCTCTAGTAAACAAAAATTATCATTCATTATCGTGAAAATACTGTAACGACTAAAGACATGATGTAGTCTCACATATAGGCGAACCTGTATAATTCTTTGTGTTCTTTATATTTTGTCCTTTATTTATTACTCTAATCCCAACAGCTAGTGCCATAGCGAGGTTCTGATTGAGAGCAATGGTTGGCGATAACTCGAAATAACGAAGTTTGATGGTGTGGATTTTTCATTCTGGAAGATGCGGATAGAAGATTATTTTTACAGTAAAAAGATGCATCAGCCGTTGGATGAGAAATCAGAATCTATAAATGATGATGACTGGAACCTTCTTGACATATAGGTGTTGGGAGTAATTCGGCTAAAACTGTCAAAGAACGTGGTTCATAACGTTGTAATGGAGAAAACCACTGTAGAATTGATGACGGTATTATCTGATGTGTATGAGAAGCCCTGAGCGTACAATAAAGTTCATCTGATGAATAAGTTATTCAATCTAAAGATGGTATAAGGTGCTTCGGTGGTAGAACATCTTAATAAATTCAACATAATTATCAATCAAATGGTCTCTGTGAAGATTACGTATAAGGATGAGGTTCGTGCCCTAATCCTCTTGGCCTCACTATTGAATAGTTGGGAGTTTTTAACAGTGGCTGTTAGCAATTCTATGGAAAATGTGAAATTGAAACTTAATGATGTTCGAGATATAATTCTTGCTGAAGAAGTACGTAGAAAAGATGATGGAGAAGTTTATACATCCAATTCTGCCCTAAATGTCAAAAATAGGGGTAGAGGTTATGAGAAGAATTCTAACAATGGTAACGGTAGACGAAAGTCGATGAATGGCATAAGCAAGTCCAGAAACAGACGAGGTGCTGAAGTTAGAATTGTGATAAATTTGGTCACCTGAAGAGGAATTGCAGAGCACCTAAGGAATGGGGAAAAGAACAATAATGTTGCGATTGAAGAGGTAGAAGATGTTTTACTCTTGTGTGTTGATATTTTTATCGATTATTGGTTGATGGATTCTAGGGCTTTCTTTCATACAACTGCATACATTGAGAACATGGAGAACTATGTTGCTGGAAATCACAGAAAGGTATATCTGGCTGATGGAAAACCTTTGGATATCATTGGTATTGGTGATGTTAGAGTGAGGATGCCAAACTGGTTTTTGTGGAAAATTAACAAGATGAGGCACATATCAAAATTGATTCGAAATTTGATATCAGTTGAATAGTTTGATAATGAAGGGCACGATGATTTTGGTGGTCGCCGTTGGAAAGTAACGAAATGAGTTATAGTTGTTGCACGAGGAACTAAAATGGGGACTCTTTACATGACTACCAATCCTAGAGATAGAGTTGATGTTGCTGTTGCTGTTGCTGAATACGCTGTCAGTTTTGATCTATGGCACTATAGCCTCGGACACAAGAGCGAGAAGGTAATGAAAATACTTTAGCTGAAGGGAAACTGTCAGGGTTAAAATATGTTGAACACAGTCTAGGTAAAGGCTATATTTACAGAAAGCAAAAAAATGTGAGTTTCTCAAAATCTGGAAAGGAGCCAAAGGCTGCCAAATTGGAATTAGTTCATACAAATGTCTGAGGACCTTCTATTGTTACTTTCCTTGGGAGTTCCAATTATCATATGACGTTTATTGATGATGCAAGCAGAAATGTATGAGTCAATTTCTTGAAAAAGAAATATGATGTCTTCGATGTTTTCAATAGGTGGAGAGCGATGGTTAAGAATGAAATAGATTTAAAGGTGAAATGCTTGCATTTAGACAATAGAGGTGAATACATAGATGCAAATTTTCAGAAGTATTGTGCTGAAAATGGGATCCAGTTGAGAAAGACTATTCCAGGTAAACCACAATAGAATAGTGTAGCTGAGAGGATGAACATGACTCTAAATGAGCGTGCAAGAAGTATGAGATTACATGTACGACTACCAAAGATGCTTTGGGCAGAAGCTGTCAGCACTGCATCATATTTGATCAACAGAGATCCTTCAACACCATTGGACTCCAAAATACCAGAAAACGGTTGGAGAAGAAAAAAGATAAACTTTCATTCTTAAAAGTGTTTGGTTTTGTTTCTTATATTAACATTGATTCTGCTTCTAGAAGTAAACTTGATGCCAAGTCTAAAAAATATTTTTTTATTGGCTATGGTGATTTAGAGTTTGGTTATCGTTTTTGGGATGGTGTTTGGTTATCATTCTTGGGATGAACAAATTCACAAGATTATCAGGAATAAAGACGTAATCTTCAATGAAGTAGCCATATTGTTGACGTCTGAACCTGCACTAGTCCACGTGCCAACAGATCTCCAGTCACTCCTCTGCCAGCTCGTATGTTACCTGCACACTAGGACGACCGTTAGGCGCCAAGATCTCTAGAGAAAAAGGGTCCGGCGATCGTTGGCACTCCGACGATCAAGTCAACAGCCAGTATATGAAGGATACGCGGGGGCGGGAACAAAAGAGGGGTGTGGGAGAGACAAGCAGGTAGAGATTTGAGCAGAGTTTAGGGTGGGATTCGTAAGCGTAAAAAATGCGTACCTTGGGACAACTGGAGGCGTTGTTTTTATAGCGCGAGAGATCTAATTGATTTAGGAGACAAATCAATTTGATACTCAATTGGATCCTCCTTCCTTATGTGATAAAGATATCCGAGATTATCTTCCTTCTTTGAGCTTATCACGTTGCATGATTTCGAGAGATTGCGATCCGGTTTCCTTGTGAGAATCCATACGCCAAATCAACGCGATCTTTCTTTAATTACTTCTCTGGCTGCCTGGCATATCGAGTCGTACCCTGGTTACGAGGCTTGACGAGGCCCTATGGTTCGTATGAGGGCGCCGAAGCCCTCTATGTAACTTGTAGATTCCCGGCTGTCGAAGGCCTAAGTGTGTGATGGGCCATTCTAAGGCCCTAGCAGGGCCCATATAGTCCTTAGGTGGGGCCTGTGCTGACGTGGCGGCCATATCATAATCGTGTGGTAACAATAGTCCCCCAAGTCCAAGCCTATTATTTATGCTAGGCGTGGGACTTGTGAGGATAAGCAGAGTGTTGATGTGCCTCGCATGAAGTGTTTCTTAAGGTGGTTCAGTAGGGAGTAATTCGTCCTCCCCAGTACAGTCCCCCAAGTCCGAAGCCGAACATTTATGACGGGTGAGGGCTTCAAGGGACCAGGCCACTGCTGACGTGCCTTCCGATGGCGTGATTCTGTCCATCAAGACTGTCACCCTCTGGTCAGGCAATCATGAGTGAAGGGGTGTACGCATTAAATGCAGTCGCGTGAGAGGGAATATGGGGGGCTTTTAAATTTGGGAATCATTTCCCTAGCATTAATGGCGCAGACACTCGGTGGAACCTGGAAAGTTGGCGTCTTCAATGCCTTGGGGGAGGTAGAACGTCCGTGCGTCGTTCCAGGTTCCCGGTCATGCCCGCATTTATTGTATTACCCATCTTTTCGATGTAGCCCTTTATAAATGGGATGCAGGCGTGACAATATTTTTCTATCGTGATTCAGTCGTAATCAACTTGTCATAACCGTGTGATCAAGATAACAATAGAGGACGTGTGATGGTGGTGCGGCTGGGGGGCTGGCAGTTGAGATGCCTGTGAATCTGAGAATCAACGTTCAGAGGACCAAAGGATGCGCCAATCAACGTTCAGGAGACCAAATGTCCAGAGAGGGAATCTAGGCTTAGCAGCCTTGGCCCGGCCCTCTCCTGAACTGTGGATGAGGCGGTGAGGGGGTTCTCCTGCTGCCAAGAAAGGCATCAACAGCATTTTTTGAGCAGTATGGTCTAATTAGCCACCAAATTAACCCAGGTTGGCTCAGGGGACCCCCTATCAAAATGGAGTCAGGCTCCCTAACCTGGACGATGCCAGAGGAAACTAGGGGGTAGGTTTCGTAGATCTAGCTACCCCAGTTATGTGTTGACCCAGAGAGGCGGCGGGGGTTTTTAGAACATTTTGCCGTTATACCTTCTCTTGTATTGTGTATTGTATGTAATAAGAAGAATGCCGAGTTACCTTCGTATCTGTATGCTTGTATCCTTATCATGTGTATGATGCCCATGTTTTACATATTTGTTCCGGGTCTTCGTCGATGCTTTGCTTTGCGAAGTCATTGGTACGAGACCGAGGTAGCGAACCACATCCGGTGCGGAGTGGTACGCACGTCATGACCGATACCCCGCCGCTGTGTAGGAATTATGATGGGGTTGGGGCGAGCGTCTAACAAACTTGACCTGCAGTGGGTGGGCGTTGGCGGTAGTATTATCATGCCTTAGTGTTCGCGTAGGCACGCTCCCCGCGCCCCCAAACGTTTAGATATATTCCCTTAGGGTTTATCACATGTGTTTCAAATTCCCGCCACATGTCGGTTCACCTGACTATTGGTATCCCGTTGGGCTTATATAATGTGACAGGGCATTCCCAAATCAGCATTCTTCTGTCGTTTCACTATCCTGCCTAGACCTTTGCTCTTTGTCGACCATGTCGGGCTTCCACTTTTCCAAAGTCCCTAAATTCAAAATTAGGCGTGGGGGCATAGTGGACGATGTCTCCCATCCCCATTTGGCGTCACCTGGGGTGCCTGGGTCCGGGCCCACAAGGTTGCAGGATCCGGAGACGGCGGTGGGTCAACCGTCCGTTTTCCCTGTGCCGAGAGTGAGAGTAGGCGTTCCGAATTTTGCTAGTCGTGGGTCCCCTGCTGGGAATGTTCGGTCACCAGTGGATAAGAGACCAAAGGTCGAGAGTGGGGAACAGGTGTCCCGAATGCCTGCTTCTTCCCCTCCCGGCAGGCGTGAGTATATCAACATTGGGGCCCGTCAGGATGATCTGGATCCTTCGGTCGTTGAGAAGCTGCCCCCAGCGGTTGCACTTGCGGCTACCTCAGTCCACAAATACTGGACATCCCCCTTTGGGAAGGCGGTAGATGCTGCGGAGGTGACGGAGTTGATGAAGCTGGCCGAAATGTATACCTCTCGTAGTCATGTCTTAAATTGTGAGTTGTATAAAATGCTAGAGATGAGGGTTGCTGAGATACAGTCTGCTCTCGGAGAGGATGAGAATGCCGAGGCGATGAGGTCCGAAGTCAAACGCCTTCGGGCAAGACTCGCGTTTTCGGAAGATGCGCGCAGTCGCGCCACGTATGACGTTACGAAAGTCCAGACAATCCAAAAGGCGTGTGTCGTTGCCCAGAAGAAGGCTGAGTCCCAGTTGAAATCGTGCCAGAACATGATACAAACCAAAGATAAGGAGCTGACAGAAGTATCAAACGAACTGGCAAAGGCTAAAGGCCTCCTGGCGAAACTGGGGGTACCGAGTTATACCGAAACGTAATGTTGCATGTGTAGGTCAAATTTTTCCCATCGTGCTATTGCGTTGGTTTTTGTGTAATCAAGTAACGAGTTTATAGTGGAAGTTTTTGCGTTTGTTTCAGATGCTCCCGCACTCGATACCTTGCTAGTCAGGCTTAGGGTTGGTCACGGACCATACTCCCTTGCCATCCTTCGATCCTTAGTTGTATTCGTCCGCGCCGGATGTCTGTCTAGCGAATTGCGAGATTTGTTTTGCGTGCGTAATGCTCATTCCGCGAGTCAACAGGCTCCGAACCCTACTCTCTTGCTGCTGATTTAAATGCATTCGATTAATAGCGCGTTAAATATTTACCCAGCGAGTTAATGGAGTTGGCCGCGAACCACACTCCCTCGCTGGCGAGTACTTTGTAATTGCCTGATTACGCGTAAAATATTTACCCAGTGAGTTAATGGAGTTGGCTGCGAACCACACTCCCTCGCTGCCGTGTTTTCGTACTTACTTTCTTACGCGTAAAATGTTTACCCAGCGAGTTAATGGAGTTGGCCGCGAACCACACTCCCTCGCTGCCGTGTTTTCGTACTTGCTTCCTTATGCGTAAAATGTTTACCCAGCGAGTTAATGGAGTTGGCCGCGAACCACACTCTCTCACTGCCGTGTTTTCGTACTTGCTTTCTTACGCGTAAAATGTTTACCCAGCGAGTTAATGGAGTTGGCCGCGAACCACACTCCCTCGCTGCCGTATTTTCGTACTTGCTTTCTTACGCGTAAAATGTTTACCCAGCGAGTTAATGGAGTTGGCCGCGAACCACACTCCCTCGCTGCCATGTTTTCGTACTTGCTTCCTTATGCGTAAAATGTTTACCCAGCGAGTTAATGGAGTTGGCCGCGAACCACACTCTCTCACTGCCGTGTTTTCGTACTTGCTTTCTTACGCGTAAAATGTTTACCCAGCGAGTTAATGGAGTTGGCCGCGAACCACACTCCCTCGCTGCCGTATTTTCGTACTTGCTTTCTTACGCGTAAAATGTTTATCCAGCGAGTTAATGGAGTTGGCCGCGAACCACACTCTCTCGTTGCCGTGTTTTCGTACTTGCTTTCTTACGCGTAAAATATTTACCCAGCGAGTTAATGGAGTTGGCCGCGAACCACACTCCCTCGCTGCCGTGTTTTCGTACTTGCTTTCTTACGCGTAAAATGTTTACCCAGCGAGTTAATGGAGTTGGCCGCGAACCACACTCCCTCGCTGCCGTGTTTTCGTACTTGCTTTCTTACGCGTAAAATGTTTACCCAGGGAGTTAATGGAGTTGGCCGCGAACCACACTCTCTCACTGCCGTGTTTTCGTACTTGCTTTCTTACGCGTAAAATATTTACCCAGCGAGTTAATGGAGTTGGCCGCGAACCACACTCCCTCGCTGCCGTATTTTCGAACTTGCTTTCTTACGCGTAAAATGTTTATCCAGCGAGTTAATGGAGTTGGCCGTGAACCACACTCCCTCGCTGCCGTGTTTTCGTACTTGCTTTCTTACGCGTAAAATGTTTACCCAGCGAGTTAATGGAGTTGGCCGCGAACCACACTCCCTCGCTGCCGTGCCAGCACTCGTTGTATGTGGAACACTTTGAATTCATAAAGGACGAACATTTTTAATCGGCGCCGTGTTTCGTGACGTCCGCCAAAGAAATCATAAGGAAACCAACAGAAGAAAATTACTAAAAACGGTATTACTGGTGATATGGCCTCAGGTGGGCGATATTCCAAGGATGCCTCGTCTCTTGCCCCTCGGAATCTTCAAGTCTATAAGTTCTGGGACGGACTTCTTCGACGACCTTGTATGGCCCTTCCCAGGTGGGCCCCAGGGTTCCGGCCCCTGCTTCCTTATTAGCTTGGAATATTTTCTTTAGGACAAAGTCATTGACACGGAAGTTTCTGCCCCTGACCTTGGAGTTATAGTATCTGGCCATCTTCCGTTGGTAAACCGCGATGCGTAGTTGTGACTCCGTATGTTTCTCATCCAGTAGGTCGAGGCTCGCTTTTTGTAAATCATCGTTGACCACTTCATTGAAGTGCAGATGTCTGGGCGAGGGTATCCCCATCTTGACGGGGATCATAGCCTCTGCCCCATATGCCATGGAAAACGGGGTTTCGCCGGTGGCTGTGCGAGAGGTGGTTCGGTAGGACCATAAGGTCTCGGGTAATTCTTCGGCCCATCCTCCCTTCGTGGACTCTAGCTTCCGCTTAAGGGTATGTTTAATGATTTTATTTACGGCTTCCACCTGGCCGTTGGATTGCGGATAATAAGGAGTGGAGAAATCCCTTCGGATGCCAAGGTTCTCACAGTTCGCGTTGAACTTCATTCCAGCGAACTGCGTGCCGTTGTCGGAGAAGAGGGAATGGGGAACACCGAAGCGGCAGATAATATTTTTCCATACAAATTTCCAGGCGTTCTCCTCCGTGATTTTGGCCAGAGGCTCGGCCTCGCACCACTTGGTGAAGTAGTCTACTGCTACAATTGCGAACTTGACCCCACCTCTCCCTGTCGGGAGGGGGCCGATGAAGTCGATTCTCTATTTGGCGAAGGGCCAGGAGCTAGTGACCGGAGTAAGGTTCTGAGCGGGGAGCTTCGGGACCGTCGCAAATCTCTGGCATCTGTCGCATTTCTTCACAAAATTGTGGGAATCTTTCTTCATGGTCGGCCAATAGTACCCTTGTTTCAAGGGTTTCTGTGCCAAGGCCATCCCCTCTGAATGGTTGCCGTAGATCCCCTCGTGTATCTCTTTCATCACGTATACTACTTCCTCTTGTGTCAGGCAGCGCAAGAGGGGGTGGCTGAATCCCCTTTTATACAGAACTCCGTCCTGTAATACGAATTTTACGGCCCTTCTACGGAGCTTCTGTGCCTCTAGTTTGTCTTCGGGCGCCACCTGACTAGCTAGATACTCGGTAATCTCTTTCATCCATTTCGGGGAATCATGGATGGTTAGGACGGAGGGTGCAGTAGCGCCTTCGGTTGAAGGTTGGGTAAGCTTTTCAACTGGGATGGCCTTCATTAGGTCGGAGTCCCTACTGCTCGCTAGTTTTGAGAGGGCGTCCGCGTAGCTATTTTCCGTTCGTGGGATCTGGAGGAGTTCGTATTCTTCAAAGCGGGACAACTGTTCTTTAGCTTTGGATAAGTAGGACACCATGGTTTGTTCACGCGCTGCGAAGGTCCCATTAACTTGACTTACGACAAGCTACGAATCGCTGTGGATTTGGAGCTTCCTTGCCTTCATCTCGTGCGCTAGCCTCAAGCCCGCTAGCAGGGCCTCGTATTCTACTGCGTTGTTGGAGGCTTTGAACTCCAGGCGAAGCGCGCAGTTGAGATTATGGCCATCTGGGCTAATTAGCAGGATCCCGGCTCCAGCCCCGGCCTCTCTCGAGGATCCATCGACATATAACTTCTATGTCGGTACCTCCAAGGGTCGGGCTTCAAGCGGACCATCGGGGATGTGGACGAACTCAGCCACAAAATCCGCTAAAGCTTGCCCTTTTATCGAAGGCCGTGGTTTGTAACTGATGTCGAACTGGCTAAGTTCTACCGACCACTTCATCAATCGTCCTGAAGTATCTGGCTTCTGGAGTATCTACCGCAAGGGGAGGTTCGTCAGGACATCTATGCTGTGGGACTGGAAATACGGTCGAAGTTTTCTGGAGGCGACGATTAACGACAGGGCGAGTTTCTCTATGTCTGGATATCTTGTTTCCGCGTCCTGCAGGGCTTTGCTTACGTAATAGACGGGGAATTGTACCGGACCCTCTTCACGGATGAGCACCGAGCTAACTGCCTTTTCCGAGACGGCGAGGTAAACGAGCAACATTTTCCCGTTCTTGGGTTTGGATAGCAGTGGGGATTTCCCGAGAAGGATCTTGAGGTCTTGGAAGGCCTTTTCGCACTCGTCGGTCCACTCGAACCGTTTTCCCCCTCTTATGGTTTGAAAGAAAGGTTGGCAACGATCGGTCGCCTTGGATATAAACCGATTCAGAGCCGCTAATCTCCCTGTCAGACTTTGGACTTCCTTGGGAGAGGATGGGGACCGCATCTCAATGAGCGCTTTGATCTTTTCGGGATTGGCCTCTATCCCCTGCTGATTGACCATGTAGCCGAGGAACTTTCCGGACGCGACCCCGAACGCACACTTCAAGAGGTTAAGCTTCATGCGATATCTGCGAAGGGTTTCGAACATCCCCCTTAAGTGATCTATGTGGTCTTCTGCGTTGACGCTCTTTACCAGCATGTCATCGACGTATACCTCCATCGTGTTTCCAATTTGTCCGGCGAACATGCGATTTACCAGCCGTTGATAGGTGGCTCCCGCGTTCTTTAAGCCGAATGGCATCATCTTATAGCAGTATAGCCCTCGGTCTGTAATAAACGACGTGTGGTCCTCGTCCCCTGTGAACATCGGAATTTGGTTGTAGCCCGAGTATGCGTCCATGAAGCTGAGTAACTTGTGGACGGCAGTTGCGTCGACGAGCTGGTCGATGCGCGGTAATGGGAAACTATCTTTAGGACACGCCTGGTTTAGATCTGAGAAGTTGACGCATACCCTCCACTTCTTGTTACTTTTCCGAACCAACACCGGATTAGTTACCCACTGGGGGTAAATCGCTTCTCTGATGAACCTGCTGGCCAGTAGTTTGTCCACCTCCTCTTTCAAGGCCTGGTACCTCTCGGCACTTAGAGGTCTTCTTTTCTGAATCCTAGGGTGCACTTTTGGGTCCGTTTTCAAAACGTGGCACGCGATCGATGGGTCGATCCCGACCATGTCGCTGTGTTTCCATGCGAAGACGTCCGCGTTCTCTCGTAGGAATTGTTTTAATTCTTCTTTCATCTTTTCCTCGAGCTTTTCTCCCACCTGCAGCATCTGGGTTGGCTCCGAGGGGCTTACCGGAAAGGTTTCCAGCTCCTCTGCTGGGGAGGTGAGAGAATCGGAGGCTATGATCCGGGGATCTAGACCTTCGTCTAATACCAATTCTTCATCCATTCCTTCGTCATTAATTTCTGTTGATTCTGAGCGTATGGCCATTATCTGCAGTTTGTCTATGTTGTGGGAGTTGTGGTAGTCCAAAGAACCAGGCTGCGAAGGGCTCCTCCAGGTACGACTACGCTTGGGTCCCTGCTGGAGGGGCTGATCATCCAGCAGCCCGAGCGCGGCCTCCATCCGGGCGTCATCCGACTCCAAGTCCTGATTCTCCTGTCCCACCATCCGTTTCTATCGATATTCGGGTGTCATGCTCTTTGGGTAGAAGACACGTTTTACCAAAAGCACTGGGTCGTGTAAGGCTTTTCGTTTCCCACAGACAGCACCAATCTGTTGACGTCTGAACCTGCACTAGTCCACGTGCCAACAGATCTCCAGTCACTCCTCTGTCAGCTCGTATATTACCTGCACACTAGGACGACCGTTAGGCGCCAAGATCTCCAGAGAAAAAGGGTCCGGCGATCGTTGGCACTCCGACGATCAAGTCAACAGTCGGTATATGAAGGATACGCAGGGGCGGGAACAAAAGAGGGGTGTGGGAGAGACAAGCAGGCAGAGATTTGAGCAAAGTTTAGGGTGGGATTCGTAAGCGTAAAAAGTGCGTACCTTGGGACAACCGGAGGCGTTGTTTTTATAGTGCGAGAGATCTAATTGATTTAGGAGACAAATCAATTTGATACTCAATTGGATCCTCTTTCTTTATGTGATAAAGATATCCGAGATTATCTTCCTTCTTTGAGCTTATCACGTTGCATGATTTCGGGAGATTGCGATCCGGTTTTCTTGTAAGAATCCATACGCCAAATCAACGCGATCTTCCTTTAATTACTTCTCTTGCTGCTTGGCATATCGAGTCGTACCCTGGTTACGAGGCTTGACGAGACTTGACGAGGCCCTATGGTTCGCATGAGGGCGCCGAAGCCCTCTATGTAACTTGCGAATTCCCGGCTGTCGAAGGCCTAAGTGCGTGATGGGCCATTCTAAGGCCCTAGCAGGGCCCATATAGTCCTTAGGTGGGGCCTGTGCTGACGTGGCGGCCATATCATAATCGTGTGGTAACACATATATAAGGACATATTGACAGCAGACCCTAAAAGTACAAATCATGAAGTTAAGAAGTATGAAGTGATTTTATTGCAAAACCTTCCAATGATATAGGCGGAGAAAACTAATGGCAACGATCGAGAAAATATAGCTTCAGAAGAAAATCATAGCACACCTGTGACTGAGCTCAGAAGATCTAACAGAACAATTAGACCTCCATAAAGATACTCTCCAACGTTGTATTATATTTTACTAACTGACAAGAGGTAAACTATAAAGCTATAGTGAAGTCGTGCAAGCTGATGAATCAATCAAGTGCAAGTCAGCCATGGGGGATAAGATTGACTCATTATTGACCAATCAAATATGGTAACTGACATAGTTACAAAAAAGAAAAAGGATTTGCAAAACAAATGGGTTTACCATATAAAAGAAGTGCATGACTACATCAAGCGATATAAAGCAAGACAGGTTGTAAAAGGATTTCAACAAAAAGAAGGCATTGATTACACAGAGATTTTCTCTCCAATAGTGAAATTAACTACAATCATACTTGGACTAGTGGCAAAAGAAGACTTGCACCTAGAGCAGTTGGATGTAAAGAAAGCTTTTCTTCATATTGATTTGGATGAAAAAAAATGAGAAAATGGTGTGCAAACTTCAAAAGAGCTTGTATGAACTTAAACAAGCTCCGAGACAGTGTTATAAGAAGTTTGATAGCTTTATAGGTAGTAATGGCTTTTTGAGGTGTCAGGTGGATCATTGTTGCTATATGAAGAACTTTAGTAACTCATATATTATCTTACTCTTATATATTGATGACATGTTGATTGTAGGAGTTTACAAATAAGAAATTGACAAGTTTAAAGAAAAGTTGTCCAAAGAGTTTGCAATGAAGGATTTGGGTGTTGCAAAACAAATCGTTTGGATGATAATTACTAGGGACACGGATGTTTTGAAACTATTACAGGAAGAGTTTATGAAGAATGTGTTGAGCAGATTCAGGATGGATGAATCTCAACCAGTGAGTACTTATTTGACTAGTCACTTTAAATTATTCAATAAACAGTCACCTTTTATAGAGCAGAAGCGAGCCTACATGGTCAATGTGTCTTATGTCTCTGCTATTGAAAGTCTTATGGATACCATGGTATGTACGAGATCGGACATATCACATACAATGGGAGTTGTGAGTAGATATATGAGTATTCCCGAAAAACAACATTAGGAGGCAATAAAGTGGATTCTCAGGTACTTGAGAAGTACTACAGATTTAGCCTTGTGTTTCAAAAAATCAAACTTCGAATTACAGGGCTTTGTAGATGCCGACATGGCCAGGGACATTGATGGCAGGAAAAGTACTACTGGATATGTATACACATTGGGTGGTAGAGCAGTTAGTTGGGTGTCTAAGTTGCATAACATAGTTGTTCTTTCCACTACTGAGGCAGAGTAGATTTCCATGACTAAAGCTAGCAAAGACATGATATGGTTGAAGTCTTTCTTGGAAGAATTGGGTCACAAGCATAGAAAGAGCGTGTTGCATTGTGACAGTCGAAGTGTTAATCACTTAGTAATGAATATTGTCTATCATGCGAGCACGAAGCATATACAGATTCAGTATCACTTTATTAAATCGATTTTGGAGGATAGATTCTTAGTGCTTGAGAAGATTCAGAGCAATCAAAATCTTGTTGATATGTTGACAAAGACTATTACAATTGAGAAAATGAAGTTGTGTGCAACTTCAGTTGGTCTTCTTTATTAAAGATTAGATGAGGTGTACCAACCGCTGCAGATGAAGGAATTAATGATGGATTAGTCTCCAAGTGGAAGATTGTTAAGCTGTAGAGCCTAATTTGATACGCTACACGCAGCTGAACCTGTATAAATCTTTATGTTCTTTATTTTTCGCCATTTATTTATTACTCTAATTCTAACATCTGGTACTCAGAGCCTAATAGTTATATTGGGACAAACATTAAGTATGCTCTATTTCTATGGTGATACTTGGTATTCTGCGAAACTGCATCACTCGATAAATTCGCGAAACGTTATGGGGAAATGTAAAATTGGGAACTGTGCTATTAAGATACAATGTTTGGAATGAAAATGCAAATATGGGGAAAGATTTCGTTAAAAAGGTCCGTTAGTTGCGCGAGTGAGTTAAACTCTCATTTTATTTGTATTTATTGGTGGAGTAAAATCGTCAAGTGAAATTTCTTTTCTTTCTTTCAACTTCATATTTCCTTCCTCCAACACTACCTACACCAATATGTATATAAATCCTTTTCTTTTGCCAGATCTCTACAACCTAGACGTCTTGCAGAAACCTTATGTGGTTTGCCACTATACATGGCTCCTAAAATAATGCAACTCCAGTAGTATGATGCGAATGTGAGATTCATCGTGTACATATCCACGCAGAAATCCATCATGTTAATCCACGATTTTATTTTGAGTTGAAAACGCAGGCAGATCTTTGGAGTGTTGGTGCCATTCTATTTCAACTTGTCACTGGGAAGACTCCATTTGCAGGAAACAATAAGATACAAGTATACTCATCTCATCTTTTCAATCAATGCAGTCATACAAATGTTTTATGCTGAAGTTTTGTTGGTGAAAGTTGTTCTTCATTCCCTAAATTCAATCTGTAATGAATTTTAGAAAATTATAAAATTGAAAAGTATATATTGTATCCATACAGAAGTGTCGAAACAAAGATTTTTGCAATGAATTTTTGCAACGAATTGTATTCAGAAGTCCCTAAATTCAATCTATAATGAATTTTTGCAACTGCTACAGGCACATGTGGATTTAGCATGGGCCAAGAGGGGCACAAACCTTGCTCAGTTATGTTTGGCATATTTTGATTCAATAGATTCATTTTTAGTTTTTCATAACTTCTAGTTTTATCTAAAAGACATTTTTAATGTTCAACTTGTAGTAATTGGTGATTAACTTGAAAACTATATCATGAATGTGCACTCCAATATGAAATTTTTAACTTTGAAAGGAATGAGTAACTTCGCTTGAGGCAAAAAGAAGACAAGATTTACCCTTTAATTTTGCTCATCAAATTGGTCATTCTTTTACCAATTACAACTGCCACTGTTTTGAACTATTAATATAAAAAAAGATCAATTATGTAGTAAAATTAGAGATGTACGAATGAACGATTACATAAATTGAGAACGATTTTTTTTATAATATTTGCAATGATGTTTTTGTTAAACGATTTAAGAATATGAAAAACTCGTTAAGGACAATTTTAATGTATTAGAAATTTTTAATTGTTGTTTTTTTATGTATAATTCGTCTTGAAATTTTTTGCTTATTGTTTACATTGTGCCGCCTAAAGAAAAATCATATATTCGCCACTGTCTACATGTAGTGTTGGCGTAGAGATGGCAATGGGCCGAGCCGGGCCGGCTCGGCCCGTGGAACAATGGGTCCAGCTCGGCCCTTTTAACGGGCCCAGTTCGGCCCGTGAATAGACGGGCCGAGCCTCAATATAACAATGATCTAGACCGGCCCGTGGTCTGCCGGCCAACAGGCCAGTCCGTGGACCGGCCCGTGGTCCCGAGCCACAGGCCGGTCCACGGACCCACGTGAAATCATATAATTTTTTTTGAGAAGTTTAAAAAAAATAAGAAATAAGTCAAGAAAAAATTAAAAATTTTAAATTCAAGCCCTCCTCCTTTTTCCGGGCTTGGGACCAGCTATTATTAGCGTAGGTAGAGTTAAAATTGTACACGAACAAGTTTTTATGTGTACAATTTTTTGTAAACTTAAATATCAAAACTTACAAGTTAAAATAAATAAAAATGGAATGAATTTATACAAAATAATAAATATACTTACATTTTACTTACGTATTCAGTTCGTCCATCTCTTCGGCCAATATCAGGCTTACTTTATCTTGAATTCGAAGTTCTGCATCCTCCCAATCTTTCAAACACATTAAACTCTCTAATATATCTGGTTTAAGTATTGACCTCAAATCATTAAGAATCCTACCACCTGTACTAAAAGCAGACTCCAATGCTACAGTTGATACCGGAGGTGTTAGTAGATCACGTGCTATAATAGAAACAATTTAGTATTGGCGCTCGTTTTGTCTCCACCACCTAAGTATATCAAAATTATTCATTTCGTCTTCATCTAACAAATTAAGCATGTAGTGACCAAAATATCTAGCTAACTCTAACGATATATCTCTAATATTAGTTTCAATATTTGTGGCACGGGAAAGCGAAGAAGAAGAAGAAGAACTAGAATTTTGAGTTCTCTTATAAATAAGGAAACTCCAATAATCATTAGGATTAGGGTTATTTGAAGAAGAAGAAGGGTTTGGCGCAGGAGGTCTTCTAATGTTCCTACTGGTTTTTTCCGCATAAAATTCATACATTTCACATAATATTTTTTCTAAATTACCGTAAGTCAATGGATTACCGTAACTCAAATTATTAGAAATTTCAAAAATAGTATGTTTAGTACCTTGTAAATTTACTCTAGGATCCATAATTAACGCTAACGAAAACAACATAGACAGGTCTTCCCAATATTTTCTAAACTTCATTTCCATTGTTTCAACAATATTAGAAAAAATTGCATACGTCTTATATCTATTGAAATTATTTGCAATAAAATAAAAATGATTTAAAACTAATGGACTAGTAGGGTAGTATACACAACCACATGCATTTGTGGTGTCAAAAAATACTTTTAAAAATTTTCAAACATAAAATGCTATTTGCCAATCATGTGGTTGCAAATCGTATTGTGGACCGTGTGAATGTCGGTCATTATAATAAGCAGTTGCACAATGTTCATAACCTTCACATGATTCAAACATTAAATAAGTAGAGTTCCACACATTACGTATGTATGTACATATAGTTTAAGTTGGAAGAGAATTTTCTATGCATAATTAATCAAATACTTGTTTTCTAGAAGGTGAAGCAGTAATATAGTTTAAAGCATACCTAATTTTTTCTAATTGTGGGCATATATACTTTAAACCATCTTGGACAATTAAATTAAAAATATGGCATATACATCTAACATGAAACAAAATTCCACCGAAATTCGGTTGTAATTCCTCAATTAATTTTTCTGTTACAATATTATTAGGCGGAGCATTGTCAAACGTGATACTGCGAATTCTAGATTTGCAATTAAATTATTTAATAATTGCCATTAAATAATTAAAAATTTGAAGGCCATTATGAGGGCAGTCAATTACTTTAAAAGCAATTATTCTTTTATGCATAATACATAATTTATCAATATAATGTAAAGTAACTACAATATATACTTTATGATTTAGACTAGACCATAAGTCCGAAGTGAATGATACAACACCATCATATTTACTTAAATCGTTTTTTATATTTTGTTTTCTTTTATTAAGTGCAGCAATAGTATCAGAACGAATAGTGTTTGTAGCAAAGGGTAAATACTTTGGTTGAAGATACCTTTGTACGAACCGTGTGAAATGAGGGCTTTCCACTATGCTAAGCGGGAACTCACCACTGGCCACCAACTGACACATGCCTTCCCGGTGCAAAGACTCTTGTGAATAAACTCAATTGTTAAGATTGGGAGAAGAACTATAAGATCCACCCAGAGATCCGAATTGTAGTTGTGCTTGGTTGGTATCAACTCCTCCGTGCTTTTGCACACACTTCAGAAAATGTCAGTTAAGATGGCTCGTTCCACCACCCTTTTGCCATGCAAACTGTTGTTTACAATATTTACAAACTACTTTGAAAATTGGTTGCCCATCTGTAGATGCACCAGTCTGCACTCTATTGAAATGATCCCAACACCGAGCCTTTTGTTTTGCAGCTCTTCGTTTAATAGTCGATTGAGTAGTGTTGGTCGTTTCTAACTCTTCGTCCATACCATCTAAATTGAAAATTGGACCAATGTTCTCAACTCCAAAATCATTACCAAATTCTGGAATTGCAACATTATTTAAACCACTAAAATCATCTAGATTTTGGTTTTCGACAGACTCGACACTTCCTTGAAAATTGTATTGATCCATGAATAATTGTATATAATAGAAATGTAGAAGTAGAAAAAATAAATGTAGAAATTGGAATATAGGGATGTAGAAGATAAGAAAAATAAGATTATAATTTATAAATCTAGAAATTCAATAATAAATTGCACAATATAATTTTTTTGGAAAATGGAAGTATGAATATAAGATTGTAAGTTGAGACTTGAGAGATTTGTGAAGAGAATAGAACTAATTTATGGGGGTATATATAGGAAGAAAAAAAATAGCCGTTTGAAAAAAAAAAATTATTGGGAACCAAATTGCAAACGGTCAGAAATATGACCGTTGCAGTCGTTGCATATTGCAACAAAAGCTGGGGACCAATTTGGTCCCTACCGGACCAGGGACCAGGGACCACGGACCAGTCCATGGGCCGGATCCATGGGTCGGCCCGTTGATTTCACGGGCCGAGCGTGGAATTTTTAACGTCTTGGGCCGGCCCAGGTCCATCTTTTTGCAGACCGGGCCGCCGGGCGGCCCTGTCCGTTTGCCATCTCTATGTTGGTGGGAGGGAATATGAAGTTGAAAGAAAGAAAAGAAATTTCACTCGACGATTTTACCCCCAGTTCCAATAAAGACCAAAAAAATGAGAGTTTAACTCACTCATGCAACTAACGGACATTTTTAACGGAATCTGTCCAAATGGACCAATTGCACATATAAATGGATAAGTTAGAGACCACTCTATTAAAAATGAAAGATTAGACATTATTAGCACACTATATTCATACGATAAGATCATTTGCGCCAATTTTCCTTGATTCAACGAAAGGCATACTTCACGAAGATCAATGCAATAGTGTCTGCTCCCCGTCAAATGATACATTAATATAAGAGCAATAAAATATTGGGAGTACGCGTTTTCGATAGTCGACTTTTTGAACAGTTTTAAGAATTGAAGAATCTTTCCAAGATTTATGATAACTAGGGCCGGCAAATCCTTGTCTTTTCTTTTAACTTGAAAATGGCTTTCACTCCACCTTCATTCTTGTCTTTTTTCCATCAAATTATCCCAATCTCAATGTTGATTTCCACTCCGATTTGTTCCATTTTTGAAGCTCCTCGAGTTTCATAAATTCTCAATCAAAAAATTGAATTAGCATTCAATCCAATCCAATCTCGAATAGAAAGTGGGAACAAGAGCAGCAGCATCTCAGCCAGTCTAATCCCCCAAGGTCACTGATCATTTTCTTTTTTCTTGTGGTTATTTTTGAATATAATACAATTTTGTACATTTTCTTTCATTCGTTTTGTCCATATCGTGTAGGATTTTTACTTTAAGTCAAGCGATTGTAGGGGCAGTTTCTTAGAAATTGTCCCTTTATACACATTGGCTGTTTGCGTGGATCCAAAAGATTCTTTCTCCGTGTTTGGAATGTGAAAATGTGATTTGTTTTTTAGGCTTTTTTTACTATTCATTACGTATTGCTTTAACCATCTCTGTACTTCTATAGGTTCAGCGTTTGTACACGCGATAACTATCCACAATTGAACAGCGTGTGCATTTGAAGCTGAAGCTGAGATGTCTAGGAATTATGATAACTGGGAAAGGCTGGTGGAAGTTGTGCTAAAACGAGAGCATACAGTATTGGGAAATGGCTCACGCCCATTCGAGAAACACATGCTATGCCAGTTCCGTATCATTGGATTTTGACGAACTATCTTTGAGTTTGCCAAGAGAAGTAACAAATGTTGAAATTGGAGGAAGGAGTTCAAGAACTGATTTAGGTCCCTCTCAATTGATTAGTGATTCTTTCGAGAGCACTGATAGCAGTAAAGGACTTCATGGAAATGGCTTGAAATCTCAAAATTCTGTGATTTCCAGTGATGCTAGCCAAAATGAGGTTGATGAGTGGATTGAACAATATGAAGCTGGTGTGTATGTAACAATTGTAGCCTTTCAAGACGGAAGTAGAGATATCAAACGAGCGCGCTTCAGGTATTTGGTTTGATATTGTTAGTAAAAGATTGATTTTAATATAATATGGAATGATTCATTATATAAGACTCTTAAAAGATGTATCAGCTAATTAAAATGGAATTCTTGGGAATGGTCTTTGGAAATTGTTCTTGAATCTCCTTTTATTCTAGTTAATTGTTATATCAGTTGCAATTTCATTAATGTTAAAGTACCTTGGATTGAAGGTGCAATACTAATTTTTGTATTTTCCTGTCATTGCATATGCAGCAAGAGGAGATTCACAATGCACCAAGCAGAGACTTGGTGGTCAGAAAACCGAGAAAAAGTTTATAAGAAATACAACATTCGTGAAATATTCGGAGTTTTAGTCTCCAACAAGGCGGCAAGTAGGACTGAGGGAGTTGTGTCCCAAGGCAATAATGCCAAAGATTCTGGTCCTCACCAGCATGATGAAAACGGCTCTAAATCTAGCAATTCAGTAGGTTCCGACAAAGGTGATGCAATTCAAGCTGAGGTTGAGTGGATTGAAAAATATGAACCTGGGGTGTATATTACACTTGTAGCTCTTCAAGATGGAAGTAGAGATATCAAACGAGCACGCTTTAGGTATTTGGAATTGTTAATTCTGAGTCTTACATTGGATGTTATTCGATATAGTTATTAATACAGACTAATCTTTGGGCAATGTCCTCAAATCTCATTTTACTTTGTTGGTTGAATGCTAATTAATACTAGTTCTATGACTTCTTGTTATGTTTTTAAAAATGTGTGATTTAAATGTAAAGGACTAACTTCTAACTTCTATCTTTTTCTGTCATTGCATAAGCAGCCGGAGGAAATTCCCGGAGCACCAAGCAGAGACTTGGTGGTCAAAGAACCGGGAAAAAGTTTACCAGATATACAACATTCGTGGAGTAGATGCGTTAAAATTGGAGTCGGTTTGAGGGAGTGTAGTCCAAAGCTGTTGACCGTAAAAATCGTGTTCCTTGCTACATGAAATCTTGATATTATTGTAAAATAATAGTTGATGAATATTTAGTTTTATCATAATATCTCAAAAATAGTCATATTTAGTCTAGAAGTCTGTATGTAGATCAGTTTTTAACTCTCATTGTAATATTATATATATGGTCTATTATTATAATAAAATACACACTTGATCTCTATTTCTTTCTATTTTTTACTCTTATTATCTTAGTTTTATAACAGGTTTTTAGCACAACCCAAAATAGAGAATTAGAGGGTTTGGACAACTTGGAGGTGTGTGCAAACGTTGATATCTCAGTGTTCCGCGTTCGATCGCCGTGAAATTTGGACAGAAAATTCACAACTCATTGTTTGTAAATTCCAACGGTTAAGATCAAGATTCAACAATTCATTTGTGAGAAACTACTGTGTGAACAATATTGAATTTTGAATTGATTGGAAGATTGTGAATTTTTGGAGAACAAACATAATTTTACAGATTTAAATTTGTAGAAGAATTTGAGACTCCTTAAAATACTCTAAATTTATTAAATTCAATTAATATAGGTAATTGTCAGACAAAAATATATTAAAGTCGATTTATCTTTTCTTTGTCATCTTCCATATCTCATATATAGGATATATATGTGTGTGAGAACTAAATTTGAATGAAATTTATTACTTTGTACCAATTTCTCGAAGAATATAGTATTATCAATGTTGGAGTAGTACACATGTATAATAAATATTCTAGAAGAATAGTTGTATGAATATTACAATATTGCCAATGAAGAAGTAGAAGTTTATATATGAATATTATGTTGTTCATCTTGAAGAAAGCACAACTTAATACTTATTAGTACTCTAGAGAATTTTTTTTTTAATTGTTCCAGTAGAACCACAACTTTGTACATATCAAAATTGATATAAATATAATAAAGTAGAAATTTAAATACATCAATTTTCTAGATGAATACGATGTTGATGTTATTGAAAAAACACAACCCACATATATAAATATTCAAGAAGAAAATTGTGTTGTTATCTTCTTGAATAAGTACAACTTTATAAAAACCAATTTTTAGAAAAATATTGTTTTGATGCTCCCAAAAAAGCCATGTGCACCATGTCCTCCAACTCCACATAGTATTGTAATTCAACTACATTGGCTATATCTCTATTTAATCCATTCAAAAACCTGGCCAATGTGGCTTCCCTATCCTCCTTAACATTAGACTTCCATCTAGTTATGGTAATCCTCTACACTCTTTGAACATTGAGTAAGGCTCTGCAATTTTTGATAGAGATCTCTATAGTAATGACTAGGTACAAATCTCATCCTCATGAGAGCCTTTAAATCACTCCAAGTTTCTACAAGCCTCTCATGATTTCTCCTCATATTTGTCACCAATTGATTCTACCATATTATAAGATGATCCGTGAACTCAATTACTGCTAATTTCACTTTCTTCTCTTCCGAATAACTATAACAATCAAATATTAATTCGAACCCCATTTTCCACTTTAAATAGACTTCAGGGTTATTCATACCTTTGAAAGAATGTAATTTCATTTTTATTTTTCCAAGGTTTCTATCTACCCCATCTTGGCCTCTATAGTCTCCTCATCTAGGTGCTCTTTCATGCCTATCTCCTCTACGCCTCATCCTAACCATCTAAGCCACATAATTATAGTCATCATCACCCTCACTACCCACTATATTTTCATCCTTGAATTCAACTATATGATTATGATCATGCCTATCTTGTCTCCTATCATTAGGGATCCCGGGTTGTTGCTCCCTTAGAAAAGTTGTAATCACGGTATCATGCTTATCCATCATATCCCTTATCTTGTTATTGATTTTCCTCATCTCGTTAAACACCATGTTCATTTACTCAAATTGATGTTGCATGACTTTTAACAAAAAGAATTGGTTGTTCTCTTCCTTAGGTGTTGTTTCTTCATTATTAGATATTTTAGAAAAAAAATAAAAATTGGTATTGAAAAAAAAAAAATTAGCCTCACGTATTTAGACTCGTGTTTTACTCTATTTGGCCTTTTCCCGATAATAATCTAACCACTCTTGCCTTTTACCCCTCTTTGTTTTTATTGCCAAGTTCTCTAAAGAACTAACTAAATTCAATCAAGAATTGGATCTCCTCAACCTTCAAGAAAAAGAAATAAGAAGGACTAAAAGACAACGAGAATGATTCAAGAAGAAAAAGGACAAAAAGAATAAGATTTGAAGACTTAAGCACAAGATGACAATATGAAGTGTATGTTTCTTGCAAATATAACCCAAGAATCTCAAAGGAATGCATTTCTTGACTTTCTTGAATTTTGTTTTTTTATACTTGTTGATCCAACGCAAAAAACTAATAAAAAATATCACAAGACAAGAACTAGAAAAGATTTAGCTTTGGTGCTTTAATAGATTGTGTCCAAACAATTCTTGAATATTTTTTGTGCAAGAAAAGATTTTTTCTTTTGAATGATTCTAAGATGTGATAAATCCAAACAAGAAAATAAAAAGACTCTTATGAAATATGATGAATAACGAAAGATTTTTTTTTTTGGGATATGACTCAAGATGAAATTGATGGAAACAAAAAAAAAAAGATAGAACTTGATTTTAGAGCCAAAGCTCTTATACCAACTGATGCGAACCCATGAAGATTGAATCTCGGAACCCACAATAAATATTGATAATAAACCCCAAGAAGCTAAAATCAAGCTGCAAGACATTAACCTGATGATTTCTTAAATCAAAGAACCAAGTTAGAATGATCGCCACAAAGATTTGTGAAGTCTTTGATAAGTTCAGTTATTTCAATTAAGAACAAAGAAGAAAAATGAATCTCACTTTAATGTAAACTCTCAATCATCAATTAATGTTTAGTTTACAATGAGAAGTGTTTATGTATATGAAAATTAATGAAAACTTAGTCTAATTCTGAAAAATAACTAAAAAAACCTTAACAAATAAAGTTCTAAATGAAAAAGGAAACAAAATCTAGAAAATTTCTTAATTGCCAGATTTTGACCCGAGTGATCGCCCAAGCTTAAATATTAGCTTCAAATTCTTAATTATAGGGTTGGGCGATCGTCCCATATTTTTCCTCGGCGATCACCCTCCACGTTTTGATCTTCAAACTTTGAATCATACTCATTTTGGCCCTCCAATCTTTCACTAGCCTCCAACATGCCTTTAATATGGTATTTAGTTTGAATCAAATGTAATAAAGTTGGCTCTTTCTTTGTTGTACTCAATTTGAAGGTTGGTGTCTTGCTTGTTATACTTTAGGTGTCAGTTTTGGCTCCACTATAATATATAACGGTCCTTTCTAGTCGGTCCATGGTTCGCATCAATTTTGTTTGCACCATAACTCAATCAATATAAGTCAATCATTGATTTGCACTCTCGACCCTTTTATTTACTTACATTGTTCTTGTATTTTTTACTTGAGTAAATTACATCTCTTAAGTCTCTTATTTTGAGATTTTTTTTTCGAAAAAGTTCGTAAAAACCAATTCACCTCCCTCTTGGTTAGTTATTATTGGGTTATCAATTGGTATCAGAGCAATGTGCTCATTTTAAAATTAAGATTTTACAATATTGAGTAATGGCTAACCATAATATTCAAAATCTTGATGAGCATTCTGTAAGTCGTCCTCCTTTCTTTAATGTCACCAATTATAATTATTAGAAAGCTAGAATGATGATATATATTCAATCAGTAGATTATAACATTTGAGAAGTCATTGAATTTGGTCCTTATATGCTAAAAAAAATTATTAAAATTGATGACAAACCGAACCAAACCATTCCAAAACCTAGAGAGGGTTATGATAAAGAAGATAAAAAAAATTATCTTTAAATGCTAGAGCCAAAAAATTACATTCTTTTGCTTTAGATAAAAATGAATTCAATCTTATTAGCTCATGTGATTCCGCTTACGATAGTTGTCATGCTTTGGAAATCACTCACTTAGGTACTACCAAAGTAAAAGAAACTAAGATAAATTTTTTGATAAAAGATTTAGAAAATTTCTTCATGAAACAAAATGAACTTATTGTTGATATGATTACTCGTTTCACCAATATTGTTAACGGTCTTAAAGGTTTTGATCGAAACTTTATTAACGGTGAACTTGTAAGTAAAATGCTTAGGTCTCTCTCGGAGGATTGGAGCTGATTGAGGATGTTGATCGAAAATACTAAAAATATCAACACATATTCATTGGAAGAGCTCTATGGAACATTGATGACCAACGAGCTGAACCATGCTGAGACAAAAAGAGAAGACAATAAAAAGCAAAGAAGAAATGAAGGAGCTTTCAAAATGACAAATTGCTTTTAAATCAAAAAATGATGAAGGCTCATCAAATATGAACATGAGTGATGAAGAACTTGAAGATCTAGTTCTTGTAAAAAAAGGAGATGTTTCCGCAACAATCGCCGATTCCAAAAGAAATAATAAAAAGACGAACATAAAAATAAGAAGATTGTTTGCTATGATTGTGACAAACCTAGTCACAAAAGAACCGAGTGTCCAAACAAGAAGAAATTCACCAAAAAGAAAGCACACCAAGTCACGCGGGATGATAGTGATGAAGAAGACCATGAAGAAGATGAAAATTAAAAGAGTTGCCAACATGTGCTTCATGGCCAATAAAAATGAGGTAAGTTTAAATAACAATGATTCATATAATGATTTATCTACCTCTTATGATGAAATTCATGAGAAATTTGAAAAACTTGTTATAAAGTACTCTACTAATAACAATGAACATTCTTTATTGAAAAATGTAGTAAAGAAACTTCTAGTAGCACAAATTTTGAAAAAAAAAAAAAAAGATAATCACAATCTTTTAATTAAAGAAAATATTTCTTTAAATGAAAATGTTGTAGACTTAATAAAAAATGTTCACAAATTCACCTAAGGGAAGATTTTTTTGAATTAATCCTTGGTGAACAAATGTGTTTTTGATAAATGAGATATTGGATACAAACCATTCTTAAAACAAAAATCCCTTGAAAATATCTTTATCAAATCATCCAATTATTCTCATCAAAATGTAACATGTAGCTTTTGTAAGAAATTTTGTCATGTAGCATTTAATTATCTAATAAAAAAGAGGCTACATTGTGAAAACAAACATAAGCGGGTAAAAGAGTCCAATAATACTAACTATCAAAGACTCAAAGTTATGTGGGTATCAAAAAAAAATTGAAATAATTTTTGTAGGCCCAAAAAAATGAAGGGCAATTAGTTATTGGATAGTGGTTGCTCAAAACATATGACCGGTGATTAAACATTGCTATCAAGCCTCAAAAGAAAGGATGGAGGTCATGTCACTTTTGGATATAATGCCAAAGGAAAAAAATTATACGCATTGGAAATATTGGTAATCACTTATCTCCTTCTTTCGAAAATATTCTATTAGTTGATAACCTCAAACACAACTTGCTTAGTATTAGTCAGTTATGTGATAAATGTTATCTTATTAAATTTGATTATTCTAAATGTCTCATTGAGGATGCTATATCTAAAAAGGTAATGTTCATAGAGAGTTGAAGTAAGGATGTTTATATCATAAACATTGAATTTGAGCTTGAAAGAGAGATAAAATGCTTATCAAGTATAAAAGATGACACTTGGCAATGGCATAGAAGATTATGTCATGTTAGCATGGACATATTGTCCAAACTCTCTAAAAATTGTTTTGTAAAAGGCTTGCCAAAATTAAAATTTGTGATGCTTGTTAATTTAAAAAACAAGTAAAGAGTTCTTTTAAATTCAAATAACTTCTACTACAAGACCTTTACAACTTATCCACATGAATCTATTTGGACCTTCTAGAACCGCATACTTAAGTGGTAAACACTATGCCTTTTTATTGTTGATGATTTTTCAAGATTTACTTGAGTCATATTTTTAAATCTAAAAGATGAGGTCTTAAATGCATTTAAACATTTTTCCAAAAATGTTTAAAATGAAAAAGGGTACACCATTACTACAATTAGGAGTGATCATGGCAGAGAATTTGAAAACATTGTATTTGATAAGTTTTGCAAATTAAATGGATATGAATACAATTTTTCGGCTTCTAGAACTCCTCAACAAAATGGTGTAGTAGAAAGGAAGAATCATATATTACAAGAAATGGCTCGGACTATATTAAATGAAAATGATTTACCAAAATACTTTTGGGTCGAAGCCGTTAATACGCCGTGCTATATTTCTAATAGAGTTTTGGTTGGTTTAAAAAAAAAAAACTCCATATGAACTTTAGAAAAATAGAGTTCCGAATATAAGATATTTCAAAGTGTTTGGTTGTAAATGTTTTATCCTAAACACAAAAGAAAATTTGGAAAATTTTGATTCAAAATTCGATATTGGAATTTTTCTTGGATATTCATCTAATAGCAAGGCTTATAGAGATTTTAACAAACGAACCTTGGTAGTTGAAGAATCAAATACATGTTGTATTTGATGAGACTAACTCTTTTGAACAAGAGAAAAACATTGAGGATGATGTAGATTTGGAAATTCCTCTTAAACAATTGAGTATTCAAAATCAAGACAATGAGAATCCCAACAACGTTGAAATCGACATGAGACAAACAACCATGCAACAAAATGAGGTAGAAACTCTTGAAGAAAAATGTTTCATCTCTACCCAAAGAATGGATGTTTCTCTCTTCTCATCCAAAAGATCTCATCATTGGTGATCTATCAAAAGGCGTAAGTACTAGCAATTATACTAGGAACTTTCTTAACAATTGTGATTTTCTTTCACAAATTGAACCAGAGAATTTCAAAGAAGCGGAGTAAATTTTGAATTTTAGTTATGGAAGATAAACTAAATCAATTTGAAAGAAATCATGTTTGAGAATTAGCTGCTAGACAAAAATTTCAAACCGTGTTATTGGTACACATTTTTTTGAAATAAACGAGATGAAAATGACATAATTGTGCGTAACAAGGCTAGATTAGTATCCCAAGGTTACAATTAAGAAGAATGTATAGATTTTGAAGAAACTTTTGCACCGGTTGCTAGATTAGAATCAATTCACATGCTTCTTGCTTTTGCTTGTCATAAAAATATTACCATTTTTCAACTGGATGTCAAAAGTACATTTTTGAATGGTGTTATTCAAGAAGAACTATTTGTTGAGCAACCTCCCGGTTTCAAAAATCATAACTATCCGGCCAAAGTTTTCAAACTTAGAAAAGCTATTTATGGGTTAAAGCAAGCTCCTAGAGCTTGGTACGAAAGATTGAGAAAATTCTTCTATCAAATGGTTTTTTAATGGGTATTGCGGATACTACACTTTTTATAAAAATAAAAAAGGAAGATATGATTGTTGTACAAATTTATATTGATGATATCATTTTTTGTGCCACTAACATTTTGCTTTGTGAAGAAAAAAAGATAAATATGCCCTTATTTTTATTTAGAAAAAATTTCAATTGGATTCTCAACCTTTGTAAAAAGTACAAATGGGCGTTACTTATATTTTTTCTAAAAAAAATTAAAAGAAACTAACAAATTGATAATAAGGATAATTACAAGAAAGGTCTCCCAACCTTTCAAAATCGTTGGAGATATGCTTCTAACCTAAAAAAAATAGCACTACACGTCCCCAACATATGAAGAAATAGGCATCGTAGGTCCTTTTTGACACTTTCTGTCAGTTTTCTCCGTTAAAAGTCAAAATTGGACTACACGTGCTATATTGCTCCAAAAAATGCAACTGAGAATGGCAGGGTTAAAACTGTAACTCCACTGTAAATTTGGAACCTCCAGTTTCAAGCCCGAACGCAATAACCGATGGAAAACCGGATTGAGTTCCTCTGAAAACAATGAGAAGTCACCTGCTCCAACCTCTTCTTCCCGAAATCACCCTAGAAAAACTTATTAAACGCTTCTTTAATGTTCCAGAGGAAGCCCAATCCTTCAAATTTCTCCAGCTTTTCATCAAAAATTGCAAAATAAACAAACGGGACCTCGATCAAGAAAGTGTAGGTTTGAGAACGAACGGTGTGGGAGAAGGTGGAATGAAACGGCGGCGTTTTCTCCAAACATTTTCCGGCGATGGATCCAAGTCTCACGTCCTTCAAATTGAACTCTACCAACACCATTGTACCACTTGGCAATGCACGCATAATGAACCAGATCTGGCGCCAGAAACATCATTAAAATCCGACCCGATCCGTGTTGTTCATCAAAAACCCGCCCGAGAAAGTTTCTTGTTTCAATTTCAATAGATTCTGTTGTAATTACAAACAAAAACTATAGAAAACTTAAATTATTCTTTTTGAATGGGGAAATGTGAAAAAGGGCATTGAAATTCATGAAATTTTTAGGTTTCAGAAAGCTATCGGAAAAGGAGAGAGAGAGAGAGAGAGAGAGAGAGAGAGAGAGAAAAAAAAAAGAAACACCTCAACAACTAACTTTTCCACCACCTAAGGACAGTTGCATTTTTTGAAGAAATATAGCGCGTGTAGTCCAATTTTGACTTTTAATGGAGAAAACTGATGGAAAGTGTCAAGACCTACGATGCCTATTTCTTCATATGTTGGGGACGTGTAATTCTACTTTTTTAAGTTATGGGCATATCTCTAATAATTTTGAAAGGTTGGAGACCTTTCATGCAATTATCCCTTGATAATATACTAAATTATTTTGTATATTTTACGAACTATTCTAAAATAACTAAAAATTAAGCTCATAATTATTAACAAACGTGTTAATTAAAATTATTTTATTATTATTAAGTAATCATTAAAATTTAAACTTTAACTTTATCATTACAACATAAAAAAATAACTGTCACAAACTTAATAATCAAATATTATTATTTCATTGGGCTATTCGTTTATTAACTACAAATATTAGAGCTCAAATTGTATTCTTCATATTTTAATTTATCATTTTATTATCGATCAAAAATAAAGAATACAAAATGTGTAAATTAATTTTAGTTAGTATTTTTATGTTAAAAAAATATAATAAGATTGGTTCAATGTCATAAAATTATATACGCCATTTTGTCATCTATTTAACTTAAATTTTATTCGAGTTTTTCACATCACATAACAATTATATATACCTAAAGCGCAATAATTTTATATTTTTCTCTTATAAAAAATTTATTTGACACGACTATAGTGATATATTTAATATGTTAAATTAAATATTGTTTAATATATGTATCGGACTTATTTGCACATTTTGCAAAGGTTTGAAATCCAATTGTAATTTTTTAAAACTAAAATTAAGGGTATTTTTGTCTTTTTATCAAATAAGGACTAATTGCGCACCTAAATAGATAGGTTAGGGACCATTCCACTAAAAAAGAAAGGTTAGGGACCATTTGTGCACTATTAGAATACGTTAGGGACTATTTGCGCCAATTTTCCTTAAATAAATTATAAAACACTAAATAAGGAATGAATCTCTCACTTATTTCTTGCATAGTTAAGTCTTTGTAACACCCGGAGATCTCCATTCTGAGGGATAACTAATTTACTAACATTTAGGGGCTCATGGGTTTTCCAACAAAACCCTAAACTTAAAGAATTGACATAGAAAACTCATACCAGATCCCCTCGTCCAGAAGAATTGGATGACAAAGATAAGTACGACACCTTCTCCGACGCAATAAAGGCATTGTGAGAGCTTAACAAGTTTACCTTACCAAAAATGCAGAAATACAATAGGAAAGATTAGCCCAACGATCATATGAGGGAGTACAATACCCACATGAATTTATTGGGAACAAGCATTTCACACAAATGTCGAGGCTTCTATATTACTTCATCAGAATGGGCCCAAGAAATGATATAATAAACTGGTGCCATACAACATTCCTAGCTAGCCATACTTGAAGAATAAGTTTATTCATATGTTCACAGCAGGAACCCTAGCTCAGCCCCGGCTGGGCACATCTATGACATGAGACAAGAGCTACGAGAATCTTTAAAGAGCTATCTTAGCCACTGCACGCATGAAATGGTTGAAGTAGAAAGCATCCCACAAGAAATTTCTTTTCAAGCATTGAAGTCTGGGCTCAATTGATCAATCCATTCTGGAGGGATGACCACAATCAGAAGCAATCTTTATATGATGAGTTGGTAGATATGATTAAAGAAGAAATCCATGATCAAGAAATGATACACCCAGTTGATGTACAGTAAAGGCTAGGCTGCCCCATAGATAAAGACAATGCCCCGATTGTTACGACCCGTTTTAAATTAGTCAAAGTCAAAATTTATTTAGTCAAAATCAATGAAATTTTGGGTCAAGTCTGAGTCAAATAGTCAAAGTTGGACTTACATTGAGTAAATAAATTGTTTGGGGGCTATTTTATAAAATATGGCTGCTTAAGGATTTAAATGTCACTATATGTAAGTTTAGGACTATGTTTGCAATAAGGCTTAAATTGAAAATGAATTTGGGGATCCATTTTCTTCACAGAGACCCGGAGAGAGAGAGAACGCGGTAGAAGAAAAGAAAGAAAGGATAAAAGAAAAGGAAAAAAAGGAAAAAGAAGAAGAGGAAGAAGAAGGTACCGGCCGGATATTGAGGTGGTCGGAAAATCAACCTTAAGGCTTGGGTTCTTCAATTTCTCCATTTTAAAGAAATAAACGAGAACCCACTTATTTTAGAAATGAGGTTAAATATTAGAGTTTTTGCTTAAGAGCTTAAATGTGAATGTTATAAAAGGAGATAAGTTATTTTTAGTGACATGAGCTATATTTGCATGTTAATGAAGGACTTAATTGCTAAAATTTTAGGGTTCTTGACTTAATGGGTTTAATTAGATATTTAAGCTATTTTAAGGATATTAAGGCTTATGTTGGTTTATTTATGTTATAAGCTTGGAATGATGATTTTAGCAAACCCTAGAATTTCTATATGAGTCTTATGTAAGATTAGAATTGTTTGAGAATGTTAAGGAGCAAATTATTTTATTGAATTAATAGAAATGGGTTTCGAGCTTGATGACTTTGCTATGAAAGTTGAGAAAATTATTATTGGTGGTGTGTAATCGTTAGAGGTTAAAGCAAAGAAGAAAAGCGGTAAATTAGAAAAATGTTTAGATCAAGTGAGTAAAGGAATTTGGAGAAGTTGTGCTTAAGTATGGGTAGATTAAGCTTAGTCTTGCTTTTAATTCTTAGTGTTTCTTGAGATGGTTATTTATTAATTCAAGCAAATATATTTTATTTCAGGAGGTGACGAGGAGGTTGGTGTCGCGTACCGACCAACCTAGTTTAGTCAAGCAAACTCTATGAGTGGAAAAACTTATTTTTCAGAAAATGAGAATTTCATTATATTATATTAGTTAGTAAAGTTATATGAAATGTTTCATTATTTCAGTACTTCAAATAAATTACATAAATTGTAAGAAAAAGTATTAGACAAGCATGATTTTTAGCATATGTTAGTTTTTATAAATGAGTAATTCTTTTAAAGTTTAAATTCAGTTTTGTTAAATCTACTATTAGAATATTATATCATTTTTAAAGATTTCAGTAAAGTTAATTTTAAAAACCACCAAAAAGTACCTAAGTGATTTTACCCGCTCTACATTAGTGTGAATGAGTTTCCACAGTGTATAACCAGTTATGGTGATTTTACCTGCTCTGCACTGGTGTGAATGCGTTTCCACAGTGTATGACCAGTTATAGTGATTTACCCGCTCTGCATTGGTGTGAATATGTTTCCACAGTGTATGACCAGATTATTAAAGGTCTTTGGGACCCACTCTCGTACACATATATGCTTTGGGCCTTGTACCGGGGTGCTTAGCCCTTTGGGGGCAGCTCTGCACGCATATGACCAAATTCAGATTATAGATTTCAGATTATCAGTTATTCAGGGTACCTTTTTGGTGTAGTAATTATATATTTTAGAATAATCAGTATATAGATTTCAGATTTCAGATAATAGATCATGCAGTTTTAGACATTAAATTACGGCTTACAGTTTAATCAGATTACGTTTTGTTTGAAAATTACATTTATACTAGGATTTTTTTAGTTTCTCTATGCTTGCAGTTATTTTACTTATACAAGAATAAGGAATTCTTAATCCCTACTGCTTAAAAGTATTATAGAAAAATTCAGAATTTCAGTAAATATGTTAAATGGGAAAAAGTATAATTATTTGCAAACTCTCCACTCACTGAGTTACAAACTCACGTTTTCGTCACTCTTTTTCTTATTAGGACGCAGTTGAGCTATTTGAGCAGCTTTTGGGAGATTCTGCAAGACCCACAACCACTTGATCTAGTTAATTGTATGATTGCATTTTGTTAAGCAAGGCATTATCATTCAATTGTCTCATGTCCACCAGTTTAGTATATTTCATTTTGGTATTGTTTGTGGCATGTAGAAGTTAGATGGGCTTGCCGCCTTTTAAGGTAATTATTATATATTTGGCTATACTTGATTTTTTTGATTCGTTCATATTTGGTCAGGTGGACCCCAATTGATTTTGTATATATTTTGTGTTTGAGAAATTTGTTGCTTTTTAGGTTTGGTTTAGTTCAATTTACAAGGAAAACTCCGCCAAAATTTTTATAAAATATTTTTAGTTGAAGAAGAGTCAATAAGTTATAGAAAAGTCTAAGTAGCCTTAATGGTGTGTCCGACGTCTAGCTGACATCCATCATCAGTGCACGACACATTTTGAGTCCACTAGGGTAATTCAGGACAGGTCGTGTCACCAATGCTCAGTAATTGGTCATCGTGCCCACTTCGTCCAAGGTATAACTATCAGGCTTCTAAGAGGAATGGTGTTGATTTTAGAATGACGAACATCGAAAGAGGTCCAAGTCTGAATTCCAGAGATTGATGGACTCCATCTCAAGAAAATTATTGCAGATATTAGGACTGGGCGTGGTCCTATTTGGTTCGGTTCTAAAGAGAATCGAATCAAAGTGAAAATTACTGGTATCATGTAAATAGAACATATGGGTTCCAACTTGAATTATAGAACCAAACTATTTGGTTCGATTCCATAATTAAAGTTTTCAAAGTTATCATAATTCTAACAAAAATTTGTATTCTCTCTGTTTGAAACAACACAATAATCTAAAAAATCATATTTTTCAAACATTAAACTAATCACAAAAGAACAATACATCAAGTTTTGAACAAAATGTTCCATCTCAATACAAAATAACAAACATAGAAATAAAATATTATTATTTTTATGGGTTAAATTTTTAGAAAAAAATTAAAAACATTAAGGTCGATTCGGTTCTTTAGTTTTGAGTCTAGAATCGATAATCAAACCATAAACAGTTGATTCTCGGTTCTAATTCTCATTACCCAATTTAAGCTCAAGAAGAACCGAACCGCTAAGTTCGGTTCTGTTCAGTTGGGTTTTTTTTCCTTTCCTTGTAGATATCACAACATAGACGATCATGATATTATCAAATTTGTAAAAATGAAAGCAGTGGAAGACTTTATTGCGGAAAGGGATGATCCTCCAATGCCAAACAATCAGGCAGATGAGCATATCAACCTTAAGCATCTAGAGGTAGAACCTTCAGTACAGGCTGCAGCAGCCTCAGAATCAGGCTGTTCAAGAGGAAGATCAACCGAATTAGAATTCTCACATCAATAGAGGCAGTTAAGGGCCAATCAAAGAAATTCAAACTATCTTTGGGTGCCCCTATATTGGAGGGCAATCAATGAATGCACAAAGAAATTATGCCCAAGAGGCAAGGGAACCTCTGAAGACAAGCCTCTTGGTGCATGAAGAAAGGCCTGCCAAGACAAGAAAAATTGCTTCCAACCCATTGAATATATCCCAATTGTGATGCCCTAGTAATCATGACTGAGATGGCGAAGAATGGGTTAAAGATCAATTGATCGATAACAGAAATTCGATCATTCTTATATTCAGGGTTGACCTTTGATCAAATGGAGGTAGACCACCCATTGACCCTCATCATAGACCTACTATATGACTTTACTAGGAAAGGTATAGTTTCGAGGGATAAAATCACCCTGCAAATCATAGTTGGCAAAGCCCCTAAGTTAGTCAGAATATTTTAGGACTTTTTGATAGTCGATGGCAAGTCGACTTATAATGCAGTGCTTAAAAAGACCCGCATTAGAAGATTTGAAAATAGTTGCTTTCATCGACCATTTGGCAATAAAGTTTCCGATGGAGGCAATCATGGCACAATCAATAGAGATTAGAAAGGGTCACAAGCGTGCTATTTGAATTCTATATGAAAATCCATTCCTGAGTCGGTCCTAGGCATGTCATGATAATAAACACAGTGATGGATGAGGCTATGACTGATGCCATGGTTGACAAAATTCATGTGATAAATGATGCTGAGATGAAGGATCCAAAAGAGATGGCCTAAATTGATAATGAAAATGATCGAAGGATTATGGAGTTCGATGTTTTTGCATGGAGGCATGAAGATATGGTGGGAGTTGACCCTAAAATATCATGCTATGCTTTGAATGTTGATCCTAGATTTCATCCTCAAAAATAGAAAAGAAGATATCTCAACTTGGATAGGCATGAAGTCTTGAAAGATGATTTTAACAAACTGATAGCAAGTAGTTTCATCCGTGAGGAACACTAGTTCTTGGTTGCCAACCTAGTTCTTATGAGAAAACTAAATAGAAAGTAGCACATATGCATTGATTTTGGATCTAAATAAGGCGTGTCCCAAAGATAGCTTCTTACTATATCGCATTGATCATCTTGTTGATGCAACACCAGGGCATGCCTTGTTGAGCTTCGTGGACGCCTATTCATGTTATAATTAGATCCCTATGTATGAGCCGGACGAAGAATATAATTTCTTCACTGACGGATGCTTATACTATTATAAAGTGATGCCCTCGGCCTCAAGAATGCTAGAGCAACTTATCAGCAGTTGGTGAATCAAATGTTTTCCAACAAGATTGGAAAAACGATGGAAGTATATGTTCATGGCATGTTATTTAAGAGTCTGAAAGTTGAAGACCACATCACTCACCTCAAAAAAGCATTTAACATCCTCTGACAGTACCGAAAACTTACTTAAATGCCTGTTTAGAGTAGCTTTAAGTAAATTCCTAGGATTTATGATAATATTAGAGTCATATTGGAGTTGAAGTCACCACAGAAACCCATAGAAGTGCAAAGTTTGACAGCAATGGTCACTACATTAAATCGATTTATTTTTAAATCTACGAATAGATGCTCACCCATCTTTAAAGATTAGAAAAGAGAGAAGAAGTTTGAGTTGACATCAGAGAGCAAAGAAGCTCTGCCCATCTTGAATGATCATCTTGGAAAGGCCCGTGTACTATCCTAGACATTTTTAGGAGAGGTGTTACAGATTTACTTAGCCGTATCTCCAGGTACAACCACGGTGCTAGTTCAAACTGAAAGGACAAAGTAGCTTGCAGTTTATTATGTGACTAAAGCCCTTTAGGATGCTGAGACGTGATATCCAGATATTGAAAAGCTTTCCCTACTCATGGTTGCTTCTAGGAAGATGAGACCCTATTTCCAGTCCCATACTATTGAAGTATTAACCAATTACCCGATGAAGCAGGTACTCAAAAGTCTTGATGCTTCGAGAAGATTGTTGAATTGGGAAATTGAGTTAAGTTAGTTTCAAATTCAGTTTCGGCCAAGATCCTCCATTAAAGGTCAGGCTCTTGCAGATTTTGTGGCAACGTTTACAGAAGGCTCTAGACATCAATAACAATGACAAGCCTGGCATATATGGTATACAATGGTCCTAGTGATAGGAGTAAATTGTATGCCCATATACACAGTTACTCACACTCTGTTATAATGTTTACTAAATGAATAGTGCTATATGTTCATCAGTTTATGAGGTGGTGTTGTCCAATGCATTAAAATGCATCCCAATTTCATTGGACATTGAATTAAGGACTCACCTCACATTCATTAGTGATAATCTATACTAATGATAGATAATATTATTCTTACGATCAAGATATCTTTACTTTCACTAATTTCAAGTATCTAAATCTATTCTGGGTTATTTGATTAGTTGTCTTACGATCTCTTCAAGAGTACCGTCTCCTTAATAGAATCGTCTTAATTATTTGTACATTTTTTCTTTTAGAGTTTTTGACCTTGGAATCGATTTTTCTAACATACTTCAGGCATGCCTTAAATTTACTAATTTCAATAATGATGGGTTGTCATAGTGGGACATCAATCCGAGTTTGAGTATTTATAGCTCGTATGTATTAGTAATGCATATGACAATCAAGTTGTCTTTATGTATTGAACTTTTGTTCACATTGCTTTGAGAGGATAACCACGATACATTTTATAACTTTTTCAATTATTTAATATCTTCACTAATGTTATGATAGCTGTCTCATTTTCAACCACATATTTTGTGGGCTTTTTTACACAAATGGTCCCTGACTTTTGCACTTACTGCAGGTTGAGGATCGATCATTTCATTTTTGGCAGTTTAGCCCATATTTCAAATATTTTTGGCAGCAATGGTCATTTTCATCAATTTCCGTCCAACTATCCGTGAAATTTGACAGTGAAAAATTTTTTATTTAAAAAGTAAAGGAAAATTTGCAACCAAAGTCCCTAATCTTTCAGAAAGTGTTGAAAAATCTCATAACCTTCTAATCCTAACACATATGACCCCAAACCTTTTTGAAAATTTTATCTCCAACTTAAATAAATTAAAAATAACTCATAAACCTTTTCAAAAATACAAATAAGTCCTAAATTTTTTTATTTTTTTACAGATTTACAATTAAAATAATAAAAAGTGTGTCATCAAGTCCCAAAATTTTTAATTTTGTTCATAAAAATGACATTTATAATGTGTTTGATTAAAATCAAAAATTTTAGTAAATGTTGTTGAAATGTGTGGTTGAAAAGTTGTGGGACCATAAAATGTGTGATTAAAATTAATTGTTGACTTTAACTTTAGCTTTTTAGCAAAATCAAAATTGAAAACAAACAGTCTCTTAGAGTTTCTACAAATTTTGTCAAGTGGTCCGTTAATTAACAAAAAAATTATACCCATGATCAAAATTTGACCAATTTAAAATTTCAATTTATTTGTCATACAAATTAAAAAAAAAAGGGTGGTGGTGAGCTGGAGATTGTGAAGAACATTTTTTTACTCATTATTTAGTAATTGGTAGAGCTGGCAAATGAGCTAAATGGACTAGCCCAACCTGAAAATGGACGGGCCACATAAAAGATTGGATTGGGCTCGCCCTGACCCAATTTTATATGGGCTGGTATTTGCTGGGCCAAGGCCAAACCAGCCCAATTTTGGGTCACAGGGCCAATGGGCCAGCCCAACTTACATTTTTAACTTATTTTTTTAAAATAATTACATATAATTTGAAAATTTTCAAATTAAAAAAAAAAATCCACCATCTTCCTCCACCACCCCCACCCCATCCCACCCCACCCCACCCCACCTCACCCCGACCCTATCCCACCCCACTTGAGAATCTGACCAGAGGGGAGGGGATTATTCTCCTCCCGGTCGCCTGGATAAGGAGGGGAGAAATCCCCTTCCATCTGTTCGCGAAACCAGAGAGAAATCTCCCTGCTCCCTAGTTTCGCCTCGAATAGGAGGGATTTCTCCCCCCTTGTTTCTAACCAGACTTCCGATAGTCCGGTCAGAAACAAGGGGGAGAAATCCCTCCTATTTGTTGCGACGGGGAGGGGGATATCTCCTCCCTGTTTCCGGCCATGTCCAGCCAGAAACAGGGGAGAGAAATCCCTCCATTTGGTTTCCGACCGACACGGTCGAAAACCAAGGGGGAGAAATCCCCTCTGTGATGCCCCAAAACCTTCTCTATGAGGCCTCGGTTCATCTCTCATCTTCTTACCATTTTAGAGCTTGAAAATAAACTAACATTTTGCGGAATTCTAGATATTATTCAAATATTTTACAAATGTGAACTTATCAACTAGATGGGCTCTAAAATGGAGGTTATCAACCCTTAGAAGAGTTCAATGAAAGTCTAAACCCCTAGAGTACAAAATTGTAATATATATTCATAGAGGTGACACTCTTGTCTCACATCTTTGTTTTGCTGATGATATGATCATATTTGCTAATGGCCAAAGACAGTCAGTAAAGAGAGTACTGCATTGTTTGGAGCACTATGAGAGGGTCTCTGGCCAGTTGGTGAATAGAGACAAGAGTGGTCTTATTGTGCCTAAGAGGGCACCTCCTTCTAGGATTCAGATACTTGAGCACATTACTGGCTTTCGACGTCAGCAGCAGCCTATCACATACTTGGGCATACCCTTGTTTAAGGGGGCCCGAAAGACCTTCTTATATGATGATCTATTTCAAAAGGTCAAGAGCAAGATCTCTGGATGGCCCTTTAGGCTGCTATCTTCTGGTGGCAGGATTACTTTACTGAGGTCTGTCCTTTCTTCCTTGCCTCTCTATCTTCTTCAGATTATGCAGCCTCCCAAAACAGTGTTGAAGAAGTTAGAGAGTACATTTGCTAGATTCTTGTGGGACTCTAAGGATCAGTCTCACCGTATGCATTGGAAGAGATGGAAGGATATTTGCCTTCCTACTAATGAGGGTGGTTTAGGCTTCAGAAGATTAGAGGACATGGTCCATGCTTTCTCTTTGAAGCTCTGGTGGTTATTCAGATCACAGCAGTCGCTTTGGGCTCAGTTTTTACTGGGCAAGTATTGCAGGGGCACCCATCCCCTTCTAGCACCCATACCACATTCTGCTTCTGCGGTTTGGAGGAGGCTAAAGGGGGTGGGACTCACAGCGGAGCCCCACATCGCGTGGCAGTTGGGTCATGGGCGTATATTCTTTTGGCACGACTGTTGGATGGGTGACATGACTTTAGCTCAAATGTTTCCTCATAGGGAGCATACCTCCGTCCAGGTAGTTGAGTTTTTTGATGATACTGGATGGGATATCGATAGACTCTTGTTGGTCCTTCCACATGATATTGCAATCCAGGTTGGAAGTCTACCCCTTTGTCCCGATGTTCTTGATAGACCTATGTGGAAAGACACCCCAGATGGTAGGTTTTCTACCAAGTCGGCATGGCAGCTTGTTCGCACTGGGAGTACTCTTCAGGCCTTTTGTCGCATGATTTGGAGCTCGATCATCCCGCAGACTATCTCTTTCTTTTGTTGGCGATTGTGGCAGGGTTTAGTGCCAGTAGATGTGATTATTCAGAGGAGGATTCGGGCCCACATGGCATCAAGGTGTCAGTGCTGTTCAGAGATTGAGACCATCCAGCATGTCTTTATTGATAGCCCTGTGGCTCACCAGGTATGGCAGCACTTCTCGGCTATTTTTGGCATTCCCCTCAGGGTTGGAGAGATGCTACAGCATAGATTTCAGACTTGGAGATTCTCAGGCCAGTTTGTCAAGAGTGGCCATATTCGCACTATCATCCCTTTGCTGGTCTTTTGGTACATTTGGACAGCTAGGAATGATGCGAAGCATCGTAGGATTGGCATGGAGCCCAATCGTATCATCTGGCGAGTCTATCACACTATTTCTTTACTGCATATGGGAAGACTCTTTCGATTTGTGCATTGGCGTGGGGACCTTGATCTTGCCCCACATTTTGGTTTTACTCTTACTTCTCCTATCCCCAGCCCCCCTACTTTGGTTTATTGGCGTGCCCCATTGGCTGGATCTACCAAGATCAATACTGATGGATGCGTCAGGGATGGATATGCGAGTGGCGGGGGTGTTATCAGAGATCACACTGGGCGTTGTATCAGGCTCTACCGGCTACGGAGACATACTTATTTTGGAGGCAGAGTTGAGAGCCATTTTACAGGGCATTGAGCTTGCCCGACGGATGGGTCTTGTGGACTTATGGATTGAGACTGACTCTACACTCGCTGTTCATTGCATTTCACGTGGTGGGGGGCCATGGGTCATTCAGTCAATACTCAGACGCATCCGACATCTTCTTTCATTCGATCGAGACACAATTTCCCATATTTTTCGAGAAGGAAACCAGGTCGCTGACTCTTTAGCTTCTGAGGGCTGGGACCAACGACATTATCAGGAGTATGGATCTTCAGACTTGCCTCGTCGTTCGCGTGGACTACTTCAGACTGACAGATATGGCCTTCCATCAGTTAGAGGTCTTTAGTTTTTTTTGTTAGTTTGGTTTTCATTTGCTTTTGCTTTTACTTTTCAGAATTATGCACCGGAAGTAGTATCTCTTTATTTGCTGTAGTTTGAGGAATTTTTTCATTCGTTGTATGCTTGGAGGTCAGGTTCATATCCCCCTCCTGTGTACTACCATTTTTATATAAATACAGTGGTAGGGGCATCCAAACCCCCACCAGCCTATCCTGGTAGAGGCCTAAAAATCATACTGGGACTGTGCTGGTGCTTCGAATAAAAAAAAAATCATAACTCATCCATCAAACACATACTAAAATTTCACAAATTTAGAAAATGGTTAAGGTTATCAAACGGGAAATCAAAGTATACAAGAAACATAAGCTAGACAGCTTTGAGACTCATTTTAAATCCTAAGTTTTCCCTAACGAAAGGCCTTGAAAAATTCTGATATTTTTAGGGATAAAACATAACAAAACATATCAAATCGTATCCAAAATTTAGAATTTAATAAATTGTGTAAGGTTTCCTAATCAATTTCTAAAACATGGAAGGCAGGTTCTCGAGTAGAATTGTCCATCGTCACCATTACCCTTGTATATCTTGCTCTATAGACATCCGAACGAGGTGATTCCAAGTTTCAAAGGACTGAAATTGATAGGTCATCAATCCCACCAAATTTCGTCCCAAAACCTAAAGTCTACCATTCAGGACATCCGTTTAAAACTGGACTTGCATGCTGAAAATTTTGGACATTTACATCTCGGTCAACATTGTACCCTTTAAACATTCTCTAACATTCATAAAGTTTAAAATATCATTTCATAGGGTTTCCAACAAGTTCATGCCACATTAGAAATCAACAATCTTATCAAAAATATCAAATAACAAGTGAAATTCAGAAATCATAACATCATAGAGAAATTGACATTTATTCGTCTTCTTGCCCGAAATCTTTTTTTCCTTTTCCCATGGTTCAATCCCTTCATCATCAAGCATTCATCCAACCCTACAATAAATCTAAGAATGGGAGAAAAGGTGAGTTTGGGGAAACTCAATAGGAATATCATCATTTATAAGTATACAAATCCCAATATATGTATCGCAATTAAATGTAAGTAAGCCATGCCAACATTCATATTCCGGTGAGCTCAAAGGGTCGAAACCCTAAATTCATTCATAGGTTTAATCCCGAAGGATTTAAAACCAAAAATTCTTTCTTAGGTTTAATCCCAAAGGATTTAAAACTATAAACATTCTTCAATTTCATCCGAAGTAGGATAAACATTCATTTTTTGTTCATTCCAAAGGAACAAACTACATTCATATCCGGATGGCCATAAACATTAAATCATATAGCATAGCGTACACATGATTACAATACATAAAGGGATTTAAATCATCTTTGCATAAAATATTCCTACGTACATTGCTTCTTGAAAAAAAGAATGAAAAACCCTTGAAAATATTTCTTCTTTTATTCATTCTTCTTCTCTTTTCTTCTCTTTTTTTTTTTTCTTCTTCTCTTTTCCTCTCTTTTCTTTCTTTGTAAGAATGTCTTAAGCGTATAAGTGAGAGGGAAAAGGGGGGGGAGGGGGGGCGAATTTTGAGAGGGGGAGGGAATGAATTTTGGAATTTTGGGGTTTATTCCATTCTCTTGCAAGCACTTACCTAATTGGAAAATGGTAAGTTTTTGATATGGTAAAAATACCATAATTTAAATATCTTACAAATCTTGCCTTTTATAAAAAAATAATTATAATTAATTAATTAATCTCAAAAATCGTTAGATATTTTCTTTAGTGGACTCAAGTCGATTATTTTATTGGACCCCGTTTGGACTTTGGACGGACATGTGGCCACAAATATTTGCTAAAAATTTAACTTAGCCCGAAATAAAAATTCTAAATTTTTAGGGCGTTACATCCTCTACACTTTATAAAAATTTCGTCCTCGAAATTTACCTTCTGATGGAAACAGCGAGGGGTACTTGGCTTTAATCTCTTATTCTTTCTTCCAATTGGCCTCGTCCATTCCATGATTTCGCCATTGCACCTTGACTAATGGCACTTCTCGATTTCTCAAAACATGAACCTTTATGTCTGAAATAAAGATTGGAGTCTCCTCATAGGTTAGATCCTTTTGCATTTCCAAAGACTGATAGTCTACCACGTGACCGAGGTCATGAACATATTTTCTAATCATGGACACATGAAAGACATTATGCACCCTTGAGAGTTCTGGAGGCAGAGCTAGACGGTAAGCGACGTTACCAATTCTCTCAAGTTTTTCAAAAGTTCCGATGAACCTAGGTCTTAACTTTCATTTTTACCAAAACGGAGAACGCCTTTCATCGGTGCAATCTTAAGGAAAACATTTTCGCCAACTTCGAATTCTAAAACTTAACTTCTTTTATCTGCATAACTTTTCTGTCGATCATGGGCAGATTTTATTCTAGTTCTTATTGTATCAATAGCCTGAACTGTTCGTTCAACGATTTCAGGGCCTAACACTCTCTTTTCTCCAACTTCATCCCAATGTACTGGAGATTTACATTTTCTACCATACAGTGCCTCGTAAGGAGCCATCCCTATCATAGCTTGAAAACTACTGTTGTAAGCAAACTCCACTAACGGCAAGTGGGACTCCCAGTTGCCGCCTAAGTCCAAAATACATGCTCGAAGCATGTCTTCTAAAATTTGAATAGTTCATTCAGATTGTCCATCTATCTAAGGATGATATGCAGTACTAAAATTAAGCTTGGTGCCTAAGGCTGTCTACAAACTTTTCCAAAATTTTGATGTAAACCTCGGATCTCAATAGGTCCACTATTACCCAAATGGCATTCTGACCTCTTGCTGAGTTTGGAAAACCTACTACAAAGTCCATGTTTATATGTTCCCACTTCCATTCTAGTATTTCTAACGGATTCAACAGCCCTCATGGCCTTTGATGTTCTGCTTTGACTTGTTGACAGACTAAACATTTTTCCACAAACAACCATATACTTCTCTTCACGTTTCTCCACCAAAAGGTGTCTCGGAGGTCACGATACATCTTCGTTCCTCCAGGATGTGCTGTGTAAGGGGTTGAGTGAGCTTCCTCCAAAATTTCTTTTCTCAATTTCTCATCCTTAGATACACATAATCTTCCTTGGAATGTGAGTGCACTGTCTTTATTCAAACTAAAATCCTTGCGTTTATCTGTACCAACTTCGGCCTTGATCTTTTGTAGAAAAGGGTCCTTATCTTGTACTTCTCGAATTCGATCTCTGAGAGTAGGTCGAATCATCAAGGACATTATTCTTGTAGTATCCTTACTCGATGGTGCCAAAACTTCCAGTTGTAGTCTCTCGAAGTCCTTTACTAGTTGTTCCTGTACTGTGATTATCGACGTCAACTGCCCTACTGTCTTTCTACTTAAGGCATCAACCACGATGTTGGCTTTACCTGGGTAATAATGGGTTGTACAGTCGTAGTCCTTCACTAACTCCAACCATCTTCGTTGTCTCATATTCAACTCCTTCTGGGTAAAGAAATACTTGAGACTCTTATGGTCTGTATAAATATCACACTTGCTACCATACAGATAGTGACACCATATCTTCAAGGCGTGAACTACTGCTGCCAATTCTAGGCCGTGCGTTGGATAATTTTGTTCATACGGCTTTAGTTGTCTCAAAGCATAGGCGATAACTCTCCCATGTTGCATAAGCACACATCCCAAACCTAGTTTGGATGCATCACTGTAAATGACAAATCCTTCTGATCCTTCTGGTACTGCCAGTACTAGAGCTATGACTAAACGTTTCTTAAGTTCTTGAAAACTTTGTTCACATTTGTCATCCCACTGAAACTTTACTCCTTTCCTGGTTAACAGAGCTAACGCTCTAGTAATTTTAGAGAAACCTTCTATAAATCTTCGGTAATAACCTGCTAACCACTTTGTCTGGGTCGACTTCTCCAGCATTGGTTGGCCGGTTCCAATTTGTTACTGCTTCAACTTTGTCTGGGTCGACTTCAATCCTTTGGGCCGTAACTACGTGCCCAAGAAAACATACTCGATTTAGCCAAAATTCGCACTTCTTGAATTTGGCATACAAGTTTTCCTTTCTTAATATCTCCAACACTATTCTGAGGTGTTCTTTATATTGTTCACGATTCTCAGAGTATACCAAGATGTCATCGATGAAGACTATGAAGAACTTGTCTAAGAATTCATAAAACACTCTGTTCATTAGGTCCATGAACACTGCTGGTCCATTGGTTAAGCCGAAAGGCATCACCACAAACTTGTAATGCCCATAACGAGTTCAAAAAGCTGTTTTTGGTATGTCGCTGGCCTTAATCTTCAATTGATGGTAACCAGATCTCAAGTCAATCTTAGAGAAAACATTTGATCCTCTCAGTTGATCAAACAAATCTTCAATCCTTGGAAGAGGGTACTTATTCTTTATCACCAACTGATTTAATTCTCGATAGTCAATGCACATTCTCATCGATCCATCATTCTTCTTCACAAAAAGAACTAGTGCACTCCACGGTGACACACTTGGTCGGATAAAGCCTATCTCCAACAATTCTTGAAGTTGAGACTTTAGTTCTTGTAATTCCTTTGGTGCCATTCTATAAGGTGCTTTAGATATCGTTGCCGCTCTAGGAACTAAGTCAATTGTGAACTCCAGTTGCCTGTCCAGCGGAATCCCTGGTAGATCTTCAGGAAACACGTCGAGAAATTCCCGTATCACCTCTATGTCATCAATAGTTAACTTTGGTTGGGATTTTCCTAAAGCACTAAAAGATTTTCCTTTACCTGACCTTTTCGTCCCTGAGAAACAAAACTTATCTTCTCCTAGTTTTTGAAGTACTACCTCTTTTTCGTGGTATTGGATCGACGCGTGGTTACGTCCTAACCAATCCATGCCTAGGATTACGTTAAAGTCTCTCATTTCTAGGATGTACAAATCTGCTTCTAGTACTTTTCATCCAGTTTCTATCTTAACTGACTTGGCTAGTTGATTCATAAAAAGTGATTCACCTGAAGGAATGCTAACCTCTAGTGTACTAGCCAATTTATCACATGCAAGTCTAGCTTTAGTGATAAAAGATGCAGAGATGAAAGAATACGTGGCTCCAGAATTAAAAAGCACGTAAGCAGGAAAATGTGACAACAGAAGAGTACCTGCTATCACGTTAGGATTCTGGTCTACTTCTTGCTGGGTAAGAGCAAACACTTGCCCCTTTCCATTCTTATTCTTGTTTGTCTTCCTCTTTCTCTTTCATATCTCTTCTTTTGGATGGTTCTGGGCAATTCATGATCATGTGGCCTAATTTTTCCCATCGGTAACATACGTTTCTCCCAAACAAACACTCTCCTAGGTAAGTCTTGTTACATTTTGGGCAGGGTGGAGCAGAGGCTCCTGGCTTGACGTTATTGAATCTGGTATTCAGTTTCTTTTCTTACCATTTTCCTTTTCCTTTGTCTTGTCCACTCTACTTTCTCTTTCTTGTAAAATCCTTACTTTGAGAGGCAGGCTGATATGTACTGGCTTTGTGGTACCAAATTGTCTGACTCACTTCTAGTGCGGGACATAGATTTCCACCAGTGACTGGCATTACCGGCGAACATAAATTATGTGCACTTAACTTTCTGTGCATCATTACTTGTCAGTAATTGAAATATGCACTCCAACTTATGCAGCCACTCCTCTGCTGCAAGCGGTCCTGAAGACCAATCGAATGTAGGGCGTTTATGCCTACGAAATTGTTCTATTATGGCAGCATGATTGACAACAGTTGGAGTTGAAGATTGGGTAGGAGGTGGTAGGGGAGGAGCCTAACTTTGTCTGGCCAAGTCCTGAACTGCTCTCAGCAAATCTCTTATCAGGTTGTTTTGAGTTGAAGGTGCCATTTCTTTTAGACAAAATAGAGGTTGTCCATCAGGAATCAATAAAGCCACTATTTCAAATGACATAAGGAAAGCTGGAATTTTTATTATTAGAATAATCTTCGACAAAATGTCAAAAAACTGCATTCGTTTGGAAAAAAATAACAATATGAAAGTAGCAAGAGCAAAATTAGATTACAACTGCATTTCTAGAAAGTGCTCTCAATGAAAGTCTGAATGAAAATAACATAATGGAAAACAGGTGACTCCTAATCTGAATCTTCTTCACGATTGGGCGTTGGTTGATTGACGGAGGTCTCTGATCCTGTATCTGAGTCTTCTTCGTTATTTGGAAATTTCCTATTCATATAATTTTCGTGATAGTAATTTAGGATGCGGCAATATTTCTCGACATCGATATGGTTTGGGTCTTCCTTCAACATTTCATTCTTGATAAAATTTCCCATCTCTACTCCAGATGGGGTAAAGGTGCGAAAAATGTGATCGATAGATTCAATGTTACTAATTCTATTCCCATGTCACGTCGCATTTCGCCACAATTGAAGGAATTTCTCAATGTGTTGAGGCATGGGCATGTCGGAATCGAAGTTCTCATAGGCTCGTAGTCCTAAGACTTTTGGTCTTAGGTGACGCAGTAAACCTTTAGACTTTCTAGCGGTATGTCTCACTTTAGCCATCTTATCCTAAATCCAGTTCAACATAAGTCCAAAGAAATTTAGAAAACTTTACATCAGAATAAATAGCATTCTATTATTTGCAAAAATCATAACTTAACGAAATTCAACTTGGCAAAACTCAATGCTATAAAACTTTGAAATAATTATTTCATGTCCCAATTGAATTCATACCTGAGGGTTTGAGGATGGTAGCTGTCAGATGAAGTAGGATAGCCATGGGGAAATTTTTACATTTAAAATTTTCTTTATTACCGATAGAATACAAACTTTAATGTAATCACGTAACACATTTCGGTAATACAAGTAATCATCATACACTTAGATAAATACACATTAGGAGAAAAAGAATTTTTTTTTATGATGAACAGTGACGCCCCAAAACCTCATCTACGAGGCCTCGGTTCTTCTCTCATCTTCTTACCATTTTAGAGCTCGAAAGTAAACTAACATTTTGCAAAATTCTAGATATTATTCAAATAGTTTACAAATGTGAACTTATCAACTACATGGGCTCTAAAATGGAGGTTATCAATCCTTAGAAGAGTTCAATGAAAGTCTAAACCCCTAGAGTACAAAATTGTAACATAAAGTTAATGCCCTTTGTTTCTTATACACTCATATGAGCAACCCAAAGGTCATAAAAGTTTATGAAGTTTTAACCAAATAATCATAACTCATCCATCAAACACATACTAAATTTTCACAAATTTAGGAAATGGTTAAGGTTATCAAAAGGAAAATCAAAGTATACAAGAAACATAAGCTAGACAGCTTTCAGACTCATTTTAAATCCCAAGTTTTCCCTAACGAAAGGCCTTGAAAATTTTTGATATTTTTAGGGATAAAACATAACATAACATATCAAATCATATCCAAAATTCAGAATTTAATAAATTGTGTAAGGTCTCCTAATCAATTTCTAAAACATGGAAGGCAGATTCTCGAGTAGAACTGTCCATCATCAACATTACCCTTGCATATCTTGCTCTACAGACATCCGAACGAGGTGATTCCAAGTTCCAAAGGACTGAAATTGATAGGTCATCAATCCCACTAAATGTCGTCCTAAAATCTGAAGTCTACCATTCAGGACGTCCGTTTGAAACTGGACTTGCAAGCTGAAAATTTTGGACAGTTACATCTCGGTCAACATTGTACCCTTTAAACATTCTCTAACATTCATCAAGTTTAAAATATTATTTCATAGGGTTTCCAACAAGTTCATGCCACATTAGAAATTAACAATCATCAAATAACAAGTGAAATTCAGAAATCATAACATCATAGAGAAATTGACATTTATTCGTCTTCTTGCCCAAAATCTCTTTTTCCTTTTCCCATGGATTAATCCCTTCATCATCAAGCATTCATCTAACCCCACAATCAATTAAAAATGGGAGAAAGGGTGATTTCGGGGAAAACTCAATACGAATATTGATAAGTGCATTTTGTGCACTTATTCGAACCTTTAAACTAGACTTTTATCCTGTTATTTTATTGAATTTATACTTAATTTTGTGTTTTATTCTTCATATTCCAGTTTTGGACCCGTTTATAAGCAAATGGAGAAAAATGGACGAAAAGAGCAACAATTTGGTGAAATCGATGAGTTAATGAAGAAGAAGATAAAATCAATAAGTTAAGGTGTGTTGGAGTGACTATGAAGAGTTGAAACAAATGATATACCATTGGAAAAATAATCGAATTATGAGTCTACCACTTTTTACGGATCTCAATTTGGAGCTTCCTACAAGAAGTTATGACCGTTTGAAAAACAGCCGCCCAATGTTATTTTTGCTGCGGGAATTTTGTTTCCTTTTTGAATTCCAATTCGATTAGGAAACGTTTTAACCCACGTTTTTAAGGACTTTTAGGGAAGTTTTGGGTACAAATTAGGTAACTATATATATGAGTTATTAACTAATAACAAAGATGGAATTTTGGGAAGCCGAATTAGAAGAGAATAACGGGAGACAAATCAAGAACGAATATCAAGATTCATCCTTTCAAGATTAAAACAAAAATCTAGTTCAATATTTTGTCTCCTAATTATTTTCTTCATATCCGGGTGATGAACTCCATATTTTCATCTCTTCTTTATTTTTGATTTATTAGTATGCTAGACTATAATTAATTAGTGCTAGGATCGTGATGAAGCTTGTATCATGAATCTTTAATTCTTCGAACCTAGTTTTTGATATTTAAGCACGTTTTTAATTTTCGAATAATTGATATTGATTTTCTCTTCATCTACAATTATATGCGCAATAATTGTATGAGTCTTGTGGCTTATTTTACCTTTGAGAGATGGAAAATAGGTTTTATATATATATCAATTATCGTAGAGTCCGATAGGGGATAGAAATATACTGCTATGCTTTACGTGATCTCTAAGTATTCACAAATTCTAATACATTCTTGTATGTTCGCATCCATCATAGAGATATAGTCGGATCATATATATGAATAGGTTTAATTCTACTCGAGAGAGATTGTTAAATTAAATTAAGAATATTGATCTTCATAAGTATATCATGTTATCAAATTTAATGGTTCGGGTTAAACGTAATTGATATAAGTGGAATCAAGATCCTAGTACGCTTTTCTTTTCTTTTCTTTTCTAATTTTAAATTAATTCTTTTTTTATTTAATCTCATGTTTATTTGAATTATAATTAATTAGTTGTTCTTTGTTTATAGTTTAATTAATTCTTAATCATCAAATTTCAAGAGTTTATTAGATTCGGTTAAGGTTAGTATAATTGAACTGAATTATCTAAATCTTCGTGGGAACGATACTTGGACTCAACATCCACTTTATTACTTGAGCAATCCGTGCACTTGCGGAATTATTAAACACATAAAATCGCTGACAAGTTTTTGACGCCGTTGCCGAGGATTTAGGTTTAGTACTTTTCAGTTATATTGGCACTAATTCGAACTTTATTTATTTAAATTTTTTTTATTATTCGTTTTAGTTTATTTCAGTTTCAATTTGTTTTTTTTTTCAGACCACAACACAAGATGGAATACCAAGAGATCAATGAAGACAATATGCTAGTTGGAGACTTTATGACTCCACAAATCATCCAGAGCCAATCTAGCATTGATGAGGACAACATGCTTGTTGGAGATTTCTTCGCAATGCACAGGGCTAATGTAGCGAGATATAATGCAATTTCTGAGATTGATGAAGACAACATACTTGTTGGAGATTTCTTCGCAATGCACAGGGCTAATGTAGCGAGATATAATGCAATTTTTGAGATTGATGAAGACAACATGCTTGTTGGAGATTTCTTCCCAATGCACAGGGCTAATACAGCGAGATATAATACAACTTTTAAGATTGATGAGGAAGTAGACATTATCACGGTGTTATCTGCAAAAATAGATTCTTTGGCACACAAAGTAGATAGCATGTCACAATCAGTCTATGCGATGCAAACAAAGAAATCAACTTGTGAAGAGTGTGGGGGCAAATCATAGCACATCAGAATGTCTTATTCTATTACAGCAACCCGTGCACGCCGAATATATTCAAGGTGGCCATTATCAGCAAAATTATGCTTTCTCTAATACATCTAATCCAGGTTGGCAAGATCATCCAAATTTCTCTTGGAATGATAATCAGAATAAAATCAGACCACAATTTCAGCAGCTAGAAAAGAGAAATTCACTAGAAGACGTATTTAATAAATTCATGGAGACAGCTGACCGGTAATTAGGATATAATAATCAATACATGAACAAGACGAATATCTCTTTTCAAAATCAAGGCACTTCAATAAAGAATCTCGAGACACAAGTGGATCCGATTGCAATTGCTTTATCACCCAGAGTACCAGATACATTGCCAATTAATGCAGAGGTGAATCCCAATAAAAGTGTTACAGTTGTTACTATCAAACGTGATGTTCAATTACCAGAAATTCATGTGAAGATGCCAGTTGCAAATAAAAAAAATGAACCATCCACTGATGAGGAGCACGTGGAACAGACTGAACAGACAACAAATATTAAAGAGAGTTCATGTACACCACATGTTATGGATACCGTTCCTATCAAACCATATGAGCCTCCGATCCCACTTCCTCAGAGATTACATAAGCACGAGTCAGACAAGCAATTCTCCTACTCTTCTATTTCTTCTAAAATTGATTTTGTGATCAAGGTCGATGAAGAAGTTGAAATTTTCGTGGTTGTGTTCGAGCAAGGTGCTACATTAAAATCCTATTTTTATGAGGAGTAAAAATTCAAAATTTGGAGGATAAACGAAAAATAGTGCAAAGTCAATAGAAGCAAGCAAAGCAAGTCTTCCAAAACACTATTTAGAGTGTCGTGAGTAATCAGACAATAAGTCAAGCTAATGACTATAAATAAGCACTTAATGGGAGGCAACCTATTTTCTAACCTTTTTATTTAATTGCTTTATATGTAGTAGTTTTAATTAGTTTAAATAATTTATTAGTTTTTATTTCATCTATCTATTCCCTTAAAAAGCTTCAATATGTCAATCGCAGGATGTCCCACTTTGCAAGAGTCCCAACTCCACATCTGATTCCACTTCAACCGGATCTTCAGCCAACCAGATCCATCTTCTCCACATCTATCTCTGGAGAGTAACTGATCTTTTTCCTCCTCTATTTGCTTTATTTTTTATTACATTGGGAACAATGTAATATTTTAGTTTGGGGGTGGGTTAAGTATCATAATACTTAATTATTTGTATATTATTCAGGTCTAAAAAAAACAAAAAACAAAAAAAACAAATTTTTTTTTCATAGTTATTATTGAATATCTTGCCGCCAATGATGATACTTGTTTGAATTTAAGCATGTTTTTAGTTAGAATATTAGACAACACTTTAATTTGTGTTTTTATCTGAATACTTATCCATGTTAGACTAGATTTGAAGCACGTAGCCACTGTTGACTTATCACTTATTGAAAACATGACTTGAGTGTATGTGTTGAAATTATTGACTTAGATCATTGTGGAAAAAAATTTCGTTCCTAAATTCTTAGACTAGTAACCAAACAGTTTGAGAACAGTTTAGGGGTGTTAAAGTTAGTACATGTTTTTGTAGAATTTTGATAGTTTGGATTTTCTGGATCTCATCTTTCGTTGAATATGTTGTAGTCAAAGAATCCAAATCGAGCACTACTCATTGCAAAAAATAATAATAATAATAAAATAAATAAATAAATAAAATATCTGACTCTAGCAATTAAGTCTGTTAGGGTATTTTGAAACCTGGTGCCCTAAAGTTATCTAACTTGGGAGTCATCGGCCCAAAGCTCGTTACATGAGTCACAAAAAAAATTTACATCTTTACTTCTCTTATAGCCTGTGGGACTCGAGCAATTAAGTCTGTTAGGGTATTTCAAAACCTGGTGCCCTATGGTCATCTAACTTGAGAGTCATCGGCCCAAAGCTCGCTACAAGGGTCACATAGAAAGCTAGTGAGAGAGAAGTATTGCACAAGATATAAGATCGTTTATATGAGTAAAATAAATAAAAAGTGTTGGAGGTGCTCGGTAAGGATTGCTAGGTTAGAACCTAAGAGACTGAATATGAGAATTTAGAAATCACTCACCATCATAGTTCTAAGATTACAAGTTCTAATTTTTACCACTTTATTTGAAAAAAATATTGTGTTGACCAATAGGAACCAAATTTGCTAGAACATCTCGGGATTAGAGAGAGAAGCATTAGACGTGTGTAATTTACGAGAGGTGTAAGGAATAAATAACTACAAAGGATTCGAGATTGTAAAAAATTTCAACAACACAATATTGGTCATGGTCTAATACAGGTATAAATTCAATTTTTGGCTACTCACACAACCACTAAAGGTCGAACATTGGATAAGTGAAATTTTTTTTGTGTTGTTTGATCTCTTTCTAAACGTGTTACTTTATTTTTCAAATTTGAGGCATATGATAAGAAATTTAACATTAATTCATTTCCTGTTAATTCTTTTGGCTTAGTTTAAAGTTCTAGTTTATTTTTATTTTTGTTCAAGGACGAACAAAGATTTAGTTTGGGGGTGTTTGATTAGTGCATTTTGTGCACTTATTTGGACCTTTAAACTAGGCTTTTATCCTGTTATTTTATTGAATTTATACTTAATTTTGTATTTTATTCTTCATATTTCAGTTTTGGACCCGTTTATAAGCAAATGGAGAAAAATAGACGAAAAGAGTAACAATTTGGTAAAATCGATGAGTAAATGAAGAAGAAGATAAAATCAATAAGTTAAGGTGTGTTGGAGTGACTATGAAGATTTGAAACAAATGATATACCATTGGAAATATAATCGAATTACGAGTCTACCACTTTTTACGGATCTTAATTTGGAGCTTCCTACAAGAAGTTATGACCATTTGAAAAACAACCGCCCAGTGTTATTTTTGCTACGAGAATTTTGTTTCCTTTTCGAATTCTAATTCGATTAGGAAACGTTTTAACCCACGTTTTTAAGGACTTTTAGGGATAGTTTTGGGCAAAAATTAGGTAACTATATATATGAGTTATTAACTAATAAAAAAGATGGAATTTTGGGGAGCCGAATTTGGAGAGAAGAACGGGAAACAAATCAAGAACGAAGATCAAGATTCATCCTTTCAAGATTAAAACGAAGATCAAGTTCAATAGTTTTGGGCAAAAATTAGATAACTATATATATGAGTTATTAACTAATAACAAAGATGGAATTTTGGGGAGCCGAATTTGGAGAGAAGAACGAGAAACAAATCAAGAACGAAGATCAAGATTCATCCTTTTAAGATTAAAACGAAGATCAAGTTCAATATTTTATCTCCCAATTATTTTCTTCTTATCCGGGTGATGAACTCTATATTTTCATCTCTTCTTTATTTTCGTATTATTAGTATGCTAGACTATAATTAATTAGTGCTAGGATCGTGATGAAGCTTGTATCATGAATCTTTAATTCTTCGAACCTAGTTTTTGATATTTAAGCACGTTTTTAATTTTTGAATAATTGATATTGATTTTCTCTTCATCTACAATTATATGCACAATAGTTGTATGAGTCTTGTGGCTTATTTTACTTTCGAGAGATGGAAAATAGGTTTTATATATATATATATATATATCAATTGTCGTAAAGTCTAATAGGGGATATAAATATACCGCTATGCTTTACATGATCTCTAAGTATTCACAAATTCTAATGTATTCTTTTATGTTCGCATCCGTCATAGAGATATAGCCGGATCATATATAGGAATATGTTTAATTCTACTCGAGAGATATTGTTAAATTAAATTAGGAATATTGATCTTCATGAGTATATCATGTTATCAAATTTAATGGTTTGGGTTAAAGGTAATTGATATAAGTGGAATCGAGATCCTAGTACGCTTTTCTTTTCTAATTTTAAATTAATTCTTTTTTTATTTAATCTCATGTATATTTGAATTATAATTAATTAATTGTTCTTAGTTTATAGTTTAATTAATTCTTAATCATCAAATTTTAAAAGTTTATTAGATTCGGCTAAGGTTACTATAATTGAACTGAATTATCTAAATCTTCGTGGGAACGATACTTGGACTCAACATCCACTTTATTACTTGAGCGATCCGCGCACTTGCAGAATTATTAAACACATAAAATCTCTGACAAATATCATCATTTATAAATATACAAATCCCAATATATGTATCGCAATTAAATGTAAGTAAGCCATGCCAACATTCATATTCCGTGAGCTCAAAGGGTCGAAACCCTAAATTCATTCATAGGTTTAATCCCGAATGATTTAAAACCAAACATTATTTCTTAGGTTTAATCCCAAAGGATTTAAAACCATAAATATTCTTCAATTTCATCCAAAGTAGGATAAACATTCATTTTTGTTCATTCCAAAGGAACAAACTACATTCATATCCGGATGGCCATAAACATTAAATCATATAGCATAGCGTACACATGATTACAGTACATAAAGGGATTTAAATCATCTTTGCATAAAATATTCCTACCTTGCTTCTTGAAAAAAAGAATGAAAAACCCTTGAAAATATTTCTTCTTTTATTCCTTCTTCTTCTCTTTTCTTCTCTCTCTTTTTTTTTTTCTTCTTCTCTTTTCCTCTCTTTTCTTTCCTTGTAAGAATGTCTTAAATGTATAAGTGAGAGGGAAAAGGGGGGTGAGGAGGGGGGGGGGGCGCAAATTTTGAGAGGGGGAATGAATGAATTTTGGAATTTTGGGGCTTATTCCATTCTCTTGCAAGCACTTACCTAATTGGAAAATGGTAAGTTTTTGATATGGTAAAAATACCATAATTTAAATATCTTACAAATCTTGCCTTTTATAAAAAAATAATAATTATAATTAATTAATTTAATTAACTAATTAATTAATCTAAAAAAATCGTTAGATATTTTCTTTAGTGGACTCGGGTCGATTATTATTATTGGACCCCGTTTGGACTTTGAACGGACATGTGGCCACAAATATTTGCTAAGAATTTAACTTAGTCCGAAATAAAAATTCTAAATTTTTGGGACGTTACACCCCCATTTGCTGCAGGGGAGTAGGAGAGGATTTCTCCCCCGGCCACCGGCCGGAAACGAGGGAAGAGAAATCCTCCTCCCATTTGCAGCCACATTTCGCGGGGTGGGGAAGGGTGGGGTGGGGGTGTTTGAAGTGTGGGGTAGGGACTTGGGCAAAAAAAAATTATCGGCTTCAGCCCGGTTGGCTAGTTGTACCGAGCTAAATTGGCACAATTTTTATTTGATCAATTTTTTATTGGACCAGTCCAGCCCAGAGACTGGGCTATCTGGCTGGCCCATTTTTCCACCTCTAGTAATTGATATGAAAAATAAATTAAAATTTTAAGTTGGTCAAGTTTTGATCATAGGTATAATTTTTTTGTTAATTAATGGACCACTGGACAAAATCTGTAGAGACTCTAAGAGCCCGTTTGTTTTCAATTTTTATTTTGTTAAAAATCTAAAGTTAAAGTCAACAATTAATTTTAACCACATATTTTATGGTCCCACAACTTTTCAACCATACATTTCAACAACTTTTACTAAAAAATTTGATTTTAATCAAACACATTTTAAATGTCATTTTGGTGAACAAAATTAAAAGTTTTGGGACTTGATGACACACTTTTTATTATTTTAAGTGTAAATCTGTAAAAAAAATAAAAAGATTTAGGACTTATTTGTATTTTTTAAAAGGTTTATGAGTTATTTTTAATTTATTTAAGTTGGGGGTAAAATTGTCAAAAAGGTTTGGGGTCATATGTGCTAGGATTAGAAGATTATGAGACTTTTCAACACTTTCTGAAAGATTAGGAACTTTTGCTGCAAATTTTTCTTTACTTTCTAAATAAAAAAATTTCCACTGTCAAATTTCACGGACATTTGGATAGAAATTGATGAAAATGACCATTGCTGTCAAAAATATTTGAAATAGGGGCTAAACTGCCAAAAATGAAACGATATGTCCTTAACCTGCAATAACTGCAAAAGTCAGGGACCATTTGTGCAAAAAAGCCTATTTTGTGTGACCTACAATTTTTATCAACTTTTCAACCACACATTTCATCAATTTTTTTCAAAATCTCATAAAAAATTACTTTTAAATTCCACTAAACATGCGCTTAATTGGCTAGAATTTCATTATTTTCTTTGAACACAAATGAATAATAACTTTGATAACACAATTGGCTAGAATCTCGTACGTGTTGTGAAATTAAGAGAGCAAGAATAAGATTAGAGAATTCTTAGAAAGTTTCAGACTTCAAGTGTGTGAATTTATTATAACATTAACCCCTAATATATGGTTTCAATGAGAGTCAAAATTTAAATAGAATGCACTCTTCTAAAGTAAGTGTGACAACCATATAGACATCTAGATAATATTAAATAGTCATTCATAATTATCTATTATTTTACAATACTCTTAAACTTTTTATGTGGTGTGGTTATGAATTTCCAACCTTCAAAAGTGAGGTTCCATATCTCAACCTATTTGAATCGCCGATTTTAGGTCTCCATGTGCCGAAAATCGTCACTGTGGACATTAAAATTGTATCCAACTTTCACCATGACTTTAACCAAGAACAACACAATTTTAACTGGTTTCACAATAAGACCCTCCAACTTCAAGTAATTTAAAAGCCGCATGCGATTTTAACATCTGCATTGACGGTTTTCATCACGTAGAGACTTAATTTTAAATAAGTTGGAGACTATAGAATTGCACTTTTGAAGGTTGAAAATCCATAACCACAATATGTGAAAGTTTGGGGAGTCCAACCATGATTTTCCCTAATAATAATAATAATAATAATAATAATTTCAAGCTAAAAGAAGTAAAAATTACTTTTAAGTAAGTTTTTGTCACCGAATATATTTAGATAACTTACTTTTTTCTTTATTTAAAATAAGAAAATGTACTTTTTAAAACTAACTCGTTAAAATAAGAAACTTGTTTATAATTTTTCTCGTAAAAAATAAATAAACTTTCGCCAATAGTTTTTTGTTATTTTAAAAACTTGCATATTTACTTATGACTAAAGTTTTTAGGCCAGGAATGGTCTGAGTAGAATTTGACTGAAAAATTATATGTTATATGCTTGACTCTCGCCCTTATGTGCTAGTTTCATCTTACTCTTCCTACCTGTCTTTCTTTACGGAAGAGGTGAGTTTGACTTAGTTTTCTTTCTTTCATTCCCGTATCTTCGAACCTCAGACCTTGTAGTATGTAAATAGGGAGACCTCTGATAGCCCAAATTACAAAATTCGACTAAAATATATAGTTGGTTTTGTGAGGTCTTGATTCAAGATAAACCTCTCATTTTGTTGGTCTTGTACTTGATTTTTTAATATTACGGACAAAATGTAATAATCAATCCAATTTTTAACATTTTCTATAATTTCAAATTCAATAATTTAAATTTAAAACTCAACTAGAGATGTCAAAAGGTTTGATCAATTCATTCACTTACTAATATACTTTTACCTAAAAACACTGTCTACAAAGCATTGAAGCGAAAAGGAGAAATCTCGTCCAGCAACTTTTAATAGAAGAAGTGAAAGTGCAGAGTAAACTAGATTTTGGTCACAACAACCATTTTTGATGATGCTAATTTGATCCATTAAATTTTGGTTAAAAAACCTAGCCAGACCCATCGGAGAAGACATGCCACTGTTTGGACAGCCGGGCCCATTTGTCATCAGTATCGTCATCCATTTCCCCATGACACAAGAATATGTTTATCAACTTTAATCAATTGTTCAGTAGAATAGCATATTGTAAATGATTCAAGGGAGAACATCGAAGTACTTCATGAGGATAAGATATATTTCAGCTGTAGAAAGTAGAAACCAATTCAAAGATAAAACTAACATACAAACATTTGCAAAGCAACACCCGTTTTTGGACTCCAATGACAGACAGATTAAAGGAATCCATACATAGAATGAAAAGAATAGTGTAATTGGAAGCGAAGGTCCCTACCCTCATACATGGCAAAATACTAATAGCTTACGGCATACTTCTGAGTCCATCTCCTTGCAATGGCCTCATACCTGTTCTTGTCTGTCTTGTATATGTAAGCAATCTCAGGTACCAAAGGATCATCAAGGACTGGATCCGCCAACAAAGCAGAAATAATAAGTAACACCTAATATTGGGAAGCAAACAATTCAACTTTGTTAGAACGTTGAATTTGAATTATCGAGTCATTGCAATTGCAGGAGCAATTTATCTAATGTAAACAAAAGAAGAAAATATCATTTATTTTTTTTTTCTAGAAATTGGGTACCTTATTGTAGCAACCAATCATCAACTTTTCAAATTTGTGACATGTTAATCTTTAAACTAGAAGGTTCCTTCCACGTTGACAATAAAAAGTCACGTAAACATTGAGGCATAAAATAGGTAAATACTCCTATGCCACTTGTTCGAGAAGAAGATAAGATATCAGCAACAACTAATTTTATCACAGGACGGTTCATTAAGTCCATATCGATCTATTATGTGTCTTTGCATCTAGTATCGGGTAGACCTCATACAACATTTGTCCTAACTTTCTCATTTCTTTTGTTTAATCTTCTTTAGAGCAATCACAATCACTTTTTTAATTGTGGATCTACTAGAAGCATTTCAATACATAAAGCATTGCTCTTCGATTAAGTCAATTTTCAAAATAGTACCACATTCTTTTTGAATCTGGAGAAAAACTAATATAAGACTTCTTTTTATGTTTATATCTTTCATTTTCCTTTTATTTTAACTTAAATGAAGTCCTTGCTTCTTTAGGACATGATACTTAATTTCAATCCTTAAGAGGGACATAAATCTCGCCCTCGGAAGAGATTAACTCCTTAAGTTCTAATGAAAACTGAAAACTAAGCTCCTAAAATAGTGTCAATCTTCTATTTCTATTTCTTGCACTCAGTCTTAAATCATAACATTCATGATCTGAACTTTGAGATAAAAAACAACATTTGCTTTCATGCAAAAATGAAATGTTTTGCCAAAGTAACAATAACGCAACATTTCCTTCGGTGCAAGCATATTTAGAAATTAAATCAGTAGATAACATTTGCATTTAAGGGCTTTCAATTTAGCGTGGCCAAAGACAGAATCAAAGAATTGAAGAGAGTGGGGGGGATAAAGGTTAACAGGATTAACTTAATATAATTGACCAAGTAACCTCTATGATTAAAAAGATATTTCATCCACATTTAAATGAAGATAGCCATTAAGGAGGTCATTATAAAGCATTTGAAGGAGTGATATTAATAAGGAGGTCGTTATAAAGCATTTTTTAAAATATTAAAACACTCATGAAATAACTGTGATTCAGCAAGAAAAAATATAACATTTTTCAAATGCTTGTATTATTATTCAGTTTCAAAAATTTTAGTCTAACTTGAAGTTATGTTATATTTATGGCTCCACAAACCATAGTTGTAACACTTCGAACTTTCTCCTACGACCCTTTCGCCTAGTGGCTATTTTGTGCACCGTTAACTTACGTACTCCACTGGAGGTTGAGCACCAAACTAAATTTCTATCGTGTCTCCAGCAATTCGAACCCTTGACTTCTTCTCATAAGAGAAACTTAAGTGGAATACTGGTACTAATTGAGCAAGTCGTATTGTCCACTAGGCAGAGGTCAATGGTTCGAATCGCTGAAGACGCGACAAAAATCCAATTTAGAACCCAACCTTCAGTGGATAGTACGTAAGCTACGACGCACGGAATAACTCCTAGGCGAGAAGGTTGTAAGAGAAAGTCTGTAGTCGTTACAATAATCATCTTTCAACAAAAATCTAACTCGTCAATTGTCACATGGACGAAACTATACACTAGGGAGCAAGGGGCTACCAACTAGAAAGATAGGTCACTCAAGCGCCAAAGAAATAAAAGGATGGGGATCCAAATGCACAATTTCAACAGGTTGGGAACCACCGCTAGAATTTTTCCATAATTTCTAGTAAGAAGTTGAGTACATATGCAAATGTGGTGAGGCAGATTCAGTTCCTAGAAAGGGAGCTTTAGAAAACAAACCTTGGAAATAGTTAGGGCAGGGTGACACTCCTCGAACATCGCAGGGCATATGGTCCCATTGCTGTCTATATTTTGGTGGAAAACTTTTGTTTTGAAAACAATCTGTAACATTCATTGAAATGAATAAAAAATGAAAATTTTCATTATTAAAAAATTGAGCTATAGGGAATTAAACACTTAATATCAGGATTTGTTGGGATATAGAACTACAATCAGATAATATTTGTTGTGTTTAAAACAGAAAAGAACAAAAAATCAAAATACAGTGGGCCGGACAATTAGTATATCTGACATACCTTAAGTAGTCCGAAAGGGTAATCTGATGGAAAATAGATAGTAAGTAGGAAAATTCCACCGGCATATGGACAGTCTTGAGGACCCATAATTGCAGCTTGCCAATGAAACAAGTCTGTTGCAACGGGACCTGAAATTTATGTGCAGGAAAAAGCAAATGAGCAACAAAAAAAAAAAAAAATAAATAAATAATTTAGGGTGCATTACTCATAATTCCATACTTAAAAGGTAAAGTGCACTCATGAGCGGATTTAAATAGAACTTCACAAAAAACAAATAAGCCATATCCAAATAAATACTTAACTATAAAGAGAGAAATATTTATACAAAAACTAAGCAAATGTAATGTCAATAAAATGTAAATGTAATGTCAATAAAATGAAGGAAAGAACACAAAAAACCCAAGAGTGTAAATCTTCATATCAAAAAAAGAAAAAAGAAAAAAAAAAAACGAGTGTAAATGTAAATCTGCCAAGTCCCATCAGAAACCACAGCTTTATTTGTAAATAGTGGATTATCAACGCCACCGCCTTTCACCGTTATCTTAGTTGCGAAAAAAAAAAAAACTATTCTGTGAAAATAAAGCTCCTCTATAAGGAATTTCCTCACGCATATTAAACCCAAAAAAACAAAAATTAAGATGCACACCCAAAAAAAAAAAAAAAAAAAATCCAACTGTGTCTTAATAAATTAAGAATAATCACGAGCAAAAAGAAACCCAATTACAAAATATGTGAAAAATATTCTCTTTTTTTGCTTATTGATTTTTACCTTGGAAATTATAAAGTAAAGATACCTGCAATGACAGAAGGAGGAGGATCCTTCTGAATATCCTTCAACTCCTTCAAGATCCGCTTTGAGGCCTTATGCAATCCCCGCGGTCCATTCAAACAAAAAATACCCAGATCCACCTCAAAAACATATAGAATTTTAAATGTCGAAAAAAAGGGGGAAAAAAAAAGAGTTCTGAAGTAATTTTACATGAGAATTAATGGATCCTCCTGCTGGCGTTTGGTAGATGGGGTAATCTGAGGAGAAGGAATATAAGCCAATACTCTAAATCTTAAACTTATTTACTTGTAAGTAAACTTATAAGCTCAGGCAAACATGTGGATATCTTTATTCACCGTTAGTGCTCGAAGAGGCCATGTAATCAAATCTTGAATTCCTTCCTCCATTGTCAAGATTTTGTTCTTCTCTTGGCAAACTCAAAGATAGTTCATCAAAATCTAATGATATGGAATTGGAATTAAAGCTTGTGCTTCTCGAATCCGAGCATGCCACTTCCCGATCCTGCTCTCGCCGCAACACAACTCCCACCAGCCTTTCCCAGTTGTCATAATTCCTAGACATCTCTGTTTCCGCTTCAACAACTTCAAATATACACAATGTTCAAATATGGATAGTTTTCGCCTGCGCAAACGCTGAACCTATAGAAGTACGGAGATGGTTAAATCAATACGTGATGAATAGTAAAAACCGCCTTAAAAAATTCACATTTTCACATTCCAAACACGGAGAAAGAATCTTTTGGATCCACGCGAACAGCCAATGTGTATAGTTCCAGAACACAATATATAAAGGAACAATTTCTGAGAAACTGCCCCTAAAATTGCTTGACTCAAAGTAAAAAATCCTACACGATATGGACAAAACGAATGAAAGAAAATGTACAAAATTGTATTATATTCAAAAATAACCACAAGACAAAAGAAAATGTTCAGTGACCTTGGGTGATTTGACTGCCGGAGATGATGCTGCTCTTGTTCCCACTTTCTATTCGAGATTGGATTGGATTGGATTGAATGCTAATTCAATTTTTTGAATGAGAATTTACGAACCTCGAGGAGCTTCAAAAATGGAACAAATCGGAGTGGAAATCAACATTGAGATTGGGATAATTTGAGGAGAAAAGACAAAAGAATGAATGAGGTGTGAAAGCCATTTTCAAGTTAAAAGAAAAGACAAGGATTTGCCTGCCGTAGTTATCATAAATCTTGGAGAGATTCTACCATTCTTAAAACTGTTCAAAAAATCAACAATAGAAAACGCGTTACGCGGACTCCCAATATTTTCTTCTTTTTATAATTAAGGGAAATTGTCGCAAATAGTTCTCCAATTTTGTTCCCAGTGCACAAATCATCTACACTATTTGTTTTTTACACAGAAAATTCCTAACCTATGTGTTATAGTGTACAATTAGTCCTTATTTAATTAAAAAACAAGTATATCCCTAGTTTTAATTTGAAAAAATTATAATTGAATTTTTAATCTTTGTAAAATGTACAAATATGTCTAATAATTTTATTTTTTATAAACAATTAAAGAAAACTAACGATTTTTTTTATTAACACTTTATTGACCACGTTGATAATGTACTAAATTATTTTGTATATTTTACGAACTATTATAAAATAATTAAAATTTAAGCTCATAATTATTAATAAATATCTTAAATAAAATTATTTTATTATTATAAGTAATTATATAATTTAAATTTTAAATTTTTATTTTATTGTTACAACATAAAAAGAATAATAATTTTGTCACAAACTTGATGCTTAAATACTTTTATTTAAAGGAACTATTCGTTTATTAACTACAAATATTAGAGCTCCAATTTTATTATTTATATTTTAATTTATTGTTCAAAAATAAAGAACAAATAATGTGTAAATTAATTTTTATTAGTATTTTTATATTAAAAACATAATAATATTGGTTCAATGTCATAAAATATATACTTCATTTGTTATTTATTTAACTTAATTTTTATTCAAGTATTTCAAATTACATAGCAATTATATATACTTAAAGGGCTATAATTTCATATTTTTTTTCTTATAAAAAATTTAATTGACAAGATAGTAGTGATATATTTAAGATGCTAAATTAAATATTATTTAATAAATCTACTAGACTCATTTGCACATTTTACAAAGATTAGAAATTCAATTAAAATTTTATATAATTAAAACTAATTGTATATTTGTCTTTTTCATCAAATAAAGACCAATTGCGCACCAAAACACATAGGTTAAGGTTCTTATGTGTCAAAACAAAAGTTAAGAATAATTTCTGCACTGAGTACAAAGGTTAAGGACCAATTGCACCAATTTCCCTATAATTAATGCATCATTTGATGGGGAGCAAACACTATTGCATTGATCTTCATGGAAGATGCCTTTCGTTGAATCAATGGTTTGTGATTTTCGTTATCAAATCTTTGTCACTCATCCACGCTTGATTGCATACGTGAATAAAATGCGGCGTCAAGATGAAGAATCACATTTTTTTATAAATTATTTATTAAGATTAGAATTCTTCTTACTTAAAAATTGACTAAAAATCTAATTTACATTTATTAATAAATGGTATTTATATTGGCACCAATCTTTTTATTTGGTGCATTATATTTTAATTGTATTTAAGGTCATCATTCTTCGTTCATTATAGTACTTATGTCCATGACATTTTTTCGTTGAATTCTTATCTTCAAATTTCAATCAATTAGCAAATCTTATCTTTAAAGATAGTTTGTCAAAATATTTTGTTTAAGTGCTTTGAAATGAGAAAATATATATTTTTTGCATTTTTTATTTTTTATTATTTATTTTAAAATATGATAAGCAAAAAAGTCGTTTAACGCTTTCCAAACGGACACTTTGCACGAAACCATTATATGTGCTAATTAATGGAAAAATGAGGATAATAATGTGGCAAAAATAAATTGGAGACATAAGTGTTATAATAAGAAAATCTTGAGGACGTTCAAGACAATTAAAATGTAGTGCAACAAATAAAAATTATGATGTTAATATAATTACTAATTAATAAATGGTAAAAGTTTTTAGTTAACTCGACCAACTGAAATTCTACTCAATCAATTCGTGTTTAGTGAGTTGATGTTATGAAGTAAAATGTAAGCATAATGTTTCTTTATTTTCTGCCTCATCTACATAATACTCATAGATATACAACACTATAAATTCTGAATCAAGTGATTGGTCTTTATTTTCCAGTTTTTCAAATGTTATAAACTTCCGATGAGTAAAACAAATCATGGAGTGTATCACCAATGACTCAATTTCTCTGCTGAAACTTTTTTTTCTTTTTTTTCTTTTTCTTTCTATACCCTATTGAGTCAAAATCACATTCTACATGACCGTGTATTTTATTTCCTCCAAATTTTCCATTATTCATAAACTCGACTTTGAATTTCTCAAAAATCTCGAAGTCGGGCTCCTCATCAAAAAATGGTGGACAGTTGTAATTTTTACCTAAATCAACATCTATTGGTCGCTTGGGATTGAAAGGGACAAAAGAATAATCATCGTCGTCGGAATCCTCCACGATCGACTCCACATCAGTTGTCTTGCCACCCACACCAACAACCGTGTCTCGCCGATCCCTATCATTACCTCCCTCATGCGGACTACCTCCACAGATACCCAACAAGATCCATTGTTGGGCTTTTTGCTCCAACATATCAATTAGTCGGAAGATTCCTGTCATGTCCTCTACATACTGAATCTAATCTGAGAAGATTTCACGAATAGTATGTGATTTCCTAGACAACATCTTTAGAAGCATAGACTATCTTTGATACCTATTGACACATACAAAAGCAAACAAAAATAATTACACGCAATCACAAAATGTTAATTTGCGCATGAATACTATTTGGATAAAATTTAGAGAAAAAAACTCTCAATTTATTAATTTTTAATCAAACAAAAATTTAATGTTTGTGGACAAAACTTAATTCTCACTTTTAATTAAAAAAAAATGCAATCCTAGTCCTTATACTCTTTGCAACTTATAAATTTGACCCAAAATAATAAAAGAACCCTACTTAATAAAATATCATAATTAAATAAAGGAAAATTGGCGCAAATGGTCCCTAATCTTTGCCCTTATTGTACAAATGGTCCCTAACCTTTCATTTTTGGTGTAGTAGTCCCTAACCTATCCATTTAGGTGTACAATTGGTCCTTATTTGATAAAAAAGACAAATATGCCATTATTTTTAAAAAAATTCATTTGGATTCCCAACCTTTGTAAAAAGTACAAATGGGTCCAATAATTTTATTTAAAAAAAATTAAAAGAAACTAACAAATTGATAATAGGGATAATTGCTTGAAAGGTCCCCAAACCTTTCAAAATTGTTGGAGATATGCCCCTAATCTAAAAAAATAGCACCACACGTCCCCAATGTATGAAAAAATAGGCATCGTATGTCCATTTTCACACTTTCCGTCAGTTTTTCTGTTAAAGGTCAAAATTGGACTACACGCGCTATATTTCTCATAAATATGCAACTGAGATTGGCAGGGTTAAAACTGTAACTCCACTGTAAATCTGGAACCTCCAGTTCTGAGCCTAGACCCAGTAACCGATGGAAAATTGGATTGAGTTCCTCCTAAAAACAATGAGAAGTCACCCACACCAACCTCTTCTTTCCCATATCGCCCTGGAAAAACTTATCAAACACTTCTTTAACGTTCATAAGGAAGCCCAATCCTTCAAATATCTCCAGCTTTTCATCAAAAATCGTGAAATAAACAAACGAGTCATCAATCAAGAAAGTGTAGGATTGAGAGCGGACGGTATGGGAGAAGGTAGAATGAAACGGCAGCATTTTCTCCAAACATTTTCCGGCGATGGATCCAAGTCTTTCACCCCTTCGAATTGAACTCTACCAACACCATTGTACCCCTAGCAATGCACGCATAATGAATCAGATCTGGCGCCAGAAACATCATTGAAATCCGACCCGATCCGTGTTGTTCATCAAAAACCAGCCCAGGAAAGTTTCTTGTTTCAATTTCAATAGATTATGTTGTAATTACAGACAAAAACTATAGAAAACTTAAATTATTCTTTTTGAATGGAGAAATGTGAAAAAGGGCATTGAGATTCATGAACTTTTTAGGGTTTCAGAAAGCTATCGAAAAAGGAAAAAGAGAGAGAGAAAGAGAAGAAACACCTCAACAAATAACTTTTCCACCACATAAGGACAGTCACATTTTTTGGAGAAATAAAGCGCATGTAGTCCAATTTTGATTTTTAACGGAGAAAATTGATGGAAAGTGTCAAGAGGGACATACGATACATATTTCTTCATACGTTGGGGACATGTAGTGCTATTTTTTTAAGTTAGGGACATATCTCCAACAATTTTGAAAGATTGGAGACCATTCATGCAATTATCCCTTGATAATATACTAAATTATTTTGTATATTTTACGAACTATTCTAAAAGCTCATAATTATTAACAAACATATTAATTAAAATAATTTTATTATTATTAAGTAATAATTAAAATTAAAATTTTAATTTTATCATTACAACATAAAAAATAACTTTGTCACAAATTTAATAATCAAATATTATTATTTCATTGAGCTATTCGTTTATTAACTACAAATATTAGATATCAAATTGTATTCTTCATATTTTAATTTATCTTTTTATTATTGTTCTAAAATAAAGAACACAAAATGTGTAAATTAATTTTTGTTAGTATTTTTATGTTAAAAAAACATAATAAGATTGATTCAATGTCATAAAATTGTATACACCATTTTGTTATCTATTTAACTTAATTTTTATTCAAGTTTTTCACATCACATATTACATATACCTAAAGCGCAATAATTTTATATTTTTCTCTTATGAAAAATTTATTTGACATGACTATAGTGATATATTTAATATGCTAAATTAAATATTGTTTCATAAATGTATCGGACTTATTTGCACATTTTGCAAAGGTTTGAAATCCAATTGTAATTTTTTAAAACTAAAATTAAGGGTATTTTTTTCTTTTTTATCAAATAAGGTCTAATTGCACACATAAATGGATAGGTTAGGGACCACTCCACTAAAAAGGAAAGGTTAGGGACCATTTGTGCACTATTAGCATACGTTAGGGACTATTTTCACCAATTTCCCTTAAATAAATTATAAAACACTAAATAAGGAATGAAGCTCTCACTTCTTTCTTACATAGTTAAGTCTTTGTAACACCCGGAGATCTCCATTCTGAGGGATAACTAATTTACTAACATTTAGGGGCTCATGGGTGTTTCAACAAAACCCTAAACTTAAAGACTTGACACAAAAAACTCATACCAGAACCCCTCGTCCAGAAGAATTGGATGACAAAGATAAGTACGACACCTTCTCTGACGCAATAAAGGCATTGGGAGAGATTAACAAGTTTACCATATCAAAAATACAGAAATACAGTATGAAAGATAACCCCAACGATCATATGAGGGAGTACAATACCCACATGAATTTATTGGGAACAAGCATTGCACACAAATGACGAGGCTTCTATATTACTTCATCCGAATGGGGCCAAGAAATTATATAATAAACTGGTGCCGTACATCATTCCTAGTTCGCCAGACTTGAAGAATAAGTTTATTCATATGTTCATAGTAAGAACCCCAGCTTAGCCCCAGCTGGGCATATCCATGACATGAGACGAGCTAGGAGAATCTTTGAAGAGCTATCTTAGCCACTGCACGTAGGAAATGGTTGAAGTAGAAAGCATCCCACAAGAAATTTCTTTTCAAGCATTGAAGTCTGGGCTCAATCGATCAATCCATTCTAGATGGATGATCGCAATCAGAAGCAATCTTCATATTATGAGTTGGTAGATATGATTAAAGAAGAAATCCATGATCAAGAAATGATACACCCAGTTGATGTACAGTGATAAGTGCATTTTGTGCACTTATTTGGGCCTTTAAACTAAACTTTTATCTCGTCATTTTATTGATTTTATATTTAATTTAGTATATTATTCTTTATATTTCAGTTTTTGACCCGTTTATAAGCAAATAGAGAAGAATGGACGGAAAGCGCAATAATTTGGTGAAATCGACGAGTAAGTTGAGTGGTTGAAGTGAATTTCAAGAGCCAAACAATGAAGGATGAGGAATAAAATAAAATCAATAAGTTTAAGGTGTTTTGGAGTGGCAATGAAGAGTTGAATCAATGGATCAAACACCAGAAAGCTAAAGAACCGAATTGAGAAACTACCTACAGAAGCATGTGGAGAAATTCAAGTACAACTTTTGATATTAAAATCTCCAAAAGGCAAATGATATATCATTGGAAAGATAATTAAATTATGAGTCCAACACTTCTTACGGATCTCAATTTAGAGTTTCCTATAAGAGGTTATGGCCGTTTGAGAAACAGCCGCAGAGTTAAGAAAAAATAAGCGGGGCGATCGCCCAGTACATATTTTCATCAACAGAATGTGTTTTGGTTGGCATGGGCGATCGCCTAGTGTATTTTTGGCAAACACAGATTTTTAATTCCTTTTTGAGTTCTAATTTAATTAGGAAACCTTTTGGGCACGATTTTAATTATTTTTTTTGGATCTTTTGGGACAAAATGATGGAAATATAAATATGAGTTATTAACTTATAACGAGAAGGCCGGAATAGAGCTGATTTAGGACCGAAATTTGGGAGAAAAAACGAGAGACAAATCAAGAAACAAAGATCAAGATTTCATCATTCAAGAATTCAACGAATATCAAGTTCAAGATTTCATCTCTCAATTATTTTTTCATATCTGGGTGATGGCTTCCATATTTTATTTTTATTTTTCTTTTCTTCGTCTTAGTATGATAGGTTAAACATTTTAGTGCTAGGATCATAATGAAACTTGTATCAAGATCCTTTAATTCTTTAAACCTAGTTTTTGATATTTAAGCACGTTTTTAATTTTAAATAATTGATATTGATTTCTATTCATCTACAATTATATGCGCAATAGTTGTATGATTCTTGTGGCTTGTTTTACCTTCGAGAGATGGAAAATAGGTTATACATAGTATCAATTGTCGTAGAGTCTAATAGGGGATAGAGATATACCGCTATGCTTTACGTGATATCTAAGTATTCACAAATTCTAATGCATTCTTGTATGTTCGTATTCGTCATAGAGATATAGTCGGGTCACATATAAGAATATGTTTAATTCTACTCGAGAGAGATTGTTAAACAAATTAGGATTATTGATCTTCATAATTAAATCCTGTTATCAAATTCAACGGTTCGGATTAAAGGAAATTGGTATAAGTGGATTCGAGATCCTAGTACGTTTTTTTTTTCCAATTTTAAAGTAATTCTTCTTTAATTTAAACTCTTGTTTATTTGAATTATAATTAGTTAATTGTTCTTAGTTATATTTTAATTAATTCTTAATCATCAATTTTCTGAAGTAAATTAGATTCGGTTAAGATTAGTGTAATTGAAATTGAACTATCTAGATCTCTGTGGGTTCGATACTTAGACTCAAAATCTATTTTATTACTTGACCGATCCGTACACTTGCGGAATTATTAAACATATAAAATCGCTGACAAGTTTTTGGCGCCGTTGCCGGAGATTTAGTTTTAGTTCTTTTTCAGTTATTTTAACAGTAATTCGAACTTTATTTACTTAATTTTATTATTATTATTATTATTTTAGTTCATTTCATTGTTCAATTTCTCTTCTCAAACCACAACACAAGATGGAATATCAGAAGATTCATGAAGACAATATGCTAGTTGGAGATTTTTTGACTCCATGGATCATCCAGATCCAATCTAGCATTGATGAGAACAACATGCTTGTTGGAGATTTTTTTGCAATGCACCAGGCCAATATAACGAGATATGATGCAACTTTTGAAATTCATGCGGACAACATGCTTTTTGGAGATTTCCTTGCAATGCAGCATGCCAATATAGCGAAATATGAGACTACTTCTGAGATTGATGAGGACAACATACTTTTTGGAGATTTCCTTATAATGCAGCAAGCCAATATAACGAGATATAAGGCAACTTCTGAGATTAATGAAGGCAACATGCTTATTGGAGAATTCATCGTAGATCATCCAAATTTCTCTTGGAAGGATAATTACAATAATATCAGACCACAAGGTCCTCAGTTTCAGCAGCCAGAAAAGATAACTTCGCTCGAAGACATTCTCGGTAAATTCATCGAAAAAACTTATTAGTTCATGAGACAGACAGATATCAATCTTCAAAATCAAGGCGCTACAATGAAAAAATTGAAAATGCAGATAAGTCAGATGACAGTTGATATATCAGCCAAAGTACCATGTATGTTTCCAAGCAATACAGAGGTGAATTCCAAGGAAAGCGTTACAGCTGTTACTACCAGAAGTGGGGTTCAATTACCAGAATTCTATGTAAAAAGGCCAGTTGCAAATAAAGAAAAGGTACCGTCCACTGATGAGGAGCACGTGAAATAGACTGAGTAGACAACATATATTAAAGAGAGTTCAGGTACACCACAGGTTCAAGCAACAGTTCCTATCAAACCATATGAGCCTCCGATCCTATTTCCTCAAAGATTACAAAAACACAAGTTAGACAAGCAATTCTCCAACTCACCTCTTTTTTCTAAAATTGATTTTGTGATCAAGGCCGATGAAAAAATTGAAGTTTTTGTGGTTGTGTTCGAGTAAGGTGCTACACTAACATAATATTTTTATGAGGAGCACAAATTCAAATTTTTAAAGATAAACAAAAAATGGTGCAAAGTCAATAGATGCAAGCAAAGCAAGTCCTCCGAAATACTATTAAGAGTGTCATAAAGCAACCAGACAATAAGTCAAGCTAATTACTATAAATAAGCGCTTAATGGTAGGCAATCCATTTTCTAACTCTTTTATTTACAAGTTTTATATGTAGTAGTTTTAGTTAGTTTAAATAATTCATTATTTTTCATTTCATTTATTATTTAGTGTACTTATTAAGCCTCACCATGTTAATTGCAGGATGTCTCACTTTGCGAGTCGCTTGGATAATATATATGACATCATCTTTTGACCAAGAGTCGCATCACTACATCTGATTCCACTTCAACTAGACCTTTAACCAGCCATATCCATCTTCTTCACATTTATCTCTGGGGAGTAATTGATCTTTTTCCTCTTTTATTTGCTTTATTTTGTTATTACATTGAGGATAATGTAATGTTTTAGTTTAGAGGTGAGTTAAGTATCAAGATACTTCATTATTTTGAATTTGCTTATTTTTCGGGTCTAAGTAACTGCAAAATTGGTTTTTTTATTTAAAAGAAAAATAGCTATTGTTGAATATCTTGCCGCCAATGATAATATTTGTTTGAATTTAAGTACGCTTTTAGTTAAAATATTAGACAACACTTTAATTCGTATTTTTACCTGAATACTTATCAACGCTAGACTATATTTGAAGCACGTAGTCACTATTGAATTATCAATGATATAGAAACATGGCTTGAGTGTTTGTGTTGATATTATTGACCTAGGATTATTGTGAAAAATTACATTCTTAAATTTATAAACTAGTAACCAAATTGTTTAAGAACAGTTTTAGGGTGTTAAAATTAGTACATGTTTTTGTAGAATTTTGATGGTTTGGGTTTTCTGGTTCTCATATTTGGTTGAATGGTTTGTAGTCAAGAAATCTAAATCGAGCACTACTCACTGCTGAAAAATTTAAAAATTAAAAATTAAAAAAATAAAATATCTGACTTGAGCAATTAAGCCTATTAGGGTATTTTGAACCTTGGTGGCCTAAAGTCATCTGACTTGAGAGACATCGGCTCAAAGCTCGTTACATGAGTCACAAAAATAATAAATAAATACATCTTCACTTCTCTTATAGCCTATGGGACTCGAGCAATTAAGTCTGTTAGGGTATTTTAAAACATGGTGCCCTATAGTCATCTAACTTTGGAGTCATAGGCCCAAAGTTCGCTACTAGAGTCACATAGAAAGTTTGTGAAAGAGAAGTATTATACATGATGTAAAACTGTTTATATTAGTTAAATAAAACCAAAAAAAAAAAGTTAGAAGTGCTAGGTAAAGATTGCTAGGTTAGAACCTAATAGACTGAAGATAAGAATTTAGAAATCACTCACTATCCTAGTTCTAGGAATACAAGTTTCTAATTTTTACCACTTAATTTGAAAAAGTATTATATTGATCAATATGAACCAAATTCATTAGAACAACTCGGGATTGGAGAGAAAAGCATTAGAAGTTTAATAATTTACGAGATGTGTAAGGAATTAATGACTACAAAGGGTTCGAAATTGTTAAAATATCAACAACATACATTGGTTATGGTCTATCTAATACATGTATAAGTTCAATTTTTAGCTAATCACACACTCACAAAATGTCGAGCATCGGATAAGTAAAATTTATTTGTTGTGTTGTTTAATATATTTCTAAACGTGTTGTTTTATATTCGAACATGAGGCATTTGGTAAGAAAATTAACATCAACTATTTCTGTTAATTCTTTTAGCTTAATTTAAATATGTAGTTTAATTTTATTTTTCTTCGAGGCCGAACAAAGGTTTAGTTTGGAGGTGTTTAATAAGTGCATTTGGTTCACTTATTTGGGCCTTTAAATTAAACTTTTATCCCGTCATTTATTAATTTTATACTTAATTTAGTATATTATTCTTTATATTTCAGTTTTGGACCCGTTTATAAGCAAATGGAGAAGAATGGACGGAAAGAGCAATAATTTGGTGAAATCGACGAGTAAGTTGAGTGGTTGAAGTGAATATCAAGAGCCAAATATTGAAGGATGAGGAAGAAGATAAAATCAATAAGTTTAAGGTGTTTTGAAGTGACAATGAAGAGTTGAATCAATGGATCAAACACCAGAAAGCTAAAGAATCGAATTGAGACTCTACCTACCGAAGCATGTGGAGAAATTCGAGCACAACTTTTGATATTATAATCTCCAAAGGTAAAAGATATACCATTGGAAAGATAATTGAATTACGAGTCTAACACTTTTTACGGATCTCAATGTGAAGTTTTCTATAAGAAGTTATGGCTGTTTGTAAAACATCCACAGAGCTGAGAAAAAATAAGCGGGGTGATTGCCCAGCACGTATTGTCATCAGCAGAATGTGTTTTGGTTGGCCTGGACGATCGCTCAGTGTATTTTTGGCAGACGCGGATTTTTATTTCTTTTTTGAGTTTTAATTTAATTAGAACACCTTTTGGGCATGATTTTAATGATTTTTTGGGATCTTTTGGGACAGAATGATGGAAATATAAATGAGAGTTATTAACTCATAATAAGAGGGCCGGATTAGAGCCGACTTGGAGCCTGATTAGAGCCTATTTGGGACTGAAATTTGGGAGAGAAAATGAGAGACAAATCAAGAAACGAAGATCAAAATTTCATCATTCAAGAATTCAACGAAGATCAAGTTCAAGATTTCATCTCTCAATTATTTCTTCATATCCGGGTGATGACTTCCATATTTTATTTTTATTTTTATTTTTCTTTTCTTCTTCTTAGTATGTTAGGTTAAACCTTTTAGTTCTAGGATCATGATGAAACTTGTATCATGATCATTTAATTCTTTGAACCTAGTTTTTGATATTTAAGGACGTTTTTAATTCTGAATAATTGATATTGATTTCTATTCATCTCCAATTATGTGCACAATAGTTGTATGATTTTTTGGCTTGTTTTACCTTCGAGAGATGGAAAATAGGTTATACATAGTATCAATTGTCGTAGAGTCTGATAAGGGATAGAAATATACCGCTATGCTTTACGTGATCTCTAAGTACTCACAAATTCTAATGTATTCTTGTATGTTCGCATCCGTCATAGAGATATAGTCGGGTCACATATAAGAATATGTTTAATTCTACTCGAGAGAGATTGTTAAACAAATTAGGAATATTGATCTTTATAATTAAATCATGTTATCAAATTCAACGGTTCGAGTTAAAAGAAATTGGTGTAAGTGGATTCGGGATCCTAGTACGCTTTTCTTTTTTTTCTTTTCAAATTTTAAAGTAATTTTTCTTTAATTTAATCTCTTATTTGTTCGAATCATAACTAGTTAATTGTTCTTAGTTTATAGTTTAGTTAGTTCTTAATCATCAATTTTTCAAAGTTCATTAGATTCAGTTAAGATTAGTATAATTGAAATTGAACTATCTAGATCTCTGTGGGTTTGATACTTTGACTAAAAATCAATTTTATTACTTGAGCGATCCGTACACTTGCAGAATTATGAAACACACAAAATCGATGACAAGTTTTTGGCGCCGTTGCCGAAGATTTAGTTTTAATTCTTTTTCTGTTATTTTAACACTAATTCCAACTTTATTTATTTAATTTTTTTATTATTGTTATTATCTTTTAGTTTATTTCATTGTTCAATTTCTCTTCTCAGACCACAACATAAGATGGAATATCAAGAGATTGATTAAGACAATAAGCTAGTTGGAGATTTTTTGATTCCACGAATCATCTAGAGCCAATCTAGTATTGATGAGGACAACATGCTTGTTGGAGATTTTTTTGCAATGCACCAGGCCAATATAACAAGATATTATGCAACTTCTGAAATTGATGAGGACAACATGCTTTTTGGAGATTTCCTTGCAATGCAGCATGCAATATAGCGAAATATGAGGCTACTTCTGAGATTGATGAGGACCAGGGGCAGAACCAGGATTTATTTATCTGGGTGGCTTGCAAAAAAATTTTCAAAAATATTTGAAAATATGAAAAACATTAGTAGACAAAAATGGATGCATTGTGAGAACATAAATAAGAATATTTACTACAATACATCAAGTTAGAAGTCGATAAGTAAAAGACAAAAAAAGGTACCAAAATCTACGATACAAATACTTTAAACACTACTTAAGTCGCACCCTACGATTCTCCAAACGATCAAACTTGTCAATAATGACCTCTGTATCAATATCAAGAGCAATCTCCCTTTCAATATAGATGATCATGGAATTTGCTAGAAAATCATTCTCCATTTTATTGCGAAGCGATGTCTTTATAAGTTTCATTCCTGAAAAAGCTCGTTCTGTTGTTGATGTAGAAACTGGAAGAGTTAACACTAAACGAATCAACCTATCAATCAAGAAATAATGGCGTGACTTCTTTGTTTCAACTAACATTCTACATAACTGAGGAAGATAATCAACATTCTGAAACTGCGGGTTACGTAATACATCACACTTGTAATGATCCAACTGTCTCCTCAAATCGTTTCCCTTCTATAGTAAAATCTAGTAGATAAAATTTCTCAGCTAAATAACAAATATCATCCACAAAAAATGATTTGAAGCCATCAATAGGATTCAGAGCCTTGCACAACTTAAGAAGTTCCACTGTTCTTTCTATAAATCTATTATTCAATTCCATCAATTGAAAATCTATTACAGCATTGAATATATGAAAGTGCTAGTAGTCCTCCAGTGTAATATTATTTTTCTGTTGACAAAATCGTCTTGTACCTTCCATATAACGATCACCTAATTCTAGCACATCAATATTATAAGTATTACAAAACTGCACCACACTCCAAATAAAACCTTCCCGATGATCATCTCGCATCTCTTGGAGAAGTATCTTTGTAGTTGAGACTAAATTCATTGCATTCAAAATATCTTGATCTTTTACTTGCAATGCTTGACATAGCAAATCAGTTTTTCCCAAAACTTCATACATCAACAACAAGATAAATACAAATCCAAATGATTTCATAGCTTTGTACGCACCTTTAGCCTCCCCACGTATATTATTGTTTGATCCTCCGTCAATAAGATTCTCAAGAAGCGTACAAGTAGAACCAAACATTTGAATCAATCTTGCAATAAAGGAAAAATGTGAACTCCAACGAGTAGCTTCAGCTCGTTGCAAAGTGCAAACTTGATTAGACCCAGTACCAGTCTGAAGTTCTCCTATTGATATCAAATCAACAATTTCATCCTCTCGAATTGATTTTAATTGAGAATGACGCTTAGCAGAAGCACTAACAAAGTTGACAATAGAACCTAATGATTTAAAAAATAGCCATACATCATGTACGTCTTTAGCCACTGCTATGAAAGCCAACTGTAGTCGGTGAGCGAAACAATGAACATAATAAGCAGATGGACAATCTTTAAGGAATAAAATTTGTAATCCACTCCACTCAGCTCGTATGTTGCTAGCACCATCGTATCCTTGACCTCGTAAATCTTTGAGCAAGAGCTTGTATTGGTTTAATACATTACATATCTCTTTTTGCAATGTCAATGCATTTGTGTTTGCAACACTCACAACTTCAAAAAATCGTTCTCTAACAAATCCATCACTATCGACATATCTCAAAATAATAGCCATTTGTTCTTTATGGGATTCATCAACTGCTTCATCAATAAGAATACAAAACTTGGCATCCCCAATTTCTTCACAAATTTTAAGTCGCACACAATCAGCAATGATTTTTAGTATCTCTTTTTGAATCAATGGTGATGCATAACTGGCATTTTTAGCTGCATTTTCTAGAATAATATCATCAATTTCTTTGTTCGCCTTTCCATGCAATTTGATCAATTCAACATAATTTTCTCGGTTAGTAGAGCCAACGGATTCATCATGACCTCTAAAAGCACATCCTTGCAATTCTAGCCACTTCACACTTTCTACAGAGGTCTGAACAAGCAAACGATTCTGTTTGACTTCTTTTGAAGTTTGTTGATGTATCATTCTGTCAATATGTTGAGAAGGTTTTTTAAGTTCTCCCATTTTTGCATTGCAAAGCCATGTAATGAATTACCATCCCCTTCATGTCTTTTTAGCGGACAATTGTCACAATTGACTCTCTTCCAATTACTAAATCCCTTGACTGTAAAGGTATCAGGATATGATGTATTACTTTCAAATAGATAATATGCAAAACAAAATGCACTTTGTTTCTCAATGGAAAACTCAAGCCGGGAATGTTTTGTGAACCAAGAAGATTGAAATCGGCGATTTTGAGCCCCAAATCTAGCAAAAGGATACTCATATATTGGCTGAAACGGTCCCATTTCAATATATGCTCTTCGAACCTCATCTTTGACAACTGGATACTGCGATATTGGGATACGTTTTCCAGGATCACGTTCATAATATAAAGTATTAATTTTAAAATGGTTCAACATTAGGAGTGTCTTGTGGAGCATGAGTATCCTCTAATATATTTGGGTGACTTGATGATTGATTGCCATCTTTCTTATTGAAGTAATGGAAGATGTTCCTTTTTTTCATTTTAATCCACCTATGAGCAAGACATGTTATAGACATTCAATTTCAAATTTTTGATTTCACAAATCAAATTTACAAATTGTAATTCACAACTTATATTCAAAATATACAAATTCAAATTTTCTATTCACAAATTAAAGTCATAAATCTTAATTAACAAATTCGACCCAACAACTAACAATATACAAATTAAAATTTCCAATTCAAAATTTTGATTCACAAATAACAATATACAAATTCAAATTTCCAATTCACAAATTAAATCACAAACTCTCAATTTACGAATAACAAATACAATTATAAAAGTATAAGTTAGCCATCTCGTACCTTCAAGGCTTCAAAAAATTGTGGGGAGCCTAACAAACAATTACGAATGCGGGTCGAGAAAGATGGAGATTCCAAATCGAAAGAGTAAACAAATGTACGAACAACCTGTCATACAAAATGAAAATAATTCATTAAGTCATTTAGAAAATTAGATTGGATTTAGTCAATTAAAGGATGATTGGATAATAAATCATTATCATATTTAATATATTTATAATATCGTTATCATATATTTATAATATTGTTATCAACACAGAAATGGGGAAAATGTTCAACAAACAACAGCAAGTCAGGCATTACAAATTTTCATATACAAAATAAATTAAATATTAATCATTGATTCAATACAAATTGCAAAGTGCAAAAGGAATTTACAAATTGCAGCAACAAAAGCAATTAATTAAATATGAATTCGTTAATCATTGATAATTTAATCCTTGATTCATCATTTTGTTCAACAAACAACAGCAAGTCAGGCATTACAAATTACAAAAGCAATTTATTTTCATATACAAAATAAATTAAACATTAATCATTGATTCAATAAAAATTGCAAAGTGCAAAAGGAATTTACAAATTGCAGCAGCAAAAGCAATTAAAAAATTGCAATTAATTAAATCTGAATTCGTTAATCATTGATTCATCATTCATTATCATATTCATCATTATTCATTAACAATTAATGTTCTAAAAAATTAGGATAATGGCAAACTGTAAACTGTAAACAACACTGCTCGCAAATAGCAAACCTTAGAAAATTGCCGGCACCGCACTTTGCTAATAGCGCACTTCACTACTTTGGCTTGCTTTTCAGTTGCGGGACAAACGACCGTCAACCAGGATTGCAATGTGAACAGCAAGGGTTTAGTGCCGTGATTTAGAAAGCTGGAGAGTGGAGAGACAGACGTGAAAATGAAATGGGGTTAATTAGAAATGGTTTTTGGGCTTTGGACTGGGTCAAAATAAACTTTTCTTAAATTTGTTTTTGTGCTGGGCTGATATTAATTCCTCCAACAAACTTTTTTGGGCTTAGTGGGCTTGAGCCCACTAAAGCCCTGGGCTGGATCCGCCCCTGATGAGGACGACATACTTTTTGGAGATTTTCTTGCAATGCAGCAGGCCAATATAACGAGATATAAGGCTACTTCTAATATTGATGAGGACTACATGCTTATTGGAGAATTTATCAAAGATTATCCAAATTTCTCTTGGAAGGATAATTACAATAATATCATACCACAAGATTCTATGTTTCAGCAGCCAAAAAAGAGAACTTCACTCGAAGACATTCTTGGTAAATTCATAAAAAAACTGACCAGTTCATGAGACAGACAGATATCAATCTTCAAAATCAAGGCGCTTCAATAAAAAAATTAAAAATGTAGATGAGTCAGATGACAGTTGCTAAATCAGCCAGAGTACCAGGTATGTTGTCAAGCAATACAGAGGTGAATCCCAAGGAAAGTGTTACAGCTGTTACTCCTAGAAGTGGGGTTTAATTACTAGAAATCCATGTAAAAAGGCTAGTTGCAAATAAAGAAAAGGTGCCGTCCACGGATGAGGAGCACGTGGAACAGACTAAGCAGACAACATATATTAAAGAGAGTTCAGGTATACCACAGGTTAAGGTAACCATTCCTATCAAACCATATGAGCCTCTGATCCTATTTCCTCAGAGATTACAAAAACACAAGTTAGACAAGCAATTCTCCAACACTCCTCTTTCTTCTAAAATTGATTTTGTGATCAAGACCAATGAAGAAATTGAAGTTTTCGTGGTTGTGTTCGAGCAATGTGCTACACTTACATCATAATTTGATGAGGAGCACAAATTCAAAATTTTAAAGATAAACAAAAAATGGTGCAAAGTCAATAAATGCAAACAAAGCAAGTCCTCCAAAGTCCTATTTAAAGTGCCGTAAATCAACCGGACAATAAATCAAGCTAATGACTATAAATAAGCGCTTAATGGGAGGCAATCCATTTTCTAACCCTTTTATTTACATGTTTTATATGTAGTAGTTTTAGTTAGTTTAAATAATTCATTAGTTTTCATATCATTTATTATTTAGTGCACTTATTAAGCTTCACCATGTTAATTGCATGATGTCCCACTTTGCGAGCCATTTGGATAATATATATGACATCATCTTTTGACCAAGAGTCGTAGCACTACATCTGAGTCCACTTCAACCGGACTTTCAACCATACCCCAATATGAAGAAATAATTGAGAGATGAATTTTTGAACTTGATCTTCGTTGAATTCTTGAATGATAAAATCTTGTTATTTGTTTCTTGATTTGTCTCTCATTTTTTCTTCCAAATTTCGGTCGCAAATCGGCTCTAATCTGTCCCTCTCGTTATGAGTTAATAACTCATATTTATATTTCCATCATTCTGTCCCAAAATATCCTAAAAAATCATTAAAATCATGCCCAAAAGGTTTTCTAATTAAATTAGAACTCAACAAGGAAATAAAATCTGCGTTTGCCAAAAATACACAAGGCGATCGCCCGGTACAAAACCAGGCGATCGTCCAGGCCAACCAAAACACATCCTGCTTATGCAAATACGTTATGGGCGATCACCCCGCTTATTTTTTTCTCAGCTCTGTAGATATTTTTCAAATGGCCATAACCTTTAGTAAGAAACTCCAAATTGAGATCCGTAAAAAGTGTTGGACTCGTAATTCAATTATATTTCCAATGGTATATCATTTGACTTTTGGAGATTTTAATATCAAAAGTTGTGCTTGAATTTCTCTACATGCTTCTGTAGGTAGTTTCTCAATTCAGTTCTTTAGCTTTCTGGTGTTTGATCTATTGATTCAACTTTTCATTGTCACTCCAAAACACCTAAAACTTATTGATTTTATCTTCTTCCTCATCCTTCAATGTCTGGCTCTTGATATTCACTTCAACAACTCAACTTACTCGTCGATTTCACCAAATTGTTGTTATTTCCGTCCATTTTTCTCTATTTGCTTATAAACGGGTCCAAAACTGAAATATAAAGAATAATATACTAAATTAAGTATAAAATCAATAAAATGACGAGATAAAAATTTAGTTTAAAGGCCCAAATAAGTGTACAAAATGTACTTATCATGCAGTAAAGGCTAGGCTAGGCTACCCCCATGGATAAAGAAAATGCCCCGATGCTTAGTAATTGGTCGTCGTGCCCACTTTGTCCAAGGTACAACTATCATACTTCTAAGGGGAATGGTGTTGATCTTGGAATGACGAACATCGAAAGAGGTCGAAGTCTAAATTCCAGAGATAGAAGGACTCCATCTCAAGAAAAGTATTAGGAGTGGGTGTGGTCCTATTTGATTCGGTTCTAAAGAGAATCAAATCAGACTGAAAATTACTGATATCTTGTAAATAGAACATATGGGTTCCAACTTGAATTATGAAACCAAATTATTCGGTTCAATTCTATAATTAAAGTTTTCAAAGTTATCGTATTTCTAACAACAATTTGTATTCTATTTGTTTGAAACAATACAATAATCTAAAAAATCATATTTTTCAAACATTAAACTAATCACAAAAGAACAATATATCAAATTTTGAACAAAATGTTCCATCTCAATACAAAATAACAAACATAGAAATAAAATATTATTGTTTTTATGGGTTAAATTTTTAGAAAAAAAATTAAAAACAATAAGGTCGGTTCGGTTCTTCAGTTTTGAGTCTAGAATTGACAATCAAACCACAAACAGTCGATTTTCAGTTGTAATTCTCATTACCCAATTTAAGCTTAAGAAGAACCAAACTGCTAAGTTCGGTTCGGTTCAGTTGAATTTTTTTTCCCTTTCCTTGTAGATATCACAACATAGACGTTCATGATATTATCATATCTGTAAACATGAAAGCAATGGAAGACTTTATTGCGGAAAGGAACAATCCTCCAATGCCATACAATCATGCAGATGAGCATATCAACCTTAAGCATCCAGAGGTAGACCCTCCAGTACAGGCTGCAGAAGCCTCAAAATCAGGCTGTTCAATAGGAAGATCAACCGAGTTAGAAATCTCACATCAATAGAGGCAGTTAAGGGCCAATCAGAGAAATTCAAACTATCTTTGTGTGCCCCTATATTGAAGGGCAATCAATGAATGCACAAAGAAATTATGCCCAAGAGGCAAGAGAACCTCTGATGACAAGCCTCTTGGTGCATGAAGAAAGGCCTGCCAAGACAAGAAAAATTGCTTCCAACCCATTGAATTTATCCCAATTGTGATGCCCTAGTAATCATGACTGAGATGGCGAAGATTAGGTTAAAGATCAATTGATCGATAACAGAAATTCGATGAATCTTATCTTTGGGTCGACCTTTGATCAAATGGAGGTAGACCACCCGTTGACCCTCATCATAGACCTACTATATGACTTTACTAGGAAAGGTATAGTTCTGAAGGATAAAATCACCCTGCAAATCACAGTTGGCAAAACCCCTAAGTTAGTCAGAATATTTTAGGACTTTTTGATAGTCGATGGCAAGTCGACTTATAATGCAGTGCTTAAAAGACCCGCATTAGAAGATTTGAAAACAATTGCTTTCATCCACCATTTGGCAATAAAGTTCCTGATCGAGGCAGTCATGGCACAATCAATAGATATTAGAAAGGGTACTTACAAGCGTGCTAATTGAATTATATATGAAAATCCATTCCTGAGTCGGTCCTAGGCATGTCATGATAATAAACACAGTGATGGATGAGGCTATGGCTAATGCCATGGTTGACAAAATTCATGTAATAAATGATGCTGAGATGCAGGATCCAATAGAGAAGGTCCAAATTGATAATGAAATTGATCGAAGGATTATGGAGTTTGATGTTTTTGCATGGAGGCATGAAGACATGGTGGGAGTTGACCCTAAAATATCATGCCATGCTTTGAATGTTGATCCTAAATTTCGCCCTCAAAAATAGAAAAGAAGATATCTCAACTTGGTATGAAGTCTTGAAAGATGATTTTAACAAACTGATAGCAACTAGTTTCATCCTTGAGGAACACTAGTTCTTGGTTGCCAACCTAGTTCTTATGAGAAAACTAAATATAAAGTGGCACATATACATTGATTTTGGATCTAAATAAGGCGTGCCCCAAAGATAGCTTCTTACTATATCGCACTGATCATCTTGTTGATGCAACACCAAGGCATGCCTTGTTGAACTTCATAGACGCCTATTTATGTATGAGCCGGACGAAGAATATACTTTCTTCACTGACTGATGCTTATACTATTATAAAGTGATGCCCTTCGGCCTCATGAATGTTAGAGCAACTTATCAGCAGTTGGTGAATCAAATGTTTGCCAACAAGATTGGAAAAACGATGGAAGTATATGTTGATGGCATGTTATTCAAAAGTCTGAAAGTTGAAGACCACATCACTCACCTCGAAAAAGCATTCAACATCCTCTGACAATACAGAATGAAACTCAACTCGCTTAAATGCGTGTTTAGAGTAGCTTTAGGTAAATTCCTAGTATTTATGATAAATCGGCGAAGAATTGAGGCTAATTCAAAAAAGATTAGAGTCATATTGGAGTTGAAGTCACCACAGAAACCCATAGAAGTGCAAAGTTTGACAGGAATGGTCACTACATTAAATCGATTTATTTTTAAATCTACCAATAGATGCTCACCCATCTTCAAAGATTTGAAAAGAGGGAAGAAGTTTGAGTTGACATCAGAGAGCAAAGAGGCTCTGGCCATCTTGAATGATTATCTTAGATAGGCCCATATACTATCCTAGCCATTTTTAGGAGAGGTGTTACAGATTTACTTAGCCGTATCTTCAGGTACAACCAGTGCGGTGCTAGTTCAAACTGAAAGGATGAAGTAGCTTGCATTTTATTATGTGACCAAAGCCCTTCAGGATGCTGAGACGTGATATCCAGATATTGATAAGCTTTCCCTGACACTCATGGTTGCTTCCAGGAAGATGAGACCCTATTTCCAGGCCCATACTATTGAAGTATTAACCAATTACCCGATGAACCAAGTACTCAATAGTCGTGATGCTTCGAGAAGATTGTTGAAGTGGGCAATTGAGTTAAGTTAGTTTGAAATTCAGTTTCGGCCAAGATCCTCCATTAAAGGTCAGGCTCTTGCAGATTTTGTGTCAACGTTCACAGAAGGCTCTAGGCATCAATAACAATGACAAGCCTAGAATATATGGTATACAATAGTCCTAGTGATAGGAGTAAATTGTATGCCCATATACACAGTCACTCACACTCTATTAAAATGTTTACTAAATGAATAGTGCTATATGTTCATCAGTTTATGAGGTAGTGTGGCTCCTGATTTATTGTCCAACGCATTAAAATGCATCACAATTTCATTAGACATTGAATTAAGGACTCACCCACATTCATTAGTGATGATCTATACTAATGATAGATAATATTATTCTTACGATCGAGATATCTTTACTTTCACTAATTTCAGGTACCTAAATCTATTCTGGGTTATTTGATTAGTTGTCTTATGATCTATTCAAGAGTACCATCTCCTTAATAGAATCGTCTTAATTATTTGTATATTTTTTCTTTTAGAGTTTTTGACCTTGGAATCGATTTTTCTAACATAGTTCAGGCATGCCTTAAATTTACTAATTTCAATAATGATGGATTGTCATTAAGGGACATCAATCCGAGTTTGAGTATTTATAGCTCGTATGTATTAGTAATGCATATGACAATTAAGTTGTCTTTATATATTGAACTTTTGTTCACATTGCTTTGATAGGATAACCACGATACATTTTATAACTTTTTCAATTATTTAATATCTTCACTAATGTTATGATAGCTGTCTTATTTTCAACCACATATTTTGTGTGACCCATAACTTTTATCAACTTTTCAACTACACATTTAATCAAATTTTTTTTTTCAAAATCTCATAAAAAATTACTTTTAAAAAACATGCACTTAATTGGCTAGAATTTCATGATTTTCTTTGAATAGAAATGAATAATAACTTTGATAACACAGTTGGTTAGAATCTCGTACTAATAACATGTTGTGAAATTAAGAGAGTAAGAATAAGTTTATAGAATTCTTAGAAAGTTTCAGATTTCAAGTGTGTGAATTTATTATGACATTAACCCCTAATATATGGTTTCAATGAGAGTTAAAATTTAAATAGAATGCACTCTTCTAAAGTAAATGTGACAACCATATAGACATCTAGATAATATTATATAGTCATTCATAATTATCTATCATTTTACAATACTCTCAAACTTTTTATGTGGTGTGGTTATGAATTCCCAACCTTCAAAAGTGAAGTTCTAGATCTCAACCTATTTGAATCGACGGTTTTAGGTCTCCATGTGCTGAAAATCATCAATGTGGACATTAAAATCGCATCCAACTTTCACCATGACTTCAACCAAGAACAACATAATTTTAACTGGTTTCAGAATAAGACCCTCCAACTTCAAGTAATTTAAAAGCCGCATGCGATTTTAACATCTACATTGACGATTTTTGTCATGTAGAGACTTAATTTTAAATAAGTTGGAGACTAGAACTGCACTTTTGAAGGTTGAAAATCCATAACCACAATATGTGAAAGTTTGGGGAGTCCAACCCTGATTTTTCCTAATAATAAAATAATAATAATAATAATTTCGAACTAAAAGAAGTAGAGATTACTTTTAAGTATGTTTTTGTCACTGAATATATTTAGATAACTTACTTTTTTCTTTATTTTAAATAAGAAAATGTACTTTTTAAAATTAACTCATTAAAAGAAGTAACTTGTTTATAATTTTTCTCGTAAAAAATAAATAAACTTTTGCCAATAGTTTTTTGTTATTTTAAAAACTTGCATATTTACTTATGACTAAAGTTTTTAGGCTAGGAATGGTATGAGTAGAATTTGACTGAAAAATTATACGTTATATGCTTGACTCTCACCCTTATGTGCTAGTTTCATCTTACTCTTTTCTACCTGCCTTTCTTTACGGAAGAGGTTAGTTTGACTTAGTTTTTTTTCTTTCATTCCCGTATCTCCGAACCTTAGACCTTGTAGTATGTAAATAGGGAGATCTCTGACAGCCCCAGTTACAAAATCCGACTAAAATATATAGTTGGTTTTGTGAGATTTAGATTCAAGATAAACCTCTCATTTTGTTGGTCTTGTACTTGAGTTTTTAATATTACGAACAAAATGTTAATAATCAATCCAATTTTTAACTCTTTCTATAATTTCAAATTCAATAATTTAAATTTAAAACTCAACTAGAGATGTCAAAAGGTTTGATCAATTCATTCACTTAGTAATATACTTTTACCTAAAAACACATTCTACCAAGCATTGAAGGAAAAGGAGAAATCTCGTCGAGAAACTTTTGACAGAAGAAGTGAAAGTGCAGAGTAAACTAGATTTTGGTCATAACAAACATTTTTGATGATGCTAATTTGATCCATTAAATTTTGGTTAAAAAACCTAGCCAGACCCATCGGACAAGACATGCCACTGTTTGGACAGCCGGGCCCATTTGTCACCACTATCGTCATCCATTTCCCCATGACACAAGAATATGTTTATCAACTTTAATCAATTGTTCAGTAGAATAGCATATTGTACATGATTCAAGGGAGAAAATCGAAGTACTTCATGAGGATAAGATATATTTCAGCTGTAGAAAGTAGAAACCATTTCAAAGATAAAACTAACATACAAACATTTCCAAAGCAACACCCGTTTTGGACTCCATGACATATTAAAGGAATCCATACATAGAATGAAAAGAGTAGTGTAATTGGAAGCGAAGGTACCTACCCTCATACATGCCAAAATACTAATTGCCTATGGCATACTTCTGAGTCCATCTCCTTGCAATGGCCTCATACCTGTTCTTGTCTGTCTTGTATATGTAAGCAATCTCAGGTACCAAAGGATCATCAAGGACTGGATCCGCCAACAGAGCAGAAATAATAAGTAACACCTAATATTGGGAAGCAAACAATTCAACTTTGTTAGAACGTTGAATTTGAATTATCGGGCCATTGCAATTGCAGGAGCAATTTATCTATGTAAACAAAAGAAGAAAATATCATTTATTTTTTTATCTAGAAATTGGGTATCTTATTGTAGCAACCACATCATCAACTTTTCAAATTTGTGACATGTTAATCTTTAAACTAGAAGGCTCCTTCCACGTTGACAATAAAAAGTCACGTAAACATTGAGGCATAAAATAGGTAAATACTCCTATGCCACTTGTTCGAGAAGAAGATAAGATATCAACAACAACTGATTAGGACGGTTCATTAAGTCCATATCGATCTATTATGTGTCTTTGCATCTAGTATCGGGTAGACCTCATACAACATTTGTCCTAACTTTCTCATATCTTTTGTTTAATCTTCTTTAGAGCAATCACAATCACTTTTTTAATTGTGGATCTACTAGAAGCATTTCAATACATAAAGCATTGCTCTTCAATCAAGTCAATTTTCAAAATAGTACCACATTCTTTTTGAATCTGGAGAAAAACTAATATAAGACTTCTTTTTATGTTTATATCTTTCATTTTCCTTTTATTTTAACTTAAATGAAGTCCTTGCTTCTTTAGGACATGATACTTTAATTTCAATCCTTAAGAGGGACATAAATCTCGCCCTCGGAAGAGATTAACTCCTTAAGTTCTAATGAAAACTGAAAACTATGCTCCTAAAATAGTGTCAATCTTCTATTTCTATTTCTTGCACTCAGTCTTAAATCATAACATTCATGATCTGAACTTTGAGATAAAAAACAACATTTGCTTTCATGCAAAAATGAAATGTTATGCCAAAGTAACAATAACGCAACATTTCCTTTGGTGCAAGCATATTTAGAAATTAAATCAGTAAATAACATTTGCATTTAAGGGCTTTCAATTTAGCGTGACCAAAGACAGAATCAAAGAATTGAAGGGGAGGGGGAGGGGGAGAGGGGTTGTGATAAAGGTTAACAGGATTAACTTAATATAATTGACCAAGTAACCTCTATGATTAAAAAGATATTTCATCCACATTTAAATGAAGATAGCCATTAAGGAGGTCATTATAAAGCATTTGAAGGAGTGATATTAATAAGGAGGTCGTTATAAAGAATTTTTAAAATATTAAAACACTCATGAAATAACTGTGATTCAGCAAGAAAAAATATAACATTTTTCAAATGCTTGTATTATTATTCAGTTTCAAAAATTTTAGTCTAACTTGAAGTTATGTTATATTTATGGCTCCACGAACCATAGTTGTAACCACTTCGAACTTTCTCCTACGACTCTTTCGCCTAGTGGCTATTTCGTGCACTGTTAACTTACGTACTCCACTGGAGGTTGAGCACCAAACTAAATTTCTGTCGTGTCTCCAGCGATTCGAACCCTTGACCTCTCCTCATAAGAGAAACTTAAATGGAATACTGGTACTAATTGAGCAAGTCGTATTGTCCACTAGGAGGAGGTCAAGGGTTCGAATCGCTGGAGACGCGACAGAAATCCAATTTGGAACCCAACCTCTAGTGGATAGTACGTAAGCTACGACGCACGGAATAACTCCTAGGCGAGAAGGTTGTAGGAGAAAGTCTGTAGTTGTTACAATAATCATCTTTCAACAAAAATCTAACTCATCAATTGTCACATGGACGAAACTATACACTAGGGAGCAAGGGGCTACAAACTAGAAAGATAGGTCACTCAAGCGCCAAAGAAATAAAAGGATGGGGATCCAAATGCACAATTTCAACAGGTTGGGAACCACCGCAAATGTGGTGAGGCAGATTCAGTTCCTAGAAAGGGAGCTTTAGAAAACAAACCTTGGAAATAGTTAGGGCAGGGTGACCCTTCTCGAACATCGCAGGGCATTTGGTCCCATTGCTGTCTATATTTGGGTGGAAAACTTTTGTTTTGAAAACAATCTGTAAAATTCATTGAAATGAATAAAAAATGAAAATTTTCATTATTAAAAAAATGAGCTATAGGGAATTAAACACTCAATATCAGGATTTGTTGGGATATAGAACTACAATCAGATGATATTTGTTGTGTTTAAAACAGAAAAGAACAAAAAATCAAAATACAATGGGACGGACAATTAGTATATTTGACATACCTTAGATAGTCTGAAAGGGTAATCAAATGGAAAATTGATAGTAAGTAGGAAAATTCCATCGGCATATGGACAGTCTTGAGGACCCATAATTGCAGCTTGCCAGTGAAACAAGTCTGTTGCAACGGGACCTGAAATTTATGTGCAGGGAAAAGCAAATGAGCAACAAAAAAAATAAATAAATAAATAAAAAATTTAGGGTGCATTACTCATAATTCCATACTTAAAAGGTAAAGTGCACTCATGAGCGAATTTAAATAGAACTTCACAAAAAACAAATAAGCCATATCCAGATAAATACTTAACTATAAAGAGACAAATATTTATACAATTGAAAAACAAAGACTAAATTAGGCATTAGAGAATTTACAGAAATTGATCACCAAATCAGAATTTGGAAATTGGCTAGAGGAACACCATTTTGCTATTGAAACTGTGGCTTGCCAAACCACTTTTGTTTCCACACCCATGTTCGGTTAAATTATAATAATTTAAATTGGTCTAACAATTTAAATATATTTTTTATTCACATATTTTGTAAAACTTACAACTTGTAACCTACTTATTATCCATATACTAATTTCACCAGTCAAACATGCTAGAAATATTGTAATTCGATGTACTCTCTATAGAGGTGGCAAAATATATCCGGCCTATCTAGCCTGCGGGCTTGTTGGGCCGGCCCGGTTTTTTTTTTTTTTTTTTTTTTTGCGGCTCCTTAACACTAATCATTCATTTTGTTAATAACCCCAATACATAATCCAAATAATATCAATCTAAAATGATCCAAATTCAAGTCACCAATAAACATTAGTCAAAAAATCCTAAGATCCAACATAAAATTGTTTATATTTAATTAAAATTTAGTTTAATTTAAGTTTCAATCCAAAATATATTTGGTGTGATAAGTAAATTATTTATTTTAAATTTACTTATAAGTAAACTTTTTAATTTAAGCCAAACATGCTTATATCTCAAAACAATAAGACTAGCATGTTTTTAATATTTGTATTTTTTTTTAAAAGTCTACAAATAGTTTACAATTAACAAAAAAATTATTATTTTGAAAGAAAATTGACATTTATCTATTGACTAATACATAAGAGTCCCAATTTTATAAATTAATATCTTTAAAAATCTCAAAATATATAGTCTAAATTTATCTAATATTGTATTTGATGTAGTGTATTAGATTGTATAAAAAAATAAAAAATAAAAAAGAAAATTAAGACCAAGTTAGACCAATGGACTAGACTGAACTAGCATATTTTTGCCGATACAAAAATGGTTGGACCAGCCCAATTTCATGTGTGGCCCTGCTATGGCATGCTAGATTGGTCTAACTCAGCTCATTTGCCAGCTCTAACTCTACAGTCATCTAAGAGTATACATTATTTCGCATAACAGAAAGAAAATCTATGTTTATTTATTAGTTAATCTTCTCCCAGCAATAAATTTTATCAAATATCGACTAGTCGTAATTCAACAAGAACAACCCTACCTAGTCCAAAAACTAAGCAAATGTAATGTCAATAAAATGAAGGAAAGAACACAAAAAACCCAAGAGTGTAAATCTTCAGATCAAAAAAAAAAAAAAAAAAAAAAAAAAAAAAAAAAAAAAAAAAAAACGAGTGTAAATGTAAATCTGCCAAGTCCCATCAGAAACCACAGCTTTTATTTGTAAATAGTGGATTATCAACACCACCGCCTTTCACCGTTATCTTAGTTGCAAAAAATAAAAAACAAAAAATAAATAAATAAATAAATAAAACTATTCTGTGAAAATAAAGCTCCTCTATAAGGAATTTCCTCACGCATATTAAACCCAAAAACACAAAAATTAAGATGCACACCCAAAAAAAAAAAAAAAAAAAAAAAAAAAAAATCCAAACTGTGTCTTAATAAATTAAGAATAATCACGAGCAAAAAGAAACCCAATTACAAAATATGTGAAAAATATTCTCTTTTTTTGCTTATTGATTTTTACCTTGGAAATTATAAAGTAAAGATACCTGCAATGACAGAAGGAGGAGGATCCTTCTGAATATCCTTCAACTCCTTCAAGATCCGCTTTGAGGCCTTATGCAATCCCCGCGGTCCATTCAAACAAAAAATACCCAGATCCACCTCAAAAACATATAGAATTTTAAATGTCGAAAAAAAGGGGGAAAAAAAAAGAGTTCTGAAGTAATTTTACATGAGAATTAATGGATCCTCCTGCTGGCGTTTGGTAGATGGGGTAATCTGAGGAGAAGGAATATAAGCCAATACTCTAAATCTTAAACTTATTTACTTGTAAGTAAACTTATAAGCTCAGGCAAACATGTGGATATCTTTATTCACCGTTAGTGCTCGAAGAGGCCATGTAATCAAATCTTGAATTCCTTCCTCCATTGTCAAGATTTTGTTCTTCTCTTGGCAAACTCAAAGATAGTTCATCAAAATCTAATGATATGGAATTGGAATTAAAGCTTGTGCTTCTCGAATCCGAGCATGCCACTTCCCGATCCTGCTCTCGCCGCAACACAACTCCCACCAGCCTTTCCCAGTTGTCATAATTCCTAGACATCTCTGTTTCCGCTTCAACAACTTCAAATATACACAATGTTCAAATATGGATAGTTTTCGCCTGCGCAAACGCTGAACCTATAGAAGTACGGAGATGGTTAAATCAATACGTGATGAATAGTAAAAACCGCCTTAAAAAATTCACATTTTCACATTCCAAACACGGAGAAAGAATCTTTTGGATCCACGCGAACAGCCAATGTGTATAGTTCCAGAACACAATATATAAAGGAACAATTTCTGAGAAACTGCCCCTAAAATTGCTTGACTCAAAGTAAAAAATCCTACACGATATGGACAAAACGAATGAAAGAAAATGTACAAAATTGTATTATATTCAAAAATAACCACAAGACAAAAGAAAATGTTCAGTGACCTTGGGTGATTTGACTGCCGGAGATGATGCTGCTCTTGTTCCCACTTTCTATTGGAGATTGGATTGGATTGGATTGAATGCTAATTCAATTTTTTGAATGAGAATTTACGAACCTCGAGGAGCTTCAAAAATGGAACAAATCGGAGTGGAAATCAACATTGAGATTGGGAAAATTTGATGGACAGAAAGAACGAAGAAAATGTACAAAATTGTATTATGTTCAGTGACCTTGGGCAATTTGACTGTCGGAGACGATGTTGCTCTTATTCTCACTTTCTATTCGAGATTCGATTGGATTGAATGCTAATTCAATTCTTTGATTGAGAATTTACGAAACTGGAGGAGCTTCAAAAATGGAACAAATCGGAGTGAAACTCAACATTGAGATTGGGATAGTTGATGGAAAAAAGACACAAGAATGAAGAAAATTAGCGCAATGGTCCCTAACTTTTGTATTCAGTTCAAAAATACTCTATATTGTTTTTTTTTGGCACATAAATTCTTAGAGTAATGATACATGTACATTTCCACTTACACTTGCTTATGTGGTACTAAGATTTGGGGATGAAACATTTGACCAAAACATTATTTTGAATTTTATTTTCATTATTTTATTCTGCCACATAAATAAGTGTTTGCTTATGTGACAGTAGAATTTAAGGTGAAACATTTGACCAAAACATTTTTTTGAATTTTATTTTCATTATTTTATTCTACCATATATTGAGGTGGCAAAATTGGCCAGGCCCTCAGGCCGGCCCATGTAGCCCGCCTTTTTGGGTTGGATTGGCCTTAGCCCAAATAAAATCAAGCCAAGATGGCCCGACCCATCTAACCCGCGGGCTAGTTAGGCCAGCCCGATTTTGATTTTTTTGATTTTTTTTTCTCCTTAACACTAATCACTCATTTTGTGAATAGTCTCAATACATAAATCAAATAATATCAATCTAAAATGATCTAAACCAAATTCACCAATAAACATTAGTCCAAAAATCTTAGGATCCAATATAAAATTGTTTAGATTTAATTAAAATTTAGTTTAATTTAATTTTTAATCCAAAATATATTTGGTGTGACAAATAAATTATTTATTTTAAATTTACTTATAAGTAAACTTTTAAATTTTAGCTAAATATGCTTATATCTCAAAACAATAAGATTAGCATGCTTTTAATATTTGTATTTTTTTTTTAAATGTCTACAAATAGTTTATAATTAACAAAAAAAATTATTAATATTTTGAAAGAAAATTGACGTTTATATATTAACTAATACATGAGAGCCCCAATTTTATAAATTAATCTCTTTAAAAATCTCAAAATATATAGTCTAAATTTATCTAAGATTGTATTTGATGTGATGTATTTGATTATATAAAAATTTTATTTAAAAAAAAGAAAATTAAGATAAGTTGGGACAATGGGCTGGACTGAGCTAACATATTTCTGGCCCATACAAAACTGGGCTGGGCCAGCTCATTCCAGTTTCATGTGTGGCCCTGTTCTGGCGAGTTGTGTTGGCCCAACACAGCCTATTTGCCAGCTCTAATCATATAAATAAGGGGTTTTTTCATAAATAATCTAAAAAATACTATCATGTTTTTTTTATTTTAAAAATACTGTTTTTTTTTTTTTAAATTTTTGTAACACTTGTTGTTACATTTGTTATTTTAGTTATAATAAATGTGTTACATTCGTTATTAACTAACATAACAAATGTAACAACAAGTGTTATAAAAATAAAAAATACTATTTTTAGAATAAAAAAAGTTAAATAGTATTTTTTAAATTATTTTATATTTTGTAGTATATGGTGAAATTATCACTATAAATAAGTGTCAGTATGGGTGTAAGTGAGGAGGTACAAGTAGCATTACTCAAATTCTTAACATATGGGTTTTTAGTGTGTAATTAGCCCTTATTTGATGAAAAAAACAAATATGTATTTAGTTTTAATTGTAAAAAATTATAATTAGATTCTTAACCTTTGCAAAAAGTGCAAAAAAGTCTAATACTTATATTTTTCATAAACAATTCAAGGAAGCTAATAAGTTCTTTTTTTTTTTTTTTTTTTTGAATTACACTTTTATTGACCAAATTGATAAAACTCTAAATTATTTGGTATATTTAATGAACTATTATAAAATAAGCTCATAATTATTAACAAACATGTTAGATAAAATTATTATTTTTTATTTTTAAGTAATTATATTATTTAAAATTTAAAATTTTATTTTATCTTTACAAAATAAAAAAATAACTATGTCACAAATTTGATGCTCAAATACTTTTATTTAATTGAGATATTCGTTTATTAACTACAAATATTAGAATACCAATTGTAATTTTCATATTTTAATTTATCGTTTTATTATCGTTAAAAAAATAAAGAACATATGATATGTAAATTAATTTTTATGTTAAAAAAATACAATAAGAATGATTCAATGTCATAAAATTATATACACCAATTTGTTATTTATTTAACTTAATTTTTATTCAGATTTTTCATATTACATAGCAATTATATATACTTTAAACACAATACTTTTATATTTTTTCTTATAAAAAATTTAAATTGACACGATTATACTGATATATTTAATATGCTATATTAAATATTATTAAATAAATATGTCGGACCTATTTGCACATTTTGCAAAAATTTAAAGCATGTATATGGATGATCAAATTAAATGACGTACACATGACCCAGTATCAAATCCTTACAAATGAACCACGAAATAGGAAATTTGATAGCAGTGTGGTAAATCAATTAAGTATTTTGCTAACCGCGTTTAAATTCTGCACTAGTGGTTTACCCGCTCGAGCTACGATTTTCACGCAACGCACCAGATTCTACAGAGAGAGATTTTGGGTGTCACAGTAACAATTCAGATTATATTTTTCTCTATTCTTCCACATCTATATATATCTTATAGAAAAATATGATTGAAGTTGAATTCATCCTGCTCCAATAATCAAGTAAAAACTTTTATGACATTCGTAGACTTAGTTCGTTAGTGCAAAATGCAATTAAGAAAACAACGAGAGAATGGACTTCATTGTATCTTAGGAAATGAATCATTTGAATTCAATTGTACATTATAATCTGTGAAGGGTGATGATTGACAATATATACTTTATGCGATGTTGTAATACATCTTGAAACTTGTCTATGCTTTGAGGGTGATGATGAATAATATTAGTTGTCTCTCTTTGAGATTTCAGTTTTGTTTTAATTTTTTGTTTTTGGAGAGGTTCCACCTTCTATTAATGTTGGTTCTATTACTGTCGTTCTTCTTGCTAGTATAGTTTGTTGCGGCTTAGATAACTGATGGTGATGATAGTCCTCGGAGGCAAGTGTATTGGGTTTTGGAGATTTCAAATGATTTTGGTTGTTTTTTCTCTTGTTTGGGTAAATTTAAGCTTGGTCACTGTTTTGGCTCTTATGGACTCTATAGTCATATGGTCAAAACTTAATTCAATTAAAGTCACATTTTAAAGCTAAAAGACCAACATATTCTTACAATTGCAAAAAACGCAAATTTAATGATAAGGTTTTGTATAATACTGTTTTATTTAGATAATGTACATTGATATATTTATATCATGCTTTTATCTTTGATACTCTTTTATTATGACAATATTTAAATCTATAATCTTGTACTACTAATGAAACATTTTAAGAACAGTGTCATTACTTCAACCATTAAAACATCTTGTACTTAGTTTTGTCTATGATAGTGTTTTATATAGATAATGTGTTATGGTACACTTATACCATGCTTTTATCTTTGATACTATTTTATTATGATAATAATGTTTTAACATATGAAACTATTTTAATAAATGTAATGTTATTGAATACAAGCAGTATCAATGATCTTATATTACTAGTGGAGCATTTTAAGAACAATATAATTACTTCAACTAGTAAAACATCTATAATACGGTTTTAATCTATAATAATGTTATTGAATGCAAACAGTATCAATGTTCTTATACTACTAATGGAGCATTTTAAGAACAATATAATTACTTCAACCAGTAAAATAGATATATGATACTGTTTTATTTAGATAAAGTTATATGGTATACTTATACCATATTTTTATCTTTGATAATGTTTTATTATGATAATGTTTTAACTTACGAAACTGTTATTTAATCTATGATACTGTTATTTTATTGGGTTGTAATTTGTGTATGTGATATTATTTAATTAAGATATTTTCATGTATGATACTAATATATTAAGATACATTTATCTGTGATACTGTTTTAGTATTTATGATACTGTTTTAACAAGAAAAAATTAAAGATTGTCATTTTAAGCTAAAGAGACGACTTTAAATGACTAAAATTCATCGTACGCAGTGGCAAAGCCACTGGTCTTGACCAGCTCGTTGGGACCATTTCGTAAACATATTACATAAAATTTTTGAGCACGTATGCAAATTCTATGCTCATTTCTATTAAGATACTGTTTTCTGTAATACTGCTTTTTTATAATATAGTATCAAACAATACACATAACTAATTAACAATACAAAGAATAATCTAATGACCAACTTTCGTCACAGCAATGCCCACATTGAACTTTTTCATTCCTACAGAAATTCAAGTTGATATTTACAACAACAAATCATGGCAACTCTACATAAATTCATCAAACAAATCTTCTTTAATGTTTTCTATAATACAGTATCATAATACAAATGTGTTTATGATACTGTTTCTCATACCACAAAGGTTAAACCCTTCTAAAGAATAGCATAAATGCATCAAAAGCTAATCATGAAGCCCACTTCTGGAGATTTAACATGTTTACCTTGTAAATTAACAGAGATATTGATTTCATCATATGCCCCCACAATTATAAAATCTCCTCTAGTTTGCACATAAAGTGCAAGAATATGTCCATGATGTCCACATTCAGATTGCAATTCACATGAGCCATCATCACAAAGCATCTATTTATACAACCGAATCTTCTGATTAATAGCAGCAAGAAGTTTCTCATTGAACACATTAAGAGAGTAAACAGCTCCATTAGTTTCTTTCTCTGCAATTAGCTGAAGTTTTTCATCTTCTAATGTAAAAATCAGTATCCTGCCCTGCAATTGTTTCAATATAAAGAAAAGTTTACAATTGCCAATGCAAGAAAAGCATAATAGAACTCCAACAAAAATTGAAGGGAACCCACAGAATTCTGCTATCTGAATTTCACAGCAAAATGGTTTATAACAAAATTTTGCCTATTCTTAATTACAACCGGAAAACATGATGGATTATACTTTTAATTACAGATTGCGAAGGTCTGAGTCTGCTACTGATAGCATATACGGCATGCATGCTCACCAAGTGCGATAGAGCGAATATAAAACTTCTGAATGTTATCAATGGTGCCAATCGTCAACTCACATTCTTTTGCAATTGCAAGGCTGTTGACAAAACGAGAATTTTATATTAAAGCTTTGTTTTGCGGTTGCGGTGGCGATGGCGGCGGCGGCGGTAGGAGCTGTGCCAAGGGCAATGTTTGTGACAAATATGAATCACAGGGATAATTTTGAGATTAATATGAAAAATTGCTGAAAAGTATGACTTATTGACAATTTAAAAAAAAAAATTGACTTAATTTGGAACAAGTCACTTGTAGGTGACTTTTAGGCAATTTTTTCTTGTTTAGGGTATATTCCGGGCCGGTCATTGTTGTTGCACTTATGGACTCTAAAATTATATGGTCAAATCTTAATTTAATTAAAGTTACATTTTAGCTCTAAATGACCAACGTACCATTGCAATTGTAAAAAAATGCTTATTCAATGATATTGTTTTATTATAATACTATTTTATATAATATTGTTTTGTATGATACTATTTTATTATGATACTGTTTTGTATGATACTATTTTCTATGATACTGTTTTATTTAGATAATGTACATTGATATATTTATACCATGCTTTATCTTTGATACTGTTTTATTATAATAATATTTCAACTTATGATATCGTTATTGAACGCAAACAATATCAATGGTCTTATACTACTAATGGAGCATTTAAAGAACAGCTTCAACCACTAAAACATTTTGTACTTAGTTTTATATATGATATTATTTTATTTGTGATATTGTTTTATTTAGATAATGTGTTATGATATACTTGTATCATGTTTTTATCTTTGATAATATTTTAACATATAATACTATTTTAATTTATTAAATGTAAACAGTATCAATGATCTTGTACTACTAATGGAGCATTTTAAGAATAATATCATTACTTCAACCAATAAAATATCTCTACTTAGTATTATTTATAATACTGTTTTATTTAGAATGCTATGATATATATTCCATACTTTTATCTTTAATATTGTTTTATTATGATAATATTTCAATCTATTATATTGTTTTACTTAGTCTAGTTGAGCCCATAGCCTGCAGGTCATCGGCTAGTTTTTTAGCATTCGCCTCAGCCTGATCTAGTTTGCCTACGAAGCCCAGCAGAGTGTTGTACACCTCACTGTTGAGGATGAAGCCATGGGCCATGTTCATCGCGGCCATGGTTACTATCTCCTCTAGCGAGGCCTTCTCCGTGGCATTTTTTCATAAATGAGACCAAAATTTGTGGATGGTGGATGTGGCAGCGGCTGTCGCCGGGGCCGAGGGCAAAATCTCCAGCACAGTAGAGTCAATTTCGTCCTAACAAGAGCCAATGTTGATTTAATCGGCCCCCTCTACGTCTGAACGGTTGTTGTGTCAACTTCACTGGACATCCCTCATGAGTCCCTTATCTGAAGAAGGACCCAGGCCTCTTTTCTTTCCTAGGGCTCGGCCTCTTCCACGGCTACTTTTTTCTCATTATCTTGGGAAGATAAAGAGATAGGGCCCCGACTAAAGGAACGTTAGGAATGGCAGCAGGAACAGGCGGTGGTGGGGTAGGAATAAAGGAAGTGGCGGGCAACAGGGACGGTGGAGACGGAGGTGCTGGATGAGGAACCGACGCCAAGAGCACCACCATCAGAACCTCTACGGCCAGAGGAGACAGGATGGCTGAACCCTCTCCCACATCTTCGTCGTCGTCAACTTCGAAGATATGAATATTCTTGAAAACATATTTAGCTGCAAAATGAAAACCAGAGAGTTACCATAGAAACACAAATTTGGCTGCAAGGCTTACACATTAGTACGAAGCAGATAAGTAAATGATTATCCTTGAGCAAGTTGGCCAAACTCCTGAAGTCGCTACCAAGCTCGCGAACCTTGGCCCACTTCAATCTCATATCTAATTGCTCCCTCCTCAGTATCAATGGATTTCCAAAAACTACATGAACAATAAAAGTATTAAGTCAGGGACGAAGTAGACAAAATTGCACACATTAGAACAAATTATACCAAGCCCTCCAAAGTTGCAAGGAATAGACATGTTAGGATTGATGTCTGATGGCTTAAACTCCCAGTCTCTCTAGCAAAGAAAAATGCCCCCTTCCAATTATAAACTTTGTTTGGACTGTCTATGGCAGTCCACATCTCTGCCCCAGCCTCGAAGACATGTTGAACCATTCCTCGACCGATATGGCCGGTATATAGTTTCGGACCCTCCCGGTAATATCTCCACCCACCCGCTCTATCCTCTATAGTAAAAATGCAGCCACCATCTACCCTCACTCCGTTTGACGTAATTTGACATAGGGCCAGATTGAAATCATGGAGAACCTCACGAAAAAATGGGTGGAAAGGCAGGCGAAGGCCATACTACATGGCAGGCTCATAAATTGCAGCCAATTCTTCAGTATTGTCGTCAGCAAGTTCGTCTGCATGAGGAGCCTAGAGATCGATGGAGGTTGGGATGTCGTACGCCAATCTAATTGCCTCCAAGTCTGCCACCTTTATTTTTTAGCACACTAACGATATTGTAGTGGTCGAAGCCATCAACTCCTCGTCTAGTTGACAAACTAGAAAGGCGTCCTGTCGATCCAGGGAGGCTCGCATCTCTAAGACCCTAGAATTCCATTTCTTATTCTTGGTCTTCACCATAGGTGGGCTCCTCGAACTTGGCTCTCTTGTCCTCGTGGAGGCAGGGGGATAAAAAGTAACTGTCTTTCTCTGTTCAAACTTATCAATCATTTCAGGTGAGAATAGGACTTTGCCTCTGATCATGGGATCAGTAGGGATATCAAATTGGTTCTAAGAGTCACAATGATCAGAAGACATTCTCTTTTCTTTTTCCTTTCAATTTATTTTGAACGGACCAGCATCGGAGAGAGACACGGGGAGCCAGTCAAAATCCACAATAAAAAGGGTAAACAAAGAGAACTCCAAAACAAAAACAAAAAAGAGAGAGATGGAGAGTTATGGATGAATAACGCTCGTTGCCTTTTCCTCATGGAAAGTGCCTTGGAAAAAATTGAAAAACTCTGACAAGAACTAGGTGCCGGAGAAGCTTGAAGGATTCCAAAAATCTCTTAAGGCTGAAGAATATTAGGATCTTACCAAAAGTAAAGAAAGAAATATGAGGGTTAGCACTTAAATAGACGAGGCATGTTCAATCTGGACCACTGATTTTGAATTCTTAGATATAGATTGTCAAAAATGGAGACGCGTGGACTAAAGAGGAGGCAAGGCAAGAGACCAAAAAATTTGGGCATATAATGATGGAGGCGCATGCATACCATGCGCGCCAACACACACTGTGCAATGATGACACTGTCGCCCCAAGTTCTAAAACAGTTGCGCATCATTACCACTCTTAACGACTGCTTTGATTGTTGGCCCTTTAAGATCAAACTGACTGTAACTCTAGTATCGCCACGTGGACCTCATTCAACTTTCAAAAATCCACAAGTCAAAACCCTTGCATAAACAAGTCTTGGGCTTGGGGGACTGTATACATCTACAAATGACTTCCTCAAAAAAATATTTTGGGTAAAGGTCCGCTCAGACATCCCATACGAAACAAGGCAAAGGACTCCCTAGTTAGAACAACTTTGGCAAAGGTTCACTATTGCATAGACCTTCGTCCTCGTAAAAAAAAAAAATAAAAACAACACACTTTCTTAAGTCTTCCGTCTAGCATAAATACCAAACTTGAACTTGGGAGACTATTGTTACTACCCAAATTGGATAAGGCTTCCACGTCACCAAAGGAGGCCCAACGAGGGCCTCATAGACCCTCGCCTTCCAAATTACGATAAAAGGGCCTTCGCACGCTAATGTCTTGCCAAAAGAGGCCAATAGAGAGGTTCGCACATCCTGACTAACCCGGGGTCCCTTGCCAACTACTTACACCCAGCACAATCCCATGAAAAATCTGATATTTTGGGACAGCTAAAGCGATATTTCAAGACAGATTGTGTTTAATTTTCATGCAGACTCTCACAAGGAAACCCAGTCTCAATATCCTAATAATTAGCAATGTAATATTGGAAATCAACTCAGATTAGGATTGAAATCTAGGATATTGTATTCACACTTAATTATTCATTATCCCGTAAGGAAGGAGAATCATGATTGAATCAATTCCATGCCGGTTCCAAATTAGACGAATTTTATGGTAAAACTTTGTTTGAAACGATGTGGTAGAAAGTCATCAGATGTTTAATTGATTGCTTCTCTAAATCAATTAGAACTCTCCCTATATAAATACTAAACTCATGTTCATTGCAAGGTACAAATTATTCTTAACCCATAAATTCTGTTCAAATCTCTGCCTAATTGTCTATCCCACACTCTTATATTTTTCATATACTTCATATCGGGCAGTTGACTTAATCTTCAGAGTACCAACGATCATCGGCCCTTTGTTATCTTAGTTCCTAACAATTGTTCAAGTGTGGATGTAACATACTGGCTGGCAGATGATTGACTGAATATTTGTTGACATGTGGATATTGCAAATTTTGAGGTCAACAGAATCTTACAGAATTAGATATTTAAGAAACGTCAGAATTTCACTCTATTTGGGTAAAGAGCCATTCCAAGAATATGATCATAGTTCCATTCTTTTGGCTTGTCGTTTAAGAGGTTTTGGTGCTAGGGACAATCCAACTTTGGTGGCTGTGACATGTACTTTAAGTATTATTTCTCCAAATCATTGTGCTAAATGTATTGGTGTTTCTAAAGATTTTGGTTGGAGTAAGCGTTTTTGGAATTTGTTTGGAATTTGGTATATGCATCCAAATAATGTGAATCTTGAGTTTGGAATTTGGTATTTTCAGTTTATATGGAATTTAGAATTTGATATGTCTAGTTAATCTGAAATTTGATTTGGTATATGTCCAGTTTATCTGGAATTTGAATTTGATATTTGCATCCAATCAATTTGGATTTATAATTTACATCAAATTAATCTAGAATTTGGTATTTAGAATTTTCTTTCACTTGGCTTTGTTATTTGGATATGTTCGAGTTGGTGTTTTGGCTTCAGTAGTTAAGTTGTAGACTTGTGAGCAGATGAAGAATATGGAATTATTTTTTGCAGCCTTCATATTTTCAAGCTAGTATGATAATGCGGAGTTAGGCTCATGGATTTGTACGTGTCTTAACCATGCATGGATGAAGAGTCTTGAATGACCCTAGCCCTGACGTATAAGGAGAATGTAATTCGTAAGAAAATGTTAAACTATTCAGTTAGTTTATAATGACGAGTTTGGCACACGGACCTTAGCATTATGGACAGTTGAAGATTGCATGAAGTCATACACGAGTCATTTTTTTTAGTTTTGACAAACTTACAATGTTTAGCATCATAAGTTTGACGGAGATGTTAGATGTTATAGTAATCTGACTTTCTTTATTAAGGACATTCTAGCCTTTTTATTGGTTAGGATTACATCATAGAATTTTACAATTTATAAATAGTCTCTTTGTATTATGTTTCGTATTATTTAATAAAGTTTCCATCTTGTTTAACTGGGGAATGACTCCAAGTGCGGCATACTCATTATGTTCACATATTTCAATAATTTGTTCAATCTCAAATTTGACTAGCATTGTCAAAAACCTTTGACTTTGTAGATTTCAAGCAATTTCCTATGTATGCAGTCTCCACCACTAGATGATTGGAATTTTAGTTCCTCAAAATCCAATGATAGAGTGTTTCGTGTGTTCAAATTTCTCGAGTGGTTGTCACTTGTGACTTGTGACTTGTGACTTGTGACTTGTGACTTGTGAGCCATTTGTGAATGCTACTATTGCCACTGCATAGACTTCACCGGCCTCTCTCAGTTTTCATAACTAGTCGACATCTCTATTTTATATTTCACCTTGAAAATCTTGGAGGACTTACTAGAATTTTTAAAATAATGCAAAAAGTCAACCATCGATTATTTGAACTTAGCAAGGAATCCAGTCTTATAAACACAAATGTATGGCATTAATTTGACTTAGTCGAAGTGCCTTTTTTCTTTCTTAAACAAAATTTCAATCTACACATGAATAATTTATCTAGATAATAGTTATTCGAATAATAAATTTATCATTATCCTGTTTGGTTCAACTAGGTATAAGAATGAAAAAAAAAAAGTCATGGTTAAAAAGTCAAATTTTCATAAAAAGACAATTCTATTATGAAATTAAATGAATATAAGAGAAAAATATAAGAGATGTGAAGTGAATTATATTTTTTATTACAACTGTGGACCCATATTTATAGGGTTTCGAAGAGAATTATAAACTGATTTAGATACAGAAATGTATATCAAGTAAGATTTATCTAAGTATCCTAATAAGACTAAATATTATCCCATAATTTTACAACACTCCTCATTTGGTGATTATTTCTAAATAACTGCCTCATTACAAACTTTTTTTTAATAAAAATCCAGTGGGACAAAATATCAAACAAAAGAAAAAAAGTGTACTATTATTTGTTAAAGTTTTGAAGTATTAAGAAAATATTGCATCATTAAAACCTTGCCAGGAGAACCTAGTAGGACAAACTTGGACTCATGAAAAAGAGTACAACTACTCTCATTGATGTTAATCATTGAACATCTTTGAGTCGATGCATCTCAATCTCATGCACCAATTTCTTGAATGTAGATATCGGCAATACTTTTGTGAATAAGTCAGCCAAATTGTCACTTGAGCGAATTTGTTGAACATCGATGTCACCATTTTTCAGAATTTCATGTGTATAAAAGAATTTTGGAGAAATATGCTTTGACTTGTCTCCTTTAATGTAGCCTCCTCTGAGTTGTGCAATACAAGCTGCATTGTCTTCATACAACATTTTTGGACTATCTTTTGTTGAAGCTAATCCGCTTGATGCTTGAATATAATGTGTCATGTTCCTCAACCATGCACATTCTCGACTTGCTTTGTGGATTGCAATAATTTCGGAATGATTTGAAGATGTTACTGTCAATGTTTACTTCACAGATCTCCATGATATAGTTGTTTATCCACATGTAAACACATATCATGTTTGTGATTTAGCTTTATGTGGATTAGAGATAACCTGGATCTGCATAACCTATTAAAGACGATCCTAATTTTCGTGAATAAAATACCTTGTCAACAGTACCGTTTAGGTAACGAATGATGTGTTTAACACTATTCCAATGTCTTTGAGTGGGTGCAGAGTTATATCTTGTAAGGACATCTACAAAAAAATCTATATCTGATCGAGTGCAATTTACAAGACATGTTAATGCACCAATTGCACTTAAATATGATATTTCATGTCCAAAAGTTATTTCTCTATCTTGAAGTGGGCGAAATAGATATTTTTTTCACATCAAGTGATCGAACTACCATAGATGATGTCAATGGATGTACTTTATCTATATAAAAACGCTTTAAGAATTTTTTTGTATAAGAAGATTAATGAACAAATAATCCACTTGGGAAATTTTCAATTTGCAATCCAAGTCGAAATTTGGTTTTTCCCAAATCTTTCATCTCAAATTCATCTTTCAAATAATCTGTAGTTTTGTTGAGCTTTTCAGGAGTTCCTTTAAGGTTTAAATCATCAACATAAACTACCACAATTGCAAATCCAATATATGTTTTCTTTATGAAAATACAAGGGTATACATCATCATTTTTATAACATTCTTTCAACAAATATTCACTAAGGCAATTATACCACATATGTCCGGTTTGTTTTAATCCTTATAATGCTCTTTGTAATTTAATTGAGATCATAGTTCTAGGGAATGAATCATTTTCATTTGACACTTTAAATCCTTCAGGGATTTTCATGTATATGTTACTATAAATAATCCATACAGATATGCAGTTACTACATCCATAAGGTGCATATAGAGCCATTGTGACACAATCAAACTTACTAAAAATCTAAATGTCATGATGTCCATTACGGGAGAATATGTTTCCTCATAATAAATCTAGGTCTTTATGAGAAGCATTGAGCTACGAGTCGGGCTTTGTATCTTGTAATTTCATTATTTTTATTCATCTTTCTTAAAAAGACCCATTCAAATCCTATAGAGATTACATTTTCAGATGTTCAAACTACATGTCTAAACACTTCACGTTTTTCCAAGGGATTGAATTCCGTCTGTATGGCTTCTTTTCATTTTGGTCAATCATTTCTATTTTGACAATTTTTAATAGATTGTAGTTCAGGATCCTCATTTTGCATAATATCAAGTGACACATTAAAGACGAAGATATTGTCTATGACAATATTAATTCATTCCCACAATTTATGAGGTAATAAATTATTTATTGAAATCTCATTATTTTTAGACACTTGTGGTTCTTTAGGAAATACATTATCAGTATTTGATTAATCAATCGTTTCTACCATTATTTCATTAAAAGTTTTTAGTTAAGTTATCTCTTGTACATTTTTCTTTCGAGATACAGAGTTTTTGACACCAACTAGTCGACCACACTTCTGGCGTATTTGTGACTCATTTGCTATGACAATTGTCCTATATAGACATCAATTTCTGCATAGTATTTTATCTTGGTACATATGACTTTGTCACTTTCTTTGATTTGTAACTCTTTGGATATGAATGATTTTTTCAACCTCTTGTTCACATTGATTACTTTGGGGATCAAAGTGAGATAAAGTTATTTCATTCTAAGAAATTGTATGTTGTTTTTCAGAATGTAGTTTTTTTCCTCCGAAAATTGGGAAAGTCATATAATCAAAATGATAATCTACAAAACATGCACAGTAAATAAATCACCCGTTAAAGGTTCAAGATACCTAATAATGGATGGTGAATCAAACCCAGCATAAATACCAAGTTTTTGTTGGAGACCCATTTTTGTACATTGGTGGGGTGGGGTGGGGTGGGGTGGGGTGGGGTGGGGGGTTAAAATTGAGACTTGGATAGCACAGCTAAAAATTTGCAGATGAAAAATATTATGTTCGTGGCCAAATGCAAGTTGTAAATGTGAGTATTCATGATAAGCAGTTGGTCTTAGATGAACCAATAATTCAGCATGTAATATAGCATGACTCCAAACAGAAGTTGGAGTTTTGTTTTCATAAGTAAAGGTCTATCAATCAATTAAAGACGTTTGATAAATGACTCAACTAAACCATTTTGTGTATGTACATGGGCAATTGAATGTTTAACGACAACCCCGATTGACATACAATAATTATTGAATACTTGTAATCTAAATTCACCAGCATTAGCGAAACGGATTGTCTTGATTGAGTAATCGGAGAATTGAGATCATAGTTATATGATTTGGGCAAGTATTCTAGCAAAAGCTGTATTTCTAGTAGAAAGTAAGCAAACATGTGATCATCTAGTAGAAGAATCAACTAATACCATAATACAACGAAATGATCTACATGGTGGGTGTATCGGTCCACATATATCTCCAATAATTCTTTTCAAAAAAGTTAGAGATTTAACACGAACTTTCGTAGTAGAAGGTCTAATGACTTACTTGTCTTGTGAATAAGCAGCACATGGATAATCATTAGGTAAAAGAATCTTCTGGTTGTTTAGAGGATGTCCATCATTACAAGAATTTTATACTCCCATACAAAATTTTAGGAGTCAAATTTAAATTTGTATGCGGAGTTTACTTCTTCCCACAAAAATGAAGTGTTTTAGGGTTATGTTTTAATCCAAAATTTCCAAGAATGAAAGAACTTATGCCTATGAATATGTGCATTTTTCTTGACAAAAAATTCATCAGGTAAGATGTATCTTTAGCTGACAAAAAAATTAATTCGTTTGTAGGCTAATAATAAACCGAAAAGTTTCCCACTTTTTTGTTTTTAGACCCTGCAAATAGAATATTTGAAGGGAAAAAGAAAAAATATAAGATGTGAAGCTATGAAGCCCGCCCCCATCTCTGTAGAATTATACCAAATTAATTACATTCTAAAATTTTTCCGCCTAATTAAAAATCTCGCCCTCTCTGTAGAAGCTGTGAAGCCCAAAATCTCACTCTAAGTAGAATTATACTAAATTAATTCTCTCAAATTTTTATGCCTAATTAAAAATCCAACCTTCTCTCTGTAGAAGTTGTGAAGCCTGTACGCCCAAACCTCCATCTCCAACTCTCTGTGTGTAAAGCTGGACCGCCATGTTTCCCAGCCCCATGAGGAGAAATTTAGGTTTGAAATCTTCCTTTTGATGGACGTATCTTGATTCTTATTATTTCTCTCAAATAAAGAAAATTTCGTCAAAAAAATGGGGATTTTTCAATCAAGTATTTTGTTTTTCATTGTTTAAGATTGTGATTGAAAACTATAAATGCAGTTAATTAATTGATTTCTCGATTTTGCTGATTCTACTGCCAATTAGCACTTCATAGATTCTCTGTCATGAATCGTGTATCTGATGTCGATTTTCTTTTTTTGTTTGATCATTTTGATTTTGGACCATATTGCCTTGTAAGTATGGAGCTGGGAGATATTCTGTCCACTTGATATTTTCTTGAGTACCAACTTTGATCCCTTTTGCCAATTAGCACTTTAAAAACAGACTTTATGTGCATAACATTAGAACCAGGGAATGTATAAGGTTTGGGGTTTACTAGGTATTAAGAAAACTAGTCCAGAAAATTTTATCTATTCTTTCAGAACCTCGCTTATTCATGAGTATTGGATTATTAAGGAGGATTGGAGTTGAAGAATTGAATGTTTAGACTGTGGTTTGGCTAGAAGTGTAGGAGTTTCAAACAGAGTACGGTGACTAGCTTGAATCCCATTCGAGAGGGATGAACATGTCTAAAGTTTCTTGGTGATTTTATGATAGTTTGGCGGTGCTAAATAATCATTATGCTTATGTTTTAGTTGATGCTGAGTAGTTTATAGTAGAGGATCGAGCTTTGGCATATTTAGAAGTGAGATATCGTAGGTATTCGAAGAAACGGGCATAGAATTTACAAACATGCTTTGAATTTCTATTATATTATGTTTTCAGAATTGTTTTGATGAGTCGGTTTGAGATCATGGTAAACATTTTTTTTTTTGTATGAGATCACGGTAAACATTTTTTTAGTGCTAGATCCTTAGGCCAGTTTTTTCCTAGCTTTTAGTTATAACAATTTTAAGCACTGATTGGACTGGTTTGTCAACTGATTCTTGGTTTACTTGGTTGAACCGTCCATCTAGTCCAGTTTTCAAACACACATGTATTAGTTGGGAACTAGTTGCTCTTATGTTTTCATGAATCTGGGAAGAATTTGAGGACAAACTTATTTATTTGAATATAATTATTTGACTCCTCTTTAGACCAATGATAGATAGGCATGTGGCAGTTGTAGCTGCCACATATTAAATTACAACGCATGTGAATATCTTCTTTCATCATCAGACTCTCGTTTATGGCTATTGAACCTGAAGTCTGTGGCATATCAAGCTGATGTTGCAGCCAATTCATCTGCAATTGCCAAAAGCAATTGCAATTGCTTTCAGTCATGTTGCAGACTCTCAGTTATGGCAATTGCAATTGCTTTGAGTTATGGCTTCATTTTTGTGCAAGTCATTTATTAATTTTTGTCATTTCATTTTCTCACTTTGTTTCATTTGACTATGTTATTTGTTTTTCATACATGGAAATTTGTATTAATTATGGTTTTTTTTTTTTTTTTTGTCAATTCTAGACAATTTTCGAGATATCTTCAAAAGACTCAATATTGGTGAATTATATTAATAGACTATATAATGGGAGATATAGGGAGTTCAATGATGAGTTGAGTGCGTACTATAAGTTGCGCAAATTGCATGAGGATGCATTAGCCAACCTCCCTTTGGAAATGCTTGATAGATGTGTAGATCAATGGGTTGAACTGTGTAATCATTTTAACTCAGATAAGTTCAAAGTATTTATTTTGTATTTCCTTACCAGTTCGTTCTTTTTTTATTCTAATTTTGGTATGTAATATCAATATTCTTTCCTTAACAGAAGGCATCATCAGCAAACATAGAGAACCAGTCAAAGAAAAAGTACAATCATCGTACTGGTTCACGTCCTCTCTCATACATGGTGGAGGACATGGCAGTGGTAATGAATTTTTATGTTATAAACATGTACTTAATTAGTTCAATTTGTTGAGAACTTGAATATAGTGCTTGAAACATAATTTTTTTTCACAACTAGGATGGTTTGAAGTTTCTCGAAGTAGACACACTTGAGTTCGCTTATGCGGGAAAGAACAAGTGTTGGATTGATAATGTAGCTAAGGCTCAACATGGAAGAAATACCCAACTCTGCAATTTCGGTTTTTTTTTGTCATGCGTGTAGCTGTAAACATATTTCCTCTTATTGATTATTGAGCATGAAGATTTGTGTTTAAATACTGTGAAGATTTTTGTTCTGAGTAACTATAATAACCTATTCTTTGGGTGAACGTTAGTTTACATTATCAGTTGATTCTAATGATGTTGTAAATTCCAATACGTGAAATAGATGATTGCAAATAATTAGAGTGCTACTATGAAGTAGATAATGCTACTGTGAACTAAATAATGAGAGTGAATGTTAGTGTATATATGGAATACGTAAGGTAGATAATTGCAATACATACAGCTGTAATTCATTGTCGATGAGAATGTTTCCTAAGTAGATAATGCTACTGCAGTCTTCTAAGGAACTGTGTTACATATTATGTTGCATCGTGTGGAGAAGATGGTGCTAAGATGATAACCTCTTTGCGTTATGAAATTTCTATTTTCTAATCAACTTTGTAAAAGAAATCCATGTAAAATCACAAAAAAATTGCCTAAAGTTGATTCCAATGACATAATTTTCTAATTTTGTACTGCAATTATATGTGGCATCAGATCTAAATTGGATATGTATTTTGAAGATTTAATATTTATTTATTTATTTTTATGGTGGGAGCATGTTTTGTATTTAGAAAAATCACATAAAACATTGTTTTAATAACTGCTTTGTTCCCTATTGTCCTCTCAAATGATCTCTACATTTTTTCATGCATATTATATTTAATTAGTTTGTATTGAGAATTGGTATCTCATCTCGAAGTAACACAAGTCTATATGTGTTAGTAAATATTTAGTGGAATTTTACCCTTAATTTGCTTTATAGGATTCTATTTTAAAGATGGAGGTCAGCTTTATGTCATATATCTAGCAAATAATCTACTGATTTATGTTATATCTCTTGCAAACTTTATTTTTGTATACTATTTAATATATTTTTGTGGGTTGTTTTAACTTTTTGTAGGATGAGATACTTGTTAAGACTGATGAATATCTTGCAGAAAGGGAAAATGAGCAACAACTTCTAAAGAATACTCATTTGGAGGAGATCCCTATTGACGATCTAGATGCTGGATTGAAAATCATGTTGTTCGTTCTAGGTGTGAAGCCCGGACTTCAAATTCGTGGGTTGGGAGATGGTCGTCTTCGAGACATTGTTACTACTTTCAATGTGCGCCATATGGAGAAGGAGTTAGAAGAAGAACGTGCTATTCGAAATGCAGCTGATGCAACTTGAACTGAAATAGAGCAAAGAATTAAAAGCAAGTTGAATATTGTTGGGCAACAATTCAATTCTACACTATAGTCTTGGCATTATTCTATGCAACAACTATGTAGAAAAGTTCATGGTTTCGATCTACCGCCCTTTATGCCATTGTCAATAGAAGATGATGCCATTAGGGATGAAGAGAACGACTTTGATGAAGATAACAATCTTGGTGAGAATATGGAGCGTATATAATTTACGAGGAAAATGAGTTATATATATATTTTTTTAAGATGCATTATAATTGATAGAGCTAATACCATATTTAAGTTTATCTTAGTAAATGGTTTTATTTGTATTTTGATACAATATTTTGAGTTTAATGTTATATTGATTGACACTAATAAGGTCTTAATTTAATTTGTTGTCTTTTTTGCATCTTTATATTATTTTGAAGAAGGTAAAAAGAATTAACATGATATAAAAAATTATATAAAAAATAACTAATTTCTCCTTACAAATTCTATCATCGTTGGAAAAAATAATTAACTTAGTCCACAAATACGCTTGTCCCACAAAATATCATTTGTAGAAAAAAAGTAGAACTTGGCCCACAAAAGTTTTTTAATACAAAAATTTATTTGTAGGAAAAAGTACAATTTAGTCTAGAAGATAATTTTTGCCTTATGCCAACAAAATCGATTTCGTGGGTCAAAGTAACTTTAACAGATGAATAATTTTGTCGAGAAAGAACTTAGACAACAAATTGTATTCGTCTCTAAAAGATTTGTAGGGGGAGAGACATTAGCTCACAAATTTCCACCATTTGTCGTTTTATACCTTTCTCCACGATGTTTGCCCTCGCAAATGCCCCTACAAAAAAATTTTGCAGAGAAAAGTTTTTCTCCACAAAAATAGAAAAAAACATTTCCCCACAAATTTATTTTGTATACGGAATATAAAATTCTTGTACTGTATGTGAGTTATTAATTATTTGGCGCATCATTATTCCTCCCAGGTGTCTAAGTCGATCATGCTAAGGCATAAATCTTTTTGGTTCAACGAAATTTGGGTTCGTGACATTGTTTGATTCAGTTTTTTTATGAATGTATAATAAATACATGCTAGATGAGAGTGCCGTGAATTTTTCTTTTATCTGCTTCTGTCCAGATAAAAAAGAAAAGTACTAGGATCCCGAATTCACTTGTAATAGTTGATTTTTTTTATCTGGATTATTGAATTTGATAACATACACCAGTTACGAAGATTAATACCCCTAAATTGTTCATTAGTCTCTCTCGAATAAAATCAAACATATTTATATGCATGACCCGAATATATCTATACAATGAATGCGAATACATAAGAATGAATTAAGTTGCAATGGGTAATTAAATATCATGTAAAGTATAACAATATATTTCTATCTGTTGACCTATGGTTAACTTTAAACCTTAATGTTTTGATTATTACAAACAAATTGGTTATGTTTTCTAACATTTTATTTTCAAGCAAAATTCAAAGCGCTACAAATCGAACTCTCATGCAATGACAAGTTCAAAGTCAAAATCAATTCAAGAGTTCAAGCATCTCAAGATTCGAAGATCAAGATTGAAGAATAGATTTTTAGATAAAATTGTAAAGGTATTAACTCTTTAATCCTTAGCAATTAAATGAACGAAAGCTCAAATATTTTTATGCACAAAACATACGTCATTATCATTGCATAAAATACTTTTATCAAAGTCAAAAATCAAGTTTTTTAAAACTGCAGAAACGGTCATCCGTTTGATCATCCGTTTGAACAGAGAGTTCAAACGGTCGACCGTTTGGATGAACCGGTCGACCGGTTGGCTGTCCTTCTCCAAAAAGTGTCCGTTCTGATTTTTTTTCAGTTCCAACGGCTAGTTCTGACTAAGTAAACGGTCGACCGTTTGGTCATCCGTTTGGGTCATCCGTCTGGACAGAAATTGACGAAAATTCATCTCTATAAATACCACTTCATTTATTATCATTCAACAACACTTACAAGAGCATTTATAGAGAGAATCATATTGAAAAATTTCATCCAAAGCTTTATTGCATATATACATTCAATATCTCTTATTGGAAAAACTTTGTTTGATTATATCAAATTCTTGATTCATCATTCTCAACAAAGTTTTCATCTAACACTTGAGCTTTCCTCATCTATTGCTATTCATTAAAGTGTTAGTCTCTCCTAGAGCTAAACTTGTATTGATCATTCATCTAGAGAGAAATACAAATCAATCTCTTCACATTTTTGGGTCATATTGAGGTCCCGTGAAAAGCTCAATATTGTATAAGGATCGGTGCTCCTTGTTTGTAAGTCACCGGATACATTGTAAGGGTTTGGATTGCACCATAAGTCAATCAAAATAGTGGAAAGGCCGTGCTCGTGTTGGAGAGCTTGGTAACGGGGGACGTAGATCATTGGTTGGATCGAACCTCCATAAAAATCGTTTGCACTCTCTCTTCTCTTTTATTTACTTAGATATTGTGCTTATATTTTTGTGAATCATCTTTTATTTTCTTAAATATCATTTTTGAGAATATTTTTCGAAAAAGTTTGAGAAAACCAATTCACCCCCCTCTTGGTTAGTTATTCTTGGGCTATCAATTGGTATCAGAGCAAGGTGCTCGTTTTTTTTAGATTACACAATCTTGAGTAATGGCTAACCAAAATTTTCAAAACCTTGAGGGTCACTCTACAAATCGTCCTCCCTTCTTTAATGGCTCCCACTACAATTATTGGAAAACTAGAATGATGATTTATATTCAATCAATTGATTATAACATTTGGGAAGTCATCGAGTTTGGTCCATATGTGCCTACAAAAGTTATCAAAATTGATGATAAACCGGACGAAACTATTTCTAAGCCTAGAGAAGAATATGATGAAGAGGATAAAACAAAGTTGTCTTTAAATGCTAGAGCCAAAAATTTACTTTATTGTGCTTTAGACAAAAATGAGTTTAATCGTATTAGCACATGTGATTCCGCATATGATATTTGGCATGCATTGGAGATAACTCACTTAGGTACCAACAAGGTTAAAGAAACCAAAATAAATCTTTTGACAAAAGATTTTGAAAATTTCTTTATGAAACAAGATGAACCCATTGTTGATATGATCACTCGTTTCACCGATATTATTAATGGCCTTAAGGGCTTTGATCGAAAATTTACTAACGGTGAACTTGTGAGCAAAATGCTTAGGTCTTTATCGGAAGATTGGAGCTCCTTGAGGATGTTGATAGAAAATACAAAAGATATCAACACTTATCCATTAGAGGAGCTATATGGAACATTGATGACATATGAGCTCAACAATGCCGAAACAAAGGAGAAAACGAGGAGAAGCAAAGAAGAAATAAAGGAGCCTCCCAAGAAGCAAATTGCTTTGAAATCAACAAATGATGAAGGATCCTCCAATACTAACATGAGTGATGAAGAACTTGATGACTTAGTTCTTCTTGTCAAGAAATGGAGAGGATTTCGAAACAATAGGCGATTTCAAAAGAAAGAAGACAAAAGTGAAGAAAAGAACAAAAAGATCATATGCTATGATTGTGACAAACCCGGTCACAAGAGGACCGAATGCCCAAACAAGAAGAAGTTCATCAAAAAGAAAGCACTTCAAGCTACATGGGATGATAGTGATGAAGATGATCAAGAAGAAGATGAAATTCAAGAAGAAATTGCTAACATGTGCTTCATGGCTATTGAGGATGAGGTACCACAAAAAGTCAAGAGCAATTGGTTCTTGGATAGTGGTTGTTCGAAGCATATGACGGGAAATCGATCTTTACTATCAAATCTCAAAAGAAAAGATGGAGGTCATGTGACTTTTGGAGACAATGCCAAAGGAAAAATCATAGGCATTGGAAATATTGGTAATCGTTCTTCTCCATCTATTGAAAATGTTTTATTAGTTGATAACCTCAAACATAACTTACTTAGTATAAGTCAATTGTGTGATAAAGGTTATCTCATTAAATTTGATTCTTCCAATTGCCTCATTGAGGATGCTATATCTAAAGAGGTATTGTTCATGGGGAGCCGAAGTAAAGATGTTTACATCATATCAATTGAATTTGAAATTGAAAAGGAAATAAAATGTCTTTCAAGTATAAAAGACGATTCTTGGTTATGGCATAGGAGATTAGGTCATGTTAGCATGGACTTACTTTCAAAAATCTCCAAAAACAACTTTGTAAAAGGGTTGCCAAATATAAAGTTTGAAAAAGATAAAATTTGTGATGCTTGTCAATTTGGAAAACAAGTAAAGAGTTCTTTCAAACTTAAACAACACTCTTCTACTTCAAGACCTTTACAACTTCTCCACATGGACTTGTTTGGACCCTCTAGAACCGCTAGCTTAAGTGGAAAACATTATGCATTTGTCATTGTTGATGATTTTTCAAGATATACTTGAGTCACTTTCTTGAATTTAAAAGATGAAGCCTTAAATGCATTTAAACATTTTTGCAAAAGAGTCCAAAATGAAAAAGGATACACCATTACCACAATTAGGAGTGATCATGGTGGAGAATTTGAAAATATAGCCTTTGATGATTTTTGCAAATCCAATGGATATGAACATAATTTCTCGGCTCCTAGAACTCCTCAACAAAATGGTGTAGTAGAAAGAAAGAATCGAACATTGCAAGAAATGGCTCGGACCATGTTGAATGAAAACAATTTACCAAAATACTTTTGGGCCGAAGCCGTAAACACTTCATGTTATATCTTAAATCGAGTTTTGGTGAGTCGAAAGAAAACCAAAACTCCATATGAGCTTTGGAAAAATAGAATTCCCAATATTGGATATTTTAAAGTTTTTGGTTGCAAGTGCTTTATTTTAAACACAAAAGAAAACTTGGGAAAATTTGATCCAAAATCCGATATTGGAATTTTTCTTGGATATTCATCTACTAGCAAAGCTTTTAGAGTTTTCAACAAAAGGACTTTAGTAGTTGAAGAATCCATGCATGTTGTTTTTGATGAAACTAACTCAATTGGGCAAGAAAAAGTCATTGATGATGAAGATTTGGAAATCCCATTTGAGCAACTAAGCATTCAAAATCAAGACAAAGGGAATCCAAACAACATTGAAAGTCAACAAGAGGAGGAAACAATTATGCAACAAAATGAAGAAGAACCTCATGAAGATCCCAACACTTCATCATTACCAAAAGAATGGAGGTTTGTCCCCTCTCATCCAAAAGATCTCATCATTGGTGATCCATCAAAAGGGGTAAGTACAAGAAATACTTTTAGAAATTTTCATAACAATTGTGCATTTCTTTCACAAATTGAGCCAAAGAATTTTAAAGAAGCCGAGTTTGATAAATTTTGGATTCTAGCTATGCAAGAAGAACTAAATCAATTTGAAAGAAATCATGTTTGGGATTTAGTTGCTAGACCAAATTCACAAACCGTAATTGGCACAAAATGGGTTTTTCGAAACAAACGAGATGAAAATGGTATAATTGTGCGTAACAAAGCTAGATTAGTGGCTCAAGGTTACAATCAAGAAGAAGGTATCGATTTCGAAGAAACTTTTGCCCCGGTTGCTAGATTAGAGTCAATTCGTATGCTTCTTGCTTTTGCATGTCATAAGAATTTTACTCTCTTTCAAATGGATGTCAAAAGTGCATTTTTGAATGGAGTTATTCAAGAAGAAGTTTTTGTTGAGCAACCACCCGGTTTTAAAAATCATAAGTATCCGGACAAAGTTTTCAAACTTAGAAAAGCCCTTTATGGTTTAAAACAAGCTCCTAGAGCATGGTATGAGAGATTGAGTAAATTTCTCTTATCAAATGATTTTTTAATGGGTAAAGCGGATACAACTTTATTTATAAAAACCAAAAAGAATGATATGATAGTTGTTCAAATTTATGTTGATGATATCATTTTTGGTGCTACTAACATTTCCCTATGTGAAGAATTTTCTAAGTGCATGAGTAGGGAATTTGAGATGAGTATGATGGGTGAACTCAAATTCTTTCTTGGTCTCCAAATCAAACAAACCAATGATGGAATATTCATTAGTCAAACCAAGTATATCTTGGATATGCTCAAAAAGTTTGAAATGGAAGAGTTGAAGCCAATGGACACTCCAATGAGCTCATCAATCAAACTAGATAAAGACGAGCAAGGTACTTCCGTTGATGTAACAAAATATCGAGGTATGATCGGATCCCTTCTTTATTTAACCGCTAGTAGACCCGATATTATGTTTAGTGTTTGCTTATGTGCTAGATATCAATCTAATCCTAAAATTTCCCATCTTAGTGCCGTAAAACGCATTTTCCGTTATCTTAGTGGAACTAGATCTTTAGGTCTTTGGTATCCCAAAGAAACTCATTTTGATTTACTTAGCTTTTCGGATGCTGATTGGGCCGGTTGCACATTTGATCGTAAAAGTACTAGTGGAACGTGCCATTTTCTAGGCTTTGCTTTAGTTTCATGGTTTAGTAAGAAACAAAATTCCGTTGCCTTATCAACCGCCGAAGCCGAGTATATCTCCGCCGCTAGTTGTTGTGCTCAAATCCTTTGGATGAAGCAAACTCTAAATGATTATCACATTTCATTTGAAAAAGTTCCTATTATGTGTGATAATACAAGTGCGATCAACTTATCTAAAAATCCCGTGTTGCATTCTCGTACCAAACACATCGAGATTAGACATCACTTTTTACGAGACCATGCACAAAAGGGAGATATAACTTTGGAGTTTGTAAACACCGAAAAACAATTGGCCGATATTCTCACAAAACCTCTAGCTCTTGAAAGATTTTCATATATTCGACGAAATTTAGGCATACTTGATGAAGGTGAAATATGTGGCTAAACTCTATGCATTTTTATGATTGATTGCACTTTATGTGACAAATATGTGTTAAAGATTGATAATAAGACCAAAAAGCAAATTTTATAATGTGTTTGTGTCAAACGGACGACCGTGTAAATTAAACGGTCGACCGTTTCATGTCAAACGGATGACCCAATGATCATCCGTCTAAGCAGAGACTTTTGCCAGAATTAAACATTTTCGAACGGACGACCGTGTATATAAAACGGACGACCGTTTTATCTTAAACGGACGACCTTATGATCATCCGTATGATCGTCCGTTTGAGCAGAGTTTTAACTTATCAAATCTTCAGTTAAAACGGACGACCGTTTGGACTTTACGGTCGACCGTATGCGCGCAAATCAGGGTTTTAACCCCTTTCTTTTTCAAAATTCCTCATTTCATCTTTGCGCGCCCTAGGGTTTTTCCGTTCATTTCACTCCCAATCTCTTCCATTTCACCAATCCTCCTAAAATCTTTCAATTTTACACTCAAAATCACAAAACCCACATCTTTTTACACCAAAAAATCGAAAGATCCCCAATTTTTGTCCATAAATTCTACCCATTCCACCCAATCGGACGATCTCTAAACCCTAGGCTCCAAATCCGTCTTCCACACCATGCCTCGACAGAAAATGGCGGCCAAACGTCCTAGGAGGGAAAGACTACCTACTCCATCATCTGAAGAAGAGGATTCTCCCTCGAAAATTAGGATTGCCAAATGTCCCGTCCTCATTGGTAAGAACGTAGACCTTGCCTCTTTTACTTTTGAAGCCCCTTCCTTTCATATAGAAGATCTTTTCACGGGTATGGGTTGGGTTAGTATTCTCACATTGAATGACAAAGTTTACCCTTCCCTTGTCAAAGATTTCTATAAAAATATGTCTTCCTCTCCAAGGTCCGAAATTTCTTGTCTAGTTCGGGACAAACGAATTAAGATCACTCAAGATCTTATTCGATCACTTCTTCATCTTGAGGAAGGCGGTATTCGCATGTACACCACAAAAACCATTCCTCACACTGAAGAATACGACCCAATCGAGGCTTGTTGTCATGTCACCGGCAAGCAATTTGAGGCTGCCGTACGTCTTCGCACGAACCAACTTACTCTTCCGTGTCGTGTCCTCCATAACATCATCGCACATATAATTGTTCCTCGTAAAGGCCACTTGGATGAGGTCAATCACTATGATGTATTTCTTCTCGACTCTATCCTCCGTGGGCGTAAACTTGATTTTCCTTACATAATGATCCAACACATGTCATCCGTTCTTAGTGGCACTAGGGCTAAGGGGCTTCCCTACGGAATGTTTCTCACTAAGATTTTTCAACATTTTGAAGTTTCCTTCCGTAACTCGGTTGCCACTATTCCCAAACCCACCGACACCATAAATATTCTTACCCTTCGCCGTATGCGAATTGTCAAAGAAAATGGGCAATGGGTAGCAAAATCCAAGGGATTTGACGATGAGTCCGGCCCCTCGACTTTGCCATTTGAGGATGAGGAAGAAATGGACGAAGGTGGCAATGCCGAAGATGCTCCGCCTCCGCGGCAAAGGTCACAAAGGCCGTCATCCTCCACCTCCGGCTTCAACGAGGACCAGTTTAATCTTCTTAATGGCCGGATCGATTCTCTTACATCTACCGTCGATGGCCTACAACATGCCGTGAGTGACCTCAAACAAACGGCGGCTAGCATTCAAACTACGGTTGGTGGACTGCAAACTTCGGTAGACGGCATCACATCCTTGCTTCATGCTCTTCACTCCCATCTCGGCACCGGATTTCCTCCGCCTCCGCCACCGGAGACTTAGTCTATTTATTCTTTTGTTTCTGTCGCTATGTTTTGGAAACGAAGTTTTTTTATTTCTTGTTGCTTTTGTAGCTATGTTTTGGAAACGACGTCTATGTACTAGTTTTCATTTATAAAACTATGCTTGTTTTTCTTTTAAATTTATGTTTATCAATGAATGGCATATTTTGTTTCATTTAGGGGGAAAGTATTTTAAACCTTAATGTTTTATCTTTTGCCTTTTTGTTTATGCCAAAAGGGGGAAAATAAATATGTGATGGAATATGTGATGTGATGAAATATGTGATATGTGATATGATGAATTGATGTGATGAATTTTGCATGCAATGACATATATGATAAAATTTGGCAAATCAAATGAAAATGATATAATGTGATACAAATTCATCAAATCATGTTTACTTGAAAAAGAAAGGGGGAATATATATGCTTCATTGTATACTATTTTCATATATTCTCACATTGTTTGTCATAATCAAAAAGGGGGAAATTGTTGACCTATGGTTAACTTTAAACCTTAATGTTTTGATTATTACAAACAAATTGGTTATGTTTTCTAACATTTTATTTTCAAGCAAAATTCAAAGCGCTACAAATCGAACTCTCATGCAATGACAAGTTCAAAGTCAAAATCAATTCAAGAGTTCAAGCATCTCAAGATTCGAAGATCAAGATTGAAGAATAGATTTTTAGATAAAATTGTAAAGGTATTAACTCTTTAATCCTTAGCAATTAAATGAACGAAAGCTCAAATATTTTTATGCACAAAACATACGTCATTATCATTGCATAAAATACTTTTATCAAAGTCAAAAATCAAGTTTTTTAAAACTGCAGAAACGGTCATCCGTTTGATCATCCGTTTGAACAGAGAGTTCAAACGGTCGACCGTTTGGATGAACCGGTCGACCGGTTGGCTGTCCTTCTCCAAAAAGTGTCCGTTCTGATTTTTTTTCAGTTCCAACGGCTAGTTCTGACTAAGTAAACGGTCGACCGTTTGGTCATCCGTTTGGGTCATCCGTCTGGACAGAAATTGACGAAAATTCATCTCTATAAATACCACTTCATTTATTATCATTCAACAACACTTACAAGAGCATTTATAGAGAGAATCATATTGAAAAATTTCATCCAAAGCTTTATTGCATATATACATTCAATATCTCTTATTGGAAAAACTTTGTTTGATTATATCAAATTCTTGATTCATCATTCTCAACAAAGTTTTCATCTAACACTTGAGCTTTCCTCATCTATTGCTATTCATTAAAGTGTTAGTCTCTCCTAGAGCTAAACTTGTATTGATCATTCATCTAGAGAGAAATACAAATCAATCTCTTCACATTTTTGGGTCATATTGAGGTCCCGTGAAAAGCTCAATATTGTATAAGGATCGGTGCTCCTTGTTTGTAAGTCACCGGATACATTGTAAGGGTTTGGATTGCACCATAAGTCAATCAAAATAGTGGAAAGGCCGTGCTCGTGTTGGAGAGCTTGGTAACGGGGGACGTAGATCATTGGTTGGATCGAACCTCCATAAAAATCGTTTGCACTCTCTCTTCTCTTTTATTTACTTAGATATTGTGCTTATATTTTTGTGAATCATCTTTTATTTTCTTAAATATCATTTTTGAGAATATTTTTCGAAAAAGTTTGAGAAAACCAATTCACCCCCCTCTTGGTTAGTTATTCTTGGGCTATCACTATCCTCTATCGGACTTTACGATAATTAAAATTATGTCTAACTTGTTTTCAATGTCTCGATGGTAAAACAAACCACAAAAATCATACAATTATTACATATATAATTATAGATGAGAAGAAATCAAAATTAATTGTTCAAAACTATATTAATGTATATCGCCAAAAAACAAATTTTCAAATTTAAGAATCAAACTAAGTTTCATCCTAATCCTAGCACAAAACGAATTTAGCCTAACATCCATCACCGGATAAGATGAAATTCCAATATGTAATCCTTATTCTTCGTTCAATCTTGCTCAGATGATTCTTCATTCTTCGTTTCATGTTTCTCTTCTTGAAATCACCCAACAATTGACAATCCTAATTTAGAGTTAATCTTCCTTATTTATAGCCGTCCCCAATATCCCAAAAAATCATCAAAATCGTAGTCCAAAAAGTTTCCTAATTGGAATAGAACTTAAAAAGACAAAAAGAATCTGCTCGTGTAAAATTGCACTGATCACTCAATACAAACCTGGGTGATCACCTAGACCAAGAAAATAGGTTCTTTTGGGTCAAAGTAAGGCTAGGCGTTCTCCCAGCTTTAAGCTTGGGCGATCGCCCAACTTAAATTTTCCACTGCACGTTTTAGTCATCCAAATTTGGATTTTGGCTTCTTTAGTCTTCAAATCTTTCAACAACCTCCAATGTGGTCCTTCAAGCTTCAATTGAGTGAAATTGTATCCTTATACTTTTTAAACATCTTTCAATTTGTTGCTCTTTTCATCCATTCTTCTCAATTTACTTATAAACGATCTAAAACTACAAAAAACCGTGGCTTCAGAAATAGATTTTCCGTTGCTGACGCCACGATATCCGTGCCTAATAGTCGTTACCAACAGACTATTTGCAATGAAATTTTCGTTGCTATTTTGAGGGTTGCTGAAAGTTACCAACGGAATTTCCGTTGGTGATCTTCACAAACGGAATTTTCGTTGTTAATGACACACACTATTACCAACGGAATTTTAGTTGGTAATGTCCCAATCATTTACCTACGGAATTTCTGTTGGTAATGACACGTTTTTACCAATGAAAATTCCGTTGATAACTTTCAGCGACCCTTAAAATAGTAACAAAAAATGACAAGCACTATTACCAACGGAAATTCCGTAGAAAATGGCCCAAGCCTTTACCTATGGAAATTTCGTAGGTAATAATGCACATTTTTAATAATTAAAAATAATAATTTTATATACTTGGTGGACCCTTAACCCGACTTGCCAATTATGGACTTGAAACTCGACCCACCAAAGTCCCGACCCAATCCACTAAGCTTTGTCAAGCATTTTATTATTTTATTAATTTAGAATGAATGTAATATGATTTGAACCTTTGACCTAAGAGTTATGAAGTTACAACCTAACTATTGGAGACAAATGAATTCTTGTAATTATATTTGTTTTTATAATATATATTAGTTCAATGAGTAACATTTTCTATAATTGCTTATAAAGTAAAAAATAAATATTAGTGAAAAATAAAATTCCACATTGTGTTAACACTTAAATATAAAATATCATATTGCTCGAAAAAATTTTATAGCTGTACAAACTGTATGAAATGATGATAAACATTATTTGCTTTTACATTTAAACACGAAATGCCCATCTAAATGGATGTCGTACAATAGTCACCTATGTTTTCTTCACATGAGATTATAGTTTGAATCTTTTTTATTTTTGTAATTGCATAGCTTCGTTGTAGAAAATTTGAATGTTGAATGAATGAAACTTAATTTACAGCTATTCCTTACGTGATTAACCTTCAACTCCATATAGTTGAATTTTTTTTTTCATTTTCAAATTTTGATTTAAATTACTCATGAAAAATATGCAGGTAACAAGATTTACTCTTCACCAACATACTTTCCGTAGCTCAATGGTTGAATTATTAATATCACATACGGATTATCTGAATGTGATAGGTCGAAAGATTTTTTCGACTTATGAATTACTCTTCACATAAATTTCTTGTATGTGAAGAGTTGAATTGTGTTTTTTAATTTTTAAAATTGATTTACATCACCTACAGAATATTCAAAGTAATAAGAATCATTTTTCACCAACGGATATTCTGTAAGTGAAAGGACGAAATATTTTTTTGTTTTTAAAATTGATTAATATCACCTACGGAATTTTCGTATGTAATATGATTTACTCTTCACCAACAGATATTCCATAGGTGAAAGATCGAAATATTTTTTGGTCTTCAAAATTAATTAATATCACCTATGGAATTTCCGTAAGTAATATGAACCACTTTTCACCAACGGATATTCCGTAGGTGAAAGGTCGAAATATTTTTTGGTCTTCAAAATTAATTAATATCACATACGAAATTTTTGTAAGTAATATGATCTACTCTTCACCAACGGATATTCCATATTTGAAAGGTCGAAATATTTTTTGGTCTTCAAAATTGATTAATATCACTTACGAAATTTCCGTAGGTAATATGATACACATTTCACCAACGAATATTCCGTAGGTGAAAGGTCGAAATATTTTTTGGTTTTCAAAATTGATTAATATCACCTACAGAATTTCCACAGGTAATATGATTCATTTTTCACCAACGGATATTCGGTTGGTGAAAGGTCTAAATATTTTTTGGTTTTCAAAATTAATTAATATCACCAACGAAATTTTCGTAAGTAATCTAATTCACTCTTCACCTACGGATACTCCGTTGGTAAAAGGTTGAAATATTCTTTGGTTTTCAATATTAATTAAAATCACCAACGAAATATCCGTAGGTAAGATGATTCACTATTTACCAACGGAGTATCCGTTGGTAAAATGTCGAAATATTTTTTAGTTTTCAAAATTAATTAATATTACCAACAAAATTACCGTAGGTAATATGATTCACTCTTCACCAACGGATATTCTGTTGGTAAAAGGTCACAATATTTTTTGGTTTTCAAAATTAATTAATATCACCAACGGATTTTCGTAGGTGAAATGATTCACTCTTTACCAACGGATATTTCGTAGGTGAAAGGTCGAAATATTTTTTTGTTTTCAAAATTAAATAATATTACCAAGGAAATTTCCGTAGGTAATATGAACCACTTTTCACCAACGGATATTCTGTAGATGAATGGTCGAAATATTTTTTTGTCTTCAAAATTAATTAATATCACCTACGGAATTTTTGTAGGTAATATGATACATTCTTTACCAACGGATATTTCGTATGTGAATGGTCGAAATATTTTTTGATTTTCAATATTGATTAATATCTGTTACTACCCGATTTTGGTAAGACTTCCACGTCAGCAAAGGCTCAGTAAAGGTCCCATCTGGGCCTTCTAGATTCATAAAGGTCCCATAGACTCGGCGAAGGCCTCAAGGGCTTAGCAAGGGCCTCGTAAATTTTTAGAAGGCCTCAGAGGCCCATCGAACATCTTAGCATTCCCAAATTAGAGTATTGCGAGGCACATGAAGGGCCTCGACACTCATGACTGATCCAGAGAGCCTCACCAGGCTTCATATTTATTATAATCCGCATATAATCCGATGTTTTGGACAGTTAAAAGGATATCTCAAGGAAGATTGTGTTTGGTTGTCACAAGGAAACCACATCCCAATCCAATACAATCGGCAACACAATCTTAGAGATTGAGAGAGATTAGAATCTCGAACCTACATTATCTGATAAGGAAAGAGAATCCCAACAGAATTCTAATTGATTGCTTCTCTGAATCAATTAGAATTCTCTCCCTATAAATATCATATTCCGGTTATTCTAAGGTACGCATTGATAACGCACAATATTTATGACGCTTTTTCTGCACTATAATTTCACCCCTCTCTGCTCAAATCTCTGCCTGCTTGTCTCTTCCACACTCAATTACTTTCGCCTCCCGTGTATTATTCTTATATCGACAGTTGACTTGATCATTGGAGTACCAACGATCGCCAGACCTTTTTCCCGGAGATCCTGGTGCCTAACGATTATCCGAGTGTGCAGGTAACATACAGGTTGATAGAGGAGTGACTAGAGATAAGTTGACACGTGGACAGTTCAGGTTCAGACGTCAACAATATCACCTACAGAATTTTCGTAGGTAATATGATACACTCTTCACCAACGGATATTCCGTAGGTAAAAGGTCGAAATATTTTTTGGTTTTCGAAATTGATTAATAACACCTACAGAATTTTCGTAGGTAATATGGTTCATTTTTCACCAACGGATATTCCGTTGGAGAAATGTCGAAATATTTTTTTGTTTTCAAAATTAATTAATATCAACAATTGATACTCCGTTGGTAAAAGGTCCAAATATTTTTTGGTTTTCAATATTAATTAATATCACCAATGGAATATCCATAGGTAATATGATTCACTATTCACCAACGGATACTCTGTTGATAAAAGGTCAAAATATTTTTTGGTTTTCAAAATTAATTAATATTTCCAACGAAATTACCGTATGTAATATGATTCACTCTTCACCAATGGATATTCTGTTGGTAAAAGGTCGAAATATTTTTTTGTTTTCAAAATTAATTAATATCACCAATGGAATTTTCATATGTGATATGATTCACTCTTTACCAACGGATATCCCGTAGGTGAAATGTCGAAATATTTTTTGGTTTTTAAAATTAATTAATATTACTAACGGAATTTCCGTAGGTAATAAGAATCACTCTTCACCAACGGATATTCCGTTGGTGAAAGGTAAAAATTCGTAGGTGGAAAACTATTACATTTGCCAACGAAAAAAGCTATTGCTGATTACCGTAGGTGAAAGGTCATCACTTTTACCAATGGATAATCCGTTGCTGATTACCAACGAAAATAATCCGTTGTTAAATTTCTATTGGTGAAAAGGCGTTTTTTAGTAGTTACTCTCTAAATTTATAAATGCTCTCTAAAATGCCAAAAATACTCTTTATAAATAGAGAGTCTATTGGAGATGCTCTAACACGAGTATAAATAAGATTTCAATTTCTTTTTTTTAATTAAATTTACACTAAATTAAGTAGAAAATCTATAAAATAACGAAATAAAAAGATTAATTTTAAAACGTGAATAAGAGTACAGAATGCACTTACAACAGAGTATGAAGAAGAAGAAAACAAGGAAATAGAATAATATGTGATTGAATAGAATTAACTTTAGATTTTTTGCAGTTAGTGGTTGATTATTTTGACTGCTCATACTTGTGATGGTGTTTTTATTCCATATGATACTGCGCCAATATATTTGTTGCTAATGTAATTCAAGTTTCTTGATGACTTTGTTATTTTATTACGAAGAAATGAATTTAATTATTAGTTTGATCGTGGAGAGAATGTGTGAATGGATCAAGGAAGACAGGTGTGCAGAGGCGGATACAAGTAGTCCCCCATTGGGTTTTCTTTTCTTTTTTTTTTTTTTAAAGTATAGGAAAATAAAATTTGAAAAGACAAATATTTTATAGGAATTTTTTTTTTCATATATTAGTTTGGTCTAAAATTATTTTTAGTCTCCCATTCGGATTCGCCCCTATAAGTGTGTATATTACTAATACTAAACTAGTAAAATATAAAGAAGAGATTGTTAGAAACGAAGGGTATGCAATAGGGCATATAGAATTCGAAGAATTATGGAATTTGAAGTTTGGTGAAACAAATCACAAGTAAAATGGATGAGTACTTGAAAAAGTTGGGTATGCTAGAGACCAATTGTGTTTTATGAAGTGATGGCCAATATGAGAAGATGAATATTAGACGAAATGGATTATAATTGGGTGAAAGAGTTCATATGAACGCAAGAGTCATAGTCTAATTAGAGAATATACTAGAATTATACTTTTAGGAGAAATACAATATACGCTACAAGATAGTGATGAATCTATTAACAAAATACTCCGAGGCTTCTGAAATCCATGAACCCTGTTAATTTCTCCTCAACACAATCTTTCAACCTCTTTTCCCACCGGAGAATCCTTCAAACTTAAATGTCTTAAAATTGTCTTTTGTATATATTCATTCTTTTTCACATTTGAATAACAAAAGTCTCACTTGTATTTCAGTGTTCTTATATAATCTGTTTATAGCCAATCATATGGCATGTGTTGCCCGATGATCCATTTACTCGTATATTGAGTGTCTGTGTAATGAAAATAAGCCAATTTCTATACTCTGAAATTCACTAGTTTAGCTCTAGTGAATATTTTCCAAGTGACTAAGAGATTGACTAAATGTGTCCCCTTTATTTTATGTTAAGCAAGAATAAAAAACTTCAGATTGCATCCATTCAAGTTTTAATAGCCAATTCACAATTTATTGAACAAGCAACAATAATTTACGCCTTCCAAGGCCAAATTCTGAAGACTTGAAGAACTTTAAAAATTACATTCATTTTGATAACTCAGCAGAGAGAGCAGTGGATAAGGATGAGATAGTTTTAGGAGAGACTGCCCTGCTTCCACCCAAATACCATTTCTGTACCATCTCAACAACATTTGCATTCTCGACTTTGAGTTTTGAGTCTTCTTTTCCCTCTGTCGAGAATACTATCTGTCGAATAAACAACTTCTATTTAGACATTAGGTATACCAAAAGATGCACATAACATGTAGTAGACCCTAAATTTACAAGGAATGTTGACGTTGTTCTTGATCTAGCTATGGTTGGTGATTACCTCAGCAGTGCCAGAAGTAGCTGGGAAGTAAAACGTTAGGACTGAATTTTTCTTGAAATATTTCGACTGGAAAAACTCGACGACTTGCTCCAGTGCTGCTTCCTCCTCGTCTTCGTATTTATCAACAGCTGCCAACCGGTCCCTCACCGCACTCTCTAGCTGCACTCCGTACTGTGAACCCTTGATCTCCTTGATCACCACCACTCTCACAAACTTATCTACTGGGGCTGCAAAGTTTTATTTTAAAGAGATTTATAATTGAAACTACACCATAGTTGATTCGGCATACATACACGATATAAATACAGTATAAAGTAACTACTTCTGAGTTCTAGTTTGCTTGATCGAGGAATCCTGCTTTGTGGCTTAGAAAGCATCCTGAGTTCTGACCAAATGCTTGTAACGCTTATACTCAAAGAAGAAAATTTACGTCGAGAACAGTGATTTCATCAATATACCACTTTGAGTCTCATACCATTTTAACCAGATCATATTTATGCCATAATATTATCTATTATAGTGTCCCATTGTGTTCTATAATACATATAAAACACGACTTGGTACAGAACAATTCAATGAGAATATTCACTTGGACAAGATTTTAACTTTTTTTTTCTTATTCTCACGCATAAGTAGGAACTCATACCCGACCCCCACCCCCGACCCCACCCCAATAAATAATTAATTAATAGTCGGGTTTAGCACAAAACATTTAATACATTACCTGTAATTAAAGCCTCAAAGAAGTCATCATCTTCAGCTACGTCAGTTCCTGTTTTACCCTTCCATTGCTGTAAGTGGGCCACAATTTGAGGATCCAAGTAAACTCCAATTGCAGTGAATTTAATTTGGAGGAAATGTATCTCAATGTCTGTAATTCCTGTTTTTTTACAATTTTCATTCATCAGAAACATCCAAATTCCTTTTCAAACTAATAAATTTCTTGCACTCACTATAAATTAGGTCTGATTATGATTGTCTTATTTTTATTGATGCATAAATCAATTTGACCTTAAATTAGTTGTTTATAATTCACTACTCTTAATTAGAAGCCATAAGAAAATTACTTAAACTTGAGAGAATATAGTTTAACGTGGTATTAGAGTAAGTAAAAGTCTTGAATCAATATACGCGACCACAATTTATGAAAATTGAAAATATAAATTTGGTTTAAACATGGGGATGTGTTCAAAACATAATTTACAAAGATAAATTTGTGCTCTCTCTATAACATATTTAGCTATTAAACGATGTGGTTCAACCAAAAAATATATATATACATAAATATCTAAATTAATGACAATAACCCCGTTATATACATAAAGCAAATTTACATGTAGAGGAATTGTTTAAACTTACCATGACCAAACAAAGTCAATGGCTTGGCCGTGGTGACCCCAAGAGGAAAAGGGACTTCATCAACCATCACAACTTCTGTACCCACTGCACAAACAAATTATCATTTGTTTCTACACAGATTTCATATATAGAAATGAATATACATACATATACATATATATAACTATCGTGTGTGTGTGTTCTATAGTGTAGAAGCTTGTTAACAAACAAAATTCTTACTCTTTATTCTCACCCACTCCCTCCCTCCCTCCCTCTCTCTATCTCTCTATATATAGACAGATGGGCTAGTGTGACAATTTTGTTTAGCTACCACTCAACTTGGCTTCTCAGCCTTTTGCATGGTGGTTAGGTAGAGGACGAGCAGGACGAATTCATGAATTTTTTGGAGATCGGGCTACTCACTTCAAGATTAAGTTGTTACTAAAAATAATTTTTACACTATAATTTTTTTTATACACTATAAAAAATAATTTTTTTCGAAACATTCGTTTGTCTCTTAGAATCAAGTGACACGAAATTTTGATATAAAGTGTATAATTAAGTAGTGAAAAAAGGATGGTAGAAATGTGATGGGTTTAAGGCTATTTCAAAACCCACGTGGTGGGTTCACTTTCATTGCATCAACACCGCATGTTTTACCTACCAAACCAAACTTGTTTCTCTATGACTAATTTTATTCATATTACTTAATAAGTAATACTATTTATTAAATAGGGACACTAGGGACAGTTCCTCCTAGCTACTAATTAATTTGAAAATAAATTTGACAAATAATCACGACCTTTAATTTAAATTAATTTAACCGTTTATATCCATTGGAACTTTTAAAATTTCTATAGTACCCACATCCAAACGTATCTCAATAAAAATTTTAATACATCTAAACCGTTAGATTAGTTGAAATTAAAGACCATGATTATTCGTCAAATGCATTGATAAGTAAAACAACATCCTTACAAACAGCTAATTCATTTCTTGATTTTGGATAATGTTCATGGGGAAATTGACGATTTAGGGGATTTTTTTGGCATTGATTGGATACTATGTACTATCAATATCGAGGAACGATTTCGAACCATATGATAAACCTACTAAATACCACATCAGACGGATGATGACAACAAATTGTACTCTTATATATATACTAGTTTTGGCCACGTGCGTTGCACGTATGTGAAAAATGTAGTGAAAAATTTTAGGTTGAAACGATAATAACCTTTTATACAATTATTCCTAAAATAAAATAAAAAATAAAAATGGGTCAATGTCCATGTGTAAAAAAAAAAAAAAAAAAATCAACTTACAATGTTGTCGAGCTACTCGACAACACACAAAAAAAATTCAAATTCAATGTTGTCAAGTAACTCATATTATAAAAAATAAAAAATAAAATTCAAATTTGCTTATAAGATAAAATAAAAAAGATTAATGAAAAAATTGAATGAAAATGTGTAAAATAAGAACAAATAAAGAAAAATAAACTTAAAAAAAAATTGTCAAAAAGATTAGAAAAAGACAAAAAAAAAAAAATATCAAATGAATTTTTTATAAAGTTAATTTTTTTTTTTAAACTCACACATATGTATTAAAAAAAAAAAAATTCTTTGGTTACTGTTCATTGCCGAGTTGCTGAATGAATAGGTGTAAAATAAAAAATAAACTAAAGAAAAAAAAAATTTCTAATGAACAGTAAAATACTGTTCATTGCCGAGATTTTTACTGTTCAAATTTATTTATTTTATTTTATTTTTTTTTTTTTAATATGGGGCAATGAACAGTGCATTGCCGAGAAGCTCCGCAATGAACATTTCATTGCCGAGATTTTTACTATTCACAATTTTTTTTTTTTTTTTTTTTTTTTTTTTTTTTTTTTTTTTAATATGGGGCAATGAAATGTTCACATTTCAAAATTGATGTTTTAAAATAGTTACAAAAACAACTAGCCACCAGAATTGCAAAAACAATCTCAAAATTGATGTTTCTACCCATTTTTTATGGGCAAAATCTGTGTTTTCAGGTGTTCCCTGCAATCTTCTGTTTCTGTGTGTCTATGTCAAGTTTCAAGAACTCAATTCCCATAATATATGGAATAGTCACCTTTATCTCTCGCTCTCTCTTCTATATATATAACTTGTTGGTAAAGTGGTTCACCAATGGTGTTAAAAGTTGTTAATGCGGAGTAGCAAATTTGAGCAACTCGGCAACCATAAATGGTTGTCGAGAATTGGTGATTTTTTTTTTTCGTTTTTTCTCTTGTAAAAAAAAAACAATAATATAAACTATAATTGATGCAGATAAATTGTAGTCAAATGAAGTATTCCCTACGTGAATGCGCGCTCATTTTGTATACTGGTGTTGGCAAATGAATCTCACTTTCTTGAAAAACTTTGTATTACAGATTGATGCCACTCTAATTTGCAATTTTCATGTGATAATCTTCATTAACCATTCTCTAAATCATGTGGCACAGCTTGGGACATTGCCATGAATTATTAAGCAATGTAAGTAAAACTAATTAACTCAAAAGATGGTTGCCAAATTTCCTAAAACTATGATATTGTGTGCTTTTGTCATAGTCTTGTCCTATTATTGATGGGGGGTTTTGATGTTTCTTAATACTAAAACACAAGTACTCGTGGGGGATCCAGGAGAAGATTTGTGAAGTTGAATGCTGATTTATTAGTGATGGTGTTCTGTGCTTTTGGCCCCAATCAGTTGAATGCAACTCTAAAAATGGCCAATACTGGTCTTTGGTTTGTCGAGTAACTTGACAAACCAAAGCCAAAGCACCAATTTAAAAAAAAAAAAAAAAAAATACAAAGGTAAAAAATTGCGGCTATTTCATTGTCGAAACGGTGTCGTGTTGGATGAAAAAAAAATATAGTAAAAAAATTAAGGCTCTTATAGTATTGTAAGGATATATATATATATATATATATATATATATATATATATATATACTTATTATTTCACATTGTACTCTTAGTCCAAAGATATGGTAAAAAAAAATTCCTACGTGATTGAAATTTCACATTTTTCACTGCTATTATTTATTACTTTGGGTTTGGGTTAGGGTTAGGCCATTAGGGTTAGTTCATTGATTTAGGTAGCAGAACGTAGACATTTAAGTACATTAATTTTTAATAGATATGATACATTTTGTACTGTCATTGTCACAATTTGCCAATTCGTAGTAGGGAGCTAAATATTAGGACCAATATTTCGGGACGGTAATGAACGACATCAAAAATTGTTGGGACAAGTGCCCCGTTAACATAGGATTTGGATGAAATGAAGGATTGGTGTAATAGGGTTGATGTAATGGTCTACCTCCCTTTCCCGTGGACATTGTTAATCTTTGAGGTCCTTTCTGTTTATTTGCATGTCTTTTTTCTGTGTATATACTTGGACACTGAAAATAATCCCAGCCTAAGATTCCCTCAACAATATTTTTTGACATGATAAGAATCAAATCATTTTACACATGCGAGTCATGAAAATATTTTTATGAAGTATGAAATGTCGTGTTCTGAACGTGACATAATTAAAGACTCGATTCTACCTCACTCAACATCTTAAAATTAAAAAATTGCTCGATCAATAAATTTTATTATGAATTTTTCCTACGGAACGTAATTTCATCTTTTTAAGTGTTGTTAAAGATCGAACAAAACGAGAATTTTTTGAATTACATAATAATTAAATGCACACTTTGAATAGAATCAGAAAGTCAATATTGGAGTTCCCTCATAATTTATCTTCCCATAAATTCAAAAGTTGATGATTTTCTAAATAATTATTGGCATTTGTTTTCAGTGGTCTAAAAACTGACATTATATCAAAAAACTCTTCCAATGCGTGATGACAATAAATTGACATTATATCAAAAAATTTCTTCAATACAACAATATTCATTGTGTAAATGTGAAAAATTATTATTAGCTTTTTAGAAAAAGAAAGAGAGAGAAATATATTGATTGGATAGAGATTACTAAATTAATGATGGACATTGTCAAGAACAATGTCTAGAATTAGAGCATCTCCAATGCCTTCAATTTTAAATGTCCAGCTGATGTGGCGATGAGGTAGAGAGACAAAACTAATGTGGCATCATTTATTGTAGAATATTGTTCAACAGGATGTCCACTTTTAGACAGCTTGCTAGACACCTTCTACGATAAATACTGTTACGTTGTATCTATTTCTCTCATCTATTTTTCTTTCTCTTTCTTCATTCCACTTTCTCTCTCCTCGTTTCTTTTCTCTCTCTTGCCACGTAGACTTTTTAGAAGATGTGTAGTATTGAAAATGCTCTTAAACTTTGTGCTAGACACCTTCTAGCATTAATTGTGCCACATAAATAATTTTTGGCCATTTGTCAAAAAAAAGTATTAGACATTGTACCTTGACATTATTGCAGTGGAGATGCTCTAACAAGTCAAAAAATACTCGAAAATTAAATGCCACAATGATCTATGCAATAATCTTTAAGTCCCCACCACTCTTCATAATATCCTCATGTGCTAAAGAAAATATATGATCAATTATAAAAGTGAAAAATAAATATATTGTGATTCAGAAAAATAATTATTGTAATTAACAACTAGTTTTCCGTGAAGAGTCAAAAATATAAAAAAGGAAAGATCGGAATTGTGTAAAAATTTTGCATCGATTTTAAAAATATACTTCATCCGTCCCACAAAAATATGCTTTTATTTTTTTTATTTATTTGTATCAAATTAAAGTCTACTTTCTCTCTTTTGATGTGGGCTTACAGAATGAGTCGGCTAAGATTTGGTGTTTTTGGAATTTGGAGAATACTGTTACTTTGACTATTGATCATCCTCAATTCCTTCACATTAAAGTTCAAGATCTTAAATTAACCATACCGTTGTTTATTACTCCAGTCTATGCTTCTTGCTCACCAATTGGATGTAGGGATTTATGGGCGAGTCTTCACCAGATATCATTTTATGTAGATGGGCCATGTCTAGTTGGGGGAGACTTTAATGTGATCGCTCACAATGGTGAGCGTATTGGTTAGAATACTCGTGATAAGGCCACTTCAGACTTTGCAGATATGATGATGGATTGTGGTTTGAAAGATGCAGAGTATTCTGGAAGTCAGTACACGTGGACAAATGAGAGGGTTTGGACAAAGTTTTGATTAACTCACTGGTTGCCTCATTTTGTTCTCGGTTTTCGATTCCTCATCTGAATCGAAGCACTTCTAATCACTCACCTCTTCTGATTCAGTGATCTTCTGACGATGATTTGGGGCTTCATCCTTTTCGATTCCTCAATGTTTGGCCTAGGCATCATGATTTTCTGGGCTTTGTAACTCAAAAGTGGTCATTTTCTACCCATCTTACAGGAATGGTTGCTCTCTGGAAGAAGATTTTTTGGCTCAAACAGGGCCTTCGTTGGTAGAATCGACATGTATTTAGTGATATTTTTCAGAAGGTTAAGGATGCAGAGTGTGGGGTGGACGAGGCAGAGTTAAACCATGACAAAGACCATTCTCATTCTTATCGTGATACTTTGCATCACGCTCAGGCAGTTCTAAACCGTACTTTATCTATTGAGTAGGCCTTTTGGAAACAAAAGGCAGAGGCACGTTAGACTTGTGAGGGTGATCATAACACTCGATACTTCCATTCTATAGGTCAAGGATGACGTATTCCAGTCAGGATCCGGTCTATTACTTCAGCTTCGGGTGAGGTATTTGAGTCTCCTGAGACTATTCAAATTTCAGTAGTATCTTTCTTCCAGGAGCTTCTATCGGCTTCTCTTCAATCTGTCGACCCTATTCGACCTAGTATTATACCTAGATTGGTGTCCAATGAGGACAATTTGCAGCTTAATCGAACTCCTACATTGACTGAGGTACGAAATGCTATTTTCAGTATTGATCCAAACAGTGTCGCCGGGCCAGATGAGTTTTCATCTCACTTTTTTCATGTCTATTGGGACATAGTATCAGATGATGTGTTTCAGGAAGTCTTAAACTTCTTTGCTGGATAACACCCACCTAGGGGTTTTGCAGCTACTTCTATTATCTTGCTTCCAAAACAGAACAATGCCTGTAGGTGGTCAAAGTTTCGTCCTATCAGCTTATGTACAGTGTTTAATAAGTTGATGAAGAAGTTGATGAATTCGCAACTGGGTACTTTACTACCTCAAATCATCTCATCTCCTTAGAGCGGGTTCGTCTCGAAACGGGTCATTGGGGATAATGTCCTCCTTGCACAGGAATTACTACATACAATTGATACAAAAGTGTGAGAAGGGAGGGAGGGAGGGGGGGGGGGGGGTAATTTTATCCTCAAGCTTGATATGGCTAAGGCCTATGATTGCATGGATTGGAGCTTCTTAATATCTATTTTCGAGGGTTTTGGGTTCGATGCTCTTTGGATTGATCGGATACGGATGTGTATTTGAGAGTGTCGATTCTCGGTATTACTTAATGGCAGGACATGTGATTTTTTTTCATAATCTCGGGGGTTCAGACAGGGTGAACCCATGCACACAAATTACATTGGAGGAGATGGAAGGTCCTTTGTATTCCTACTGAGAAGGGCAGACTAGGCTTTAGGAGACTGCATGATCTTGTTGATACATTTTTCATAAAGTTCTGATAGTTATTTAGATCTCAGAGGTTATTATGGGCTCAGTTTTTACTGAGTAAGTATTGTCAGGGTACCCATCTGTTACTGCCTACTATTCCTTACTATGCTTAAGTTGTATAGAAGGGACTGAAGCACATAGGCCCACAGGTGGAGACACACATTGCTTAGCAGTTAGGACATCAGCATATTTTTTTTGACATAACTGCTAGATGAGCGAGTCTGCATTAGCTGATCATCACCCACACTTGCCACATTCTTCTATCCAGAGACTTATTTGATGATACTGGATGGAACATTGACCGACTTCTTCAGCTAGTACCATCTATTATTACTGAGCAGATAAGGATCATTCCTATCACTGCTGAGGTACACGATCAGATTATGTGGAAGGATACTTCGGATGGTAGATTTGCTACCATGTCTGCATGGCAGCTAGTTCGCACAAAGCATACTATTTAGGCTCTATAAAGCATGATTTGAAGTTCTATTATCCCGATGACTGTCTCTTTCTCCTACTGGAGACTATGGCAGGGTCTTATCGTAGTTGATATTATGATTTAGAGGTGGATTGGGAGTCATATAGCTTCTCGTTGTCAATGTTGCTCGACTATTGAGACTATTCAGTATTTGTTTATTGACAGATGTATTGCCGACCAGGTTTGGCGCCATTTTTTTGACATTTTTCATATAACCCTTCCGCCGATGGAGGTTTCTCAGTATCGTTTTCAGTTTTGGCGTTTCTCGAGTTAGTTTGTCAAGCAAGGTCATATTCACATTATCATTCCTGTTTTGATTCTCTAGTTTATTTGTACTGCGAGGAATGATGCGAAGTACCAGGATATCTCTATGGAGCCGAGACGGATCATCTGGAGTGTATATTATATTATCTCCTTATTATATACAGGCCATTTATTTCGTGTTATTCATTGGTGAGGGGATATGGATATTGCTCCTATTTTTGGTATCTCTATTACTACTCCATCCCTTCCTACTCTTATCTTGGTTTATTGGCGTACTCCACCAGTGAGATCTTACAAGGTCAATATTGATGGATGCGTCAAAGATGAATTTCCAAGTGGATGAGGGATTATTATGGATTCATCAGGTTTATGTGTTCACGCCTTCTTCTCTTCATATGGCGAGTGCCTTATTCTGGAGGCCGAGCTCAGGACTATTCTTGATGGTATCATTCTTGCTCAAAGTAACACGAATATATTATGAAATTAATCTACACATTCTATTGTAACAAGAAGTTTCAACATAAAATAGAACATATGTATAACCCAAACTATGTTTAAAATACTATACATTGCAACACAAAAACATCATACTTATAAATCATAGTCCTTTGAAAGCCAGGAAATTGCAACACCGAAAATTAAACTTGTTCATAAATTATAATTTCTTATTCATAAAAACAACATGTTGCAATACGGAAAACAACAAAATCTTAATGTAGAATCTCGAAACATTATGTTCCAACATCATAGTGACATAAACTTAGTTTTAAATAAATTGTAGAATCTAAAACTAGTATTGCACATTGCAACTCGAAAATATTAATAATTATATTTTTTCAATTTAAACTGCTAAATTTTGTAACATCTTTTGTTGGTCTTATATAATATAATCACACATTGGAATTCATCGACCAACTTCACCCCCCATCGATCACAAACCCGAAATGTTTCAAATTATACTTGAATGAGTATACAAATATTCCATGAGACACAAGCTCAATTTATTACGTTAATAATAATTAGAATAACATAAACAAACTTACGTTCGTATGAGCTAAGTAATTGTCATTTCAATCTCAAAATTTAGGCCAACAGTCCAATTTGTAGTGCTACATGAAATTCTAGGTTCATTTCAATCTCTAAATTTAGAACCCCTTCGACCCCTTCTTCTTCTATGTATTTCTAAACTTTCTTAAACTAAAATTGTGGAAAAAGAATTTTGCAATAAGTTGATAATGACAAATGCCAAAATGAGAAAAGAGGGGGTCGACATACTGATAAGTGCGTTTTATGCACTTATTTTGGCCTTTGAATTAATCATTTATGTCGTCATATAGTTATTTTTCTACTTAATCTAGTTTATTATCGTTCTATTTCAGTTTTGGACGCGTTTGTGAACAATTGGAGAAGATTGGGTGAAAAGAGCAATAATTTAGAGAACATTTCATAAGTTCGAGGACTCCATTGCACTCAACCCAAAGTTGAGGAACCAAACTGGAGATTATGTAAAGTTGAAGGACCAAATGAGATGTTATGAAAAGATGGAGGACTGAAATGACCAAGACCTAAAGTTGAAAGACCGAATAGAAGGATGTTGAAACAAAAAAGACCAAACTGCAAAAACCTAGAAACTACAAGCTGGGCGATCGCCCAATTTATAGCTGGGCGAGCGCCCAGTAGATGGGAACAGAAGCAGAGACTAAACAGGCCGCCTGGACGATCGCCCGAGAATAGCCTGGGCGATCGCCCAGGCCAATTTTGTCTGCGTTTTTTATTTTTATTTTCTTTCCTATTTTAGTTCTAATTTCTTTAGGTAACTCTTGGCCCACGAAATTTGTAATCTTTTGGGATATTTTGGGGGCACAACTAGGGTAGTATAAATATGAGTTATATTCTCATATCAAGGGGTCGGATTTTTGGGAGCCGAATCAAGAGCAGACGGAAGACAACAAAAGAAGACAACTCCTTGACGATCAAGAACTATTCGAAGATTTCTTCTCCTAAGATCCATGCCGAATTTTATTAATTCTTGTTTTTCTAGTTTAATTATGTTTTTCTAATTTTCTTTAGCCAAGGTAGACGATGAAACCTTGTTTAATTAAGTGATTATGTTGTTATTCGGTTAATTCCTTCTTCGAGCTTTAACGTTCATGGTTCGTTCTTGTTTGATTAATTAACTATAATTTCTTTCATCTTAAATATCATGTATTTTTGATAGTTAGATATTGATTTAATTAATCCATGCTTAGTGATTAGATATGTTATTAATTTCCTTTGATTTTTCATCATCTTTTATTCGTATTTGGATGCATAGAACGCTTAGGTAATCTTTGATTCTTTGTTTTCTTTCAATGGAATGTGATATGAAAAATGCTTAAGTAATTTATGTTTGAAGCATAAGGGGAGCCTAAATTAGATCTTCTTCTTTTGGACTTAATTGATAAATTTTTAGGGACGACAATAGATTGATTTCGTGTTGTCGTATGTTTTTGGGAATTAATTAATAATTAGATAATTGCTAAGTTAGACAATGGTGGATACCAAAACCTTGGTATTTTACACAACTTGAATTTTCAATTGATCTTTTTAGCATATTTCATTAGTCTTTCAGTTAACTATTCCAACAACAATCTTTTCAACTTAACTAGCATAGAATAATAGTTAATTCAGATTAAATTATACCTTCCTCATAGCAGTCTCTGTGGGATCGACCTCGTTATTACCTTTCTATATTCCAATATATTCGTACACTTACGAATTAATTAAAATTTGACATCAAGTTTTTGGCGACGTTGCTGGGGACTGCGTCTGAAGGTGAATTTAATTTTAGTTAATTTTATTCTTGAGTAGTTATAATTTAGGATTTTATTTGCTTACTTTTATTTTATTATTAAAAAAAAAAGATTTTCATTGTGCATGCTTGGTCGTAGATCTCTGGATATTAATCTAGAACCTCTAGTTAGTGAAATAGAAAGAATTTTTCACCAGAGAACATGACCTACCAACTTAGATAAGATTGGAGGAACTGAAGCAGTAGTAGTTATGGGTGATGAAATTGAGAAGCGACCTTTCAGAGACTATTTTAGTCCATTAGCTAATTTGAGCACCTCATGCATACAATACCCACATGTCACTGCTATGAATTTTGAGCTTAAACCGAGTGTGCTTAACTGTCTTCCATCTTTCTATGGTTTAGATAGTGAAGAATCTTATAATCATCTCACGGATTTTTATGCTGTATGTGAATAATTTAAATATGAGAATGTTTCTCCTGATAATTTTAAACTTCGTCTATTTCCTTGTTCTCTGAAAAATAGATCTAGATCATGGTTTAATACGTTACCTACTAATAGTATTACTTCTTGGGAACAAATGGTTGCTAAATTTTTGAATAAATACTTTCTTGTTCAAAAAACTAATGCTATTCGCAGGGAAATTTCAGAGTTTGTGCAGAGAGACGAAGAACCATTCTATGAAACTTGGGAGAGATTCAATGGGCTTCTTATGAAATGTCCACATCACGGCTATGAAAAATGGCATTTATGCCAATATTTTTTTGAGGGCTTGCTATCGTATATTCAAGAATGGTTGATGGCCACAAGCGGTGGAGAGCTTATGTCTAAGAATGCTACAGAGATCTAGAGCTTCTTTCAAAAGTAAGCTGACAATTCACAACAGCGGAGTTGCTCCTCTAGAACTGAACCAAAGAAGAGGGGGATTTATGAGATTCGCAGCAGTGAACCTAGCTCTGAAATCAACGAAGTCAAATGCATGATAGAAGACATTTCTCGCAAATTGACCTCATTGACAGCCAATAGTCCTACAGAGCCGGAAGCATGTACTGAGCAAGCTAATGCCCTCAACATGATGAGGAAACAGCCTTACAATCCTTATTCAAACACATACAATCCAGGATGGAGGGACCACCCCAATTTTTCTTGGTCACAAGGTGTTCAACAGGATAATACAGCAGGTCAAGCCACTCAGCAACCTACCAGACAGTTCAACCAAAATTTTTCACAGCCAAAACCATGAGAGGAAGCAATTCAAAACTTGACAAAAGCTACACAAGCTACATTAGAGCATCAGAATCACACCATTACTGAGTTCAAGAAGGAAGTACGCACTAGCCAGAACTCACAGGCACAATCCATCTCCAATATGAAGAACATAATGGGGCAACTGGCTTCATCAGTACAACAGCTGGCAACAACCATTGAGAAAGGTAAATTCCCTAGTCAGCCATTTCCTAATCCTAAAGGGGTGCACAATATTGGGACCGACTCATGCAACCAACATGAAGAGGCTAAAGCCATCATGACTTTGAGACGTGGCAAACTGTTTGACAACAAAGTGGATCTTTCAAAGAAAAATACATCTCAACCAGTGTCTCCAGGTAATACCTCAACTGATGATTCAGTCCAGGAAGCTCCCAAAGAGGACAATGAGCCATCCTACATTCCAAAAGCCCCATTTCCTCATAGGCTAACAAAGGTAAAGCAGGGTAGTTCTATCAATGACATGATGGAAATCTTCAAGCAAATAAGCATAAACATTCATTTACTTGATGCTATTAAGCAAGTTCCTGCTTATGCTAAATTTTTAAAGGACCTATGTACTAAAAAGAGACAATTACATGTACGCAAAAATGCATTTTTAACTGAACAGGTTAGCTCTATAATTCAAAGCAACACCCCTCCAAAATTTAAAAATTCGGGTTGTCCTACTATCTCATGCATCATAAGAAATCATAAAATTGAGAAGGCTTTGCTAGATTTATGAGCTAGTATCAATCTTCTTCCTTACTCCGTGTACATGCAACTTGGACTAGGTGAGTTAAAAACAACATCTGTTATTTTACAACTTGCTGATAGATCTGTGAAAGTACCTCGTAGAATTGTTGAAGATGTTTTGATACAGGTTGACAAGTTTTATTTTTCTGTTGATTTTATTGTACTTGATACTCAACCTGTACGAGACTCTACAAAACACATTCCTGTGATTTTTGGTCGCCCTTTTCTAACAATATCTAATGCTGTAATTAATTGCAGGAATGGAGTCATGCAGCTGTCTTTTGGCAACATGACAATTGAATTAAATGTTTTCAATGTCAACAAGCAACCACATGACAATGAGGATATTGCTGATGTTGATATGATCGAAATATTAGTTGATGACTTTTTTGTTTCAACTAATTTTGATGATGCTTTAATGATGTGCTTAACTCATTTTGGTTCAGATTTTGATGTTGATGATGCTATAAATGATGTAAATACTTTGCTTGAGTCAACACCTGTCATGGATACAAGTAAGTGGAGACAGAAAATTGAACCACTTCCAATAAGTGAGAAGAAGAACATACCATCAATTCAACAACCGCCGAAATTAGAGCTTAAAGCATTGCCTGATACCTTGCAGTATGCATTCTTAGGAGAGGCCGAAACTTTACATGTAATTATCTCTTTTGTCCTTGATGATGCACAAAAAGGTAAGTTGTTAGGTATTTTAACTGAACATAAAGAGGCGCTAGGATGGACCATTGCTGACATAATAGGTATAAATCCTGTAGATTGCATGCACTATATTCATCTTGAGGAGAATTCTAGGTCCACTAAGAAATGCAACGTAGGTTAAATCCTAACATGAAAGATGTAGTAAGAACTGAAGTACTTAAGTTGTTAGATGCTGGAATTATCTATCCTATTTCCGATAGCAAATGGGTAAGTCCTGTGCATGTTGTCCCAAAAAAATCAAGTATCACAGTAGTTACTAATGCAAACAATGAATTGGTTCCAACTAGAGTAACTACAGGATGGCGTGTTTGTATTGACTATAGGAAATTGAACTTAGTCACTAGAAAAGATCACTTTCCTCTTCCATTCAATGATCAAATGCTTGATAAACTAGCAGGACATGATTATTATTGCTTCTTAGATGGTTATTCTGGTTATAATCAAATTCCCATAGCTCCAGAAGATCAAGAGAAAACTACTTTCACTTGTCCTTTTGGAACCTTTGCATATAGAAGAATGCCATTTGGTTTATGAAATGCACCTGCCGCTTTTCAAAGATGCATGCTTAGCATTTTTCCTGACATGGTTGAGAGGTTTCTTGAAGTGTTTATGGATGATTTTTCTGTATATGGTGACTCTTTTGATGAATGTTTGCGCCATCTAACCTTAGTTTTGCAGAGATGTGAAGAAAAGAATTTACTGCTAAATTGGAAAAAATGTCACTTCATGGTGAAACAAGGTATTGTTCTTGGCCACATTATTTCTAGCAATGGTATTGAAGTTGACAAGGCTAAAGTTGATCTTATCTCCAATCTTCCACCTCCAAAATCAGTGAAAGAAGTAAGATCATTCCTTGGGCATGCTGGTTTTTATAGACGTTTCATTCAAGATTTTAGTAAAATCTCTAGACCCTTATGCAATTTACTTGTTAAGGATGTACCTTTTGTCTTTAATGATTCGTGCTTAGAAGCTTTTGAAAAACTTAAGAAAATGTTGACCACTACACCTGTCATTCGACCACCTGATTGGAATTTGCCTTTTGAACTCATGTGTGATGCATCTGATTATGCTATAGGAGCATTTTTAGGACAGAGATTAGATCGGCTGCCTTCTGTTATTTACTATGCTAGTCGAACTCTTAACTATGCACAATTAAATTATTCTACTACAGAGAAAGAAATGCTAGCAGTTGTATTTGCATTAGATAAATTTCGATCTTATCTTGTAGGGTGTAAAGTAATTATCTTTTCTGACCATGCTGCCCTCAAATATCTTCTCACTAAGAAAGATGCTAAACCAAGATTGATTAGGTGGATCTTGATTTTGCAAGAATTTGACATTAAATTTAGAGACAAAAAGGGTTTTGAAAATGTTGTGGCTGACCACTTATCTCGAATTGTGCTTGACTCTGTGCAGGATACACTACCATTAAATAAGTTGTTTCCAGATGAACAACTTATAAACATTGATGTTGTGCCTTGGTTTGCTAACATTGTTAATTATCTTGTTACAGGCAAACTTCCAGAACATTGGACTAAACAAGATAGAACTAAGTTCCTAGCTGAAGTGAGGAATTTCTTTTGGGACAATCCTTATTTCTTTAAATACTGTGCTGATCAAATTATAAGGAGATGTGTCCCAGAAAGTAAATTCAACAGTGTTCTATCCTTTTGTCATGACCAAGCTTGTGGGGGCCACTTCAGTGCTAAAAAAGACTACTGCCAAAATTTTACAATGTGGTTTTTATTGGTCTACTCTCTTTCGTGACACTCATATTTTTTGTTCTTCATGTGACAGGTGTCAACGCATGGGAATCATCTAAAAAAGAAACATGATGTTGCTTAATCCATTCCCATAGTTGAGATCTTTGAAGTCTGGGAGATTGATTTCATGGGACCTTTCCCTCCATCATTTGGTTATCTTTACATATTAGTAACTGTCGATTATGTTTTCAAGTGGGTAGAGGCAATTTCTTGTAGGACCAATGATCACAAAAGCGTAGTGGCATTTTTGAAAAGCAATATTTTCTCTCGCTTTGGAACTCTACGAGCCATTATCAGTGATGGGGGATCTCACTTTTGCAATAAACATTTTCAAACCCTTCTAGCAAAATACTCCATCACACATAAGGTTGCCAACCCATATCATCCACAAACTAGTGGTCAGGTTGAGGTCTCAAATCGAGAAATAAAGCATATTTTGGAGAAACCAGTTCGACCGGATAGGAAAGATTGGTCTCTACGACTCACTGATGCATTGTGGGCTTATAGGACAGCATTTAAAACACCCATTGGAATGTCTCTTTATAGATTGGTGTATGGGAAAGACTGTCACCTTTCGATTAAGTTAGAGCATCGGGCTTATTGGGCCATTAAGAAATTCAATTTTGATATGCAGGATGCAGGGTCAAAAAGAAAACTGCAGGTAGCCGAACTTGAAGAGATTCGAAACGATGCTTATGAGAATGCTAAGATCTACAACCAAAGAATGAAGGTCTTCATGACAAGCATATAGCCAGAAAACCATTCAATACAGGTCAGAAGGTGCTATTATATAATTCTCGCCTGCATTTATTTCTAGGTAAGTTACGTTCTAGATGGTCAGGCCCTTTTATTGTTCACACTGTTTATCCCCATGGAGTTGTTGAGGTTGAAAACCCAAAAAATGGTGATATTTTTAAAGTTAATGGCCAAAGATTAAAACTGTATTTGGAGTTTCACTCTCGCGAGGGGGAGGAAGAAATTGATTTGGGTGATCATACCCATCATTCTTAAAATCGCACTTTTGTTATTAACAAAAAAATAAAAATAAAAACGTTTTTGTTTGTTGTTTTCTCTATTTTTTTTTAGGACTGCTTATGTACATCTGATCCTGAATTGCCCAAGGTGTTCAACGTCATTCAGCCAACCGGATCCCTCTTCTCCACATTTCTCTCTGGAGAGTAACTGATCTTTTCCCTGATTTTCTTTGCTTTATTTTATTCTTACATTGAGGACAATGTAAGGTTTTTGTTTGGGGTTGGGTTATAAAGTATCATGTTACTTAAGTAGTTCTGATTTGCTTATCACTCTCGTCTCTATAACTGAAATACTTTTGAAAAAAAAAATAGTTTAGTTGTCTAGTTACTGTTGAATATCTTACCATCACATTTTTAGTAGAATATTAGACAACACTTGAACTCGTTCTTTTATATGAACTCTTATCCATGTTAGACCTGATTATGGAAGCACATAGCCACCTTGACTTATCGTTTATTGGAGACATGACTTGAGTGTTTGTGTTGATATTATTGACTGAGTATCATGATGAAAAATTCCGTTCCTACATCCTTAAAGCTAGTGACTAAACTGCTTTGAGAATAGTTTAGGGGTGTTAAAGTTACTACTTGTGTTCTAAGGTTTTTGATGGTTTGGATTTTCTGGGTCTCATCTTTGGTTGAATGAGTTATAGTCAAGGAATCTAAATTGAGCACTTCTCGCAGCTGATAAAATTAAATGAAGTATCTGACTCGAGCAATTAAGCATGTTAGGGTATCTTAAAACCTGGTGCCCTATGGTCATCTGAATTGGGAGTCAACGGCCCAATGCTTGCTACATGAGTCCTGTATATAAAACAAGAAAAAGAAAAAAAAAAAAAAAGAGAGAGAGCAATATTTATAAATTTACATTTTCACTTCTCTATTAGCCTGTGAGACTCGAGCAATTAAGTCTGCTAGGATATTTTCAAACCTGGTGTCCTATGGTAATCTAACTTGGGAGTCATCGACCCAAAGCTCGCTATAAGGGTCACACAGAAAGCTAATGAAAGAGAAGTATCGCATAGGATGTAAGACTGTTAACATGAGTTGAATAAATAAAAAGAGTAGAAGTGCTCAGAAATGATTGCTAGATTAGAACCTTAGAGACTGAAGATGAGAATTTCGAAATCTCTCACCATCCTAATTCTAAGAATACAAGTGCTAAGTTTTACCACTTTTGTTGAAAAGAAAGAGCATTGTAATGATTAATAGAAACTAATTTCGCTAGAACACCTTGGAATTTGAGAGAAAAGCTTTAGAAGTGTGATAACTTACGAGAGGTGTAAGGAATAAATGACTACAAAGGGTTCGGGATTGTAAAAATATCAACAACACAATATTGGTCATGGTCTAGATACATGTATAAGTTTAATTTTTGGCTATTCACACACTCACAAAATGTTGAGCATCGGATAAGTAAAAATTTTATGTTATTGTTTAATATCTTCCTAAAAGTGTTGCTTTATTTTCGAACCTGAGGCATATGGTAAGGAATTTAACATTGACAAATTTTTCGTTGATTCAATTAGCTTAGTTTAAAGTATATTTTAGTTTTGTTTTTGTTCGAGGACGAACAAATGTTTAGTTTGGGGGTATTTGATAAGTGCGTTTTATGCACTTATTTTGACCTTTGAATTAATCATTTATGCCGTCATATAGTTGTTTTTCTACTTAATCTAGTTTATTATCGTTCTATTTCAGTTTTGGACGCGTTTGTGAATAATTGGAGAAGATTGGGCGAAAAGAGCAATAATTTAGAGAACATCTCATAAGTTCGAGGACTCAATTGCACTCAACCCAAAGTTGAGGAACCAAACTGGAGATTATGTAAAGTTGAAGGACCAAATGAGATGTTATGAAAAGATGGAGGACTGATATGACCAAGACCTAAAGTTGAAGGACCGAATAGAAGGATGTTGAAACAAAGAGGACCAAACTGCAAAAACCTAGAAACTACAAGCTGGGCGATCGCCCAACTTATAGCTGGGCGAGCGCCCAGTAGATGGGAACAGAAGTAGAGACTAAACAGGCGCCCAGGCCAATTTTGTCTGCATTTTTTATTTTTATTTTCTTTCGTATTTTAGGGGCACAACTAGGGTATTATAAATATGTGTTATATTCTCATATCTAGGGGTTGGATTTTTGGGAGCCGAATCAAGAGAAAACGGGAGAGAACAAGAGAAGACAACTCCTTGACGATCAAAAACTCTTCGAAGATTTCTTCTCCTAAGATCCATGTCGAGTTTTATTAATTCTTGTTTTTCTAGTTTAATTATGTTTTTCTAATTTTCTTTAGCCAAGGTAGACGATGAAACCTTGTTTAATTAAGTGATTATATTGTTATTCGGTTAATTCCTTCTTAGAGCTTTAACGTTCATGGTTCGTTCTTGTTTGATTAATTAAATATAATTTCTTTCATCTTAAATATCATGTATTTTTTATAGTTAGATATTGATTTAATTAATCCATGCTTGGTGATTAAATATGTTCTATTAATTTCTTTTGATTTTTCATCATCTTTTATTCGTATTGGGATGCATAGAATGCTTAGGTAATATTTGATTCTTTGTTTTCTTTCAATGGAATGTGATATGAAAAATGCTTAAGTAATTTATGTTTGAAGCATAAGGGGAGCCTAAATTAGATCTTCTTCTTCTGGACTTAATTGATAAATCTTTAGGGACGTCAATAGATTGATTTCGTGTTGTCGTATGTTTTTTAGAATTAATTAATAATTGGATAATTGCTAAGTTAAACAATGGTGGATTCCGAAACCTTAGTATTTTACACAACTTGAATTTTCAATTCATCTTTTTAGCATATTTCATTAGTCTTTCAGTTAACTATTCCAACAACAATCTTTTTTACTTAACTAGCATAGAATAACAATTAATTCAAATTAAATTATACCTTCCTCATAGCAGTCTCTGTGGGATCGACCTCGTTATTACCTTTCTATATTCCAATAGATTCGTAGACTTACGAGTTAATTAAAATTTGACATCACATACAAATAATTATAGATAATTGGGTTATAATGTCATAAATAACTCTTAATATTCAGCTGTAAAATACTGAGATTTGGCTTCCAAACAGTATCTTAAACAACTCAAAAATAATACAATTTGATTACGTCTCAACTGTTCGTTAAACTGAAAATAAATAATTTGACCATCTTTCTTTGATCTAAAAATGACAAAATTGGTGCTGCTGGAATCCTTGTAAAAAATACATAACAATTCATAAGTTAATGTCCGAAAACTTCAACTAACCTTGATTGTCCAAGATAGGGACATAGGGTCATAAATTCCAAACAGTCTATGAAAATTCTCAAACTAAACTAAATATATTCTTTTGCTTCATTTGAGCCACACCGACAATTTTTGGCTCTAAAAACCTCAATGCATAATTTTTTCCAGAAATTGCACTTTAGTCGCTCAAGTTTTTCTAAATTGTAAATTGCTCCTCAAACTTAAACTTGCAACAATGCTTCTAAACCTCAAGTAATAACATCCTCAAAACTATACTGACAATAATAAACATTCATTTTTTCCTAAATTGCAGTTTATGCCATATATTTTTCCAATATTACGATTAAGTCCCAAATTGCATTTGGTTCATTAAATTACTCATATTTCCACCAATAACTCTTCAACACATCTTAAATGAAAGTCTTGGTTCTCAAAGTTCCAATTTGAAATAATTCTCAATTTGGTCATCAAGAATTGAGATAATTCAAATTTGATCATCAAAATTGAAATAATTCCAATTTGGTCATCAAGTTCTCAAAATAATTAATACATAAGTCCCAATGAAAAATTTGGGGTATTACAGTTTTTATATTGAGAAATTTTATCTGAGCCCATTGGTTCGACAATAAAATTGTTGAACTCTTATATGTGACGCGATCACCATAAATTGTAAAGTGAAAAATTGGACTTGTGGAATTACATTTGATTGGTCAAATGAGTCTCTTGTACCTATTTATTGATCACCATGGGCAGCTTGTTAGAACCACGTGCCGGAGGATTTAAGTATTGATAAGAAACTAAGCTTAGATTATTTCAATTGATCAAAGAGTGCAATCTCAAGCCAATTGTAGAAAAGTTTGAGACGATTTGATTAGACTTGAACGGTCAAGAGTTGACGAGTAGAAGATATATTTAATTGGAGCTTAAATCAATTGTATCTGATCATGTCCCCTTCAATGAATTCAATCAAGGAACGAGAATTAACGATAAATCGTAGCAATTAAAATTAACTAATTATGGAAATTACAACTAATTAAAGAAATTGCACGTGAATATTTCTACAAAATGAATGTGCATATGTTTGGTAGTGTTGAAATTATATTTTAAGTGCTTATATTATAAGTTATGGGTGAATGTGTAAATAAAAGTAAGTTATAAGTTGTAGGTCCTATGAAATGTGTGGATAAAAAGTATATTTGACCAGTTTGACCAGCATCAAAATAAAAGGAAAGATAATAAATAGCTATATCTAGCAATTTGAGAAAGAACGTGTACCACATAGCAATATAGAAGTACACGTCTTTGGATATCACTATTGGAAAATGGTACGAGAATTAGTTGAAAAATAATTTTTTTAATTCAATAAACTAGGATCTTTGCTATGCGTTCACGTATTTATTATAATTAAATACTAATAGTTTAGTATTGTATCTGACTCTTGAAGAAAAGGTACCTATAGCGACGATAACATTAGTGACAATATATTGTCGCCAATATATGTTCTGTATAGTAGGAACGATAATAAAATATTGTCATTATAAGTTTTAACTATATAGCGACGACAAAAGTATGGATAAAATAAAATATTCATCACTGTGTTTCTGCAAATTATATACTTCATTGCCAAAAAAATAGTCTTTTTCACGTGTGGATATTGATAAAAGTTGGACAAAAATTAGAAATCCCACAAAATTGCCAGATTTTTGAAAGGATTTGAAAGCATTTATAAATAGGGCCATATCATACATAAACGACAAGGAATAATTAAATCACTACAAAAAACTGTGGCTTCAAAAACAAATTTTCCGTTGTTGAAGCCACGATATCCCTGCCTAATAGTCGCTACCAACGGACTATTTGCAACGGAATTGTCGTTGCTATTTTGAGGGTCGCTGAAAGTTACCAACGGAATTTCCGTTGGTTATCTTCACAAACGAAATTTTCGTTAGTAATGTCCCAACCCTTTACCTACGGAATATCCGTTGGTAATGACACACACTATTACTAACGGAATTTCCATTAGTAATGACTAAATCATTTACCAACGGAAATTCCGTTGGTAATGACACGCGCTTTAACTAACGAAAATTTCGTTGGTAACTTTCAGCGACCCTCAAAATAGCAACATAAATGACAAACACTATTACCAACGGAATTTCTGTAGATAATGTCCCAAGTCTTTACCTACGGAAATTTCGTAGGTAATAGTGCAAATTTTTAATAATTAAAAATTAATAATTTTATATACTTGGTGGACCCCTGACCCGACTTGTCAATTATGGGCTTGAAACTCGACCCACCAAAAACCTGACCCAATCCGCTAAGCTTTGTCAATCATTTTTATTATTTTATTAATTTAGAATGAATGTAATATGATTTGAACCTTTGACCTAGGAGTTGTAAAGTTACAGTCAAACCATTGGAGACAAATGAATTCTTGTAATTGTTTTTATTTTTGTAATATATATTAGTTCAATGAGCAACATTTTCTATAATTTCTTATAAAGTAAAAAATAAATATTAGTGAAAAATCAAATTCCACATTGTGTTAACACATAAACATAAAATATCACATTGCTCGAAAAAAATTTATAGCTGTACAAACTGTATGAAATGATGATAAACATTATTTACTTTCACATTTAAACACGAAATGCCCAATTAAAGTGATGTCGTACAATAGGTAAACTACTCCACCTATATTTTCTTCGTATGAGATTATAGTTTGAATCTTTTTTATTATTGTAATTGCATATATAACTTCGTTGTAGAAAATTCGAATGTTAAATGGGTGCTTGTTCGCTGCCCTTTTTTTCATCTCCAAAATCTATTTTTCATTAAATTTGGTGGGCCATGACTGAATTCCTCTTACACACTTTTTGAGTTACATTGCTATTTGACAAAATTGCCCTCAATCAATTAAATGTCATTTGAAAGTTAAAAGAGCAATTTGGTCATTTCATTTCAAATTCTTTTGAAAAGTCAAAAAACTCATGCTCAAAAATAGATTTTGGAGATGAAAATGCCTACCGAACATGCTTTGAATGAAACTTAATTTATGACTAATCCTTAAGTGATTAACATTCAATTCCATATAGTTGAATCTTTTTTCATTTTTAAAATTTGATTTACATTACTCATGAAAAAGATGTGGGTAACAAGATTTACTCTTCACCAATATTTTCTGTAAATGAATGGTTGAAATAGTAATATTACATATAGATTATCTGTGGGTAATAGGTTGAAAGATTTTTTCGACTTATGAATTACTCTTCACATAAATTTCTTTTATTTGAATATATGAATTGTGTTTTTTGGTCCTTAAAATTGAGATATCACCTATAGAATTTTCGTGGGTAATAAGAATCACTCTTCACCAACGGATATTCTGTAGGTGAAAAGTCGAAATATTTTTTGATTTTCAAAATTAATAAATAACACCAACGAAATTTTCGTAGATAATATGATTCACTCTCCACCAACGGATATTTCGTTGGTGAAAGATCGAAATATTTTTTGGTTTTTAAAATTAATTAATATCACCAACGAAATTTTCGTAGGTAATATGATTCACTCTTCACCAACGGTTATTCTGTTGGTGAAAAGTCGAAATATTTTTTGGTTTTCAAAATTAATTAATATCACCAACAGATTTTCCATAGGTAATATGATTCACTATTTACCAATGGAATATCTGTTGGTGAAAGGTCGAAATATTTTTTGGTTTTTAAAATAAATTAATATCACCAACGAAATTTCCGTAGGTAATATGATTCACTCTTCACCAACGAAAATTTCGTTGGTGAAAAACTATTACCTTTGCCAACGGAAAAGTCGTCGTTGATTACCGTAGATGAAAGGTCATCACTTTTACCAACGGATAATCCGTTGCTGATTACCAACGAAAATAATCTGTTGGTAAATTTCCGTTGTAGTAGTGAATATCTGTGCACAATATGTTTAAACGGTCTCACACATCCATTTGAAAGTGTTGAGGCTCACATATTTCGTCATGGTTTTGAGGAGAGTTATGTAACGTGGATATACCATGACGAGACCGAGGTTCAAACTGCGAATGTTTATTTACAGAATGAGAGCAGGTGTGGATGATGAGATGATGGATGTCATAGACGACATAGTCAGTGATAAGCATGCTAGTATAGGCACCGATGGTTACTATGACGAATTGTTTGAGGCTCTGTATTCAGAACTATACTCGAGATTTTCATCATTTTCGTCCTTCAACTTTTTAGTGAATTGGATGCATATTAAGGTTGTGAACAAATGGACAAATAATTCTATCGATGATCTTTTGAAGCTGCTAAAGTTAGCTTTCCCAAACATGAATCTAGTGGAATCGCACTACGAAGCAAGGAAGATGATGATGAAGCTTGGTTTGGGTTACAAATCTATTCACACTTGCAAGAATGACTGTGCACTGTTTTGAGGTGAGCATCCTGATAGACAAACTTGTCCGATCTGTTAAGAAAGTCGTTGGGTGCACACTTCTAGGAGAGTGATAGGAAAGAATGTTCTGTATAAGGTGTTGTGATATTTTCTCTTGGCATCCAGACTAAAATGGTTCGCAACGAAGGATACTACAAAACTCATGCGGTGGTATATTATAGGAAGGTCTAGTGATAAAGATGAAATGTAGCATTCTGTGGATAGAAAGGCGTGGCAAGATTTTGACAGAAAACATCCACTGTTCACAAGTGAGATCCGGAATGTCTGGTTATATTTGGCCACAGACGGATTCATTCCATTTGGAGACATGAGTCAAGCTTACAGCATATGGCCAGTAGTTGTAACAGTTTACAACCTACCACCTTGGTTATGTATGAAACCGGAATACCTTATGCTTACTCTCTTGATACCTGGCCCTAAAGCACCAGGTAAGGATATTGATGTATTCTTACGACCATTAGTGGACGAGTTGAAGGAAATGTGGGCCAATGGGATTGACAATAATAGGTCAGTATTCAAAATGCGCGCAGCATTGTTGTGGACAGTTAACAATTTTCCAGCAATTTGTCGGTTGGAGCGCTCAAAGGTACATGGCATGTCCTATGTGCAACGAGCACGTGGAGAAGAATGTTTGTGACAGCTTGATCGGTACAATGCTGGACGATCCATTAAAATCAAAGGACACGGTCAATGCTAAGCGCAATCTGATGCAATTAGGGATAAAAATAGAGTTGCACTTGTATCATATAAAGAACTTTCAGTTTTTATGTTCCGATGCAGACAGAGGGTAACTGAGAATAATGTTACCAGTATTGACATCGGTGCAGAGGTGTACAAGGATGATTAGTTCATACTTACCAGCTAAGCACAACAAGTTTTCTACATTGAAGATCTTTCTCATGGTCCGAACTGGCGAGTTGTAAAAGAAATCCATCACAGGAGCACGTAGGATATTATGGGATCTAATATCACTGAGATAGACTGCTCTACAATAACAACTCTTCTCATTTTTCTCTGATCGTTGATCTGGACAACGTACATCACATATCCTTGCACCGGAATGATGGTGAAGCTGATGAGATAGGAGCAACGTTTATCAGGGGAGCATCGTATGATACTGCAGGAGATACATCGTTCATTAACGACAAGGGTATGGAAGACGATACACATGAAGAATACGACGATGATGAAACATACAATGAAAGCAATGAGGACGACATTGACGACGACGAGGATCAAACATATGATGATAGTAAATCAGATTGAATGTTGTTGTTTGTCACTAAAGTTTATGAAATAAATTTATATCAATTTCGTTGTTGTTGATGTTGGTGAATCAGATTGAATGTTGTTGTTCGTCACTAAATTGATTGCTTTAAGTGAAACTCGAGTTCGGATGGAATTGAAAATTTTGATAATGGAAAATAGGTGAAGAAGGACTGAAATTGTTCAAAAATATGTGGAAATGGAGACCTACATGTAACCTCGTAAAAGTTGAAGGACTAAGATTGCAAATAAAAGAGGATGAAATTGAAATAAAATAAGAAATACATCGACCAAAACGAAGAAGATGTAAAAATGAGGGACCTAACTGCAAATAACCACATCGACAACTTGTTATAAAATTTTCTTTTAATTTTGGCGGCACGTTTAAGTGCGTGCCCAAAAAAATTAAAAAGACATGTCGTCACTATACGTTATAGCAACAACCATTGTCGTCTCTACAGAGTCAACTATCTTAAATCAGACAATTTACTTTTTTTTTTCCCATTTTTTTTCTCAATGCGTCTGCTTTCTCTGCTGTCTGTAGCCGTCCTTTCAAGTGATAAAGAAAAAATGTCTATCACTTCTTCTTTCTCTGCAGTTGCTGTTGTCTACCGTCGTCTTGTTGTTCATCTTCTTCTCGTCAAATTTCAAGGCGACCTAACAGAACCCATAAAATTTTCACCCAAAAAAATCTTGGTTCGAATTCGGATAAGTCTTTTATATTTGAAAAGTTTGGGTGTGTTGGGCGAATTTTATATATGATGTAGAATAAAAAAATTTGTTTAATTTCAACAAATTTTCTCATACTCATTTTTATCTGTTGATTGTTTATATTCATGTATTTCTGTTGATTTAATGGTTGAAATTGATTTTGCATTTATAAACAGCAAGTTTGATTTTGTAATGGAAACACCTTCAATCTGTTGTTTTTTTTTTTCCCTGCTTGCTTAGAGATTTGTACTAGAATCTTCATACACACACACACACACATACATTTTCTCTCTTGAAATACAAAACGGAGGGATTCACCGTGAAATTGATTCCGTACTCCATCGATTTCACATAATATATTAGCCAATTAATAGATAAAGTTTTACAAGCACTCCAGCATTTGGACTTATAATTTTGCAGTTGATAGTTCATAAATATTACATCAGATTTGTCCACGATAATTTTTGAACTGCCTAAAATTTAGAGAAATCTGTACTTATAATTTGTTCCTTGTTCATAAGCTAGGCGCTATATAGAAATTCAGTTTTCTATTCCTTGATAAACGATATTTGATTTCTTAATGTGTATTGACTGTATTCAGACATCGAAATTTCTTGAGAATGGTATTTCATGTAATTTTTATTTATTATTTACTTTCTTCAGAAATTACAAACTTTTCTTGCATTAGCACTTCTGTATACTTGGTAATTTTTAAATGTCATCTCTTGATTAAAACTTATTGAGGAAAAACCATATCCAGTTAATAGATCTGCTGCCAATTCTCAATGTGGAGAATTATATGTACAATTATATATATGTAATTTTTTAACTGCTAATTTTGAAATTAAATTGCTACTCACATTAAAGAAAAATATATAAAATTTAATTTTAGACATAATAGAATAAAATAGATATTTACTTGAGCAGAATAAAATAGATATTTATTAAGAATGCTGGGTTTATTGTTTAGTGGTTCTTAATCTTGGGAGTGGGTTATATCCCTGTTGACCCAACATCTAATAACGGTCCTTTTTCCAATTTTATTTTGTAGTTAGATTCACGTGGATATTACACACATTACTTACAAATATTAAAATAATTTTAAATTTAACAACTTAGCTTATTTATTCTAAAAATATTACATAATTAATATTATATTAATTAATAAAATAATGAATTAAAATTAAAGCACTATTTCTACGTGAATTCACTCAAATTTGCTTTTGAGTCCTTGATTATTTGCATAATAAATCTTTCATCTTTATAAAATTTTCACTTTAGTCTCTATACTTCCTCTTTCATTTCAATTTCATCCTTTTTTATTTGCAACCCAAGTCCTTCAACTTTTAAATTTGTACAAGTTGGTCCCCATATTTATACTTTTATATCAATTTAGTCCTTTGTATCACTATTTGATACAGATGTTACAAATGATATTTTGTATCACTGAATATGTTACATATTATATTATGTTATTTTACACATCACATGTTACATGAATTAGTATTTTGTATTACTGATGTTACGTATGTTACAAATGATGAAATTAATAGTTTTATTTGTTAAATTTAACATTGTGTTACATATCTATATCATACTATAACGAACTTATTGAAGTTTATAGTTGATTTTGCAATTGTAACAGTTGTAACAATTTCTGTTTAGTATCGCAATCTGTTACAAATGTTACAAATTATATTGTGTATCACTGTTTGATACAAATGTTACAAATAATATTTTGTATCACTGAATATGTTACAGATTATATTATGTTATTTTACACAATATATGTTACATGAATTAATATTTTGTATCACTGATATTTTATATTTCAATTTGTAACACAGATTGTTACAAAATATCATTTGTAACATTTGTATTAAACATTGATACACAATATCATTTGTAACATATGTATCAATAGTGATACTATAAAGGATTAAATTGATATAAAAGTATAAATATGAGGATCAAGTTGAAAAAATTTAAAAGTTGAAGGACTTAGGTTGCAAATAAAAAAGGACGAAATTGAAGTGAAAGAGGAAGTATAGGGACTAAAGTGAAAATTTTATAAAGATGAAGGACTTATTGTGCAAATAATCAAGCACTCAAATGTAAATTTAAGTGAATTCATGTGGAAATATATATTTGTGGTATAGATTTGATTTTAATTTATTATTTTATTAATTAATATAATTTTAAGATCGTAGTATTTTTAGAATAAATTTGTTAAGTTGATAAAATTAGAATTATTTTTAAAAAGTTGTTTATTTATGAAAAAATCCCTATATTCATAATGGAACATTCTTATTGACCCAATATCATTTTATAATATAATTGTTAAAACCTTCGCTATTATCACGTTAGTGCTCTTCAATTTTGGGTTATAATTTGGGTAGTTGCTACTGTGACCCACAACGTGTCGCTCGGAGATGATGGTGTAGGCGATCTTCCTCATCAGCCACTCCATTGGCTCCATTTGTCTTACGAGTCTGATAAGAATTTTTTTTCGATATTATTTATTTTGTAACTTTTTTACAGTCACTTCATTATCGTTGAATTTCTGATCATATATATCTTATTTGTTCTTTTTTAGCGCTGCCGTCTAAGCGACGGGGTATCTCTCGAGGCATTAGTAGGCGAATAGGAAGAGGCCACTTCCCTTCGCGTTCGACAAAGTCGAACAGACAATGCAGCTAATCGAGAATAACGCGAAGTACTTTACGCACTTGGTTGGGAACCAAGTGAGGTTCACCGTGCCCCATTGCTACCCTTCTTGGATAAAGGTTCTAGAGGAGAAGTAATATCTATAATGGTTTTCATTAACGTATTCTCTAAACACATTGTTGCAGTTCTATTTTGATCTTCAAGGCGATCGGTCGTCCGAAGAGTACTGTGCGGTCTGTGCCGTTGTATATATTAACGAATATTTTTCCAATGTTGCAGAGCTATTTTGATCTTCAAGGCGATCGGTCGTCCGAAGAGTACTGTGCGGTCTATGCCGTTGTAGATCGTCTGGCGGTCGATTGTTATCGCGATTACAAACTGAAGACACATAATCACTTGTAAAAGTAGGGGCAGAGCCGTCCATACAGGAATTGTCTATCGATGAATGGCAAAAGTACATTAACTTCTTCACAAGTCCTAATTTCGTGGTACATACTATTATTTAGTTTTTTAGTTGTTATGTTAACATTTTTATAAACTTCAGAGTTACATAATCAATTATTTTTTATGTCTCCAGGAACGATTGTCAAAGAATAAGGCCAATTGAGGTAAAGCTAAATAATCGAGCGTGCAGGGGTTAAAGAGCTTCTTTGCCACGCATTACGATAAGGTACAAGTAAAATTTTTATTTTCATTTTACAAATCTTCAATACATATTTTTTACTCAGTGTCACACTTAAACTGTTATAGAGGAACCCCGAGACCCAGAAGTGGCCGGGCATTAGTAAGTCGTTCCGAACTTTTCACACCTTCCGAGATAGCAATTGGGTGAATCCAAAGGCGGCTGGTGACTACGTTAGGAAAATTTTCTATTTTTTAATTTTGTTAATTTAATCTGACATTGCATTATTATTTATTATTTATTTTTTTCACTAGACAACATAAAATTGTTGAGGTGAAGGAGAATCAAGAGATTCAGGTCGCCTCCAGTAGCACGTCGATTGACGAGCATGCTATTTCGAGGAAGGTTCTCGGAAAATGATAAGGACACATCCGTGGGATTGGACAGGTTCCGAAGGGTAACTCTCCCTTCTTAAATTCAACCGCTGCATCGAACGCCCCACGAGGAACATCCAACCAGTTTTGTGAAGATGCCTGGAATGATGATCCTCAGTTTGCAACGTATGGGGCCCAACTTCTCCGAATGTAGAGGACAATTGCATGTCTTACAGCGGATCTGTAGTAGAGATTACTGGAGGTTGTGCCAGAGGATGATGAGGAGGTTGGCGAGGACGAGAAGGAAGTTGGGGGTTTGGGGGACGTAGCATTTTATGTACTGAATTGTTTTTATTTTTAAAAAAATTTAAAACATTTATAGCGGCAACATGGTCGTAGAGGTGTCAATCTGGGTCAGGCAGGCTGAGTTGGCCCGCCTCCGATGAAGCCCGGTGACAGTTTGCATTAGAAAAAGTCCGCGCCACGGCGGGTTGCGGACCGGGTCAACCCAACCCACAAAAATTGAACACGAGCCCAGCCTACCCATTGACCCATCCGTGTCGAGCCCATGTGGGCCGCGGTTCAACCCAGTTCGGCCCATATAAATAAAAAATTAATTTTTTTTAAATTACTAAAAAAATTTAGTTACATATTGTAATTATAAAAAAAATTATATATATAGCAAAAAATGTGTTAAATTACTAAATGAAAAATAAATAACAATGATAAATTCACATTTGTTAATTTTTTAATTCAATTTCAATTTTTTTTATATATATATATTTAAAAACTAAAACAGCACGCATCTGTCACACCTTTCACTTTAAACGGCTCTCTGCCATTTATTAATAAATAAATAAAATAAAAATAGGCCAACGGTTCGACCTCCTCGACTCATGAACAGCTCGTGGTTCGGCCTCTTCGACCATTGAACGGTTCGCATGGTTCACGAGTTGGCCCGCCTGTCTTGACACTTCTACATGGTCGTCGCTAAAAGAAAAACAGTGGCATGTCTTTTAGCGACAACAATGTCGTCACTATATATCCTACACATATTGCGTCGAAAAAGTCGTCGCTAATAATTAGGAAATGTAAAGGTAATAAGTCGTCGCTAATGCTTACGCTTATAGAGACAACTTTTGTGATGACTTTGTCATCACAATTTCTCTAATTTCGAGAAATTGAGCATGACAATGTAACGGAGACATTGTCGTCGGTATAAATTCAAATACATATAGAGACGATAATATGTCGTCAATAATTATCTAGTGGCACTAATCTATTGAGACGACATACAACGACGACATTGTCATCACTATACATAAAAAATGACTACTACTGATCTTTTAACGTCGACTTTTGTCGTCGCTATAGAGTTCCTTTCTTGTAGTGTGAATTGATAAACGATATTGGATCTTGATCTGATACACGAACTTGATGCTTCCAACGTTCAAGTTTTCTATGGTATTCTATCAAGTATAGATTACACCAATGTATGGACACCTTTTAATTGAATCAAAAACTAATTTTTAGACTGAATAGAGTTAGAAAACCAAGAAGATGAAATTCAAGCCAAACAAGACTTAAAAATTCTCTCTCATATTTTCTTAATTGTTGGAATCAATTTACGTCACATGCAATATGATATAAATAGAACAAGTGTCCTAATTGCAAACAAGGACAAGAGTCCTAATTACATCAAAGTCCAATTAGTTTAGGATTGATTTAATTACACATGTAATCTCCAAACTCATATCACGATTACAATTAAGTCCAAAACTTTCATAGTAACTATGATTAAGCCCAAAAGTTTATAGAGCTACCACAAGATTTGTCCGAACATATATTTTTCAAGTTCCAATAACTAGATTCTATCTAGTCGACATCGACTTAATTATTAGTCATTTGTTTTTTCCACTAACGATGAAAGACTGGACTCTCGAAATATATAAGATTATAAAAGCTGTAATACTTTTCTCAGATTTACAATTTATATATTTTATACATGTCAGAGATTCGATAATTAGGTATGTGACACCCCCAAAACATCCTCTACGAGGCCTCGGTTCGTCTCTCATATTCTTACCATTTTAAAGCCTGAAAGTAAATTTAAATTTGGCAGAATTCTAGATATTATTCAAATAGTTTACAAATGTGAAGTTATCAACTATATGGGCTCTAAAATCGAGGTTATAAATCCTTAGAGGATTTCAATGAAAGTCTAAACCCCTAGAGTACATAATTGTAACATAAAGTTAATACCCTTTATTTCTTATACACTCAAATGAGCAACCCAAAGGTCATAAAAGCTTATGAAGTTTTAACCAAATAATCATAACTCATCCATCAAATACATATTAGAATTTCACAATTTTAGAAAATGGTTAAGGTTATCAAGAGAGAATCAAAGTATACAAGAAACATAAGATAGACAGCTTTCAGACTCATTTTGAATTCCAAATTTTCCCTATCAAAGGGCCTTGAAAAATTCTAATATTTTTAGGGATAAAACATAACATAACATATCAACTCATATTCAAAATTCAGAATTTAATAAAATATGTAAGGTCTCCAAATCAACTTCTAAAACATGGAAGGCAGATTCTCGAGTAAAATTGTCCATTGTCACCAAAACTTGCATATCTTGCTCTACAGACATCCGAACAAGGTGATTCCAAGTTTCAAAGGATGAAATTGATAGGTCGTCAATCCCACCAAATTTCGTCCCAAACCTGAAGTCTACCATTCAGGACGTCCATTCGAAACTAGACTTGCAAGCTGGAAATTCTGGATAGTTACATCTCGGTCAACATTATACCCTTTAAACATCCTCTAACATTCATCAAGTTCAAAATATCATTTCATAGGGTTCCAAACAAGTTCATGCCACATTAAAGATTAACAATCATATCAAAAACATCTTATAACATATAAAATTCAGAAATCATAACAATATAACGAAATTGCCATTTTTTCATCTTCTTGACCGAAATCTCTTTTTCCCATGACTCAATCCCTTCATCATCAAGCCTTCATCCAACCCTACAATCAATCTAAAAATGGGAGAAATGGTGAGTTTGGAGAAAACTCAATAGGAATATCATCATTTATAAATATGCAAATCCCAATTTATATATTGAAATTAAATGTAAGTAAACCATGCTAACATTCATATTCCGGTGAGTTCAAAGGGTCGAAACCCTAAATTCATTCATAGGTTTAATCCCGAAGAATTTAAAACCATAAACATTCTTTCTTAGGTTTAATTCCAAAGAATTTAAAACCATAAACATTCTTCAATTTCCTCCAAAGTAGGATAAACATCAATTCTTGTTCATTCCAAATGAACAAACTACATTCATATCTGGAAGGCCATAAACATTTAAATCACTTAGCATAGTATACATGTAACTACAATACATAAAAGAGATTTAATTCAACTTGCATAAAAATATTCCTACCTTGGTTCTTAAAAAAGAATGAAAAACTTTTGAAAAATATTTCTTCTTTCCTCTTCCTTCTTTTCTTTTCTTCTTTTTCTTCCCTTTTCTTTCTTTGTAAAAATGTCTTAAGTGTATAAGGGAAAGGAAAAAAGGGGAGGGGGCCGAAAATTTAGAGGTGAGGAAAGGGAATTGGAAAATTTTGATGATTTTATCTTCTTTCCATCGTTGTGCATGCATATCAAGAAACTTACATATATGGACAAGGTTTTGATATGGTAAAAATACCATAATTTAAAATATCTTACCATACTTTTTTCTTTTTAGAAAATAAATATAATTAATTAATTAAATCTCATAAATCGTTGGATATTTTGTCTAGTTGACTCGGGTCGTTTATTATTATTGGACCCTATTTGAACTTTGGATGAACATGTGGCCACAATTATTTGCTAAGAATTTTACTTAGCCTAAAATAAAATTCTAATTTTTTGGGGTGTTACAAGGTATGTGCATAAATGACCGTTTTGTCCTTCAATGATTCTCACAAACATTAAGTTGTATTTTCTTCAAAGGTCATGTGAACTAATTCACATATTTCGATGTTTAGTCGTCGCTAAACACAGCGCAAATTTATAATCATTCAATAGAAAATAGTTAAGTTGTCACTCGACCCATTTTTCACGGCGACCGTTCGCAACACGAATTCGTGTTCTTTACTTTGCTCATTTTTAAGCTCCCAACTCACAGAAATATTTGATCAATTAAATTGATCACACCCATTGGTGAATAAAAAAATCTATCAAAATAACGAAAAGATATACACAATCCTATAAAGAGATTTAGATGAAATACCCGGTGATCAAGTGGAATTTAATTATTCGCACGGTCATGTTAAATAATTAAATTCGACACATGGTCCGTTCAATACACTCAAAGTGGGAAAATTGGTGCAAATGGTCCCTCACATATCACATTAGTGCACAAATGGTCCCCAACCTTTCATTTTTGGCGCAATGGTCCCTAACCTTCTACTATTGGTGCGCAATTGGTCCTTTTTGACGGATTCCGTTAAAAATTCGTTAAAAAACTTTCATTTAGCTGCGCAAATGGTCCCTAAATTTTTTTTGTCTTTATTAGTAGGGGTAAAATGGTCAAGTTACATTTTTTTCAACCTTTTAATTGGCGCAAATAGTCCATAACCTTATTTTTAATTAAAGAAATTTACAATTTGATTTCTAACCTTTTAAAAAAGTTGAAAATGAGTCCGATACTTTAATTTTTTTATTAAAAATTAAAAGAAAACTAACAAATTGATAATATACTAAATTATTTTGTATATTTTATGAACTATTATAAAATAACTAAAATTTAAACTCATAATTATTAACAAATGTGCTAATTAAAATTACTTTATTAATATTAAGTAATCATATTATTTAAAATTCAAACTTTAATTTTATCATTATAACATAAAAAGAAAAATAAATTTGTCACAAATAAAATTTTTAATTATGCTCAACCCAACTCGATTTTATACGGTCTCATATTTACTGTGCCAACCCAACCCGCTTTTGAGCAACTGGGCCAACCCGATTTTAAATTTTAATTTATTTTTCTATTAAAAAAAAAAAAAAAGAAAAAGCAAACATCCACACCACCCCACCCCTACCCTAACTGTAAATCAACTAGAACGGAGGGGATAAACAGGGGGGAAACAAGGGGGGAAATTTTCCCCATTTCTGTCAGAGGGGTGGGATAGTGTGGGTGTAGGGGATGGGGTGGGGGTGGAGAAGATGGTGAAGATTTTTTTTTTTTAAAATAGAAAAATAAATTAAAATTTAAAATTGGATTGGCCCAGTTGCTCAAAAGCAGTAGGGTCGGCCAGTAAATGTGAGACCGTATAAAATCGAGTTGAGTTGAACATAATTAAAATTTTATTTGTGACAAAATTTTTTTTGTTTTTATGTCGTAAATATAAAATTAAAGTTTGAATTTTAAATAATATGATTACTTAATAATAAAAAATAATTTAATAAAAAAATTAAAGTATCAGACTCATTTTCACTTTTTTAAAAGGTTAGGAATCAAATTACAAATTTCTTTAATTAAAAATAAAGTTAGAGACCATTTGCGGTAATTGAAATGTTGAAAAAAAAATATAATTTGACTATTTTATCCCTACTAATAAAGACAAAAAAAATTAGGGACCATTTGCGCACCTAAATGAAAGGTTTTTAATGGAATCCATAAAAAAGGACCAATTGCACACCAACAGTAGAAAGTTAGGGACCATTGCCCCACAAATGAAAGGTTAAGGACCATTTGTGCACTAACATGATACGTTAGAGACCATTTGTGCCAATTTTCCCTCAAAGTGTACTAGTGTCACCATTAAACCATTTCTGCGATAAGGACAAATCGCATACTCTAATGATTAAAAAGTCAACACTACAATCTTCCAGCCAACTCTCATAAATTATTTGTGAACAAGTTTAATAATGATCAAAATAAAGGTTGTGTCGCATTATAGTTCTCAACGCAAGCACCCAACTTATATTGTCACAAATGATTATTGACACTTTATTTACATGCTCAATATCAAACAAATGTAATAATAATAAATGAATAAAAATCAAAATTTTACTCAATATAAATTGTCATTTCTTTACAGCAAAATTATACTATTTAAGTATACAATTCAACAATCACATCATTGGAGGGAGACAGGGAGAGAATAACAATTGATAATTTTGTTCTCTCATTTCAATAGAATTGGTATTTACCTTTTGGTTTTGAATCATCCACACGCTAGTGGTAATTCTTATTGAAAGATCATTGAAGACTAGTTGGAGGTTTGAAACGATTGTTACAGTGTCAATTTGAAGAAAATTGATAAAGTACGCTACGGGAGTAATGATCTAAACTCCTGGGTATTTAATTAGATTAAATATGTACTATAGAAATCCAATTGCATGTCAATTCGCAATCGATACAAATTTTTCTAGTTCCAACACCTGATAGAATCTCATATACGATATTACAAAGATGTTGAAAGCAAAGTCTCTTGATATAGATAAGCAAAATCAATTTTATCGACTTGATCACAATTTTTTTTTTCAAATAGATGCTTCAATGATGACGATTTCGTCGCAAAGGGCACATGAGAGAGTTAATCACATTCACGGAAGTACTTATAGGTGGTAAAATTGGGCCGGCCCAGCAAGCTAGCCCAGAGTAACTTGGAGTTTGGGCATGGCCAGCCCATTAAAAATCCATTCCAATAAAACCGGGCCTATTCGGCCCGATAAAATTAGCCCATCCGGGCTGGCCCAATTAATTTGGGTTGGCCCGGTAAATAATCAAAGTAAAAAAATCAGTGGAACCAATTTTCAATGGAAGAAATCAAGCAATAATCCCATAATTCCAACAGACGTCTCTCTCTCTCTCTCTCAACCAATAATCCCATAATTTCTTAAAACTTGGGCTCCTCCTAAATTGAGGAACTGAGAATTCCCAAATTGTAAAAAGAAAAAAAAAAGATTATGCATCTGATAAATGTGGTAGTGCTGGTTCAAGTGGCGATCAGGAATGGTAGCGGCATCACGGCGGCGTACTGGGAGTGGAAATTGGATTTGGAATGGTTTGGTGGTTTGTCTATGCCGGGATCTCATATTTTTTTAGTGTTTTTGCCGGAATTATGTCGGGATTATGTCGGTGGTTTGTCTATGCTGGAATTATGTCGGTGGTTTGTCTATGCCGGAGTTATGTCGGGATTGACTTTGGGTCTCATGATTTGGGCCTAGTGGAACCCGAGATCCTCCAGCACAGCGGTACACCCTCGGAGAAAAGAACTGGAGATTGTAACGGCGGGGGGAATGGAATTTTTCATTCTTTAATGCTTTTCGCGGCCAAACCGGGGGTAAATTATTTTCTTGTTAGTATCAAATGAAGTTTTTCTCACTGAAGGAAGAATGTTGAAATTTTTTAATATTCCAAATGAAAAAGAAACAAACAGCAGAGCTAATAGCATTGTTTAGAGTAGAGTTGCTGCAGAAGCATGGACTTAGATTCACTGAAAGATAATGCCATAGTCTCCCGAATCTATAGGTGTGTGGGTTGTGCCCCCCAAATTTTTATTTTTTATTTTTTTTTGTTTTGAAATATAAAAAAAGAAAAGAAAAAAAAAAGTAAAAATTTGAGTTTGGGCTTGCCCAGTGGCCCGATAGCCCAAACTAGGCTGGGCCAGCCCAGCAAATTATTGGCCCTAGTAAAATGGGCTATGGTCAGTCAAATCTAATTTTTGTGTAGCCTATTTGATTCTAAGTTGGGTTCGCCCTTTTGGCCCATTTGTCACATCTAGAAGTACTAAAAGAAGCTTGTAAAATAGAAAAGATCAATATCAATGTAATAATTTTACAATTATAAGGTTATTGTATAAATGTAGGCGACAAACAATGGCAGAGCATGCTCTCTTTGAGCTTTTTTATCTTTATCTTTTTCTTTTTTTCCCTTACACACGTCAAAAAATAAGGATGAAGTGTTTATTTGCAAAAGTCCAATTAGCATATCTGGCTAAGTTCTATTGTTTTTGAAAAATTTCTAAATTTGCTATCATTCATATAATTATTATAGTAGTAGATCGTATTTTAATTCTCAAACTTGAACGCGCAAAAAGATTATATCTCACATTATGTCAATGTGTCTTTGGCGACACTTAAGATCATCCACTATGATTGAGGCTCAGAGACATTCAAGCCACCACATAATTCTAGATGGTCATTTGGTGGTGAAAATTAGTCTTGATTTCCATAGTGCAAGGATTTTTTGTTGAAATATATTATAAATTGATTGTTTTCTATTTTTAGAGGATTTCACTTAACTATAGAAGATTGCAAGACTGTAATTGAGAAAAAGAATCGTAAGTTGATTATAGAGTTTATGTCATGAATATCTTATATATACTTTGTAATTGTAGAGATGAAACATGAATAAAAAATACACAATTCATAAAAGATAATATTTTTTTTCCTTTCAATCAAGCCATTACTTACCAAGTTTTCATTCATACTAACAAAAAAAAAAAAAAAAAAAAAGCTATACGGTCAATAAAGAGAAAAACAGACCCTGAGCAATTAAACGAGTTTTCATTTTATTGGTTGGGAAGCCAGAATAAATAAATTATTAGAGGATTACAATAAAAGTTCCAATTTGAATAAATAAATAGTTAAATACCGACATTCAGGATAAGTAAAGAACCCTATAGATATGTAGATAAGACGATTTCTTTATCATTTTAGTGTATTATTATCGAGATTAGTCTACCGTACTATTTTAGAACATATAGAAGAATGAAATAGACTATGAATTTGAACGCCATCGCATCCAAATCCATCTGTCTAAACGAAGCCTGGAAGGTGTTCTTTTCTTGAGTAACTTTGCATTTTTTATGTCAGCTGCGCCTTGGAGATTCAGCTGTTGTGAAGATGAACCTGGCGGCTGTGGGGGACTGGAATTAGTGGTAAGCAAATCACGAAGGGGTGAATCGTTATTGGAACTGATATTTGAAGATGTGGAGGTGGCGCTCGGCGTCCTGGAGTGCTCAAGGCTGAGTTGACGGAGGTCTTCTCTTCGTAGTGTGGCTTTAACCAGCCTCTCCCAATTCTCGTACACCAAGACCATCTCTACCTTTAAGTTTCAAGTTCAAAGTTCTTCCTTAATGGAGTGTACATTCTGAAAGATAGAAAAAGAGTATGAATTGCTTGACTTTTATAGCAGGATAATGGCCCTTTTGTTGAAAATTTCTCTTAAAGATGAAATAATTGAAGAGGTGGGGACATTTATAATTAATAAGGCCGACAGAGACCAAAATAAAATTTTCGAGTCTCCTTTTAGAGTGAGTCTAGATTTGCTACCTTGAATACATGTTTTTTTATCTGTTTTTCTAATAAAAACTATACATCATTAATAACAACAAATGCAAATGCTTTAATTCTTGTCCATAATGATCATTTCATCCATTTATTTGATTATGTGTAAAATTTTCTATTTGGGGGGACCGCTAAGGGAGGAGACGGCTAAGGGGGCATTTATTTGGTGAGTCCAAATCTAATGTCTCAAATTTACTATTTGATGATGTGTACATTTTGTATTGGTAAGACGACTAAGAAAACATACTTTTAGAAGAACAGATCTGAAATCGTATTTGGGACAGAAGAAATAGCATCATTTATTGTCTATACTCGTTTATTGTAAATCTTAGCTGGACTCAACCAAAAATTATTCTACATATTTATTACACCTAACAATATTTATTTGTTAAAAAAGAAAAAGAGGTTCTTTATATTGCATTTTGTCGCGACATAAAAAGAACGAAAAATACGAGTAGATGAATATGAAGTTACTATTACATCGTTAATGGAGTGAAGATGTATGTGAAACTCTCTTCTTTTTGTTTTTTCTATTTTTTTCTTTCCCAAGTAGAATCTCATTTGTCGTCTACTAAAAGTTGTTAATTTGTCTAACGTTTTCATGTTGCAGGATACATAAAAAAGTGTTATTTGCATCCCTATTGAATAAATATTTAATTAGATAATTATTAAAGAAACTAATTTTTATTAAGAATTTGAAAAATAAGTTACAGTCTATCTAGGATAGAGATCAAGAGCTTGAGTTATAGAGCCAAGCTACCACATAATTCAAGACGGTCATCTGCCCCGCTGAGGGTGGAAATTAGTCCAAGTCCTCCAGTTCTCTAGTTATTTGTGGTTAAAGAATATTCAAATTAATGCTTCAACAAAAATTCAACTTTGTTTTCATTTTTTGTTTTAACATGTAAAAAATTGGACAAAATTTTGATTTACTAGAAATATAAAGGGGAATTTATAAAACTAGACAAATATAAAGTATGATTTTTGAAAATAGCAATTTTTAATAATATTTGTAAAAATGATAACTTTTAGATAAAATAAGAGAAAATTGGTTTAAATGGTCCCTAACCTTCGCTCTATGGGCGAAAATGGTCTACAACCTTTTTTTGGACACAAAAGTCCATAACCTACGTATTTTGGTGCGCAATTAGTCTTTATTTGATGAAAACGATAAGGATAATTTGTAATTTTGGTCCACAACCTTTCAATTCTGTAACAAATCTATCCATAACCTTTTTTTAGCACCAGACATCTCCAACATTTCAATTTGTTGCAAATCACATTCCCACTAACATATTTTAACAGTTTTCCCTCCTCTTTAAATAAAAAAATACAAAAAAGTTAAAAACAAATTGTAAATGACGTTCCATAATTTTTAAAAGTACAAAATAACCCCACCCCACCCCACCCCACCCCACCCCACCCCCACTTGTTATGCAAATGCATCCCACGAGCTTTGCTTAAACGAAAGGTTTGGATTGAATCAAAACTATTGTGGCACATCGTTGGCCCTGTGATTTTCAGTCAGATTTCGTCCTGCTCTATGAATATCATCACCCAGGCATTTGCTGGACACCTTGGTGATACAGAGTTTGCTGCTATTTCCATTGTCAATAATGTCATATCTAGGTTTCTTTGGATCACACTTAAAAAGTGTACTCACTCTAATACCAATTGAAATATCTAAAACCTAAATTAACTACGAACACAAGATGTAACGTGGTAAAACCCTAAGGGAAACATCCACGGGCTCCCATGCCATGGGTAAAAACAATGCACTAATAATCTTGTTTAAAAATACAATAGTATCGATTTTTGTAATTTCGCAAAATTAACAAAATAACAATCAAAAGAAAACAGATCAACTCACTGTGATATTTCTTCTTCTGACTTGTTGATGAAGTGGAATCAAACCCATCGGTCTTCACTTTATCACCACTTCCCTATTGTACTTGGCCGCAACCACCACTTGGATTAAGAACTCTCGTTCTTAACTTCACCCCAAGTAGCTTAGACAAGATATGAAATTGTTCGTTGAGTACTAATTAGTTTTTGATTCTTCAATGAGTTTGAAGAAAACTTTTTTGCTTTGAAAGTTGAATCAATGAAGTTTCGAGTCTTGTTTTTCTCCCAATGAATTCGACGGTTTGTGCTTGGAGAAAACAAGAGCTAAAATTATTTTTTAAAGCCTTCTTTTTCAATGTCTTGAAGAACTCGTTGTGTTTGAAAACTTTATCAATGAAGCACCATGTCTTGTTTATCTTGAATGGATTTGGCTGGTTTGAAGCTTATGGAACAAGAACACAAAAATATTTTCAAAACCTTAATTCCTTATTAATTTCTACTCTTACTTATAGTTAAAATAGAAATCAAATTAGAAATCAAATTAGGAATTATTTTTTACCTAAAAATCTGCAACAAGAATGGTAAAAATATTAGTAGGAAAGAATATAGAAAGATATTCTTAGATTTGTAGAAGGAAAGAATTTAGAAAACTAAATATTTCTTTCCTAAACAAATATAAGAGAATAAGAAAATATTTTTTAATCTACAAAAAGACTTGCCAATAATATTCATGATATCAGAATATATCAAGTATAAAAACAGAATAAAATCGCAGCTTTATTGACCTGGAAAAATAATCCACTTATCAACCTAGTCAGTTAGAATTGGCGGTATCCAGACCAGTCAAAAACGCAAATGTTGACATGCTCTTTTATCATTAAAAATCAGTTATATTCATTAAGTGAGTCAAGATATAAAAAGTAAAAAATATGACACATGTTTTTCCAACAATCTCCACCTTTGGCGTTGCTTAATTACAAACACATAACTATCAGATTTTTAATGTAAGTGTGATGTGTGTGAATAAGTAAAGAACCCATGAGCATCAACATATAAGGGTTATGGCTCCCCCTTAGTGTGTAAACCAAGAACTCCTACAAAGAAGTTAACAAAATATGCAAATACCACACACATTAGCCATAACTTTAATATTGCTCTCCTTTAGCAAGATATCATCTAAGTGTAATGATCAAACTACCATAAACCTAAAAATATGATCAAACTACCATAAACCTAAAAATACTACTATTAAAGTTTAACTAGCAAGGTATCAATAACAAGAAAAATCTAACAACCATAAAATTTAAAAATTCCCTACTACTCCCCATTTTGTAAGAGGAACGCCAAAGGAAATAACAAAGAAGGAAGAGAAAAAATAAAAGTAAAGCAGTGTTTGAAGGGAAGGAAAGCAGAATTTAAGAGTTAAGACAGTCATCCATAACCAAAAAGTTAGAAGGTAGAGCCGGAAACAGTTAGTTCCGGGAGGATCTGGGCTTCTTTGTGCCGAATGCAGATGCGTTTACAGCCCTCTTGCGAGCATGGGTATCGAAAGGAGCATCAGCATGAGGTGCAGTAGCTGGGGCAGCAGTTGTCTCAACAACTGGATCGGAAGCCAGAATCTCTATCGGACCTCCAGGATGTGCAAATAATTCTGGAGTAACTATTCGGTATGAAGAATTTATATGCTCATCGCCCAGATATTCCAGTTTACCCAACACCCTACGCATGAAAATAAATTCATCAGAAAAACCTTTAGTTAAGGCGAAAAGTTGGTCTACATGTGTTCTAACTAGCTCCAACTGAGTTTCTAGTGCTTCCAGACGTCCAGACTGGTCCAACGAAGTTAGAGCGTGCCTAGGAACCCTGAGAGTGGGATTTGATGTTCGACTTAAGTTTGAAAATTCATGAATGCCCAGGACAAGTATAGCATCTGAGAACCTGTCTGAATCCATAGGAGGCACACCTTGATGAGCAAGAAAATGATGAATAAAAGCTGGATATAGTAGTCTGTACTGCTTAGCCTGCCGTGGCCCTTTATACATAATTCTATCAAAAATCATTTTGATCCAATCAACACGCAAACAAATTCCCAACTTATATAGTATAACAGCCCTATCACCCAAGATATCAGATCGACGAGTCAAAGGGTCAATGTTGTTGATTAAGATACGATGGAGAACTTTGTATTTTGGTAGAAGTCAGGAAGCAGTCAGTTTACCCGCCTCTGGCCAAGCTGAACTAGTCATCTCGTAAGCAATTTTATCCTTAGTTAACTCATCATCACTAAAGATAGCCACATCATCCATTTCAAGTCATTCTCTTAGAGAGTTAGGGCTGAAATTAACATGTCTTCCCCTGACATAAACTTGCCACCTAAATTCATTTCCAGCCTTACCCAAATTCTTGGGAACATTTGCCATAAACTCCTTGACAAGAGACTCATTAAACGGTGCAGAAAAACTCAACAAATTATACAGTTTATGAAACCCAGTAATCTTATCTAGATCAAACGCAACAAACTCAGGAATAGATACCTTGCATTCAACTATGAGCTTGCAAAAAGAGGTAAATGAAAGAAATAGACCTTCAGTAGTCTCAGATAGAAAGCGGTAGTTTATAGGTTTAACAGAGTGTCTTCCTCTAGTCAGAGTATCAAGCCTGAATAGGTAGGGGTCCGAACTGGGAATAGGCAGTTCTCTATAGGCACCCCCTGAAGCAGTGGGTGGCCTGTTCTAACCAGCAGGTGTAGGCTCTCCATTAACAACACCAATTTTACCTTTCCCTTTTCCAGGCTTCGTGCACTTCGCCAGAGAGTTCTTACCGGCGATAGTTAAGGCCCCATCGCAGTTTCAGCAGTAGACACCGAAGGAACAGTATTCTTGGATGTACTATCAGCATTTTTCTTTGATTTTAGCATCATAGTTTTCACCATTGTTTGAATCTGAAAAGAAAAACTCAACACAACTTCGAAATTAAGTGTGAGAGATGAATGAGAAAACCCTAAGTCACGGTTTAATAGGAGGAATTTTTTTTTAAAAATTGCACAATGAGTGAGCAGTTAATTTTGGAACGTGTGTAAAGTAGTTACCAAAATTAAACTGATGATTGGCAGTTATGGACAGAAAAACTCCCTTAACCAAGAATTTAAAAATTCGAATTTATTTCCTTAAAATGCTATATTATGAAAAAATTCATCTAGATTGTTTTCAGTTCAAGCTGATTGTGCTGCTAAGATTAGACTGTTGATTGAAAATTCTATGAAAAGGCCCATACAAGATAATCACACAAAAATAATGAGAATATTTATGAGATAAAATTGAATCGTTTATTTATGGGCAAATTTCATAGTTCTACAAATTAAACAATCAGTCCAAAAATATCAAAATCAACCGGGATCTTCCAATCAGATATATATGCATAATTAGATTAAATTAATTTGTCAGATTTATAACGTGAGTGTGTGATAGGACATATTGGACTAATCAATCATAACTTGTCCCACTAAGTCAAATTGAACCTTGTCAAGAAGATCAGTACTGAGGTGTATTTCAAACCAGTCATCATCTGAACATATTTCTTTAAAAAAAATATGTGCGTGCCAGACAAGAGTACTATAGAAATTTTTCTTTTGAGTACTCAGAGTGTTGACTTTATTTGTGTATATATATATCCCCCCCCCCCTTTTTTTTTGGTTTTGTCAAAGCACTGAATTTTTAAGATCATGGAGTTGACTTTCTCACAGCCATAAATGTAGCCATTTTCTACATGATTTATGTTCATTATCAAGAACGGCTGCACACATCTATGGTGGTAGCTCTCTCTTCTATGAAATTGTCTGTTTAACACAACAACATACTATAGTGCCGATAGACATAGATACTGACCATATGTCACAACAAAGTACGAAACTACTTTAAAGATAACAATCTAGTTAGTAGTAAGCTACAATCAAACAAGTCAATATGTTCTTAAAGTATGCTTATCTGACCATATTTTACCATAAGTATAATGAGCATACCATACTGATTGATTAATCCAAGTAAATCTCAAAATTCATAGACCAATCATACATTTATATCATATGCTGTTTGCAAGAATACCCCTTCTTCTCCCCTTTTTTTTTTAATAAATAAAAAAATGCAAACAAACACACATGATACAATCAAATAAAAAGAAAAACACTACTTCTACGAAGTAAATTTTTATAAAAAAAAAACTAATGCATCAAGCAAATGCCCACGGCCTTCTGTAGAGTCTCAAATCTAGCAAAATTTAAGGCTTTGGTGAACAAATCAGCCAACTGATACTCAGTTTGAATATATTCCAAAGTAATTACTTTTTCTTCGACCAAATTTTTAATAAAATGATGTCTAATATCAATATGTTTGGTCCTAGAATGCTGAACAGGATTTTTAGAAATATTGATAGCACTAGTGTTATCACAGAATATAGTAACAGAGTCCTGATCAATATTATAATCACATAGTATTTGCTTAATCCAAAGTAGCTGAGCGCAACAACTACCTGCTGCAATATACTCAGCTTCTGTAGTAGATAAAGAAATAGAGTTTTGTTTCTTACTTAACCATGCAATGAAATTGTTACCAATGTAGAAACATCCTCCACTCGTGCTTTTCCTATCATCAATGTTTCCAGCCCAATCAGCATCAATGTATCCTGCAAGATGAGAGTTAGTATCATTAGTATACCATAAACCAAAATCAGAAGTACAATTAATATACCATAAACCAATGTATCCTGCAAGATGAGAGTTAGTATCATTAGTATACCATAAACCAAAATCAGAAGTACAATTAATATAACGAATAATTCACTTCACTGCCGCAAGGTATGATTCTTTTGGTTTAGCTTGATAACGTGCAAAAACTCCAACACTGAATGATATGTCAGGACGGCTTGCAGTCAGGTACAGTAAACTGTTTATCATGCTTCTGTACAAGCTGGAGTCAACCTCTTTTCCCTGGTCATCTCTGAAAATTTTCAAAGACGTGGCCATGGGAGTTCTGATTGACTTCGTTTGTTCCAGGCCGAACTTCTTCACTAGATTTTTAGCATACTTGGCCTGTGAGATAAAAATTCTTGATCTAACCTGTTTGATCTGCAAACCTAAAAAGAAATTCAGTTCACCAAACATACTTATTTCGAATTCATTTTGCATAAGTGTAGCAAATTCCTTGGATTTTGTTTCTAGTGAAGAACTAAACACAATATCATCGACGTAGATTTGTGCAACAATTAGTCCAGTTTTAAAATATTTGATGAATAACATTTTGTCAGCTTCTCCTCTCTTGTATCCCTATTTCAACAAGAACATGGTTAATCGTTCATACCAAGCACGTGGGGCTTGCTTTAATTCGTATAGTGCCTTTTTAAGTCTGAATACATGGTCAGGAGAATAAGGATCAACAAATCCCTTAGGCTGCTCAACATAGACTTCTTCATTAAGAATTCCATTCACAAAGGCACTTTTGACATCCATTTGGTACAACTTGAACCTCATTTGACATGCCACTGATAGTAAAAGTCTAATGGATTCAAGTCGAGCCACAGGTGCAAAAGTTTTATCAAAATCCACTCATTCTAGTTGAGTGTATCCATGTGCAACCAAGCGTGCCTTGTTTCTGACTATGTTGCCATGTTCATCTGATTTATTTTTGAATATCCACTTTGTCCCGATCACATTTGTGTCCTTTGGCCGAGGTACAAGTTCTCACACTTCATTTCTATCAAATTGAGCTAGCTCTTCATGCATGGCTAGAACCCAATTTTCATCAACAATAGCTTCATTTATATTTTTGGGTTCAATTTGTGAAGTGTAGCAAACATTTCCAAGTTCATTAGCAAGCCTCCTCCGAGTCATCATGCCGTCTCTGGAATCTGAGAGAACATTGTCCAATGGGCGTACTTTCTGAATCCAAGAAGGAGGTTGTCTTCTCATGTTCTGTTCGTCATTTGTATATGGTGCATCATAACTTCTAAGAGCAGGGACAGAGACATCAGAACTTGATGCTAGATGTTCTTTCTGTTTATTATTGTCTGGTGTAGGTACATGATTGTCTTAAGTAGGTTGACGTCTAGCAACCTGTTCTTCCGAAGTCTAAATATTAAGCTCATGTGAATAAGATGAAAAATCATCAGTATTATCAATTTTTATATTGATTGATTCAACGATAGTCTGAGTACGCATGTTATAAATTCTGTAAGCACGACTGTTCTTAGAATAACCAATAAACACTCTCTCATCACTTTTTGAATTGAATTTACCCAAATATTCTCGATCATTTAACACATAGCATTTGCTACCAAAGGTATGGAAATATTTACGATTCGGTTTTCTTACTTTCCAGATTTCATAAGGAGTTTGAGTAGTTCCTATTCTCATAGACACACGATTCAAATTATAACAAGCTGTATTAATAGCTTCAGCCCATAATTTAACAGGGAGCTTCTTACTATTTAGCATAACTCTAGCCATCTCTTGTAGAGACCTATTTTTCCTTTCCACAACACTATTTTATTCAGGAGTTTTGGGTGCAGAGAATTCATGAAAAATACCATTTTGATCACAAAAAGTAGAGAAAGTAGCATTTTCAAACTCCCTCCCATGATCACTTCTAATCCTTAATATTTTTATTCCCTCAAAATAGTTTTCTGTTGTTAATTTTAGGTGCAAAAATTTGAATCTTTCAAAAACATTAGATTTTTCTCTCAAGAAATCTACCCAATTATATCTAGAAAAATCATCCACGAAAACAAAAATATATTTGTTACCCCCAATACTTTCAGTTTGAATAGGTCCCATCAAATCCATGTGAAGTAATTCTAATACATGAGTTGTAGTAAGAAATTTACCTTGTTTGTGAGTGCTTTTGGTTTGCTTACATTTTAGGCACGAACCACACAATCCTTCAGATTTTTCAGTATGTTTAGGAACACCTCGTACTGCATTCAATTTTATTAGTCTCAACAGATTACTATAATTTAAATGTCCCAATCGTTTGTGCCACAACTCGGTTGAGTCAGTCTTTGAAATATGACAAGTAATTTTGGTGTCAAGAAGATAACATTTATCATTGGATCTAGTACCATGTAGAATACAACTACTATCATAATTCAAGACTTTACAAGAATTTTTTGAGAACATAACCAAGTGTTTATCATCACAAAGTTGGCCTATACTGATCAGATTAGCTTTTAAACCTACAACAAAAAGGACTTCTTTTAACGGGAAGATTCCATCAATTAGAATAGTGCCTATACCTTCAATTTTACCGTGAGCTCCATCACCAAAATTAACCAGACCACCTTCATGACTTTTGTAGTTAGTTAGATAAGATCGACTACCAGTCATATGTCTAAAACAACCACTATCAAAATACCAAGAGTTAGGAATAAAAGATCTATAGGCAACATCAACCATATAACAATTTAAATCACCCTTTTGGACCTAAATTTGTCTTACTTTAGTGTTGCTATGGTGTCTTATTTGTCTATTAGCCAAGTTTTTGCTAAACAAACAATGAAAGGAGTCGTGTCCTAGATTACCACAGATGCAACATTTTACAAAGTACTTTGATTTACCTCTTTGTATTGGTTGTATACCTGAAGGTCGTTACTGTTTTTGAGTCTTGGCATTGGTTAGAACATGCATAGGCAAGTCAGCCTTAGTTCTGACGGCGATGAGAGCAGTTTTGTCTAAAAATACTGCAGACTTTGTTTCTTTGATGAAGATGATCTGATTCTCAAATTTTCTTTCACCTTTTCCAACATATCCCAAACCTTCTTTGACATTTGGAGTTCTTCCATAGCTTAGGGTTTCACTTAAGCGAGAGGCTCCAATTGTTAATTGCTTGATCCTTTCTTTTGAAACTTTTAATTCATCAAGAAGGTTCGCAATTTGATCATCATTCTCTTTTAAGATGTTGGTAAGAATATTATTTTGTGAATCAATTTCAGTCTTGTCATCTTCCAAAAATTCCATCATGACTTGAGTAGACAAGTTTTTCTCCTGTTCATCTTGTAATTTTTTATTCATACTACTACAGTTATAATAGACACGGACTGATTCTTCAGATGTTGTCGCCAAGAAGTCAGAACCTGCAATCAAGTTTTGCATGGAATTAGTACGAGAAGTTAAGTTCACAGTTAAAGACGTTACCTGATCAACAGTGGTTCTGTCGTCCTCATCCCCATCTGAATCTTTTTCATCATCTTCACTCCAAGTGATATTCATAGCCTTCTTGGCATGAGATTTCTTTAAAGTATTTGCACATTTAGAGGCTATATGACCAAAACCCTCACACTCATGGCATTGAATTCGATTGTCAGATCTATTCATAGACGCAGTGGGGTTTTATTTTGTGTTGATCGGAAATCTCTTCTTTTGTTAGAGAGAGATATTCAAGTTCTTTCCCTTTTGATTTCCTTTTAGAAAATTTTTGAATTGTTTGGTGAGCATGGCCATGTTTTCATTTGTTTTACTCTCCTCACAATCAACCTCGTCTTTATGGTTTTTAATTTTAAAGGCAATACTAGATCTCTTTTCTTTCTCTCTGCTTTGTAGATGTAGCTCATATGTCATCAATGATTCCACTAATTCTTCAACCTTTATATTCTCAATCTTCTTACTGTCTTTAATTGCAGTTACTTTAGAATGAAAACGATCATGCAAGGATCTGATAAGCTGTATTGGTGATGTCACTGAGTTTTGCATAGAAGTTCTTGAATTGTTCATCGTCTCTCATGGTTAGTTGTTCAAACTTTAGAGTAAGAATTTGAAGTTTGGATGACTTGACCATAGTGGTTCCTTCGTGAGCAATTCGTAAGATGTCCCAAGCATCTTTTGCAACTTGACAAGTAGAGATCAAACAAAATTGATTAGACTCTACGAAGGAGAATATGGCATTTAAAGCTTTAGAATTCCAATTAGTATAATTAAAATCAGTTGTAGCCCATTCATCTGCCTTTTTATCTCTTTCTACACTATTTTCAATAATGGTGGGAGTTTTATAACCAAGGACAATAGAGTGCCCAGCTTTTTTATCAAGGGATTGGATATAAACTTGAATTCTAATTTTCCAATTGGCATAGTTAGTACCATCTAAAACAGGTGGTCTAAATAGAACATCGTCCATATCTAGGTTTCTTTGGATCGCACTTAAAAAGTGTACCCACTCTGATACCAATTGAAAGTTCTAAAACCTAGATTAATTAAATTAAAAAAATTTTAATCTTAATTAAACAAATAATGGACAGAACGTAGTCAGAACTTGCAAGATATAGAGATAACAGTTCTGACTCGCACAACTGTGTTCGTTTACTAATCTTGTTAAGTGCGGAAATTAAAAGATTAACTACGAACATAAGATGTAACATGGTAAACTCCTAAAGGAAACATCCACGGGCCCCCCATGTCATGGGTAAAAACAATCCACTTGTTCAAAAATACAATAGTATCGATTTTTGTAATTTCACAAAATTAAAAAATAATAATCAAAAGAAAACAAATCAACTCCTTGTAATATTTCTTTTTCTGACTTGTTGATGAAGTGGAATCAAACCCACCGGTCTTAACTTTATCACCACTTCCCTATTGTACTTGACCGCAACTATCACTTGGATTAAGAACTCCCGTTCTTAACTTCATGCCAAGTAGCTTAGACAAGATATGGAATTGTTCGTTGAGTACCAATTAGTTCTTGATTCTTCAATGAGTTTGATGAAAACCCTTTTGCTTTGAAAGTTGAATCAATTAAGTATCGAGTCTTGTTTTTCCCCCAATGAATTCAGCGGTTTGTGCTTGGAGAAAACAAGAATTAAAATTATTTTTCAAAGCCTTCTTCTTCAATGTCTTGAAGAACTCGTTGGATTTGAAAACTTTATCAATGAAGCACCATGTCTTGTTCACCTTGAATGGATTCGACTGGTTTGAAGCTTATGGAACAAGAACACAAAAATATTTTCAAAACCTTAATTCTTTATTGATTTCTACTCTTACTTATAGTTAAAGTAGAAATCAAATTAGGAATTATTTCTTACCTAAAAATCTGCAACAAGAATGGTAAGAATATTAGTAGGAAAGAATATAGAAATATATTCTTAGATTTGTAGAAGGAAAGAATTTAGAAAACTAAATATTTTTTCCCTAAACAAATCTAAGAGAATAAGAAAATATTCTTTAACCTACAAAAAGAGCTATCAATAATATTTATGAGATCAGAATATATCAAGTATAAAAATAGAATAAAATCGCAACTTTATTGATCTGAAAAAATAATCTACTTATGAACCTAGTCAGTTAGAACTTGCAGTATCCAGACCAGTAAAAAATACAAACGTTGACATGCTCTTTTATCATTAAAAATCAGTTATATTTATTAAGTGAGCCAAGATATAAAAAGTGAAAAATATTATTTTTCCAACATCGTTAAATTATGTCAATGAGGACGTGATTTGCAACAAGTTGAAAGGTTGGAGATGTCTGGTGATACTAAAAAGATTATGGATAGATTTATTACAGATCTGAAAGATTGGAGACCAAAATTGTAAATTACCCAAAAGATAAATATGCCCTTATTTCTAATCAGAGAAAAATTCAATTGGATTCCCAACATTCGCAATGAGTACAAATTGATAGCCCAAGAATAACTAACCAAGATGGAGGGGGGGGGGGAATTGGTTTTCGCAAACTTTTTCGTAAAATATTCTTAAAATAAGAAATTTAAGAAATAAAAATTAATCCACAAAAATATGAGCACAATGTAAATAAACAAAAGGGTAAAGAGAGTGCAAACGATATTTTTATGAAGGTTCAATCCAACCAATGATCTACCTCTCCCGTTACCAAGCTCTCCAACATGAGCACGGCCTTTTCACTATCTTGATTGACTTATGGTGCAATCAAAACCTTTAAAATGTATCCGGTGACTTACAAACAAGAAGAACAGATCCTTATACAATATTGAACTTTCAGGGGACCTCAATACAACCCAAAGATATAAAGAAATAGATTTGAGAATGTATTTCCTTCTTGATGAATGATAAATACAAGTTTGGTTTTAAGAGAGACTAACACTTTAATGAATAGCAATAGATGAGAAAGCTCATGTGTTAGAAGAAAACTTTGTTGATAATGATGAAACAAAAGTTTGATTTGATCAAACAAAATTTTTAAATGAATGATATTGAAGATATAAATGCAATAAAGCTTTGAATGAATTTTCTCAATATGATTCTCTCTATAAATACTCTTTAAATGTTGTTGAATGATAATAAATGAAGAAGTATTTATAGAGATGAATTTTCGTCATTTTATGTTGAAACGAATGACCAAGCGGATGATCAGACGGTCGACCTATTGGTCAAACGGTCAGAATTAGCCGTTGGAACAATAAAAATCAGAACGTGCACTTTTTGAAAAATGACAGCCAGACGGACAACCGGTTCACCCAAACGGTCGATCGAATAAAACGGATGACCGTTTCTACAGATTGAAAAATTGATTTGTATCTTTGATAGAAGTATTTTATGCAAGTGATATCAACATAGGTTTTGTGCATAGAAATGTTTTTTAGCTTTCATTCATTTAATTGCTAAAAATCAAAGAGTTAATACCTTTACAATTTATCTAGAAATCTATTCTTTGATTTTGATATTTGAATCTTGAATTTCGGATCTTGAGATGCTTGAACTCTTGTATTGATTTGACTTTGATCTTGATATTGCTTGAAAGTTCGATTTGTAGCACTTTGAATATTGCTAGAAAATAGATCGATAGTGAACAATACTAATTTGTTTGTTATAATCAAAACATTAAGGTTTAAAGTTAACCATATGTCAACAATTTTCCCCTTTTTGATTATGACAAACAATGTGAGAATATAGAGAGTAATAAGATAAAATAAAGTATATATATTCCCATTTCTTTTTCAAGTAAACATGATTTGATAAATTTGTAGTATGATACCATTTTTGTATTACATACTTTTTGTATTACATCATTTAACAATTTTCCGATTTCATCACATATCAAATGTCCAAGTTCGTCAAACATTATCAAATTTTTTTATCACATCATATTCATATTCATCACATCATCATATTTTCTCCTTTTTGGCATAAACAAAAAGTCAAAATCGAAACATTACGGTAAAATTCTCCCTAAATTAAACGAAATATGCCAATCATTGATAAATTGAGAAGGATAAAGACAATCATAGTTCAAGGGATATAGAAATGAAAACTAGAACATTTGATTGTTTCAAAAACACATGAAAATGAACATGAAAGAAAATTTGTTCGAAAAACGCATAGACTAAAAATGCGAGATAAGCTAGTTCTCCGGTGGAGGATGCGGATGAAGCATGGTGTCAAGACGGGAATGTAGTGCTTGAAGTAGAGAAGTCATGCCGTCTACCAAGTGTTGGAGATTTTCCATCGAGTTTTGTAGACTAGCCGCCATGTTGTGTAAGTCATGCACGGAATGTTGTAGGCCATCTATGGTGGTGGTAAGTGAGTCAATCCGACTGTTGAGAAGATTGTAATGGTCCTCCTTGAAGCCGGAGGTGGATGATGATGGCCTATGTGAGCTTGGTCTAGGTTGAGACGGGGGAGGAGCATCTTCATCACCATCACCTCCGTCCATTTCTTCATCACCCTCAAATGGCAAAGTAGACGGTCCCGACTCGGCATCAAACCCTTTAGATTTCGCCACCCATTGCCCATCCTCTTTAAATATTTTCATACGTTTAAGAGTAAGAGTATTGATGGTGTCGGTGGATTTTGGAAGAAGGGCGATCGCGTCATGGAATGAAACTTTGAAATGTTGAAAGATCTTGGTAAGGATCATTCCGTATGGTAAGGCCTTACGCCTAGTACCACGAAGAACTATGTCCATATGATTGAGCATGATGTAAGAAAAATCTAGTTTGCGGCCAATTAAGATAGAGTCGAGATGGAAGACATCATAGTGATTGACTTCATCAAGATGACCTTTTCGAGGGACAATGATATGGGCAATGATATTGTGCAGGACACGACATGTGAGGGTTAGTTGATTTGTTCTTAGTCGTGCGGGAGTCTCGAAGTGTTTTCTGGTGACACGACAACATGCATCAACAAGATTGTACCCTTCAAGATGAGGAATTGTTTTGGTGGTATAGAGACGAATACCACCATCCTCAAAATGAAAAATAGAACGAATAAGTTCTTGAGTAATTTAATTCGTTTATTCCTAACTAGACACGTGATACCTGTCCCTAGAGAGAACGTTATTTGCTTATAGAAGTCTTTGAGGATGGAAGGATATACTTTATCATTTAGTGTGAGAATGGTAACCCAACCCATTCCAACAAAAAGATCATCTATGTGAAAGAAAGGATCATCAAAAGTGAAGGAGGCAAGATCAACATTCTTATCAATGAAGACGGGACAACGGTCGATCTGAGTTACTTGAGGTGCCTCTTCTTCGGAAGATGAAGAAGATGCCCTTTCCCTCCTTGAGCGCTTCACATCCATTTTTACCTGAGGCATAGTGCTTGAAAACGGATTAGGAGGCTAGGGTTTGTGTTCGTCTAGTTGAAATGGATTTTGATAATGTAGTGGATAAAAATCTAGGATTTTTCAGATTTGAGTGTGAAAAGATATGAGTTTTTTATTTTGAATGTAATTAGAAAGATTTTAGGAAGATTTTGATGAATGGAAGAAGATTTGGGAAAAGAAATCTTGGGTCGCGCAAAGAACAAGTGAAGAATTTCAAAAATTTTGGGATTAAAACCCTGATGTTCGTTGATACGGTCGACTGTTTCTTCTCAGAAGATCGACCGTTTGAACTTAGAATTTCAAATATAGGTTTATGTTTAAATGGATGATGAGGCGGATGAGTAAGCGGTTGTCCGGTTTAATGAAAACGGATGATACAAGTATTATCTGTGTGAGCTTATACGGACGACCGTTTAATGAAGCGGTCAATCGTTTCAATTTTTCAAATTTTTACAAAAGTCTTTGTTTAAACGGATGATTGATTAATCAGATGAGCAAAAGGTCATCCGTTTAGTTCAAACGGACGTCCGGTTGTTTATACGGTCGTCCGCTTAAGATGATTTTCTGAAAAATCATGCATTTTTAACGATTTGGTCCTTTGATAAAGACTTTAAAGAACGTTTATCACATGAAATACAATCAATTGTAGAAAACATAAAGAGTTAGGCACAAACTTCACCTTCATCATTATGCTAAGACTTCGTCGAATATAAGCAAATCTTTCAAGTGCTAATGGTTTTGTAAATATATCGACCAATTGTTTATCTGTATTTACAAATTCTAAAGATATATCTCCATTTTGCGCATGGTCTCGAAGCAAATGATGTCTAATCTCAATATGTTTGGTTCGAGAATGCAAAATGGGATTTTTAGATAGATTTATAGCACTAGTGTTATCACACATGATAAGAACCTTTTCAAAAGATAGGTGATAGTCATTTAGAGTTTGTTTCATCCATAGGATTTGAGCACAACAACTAGCAGCTGAAATATATTCGGCTTTGGCGGTTGATAAAGCAACAGAATTTTGTTTCTTACTAAACCAAGAAACTAAAGTAAAGCCTAGAAAATGACAAGTTCCGTTAGTACTTTTACGATCAATTGTGCAACCGGCCCAATCGGCATCCGAGTAGCTAAGTAAATCAAAATGAGTTTCTTTGGGATACCAAAGACCTAAAGATCTAGTTCCACTAAGATAATGGAAAATACGTTTTACGGCACTAAGATGAAAATTCTTAGGATTAGATTGATATCTAGCACATAAGCATATACTAAACATAATATCGGGCATACTAGCTGTTAAATAAAAAAAATATCCGATCATACCTCGATATTTTGTTATATCAACGAAAGTACCTTGCTCATCTTTATCTAATTTGATTGATAAGCTCATTGGAGTATTTATTGGCTTCAATTCTTCCATTTCAAACTTTTTGAGTATATCCAAGATATACTTGGTTTGACTAATGAATATTCAATCATTAGTTTGTTTGATTTGAAGCCCAAGAAAGAACTTGAGTTCATCCATCATACTGATTTCAAATTCTCTACTCATACACTTACAGAATTCTCCACATATGGAAATGTTAGTAGCACAAAAAATGATATCATTAACATAAATTTGAACAACAATCATATTATTCTTTTTGGTTTTTATAAATAGTGTCATATCCGTTTTATCCATTAAAAAGCCATTTGGTAAGAGAAATTTGCTTAATCTTTCATATCATGCTCTAGGAGCTTGCTTTAATCTGTAAAGGGCTTTTCTATGTTTGAAAATTTTGTTCGGGTATTTATGATTTTGAAAGCCGGGTGGTTGCTCAACAAAAACTTTGTCTTGAATGACTGCATTCAAGAATGCACTTTTGATATCCATTTGAAAAAGAGTGAAATTCTTATGACAAGCAAAAGCAAGAAGCATGAGAATTGACTCTAGTCTAGCAACCGGTGCAAATGTTTCTTCGAAATCAATACATTCTTCTTGATTGTGTTTTGCGCAAAAATGAATTATCGCTAACAATTAAAGGGATTCAGACGATGTGTAAGGAACAACAACCTTTTGAGACAAAATCCCAACAAGGGGTGCTTTATTTAAGAAGATTACAATTCTAAAAAGAAAAACGAAATGCCTCCAAGGGGCACAAGCACACTGAAATGCAAAGTAAATAAAATTTATAAAAATATTAAGAAGAAATGAAATTACACAGTTCTTTGTTTCGAGAGCTATTTTGAGAGTGATTGATCGGATCTTTGTCTTTACATTCTATTTTCCTTTTTATACTCCCTTAACGGTTTCCTTCAATTTTGTTCCGAAACTGCTCGTCGCCCAGTAACTACCTACTTTCTCCATAATGGATGACTTATCAAAAACTGTTGTATTAACTGCTGCCATTACTTCCATAACTCAACCGCTTGCAACCAAAATTCTTTGATCGTGATATGTGATAAGATTATCCATTAACTGTTTAATAACCGTTGCTTTAAATGATGATGGGATGTTCCACTTGCTCAGATCTTGGGCGTCTTCTAGGCTTGAGTGATGTTGGACCTTCGCTCAATAAACCTGTTTTGGGCCTATAGATGGGTTCATTTGGACTCATTCTTTGGACTTCTTAACTGGGCCTTATTACTGTATGTCAACAATTACTCTCCAATATGACCAAATTAACATCGATTATTAATCTTATGCCATATTCATCTTTTATACCTTTCCCGCGACGTTTCCTTTTGTTTGGCAGTGATCTTCCATATCCCAAGAATCACAATACCACACAATCCTCTATAAACCAATAAACATGCCACTACATCGCACCATTACATCCATGTTCTGCCCCCATCGCGTCGCCACATTTTTCTTCTTCTATAAAGAACACTGTTCATCTTCTTATTTCATATTCAGACGCTCATACCCCCAAAATCTTTGAAAACTTAGAGTCTGTGATAAATGGTGACTTTAAAGAAACTTTCAGACCATCCCATTAGCTTTGAAGATTTCCAAGAACTTCTGAACAAACCCTACGTAGACCCATCTTGCCTTTTACTAGCCAAGCCTGAACTGAATGAATTTTATCTGGGTCTATCGTTTAATGATGCGGACTCTGTTGGGTGAGTACCTGTGGCCCAGCTTTCCCCTTGTACTCAAGAACCTCCTTTCTTGGACCCTTTCCCATTAAAGCCAATTCACGAAAAAAGTATTCGTACTTGGCCCAAAGCCGACACAACTTTCTGCCTTTGGCATGCCCGTATGACGAAACATAGTACCACTAAAGAAATTTTTGATCGTGCTAGAATTTATGACCTTTTAGAAATTGCTACATGTCCCCCAATTTACGATCCCGTGCTTTTTCCAACCGCCTTAAGTTTATGGTCCTCTGAATACAATACCTTCATTGGCTGTCCTTGGATAGGTGAGACTAGCATTGGTGGACTTGATAAATATGTTTTCAGGCTATCAAAGGCCTTTTGATGCTCTTCATTCTAGATGAATTTGTCCTAATTTTTCAGCTTTAAAAGAGGCGAAAAAGCTTTTGTTCGCCATGCACAATTAGAGATAAAACGTCTTAAAAGTTCACTTGACCTAGAAACCTTTCCAATTCCTTCTTGTTACTAGGTGGTTTGGCATCTAGAATGGCTATTACTTTATTTTTATCAAGCTCAATTCCTCTTTTGTGTACCAAAAAATAAAGGAAAATTCCTGCACTAACGCCAAATGCACATTTCAAAGGATTCAATTTTAACTTATATTGTCTCATTTGCTCAAATGAGCGTTTTAATTGTTGAAAGTGGTCTTCTTCTTTAAGTGACTTAACCACTATATCATCAACATAAACTTTAACAAATTCGTCTATCATATCATGAAAAATTAAGTTCATTGCCCTTTGATAAATAGCTCCTGTATTTTTCAAGCCGAAATGCATAACTACCCATTCAAAACACCCTAAAGCACCAGGGCATCTAAAGGCAGTTTTATGTATCTTCTTCAGCTATATAGATTTGATTATATCCTGAATATCCGTCTATAAAAGAATACAGTACATGTCCGATAGTTGAATCAACTAAAGAATCCACCGTCGGCATTGGATATTCATCTTTAGGCGTAGCAAAATTCAAATTTCTAAAATATATGCACACCCTAATACTACCATTTTTTTCAATACAGGCACAATATTTGATAACCACTCAACATATTTGGCTATCCTAATAAAACCTGCCTTTAACAATCGTTTTATTTCTTTCTTTACTTCAGGCAATACGTTAGGGACAAAACTCCTAGGAGGTTGTTTATGAGGTTTAAAATTCGATTTAGTTGGTAATCTATGTTCTACCAAACTTTTATCTAAACCAGGCAATGCTCATATTCCCAAGCAAAACAATCTTTGTATTCACTTAATAAAGCAATTAATTTGTCACTTACCTCTTTGCTAAGCATTTGGCTAACAACCGTTGGGCGATATTCTCCCTCGTCACCAATGTTCACCTTTATCAAAGGATCTTGTGCTTGAGCATGCCCAGGTTTTGTGATCCTCATCACTTCATCGTCCATATTTTTTGTAGTCATCACCTTTTCCAAGCAATCCACCTTGTTTATCTCTCAGTCAATATTCTGCTCTAACTCGAACACTGCTAATTTGTTCTTTAATGTCATAATGTTGCTTCCTCTTTCATTTTTTCTTTATATTATTTATTGAAAGCCATCAATTTGGCTTTGAAGGCCTGAACATCGGCCATATTCCTTAGGGTTCCTTGATTGTCTTTTTGCCAATTACTGGCTCTTCAAGGGCCACTATGTTTGGCCTCATTTGATTGAACATTTCAGTAAGTGTATCTACTGAAAATGGTTCTTCACTCTGTGTGACGATCTGAGTTTCCTCTCCATCTTGAACTACTCTAATTGGTCCATAATTTTCTTCATACATGAATCTCTCTACTCAGTTTACTTCTGCGACAAAGAGAATATGATCTGCTTGCACCACCTCTACTTCACCTTTATCATTCCAGAAAACCAGGCATTGATGGAACGATGAAGGTATACAACGACTTCCATTAATCCAATCTCTTCCCAATAACACATTGTAACTAGTAGGACCATCTATCACAAAGAAGACTGTAGTCCTAGTAGTAGTTCCACCGTTATGTCTAATGGCATCACTCCTTTGGCTGAAGTTGCTCTTCCATTGAAACTCGTGAGAATGACTTCTATTAGGATCATATCGCCCTCCGTCTTTGCAAATTTTCTTATCATCGTGGATGGGATAGTATTTATAGCTGCTCCATTGTCAATAAGTACTTTAACTACCGGAATGCCATTGACTAAAGTCTTCACATATAATGGCCTTAGATGTATAGTTAGTTTTACAGTCGGTCTTTTAAAGATGACACTTTCAACCGCATCTCTCTCCACTTCTTGCTTGTCTTCTATGGAATCAATTTCTTGTGACGGGTTTACGTGCAATATTTCGCACTGAACTTCTGCATTTTGAACTTCGTTATTACTTTCCTCTCATGCTTCCTCTTTGGTCACCCAACCCGTTGGGGGTGGCAATATCCTTGGAGGTGATTCATACTTCTCAGAGTGTGGTACTCTCACTTTTCTCTTAGGTGTTCCATATAATACGTAATAATCAAAGGAACATCCAGACAGTTCGCCCAGTAAATCTACCTCACGGACACCTTCTTAATACAACTGCTTCAATAGATTATTATATGAGACTCATCTTCTTCTTCTTTCTGCTTCCAAGTCAATTTCTTCTTCAACATTAGTCATACCATCATCTTCTTCTTCCTCACATATGTCTTTAGAATTTTGACCATTTCCTTCTCCACATTCCAACATGCATGCTTTATCTTCATTATCTTCACTTTCTTAATCTTTATTTTCTTTTCTTTTGAACTCGTTGGCTAGTAAATAATTATTAGCCATAACTGGAAGTAAAGTACCAAATTGAATAGTAATGGATTGCCCTGTATCTTTCTCATTTTCATCATTCTTACTATGTTCAAAATTTGACTTCCCAGAAGAATTTTCTGGTAATTCTTCCATTGATTCACCCATACTGTCTTCTTTTTTAACCTTGAGAATATTTTTGTTAGCCACCTTAAATAAATTAGGCATTTTAGGACATGCTATCCTCTGCTGTTGCCTCATCATTCGCCCATAATTCTGTTGATAACGCCTTTGTTGCGTCCTGGTCATTTCATTAAAGGGCACCACCCTTCCTGCATTATACTGGAATGAATGCCATACATTTGATCGACGAGGTTGTGGCTTGAACGTTCTACCATCGTACATTGGTCTGAATTATCTCTCAAAAGGTGGTGGTTTTCCATAGAATGGTATGCTTTGTCCTTCAATAGGCTGGAAATTTGGAACAATACTAGGACGATGATGATGTCCCCATGTTCCTGTTTTTTCCACATTCTCATTCACTTCTCTTTTACATCTAGCACACAAGATTCCTTCATCTCTTCTAAATTCCTTTCCCTTAAGATGTTCAAAGACACTAGGATGTGGCTCAGGGTCTTTCTCTCCATCATTTACTACCAATTTAAACTTTGGCAACCCACTTTTAAAACCAGTTATTACCATATTAATCCCAAGTGGCCGTGGAAAAGGATTTTCATCCACTACCATCTTTTTCTTAGCCTCAAAAGTGGTTTGTCCTGATTCGATGGCATCATGTTCAACAATGTCTTGCGTGAGTTCACCAACCAGTGCACGCATGGTTCGAAGACTCAATTCTGGCATTGGTTCATAACAACTTTGATTATGTCTCTCTGTTCCTGGAGTACTTTGCTACTCTTCATATCGCTCGATCACAAACTAGATTAATCGTTGGTTTTCTGGCTCCTTATCAAAATTCTTATGAGGCATATAGTTTCACTTCTTGTATCTTCGAACACCAAAGTTGTCCCACTAGGCGTGCCAAATTGTTTCGCGCAAAAATGAACTATCGCTAACAATTAAAGGCATTCAAACGATGTGTAAGGAACAACAACCTTTTGAGACAAAATCCCAACAAGGAGTGCTTTATTTAAGAAATTACAATTCTAAAAAGAAAAATGAAATGCCTCCAAGGAGCACAAGCACACTAAAATGCAAAGTAAATAAAACTTATAAAAACATTAAGAATAAATGAAATTACATAGTTCTGTATTTTGATAGTGATTGATTGGATCTTTGTCTTTACATTCTCTTTTCTTTTTTATACTCCCTTAACAGTTTCCTTCAATGTTGTCCTGAAACTGCTCGTCGCCCAGTAACTACCCACTTTCTCCATAATGGATAACTTGTCAAAAACTACTGTATTAACTACTGCCATTACTTCCATAACTCAACTGCTTGCAACTGAAATTCTTGGATCGTGAGGTGTGATAAGATTATCCATTAACTGTTTAATAACCGTTCTTTTAAATGATGATGGGACGTTCCACTCGCCCAGATCTTGGGCGTCTTCTAGGCTTGAGCGATGTTGGACCTTCGCTCAATAAACTTGTTTTGGGCCTATAGATGGGTTCATTTGGACTCATTCTTTGGACTTCTTAATTGGGCCTTATTTCTGCATGTCAACAGATTGTAATCTTGCGCCACTAATCTAGCTTTGTTACCCACAATTATACCATATTCATCTCGTTTATTTTGAAAAACCCATTTTGTACCAATTACGGTTTGTGAACTTGGTCTCGCAACTAAATCCCAAACATGATTTCTTTCAAATTGATTTAGTTCACCTTGCATAGCTAGAATAAAAAATTCATCAAACTCGACTTCTTTAAAATTCTTTGGCTCAATTTGTGAAAGGAAAGCACAATTGTTAAGAAAATTTCTATAAGAGTTTCTAGTACTTACTCTTTTTGATGGATCACTAATGATGAGATCTTTTGGGTGAGAAGAAATAAACTTCCTTTCTTTAGGTAATGATGAAGTGTTAGGATCTTCATGAGGTTCTTTTTTATTTTATTGCATGATTGTTTTCTCCTCATGTTGAATTTCAACATTATTTGGATTCCATTTGTCTTGATTTTGAACACTTAATTGTTCAAAGGAAATTTCCAAATCTTCATCATCAATGTCTTTTTCTTGTTCAATAGAGTTAGTTTAATAAAAAACAACATGCATGGATTCTTCAACTACTAAAGTTCTTTTGTTAAAAACTCTATAAACTTTGCTAGTAGATGAATATTCAAGAAAAATTCAAACATCAGATTTTGGATCAAATTTTTCCAAATTTTCTTTTGTGTTTAATATAAAGCATTTATACCCAAAAACTTTAAAATATCCGATATTGAGAATTCTATTTTTCCAAAGCTCATATGGAGTTTTAGTTTTCTTTCGACTAACTAAAATCCTATTTAAAATATAGCATGAAGTATTAACGGTTACGGCCCAAAAGTATTTTGGTAAATTATTTTCATTCAACATGGTCCGAGCCATTTCTTGCAATGTTCAATTCTTCCTTTCTACTACACTATTTTGTTGAGGAGTTCTAGGAGCCGAAAAACTATGTTCATATCCATTTGATTTACAAAACTCATCAAAAGCTATATTTTCAAATTCTCCACCATGATCACTCCTAATTGTGGTAATGGTATATCCCTTTTCATTTTGAACTCTTTTACAAAAATGTTTAAATGCATTTAAAGCTTCATTTTTTAAATTTAAAAATAGGGATAATTGCATGAATGGTTCCCAATGTTTCAAAATCATTGGAGATATGTCCCTAACCTAAAAAAAATAGCACCAGACGTCCCCAATGTATGAAGAAATAGGCATCATAGGTCCCTCTTGACAATTTTCGTCAGATTTCTCCGTCAAACCCCAAAATTGGAATGCATGTGCTATCTCTCTCCAAATTAAGCGATTAGAGTAATTATTCACTGAATTTTCCAATTCATCACTCTCAGCCGCAATTATTTACTGAATTTCTTTCTCCACCTCTCTCAGCTGCAAGCTACGCACCAAAGGCAGCCTCAAAGGCGGAGCTTTACTATTTTTCACCACCATTGGCAAGAAAAGATGCTGCGGTTTTGAAAACCCAGACCTCTCATCTCCTAAGGTCACCTGTATTGGACAGGTAAAGGTGAAGACCAAGAAAAAAGTGAAGCAAACGAGGAGCTTGTCTAGAACTCTCAAACGCAAAGGTACTCTAATGTTAATACAAATCAACAACAGCAACATCAACAAGATTTCTTGCCGCACATAAATCAGAGATGGGTTCATTTGCCGGTTACAATATGTGAAGCTTTTGAACTGCACCTTTCAATTCTTCTTTCAATTCTAAAATTCGTTGGAGTGATGGACCTGGATAAGGTAACGTTGGAGATTTTTTCTAAGTTGGAGTAGAAGTGGTTGTACCACTGTGAAATGAAAAAGATGTGGGTCTTAAGCATTGACATCGGAGGAACTACTGGCATTGTTGCCAGTGCCGCCTTGGTTCACATTGAGTCTCAGATCCAAACGAAGACCAGTGATTTCCACGTGTGCATTGTGGATTTCTTCAATATCATCGCCGACATGGGACAATACTTTTCTCACCGCAATACTTGTAACCGACGATGGTGCTGATCGTTCACTGTTCTCCGCGAAAGACGCTGAAGGAGGCACTTAGAAGTAAAGATAGAAAGGTTTTGACCCTAAAGAACACGTGTAAGCCTCAACAGTGTATCAATCTCACTTCTATTTTGTCCTCCTACAATTCCAATTGCTTAATTTGAAAACAAATGCGTGCAGTTTAAATCAGAACTTTAATAGATAAATCTGACATAAACTGTCAAGAGGGACCTACGATGCCTATTACTTCATACGTTGGGGACGTCTGGTGCTATTTTTTTAGGTTAGGGGTATATTCCCAATGATTTTGAAACTTTGGAGACCTTTCATGCAATTGTCTCTTAAAAATATGACCCATGTGAATCTTGAAAAATCATCAACAATAACAAATGCATAATGTTTTCTACTTAAGTTAGCAGTTTTAGAGGGTCCAAACAAATCCATGTAGAGAAGTTGTAAAGGTCTTGTAGTAGAGGAGTATTGTTTAAGTTTAAAAGAACTTTTTACTTGTTTTCTAAATTGACAAGCATCACAAATTTTATCTTTTTCAAACTTTATATTTGGTAAACCTTTTACAAAGCTATTTTTGGAGATTTTTGAAAGTAAGTCCATGTTAACATGACCTAATCTTCTATGCCATAACCAGGAATTATCATTTATACTTGATAGGCATTTTATTTCTCTTTCAAGTTCAAGTTCAAATTCAATATTTATGATGTAAACATCCTTACTTTGGCTCCCCGTTAACAATATCTCTTTAGATATAATATCCCCAATGAGGTATTTGGAAAAATCAAATTTAATAAGATAACCTTTGTAACATAATTGACTTATACTAAGAAAGTTATGTTTAAGATTACCAACTAATAAAATATTTTCAATGGAAGGAGAAGAATGATTACCAATATTTTCAATGCCAATGATTTTTTCCTTTGGCATTATCTCCAAAAGTTACATGACCTCCATCATTTCTTTTGAGACTAGATAGTAATGATCGATCCCCGGTCATATTTTTTGAACAACCACTATCCAAGAACCAATTGCTCTTGACCTTTCGTGGTACCTATAAAAATAAAAATAATTTTTGATTTTTGGTACACACATAAGTTTGGGTCCTTGATAGTTAATGTTTGTGGATTCTTTTATCCACTTATGTTTCTTTTCAAAGTATAGTCTCTTTTTAGTTGAACAATTATAAGCAACATGACCAACTTTCTTGCAAAAACTACATGTTATGTGTTGTTGAGAAAAATTGGATGATTTCACAAATATGGTTTCAAGGGATTTTTGTTTCAAGAAAAGTTTATATCCAATTCTCCTTTTACTGAACACATTTTTTCTCACCAAGCATTAATTCAAAAATTTTCTTTCCTTGGGTAAACTTGTAAATAATGTTTGTTAAATCAACCACTTTTTCTTTCAATGAAAAATTTTCTTTAATTAAAGATTTATGATCATCCTTTTTTTTTTTCAAAGTCCTTTTGTGCTATAAAAAGTTTCTTGACTATCTTTTTCAATAAGGAGTGTTTATTGTTAATGATAGAGTATTTTGAAACAAGTTTCTCAAATTCCTCAAGAATTTTATCATAAGAATTAGATAAGTCATTGTTGTTTGTACTTACCTCATCTTCAATAGTCATGAAGCACATGTTGGCGATCTCTTCTTGAACTCCAACTTCTTCGAGATCATCTTCATCACTATCATCCCATGTAGCTTGAAGTGCTTTCTTTTTGGTGAACTTTTTGTTTGTGTATTCGGTCCTCTTGTGACCGGATTTGTCACAATCATAGCGTATGATCTTTTTTTTTTCTCTTCACTTTTGTCTTTTTTCTTTTGAAATCGCCGATTATTTTGAAACCCTCTCCACTTCTTGACAAGAAGAACTAGATCATCAAGTTTTTCATTACTTATGTTCGTGTTGGAGGATCCTTCATCGTTTGTCGATTTCAATAAAATTTGCCTATTGGGAGGATCCTTCATCTCTTCTTTACTTTTTCTTGTTTTCTCATTCGTTTTGGCATTGTTGAACTCATACATCATCAACGTTCCATATAGCTCATCCAATGGATAAGTGTTGACATCTTTTATATTCTCTATTAACATCCTTAAGGAGTTCTAATCTTCCGAGAGAGACCTAACATTTTACTCACAAGTTCACTGTTAGTAAACTTTTGATCAAAGCCCTTAAGGCCATTAATAATATCGGTAAAATGAGTAATCATATCTACTATAAGTTCATCTTGCTTCATAAAGAAATTTTCAAAATCTATTGTTAATAGATTTATCTTTGTTTCTTTAACCTTGTTTGTATCTAAGTGACTTATCTATAATGCATACCAAATATCATATGTGAAATCACATGTGCTAATACGATTAAATTCATTTCTATCCAAAGCACAATAAAGTAAGTTTTTGGTTCTAGCATTCAATTATAATTTCCTTTTATCTTCTTCATCATATTCTTCTCTAGGCTTAGGAATAGTTTGGTCCGGTTTATCATCAACTTTAATGAATTTTGTTGGCACATAAGGACCAAAATCAATGACTTTCCAAATGTTATAATCAATTGATTGAATATAAATCATCATTCTAGTTTTCCAACAGTTGTAGTGGTTGCCATTAAAGAAGGGATGACGATTGGTAGAGTATCCCTCAAGACTTTGAATATTTTGGTTAACCATTACTCAAGATTGTATAATCTTTAAAAATATAATGAGCACCTTGCTCTGATACCAATTGATAGCCCAAGAATAACTAACCAAGAGGGGGGTGAATTGGTTTTCTCAAACTTTTTTGTAAAATATTCTCAAAATAAGAAATTTAAGAAATAAAAATTAATCCACAAAAATATGAGCACAATCTAAATAAATAAAAGGGTAGAGAGAATGCAAACGATATTTATATGGAGGTTCGATCCAACCAATGATATACGCCCCTTGTTACCAAGCTCTCCAACACGAGCACGGCCTTTCCACTATCTTGATTGACTTATGGTGCAATCCAAACCTTTACAATGTATCCGGTGACTTACAAACAAGGAGCACCGATTCTTATATAATATTGAGCTTTCAAGGGACCTCAATACGGTCCAAAGATATAAAGAAATAGATTTGAGAATGTATTTCTCTCTTGATGAATGATAAATACAAGTTTGGTTCTAAAAGAGACTAACACTTTAATAAATAACAATATATGAGAAAGCTCATGTGTTAGAAGAAAACTTTGTTGATAATAATGAAACGAAAAGTTTGATTTGATCAAACAAAGTTTTTCCATGAATGATATTGAAGATATAAATGGAATAAAGCTTTGAATGAATTTTCTCAATATCATTCTCTCTATAAATGCTGTTGTAAGTGTTGTTGAATGATAATAAATGAAGAAGTATTTATAGAGATGAATTTTCGTCACTTTCTGTTGAAACAGATGACCAAATGGATGACTAGACAGTCGACCTATTGGTCAGACAGTCAGAATTAGCTGTTGGAACAGTAAAAATCAGAACGGGCACTTTTTAGAAAATGACAGCCAGATGGACGACCGATTTACCCAAACAGTCAACCGAATAAAACGGATGACCGTTTCCACATATTGAAAAATTGATTTGTGTCTTTGATAGAAGTATTTTATGCATGTGATATCAACATAGGTTTTGTGCATAAAAATATTTTTGAGCTTTCATTTATTTAATTGCTAAAAATCAAAGTGTTAAATACCTTTTTCAATTTTATCCAGAAATCTATTCTTCGATCTTGATGTTCGAATCTTGAATTTCGAATCTTGAGATGCTTGAACTCTTGTATTGATTTGACTTTGATCTTGACATTACTTGAGAGTTCGATTTGTAGCGCTTTGTATATTACTTAAAAATAGATCGTTAGTAAACAATACTATTTTGTTTGTTATAATCAAAACAATAAAGTTTAAAGTTAACCATAGGTGAACACAAATAAGTCCGATACTTTTATATTTTTTTATAAAAAATTCAAGGAAACTAAGAAATTAATAATATACTAAATTATTTTGTATATTTTACGAACTATTATAAAATAGCTAAAATTTAAGTTCATAATTATTAACAAATGTATTAATTAAAATTAATTTTTTATTATTAAGTAATCACATTATTTAAAATTTAAACTTCAATTTTATTGTTACAACATAAAAAGAAAAATAACTTTGTCACAAACTTGATGCTCAAATATTTTTATTTAATTGAGTTATTTGTTTATTAATTACAAACATTAGAGCTCAAATTGTGTTCTTCATATTTTAATTTATGGTTTAAAAATAAAGAACATATAATGTGTAAATTAATTTTTATTAGTATTTTTAAATTAAAAAAATATTAAGATTGTTTCAATGTTATAAAATTATATACGTCATTTTATTATTTATTTAACTTAATTTTTATTCAATTTTTTCACATCATATAGTTATTACATATACCTAAAGCGCAATAACTATATATATTTCTTTTATAAAAAAATTAATTGACACGATTATAGTGATATATTTAATATACTAAATTAAATATTATTTAATAAATGTACCGAATCTATTTACACACTTTGCAAAGGTTGGAAATGTAATTGTAATTTTATTTTATTAAAACTAAGGACATATTTGTATTTTTTATCAAATAAAGACCAATTACGCAGCATAACACATAGGCTAGGGACTTTTGTGCCAAAAAATAAAGGTTAGGGACCATTCCGCATTGAGAGCAAATGTTATGGACTATTTGCACCAATTTTCCTAAAAAAGTCATACATACACTTTTGCAAAAATGAAATTTTTTTTTCTAGCTTCCAAGAGAAGCTACCCACTGACTTTTTAAATAAATAAATGATAGTACAATGGATAAATGATAGCATGAATAGTGTTCAACATCTCAAGTTGTCAACGACGGTTCAAGGTGTTGAATGAGAGTTCAATCCAATATTTTTGTTTACTTTTTTTGTTGGGATAATTGCATCAAATGTCTCAAACGTTTCAAAATCGTTGAAGATATGCCCATAACCTAAAAAAATAGCATCATACGTTCCCAACGTATGGAGAAATAGGCATCGTAGGTCCCTTTTCACACTTTCCATCTATTTTCTCCGTTAAATATCATAATTGCACACCACGAGCTTTCTCTCTCCAAAAAATGCGATTGGAGATTTTTCCTTGCAACTCCTAAAAAATGAAGATTGGATTCCACAGGAAAATTTCATTTGGTCGCACAGATAAACAAATTAATCCATTAATAGAACCAATCATCCATAAAGAACTAACCTTTGTATCATCATATATCTCAGCAACATTTATAGACTTCGTTTCATGCATAAAAGAATCAAGATTACATGAATGGAAGGTTACACCATGTTCGGTGCATTGGCCAAAAGTAAGGTTGTCAGGTTCACCTCTGTTCTTCTCTGATGAAATCTTGAGATGGGTATTAGCAAATTCATGACTAGAGATCAAAGAAAGCCATGATTTACATACACACCTGAATTGGACAAGAGATTTCATGGGCAATCTTGAAATTATGTCAAATATAAGCTCTTGAGCAAGAATTGGAAGTGGCATTGAATCTTGAGCATTGATACCACTGGTTCCTTTGGGGAGGTAAGGATTTGTTTACTCTTTAGATGCCATTAGAGTGTAAAAATGCAAGAAGCAATAGCTACTACTAACAAAACCCTTTCATAGAATTAGTCAATTACCTAGAAATTCGTGCATCTACTTACATCAAGGAAGATATATCTGTCTCCTTTTCTCCCTCTCCACCCATCACCAATACCCTCCATCATGATAGCCAATCTTCAACCCCCTTCCCTCATTTTGGCAAAACGGTCTTATGAGGATTGCATGTTATAATTGGAGGGAATCATTTCACCGTGTTTTCAATTTGCTATGCAGTGAAACTATGACTCTTCCACAATGAAACAACAGAGTCAGGTTTTTCTGTAGAATCAAAATTCACATACTTGGAGGCCGAAAGAGCCTTTTCTGGCGAAAACCCCCATGTGTTCATGAGGTAATTGACAGTAAAATTTTCTTGATTTTCATTTTATGATTTGGGTTTTTGAGTATTTGTTGCTACTGCTGATGATGCAAATGGGTGTAGTTGAACAAAACGGGATTTAGGATTTTGTGAAATAATCCTAACGAAGGACCTACCAATCCCATGAAGAATAACTTTGTAAATCAAATTAAACATTGATGAAACAATAAATTGTTCGAAGATGACTCATCTTTGATTGAGTTGAATCGGGTTTGAAATGCCCTGCAATTCCAATCGCGTTTTTTGGAGAGAGAAAGCGCGGTGTCCAATTATGAGATTTAATGGAGAAAATAGATGGAAAGTATGAAGAGGGACCTACGATGCATATTTCTTTTTTAAAATGTTAATATTTACTCTATTTTGATTAAAGTCTAATGAATTTAACCCCGAGGCCCAAGATAATGGACTAATAAAGTAATTTTGTTACATACTTGATTTTATATTAAAATTCCACAACTACTTTTCAACATTTTAAATTCTAAATGTAACACATATAACCCACATTTTTTATATGAATATGTAACAAACATAACAAATTTAATAACAAGTGTTAAAAAAGTAAAAACAGTATTTTTAGAATAAAAAATATTAGATAATATTTTTTAAATTATTTTATATTTGTGGTGTATGATGAAGCTATCTCACTAATAAATATGACTTCAGAATTGATTAGCCCAATTGCTGGTCTAATTTGTACCGCCTTATGTAAGTACTATATATATTTTTTGGTTATCTTATCAACAAATTATTGCGCACATTGTTTGAGTATTGGTGTTTTATATGTTTTATTGTTCCATGTTTTATAATACTAGTTTGAGTAAGTGCGATGCACATGATGAATAAATAATTAGATTTGTAATAATATTTATTATATAAAAATCATTCTAATTAACATTTATATTGCAAGTTGAGAAGAGATTAACTCTCTCTCTCTCTAAGAAAGACTATGGACATTTGTAACCTTCCCATCCTAGCCCTAACTAACACGTATATAATCATTTGGAGGCTTGGCAAGCTTTGCACTTTTATTTTTAATTTGTTCCGAGTCGTTTGGAGATCACACTTGTAATTTTTCTTGAATCTAATGTATAATCTGAGTGACCAATTTTGAAGACAAAAAACCTAGATTATGGATAAATACAACTTCGTATTTGAACTGATTAGGATTTAAGTCCCTTGTTATAGCTTTCACGTACAAGTATTAAAGAAATCAATTCGATAGAAAAATCTAAGTAATGCTCAAAATTGAAGAATACTTTTAATAAAAGATCCATGTACAATAGTAGCCTGGTGCCACCCTTCGAGCCTACATTGGATGCCTTTCATCATTTTCAAAAACTACAATATGCATGACAAACTTAAATTTATGAGCTCAAAGAAAATAACCAAACAAATGAATGTGAACACAAGGCATAATCTACAAACCTAGGAATATCTAAAGGTGTACACATGAGAAAACCATTTTTGGACGATAAATACCAAACTATGAACCTGCACAACATTTATCTGCTTATCTTTGATATATCACAAGTTATTTTTGTAAAGTGGCAATACTTCCTCAAACAGAACCAAATAAAGAGGTAGTTGTTTGGGGTGGGGTGGGGTGGGGTGGGGGGGGGGGGCAATAGAGAAGAATGCAGAAAAAGTGGTACATATAGAGCATATTTTACATTTCTATACGGTTAATAAAAAAAATATCAAACAACCATTATAATGTTAATAAACAAATATCAAACAACAAACCTCACATGAATCAATTCCTTTCAAATCAGTGAATAATTCTTCAAGGGGGAGTGATCAATTTCAAAACAATGATGTATAAAAAGGAAATTTTGTTGACTTAAGCTGTAAAGAGTAGAAACACCAACTGCAATTTCACAAAGCCAAAAGCAACAATTGAAGTCAACTTGGAAAAATGTCAAAGCAGTTTTATAATATGAAAGAAGAACATGTAAAATACATTGAGATGCCAAAGATACATACACAAATTATATGTGCACGTTGTTGCCAGTCTTGATGAATACTAAGTAAAATCATGGTCCAAATAAGCATCATTGAAGTAGACTCAAAACCTGCAAAGTAAAATAGCTTGAGTTGTCCTAAGACATCATCAACATTCTTAATGCTATGTGCTTTTGTGAATTGATCAAGTTCCAATAACATGTCGAAGAAATGGTCCCCTTTTGTTTTCCATCCCTTGATTGCATTTGCTTTGTCATTGATTCGTTCCATAAATAAAATTTTCAATTCACTCATGATTTGTTTAGCCCTTCGATTTTCCTTCGTTGGCCAGTACTTGTATACAAAATATTAGCATGTACACTGTGTGGCTAAGCTTAAAAAGAGTTGCGATCAAGTTACCTATCTAAACATGTCAATTTGGAAACAAAACTTAGCCAAACATCCTTAAAATAAGGATTAAAATTTGTGGAATATTTATGATTGAATTGAAGTTTCATGACTTACTTTGCTATAGGAATATAAACAATTTGGGTAGTTTGTTTAGCCATAATAGACATTTAATTGGATGTGACCCTCGCCGTCACCCAAAGAACTCTGTTTCTCCCGAGGAAGAAGCTCCTGCTCTTGCTACTAGTAAATCCTGTTCTAGGTTTAAACCAAAGGAACGTGTCTCTTACAATGTTGCATCTGTGCTGCAATCGACTAATAATAACAATCATGGATTGCCTGCTGATGCCACTGAAAAAGTGGGAGCCACTCAGTCAGAAGCACAAGCTAGAAATCATAGTAATACATTTTCAATCAATTGGAGGCTTCAAGTAGAACCTGTATCAAATCAAATTACTCAAAACTTGAGTGTGAAGGTAAATTACATTGTTTTAAGTATTTTTGCTGCTTGATTTGCACAACAATTTTTTTATGGAATCTGAATTTTTTCTATTTAAACACTCTGAAGGAAGTGATTTGTATTCTTTACTGTTTTTATTCCTATATTTCACAGCATTTATCACCTTTTTCCCCTTTAGTTTTTTTGATTCATTCCTCTGGAAACTTTTTTCTTTACTCTGTCATGCATGCTTTTAGCTGCATTCGAACTATCACAAGTTTTGTTAAGTACTCACTCACGGTGATTCAATGTTCTAAAGTAGTGGTCAGAGTCCATAATGTTATTTAGTTTATTAAATTGAAGTGTTAGCTCTTTTTCCAGGCTTAATGCCCAATTGTTTTCCCATCATATACAGATTGAAGTGATTAGCAGAGATGCATATGCGGCTTATCCTTCCACAACAGAGATGATACTTAGTTTGACAGAAGAGAATAAATCCTTGAGAAAGAGGTAGTTAATTTAATTGTCATATATATTATGGAACTTATTTTTGACTTTAGGTAATAAATTGGATCCTGTTGTTTTTTCTGATTTTTGTTGTTTTCTTTTTCGATTTTCCTCCTGCAGTTTAGAGAAGTCCTGCAAATTTTGATGTTTGAAAGGGACAAGAACATATCACTTCAAAATCAAGTAAGCACGTCTAAGTTGTCTTCAGTTTTCATTTTTTTTTCTACTTATCCCAGATATGAGATTGTGGGGATTTTATGTCCGTCGAGCTTATTAATCACAGGATAAGTAAACATGGAGCAAGTAAATTTATGCTTTATGTAAATCTAATATGTGATAAGCGTCCAACTTCACTTGAAATGATTGCAGACCAAAAAAAAAAAAAAAAGAAAAACTTAATATGATTTCTAAGTTCATGAATAAAGTGGAGTCAATGTATAACTCAGCCATGCATCTAAGCAAACAGACTAAAAAATTTAATAATTCCATTACTTGGCAGAAGAAAGAAGCAGGCGAGATCAAGAGGAAGTGCGTTTGAGGAAACGAATAAAGGTTAGGACTCAGGAGGGCTTTATCATTCTTTGTTTACTATTTATCTGGTATTTTGTTTTTTATTTTTCTCAAGTAGTCGAAATGTTTCTTGTTGTTGTAGGACGCTTCTGAAACCATTGAAGGGTTGCTCCATAAAATCAAGATGCTAGACAACAGAGGAGTATAGTTGCAAAACTGAAACAAATACTACATTTTTAGTAAGCTGCTTGCTGAACCAAACATCATCAGGACATTAATTTCATGTAGTCCGAGAAAGCAAAACAAACATAAGCTTCACCATACTGATTCTTGTACTTACGTATGAAACAATTTTCAAAGAGTTCTTCGATATATACTTGTTCAACAATAGAATGGCGAATCGTGTAGTATTCATAGTATGCTTGGTAAATTAAGAATGCCTTGGTTAATTAAGTTTTATTAGCATAGTATATGCTAGACTCAAACATAAACATTTCAAAAAGTCTTATTCTACGTGTCAGCGATTTTAAGTCTTTAATATTTCATAAGTTCACGGATCGCATAAGTAATAAAATAGATTTTGAGTCCAAGTATCGAACTGACAAAGATTTAGATAATTCAATTCCAATTACACTAACCTTAACCGAATCTAATGAACTTTGGAAATTTGATGATTAAGAACTAATTAAACTATAAAATGAGAACAATTAACTAATTAATTATCAAACAATTTAGAGATGAAATCGATGAAAGATATTAATTTAACTTTGGAAAAGAAAAGCGTACTAGGATCTCGAATCCACTATATCAATTACCTTTAACCCGAACCATTAAATTTGATAATATGATTTACTTATTAAGATCAATATTCCTAATTTAATTTAACAATCTCTCTCGAGCAGAATTAAACTTATTCCTATATGCGACCCGACTATATTTCTATGACGAATGCGAGCATACAAGAATGCATTAGAATTTGTGAATACTTAGAGATCACGTAAAGCATATTGATATATTTCTATATCCTATTGGACTCTACCACAATTGATAATATGTATAACCTATTTTCCATCTCTCGAAGGTAAAACAAGCTACAAGAATCATACAACTATTGTGCATATAATTGTAGATGAAGAGAAAATCAATATCAAGTATTCAAAAATTAAAACATGCTTAAATATCAAAAACTAGGCTTGAAGAATTAAAGATTCATGATACAAGCTTCATCACAATCCTAACACTATTTAATTCTAGCATAGCATACTAATAATACGAAAATAAAGAAGAGATGAAAATATGGAGTTCATCACCTGAATAAGAAGAACTTGAAAAAAAAAGAAATCTTGATCTTCAGTTCTTGCAATAATCTCTTGTTTCTCTTCCCAAATTCGGATCCCCAATTATGAGTTAATAACTCATATTTATATGTCCTTCATTGTGTCCCAAAAGAGCCCAAAAATTCATTAAAATCGTGTCCTAAAAGGTTTCCTAATTGAAGTTGAATTCAAAAAAGAAACAAAAATCCGCGTATGCCAAAATTACACTGGGAGATCGACCAGTGCAAACCCAGGCGATCGGCCAGGCCAACTGAAGCACATTATACTGATGAAAATATGTTCTGGGCGATCGCCCCGCTTATTTTTTCTCAGCTCTGTAGATGTTTTTCAAACGGCTATAACTTCTTGTAGGAAACTCCAAATTGAGATTCATAAAATGTGTTGGACTCATAATTCAATTATATTTCCAATGGAATATTATTTGCCTTTTGGAGATTTTAATATCAAAAGTGTGCTCGAATATTCTCACATGCTTCGGTAGGTAGTTTCTCAATTCGGTTCTTTAGCTTTCTGGTGTTTAATCCATTGATTCAACTCTTCATTGTCACTCCAAAAAATCTTAAAATTATTGATTTTATCTTTTTTCTCATCCTCCAATGTTTGGCTCTTGATATTCATTTCAAAAACTCAACTTACTCGTCGATTACATCAAGTTGTTGCTTTTTTCGTCAATTTTCTTCATTTGCTTATAAGCGGGTGCAAAATCGTCGATTTTACCAAGTTGTTGCTCTTTTCGTCCATTCTTTTTCATTTGCTTATAAAAGGGTCCAAAACTGAAATATGAAGAATAATACACTAAATTAAGTAGAAAATCAATAAAATGACAAAATAAAAGCTTACTTTAAAGGCCCGAATAAGTGCACACAATGCACTTATCACTACGGAACTCCCATCCAACTTTTATTGTTTCTTTCAATCTTCTACTACAATTATTCAAGCATATATATAATCATATACATTCAAATATCAACTCAGCAAGAATTCAATACAACTGATACAATTACAAATCCAATACTCGATAAATAGATTGGGAACGAAGAAGTATATGAGCCAAACACTGGAGGAGCGATTTGAGAGTTGTAGAAAGGATGGAAACAACGAGGTAGAAGAATGTGATGTCATTTGTTCAATTCCAAGGGACCAAGTTCAAACAAATTGCATATGTTTTTAGAAAATTCGATTTCTCAAAGACCTCAAATGAGAAAACACGGCCAAATGCATAAATATTAATTGAAATAAAAAAAGTAAATCGAGAAAACACAGCCACATGCATTATTAACAAAAAATTGAAAAAATAAAATAAAGAAGAAAGTTAACTTTAGAAAACTTGTCATCATTACAGTCATCCACTTCACCACCATAGACGTCATCTTCATCTTCTTCATTTTCGTAAGGCAAGTCTTGTACAGTGAGTTCAACTGAAATTCTTGGCTTTTGGGGTTGAATAAACTTGATTTCTATATGGGTTTGGACTTTTGAATTGTCTTCCATTGTGCTTCAGTTAATAAAAAAGGATTTCTTCAAATTGCAAATTAGAATTCTAGGATGGTTTTGGTTGAAAAGAAAACCCAAAATCAAAATACTTATCCTAAACCAGATATCCACAAAGAAACATATAAAATTAAAGTATCAAAACTCGTGGTGACAAAGACGGCGGCAAAAGGGCGGAGGCATAAATTAATTGTTTAAGGGAAGAGAAATTAGGGTTTCTTGTTGAAGAAGATGAAATTGTTGTATGTGTTGAGGGTGAATATATGGGTCGTATGTGCATAGATTGAATGTTTGGTATTGTTCAAATTGGCAAAAACGACGTCGTTTTACTTGACCATTTTGGACAGTAACTCAAACATTCATACTTTTAATGTAGATAGACTAGTGAGAGCACGTGCGATGCACGTGATGTATCGATAATTAAGAACGTAATAATATTTATTATATCTTCTTTTTACGAATTGGCTTGATATTGGTAATCTAAGTGGGAAAAAATGAATATTAACAAATCAGGCGATTGAAACCTAAATAGCATGCTTATAAATTAAAACCTAGTTTATTAAAATTCATACAGTAGATTACTCAAACATATGATAAAATTGAATTCAATTTACTTCATAAAAATCACTATTATTAGGTATCATTTTTCCAGAACTTGCATTCCTCCTCGTAGCCTGAGTTCATCCTTTTGTAATATTTTAATCACATAAAGAATGTTGAACGCCTTTGCTTTAAAAAATTCCACATTTGTTCTAGAATAAGACTCTAGGCATAAGTATCTACAACAACATATGCACATTAATTTCATTTTTTTAATTAACTTAAATAAAAGATAAAGAGAGGGTTGAATTGAATTTACATATCTAAGATTTGAGTTTTGATCAAGAACGACAAATTAGGCTTCTTTGATAAGTATACCAATTCGATCATCACAATATTTAGTGGTAGAATAAAAAGTTCATAAAAATCATCCTCCTTGCTTTAGATAAAGCTCTAAAGATAACCACTAAGTTAATTGATCAAGTTGTTTTCATGATCGAATTAAAACTCTTAAAACAACATAATTTCTAAAAGTAAATAAATCACTTTGCACTTGTTAATTAAGCATGCTAGTGAAGTTGTGTGTATTTGATACAAGCCAGAGATTGTGGCAAAAATGGACTAAAAAAGTGTAAACAAGTCAATAAACATATTAATTATAATTAAAATTTTCCACAACCACTCGTGTAAAAAGTAGCATATTAAATACAAATTTCTAAAGTACTAAGTAGAGTTTTGCATTACTAATGTGCAAGCAAGTATATTTTTAGAAATAATGCCCTAGAGTTGTATTAATATTAAAAAAGAAAATGACAATAAATTGAGGCATTACTAAAATACTGCATTTCAAAACTCTATATATAAACAAACAATTTTCATTCCAAGCTCATGTAGCTCAAGAAATGATAATATTATTCAATTACAACTAAACAAACTAAATTCTATATTAAATAATGTCTCAAATGATAGTACATTATCAACGACAAGCAATCAGAAGAAAATTCTAAATTAAACAATGCCTCAAAGTGACAGTATTATCAAATTACAACAAAACAAAACTAAATTTTCTAAATTTAAAATTATTGAATAAAATTATAAAGTGTCTTCAATGAACACAAATCTCAAACTTTACAGAAAAAGAAACTAATAAAACAAAATTTGAAATAATTTTCAAAATAATCAAATTGCCAATCTAAGAGTCTAATAGACTATAAAAGTACAATTCTTCCAAAATTCAAACTCCTAAACAAAAAATGAAGTAACAACTCTAATGTCATTCAATTTGAGTAAGAAAATGTTACAACAAGTAAAAAACACGACAAAAATACAAAACAAACAAGACTATAAAAGTAAAGAACAATAAAAAGTTAAACTTTCTGAAATAATTAAAAAAAAAATTGCAAATTTAATAATCTAATAACTAGTAAAACTACAATTCTTCTTAAATCCAAACTCCAAAATAACTAAAAACCAAAATCAAAACTCACATATTGTCAAATTTAAACAAAAGGTTGTTTAAAGCATTTCACAACAACTTTGAATTTGCCAATTATCCTCATTCGTCTTATTGTCGTTTCACTATAAGATTCAAAAACTTCTTACGTTTTGTTTTCCTTGAAAATGGATTTTACGAAAAATGAATCCAAATTAATAACATCATTTTTAATTCTAATGTCACACATCATTCATCAGAACTATCTAATTAGACAATGCTTTAAAAACTTGGAATAATTATAACTTAGTTTATTCAAAACTGATATAAAAGTAGCCAAAATTATGCCAAATATACTGTTACCACACAATTTTGGTAAGGCCTCCACGTCCGCAAAGGCCCAGTAAGAATCATGTATAGGCCTAATGTAGGCCTCGCTGAAGCCTTATGGGCCCAGCGAAGGCCTCTGGGAGGCCAGCAAGGGCATCATAAAATCTCCAGAGACCTCGATCTCGGAGGCCCATCGAGCATCGTAACATCCCAGGATCAGGTTATTGCAAAGCCCTTGAAGGTCCTCAACACGTGCGGCTGACCCTGAGAACCTCACCGGGCTCCATATCTATCATAACTAGCAGGCATCACGACATTTTGGGATGACCAGATAAGTAATTAAGGACAAATTGTGTTTGATTGGCACACGGATCCTCACAAAGAAACCAAATCCCAATCTCCTAAAGATTAGGCTACATGATGAATTCAAATAAAGACGGTAATCTAGGAGATTGCCTTCACAGTCGATCATCCATATCCCATAAGAAAGGATGATCCGATTAGATGTCTAATTGATTGTTTCCTAAAATTAATTAGAACTCTTGTGCTATAAATACGAGGTCTCTGGTTATTCTAAGGTACGCTCTTTTTATGCTTGAATTTCACCCCTAAACTCTGTTCAAATCTCTGCCTGCTTTTCCTTCCCACACCCAATTATTTTCACTCCCGTATATTACTCTATATACCAGCAGTTGACTTGATCGTCGGAGTACCAATGATCGCCAGACCTTTTTTTCCCTAGAGATCTTGGTGCCTAATAATTGTCCGAGTGTACACGTAACATACATGTTGGTAGATGAGTGACTGGAAATCTGTTGACATGTGGATAGTGCAGGTTCTGATGTCAACAGATTGACATCGTCTGTGGGAATCAAAAAGCGTTACACGACCTAAAACTTGTGGTAAAAACGTGTTTTCTACCTAGAAGAGCATGGCTACCGAACACTCCATGGATAAAGAAGTTGAGTCCCACCACACGGACTTACGGTAGGAAAGAGTTCAAAACCTTCAGAACGTAACCCGCCGTAAGAAAAGAAGACAACGACAAAAGCGAACAGTTGAACAAGAGAACCAGGACCTGAAGCTGGACAATGCCCAGATGAAGGCAATGTTTGAACTGTTGGAGAATCAATACATCTAACATGGACCCAAGCATAGTCATGCCTGGAGAAGCCCTTCACAGTCTGACTCAATGGAAAGTCGTCAATCTCAAGACAACCCGTCCGTTTCGAACGGCCGCAATCCTTGGAACACTGTTCTGAAGCCCTCGCAGGACGATCAGAGGAGAAGACCTCTTCCAACGTAGGAAAACTGACCCGTTCTTGCTGCTAGCATGTTTGATAGGTTGGGGGTGGGATTCTCCATAGCGCCATCCCTACCGGCACATAGCAGGCATAGTGAGCACATCGAGGCTTGCATGGAAAGGAGGAAGGACTCGAAACAAAGTCACGCAAGGTCGGAGGAAGAAAAGGAGATGCTCAAATGCTACAAGGATGACAACGACGAGAATCTCCAGTTTACCAATTACATGAAGGCCATGGAGATACCCGCAAACTTCTGAATGCCTCTCATGGACAAATACAACGGGAGAGGCAACCCTACGAATCATATTAATATATATAAGACGAAGCTCCAAGGCCACTTCCCTGCAGTGAAGTGTTGAAATTTCCGTACCACATTCACATCTGATGCGGAGAGGTGGTATAACAAGCTGAAGCCAGGGAGCATCTAGAGTTGGTCTCAGCTCAAAAAGGGGTTCGTCAATACCTTCATTGGTAACTGAACGATGATAGTTGATATCGCCCAATTCCACGACATTCGACAGAAGTAAGGAAAAATAGTCAAAAGCTATTTCAAGAGGTTCAGCAACGTCATCAACAAAATTGAGACTTTAACTAATGAAAAGGCCTTAAATGCACTCGTGACCAGACTTCACATGCGCACCCCCTTCTGGAGAATGTCCAGAACAGTCAACCAAAGACTTATAGCTTGCTAGTAGACTTGGTCCAGTGTGAAATCTAATCCAATGAGACAATTGAAAATAGGGAGAATGATGAAAGAGACATGAGAGATCGCTATAGAAGAGAGGGACGACGCTCCCCTAAACCTCGTTTCAACCACTTTTAGAGAAAGCACTCTCCCAGACCACAAAAAAACCACTATAGGAGATTTAACCAGACAGAAGTAGTCTTTGTCCCCCATCCTAAAAAACCTGCGGTGGCCCTTTTCTGCAGCAGCACCATCCAAGTTCTATCGTATACTCAAAACTAAGGTACATAACACGAAAGATTGCCCAGACGTGAGAGAATTTATCAACCGCAGAAACCACAGATAGTAATAGGAGAATCGACCCACGTGTGGACGTCGAGGGCCACCCACCCAGGGATAAAGACCACATCCTCGATGCCAGGACGATGGACTTAGCCGCAATGACAGGAAGAATGACAGAAACAGGATCTGTCGAGGATGAAAGGGCCCGCGGGAGCGCTCCCAATCCAAAAAATAAATATGATCATAGGAGGGTCCTATATCAGAGGGCACACGATGAACTCGTGGAGAAACTACGCGAAGGCAGTGAGAGAGGAGCCCGTGGAGAGTTGGACACCAACCAAGAGCCCCACAAATCTCATTCACTTAGGAAGACGAGGTCGGTATACACTACCTCTACTGCGATGCCTTGGTAGTCCGTGCCGTCGTTGCCAAAAATGAACTGGGACGGATGTTGATCGATGATGGAAGTGCTGTGAACATCCTGTTTGGCATTGCCTTTGATCAGATGGACGTAGATCATGAACTGATAGCCATCTTAGAGCCACTATTTAGTTTTACGGGAGATAGCCTCATTCCGCGAGGAAGGATTACCCTCATAGTGGATTTTGAAGAGCTCCCGTGTCACCTTCAGAAATTTATGGAATTCTTGGTAGTGGATACCCGTTCTGCCTACCATGGAGTCCTTGGAAGGCTTGTACTGAATAATTTGTAGGCGGTCACATCCATCCATCACTTGGCAATGAAATTCCCGACGCCGAGAGAGGTCGCCAAGATTCGTGGCAATCAGACAGAGGCGAGGGCCTGCTACATGAACGCGTTACGAAAATTAGTAAAACACGAAGATGTCACCCCGGTGGTAATGACTATACATTCAGAGCCAGTGGACTTTGACCACGAAAAGACGGACGAGGTAATGATACTAGACCCTCGAAATATAGGCTCAGACTCTCTTGCTTCTCTAGTTGAGGAGCTGGTAACGTTTTCGATGAACTCTTCAGAATCGACCAAGGTGTTGTAAGTAGAGGAGAAGCTCGAGGAAAGGATGAATGAGAAATTGAAGCAGTTCCTACGAGAGAATACTGATATCTTCACATGGAAGCATAGCGACATGGTGGGAATTGACCCATCAGTGGCTTGCCACGCTTTAAAAGTGGATCCTAAAGTGTTCTCCAAGATACAAAAGAGGAGGCCTTTGAGCACCGATAGATATGGCGCCTTGAAGGAGGAGGTTGACAAGTTATTAGCCAAATCTACCCCCAATGGGTATCCAATCTCCTATTAGTAAGGAAGAGCACCAAGAAATTGAGGGTATGCATAGATTTCTCAGACTTGAACCAAGCGTGCCCCAAAGATAGCTTCTTGTTTCCGCGCATCGACCAACTGCCGGCCACAAGCTACTTAGTTTCATGGATGCCTACTCGGGCTACAACCAGATCCCGATGTTTGTGGAAAACGAGGATCATACTTCGTTCATTACAGACCGAGGATTATACTACTATAGGATGATGTCCTTCAGCCTAAAAATATGCATAAGCCACATACCAGTGGTTAGTAAACCGCATGTTCTCAGAACAGATTGGAAACATTGTGGAAGTATACGTCGATGACATGCTCGTAAAGAGCATGAATGCCGAGGACCACATCGGGCACTTAAGGGGGATGTTCAAAGTCCTCCGTAAATATCGTATGAAGCTTAACTCCCTAAAGTACGCTTTCAGAGTCGTGTCAGGGAAGTTTTTCAGTTTTCTCGGTTACATGGTAAACCAACGTGGGATAGAGGCTAATCTCGAGAAGATCAAGACACTCATCGAAATGCGGTCACCATCTTCTCCTAAGGAAGTCCAGAGCCTGACAGGTAGGTTGGCTGTCCTGAACCGATTCATATCAAAGGTTACCGACCATTGCCAGCCCTTCTTCCAGACCATCAAATGAGGAAAGAGGTTTGAATGGACCGAAGAATGCGAGAAGGCCTTCCAGGAACTCAAGGTCCTCCTCGGAAAGGCCCCGCTGCTATCCAAACCGAAGAATGGAGAAACACTACCCAACTACCTCGCAGTGTCCAAAAAGGCAGTGAGTTCGGTCCTAATCCGAGAAGAAGGCCCGACGCTGGGTCTATTATGTAACCAAAGCCCTGCAGGACGCGGAGACGAGATACCCAGACGTGGAGAAGCTTGCCCTGTCCTTGATTATCACCTCTTGAAAACTCCAGTAGTACTTCTAATCGCATGGCATCGATATCCTGACAAATCTCTCTTTGAGACAGATCATCCAAAAGTCAGACACCTTAGGAAGCCAAGACCTTCTGTAAAAGGACAGCCTTTAGCAGATTTTACGGTCGAATTTGCCCATATCCCTGAGGGCTCACTTGAAGCCCAGCCCTAGGAAGTACCAATATAGAAATTATATGTTGACGGATCCTCGGGTGAGGCCAGAGCTGGAGCTGGGATTTTGCTAGTCAACCCCGATGGCCACAATCTCAACTGCGTGCTTCGCCTGGAGTTCAAAGCCTCAAACAATACCGTGAAATACGAGGCATTCCTAGCAGGCTTGAGGCTGGCACAAGAGATGAAAGCAAGAAAGCTCTATATTTACAGTGATTTGCAGCTGGTCGTTAGTCAAGTCAACGGGACCTTCGCAGCCCACGAACAGTCCATGGTAGCATACTTGACTAAGGCCAAAGATCTCCTATCCCACTTTGAGGTATTCAAACTTCTCCAGATCCTGTGGATCGAAAATGGTTATGCGGATGCTCTCTCAAAATTGGCAAACAGTAGAGACTCCGACCTGATGAGGGCTATCCCAGTTGAAAGGCTCAACTGGCCATCCATCGACGAGGTTCCAGCACCAAATATCATGACGATATCTGAATCTCCTAAATGGATAAAGAAGATCATCGTATACTTGACCAACTAGGTCCTGCCAAACGGCAAACAAGAAGTGCGAAAACTCCGCAGAAGGGCAACGAAGTTCATATTACAAGATGAGATCCTATATAAGAGAGGCTTTAGCCACCCCTCTCCTACGATGTATGACACCGGATGAAGTAGAGTATGTGATAAAAGAAATACACGAGGGAATTTGCGGTAATCACTCAGAGGGAATGGCTCTGGCACAAAAGGCGTTGAAGCAAGGGTATTATTGGCCAACCATGAAGAAGGATTCGCATAATTACGCTACAAAGTGCTAGAAATTTGCTGTTATACCAAAGCTCCCAGTCAGAACCTTACTTCGACCACCAGTCATTGACCTTTCGCCAAATGAGAGATCGACGTTATAGGTCTTTTCCCAACCGAAAGGGGCGGGGTCAAATTTGCGATTGTAGCAGTGGACTATTTTACCAAGTAGTGCGAAGGTGGGCCTCTGGCTTAAATCATGGAGGAAAACACCTGGAAGTTCCTATGGAAGAACATTATCTGTCGCTTTGGGATCCCACACTCCCTCGTTTCCGACAGTGGTATACAGTTCGTTGGAAAGAAGTTCAACTCAAATTGCAAAGACCTAGGCGTTCAAAGGGATTTATCCACCCCCTACTAACCTTAGTCTAATGGCCAGGTGGAGGCTATGAACAAGATCATCAAGCACACCCTAAAATGAAAATTAGAATCTGCCAAAAGAGGATGGGTTGAGAAATTACCCGAGACTCTGTGGTCCTATCGGACCACTTCTCAGACGGCGACCGAAAAAACTCCTTTCGCCATGGCATATGAGGCGGAAGCAATGATTCCCATCGAAGTAGGAATACCCTCTCCTAGGCACTTACACTTCGACGAAGTAACCAATAATGATTTACGCAGGACGAGCCTGGACTTGCAGCATGAAAGATATGCAGACTCGCAACTTTGCCTCGCAGTCTATCAAAGAAAAATGGCAAGATACTACAACTCCAAAGTTAAGGGCAGGAGTTTTCATGTCAATGACTTCGTCCTGAAGAAAGTGTTCCAAGCTAATAAAGAGGTGGAAACTGGAACCCTCAGGCCCACCTGGGAAGGACCTTACAAGATCATCGATGAAATCTAGCCTGGAACTTACAGATTAGAAGATTCGAAAGGAAGAGAGACGAGGCACCCCTGGAATGTCGCTCATCTGCGACTGTATTATCAGTAGTTTTTATTTTGAACTTCTTAGTTCCCCAACATTGTTTCCGACGTCTTTAGACACCGTGTTTATTTAATAAAGTTCATTCTTTTCTAAACCAAAGTATTCTCTATCCTTCTGTACCAATTAAGTAAATTCGGCAGTGAGGGAGTGTGGTTCGCGGCCAACTCTTTCAACTCGCTGGATAAACATTCAACGCGTATTCAAACAAGTAAAAGAAATTCAACAACGAGTGAGTGTGGTTCGCGGAAAACTCTGTCAACTCACTGGATAAACATTCAATGCGTATTCAAACAAGTAAAGAAATTCGGCAGCGATGGAGTGTGGTTCGCGGCCAACTCTGTCAACTCGCTGGATAAACATGCAACGCATATTCAAACAAGTAAAGGAAATTCGGCAGCGAGGGAGTACGGTTCGCGGTCAACTCTGTCAACTCGCTGGTTAAACACTCAACGCACATTCAAGAAACTAAAGATAATGCATTCTCATTAGCCTACGAGAAGAATAAAGCAATTAAATAAAAACATACGTAACAAAAAGCTTTACATTTACAAATCAGAAAGCAACACTGGTAAGGACAGATAAGACCCTTAAGTCCCAGTCGGGCCCTCGGGATCCACATAACCTGGGACCCCGAGTTTAGCCAACAGACCCTAGGCCTTCGACAACTCTATCAACGCCTAGGTCGAATATTTATCTTTGGCATGGACCATGTTTTTGACAAGACCTCAGCTGCGATTCGGCCATCTTCTAAGCGTGAACACAGGCCATCTGGATCGTCTTAGCTTTGGTGATATCATATATGGCATGTGCCCTCGCGTCTTCAGAAAAGGCGAGTTGCTCTCGAAGGTCTTTGTTCTCGAAACGCAGCGCGTCGACATCTTCATCTCTCCCGACTGTTGAACACAGTTCATCAACCTTCATCGTCAGTACTTTGTACAACTCACAGTTAAGCATGTGACTCCGAGAAGTATACATTTTGACCAATTTTAACAACTCCGTCAATTCGGAATTGTCTACAGCTTTCCCAAAGGCAGAAGTCCAATACTTATGAACGGAGGTCGTCGCTATAGCGGCCGGAGTTGGCAGTTTTCCTAAAACCATTGGGTCCAGCTCGTCCCGACGAGACCCAATGTTGATGTATTTGTGCTTACTAGCGGAATGAGGAATGGGGGTTCGGCACGCTCTTCGATCTTGGGGAGTGCGATCCTCAACCTCTGAAAAAGGATCCTCCCGACCTCACCCAGTCTTCTGAAAACCTCTCACATCCTCCATCCCCTTCCCGGACAGGGACGGCTCATCCTTGCTACCGGCAGCTGCCTTCCTCTCGCCTAATCGTCTAAAATTTTTCGACGGAGACACAGGTCCCGCTAAAAACGGAATGGAAGGCACTCCCGATGTCACTTCTGGCACTAACGGGATAAAGGAAGAGCTGTTCAACATTGTCTCCGATGTCTACGGGATGGCATTTTCCAGAACAGATGTAGCAGAAGTTACCGGAGGCGGAGGAGAAAAATCACCCATAACCCCACCGTGCCTTATCTTGAGCTTTGGCACGCTGGAAAAATAAAATCAGACATGACTACCGACATCTGAAATCTAAATATTACGGTAGAGGAGTAAAGGTAGGAGAAATGAAATGGGGTTCCGCAAGCGTATATATAAGCACTGGAGAATATGAGAAATCGGGTGAACGGGCGCGGGTGGAAGGGGTGGATGCACTTAAATAAACCATAGAAAGATATACAGGGTGCTTGGAATTATGTGCCTCGTCGGTTGCACCGTCATTACTACATGATGGCGCCGCCAATGTATATCCCATGTGGAAACGTTAAGTGTGAGTGCCTCGCCAGGGTCGCGAGAGCATCTTGACCTATGAGCCTCGCAATTGCATGAAAGCGAGGACGGAGGTGAACACCCAGACTACATAATAACGCATCTGCAGCAGCTATCCTCCAACAGCCGCCAAAGGTCGTCTAGTCCACAAATCACAAGCCACCAATTCGGACATCTCTTCGCCAAATAACTTATCTCACAGCATCAACAAGGCAACAAACATAGAAATCCTGGTACAATCATATTTTATTCATCATAATCTGAAGTACAAGGCAAAAGTAAACGAGCATGGTTATTATCCTACTACCCCGCCACATCTTTGGGTCGGCACATATCGGGATATAGGGTCTACTGAGTCAAGACGTTGGTCTTCATCACCTCAAGCCTCGTAATTAGCAGAAACCTGATTTCACCATGATTGAGAGTATCCCAAAATCAATACGAGTTGATTTGGTGACTAATTAGGCCATACTGCTCAAAATATGTCGTTCACACATTTTGGCAGATAGCTTCCAACCCTATCATCCGAATCAGGATCACCGATGGGTTAGCCATCGATGTCCATCAGGGAAGTACCGCTCAGGACCTTCTGGCTAAGGCTACTAGGCCCAACCTTCTCGTACGTTTGGTCCTCTGAACGTTAATTAGCTGGGCATTTGGTCTTCTTAATGTTGATTCATCAATTGCTAGGTCCTCTAGACACCGGTTCTTTATTCTTTCTTTCATAGCACATTCGATACGAATGGTAAAGTCACATGAACTAGAAGAAGTTATAGCCATGGAGGGCTAACTCACATGATCTGCCAGAGTTACGCATGCGTGAGAAATGCAATCATAGACCCTTGATATTTTTATAGAAACTGCATGGGAACTTGACACATGGCAATAAATGAGACAATTAATGTACAACCGTCAAAGGGGTATTTGGAACGCCACAAGCATGTGTTACCTTCCCACTTGCTAGACATGAAAGACACTAACTTTTCGAATTCTACAAAGAAGTTAGCGACATTAATGTCTAATGGAATGATTTTTCATTTTCGAGAGCAACTTCCCATGCCTAGTAGGCACAATCGTTCATGAAGTTACCACTCTGAAGGCACACAGTGAATTTTCAGACGAAGATGATATGCTAAGAAAATAAATTCGATTGCTAATGATGGAACATGTACAAAAGAGATGGACAAAATTCAAAGTCTAGATGCCCCACCGCCTTCCTATGGGTTGGCACAATGCGGGCCTTCCTCCACAACAGGTGGGGTGATTTGATCTTCGGCTTCATCGTGACCTTCACCTGGAGCAGTGCCAGGCACCAGGACCTCGGAAGGAGCATTCCGAAGGAAAGAGATATCCCACTTCGGATGGGTTTCCACGATCCGCTCCACCAGCTACTCTCCACCTATGGTCATCAAGCGATGGGCGAGGTCCTGATACTCAGGCATATCCACAAATGCGTCCTGATAGGCCTCCACTGCCCTGGCTTTGGCATCTGCACGCTCAGCCTTGACCCTCTACACCTCCTGCATAGCCGCGGCCAGTAGCTTATCCTTTTCTGCTGCGATGGCCTCTAGGCTACTATTCGCAGTGGCTAACGCAGTCTCAGCTGCGAGGGTCTAATCTTTGGCCAACTTCTGAGCCTCCTCAACACGCTTTTGAGAAGCCTCGGTAGCCCTCTTCTAATCTCGAGCTTGTTTCAAACTCTCTTTTGCGGCCTTCAGCTTGATTTCATACTTGCTCTTCATGTCAGCCTCCTTCGTCACAACCAAGTCCAACTTGAACTGGATAGCTCTCTTGTTCGAGTCCAGCTGTACCTACTCAAGACTTATGACCCTCAGGTCCTCGGACAGCTTCCTGGACTTGGCCTCTTCTTAGTTACATTGGCCATCATAAATCTTGAGGGTGCTGAATAACTCTTTGGTCATGACCAATCCCCGTATCAAGTTCATCTCCGCCAGTTGTAGCCGCTCGTGCATTGTGACTTTCTCGGCCACTTTTTCCCATTTTTGGGTCCAGTACCTATATGCGCTCGCTGCTATTATCACATGATAGACGGGTAACAGTTTCATCATGGAAGTGTCCAATTCTCCATGAAGCTGGGAAATGTGGACACGACTTCCTTGGCCTAACGAATAGCCAAAATTCCCTGTACCATCAGACCTCCCGTCAGGGTGTGGCGAAGACCGTTGCCTCTCCTCAGCCCACCTCGTCTTGTGGACATCTCTCATGAATCTTTCTGCAGTCGTGGAAACCTTTTTCTTCTGGACGGATGCCTCACCTGTATCATCAACGATCTTCTTTTCCTTGTCCTTTGAGGGGACATAGTTGGAAGGGGAATGGGAAGACGAAGGCAGAGGTGGAGGAGGAACAGTCTAGCCAGGAACTGGGGCACCGGAGGCTGGAGAATGGACCGTCCTTAACAGTGTGGCATCCAGGACCTCCTGTGATAGACAAGACATCTACCGTGGAGGAGCCTAGGCCCAGGAGCCCTCTCTACTGGCGGGACGAGTGAGACGGAGCAAAAGAATACCCTTAAACGTGAAAGTTGTTAACACAAACACCAAGATACAAGTCATTAAGACAGATGTTCATAGCAGAGCCAACACATTGCAGATTACGAGACTCACCCATCAATCCGTAGCAATTTAGTAAGTTGTCGTCTTTCAACAAATTGCTGAGACTCTTGAAGTCGCTATCAAGCGCTGGCACCTTGTTCCACTTTGACCTTAACTCTCTTTGATCCCTCTTCGGAATGGGTGGCTTTCCGTAGTCTACAAAAGTAAGCAAAACATTAAATCAGGAACTATGATCAATAATCCTCACAAAGATAGCACTATATACCAAGTTCTCCAAATTGACGAAGAATAGACACATGGAGAATAGGATCCTTCGGCATAAACTTCCAGTCTCCTCCAATGAAGATGAACCTCTCCCTCCAGTTATGCACTTTGTTAGGACTGTTGGTGGCCATTTTCCATTTCTGGCCCGATTGAGGAGAGATATTATACCAACCCACGGACTGACAGAGCTGGTAGGTAGATTCAAACTCCATCGGGGTCAAGTTCAATCCAACCTCGACAATACACCACAATAGGAATAAGGCCACCATTTGTCCCCAGCCATTCAGTGTTATCTGGCAAGGGGCCACATTCCAATCTCTCAGAACCTCGCAGAAGAAATGGTGCATGGACGAAGACCTTGCTGCATTGCGGGTTCGTAAATTACGACGAATCCCTTGGGAGGATCATCGGCGTGCTCCTCAGGACCAGGAGCCGTAAGTGTCACAGCAGCTAAAATATCGTAGGATAACTGTATGTCTTCTAACTCCACTTCAGTGATCCTCAAGCGAGCCTTGGATGCTTCGGTGGCCAAACGCTTGAGCTCCTCGTCGAGCGCCCGTGCCGCTAGGACACCCCTTTTATCAAGCGATCATCTCATCTCGGGCACCCAGTGTCACGCTGTCCCTTCCCTGTGGTTGCTTTCGACGATCCAGTTAGGCACCCCTCTCATTCGCTTGTAGACACGGTGGACAGGCACTTGACTGTAGGTGCTTGGTTCACTTCTCCCACACCCTTGGCAGATGGAGAAGATGAAGATGATAATGACTCACCCTGGATACTAAGGTTTGTCCGAGCTTCCAATCGATTCTGTGAGTCGTTGTGTCTAGACGACATTACTACCCCACTCAACTCTAGAAGAAGATACACCTACTGTCGACAGAGGGTATGGCAAAGAATGGCCTCCGAATTAAGAAATCAAGAAGTAAAAACGATGAGAGACTACGAAGCAAATCACAACAACTCTCGCAACGCTTACCTCGGAATTGCAGTCACATCAATGTACACGCTATGATATTTCTTGATTATCGGCGGAGTAGTCCACAAAATTCACAGAATGCGCAGAAGCAAGAAGAAATTGAAAATGAATGAGGCACCAAGCTTTATAGATTGAGGCACCATAATCCCCACCGTCCAAGCTCCAAACGTGACATCCAATCTGTTGATTAGTGGACGCGTGTCCAAAATAGGGCAACAGGCGGAAAACAAAACCCTAAGTGTTTATTGAAACACGGACACGCGCCTCACACGCACCTCCATTGTCCTGTCACGTGCCCTTAGCATTAAATGTACACGCCCTCTCACTCATGATTACCTGGCCAACAGATTGACAACTTTGATTGACAGAATCACACCAACCACGGGCACGTCATCAAGGGTCTAACCAATCGAAGCCCTCACCCGTCATAAATGTTCAGCTTCGGACTTGGGAGACTATACTGAGTAAGTTCTCCGTCTATACTAAATAAGTAATTCAATGCACGAAGACCACACTCGCGGAATCGCCTTTGGCAAAAGTTCTCCATGATTATTTCTTTTCTTCTCTTACTTCCAAAGTCTCACGCCTACTATAAATAGTAGGCTTGGACTTGAGAGACTATTGTTACTACAAGATTTTGGTAATGCCTCCACGTCAACAAAGACCCAGTAAGAATCATGTATATGCCTAATGTAGGCCTTGCTGAAGCCTTATGGGCCCGGTAAAGGCCTCTGGGGGCCCCAGCAAGGGCATCATAAAATCTCCGAAGGCCCATCGAGCATTGTAACATCCCAGGATCAGGATATTGCAAAGCCCTTGAAGGTCCTCAACATACGCAGCTGATCCTGAGAACCTCGTTGGGTTCTGTATCTATCATAACTAGCAGGTATCACGACAATTTGGAATGACCAGATGAGTAATTAAGGACAGATTGTGTTTGATTGGCACACGAATCCTCACAAGGAAACCAAACCCCAATCTCCTAAAGATTAGGCAACATGATGAATTCAAATAAGGATGGTAATCTAGGAGATTACCTTGACAGCCGATCATCCATATCCCTTAAGGAAGGAGGATTCGATTAGATGTCTAATTGATTGTTTCCTAAAATCAATTAGAACTCTTGTGCTATAAATACGAGGTCTCCGGTTATTCTAAGGGACTCTCTTTTTATGCTTGAATTTCACTCCTAAACTCTGTTCAAATATCTGCCTGCTTGTTCTTTCCACACCCAATTACTTTCACCATCCGTATATTACTCTATATACTGTCAGTTGACTTGATCGTTGGAGTACCAACAATCGCCAAACTTTTTTTTTTCTCCCGGAGTTCTTGGTGCCTAATGATTGTCCAAGTGTGCATGTAACATACAGGTTGGCAGAGAGGTGACTGGAGATCTGTTGACACGTGGATGGTGCAGGTTCCGACATCAATATATGCCTTTTGCCTATTTGTGGCCAGCAGTTGCAACACGATGTATCAATTAATTGGTGTAAGACTATATAATTAGAATGAATTCAAATTTAAAGAAAAAGCAAACGAATACGTAGATATGGGTTTAAAAACACCCAAGTTTCACGATGTGAAAAAAGTCAATAAAATCAAATATTTTGATTATATTACTATAGTAATATTGGTCTACTAATCTCCTTTATAATGTGTTCTACCTTATTGTATTACTCACAAGATACTTTCTTTCGGTTTATGCAAAACAAGCCGCAATTATCTTGAAATTTGCATTCGAAGTTGAAACACTTTTTGATAAAGTCCTACAACTTGTACCCCGGCGTAACGATATGCATATGAAGTTCCTCAATGATTTTAATTTATATAGGTTGGTTTAGATTTCAAAATGTATTTTAAATTCTATTCATTGACATTACTTTGGAGAATATTACACGTGCAGATTTACGAAACTCTCCTTAGTTCTTCGTATAAAGAGTGTAAATTACACTTCACATGTTATATTTTCAAGAATTACATATGTATTTCACATTCCGTTAAGTTTCTATAAAAACAAAAAATAAAAATATAAAAATACTGAATTTATTCACATAAACCTAATTTTTAAAATTACAATTTACATACCATTATTTCAGAAACTGAACAAATATGATATTTAATTATGATGAATTCATCTTTGGATTCTTATAATTATTTTGCAAATTTTTTAAACCAAATAAGTAGGAAACAACTTTGATTGAGCATTTTGAATAGTAAGTCAAATATCCACACTTTTAATATAGGTAGGATAGACAGGATAGGATAACTATGTTAATATTATTGTTTTTGAAATGACTTTTACATTTATACTTTACATAGAAAACATTTGAATTAATGTGACAAAACATTGTCGTTATTAGTTTTTAATATTTACTAGCAATTTTTAAATATGACATTTTAGTCATTAAAATTTAAGTTAATGAATAAAATAATTTTTAAAAATTAATAAAATGATAACACATGTTACTCGGGTAAAAATATTGTTGTCAAATGAAAAAAATAAAATATTAATTTTAAATTAAAATAATATATTTTTTAAAATTTTATAAAATGAGATAAATTATAAAATATTAATTTTATTGAAAATGAGGAAGTAACATAAGGTAACATGTATGTTACTCATTTAAAAATGTTGTTTTCAAATTAAAAATTGAAATGCAAATTTTAAATTAAAATAATGTATTTTTTAGATTTATGAAATGAGATATATTATAAAATATTGATTTTAATAAAAATGAAGAAGTAACATATGATAACATGAATGGTGACTTATATACTACCAGTGCAAAACTATTGTTCAATTAAAAATTGAAATATTAATTTTAAAAGAAAATAATATATTTTAAAAAATTATAAAAAGATATAAATTGCAAAATATTAATTTTTGATAATTACATATTTGGTCTCTAACATTTCAAAAACATTGGGAGTATACCTATGACCTTTGAAAATAGCATCAGACATCCCTAACGTTTGAAAAGCTTGGCATGATAGGTCCTTTATGACGAAATTACCCTTCCATTTAAATAAACAAAAAAAACAAGAAAAAAGAAAAACATGATTGAAAACTAACCAAATGTACCTCAAAAAAATAAAAAGTAAGAAATGCATCCCAAAAAAATAAAAAGTAACAAAGAGGTCATCTTCTCCAAAAACAATTTCTTTTTCCTTGGTTTCTACCGCTACCAGCACCAACAAAAACCAGCTGGAAAGACCTCTGACATATTAAAACCAGGGGTTTTCATTGCTAGTTTTCTCCTTGGTGGTAGAGGCGGCGGAAACTAAGGAAAAAGCCTCGTTTAATGAGCAAAAAACTGCTACAAAATCCAAGAAGAAAATCCCCTATTTTTTGTAAAATAGCATGGTATTTTTCCATTGGTTTTCATGCCTCCGGCGAGGACAAAAACCTGGAAAACCCCCTGGGTTTCTCGATGGAGGAAGGGGGGTTAGGGGTTACTAGCAGGGGTGGTTGTTGCGGTTGGGTGGTGGTTTTGATTGTGGCTATGGGTAATGGAGGTTTAAGCGACACCGTGGGCAGCAGAGAGGACTCTCAGAAGGCGAACACATTGGCGGCGGACCGACGACTTCTCTGACGAGTTGGTGGCGAAAATGCAGTTTAAGAAAGGACAAAAAGATTCACTTGAAGGGGTTCTTGCTATGGAATCCAATTCATTGGTGGCCATGGAGAGAGTGTCTCTATCTGGCAACTGTTAACACTGGTTTTGATATCACCTGACGGTTGTTTTGTGATTGCCATGAGTAAGCTCTAATTATGCAATGCTGAAAAAGAGGGCACAAATAAAATTTTAAGACTTTTTTTAGAAGATGGCATCTTTGTTACTCTACATTTTTTTTGGGTACATTTCTTATTTTTTATATTTTGGGGTACATTTGGTTAGTTTTCAATCATGTTTCTTTTGGGGTACATTTGGAGAAGATGACCTCTTTGTTTTTTTTGTTTTTAATTTATTTAAAGAAAATGTTAGTTTCGTCATAAATGACCTACTATGCCAAAATTTTTAAACGGTGGAGATGTCAGGTGATATTTTTAAAGGTTTATGGGTATATCTCCAATATTTTTGAAAGGTTGGGGGACCAAATATATAATTATCTCTATTAATTTTAATGAAAATGAGAAAGTAACATATGGTAAGACATATGATAACACATATGTTATTCGGGTAACAATGTTGTTGTCAAATTTAAAATTGAAATATTCATTTTAAATTAAAATAATATTTTTTAAAAAAATTATAAAAAGAGATAAATTATAAAATATTGATTTTAATGAAAATAAGGAACTAACAGAGCATAACACATATGTTACCCATGCAAAATGAAATATTGATTTTAAATTAACATAATGTATTTTTTTTTATATAAATTTATAAACGAAGATAAATTATAAAATATTGATTTTAATGAAAATGAGAAAATAACATAGAGTAACACGTATGGTAATATATATGTTACGAGTGCAAAACTATTGTTTTAAAAAAAAATATTCATTTTAATAAAAATTATAAAAGGAGATAAATTATAATATAATTTTAATGATAACACATATGTTATTTAGATAAAAATGTTATTGTCAAATGAAATATTGAAATATTGATTTTAAATTAAAATTATGAATTTTTTCAAAATTTATAAAAATAGATAAATTATAAAATATTGATTTTAATGAATACGAGGAACTAACATAGTAAAAATGTTGTTTTCAAATGAAAATTTGAAATACTGATTTTAAATTAAAATAATGTATTTTTAAAATTTATAAAATGAGATAAATTATAAAATATTGATTTTAATGAAAATAAGGCAGTAACAAAAAAATATTTTGTTTAAATGAAAAATTGAAATACTAATTTTAAATAAACATAATATTTTTTTAAAAAGTTATAAAAGTATATAAATTATGAAAGATTGATTCTAATGAAAATAGGGAAGTAACATAGGGTAATACATGTTACTCTCAGTGTATAATGTTGTTTTCATATGAAAAATTGAAATATTGATTTTAAATAAAAATAATGTATTATATTAAAAACTATAAGAAAGAGATAAATTGCAAAATATTAAATTTTAATGAAAACGAAGAACTAACATATAGTAACACATATGGCAACACGTATGTTATTCGTGTAAAAGTAATGTTTTCAAATGAAAAAAAATGAAAAAATTGATTTTAAATTAAAATAATGTAATTTTTTAAAATTTATAAAGGGAAATAAATTATAAAACATTGATTTTAATAAAAATGATGAAGTAACATATTATAACATATATAGTACCAATGCAAAAATATTTTTTCAAATGAAAAACTGAAATATTTGATTTTAAATAAAAATAATGTATTTTAAAAAAATTATAAAATGAGATAAATCGTAAAGTATTAATTTTAATGAAAATGAGAACACATATGGTAACACATATGTTACCTGTGTAAAAATATTTTCTTCAAATGAAAAATTTTCAAATTTATTTTAAATTAAAATAATTTATTTTTAAAAAATCAAAAAATAAAATAAATATTAATTTTAATTGAAATGAGTAAGTAACATAGTAACAGGTAACACATATGTTACTTGTGCAAAAAGTTGTTTTTAAATGAAAAAAATTAAAATATTGATTTTAAATAAAAATAATATTTTTTTTTAAATTTGTAAGGGAAAATAAATTGTAAAATATTGATTTTAGTGAAATTTGTTACTCGTGTAAAAATGTTGTTTTCAAATAAAAACTTGAAATATTAGATTTTAAATGAAAATATTTTATTTTTTAAAAAAAAATTATAAAATGAGATAAATTTTGAAATATAAATTATATGAAAATGAGAAAGTAACATATTTGTTATCCGTGTAAAATTATATTGAAAAATTGAAAAATTTATTTTAAAAAAATTAAAAAAAAAAGTTATTTTAATTAAAATGAGAAACACATATGTTACCAGTCCAAAATGTTGTTTTCAATTGAAAAATTAAAATATTAATTTTAAATGAAATTAATGTATTTTAAAAAAATTTATAACAAGAGATAAATTTTAAATATTGATTTTATTGAAAATGATGAAGTAAATATGGTAACATATATGTTATCTGTGTAAAAATGTTGAAATATTGATTTTAAATGAAAATAATGTATTTTAAAAAAAATTATTAAACACAATAAATTGTAAAATATTATTATAATTACTACTACATATGAAATAGTATTCAAGTATGAAATTTTTATATTTGAAATATTGATTTTAAAAGAAAATAATATAATTTTAAATAATGAAAAACTGAAATATTGATTTTAAAGGAAAATAATATAAATTTAGATAATGAAAAGTTGAAATATGGATTTTAAATGAACATAATATATTTTTTTATTAAATTATAAAAAGAGATAAATTATAAAATATTGATTTTAATGAAATGAGGTATTCTTTAAAAAAAAAAAAAAAAGATGTATTTTTCATCTTTTTAAAAAATTGTAGGACTCTTGTCAAGTTTCCTCTATAATATATGGGCTAGGGATAAGTTCTAGTTGGGTTTATGTGAAGAATAAACGTGGCCTTTAACTTGTTTGCTTGGGTTAATTGAATAAAAAACTTGACGTCAAGACTACAAGAATTTTATGTTCCGCATACAAATTAAATTTGTAGGGAAATGTTCTTATTTGTGGGCAAAAACATTTCCATACGAAAAAATTTTGTAGGGACGTTTGTGGGGGCAAACATCGTGGAGAAAAGTATAAGACGACAAAATATAGAAATTTGTGGGCTAAAGTTTCTCCCTACGAACCCTTTAGAGGCGAATATAATTCGTCGCTTAAGTTCTTTTCCGACAAAATTATTTGTATGCTAAAATGAATTTGGCCCACGACGCAAGTTTTGTGGGCACATGGTAAAAATTATGTTGTGGCTACATCGTGCATTTCCCTACAAATAATTTTTCTTGTCAAACAATATTTGTTGACTAAATTCTACTTTTCTCTACAAATAATATTTTGTTGGGAAGACAATTTGTGGGCTAAGTATATTATTTTTTCTAAAAATAATAAAATTTGTAAGGAGAAATTAAATCGTTTTTATTTATATTATATAAATTTTTTTACCTTATTGAAAATAATATAAAGATTCAAAAAGACAATAAATTAAATTAAGAACTTTAGTGTCAATCAATATAACATTGAACCCAAAATATTGTACCAAAATACAAATACAAATCATTCACTAAGTATGATTAAATCTAAACTTAAAAAAAGTATAGCAAACATGTTATCTATCTATTATAAGATCTAATAAAAAACACAACTATTCATCCTCATAAATTAGATATACTACTCGTCCTCTCACCAAAGTTATTCTCCTTATCAAAGCCGTTCGCTTCGTCTCCAATAGCATCATTTGCCTCATTAGCATCATCATCTATTGACAATGATGTAAATGGTGGTAGAACAAAGCCAATAACTTGTCTACATAATTGTTGCAAGAAATGATGTCAAGACTGCAGTTTAGAATTGAATTGTTGCTCAACAACATTCAACTTGCTTTTCATTCTTTGCTCAATTTCAATTCGAACTACAACAACTGCCTTTTGAACAACACGTTCTTCTTCCAGCTCCTTCTCCATATGGCGCACATTGAAAGAAGTACCAATGTCTCGAATACGACCATCTCCCAACCCATGAATTTGACGTTCGGACTTCACTCCTAGAACGAATATCATGATTTTAAGTCCAGCATCTGAATTGTCAATAGGGATCTCCTCCAAAAGTGTATTCTCAGGAAGTTGTTGCTCATTTGCCCTCTCTGCGAGGTATTAATCATCTTTAGCAAGTATCTCATCCTATAAAAAATTAAAACAACCCACAAAAATATATTAAATAGCCTATAAAAATAAAGTTTGCAAGAGATATAACATAGCCGAATACAAGATATAATAACACAACTCAAATTGAAGTTCAGTGATCCAATTGAAACTAAATTGAAGTTACAAGACAAATTAAAGATTAGAAATATCGGTAAAAGTTTAGCGAACATGGAATTTATCCACCTAAACGTGTAAAATGAGTCATGGAGTTCAGGCTCAACACCACCCATCAATGGCCAAACTCATATTTACACACCGATAAACGATTCAACTCATTTCACACATCTATATACTACAAAAATTGTGCACTTCAACACATGTTTTCGTTTGTAAGGTTCATAATTAGACAATAAAAGACAAGTCTCAGTCAATGTAATAAAAAGATCACAAAGGGCATAGCATGTACCATGATATTCTCTAAACACACATGAATCAGCCCCCAATTGTTGTAATCCACAGAGATCCATAGAGGTAAGGCACTTACACATTATATGGCATTGGCTCACCTAATGTACTTGCTTTTACACAATCCGAGCACAAATCTTCACAACATCTAAAAGGCCCACTAAATTTTTCAGAAAATCAGTACTAAATCAGTATGATGTCACTACAAAAATTGTAAATGCAAAAATTCCATTGAGGATGACCATGTCAACACATACATATTTCATAAGGTTGCCAACTAAGTACACAAGGACTGACTCAAATAGACCCTTACTTAGAGAAAGCTTAAGAATTTAGCCAAAAAAAGTTAACTGAAGGATGATTGTAAGCCATCTCATAAGGGATCAATAATTTCAAAATCATTAAGTAACTAACATGAAACTCAAGAAAGAAAATTTCAATAATGACTACTCATGAATGATGAACTTTGGTATTTACATATCTTGTCCCAAGTTATGTTTAAATATCAAGATATCACTATTCATAAACTGTTTACATGGTGTTAGGCTGTCATTAAGTGCATAAATATGCTGTCCCATAAAGATTTAAAGCCAGAGATTTATTGAGAAATAATCAAATGAGAAACCCCGACCTTCTATATGTTTGTGTCAAGATCTACTTCATACTTTCCTGATATATCAATAGCATCTACACATAAAACTGCAAAAAACAATAATTTAGAAACGACGAAAGTGGTTACCTGAACGAAAAACATGAGCTTTAGAGGCATATCAATGCAAACAAGTTAATTTGTATCCAGATAAAGTGAACTTCACAGACAACGTTATAGAAAAAATTGAAGCAGGATATATGCACCAAGTTATAACACTGATCAATTTCATAAAGTATTGAGTGTTTTATGTAATTAACCAAGACGGCTACCTTTTGGACTGGGCCAAGAAACATATATATGGCAAGTTCTATTTTATATCGACATTAGATCTTTCCCCATATGTTACTAATGAAATGTCAGCATATTGATTAGTCAATAGTCAAAACAATACTTTCACATATTACTTTGTCCGCATTAATTGAATAAAAGTGAACATCATTTTATTCCTTGAAGTTGAAGTCTATGATAAAATAAAAGATCAAAAAAAGAAATGGTGACAAGAAGACACTCTTCAAATGAGATATAAAATATCTTTCAAGAGAACCCTGAATTTTGAGACAATGAATAAGTTAAGTCATTTGATCATTCGCAAAGGATGCAACTAGTGTAGGAAGACCATGATAGAATTTGTATCCAGTGTACTTGGCTATATTATCTCTAGTGATCAAACTTGAAAGTAGCCACGATGTTAAAGGTTATCCATATTACCCCACCAAGTGCAGCTGAGAAAATCTAAATTATAACAGAACTAGTGACTCTATGCAACACATGCATAATATTTTACCCCCGCCTACAGAATTTTAGCTTCTGGCATTAAGTGGCCTTTTGCAGAACAAGTATTTTCAGACAAGATTCTGTCGAAACAAAATTTATGTGAATTGATTTGAATATAGCATCAGTTCTACCCTACACTTTTTGTTTATTTTTCCTTCTTGTCCCAAGTACAATAAGCTATACACAAAGAAAAACGGGGATTTAAAAAGGGAAAGAAAAATCAGCAAAGACATCTTCATGTTCATATATTTGTAATGCTATATTGGAATATTTGATGTTCACACAGAGACGTGCATATGCCACAATGTTAGTCATGTTGGATCAATTTAAAATGAAGGAAATTTCAATTATTCACATGTCTATATCAGAATGCACTGAAGTTTCTGTAGGTAATCCCGAATTCAGATTTTGTTCCGTGGGCTGTCAAATTGCAGTGATTTATATACACTAACTGTATGACATTGCCTAAAACCTCGGCGATTAATGCCAAAATTACATTATATAACATTAATTTCATGCTAATGTCAATTAAAAGATTAATGAATTAGGATTAAGAATTGATTGAATTGGATGGGCATAAGAAAAGAATCAAGAGAAGAAAAGAATAAGCCGAAAAATTAGTACCGAGGCATAGTCTACTCGGCGATTAGACTCGTGCTCTGATTCAACCTTTTCCTCTTCGTCCTCTTCTTTCGATTGGTCACCGAACAGGTTTTGCATCATCTGATGCCTATTCTCTTCTCCCGCCGTCTGAAAGTGTGTCAGTGTGTTTTCGAGAGGAACTCTTGTGCGTGTAGGTGGAAGAATCTATGCGAGAATGAGTGTTTGTATGTATATGTGTGTGAGTCTGTTGCAATCGCGAGCGTGCTTGGAAAGAGAAGCAGATTTGGGATAAGCAGAAGTCGCATACATGTTTTGGGTGTTTTGGGTATGGACTTTGTTTGAGTAAAAATTTTATGTGTTTTGGAAAACTTTTTAATTTTAATTATATTTTATTACATTTCTATTTATTATAGTTTTATCTTCAAAATAAATGTTGTGAACTAAAGATGAAAAAAAAAATTAGGAATTTTTCTCTTTAAATATTACCCTACTTATTAGTCTCTTTTGTTTGTCGGCAAAAGATATGTTTTGCCCGACTAATTTTTTTGTCTGGATAAATGTATATGTTTGTGGGCACAAGTTATCACATTTTTGAAAATTTCAGAACAAACCATGGCCCTACCAAAAAACGAGTTTGTGGGGAAAAGTTAATTCTACAGACAAATCTCAATTTGTCTGCGGAAATTTTGTAGGAAAAGTATATATAGTTTTTTATGATTTTTTTGAGTAAATTCAGGATTGGTCACTGAACACGCGTTTATGGGCTCTTAAGTTATATGGCTCAAATTTAATTCAATTAAAGTCATATTTCAGCCATAAAAGACCAACGTGCCATTACAATTGAAAAAACGCTAATTCAAACACGATACTATTTTCCTATGATACTATTTTATTATTATACTATTTTCTATGATACTGTTTTTATTTTGAAGCTGTTTTCTGTTATACTGTTTTATTAATATATTGTTTTACGAAAAATGTTTGACTATTTTAAATTTAATATTATACACTAGTTTTCGTTACATTATAGCATGTTTGCACAAGTTTATTAACTATTTTTCTCAAACTTATTTTTAACCATATATTTCATGGGACCCACATATTTTATCAATTTTTCAACCACCCATTTCACCAACTTTTTTCAAAATTTCCAAGCAAAACTACTTTTAAACCTCACCAAACAAACACACATTCAAAAATAAAATGTTTTATGGTTTAAGTAATAATAATGTTTCAAAATGCTCTATTACTAATACAAGATCATTGATACTGATTTCATTCAAAATGCTTCATACTGTTTCAATATATGATACTGTTATTTTATTGGGTTGTAGTTTGTCTATGTGATAATGTTTTATTAAAATATTGTCATGTATGATACTGATATATTAAGATACTTTTATCTCTAATATTATTTTATTATGTTATTGTTTTATTAATATACTATTTTATTTAGATACTATGCTATGGTTTCTATTAAAACATAATATTTGTGCTCACCTAAGTAGATACTTGATAATAATGTGCTTCTGATACTGTTAGATTTGCTATATTTAACCATACGATACTGTTATTATGATATTGATATAAATGTGCTTCTGATACTGTTTTATTATTATATTATTTTTATGATACTGTTTTATTAAGATACTATTTTTTATAATACATTATCAAATAACACACATGAATGTGTGACTGCAACATTCTGAAACACAAACAATGTTGATATATGTGAAACAAATATTGTTTTCTTTTATTCGACCAAAAAATGAATACAAAAAAACTGTGTTCCTATATATATCAAAAAAACAGTATCTACAACAAAAAAAAACCTAATTCCAGAAAAATAAGAAGAAAACCATTCATAAAAATTGATTCCACCTACAAAATAAAATTCAAGAAGTAATTGTTTCCAGAATTTTACAATCTAGGGACTGCCCAACACTTTTCAGAATCATCGTCATTAACTGATAAAAATAGCATGTTGTTAAAGTTTAAAGTTTGTATCTTTTACATGATTGGAAAGAAGAATAATAGAAAAAAATTGTGAATCCAATATTATTACTTACAAAAAACAGTGGAAAATGTTTGGATGGCCGACGGTGATTCGTGAAACGTTAGCGACGATGTGCGAGAGAAGATGGTGGTCATGTGAGTTGCTAATATGGAGTTTAAATATGGGTCACAAGGGTAATTTTGGAATTAATATAAAATATGGTTGATGAGTATGAGTTAATAACAATTTTGAAAAGTGTTTTGACCTAATTTGGAACAAGTCATCTACAGTTGACTTATAGGCAATATTCCCTTTTTTTTAAACTTATTTTTAACCATATATATTATGGGATCCACAATTTTTATCAAATTTTCAACCACAAACTTCATTATTTTTTTAAAAATCTTTTAAAAAACTATTTTTGAACTCTACCAAACAGCACTAAAGTACTCGTTCCAGCATATTTTATTTTTTTCCACTTTTTTTGGTACTTTTTTGTTGTTCTAGCGAACTAGGAACAAAAATGAAGGAAACTTATACAATCAATCCCTAAAAATTCTACTTCACCGGTTCATAGAAAGAAAAACTATTCTTTTTGCTGCAGACTTATTTGGTTGTTGCTAGTTCTCCATTTATTATTTATGTTTATGTGTTTGAACTTTCTTGATGATGGTGTTGAATTGGTTTTGGATTCGTGGTTTAGGGTTTTATGGTGGTTGAAGAGGTAATGGATAGTGCCATAGTTGAAATTGGTAGAGGTGGTGGCAGGATATGTATATGGGTTTGGGATAGATACTGTGAACTACCATTCCATGAACCGTAATATGCGTGACAACAACTCCGGCCTCTTGAATCTGATACCAAATTAACGATGAACGATTATGACTAGAACTAGAATTGTAGAAGACTTGAAAAGGAGAGAGAAAAAGAGAAGAAAAATTGGAGAAAAATAGAAGAAGATGTAAAGAAAAAAAAGGGAGAATATTTTACGACATAGTGAATACTGAAATATACTATTGGAGAGAAGTGATAGATATGTAAGTATGTTATGAAATTCACGAGAGGAGAAAGAAAAATATGTCCACAATCTTTTCTTTGTATGTATTTGAGTATTTGTTGTCTTATTCGCTAGGGACTAGCAAGAGTTCAAGTTTTGGAGTTTGATAAATATAATTTATAATTTATTATGACTCTTTAATGATGGGATTTCGTATAATTCTAAGTATTTTAGAGTCAATAATTATTGAGTTTTACTCATTTTTGTGATTGTATGATGAAATCTTCGAACTCAAGTCACATTGGTAAAATCGGCGAAACATAAAAAGAAATTTAGTTTTCAAAGTAAAGATGAAGAACCAAACATTGGAAGATCATAAATAAAATCAAGAAGTTTAACGTGCTTTGGAATGATAGTGAAGAGTTGAAGTGAATGATCAAATACCTGAAAGTTGAACAAACGAATTGAAAAACCTACGATCGGAACATGTGGAAAATTAGAGTACAAACTCTGGTATAAAAATGTACACGAGAAATTATATACCATTGGAAACATAATTGAATTAAGAGTCCAACGCTTTTCACACATCTGAATTCAAAATTTCCTACAAGAAGTTATGACCATTTGAATTCCAGTTACCGATTGAGCCAATTGCAGACCGCTCGAGCAGACCAGAGGAACGCTCGAGCAAGCCTGTAGATAGGAAATTCCCTGCTCTGGCCGCTTGAGCGAGCCAAGGTACAAAAAAATTAATGTTCAGTTTTCTTGAGCGGGCTGGGCACCTGTTTGAGCGGATGACTCTCTGGCCAGACTTTCAGTTGGTTTAAAAGTCTATTTTTGGTAACGTTTTGGAGACTTTGGGCACGAAATTAAACCCTAATTGGAATCGTACAGATAGGAAAACTCTTAAACTTAGGAGAAAAACAATGAAGCAAAACACAAGATTTTCACAAGAATTCCTTCATCCTGGCAAGACTTATGAGATTTCAAGCAAGAAAAAGAAAATATAGAAGATTCTAGGGCAATCCATTGAACACATTCAATGGGGCAAAATTAATCTTCAACTTTCTTCTTGTTATCAAATATTCTGGGTCATGAGTTTTCAATTTATTATGTATTTTTGTAACTCAATCATGGTAGGCTTATTCTTTATAGAGGAAATTATAGGAAATGTCTATTTGCGGGTGGTTAGTTTGAAATATGGCAGGTTTTCAAAACAATTTGAAAAATAGTCATTTTGGAAAAAAATCAATCAATTCCCAACATATCTTATTAGAATTCAGTTCAAGGAAAATTCCACAAAAAACAGATCTTCAACAAGATTCCTTTGAAAGTTTGACTATTTGTTAAAAAAAAAAAGTTCAACCATAAAAAAGATAGTTCAATTGTCGTTTTGATTCAACTGTCCTTTTGACATTTTGACATTGAACTGTCAAAACAACATTTCAAGTGTCTTTTTTAACATACACTGAACTATCATTTTGACAGTACAATGTGTAAATGTCAAAGAGACAGTTTCATAGTTGAACTATCTTTTTCATAGTTGAACTACTGTTTTTCAAACCTTCGATTCTTCAACACCCTAGATTACTACTATAACAAGCTTCAAGTTGTTAATAAAAAAGTATTCACAAATCAATACCTTCAAATAATAACTTCGATTATCAAGATTTCAAGTGTAGAAATATCGTTGATATTGTGTATGTTTGAATAAAGCTCGAATTGGCCGAAATTAAGCTGGAATCTAAATCCTCCTGAGAACGATGGTCTTTTCTGCATATGAAAGACATGTAGCGCACGGTGATGTCGTGGTTAATCCATGACCAAATAAATTGGAGAAGACTTCATGTATTACAAGATAGTCAAAGAAATTTTGGATGCTGCAAAAGAAACCTATTTTGACAACGAAAATACCTAAGAATTATTTGAGGTAAAAGGTCTCCTAAACGATCTCTGACAAGGTGAATTTATTGTCACTCAATATTTCAATACCCAAAATAGGTATGGGCAGAAACTAGATCTATTTGATGATGCTAAACATAGCTGTCTAGAAAAGTAGTCTCAAGTGCAAAAAGATTGTTGAGAAAGAAAGAATCTTTAAATGTTTGTTTGGTCTTAACAAAAATCTGGATGAAGTAAGAGGAAGAATCCTCAGGATCAAACCCATTCCTTCAAGTAGAGAAGCATTTTCTGAGGTTAGAAGGGAGAAAGTAGAAAGTAGATTATGTTGGAAAATCGAGTTCCATCAATAATTGGCCAAAGAAGGGAGAAAGACCATGGTGTGACCACTGCAAAATACCTGGACACAAGAAAGACACCGACTGGAAGTTGAATAGAAAGCCAACTGACTGGAAACCAAGAGCTTCTGAGAAAATTCATGGCTTCATGTCCACTGTGCATACGAGACCACAATGTTTAGCAAAGAGCAAATAAAATTACTTCAAAAATTGATTAGCCAACAATCATCATCCTCTTCCCTACTCAGTTACACAAGCACTGGATGAGTCGCTCAAAAAGGTAACTTTACTGTGGCTTTGATAACTCAAATGGTAAAAAATAGCCCTAGATTGTAGACTCTAGTGCATCAGATCATATGACCGGTAATGTAAATCTATTTTGCACCTATAGTTCAAGTTTTGGAAATTTTATGGTTCGAATTGCTGATCGATCGTTATCTAAAGTGGCTAGAATATGATCTGTTGCTATCACAGATAATCTAATTCTAAATTTTGTTCTCTTTGTTCCAATTTGACTTGCAATTTGCTGTCTATTTGCAAACTTACCAAGGATTTGAATTGTATTACTAACTTTTTCCCAAATCATTGTGAATTTCAGGACTTGGAATCGGAGAGGATAATTGTCAATGCTAAGGAATGTGCGGGTCTCTATCTCCTTAAATGCCTTAATCCTAAAGAACAAGCTCAAGCTACAAGTAGTATGTCATTTATGTTTCTTTCAAATTTTTCCAAGAACAATAGTTCAATCAGGTTGTGGATCTATATATTAGGTCATCCCAATTTTCAATATTTGAAAAAGTTGTTCTCCACATTATTCAATACTACTAATGCCGAGTTCTTCCAATGTGAAGTATGTCAATTGTCCAAACACATGAGAAGCTCTTATCCAATCCATTGGTACAAAACATCTCACCATTTTTCAGTTATTCACAGTGACATATGGGGACCATCTAGGGTCAACAATATTTCAAGAGTTCAGTGGTTTGTATCATTTGTTGATGATTATACTAGGATAACTTGGATATAATTGATAAAAGAGAAATCTGATGCTGGCCATATATTCAAAAACTCCAACAACATGATCCAGACACAATTTCAGACAAAAATTAGATCTGGTAATTCCATAGATCATTTCAATTCCACGTTTGTTGAGTATATAGTGAGTTAGGGCATTGTATATCAAAGCTCATGTATTGACAGACCCCAACAAAACGGGTAGTAGAAATAAAATCAAACACCTTCTGGAAGTGGCCAGATCTATTATGTTCACTACAAATGTCCCCAGACATTTTTGGGGAGAGGTAGTCCCCATGGTTACATATCTTATTAATAGAATACCATAAAGAGTTCTAAATTCAAAACACTCTTCCAAACTCTTCTCCTCTGCTACCCAGACACTTAAATAATCTCATCTCTGCCATTAAAAATATTTGGATATACGACATTTGTGCATTGAAAAAACTTGACCCAAAGGTGTTATTCACATATCACTAGAAAATTCTACACTACTATGGATATAACCATTTTTTGAGAATCAATCATATCTACCTATAATAAAAGAGGCTAACTTTCTTACTATTCATGTTGCCACGTGTCGACTTCACATGTGGCTGTCTTCCTTTTTTTCCCCCTCTTTTTGTTCCTTTTTTTTTTCTTTTTTTGTTTGAGTAATTATATTTAAATCACACTTTTTTTAACCACACCATATTTTATAATTGTAATAAAAGTCTTCATCAACATCTAATTTTCACATTTATGTCCTTATATTTAAATCACAATTTTTTTAACCACACCACATTTTATAATTGTAATAAAAGTCTTCATCAACATCTAATTTTCACATTTATGTCCCTAACTATTTGTTATCACATTTTTTATCATCAACCTATTAATTAGTACATCTTATCTTTGTCTTTGATGATGATTTCTGTTCAAAAAAATAATTATGGGGGCGTAAAAATATATTTTTAACACCACATTTTATAATTATAATAAAAGTCCTCAACAATATCTAATTTTCACATTTATGTCCCTAACTATTTGTTATCACATTTTTTTATCATCATCAACCTATTAATTAGTACATCTTATCTTTGTTTTTTATGATGATTTATGTTCAAAAAATTAATTAAAGAGGCATAAAAATATTTTTTTGTCTCTCATATTTTTTAAAATTTTTTACTATTCATATAGCCACATGTCAGCTTGAGAAGTGGATGTCTTCTATTTTTTTTTTTACCAATTTTATTTCTTTTTTTGTTTGAGTAATTATATTTAAACCACAATTTTTTTAACCACATCACATTTTATAATTGTAATAAAAGTCCTCAACAATATCTGATTTTTACATTTATGTTCCTAACTATTTGTTATCACATTTTTTATCATCAACATATTAATTAGTTCATCTTATCTTTGTTTTTGGTGATGATTTCTATTCAAAAAATCTACTTATAATAAAAGGGGCTAACTTTCTTACTATTCATGTTGCCACGTGTCGACTTCACATGGGACTGTCTTTCTTTTTTCTTTTTATTTGGTTAATTATATTTAAACCACACTTTGTTTAACTACACCACATTTTATAATTGTAATAAAAGTCCTCAATAATATCTAATTTTGACATTTATGTACCTAACTATTTGTTATCACGTTTTGTTATCATCAACCTATTAATTAGTATATCTTATATTTGTATTTGATGATGATTTCTATTCAAAAAATCAATTAAGGGGGCGTACAAATATTTTTTTTTTGTCTCTCATATTTTTAAATAACCAAAATAAATATAAAATATAAAAGTTTGATAAAACATTTATCCCTCATTCTAATGCACATTAAAGTCCTCAAAAATATCTAATTTTTACATTTATGTCCCTAACTATTTGTTAACACATTTTTTTATCATCAACCTATTAATTAGTACATCTTATATTTGTCTTTGATGATGATTTCTGTTCAAAAAATTAATTAAGGGGGGCATAAAAAAAAATTTCTCTCATTTTTTTAAAATTTTTTACTATTTATATTGCCATATGTCAGCCTGAGAAGTGGCTGTCTTATACTTTTTACTAATTTTTTTGTTAGGGTAATTATATTTAAATCACACTTTTTTAACCACACACATTTTGTAATTGTAATAAAAGTCCTCAACAATATCTAATTTTTACATTTATGTCCCTAACTATTTGTTATCACATTTTTTTATCATCAACCTATTAATTAGTACATCTTATCTTTGTTTTTTATGATGATTTTTGTTCAAAAAATTAATTAAGGGGCATAAAAATATTTTTTTTTCTCTCATATTTTTAAATAAACAAAATAAATACAAAATATAAAAGTTTGACAAAATATTTGTCCCTCATTTTATTGCACATTAAATTCCTCAACAATATCTAATTTTTACATTTATGTCCCTAACTATTTGTTATCACATTTGTTTATCATCAACCTATTAATTAGTACATCTTATTTTTGTCTTTGATGATGATTTCTGTTCAAAAAATTAAGACCTACAATTTACAACTCATTTTTTATCCACACATTCACTCACAACTTATAATATAAGTACTTCAAAAATAAATTCAGCACTACCAAACATATGGTTAGTATTTATCAACTTCTATTATTTTGCTTAGTATACAATTTGAAAACAGTTATGCAATCAACCAAAATTTCTTCTACGTTGTAAATTGTGGTTTGTTCAAATAACTATTTGCTTGTTATATTTATATTTAAGAAGTGTGTCTTTTGATTATCTATTTTATATTTGTTGAGTACTAATTTTTTTAAATCATTTGCTCCAAATTATAATCAGACTATTTTATATTTTTATAAATTACAAATTAAAATACAATAACGTAAGTATCCTATAAACCACCTTACGTGCATCGAATGTCCTACAACTAGTTACCAAAAAAATCACATTCAAGGAGAGAACTCAGCCATACAAGAGTGATATTTTGGCTTGACACTTCTAGTACTCCAGAAACCATTCCTAACATCTCCATTCATCCAGAGACTGAGCCGAACACCATCACAACAACTCAAATAGCTACACCTAACACCCAAGACCCTGTCACTCCAGTCCAGAATCAACCTACAATTGATAACGAGCTACGTGTTTATTCAATGAGGAAAAGACCCCAAGAAGAGATAGGAGATCACACACTTGTCGAGTAAAACCACGAATCTGATCGCGTCCAGATATTCTACATAACACTATTAATGAAATTCAAACCGATATTATTCCTAACGAAGATCTTAACGTTCTAATTGTATTAAAGAAAGGTGTGAGATATGTACTCAACATCCAATATACAATTTTGTTTCCTATGATGGTCTATCATCAGAATTTCGTGCATTTACTACAAATCTATCCAATGTAGAAATTCTACAAAGTATTCATGATGCTATAGAAAAATCAGAATGGAGGGCCGCCATTAGAGAAGAGATTAGTTGTCTTAAAAAGAATGGTATTTGGGAACTTTCAGATTTACCAGAAAGAAAATGACCATTGGGGTGCAACTGGATTTTCACTGCCAAGTATAAACCAGATGGAAGTGTAAATCTCTACAAAGAAAGACTTGTTGCTAAAGGATTTACTCAGACTTACGGCATAGACTACCAAGAGAGTTTTTGTTCCTGTTATCCTTAGTAGCTATTCAAGATTGCTCCCTTCATCAATTAGACGTCAAAAATTCCTTTCTCAATGGTGACTTGGAGGAAGAGGTGTACATGGAAATTTCATTTGGTTTCGAAACAAGAAACAATCTCTTAAAGCATGGTTTGATAGGTTTACAAAAGCAATCAAGAAGTACGGGTACACTCAGGAGCAAGCCTCATACCTTGTTCACCAAATTCTCTCATAATGGGAAAATTGCCATTCTCATTGTTTATGTTGACTATATCATGGGGATTTTGCTGAAGAAAAAAACTACTTAAATGAAGTAATTGAAATCAAAGACCTAGAAAATCTAAAATACTTCCTAGGCATAGAGGTTGCTCATTCGAAGAAAGGTATTGTGGTTTTACAACGTAAGTACACCTCGGACTTATTAAAAGAAACTCGAATGTTGGGATGCAAGTTTTAAGGAATCAAATTATTAAATGGTTTGAAAAGAAGATAGTCCACCGGTTGACACTAGGAGATATCAAAAGCTTGTAGGAAAGCTCATTTATCACTTCCACACAAGGCCAAACAAAAGCTTTCTAGTTAGTGTTGTAAGTCAATACATGAACAAGCCTAATGAAAAGCATCTCGAAGTAGTCTATCGGATCCTTAGATAATCGAAAATGACTCCTGGTAAAGGAAAATTCTTTGAAAAGGGAACAAATAATGAACTTGAAGTCTACTCGGATGCAGATTGAGCAGGATCCATCATAGACCGAAGATGAACTACTGGCTATTGCACATTTGTATAGAGATACTTGGTAACTTGGTGTAGCAAGAAAGATTCCGTGGTTGAAAGAAGTAGTGCCGAGGCAGAGTATAGGGCTTTAGCTCAAAGTATATGTGAAAGACTATAAATGAAAAGATTGCTTGACGAATGAAGAATTAAGTGTTCCAACAAAAGAGCCGATGAAGGTGTTATGTGACAATTTGGCTGCAATAATCATTACTAAAAATCCTATTCATCATGAGCGGACCAATCATGTGGAGCTAGACCGTCATGTCATCAAAGAAAATGATGAAGAAGGGATGCTAAACTTGAGTTATACTCTTATACATGTTCAAGTGGTTGATATCCTAATGAAAGCCCTTCCAAGAATAATGTTTGAAGAATTTACTTCCAAGTTGGGAATGATTGACATCTATTCTCTAGCTTGAGGAGGAGTGTTGAATTCTGAATTTAGTTCCTAATGTTTAAGGATTAGTTCTGATTTTTGTTTTATTTTATTTCATGCATTAAATAAATAGATAAGTATGATTGTATCCGAAATATTTTCTTTTTATTTTTGTGCTTGTATCCCTTAATTTGTGGATTGACTATTACTAGAATTATAGAGATTCAATGACAGATATGTTTTCATGCTTTTTCTGTATGTTCTAATTATTCCTAATGTTTAATATATCAAAAAAGTAAAGTTTTCCTCCATATAAATCTTTAATAAGTATTTGCCATACCCTTGTTGATACTCAAACTGAACATGAATGGCAGAACAAGAAGGTGAACATATGAACTACCAACTAAAGCAACTGAAATAGAAGATTTAAATCAAAACTGGAACCAAGATAACCTTCGTGATTATCGGTTGGTTAGGGATATAGAGAGAAGAGAATTAAGACCAATTCTAATGTATAGTTCTTCAAATTTATGGAATTTATTCTAGTTTTCCATGAAGCTTTAGACAACATGGAACCTTCATCTTATGGAGAAGCCATTAGTTGTTATAAATCAGAAAACTGGAAGCAAGCTATGAAGGAGGACATAGAATCCTTAATGAAAAATGAAATATGGAAATTGGTTGTATAACTTGAAAAACATAAGGTAGTTCATTGAAAATGGATTTATTAAATAAAGAAGACAACCAACCTAAAGATTCTCGTAGGTGTAAGGATAGACTTGTTTCTAGGGGCTTCATGAAATTGATTATAATGAGGTGTTTTCACATGTATTCATGTACAAAACAATCAGGATGGTATTTTAGTTGTACAATTGAATTTGGAATTGGAACTGCTTTCATGAAGATCTTGATGAAGTCATTTATTTGAGTCAACCTCAGGGTTTTGAAGTGAAACATAAAATTGATTTAGGCTGCCTCTTAGAACCCCAAATTAGGACATTGGCTAAACTGGGTGAATATACATGTTGTTATTACCTTTTTTGTACTTCTCTTATTCATATTAATTTGATCATAGATTTTACAAACGGGTTGCACAAAACACCAACAAACACTTCTAAAGTCCGCCATCTACAAATAGTAGAAGAAACCTAACTGACTAGCTGGTAACCTCGCCATCATTTGTAGATTTATAGATGCCTAAGCTTCAGCACCAAAAAGTTGTATTAAAACTCTTGTGGCATGCGTCTATGCTAAACTTGTAAAAATTAATGTCCAAGGTCCAATTAGTTGGGTTTGACTTTATTATTTATTGGATCAAATTAATTAATAGCTCATTTGTTGATGGGTTCTAGCTTGACTAGAACTAGGGCTAGAGTTAGCCCTACCTATAAATACAAAGGCCACGACAGATTAAATAAGAGTTGGTTTTCATTTCTTGCGAGCACAAGAAAAAGACAGCCAAATACAATTACTCACAAAGATTCGGCTTCCATATGGAAGTCCAGATCTGTTCTTGCTGTGTGGATTAGCATTGAAGGCTGGACAATTGGACAGCTGTGGTATTGAAGATCGCACCTCCAACTAATCAGAAATCAGATTTCACGATATTCATCAAATGTAAACTTCTATCACGAGTTTTCTCTAAGTACAAGGTTGATCCGGCTTAAAGGAATTGAATATTTAATTTCTGCTGTGTATGTATATCTCAATTCATTACAGTGGTATCAGAGACTACCTTGTTATTTGTTATAATTCGTTATACTGCTTTGATGAATAAAATAATAATTGTTATTAGTGTATTAATTTAATTTGAGTTTTGACAGTATAAATTAAAAATTGTGAATTTTTAAAACTACAATCTGAAATTGTTTTGGATTTATTTAAAATGGGACAATCCGAACGGAAAGCACCACTGCCAGCGCAAGGCGGCCGACAGTAGCAGGTGATGTCCACTGCCTTTGGAAGGCAGCGGACACCGCCGCGAGAATCAGCGGCGGCGACCCTGATTCTCGCGGCGGCAAATTAGCAGCGTAATAACAAAAAAAAAAAAAAAACTATGCGGCCTGCCAAGCTGCTGTTCGATGGAAATAGACAATGGCCTCCCGTGTTAGACACCGGCGCAACCACCGTCAGTAGGTCTGTTTGTAGCGCCGTCGTCGTATGGAAATTTGATTTCTGCCGTCTTCTATGTTTTGGAAGATGTAGACGTCTTATGCAATTTTAGAAATTGCATAAGAAGCCCCCTAATTTCAAAAGAAATAAAAAGGGGCCTCTTATGCTATTTCTGAAATTACATAAGAAGGCCTAATCTTTTAAAATCCAAAAGGGCTCTCCTATGCAATTTCAAAAATTGCATAAAAGACCCACTTATTTTTAAAATTGTAAGGAACGACTTTGCAATTTCAGAAATTGCACATTATGTCCTGAAACTTTAAAAATAAAATACGGTCTTAAATACAATTTTAATTTTTTTGGGAAAAATTGTAATTATTGATTATTTTAATGTTGGTCAAATATTCAAAACTAAATAAAATCATTTTTAAACTATATTTTGAATTTCTGATCAGAATAAACTTTAACTTATTACTTTATAAAATTGTAACTTTGACCATATACAAATTTTATCTTCAATTAGAATATGACTTTAAATTGGTAGATAAAATAAATTTTGAAAATCCCCTTTATGAATAAAATTAATTGATTAATTTTATTGTTGAAAATTTAATTAATTATTTTATTCTGTCCAGTCCGTTCTAAAATGTCTAAAAAGTTTAGACTTATACTGTCAAAGCTACAAATTTATAAATTAATATATTTTTAATATTAGATATTAAAATAGATGTTTAATGGATGATTATGGACTCGACCTATGTGATTGGTTGTATAGTTAATTATTCCTATTAATTGTTGGTTGGGCCTGTGAGTCTATTATCTAATTAAATGGACATGCGTGCCTATTATTTATTTAATTGAGTTTTTGAACTCTTTATTTAATATAGACATGCGTGTTCATTTATATAAGCCTGCGTGCCAACTAGTATAGGATACATGTTGCAGTAGGAGATGAAGATGATTGTATTTAGCATTCGATAAACGAATGCAACATCCCTTAGGAATTGACCAACTAATCTTCATTTTGGCTCAGGATGATTAGATAGATAAAGTCCATAATCATCCACAGTTATAATTATGTATAATTGATTGCATGTTAGATGTTAGTTAATATACATAAATGTGATTAGACAAGCTCTTCTTTATCAAAATATTAAATAGTTAATATAACGTGCCTTTTATTGTTATAGTGGAAAACCAGAGTCTATTATCGATGTTAGTTTGTTGAGTCACTCAAGGCTGCTCGCTCATGGATATGTTTATCACTATGAAACATTTGATTTTCTGAATAATAGGTCAAATTTAACTAAAATTTTATTTTTTGTTGAGTCACTCAAGGAAATTAAATTTTAGGGGCACAATCAAGTAAACGCATAAGATGTGTGCGACAATAAGTTGTCTACTTGATGATCTAGGAGTCACATAGAGATGTGATTGATAGAAGTATCAACGTGGATGTTTTATTAGGATTTGTTGAGTCACTCAAGGTTCTAATAAAACAAAAGGGATCCTAACCCACTGAAAATCTAACCGGTTCTATTGATTAATGTTTGAGGGTCATTAATTCAATTTAAATAGTGGAAGTATAATTAATTTAATATAAGTCCATGTTAAATTAATTTTGTGCATTTAATTAATTGTTCTATGTTATTTCAGTATTGAATCGTGAGTAACCATATGAGTTTGAGAGGCATATTGAATGCCAACACCGTATTCTGAGAATTGTTTTCAAGCATGAAAAAGAAAAATTGGATATGTCAATAAGTAGCTAATGTCGGAAGCTCCTATTGAGGAGGCTACGCCGGAAAATGTGTAGGCTTACAAAAACACAGTGATAATAGTAATATTGCAACATGTGATGCTTACAGTATGTCACTTGAGTTAGAAAAGTAGCACGAGGGTATGGATACCTATACCAAAATATATCATTTCAAGGAGTTGAATGATGTACAGTCACAGACTGAACAGTATGAGACATCCAAACAGTTATGAAGAGGTATGATGGTATAAAGATCGTCAGTCAGTGCTCATGTATTGAAAATGATTGATTATATTGAAAAATTAAATCAATTAAGTTTTACCATAGACCACGAGCTAAGTGTTGACTTAGTTATGTAGTCCCCACCTAATAACTTTTCCCAGTTCATAATGAACTTCAACGTGAATAAGATTCAGTGTACCCTACTCGAGCTGCTAAACATGCGAAAAACTGTTAAGCCCAAGGGAATGAGTGAACTTTGGCCATTGATACCTATAAGAGCACTAAGAGAATCTAAAGGGGCCTTTTAGAAAGGATCCAAGAAGGCCAAATCAGTTGGAAAACAGTTAAGCAAAAACAAATCCAAGTCTGATGATCCATGTTTTCACTGTGAAAATAAAAGGACATTAAAAGAAGAATTGCAAGGCATAAAAGAGATAAAACTAATAACTCAAATATTTAGCATTGCAGACTCGGTCATATAAATGAAAACGCATTACTAAGTTACATAAAGAAGGATACTTAGATTCAAATGATTATGAATCATTTGACAAGTGTGAATCATGCCAGTTGGGCAAAATGACCAATACACCATTTTTTGGAAAGGGAATTGGAGTTGCAGATATTTTGGGTCTTGTACATACTGATGTACATGGACAAATATCTAAAGATGCTAGAGGTGGCTTTTCTTACTTCATCACATTTACGGATGACCATTCTAGATATGGTTTTATCTACTTGATAGAATTCAAGAGTGAAGTCCTTGAAAAGTTCAAGGAATTCAAGTAAGAAGTAGAAATGAAGACTGATAAAAATATTCTAGCACTTAGACCTGATCGATATGGAGAATATTTGAAGGGTGAGTTTTTAGACTATCTAAAAGAGAATGGGATTCTCTTGCAGTGGACTCCACATTATACACCACAACTAAATGGTGTATCAGAAAGGAGAAACCGCACCTTATTAGATATGGTACGATCAATGATGGGCCGCGAAGTTCTCCCAAAATCATTTTGGGATATGCACTTAACACTGCATGTCACACACTAAACCGTGTCCCATCTAAATCGGTCGATAAAACTTCATACGAATTTTGGAAAGGAAAAAGACCCAATCTTTCATACATAAAGATTTAGGGCTGCGACGCTTATGTGAAGCGCGTAGAATCAGACAAGCTAGAAGTTAAATATGATAAATGTTTATTTGTGGAGTATCCAAAAGAAACAGTTGGATACTATTTCTACAATCCTATCGAGATGAAGGTCATCATATCGAAACATGCCATATTCTTAGAGAAAAAGTTCATTCTAAGAGAGGGCAATGGGAGCAAAGTAGATCTTGAAGAAGTTCAACAAACCACAAATAAAATCAACCAATTAGATAAGCCAATGGCTGAGCCTACATTCGATAAGGCACATATTGGAAATGGAGAACCATCACTCCCTGAGGACACAATAGCTCTTCGTAAGTCGAGCAGGGTCATTCGTCCTCCTAGGAGATTCGATTTCCTGATTACCAATGATGCATTACTAATCGAGGAAGATGAACCCACTACTTACGCAGAATCGAAGTCAAATGTTAACTCAAAGAGATTACAGAAAGCCATGGAATCTGAAATGAATTCCATGTATGAAAACAAAGTTTGGACCTTGATTGACCCGCCTGAAGGGGTAAAACCAATAGGCTGTAAATGGGTTTACAAGAAAAAGGTTGACATGGATGGAAATGTTCATACTTACGAGGCAAGATTGGTTGCGAAGGGTTACAAGCAAAGACAAGAAATTGACTTTGAAGAAACTTTCTCACCAATAGCTATGTCTAAATCAATTCAGATTCTGCTTGCGATAGCAGCATACTATGACTGTGAGATATGGCAAATGGATGTCAAAACTGCATTCCTTAACGGGAATCTTAGTGAGGATGTGTACATGACACAACCCAAAGGTTTTGAATCCACAGAGCCAAACAAGGTATGCAAACTATAGAAATCCATGTATGGATTAAAGCAAGCCTTTCGGAGCTGGAATCTTCGTTTTGATTAGACAATCAAAATGTTTGATTTTATCAAGAATAAAGATGAACCATGTGTGTATAAAAAGATTAGTAGGAGTAAAGTAGTATTTTTAATTTTGTATGTGGATGACATACTATTATTAGGATATGATATCCCAATGCTAAAATCAGTAAAATTGTGGTTATCCCAATTTTTTTCCATGAAAGCTATGAGAGAGGCAGCGTACATTCTCGGAATAAAGATCTATAGAGATAGATCTAAAAGAATACTTGGCCTATCTCAATCTACGTATATAGATAAAATCTTGAAAAGATTTAGCATGGAAGAGTCCAAGAGAGGACTCTGTTCCATCGGACATGGGATCTATCTCTCAAAAGATGTGTCCAAAGACACAAATTAAAAAAAGATAGCATGGATAGAATTCCTTATGCATCAGCAATAAGATCTATCATGTATGCCATGCTATGTACTTGACTGGATGTTTCATATGCTTTGAGTGTTACAAGCAGATTCCAAGTGAACCCTGGTGAGAAACATTGGATCGCAGTCAAAAACATCCTTAAGTACTTAAGAAGGACTAAAGACATGTTCTTGGTGTATGGAGGAAATGAACTTAGAGTTCAAGGTTATGTCGATGCCAGCTTTCAGTCTGATAAAGACGATAGCAAATCTCAATCTGGATATGTATTTACTCTAAATGGTGGTGCAGTCAGTTGGAAAAGTTCTAAACAAGAAATGACTGCTGATTCAACTACAGAAGCCGAATATATAGCTGCTTCAGAAGCAGTTTGGATCAAGAAGATCATTTCAGAACTTGGAGTAGTTCCTAGCATTGTTGATCCAATATATCTGTATTGCGATAACAATGGAGCCATCACACAAGCGAAGGAACCCAGGTCTCATCAAAGATCCAAACATATATTAAGGCAATATCATCTCATCAGGGAGATAATCCTGAGAAATGACATAAAGATAGAAAGAGTCCCGACTGACGAAAATGTAGCATATCCTTTGACAAAGCCGTTGTCTCAGCACAAGCATGATAGTCATGCTAAATGTATTGGTGTTAGATAAATGAGTTATTGGATCTAGTTTGTATGGGACGTTTGATATACTCTCTGTTAGACATTGAGGTATATGAACAAATTGATAAATTAAATGCTTGTCTACATCATTATGGCAGACCTGTTATTATTTAAATTTTATTATTTAAAATAATAGAGTCCGAAGAAAAGTTTATAATAACTTGTTAATCACAAGGTGTTGTGATTGTGAGATACAAGTTATAAGTAACTTATTCTTCAAATATCCCTAGGCATAGTAATAATGAGATACGGATATCATTATTGCAGATAAACTAACATGTGTTGTATTTCTTTTAAAGAAAGTAGCTGATCTCACGAGATAAGATGTAGAGAGACATCTGAATAGACATATGAATGCATTGTTATGAGAACATGACATTGGATGATCCGCCAAGAGATTCTACATGATAACTATCCAAGCGTCAGTGGTAAATCTCTAATGTGCGGTTGTGGATTTGGTCCTTTGACTTGAGGACATCATAGAATCTTATGTGAGTACCACTATACTTTGGCGAGCGTTTGATGGGGCTCGAAGATTTGAGTTACCAGAAAGACGTCATACGGGTATAGTGAGAATCATATGAAGGTTGTGAATGTCCAATATGAGGATTCGTCACTCCTGGAAAGTAGGGATTATAACCTGATTTTTTCCCACTTAAGTTGATATAAATTTTCTCGATCGGGGGTGGAGTTATGAGTTGAAAATGTTTCAATTATAACTAGATTAGATCAACGAAGAGTTGATGTGAATAACATAATTGGTTGAAATGAGATTGACGATGATCCTTATCTCTTAACCAATTGGGTTATATTGATGAAGGGATTATATTTCTACGGTAATCGTACATATATTGGTTCTGTCATACCACATGACATTTTCTTCACATGGATTGCCTTAGCACATTGCTAGATGTCAATCTTGGACGACGACGTGAATTGATCGATCTTGGTGAATTGATGAGAATATCAATGCGTTTGCCATCGTGAATGGGAACCTAATGGGTCACACACATAAAGCGAGAATTAAGCATCTGGAGTTGGACCTTGTCCAAGTGGGATATTGTAAGAATTAATGTCTAAGGTCCAATTAGTTGGGTCGGACTTTATTATTTATTGGACCAAATTAATTAATTAGATTAATTAATTTGGTCCATTTGTTGATGGGTTCTAGTTTGACTAGAACTAGGGCTAGGGTTAGCCCTACCTATAAATACAAAGGCAACGACAGATTAAATAAGAGTTGGTTTTCATTACTTACTAGTACAAGAAAAAGACAGCCAAATACAATTACTCCCAAATGTTTCGCTTTCATCCGTTCTTGATTGTGGAAGTCCAGATCTATTGTTACTGTGTGGATTACCATTAGAGGCTGGACAATTGGACAGTTGTGGTATTGAAGATCGCACCTCCAACTAATCAGAAATTAGATTTCACGATATTCATCAAAGGTAAACTTCTATCACAAATTCTCTCTAAGTACAAGGTTGATCCCACTTAAATGAATTGAATATTTAATTTCTGCTGTGCATGTATACCTCAATTTCTTACAAAACTTTGACATGATTAAGAAAGCAAAATGAAGTTGAAATTATATGTTATAGTTTGCAGTATTGGGCCTTGAGTTCCATCTTAAAATATCAATCTTATTAATAAGAGTAGTATAAATCCTTATATGTTGGTTATTGACTTTATCTTTAACTAATGTGGATTTTATCCCTTGACATACATGACTGATTGCTAGTAACACATACTAAAGTTTTCCAGGTGTTCTTTGTTATAATAGAAGCCGACATTTGTATATTCCCAGACTCCAAAATGTGATTAAGATTGAAATTAAAGCGGCCCCTTCTTCATGACATATTTACCCTCAACTTAAAATAAACAAATAGAAAAACTCAAAAAAGAACCCGACATTTAATGTCTTTTTTGCATTTTTCAATTTAGCAAAACAATAGGAAAAAATAGTTGTTGAGAATTAAAAATCAGCATCAAAATATAAATTGTCTTCTGTCCATGTGAATTTAGGTCTTAACTATTAAAATCGATCACTGTTAAGTTGGATTGAATCATAATTTTGTTGGAAAATTAGAGAATTGTGCCATGGTTGGGCATGATTTTGCGTTGGACTAGTTTCTTATTTGATGAAAACAAAAGTTGATTCGTGTTCTCCTCTGTGAGAACATCAAATTCATGTATTTTACTTGCCCAAAATAATACTTGGTTGAATGGGAAATTGAGGCTCAAAGATGGAGATGGAAATGGTTGGAAGGGAAAAAATGGTTCTATCCCACATTGGAAAACTAGGAAAACTTGGACTAGTATATATATGGCTACCCCTTTTGAAAGGTGTAATCATGTATAGCATAGATGCTCTTTTTCACGCACCCGTAGTTGGGGAGAGGGAGAAATCACTGACCGATTAACACCTCGGGCCATTGAACTCATGCGTGAGCACGACCTGCGTACATGAATGTCGGACCAAAATTGGCCACATAGTCAAGTCCAGGTTATGGAGTTTTTTATTTTACGATTTAATTACAGAATTAAATTTCTGGCTACCAGTTCATCTATTGTATCTTGGGAAGTAGAAGCTCATAACCCTTGAGTACCTACTGTGAGGGAGTGAATCTGTTTTAAGAAAACTATGTTTACACAGGCATCGGTTTACAGTTTCTGATATTGTCAGCAGTTTACTGGTTTATTTTAATTCAACAGTTTAAAAGTTCTTTTATAAGTATAATTGTAGAAATTATGTTTCATGTCTTTTATCTTTAATTATTTATGATGTTGATTACATTTTCAGTATAATTTATCTAACATTTTGTAATGACTATGGACTTTTTCCTAAAAGCCTCTTGTTTTAGGGGCTATTTTGTGCGCCGTTAACTTACGTAGTGTCCATTGGAGGTTTCATCCCAAACTGGATTTCTGTTGCATCCCCAGTGATTCGAACACTTGACCCCCCCTCCCTTAAGAGAAACTTTATGAAGAATGCTGGTACCAATTGGGCAATTGGCAGGAAAACAGTTTCTAATGAAAATTCTGAAATGCAAATTATTTTGGCAAAAAACATATTTTAAAACATATTCAAATAGAATTTGAAAAATAGGAAAAAGTTTTTATTGGCATAATTTTTTTGAAGCTGATTATTTATACTGTTTATAAATGGGAAAGCATGTTTTCATTAACAATATTATTTATAGTGTTTATTTGTCTAATTTTTCTTCCTTGTGTTCTAGAAAATGGCAAATGATCTGATTACTAGAGTTGCAGCTACTGGAAAAGAAACACTGACTAATGTGTCCAGCTCCTCTGTGGCCCATACTATGACTCAAACCACTGTGGCGACTGTGACAATTCTGATTAATCATGGAGAGAAATTGGAAAAATTCAATGGATTGAATTTCAAGAGGTGGTAGCAAAAAATGTTGTTTTATCTTACCACCTTAAATCTTGCGAGATTCTTGATTGAGGATGCTCTGAAACTCAATGAAGGTGAGAGAGATATCCAAGCTGTCAATGCTGTTGAAGTTTGGAAGCATTCTAATTTTCTGTGCCGTAACTATACCATGAATGGTTTGGCAGATTCACTATACAAAATGTATAGTTCAATGAAAACGGTGAAGGAATTGTGGAAGTCTCTAGACCGCAAATATAAAACTAAGGATGCGAGGACTAAGAAATTCATTGTTGGCCGCTTCCTCGATTATAAAATGGTGGACTCAAAACCTGTGATCAGTTAAGTACAAGAATTGTAAGTGATCTTGCATGAGATTCACGCCAAGAGAAATGAGTTTTAGTGAACCTTTTCAAGTGGCAGCTATTATTAAAAAGCTACCTCCTGCCTAGTGATGTCAAATTTTAAATAACTCACAAGTGCATGAATCTATTGAAATATAGAAAAGTAGCAACAAGGTCGGTCCCACACGGATTGCAATGAAGAAATCTCATTTAATTTGAATTAACTATTATTCTTGACTAGTTGGGTCGAAAGGAGTTTGGTTGAAAAAATTTAACTTAAAGATTAATTAACTATGCTAAAAAGTTAAGTTGAAGGTTCAAGTTGTTTAAAGTACCAAGGTTTTGGAATCCACCATTGTTTAACTTAGCAATTATCCAATTATTGATTAATTCTCAAAAAACAAATGACAACTCGAAATCAATCCATTGTCGTCTTAAAATATTTATCAATTAAATCCAAAAGAAGAAAATCCAACATCGGCTCCCATTTTTTTTAATCTTAAAATACTTAAGTGTTTCCCATATTAAACTCAATTTAAAGAAAACAAAGAATCAAAGGTTTCACATCCTAAGCATTCTATATATCTCAAATCGATAACAAGATAATGAAAAATCAAAAGAAATTAATAGAACAAGTTCAAACACCAAGCACGAATTAATTAAATTAATATCTAAATATCAAGAATATATGATATTTAAGATGAAAGAGATTTTATTTAATTAATCAAACATGAACGAACCAAGAAAGTTAAAGCCCGAAAACAGAATCAAAAGGATAACAAGATAGTCACTTCGTTTAAATAAGATTTCATAGTCTACCTTGGTTCAAGAAAATTAGAAGAACATAAATTGAAGAACAAAAGATTTGATAGAACCCGACGTGGATTGAAGAAGAAGAAATATTCTAAAAGTCTTCTTTGCCATGTGATTCTTCTCTCCTCTTCTTAGCTGTCGTCCTCTCCCAATTCGACCTAAATTCTGTCTTTATATAATATTTTATCAATCTTGAAACTTGTGTGCATGAAAAGATGGAAAATGCCCCGACTTCGAGTTGAAAATAAGTATAAAAAAAAGTCCAGACGAGTCGTGGATGGGCCACGATTTTCTTGTCGCACTTGACCGCAGAAAATAGTAACCAATTTGCCAAAATAATTGGTTCCAATCCAAATTTGCACGCTTGGTCCTCAATGTTTCAATAGTTTTACAATTTGGTCCTCGCTTCAAGTTTTATTTGCAGATGTAGTCCATATGTTGAGGCAATTCCATATAGGACCAATGATTACAAAAGTGTGGTGGCATTTTTGAAGAGCAACATTTTATCTCGCTTTGGCACTCTACGGGACATAGTCAGTGATAGTGGATCTCAATTCTGTAATAATCATTTTCAAACCCTGTTAGCAAAGTAATCCATCACACACAAGGTTGCAACCCCATATCACCCACAAACTAGCGGTTAGGTGAAAGTTTCAAATTGAGAGATAAAACAAATTTTGGAGAAGACTCTTTGACTTGATAGAAATGATTGGTCTCTACGACTTACTGATGCATAGTAGACATATAGAACAACTTTCAAAACACCTATTGGAATGTCTCCTTATAGACTGGTGTATGAGAAAGCTTGCCACCTATCGTTGAGCTGGAGCATGAGGCTTATTGGGCTATCAAGAAATTCAATTTTGATTTGCAGGAAGCTAGGTGAAAAAGAAATTAAGGCAAAAAAAATAAAATAAATAAACAGAAGATGAGGATGAAGTGTATAAAATGAAAGAGATCAAAGTAAAAAAGTATCTCTCATGAAAAATATATAAAAAATAGAGTTGAAAAGTGTTCACTCACTACATATGGTGCACTTACAAACAAACCAAAAAAAAAAAAAAAAAATTATTTGAATAAATTTTTAAGAAAAAAAAGGAGAAAATGCACAATAACCCTAGTCTTAAAAAAATCTCTATTGATCTCACTTATACTTTGTTTATCCAATTATTTTATTAGCCTTGTCCCGAGCCTACATTATAACTAAATTAAAGTCCCTCTTTATTTTAGAGAGCAAATGTCTAAATTGATGGATGTGGGAGTGATATTTCTCTAAAACTTTGACACTACTTGTACTTTTATATGTTAGTTGTTATTAGTTTGATTCATGAAGTGAATGCAAAATGCCTTGATTAAAAAAAAAGAAGGAAAAAAAAAGAAATAGTACTTTATCTCAATTTTTGCTCGAGGACTAGGAAAATCTAGGTTTGGGAGTGTTTGATGAGCGCAATTTTAGTATGCATGTTACCCGCTTATCTTATTTTGTTAGTAATTATTAACTAATAAAAGTACCAATTAATGTCTTATTTGAATTAGGACAAATTGTGAACGACTATGAAGATTTAGGGACCAAGATATAATTTTTTAAAAGTATGGGACCCAGTTTAAAGCTTTGGAGCAAAAATGACTACATTTGTAAATAAAATTTGAAGTGGGGGCCAAATTGAAAATATCACCATTTTTGGGGTTTTCAACCTCAATAGCCTCATGGGGATAAACTGTACAAACAATAAAAGGGTCTGACCATCTAGAACATAAATTACCTGGAAATAGATACAAATGAGAATTGTATAAAAGAACTTTCTGACTTGGAGTGAACACTTTTCTTACTATGTGATTGTCATGAAAGACTTTCATTCTTTGCTTGTAGATATTTGTATTCTCATGTTATTCCAAATTTCCTCAAGTTCTGTCAACTGCAACTTCTTTTTGACCTAGCTTCCTGCAAATCAAAATTGAATTTCTTGATAGCAAGCCTGATGCTCTATCTCAATCAGTAGGTAACAGGCTTTCCCATACACTAGTCTATAAGGAAACATTCCAATGAGTGTTTTGAAAGTTATTCTATATGTCCATAATACATAAGTAAGTAGTAGAGACCAATAATTTCTATCAGGTCGAACTGTCTTATCCAAAAGCTGCTTTATCTCTCGATTTGAAACCTCTACCTGACCGCTAGTTTGTGGGTGATATGAAGTTGCAACCTTGTATGTGATGGAGTACTTTGCTAACGGGGTTTGAAAATGCTTATTGCATAAATGAGATCCAACATTACTGATTATGGCCCGTGGAGTGCCAAAGCAAGATAAAATGTTGCTCTTCAAAAATGCCACCACATTTTTGTGATCATTGGTCCCACGTGGAATTGTCTCGACCTACTTGGAAACATAATCAACACCAACCAATATGTAAATATAGCCAAACGAGTCCTATGAAATCGATCCCACATATGTCAAAGATCTCAACTAAGAGAATATGATTAAACGGCATCATGTTTCTTTTCGAAATGCTTCCCACGCGTTGACACCTGTCACATGAAGAACGAAAAATATAAGTGTCACAAAAAAGAGTAGGCCAATAAAAACCACATTGTAAAATTTTGGCAGTAGTCTTTTTAGCACTGAAATGGCCTCTACAAGCTTGGTCATGGAAAAAAGAGATCACACTTCGGAATTCACTTTCTGGGACACATTTTCTTATAATTTGATCAGCACAGTATTTAAACAAATGAGGTTCATCCCAAAAGAAGTTCTTCACTTCAGCTAAGAACTTAGTTCTATCTTGTTTAGTCCAATGTTCTGGAAGCTTACCTGTAATAAGATAATTAACTATATCACCAAACCAAGGTACAACATCAATATTCATAAGTTGTTCATATTGGAACAACTCATTTAACGGTAATGTTTTGTATACAGAATCAAGCACAATATGAGATGAGTGGTCAGCTACAACATTTTCAGAACTCTTTTTTATCTCGAAACTCAATGTCAAATTATTGCAAAAGCAAAATACACCGAATCAACCTTGGTTTAGCATCTTTCTTAGTGAAAAGATATTTGAGGGCAACATGGTCAGAGAAAATAATTACTTTATACCTACAAGATATGATCGAAATTTATCAAATGCAAATACAACTGCTAGCATTTCTTTCTCCGTAGTAGAATAATTTAATTACGCATCCTTAAGAGTCATACTAGTATATTAAATAATAGAAGGCGACCGATCTAATCTCTATCCTAAAACTGCTCCTATAGCATAATCAGATGCATCACACATGAGTTCAAAAGGTAAATCCCAATCGGGTGGTCGAATGATAGGTGCAGTGGTCAACAACTTTTTAAGTCTTTCAAATGCTTCTAAACAAGAATCATTAAAGACAAAAGGTGCATCTTTAACAAGTAAATTGCATAAGGGTCTATAGAATTTACTAAAATCTTGAATGAATCTTCTATGAAAATCAGCATGCCCAAGGAAAAATCTTACTTCTTTAACTCATTTTGGCGGTGGAAGATTGGAGATAAGATCCACTTTCGTCTTTTCAACTTCAATATCACTACTAGAGATAATTGACCAAGTACAATACCTTGTTTCACCATGAAGTGACATTTTTTCCAATTTAAAACTAAGTTCTTTTCCTTATATCTCTACAAAACTAAAGTTATATGGCACAAACATTCATAAAATGAATCTCCATATACAGAAAAATCATCCATGAACACTTCAATAAACCTCTCAACCATGTTAGAAAAAAATACTAAGTATACATCTTTGAAAAGTACCAAGTGTATTAAACAAACCAAATGGCATTATTCTATACGCAAAGGTTCCAAAAGGACAAGTGAAAGTAGTTTTCTCTTGATCTTCTAGAGCTATGAGAATTTGATTATAGCCAGAACAACCATCTAAAAAACAATAAAAATCATGACCTGCAAGACGATCAAGCATTTTGTCAATGAATGGAAGAGGAATTTGATCTTTTCTAGTGACTGAATTCAATTTTCTATAATCAATTTAAATACGCCAACATGTAGTTACTCTAGTTGGATACAATTCGTTTTTAGTATTAGCAACTACTGTGATACCTATTTTTTTGAGACAACGTATACTAGACTTATCCACTTGCTATCATAAATAAGATAAATAATCCCAGCATCTACCAATTTAAGCAATTAAGTTCTTACCACCTCTTTCATGTTAGGATTTAACGTACGTTGCATTTCTCTAGTAGACCTAGAATTCTCCTTAAGATAGATAAGATGCATACAATCTACTGGATTTATACCTTTGTTTTCAGCAATGGTCTATCATAGTACCTCTTTATGTCCAGTCAAAACACTTAACAACTTATATTTTTGCGCATCATCAGGGGAAAAAGATATAATTACTGGAAAATTGTCAGCCTCTCCCAATAATGCATATTGCAAAGTGTCAGGCAATGCTTTAAGCTCTAATTTTGGTGGTTGTTGAACTGATCGAAGGTTCTTTTGCTCACTTGTTGGAAGTGGCTTAATTTTGTGTTTCCACTTAGTTGTATCTATGACAGGTGCTGGCTCAAGCAATGCATTCACTTCATTTATAGCACTATCAACATCAAAATATGAACCAAAATAAGTTAAGCACATCTTTAAAGCATCATCACAATTAATAGAAACAAAAGAATCATCAACTAATGCTTCTATCATATCAACATCAACAACTTTCTCATCGTCACGTGGTTGCTTGTTAACATTAAAAACATTCAATTATATTGTCATGTTACCAAAAGATAGCTAGCATTAGATGTTTCTAGAAAAGGACGACCTAAAATTATAGGAATGTGTTTTGTAGACTCTTGTATCGGTTGAGTATCAAGTACAATAAAATCAACAAGAAAATAGAACTTGTCAACCTGTATCAAAACGTCCTCTACAATTTTATGGAGAACTTTCACAGATCTATCAGCAAGTTGTAAAATCACAGATGTTGGTTTAATTCGCCTAGCCCAAGTTGCAAATATACATAATAAGGAAGAAGATTAACACTAGCTCCTAAATCTAGAAAATCCTTCTCAATCTTATGGTCTCTTATGATGCATGAGATAGTAGGACAACCTGGATCTTTAAATTTTGGAGGGGTGTTTCTTTGAATTATAGAGCTAACCTGTTCAGTTAAAAAGGCCTTTTTGTGCACATGTAATTTTTTCTTTTTCGTACATAAGTCCTTTAAAAACTTAGCATAGGTAGGAACTTGCTTAATATCGTCAAGTAGAAGGATATTTATACTTACCTGCTTGAAGATTTCCATGATTTGATTGATCGTGCCTTGCTTTACTTTTGTTAGCTTCTGAGAAAATGAGGCTTTTGGAATGTAAGATGGTTGATTGTTCTCTTTGGGAGCTTCCTGAACTGAATTATTAGTTGGTGCATTACCTGGAGAAATTGGTTGAGATGTATTTCTTTTTAGAATTTCCACTTGGTTTTCAAAAAAATTGTCGCGTTTCAAAGTTATGAAGGATTTAGCCTCCTCCTGTTGGTTGCTTGAATTAATTCCAATATTGTGCACTTCTTTAGGGTTAAGAAGTGGCTGACTAGGAAAGTTTCCTTTCTCAATAGTCGTTGCCAACTGTTGGACTAACGAGGTCTGTTGTCCCATCGTATTTTCCATATTAGAGATGGATTGTGCCTATGAATTTTGGCTAGTTCGTACTTCATTCTTAAACTAGGTAATGGTGTGATTCGGGTGCTCTAATGTAGCTTGTGTAGCTTTTGTTAATTTTTGAATTGCCTTCTCCCATGGTTTTGGTTGTTAAATTTTTTGATTGAACTATCTGGTATTTTGCTAAAGGACTTGACCTGTCGTACTATAATATTGAACACCCTATGACCAAGAAAAATTGGGGTGGTCTTTCCTTCCTGGGTTATATGTGTTGGAATAAGGATATAGGGTGGTTTCCTCATCATGTTGAGGGCATTCACTTGATCAGAACATACATCTTGTTTAGTGGAATTATTAGCTGTCAACGAGGTTAACTAGCAGAAATATCTTCTATCATGCCTTTGACTTCTTTGATTTCTGAGCTAGGTTCACTACTTCGAATCTCATAGATTCCTCTTTTCTTTGGTTCAATCTGAGAAGATCGACTACGCTGTTGTGAATTGTCAGCTAGCTTTTGAAAAAAGCTCCAATTTCTGTTGCATTTTTGGACAAAAGATCTCCACCACTTGTAGCCACTAACCACTCTTGGATATGTGACTCCAAAAAATATTGGCATAAGTGCCATTTTTTCATAACTGTGATATGGACATTTCATAAGAAGCTCATTAAATCTCTCCCAAGTTTCATAGATTGGTTCTCGTTTTTGTTCACAAACTCTAAAATTTCCATACGAATAGCATTTGTCTTATGAACACGAAAATATTTATTCACAAATTTAGCAACCATTTGTTCCCAAGACGTAATGTGTTAAACCATGATCTAGCTCTACCTTTCAGAAAAAAAGAAAACAGTCGAAGTTTAAAATTATTAGGAGAAACATTCTCATATTTAAATGTCTCATAATTATCATAGATATCTGTCAAATGATTATAGGGTTCTTTAATATCCAAACCATAGAAAGATAGAAGACAATTAAGCACACTCGATTTTAGTTCAAAATTCCTAACAACTATTTGTGGGTATTGTATGCATGAGGTGTTCAAATTAGCTAACGGACTAAAATAGTCCCTAAAAGGCATCTCCTCAATTTCATCACCCATAGTAATTATTACTTCGGTTCCTTCAATTTTATCTAAAGTTGTAACTCGTTTTCGTTGGTGAAAAATTCTTTCAATTTCAATATCTAGAGGTTCTACCTTAATATATATATTAACTAGTCGAGAATAAGACTAAATTATAACTGGTCAAGAATAATATTGACTAAGACTAAATTATCTTTTTGACGTAGTCCCTGGCAACGGCGCCAAAAACTTACTTTAAATAACTCGCAAGGGCACAGATATATTGGAATATAGAAAAGTAGCAAAGAGGTCGATCTCATAGGGACTGCAATGAAGAAATCTAATTTAATCCGAATTAACTATTATTTTAGGCTAGTTGGGTTGAAAGAAGTTTGGTTAAAAGAATTTGACTTAAAGATTAATTAACTACGCTAAAAAGTGTAGCTGAAGGGTCAAGTTGTTTAAAGTACCAATGTTTGAGAATCTACCATTGTTTAACTTAGAAATTATCCAATTATTGATTAATTCTAAAAAACAAACGACAATTCGAAATCAATCTATTGTCGTCTTAAAATATTTATCAATTAAATCAAAAAGAAAAAAAAATCTAATATCGGCTCCCATTTGCTTCAATCTTAAATTACTTAAGCATTTTCCTTATCAAACTCAATTAAAAGAAGACAAAGAATCAAATGTTTCAGATCCTAAGCATTCTATGTATCCCAAATCGATAACAAAATAACGAAAAATCAAAAGAAATTAATATAACAAGTTCAAGCACCAAGCACGAATTAATTAAATTATTATCTAACTATCAATAATACACGATATTTAATATGAAAGAGATTTTATTTAATTAATCCAACAAGAACAAACCATAAAAGTTAAAGCCCGTAAATGGAATTAAAAGGATAACAAGATAATCAATTCGTTTAAATAAGGTTTCATTGTCTACCTTGGCTCAAGAAAATTGGAAGAACATAATTAAATTAAAAATAAAAGATTTTATAGAACCCGCATGGATTGAAGGAGAAGAAATCTTCCAAAAGTCTTCTTCGCCATGTGATTCTTTTTTCATGTTCTTAGTTGTCGTCCTCTCCCAATTCGACCTAAATTCTATCTTTATATAGTATTTCATCAACTTTCAAACTCATGTACGTAAAAAGACGAAAAAGACCCCGACTTAAAGTTGAAAATAAGTTAAAAAAGTTTAGATGGGCAATTTACCTGTCGCGGCCCAACTGTGGAAAACAACACTTTGTTTCAATTGCCGCGGTCAAACAGTGGTTGACCGTAGAAAATAGTAACCAATTTGCCAAAACAATTGGGTCCAATCCAAATTTTCATGCTTGGTCCTCAAAGTTTCAATACTTTTGTACTTTGGTCCCTATTTCAAGTTTTATTTGCAGATATAGTCATTTTTGCTCCAAAGCTTTAAAATAGGCCCCATACTTTCAAAAACTTCTATCTTGGTCCCTAAATCTTCATAGTCGTTCACAATTTGTCCTAATCAAAATAAGACATTAATTAGTACTTTTATCAATGATTAATTACTAACAAAATAAGATAAGCGAATAACATGTATACTAAAATTGTGCTCATCACCTGGAAAGATTTCAAAAAAAATTTCAAACACGAGAAATGAGAAGAACATTGAAGAACTAATTGTTAGACTTCGCATTGAATAAGACAACATGGGTTCTGAAAATAAGATGTTGAATTCTACTTTGCCCAAAGCAATTGTGGTACAGTATGGTCAATTCTTTATGGAGAAAACAAGTAAGTTTGGCAAAGGGCCTAAGATGGGACTGAAAGGAAGTATGTCCAAGAAGAAATTTCTTGGAAAATGCTACAACTGTGATAAAGTAGGACACATATCCTCGGAGTGTAGTTTACCGAAGAGGAACAACAAGAAATAAGCCAATGTGGTTGATAACATTGCACACGATGTGTCTGAAATGAGCATTCTAGCTATCATTTCTAAAGTTAATCTGGTGGGTTCAAACCCAATAAATTGGTGGATCGACATTGGTGCTACCCCACATGTTTACTTAGATAATGAGATGTTTAGTTGTTTTAAAGCAACAGAGAATAGGGAAGAAGCTGTATATGAAAAATTCAGCTACTTCTGAACTCGAAGGTCAAGGAAATGTAATTCTAAAGATGACTTCTGGGAAGGAGCTGACTCTTAACAATGTGCTATATGTGCCAGAGATCTGCAAAAACTTAGTGTCCGGGTCGCTGTTGAACAAGCACGGTTTTCGCATGGTCTTTGAGTTGGATAAAGTGATTTTGTCTAAAAGTGCAATGTTTATCGGAAAGGGTTATGCATATGATGGGCTTTTTAAGCTCAATGTAATGGCTATTAAACCAAAGATGAATAAAGTGAATAACACTTCTGCTTACGTGCTTGTGTCTTTCAATTTGTGGCATGGTAGAGTATGACGTGTTAATTATGATACCCTACGTAGATTAATTAACCTGGATTGTATACCAACATTCCATATTAATTCTAAACATAAGTGCGAGACTTGTGTTGATGCAAAACTAATAAGGCCATCATTTCAAACTATTGAAAGAAATAACCACTTGATCTGATTCACACTGTGACGTATGTGATTTAAAATATGTACAAACAAGGGGTGGCAACGAGTACTTCATTACTTTTGTTAACAATAGCATAAAATACTGTTATGTGTATCTTCTTAAAAGTAAAGACGAAGCTATAGACAAGTTTTTTCTCAATAAGAATGAAGTTTAGAATCAACTCAACAATGAAATTAAGGTGTTAAGAAGTGGCCGAGATCACCATTTCCTGAATTCTATGCACAAAACGGAATTACACATGCAACCAAAACACTTTATTCACCTGACAAAATGGTGTTACTAAATGAAAAAATCGTACCTTAAAAGAAATGATGAATGCAATGCTATTAAGTTCTGGGTTACCACGGAACATATATTATCAGCTAATTACCTTTTAAATAAGGTTCTCCAAAAGAAACAAGAGTAGACCCTATACGAGTTATGGAAATGAAAGAAGCCTTATTATAAATACTTATGAGTGTGGGGGTGTCTAGCTAAAGTGGTCGTACCTACACCAAAGAAGGTGAAAATAGGTCTAAAAACGGTTGATTGCATTTTTATTAGCTATGCGCATAATAGTAGTGCTTATTAGTTTCTTGTGTGTGAATCTAAAATCTCAGACATATAAAAAAACACAATAATAGAATCGAGAAAAGCTTCGTTTTTTGAAAATGTATTTCCGTACAAATCCAAAGAGAAAGCAAGCTCCTATAAATGGATACTTGAAACAACGGACCAAGAACAAAAAGATGAGGTTGAACTAAGGCATAGCAAAAGATATAAAACAGAAAAATCTTTTGGTTCTGATTTTCTAATTTATATGCTAGAAAGTGAACTTCAAAACCTTAAACAAGTTGTGAACTCTTCAAAAGGACCTCAATGAAAAGAGGCAATTAAAAGTGAAATAGATTATATTATGCAAAACCATACATGAGAGTTGGTTATTCTTCTTCTGGAATGCAAACCACTAGGTTACAAATGTATTTTCAAGAATAAAATGAAAGCAAATGGAATAATTGAAAAGTATAAGGCCTGGGTTGTTATAAAAGGTTAAAGACAACGAGAAGGTCTTGATTACTTTGATATCTATTCTCTAGTACCGAGAATAACATCCATTAGAATAATACTTGCAATTGCAGCTTTGTAAAATCTCAAAGTACATCAAATGGATGTTAAAACTGCATTTCTAAATAGAGATTTAGAAGAAGAAATCTATATGGAATAACCTGATGGTTTTTCTACTCCAGGGCAAGAAAACAAAGTCTATAAATTGGTGAAGTCATTGTATTACTTGAAACAAGTACCAAAACAATAGCATGAAAAGTTTGATCATATTATGATGGAATGTGGATTTAAAATCATCGAGTGTGACAAATACGTTTATATCAAAGACATTGAAAATGGCTATGTCATTTTATGTCTTTACGTTGATGACATGCTTATTGTTTGAAGCAACGATAAGATGATTAAATCTACTAATGACATGTTAAATTCAAGATTTGATGTGAAGGATATGAGCTTAGCAGATGTGATACTTGAATTAAATTTTCAAAAACATAAGATGGAATTGTTCCAAGTCAGTCATACTATGTGGACACAATTATTGACAAATTTAACGAGGATGATTCTGCATGGCTAGAATACCAATAGATACCAGTCAGCATCTATCAAAGAACAGAGGTGAGAATATCTCTCATGTAGAATAATACTTTAGAATTACCGAAAGTCTGATGTACTTGATGAGTTGTACAAGACCAGACATTGCCTACGCAGTTAACAAATTGAGTAGATACACAAATAATCTAGGAGCTGACCACTGAAAAGGAATAATAAGAATACTAAAGTATTTGAGATATACTCATGATTGAGGGCTGCACTATACCACATAACCAGCAGTTATTGAAGGATATGGTGACGCTAATTGGACACCTGATATAAAAGACTCAAACTCAATAAGTGAATTTGTGTTTACGCTAAGAGGTGCAGCTGTATCAAGAAAATCCTCTAAACAGACAGTTATAGCCAGATCCATTATGGAATTTGAGTTTATAGCCTTGGACAAATGTGGTGAAGAAGTTGAATGGTTACGCAACTTTCTAAAGGATATTTGTTAGTGATTTTTATGTTGTTATTCCACAAGTGTATAGATCGCACAAGTAATATAATAGATTTAGAGTCCAAGTATCATACCTACATGGATTTAGACAGTTCTACACAATTAAATTAACTTTAACCGAATCAAATTAACTTCTGAAAGTTGGTTTCTTAAACTAACTAAAATATGAACTAAGATTAAACTAACTCAAATAATTAGAAGATTAAATTTATGACGAATTACTTTAAATTTGGGAAAGAAAAGTACTAGGATCCCAAATTCACTTGTAGTTGTTAATTCCTCTATCTTGATTCTTCATTTTGACAAAGTACATTAGTTATGACGATCAATATCCCTAAATTGTTTAATAATTTCTCTCGAATAAAATCAAACTTATTCATATGTATGACCTCACTATATCTCAATGAAGAATGCGAATACACAAGTATGCATAAAGCATAGCAATATATCTCTATCCCCTATCGGACTTTGAAATAATTAAAATTATGTCTAGCTTGTTTTCATTCTCTCGATAGTAAAACAAACCACAAGAATCATACAATTACTACGTATATAATTGTTGATGAAAAGAAACCAAAATTAATTATTCAAAACTATATTTATGCAAATGGTAAAAAACCGAGTTTCCAAATAGAAGAACTAAACTGCAAGTTTCATCGTAATCCTAGCACATAAAGGATTTAACCTAACATACTAAGAAGAAGAAAAAGAAAAAGAAAAAGAAGAGATATAATTCATCACCCGGAGAAGAAGAAAACCCAAAAGATGAAATCTTGATCTTGATCTTCATTGAATTCTTAAAAGAATAAATCTTGATATTCGTTTCTTGTTTTGTCTCTTGTTTTTCTCTCAAAATTCAACCCCTCAATTATGATTTTAGAACCCATATTTATAGTTCCATAATAGTACCCAAAGGATCCTAAAAAATTATTAAAATCACGTCCCAAAAGGTTTCTTAATTGGAGTCGAACTCAAAATGTAACAAAACCTGTGAGTAGACGTTTTACATTGGGCGATCGCCCAGTTCATTGATTTGGCACATGCTCTTTGTTTTAGGTGCTGGGCGATCGCCCAGCTTAAACATTTCAATTATGTGCCTTTAGTCCTCCATCTTTGGATTTTGGTCATTTTAGTCCTCAAACTTTGGATTTTGGTTATTTTAGTTCTCAAATCTTCCAATAGCCTCCAAAATGGTCATTCAAGTTCCAATTGAGTGAAATTGAGTTCACATACTCTCTAAATATTTGTCAAATTGTTGCCTTTTCTATCTATTCTTCTCCAATTGCTTTTAAATAGGTCCAAAACTAAAATAAAAAAAATAATACACTAAATTAAGTATAAAATCAATAAAATAATTGGATAGAAGCTTAGTTTTAAAGCCCAAATAGGTACACAAAATGCACTTATCAATATTCCTAGATGGCCAAATCATGTGCCAGCAATTTGCATACATTGTGATAGTCAATCTGCAATTGTTTGGGCATAGAGTAACATGTATAATGGTAAGTCTAGACACATACGTTGTAGACATAATACTATAAGACAACTACTATCAACTAGAGTTATCTCTATTGACTATGTGAAGTCAAAAGATAATATTGCGGATCCACTAACTAAATATGTGAATAGAGAGTTAGTTGGAAAGTCGTTGAAAAGAATGAGACTTAAGCCTTTGGAAGAATTAATTAATATAATAGAAATCCAACCTAGTTGATGACTGGAGATCCCAAGATCTAGGTTCAAAGGGACAACCTAATTGTAAAAACTTAATTAGATTACTGTGGGGGTTATCTCTCGTCCATTCCGATGATGAAACAGTGATACCGATAGAGGAAAGGATAAGCTATACGCTTTTAATGATTCTTATGCGCGAAGTAGAGCGTGCTACTTTTAATTAAGAAATCACCTATGTGAGAGAGTAGTGGGGCCGCTTCTAAGAGAATTGTATGGGGGAAGAATATTTAAAAACTCTCACAAAACCAGGCATATATTCATGGCCACAAACAAACATAACAATGTGAACTAAACTATGTCAAGAATTTTGTGTGAGGTATATCATTGTTTACTCAAAAAGCAGAATAGTTCAAGGACATCGTGTCTACTGGTCAGCTAGTAAAGTAAATATACTTTGACGGGAGAATGTTCAAAGGGTAACAACTTACTATCTCATGCAGGTTTTGGATGTTTAACTTTATCACCAAGTCTTCCATATCTCGGTCAATTTCTATTCATGTGGGGGATTGTTGGAAAATTAGAGAATTGTGTCATGGTTGGACATGATTTTGCATGGGACTTGTTTTCTTTTGATGAAAATAAAAGTTGATTCGTGTTCTCCTCTACGAGAACATCGAAATCATGTCTTCACTTGCCCAAAATAATGCTTGGGTGAATGAAAATGTGAGGCTCAAAGATGGAATTTGAAATGGTTGGAGGGAAAGAAAATAGATATATCCAACATCGAAAAACTAGAAAAACTTGGACTAGTATATATATGGCTACACATTTTGAAAGGCATAATCTTGTGTAGCATAAAGACTCTCTCTTTGCGAGCGCCTGCAGGGGAGGGTGCAAATCATGGACAAATTAACACCTCGAACCATTGAACTCATGTGCGAGCGCGACCTTCATACGCGAATGTCTGACCAATTGGCCACATAGTCAAGTCCATGTTTTGGAGTTTTTTTTTTCGATTTAATTACAGAATTAAATTTCTGGCTTTTCAACTACCTTAAACTCCCAAATTCTTAAAGGCAGCTGAATGTTTATTAGGTGTTACTAAAGGCTGCTGTTAACAGAAGATGAGGTGAGTGGTCATTTGGGAGACTATAAATATGTTCTAAATTTCCACAATCAAACACACATAAATTCAGTCTTCCACTCATTCCTTTATGTTCCAAATATCTAAGTGTCCTCTTGATGATCATGTTCTATTAGTAGCTCAGTTTGCTGATATAGCAGCTTCGTACTATCAGTTCTCCCGTTGTATCTTGGGAAGCAAACACTCATTACCCTTGAGTACCAACGGCGAGGGAGAGAATCTGTTTTAAGGAAACTGTATTTACACATCCCTCAATTTGCAGTTTCTGATCTTGTGTGTCATTTACTAGTTTATTTTAATTATAGAGTTTTAAAGTTCGTTTATCTCTGTAATTGTGGAAATTATGTTTCCTATCTTTTTTCTTTAATTATTTATGATGTTGATTACATTTTTAGTATAATTTATCTAACACATTTTTGACATAGAAAACATCAAATTTCACTATCGATGGATTTTCCATTATCGAGAATAGTGAGATAAAACTCCAAAATCTAAAGATGTCCTATAATTTTGGTCTCTTTTTTAATGTAATTAATTTTCAAACACGAAAGCCAGAAACATGGTTTACCATACATCATAAATTTCTATTTAATATTATACTTGTTTTTCGAACAAACCATAATATACACTACAAGAAATAGTGGCAATATCGATGAAAAATAGCGGCAACTTTTCTGTCGTCACTATAGGATAGCGTATATAGTGACGACACACTCATGTTGTCGCTATAGTGTAGTGAGAGATGTATCGACGACATTTTTCGTTTCTATAAATCAAGTTAGTTGTCGATTTTATTTTAGAATATGGCGGGAAGCTTTGCCCTTTTTTTCCTATCTATAGAGACGACAAAATTTACCTATAGCGACGACAATGTCGCACCTATATGTGATATTTTTTTTTTTTGAAATCTTAGGCGTAGATTTTAATTTTTCACTAATATTTATTTTTTACTTTATCAGCAATTATAGAAAATGTTGTTTATTGAACCAATATATATTATGAAAACAAATATAGTCACAAGAATTCATTTGTTTCCAATGGTTTGGTTGTAACTTCACCACTCTTAAGTCAATGGCTCAAATCGCATTTCAATAATTGTAAAATAAAAATATTTGACAAAGCTTAGTGGATTGGGCTGGGCCTTTGGTGGGTCGATTTTCAGTCCCATACATGGTAGATTGGGTCATGGGTCCACCAAGTATATGAAATTAATTTTTTTTTTATTATTAAAAATTTGACTCCTATAGTGACGACAAAGTCGTCGCTAAAGAAGCTACTCCTATAGTGACAAAAAAATATCGTTGCAATAAAACTATACCTACTAGCCTAAAAGTAGTCACTGTAACATTATAGCGGCGACTCTTCGATCTATAGCGACGACTTTTGTCGTCGTTATAGGCAACCTTTCTTGTAGTGATAAAGCATCAATTCATAGAAGTTCCAGAGAAAGAGAGTACAAGAATACCATGTCACAACAAAACAAACTCCAAGGCAGACAATCAACAAAGAGTTTCTTTGACTTTCCCTTACAAAAAACAATTAGAAAGAGAGAGCACGAAAATGAAATGAAAGAAAATAGGGTTGAAAAATTTGAGAGCAATATAATTCTCATCCTTATCGACCATGCACAACAAGCATGAAATGAGTAGATAAGCTCCCACTCCAACAATGTGTAAAAAATTAAAAGAAATATTGTTTTACAAAGTGATTTGAGAATAAAATTCAATTTCTTTGACATTATGATGAATCATAAATATGATATTTAGGATAGTGTAAAAATTACAATTGAGAGTTTACAAAGTTTCTTAGCAAATTTCCTTATCTTGTATTTTCCTAAGAGTAATGCTATACAACACTAGTTTAGGTGGCACTAGGTCACTACCACGGTATTCAATGAAGTTGAGATGTATATTTATCAATTGTACAATGTGCAAGGGACCAACAGTAAAGTGTTAAGAACCACTAGTGCTACATAGCATTATTCTTCCCTTAAAATCTCGTGAAACAGTTTAAATGGACAAATATGGACGATGTTACTCTACGACCATGTTCTATTATAGTTCTTTAAAGTAATGAGTTAGGACTGAAGCAAATCATTATTCTTAGATCTAATTTGACATCACATGGTTAACTGATCCTATGTGAACCCCAAAGACTTCATGTTGCAACAAAATTCAACACGTACATTCATATATGCATCTAGTACGAGTCTAGACTTTGAGTCTTAGCTTGGATTCAAGAGCCTGGGCAAGATGGTGGATGTCCTCACAAACAACCTCGTAAGAGCAATGGGACAAGAAGGCTTCAACTAGGTCGAGATGTGGGACATGGTACCTTGCAATCTGCACGAGTAGAGGTCCAATTGGAATAACCGATGTTGCTAAGCCAGGATTAGAAGCATAACCATATTATTATGAATTCAAGAAAGGTTCAGTTCGGTTTCGAAGCGCATATTTTGGTCTTTTATAGAACCGAACCAAATGGTTTTGATTTGATTTGGTTCAGTTCCATAACCAAAATTTCGAAATTATTAATTCAAATTTACGCACATCCAAAATAAAAAAAATGAGCCTCATTTAATGAAACAACAATTTTCTTTTTTTCTTTTTGTAAACAAAACACCAGGCGTAAGTGTGTTTTTTATACCTCCACCTCGACGTCATGGAGGGGGGAGGGGTTTGGCTTCCCCGAACCTATATTATTAATAAAAAGAAAATGTTACATTCGAAAGGGGGACTTGGGAACCTTACATCGAGAGTGCAAGAAAACAATAAATGTGAAAGTACTTGTTGTGTGATTTCAATCCCGCAAGTGGACGGATATAAAATGAGAAGTAGAGTGTCGAACCCACGAGGACTAGTTATCAATTAACCAATTAAATTATAATTTATATTTTAACAATGAAAAGAAACACAGATTCGTTTATGATTTGTGTTCTAAAACTATTCTAATTATATTTAATTAAATCTAAAATTATCAACCAATCAAAGTAAACTTGTGAGAACGAATTCAAGTTTTTACTAATACTAAGATTCGCGAATCCACCTACACGTTTCTTAATCAATTATTCGATTAATCGCTTTAGCTTATAATTACATTGGATTGAAAATTGGTGTTCCTATTATAATCAAAAGCCTCTATCGATAGTCAATCAATTTTATATCGATATGCAAACCTAATTATCTCTAAATAAGTTTTGAACATAAGAATATGCATTGAAATCTCAAGAACACTCAATCGGATTTCATAAAGTATAATAGTAATATCTATCTATTATTGGACCATATGTTATTCAATACCATGTACTTAATCTATATTAAATCTCTCGACTTCAATGTAGATCATAATATATTCTAATGGTGATCAAGCATTAAAATAATAGAAATAATGAATAAAGAATAATTAACCCAAAAGTAATTAATTACTAAAACGGAAAAACTTCTAATTAATTAAAAGTATGAGGTTTCATCGTTCATCCTAGCAAATAAGGAAATTAGCCGGACATGATTTCGTAAAATAATACAATTATTGAATTTATCATGTTCTGGAGAAAGAAGAAGAAAAATAAATTAATAAAATCCGTGATCCCGGCTCAAGAATCTTCAATCTCGTTCTTCGATATTCGATTTTTCCTTTGTATCTTGTTCCCAAAATTTGCCTCTTGATCTTTCTAATTAAGTCATCTTTTCTTCTATTTTCTATCTTTTTACTAGATCGACACTTGATTTTGACTTTTTCCTAAAATAATAAGAAACAATGCGCCATTAAACTGAAAACAATTAATATAACTCATAATCGTCATTTTTTGTGGGCTTAGATAAGTACAAATTTGTACTTATAAAACAATTCAAATTTGAACTTTTATTTGTCCTTGAATAAACTAGCTAAATACAATCATGCATATAATGACAAAAATAATAAACACAATCACAATATAAATAGCTTGCCGTTTTTGCTTCAGCTTTTGCAAAAACTTATAATTCATGATAAGTGTTTAGGTGTTACTTTTGCAAATGTGATTCCACTCAAACCATACTTGAGATGTGTGTGAGAGCAGTTAATCCGAACCACTTAATTTCTATGGTGGTGATAGTCCAACCATTTGGTCAACTTTTATTTTCCCTCTCGTAAAGTACACTTTTCTCCCAAAATGATTTTCTATTTCAATTCTCGAGAATTTGGGTCTAAGGTTATGGTTCACATTCTTTTCTTGCTCGAGACTGGTTGAGAAAGCTAATAATCGTGACAACCTAAGTTTATGAAGATTCTCCAATTTCTAAGTGCTCTCAACAAGGAAGTTTCTACTAAGTAAGTCAAACACATTAGTTATCTAATCCCCATGTTTACTTTGCAAATAATATTTCACTGGCTTTAGCAGATTTTTTTAATATATATAAAATCTTATGTAAAAAAATCAATCATTTAAGCTTTCTAGATGACTCATGTAATGAGCTTTAGGTCGATTACTCCCATGTCTTTTGAACCTTAGGGCATCAGGTTTTGAAAAACCCCTATAGACCTTTTCACTCAAGTCAAAAAGGTTATGAAAAGAGTTATAAGATATTAATAATGTACGAAACTCAGTCCATTAAGCTTTCTAAATGACTCATGTAACGAGCTTTAGGCTAATGGACTTTATCACTCGAATCTAAAAGGCTACGAAAAGAGTTATTTAATAATAATAGTCTTGTTCCTTGTGTGCAATAAGTTCATACTAGGGGATTAGATTGCTAACATTTGGTCATTACTTAGCTTCTTCTAACTGGTCTAAAGTGCTCCACACATTTTTTTTTCAATATACATGGTATCAATCATAACCTAGAAAGCCACCATCACAGCTTAACTACCACACTTATTCAATCTATTGGTCACTTATTTTAGATATAGATGATTTTAAGTTTCTAAAAGGTATTCTATTCTTTTCAATTTAAGTGCACCAACATAGCTAAAAATCATCATAACTGGCTAACACAACACTATATCAGACATGGTTTAATAGCCTCACATTTAAACAAAGCATAATTTGTTCACAAGTCATGGTTAAAGCTTAAAAAATTCAATCATTAGCCTGCAAGGCTATTCATATTACATAAACATGCAGACAAACATCAAAAAAAAAAAAAAAAATTTACTAACAAAACAAGTTAAAAATCAAATATCAAATATCAATTATTGAGTCAAGCAAATTTTTCATTTTAGTCCACCACCCTAAAACTTGAAATATACATTGTCCCCAATGTAAGAATTCAAAAGAAATATAACACATAAAAATTCAAAGACTTTTCGGAGGTGGATCGGATGATGCTGGAAGAAGTAGTGTGGCCGGATCTACTGGTGAAGGGTCTTGCATCGGTGTCGACCTGGAAATCTTGTTATGAATATCATATATCTTGCCCGCACATCTGTCTAATCGCATCTTGACCTGGTTATAGTCGAATCGAATCTGACTCAGCTCTATGCCATATTGTCACTGACTGATCTTGATATTCATCTGAGTATGTCAGACTACATCCACTCTTGATCGCAGCATCGTCAACTCATACTGTACCATGCACAATTCAGTCTGTGTAGTCTGTGTAGCGACAATGAGTCGTGTCTACTCAGCTTGACCTTCTAGTAGTTGACGTAGCATGGATGCTATGTCTCTAGGAAGTACGGTGTACTGAGGTACGGCTGGCTGGGGTGTGGCTGCATGCTCTATTTGAGACTGCTCCCACAACTCGTGTTGTGTGCCTTCTTGTATTTTCCAAGGCATAGCGGTTGATAGGTCTCTTGGATTTCAATACCAACTCTGCTGGTAAAATCTAAACCCCTGCTTCTTCACAAATGCCAATGATCAGAGCTAGGAAGACAGTAGTGTGCCTCTTGTCTATTTGAAAGCGCAGAATAATGATTAGGGTGTAGATGTAATTTTCCATGTCTATCTTCCTCCCGTGAGTGAGATGGTATAATAATCGAACCCTCGCATCATTGATAGTAGTGCGGTGCATGGTCATGTCGATATTGTGGCTCACGAACACATTCAGGATGAGAAGAGAGTCCGTCAATTTTCTGTGCTCTAAGTCTCTCCTATGTAGTGACCAAGCATCGTCTCGGTCAATTAGAAATAGGGCCACATCACCCATATCTTGAATAGTGGGCAGTGGGTGAATATCTTTAGAAGTGATCCCATAGTACTGGTTAATGACCCTCGAGGTAAACATGAACCATTTACCCCGCACTCATGTTTGCCCGAAGTGCTCTGTCCCGTGTATGTCAATTTCGTGGTTGAAGTTGGTGTAGAACTCATGGACGAGCTGGGAGTATATTTTTTGTGGTGGTTTTGCAATTTTTAATCAGCTGCATATGTCGATTAGATTGTATAGCTCAGAGTGAGGAAAATCCTCCAATTGTAATTTCCGCTCCCCTCATATGTTCCATTAGCTAATGAACTTCTTGAACCTTTCTTTGTGCTCCTCGAAAAGATAGTGGCGAGAGTCGATGATTTCCATTTGGGCTTTCTTTGATGTGTCATCGGTTGCCTTTTTCTTTTCCTTTTCTGCGGTAGTTGGAGTTCGTTTTGGAGCCATGACCTATAAAATGTATGAAAATAAGTTAGATATGACAATTAACATATATGGTTTAAGTTGTCACCCCCAAACTATCCCGAACTTTAGGTAAGATTTTTCAAAAAATTATGTTCGACTAAGCTACTTCGGATCCCGAGAAAATTATGCAAGAATGTTAAAAAATGAAACAGCAAAGGGTAGAATGGAAGTGCATGTCGTTGTCCACTACATGATCAAATTTCATAGTATTTTGAGGTTATTTGGGCCAAACGGATAGGGGACGAAGGTGCTAATGGAGGCAGGCTAATGTGGATAGATGTGGGCTGCCATGGCAGTCGCAGGCCCTATGGTCACGGTTTGGCTTTTTTCTTGTGGTCTGAGTGTGCCCAAGCTCAGGTGAAGAACCCTAGACGATAGTGTTGGTCAAAGGGATTATCCTATGATAACATTTTCCCAAATTTTGGCAAAGATTGTGTTTGGGGCGTTTCGTCGAACACCTTGTATGCTAGGGGTTGTTCTTCAAGGGTTGACTAAATTGGGGAATTCAATCAAAGCCAAAAAAATTCACAACCTAATCATCTAAACCCAATCAATAACATGTTTCTCCTTCGATTCAAGCCTAATCTAAACCACATTACTCCAAACAATTCACAAAAACGACTTTTATGTAAAAGAATGACAAAATCCAAAAATTTTACCAAAATATTTTGAACTTACCTTTGAGTTCGTGTAGTTTGATGCTTATGGATGAAAGATTTGGAAGAAATGAAAGCTTGTTGAAGTTCGTTTGGAGGATTGAAGTCAAGGATTTAAGAAGGGAAGTCGTTGGAAGTTAAAACCTTTGTTTTTGAAAATAAGAGCGCAATCCCAGTTTTTAAACATTCTGGTAACCCTTGCGATCGCAAGGAAGTAAATTATTGCGATCGCAGGGATACCAAATTCTGGGCAGAATGTTTTATGCCCAGCCTATGCGATCACATATGGTGATACCATGCAATCGCATAGTATGCACCTGTTTCAAATCATTTTTTTCCTAAACGAAAAACTAAAAAAAATGAAAACGTGCTTATGCAAAATGATGATGATGAAAGCTTCATTACCTAAGAATTAAAATCCTACTTTAAATCCTAAAATTTTAAAAACGTGTAAAATGTGAATTGAACTCTTAAAACTTAAATGATGCTTAAATTTAAATAAAAGGGTAGGAAAGATGGGTTGCCTCCCATTGAGCGCTTGTTTACAGTCTTTAGCTTGACTTTGTCATGGTGATTACTCTGGATTGCTTAAAGCGGTGAAAGGTTTTTCTTTTGAAAAATTACCCTCCAAGTGCTGCTTTAGCCTTTGTCCTTTCACCTTGAACCTGCCCTTTGTGTCATGAGCAACTTCTACAGCTACATGTGGATAGACTTTCACTACTGTGAATGGCCTGGACCATCAGCAACGTAGTTTCCCCGGAAAGAGCTTAACTCTTGAATTGAATAACAGAATTTTTTGTCCTGCCTCAAACTGCATTTTTTGAATATTTTTGTCATGCCACCTCTTGGTTTTCTCCTTGTACAATTTGGCATTTTCATAGGTTTCAAACCTGAATTCATCCATTTCGTTCAATTGAAGCATTCATTTTTCACCAGCTTTCAAATCAAAGTTCAACTTCCTCAATGCCCAATAGGCTCAATGCTCCAACTCAACCGGTAAATGGCACGCCTTCCCAAAAACTAGGTGATATGGTGAAATTCTAATTGGAGTTTTAAATGTAGTTCGATATGCCCAAAGAGCATCATCTATTTTGCTCGACCAATCTTTTCTCGAGGTATTCACAGTCATTTCCAGGATTCATTTCAACTCTCGGTTGGAGATTTCCACCTGGCCACTGGTTTGTGGATGGTAAGGAGCAGCTACTCGGTGCTTGACACCATATTTTGCCAAGAGAGTTTCAAACTGCCGGTTGTAAAAATGTTTACCCCGTCACTTATAATTGCTCGAGGAGTCACAAAATGCGTAGAAATGTTCTTTTTGAGAAAATTCACCACCACCCTGCCATCATTGGTCGGTAAGGCCATTGCTTCTACCCATTTTGAAACGTAATCCACAACCACCAAAATGTAGGAATTTGAAAATGATGGTGGAAACGGTCCAATGAAGTCAATTCTCCATACATAAAAAGTTCAACCTCTAAAATGCTTCGAAGGGGCATTTCATGCTTTCGGGATATGTTTTCCGTCCTTTGGCACATGCTACATTTTTTATCAAACTGTAAGCATCATTGAATAATGTCGACCAATAAAACCCAGATTGTAAGACTTTGGCTGCCGTTTTGGTAGCACCAAAATGACCTCCGTATAGTGAATAATGACATTGTTCCAATACAGCTTCCATTTTTTCTTCAGGTATACACCTTCGAATTATTTGATCAGCACTTCTTCTGTAGAGAATAGGATCTTCCCAAAAATAATATTTGAGTTCTGAAAAAAACTTTTTACAACATTGGTGATCAAAATCAGGTGGCACGATGTTGCTTGCAAGATAATTCACATAATCAGCATACCATGGTACGCTATCTAGATGCTCTATCCCAAAAATCTACTCGTCAGGAAATTTTTTATTTATTTCATCCTCTTCAATCCATTCTGACTACTCTATTCTTGACAAGTGGTCGGCTACCACATTCTCGCTCCCCTTTTTGTCCAGAATTTCCAAGTCAAATTTTTGAAGAAGTAATATCCACCAAATCAGCCTTGGTTTTGCATATTTTTTAGCAAAAAGATATTTCAATGATGCGTGGTCCGTGTGCACTATCACTTTTGATCCAATGAGGTATGATCGAAATTTTTCGAAGGAAAATATTAATGCTAGTAATTCCTTTTCTGTAGTGGCATAATTCATTTGAGCGTCATTGAGAGTTTGGCTGGCATAATATATGACATGGGTAATTTTTCTCTTTGCTGCCCCAAAAATGCCCAGATAGCAAAATCACTTGCATCGCACATGAGTTCAAATGGTAGATCCCAATCAGGTGGTACGATGACCGGTGCTGAGATTGGGCTTTCTTTGAGAGTGTTGAAAGCTTTAAGACAATCTATATAAAAATCAAACTTGACATCTTTTTCCAACAAACTGCACAACTGTTTAGTTATTTTCGAAAAATCTTTTATAAACCGTCTGTAGAACCATGCATGTCCGAGAAAAGATCGAATTCTTTTAACTGTTGTCGGAGGAGGCAGTTTTTCTATAACTTGAATTTTTTCTTTGTCGACTTCAATGCCTTTAACTAAAATCCTGTGTCCCAACACGATGCCTTCTTGGACCATAAGGTGGCACTTTTTCCAATTAAGTACCAAGTTTGTTTTCTCGCAACACTGAAGTACCAGGGTCAAATTTTTTAGGCATTCGTCGAATGATGATCCAAAAACTAAAAAATCATTCATGAAAACTTCAATGAATTTTTTGACCATATCTGAGAAAATAAACATCATACAACGATAAAATGTGGAAGGAGCATTGCACAGGCCAAATGGCATACGCCTATATGCAAACGTGCCGTAAGGGTAAGTAAATGTCGTCTTTTCTTGATCTTCTGGCGCTATATGAATCTGATTGTAGCCTGAATACCCTTCAAGAAAGCAATAATGAGAATGACATGCCAAACGTTCCAACATCTGATCAATGAATGGTAGAGGAAAATAGTATTTTCGAGTGGCATCGTTCAACTTCCTGTGGTCAATACAAACTCGCCAGCCGGTAGTCAATCTAACTGGTATGAACTCATTATTATCATTCTTCTCAATTATAATTCATCCTTTCTTAGGGACTACTTGAACCGGGCTTACCCAAGGTCTATCTGAAATAGGATAGATGATACCGGCATCTAGTAGTTTTAAAACTTCAGCTCGGACTATTTCTTGCAAATGCAGATTTAATATGCATTGATGTTGTACTGTCGGTTTGTATGCCTGTTCCATTAGAATCTTGTGCATGCATATGGATGGGCTGATACCTCTGATGTCTACTATAGGCCAACCGATGGCTGATTTGTAATTCCTCATAACTCGGAGTAATTTATTTTCCTGATCTTGATTGATGGAATTTGCAATAATGACTCGAAGAGTAGATGACTCACCGAAATAGGCATACCTAAAGTGTGAAGGTAATTTCTTTAACTCGAGAGTTGGAGCTTGTTGAAATGAAGGTGGCTGTTGAGGAGGTGTGGTACCCAAATCCATGTATTTATTTATTCTTTCCATCCGTTCAGTGCTTTGTAAATATCTGGCACATTCATCAAGAGCTGGAGAGTCGGAATTTTCTTCTTGAGAATGCATAATACATGCTTCATATGGATCTAAAGGATTTTCCAAAGTAAATGTATTAGCTACCTCATGATTGATGATATCGATCTGAAAGCATGTGTCAAAGGAGCTTGGATATTGGATTTCTTTGAACACGTTGAAAGTGACTTGCTCTTCGTTCAATCTCAACATTAGCTGCCCTTTTTCCACATCAATTAGCGCTCGTCCAGTAGCTAAGAATGGCCGTCCCAAGATAAGTGGTACATCCATGTCTTCTTCCATATCCAAGATAATGAAGTCAGCTGGGAATATGAACTTGTCCACTTTCACTAAAATATCTTCAACAATCTTGCGTGGACGCTTAACTGATCGATCAGCTAACTGTAGTGATATTGTGGTTGGCTTTGCTTCTCTGAGACCGAGTTACCTGAAAATAGAATAAGGCATCAAATTAATGCTAGCACCTAAATCACATAATGCTTTCTCGAAAAATGAGCTACCAACAATACAAGGAATAGAGAAGCTCAGTGGACCTTTTAATTTCAGTGGTAGCTTGTTTTGCATGATAGCACTGCATTCCTTGAAAAGCATGACTGTTTCGTGCTCTTTTAACTTCCTTTTGTTTTATAGAATTTCCTTCATAAATTTTGTGTAGCTCGACATTTGAGCTAAAGCGTCAGCAAAAGATATGTTGATTTAGAGTTTCTTGAATACATCGAAGAATTTCTCGAATTGCTTGTCTAGCTTATGTTTTTGCAGCCTTTGAGGGAATGGAAGTGGAGGAACCTAAGCTTTGACTTGTGGCGGAATATAATCTGGTAGTGAGCTTTCTTTTTCAACTTCAGCATCTGATTTGTTATCTCTCTTTTTAGTTAACGCAGTTTTCTTTTCAACACCCAGTCTTTTCACATGAATCTTTAGCAACTCAACTCCACTTCTTGTGATGATTGCATTGACTTGCTCTTTTGGATTGACTTTGGTATTGCTTGGCCATGTGCCTGGTTGTCGCTCGGTCAATAGTTTAGCCAACTGTCCAATCTGATTTTCTATATTTTTTATCGCGACATCTTGTCTTTTCTGCATCTCCTTTAATTCAGATTTTATGCGTGTGACAGTTTCTTCCAACCTTCATTTTCTTTCTTGTGGTATTCCTTGATTTGGCATAATTTGAATGTTTTGGGTATTACCATAGGAGAAGTTTGAATGATTTCTCCGTCCAGGATTGTAGGTCTATGAGTATGGATTATTCTGCCGTCGCTGAAAGTTTTGAGCATATGCAGCTTGTTCAGGTGATAACATATGAACTTTGGTTAAAGGAAATTCTTATGATTGATGGTTTACCTCGCATGTTACACAGATTGGTGGGGACATCTGAACCATATTGGCTGAGTGAGAATATTTCATTGCCTCCATCTGCTTTGCCAATGCATCAATTTTTGCCAGTACAAGCGAATTGGTGTCTACTCATGCATCCCTGTTGCTTTCTTCTGTAATCATTTATCTGGCCACATAATGAATTGTTTACTCATGATTTCATACAGGTCGTGAAGGTCACGGTGGATCTATTTTAGATAGAGCTACCTGCTGTAGAATCTACTGAAGAACGATTGGTTGTAGCTAATCTAGAGTAGAAATAATGATTCTGAGCTGCTAAAGGAAAACCATGACTTGGACACTTTCTGAACAATTCCTTGAATCTTTTCCATGCCTCGTGAAAGTTTTCCAACTCAGATTGTTGAAAATTGGATATTTCGTACTTTAGTCTGTTTACTCTAGCTGAAGGGAAATATTTCAATGTGAATTTCTGGATCAAATCTGTCCAAGTAGTGATGATCCCTGACAGTAAAGAATCTGACCATTCTCTAGCTTTATCCTTCAGTGTGTGTAGGAAGAGCCTCATCTTAAGTGCTTCTTCATTAACACCGTGGTATTTGAAATTTCCACAGTATTCATCAAAGTGAGAAATATGGTAATGAGAATTTTCATCTGTTTTCCCATAGAACGAAAGATTGTTTGAGAACAAATTAATCACATCTGGCCTCAACTGGAAGTTGTCATGCCCATAAGGTGGATAGATTATGCTGGATCGATTCTCAATAATTGGTGGCATCATATACTCACCCATAAGGATATCTCGTTCATTAACTTCAACTTGTCGAGCCACTGGTGTAAGATTATTTCTCACATCTGCAGGTAATACATTCTGGATTCGGCTGTCTTCTATCGTGTCTTTTTGCTGTTTTTTCATTTCTCTTCGTTCACGTTGTCATTGGTGAAAGCTCCGTTCGATTTCTGGGTCTAAATCAAATAGATCAAGATCTTTTGTACGACGCATACACACTTAACACTTGAACTTTAGAAAATACTTGGAATTCAACAACAACACAAAGAACTGAGAATAAATATAAAACTAAAAATAAAATAAATAACAATAAAAAGAATTGTTAAAAACTAAATTATCAATTAACGTAATAATTAATAAAACCTAGTCCCCGGCAACGGCGCCAAAAACTTGTTGTCCTATTTCAATCCCACAAGTTGACGGATCGTTATAAGTAATAAAATGAGAAGTAGAGTGTCGAACCCACGAGAACTAGTTATCAATTAATCAATTAATTTATAATTTGTATTTTAACAATGAAAAGAAACACAGATTTTATGATTTGTGTTCTAAAACTACTCTAATTATATTTACTTAAATTTAAAATTATCAACCAATCAAAGTACACTTGTGAGAACGAATTCGAGTTTTTACTAATACTAGGATTCGCGAATCCACCTACACGTTTCTTAATCAATTATCCGTTCAATTGCTTTAGCTTATAATTATCTTGGATTGAAAATCGGTGTTCCTAATATAATCAAAAGCCTTTCTCGATGGTCAATCAATTCTATACCGATATACGAACCTAATTATCTCTAATTAAGTTTCGAACATAAGAATATGCATTAAAATCTCAAGAACACCTAACCGGATTTCATAAAGTATAATAGTAATCTCTATCTATTATTGAACCATATGTTATTCAATACCATGTGCTTAATCTATATTGAATCTCTCGACTTCAATATAGATCACAATAATGGTGATCAAACATTAAAATAATAGAAATAATGAATAAAAAATAATCAACTCAAAAGCAATTAATTACTAAAACGAAAAAACTTCTAATCAATTACAAGAATGAGGTTTCATCGTTCATCCTAACAAATAAGTAAATTAGCCGGACATGATTTCGTAAAATAATACAATTATTGAATTTATCATGTTCCCGAGAAAGAAAAAGAAAAATAAATTAATAAAACTTGTGATCCTAACTCAAGAATCTTCAATCTCGTTCTTAGATCTTCGATTCTTCCTTTGTATCTTGTTACCAAAATTTGCCTCTTGATCTTAGCAATTAAGTCCTATTTTCTTCTGTTTTCTATCTTTTTGCTAGATCGACACTTGAATTTGACTTTTTTCCAAAATAATAAGAAAACGACGCGCCATTAAACTAAAAAACAATTAATATAACTCATAATCGTCCTTTTTTGTGGACTTAGATAAGTACAAAATTGTACTTATCTTTCTTTACATATGTCATTAACTCTACAAGATTTATTTAAATCTAACATACGGCAATCGTGTTTGTCTAGACTTAAAATACTTTTGAGGCCACCTTGCACCTCATTGGGTTCCAAAATTTTCAGATTTCTGGTGACTTCCTTAACACCTTGGTTTGCAAGCCAGTCAGCTGTAGAGTTGCCTTTTTTATATACGTGAGATAATTTGAAATTCATTTGAGCGAACATGTTTGTGATGTGTTGAGTGAGATTTTTTGTGGACCATGGGCCGATATGATTAGATTGAATGAGGTTTAATAATGCCACCGAATCTAGCTCTATCCATTAGTTAATCCCATTTGCAAGCATAAAGTCAACCCACGGAGGCATTTGCCTCCATATTTGTGCATAGACCCAGATATTCATGATAACGAAAGATTAAATATCGATTTTGGTCCCTGACGACCACCGCCAGCTTCTTTTCTCGAGTTCTCCAGATTAGCCCCATCTGTATTTTGTTTATACTGACCATTCATTGGCTTATTCCAAAACATCAGAACGGGGTGAAAACGGGTTTTCCATTTAATGAAAGTCCCCAATGGTCAGCACTTTTATTAAACCCTTTCCATATGCGCCAATTTAGTAAACCAACATTCCCTAATTTGTTTAAGAAGTTATCCACTTTCTAGGAAATTTGTTGAAAGTTAAAATGCATACCTAGGTTTTTTGGTTCATTTCGACTCGTCTAAAGACTCTAATTATTAGCAAAGGCAAAATAATGGATATGTGTCCAGTAGAGGTCGCTTGCATCCAAGTGGAGACTATCTCCTGAATAGAATTCGGTTGGAAGGTATGGTCCATGATGGCTGAGTAGTGATTCCAGACCCTTTGAGCAATATAGGTTTTTACAAAAACATGAAGAATAGTTTCCTGATTTTCACAACAAAGGCACGTGGATGCTATTTGAAATTTGAAACGTTGTTAGACAATTTCATCAACTGGAATCCAATATTTAAGCAACTTGAAAGCAAGAAATGAGATCTTAATTGGGATACTTGGGTGCCATAAGGCTTTGTAAATTAGGGTGATGGGATACTCTTCTCTGAGTTTGTTCTAGGCCCATTTGGTGAAGAAGTCACCGTTCGTTGACTCATACATATAATAATGTCCTGCTCTAACCGATTTAGAGGAATATCCATTATCTTTGCCACATTAGGTTATGGTAAGCACGCTGCCAACTTCTCAGAATTCCAACTGTCACCATTGATAAAATCCTTTACTTGCTAAAACAATTGTACAAAGAAATGAAGCTCTCATGCTAAAGGCCAATGTCCAACCCAATAGTCACACCAAAAAGATAATTTTCCTTTTCTTACTTTCTACGCGATATGAGGCTCCATAGAGACGCTTGCTTTCCTTAGGCTTCTCCAGATTGCAGTTTTGAACCATTTCTTTGGAGCTAGGGAAAGTAAAAAATATTTGCAATATTTCTCGTTAAGGAAATCTGCCCACAGGGAATTTTGCAGTCGAAATCTCCACCAAAGCTTACAGACAAATGCATCAACCATATCATGTAGCCTGCAAAAACCACGGCCTCATTCCTCTATAGGATAACATAGCCTACTCCATTTGGACCAATTTATGCAATGCTTTTGGGAAGTGTCGCCCCATAAAAAAGATCCCATTAACTTTTCTATTTTTTCCACAATAGACTTAGGAGGCTTGATGACCTGAAAAATGTATAAAGGCATTACGAAAAGAACGCTTTTACTTTAAATGATGCACGCACCTATTGAAAACGTTCTATTTTCCCATCAAAATGATTTGGTTCTAATTCCTTGCAGTATGTTGTCGAATATGTGAGCCCTTTGGCCACCTTTGTGCAGCTGTACACCGATATAAGTTAGAGGCAACCTTTTCAGCTGAAACATTTACGGTGTTTTTTATCATTTGAATTCTATAAGATGAGCACCATGCTGGAGCGATAAACAAGGTTTTTTCTTTGCTGATTAGTTGGCCCCAAAACCTTTTCGTATAGAAAATAGGTGATGAAGTATATCAGCAGAATTAGAGGAAATTACAGTGAAGAGGATTGAATCTGTCTCTATATGAATTCAGCTTACAGTGAACGAATGTAGAACTCCTATTTATATACAATTATGAACTACCTGATATTTATAAATGTAGCTCAATATATCTCTATCCATGATAAAAAATGCATGCTGAACTGAATCGGTTGTAACAGCAGAAGCTTCTATTTTCTTCTTTAATACAACATCATTCTGGTAAGGTAAAAGTGTCATTTACAGCATTCACATTTTATCCTTTTTACAAGTTTGTTCCTCGCTTTTCTGGTTTGAGCATTTTGGTCCACAATCTTCTCATTCTCTAACACCCTCCTTCAAACTGGAGAAAGTTTCAATTACTCCAAGTTTGCTGTATAGATATAAGTGTCTAGTATTCATTAAGGGTTTAGTCAATATATATGTGGTTTGATCTGCTATAGGAACATAGCTTATCACCAACTATTTAGCTAGAACCTTGTCTCTAACGAAATGCATATCAAGTTCTATGTGCTTGGTTCGTGCATGGTAGATTGGATTGGAGGCCAATGCACTTGCTCCTAAGCTGTCACACCAGATTCTTGGGACTTAGTCTGTGTTATATTTAGTTCTTGCAAAATGGATTGAATCTAGATCATGATTTCTGTAGTAGTGTGAGCTAGAGTCCTATACTCTGCCTTAGTACTTGACCTTGCCACAACTTGTTGTTTCTTCGAACACCAGGAGATTAGATTATCACCTAGATACACACAATAACCCACAATAGATTTTTTATCATCTGGACATGATGCCCAGTCAGCATCTCCATAAGCTACAATGTTGAGATCATGTGCTTCATGTATGATCAATCCCAAGAGTCCCATTTATATACCTGAAAAGTCGTTTTAGTATGTTCCAGTGAGCATCCGTAGGACTTTGGAGATATTGGCTAACTCTATTCACAGCAAAGATAATATCTGGCCTTGTATGAGTCAGGTATTGAAGAGCTCCTATTGCACTCCTGAATTGAGTTGGATTTTTCAAGTTTACTCCTTCTGCTTTTCCTACCAATCTTCCAGCTGCCATAGGGGTGACACTAGGCTTCAAATTCTCAAAACCAAACCTCTTCAATATATCCATTGCATATCTCTTTTGTGACAAGTGAAGTCCAATCTCATCTCTGTAGAATTCAATTCCTAAGAATTTCTTCAAACTGCCCATATCCTTTAAAGCAAATGATGCGTTTAACTTCTCAATTAGCTTCTATAATGCTAATATGCAGTTTCCAGATACTATAATATCATCAACATACACTAGCAAATAGATTACCTGATCTTGTGACACTTGACAGAACATTGAGTTGTCAGCCCTTGATTGTTTAAAATCCCACTTCAATAGAGTTTTCTTCATTGTGTCATGCCAAGCTCTAGGAGCTTGTTTAAGTCCATATATAGCTTTGCTGAGTTTGCACACGAATGATGGTTCATTTTGATCTATAAACCCCTGAAGCTGCTCCATATAAACTGTTTCCTCTAGCTTTCCATTAAGAAATGCATTGTTGATATCTATCTGCATTATCTCCCATCCTTTTGAGATTGCTATTGTAAGGATGACTTTCAAAGTAGGTGCTTTAGCTACTGGACTGAATGTTTCATAATAAGCAATACCTGAGGTTTGTGAAAAACCTTTTGCCACTAGCCTGGCTTTATGTCTCTGAATTTCACCATTTGCATCAATTTTAGTTTGTATACCCATTTGCATCCTATGACTTTCATTGTAGATTCATAAGGGACCAGCACCCACGTTTGATTCTTGATCAAGGCATCATATTCTTCCTTCATTGCTTTGCACCACTTTTCACTCTTTAGTGCTTTATTCAAGTTGACTGGTTCCATTTCATCTAGAGAAGGTAAGGTGGTAGTAGTAGTATACACTCTAGGTTTCACTATCCCTGCCTTGGACCTAGTTACCATAGGATATGGACATATTTGTCTACATCATTACCTCCACATTTATCTACATCATTGCCAATTTCTGGCATCTCAACCTAGATTCTGATTCCAGCTTGAGATTCTAAAGATTCAGACTGTATATCCCCTGTTCAATCTGTTGTGGCAATTCATTAATCACTCCTTCAGTATTTTCTATTATCCCACCACTTTCAACAAAAGGACTGTGTACAGGTTCACCTGCAGAATGTCTTATATCAACTGAATCTGAGGTTGTTTTGTTAGATTTGAATTCAAAATGAAGGTGATGAAGAGTAGTAATAGAAGAACACTTGTACTGATGTGTTTTGTTAAGAAAACCTTGTTTGAAGGAAAATGAATTTTCATCAAAGACAACATGTCTGGAAACATAAATTCTACCATTAGAGCTTAAGCACTTGAATCCTTTGTGAGATGTACTAGGTCCTAGATACACACTTTTGGGTATGAAAGTCAAATTTGTGTTTTTGATATGGTCTTAGACAGGGTAGCAGGCACATCTAAACACCTTAAGGGATTTGTAATATGTGATGTGTTTGAACAAGGCTTCATAGGGTGATTTTTGTTGAATGAGTAAGGTAGGCATTCTGTTTATGAGATAGGTTACAGTTAAGAAGGCTTCCCACCAATAATACAAAGGCATGTGTGCTTGGGGGTAATAGTGTTAAACCAGTTTCAGTTATGTGTCTGTGTTTTCTTTCAGCTCTTCCATTTTGAGCTGATGTATGAGGGCAATAATGTCTGATATTAATGCCTGATTTAGAGGTTAATTTATCTAGGCTTTTGTATTCTCCTCCCATGTCAGATTGTAAGGCTTTAATCTTTCTTTCAAATTGGTTTTCAACTAGTCTTTTAAATTGTGTAAACTAGCACGGTACTTCAGATTTCTGTTTTAAGGGGTAGATCCAGGTATATCTAGTACAATCATCCACAAACAATACATAGTACTTAAACCCTGAGGTATAATTAATAGGAGATGGTCCCCAAACATCTGTATGAATTAGATAAAGTGACATTTGTGCATGAGATGATGATGTTTTGAAGGGTAATGCATGTGATTTGCCAAACTGACATGCTTCATAGAAAGAAAAACTTTTATTATTGATAGTTTTGAAGCTATTACAAGACCTTAAGACTTGTTGTAACACAGCCTTCTATGCCAGAACTTAACCTTTGATTCTAGGGTAAGCTTAGTAAACTGATTTAAGCTGGTATTAAGAAGAGTGTGATTGCTGTTAGGCTAATGATGAATGGTTGAGCTTGAATTTGGATGTCTTGAGTTGTGGTTAGGCAGATTCAATTGATATACTTCATCTTCAAGTTTCCCCTACACTAGGGCCTTCCTTGTTGGTAGATCATTCACAACACAACCATTAGGAAATTTTTTAACTAAGACATTGTTATCAGCAGTTATTTTTGAAACACTTATCAGATTTTTCTTGATTCTAGGAACATGCAGCAATTTCTTGAGGACCAAAGTTTTATCATATTTCAAATCAAAACTTTTATAGGCAATATGGGATATTTGTAATGAAGTACCATTACCTACAACCATTTTCTTCTTACCTCCATACTCCTTAGCTTTATCTACATTTTCTTTGTCAGTGGTAACATGGTGACTAGTTCTAGAGTCAGCATATTAGGCTTGATCATCTACTGAGATTGGACTTGAAGTATAGGTAGAGGGGTTAAGGCTGCGGTTCTGATCACTCAGTCTTTTTTCCATATACTTTTCATCAAATCTGTTATAACACCAGGCAGCAATATGATTACTCAGACCACAGATCTGGCAAGGACGTCTTACTTCATTAGGCCTTCCAATTATCCCTCTGCCTCTTGTTCTGCCTCTGAAGTTTGGACTTCTTTCACCTCTATTTCCTCTTCCACTATATGAGTTTGTATTCTGTATGTTTCCTTGAGTTAAATTGATTAATCCAAAGTTGCTCCTAACTTGATTAAGGTATTCTAACATGCTTTCAAAGGATATGAGTGTAGAAGACAACTCATGCCATGAAACTTGATCTCTACCTTTTACCTGAGTTACCATATCAGTGTGATCAACCTTCTTTCCAGCAATTTCCATATTATCAGCAAGTTTTTTGACAGTGCTGAGATACTGATCCATAGACATGGATCCCTTTTTGATTCTCTGCAATTAAAATTTGAGAAAGGTCACTCTGGACCTATTGAAAATTCCATAGTTCTCATTTATAGCCTTCCAATGCTCACTTGAGCTGTTACAACCCATGACACGCATCACAATTTCTGATGTCATGGAGAAATACATCCATCCCATTAGGAGTTGATCCATAGAAATCCATCTAGAATACTCTGGATTAGGACACATTTCCACTATTTCTCTAGTTTCAGCTGCAGCTTGAGAGTTATTAAATTGTGGAAGACATACCTTGGTGTCTAGTAAGCATCCTTCCAAACCATGGCCTCTTACGACGAGCATGACAACATTCTTCCATAAGAGGAAGTTGTCTCTATCTAATTTCACAGATGCTGCATGTATTAAATTCATGCCAAAGGGAGCATGGTTGTTCATAAGAGTTGAAACTTGGATTGTGGAGTTAGAGATAGAGGGCTGGTATTCACCATTGACGTACTGATACCAAGATAGAAAATAGGTGATGAAGTATATCAGCAGAATTAGAGGAAATTATAGTGAAGAGGATTGAATCTGTTTCTATATTAATTCAGCTTACAATGAACGAATGTAGAGCTCCTATTTATATACAATTATGCACTACCTGATCTTTATAAATATAGCTCAATATATCTCTATACATGATTAAAAAAAATGCATGTTGAACTGAATTGGTTGTAACGGCAGAAGCTTCCATTTTCTTCTTTAATACAACAGCATTCTGGTAAGGTAAAAGTGTCATTTCTAGCATTCAAGTTTTATCCTTTTCATATAATTGTTCCTTGCTTTTCTGGTTTGAGAATTTTGGTCCACAATCTTCTCATTCTCTAACATCAATCCTTCTATCCCTCGTTTATGTCCATTAGTAAAAATGATTATGTCATCAGCAAAGGCATGGTGAAAAATCCTTCTGAGTCCCTTATGGTGAAAGGAGTAATCTGGGTACCAATTTGTAATGCAATTTATATCCCTTGAAATGTACTCAGCTGCTATCATGAAAAGGGTCAAAGAGATTGGGTCTCCTTGACGAAGATCTCGTGAAGATTCAAAAAATCCTATTGTTTCACCGTTAACAACAACTGAAAACAAGCAATTTTCCACACAAAGCGTTATCTTTTTTATCATCAGCTGGTTGAATCCAAATTTGTTCAGAACTGAGTATAGAAAGTTCCAATTAATTCGATCCTAAGTTTTTTCCATATCATGCTTGAACATTACATTTCCACCTCTGTACTTTTTATCTAAATAATATGCCAATTCTTGTGCTAAAAGAATGTTATGAGTCATGTTTTGACCTGAGGCAAATTCGCTTTGGTTTGGGAAATAATTTTGTGCAAAACTTTATTAAGCCGAGTTACCATGATCTTTAAAATCACTTTGTTCATCATTTTACAGAGACTTAATGGATGACAATCTTTCCATTGTTGCGCACCCAACTATTTTGGAATCAAGAGAATTGTAGCGAACGCCCTTAGCATTTCCTTTTTCTCAAAAATTTGGCGACTGCATCGAATAGGTTTTGGCTTATAATTGCCCAACAAGATTGGAAAAAAGCAGCTGAGAAGCCATCAGGACATATGCACTATTCGGGTAATGTAAAAAACTGCCTCCTTAACCTCAATTAAGCTGAGCTTTTGATTTGGTCTGGATTATCAACCACATCACAATTTTCTGGAAGAGATTCCATGAATTAGTGATTTTACCCCTCGCTTCTTTAGACCCGATGAAGCCATTTCATGTTGCGGTCCCCCCGATTGCACCTATTTATTAGCTATTTTTTTTTAATCTAAAAAATGATTCTTCTGTTAGAGTATATTATATATGGTAGAATTATACTAGTAGTATATTATATATGTTAGAGTTATAGTAGTAACAAATTAACATTAATAAGAGAGTGTTTTACCTTATATAGGTTAGAGTTGGTATTAGTATAAATACAAGTTGTATCTATTATTTGATTATGTTGTTTGCTTAATAAGATTTGTTCTGTTTGCTTAATAAGATTTGTTTTTCTTTCTTCATCTTTATTCTTCTCTTTTAGTTTAATTTATATTATTGTTAGAACTTTCACATGATATCAGAGCAAGTTTGATCCGACTTGGTTTAAACTTGAAATCGCTTCCATTTTCCGTTAAGTGGCCTTGTACCACTCGTCTAGCCAAGTCTTTTTTTTTTTTGCTTCTTTTAGATAATGTCATCTGGCTAAGTTTATTTTTTTAGAGTTTTCTTGTAGGTTAGTCGATTGTTTTGGTCTTGACTGAATAGATTACTTGGACCATTTGGCTTGTATGTGATATTTATGTCCAAGTCAGTTTGGAATTTAGAATTGAAATTTGTCCAGTTGTTTTGTCCTGCAATTTGGTTAGTTTTGTTTCTGGTTAATCCAGAATTTGGTATATGATATTTAGTCCAATAATCTAGAATTTGGTCCAGTTAATTTGGAATTTGATACTTTAGTTATTGAATAAAGACTATTTTCTTTAAATTTATCTCTCTCTCTCTCTCTCTCTCTCTCTCTCTCTCATAGTCTGTCTCCCCCCTTCATATCTCATTCTTCTCCTTTCATTTCTCTTTTTCTATTTTTTCTATAATTCTGGTTCTTGTATGATAGTCTGTCGTCAATTTGATATCAAGTTAATATGGAATTTTAGTCTTTGAAGTTTGCATTATTTTGATTTGATTACTTTGAAATGTTCAAATTGGTATTATGACTTTTGTAATGAAGTTGCCGACCCATGAGCGAACGAAGCATATTGAGATTGATTGTCATCTCATTCGCCACCATCTTCAGCATGTTACTATTTTCTTATCTTTTTTCTTTTCATCGTTGCAGCTTGCTGACTTTTTCACGAAGTCCCATCCGGTCCATCATTTTTGTTTCTTTCTTGGCAAACTCTCACTGCTTCTTATTGTAGCACCGTGAGTTTGAGTGGGGATGTTAGAGTATATTATATATGGTACAATTATACTAGTAGTATATTATTTATGTTAGAGTTATAGTAGAAATATATTAGCATTAATAATAGAGTATTTTATCTTATATAGGTTAGGGTTTGCATTAGCATAAATACGAGTTGTATCTATTATTTTATTATGCCGTTTGCTTAATAAGATTGGTTCTTCTTTCTTCCTATTTGTTCTTCTCTTTTAGTTTTTTTTTTTTTTAAATTCGAAGCACTAGCACAGTCCTAGTATGGTTTTTAGGCCTCTACCAGGATAGGCTGGTGGCGGTTTAGATACTCCTACCACTGTATTTATATAAAAAGGGTAGTACACAGGAGGGGGATATGAGCCTGACCTCCAAGCATACAACGAATGAAAAAAATTCTTCAAACTACAGCAAATAAAGAGATACTACATCCGGTACATAATTCTGAAAAGTAAAACCAAAAGCAAATGAAAAACAAACTAACAAAAAACTAAAGACCTCTAACTGATGGAAGGCCATATCTGTCAGTCTGAAGTAGTCCACGCGAACGACGAGGTAAGTCTAAAGATCCATACTCCTGATAATGTCGTTGGTCCCAGCCCTCAGAAGCTAAAGAGTCAGCGACCTAGTTTTTCTCTCGAAAAATATGAGAAACTGTGTCTCGATCGAATGATAGAAGATGTCGGATGCGTCTGAGTATTGACTGAATCACCCACGGCCTCCCACCACGTGAAATGCAATCAACAGTAAGTCTAGAGTCAGTCTCAATCCATAAGTCCACAAGACCCATCCGTCGGGCAAGCTCAATGCCCTGTAAAATGGCTCTCAACTTTGCCTCCAAAATAAGTATGTCTCTGTAGCCAATAGAGAAGGCCCTGATACAACGCCCAGTGTGATCTCTGATAACACCCCCGCCACTCGTAAATCCATTCCTGACGCATCCATCAGTATTGATCTTGGTAGATCCAGCTAACGGAGCATGCCAATAAACCAAAGTAGGGGGGCTGGGAGTAGGAGAAGTAAGAGTAATACCAAAATGTGGGGCAAGATCAAGGTCCCCACGCCAATGAACAAATCGAAAGAGTCTTCCCGTCTGCAGTAAAGAAATAGTGTGATAGACCCGCCAGATGATACGACTAGGCTCCATGCCAATCCTACGATGCTTTGCATCATTCCTAATTGTCCAAATGTACCAAAAGACCAGCAAAGGGATGATAGTGCGAATATGGCCACTCCTGACAAACTGGCCTGAGAATCTCCAAGTCTGAAATCTATGCTGTAGCATCTCTCCAACCCTGAGGAGAATACCAAAAATAGCTGAGAAGTGCTGCCATACCTGGTGAGCCACAGAGCTATCATAAAGACATGCTGGATGGTCTCAATCTCTGAACAGCACTGACAACTTGATGCCATGTGGGCCCAGATCCTCCTCTGAATAATCACATCCATTGGCACTAAACCCTTCCACAATTTCCAACAAAAGAAAGAGATAGTCTGCGGGATGATCGGGCTCCGAATCATGTGACAAAAGGCCTGAAGAGTACTCCCAGTGCAAACAAGCTGCCACGCCGACTTGGTAGAAAACCTACCATCTGGGGTGTCTTTCCACATAGGTCTATCAAGAACTTCAGGACAAAGCGGTAGACTTCCAACCTGGATTGCTATATCATGTGGAAGGACCAACAAGAGTCTATCGATATCCCATCCAATGTCATCAAAAAACTCAACTACCTGGACGGAAGTATGCCCCCTATGAGGAAACATTTGAGCTAAAGTCATGTCACCCATCCAACAGTTGTGCCAAAAGAATATATGTCCCTGACCCAACTGCCACGCGATGTGGGGCTCCGCTGTGAGTCCCACCCCCTTTAGCCTCCTCCAGACCGCAGAAACCAAATTTGGTATGGGTGCCAGAAGGGGGTGGGTGCCCCTGCAATACTTGCCCAGTAAAAACTGAGCCCAAAACGACTACTGTGATCTGAATAACCACCAGAGCTTCAAAAAGAAAGCATGGACCACGTCCTCTAATCTTCTGAAGCCCAAACCACCCTCATTACTAGGAAGGCAAATATCCTTCCATCTCTTCCAATGCATACGGTGAGCCTAATCCTTAGAATCCCACAAGAATCTAGCAAATGTACTCTCTAACTTCTTCAGCACTATCTTGGGAGGCTGCATAATCTGAAGAAGATAAAGAGACAAGGAAGAAAGGACAGACCTCAGTAAAGTAATCCTGCCACCAGGAGATAGCAGCCTAAAGGCCCATCCAGAGATCTTGCTCTTGACCTTCTGAAATAGATCATCATATAAGAAGGTCTTTCGGGCCCCCTTAAACAAGGGTGTACCCAAGTATGTGATAGGCTGCTGCTGACGTCGAAAGCCAGTAATGTGCTCAAGTATCTGAATCCTAGAAAGAGGTGCCCTCTTAGGCACAATAAGACCACTCTTGTCTCTATTCACCAACTGGCCAGAGACTGTCTCATAGTACTCCAAACAATGAAGTACACTCTTTACTGACTGTCTTTGGCCATTGGCAAATATGATCATATCATCAGCAAAACAAAGATGTGAGATAAGAGTATCACCTCTATGAATATATGCCATTGATGGATACTACTGGAAAACTTGAGTGAGACCCCGAGAAAAGTAATCTGCTGCAATGATAAACAACGAAGGAGATATGGGATCCCCCTGTCTAAGCCCAGAGAGGAAGGAAAGAAACCACAAGGCCTGCCATTCACCAAGATAGAAAAATGGCACTCAGAAATACAACGCCTGATCCTATCCCTCCACATCCAATCGAATCCAAATCTCTCCATCACAGTCATCAAGAAGTCCCAGTCTAACTTGTCATATGCCTTAGCCATATCTAGCTTAAGGATGACATTGCCCCCACGGGCCTGGGTATCTAATGTATGGAGCATCTCCTGTGCCAACAAGACGTTATCATTAATCAACCTCCCCTGAATAAAGCCACTCTGCTGTGGAGAGATGATACGAGGCAAAACAAAACTTAAGCGAGAGTTCAGGAGCTTGGTGACAATCTTGTTGAACACCGTGCAAAGACTAATCGGTCGATACTCTGTCCATCGACAAGCGTTGTCTCGCTTGGGAAGCAAGATTATAGAAGTAGCAGAGAATCTCCTAGGCAGATGCCCACCATCAAAGAAGTCCAAAACTGCACGAAAATCATCATCCTGGACAATCTCCCAACACTGCTAAAAAATAAAGAGGTGAACCCATCTGGACCCGCCACACTATCTGCATCAATACTGAACACTATATCTCTAACCTTAGCCAATGATGGAAGTCGATTCAGCTCCTAATTATCCTCTTGAGTAACCAAAGAGGGTATAATATCTGGTAAAATTTGGTCAGTTGCCTGGGTGGGAGCAGAAAGGAGGTCCTGGAAAAAGGAAACAGCTGAACCCTGAATCTCCTCGTGTGCAGACAAAGTCTCTCCCGTCTAAGATCTAATAGAATGTATACGGGCCCGCATGCGGTGCCCTTGCACAACTGAATGAAAATACCTCGTGTTGTGCTCTCCCTCGCATATCCAACGAGTCCCAGCCTTCTGTTTCCAGAAGCCTTACTCAATAGACAAAGCACGGTTCAGTAGGGCCTGAACCTGATGTAAGTGCTCTCTATGTGCAGGTGATGGATCCAAATCATATTCCATCTCAGCCTCATCTACCCTTCTCTCAGCATCTCTAATTCTCTGAAATATATCCCCAAACACATGTCTACTCCACCAACGAAGTCCCTGCTTCATCCTAAAGCACTTCTCCCAAAGAGCAGCCACCCCTGTAAACTGAGTTGGGTATGACCACTTAGTTTAATTTATATTATTGTTAGAACTTTCACATCTTCATATGCAAGAAGCTCATTATATTATGCATAGGATTTTTGCTTTTCTAGAACTTTCTTTTCATCATTTTTGATGTTGTTGTGAATGTCTTCAAATACTTGCTTGTTCCACCAACCATTTTTTATATGAACCAGTTTACGTTAGAAATCCATTAGACCTGATTTTGCTATAGGTTGGTTCCAATTATTGAAGGGAGATGAGCAATGATGATTCCATTTGTCAATGGAAAGCAACATGGGCTATGATATGAGGTATTACAATTCAAATACTGGACCCGAATTATGGAAAAATAATCCTTAGATAAAGAGTTACCAGCTATTGTGTCCAAACATTCCCATAGGTGCCCTTTTGTCCAAGTATATTGTTAACTCTCAAAACCGACATCTTCCAAATTGCAACATCTTAAAGTATTGGCAAAATTTTATATAGCACCTAAATTGGAAGGGTTGCCTCCGAACCTTTCTTGGGTAAAGAGAATGGTGTTGAAATAACAAACTAAAGGATGTTGGTGTTGTTCGCAATTAATTTCATGTTATCTCATAGCTCCACTCATTCAGAATGGGTTGTATTGGCATAAACTGCAATGAGAAAGAAAGGGGTCGAGGATAAAGGAGTTTGCACCCCCATTGGAAAACGACAAGTTCAATCTTCATATAAAATATTGTTTAGTAATTACCATTTAGAAAATTAACCAATAAACATAGTCCAAATTTAAAAACACAAATGACAAGTTCCATCCACTACAAAATATTGTCCAATAAAAATTATGCACCAATGTAAACTGATAAGCGTATTTTGTACACATATTTGGGCTTTAAAACTAAGCTTTTGTTCCGTTATTTTACAAATTTTTACTTAATTTATTGTATTTTTATTTCTATTTCAGTTTTGAACCTATTTATAAACAATTGGGAAAGAATAGATGAAAAGAGCAACAAATTAGAAGATGATTCAGAAGTACGATGGTCAAATTTCACTCAATTGAAGCTTGAAAACTAAATGACAAAATCCCCTAACTCAAGTCACATTGGTGACATCGACGAGTAAATGAGAAGAAATTGAGTTTTTGAAGTGAATATCAAGATCCAAACATTGGAGGATGAAGAAGAAGATAAAATCAATAAGTTTAAGGTGTGTTTGAGTGACAATGAAGAGTTGAAGCAAATGACCAAACACCTGAAAGCTAAAGAACCGAATTGAGAAACAACCCACCAAAGCATGTGGGAAAATTAGAGTAAAAATTTTGGTATTAAAATCTCCACAAGGCGAAGGATATACCATTTAAAAGACAATAGAATTACGAGTCCAATATTTTTTATGGATCTCAATTTGGAGTTTCCTTCAAAACGTTATGGCCGTTTGAAAAACAGCCGCATATTGGAAAAAATAAGATGGGCGGCTCGAGCAGAGACTTAAAAGTTGGCCTGAGTGATTGCCCGAGTTTGCACTGGACGATCACCCAATGTATTTCTAGCAGTGGGATTTTGTTACTTTTTTGAGTTCGAATCTAATTAGGAAATATTTTGGAGCACGATTTGAATAATTTTTTGGGATCTTTTGGGAACAATGATGATACTATATATATGAGTTCTTAACTCATTATTAAGGTGTAGAATTATTGGAAGAATTCAAGAAGAGAAACAAAAACGAAGATCAAGATCAACTCTTTTTAGTTTTTTTCTTATCTGTGTCATGGCTTTTATATTTTCTTCTTCTTAGTATGTTAGGCTAAATTCTTTTTGTGCTAGGATTACGATGAAACTTATAGTTTAATTCTTCTATTGGGAACCTTGATTTTTGATGATTTGCATTAATATAGTTTTGAATAATTAATTTTGATTTCGTTTGATCTACAATTATATATGTAGTAAATGTATGATTTTTGTGGTTTGTTTTACTATCAAGAGATTGAAAACAGGGATAGACATAATTTTATTTATCTTAAAGTCTGATAGGGGATAGAGATATACCGATATGCTTTATGTAATCTTTAATTATCCATTGCAACTTAATTCATTCTTGTGTATTCGTATTCGTCATAGAGGTATAGTAGAGTAATACATATGAATAAATATGATTTTATTCAAGAGAAACTATTGAATAATTTAAGGCTATTGATCGTCATAACTAGTATATTTTGTCAAATTCAAGAATCCAGATAAAGGAATTAACAGTTACAAGTGAATTCAGTATCCTAGTACTCATCTTTCTTATATTAAAAGTAATTCGGCATAAGCTTAATTTTTATTTGTTTAAATTATAATTAGTCAATTCTTCTTAGTTAATAATCTATTTTGTTCTTAAGAAAAACACTTTAGAAGTTAAATTAATTCCGTTAAGATTAATTTAATTGTATTGAACTATCTAAATCCATGTGAGTACGATACTTGAACTCTCAAATCCATTATATTACTTGTGTGATTCGTACACTTTCGGTACAAAATGAATTGCTAACAAGTTTTTGGCACTAATTCAAACTTTATTTTTTCAATTTATTTTAGTGTTTGAATTGTTTCTTTTCAGATCTTTGCATGCGAAGCGTGAGACATGAGTCTCTAATACCAGCTGATCCAGAGATCAAATACATTTTTCATTGTAGGCAAAGAGAAGCAAGAAATACACCCCAAAAGGACGAAAAACAACACAACACCATGAATAACAATAGGATTTCTCTGGTAGGTAGGGAGGATAATGAAGAAAATATGCTAATTGGAGATTTTATGACTCCGTAGATCATCCAGAGCCAATCTAGCATTGTCTACCCACCTTTTGGGTAGCCAAACTTCCAGTTAAAGAGCAATGTCATTCATCTCTTTCATAATGAACATCAGTTCTATGGAAGGGCCAACGAGAATCCATATACACATGTTTCACTATTCTTAGAAATGTACCAACATTTCAAATATCGAGAGATCTCGGACGTCACCATCTATCTATGTTTATTCCCACATACTCTTTGTGATAGAGCTCTTGAGTGGTTGGACTCACAGCCAATTGACAACATAACCACCTAGAATGATTTAGCTCAAAAGTTTTGCACAAAATTCTTTCCACCAGTCAAGATTTCAAAGTTGAAGTAAGACATATCGATATTTCAACAATCACAAACTGAATCATTTGATGAGGCATGGAACATATTCAAAAATATACTAAGGAAGAGCCCTCGTCATGGCATTAGTAAGGGCCTACAAGTTTAGTATTGTTATGCTGGACTACTTCATTTTTTTAGAAGTATGATAGACTCTTCATCCAACGGCTCGTTATCTACCAAAACTATTGCTGAAGCTTTAGAGCTGCTTGAAAGAGTAGCTACTACCACCGCCATATGGGCATTAGATAGAGTTCTACACAAGAGAAATGTAGGAGTACATGAAGTAGACATTTTCACTGTATTATCTGCAAAAATAGACTCATTAGCACACAAAGTGGAGAGCATATCGCATTCAATCAATGCGATGCAAACGAAGAAATCAACTTGTGAAAAGTATATGGGACAAATCACAACATATTAGAATGTCATATTCTAGCACAGCAACCCAAGCAAGCCAAGTATGTTCAATGTAGATAATACCAGCAAAATAATCCATTCTCCAATACATTTAATCCAGGTTGGCTTAATCATACAAATTTCTCTTGGAGAGATAATCAGAATAACAACAGACCACAGGGTTCTCAGTTTCAGCAGCAGAAAAGAGAGTTTCACTAGAAGATATGTTTGGTAGGTTTTTGGAGAAAACTGAGCAGTACATGGAAGCAAATAATCAGTTCATAAGAAGGACATAGACCACTCTCCAAAATCTGAGCACTTCAATAAAGAATTTAGAGATACAGATAGATCAGTTGCTATGTTAAGTAGACTGTAAGGTACCTTGCCAAGCAACACTGAGGTCAATCAAGAAAAAAACAAGTTTTTGAAATGGCCTTTGTTAAGTAGAAATGGGGTGCAGCGGCCTGAAAAACATGCAAAAAGGCCAATCAAGAAAAAACAAGTTTTTGAATAGTAGAACGAAGAAGTAACTCAAGATGTTCAGATTAATCATGAGCAAGTGGCAAACAATGGAAAAACAAAAGTTCAAGAGCCAATAAAAAAATATGAACCTCACATATCTTTCCCACATAGGTTAAATTTACAGAAGAAGAAGTATGATGAGCAATGTGCACAAATTTTTGATCATATAAGAAAGTTGCATATTAACATACCATTTGTGGATGGCCAAATGCCCAACTGCGCCAAGTATATGAGACAACTGCTTTAAAATAAGAAAAAGTTGGCAGAATGGGATACAATAAAATTTACAAGAGAAGTAAGTGCTATAGTGGATAATCAATTACTAGATAAAAGAAATGATCCCAGTAGCTTCACAATTCTAATTCCCATCGGTAATCTCGTGATGGACAAGGCACTGTGCGATCTTGGTAAAAGTATCAATTTGAAGCCTTTTCTATTTTTAGGCGATTAGGACTTGGTGAAGTTAAACCTACAAAGTTCACTCTTTCGTTGGTTGACTAGTCTATTAAAAGCCGTTTGGGATGGTTGAAGATGTGGTAATGAGAGGGGGAAGTTATTATTTCTATTGTTCTTGATATACTTGAGGATGCAGATATCCCTATTATCTTGGACCGACCACTCTTAGCTACTTTGGATGCTCTTATTGATGTTTCACGAGCGATATTGAGAATATAGGATGAAAATGGAGGTATTTCATATGTTGGATAAAGATGAGGCACCACCACCTCCCCCTTATTGGACATGATATCAAGTTTAGACCTTGAAGAAATTCAATAAGAGCTTCTTTAAAAGGATTTTGGAGACGAAGCCAACAGTACAGGTAAAAGATAATGGTAAACAGATGGTTCAGATGCAAGAAGCTGACATTGGTGAACATTTGGTTAAAGTTGAAGAAAACATCCCTGATAGACAAATCGCAGTTGTTAAATAGAAGATGAAGGACAAACCACATAAAATAGTTCTGGAGAAAAAAAAAATCAAAAAATTATTTGAGAGTGACACCTTCGATAATCTCGAGATCCCTTATTTTTCCACTTGAGCAACCAGACAATAAGTCAAGCTAATGACTATAAATTAGCACTTAATGAGAGGCAACCCATTTTTATATCCTTATTAATTAATTTAGGTTAAATAATGCATTAGTTTTTTTTTTTCATATATTGTTTATTACATTTGTAAAGCCTCACCATGTCAACCGCATAATGCTCCACTTTGCAAGCCGCATGGACGATATCTATGACATCATCTTTCGACCATGAGTCTTAGCACCACACCCGAGTCCACTTCAGCTAGTCCATCTGATCAGCCTAGACCATCTTCTCCATGTTTATCCATGGAGAGTACTTGATCTCTTTTTCACTTTATTTGCTTTTTTTTTTATTACATTGGGGACAATGTAATGATTTAGTTTAGGGGTGGGATAAGTATCAGGGTACTTATTGGATTATCTTTTATTTGCTTAATATTTAGGTCTGTTTACTGACCTTTTTAAAAAAAATAAATAAATAAATAAAATTTCTAATTATTGTTGAACATCTTACTGCCAATGATGATGATATTTGTTTGAAGTTGAGTATGTTTTTTGTTAGAATATTGGATAACACTTTAACTTGTGTTTTTACTTGAATACTTATCCATGTTAGACTAGATTAATGGAGCACGTAGCCACTATTGACTTATCACTTATATGAGAACATGACTTGAGTGTATGTGTTGATATTGTTGACTTAGGATTGTTGAGAAAAATCTTTTTCTCAAATCCTTAAACTAGTAACCAACTGTTTGGAAACAGTTTGGGGGTGTTAAAGTTAGCACGTGTGTTCGTAGAATTTTGATGGTTTGAGTTTTTTGGGTCTCATCTTTGGTTGAATAAATTCTAGTCAAAGAATCTAAACTGGGCACTAATCATTGCGGCAAAAAAAATAAAAAAAGCGAAAAATTACATCTGTCACTTCTCTTATAGCCTGTGTGACTCGAGCAATTAAGCATGTGGTATCTTAAAATCTTGTGCCCTATGGTCATCTGCTTTAGGAGTCATCGACCCAAAGTTTGCTACATGGGTCACATAGAAAACTTATTGCACACAAAATGTAAGACTATTTATATTAGTTAAATAAATAAAAATAGTTAAAGGCGCTTAGTAAGAATTGCTAAGTTAGGACCTCAGAACCTAGAGATGAGAATTTAGAAATCACTGACCATCCTAGTTCTAGAAATACAAACTTCTAATTTTTACCACTTTAATTGAAAAAAAAAATATTGTATTGATCAATAGAAACCATATTTGCTAGAACACCTCGGGATTGGAGAAAATAGCATTATAATTGTGATTTTTTATGAAAGGTGTAAGGAATAAATGACTACAAAGGGTTCTGGATTATAAAAATATCAACAACATAATATTGGTCGTGACTAATATAGGTTTAAGTTCAATATTTGGCTAATCACACACAAACTAAAGGTTGAGCATCAGATAAGTAAAATTTTATTTGTGGTGTTGTTTAATATCTTCCTAACAGTGTTGCTTTATATTCGAACATGAGATATTTGATAAGAATTTAACTTGCCTCCGTTTTTGGTAATTCTTTTAGCTTAGTTTAAATTTATATATTAGTTTTGTTTAAGCTCGAGGACGAATAGATGAAAAGAGAAAAAAATTAAAAGATGATTCGGAAGTACAAGGATCAAATTTCACTCAATTGAAGCTTGAAGACTAAAATGACAAAATATGTAACTCAAGTCACATTGGTGAAATCGACAAGTAAATGAGAAGAAATTAAGTTTTTGAAGTGAATATCAAGAGTCAAACATTGGAGGATGAGGAAGAAGATAAAATCAATAAGTTTAATGTGTGTTTGAGTGACAATGAAGAGTTGAAGTAAAGGATCAAACACATGAAAGCCAAATAACCAAATTGAGAAACTACCTACCGAAGCATGTAGGAAGATTAGAGCACATATTTTGGTATTAAAATCTCCATAAGGAAAATGATATATCATTGGAAAGATAATAGAATTACAAATCCAACAGTTTTACGGATCTCAATTAGGAGTTTCCTAAAAGAATTTATGACCGCTTGAAAAATCGCCGCATATTGGAAAAAATAAGCTGGGCAAGCCCAACATCAATTTCGACATGCAGAGACTTAAAAGCTGGCCTGGGCGATCACCTTAGTGTATTTTCTGGTAGCGGAATTTTGTTACTTTTTTGAGTTCGACTTCAATTAGGAAACCTTTTGGAACATGATTTTAATGATTTTTGGGGATCTTTTTGGACACAATGATGATACTATATATATGAGTTCTTAACTCACAATTAAGGAGTAGAATTATTGGAAGAATTCAAGAAGAGAAACAAGAACGGAGATTAAATGAAGATCAAGATCCACTCTTTTTAGTTTTCTTCTTATCCTTTCTTATCTGGGTGATGACTTTTATTTTTTTCTTTTTGTTATGTTAGGCTAAATTATTTTTGTGCTAGGACTACGATGAAACTTGCAGTTTAATTCTTCTATTTGGAACCTTAATTTTTGACGATTTGTATTAATATAGTTTTGAATAATTAATTTTGATTTCGTTTCATCTACAATTATATACGTAGTAATTGTATGATTCTTGTATTTTATTTTACTATCGAGAGATTGAAAATAGGCTAGACATAATTTTAATTATCTTAAAGTTCGATAGGGGATAGAGATATAGCACTATGCTTTATGTGATCTTTAATTATCTATTGCAACTTAATGCATTCTTGTGTATTCGCATTCGTCATAGAGATATAGTCGGGTCATACATATGAATATGATTGATTTTTATTCAAGAGAAACTTTTGAATAATGTAGAGATATTGATCGTCATAACTGGTGTATTTTGTCAAATTCAAGAATCCAGATAAAGGAATTAACAACTACAGGAGAATGTGGGATCCTAGTTCTCTTCTTTCTCATATTCAAAGTAATTCGGTATAAGTTTTTATTTGTTTAAATTATAATTAGTCAATTCTTTTTAGTTAATAATCTATTTAGTTCTTAAGCAACAAAACTTCAAAAATTAAATTGATTCGATTAAGGTTAATTTAATTGTATTGCACTATCTAAATCTTTGTGGGTACGATACTTGGACTCTCAAATCTATTATATTACTAGTGCGATCCATACACTTACTGTACAAAATAAATTGCTAACATACACGAATGACCAAAATTAGGGCTTGTGAAATTTGAAGAAGTGTAAAAGATGTAGTGTTGTGTTCTTTAAATTGGAATTATTGTAGTGTCAAAAAAGGGTTAATTGTTCCATGTGCACCAGTCTCAATGTCAAAAAAAGATTAGGTTAAAATCGGTTATAGGTTCTATAAGAATTAATGTCCAAGGTTCAATTAGTTGGGTCGGACTTAATTATTTATTAGACCAAATTAATTAATTGGGCCCGTTTGTTGATAGGTTCTAGTTGGACTAGAACTAGGAGTAGGGTTAGCCCCTTACCCTGCCTACAAATACAAAGGTACAACTGATTTAGTTACAAGAGTTGATCTTTATTACTTACTAGCACAAGCAAAAGACAACTAAAATACAATTACTCCAAAAAGGTTCCGCTTTCATCTGTTCTTGATCATGGAAGTTCAAATATGTTCTTGCTGTGTGGATCACCATTAGAGGCTGAACAATTGGGCAGCTGTAGTATTAAAGACCACACTTCCAGCTAATCAGATAATCAGATTTCATGGTGTTCATCAAATGTAAACTTCTATCATGAATTCTATCTAAGTACAAGTTTGATCCAGCTTATAGGAATTGTAGATTTAATTTCTACTATGCATATATCCTTTTAATTCCTTACAGTGGTATCAGAGACTACCTTCTTACATGTTAGAGTTTGTTAGTTTGCTTTGATTAATTGAACAATAATTGTTATTGACATATTAATTTGATTTGAGTTTTGACAATAAATAAAATTGTGAATTTTTAGAAATTTGAATATGATTCAGATTTATTTTGGAACTTAAAAAGGGGGGGAGAGAACTCAAGGATGACAGCGCAGCCACTGGTGGAAGAAGCCACTAGCGGCGAGTCTACTGCCTTTTGAAGGCAGTGGACTCAGCCGCGAAGACCACCGCTGATCTTCGCGGCTGATGACGAGGAGCGATAGAGATACCAACGGGAAAAGTTGAAAAGCAGTAGTTGTTCGACGATAAAAGGAGGTGGCCGCCTGTGTTAGACACCCGCGGCCATCTCTCAGATATCAGGCGGTGCCAACTGAAACCTTAAAGGGTTTCAGCGTATCCTTATGCGGTTGGGTTGATTGAAGATGAGAGCTTCCCATGCAATTTTTGAAATTGCATAGGAAGCTTCTTCATTTCAAAAGGAGTTTTTTTTTTTTTTTTTTATTCGAAGCACCAGCACAATCCCAGTATGGTTTTTAGGCCTCTACTAGGATAGGCTGGTGGGGGTTTGGATGCCCCTACCACTGTATTTATATAAAAATAGTAGTACACAGGAGGGAGATATGAACCTGACCTCCAAGCATACAATGAATGAAAAAATTCCTCAAACTCCAGCAAATAAAGAGATACTACTTCCGGTGCATAATTCTGAAAAGCAAAAGCAAAAGCAAAAGCAAATGAAAACCAAACTAACAAAAAAACTAAAGACCTCTAACGGATGGAAGGCCATATCTGTCAGTCTGAAGTAGTCCACGCGAACGACAAGGCAAGTCTGAAGATCCATACTCCTGATAATGTCGTTGGTCCCAGCCTTCAGAAGCTAAAGAGTCAGCGACCTGGTTTCCTTCTCGAAAAATATGGGAAATTGTGTCTCGATCGAATGAAAGAAGATGTCGGATGCGTCTGAGTATTGACTGAATGACCCACGGCCCCCCACCACGTGAAATGCAATGAACAGCGAGTGTAGAGTCAGTCTCAATCCATAAGTCCACAAGACCCATCCGTTGGGCAAGCTCAATGCCCTGTAAAATGGCTCTCAACTCTACCTCCAAAATAAGTATGTCTCCGTAGCCGGTAGAGAAGGCCCTGATACAACGCCCAGTGTGATCTCTGATAACACCCCCGCCACTCGCAAATCCATCCCTGACACATCCATCAGTATTGATCTTGGTAGATCCAACCAATGGGGCACGCCAGTAAACCAAAATAGGGGGGCTGGGGGTAGGAGAAGTAAGAGTAAAACCAAAATGTGGGGCAAGATCAAGGTCCCCACGCCAATGCACAAATCGAAAGAGTCTTCCCATATGCAGTAAAGAAATAGTGTGATAGACCCGCCAGATGATACGATTGGGCTCCATGCCAATCCTACGATGCTTCGCATCATTCCTAGCTGTCCAAATGTACCAAAAGACTAGCAAAGGGATGATAGTACGAATATGGCCACTCCTGACAAACTGGCCTGAGAATCTCCAAGTCTGAAATCTATGCTGTAGCATCTCTCCAACCCTGAGGGGAATGCCAAAAATAGTCGAGAAGTGCTGCCATACCTGGTGAGCCACAGGGCTATCAATAAAGACATGCTGGATGGTCTCAATCTCTGAACAGCACTGACACCTTAATACCATGTGGGCCCGAATCCTCCTCTGAATAATCATATCCACTGGCACTAAACCCTGCCACAATCGCCAACAAAAGAAAGAGATAGTCTGCGGGATGATCGGGCTCCAAATCATGCGACAAAAGGCCTGAAGAGTACTCCCAGTGCGAACAAGCTGCCATGCCGACTTGGTAGAAAACCTACCATTTGGGGTGTCTTTCCACATAGGTCTATCAAGAACATCGGGACAAAGTGGTAGACTTCCAACCTGGATTGCAATATCATGTGGAAGGACCAACAAGAGTCTATCGATATCCCATCCAGTATCATCAAAAAACTCAACTACCTGGACGGAGGTATGCTCCCTATGAGAAAACATTTGAGCTAAAGTCATGTCACCCATCCAACAGTCGTGCCAAAAGAATATGCGCCCATGACCCAACTGCCACGCGATGTGGGGCTCCGCTGTGAGTCCCACCCCCTTTAGCCTCCTCCAAACCGCAGAAGCAGAATGTGGTATGGGTGCTAGAAGGGGATGGGTGCCCCTGCAATACTTGCCCAGTAAAAACTGAGCCCAAAGCGACTGCTGTGATCTGAATAACCACCAGAGCTTCAAAGAGAAAGCATAGACCACGTCCTCTAATCTTCTGAAGCCCAAACCACCCTCATTAGTAGGAAGGCAAATATCCTTCTATCTCTTACAATGCATACGGTGAGACTGATCCTTAGAGTCCCACAAGAATCTAGCAAATGTACTTTCTAACTTCTTCAACACTGTTTTGGGAGGCTGCATAATCTGAAGAAGATAGAGAGGCAAGGAAGAAACGACAGACCTCAGTAAAGTAATCCTGCCACCAGAAGATAGCAGCATAAAGGCCCATCCAGAGATCTTGCTCTTGACCTTTTGAAATAGATCATCATATAAGAAGGTCTTTCGGGCCCCCTTAAACAAGGGTATGCCCAAGTATGTGATAGGCTGCTGCTGACGTCGAAAGCCAGTAATGTGCTCAAGTATCTTAATCGTAGAAGGAGGTGCCCTCTTAGGCACAATAAGACCACTCTTGTCTCTATTCACCAACTGGCCAGAGACCCTCTCATAGTGCTCCAAACAATGCAGTACTCTCTTTACTGACTGTCTTTGGCCATTAGCAAATATGATCATATCATCAGCAAAACAAAGATGTGAGACAAGAGTGTCACCTCTATGAATATATGCCATCGATGGATACTGCTGGACAACTTGAGTGAGACCCCGAGAGAAGTAGTCTGCTACAATGATAAACAACGAAGGAGATATGGGATCTCCCTGTCTCAGCCCACGAGAGGAAGGAAAGAAACCACAAGGCCTGCCATTCACCAAGACAGAAAAATGGCACTCAGAAATACAACGCCTGATCCTATCCCTCCACATCCAATCGAATCCAAATCTCTCCATCACAGTCATCAAGAAGTCCCAGTCTAACCTGTCATATGCCTTAGCCATATCTAGCTTAAGGATGACATTGCCCCCACGGGCCTGGGTATCCAATGTATGGAGCATCTCCTGTGCCAACAAGACATTATCACCAATCAGCCTCCCGTGAATAAAGCCACTCTGCTGTGGAGAGATGATACGAGGCAAAACAGAACTTAAGCGAGAGTTCAGGAGCTTGGTGACAATCTTGTTGAACACCATGCAAAGACTAATCGGTCGATACTCTGTCCATCGACAAGCGTTGTCTCGCTTGGGAAGCAAGATTATAGAAGTAGCAGAGGTAAACCCATCTGGACCCGCCACACTATCTGCATCAATACTGAACACTACATCTCTAATCTCAGCCAATGATGGAAGTCGGTTCAGCTCCTGATTATCCTCCTGAGTAACCAAAGAGGGGATAATATCTGGTAAAATTTGGTCAGTTGCCTGGGCGGGAGCAGAAAGGAGGTCCTGGAAAAAAGAAACAGCTGAACCTTGAATCTCCTCGTGTGCAGACAAAGTCTCTCCCGTCTGAGATCTAATAGAATGTATACGGGCCTGCATGCGGTGCCCCTGCACCACTGAATGAAAATACCTCGTGTTGTGCTCTCCCTCGCACATCTAACGAGTCCCAGCCTTCTGTTTCCAGAAGCCTTCCTCAATAGACAAAGCACAGTTCAGTGGGGCCTGAACCTGATGAAAGTGTTCTCTATGTGCAGGTGATGGATCCAAATCATATTCCATCTCAGCCTCATCCACCCTGCTCTCAGCATCTCTAATTCTCTGAAATATATCCCCAAACACATTTCTACTCCACCAACGAAGTCCTTGCTTCATCCTAAAGCACTTCTCCCAAAGAGCAGCCATCCCTGTAAACTGAGTCGGGTATGACCACTTTTGAGAGACAAAGGATAAAAAGTCATGATGATGGGACCAAACGTTGAGAAACCGAAAAGGTCTAGGCCCACCCCCATCATCAGCCTCAACCCAACTCAATAACAAAGGCGAATGATCAGACGTAGACCGATTGAGATGCTTCACTGTAAACTGTCGAAAGAAGGATGCAGCCTCATGATTCATCAAAACCCTGTCAAGTCTCTTCCACACCCTCCTATTATGCCAAGTATAAGGACTACCAGAAAATCCAGCATCAGTCAATCCACACTCCATCATCATATCACAAAAATCAGTCTTCTCCCTATCACGAGTACTGACTCCCATCCGTTTACCATCATGAGCAATGACATTGAAGTCACCACCCACAAGCCAAGGGCCATCCACAGTCTGGGAAACATGGTGAAGTCCCTCAAATAAATCCCTGCGTCCTACAACAGAACATGAAGCATACACCGGCGATAAAAATATAGGTCTAGCCAATCTTGGATCCTCGATCATTAGATGAAGAAACTGGAGATGATCAACAATCACAGACACAGTCGTCCCCACATTCCAAAAACACCAAATCTTACTCGACTGGTTCTGGACACCGATATCAAACCCAACAGAACGACGAACAAAGTCAAAGCTATCCTCAAACAGAAAAGGTTCCAAAAGAGCGAGGAAAAAAATACGATGTAACTGAACAAGCTTCCTAAGTCTCTTGCGAGTCTTAGAAGCACGCACCTCCCTAACATTCCATATGAGGACTGACATCACAAAGACTGAGAGAGGGAACCATGAGTACCTGACATACTCCGAGTGATCGGTCTAGAAGGCAGAGGAGCAATAACTCTATGTGGGACCCCACTCAAGACTGAAAAGAAACCATCGGCCCCCTGTCGCTCATCTAAACCAGTCAAATCACCATGTGAACTCCTACGAAAGTGACCCTGTTGGTGTGTACCCATCTGAACAGAACAAGATGTATCTGAGGGAACTGCTAATGAAATAGATAGAATAGAAGCCTCGACATTATCTCGGCAATCCAGGAGAGGGCTAGTATCAGGATTAGAATCATCCAAACATACCCCAGCACGTGGTGCAGCAAGCATATGGTCAAGCAAAGGGTCAAAGAATTCTGAATGAGCCAAAGTACTGGTGGGGCCCACAGAGATAGCTGGTCTATCATGCAATGATGAACCATAGACAGGATCAATAACTGATCGTGACTCAGCATAGTGTTCCACCGCGAGATGGAGGCTGCCGGTAGGGCCCGCAATAGTCAATAGCCTATCATGCAATGAGTAATCGTAGGCAAAAGCTGATGTCTGCAAAAGATCAGTGGTGGGGCCCACATGTGATATGGCGGGGTCCACTGGCCGAGAAACAACCAGACTCTGACTAACTGAGAGAATCGGAGTAGGAAGTAGTGATGAAATTTATGATGGGGCCATCGAGAAATGGCTGGGTCCAGCAGGTAAAAGAGCCTCCAAAGAGGGGCCCATATGAATACTATGCGAGAAATCAATAGTGGGTCCCACATGTCGCGAGTCTGGGCCCACAGTCTGCTGTGTCTGAGAAATGGTGGAAACAAGAGTAGTAGAACTAACAACTGTAGATCACTGCACTATATCAAGTGTGGGGTCTGCAAGAACACCAAAGCGAGAACCTCCGCTATGGCCTGCAAGAGAAATGGCGGGGCCCACAGAGGTGGAGATATCAACACCTCGTCTATGCTGTGCTCTCGATCGTACTGGGGCCCACTGTTGAGGCTGATCAACAACTACTTCCTTACCCTTAGCTTTTCTGGACCTGTCAGTAATCTCAGTAACGGTGCTAGTAACAAGAGGAGCAGAAACAGTCTGAGTAAGTAGAAGAGGCAAACTAGTACTAGGAGGGGGCTGGCCCGATGGAGCAAATGGGGGGTAAGGAGCAAAAGGTGGGCCACCTGCTCAACACTGACCAAGAGAGTGACCCATATGTCGACACTTAGAACAAAATAACGGTGGTTTCTCATACACCACAGTCTGCCAAAAACTCCGACCATCACCCCTATCAATCCAAATCCGCTCAGGTAACTTATGTTCTAAGTTAACCTCCACACAGACCCTAGCTTCACTAGGTCTCAACAAATCCGCAGTAGCCTCATCAATACGCAAAGGTATACCAACAATCTTAGCCAAAGCAAAAATCACACCCTTGGATCGCATATGCACAGGTAATAAAGGGAAGGACAACCAAACAGGAGCAATTGGGGTTTCACAATCAGGTCCAAAGTCACATGTCCATTTAAGGACTCGCATAGGACACCCATCAATATAATATAAAGAACGCAAAAACAATCTACTATAATCATTTTCATGCGTCAAGTGAATCAATATATGCTTGCTATCTATCAAGCCAAGCCTATAATCACCACAGAATCCAAATTTCAGAAAGCAATCACGCACCTTTGCCATAGTAGGCTTTCGATGTGAGAATTTGCCAACAAGTGTAAACTTGAATGGCTCAGAAAGCGCTGCCTCTTCCTCCACAGTCAAAATAAATGACGGCTCACCTCAATGTAGCCCAGGTGGCCGATGCGTAATAGAGTGAATAACTGAAGCCTGTGGAGCATCTAAAATAGTAGAAAAAGATTTTCTTTCATTCCGCTCTGCTTGTGAAAGTGTAGGACGACCAGAAACAGCTGAAGCATATGTCTGTCTACCTTGATTAAGTGCAGACTGGTCCTCCTGTGAAAAAAATGATGATGGATCTGGGTGTGGATTAACTGGCCAAACAAACTGTTTTTTTGGCGCCGGCGCGTGGGAGGGTCCCACGCGCCACCCGTGCGGGGCCCTGGAACCAACTTTGTCGAAATTCGATGATTTTTTACAGAAAGGTGCGGAATTTCATGCTGATTCTGGGCATGTGGTGCGTTTTCAATTTGGAGGTCCACAGACGGAGATATGGCCTGTTTTCTAAGTAACTGTTCGGTCTGAAAAATGGGTCCCACGGGCGCGTCCGACGTCGGATCAGGCTGAAATTTTGGTCGAGTGGTCAGAATAACATTACCTAACTGTGGGTCAGGTGCGTGTAGCTTTGTGGGGCCCATAGAATCGCGAATTGAAATCTGCTGCACGTTTTCCAAGGTATTGATTCCAGTCAAATTGGACGTTGGGGACACCATTCTGGGGATTTTCGGGGCTTCTGAGATCATTGGTGATGGTCCCATGTCCAAATTCTGATCATAAGATGTCAAATTGAGTGCATTGGGATGCGTGCCTTACGATTCTCAATGCAAAACTGATTTATTTTGTCCCAAATCTGCTGCTATATGTCTAATTTCTGTAGTAGATGTTGTTGGGGATGTGTTTCCGCCGTCGATGATGTTGTTTTCCGGTAGAGAAGGTGGTGGATCGGGTGGTTTTGTGGGTGGTAAAGCCATAAGGAGAAGACTCTCCTTTTTCGCCGCCTGGAGAGAAGTCAGAGAGAATTTTTTAGAGAGAGAAACTAGGGTTACCCACGTCCAATGTGTGTATTTCAAAAGGAGTTCAATTGACCTCTTATACAATTTTTGAAATTGCATAAGAAAGATTTACTGTTTTAAAATAAGAAAGGGTTCTCTGTGCAATTTCAGAAATTTCATTAAAGCACTCGCTGTTTTAAAATTTTAAGGGTTGACTATGCAATTTCAGAAATTGCACAGTAAGTCCTCAAGTTTTAAAAGAAAATTAAAGGTCGTAAATGTAATTTTAATTTTTGAAAAAATTGTAATTATTAATTTATTTAATGTTGGCCAAATATTCAAAATTAAATTAAAATTGTTTTTAAATCATAGTTTGAATTTCTGACTAGATTAAACTTTAACTTATTACTTTATAAAATTGTAATTTTGACCTTATATAAATTTTGTCTTCAATTTAGAGTATAACTTTAAATTTGGAGATAAAATAAATTTTGAAAAATCTCCATTATGAATAAAATTAATTGATTAATTGGATTAATTGATTAATTTTATTGTTGAAAAATTAATTAATTAATTAGATTAATTATTTAATTCCGTCTAGTCTGTTCTTAAATGTCCAAAAGAATTAAACTTATACTGTCAAAGCTGTAAATTTAGAAATTAATATATTTTTAATATTAGATATTAAAATAGATATTTAGTGGATGATTATGGACTCGACCCATGTGATTGGTTGTATGGTTAATTATTCCTGTTGATTGTTGGTTGGGCTTGCAAGCCTATTATTTATTAATTAGATTTTTGAGCTATTTATTTTTTATGTACCTGCGTGTCCATTTATCTGAGCATGCATGTCAACTAGTATATGATACATATTGCAGTTGGGCCACAAGGAAGCAACTAGTATAGGATATAGGTTGCAGCAGGAGATGGAGATGTTTGCATTAAGCATTCGATAAACGAATGCAACATCCCTTATGAATTGACCGACTAATCTTCCTTTTGGCTCAAGAAGATTAGATAGATGAAGTCTATAATCATCCACATTTATTATTATATATGAATGATTGCATGTTAGATATTAGTTAATATACATAAATGTGATGAGACAAACCTCTCTTTATCAAAATATTAAATTCGTATTAAATGGTTAATAACGTGCCTTCTATTGTTATAGTGAAAACCAGAGTCTATTATCGATGTCAGTTTATTGAGTCGTTCAAGGCTGCTCGCTCATAGATATGTTTATCACTATGAAACATTCGATATTTCTGAACAAAGGGTCGAATTTAACTAGAATTTTATTTTTTGTTGAGTCGCTCAAGGAAATAAAATTTTACGGGCACAATCAAGTAAAACACATAAGACGTGTACAACAATAAGTTGTCTACTTGATGATCTAGGAGTCACATGGAGATGTGATTGATAGAGTATCTACCTGGATGTTTTATTAGTGATTGTTGAGTCACTCAAAGTTCTAATAAAATAAAAGGGATCCTAGCCTAATGAGAATCTAACTAGTTCTATTGATTAATGTTTGAGGGTAATTAATTCAATTTAAACAGTGTGAGTATAATTAATTTAATATAAGTCCATGTTAAATTAATTTTATGCATTTAATTAATTATTCTATCTTATTATTTAATTGTTGAATCATGAGTAACCATATGAGTTTGATAGGCATATTGGATGCCAATAAACATACCGGACCAAATTTTTTGGACTGGCACCGTAATCTGAGAATTGTTCTCAAGCATAAAAAGGAAAAATTGGATTTGTTATTGTGCAGCCAATGCCAAAAGCTCCTATTGAAGAGGTTACGCCGGATAACATGGAGGCTTACAATAAACATAGTGATGACAGTAACGCTGCAGCATGTGATGCTTGCAATATGTCACATGAGTTAGAAAAGCTGCACGAGGGTATAGATGTATATACCAATATATATTATTTCAAGTAGTTGAATGATAAATAGTCACGGACTGAACATTATGTGACATCCAAATGGTTATGAAGAGGTATGATGGTAAAAAGGTTATGAAGAGGTATGATGGTAAAAAAATCTTCAGTCATTGCTCATGTATTAAAGATAATTGGTTATATTGAAAAATTAAACCAATTGAGTTTTACCATGGACCACGAGCTAAGTGTTGACTTAGTTATACAGTCCCCACCAAATAAATTTTCGTACTTCATTATGAACTTCAACATGAATAAGATTCAATGTACCCTACTCGAGCTGCTAAACATGCTAAAAACTGTTAAACCAAAGTGAATGGGTAAATTTTGGCCACTGATACCTCTAAGGGAATTAAGATAAAATCTAAATGGACCTTTTAGAAAGGATCCAAGAAGGCCAAATCTGTTGGAAAATAGTTAAGTAAAGACAGATCCAAGTCTGATGATCCGTGTTTTCACTGTGAATATAAAAGGACTTTAGAAGAGGAATTGCAAGGCATAAAAGAGATAAAACTAACAACTCAAATCTTTGGCATTGCAGACTCGGCCACATAAATGAAAACGCATTACTAAGTTACATAAAAATGGATACTTGGATTCAAATGATTCATGATTACGAATCATTTGATAAGTGTGAATCATGTCAATTGGACAAAATGACATGTTGAGTCGGAACCTTGGAACGTCCACGTGTCAACAGATCTCCAGTCACTCCTTTGTCAACTCGTATATTACCTGCACACTAGAACAATCGTTAGGCACCAAGATCTCTGGACAAAAAGGGTCTGGCGATCGTTGGCACTCCGACGATCAAGTCAACTGCCAGTATATGGATGATACACGGGGGGTGGAAATAATGGAGTGTGGGAGAGACAAGCAGACAGAGATTTTAGCAGAGTTTAGGGTGGGACTCTTAAGCATAAAAGAGTGTGTACCTTGGAACAATCGGAGACGTTGTATTTATAGCACAAGAGTTCTAATTGATTTAGGAGACAAATCAATTTGATATTCAATCGGATTCTCCTTCCTTATGTGATAAAGATCCTTCCATACCCATGCAATCTCCGAGATTATCTTCCTTCTTTGAGTTTATCACGTTGCATGATTTTAGGAGATTACGATTCGGTTTCCTTGCGAGGATTCGTGCGCCAAATCAACGCAATCTTTCCTTAATTACTTCTCTGGTCATTCCGGCATATCGAGCTGCTTGCTGGTTACGAATGATACAAAGCCTGACGAGGCTCTATGGATCACACGTGAGTGTCGAGGGCCTCCACGAGCCCCGCAGATTTCTGGCTGCCGAAGGCCAAGGCGTTCAATGGGCCTTCGGGCGTTTTATCAGAACTTTTAAGGCCCTAGTAGGGCCCAGCTGGGGTTCTTGATGGATCTTGGACGGGACCCTTACTGGGCTTAGATGGGACCCTTGCTGACGTAGAAGTCATATCATAATCGTGTGGTAACAATAATCCCCCAAGTCCAAGCCTATTATTCATAATGGGCGTGGGACTTTGAGAATAAACAGAATACTGATGCGCTTCGCAGAAAATACAGTTTCAGAGTGGTTCGGCAGGAAGTGGTTCAATCTACCCAGTATAGTCACCCAAGTCCGAAGCCGAACATTCATGACGGGTGAGGGCTTCAAGGGGCCAGACCATTGGCGACGTGTCCCCTGTTGGTGTGATTTTGTCAATCAAGTCTGTCCCTCCATGGTCAGGCAATCATGAGTGAGAGGGTGTATGCAATTAATGTAGTTGCGTGTGGCAGAAAACGGGGACGCGCGTGGGGCGTGTGCATCATCTGTTCACTAAACGTTTGGGTTTTCGTTTTCCCGCCTGTAATGCAATATAAAACACGCGTCAATTGTCCGCATGCTTAGATGGGACGTTTGGGATTTGGACAATGGATACGAGAGTGCACCACTATAAAACCAAGCACCCCCCAGACATTACGACTTCTTCTTGCCTTTGTGCTCATTGTGACTACATTGCTGATAAGCGAGAAGCTCCTAGTGGGTGTGTCGTTTGAGTCGTATTTTCGAGGTAAGCACGCTGAAAGCAGTTGTTTTCGTCGTTTATTTTCGTAGTTACTGTACGATTCTATAACCTGGGATAGTATAATGTCATCTGAAAACGACGATTTACAGAACCCCTCTGACGCTCCCACAAATCTTAGAATTATTGGGACTGTTTCCTCATCGGCCGCCATATCGTCTTCATCTTCTAAAGTCATAGGAGGGGTAAATCTGGAGCCTCCTATCGTAAGCCCGCCGGCTCTGTCGACGAGTGGGATGGAGGCTTGTCCGTCTATGCTGACGGAAGAGACGGCGGTGAAAGGGAGGCCCGACGCTGGAGTGCCCGAAATGAGGAGATCACTTAAAAAGAGGGATGCCCCAGCTATGAGGGCTCTCGACGAGGAGCTAAAGTGATCGGCAACCGAAGCATCTATGACTCAGTCAAGGATCACTGAGGCAGAGTTGAAGGACATACGGTTGTCCTATGACATTCCTGCGACCGTAATGCTCAGAGCCCCGGGCCCAGAAGAACGTGCCAACCATCCCTCCGAAGGGTATGTGGCGATTTACGAACCTGCGATATAGCAAGGCCTTCGCCTACCAATGCATCCCTTCATTCGCCAGATGTTAAGAGATTGGAACCTGGCTCCCTGTCAGATAATGTCGAATGGCTGGGGGCAGATGGTGGCCTCTTACATATTGTAGAGTGTTTCCGAGCCGAGAGGAGACTTGTTTTCCAGGGAGTTCGAGTCCATATATCGGCCTTGCTAGTCTGCTGGCTGGTATAACATTTCTCCCTGGCCAGGTCAGAAGTGGGAGACAGCCACCGATAGCCCCAACAAGGTGTACAATTGGAAAGAGAGGTTTATCTTCGTTGGCGAGGACTGGGAATTTGTGCCAGAGGACCCTCTTTCTCACGTGTCTATCCCTCGGCAATTCGGAGAACTTGGTATAAACTGTCGCATTCGTGTGGAATTTTTTTTACAGTTCCTGACTTAATGTATTTGCTTGCTTTTGCAGATTGTGGGAAACCACCAATCTTGAAGAGAAACCAAGAAGAGCTGAGATCGAAGTGGGACAAGGTTCGATCTCTCAGTAGCGACTTTCGGAGCCTCGAGAACCTGTTTAAAGACGATAACCTAATGGCCAGCTGCGGATTGATGTGTAAGTCTCGCTTGCCTTGATATGCTGGTGCTATGGTACAGAATTATCTGGACGCGTCGCGTACTTATGTCTATGCTTAACAGCTTTCAAGTTCAAAAGCGTCCCTACATTCTACCTTGCCTGTCCCGCCAGTGGAGAAGGTTCTTCTGTCCAGGCACTGGTGACGGAGGTGCCTGGGCATTCGCAAAACATCCCTGCTGTTGTGCCATCAGAATCTGCCCCCAGCTAGGACGTTCCTCCTCCGCCTCCACCTTCGGCAGTCGTTCCATCTCCCAGCTCTGTTCCATCCAAAGACAGGGAGAAGGGCATTGCTGAGGATACGGGTGATGCGGCTTCACGAAAGAGGAAGGCTCCCGCATCCGTAGGAGAGTTTATGAGGGATGCACGTAAGTCGGGTCAGACCGAGGGCTCAAAGAAATCCGGCCAGGAGAGCCCCGTCTGCATATCCCAATGCCAGGGGTAATTGGAAACTTTCGTCATGAAAATGCTCCCGGTCCACCCTGCAATGATGGCGGCGAACGTGCATAAATACTGGACCCAGAAGTGGAAGAAGGCCGCCGAGGGGGCCACTGTTCGAGAGCGGCTGAAGTTGGCAGAGATGAACCTGATACGGGGCCTGTTGCTGAGCAAAGAATTGTTCAGTACTCTGGAAAGTTATGACGGCCAATGCCACGAGGAAGTGACTAAGTCCAAGGAGCTAAAGGCCGTGCGGCTCGAAAAGGCGCAGCTGGAGTTCGAAAAGAGGGGGCATCAATTCAAGTTGGACTCCTCAGTGGCGAGGGAGGCGGATGTGAAAGGAAAATATGAGATTGAATTGAAGGCCTCTAAAGAGTGTCTGAAAGACGCCTGGGAACAGAAGCGGGCTGCCGAGGCCTTTCTAAAGTGAGTTGATGAGGTTCAGAAGAATGCCGATGAGGCTCAGAAATTGGCCGAGGATCGGGCCCTTGCCGCCGAGATAGCACTGGCAGCCGCGAACAGCAGGTTGGAGATCATCATCGCGGAAAAATAGAAGATGCTGACGGACGCGAGGCTGGAATTGGAGAAGATCCGAGCCGAATGTGTGGGTGCCGGGGCCAGGGCGGTAGAGGCCTATCAGGATGCCTTCATGGAAACGCCTGAGTATCAGGACCTCGCCCACCGTCTGATGACCGCTGGGGGTGAGCAGTTGGTGGAGCGCATCGCAGAGATCCATCCGGAGTGGGACCTTTCTTTCCTTTGGCAGGACCCCTTCGAGGCTCAAGCTCCCGATGCCGAACCTAGTGCAGTGAATGAGCAAATACCCTCTCCAACTGAGGAAGGCCCGCAATGTGCCAACCTTTGAAGAGGCGGCGGGGCATCTAGACTTTTGTAATTGTTATCCGTTTTTTTGCCTATGTTATTGAAACAAAATTGTTTGACGTATTGCACTTGGTTTTTTGCTATCCCGTTGTTTTAATTTTATGGGTGATTGCACGTGGGGGGAATGCCTCAAATTTGAAAATCACTCCCTTGGCATTAATAGAGCAGACATCAGGTGAAATCTGGAGAGTTGGTGTCTTCAACGCCTTGGAGAGGTAGAACAATAGCGTGGCGGTCCAAATCCTCCTGGGATGACTGTATTTATTGCATTGTATCCATTTCCAACACAGTCCTTATATATAGGATGCAAACATACTAAGGCTTTTCTACCGTGAGCCCTTTGTATCTAACCTGTCAGAGCTGTGTGATCGGGACGAGTATAACAGACGTTTGATGGTAGTACGGCTGGAGAACTGGCGTCCAAGATACCTGTCAATCTGAGAATCAACATTCAGAGGACCAAAAGCCCAACCAATCAACGTTTAGGGGACCAAACGTACGGGTGAAGATTTAGGCTTAGCAGCCTTAGCCCGGCCCGGCCCTGCCCTGCCCTGCCCTGCCCTGTACGGTTGATGGAGTTGGGGGTGTGGCCCACTGCAAAAAGGCGTCAACGGCATTTTTTGAGCAGTGTGGCCTAATTAGCCATCAAATCAACTCAAGTTGGTTTGGGAGGCTCCCAATCATGGTGACGTCAGGTCTCCCAATCTGGACGATGCTGGAGAGGGCGTAGACCAGGAGATAGGTTTAGTAGATATAGTGACCCTACTCATGTGCTGACCCATGGAGGTGGCGGGGTGTTAGAACATATTTCAGTTGTATCTGTTTTTATTCTGCATTCTGGGTTTAATAAAATCGTGCCGAGTTTACCTTCTTATTTGTGCATGTGTCATCATCTTGTTTGTGATACCTATGTCTCATGCGTTTGTTTCGGACTTCGTTGACGTTCAGTGTCGCTTACGAAGTTACTGGTATAATTCCAAGGCAACCAAACATGCCCCGGGTGGCACGGAGTGGTTCGCGAGCCATAATCAATACCTCCTCGCTATGTAGAAATTCTGACGAGGTTAGGGCGAACATTAACAAAATCGCTCTATCGTGGGTGGGCGTCGGCAGCATTGCTATCACGCCTTGGCGTTCGCACAATCACGTGCCGCGCGTCCCCACGCGCTTGATAAATCTCCCTAGGGTTTACTGAATGTGCTTTTAGTCTTCCGCCACGTGCCGGCCCATCCGACTATTGGTATCCCGTTGGCATTCCCGACACCACCACGAATCGAACAAATCGTACTGAAGAGCTGTTGGTAAGACGGGTTTTACCATGTATATGTGTGTAGCATGGTTGTGTGTGTGTTAAAATTGCACTTGTTGTGCCTTTTTGACAGTATCAAATATACTTTTTGTATTATACGGAATACTTTGTATTTGGCACTTGATCCACGTCAGATTGTTTAATTTCTAAGACAAGCCCTTTGTTGAAGCCAAAAAAAAAAAAAAAAAATTCCTGCTAGACCTGTGCCTTCTCTCGGGAACGTTAGACAGTCGGCGAAAAGAAAACCAAAAGTTGACAGCAGAGAACAGGCGTCCCAGACGTCCATGTCTCTCCTTCCTGGCAGGTGTGAATATATCAACATTGGGGCCCACCAAGACAAGTTGGATCCGTCAGTTGTAGGATAATTACCTCCAGCGGTTGCCCTTGCAGCTACGTCAGTACACAAATATTGGACTTCTTTCTTTGGGAAGGCGGCAGACACTGCAGAAGTGACGGAGTTGATGAAGTTGGCCGAAATGTACACCTCCTGCAGCCATGTTTTAAACTGTGAGTTGTACAAAATGCTGGAGATGAAGGTTGACGAAATACATTCCGTCATTGGTGAGGACGAAGATGCCGAAGCGATGCGGGCCGAAATCAAACGTCTTTGGGCACGACTCGCATTTTCTGAAGACGCGCGGACTCGTGCCACGAACGACATTATGAAGGCCCAGACAATCCAGAAAGCGTGTGTCGTTGCCCAGAAGAAGGCCGAGTCACAGCTGAAGTCTTGCCAAAGTATGATTCAGGCCAAAGATAAAGAACTGATCGAAGTTTTGAACGAGTTGACGAAGGCTAAGGGCTTGCTAGCCAAACTAGGGGTCCCCAGTTACGCCGAGACGTAAGAACTGTGGAAGTGTTTAGAGGCGATACCTCCTGATTATACTGTTGTAAAGTTCTATGATGTAATTAACTCATGAATTACTAGTGGAAACTATTATGATTGTTTCAAATTGTAGCTACATGTTTGCGCGTTTGATGTTTTACCCATCAAGTTAATAGAGTTGGTCGTGAACCACACTCCCTCACCGTCGAATTGATTGCACTCGTCTCATTACGCATTGAATGTTTATCCAGCAAGTTGATAGAGTTGGCTGCGAACCATAGTCCCTCGCTGTCGAATTGATTGTACTTGCTTAAATACGCGTTGAATATTTATCCAGCGAGTTGATAGAGTTGGCCACAAACCACACTCCCTCGCTGCTGAATTGATTATACTTGCTTAAATACGCGTTGAATGTTTATCCAGCGAGTTGATAGAGTTGGCCGCGAACCACACTCCCTCCCTGTCGAATTGATTGTACTTGCTTAAATACGCGTTGAATGTTTATCCAGCGAGTTGATAGAGTTGGCCGCGAACCACACTCCCTCCCTGTCGAATTGATTGTACTTGCTTAAATACGCGTTGAATGTTTATCCAGCGAGTTGATAGAGTTGACCGTGAACCACACCCCCTCGTTACCAAATTGATTGTACTTGTCTAATTACGCGTAAAATATTTACTCAGCGAGTTGATAGAGTTGGTCGCGAACCACACTCTCTCGCTGTCGGATTTATCGTACTTGTCTAATTACGCGTGAAATGTTTACCCAGCGAGTTGATAGAGTTGGCCGTGAACCACACTCCCTCGCTGCCGAATTGATTGCATTAGTACTTTTTGCATGAGGAACACTTTGGATTCATAAACGACGGATTTTATTAGAAGACGCAGAGTTTCAGGGCACCAGATAGGAAATAATTGTAAGAAGATCCAAACAATGCAAAATGAAACTAAAATACTGATGATACGGCCTCATGTGGGCTTCGAGCGTACGGTCGTTACTACTGGGTGATATCTTCACATTTGGTAGCCTTCCGTAATGTATTCATGTAGCATGCCCTTGCTTTTGTTTGATTACCGCGAATTTTGGCCACCCATCCGGGCGTTGGGAATTTCATCGCCATATGGTGTATGGACGTAACCGCCTGTAAACCCTTCATCGCGGGCCTCCCAAGGACCCTATGGTAGGTTGAACGTGTGTCCACTATCAAAAACTCCATGAACTTCCGGAGGTGGCACGGAGGTTCTCCGAAGTCTACCGCCAGAGTGATCTTTCCTCGTGGGACGAGGCTATCTCATGTGAAACCAAATAGCGGATCTGAGATGGCCGAAAATTCATGATCCACGTCCATTTGGTCGAAGGCACTATCGAACAAAATGTTCATGGCGTTTCTGTCATCGACCAACATCTGGCCCAGGCCGTTTCTAGCAACTACGGCGCAGACTACCAGGGCATCGCAATGTGGGTAGTGTATGCCAGACTCGTCCTCTTCAGTGAACGAGATTGGTGGTGCTCTTGTCCGATGCCCGTGGACCTGCCAACTCTCCAGGGGTTCTTCCTTGGTTACCTTCGCGTAGCTGCGTCGCGAGTTCATTGTGTTTCCTCCAACATAGGGCCCTCCAATGATGGTGTTTATCTCTCAGACAGGGGGGGCTCCTTGGGGCCCCTCCACCCTCGGTTGGTCCCTGTTCCCATCATTCCTTCTTCCATCACGACGAGGTCTATCGTTTTGGCACCGAGGAGGAGGTCTTCACCCTTGTGTGGGCGGTCCTCGACGTCCTCGCACCGACTGATCCCCCTCACCTTGCCCGTGGTTCCCGCGATTGATTAATTCTCTTACATCTGAGCAGTCTTCCGTGTTATGTACCCTGGTCCTATGTATATGCCAGAACTTGGGTGGGGTTACGACTAGTAGGGGGGCTGCTACTGGTGCCTTGGGACGGGGCGTAGGGGCTACCTCCGTCTGATTAAACCTCCTGTAGTGGTTGTTGGCCATTTCTGGAGAACACCTCCTCTAGAAGTGAGATAACCGAGGCTTCGGAGAGCGACGTCCTTCTCTCCTGTAGTGGTCCCCTCTCTCCCTTTCGGCCCTCTCTCTATTCTCAATCGTCCCTTCTGATCAGATTTCGCGCTGGATCATGTCCACCAACTGGCTGTAGACTTTTGGTTGGCTATTTTGTACATCTCTCCAGAAGGGAGTTCGCATGTGCAATCCAGTTATCAGTGCATCCAAGGCCTTCTCGTTAGTCACCGTTTCGATCTTGTTGATAACGTTGTTGAATCTCTTGAAGTAGCTCTTGACGGTCTCTCCTTCCTTTTGCCAGATGTCGTTGAGTTGGGCGATGTCAGCAATCATCGTCTGGTTGCCAATGAAGGTGTTGACGAACTCCCTTTTAAGCTGTGGCCAGCTTCGGATACTCTCTGGTTTCAACTTATTGTACCACCTCTTTGCGTCGGCAGTGAGTGTGGTATGGAAATTCTGACACTTCACCACGGGGGATTGGCCCTAGAGCTTCGTCTTGTAGGTGTTTATGTGGTCCGTGGGATCACCTCTTCCGTTATACTTGTCCATGAGAGGCATTCAGAAGTTTGCGGGCACCTCCATCGCCTTCATGTAGTTGGTAAACGGGAAGTTCTCGTCATCATCGTCCTTGTAACACTCCAGCCTTTCCTTTTCCTCCTCGGACTTTTTCGTGACTCTTCGGGTCCTTTCTCTTTTCCGTACGGGCCTCTCTGTGTTCACTGTGCCTGCTGTGTCCGGGTAGGGGGGTGCAATCAAGGGCCCTATTCCCAACCTGTCAAACACGCTAGCTACAGGAACGGGGTGGCTCTCTCGTACAGGGAAAGGTCTCCCCCTCTGGCCATCCTGTGAGGGCTTCGGGGCAGGATTACGAGGGTTTCGACCGTTAGAGATGGGTAGTTCCTCTCAGGAACAGTGGCTGTCCAGTGAACCAGGTGGTGAAGGGCTCATCCAGGCACGGCTGCATTTGGGTCCATGCTGGAGGAATTGATTCTCCAACAGTTCAAGTGCGGCCTTCATCCGAGCGTTATCCATCTTCAGGTCCTGGTTCTCCTGTTCCACTGTCCGTTTCTATCACTGTCTTCTCTTTTTGCGACGGGTCACGTTCTGCAGATCCTGAACACTCTCCTGTCGCAGGTTAGTGTGGTGGGACTCCACTTCTTCTTCTGTGGAATGTTCGAATGCCATGCTCTTTCGGGTAGAAAACACGTTTTTCCCACAAGCTCTTGGTCGTGTAACGTTTTTTATTTTCCACAGACGGCGCCAATTTGTTGACATCGGAACCTTGGAATGTCCACGTGTCAATAGATCTCCAGTCACTCCTCTGCCAACTCGTATGTTACCTGCACACTAGGACAATCGTTAGGCACCAAGATCTATGGAGAAAAAGGGTCCGGCGATCGTTGGTACTCCGACGATCTAGTCAACTACCGGTATATGGGTGATACACGGGGGGTGGAAATAATGGGATGTGGGAGAGACAAGCAGGCAGAGATTTAAGCAGAGTTTAGGGTGGGACTCTTAAGCATAAAAGAATGCGTACCTTGGAACAACCGGAGACGTTGTATTTATAGCGCAAGAGTTCTAATTGATTTAGGAGACAAATCAATTTGATACTCAATCGGATCCTCCTTCCTTATGTGATAAAGATCCTTCCTTACCCATGCAATCTCCGAGATTATCTTTCTTCTTTAAGTTTATCACGTTGAATGATTTTAGGAGATTACGATTCGGTTTCCTTGTGAGGATTCGTGCGCTAAATCAACGCAATCTTTCCTTAATTACTTCTCTGGTCATTCCGGCATATCGAGCTGCTTGCTGGTTACGAATGATACGAAGCCTGACGAGGCCCTATAGATCGCACGTGAGTGTCGAGGGCCTCCACAAGCCCCGTAGATTTCTGGCTGCCGAAGGCCAAGGCGTGCGATGGGCCTTCGGGCGTTTTATCAGAACTTTCGAGGCCCAAGCAGGGCCTAGCTGAGGTTCTTGATGGATCTTGGATGGGACCCTTACTGGGCTTAGATGGGGCCCTTGCTGACGTGGAAGCCATATCATAATCGTGTGGTAACATGACCAATACACTCTTTTCTGGAAAATGGAGTCGGAGTTGTAGATATTATGGGTCTTGTACATACAGATGTACATGGACAAATATCTAAAGATGCTACATGTGACTTTTCTTACCTTATCACATTTACAAATGACCATTCTAGATATGGTTTCATCTACTTGATAGAATTCAAGAGTGAAGTCCTTGAAATGTTTAAGGAATTCAAGTAAGAAGTAGAAATACAAACTGAGAAAAATATTTTGACACTTAGATCTGATCGAGGTGAAGAATATTTGAAGGGTGAGTTTTTAGACTATCCAAGAGAGAATAAGATTCTCTCACGGTGGACTCACCATATACACCACAACAAAATGGTGCATCTAAAAGGAAAAACTACACCTTATTTGATATGGTGCGATCAATGGTGAGTCGCGCAGTTCTTCTAAAATCATTTTGGAGATATGGACTTAACACTGCATGTTATACACTAAGCCGTGTCCTATCTAAATCGGTCAATAAAACTTCATAAGAGTTATGGAAAGGAAAAAAAAGACCTGATATTTCATACAATAAGGTTTAGGGATGCGACGCTTATGTGAAGCGCATTGAATTGGATAAGCTATGAGCTAAATCTGATAAATTTTTATTTGTGGAGTATTCAGAGTAAACTACAAGATACTATTTCTACAATTCTATCAAGATGAAGGTCATTATGTCGAGACTTGATGTATTCTTAGAGAAGATAGTGGGAGCAAAGTAGATCTTGAAGAGGTTCAAGAAACCACAAATAAAATTGACCAATTAGATGTTCCAATGACTGAGCTTGCATCTGATGAAGCACCGATTGAGAAAGTAGAGACCACCAGTTCCCAAGGTCACACCAGCACCGCGTAAGTCTAGTAGAGTCATTTATTTTCCTCTAAGATACGATCTCCTGATTACTAGTAATATATTTCTAATTGAGGAAGATGTACCTATTACTTACACAAAATCGAAGTCAAGTGTTGACTCAAAGAGATGGCAGGAAGCCATGGAATCTGAGATGAACTCCATATACAAAAAACAAAGTTTAGACCTTGGTTGACCCGCTTAAAGGATAAAACCTATAGGCTGTAAATTGGTTTACAATAAAAAGGTCGACATGGATGGTAATGTTCATACTTACAAGACAAGATTGGTTGCGAATAGCTACAAGTAAAGACAAGAGATTGACTTTGACGAAACTTTCTCACCAGTTGCCATGTCTAAGTCAATTCGAATTCTGCTTGCGATAGTGGCATACCATGACTATGAGATATGGAAAATGGATGTCAAAACCGCATTTCTTAACGAGAATCTTAGTGAGGATATGTACATGACACAACCTTAAAGTTTTGAATCCACATAGCCAAAGAAGGTATGCAAACTACAAAAATCTATATATAGATTAAAGCAAACCTCTCAGAGATGGAATCTTCTTTTTGACGAGACAATCAAAATGTTTGATTTTATCAAAAATGAAGATGAATCGTGTGTGTATAAAAAGGTTAGTGGGAGTAAAGTTATGTTTCTAATTTTGTATGTGGATGACATATTATTATTAGGAAACGATGTCCTGATGCTAAAATCAGTTAAATTGTGGTTATCCAAAATTTCTCCATGAAGGATATGAGAGTGGCAGCGTACATCTAATAGAATGCTTGGCGTATCTTAATCTACGTACATAAATACAATCTTGAGAAGATTTAGCAAGGAAGAGTCCAAGAGATAACTCTGTCCCATCGGGTATGGGATCTATCTCTAAAAAGAATGTCCAAAACATAGATTGTGAGAGATAGCATAGATGTGATTCCTTATGCATCAGCAATAGGATTTATTATGTATGCCATGTTATGTACTCAACCGGATGTTTCATATGCTTTGAGTGTCACAAGTAGGTTCCAAACGAACCTTAGCAAGAAACATTAGATCATGGTCAAGAACATTATTATGTGCTTAAGAAGGACTAAAGACATGTTCTTGATGTATGGAGAAAAATGAACTTAGAGTTCAAGGTTATGCCGATGCCAGCTTTCAGTCTAATCAAGACGATAGCAAATCTCAATCCGAATATGTATTTACTCTAAATGATGGTGCAATCAATTGAAAAAGTTCCAAACAAGAACCGAACGTTGATTCAACTAAAAAAAGGTGAATATATAACTGCTTTAGAAGCAGCAAAGGAACCGGTCTGGATCAAGAAGTTCATAACTGAACTTGAAATAGTTCCTATCATTGTCGATTCAATAACCTATATTGTGATAACAATGAAACCATCGTACAAGCGAAGGAACCCAGGTCTCATCAATGATCTAAATATATATTGAGGCAATATCGTCTCATCAGAGATATAATCTTAAGAAATGACATAAAGATAGAACGAGTCCTGACTGACGACAATGTATCAGATCCTTTAACAAAGCCGTTGTCCCAGCACAAGCATGATAGTCATGCTTAGATACTTGAGTGATTGGATCTAGTTTGTATGGGATGTTATATTACATATAATCTTTGTTAGACATCGAAGTGTATGAATACTTTTATTAATTAAATATTTTGTCTACATTTTAATGGCAGATCTGTTATTTTTAAATTTTATTATTTAAAATAATAGAGTCCGAAGAAAAGTTCATAATAACTTGTTAATCACAATGTGTTGTGATTGTGAGATACAAATTATAAATAACTTATTCTTGAAATATCCCTAGTCATAGTAATAATGAGATATGGATATCATTATTGCGGATAGACTAGCATGTGTTGCATTTCTTTTAAAGAAAGTAGTTGATCTCACGAGATAAGATGTAGAGGGACATCTGAATGAACACATGAATGCATTGTTACGAGAACAATACATTGGATGATCTGCCTAGAGATTCCACATTGATAACTATCCAAGCACCAGTGGTAAATCTCTAATGCGCAGTTGTGGATTTGGTCCTTTGACGTGAGGACATCATAGAATCTTATGTGAGGACCACTATACTTTGGCGATCATTTGATGGGACTCGAAGATTTTAGTCACCAGGAAGACATCATACGGGTATAGTGAGAATCATATGAAGGTTGTGAATGTCCAATATGATGATTCGTCACTCCTAGAAAGTAGGAGACTATAACCTGATTTTTTTCTACTTAAGTTGATATAAATTTTCTCGGTTGGAGTGGAGTTATGAGTTGAAAATGTTTCAATCATAACTAGATTAGATCAACGAAGAATTGATGTGAATAACATAATTGGTTGAAATGAGATTGACGATGATCCGTATCTCTTAACCAATTAGGTTATATTGATGAAGAGATTATACTTCCACGGTAATCGCACATATATTGGTTCTGTCATACCACATGACATTTTTCTTTACATGGATTGCCTTGACACATTGCTAGATGTTAATCTTGGACGGCAACGTGAATTGATCGATCTCGGTGATTCGATGAGAATATCACTGCATTTGCCATCGTGAATGGGAATCTAATGGGTCACACACATAAGGCAAGAATTGAGCATATAGAGTTGGACCTTGTTCAAGTGGGAGATTGTAATAATTAATGTCCAATGTCCAATTAGTTGGGTCGGACATAATTATTTATTGAACCAAATTAATTATTTATTTATTGAACCAAATTAATTAATTAGATTAATTAATTGGGCCCGTTTGTTGATGGGTTCTAATTGGACTAAACTAGAGCTAGGGTTAGCCCTGTCTGTAAATACAAAGGCACAACTAATTTAGTTACAATAGCTGATCTTTATTACTTCCTAGCACAAGCAAAAGCCAACCAAAATACAATTACTCCAAAAAGGTTCCACTTTCATTTGTTCTTGATCGTAGAAGTCCACATCTATTCTTGCTGTGTGGATCACTATTAGAGGCTGGACAATGGGACAGCTGTGGTATTGAAGATCGCACCTTCAGCTAATCAGATAATCAAATTTCACGGTGTTCATCAAAGGTAAACTTCTATCACGAATTCTATCTAAGTACAAGGTTGATCCAGGTTATAGGAATTGTAGATTTAATTTCCGCTGTGCATGTATCCTTTTAATTCCTTACAGGTTCTTGATTATATGTACTAACCAAAAACGAACTAGAACCAGCCAATTATTCTTGGTAATAGGACCCAAAACCGTTTAAAACTAAAGGAGAATCGAACCGAATTAGTCAGTTTTGGTTCAATGTGGTTGATTCTGCTTCTTTAGCACCCCCTAGCTTTTACATTGTGCATGGTTGCAGCAATACCAATAGCTGCACCAATTGCAATTCATGGACAAGTTTCCCAGTCCAGAAGAATCCAGTCCTTGAATCTTTTTGCTGCGCAAATGATAAATGCATCAGAAATATAATAGCATCTAGATTTCTGCCTATGAACTAGTAGCCATTATAATGATACAAGAAAGAGAGTTATACTAGTAAGCTTGATGACTAAATCCAAAAGTTTCGATCGTATCATGCATTAAACAGAAGGAACTTGAAAGAGCAAAAATAAAATTCAAATAAACGATAGAACTAAATGAAGTCAATAATAATAATAACCAGTCATCGACAACGACATCAAAAACTTGTTCGTAAAAATCATAAATATACAATATCGCGGCCAATAATATAGTGATAAATGAAGTGACAATCCCACTAGAATTGTGCTACTCAATATTGGCCTAAATTAGTCTTATTTGAATCGTGCATGAATTAACTTGGAATTGTTATATTTACTTAAAACTAATCTATATTAATGCAATGAGTGAATATTGCACAAGTTTAATGGAAGTTAATAAGATGATCTAAAGTGCTCGGACTTGTGACTTTTACATAGTTTACCACTTTAATTTCTCATATCAAGCATGGCAATATTTGACGTGCATCCCGCTGAACTTGTCTAATCTAATTGATAACCTCTCTCTCAAAAAACCAATTCTAGTTAAATAAGTAAATTCGCTATATGTCTACGTGAATTTAAATATATCTAAATGTATTCAATCACCAAAAAATCCATGTAGCAACCAATGAAATCATAAGAGTATATCTATATCTTCTATCCAAAGTTTCAATTTTTATCATATTGGTCTAAATAAGTAAAAATTACCTCTCGATCTCATTAGCATTCACAAATGAACAATCAATTATTAGTCAGATAATTGAAGCATTAAGAACCATAATAAAAACGATACACGAAATCAAATTTAAAGCCAAAATTTAATACTTCAAATCAAATGTTCAAACTAGGCTACATCGTTTGCACTAACTAAGAATTTAAGGGTGCGTTTGATTGCAAGTATTGAATTTGGATGGAAAGAAAACGAATTCTAGAGAATTGAATTGCCAAAAAAATAAACGCAATCTTAAAAGGCAAATTTTACCTAATAAATAAACACCCCCCAACCCCCCACGCGCGCGCGGAAGAAAACGTTTTCCGACTTTTCAAGGAAAATGCGATAATGTAAAAATGAGAAAACGTTTTACCTAGAAAAAATGACCATCAAACACCCTTGTAGTTGGAAAATATGTGGAAAAAATGCTTTTTCCATCGAAGAATGCTTGCAATCAAACGCACCCTTAGCCACAAACAATCTTCAAAAAACACAAATAATAAATTGAACACATCACCAGTTTTTCAACGTAAAAATTGAATGAAAGATGAAGAACTACTTGACTCCCATAGCTTGCAATCCGAAAATCTTGAAATCCTTCTCCTCCTCTTCATTTTGTGCTTCAAACCTTAGACAAGAATTTCTGTTTTTTCTCCCTAATTTTCAACCCTAGATAGACTTGATGTATATATAGTCTCTTGTGTTGCCTTAAATATAGTGCCAAGAAAATACCTAAAACAACCTCAAAAAGACAAGTTTCCAATTCTCAGTCGAACACAGGGATATATCATTTGCGACCTCGAACTTACAACAAAATCTACAGGCTTTGTTTTTGGACTTCTGGCGACCTCAAAAGATTTGGCCTCGTTAGCTCACGGCCTGAGCTGTCCAACAAAAAATCATCACAAAAAATCATCATTTTGTTTTTTCTTCTTCCAGCCTCCTCCCATTCGCTCTCCGCTTTGATCTCAATTTTGTGCTTCATTAGTGTATCTACTCATCAAAACTCCATTCTTGATCCTCATTTCATCTTGATCTCCTCGTTCCTTGTCAAACTCTGGGTCAACACTAAAACAAACGAAACAAATAGCAAAACAAGACAGACAAACAAATGAATAAATCCACGGCTGTGTAAAAAACCTACACTTATCACTGTGCACAATTACACACACACACACACACAGAAAGAGAGATCAGCACGACTAAGTTAAAAACATGAACCAACAAATGCAAAATAAATCTTCACGTCTCCATTTGCAAATCCCTGAAGCACCACCAATCATAACGGAACCATAATGATTAAAGAATATGAAGGCCCAAGCAAACTTGAATAATGGGGAATACTACATTTTACATACCATTTGTCTTAAACAAAGTTAAGATAGATATTAACATAATACAGGCAAGCAACTAAATCCTTTACCACTGACATTGGAAACTTATATAGCAAAACAGAAAGTTTTTTTCGAAAGTAATTCATTAGAACATAATTCAATTTAGGAAAGAAGACAATCTCAACTCTGCCACGCAATAAGCTTTCTAAGATTGTTCCAGAGGACGGTCGGCTTCCGTATATGTCCCACTGATATCTTCTAGCATCTTCACTACTTCAGGCATTTTAAGTCTATGCTCGGGAACACTTTCAACACAAATCAATGCTATTTGCAACTACTTCACCATTGCCCACTGCGTGTCCGGGTACCTCCAAAGCTCTGCATCAATCACTTCTAAAGTCCACTCACTACGAAGAGTAGAAGCAACCCAATTGACTAGCTTGCTAACCTTGCCATATTTTCCAGTATACATAGATGGCTTTCCACAAAGAAGTTCAAGTAGCACAACTCCAAAGCTGTATACATCTGAAGCTTGGGACACTTTCATTGTGTCTGTGACTTCTGGAGCTCAATACCCTGCAGAAACTGGCAGTGTGAATTGACTCGTTAACGTTGCCAACCCAATGTCTGAAACACAGCCATCTCCTTGTGCATTGATGAAAATATTAGAGGCCTTTACATTTCCATGTACAAGCTTCTGACCAGCTTGCATGTGGATATGAGCAATACCCCTTGCTACCCCAACTGCAATTCTTAGCCGGGTTTCCCAATCTAAAGAAACCTGATTCTTGCTTTTTTTCCTGCAATGATCACAAAATGCATAACATTATAATCTCTTATTATCTACTGGAGGTTGGTACCATTATTTTGCTCCAGGTGAGCTCATCTTTTATATGATGTGCTAGATTAGCATAACAATTTTTAAATACTAAAAATGTGTATACATGAAAATCAATGTCAGATTGATTTACTGAAGAATGTCCCAGCATTCAGCAACTAAATGTTGAATTAGTATCTCCCAGACTGTCCATTTTCTGAAATTGCATCCAGCTTCAACAATCTTCGTGAATACAAGCATATTCTTTTGTTGGAAACTGGCACGAGAATTAGCCAGAAAACAAAAATTTTCTTTAATTCATAAAACCAGGATCTTTGTTAGATGTTCACGTATTTATTATAATTAAAATACTAATGGATTAGTATTATACCTGAATCGATAAACGATATTGATCTGGATCTGATTCACGAACTTGCTGCTTTTGAATCACGAACTTGGTGCTTCCAACGTTCAAGTCTTCTATGGTATTCTCCCAAGTCTGGATTACACCGGCGTGTGGGCACCCTTTTAATTTCAACCAAAAACTAAAACTAATTTCTGGACTGGTCAGATCTAGAAAACTGAGAAACTTAATTTCTTCTCTTTTCTTGATTGAATCAATCGGAATGAATTGGAATGAATTTACATCACAAGCAATGTGATATAAATAACGGCAAGTGATCTGATTGCAAACAACGACAAGAGTCCTGATTGCATCCAAGTCTAATTAGTTTAGGATTGATTTAATTACACATGTAATCCCTGAACTTATATTACAATTACAATTAAGTCCAAAACTTTTATAGTAATTGTAGTTGAGTCCAAAACTTTATAGAGCTACCACAGGGACCTGATCGGACATATATTTTCCAAGCTCCAATAATTAGATTCCGTCTAGTCGACCCTAGACCCCTCAATCTAATTATTAGTCTTTTGCTTTTTCCACTAAAGGCAAGAGACTGCACTCTCGGAATATATAAAATTACAGAAGCTGTAATATTTTCCTCTGACCTACCGAATATATATTTCATCTCTGTCTGAGATCCGATAATTAGGTATGAGCATAAATGACCGTTTTGCCCCTCTAATTATTCTCACTAACTTTAAGTTACATTTTCTTCAACGGTCCTGTGAACTAATCACAGATGTCGAAGTTTAGCCGTCGCTAAACACTGAGCTCAGATTTATAACCGTTCAACAGAAAATACTTAAGTTGTCACTCGACCCATTTTTCAGGGTGACAGTTCCCAACACGAATTCGTGTTCTCTACTTCGCTCATTCTCAAGCTCCCAACTCACCGAGATATTTGATCAATTAAATTGATCTCACCCATTGGTGAATCAAAGAACTATTAAACTAACGAAAAGATATACACAATCCTGTCAAGGGATTTAGATGAAATACTCGGTGATCAAGTGGAATTTAATTATTCGCACGGTCATGCTTTATAATTAAATTCGACACGTGGTCCGTTCAATACACTCTTAGTGTACTAGTGTCACCATTAATCTATTTCTGCGATAAGGACAAATCGCAAATCTGAATGATTAAATAGTCAACACTACAACCTTCCGGTACAAGGCGCCAACCCTTATACATTAGTTGTGAACAATTTTATTGATGATCAAAATATAAGTTGTGTCACACTATACTTCTCAACGCAAGTATCCAACTTATATTATCACAAGTGATCATTGGCTCTTTGTTTACATACTCAATATTAAACCTATGCAATAATAATAAATGAATACAAACCAAAGTTTTATTCAATATAAAATTGTCATTTCATCACAGCAAAATTATACTATTTGGGCATACAACCCAACAATTCTCCCACTTGCCCTAGAGTATAATCTTAAAATACATATACCCCAATGGCAAAGAGTTAACCAGCATATAGTTCCTTGTTCTCCAAAGGTACTTAATGATATGCTTTACAATCATCCAATGTTCTAGTCCGTCTAGACTGATAACGAGTTATCATACCAACAGCATAACAAACATGAGACTACTCATTGCAAATGCATAAAGTATTCTACTCATGTTATCTATCTCTTCAGGAGTTTCTTTAGGAACGCTCCCTAGATAGTTAGATTCTATGTATGAATGGCAAATTGCCTTTCTTAGAATCTCGCATGACAATCTGACAAACATCTTGTCAATATATATAGCTTGGGACAAAACTACCAGCTTGTTCTATTCGATCTCTTAAGATCTGAATCCCTAGAACACATCTAGCTTTGTCCAAAACCTTCATATGAAACTGTTGGGCCAACCACGCTTTCGTAGATGATAACATACCTACATCATTTCCTATGAGTAGAATATCATCCACATAAAGCACCAAGAAAATTACCTTTCTGTCATGTATCTTCTTATAGAAACAGGGTTCGTCGAAGTTCTGATCAAAATCGTATGTCTTAATCACCTCGTCGAACCTTTTGTTCCAAGATCTTGATGCCTGCTTCAGACCATAAATGGACCGTTGCAGCTTGCACACTTTAGATTCATGACCACGTTCTACGAACCCATCTGGTTGTACCATATAGATACACTCTTCAAGATGACCATTAAGAAAAGCCGTCTTGACATCCATTTGCCACACCTCATAATCATAATGAGCTGCAATGGATAAAAGAATCCGGATAGATTTGAGCATAGCTACAGGCGAGAAGGTCTCATTGCAATCGATACCTTCTCTTTGGGTAAAACCCTTAGCCACTAGCCTTGCTTTGAAGGTTTCCACCTTCCCATCTACTCCTCTCTTTCTTTTGTAGACCCACTTGCACCCGATGGGTTTTATCCCTTTTGGTGCATCTACAAGTTCCCAGACTTGATTAGAATGCATAGATTCCATCTCAGTGTTCATAGCTAGTTTCCACAAATCTGCATCCACGTCGTTTATAGCCTCCTTATATGAAATCGGATCATCTACTTGTTTTACAGAGATCGCCTGTTTGGATTCTCCGACAAACAAGTACCTAGATGGTTTTCTGATGACCCTTTGACTTTGCCTAAGGGGCGGTGGATCTTGAACTGTGGCTTCATTTGGAATTGTAACATTTTCATCAATGTTAGTATCACTTTCAGGTGATACAATTACCTCATCACTACCTTGAACATTTTCTTGATCTATGGGATTAGATGATGAATCATTTCTCCCACTCAGATAACGTTCCCTAGGTATTTGAGATACCATGGGTAGTCTGTCACTAGGTTGTGTTTCAGGAATTGATTAGTTGGGATTACTCCCACTCATTTCTTCCAAAACAGCCTTACTTTTGGACTGACGTTCATTAATATATTTATCCTCTAGGAAGGTTGTATTTGTGCTGACAAAAACCTTCCTATCTAGAGGACTATAAAAATAGTATCCCCTGGTACCTTTAGGGTATCCCACAAACAGGCATATTTCTGATCTGGATTCCAACTTTTCTGTCTTTCCTTTCAGCACATGAGTCGAACATCCCCAAATTCGGATGTGACGCAAATTTGGTTTGCGCCCATTCCATATTTCCAGGGGAGTCTTGAGAACAGACTTAGATGGAACTAGGTAAGAATATAAGCGGCTGTCTCCAGTGCATATCCCCAAAATGAGATAGGTAGAGTTGAAAAACTCATCAATGACGTAACCATATCTAACAATGTCCTGTTTCTTCTTTCTGAAACGCCGTTCTATTGGGGTGTACCAGGCGCACTCAATTGAGAAACTATACCATTTTCTGTCAAGTAGTCCCTGAATTCTCCCGAGAGATATTCGCCACTTCGATCTGATCGAAATGTCTTTATACTTTTACTCAAATGTTTCTCGACCTCAGTCCGATATGCTTTGAATTTCTCAAAAGCCTCCGACTTTCGAGTCATCAGGTAAATGTATCCGAATCTAGAGTAATCATTAGTAAAGGTGATAAAATACTCATATCCCCCTCTCGCTGGTGTATTCATAGGTCCACATACATCAGAATGAACTAGTTCTAATACTTCTTTGGCTCTATGTCCTTTTGCTAGAAATGATCTTTTGGTCATCTTACCCTCCAAACAAGAATCACAGACCGGCAATGGTTCGACCTCAATTGAGTTGAGGGGACCATCCTTTGTTAGTCTCTGTATCCTGTTAAGGTTGATGTGTCCAAGTCTAAGATGCCATAAATAAGTATCACTAGTATGGTATGTATTTTGTTTATTATGGTTTGCAGAAGTATTATTAATTTCATTCGTGGAATAGTTTAATATATAAAGACCATTCATCAAATATCCGGCACAAATAGGAGCTTTATTCATCAAAATGTAAAGCGCTTTATTAGGCGCAAAATCAAGAGAATAACCCTGTCCTATTAAACAAGAAATGGAAATCAAATTCCGCTTCATTTACGGGACATAATAACAGTCTTTAAAAATTAAACGCCTACCACTACTGAAATAAGAATAAACTACTCCTACAGCTCTCGCCGAAACTACTGCTCCTGTGCCGACTGTGATAGTGAACTGGCCTTCATTGAGTTTTCTGCTCTCCTGAAGCATCTGCATTGACATGCAAACATGATTAGTAGCTCCAGAATCTACAACCCAGGAATATGTAGAATCAACCACCAAACAAGACTCAGTTATGAAAAACTCACCCGCACTCTGCTTCTGTTTAGCTAGTGCTTTGGGACAATCTTTCTTCCAGTGACCCTTTTCGCCGCAGCTGAAACACTTGCCTTTCGGCTTTCCATCTGCGTTGGTCTTATTGCTTTCCTGCTTCTTGTTAGCTCTCTTCCTTTTCTTTCCACCTCCACCTTTCGGCTTGGAAACAGGGGAGCTGCCAATTGCTGCATAAGCATCGCCACCTTTTGATTTAAGACCACTTTCCACATTTTGCAACTCATTCATCAACTCAGTCAATGGCATATCCATCTTGTGTAAGTGATAGTCCACAGTAAACTGTGAAAACATATCAGGTAAAGAGTTCAATACCATATCAACCTGAGTATCTTGATCAATAGTTGCACCCAGATTCTCCGCCACATTGAAGTGTCCAATCATGGTTAACATATGGTCCTTCACTGGCGTTCCAGGTTTCATACGGATGTTCTGTAAGGTACGAATGACTTCAAACCGAGCTCTCCTACTTTGATGTGCAAACATGTCCTTGAGGCTTTTCATTATGTCATAAGAGGTCTCAAGACTGTCATGCTTCTGCTGTAACACATTTGACATTGATGCCAAAATGTAACAGCGAGCCAACTTGTCTGCAGCTACCCACTTATCATAAGCATCCCTCATGTCCTTGCTTGCAGTCTCAGCGGGTTGCTTAGGCCAATCTTCTTCAAGCACAAAATCAATTTTCTCAACGGTGAGAACAATCATTAGGTTACGTTTCCAATCCACATAATTTTCCCCAGTTAGTTGGTTTTGTTTTAGGATAACGGAAAATGGACTGAGAGACATTTTGCTGAAAATAACAAAATTATTGCATATTAAAATTGAGCAGTTAATTTAACATATGATACATAAATGCACATGTAGATCCATAAAACTACAATAATGTAACGACTACTTAATCCTTGTGATCCAACAGGCCTCTCTATAGGAAAGGTCACCGTGTCCACTGATTAAGCTGGGACCCTCCCACTAGACAAATCATATCTTGACAATAAATGTCCAGATAAATCCAGTATCGCTTTATTTGGTCACCAAGATTATAAACGAGAGCCTCTATAGGAGGTTCGAAGATAATCTCGATTTGAGTGTATAACCTTTGTCTAGATCTCTAAATACTTAAAAAATAATCCCGCCATCTATAGGATGATCTCAAATTATATTCTATCTAGACGATCTTACCAAAAAGGAATCCAATCAAACAACCTGAATTACGCAGCCCTCCTATAGGGAGTCCGTTGCGTTACCGGCACGAGGCTAACGCATTCTGTTGCTTATGGATTGACAAAAGGAGACCGTGGATTTTTTTTTTTATTTAAATAAATATCCTCTCCCACTCAATATTTTAAAATAATGGATTTTAATTTAAAATAATTACCAACTGTTCACATTAATTAAATTAATATACAGTTTAATTATTTTGGATTTCCCTTTCAAAAAATTTAATTTAAATTAAATTAATCGAGGGAAAACTAATATTTTAATTTAAATGCATTCTATTCTAAGTGTCACGAGCGATGCCAAAAATAATTCTATATGACATGATTTACAGAATAATAATATTTCAAACAAATATTTAAAGCATACATTAGTAATAAATTTAACAATTATTTGTGGCCCAAAACAAGACTCGAAAATTAAATTACAAAATTAATTGGGCTCAAACCCAATATTTAAATTTAATCTTCATCTCTAGTTCTTGTTCCAATTGCCAAACAAGCCCAGCTATTCCAACAACCAAACAGCCATTATTTCAGCAACCAAACAAGCACTATCCATCTAGCCAAACATGGTCTTCTTCCTCCTTGAGATCTTAGGTCCCAAAGCAAACAACCACCACACCGCCGGAATTCACCATGGCCGAATCCACCAGATCTGCATCGGAAGTCCAGATCCGGCGAGATCGCGCCATGGTTCTCGCACCGGCGCGCTGCTGCTGCGCGTGGATCCATCGCCGGATCAGCGCGCAGCAGCGCGCAGATCCACCGGCGACCAGATCTGCGCAAGCGCAAATCTCCGGCGCGACTGATCTGCGCTTGCGCAGATCATCTGGTGGCGCGCCTGTGGCGCGCTGCTGATCTGCGTTCGCGCAGATCAACTGGTGCGCCTCCGGCGCGCTGCTGATCTGCGTTCGCGCAGATCAGCTGGTGCGCTTCCGGCGTGCCTCTGTGTGTGGTGTCTGCTCGGCGGTCACCTGGTGCATCTCCGGCGGTGCAATTGATCATCATCTCTCTCGCAGATCGACCCAACTCACCAGATCTGCTGTCTGATTTTCCTTTTTCAATTGGTCCGATCTTCTTCAATTATTACATAAATAGCCGGTCCCAATTTAGGGCTCACAATTTAATCTATTTTGTAATTAAAAATTAAATCAAGATGATGGAGTCGTAATCCACCGATCTTGTTACAGACTAAAAATAACGAAATTACAATGAATAAGTGGGGCCACAAAATAATTGGATCACAGTTTAAAATAATATCAATTATTCAATCAACATATAATCAGATAATCCTAGGCATCGCTCGACTAGAACATGCAATTATCAGATCTAGATAATACAATAAACACGTGAACGATCTAGACCGCTCTGATACCACTTGTTGGAAACTGGCACGAGAATTAGCCAGAAAACAAAAATTTTCTTTAATTCATAAAACCAGGATCTTTGTTAGATGTTCACGTATTTATTATAATTAAAATACTAATGGATTAGTATTATACCTGAATCGATAAACGATATTGATCTGGATCTGATTCACGAACTTGCTGCTTTTGAATCACGAACTTGGTGCTTCCAACGTTCAAGTCTTCTATGGTATTCTCCCAAGTCTGGATTACACCGGCGTGTGGGCACCCTTTTAATTTCAACCAAAAACTAAAACTAATTTCTGGACTGGTCAGATCTAGAAAACTGAGAAACTTAATTTCTCTCTTTTCTTGATTGAATCAATCGGAATGAATTGGAATGAATTTACATCACAAGCAATGTGATATAAATAACGGCAAGTGATCTGATTGCAAACAACGACAAGAGTCCTGATTGCATCCAAGTCTAATTAGTTTAGGATTGATTTAATTACACATGTAATCCCCGAACTTATATTACAATTACAATTAAGTCCAAAACTTTTATAGTAATTGTAGTTGAGTCCAAAACTTTATAGAGCTACCACAGGGACCTGATCGGACATATATTTTCCAAGCTCCAATAATTAGATTCCGTCTAGTCGACCCTAGACCCCTCAATCTAATTATTAGTCTTTTGCTTTTTCCACTAAAGGCAAGAGACTGCACTCTCGGAATATATAAAATTACAGAAGCTGTAATATTTTCCTCTGACCTACCGAATATATATTTCATCTCTGTCTGAGATCCGATAATTAGGTATGAGCATAAATGACCGTTTTGCTCCTCTAATTATTCTCACTAACTTTAAGTTACATTTTCTTCAACGGTCCTGTGAACTAATCACAGATGTCGAAGTTTAGCCGTCGCTAAACACTGAGCTCAGATTTATAACCGTTCAACAGAAAATACTTAAGTTGTCACTCGACCCATTTTTCAGGGTGACAGTTCCCGACACGAATTCGTGTTCTCTACTTCGCTCATTCTCAAGCTCCCAACTCACCGAGATATTTGATCAATTAAATTGATCTCACCCATTGGTGAATCAAAGAACTATTAAACTAACGAAAAGATATACACAATCCTGTCAAGGGATTTAGATGAAATACTCGGTGATCAAGTGGAATTTAATTATTCGCACGGTCATGCTTTATAATTAAATTCGACACGTGGTCCGTTCAATACACTCTTAGTGTACTAGTGTCACCATTAATCTATTTCTGCGATAAGGACAAATCGCAAATCTGAATGATTAAATAGTCAACACTACAACCTTCCGGTACAAGGCGCCAACCCTTATACATTAGTTGTGAACAATTTTATTGATGATCAAAATATAAGTTGTGTCACACTATACTTCTCAACGCAAGTATCCAACTTATATTATCACAAGTGATCATTGGCTCTTTGTTTACATACTCAATATTAAACCTATGCAATAATAATAAATGAATACAAACCAAAGTTTTATTCAATATAAAATTGTCATTTCATCACAGCAAAATTATACTATTTGGGCATACAACCCAACAATTCTGTGAGTGATCTTTATTGCCAAATTGTAGCTGAGGCTTAAATCTGGCAAGTAATTATGATGGTGAAAACTGAGAAGAGCTCTTGCTATAAACTATTGATGATAGACAGAATCAAAGAGGTCATATATTAAGAGGAGTAGCTTAAGTCTTTATATGTTAATTATTACTTTCGTATTTAAACAATGTGGGACTTTACCTTTAACATGCCCCTACAAGATGGTGATTTGTTAATTTGTGAACACCAATTTTGGAATTTGATTGCTCGTTTAAGCTTTTTCTGGGCTCTGATGCTATGTTGAGTCTTGAGGTTCATCTTAAAAGGTAAACTTTTCTAAAAGGACTAACCAAGCCTCTAATGTTTTCATATTTAACCGATCCATGATTGTCACCCTAAATTTGGCCCAACCTAGAGCTTCAAGTGCCTATAACTACGTTGGATTAAACCCATTTACCTGAGATTAATTGTATAATAAAAATTAAAGAAACTTTTGAAATTTCAATCCAAGAATTACCATTGTAGTTCTGGCTTGTAAAGTTGTAATTTTCAAATTCACAAATCATATGCAAAAGTGGAGGTGGTGCTTTACTTACCATATAACATGTCTGATGCACTTCCCCGATCATGGTAATCATACAAAGTCAGATTTTCATCCCTTGAACAGTAAAATGAGATCAATGCATCAACATTTCCGTGCCTCATTCTTCCAATGACCTCCATATGCTGCTGAAATTCCTCATTTGAAACACTTACACGCATTAATCTCTTCATCACAACTGTAATTCCATTATCCATTGCTGCCTTATATGATGTCCCAAATGCTCCCATCCCAAGACCCTCACTGGAAGACCTCAATAAATCTTTAAGATCAAAACCGGGATTACGACCTTCAATAAATACAAGTTTCTGCTGATTTGTTTCACGGATACGGCGATTTTCTCTGTTCATCATTCTAATATCCTCTATTGTCTTCACTACTTCAGACATTTGAGGTCTCTTCTTTGGAGTTTTTGCAACTCATCCCTATTTGCAACATCTTTACCATCTGTTCCTCTATGTCAGGATTCCTTAAGAGCTCCACATCAAACACTTTAGTAGTATGCTTCTTACGATTGACAGAACTAACCAATTTGACTAGGTCGACAACCTCATCTCCACCTGTGGAATCTAAAGGGGACTTCCGCGTTAGAAGTTCAAATAGCAGGATTCCAAAGCTATAGACATCAGATGCCTGGGACACATTCCGGGTGTTCTTGACTTCTGGGGCATGGTACCGTTCAGATTGCATGACTGACGTTGCTATCATGTTTGCGAAGCCAAAATCAGACACACAACCATACTGTTCAGAGTTGAGGAAAATGTACGAGGATTTTATGTTTCTGTGGACAAGCTTCCCACCTTTTTTGCGTGTGAATGTGAGCAATACTCCATGCTGCACCGACTGCAATCCTTACTCGGGTATCCCAGTTTAAATGAGCCCTATTCTCTCCAGTATTTCCTGGTAAAATGAGAAAATGCATCAGATTATATAGTCAATATCTCATGTTACCCTCTTCTTAGTGGAAGGTATTATATTGCTGATTGAGGCTCCGAAAAGTATGTATTAAAAAGAGCATCCTATGATTAAATACGTGAGGTACAATTAGGTTATAAGAAGAAGAAATCAGAGCGTCATTTAACATTGAACTTGATACTAAAATGCATAAATTTTGTATCTCTAATAAAAGTCATTCTGACAAGTAGCTTCCAACATTAAATCCATCTTCAAAAACAAAACCAGCATTAGGCAAGAACCGTTGAAATGTGACAACCCGTGTTGTCAAATCTACGAAATGACATAGGCCCACAAACCCCGTATTATTAGCATCAGCACTGTTTGTTGTTACCACACCAATTAGTGAAATTAAGTTTTTGTAAAATTCTTTCATGAGTAAACAATGCAGGAACAAGAAATAAAGCCATGGTATTCAACGTACCATGTAACATAGCAGATATGCTGCCATTACTGTAATGGTCATACAACACGAGCTTTTCATCTTCGGAAAAATAGTAAGCCCTCAATGGAGTGACGTTTTCGTGCCTTACATGTCCAATAACCTCCATGTCTTGTCTGAACTTTTTTTATGAATTATTCACTGCCTTTAATCTCTTCACCACAATTGTTATTCCATGGTCAATTACTGCGCTATATGTACTTCCAAATGTTCCCTTCCCCAGAAACTCTGCTGGAGACTTCAAAATATCTTCAACGTCAAAATCAGGATTAAAACCGTCAAAAAATGCCAGCTGTGGAGGCATTTTCATAACAGATAGTTCTTTTATATGGGAATTTTCAATTCCCTGGTGATATCTGGACTTGAAAAGTCATTAGGCAAATCACGGAGTGGAGAATCCAAACTAAAATCAGATGATGCGGAGCTGACATTTGGGCTCTGATCATGAAACATTTTCCATAGTTTCTCTCTCCGGATCACAGTTCCCACCAATCTACCCCAGTTGTCATAAAACCTGGACATATCTGTTCCGGCAGCGTCAGTACTGAAAATCTTAAAGAACTTGGTATTCTTCAAAATGATCAAAGTCAACACTTGAGTTCCTGAAGCTAAATAAAGCGTAGTACCAATATTCTCTTGGTATGATTAACACAATGTTTGACATTGACATTGCAGGACGGCCTTTTGTTCTTTCTTGAAAATACACTCTGAATTTCATATAGGCTTCAGAAAGAGATGGAGATATGCACAGTCAATAAGCATCTACACTACAAATCCTACAGGACAAAATACAACTTACTGGGTAACTTACAGAAAGCTACAAAATAGTCACCGAGTAAAAAATACGGTGTATATTTAGCATCATTCAAACAAATCCAGGAAAGCAGATGTAAATGTACACATACCGATTGAGATAATTCCTTTATTGCCCCCAAGATCTTTGTTCAAACAAAAATACCGAGACAAAAAATATAAAAAATAGAGAAAGATTTACGGACTCTCAAAGTTTTCCACCATATGAAAATCGTTACATTCATATAGATTTCAATCACCCAAATTCTCCAAGTATTTTAAAAAAAATAATATCCAAAGATTTACTAAACCCACCAAGATGCTAAACTTGCAATTTTTCTCTCTAAAAACTCTCTAAGTCATGTACACAAAAAGAAGAAAAACATGCAATTTGTTAATAAATTAACGTATGACCTAAATTCTTCCAAGTTTTGACTGCGTCCGATATTTAGAAACTTGTTCAATTTTAGTTACCAAATATAATATAATATATAATATAATATCACATCTTTTCTTTTTTAACAATTAGTGCATCTTTGATTTTGGCAAGTTTTTAGAAAATATGCCAACATTATTACCTGCTAGTAAGAGGAAAATAGTTAAAAACAATTAGGGGAAATCTTAAGGAAGAGTTTTGCCTAGTTTCTTTCTTTTATCCCATGTTCAATTTCAAGTACTCCATTCAATTCCTCAGTATCTTATACAGTAGACCAGTATATCAAGAAGCAGGAAAACTAAATTCGAAATGGTCATTCGCGTAATCTGTCACCAAATTAAAATACGAACTGCAGAACATGTTTAGAGGCGACCTTACCATGAATTGAGTTTGAAATGCAATTTGAGACTCCATTTCGACCGTGTTTGGCTTAGTTTACTCTCCTTTGTTCCTCTTCTTGTTCTCCACGAGTTCAGTTTCAGCCAATTTTTTCTCTACCGTAGGCTACTATCCCTCTTTCTCTTTTCTTGCATTTCCTTCTTGTTCTTTTGTTAGATTACTATCGCGGTAGTTTTTAAGAAATTTGTTTTTTCTAAGCCGTTGACATCTTGTTTTTTTTAAAATTACTAGTGTACCGCTTTTTTTTGCAATGAAATACGATCGTTGAGAATTTTAATAGATTGAGTAGTTGAAAAAAAGGAGAAATAGAGAGTTTTGTATAAGGGGGTTTGATTTTGATGAATATGTAGAAAAATATAGAGAAACAGACAAAAGAGAAATATGGGTTTTGGTTTAATAAGATGAAAACACAGTGACGGACAAAGAAGTACTTTTTTTGTGCTTGTACGGTGACTAGTATACCACTTTTCTTTGCGGTGGAATCAGACCATAAAAAATTTTAATGGATTGAACAGTTGAAAAGAATGAGAGAGAGAGAGAGAGATATATATATATATATATATATATATATATATATATATATACTAGTTTTAAGGCCGTGCGTTGCACGTCAGTGAAATGTGTAGGAAAAAATTGTATGTTTAGAAAAGAATAATTTAGGCTGATAAATTAGTTAAATGTAAGTGTTATTTTAGCCTCATAAATTAGGAAAGAGTATTAAAATTTTGTGGTTGATCACTGTTGTGAAGAACGTGTATAAAAAATTTATTTGTATGACTTATGCATGTTTAAAAAAAAAAGAAAAAACTTTTTGTTGATGATAAGTTTCGAAGTAAGTTGATATAGTCAATAGATTGAGTGAGTTGACAAACTGGAAAATGAATTAAATTGGTTACTCGAGAATGTGTTAGGTTGTAAAGTTGTTGTTATATTTATATATTTTATTTATTTAAATTAGTTGGTATATTAAATCTTTTGATAATTGTTTATTTTTATATGAGATTTGATAAATTCGATATTTTCATATTTGGAATTGTGGAGTTATTTGATAAATGAAGTATATCCATTAATTTTATATGTATCTTGAAAAATGAAGCATATATATTGTTTTTATCTACGTTTTATTAGGACAAAGTATAATAAAATATATATTATATAAATTTCATATATTTCATAATGAATTAATACAATATATTATATTTACTTTTGTTTTAGCAATTACTATAACATATTCTAATAAACAATTATTATAATTATTTTATAACATAATGAAATTAATGTTGTAGTAATTTAATCATTATAATCAATTTATTATAAGAAATCGATATTAAATATATGTTTGTATAAATTATTATAAAATTTATTACATATTTATTTAAAAAGTATTTTCATAAATACTAATATAAATTTTTTTATAAAGAATATTGTAAATAGTAATTATGAAAAAAAATGATTTCTATAAATATATATGTAAATGTATGTGATAAAAGTGTTTTTATATATTTATTATAATATATTTAAAAATGAACACGAGAAAAGAAAGAATATAAAAAAATTACGTTTATAACATAATTTTAAAAAAATATTAAACTAAAAAATGAAAAATGTGCATTTTTTAAGCCACTCGAGAAACTTGACAAACTGGAAATCATGTTTGTTGAGTTACTCGATTTGAAATGGGAAAGAAAATGAATCTATTCAATAGCCTAAGTAACTCGACAATAAGAAACTGATGTTCCCTGAATCACTCGACAAACGGAGGAAATTTAAACTTATGATTGTTTTTTGTATTTGATATTTTAAATATGTAATATATTTAAGAAAAATTATAACTTGAAAAATAAAACATATATAAAATTTTATTTAGTGTATAATTTATTAGAACATAGTAGAATTAAATATATATCGTATAAATTTTATGTATATCTTAATTAATTAATACAATATATTATATTTTGTTTTGTCATGATTAATTTATGTAGTAAGAAAAAATAACATGAAGCAAAAAATAACATGATAAATAAAAATATGAGATTCACGAGTTGGTAAAAAAATAACATGAAAAAAGAAAAAAACAAAAAATATTAGTGTATGACATAATTTAAATAAGAAAATAAAACAAAAAAATGGGAAAAGTGCAATTTTGAAGCTATTGGAGAAACTCGACAAACCTGAAATCATGTTTTTCGAGTTACTTGATGACAAATGGGATATAAAATCAATAAATTCAATAGTTGAAGTAACTCGAGAAAATCAAACTCGACTTTCTCGAGTTACTCTATAAAACAATGAAATTTAGAATTTTGATTAATTTGTGTTTCTTTTGTATTTAAAATATGTAACATATTTAAAAAAAAATTTATTCTTTATTTGTTGTATTATTTTTTGACAAAGTCGTTAATATGAAAATTTGAATTGTTTGAGTAATTTGATAAATAAAACATATACAAAATTTTATTTAGTGAATTATTTGTTGTAACATAGTTAAATAGAATATATATAATATAAATTTAATATATATCATAATGAATTAATGCAATTTGATATAATAATTCTAAAAAAAAAAATTATTTATTAGAATAAGTTTTTACTTTACTATGTTTTTATATTTCGTGAAATTAGTTATGATATATTATCTTCATTGAAAATAATACATAAATCTGTTTTATAGTAGTTGTTTTATTATAACATATTATACTAAGTTATAGAATATAAAATGTTATTCATGTAAAAGAAGTTATTATTCATTGTATTGCATAACTCGACAAATTCGAAATCGAGTTTGCTGAGTTATTCAAGAAAGTAATTAGATGTATAATTTTTGTTTATTTAAAATTTTTATTTAAATTATTTAATACATTAATTTTTTAGTTTATTTTGTATGTTGTAATATGATTGTTGTACGAACGTGTCAATATGAAATTTTGATTTTTTAATTTCTTTCATTAATGAAGCAGATACATAATTGTATTTAATTGGGTTGGTTATAAAATAACTTGACAAAAGAAAAAAATTAAAAAAATTAAGCGTATTATATAATTTAAATAGGAAAATAAAACAAAAAATTGAAAAATGTGTATTTTTTAAGGTACTCGAGTAACTTGACAAACCTGAAATTATGTTTATCGAGTTACTCGATGACAAATGGGATACAAAATCAATCTTTTCAATAGGTGGACTAACGTGGTAAAATGAAACTTGAGTTTCGCGAGTTACTCGACGAAAAAATGAAAGTTAAATTTTTGAATAATTTGTTCTTCTTTTTTATTTATAATATGTAACATATTTTAATAATTTGTTATTCTTTATGTGTTGTATTATTAATTTACAAACTCGTGAATTTGAAATTTGGAATTTGTTTGAGTAAGTTGGTAAATAAAACATATACAAAATTTTATTTAGTGAATCATTTATTAGAACATAGTTAAATAGAATATATATCATATAAATTTGATATATATCATAATTAAGTAATTAAATTTAATATAATTATTCTAAAAAACAAAAAGAATTATTAGAAAAAATTTTAACTGTACTATGTTTTTATATTTTATAAAATTAGTTATGATATATTATATGAATTTTAAATAATACATAAATTTTTTGTATAATAGGTATTATATTATAACATATTATACTAAGTTACAGAATATGAAATATTATTTTTATAAAAGAACTTGTTATTGATTGTATTGCATAACTTCACAAACTGAAAATCGAGTTTTCTGAGTTATTCAATAAAGTAATTAGATGCATAATTTTCAATTATTCAATTTTTTTAATTTAAATTATTTAATAGATTAGTTAATTTGTTTAATTTGTATGTTGTAATATTATTGTTGCAGGAACTTGTTAATATGAAATTTTGACTCTTTAACTTCTTTGATTAATAAAACAGATTCATAATTGTATGTAATTGGGTTGGTTATAAAAGAAGATGACGAAAGAAAAAATTTTTAAAAATTAAGTGTATTATATAATTTGAATAAGCAAATAAAACAAAATAAATGCAAAATTTGTATTTTTTAAGCAACTCGAGAAACTCGACAAACCTGAAATTATGTTTTTCGAGTTACTCGATGAGAAAGGGAATTCAAAATCAATCTTTTCAATAGCTGGAGTAACTCGGCAAAATGAAACTCGAGTTTCTCGAGTTCCTCGATAAAACAATGAAATTTAGCATGTTGATTAATTTGTATTTTTTTTATATTTAAAATATGTAATATATTTAAATAATTTTTATTTGTTTATCTGTTGTATTAATTTTTGACAATCTCGTGAATTTGAAATTTGGAACTGTTTTAGTAACTTGATAAATAAAACATATACAAAATTTTATTTGGTGAAGCATTTATTAGAACATAGTTAAATAGAATATATATTATATAAATTTAATATGTATGATAATGAATTAATGCAATTTGATATAATAATTCAAAAAAAAATATTTAATTATTATAAAAAAATTTCACTGTATTATGTTTTTATATTTCATAAAATTAGATATGAGAAATTGGATTAATTTGAAATAATACATCAATATTTTTTTATAATAGCTATTTTATTATAACATATTATATTAAGTTATAGAATATGAAATATTATTTGTATAAAAAAATTCATTATTCATTATATCACATAACTTGACAAAATCAAAATCGAGTTTCCTGAGTTATATAAGAAACTAATTATATGCATAGATTGAAATTTTTAAAACTTTTTGTATTTAAATTATTTAAAATATTAATTATTTTGTTGGCTAAAAAAATACATGACAAAAGAAAAAAAATAAAAACATTAAGTGTATTATTTAATTTAAATAAAAAAATAAAAAAAAATGGGAAATGTGTATTTTTGAAGTTACTCGAGAAACTCGAGAAATTGAAAATCACGGTTGTCGAGTAACTCGATGACAAATTGGAGACAAAAACATATGTTTAATAGTTGAAGTAACTCGATGAAATGAAACATGAGTTTCTCGAGTTACTCGACGAAATAATGAAATTCAAAAGTTTGATTATTTTGGTTTTCTTTGTTATTTAAAATATGTAATAGATTTTAAATTTTTGTGTTCTTATTTTGTCGTATTATTTGTTGACGAACTGGTGAATCTGATATTTGGAATTATTTGAGTATATTGATAAAATAAATATATAAAAATGTTTATGTAGTGTATCATTTATTAGAACATATTAAAATAGAATATATATGATATAAATTTAATATATATCATAATGAATTAATACAATTTTATATAATTTTTGTAATTAGTATAAATAATTATTAAAACAAATTTTTACTTCACTTTGTTTTTAGATTTGATAAAATTCAATATGAAATAGTATATTAATGTAAAATAGTATATAAATTTTATTTGGAATAGCTATTTTATTATAACATATTATATTAAGTTAGGAAAAATGAAATATTATTCATATAAAAAAACTCATTATTCATTCTATCACATAACTCGACAAATTCAAAATCGAGTTTCCCGAGTTATGCAACAAACTAATTATATGCATGAATTGAAATTCTGACAACTTTTTTTATTTAAATTATTTAAAATATTAATTAATTTGTTTAATTTATATGTTGTAATATTATTATTCGAGGAAGCTGTGAATATGAAGTTTTGATTTGTTAACTTATTTGATAAATTAAGCACATACATAATTGTATTTAATTGATTATTTATTAGAAGATAATAAAATTAAATATACATTGTATAAATTTAATATATATGATAATGAATTAAAACAATATATTATATATTGTTTTATTATGATTAATTTATCTTGTAAGTCAACAAATATAAATTTTGAGATTCACGAGATGGTTACAAAATAAAATGACAATATAAAAAAATTAAGTGTCTTACATAATTTAGATAAGAAAATTAAACAAGAAATTGAAGAATGTACATGATTGAAGCTCCTCGAGAAACTCGACAAACTGAAAATTAGGTTTGTCGAGTTACTCGATCAGAAATGATATAAAAAATCAATCTATTGAATAGCTGAAGTAACTCGATAAGAATAAACTTGAATTTCCTGAGTTACTCGACAAATCAGTGAAAGTAAAAATTTTGATTTTTTTTTTTTTTTTTTTATTTAAAATATGTAATATATTTAAATAATTTTTTATTGTTATGTTGTTGTGTTATTTTTTGACGAAATTGTGAATCTGAAATTTAGAATTGTTTGAGTAAATTGATAAATAAAATATATACAAAATTTTATGTATTATATTATTTATTCGAACATAGTAAAATAGAATATATGTTAAATAAAATATATCATAATGAATGAATACGATTTTATATAATTTTTGTAATTAATAAAAATAATTATTGTAACAAATATTTACTTTACTTTTTTTTTATATTTCATAAAATTAAGTATCATATATTATATTAATGTAAAATAATATATAATATATTTTTATAATAGCTGTTATATTATAACATATTATATTAAGTTATAGAATATAAAATATTATTCATATAAAAAAAGGCATTATTCATTATATGACATAATTGGAGAAAATCAAAATCGAGTTTGATGAGTTACTCAACAAACTAATTATATACATAAATTAAATTTTTTTAAATTTTTTGTATTTAAATTATTTAATACATTAACTATTTTATTTAATTTTTATGTTGTAATATTATTATTTAAAGAACTTGTCAGTATGAAATTTGAATTTGTTAACTTATTTAATAAATGAAATACATACATAATTGTATTTAATTGATTATTTATTGAAACATAGTAATATTAAACATAGATTTTATAAATTTAATGTATATGATAATCAATTAATATAATATATTATATTTTCTTTTATTATGATGCATTAATCCAATAACTCGACAGAGGTAAATTTGAGATTCACAAGTTGGTTAAAAAAAACATGAGAAAATAAAAAAATCAAAAAAATTCAGTGTATTACATAAGTTAAATAAAAAAGAAAGAAAAAAAAATTGAAAAATGTGCATTTTTGAACCTACTCGAGAAACTCGAGAAAACGGAAATACTGTTTGTCGAGTTACTCGATTACAAATGATATACAAAATCAATCTATTGAATAGATGAACCAACTCGACAAAATCAAACTCGAGTTGGACAAGTTACTCGACAAATCATGGAAAATGAAATTTTTGATTATTTTGTTTTTCTTTTTTATTTAAAAGACGTAATATATTTAAATAATTTTTTATTCTTATGTTGGTTATTTGTCGACGAACTCTTGAATGGGAAATTGGAATTGTCGAGTAACTTGATAAATAAAGCATATCAAAAATTCTATTTAGTGTATCATTTATTAGAACATAGTAAAATAGAATATATATTATATAAATGTAATATATATCATAATAAATTAATACAATATATGAAATTGTTTTTTATTATAATAATTACTATAACATATTATAAAAAAATTACTATATTAAATTTATAGCATAATAAAATGATATTCTGTATTAATATATTATTAATTAATTATTATATTATTATAATAATTTAATGATTATATTCAATTTAATATAATAAATGGATATTTAATAAATTTATTTATAGATGATTCTAAAATTTTTTACATATTTATTTATAATTTATTATTGTAGATGTAAATATAAATTTTATTATAAATGATATTATTATTAGTAATTATAAATATAAAATGATTTTTATACTATAATTTGATATAAATATTCTAATAAATAAAACGAGATTATTTACTTGCTTGATAAAAAAATATATAATAAAATTTATAATTATTTATAAATAAATATGTAATAAATTTTATGATTATCTATAAAAAAAAATATTTTTAATATGAAATTCTTATAATAAATTGATTATAATCATTAAATTATTATAATAATGTAAAAATTGATCAATAATATATTATTACACAAAAAATTTGAAAGGGAAATGTATTAAGTTCTAGAATGCAAAAGATTATTTATATAGAAAAACTTATTATTTATTGTATCATATAACTTGACAAACTCAAAATCAAGTTTTCTGAGTCACTCAACAAACTAATTATATACATAAATTTAAATTTTTAAAAATTGATTTCTTCAAATTAACTAATACATTAACTATTTCGTTTAATTGATACGTTGTAATATTATTATTCGAGGAATTTGTCAATATGAAGTTTTGATTTGTTAACTTATTTGAGAAATGAAGTATATACATAATTGTATTTAATTGATTAGTTATTAGGATATGGTAAAATTAAATATACATTGTATAAATTTAATATATATCATAATCAATTCATACAATGTATTATATTTTATTTTATTATGATTCATTTATCTAGTAACTGGACAAATCAAAATTTGAGATTCAAGAGTTGGTTAAAAAATAACATGACAAAAGAAAAAAATCAAAAACATTAAGTGTATTACATTATTTGAATAAAAAAATAAAACAAAAAAATGAAAAATGTGTATTTTTGAAGTTACTCGAGAAACTCGAGAAATTGGAAATGACGTTCATCGAGTAACTCGATGAAAAATCGGATAGAAAATCTTTTTGTTTTATAGTTGAAGTAACTCGACAAAATGAAACATGAGTTTCTCGAGTTACTCGACAAACTAATGAAATTTTAAATTTTGATTAATTTGTTTTTCTTTTTTATTTAAAATATGTAATACATTAAAATTTTTGTTCTTCTTAGTTTGTTGTATTATTTGTTGACAAACTTGTGAATCTGAAATTTGGAATTGTTTGAGTATATTGATAAAATATATATATAAAAAATTTTGTGTAGTATATCATTTATTAGAACATAGTAAAATAGAATATATATTATATAAATTTAATATATATCATAATGAATTAATACAATTTTATATAATATTTATAATCAGTAAAAATAATTATGAAAACAAATTTGTACTTCACTTTGTTTTTATATTTCATAAAGTTAAATATGAGATATTATATTAATGTAAAATAATATATCAATTTTTTTTGTAATAGCTATTTTATTATAACATATGATATGAAGTTATAGAAATTGAAATATTATTTATATAAAAAAAACTCATTATTGATTGTATCATATAACTCGACAAATTCAAAATCAAGTTTCCCGAGTTACACAACAAACTAATTATATGCATGAATTGAAATTTTTAAAAGTTTTTGTATTTAAATTATTTAAAATATTAATTATTTTGTTTAATTTATATGTTGTAATATTATTATTGAAGGAAGTTGTGAATATGAAATTTTGATTTGTTAACTTATTTGATAAATTAAGCATATACATAATTGTAGTTAATTGATTATTTGTTAGAACATAATAATATTAAATATACATTGTATAAATTTAATATGTATGATAATTAATTAATACAATATATTATATTTTTTTTTATTATGATTAATTTATCTCGTAACTCGACAAATATAAAATTTGAGATTCACGAGATGGTTACAAAATAACCTGACAAAATAAAAAAAATAAAAAGTTTAAGTGTCCTACATAATTTAAATAAGAAAATGAAACAAGAAATTAAAAAATGTACATGGTTGAAGCTAATCGAGAAACTCGACAAACTGAAAATCGTGTTTGTCGAGTTACTCGATCACAAATAGTATAAAAAATGAAAATATTGAATAACTCAAGTAACTCGAGAATAATAAACCTGAATTTCCCGAGTTACTCGACAAATCAGTGAAAGTAAAAATTTTGATTATTTTATTTTTGTTTTTGATGTAAAATATGTAATATATTTAAATATTTTTATTCTTATTTTGTTGTGTTATTTTTTGACGAACTCGTGAATCTTAAATTTAGAATTGTTTGAGTAAATTGATAGATAAAATATATACAAAATTTTATGTAGTATATCATTTATTAGAACATAGTAAAATAGAATATATATTAAATAAAATATATTATTATGAATTAATACAATTTTATATAATTTTTGTAATTAAAAAAATAATTATTGTAAAAAATTTTTACTTCACTTTGTTTTTATATTTCATAAAATTAAATATCATATATTATATTAATGTAAAATAATATATAATTTTTTTTTATAATTGCTCTTATATTATAAGATATTATATTAAGTTATAGAATATGAAATATTATTCATATAAAAAAAGGCATTATTCATTATATTACGAAATAAAAAAATAATAAAAATTTGGTGTATTACATAATTTAAATAAAAAAGGAAAAAAAGAAAATTGAAAAATGTGCATGTTTTAACCTACTCGAGAAACTCGATAAAACAAAAATCATGTTTGTCGAGTAACTCGATTACAAATGTAGTACAAAATCAATCTATTCAATAGGTGAACCAACTTGACAAAATGAAACTTGACTTGGTCGAGTTATTCGACAAAGTAGGGAAATTTAAAATTTTGATTATTTTGTTTATCTTTTTTATTTAAAATACGTAATACATTTAAATATTTTTTATACAAACGAACATTCATGTTTGTCGAGTTACTCGATGACAAATGGGAGATAACATCAATATTTTCAATAGCTGAAGTAAGTTGGTGAAATGGAACTCGAGTGTCTCGAGTTACTCGACAAAACAATGAAATTTAAAATATATAATACATATAAATAGTTTTTATTGTTATTTTGTTGTGTTATTTTTTGACAAACTCGTCAATCTTAAATTTGGAATTATTTGAGTAAATTTATCAATAAAATTTATAATTAATAATTTTTGTATTTGTGTATTTTTTATTTTTGGTATAAAATAAATGGGACATTTGATATGTGATATTATTTACTATGTTATATTTACTAATAGATGAAGTAATTTTATTAATATATTAACAAAAATGTTTTAACGTATTTTATATTAAGATATACATTAAATAAGTTTGTGTAGGAAGATATAAAGTAAAAGAAAAATGAGGTAAAAGTCAAAAACGTGTCAAACCCTAGTGTTGATGGTGGACACGTGTAAGTTAAAAAGTATTCATTGTCATTTAATGGGCCATTCAATCTGTCTAAACTGGTTATTCATTTGTTACCGTGTATTTTGAAAAAACACTATTCTTCATTTCAGTTTATAGAGGTTGGAAGGAGGCAAGATTTTTGTTTACAAAAAAATTGGATTTTGGGCGTTATTTCGTTTGGCATATTATAACATTATCCTCTTAAGGTATGTATTTTTATTTTGTATGACACTATGTAATGTAAATATTGTTTCATTTTAATTAATGTATAGATAAAGTTATACATATATAAATCCTTGTTATATTAGTTTATGTATTCTATTATATATAAATTATGTATTTAGAATATATAATTTGTACTTATATTTGTGGTAGAAGTTGGCTGATGAGAATGATCGTAAATATTTTTCAGATATGGATGTTGAATACGTGGTCAGTGAGAATCGCAGATTTGATGGAGTCATTACACAGATTAGTAATTTTACATATATTGATGTTATAATGGAAAATTTTAATGAGGAACAGATTCAAAAATTTAGGAATAGCTGTTTTGCTCATTTTGAATATTTTCATGGTAGGAAATGTCAGTTTAGCGGAAAGTTGGTACATGAATTTTTGCTCAATACTGTGCATTCGAATAAAGGAAATGAGGTTTGGTTTAAAATACAAGGTGAATTGTGTAGGTTTGGAATGCAGGAGTATTGTTTGATAACAGGCTTATTGTGCCATGATAATGATGATAATCTTAGTACCATGAGAGTTTTGGCGAGACATAGAATTCGTAGGAGGTGGTTCAACAATTTTGCTCATATATCGTTAAATGAGCTTGAGAATGTTTTTATTCATTGTGATAATGAGGAAGATAAGTACAAGTTAGGGTTGGCATTATTGATTGAAGGAGTGATTAGGCCTAGGGAGAGGAAAAAAATAAATATAGAGACACTGTCTTTGGTAGATGATTTGGATGTTTGTTATGAATATCCATGGGGACGACATTCTTACTTCATACTGCTGCGTTCGTTGTTAACTTCTTGGGAGAGACGTGCGTTAAAGTGCATTGATAATAGTGCTGCAGTTGCAAAGTACACCATATATGGTTGTCCTCTTGTGTTCCAGGTAAATATGTATAATTATTTTTAATATTTAATGAACGCTCGATAAAAATATTATGTGTGTCATGACTAAGTGTTGGTTATTTTGTTTATAGATTTGGATATATGAGGCATGCCGTGAGGTTGGTGAAAGATTTGGTGAAAAAGTGTATGATACGTTTCCACGTATTGTAAATTGGTAATTTGGTATGCACAACATCGTGTTGGGAAGAAAGATTTGGACTTATTTTTGGAATCAACTGAGGTATGTTAAAGTAATTTTAATTATTTATGAGAAATGTTTAATAGTTATGAAAGTGATGTTTATTTTTTGCTATGATTTATAGATACATGTTCTACCAATACTTCAACCAACTGCAGAAGAGATTGAACAACCATACTTGTATACGATGGTCTTAATAGAGGATGTAGGAGATATACGAGTTGATGCAGTTGTTCAAAATTTTTTGTATGAGGCGCAAGAAATTGATGAGGTAGGGCAAGAAATAGAACAATTTGAGCCTGTAAATGTAGTTGATCCAGTTGTTGTAGTACCATGTGAGAATATTGTTCATGAGGCTGGAGAGTTTTATGAAGGTGATCAACAGATTGGACAACTTGGGAACGAAGATGATGGTGAAAATGAGGGCTGGTCTCCATATATAGTTGTGGAAGAACCTCTAAATAATTGGCCTGCACGAATTGTGGATGAAGGCCACGAAAGTGATCAGCAGGATTATCATGATGATTATGAGCATAATTATCAAAATGATTATGAGCATAATTATCATGATGATTATGCTACAAATCAATTTGTACAATCATTATTTGATGAACAAAGAGTGTACATTAATCAGCAGTTTGGTAGTACAGGGGATGAACAAAGAGCATATTTTGATTATCAGTTAGGGAATTTTAGAAATGAGCAACGAGATTATATTGATAATCAATTTCGTGACATGATTGATGCTCAACGTTTGTACTTTGATCAACAATTAGCAGGTACAAGAGATGATTTGATGCGTTGTTTAAATGAGATTGAATCATCTGTATCTAGGAGCAGTGAACTATTTTTTGATGAAAAAAAAAAAAGAGATACAGGAACATATTGATACAAAGTTAGTTGGTTTAGAAGTTGAACATAGTAATATGATTGGTAGTTTACGTGAAGAACTTTGTACAAAGATTGATAGTTCTATTTTCAAGATTCAAGACATGTTGAAGGGAACATTAGTAGAAAAGCATACGGTTGTGGAGAGTAGTAGAATAGAACAGCAGGCTGCTTCTACGAAGGAGAGAGTGGATGAAAAAAAAAAGGATAGCAAGGAAAGTACATCTCTGGCATCTAGTTCTATTCACATTCCTATACTTTGTGATATTGATGAGGAAAGACAAGTTGAATTTATTCGTTGGATGCACAAATCGAAGGATCAGTAAGTTTGAATTTTTTATTTGGTTATTTATTATGTATATGTTTTATTTTTATTTTATTTATAATAAGTTTCTTGTTATAGAGATGTTGTCCGATTGCGTGGTGGGGGTGGTGGCATTAGATTGACAAAGCAAAAGCTAGAATCTATTGGCCAACGTGAATATATATTGGCGGCTGAGGTATGTCCTATTTGTATTTTTTCATCTCTCATGTTTATTGTAAACTATTAGGAATACATCCTTATAAAAATTTTTTTTTTTATAGGATATGGATAATGCCATGTTTTTGCTTAAAAAAAGAAGAGCAAATTTTACAGACATTTTTTCATCAAGATATGGAATTCTAGATAGCGGGTTTGGAATATTTCTTCGGGGTATTGGTTTGAAAATATTGGATTCTACAGGACAACTGATTCGTAAAGTTCCTGTTGTTTACCATGGTTCTATGGAGAGATATGCGAATGGTTCCATTCCCAGAAGTTTTGGTAAAAGTTGGAAAGATTGTAATCATATATTGTGGCCAGATATTATTGATGATAAGTATTGGGTCCTTTTTGATGTTGATCTACTAAGTTGGAGGCTGACAGTGTATGATAACAATTACCACTTTTATGATGAAGCAATGTTATATCGACATGTTGTTCCTGCCATACATATTATTCTAGATATTATTCAAAAATATGTCGTTGCTGATCGGGCAGACCTTGGCAAAAAGATCATTCAACCGCTTGAATATTACAGGAAACCCTATGTTGAGATACCACAGTCTATTCGACATAGGTAAGAAATAAAAATAAATGTTCGTATTTGTAATCATATTTATATATACTTACAAGGTTTTCAATCATTCTTGCAGTGACAGTGGCATATTTGTTATTAAATATGTTGAGTGTCTCCTTGCTGGAATACCTATTGATGCTGTTCAATTGGAGAAAGTAGATTTGTATAGAGGAAAGCTTGTAATTGATTTTTTTTACAATGAATTTTTTTTTGTTCCAAATGAACAAAATGAATAGCTATGATGTTTGTATATTGAAGTGAAAACTGTTTTTGATTTTAATTTTATTTATTGTAGTTATGGGTTGACATTTTACGTAGTGTAAAATACGTTGGTTATATATAATTGTTTGTGCAAGTTTATTAGTGTATGTAACAAATTTGAGTTATAGTATGATATTTTGAGTTTAGATTAGTGCTGATTTTTTTTTATATATGAACAAGAGCAAAATTATTTATTGTGTGTTGTGGTTTAATATGAGCAGATGAATTCATAACTTATGTTATTGATTTTATAACACATTTATATATTTGTATGTTATGAAATTTTCTCTATTTAAATCTTATATATTTTGTTCTATTGTTGATTATTATTGTGGGTGTACGTTTGTTTGTTTTTTAGTAGCTTGGAATTTTGAATTTCTAAGTATGTGTAATCAGTTCACAAATGAATGCTAAAGATTTTGTGGAGTTACTTGAGTAATGAATGTAAAACATTGTTTTAGTTTATCATTTTTGTTTGATTTGGTAAGAAATTTATGATTTGTTAATATATTTAGTTTGAAATATTTAATTTTGTAAGTTATTAGTTATCATGTTGTATCGTTATTATTATAAAATGATTAAATATACTTTCTAGTTGGTTGTTTCGATTTACCTCATAAAGCAACTTGGCAATGTCAAGTTTTAGTTTGTTAAGTTATGTGATAAATCGAACGAAAGTAAAATATTTTTATTTTATTATTTAATATAATATATTATAGTCAATCTAGTTTATTAATTGTAAAATGATTAATTCTATCTCTAAAGGGAAAAAATAAAATAGATAGTAAAATATCATAATAAAGTTCAATAAATAATGAAATGTATATTTTTGAATTTTTAGTTTCCTTTGGATATTTTAATTATATATGAAATCTTAAAATAGATATATACAATCATTTTTCATATACAAATGAATACATGTATTTACAATTCTTTTAAATTCATTGTATTATATGTTATGTAAAATTTGTTATTGAATTTCTTTGATAGAAATATTCTCATTTTATAATTTTTAATTTGTTTTTGTAATTTCCATGAAATACCTTGATAAACTGATATATATGTTTGTCGAGTTACTTGAATAACTTAAATGATACATATTTTGGAATACATTTGTAATAAATATATAAACAAATTATTTTTACCTATATTTACATGTGTATGTATAATATTTGTAACTCAATTGTACAACATAAAATTGACGTAAAAATTTATTTGATTTAGTTCACATAAATATTCCCAATTTGTGATCTTTGTTTTCGTGTAACATTTTTTCACGGATGTTGAATAACTGATTAAGGGTATATTCTTTAGTTTTTATTTATTTTTTATTTTATGTATAGATTGTATATTGTAATTAATTCATATAATATTTGATTATTTAATATAATATATATTTTATTTTACTATATTATAATATATACTTTGTACAAGGAGAAGAAAATGAAATAAAGAAAAAAAATAAAATAGATAAAACATATTTGCATCGATTTTTTTGGAAAAGTACAAATATTTAACTCGACAGAGTTTGTTGGGTTAAATAGCATGTTCAACAATTCACATAGCCAAAATAGTGAGTTATTGGTTCCTGAATAGTACAAAATTATTGAATTTGACAACGTTTAGCAAATTAAATAGTAAGTGGAAAAGTGCACACACACACACACACAAAAATAACACGAGGCTCATATAAACTGATATTTATTAAAATAATAAGTATATAATATAATCATTATTAACTAATAACATTAAATATTTGTTAATAATTATAGTAACACATATAATTTTTGTTTTATTTAAAAAAAAATTACAAGCAAAAACAATATTGTACATTTAATTACTAAGATAACTGAAAAATTTGTAATAAAATTTGTGAAGTTATCTATAAAATATTTTCATTTAAAATGAAGAGAAACCTATAATATAATATATATAAATCTATAGAATGTAAAATATATAAAAGCTAAATTTTTACGGAAATGAACACATAGATTTATAATATTTATTAATTAATAGTAGTAAATATAAAACTGAAATTAATTATTAACTCTAAAATTATTTATTGAATTTAATTCACAAAAATATCTTGATTTGATGATATGTTATTTTGTGTAAGATTTTTCATCGAGAAACATGATAAACCTATATATAAGATTTTCCATCGAGAAACTTTATAAACTTATATATAAGTTTGATCGTATCATTATTTGATATAATATATTATAACAAAAGATGTATTATATAGGTAAATTATATATTAATGTAAATTATTGCACTCTAATATATTTGATTTTATCGATAACGAAGACACATTGTAGGTTAAAAAATGAAGAGACGTTATAAATTATTAGAGTCTATAATAACTAATGTTGTGATATTTAATTTTATCAATAATAAAGACATATTATAAATTATTGTATTTTACTATAATAAGTAATAGGTAAAAAAGTATTCTATATGAGTGGAATTAATTAAGTAACTCAATAAGTAGTTGTTTTGTAAGAGTATATATAATAATTATCTTTATTTAATTTTCAATATAAGCATATAATGGCAAATCTAGAAATTTAATGTTTAGAAGATGTTTTATTAAATGCAATTTAATGCGAAATGACTTATGTTGGACAAAGATACTTCTAACATGGAGATGGTGTCAGAGCACGAGGCTCGATGCGGAAAAGAGTGGACGGTTGGAATTGGTAATTGGTAAACAGAAAATGAAGCATATATCTAGATTGACAATTAAATAAGTAGTAATTTATGTGAATTGAGAATATGTGTGTGGCGAGCTATCTCATAAATTGAACATATTACATATTTTTTGTTTGTATATGATTTATTATAGCGTAGTATAATAAAATATATATTAAAAATATGTAATATATATTATATTAAATTCAAAAATATATAGTATATATATAGATATGTATATGTAATGATGACTGTACGATAATATAAGTACAAATGACTAAAATAAACTTACAGTAGAATAAAATATATAGTGTAAGCAAATATTAAGAATCAATATATTATATTTTGATTTGTTATTATTGATTTATCAAGTATTTGGACAAATATAAATTTTGAGATTCATAAGTTGGTTACAAAAAAACATGATAAAAATAAAAAAGTAAAAAATTTAAGTATATTAAATAATATAAATAACAAAATAAAACAAAAAAATGAAATATGTGCATGTTTGAAGTTACTCGAGAAACTCGACAAAGTGAAAATCATGTTTGTCGAGTAACTCGATTACAAATGAGATACAAAAGCAATCTATTCAGTAGCTAAAGTAACTTGACAAAATGAAACTTTACTTTCCCAAGTTACTCGACAAACCAGTGGAATTAAAAATATTGCTTATTTTGTTTTTCTATTTTATTTAAAATATGTAATATATTGAAAATAATTTTAATCTTATGTTGTTTTGTTATTTTTTGACGAAGTTGTGAATATGAATTGTGGAATTTTTATTTTAATTTGTTTTTTTATTTTATAAAAGTAAATATTATATATTATATTAATGTAAAATAATATATAAATTTTTTTTGTAATAACTATTTTATTATTAGATATTATATTAAGTTATAGAATATGAAATACTATTCATATAAAAAAACTCATTATTCATTGTATTATATAACTTGACAAATTCTAAATTGAGTTTCTCGAGTTATATAAGAAACTAATTATATGCATAGATTGAAATTTTTAAAACTTTTTGTATTTAAAGTATGTAAAATATTAATTATTTTGTTGGTTAAAAAAATACATGACAAAAGAAACAAAACAAAAGGATTAAGTGTATTATATAATTTAAATAAAAAAAATAAAACAAAAAATGAAAAATGTGTATTTTTCAAGTTAATCGAGAAAGTCGAGAAATTCAAAATCACGGTTGTCGAGTTACTCGATGACAAATCGGAGACAAAATCATTCTGTTTAATAGTTGAAGGAACTCGACAAAATGAAACATGAGTTTCTCGAGTGACTCGAGAAACTAATGAAATTTTAAATCTTGATTAATTTGTTTTTGTTTTTTATTTAAAATATGTAATACATTAAAATTTTTGTTCTTCTTATTTTGTTGTATTATTTGTTGATAAACTTGTGAATATGAAATTTGGAATTGTGCATGAATTTAAATTTGTAAAAGTTTTTGTATTTAAATTATTTAAAATATTAATTATTTTGTTTAATTTATATGTTGCAATATTATTATTGAAGGAAGTTGTGAATATGAAATTTTGATTTGTTAACTTATTTCATAAATTAAGCACATATATAATTGTAGTTAATCGATTATTTGTTAGAACATAATAACATTAAATATACATTGTATAAATTTAATATATATGATAATTAATTAATACAATATATTATATTTTTTTTTATTATGATTAATTTATCTCGTAACTTGAGAAATAGAAATTTTAAGATTCACGAGATGGTTACAAAATAACTTGACAAAATAAAAAACATAAAAAATTTAAGTGATCTACATAATTTAAATAAGAAAATGAAACAAGAAAATAAAAAATATACACGGTTGAAGCTACTCGAGAAACTCGACAAACTGAAAATCGTGTTTGTCGAGTTACTCGATCACAAATAGTATAAAAAATGAATATATTGAATAACTCAAGTAACTCGACAAAAATAAACTTGAATTTCTCGAGTTACTTGACAAATTAGTGAAAGTAAAAAGATTGATTATTTTGTTTTTGTTTTTTTTTTAAAATATGTAATATATTTAAATAATTTTTTATTGTTATTTTGTTGTGTTATGTTTTGATGAACTCGTGAATCTTTTTATTTAGAATTGTTTGAGTAAATTGATAAATAAAATATATACAAAATTTTATGTAGTCTATCATTTATTAAAACATTGTAAAATAGAATATATATGATATAAATTTAATATATATCATAATGAATTAATAGAATTTTATATAATTTTTGTAATTAGTATAAATAATTATTAAAACAAATTTTTACTTCACTTTGTTTTTATATTTCATAAAATTAAGTATCAAATATCATATTAATGTAAAATAATATATAATATTTTTTTATAATAGCTGTTATATTATAACATATTATATGAAGTTATAGAATATGAAATATTAATCATATAAAAAAAGTCATTATTCATTATATGACGTAACTCGAGAAAATCAAAATTGAGTTTGATTAGTTACTCAACAAACTAATTATATACATAAATTAATTTTTTTTAAACTTTTTGTATTTAAATTATTTAATACATTAAATATTTTATTTAATTTGTATGTTGTAATATTATTATTTAAGGAACTTGTTAGTATGAAATTTGAATTTGTTAACTTATTTAATAAATCAAATACATACATAATTGTATTCAATTCATTATTTATTAAAACATAGTAAAATTAAATATACATTTTATAAATTTAATGTATATGATAATGAATTAATATAATATATTATATTTTCTTTTATTATGATGAATTAATCCAGTAACTCGACAAAGGTAAATTTGAGATTCACAAGTTGGGTAAAAAAAACATGACAAAATAAAAAAATGAAAAAAATTCAGTGTATTACATAATTTAAATAAAAAAGAAAGAAAACAAAATTGAAAAATGTGCATTTTTGAACCTACTCGAGAAACTCGACAAACCGAAAATCCTGTTTGTCGAGTTACTCGATTACAAATGATATACAATATCAATCTCGTGAATAGATTAACCAACTCGACAAAATCGAACACGAGTTGGACAAGTTAGTCGACAAAATCATGGAAAATTAAATTTTTGATTATTTTGTTTTTCTTTTTTATTTGAAAGACATAATATATTTAAATAATTTTTTATTCTTATGTTGGTTATTTGTCGACGAACTCATGAATTGGAAATTGGAATTGTCGAGTAATTTGATAAATAAAGCATATCAAAAATTCTATTTAGTGTATCATTTATTAGAACATAGTAAAATAGAATATATATTATATAAATTTGATATATATGATAATAAATTAATACAATATATGAATAAGATTATTACATAATTTTAATAAAAAAATAAAACAAAAAAAATGAAAAATGTGTATTTTTGAACTTAGTTGAGAAACTCGAGAAATTGGAAATGACGTTTATCGAGTAACTCGATGAAAAATTGGATACAAAATCATTTTGTTTAATAGTTGAAGTAACTCGACAAAATGAAACATGAGTTTCTCGAGTGACTCGAGAAACTAATGAAATTTTAAATCTTGATCAATTTGTTTTTGTTTTTTATTTAAAATATGTAATACATTAAAATTTTTGTTCTTCTTATTTTGTTGTATTATTTGTTGATAAACTTGTGAATATGAAATTTGGAATTGTGCATGAATTTAAATTTTTAAAAGTTTTTGTATTTAAATTATTTAAAATATTAATTATTTTGTTTAATTTATATGTTGCAATATTATTATTGAAGGAAGTTGTGAATATGAAATTTTGATTTGTTAACTTATTTCATAAATTAAGCACATATATAATTGTAGTTAATCGATTATTTGTTAGAACATAATAACATTAAATATACATTGTATAAATTTAATATATATGATAATTAATTAATACAATATATTATATTTTTTTTATTATGATTAATTTATCTCGTAACTTGACAAATAGAAATTTTAAGATTCACGAGATGGTTACAAAATAACTTGACAAAATAAAAAACATAAAAAATTTAAGTGTTCTACATAATTTAAATAAGAAAATGAAACAAGAAAATAAAAAATATACACGGTTGAAGCTACTCGAGAAACTCGACAAACTGAAAATCGTGTTTGTCGAGTTACTCGATCACAAATAGTATAAAAAATGAATATATTGAATAACTCAAGTAACTCGACAAAAATAAACTTGAATTTCTCGAGTTACTTGACAAATTAGTGAAAGTAAAAAATTTGATTATTTTGTTTTTGTTTTTTTTTTTAAATATGTAATATATTTAAATAATTTTTTATTGTTATTTTGTTGTGTTATGTTTTGATGAACTCGTGAATCTTTTTATTTAGAATTGTTTGAGTAAATTGATAAATAAAATATATACAAAATTTTATGTAGTCTATCATTTATTAAAACATTGTAAAATAGAATATATATGATATAAATTTAATATATATCATAATGAATTAATAGAATTTTATATAATTTTTGTAATTAGTATAAATAATTATTAAAACAAATTTTTACTTCACTTTGTTTTTATATTTCATAAAATTAAGTATCAAATATCATATTAATGTAAAATAATATATAATATTTTTTTATAATAGCTGTTATATTATAACATATTATATGAAGTTATAGAATATGAAATATTAATCATATAAAAAAAGTCATTATTCATTATATGACGTAACTCGAGAAAATCAAAATTGAGTTTGATTAGTTACTCAACAAACTAATTATATACATAAATTAATTTTTTTTAAACTTTTTGTATTTAAATTATTTAATACATTAAATATTTTATTTAATTTGTATGTTGTAATATTATTATTTAAGGAACTTGTCAGTATGAAATTTGAATTTGTTAACTTATTTAATAAATGAAATACATACATAATTGTATTTAATTGATTATTTATTAAAACATAGTAAAATTAAATATACATTTTATAAATTTAATGTATATGATAATGAATTAATATAATATATTATATTTTCTTTTATTATGATGCATTAATCGAATAACTCGACAAAGGTAAATTTGAGATTCACAAGTTGGTTAAAAAAAACATGAGAAAATAAAAAAATCAAAAAAATTCAGTGTATTACATAAGTTAAATAAAAAAGAAAGAAAAAAAAATTGAAAAATGTGCATTTTTTAACCTACTCGAGAAACTCGAGAAAACGAAAATCCTGTTTGTCGAGTTACTCGATTAGAAATGATATACAAAATCAATCTATTGAATAGATGAATAAACTCGACAAAATCGAACACGAGTTGGACAAGTTAGTCGACAAAATCATGGAAAATTAAATTTTTGATTATTTTGTGTTTCTTTTTTATTTGAAAGACATAATATATTTAAATAATTTTTTATTCTTATGTTGGTTATTTGTCGACGAACTCATGAATTGGAAATTGGAATTGTCGAGTAATTTGATAAATAAAGCATATCAAAAATTCTATTTAGTGTATCATTTATTAGAACATAGTAAAATAGAATATATATTATATAAATTTGATATATATGATAATAAATTAATACAATATATGAATAAGATTATTACATAATTTTAATAAAAAAATAAAACAAAAAAAATGAAAAATGTGTATTTTTGAACTTAGTCGAGAAACTCGAGAAATTGGAAATGACGTTTATCGAGTAACTCGATGAAAAATCGGATACAAAATCATTTTGTTTAATAGTTGAAGTAACTCGACAAAATGAAACATGAGTTTCTCGAGTGACTCGAGAAACTAATGAAATTTTAAATCTTGATTAATTTGTTTTTGTTTTTTATTTAAAATATGTAATACATTAAAATTTTTGTTCTTCTTATTTTGTTGTATTATTTGTTGATAAACTTGTGAATATGAAATTTGGAATTGTGCATGAATTTAAATTTTTAAAAGTTTTTGTATTTAAATTATTTAAAATATTAATTATTTTGTTTAATGTATATGTTGCAATATTATTATTGAAGGAAGTTGTGAATATGAAATTTTGATTTGTTAACTTATTTCATAAATTAAGCACATATATAATTGTAGTTAATCGATTATTTGTTAGAACATAATAACATTAAATATACATTGTATAAATTTAATATATATGATAATTAATTAATACAATATATTATATTTTTTTTTATTATGATTAATTTATCTCGTAACTTGAGAAATAGAAATTTTAAGATTCACGAGATGGTTACAAAATAACTTGACAAAATAAAAAACATAAAAAATTTAAGTGTTCTACATAATTTAAATAAGAAAATGAAACAAGAAAATAAAAAATATACACGGTTGAAGCTACTCGAGAAACTCGAGAAACTGAAAATCGTGTTTGTCGAGTTACTCGATCACAAATAGTATAAAAAATGAATATATTGAATAGCTCAAGTAACTCGACAAAAATGAACTTGAATTTCTCGAGTTACTTGACAAATTAGTGAAATTAAAAAGTTTGATTATTTTGTTTTTGTTTTTTTTTTAAAATATGTAATATATTTAAATAATTTTTTATTGTTATTTTGTTGTGTTATGTTTCGATGAACTCGTGAATCTTTTTATTTAGAATTGTTTGAGTAAATTGATAAATAAAATATATACAAAATTTTATGTATTCTATTATTTATTTGAACATAGTAAAATAGAATATATGTTAAATAAAATATATCATAATCAATGAATACGATTTTATATAATTTTTGTAATTAATAAAAATAATTATTGTAACAAATATTTACTTTACTTAGTTTTTATATTTCATAAAATTAAGTATCATATATCATATTAATGTAAAATAATATATAATATTTTTTTATAATAGCTGTTATATTATAACATATTGTATTAAGTTATAGAATATGAAATGTTAATTATATAAAAAAAGGCATTATTCATTATATGACATAACTCGTAGAAATCAAAATCGAGTTTGATGAGTTAGTCAACAAACTAATTATATACATAAATTAAATTGTTTTGAACTTTTTGTATTTAAATTATTTAATACATTAACTATTTTATTTAATTTGTATGTTGTAATATTATTATTTAAGGAACCTGTCAGTATGAAATTTTAATTTCTTAACTTATTTAATAAATGAAATACATACATAATTGTATTTAATTGATTATTTATTAAAACATAGTAAAATTAAACATACATTTTATAAATTGAATGTATATGATAATGAATTAATATAATATATTATATTTTCTTTTATTATGATGAATTAATCCAGTAAGTCGACAAAGGTAAATTTGAGATTCACAAGTTGGTTAAAAAAAACATGACAAAATGAAAAAATCAAAAAAATTCAGTGTATTACATAATTTAAATAAAAAAGAAAGAAAACAAAATTGAAAAATGTGCATTTTTGAACCTACTCGAGAAACTCGACAAACCGAAAATCCTGTTTGTCGAGTTACTCGATTAGAAATGATATACAAAATCAAGCTATTGAATACATCAACAAACTCGACAAAATCAAACTTGAGTTGGACAAGTTAGTCGACAAATCATGGAAAATGAAATTTTTGATTATTTTGTTTTTCTTTTTTATTTAAAAGACGTAATATATTTAAATAATTTTTTATTCTTATGTTGGTTATTTGTCGACGAACTCATGAATGGGAAATTGGAATTGTCGAGTAACTTGATAAATAAAGCATATCAAAAATTGTATTTAGTGTATCATTTATTAGAACATAGTAAAATAGAATATATATTATATAAATTTAATATATATCATAATAAATTAATAGAATATATGAATAAGATTATTACATAATTTTAATAAAAAAAATAAAACAAAAAAAATGAAAAATGTGTATTTTTGAACTTACTCGAGAAACTCGAGAAATTGGACATGACGTTGATCGAGTAACTCGATGAAAAATCGGCTACAAAATCATTTTGTTTAATAGTTGAAGTAACTCGACAAAATGAAACATGAGTTTCTCGAGTTACTCGAGAAACTAATGAAATTTTAAATCTTGATTAATTTGTTTTTGTTATTTATTTAAAATATGTAATACAATAAAATTTTTGTTCTTCTTATTTTGTTGTATTATTTGTTGATAAACTTGTGAATATGAAATTTGGAATTGTGCATCAATTTAAATTTTTAAAAGTTTTTGTATTTAAATTATTTAAAATATTAATTATTTTGTTTAATTTATATGTCGTAATATTATTATTGAAGGAAGTTGTGAATATGAAATTTTGATTTGTTACCTTATTTCATAAATTAAGCACATATATAATTGTAGTTAATTGATTATTTGTTAGAACATAATAACAGTAAATATATATTGTATAAATTTAATATATATGATAATTAATTAATACAATATATTATATTTTTTTTATTATGATTAATTTATCTCGTAACTTGACAAATAGAAATTTTAAGATTCACGAGATGGTTACAAAATAACCTGACAAAATAAAAAACATAAAAAATTTAAGTGTCTTATATAATTTAAATAAGAAAATGAAACAACAAATTTAAAAATGTACAAGGTTGAAGCTACTCGAGAAACTCGACAAACTGAAAACCGTGTTTGTCGAGTTACTCGATCACAAATAGTATAAAAAATGAATATATTGAATAAGTCAAGTAACTCAACAAAAATAAACTTCAATTTCTCGAGTTACTTGACAAATTAGTGAAAGTAAAAAGTTTGATTATTTTCTTTTTTTTTTATTTAAAATATGTAATATATTTAAATACTTTTTTTTTTCTTATTTTGTTATGTTATTTTTCGACAAACTCGTGAATCTGAAATTTAGAATTGTTTGAGTAAATTGATAAATAAAATATATGCAAAATTTTATGTAGTATATCATTTATTAGAACATAGTAAAATAGAATACATATTAAATAAAATATATCATTATGAGTGAATACAATTTTATATAATTTTTGTAATTAATAAAAATAATTATTGTAACAAATTTTTACTTCACTTTGTTTTTTTATTTTATAAAATTAAATATCATATATTATATTAATGTAAAATAATATATAATTTTTTGTTATAATCACTCTTATATTATAAGATATTATATTAAGTTATAGAATATAAAATATTATTCATATTAAAAAAGGCATTATTCATTATATCACATAACTCGAGAAAATCAAAATCGAGTTTGATGAGTTACTTAATAAAGTAATTATATACATAAATTTAAATTTTATGAACTTTTTGTATTTAAATTAGTTAATATATTAACTATTTTATTGAATTTGTATGTTGTAATATTATTATTTAAGGAACTTGTGAATGTGAAATTTGAATTTGTTAACTTATTTAATAAATGAAGTACATACATAATTGTATTTAATTAATTATTTATTAAAACATAGCAAAATTAAATATACATTTTATAAATTTAATATATATGATAATGAATTAATATAATATATTATATTTTCTTTTATTATGATGAATTTATCTAGTAACTTGACAAAGGTAAATTTGACATTCATGAGTTGGTTACAAAAGAACATGAAAAAATAAAAAAATAAAAAAAATTCAGTGTATTACATAATTAAAAAAAAAAGAAAAAAAACGAAATTGAAAAATGTGGATTTTTGTACCTACTCGAGAAACTCAACAAACCGAAAATTATGTTTGTAGAGTGACTCGATTACAAATAGTATACAAAATCAATCTGTTTAACAGCTCAAGTAACTCGACAAAATGAAACTGGAGTTGGTCGAGTTACTCGACAAAACAGGGAAATGTAAACTTTTTATTATTTTGTTTTTCTTTTGAATTTAAAATACGTAATACATGTAAAAATTTGTTTATTCTTATGTTGGTTAGTTCTCAAGGAACTCATCAATGGGAAATTGGAATTGTCGACTAACTTCATAAATAAAGCATATAAAAAATTTTATTTAGTATATCATTTATTAGAATATAGTAAAATAGAATATATATTATATAAATTTAATATATATTATAATGAATTAATACAAGATATGAATTTTATTTTAATTTTAGCAATTACTATAACATTTATAAAAAAATTACTATATTAAATTTATAGCATAATAAAATGATATTCTGTATTAATATATTATTAATTAATTATTATATTATTATAATAATTTAATGATTATATTCAATTTAATACAATAAATGGATTTCACATAAATTTATTTATAAATAATTATAAAATTTATTACGTATTTATTTATAATTTATTATTGTAAATATAAATATAAATTTTGTTATGGATGATATTATCATTAGTGATTACAAATATAAATTGATTTTTATACTATAATTTGATATAATTATTCTGATAAATAAAATGAGATTATTTAATTGCTTGATAAAAAAATATATAATAAATTTTATAATTATGTGTAAATAAATATGTAATAAATTTTATGTACATTTATAAAAAAAAAAAATTAATATGAATTTATTATAATAAATTGATTATAATCATTAAATTATTATAATAATGTAAAAATTGATTAATAATGTGTTATTACACCAATAATTTTATTACGTTATAAATTTTGTTATAAATAATATTATTATTGCTAATTATAAATATAAAAGATATGTTATAGTATAATTTTATATAAAATTTATGATAAATAAAAATAAGTATTATAACATATTTTTATTACATTGTCGTTTTTGAAATGATAAAATTAAATATGATATAATATACTAATATAAAATAATATAAAAATATTTTTTATAATAGCTTTATTATTATAATATATTATATTAAGTGATAGAATGGAAAAAATTGCGTACCTTCTTATGTTATCAAATAACTCCACAAGATAAAAATAGAGCTTACTGATTTGCTTGAATATCTAGATAAGTAAAAACAGCTATTTACAAAAATAAGTAAAACAACTAATAAAATTGTTTGTTATAAACGAAAATATAAAATATTAAATTTCACTATTCAATATATCGAGAAACTCGGTATATTCAAAATCGAGTTTCTCAAGTTACTCGATGAAATAATAAAATTTCCTGCTGTTAATTTTCGAGGAACTCATGAAGTTCAAATTTTGCTTTTTCTAGTTACTTGAAAAATTAAGCATGAATAGAAATTTTTTTAATATATCATGTATTAAAACATAGTCAAATAAAGTATATATTATATAAATCTAATATATATCATAATGAATTAATAAAATATATTATATTTTATTTTGTTTTGGCAATTATTGATAGCATGACAGAATACAAAAAAACAATACATAATTTTAAAAAAATTATGAAAAAAATTTACAAAGAACAAAATTGCAAACTATATAAATGATTATTTACTCGAGCAACTTCACAAAATCAAATATGAGTTTGCCAAGTTACTCGATTAATAATATGACACATAGGTAGAAATTCAATATTCAGTTTCTCGAGTAATTTTATAAGATTAATACATGAGTAATATTAAATGAGTAAATTTTAATATTCTATCACAAAATTAAATATAATAATTACATTATTATAATAATGTAAAAATTGATTGATAATATTTGACTACAGAAGGAAATATATTATGCTATAAATTTATTATAATAATTTTATGAAATTTTTTTTTTGTAATTCTAACTTTGTCAATTTATGAGACAAAGTACGAAAAAACGAAAAAAAAATTAATGGGACATTTGTTATAAAAGGAAAAGGATGTGGAATAAAACTACAAATAAAAAAAACAAAAAATAAATTCCTAAAAGCCGACAAAAATACAAAAAGTAAAAAATAAAAATGTTTCCAATATTTCCCACTATTCTGATTTACTCGATAAAGTGGGATAAACAAAATGTTTTTATTTTTCCCACATTGCCGAATTACTCAGCAAAGTGGAAAAAATTTTGAAAATAAAAATTTTTTGTATTTTTTGAATTTTATATTTTGTCATCAAATTGTCCATAAAAAAAATGAATAATAATAATTTTACATGAGCAAAATGGGGAAAAAAAATATAAATATTTTTTTTATATTCTGTCATGAAAATGTCTGCCTAAAAAAACATAATATAATTTTTATAATCAATAATCACAATATTATACAATATAAAGTAATTTTATATCATATATAATTGAATATAAAATCTTATCATAAATGCGAGAGTCAAAAAAATATCTAGGCACTTAAATTATTAATCAAATACAAAAAATGAAAGTTGAAAATACAAAAATATTAAATTATCTAGATGCATAAAACAATAAGGAAAACATAAAATTTAACAATTAATATAAATACAAAATTATAACAAGAAAGTGGGAAAAATTTTAAACAAAAAATTTATTTATTTTTTGATTTTTATATTTTGTCATTAAATTGTCTATAAAAAAAATTAATAATAATAATTTTGCGTGAGCACAGTGGGGAAAAAAATTTTTATTTTATTTTTATATTCAATCATGAAAATGTCGATCCACAAAAAAAAAAATATTTTTATAATCAATAATCATAATTTCATATAACATAAAATAATTTTATATCATATATAATTTAATATAAAATCTTGTTATAAATGCTAGAGTAAAAAAAATATATAGATGGTTAAATTATGAATGATATAAACAAATAAAAACTTGAGAATACTGAATACTCGGCAAAGTGGAAAAACAGAAAAACAAAAAATAATAATTTGAAAAAAGGAAAATTTGTCAACACAAAATTAGACTAATTTTTAAAAGTTGCAAGACTTAATGTACATTTTAAATTTATGTACGCTATTTTAATTAACTTTTTGGACAAAAATCGTCGTGAAAGACAAGTATAAGACATGCAAATTAATAGATTAATGATAAAAATTTGCTAAAAAAAGTTACATTCATAAATATGAAAGTAACCAATAGTTGAAGAGTTTTATTGCAATGAAAATGTAGTATACTAAACAAATAATGTTATAGTAATATAATTACCCTTATAGTTTTTGGTGCTTATGTTTATTATTTTTTATTCATTTTTTAATTTTCATAAGAAAAATATCATATATATTTATTTAAGGCACAAATAAATTTTTTGTATTCTGTTTATTATTATTAATAAGTATATATATCTAATAATATAAAGTTAATAGTCAAAATAAAAATACATAAAAATACAAAATATATAGATTTGTTAAATATAATTTACATCATTACAGTACATTACAAAAAGCTTGTATCTAGAAACGACAAAACCTTAGAAATATTACATAAAAAAACCTAATATTCATTCAAAGTACTGGAAAAAGGTGGCAATGCATACAATGATATTATTTGTTTTTAAATGTTGTCTTTCTCTTTCGAAAGTCGTGTATTTCTCTCTGCTCTTGGCGTAGGCAATTTTTCTGGGATGACTTCAGTCTCAGATGAGATTGGATGTTCTTCAATTTTTCTCTTCTTGGATTTAGACCCAGGTGAAGAAGGGAAATTAAGTTGTTTCACCGCACTTGGAAATGTTTGCCCTTGAAGAGGCATTGGTGTGTCAGCGGTATATGCTACATCTTTCCCTTTGTTACTCCTTGATCTTGTACTTGTACAACTGGTCGACATCGAAGGAACTGATTCATTAAGGAAGATAATGTCGTACTTGTATTCATTCTCGAGGACATTTTTCTTCATTCCTTTAACATAAAAAAATTGTGCTTCCTCCAATGTGATTCTAATTTTTTCCAAGACTTGTGATCCAATGTCCATTAGTTGTTGGCCTGTGTACTGTAAGAATTTTTCTGCTGTATCTCCAATCATAGTCCCAGATAATGAGCCTGTGGAGTCTTCAAGTTCCAGATATACACGTGCCCTAACATATAAAAAATGTTAAAAATGTTGCATGTGTAAATAATTACAAACAATAAATGATTTGTAAACAATATTATACCTTGGTACTGCAACTGCATGAGAAAATTTGCAGAAAACGCATTCGTATGTTTCATTGAAATCAGCACTCGATATTTTCTTGCAAGTATTGCATGACATGTACCAAAAGGATTGTTTAAAAACTCTCACGTATGCACGTGCGTGAACCCAGAAATATGCATATCCTGTTAGCTATTGTTGAAGATAAATTGTATAAATATTATGCAATAATGAAAAAAAATTTTCTATATAATATTTTAAATAAGATTAGGCTTACTTCAGATAACAAATTTGGAATATGTTGAATCTGTGTGATATTCTTTATGTCTGGACTGGAAAGATTCTTTGTTGCCGAGGATGGATATATCTTTGTCAAGATCATCTCATCTAACTTGTCCGAATTTGTTTCAACCCTTGCACAATGTTTAAAAATATTAGCAATTTATACACATGTATATTTATATATTTAAAAAAAATATAATAAAAAAATAAATTTTTACCAAGAAGTAAGCTCAATCACTTGTTCTAAGTGGGCATTGAAGGAGAAAATGTTGTTGGCCTTGGTTGAAATTGAAAGGCCTGTGCATGAAATAAATATATAGATATATTTATTGGAAGACCTAAGATTGCCTACAAATTTTGTAATATTCGATTGATGATTTATAAAATTATTGACAATATATTACCACTGAAAGATGTCACTTTTAGATGGTTTCCAATGATGATTTGTTTTGTGCTCAAGTTATCAGCAATGAAACGACATTCCTTCTCCACAAAATTGTCCCACATTGTTAGCAACACAGTGTTGAAGCTAGTATAGAAACACAGAAAATATATGAGAAAGTGGTATATGAATTTCTTGAATAATATTATAATTATTGGAATTTATATTTATAGATGACAATAATATAGCTATATATATATAAACCTTGTGTCGATGAGAACTACATCTTGAATAGATGTTTGTGTTTCAAACCTAGTTTGCACCAGCCTTTTAGGTTTGACATCAATTGCAACTCCAATAATACCTGAAGGATAAAAATAAGAAATTAGGACAAATAAAATTTGTTATGAATACAATGGAATGCATAAAAAGAAACATGTTCGTTTTTTTGTGAAATAGGAACAAGTACTTATATCAGAATTTGAGTCCATATAAGGTTCCAATTTGTCGAAAGGAACAAAATTGTATGTAGAAGATATTAAAACACTGTGGTCTTCATTCACTTCTTCGACTCTTGTTCGACCAGATATTGTCCATTGTATGTTGCCCATCGAAGCTTGATACTCAGGCTTTGTAAATTTAACATTTGCATTCGAGACAAGATATGTTTTGCCAAGTAATAGCTTGTCTTCATATGCTGAGATGTTCGCATCATAAATAGTTGCATGGACTCTATTTTTCTGTATAATACCATACATTTAAATTAGATATTTTGTATAAACATATATATAATTTTTACTAGATATTATTTTTGAATATGAAATAAGACAATTTAAAGCTATAACATATTAAAGGCAAAAAAAAATTTTTAAAAATTTTATGTGGCTAAAATGAAATAAATCAAGGCACATAAATAATAGATTAAAGTAATATACCTCAGGATCCATAAATACCATATTCTGATATTTTGTTGGGCTTCGTTGAGCTATTCGTGGAAACGATTTTTCCACAACAATGATTTTTGACGTCCAGTTTGTATCGTTGGGAGCAATATTTGGTATTAATTTGTACTGTTTATCCATTGTTTGATCCTGTAGAAAATGTCAAATATAAATTAAAGACTATAAATAGGTTATCAAAGTGAAATAATATTTATACTAATAATGAATTGTAAGAGTATATATTGAAATATAGTATGAAGTTGTACTTCAAATCTGAAAGAGGAGTACGAGGATACAAATATTGAGAATTAAAGACTTGTTGATAAATGCTAATATTGAATGTTTGTTGTGTTTGGTTTGTAATCACAACTAATGTATATATATAGAGGTATATAGTATCTATTATGCCAATAGTAAGGATATGTTTACTCAATAGGGGTCTAAATCTTCTGTCCTGATTGATGCTTGCCTTGTGACGCCGTAATTAATAAATGATGTGGGCCCCAATAATGATGCCATAAAAACTCATTCATAGTTGTTCTCACTTCATCCTACTCAGCCCCAATTAGTTTAAATAAAGTGCTGATTATACTTATAATAGATTTGAAGATTCCAAAATATTAATATAAGCACTCAAAAATTTTACGTCAGTATTTCTACTATTATGTTAAATTATAGTAAAGGCAAATTGATCAAATTGAAATAAAGAAAATTTTATTATTATAATGTATATTATTTAAAATTATGTAATAGCAAAAATTTATTATTGAGTTAAAAAAGTTTATTAAGATTTTAATAAGTATAATTAGTTATTATACATTTAAGTATTTTTATGTATCGAACAAGAAAATATAACCTATAAAATTAAGAATAAATAAATAAATAAATAATTGATGGTTAAATTGTGAATATGAAATTTGTTTTACTTAGTAATATACAATGAAAATAAATAACTACTACAACAGAAGAAAAATATTATTCATTAGAGTTCAAACATATATGAGACTTGAGTAGATTCAAACTTATTATTTTCTAAGCTGAAAGATTACACTATTAGAGGTTATGAGATGAATGGATGAAACTATAATAAAACAATAGGTAAGGAAATGTATAATAAAGTAGGGTTTATATTAGTAATTTATAGATAAACTACAATACACAAAAATCTTTTCGATAAGTGAAACAAAAAAAAATTATTTAGGATTTATGTAGAATGCAAAAAAATTAAAGTGTTCAATCACAATGTTTATACTGTAAATGTTTCTATTATTTTAATGAAGTTAAGTTGAAGTTAAAAATAGTCAAGAATTCTTAGATGCGTGAGAAATAGTGATGTTAGGACCATTTGTGACTATAAATAGGAAAAAAGGAATCATATTTAAAATAGAAGAGTGAATTGGGATCAAATTGTTACAAACATGAAAGAAGAGGCAGTCCTTCTTTCAATTAATAGAAGATAAGATAGGGTCCAGCATTTATTACGTATTGCGTGTCTTCAAGGAGATACAGACCAGCCGTCTAGCATTAAATGATGCGTGGAAAGCAAAGCAAGAATTGGAGATGAGGATATGAAACCCGAATTGGGAATAACGAGGTGAAGCACAACTTGAAGATATTAATATATGTTAATGTATATACAATTTTCATACGTGTATGGTGAAAATGAATAGATTAAAGATCATGTTGACATGTGTACAATCAAAAGATATTTGTACATTTATGATCTGAATTATTACTTGTATTAGGTATGATTATATGTAAGAGTAGACTAAGTAGTAATCTATAGTTTATTGTATCAATTTCTCTGAATTTAATGAAAGTAAGAAATAAATTATACTTAGATATTTTTTTGTTACAACTATTGATTTGTGTTAATTTAAATATAGAGGAAAAAAAGTCATATAGAATATAAAAAAAATTTTATATTGTTAATAGCGAATGACTTTATAACATATGTATAAAAACGCGTTCAATGGCAAAAGAAATATAAATTGATAACATTAAATATTTAAATATTTGTACTTTAAATATTTGTTTGTTAAATTTTGTATTCTATTTATTCATTTAACTAAATCAATACTACGTTCTTAGAAAATCGATTAAGTTTCATAAAATCATGAATAAGATAAATTTAGTTTTAAATTTTAAAAATTCAAATTCGATAAATATAATGTATTTTATATGAAATTTTTTTCATATAATTATGTTGGTTATCAAATACACTTTATAACTATATCTACTATACAAATGAATTTAATAGAGACTAATATAGCTTTTTAGAGTTTAATATATAAGCACCATTAGAAATTGTATTAATAGCAATGACAAAAATTTTTTTATATGAATCATATTTCATAAATTCATTATTTGAATGAACGTGTTATATAATATTTAGTATATCTATAATACGAATATAAACATATTGAATATTAACTAAATAAAAAGACAATAATAAAAGATGTTTCACTTTGTTAAAAATAAACAGTCAAAATTTGGTGTAAATTTAGCATAAATATATTATGAAATTTTTATTAAATTATTCATAATGTAAAATTAAATTAAAATAATCATTGATAAATCTACACTATTTGTAGTATAATATTTGAAGACAAAAAAAAAAAATAGATAATAGTAAAAAAAAATTCAAAAACTATCTAAATCAAATGATGAGTTTTATTATTTTGGATTATAAATCGATGTTGTTACAAACCATACATAACTATAGCATTATACATCTGAACAGATTGGCCATTCATTCACTACAGTATAAATAATTTAAATGCTCTGTATATATTTTCTTCAAAGTTTTATACAATATCCTTCACCAGTTGTAATGTAAGAATACACTGGCTCTTTATTGACTGGAATACAATTCATGTGAAAGCTTTTTAGAAGTAATATTCAAACAACACATAGAATATACTTCATCAATATTCACTACAATATCATTCATGTCACAGATTTATACAAGTGTTCTTCAAAGAATACATAGAATATACTTCAAGAATACAATTTTAACTATTGTTTAGAAAGTAAAAATCCCCTAATTAAAAAAAAAAATATGCATAATAATAATTAAAACACTATGAATGCACAATTGCTAATATTTCTGTATAAACTACATTCTTTGTACAATAAAAATGATTTTTAAATTTATCATTTGGTATAATTAATGCTTTTATAGATTTACTTGTTTTTGCTCTAGATAATGCAACATAAAGTTGACCATGAGAAAATACAGGTTCAGGAAGATATAATCCAACATAATCTAGTGTTTGACCTTGAGCTTTATTTATCGTCATTGCAAAACAAGCACGAATTGGAAATTGCGTTCTTTTAAAGGGAAATGTACTCTTATCACTTTCAAGTGGAATAAATGGAATTCTAGGTAAAAAAACTTTCTTCCCACGCCACTCTCCAACAGATATTTCAGCATGAATAACATTACGCTCAAATGCACGACAAATTAATCTAGTGCCATTACATAATCCTTCAGATGGATTAATATTTCTTAATAACATAACAGGACAATTTTGTTTCAATACAAGTTCATGAGGTGGAATACCATTTGGAGTTAGTGTATTAAGAAAATCTTCATGAATACTTTGTTCATTTTTTTCTAATGTTTCATCAAAGCTATAATATATAACATTTTCACCAGCAATTTGATTAAGTACAATATTATTTATTTCATCAACAGCATTATTTGTAGGAGTTAAAATAACTCGATTAATCATCTTATCTAATTCATTGGTATAATTTTGTAAGTTTGGATAAACACTTTTGATCAATTCTTTTAGAGAAACTATTTTGTTATCAAAGGGTATAGCTATTTCATCTGGTAATGTAATTACAGGTATGCCTAGGTTGAATTCCATTGCCTATATTGAGCAGTAATTTAGAAAAGTATGGGTCTAATTGAGCTCTCATATTTTGCACCAATTGTAATTGTATGAAATTTGGCCATAAGTATGAATACACTAAACTTGATCCAATGATAACTTCTTTATTTTCCTTTTGAACTACTGGTAATACTTGTCGAAAATCACCTCCTAAAACAACAACCTTCCCTCCAAATGGTAATATAGAATCATTAACATCTCTTAGCATTCTATCTACAGCCTCTATTGCATAACGGTGAACCATTGGTGCTTCATCCCAAATAATCAAATTTGTCAATCTAAAGAAACTTGCTAAAGCAGATTGCTTACTAACAGAACATGTCATATTGTGATTTATTTCAAGTGGTATCTTAAACCTTGAATGTGCTGTTCGTCCACCAGGTAATAAAGCAGCTGCAACACCTGAGGAAGCAGTTGCTAAACCTATAAGATTTTTAGATCTAATTGTAGAGAGTAAAGCTTTATATAAATAAGTTTTACCAGTTCCACCAGGTCCATCTATAAAATACAAACGACTTGTATTACTATATACATCTGAAAGAATTTTGTCATAGGAAATTTTTTGATATTCATTCAAGTTATTTGCATACATAGTATTGTCAACATGAATAACATTGTTTAATTCTTCATTAATAATCTTAGCTAATATGTCTTCTTGTTCCATATATATTTGAAAAGGTACAAGATGATAATCATTTATATTTTTATTATTTGCTTCTAATATAGAATTGATTTCATGTAGTGCTTTTATTTCTGCATTTGCAATAGACATACTATTAGATAAATAATCTTCACATAAGAATAGGCGAAATTTTTTCCATAATACATCTGGATTATTAGGAGAACATAGAATGAGTATGGTAGCAAATAATCTACGAAGAGAAGAAGGCATTTGATAATTAATAGCTTCATCTAAACAAAACTGACAATAATTATTGTCTTGTAATAAACCAAGTGCCATAGCCATTTCACGAAAAGAAGACAAATAAACACCATTAACTAATTTTAAATTTTGAAATGAAGTTGCTCCTTTAATATGATTTAATAAAATACGTAAATAATATCTTTCTCCTTAAGTTATAGTAGATGTAACTATTCTACCAATAACATTTCCTTTTTTCCTTCGACACCATATTTTCCCTTGGCCATCCCATACAAAAAATTTTGGAAAATCTTTATATAATAATGTTTTTGCAAGTTCATTTGAAACATTCATATGAAAAAATTCAGTTAACATTGTGCGTTGTCTAGATTCATTATTGATTACTGTTTCTAAATTTTCATAATCTCTATATGTTATCAAGTGGTTATTTTCAAGATGTAATTGTAATGAGATAACTGAGGGAGACATTTCATACAAAACAAATCCATATATTCTCCACATTGCTTCAGGTGGAGAAATCCAACGACCATTTTGATATATCTCAATTTCATCAATAGGATTTTCATTATTAGTATTACTAATTGAAATACTTACACGATCATAGCCTTTATAAACATATTTATAGAGGTATTTGACAGCTTTAACTGTTGAACATATTTCCACATTAATATGACAATCAAACTTTGCACACAAATATGGATTGTAAGGTACAACCCATCTATTGTCTAATAAATGTCCTCGAATCATAAATGATCGTTTATCATTCAATCGTCTATAAGTTGGATAAGAATTATGGCCAATAGAAGTATTTGAAATATATTCCTTTGGATATTTATTCTTACAATGACCATTTCTATCCATACAAACATTATGGGGATTCAAATGACCACATGGACCATGCATCATATGTTTAACAACAATAGAATGAAGGTGAGGATATTTGACTTTGTCTGGAATTTCACATGATACAATAGAATCAACTCTATCAATATTATTAATTTTCGCATTGCTTTGTAAGATGAGCAAGAAATGAGCATGTGGAAGTCCTCGTTTTTGGAATTCTACAACATAAATATATGCAGCAACAGGCCCAAATATTTGGTGCTTAAATAGATCAACTTTAAGTTCTTCTAATTTAGCTTTGAATATTCTAGCAGTCAAATCTGGTCTATTCTGTCCTATATCATTATGCCTTAACTCTTGTTTTATTTCTACCCAATTAGGGTTACATGTCAATGTTAAAAATAAATCAGGTTTACCAAATTTTTGTACTAACGCCATTGCGTCCATATATCTTTTTTTCATATCTCTAGGACCCCCAACAAAAGAAGAAGGTAAAATAATCTGACGACCAATTTGTGCACCTCTATTTTGACCATTTTCTACACTATCAACAACTCCTTGATATAATTCAGCACGAATTTCGCTTTGATTTTGACGAAAATAATCTAATCGACTTGTTTCAAGTTTAACATACATATCTACTACATATTGTTGCAGAAGTCTACCAGCATGAAGTAAAACATTGTTTTGTGTATCACGTACCTGTAATTTGAAGCAATAGTATTCACGGCAAGATACTTGTAAACCTTTCTTATTCTTTTTGTAAACTGCACAATAGAAAAATGCAAACAAATTTAATGAAAAGAAATTCTAAATTGAATGAGTTTAAATGAAGAAACACATTAGTAGTCTTTACCTTTTTTTTCTTTCTCTATTATATCAGCTGCACAACTCATGTTTTCAGTAGAAAAGGAATTCTCATTTGTACTATAAATATCAACTGTACTATTTTTTGCCTTTTCAATACCTTCATGCCAACCAGTCTCACCGAAGGGAAATAATAATGGGTACTGTAGGGGATCATAACATCCATAATAATAATGTATTCTAAGTGAATTATTAGAGTGACAATAAATTGATATATCACGATATCTTATGTCTGCAGATGGGTCCTCATCAACCCAAACTGCAGCCACTTGAGATGTAGAAGGTGCATTATATACTCTTTGATCAAGACCAGCATCACATCTAATTTGAATTCTGCAAGTTTGAAGATTTTCAATATCACCTAAGGAACGAAAAAATCTAGAATATGGATTAATCTCTAATATATTCACTAAGATATGTAGTAAAGATGATGAGAAATTGATACATGTATTTAATCTATTTTGTATTTCGTTGTCTGTATCATAAAAATATAACTGTAAATATGATGGATTACTATCAATGTTTAGAATTGGATTTATATAATGGTATACTTGTCCTTGAACTCTAAAAGTGTAAATACCTTTGTAGTTAGTAGATTTAGATAAATCTTTATCAAACTTCACTCCAAAAGAGGTAAAAGCAAAATGGTTATTATAATTTCGCACTTTATTTTTAAAATCCAATGCTTCATCTGTACTTGAAGTATATAAATCATATAAAATAGAAGGAGAACAATTGATATGCAATTTAATTTTTCCATCAGCACAACAAAAACCTTTACTTTCTTTTTCAAATTTTTTTTGCAAAACAGTGAATACAATTTGTTGGAGTACGTAATACATAAGTTTCTGTGGGTACATGTCTCATAGTAATATTTGAAATACAAGGAGTTAATTGGAATTCATGATTTTGATTTTCATGTTCTTCATAATAAATATTGCTTTCTATACCACCATCTTCTAAATTGTTAGAGTCAATCAAAGAAATTTCATGTCCATCTTCATTCAATTCTTCAGCTATAAAAAATATGACAAATGAAAACAACATAAATAAATAAATGGGTAAAAAATGTGCATAACGGGAAAAACATAAAAACAAAAAAAAATCTTAGCTCACCAGATAATTGTAAACTACCTATTGAATTGACATCGTTCAACTCAACATCTTCAAGTAACTGAATCCTTGTTTTTTGAATCTTCTTGTTAGATTTATATTGTGTATGCTCAGCATACATCTGTCTTCTTTTCTTCTTTTGTTGTTCTTTATTTAAGTCAACAAATTTTTCACCTGTCATCTAATATATTTTATCATATAATAAATATAAAAATTAGTCTCATTCAATGTAGAAAAAAAAAATTTATACTATAAACATTATTAACACAAATATGAATAAGATTAGTACATACATGTAATAACCAACAGGGAAAAAAATTGTATTGGTTAAAATTGTAATATTCAACTATAACATGTAAATACATGATATAAAAAAAAACTTATTAATGAAGATATAATGAAAAAATAAACCAAACAACACAAAAAATAATTAATTTCAAATTTCTATCAGTGAATAATTACATACCTATAAATTGAAGTTAGGAACTTGCTATAAAACCACTAATGAAGAACTGATGAAATCAAAAAAATGAATATCAGATCTTCTACAATCTATACTCAAACTCAATAGGTGAAGAAAGGAGATGAGAATTATAATTTCAAATATAAGTAAGAAGCTACAATGATTTCGAGTAAGAAAAAGAGGAAATCAACAAAATTCTAAGGTTTGATAAGAGTAGAAATAAGAGAACAAGGCTAAGAACAAAGAAAATAGAAAAGAAGCAAAAACTGTCTATATATGTCTGGTACAAATAAAACAAAGGAAATATATAAAATAATACTGCCAAAACAATATCGTATATTTATAATAAGTGCATGGTTTAGATGTACATAAAATTATATATGTTATTAATAATAAGTACAAAGATAAGGACAAAGAAATGAAAAAAACTGAAAACCAAGTAAGTTATAATTTCTAAATGCGTACACGTGTTAATAATATGGTAACATTATGAATAAATAAAGTGTAATAATTTTTCTTAATTATCTCGTAAGTTGGAAAGATTTACTAAAATAAAAAAATATGCATCGAATACAAAATGAAGACCAGATATTATACACAAATTTTGAAGTCAAACATTAATGCGGCTAGTGTGAGAAACAAGATAATACAATATAATAATTGCAAAATGCAACAAAAACAAAAATTTATGTAGAAATACTGACAGCTAATTACTCGAGGAAATCGAGAAACGACATTTCATTTTGTCGAGTTCATCGAGAAAACAAATGACACGAACAGAAGAAATTCATACTAAATTTGACAATCATTATTAACAATAATGAAAGCTAATCATTACATTAGAAATGATATGATGAGTACAAAATTAAATACCTGACATTTATAAAAAAATACATATATATAATTTCTCATTTGTTGATGTTCTAATTTTTGTTTATGTTTTCATGAAAATCCAGTAAAAATAAAATCGAGTTAGTTGATAAATTTTGATAAAATATTAATTTTTTGTATTTTTGTTAGAGTTATTCAACAAAATCAAACTAAAATCTGTAACAAAATATAAAGGTCAGAGATGGGCAAAAAAAATAAAAGGTCATGCTTAAATTTGTTATGAAATGAAAATGATGTAAAGTAAAAGTGCAAATTACAAACAATTAAATAAATAAATAAATTGCTAAAACCCTATAAAAATAAATAAAATACAAAAATTTTTGTTTTCCTATGTTTCCTAGATTATCGAGTTACTCAGGAATATAGAATAACTAAAAATGTTGATTTTTTCCACTTTGTTGACTCATTCGACAAAGTAGCAAAAATGGAAAAAAATAAAAATATGTTAAAAAAAGGAAAAATTTTGAACACAAAATTGGACTACTTTAACAAAGTTGTAAGACTTAATATACATTTTAATTTTATTTTGTTATTATTAGTTTGTTTGTTTATTATTTAAAATGCTAGACAAATTAAATGTAACAAAAATTTAAAGGTCAGAAATGACAAAAAAAAAAAAATTCTCTAACAAATTTGTTATAAAAGGAAAAAGATGTGGACTAAAACTGCAAAATAAAAAAAAAAAATTGAAATAAATTCTTAAAAGCCCACAAAAATAAAAAAAAAAGGAAAAAATCAAAATGTTTCCAATGTTTCCCACTTTTCCGAGTTACTCGGCAAAGTGGGATAACTAAAATGTTTTTATTTTTCCCACATTGCCGAGTTACTCGACAAAGTGGAAAATATTATAAAAAAATTTTTTTTTTTTGTTTCTTTATATTTATATTTTGTTATCAAATTGTCCATAAATAAAAATTAATACTCATAAAAATATGTTAAAAAAAGAAAACACTGTCAACACAAAATTGGACTACTTTAAAAAAATTGTAAAACTTAATATATATTTTAATTTTATTTTGTTATTATTAGTTTGTTTGTTTATTATTTAAAATGCTAGACAAATTAAATATAAAAAAAATTTAAAGATCAGAAATGACAAAAAAAAAATATTTAATTGACAAATTTGTTATAAAAGGAAAAAGATGTGGACTAAAACTACAAATTAAAAAAAAAATATGAAATAAATTCTTAAAAGTCCACAAAAATAAAAATAAAAAAGTAAAAAATCAAAATGTTTCCAATGTTTCCCACATTGCCGAGTTACTCTACAAAGTGGGAAATATAAAAAAAAAAATATTTTTTTTGTTTTTTTATATTTATATTTTGTCATGAAATTGTCCATAAACAAAAATTAATAGTCATAAAAATATGTTAAAAAAAGAAAACACTGTGAACACAAAATTGGACTACTTTAAAAAAGTTGTAAGACTTAATATACATTTTAATTTTATTTTGTTATTATTAGTTTGTTTGTTTATTATTTAAAATGCTAGACAAATTAAATATAAAAACAATTTAAAGGTCAGAAATGACAAAAAATAAAAAATTTCATTGACAAATTTGTTATAAAAGGAAAAAGATGTGGACCAAAACTGCAAATTAAAAAAAAAATATGAAATAAATTCTTAAAAGCGCACAAAAAAAAAAAAAAAAAGTAAAAAATCAAAATGTTTCCAATGTTTCCCACTTGTCCGAGTTACTCGGCAAAGTGGGATAAATAAAATATTTTTATTTGTCCCACATTGTCGAGTTACTCGACAAAGTGGGAAACATTATAAAAAAATTTTTTTTTTTAATTTTTTATATTTATATTTTGTTATCAAATTGTCCATAAACAAAAATTAATACTCACAATTTTACGTGAGCAAAATACGGAAAAAGAAATATAATATATTTTTTAATATTCTGTCATGAAAAATGTCCACCTAAAAAAATTTAATATAATTTTTATAATCAATAATCATAATATTATACAATATAAAATCATTTTATATCATACATAATTAATTATAAAATCTTATCATAAATGCTAGAATCAAAACAATATATAAACGCCTAAATTATTAATCAAACAAAAAAATTCAAAGTTGAAAATACTAAATTATCAAATTACTTACATACAAAAAACAATAACCAAAACATAAAATTTAACAATCGCCAATCTAGAATAACTAAATTTTTTTTAATATTTCCACTTTGCCAATTGACTCGACAAAGTGGGAAAAATGAAAAAAAAATAATAATAATTTTAAAAAAGGAAACTTTATGAAAAAAAAATTAGCCTACTTTTTAAAAGTTGCAAGACTTAATGTACATTTTAATTTTATTTTCTTATTATTAGTTTTTTTGTTTTTAATTAAAAAACCTAGCCAAATTAAATATAAATAAAAGTTTAAACGTCAGAGATGAGGGAAAAAATTTAATAATAAGAAATTTGTTATAAAAGGAAAAGGATGTGGACTAAAACTGCAAAAAAAAAAAAAATAATAAATAAATTCCTAAAAGTCCACAAAAATACAAAATGTTAAAAAGAGAATTATTTCCAAGGTCTCCAACTATTCTGAGTTACTCGATAAAGTGGGATAAAGAAAATATTTTTATTTTTCCTACCTTACCGAGTTACTCGGCAAAGTGGAGAAAATTTAAAAAAAAAAATATTTTTTTATTTTTTGAATTTTATATTTTGTCATGAAATTGTCCAAAAAAAATATTTAGTAATAATAATTTTGCATGAGCAAAATGAAAAAAAAAATATTTAAATTTTTTTTTTTATATTCTGTCGTGAAAATGTCCACCTATAAACTAATAATATAATTTTTACAATCAATAATCACAATATCATACAATACAAAGTAATTTTATATCACATATAATTTAATATAAAATCTTATGATAAATGCTAGAGTCAAAAAAATATATAGACGCCTAAATTATCAATAAAATAAAAATAATCAAAATTGAAAATACTAAATTATCAAATTACCTACATGCAAAAAACAATAACCAAAACATAAAATTTAACAATTAATATAAAAACAAAATTTTGAAGTCAAACATTGCGGCTAGTGTGAGAAACAAGATTATACAATATAATAATTGTAAAATGCAACAAAAACAAAAATTTATGTAGAAATACTGACAGCTAATTACTCGAGGAAATCGAGAAACGACATTTCATTTTGTCGAGTTCATCGAGAAAACAAATGACACAAACAGAAGAAATTCATACTAAATTTGACAATCATTATTAACAATAATAAAAGCTGATCATTACATTAGAAATGATATGATGACTACAAAATTAAATACCTGACATTTATAAAAAAATACATATATATAATTTCTCATTTGTTGATGTTCTAATTTTTGTTTATGTTTTCATGAAAATCCAGTGAAAATAAAATCGATTTAGTTGATAAATTTTGATGAAATATTAATTTTTTGTATTTTTGTTAGAGTTATTCAACAAAATCAAACTAAAATCTGTAACAAAATATAAAGGTCGGGGATGGGCAAAAAAAATAAAAGGTGATGCTTAAATTTGTTATGAAATGAAAATGATGTAAAGTAAAAGTGCAAATTACAAACAATTAAATAAATAAATAAATTGCTAAAACCCCATAAAAATAAATAAAATACAAAAATTTTTGTTTTCCTATGTTTCCTAGATTATCGAGTTACTCAGGAATATAGAATAACTAAAAATGTTGATTTTTTCCACTTTGTTGACTCATTCGGCAAAGTAGCAAAAATGGAAAAAAATAAAAATATGTTAGAAAAAGGAAAAATTTTGAACACAAAATTGGACTACTTTAACAAAGTTGTAAGACTTAATATACATTTTAATTTTATTTTGTTATTATTAGTTTGTTTGTTTATTATTTAAAATGCTAGACAAATTAAATGTAACAAAAATTTAAAGGTCAGAAATTACAAAAAAAAAAAAAAATTCTTTGACAAATTTGTTATAAAAAGAAAAAGATGTGGACTAAAACTGCAAAATAAAAAAAAAAATTTGAAATAAATTCTTAAAAGCCCACAAAAAAAAAAAAAGGGAAAAAATCAAAATGTTTCTAATGTTTCCCACTTTTCCGAGTTACTCGGCAAAGTGGGATAACTAAAATGTTTTTATTTTTCCCACATTGCCGAGTTACTCGACAAAGTGGAAAATATTATAAAAAAATTTTTTTTTTTTGTTTCTTTATATTTATATTTTGTTATCAAATTGTCCATAAATAAAAATTAATACTCATAAAAATATGTTAAAAAAAGAAAATATTGTCAACACAAAATTGGACTACTTTAAAAAAATTGTAAAACTTAATATACATTTTAATTTTATTTTGTTATTATTAGTTTGTTTGTTTATTATTTAAAATGCTAGACAAATTAAATATAAAAAAAATTTAAAGGTCAGAAATGACAAAAAAAAAAAAAAAAATTTAATTGACAAATTTGTTATAAAAGGAAAAAGATGTGGACTAAAACTGCAAATTAAAAAAAAAATATGAAATAAATTCTTAAAAGTCCACAAAAATAAAAAAAAAAATGTAAAAAATCAAAATGTTTCCAATGTTTCCCACTTTTCCGAGTTACTCAGCAAAGTGGGATAACTAAAATGTTTTTATTTTTCCCACATTGCCGAGTTACTCGACAAAGTGGGAAATATAAAAAAAAATATATTTTTTTTGTTTTTTTATATTTATATTTTGTCATGAAATTGTCCATAAACAAAAATTAATACTCATAAAAATATGTTAAAAAAAGAAAACACTGTGAACACAAAATTGGACTACTTTAAAAAAGTTGTAAGACTTAATATACATTTTAATTTTATTTTGTTATTATTAGTTTGTTTGTTTATTATTTAAAATGCTAGACAAATTAAATATAAAAAAAATTTAAAGGTCAAAAATGACACAAAATAAAAAATTTCATTGACAAATTTGTTATAAAAGGAAAAAGATGTGGACCAAAACTGCAAATTAAAAACAAAAAAATGAAATAAATTCTTAAAAGCGCACAAAAAAAAAAAAAAAAAGTAAAAAATCAAAATGTTTCCAATGTTTCCCACTTGTTCGAGTTACTCGACAAAGTGGAATAAATAAAATGTTTTTACTTGTCCCACATTGTCGAGTTACTCGACAAAGTGGGAAACATTATAAAAAAAAAATTTTTTTTTAATTTTTTATATTTATATTTTGTTATCAAATTGTCCATAAACAAAAATTAATACTCATAATTTGACATGAGCAAAATACGGAAAAAGAAATATAATATATTTTTTAATATTCTGTCATGAAAAATGTCCACCTAAAAAAAATTAATATAATTTTTATAATCAATAATCATAATATCATACAATATAAAATCATTTTATATCATACATAATTAATTATAAAATCTTATCATAAATGCTAGAATCAAAACAATATATAAACGCCTAAATTATTAATCAAACAAAAAAATTCAAAGTTGAAAATACTAAATTATCAAATTACTTACATGCAAAAAACAATAACCAAAACATAAAATTTAACAATCGCCAATCTAGAATAACTACAAATTTTTTAATATTTCCACTTTGCCGATTGACTCGACAAAGTGAAAAAAATGAAAAAAAAATAATAATAATTTAAAAAAAGGAAAATTTATGAAAAAAAAATTAGACTACTTTTTAAAAGTTGCAAGACTTAATGTACATTTTAATTTTATTTTCTTATTATTAGTTTTTTTGTTTTTAATTAAAAAACCTAGCCAAATTAAATATAAATAAAAGTTTAAACGTCAGAGATGAGGGAAAAAAATTAATAATAAGAAATTTGTTATAAAAGGAAAAGGATGTGGACTAAAACTGCAAAAAAAAAAAAAAATAATAAATAAATTCCTAAAAGTCCACAAAAATAAAAAATGTTAAAAAAAGAATTATTTCCAAGGTCTCCAACTATTCCGAGTTACTCGATAAAGTGGGATAAAGAAAATGTTTTTATTTTTCCTACCTTGCCGAGTTACTCGGCAAAGTGGAGAAAATTTAAAAAAAAAAAGATTTTTTTATTTTTTGAATTTTATATTTTGTCATGAAATTGTCCAAAAAAAATAATTAATAATAATAATTTTGCATTAGCAAAATGGAGAAAAAATTATTTAAAATGTGTTTTTTATATTCTGTCATGAAAATGTCCACCTATAAAATAATAATATAATTTTTACAATCAATAATCACAATATCATACAATACAAAGTAATTTTATATCACACATAATTTAATATAAAATCTTATGATAAATGCTAGAGTCAAAAAAATATATAGACGCCTAAATTATCAATAAAATAAAAATATTCAAAATTGAAAATACTAAATTATCAAATTACCTACATGCAAAAAACAATAACCAAAACATAAAATTTAACAATTAATATAAATACAAAATTACAATGAAAAAGTGGGAAAAATTTAAAACAATTAATTTATTTTTTTATTTATTTTTATATTTTGTTATCAAATTGTCTATAAAAAAAAATAACAATAATAATTTTGCATGAGCAAAGTCGGGAAACAAAATGTTTATTTTATTTTTATATTAAATCATGAAAATGTCCAACAGGAAAAAAGTAATAATTTTTATAACCAATAATCATAATTTCATATAACATAAAATAATTATACATCATATATAATTTAATAGACAATCTAATCATAAATGCTAGAGTCAAAAAAATATATATATGCCTAAATTATCAATGACATAAACAAATAAAAAGTTGAAAATACTGAATTATTAAATTATCTACATACAAAAAACAATAACCAAAACATAAAATTTAACAATTAATATAAATACAAAATGAAATATGTTTATGAAATGAAGAACAACAGAAACCACATCTAATAATAAAAAAATCTCTTAAGTCAAGTGATTGAACAATAATCACATGATAAAATACCGGACAATAAATATGTTCGAATCACTCGACAACTAAACTAAAGAAATATTTTCCAGTCTCGACAACGAAGGAAATAAACTACTAAAACAAAGCAAGATACAAAGTCAACAAAAGTTGCGCATGTCTACAGAAAACAAATCAAATGATTTAAACAAATAATAAATAAAAAGGTAAAAAGCTTTGGAAAAATGACAGCTCCCATAAAATGAAGAAAAGTCAACAAAGGCAGCCTTGTTAACAAGTTAAACAAACTTATAGTACTAATAATGAGATTTGGACAAAATGAAGACTAAAACTACATCAAAACGACGTCGCGTTGGTTGAATGGTGAATAGTAAACATATCATAGACACTTATATTATAGTATAGATATATATATATATTTATTTATTTATTTATTTATTTTTATTTGAGTGGAGTTTGATTTTGATTAATATGAATATATATATATATATATATATATATATATATTTATTTATTTATTTATTTATTTATTTATTTATTTATTTATTTATTTTTATTTGAGTGGAGTTTGATTTTGATTAATATGGAGAAGAATATAGAAAAATTGATAATTTTGATGAATATAGAGAAGAATATGGAGAAATTGAGGAATTGAAAGAGAGAAATGGATCTTAGTTTGAGAGGATGAAGAAGATGCAGTGACGAACAAAAAAATACTTTTTTTGTGCTTGTAGTCAAGTAAAACTTCCTACGATCGGTGATTAAATATATGGGCCACATTTGAAAGCTTAAAAAAATAATTCGTTTTAAAGTTGGTTTCAATAATTCAAAGCGAGCTGACTCGAACATAGACACATAGAGCTTGACTTGATTCTAAGGACAAGGAGTCCAAGCTCGGCTCTTGTCCACAAACCTGGGCTAAGCTCGGCCCTTGGGCTCTTGGGCGACCTGGCCACAAGACCATAGGCTTGGCTCATTGTTTTTTTTTTTTTTTTTTTTTAATTTGAAAAAAATTAAAAATTAAAAATTTCAAAAATAAATATGGTATGAAAATTTGAAACCTTTATCTTATTTCGAGGCTTGGGGCCGTCAATTTGCAATATATGCAGAGTTAAAATTGTATACGAACAAAATATTATATATATAATTTTTTCTAGAAAATAACTTTAAGAAGTACTAGTATATCATTTCTCTGCGGTGGGATCTGACCGTAGACTTTATTATGAAATAAAAAATTTGACAACAAAAATATTGTCAGTAAAAAAACCCAAGAAAAAAAGGAATGAAGAAAAACTTAATCGGCGTTCAAAAAATGATTGATAACAAAACAAAAACGTGAGAGCATGACAAACATGGCAATCCATCCACATTATAGTAAATTCAAGTGAAAAGGGAAGGGAAGACCACATAAAAGAATGAACAACTCGGTAGATAAATAAAATGAATCAAACTGTATCAAAAATAATGAGCGTAATTTACAAACAAAAACAGTAGTTATGGCAAGGTACCTATATTCTAGAAGTTTCACTTAGTCGTGTTTAGGCAAGCTGCAAGTATGTGTCTTGGTACCATTTATTGATTAAGCAACTTCATCATTTTATTTTTCTAACTGTTTATACCAGACGTTAAATCTTAGAGGTAAACCAGTGATGAAGGAATAATGCTAAATCCATTGGTATCCAAACAAAATTAAAAAGCAAATCATACAAACTATAGAACATGAAATTGAGTCAAATATGAAACAACTTAAACTTGCAAAACCTGTAGACTACAAATGTGCTTGATTTGCAACATTTTCCTCATTGTATGCTTGTATATAATATCTAAATAAATTTTTTAAAAAATGTGATACTTTTTTAACATCATAAACATAGAGTTAATAAATTTGTTACTCATGATAGCCTTCAGTATCACCAAAAGTATGGAACTGGGATGATGTGGTGATGTAGTAACTTTACTTCTTGTATGGATATTGCAAATGATTGAAACTACAAGATGCCCTTGATGAATAAGGATGCTAAAGTGTTCATAATACGCCAAAAGCAAACCACTAAAAACAATGTAAAACCAACCAACAGTGAACACATTTCATGTGCAACAGTGAAAGAGACAGAAGAGATGATAAATGTCAGCGATTTTGTATCGTTAATAATTTCGCAAGTGCACAGATCGCTCAAGTAATAAAGTGAGTGTTGAGTCCAAATGTCGTTCCACGAATATTTAGACAGTTTAGTTCAATTATACTAACCTTAACCGAATCTAATGAAAATTGGAGATTTTGTGATTAAAAACTAATTAAAACAATAAACTAAAAACAATTAAATAATTCTGGCTCAGTTAATTGAAAGTTTAAACTGGTGAAAGATTGATTTAACTTTAAAAAGGAAAAGTACTAGGATTTCAAATCCACTTATAGTTGTTAATTCCTCTATCTTGATTTTTGGTTTTAACAAATTACATCAGTTATGAAGATCAATATCCATAAATTGTTCAACAGTTTCTCTCAAATAAAGTTAAACCTATTCATATATATGACTCGACTATATATCTATGACGAATGCGAATACAAACAAATGTATCAAGTCTCTATGGATAATTAAAGATCACCTAAAGCATAGCGGTATATTTCTATTCCCTATCGGACTTTAAGATAATTAAAATAGCATCTAGCATGCTTTCGATCTTTCGATAGTAAAACACACCACAACAATCATATAATTACTACGTATATAATTGTAGATGCAAATAAATCAAAATTAATTATTTAAAACTATATTGAAATAAATTGTCACAAAACCAAATCTCAAGATGAAAGAATTTAAACGACAAGTTTCATCGTAATTCTAGTACTAATTAAACTAGTCTAGCATACTAATAATAAGAAAATAAAAAGGGGAAGAAAACATGGAATTCATCACCCGGAAAAAAAGAAAACTTGAAAGAATAATTTTTTTATCTTGATCTTTGTCGAATTCTTCAAAAGAGCAATCTTGATCTCCGTTTGATGTGTTTTCATCTATGTTTTTCTCCCAAAAACTCAACAACTTGTTATGAGTTAATAACTAATATTTATATCTCCCTAATGGTGCCCCAAAATATATCAAAAAGGCCTAAAAATCGTGGGTTAAGAGTTACCTAATCAGAGTCGAACTGAAAAATGAAAAAAATTTCTCTGCGGCTAGAAATAGCCTGGGCGATCACCCAGGGAAGCTGTTTCTTCTCTGTTTTTAGTACATAGTGCTGGGCACTCGCCCAGTAGTAAGCTGGGCGATTGCCCAGCTTGATCTTTTCAAATCTCATGGTTTGGCCTTTCAGCTTTAGATTTTGTTTTCTTTAGTCCTCCAACTTTCCATAACCTGTAATTTCGTCCTTCATCTTCCAATTGAATGCAATTGAGTCTCCATACTTCTGATACATCTTCCAATTTATTGCCTTTTCACCCATTCTTTTCCAATTTCTTACAAACGGGTCCAAAACTAAAATAAAAGCAATAACAAATTAGATTAAGTAGAAAATCGATAAAATGATGGGATAAAAGCTTAGTTTAAAGGCCCAAATAAATTCACAAAACGCACTCATCAAACACCCCCAAACTAAACATTTGTTCGTCCTCGAACAAAAATAGAAATAAACCATAAATTTAAACTAAGCTAAACAAATTAATAGGAATTAAGTTTATGTTAAATTTCTTACCATCTGCCTCAGGTTCGGAAATAAAGTAGCACTTTTAGAAAGATATTAAACAACAACACAAAAGTTTTTCACTTATCCAATGCTCGACCTTTAATGAGTGTGTGATTAGTCAAAAATTGAACTTACATCTGTATTAGACCACGACAAATATTGTGTCGTTGATATTTTTACAGTCACGGACCCTTTGTAGTCATTTATTCCTTAACACCTCTTGTAAATTATCACAATTCTAAAGTTTTTCTCTCCAATCCCGAGGTGTTTTAGAGAATTTAGTTCATATTGATTAACACAATGCTTTTTTTCAAATAAGGTGGTAAAAATTAGAATTTGTATTCTTAGAATTAGGATGGTGAGCGATTTTTAAATTCCCATCTTCAGTCTTCGAGGGTCTAACCTAGCAATCTTTATCGGGCACTTTAACTCTTTTTATTTTACTTAACCAATATAGACGATCTTACATCCTGTGTAATACTTCTCTCTCACTAACTTTCTATGTGACCCTTGTAGCGAGTTTTGGGCCGATGACTCCCAAGTCAGATGACCATAGGGTACCAGGTTTTAAGATACCCTAATAGGCTTAATTGCTCGATTCGCACAGGCTAATAGAGAAGTGAAGATGTAAAATAAATTTTTATTAACAATTTTTTTTTTGACCCATGTAGTGAGATTTGGGCCGATGACTCCCAAATCAGATGACCATAGGGCACCAAATTTTTAGATACCTTAACAGGCTTAATTGCTCGAATCCGATATTTTATTTTATTTTATCAGTAGTAAATAGTGCTCAATTTAGATCCCTTGACTATAACCTATTCAACCAAAGATGAGACCTAGAAAATCCAAACTATCAAAATTCTCAGAACACAGGTAGTAACCTCAACACCCCCAAACTGTTCTCAAAACAGTTTGGTTACTAGTTTAAGGATTTAGGAACAAGACTTTTACAATAACCCTAAGGTCAATAATATCAACATAAACACTCAAGTCATGTTTGCATATCAATGATAAGTCAATAGTGGCTACGTGCTTCATTAATCTAGTCTAACATGGATAAGTATTCAGGTAAAAGCACGAGTTAAAGTGTTATCGAATATTCTAACTAAAAACGTACTCAAATTCAGAAAAATATCATCATTGGCAGTAAGATGTTCAACAACAACTAGAAAGTTTTTTTTTTTTAATAAATTTTCAGTTATACAGACTCGAATAATAAGCGAATTCAAAAGCAACCATTAAGTATTCTGATACTTAACTCACCCCCAAATGAAAATATTACATTGTCACCAATGTAAACAAATTAGAACATAATTAAAGAAAGAAAAGATCAGGTACTTCCTAATGATAATGTGGAGAAGAAGGTCTTGGCTGATCGAATAGGCCAGCAGAAGTGGGAGGTCGCAATGAGTCGATGGCCTCGGCTAATTAGAAGACAGTCCCGTCAATCGTCTCGAGTCGACTCCCAAAGTGTATCATCCATTGGTTGACATCATCATATGAGTAATTGATAGTACGCTGATGTGACCTAATGTCAACGTCTATGTGCTGCAGTCTACGTACATGCATAATTACTCGTTCCAGCACTTGCTGTATGTTATGATGCGTGTGTTGTACCTCGAGCAATATGTTTTGCATGTTGCTCACCAATCTACCAATCTCCGTCAGAGCTACCTGGATCTGAGTGAACTGAATGCCAAGATGGGGCTCAGCGGCTAGAGCTGGTTGGGGTGCTGGAGGTGCCTGATCATTTGGTTTCTCATCAGGTTGCACCACTGGAGCACGATGTGCTCTGATATCTCTGGCTCGCATCTTGGCCTCTAAATTGTCAATAGTCTTATGGGTGAGAGGGGCCTCAAGAGTGTCAGCTTCCTCAAATGGCAACATGGGGACACTAGTCTCCAGACAGATCCCACTAATCAGACATGGGAACATAATAGAGCGCTGGGAGTTGGATTCAACTGATGTTGCTAACTCCCAAACAAAATCAAAGATACGTGTCCCCAAATCCATTTTTCTGCCCCGGGCTAAATGGTAAAGAAGGCAAGCCCAATGAACTTCATGTGCTGAGTGGTAGGATTGATATTGGTGCAGACAAAAATGTGTAGAGCCCTCAGCTCCTGAGTCAGTTCATCATGTTTGAAGTGCGAAGTGGCTAACGGCCATGCATTTTCTTTACCATACAAGAACCGTGTCACAGACTGCATATCTTCTTCAGTAGGCATAGGACCTATCCCCATACGGGTCAGCTCATAGTATCTATCAATCATAGCAGGGCTGAAATGGATCCACTTGCCTCTTACCCATGTTTTGTGCCGATGAGACGATTCTGGAGTATAAATTTCCTTGTTGAAGTTGGCAAAAAATTCCCTAACCAAAGTTATATACGCCGGATGTGGAGCTGCAGCAAGTTTACTCCAACCACACTGCTGGATCACGTGTTCCAACAGATACTCCTAAAAATCAGCCCTTTGTACCCGTCTCTCTTGGTGATAGTTTATCCATTTCCATATTGTATCATATCTCTCTTGGGCTTCTGGAGTTTGAAATCGTGGTATGCCACCATCACTAGTTGGTTCATCGGCCCGTTTACGACGGGTAGAACCTTCACCGACATTCTCCTCTTCATTTTCTTGAGCTGTGGTTTTCTGTTTTGGTGCCATTGATACCTAAAAGGATAAGAGAAACATATTTAAGCATTGAAATAGACTCAAGAATAAACAAAACATCTCAAAGGAAGATAAAAGTAGTGAATTTTCGTAGTTTAAACATAGATCATACACTACTTTTCACCACCGAGAAACGTGAAAAAATATTGAAGTTTTCCCGAGCCATCTTTGGACACAATTTACTACATAGATTGGTCTTTATCATGCTCAAGATTGAGGTAGAACAGATGTCATATGTGTTGGACGGGAGGGGGACGAAGTTGGTGACGTGAAGTGGCATGTGCCTAGCCATGGCATGCCATGGATTTCTAATATGGGGCTAAGTGTCTTGGCCAAATTTTGAATGTGATTCCATTGAATGTATGCACAATTAGCAAGCTTAAAAGTATATCAACAATGCCTAATCGAGAACTAGCCTAATTGCACAAGAATCTTTACTTAGTCATTTGATCGAACATATGGAAGGTGTCCACTTTTTCGTAGAATGTAAATGACTTGGGGGCTTGAATCTAGCCCAAAAATTAACATTTAAAATCAACAACTCAATAATCCATCATCTACCTAAGCACATTTTCCTCAATTTAACAAGAGAAAATAAAAAAAAAAGAATTAAAATTTCATGTCCAAAGCACAAATGAGAATAGAAGAGGAAAGAGGATCATACCTCAGATGTCAAGAACGTTGCCACAAAGATTAATGTGATGTTAATGTAGTGTGAAAAGAATTACTTTGTGATTGAAGATTGATGAATGGAAGATTGAAATATGATTGGAATTAAAAGTTGAGAGAGATAAAACGGATAAGTGCATTTCGCTTTGGGTGTGTGTGAGAAGTGGCGCGTAGCTGGGGTTAATTAACCCCAACACGTGCCTTGGCGATCGCCTGGTTAAGCGCTGGGCAGTCTGCCCAGTTGTAAAGGACACGGGTGATCGCTTGGGCCATTATACAAGGCGATCGCCCAGTTTACCAGAATATTTTTTTTCAAAGACAACTGTATGAATGCAGCATGTACTTAAAATGTTAAACATTCATGACCTGTGAAAATGAAACGATGCCAGTATGCAAATGTAAATGTGATTGACTAAATGTAAAAGGAAGCAAATTTACTTAGGCATAACTTAACATGTGAATTTTTAAGCACATGCCTAACTGAAAAATAGTGAAAAACAAATAAACCTTGCTACAAATCACTTCATGCATTTGACTAATTTTATCTAGGTCTATATGATCATATGAAATCTTAAATTTGTGCTAACATGAACATAATGATCAAACCATGCTAAAAATTCTAAGTGAAAAAATTGGACAAACCTAAAACCAAAAACTAAGGTAAAATCTCTAACCACATGCAATACTCAAAGAATTAAGTTTAAAAGGTAGAAATGGATAGAAAAATGGGTTGCCTCCCATTAGGCACTCGATTTATAGTCTAGAGCTCAACTTTTTGGGTTGATCATTCCGGTGATGGAAGATGAACGGTGGACTTTTCTTTCGAGGAACCACTGTTCCAATAAACCTTCAACCGCTGCCCATTGACTTTAAAAGTCTCTTTGCCCTCATGGTTGATTTCTACCGCCCCATATGGATAGACTTTTGTGATTGTATACGGACCCGACCATCTAGATCTCAACTTTCCCGAAAAAAGCTTGAGGCGAGAATTATATAACAAGACTTGTTGCCCATCCTCAAAATTTCTTATTTGAATATGAATATCGTGCCACTTTTTGCTCCGCTCCTTATACAGTTTCGTGTTCTCATAAGCTTCCAACCAAAACTCATCCATTTCATTCAATTGAAAGAGTCTCTTTTCACCAGCTGTCTTTAGATCGAAGTTCAACTTCTTGACAGTCCAATATGCTCGGTGCTCCAACTCAACCGGTAAATAGCACGCTTTTCCAAAAACTAGCCGATAGGAAGACATGCCTATAGGAGTTTTGAAAGCTTTTCGATAGGCCCATAAAGCATCATCTAGCTTCTTTGACCAATCTTTTCTTGATGAACTCACCGTTACCTCAAGAATCCGCTACAACTCCCAGTAGGAGACTTCCACCTACCCACTTGTTTGAGGGTGATAAGGAGTAGTAATATGATGCCGAACGCCATATTTAGCCAACAAAGACTCAAATTGACGATTGCAAAAGTGCTTACCCCCATCACTAATAATAGCTCGGGGTGTGCCATAACGAGTGAAAATGCATTTTTTTTAGGAAATCCATCACAACCCGTGCATCGTTAGTAGGTAAGGCGACGGCTTCAACCTATTTGGAGACGTAGTCTACAGCAACTAAAATGTATTGATTCAAGAATGACGAAGGAAATGGCCCCATGAAATCAATACCCTAAACATTAAAAAGCTCGACCTCAAGTATACTGTTGAGAGACATTTTATTCCTTTTTGCGATATTTCCCGTGAGCTAGCACCGATCACATTCCTTCACAAAAAGGTAAGCATCTTTGAAAATGGAAGGCCAGTAGAATCCAAACTGTAGAACTTTAGCAGCTGTTTTAAAGTCACCAAAGTGTTCAGCGTAGGCTGAAGAGTGGCAATGCTCAAATATCTAAGGGACTTCTTCTTCAAGAACACACCGCCGAATTATTTGATCTGGACCCCGTCTATAGAGAATAGGATCCTCCCAAAAATAATGCTTCAAGTTAGATAAAAATTTCATCTTTTGATGACTTGAATAATCTGGCGGGATGAAGGACTTGGCCAAGAAATTCACTATATCTGCAAACCATGGTACTTTTTCCAAATGAAAAATATGTTCATCTGGAAATACCTCATTAATATCCAAGCTCTCTATCTGCTCTTCCTGCTCAAGTCTGGACAAGTGATCAGCTACTACATTTTCGCTTCCTTTCTTGTCTCTTATCTCGAGATCAAATTCTTTTAGAAGTAATACCCATCTAATCAGCCTCGGTTTTGCATCTTTCTTTGCCAATAAATACTTCAAGACTGCGTGATCGGTGTAAACTATCACATTTGATCCAACAAGATATGATTTGAATTTGTCAAAGGCATAGACTACAGCCATGAGCTCTTTCTCAGTAGTGGCATAATTGAGCTGTGCATCACATGACAAATTTTATCTTTTCGCTGCCCCAATACTACTCCAACTGCATAATCGCTTGCGTCATACATTAATTCAAATGGCAGACTCCAATTAGGTGTAATTATCATATGTGCTGAAATGAGCTTCTCTTTTAGAGTGTTGAATGCCAATAAATACTCTTCAGAGAAGACATAGAGCACATCCTTGACGAGCAGAGTACACAAAGGCTTTGTGATTTTTGAAAAGTCTTTGATGAAGCGACGATAGAACCCGGCATACCCAAGAAAGCTTCTAATACCCTTAACAGAAGTTGGTGGTGGCAATTTCTCTATAACCTGAATTTTTGCTTTATCCACTTCAATTCCCTTAGCTGAAATCCGTGTCCCAACACGATACCCTCTTGAACCATGAAGTGACACTTTTTTCAATTAAGAGCTAAGTGTGTATCTTTACACCGCTGCAAAATCAAGTGGAGGTGCTCCAAATACTCATTAAAGGATGAGCCAAACACCAAGAAATCATCCAAGAATATTTCAATGAATTTTTTTACCATGTCAGAGAAAATGGCCATCATGCATCTCTGAAAAGTAGCAAGAGCATTGCATAGATCAAAAGGCATCATACGGTAAGCAAAGGTGCCATAGAGACAAGTGAATGTGGTTTTCTTTTGATCCTCATGTGCTAATTGAATTTGATTATACCCAGAGTATCCATCCAGAAAGCAGTAATGAGAATATCCAGCCAGTCCTTCCAACACCTGATCAATAAACAAAAGGAGAAAGTGATCCTTCCTAGTAGCAGTATTGAGTTTGCAGTAGTCAATACAAACTCTCCATCCGGTGATTGTTCTAGTTGAAATCAACTCATTCTTTTCTTTCGTAACCACAGTGATACCTCTCTTCTTTGGCACTACTTGAACTGGACTGACCCAAACACTATCTAAGATTAGGTAGATAATCCCGGCATCTATTAGCTTCATGACTTCTGCTCTGACCACTTCTTTTATATTAGGATTCAGCCTCCTATGACTGTCGATGCTTGGTTTAAAATCATCTTCCATGAGGATTTTATGCATGCACAGAGTAGGGCTAATACCCTTGATGTCAGCAATAGACCACACAATAGCTGTCTTGTGTTCTCGAAGTACTTAGAGTAATTTTTCCTCTTCAAGCTTATTAATAGAAATTGCGATGATCACAGGTAAAGTAGATGATTTTCCCAAGTAGGCATAGCAGAGATGAGATGGCAACTGCTTGAGCTCTATTTTGGGAGGTTGTTGAATATAAGGTAGATGTTTTGTAGAACCCGTGCCCAACTGCTTAAAGCGTGGTTGGCGTATATATGGAGGATTAGCTTCAAGATATCTTGCGCACATCTCAACCTCACTAGATTCAGCGTGAGAAGATTGAGAATGCACAATGCAGGCCTCCAATGGATTTGATGGATTATTGAGATGGAAATTTTCATGAACTGCATTATCAACCATATCAACTTTGAAGCAACTATCTGACTCGGTTGGATATTTGATTGCCTTGAAGAAATCAAATGTGACCTACTTCTCACTAAGCCTCAGAATTAGTTGACCTTTTTGTACATTGATTAGAGCTCTACCAGTGGCTAAAAATAGTCGACTAAGAAGAAGTGGAACATCTTTATCTTCCTCCATGTCAAGAATAATAAAATCAGCTGGGAAGATGAATTTATCCACTTTTACCAAAAGATATTCAACAACTCCTCTTGGATGTTTAATAGACCGATCAGCTAGCTGCAAAGTTTCCGTAGTTGCTTTAGCTTTCCCCAAACCTAATTTCCTAAAAATAGAAAGTGGCATCAAGTTAATACTAGCTCTTAAATCACACAAAGCTTTATCAAAAGAAAAATCACCAATTGTGCAAGGTATTGTAAAACTCCCTGGATCTTTTAGTTTAGGAGGTAGTTTATTTTGTAAAATAGCATTACACTCTTCTGTCAATATCACCATCTCATGTTCCTCCATCTTGTGTTTATTTGAAAGAATGTCTTTCAAGAATTTTTCATAATTGGGCATCTGAGCAAGTGCATCTGCAAATGGAATGTTGATATGTAGTTTCTTGAGAAGATCTCAAGAAATTTTTCGAATTACTTGTCTAACTTGTGCTTTTGTAACCTTGAGAAAATGGGATTGGAGGATCATATGGTTTGATAGGAGTGGTTGCCTTAACATGTGGTGTGCCTGAACTCTCTTTCATATCTGTTGTCTGCTCAGTCTGTTCTATGTGATCCTCATCAGTGGAAGATACCGCTTCTTTATTTGCAAATGACCTCTTTACATGAATTTTTTTTTATTTGAAGCACCAACACAGTCCTAGTATGGTTTTTAGGCCTCTACCAGGACAGGCTGGTGGGGGTTTGGATGCCCCTACCACTGTATTTATATAAAAAGGGTTGTACACAGGAGGGGGATATGAACCTGACCTCCAAGCATACAACAAATGAAAAAAATTCCTTAAACTACAGCAAATAAAGAGATACTACCTCCAGTACATAATTCTAAAAAGCAAAAGCAAAAGCAAATGAAAAACAAACTAACAAAAAAATAAAGACCTCTAACTGATGGAAGGCCATATCTGTCAGTCTGAAGTAGTGATAGCTTTAACATGTTCCTTGGGATTCATCTCTGTTTTACTTGGTAAAGTACCTGGTGCTCTACCTGATAAAGCAATTGCCATCTGACCCATTTGTGTCACGAGATTCTTTATTGAAGCGTCTTGATTTTGAATATTAGTCTCTGTCTTGTGCATGAACTGTTCGGTTCTCTCAATAAATTTAATGATTGAGTCTTCTAATGATGTACTCTTTTCTAGCTGCTGAAGCTATGGTCTGATATTATTCTGATTATCTCTCCAAGAGAAATTTGGATGGTTTCGTCACCCTAGATTATATGTGTTGGAGTATGGGTTATTTTGTTGGCGCTGACCACCTTGAATATAATCGACATGTTCAGGCTGTAGTGATAGAATAGGATATTCTGATGTATTATGACTGGCTCCGCATTCTTCACATGTTAATTTCTTTATTTGCACTGCATTGGCTAAATACGACTCTATCTGATGGCCACATGGCAATGGTGGTAGCTACTCTTTCAAACAAATCTAAAGCTTCAACCATTTTTTTGGTAGATAGATAACCGTTGGATGACGAATCAATCATGCTTTTAAATGAAGGGAGTAGTCCAACATAGAAATATTGAATTTGTTGCCTCCTGCCAACACCGTGATGAGGGTACTTTCTTAACATATTCTTGAATCTGTTCCACGCTTCATCAAAAGATTCTGTTTCTGACTGTTGAAATATGGATATATCATGCTTCAATTTCGAAACCTTTGCTGGTGGAAAGAATTTCGTGCAAAACTTTTAGACTAGATCATTCTAGGTAGTTATGCTATCAATTGGCAGTAAGTCCAACCACTCAAGAGCTTTGTCCCGAAGAGTATGTGGGAACAAACGTAGCTGGATGGCTCGTCTGAAATTCCTTGATATTTGAAGTGTTGACACATTTCCAAGAATCTTGAAACGTGTGTAAGTGGACTCTCATCAGTTCTGCCAAAAAATTGATGTCTATTCTGAAATAGATGAATGACGTTAGTCTTCAACTAAAAGTTCGACTGCCCAAAAGGTGGGTAGACTATGCTAGATTGGCTCTAGATGATCTGTGGAGTCAAAAAGTCTCCAACTAGCATGTCTTCATCAATCTCCTGTCTTGCATGAGCGATCTCGTCGTTCTGCATTTTGTCTTACTGTTTTTGGTTTTTTTGGTGTGTTTTTCTTGTTTCTCTCTGCCTATGATGAAAAATACATTCAATCTCTAGATCAATTGGAAATAGAGACTCGTGTCTCACACTTCGCATGCAATGGTCAGAAATGAAACAAAGCAAACACTGTAATAACTAAAGAAAATAGTACTGAGTAATCAAAGAAAATAAATAAATAAAAATTCGAATTATTGTTAAAATAATTAAAAAGAATTAAAACTAAATCCCTGGCAACAGCGCCAAAACCTTGTCAGTGATTTTATATCGTTAATAATTCCGTAAGTGCATGGATCGCTCAAGTAATAAAGTGGATGTTGAGTCCAAGTATTATTCCCACGAAGATTTAAATAGTTCTGTTCAATTATGCTAACCTTAACCGAATCTAATGAAAATTGGAGATTTTGTGATTAAAAACTAATTAAACTAATAAACTAAAAATAATTAAATAATTCTGGCTCAGTTAATTGAAAGATTTAACTGGTGAAAGATTGATTTAACTTTAAAAAGAAAAAGTACTAGGATTCCGAATCCACTTATAGTTGTTAATTCATCTATCTTGATTCTTAGTTTTGACAAATTACATCAGTTATGAAGATCAACATCCCTAAATTTTTCAACAGTTTCTCTCGAATAAAGTTAAATCTATTCATATGTATCACTCGACTATATTTCTATGACGAATGCAAATACAAACAAATGCATTAAGTCTGTATGGAATGTTAGGACATTTCAAGAAAGATTGCTATGAACTTAAGGGAAAAACAAAGCAACAGCACAATGAAGATCAAAATGTTGCTGCTGTTGGGATGCCCTAGATGGTTTACATGTTATAACTGTGTTTGATGGTGAGATTGACCATGAGTGGATATTAGACTCAGGTGCCACTTTTCATTTGTGTTCTATGATGTCTTGGTTTTATAACTATAGAGAAATTGAACCTAAGAAAGTATTCATGGGGGATAACAATTCACAAACAGTTGAAGGAATATGTGACATTGCTATTAGGATGCATGATGGCATTGTCCGACCCCTTCTTGGTGTTAGGTTTGTCCCAAACCTTAAGAGAAATATTGTTTCCTTAAGAGTTCTTGAAGATGAGAGATGTATGTTCAAATATGACTTTGGGACTTTAAAGATTCTTAAAGGTTCTCTAGTGGTTAAGAAAGGTCTCAAGATGAATGAGTTGTATTACCTTCAAGGTGAAGCTTTACATGCCAAAGATTCAAGATTGGTTTCAATCATTACTAATAGATCATATCTATGGCATAAGAGGATGGGACACATTGGGAACAAGGGGCTAAAATATCTTAATGACCAAAATTTACTAGGTAAAGATATTGTTGCACCTTTGAGCTTTTGTGAGACGTGTGTTCTAGGAAAGTCACACAGAATCAGCTTTGAGATAGGTCAACATAGCACTAAGAAACCGTTAGATTACATTCATGTAGATTTGTGGGGTCCAAAAAACACCCTACACACAGTGGGAACATGTTTTTCTTGTCTATTGTTGATGACTACTCTAGGAAGGTTTGGGTTTTTCCACTTAAGTTAAAATCTAAAACTTTTAGCAAGTTTAAGTCCTGACATACCTTAGTTAAAAATCAAATGGGAAAAGGTGTAAAAACCTTTAGGAAAGACAATGGTTTAGAGTTGTACAACTTTGAATTTGATAACTTTTACAAAGAGAGAGGTATCACGAGGCATAGGACTGTGAGAAATACCTCCTAACAAAATGGGGTGGCTGAGAGGATGAATTGGACTTTAATGAATAAAGTCAGATATATGTTGATTAGTTTAGGGTTAGCCAAAGATTTTTGGGCTAAAGCCTTATGTACTGCGGCTTATTTGATAAATAGGTCTCCTTCTAGTTCTATTAACTTCAAAATGACCTAAGAGTTGTGGTTTGGAAAATCTCCTGATTTGTCACACATTAGAGTGTTTGGATGTGCTGCTTATACACATTAGGTTGAGGGTAAGTTAGACCCGAGGGCTACTAAGTGTGTCATGTTAGGATACCCAAAAGGTGTTAATGAGTATAGATTGTGGGTTTTAGGTGTTAAAGGTATTAAGATTAACAGTGGAGATGTGAAGTTTAACGAGCTTGATATGCCTTACCTAAAAATCTAGACAATCAGGTTAAACAAATTGAGGAAGGGAAATCTTCTACTAGGAAGAAGAATCAAACTGAGGTGAAGAGATTAGATACTTATCAAGAGGTTAGAGAACCTGAACAAATTGATCCTCAAGTTGAGATTGAATAAGAAGAAGTCTTAGAACAACCTGAACTAGAAATTCCTGAATCTGTGATCCCTAACCAAGAACAACTTGAAGATGCTAATTTGAGAGATTATCAATTAGTGGGAGAAATTGAGAGAAGACTAGTAAGACCAAATTTGAAGTACATTTCTTCAAATTTGATGGAGTTTGTCCTAGTTTCAGGTGAAGCCTTGGAGTCAGTTGAACTTTTTTCTTATGAAGAAGCTGTTAATTGTAAAAATTCTAAAAATTGGAAGAAGGCTGTGAGCGAGGAGATCCATTCCTTAGGGAATAATGATAATTCGTAGTTGGTTGAGAGACCAAAGAATCAAAAGGTAGTCCATTGTAAATGGATCTACAATTTGAAGGAATGAGTAGAACCAAATGACCCTTTAAGATACAAAGCTAGGTTGGTAGCTAAGGGATTTACTCAGAGAGAGGGGATTGATTATAATGAGGTATTTTTCCTGGTGGTCAAGTATAAGACTATTAGGTTAGTATTGGCCTTAGTTGTCCAATTCAATTGGAAATTAGAGCAACTAGATGTTAAGACTGCTTTTCTTCATGGAGAGTTAGATAAGGTCATTTACATGTCTCAACCTCAAAGCTTTGAGGTGAAAGGAAAGTATGAGCATGTGTGCTTGCTTAACAAATGCTTGTATAGTCTTAAACAGAGTCCTAGGCAATGGTATAAACGTTTTGATGCTCATGTGATTAAAATTGGTTTCAAAATGAGTGAATTTGATGTATGCTTATATTATAATAACACTAAGATAGGCTGTGAGGTTTATTTGTTGTTATATGTTGATGACATGTTACTTGCTAGTAGTAGTGAAGTTGATATCATAAAAATGAAAAACCTTTGAAATTTGAATTTGACATGAAAGACTTAGGATGTGCAAGAAAAATTCTTGGTATGGTTATTAAAAGGAATAAAGCTGAAAATAGATTGCTAAGTCTGAAATTTGGTATAAAATTTGCTAAGTCTGTCAATCTACCATTAGCTGCACACATAATTTTATCATCTGCTCAATGCCCTAAAATTGAATAAGAAAAATAGGAAATGAGTAATGTCCCCTATGCTAATGTCATTGGAAACCTAATCTGGCAAATGGACATCCCACGGACTAAGTTCAATAGGAAAACTAGTTATGAATAACTTGATGAGAAGCACTTCGGAATTTTAATTCCTTCCCATTTCTATGATGCTAAAGTGTTGTCGACAAAAGGTTGTTAAGGATAAGCTTTGTTTTTAATGATGATTATTTCTTGCAAAGGTACAAGTAGAGTATCGTAGGGTACTCTTTATAGAACATCACCTATGTTAGTACGAACGTGCCCGGTTCTTTGAAAATTTTACTTAGGCGAATTCTCTAAAAGCACTCGCAGAACCCAAGTAGTAATGAACACAATAGAGAACCAAGTTTGATATGAAAGATGTTGTGTTTGATCTATTTTCTAAGCTTGCAATAATGGCTGACAGTTCAAAACATTGCGTTCACTTATTAGCTAAGTGAGTTCGATAGATTCTTACTAAATAAGGTTCAAAGCGAAACCTATATATCTTGATGTGTTATCTTTTAAATTGTATTCTTTTTCCGTCTTCCTTGATTTGAGTCGACTTCTTCCATTCAAGTAGGGGATTGTTGGAATTAATTAAATTTTTTCATGTTGAATCGTTAAATATATTTAATGATGTGAGCTATTACAATTAATTTTTGGTGAATTGAAAAAGTCTCTAATAAAAAGTACGTAATTGATGAATGAGTATGATGAATGGACACATTTATTCATAATTGGTAAATATGTATGATGAATGAATAAATTCTTTTAAGATTTAATTTGAACTATTAGATCATATAAAAAAATGAAAATGGTAGGATCTAAGAGCTCAGATTAATTAGACCATTTTGTGCACCTATTCATGAAGAGGCACGTACCCATTCAAAAAGACATTGCAAAACCTATAAATATGGACTAAATTCAATTTTTTCACACCAAATCAATTATGAATTAATTGATTTTAAATTCACTCTCTTTCCAAAATTCTTCTTAAATAATTTCAAATTTTTTTTTTCAAAAGATTGTTGTTCCTTCTTTTTTAGAAGAGTACAACCATTCTTTGGTTAGACCAACAAGATTGGTATTGTTGGCACCCGATCTAATTTAGCCGCTCCAGGTGCTAAATTACTCAGCAGGAACCAAGAGAAGTCAGACCTGAAGTATAACTTTGAGATCGGACATCATCCATAATTTAGGATCTGGTTCGTCATGTCAACTTTCAGTTCGGACCTCTCTTGGAAAGTGAACTTTCAGTTCGAACCTCTCCCGATCAGTCCAGGTCAGACCTAGTCCTCTGACGTCATAGTCATGTCATTATTATAGCTTGTCCTTTCGACTGTCAGCCGTCACTTCACATTAAATACCCTAAAAAAGGAATGTCTTGTAAACATTAAATGCCTAGCTTGGCTATTTAATGCCTAGCTTAACATTAAATGGAGGAAATCATTGTATATTTTTATATAAATAGGAGACATAAATGTCCTTGAGGTCGGACATTCAACTGCTTAATAAAAGCACTCTTACAAAGATCTTACAATTAGGTCTTCCTATGTATACCTACCTATCTACCACTCATTACGGTTATAATCGACCTCAACACTTACCTTTAAGTTGGCTTGGAACTAGTACAAACCATTTTCCAACGTCAACAGTTTGGTGCTTGAAGGATGGCTCTCCTAAAATAGCTCTCCATATTCCACAAACTCACCTAATCATCATACATAAACACTTCAACCTATAAAAGCCTCGAAACATGAGCCGCAGTCATGACTCAAGGGCCCGTAGCCACGGAAGATCTGGAAGCCAACATGTTGACCTTTCCCAGGTCTTCCGTCGTAGACAACAAGAAGAAACTTCAGCTCAAACACGAGCACCCGAAAAAGATGCAGTTCTACAAAAACTTGAGTACCTAACTCACGCTATTGAACGGCTTGAGAAGAACCAAGCCACCACTAGACAAGTCTCTGACTCGGAAGCAGAGTCACCACCGCGTGACAAATCCAATGACCGTCATGTAAAAAGAAGACTGGAGTTTGGTGATAAAAGTTCATTAGAAAGCAAATGAGGAAAGAGCATACGCCCTAGTCCTCCCAGAAAAGCTGCCACGCAGCGGTCAGCCAGCGTATTCGACCGTCTAGGACAACCCTCCCAAATCCTGCGTGAGCAGAAAGTACAAAGAAAGAAAGGAGCCCCATCTATGGCAGCATCGAGTGTACAAAACACTCCGGATGAGCTTGAATTGATGAAGCAACACCTGGCCGAACTGGAAGCAAGGCAAAAGAATACCCCGGATGAATACACCACGAACAGACACTCTCTATTCACGGAGGACATCTTGGCAAAGCCCTTGCCAGAAAAGCTAAAAATGCCACAGCTGACTAGCTATGAGGATGGCAACGATCTCGTTGGTCATCTCGACAGATACACCTCCTGGATAGAACTCCAAGGAGCGAGTGACGCAATCATGTACAGAGCTTTTCCTCTAACCTTCGGGAACAGAGCAATGAGGTGGTTCAAAAAATTACCACAGCGCTCCATTCGGAGTTGGAATGAGTTGTCAGGTCAGTTCGTCTCCACCTTCATGGGGGCAAGAACTCGATCTACTCCAAAAGAGCACCTTGTCAGCATCAAACAAGGCCGAATTGAATTCTTGAGATCCTACATGGACCGATTTAGCAAGAGGATAGTGGAGGTGGACAAAATTTTTGATGACGCTGTTCTAATGGCGGTCTTATCAGGATTGAGAACCAAAAATCGATTCTGGTGGTCTGTGCACGAGGACGGACTGGCAACATACCAAGAATTCCTAGCTAGAGCTGAAAAGCACATCAGTGCTGAGGAAGCCACCTCTGACCAGGAGAATGACAGATTCGACCGAAGAGACAACGTGAAGAGTAAAGAGAAAGACCTCAAATCAGAAAAGAAAGAAAGTCCCAAGAAAGTACTAAAATTTCAGCACCAAGGTCGGCCAAGACCCACTCCGCAGAGGTTTCAGAGATACCACGTCTTAAACACCTCGCTTGAGAATGTCTTGATGAAGACTAAAGGAAAAGACATCCTCAAAAAGCCCGCTCCTATGAGGACAAGCTCGTCCGAGTTGAACCAAATGAAGTACTGCAGATACCATCAATCTGCTGGGCACGACACCGACGATTGTCGAGACTTGAAAGGAGAAATAGAAAGCCTCATCAGGCGAGGTCACCTGAAAGAGTTCTTAGCTTGAGCATCTGGAGGAGGTGAGCCACCCAACCGCAAGACCGGATTGAACTACCACCTCCACCTCAACAAGGGGCGAGGTGAAATTCACATGATAGTCGGAGGAAGTCAGTACCTAGAAGGGTCAAGGAGGCAGCTCTGCAAGCTCTCTAGAGAAGCCCATACCAACTACCAAGTGCTGTCAGGTGCCATAGCTAATCCATATGCGGAGAAGTTCTCTTTTTTCTGAGGAAAATGCGTCCTACGTACTGCAACCACATTCGGATGCACTCGTCATTACTATGCCAGTCTCCAGAATCGATATTCATTGAACACTAGTAGATGACGAGAGCTCTGTGAATGTCCTATACCTTAGAACGTTCGAACAAATGGAGATTGATACCCGACATGTTAGGCCTTTCCCGAAGCCTCTACAAGGGTTCAAAAGGGACTACATGAATTCGAAAGGACAGATCGCCCTCGTAGTCGAGCTCGGGCTACCTCCATGCCATAGAAGAATCATTGCAGATTTTGTAATTATAGACCTCCCATCTAATTACAATGCCATTCTGGGACGACCAATACTGCATGAACTCAAGGCAGCTGTATCCATTTACCACTATGCCATCAAATTCTCCACTGCCCATAGAGTGGGGATAGTACGGAAAAGTCAGCTGGTAGCTAGAAGCTGCAACATCACCTTTCTCCTAGTAGGAGTAGACATGCTCCAGACAGAGCCCAGATGTCCTAAACTCGAGGAGGGCCCTTTGGAAGACCTGGGACGCCTCGACCCCAGGTCGGACCAACTCGAGAGGAAGGCCGAACCAGTGGAAGAGCTGGAACTAATTGAGGTCGACCTCAACCATTCTGAGAAAGTCCTTCGCATCGAAAAAGAGCTTGATGAATTAATAAAATCTCAACTCACGGCCTTTCTGAAGGGCAATGCTGATGTCTTCGCATGGGAACACATAGACATGGAGGGAATAGATCCCAAAATCTCATACCACAGGTTGAACACCAGCCCAGACGTCAAACCAAGGCAGTAGCACCAACGTCCTCTTAATGCAGAGATGTATAAAGCCCTAGCCAAAGAAGTCGACAAGCTACTCAAGTGCGGCTTCATCAGGGAATCACTTTACCCCCGATGGGTGGCCAATCCCGTCCTGGTGAAAAAGAGCAATGGAACTTGGAGGGTATGTATTGACTTCACCGACCTGAACAAAGCATGCCCTAAGGACAGCTTTCCACTCTCCCGAATAGATCAAATGGTGGATGCCACAGCTGGGCACGAACTTCTGAGCTTTATGGATGCATACTCCAGATACAATTAAATAGCAACACACGAAAGTGATCAAGAGAATACCTCTTTCATTACTGATCGAGGTTTGTACTGCTATCGAGTTATGTCTTTCGGACTAAAGAACGCTGGAGCAACTTATCAACGGCTAGTCAACTTAATGTTTTCCAAACTCATTGGAAAGACCATGGAGGTATACGTTGACGATATGCTTGTCAAAAGTACTAAGGCAACAGATCACATCCAACACCTTGCTGAGATGTTCTTAATACTGAGAAGGTATAAGATGAAGCTCAATCCTACCAAATGCTCTTTCGGTGTGGGGTCAAGAAAATTCTTGGGCTACATGGTTCATCAGAGGGGTATTGAGGCCAATCCAGAGAAAATTAGAGCTCTCCAAGAAATGAGACGTCCTACCAAAATCAAAGAGGTACAAAGCCTCACTGGGCCAATAGCGGCACTTAGTCGTTTCGTTTCAAAATCAACCGATAAGTGCAAACCCTTTTTCGATGCCCTGCGAGGCGGCAAGGAGTTCAAGTAGAGTGAAGCATGCCAGCTGGCCTTTGAAGAACTGAAAAAACAACTAGCGCAACCCCCGTTGTTGTCAAAACCACTGATTGAGGAAGTCCTTACCCTCTGCCTGGCGGTCTCAAAACACTCTATCAGCTCTGTTCTAATCAGGATGGATGAAGGAATCCAACACCCGGTGTACTACTTCAGCCAGGCACTGCATGATGTCGAACTCAGGTATAGCCCAATGGAAAAGCTGGCATATGCCCTTATCATGTCTGTAATGAAACTCAGACCATACTTCTTGCAACATCCAATAGAAGTTCTATCAAACTACCCTCTGAGACAGGTCTTACAAAAACCAGACACTTCTGAAAGACTTGTGAAATGGGCAGTAGAGCTCGGCCAGTTTCAGCTCCACTTCAGACCCTGGACTTCGATCAAAGGTCAAGCTCTAGTAGATTTTGTTGCCGAGTTCAGTCTAGAGCATGAGCCCAGCGCCAAACAAGAAGAGTGTTGGACTCTCTTTGTAGATGGATCATCAACCAAAACGTGTACCAAGGCTGGAGTTGTGCTGATGAGCCCAGACCTAGAACCGCTCTATCAGTCTCTGTGATTTGATTTCCATGCCTCTAACAACATGGCTGAATATGAGGCCATGATCACCGGCTTGAGGTTTGTTAAAGGCATGGGTGCGCTCAAACTACTCGTGTATAGTGACTCCCAGCTAGTGGTCAATCAAATCAACAAGTCATATCAAACCAAGGACGAGAGGATAGCGTCTTACTCACAGATAGTGGAACAAGAACTCAAGTCATTCAACATCATCGAGGTTAGACAAATACCAAGAACTCAAAACAGCCTTGCCGACGCTCTAGCACGACTTGCTACTAGCGAAGGCATAGAAAAACTAGAGAACATCCCAATCGAGAGAATCAGTAGTGCAGCAATCAGTCAGCTCGAGCACATCCTCACCACAGCCAAGCTGAACTCTAGCTGGACGGACGAAATCATCCAATTTCTAAAGAATGGTAAGGTACTCCCAGATAGCGCAGAAGCAAGAAAATTAAGGATCAAGGCAACTAGATATACCATCATCGACAACGTCCTATTCAAGAAGGGTTTATCGCTCCCTCTACTGAGATGCCTAAAGGAAAACGAAGCCAAGTACGCCCTCAGTGAAGTTCACGAAGGAGTATGTGGCAACCATACTAGGGGGCAGTCACCGGTGCACAAAATCTTAAGGCATGGATACTTCTGGCCATCACTAAAGAAAGACTCCATCGAATTCGCCAGAAAATGCGACAAATGCCAAAGGTTTGGCCCGCCTATTAGAGCTTACCCAGAAGGACTGACCTCAATTCTCAGCCTGTGGCCGTTCTCAAAATGGGTGATTGACCTAATCGGACCCATGTCAATGAGAAAAGGTAGAACTAAATACGACATAGTCGCTGTAGACTACTTCACTAAATGGGCAGAAACAGAACCGCTAGCCAAGATAACAGAACAGAAAACCACGGATTTCATATGGAAATCGATCGTATGTAGATTTGGAGTCCCCTACTTAATCATCACGGACAATGGCAAGCAATTCGACAATTCCAAGCTCAGATCATTCTGCGAAGAGCTAAACATTAGGAAGCACTTCTCCACTCCAAATCACCCCAGGCCAACGGGCAAGTCGAGGCCTTTAACAAAATCATCAAGCACACCTTGAAAACTCGACTGGATGAACTAAAAGGAGCCTGGGCAGAAGAGCTCCCCAGCGTGCTATGGTCTTACCAAACAACATGCCGGTCAAGCACTGGAGAAAGGCCTTTCTCACTAGCCTTTGGAACCGAAGCCGTCATCTAAGTAGAGCTCGAACTCCCATCATTTAGAGTTCGGACCTTTGATGAAAATTGCAACGGTAATGCTATGAGAGTTGAGCTCGACCTACTGGAGGAAAAAAGGCTAGGGGCAGAATTAAAAAATACAATCTACAAAAAAGAAGTGCAAGGTATTACAACAGCAAAGTCAAGGAATGAAAATTCAAAGCTGGAGATTTAGTCCTAAGAAAGGTTTTTCGGCAACAAAAGAGAGCCAAGCAGGAACGCTCGCTCCGAACTGGGAAGGGCCTTACAAGATCGTCACTGTCCTAAAAAATGGAGCTTACGAGCTCCAGAATACAGAAGGTCTATCACTCGCACACCCGTAGAATGTCGAACACCTCAAGAAGTACTATCAATGAAACTTATCTAGAGAGGCCCACGGGCATAAGATACTTTTGACAAGAGAAGCCATAGCTTCCACTTTGTAAAATTTTCTCGCATTTATGAAATGTAGAACGTTTTGTGAAATAAGGACTTACATTGAAAACCACAAATCTAAACATAGTCCAAGCTAGCAAGGGGTGATCAAGGCCACAATCCTTTTAACACATAGATCCCACAAAGTTGGGACCCGCGTTGGATTTCGTAAGTGCTACGACTCGAACGCCAGAACTAAAGTCTTTTCATCCTAAGGACAAAGTATATCCTTAGGAATACAGTTCGTCCAAGCGACCGAACTACATTCCCACATTCGCGACAAAACCACTTTTAGTTCGAGGCCGAGTTATAAACTTGGGGGCATTCATATATCCAAACCAACATGTACCCAGGTCGGACCTCATCCTTGGTCTGGACCTCAGTACGAAGACGCTAATATCATTAGTTTCAACTCGCCCAAGAACGAATGTTTAAAGCTCACATCTTCAAAGACAGATCTTCAAAGTTACTGAAAACAAAAGCCCAACTTTGGAATAAAAAGTTAAAGCAAGTCTTCGAAGTCAGATCTCCGAAGTCAGAAGTTAGATCCTCGAAGTTAGAAGTCAGGATTTCAAAGTCAGAAGTTAAGAATCCAAAGTCAGTAGAAAACAACAAAAAGAAAAATGTGAACAAGCAAACAGAACGGGATACTTCATTGATATTTTAATTCAGTACATCTATCAAAAGTTCATTACAACAGTTTGGAGATTATTCGTCCGTGCCGAACTGAGCCTGATCTGTCTCTTCTAGTGATGGAAGATTGAGTGTAGATTTTTCCTTCAGTTCGGCAATTTGTCCCTGAGAAACTGAACATCCCAGTCACGGTCGCAAGCTTCTCCACAGTCGCATCAATCAGCTCATCCATGGTCAAGAAATAGACCATCTCTTGATCGGTCATGTAGGCATCCGAGGACTTGAACTCAGCTACAGCCTCGTTCTTGAGTTCGGCTTGACTCTTCCTCTCGACCTCGAGCTCTTGTTGTAATGCTGCTCTATCCTGCTTCGTAGTTTCCAGCTCGCCCATCAACGTCCCTAGCTCAGCCTCTTTGGCCCTCAATTATTCCTCTCGTTTCATAAGAATGTCATCGGATGTGGCACGCATTTTCTTCTCCTCTTCCAGGTCGGCCACAACCTTGAGGCCCTCTTCTCTCATGACTTGAACGTCAGCCACGAGCCTGCCCATCTTTTCAGAGGCCGCCGTGAGCTGAATGGTAGCCCTCGAAGTGTTGACAGACGCTGCCACCACGGAGTCCACCACCCCCATTGTATCCAGGTACTTTTGCTGAACTAGGGTCCAACATTTTGCAATCGTCCTGATTGTCCTCCTGGTAGATAAGGGAAGCCCAGCTATCTCCTTCCTAGATGGTGAGTTCGACCTAATGAAGTCCCGAACCAAATTAGGAAGAGCACCGCGAAGCCTTAGAAACTCTTCGTCTTTTTCTGGAGTGGAGTCCAAGTAATTGGCCAGAATCTGAGGTGACAACGGAGGAGGTCAGATGTTTTGAGAAGAGGAAGGCCCTCCATGAACTGGAGGAGAAGTTATGACCTCGACACTCCGTGCTGGACTAGGACCGTGCTAGAGAAGGGCCTCTGGATGTACCCTCTGTCGAACTGAGGGCTCATGATCCCCTGCGGGGACTTTCCTCTTCCCCTTACCGGCCTGAATTTTCTTTTTCAACAGGGCAGATAGGTCCTTCATTTCTCCCCCGGGTTGATCTGCAAAGACCAATGTCAGAGCAAAAGAAGAGAGAAGAGAAGTTTTGATAACAAAAATCACAAGCAATGAGTTCGGAATAACTCACGAGTCCTGGGACGATCTGAGCTTGACGGCGAGAGTCGAGCTAATATCAAGTTCTCTTCGATTATTAATGCACTACTAGATTGGAGACTCTCACTAATACATCGAGCCCTTTGATCTCTTTCTGAAGACTCCGGTGTTGGATCTTGAGAGGTATACCCTAGAAGACAAAGAAAGAAGAAAACAGTTCAGTACGACAAATACAGGTCAGACTATCGAACCGAACGAAACGAATAAAGAAACACACTTACTTAGGGCGTGATAACGAACTGGAATATTCAGGTCAGTTCTAGTGTCATTCACCGAGAACTGCTAAGGACCTCGGACAAAGAACCAGAACTTCTTCCAATTTTTAATAGAGTCTAGGGTCTGGGTAATAACACTACCCCCGGTCTTTGCCTTTACCAACGCATACCACCAGCTTGACTTCTTCCCATCCGACTTAAAAGAGTACAGGCTGTTAAACTCTCAAACTGAAGGACGAAGGTAACTGAGCTGCTCCCATAGGATGAAGAAGCCAATCATAATCCTCCACTCATTGGGACAGAGCTGGGTTGGAGCGATACCCCATTCCTGCAAGAATTTCCTAACTATCTTGGGAAAAGGAAGTTGAAGTCCGGCGGCCAGCACGGCCTGGTTTAAAGCCACGCAGCCTAGTGACAGGTCGTCAGCCCGGTCGTTGGGACCAGGGACGAAGAACTCTATGTCATCTGGGACCCTATATGCCTGGTGCCAGTCCCTAAGCTGCTTCTCGTTGACCTTGGAGGGAAAGAACTTGCATTTCCAGACTGGGGCCGTCCTAAGCCCTGACTCAACAGCCACCTCCCTCCGACCTAAAGTCTCAGGCCCAACCTCCCTTTCACCACTCGTCTCGGCCTGCGGGAACGACCTAGTTTGGGGAGGAACAATGGTTATTGGAGCTGGACTGATGACCTTATCCTCAATTATTCCCTCTATCATCCTACCCGAAACGGACTCCTCTTCCTCCTGACCCTTACCCCAAGACATGGCCTCTTTTCCGCTATCGCTACCGAGCTCACTAGACATCCTACCCGATCCACTTAGAGAAGAAAAGAAAGGCAAGGAATAATGCAAAAGATGAAGAAATGGGTACTGACCATTTTTTATAGCAGTGACTCTTAGGTCAGACGAATTCTACCGTTCTGACACTCAGCTCAGACGAAACAACTCAGAAAAGAAAACGTTATAAGCAACAGCTTCAAGTGACCCTCATTCTCCCTATTTATAGAAGAGGGAGTCAAAGGGTTGACACCATCAATGCATCAATGATGACACCTCATTAAAGCGCGTCCTCGAGCTACACAAAAACCTGACATCCCCACTAAATCCATTCCACGTGTCAGTCAAGGAGGTGAGTTGTCAGAGATATCGCACCCAGATGGCAGAACTCAAATCAGCACGCGCCCAAGTTGTAATGCGAACTGAAAACCACATTTGATTAACTTCAAAGCAGGTCTTGGGGGGACAATTGTTGGCACCCGATCTGATTTAGCCACTCCAGGTGCTAAATTACTCAGCAGGAACCAAGAGAAGTCAGACCTGAAAGTATAACTTTGAGATCGGACATCATCCATAATTTAGGATCTGGTCCGTCGTGTCAACTTTCAGTTCAGACCTCTTTTGGAAAGTGAACTTTCAGTTCGAACCTCTCCAGATCAGTCCAGGTCAGACCTAGTCCTCTGACGTCATATTCATGTCATTATTATAGCTTGTCCTTTCGACTGTCAGCCATTAGTTCACATTAAATACCCTAAAAAGGGAACGTCTTGTAAACATTAAATGCCTAGCTTAACATTAAAGAGAGGAAATCATTGCATATTTTTCTATAAATAGGAGACATAAATGTCCTTGAGGTCGGACATTCAACTGCTTAATAAAAGCACTCTTACAAAGATCTTATAATCAGGTCTTCCTACGTATACCTACCTATCTACCACTCTTTACGGTTATAACTGACCTCAACACTTATCTTTAAGTTGGCTTGGAACTAGTACAAACTATTTTCCAACGTCAACAAGTATAATGCAATACCGATTGTACTATTTATTTTATTTTTAAAACCGTAATATAGAAAATACGATAAATAAATAACATAAATAAATTACGTACCAAAAAGTGAATGGAGAGTCTGTCGTAAGATTGACGGGGGAGACTGAAAGAATTTAAAATCAATTAATTCAGAATTGATTTGATGTGTAAAAATTGAATTAAGGGGTCCCTATTTATAGGTTTTGAAATGTCTTTTTGAATGGGTATGTGCCTCGATCTTTATGAATAGGTACACCAAATGGTCTAATTAATTCGAGGTTCTTAGATCGCACAATTTTCATATTTTTATATGATTTGATGGTTTAGATTAAATCATGAATGAATGTATCTATTCATCATACATATTCACTAATTATGAATAAACGTGTTCATTCATCATACTCATTCACCAATTACTTACTTTTTATTGGAGACTTATTCAATTCACCCAAAATTAATTATAATGGCCCACATCATTAAATATATTTAATGATTCAACTCGATAAAATTCTATTAATTCCAACAAACCATACAATATTTTTCATTGAATTAAGCAATGAAAAGCAAAAGATTGGAATTTGGTGACAATAGTGAACTGAAGTTCTAATAGGATCAAGATTACAATATTCAGTGTTGTGTCCTGCCTATGGACGTTTTGGGCAGCAGCGACTGAGTAGAATTCTTCCATCCTGGACAATATGATTTATTATGACGGTACAATAAACAAGGGCTGTTCACCCCTATGGACCAGAGACAATCTTGGAGACACTTATCGAATATGCTGTCCGAGTAAACGATGTAGTTGCCAAAACCATGTGCCGTCTGAAGGTCGCAGAAAAACGTTGTAGTCCCTAAAATATTTCGTTCGAATCGAATAGTGAAAGTTTGCTTGAATACAAGTGTATGAAGCCCAACATCATCATCATAGGAATAACAATGAATCCGAATTTTTTCACCACTTATATCATTTCTAATCACAAGATTTGTTTTTGCTTCAGATAGGCTAATTACCAAGCCAAGCAATACTACAAGTTTCGTGATGAATTCATTCATTCTTTCTCACTTTCTTTTTCAAAGTTTTCTTCCCTTAATGTGTATTTATAATTAAATGGAGGTTGCTGTAATTATATTATCAGTGATGTATTTTGTTAATATTTTATAATAACAGTTGATTCTACAAATCTTATTTTATAATAATAGTTGATTCCACCAATCTTATTTTATAATAACAGTTGATTCTACAAATCTTTAAAACTGTAATCCTAAATTTCACCACACTATTTGCTGAATTTCACAATACACACATAATCTCTCCATTATGGTCAAAACACTAAATAAGTGATTGTTTGGTAAAGTTTTTATGTAGAATAAAAATAGTCCGTCCTACGAAATGTATAGATAAAAAATAAATAAAGTTGTGGATCCTACAAAATGTGTAGATAAAAGTGATGTTTAAACATCTTATAAGTGCTTATAAACACTGTCAAACGTACTATAGGTTTGGATTATCTATAATCAAATTTGTTGCTTGTGCTTTGTAGGCTTGGTCAATTATTTTTATGCTAATAAGTTGTTGGAAGCATACGTTATTTTATCATCTCTTTTACAAAATAAGGTGCACGTCGTGTTGCTTTTGACTTCTTTAGTTAGTCGATTGTTAATTTTTCACAAGTCTTTTATTGTGGTATATTGTATTTAAAACTATTCGACTGAAGAATGATGGAGGAGAATAACATTTTTAACTGGGAGGTGCTAACCCCTCAAAGCATTAGCAAAATTACTTTAATTGTTTCATCTACCATTAAGCAAAAGTTATGGACGTAATATCTGGTATCAAAGTAGGAAAATAGAGGACATAGTAGATGTTGATCTCCAAAAATGGCTACCAACAGGAACCCCACGCCTCCTCTTCCTACGTGTATTTCTCCTCTTACTTGGACTGCCACGTGGTTTATTCAACCACACAGATATATCTAGGCCCGAGTGGGTAGGTAACGAAGGATAAAGAGAAACATATTATGGGAGAGGTAATAGCTTGAGGGCCTCTAACTAACGATTTCCTAGGTGGTTATAACACTTGAAGAATAATTAGAATAGAGGACTTGATATATGTGTGGTGAGAGTAATATTTTCATCATCCCTTTCTTGTGGAAATAAGCTTAGTATTTATAGGCAAATTCTACAAGAATGATCCCCTTTGATGTGCGACACATGGTTCCATCTGAAGGGTTCTTGAGTCACATCTTTGGTATCACGTCATTAGCATTAATGAGGAAGTCACTTTCAGCCGCAAACTAAGGGGCTATGACTGTGACAAGCCATATTGGCAGGTAGTCCCATCAATCTTACAGAGATTAAATCACAGGTTTGGTAGGGAATGCTTTTTTAGCACGCAACCAGGGTCGGACTTTGACAGCATCGGTTGTCTAACCTCCTTGGCACAAATAGCCTCGGTTGACTAACCACCTCGACACAAATAGCCTCGGTTGACTAATCACCTTGGCACAAATAGCCTCGGTTGACTTTGACCGCACACACATAGAGCCCAAGTGGGATTGGGGCGTAACAATAGTTTCCCAAGTTCAGGACCTCTATCATTTATGAGGGGTGCTGGACTTTGTAGTGTTCAAAAAGTGGCAGATTCGTAATTGGGAGATTTAGTCCCACAAGGTTAGGATCTCTCTTTTATGTGAGGTGCGGAGCTTGGAGTGGGTGAGAAATTCGAAGCGTAGAGGTTGCACTAAGCGATCTTCGTTGCTTTAGAGAGGCTTGCTACGGAAGAGCCTATTCCCAAGTGGGAGAGGCTAGGTTGTAGAAGCGAGTCTCCAAGGTTGGAGAGGCTTACTACGGAAGAACCTAGTCCTAAGTGGGAGAGGCTAGGTTGCAGAAGCGAGTCTCCAAGGTTGGAGAGGCTTGCTGCGGAAGAGCCTATTCTTAAGTGGGAGAGGCTAGGTTGCATAAGCGAGTCTCCAAAGTTGGAGAAGGTTGATGCAGAAGAGCCTAGTCCCAAGTGGGAGAGGCTAGGTTGTAGAAGCGAGTCGCCAAAGTTGGAGAGGCTTGCTGCGGAGGAGCCTAGTCTCAAGTGGGAGAGGCTAGGTTGTAGAAGCGAGTCTCCAAGGTTGGAGAGGCTTGCTACGGAAGAGCCTATTCCCAAGTGGGAGAGGTTAGGTTACAGAAGCGAGTCTCCAAGGTTGGAGAGGCTTGCTGCGGAAGAGCCTATTCCCAAGTGGGAGAGGCTAGGTTGCATAAGCGAGTCTCCAAAGTTCGAGAAGCTTGATGCAGAAGAGCCTAGTCCCAAGTGGGAGACGCTAGGTTATAGAAGCGAGTCTCCAAAGCTGGAGAGGCTTGCTGCGGAGGAGCCTAGTCCCAAGTGGGAGAGGCTAGGTTGTAGAAGCGAGTCTCCAAGGTTGGAGAGGCTTACTGCAGAAGAACCTAGTCCTAAGTGGGAGAGGCTGCAGAAGTGAGTCTCCAAGGTTGGAGAGGCTAGCTGCGGAAGAGCCTATTCCCAAGTGGGAGAGGCTTGGTTGCATAAGCGAGTCTCCAAAGATGGAGAAGCTTAATGCAGAATAGCCTATTCCCAAGTGGGAGGGGCTAGGTTGTAGAAGCGAGTCTCCAAGGTTGGAGAGGCTTGCTGCGGAAGAGTCTAGTCCCAAGTGGAAGAGGCTAGGTTGCAGAAGCGAGTCTCCAAGGTTGGAGAGGCTTGCTACGGAAGAGCCTATTCCCAAGTGGGAGAGGCTAGGTTGCATAAGCGAGTCTCCAAAGTTGGAGAAGCTTGGTGCAGAAGAGCCTAGTCCCAAGTGGGAGAGGCTAGGTTGCAGATGCGAGTCTTCAAAGTTGGAGAGGCTTGCTGCAGAGGAGCCTAGTCCCAAGTGGGAGAGGCTAGGTTGTAGAAGCGAGTCTCCAAGGTTGGAGAGGCTTGCTGCAGAAGAGCCTAGTCCCAAGTGGAAGAGGCTAGGTTGCAGAAGCAAGTCTCCAATGTTGGAGAGGCTTGCTGCGAAAGAGCTTATTCCCAAGTGGGAGAGGCTAGGTTGCATAAGCGAGTCTCCAAAGTTGGAGAAGCTTGATGCAGAAGAGCCTAGTCTCAAGTGGGAGAGGCTAGGTTGCAGAGGCGAGTCTCCAAAGTTGGAGAGGCTTGCTGCGGAGGAGCCTAGTCCCAAGTGGGAGAGGCTAGGTTGTATAAGCGAGTCTCCAAGGTTGGAGAGGCTTGCTGCGGAAGAGCCTAGTCCCAAGTGGAAGAGGCTAGGTTGCAGAAGCGAGTCTCCAAGGTTAGAGAGACTTGCTGCGGAAGAGCCTATTCCCAAGTGGGAGAGGCTAGGTTGCATAAGCGAATCTCCAAAGTTGGAGAAGCTTGATGCAGAAGAGCCTAGTCCCAAGTGGGAGAGTCTAGGTTGCAGAAGCGAGTCTCCAAAGTTGGAGAGGCTTGCTGCGGAGGAGCCTAGTCCCAAGTGGGAGAGTCTAGGTAGCATAAGATGCCTTAATGAAGAGGCTAGGCCCTTGTGTGGGTATGGCGCTTCTACAAAAACTAAGTTCCAAATAAGAAAGCTTGTTTGTAGAAGCCCTTTCAATATCGGATGAGGCATGATATTATGCTTTTCCCAGCTGGTGCCATGCCTTAATGAAGAGGCTAGGCCCTTGTGTGGGTATGGCGCTTCTACAAAAACTAAGTTCCAAATAAGAGAGCTTGTTTGTAGAGGCCCTTTCAATAAGTCGTGAGTACCTCTTTGGGGAGGCATACAAGAAGATTTTACCCCAAACTTGATTAAGTACTAGTGCCTCTTTTTAGGTGTTGCATTTTCAAATCTAGTGATGGAACGATAGACGTGGCACTTCTATAAGGCCAGTGCCTCTTTTTAGAAGTTTAAACATGTAAATAATCGAATCTTGGTTTATAAGTAATCAAATGCTGGTGCCTCTTCTCAGAGGTGTCACCTAGGCTCCAACGACATACAAGCAATGCCTTAGGAAATTTAAACCATTAATCAAGTTGGATAAGCACGTATATATCGTTTTCGAGTGCCTCTTCTTAGGAGCCTCAAACAAGCAAATAATTGAAACTTGATTAATGAATAATCATATGCCAGTGCCTCTTATCAGAGGTGTCACCTAGGCTCCAACGACATACAAGCTATGCCTTAGGAAATTTAAACCATTAATCAAGTTGAATAAGCTCGTATATATCGTTTTCTGTTGACCTCCAAAAATGGCTACCAACAGGAATCCCACGCCTCCTCTTCCTACGTGTATTTCTCCTCTTACTTGGACTGCCACGTGGTTTATTCAACCACATAGATATGCCTAGGCCCGGGTGGGTAGGTAACCAAGGATAAAGAGAAACACATTATGGGAGAGGTAATAGCTTGAGGGCCTCTAACTAACGATTTCCCAGGTGGTTATAACACTTGAAGAATAATTAGAATAGAGGACTTGATATATGTGTGGTGAGAGTAATATTTTCAACATCCCTTTTTTGTGGAAATAAGCTTAGTATTTATAGGCAAATTCTACAAGAATGATCTCCTTTGATGTGCGACACGTGGTTCCATCTGAAGGGTTCTTGAGTCACATCATTGGTATCACGTCATTAGCATCAATGAGGAAATCACTTTCAGCCGCAAACTAAGGGGCTATGACTGTGACAAGCCGCATTGGCAGGCAGTCCCATTAATCTTTCAGAGATTGAATCACAGGTTTGGTAGGGAATGCTTTTTTAGCACGCAACCAGGGTCGGACTTTGACAGCATCGGTTGTCTAACCTCCTCGGCACAAATAGCCTCGGTTGACTAACCACCTCGACACAAATAGCCTCGGTTGACTAACCACCTAGGCACAAATAGTCTCAGTTGACTTTGACCGCGCACACATGGAGCCCAAGTGGGATTGGGGCGTAACAATAGTACCCCAAGTTCAGGACCTCTATCATTTATGAGGGGTGCTGGACTTGGTAGTGTTCGAAAAGTCAAGTTGGATAAGCACGTATATATCGTTTTCGAATGCCTCTTCTTCAAGAGACCTATGCTAGCCCCGATTAGTACTTGTATAGCGTCATTTCTTCAAGAAAGCTCATTTGTCCAAGGATGCTAAGGCTTTTAGTCACGTTTCCCACAGACGGCGCCAATCTGTTGACCTCCAAAAATGGCTTCCAACAGGAACCCCACGCCTCCTCTTCCTACGTGTATTTCTCCTCTTACTTGGACTGCCACGTGGTTTATTCAACCACACAGATATGCTTAGGCCCGGGTGGGTAGGTAACCAAGGATAAAGAGAAACACATTATGGGAGAGGTAATAGCTTGATGGCCTCTAACTAACGATTTCCCAGGTGATTATAACACTTGAAGAATAATTAGAATAGAGGACTTGATATATGTGTGGTGAGAGTAATATTTTCAACATCCCTTTCTTGTGGAAATAAGCTTAGTATTTATAGGCAAATTCTACAAGAATGATCTCCTTTGATGTGCGACACGTGGTTCCATCTGAAGGGTTCTTGAGTCACATCTTTGGTATCACGTCATTAGCATTAATGAGAAAGTCACTTTCAGCCGCAAACTAAGGGGCTATGACTGTGACAAGCCGCATTAGTAGGCAGTCCCATCAATCTTTCAGAGATTGAATCACAGGTTTGGTAGGGAATGCTTTTTTAGCACGCAACCAGGGTCGGACTTTGACAGCATCGGTTGTCTAACCTCCTCGGCACAAATAGCCTCGGTTGACTAACCACCTCGACACAAATAGCCTCGGTTGACTAACCACCTCGGCACAAATAGCCTCGGTTGACTTGACCGCGCACACATGGAGCCCAAGTGGGATTGGGGCGTAACAGTAGAGAAACTTGCGGACACGATAGCATCACTTGCTGTGGGACAAACGGAGGTTTTGGAGGCCAGAAGGAACTTTTAGCTCATCTCACTAAGAGAATGGATAAGTTAAGTCAACAAGTTTCTGAAAAAGCTCAGGTGGAATCAGGCAAAGACTCCAGCAATAGATTTTGGGAATGTAAGAATCACCAATCCTCAAGGTGGTTCCTTGAACAACTTCGTTCCCCACACGGTTAAAGTTTATAAATTATACTTATCAAACACATTCAAACTTGAACTTTTGCTAGTCCCCAGCAAAAACAATATAAAGAAAAAATTCAAATACATGCGAAGAAAAGATTGTGCACACCATTGGACTTCTTACCACGTTGGCCACAGTTTTAGATATGAGCATATATAATTCAACAAAATGTCCAAATATTGCTACATAAAAGGTTTTAACACTTATCTGATGCTTGACTAGTGTCTGTGTGAATAGCTATTTTCAGTCATTACTCTAACCTAGACAAAGTTATGCACACAAATGGATTCTTAAGTCTTTGCAATTCTGACCCTCAATGGTCAATTTTCCTTTCCACTCTCATTAATTTTACATCTCCTCGAATGTGTTCAACTAAGGATTACTCAAGTCCACTATCACTCTCAAGTTGGAAGGTTTAATTGATTAAGGCAATCGTTTAGATAGGCAATGATCACCCACGATGTCAAGTGTTCTAGTCCTAGGTTTTCACTAAGCACGACAAACTAACTAGGCATCTAGATCTTCGGTTTTGTGTCCAAGACTTAGCCGGGCAACTGCATATTTTTATTTTGTTCTTTGCTACTATTTTCGTTTAGTACTTTTTTTTTTTCTTTTTTGTTTCTTCATCGTGATAGGTAGTTTTTACTCTATTACTGAGGCATCAATCTTCCACGGTAGATCGTCTCCTACATATAGCCAAATTACTTAAGGGTACCATTGACACATTAGTATAGGCACCTTTTTCCTACTAGTTGAGCCTTGACTAGTGCAATGTCTTCCATTGGGATTAATAGATGGGATTATAATTGTAGTGAACAATCAATGTTTAACTTCAACCCGTCAACTAGAACTACTTAAAAATTTTCAATAAAAGACTGAATCATCACTTTCTAAACTATAACCATTACAAGTTAACCTCTCCTAAACTTATACCCAAACATTGGTTAAGTATATTTATCACCGTGTACTTGGAATTCAAAATAACTACCTAAAGTCCTAAACCCAAGCCTCTATTCACATTATATAACCCGTTCTCCTAAGCAACAACAAAAATAGCTATGTGCTTAAAGTAGTATTAAGTCTTTCATAGATAAAATATTTAAGAAAAGGGTAAATAGCACAAAACGTCCCTACCTATTGAGGGTATTGTGGAAAACGTCCATACCTTCAAAATTTTGGCATTTTCACCCTTACCTACTGGATTTCCTGCGCAAAACGTCCTTACCTTCAAAATTTTGGCATTTTCACCCTTACCTACTGGATTTCCTGCGTAAAATGTCCTTCAGTCCAAAAATCAGCCATTAACTTAGGGGTAAATTAGTCCAACCACTTTTTTCACAAATATATTACTTCTTTTAAAATTGGAGGGCTTCCCATGCAATTTCCAAAATTGCATGGCAGGCCCCGTCCCCAAATCTGAAAAGCTGAAACCAGTGGAAACTATGGCACCTTTAATTTTAAAAACCAAGTGATAATCTCCTTCATGCTAGTCTACTTCATGCTAGTCTGCTCTATGCTCTTGGGACATTCCAATGCATTGTCATTTCCGTACTACAGGGACTGGAAGTTCAAGTTTGATTCTGATCTTAAGCCCAAGGTTTGCCTTTTCTCATCATTTTCCTTTTCGTTTGTCTGTTTTTTTAGGTAGGAGGTGATCTGATTTTAGGTAGATGTGAAATGGGTTTTGCTTGTTTCGTGATTCAAGTTGGGTTTTATTGTGATTTGAATTTTGAGTCTTGATACTGAATCTTGATATTAGTAAATATGGGAATCAACTAAGTTGTGATTTATACTTTGTAACTTACAGTTTTCTTGGATAAATTAGATTTATTTGTTCATAGTTTGTCTTTACTTGTTTATTTGAAGTTGATAAATGCTAGATCACTGCATCCTTGAGTAATAAGGAGGCGAATTCTTAGGAAAAAGCTATGTCCCATATAATTTTGGAAAAAGCTTTTCAGATTTGGGGATGGGGGCCGGCCATGCAATTTTGGAAATTGCATAGGAAGCCCCCCAATTTTAAAAGAAGTAATATATATGTGAAAAAAGTAGTTGGACTAATTTACCCCTAAGTTAATGGCTGATTTTTGGACTGAAGGACATTTTGTGCAGGAAATCCAGTAGGTAAGGGTGAAAATGCCAAAATTTTGAAGGTAAGGACGTTTTCCACAATACCCTCAATAGGTAGGGACGTTTTGTGCTATTTACCCCAAAATAATTTATTTAACTAATATTTTGCCTTCAAAACATAACGTATTTAACTATTTTGTGTTAAAAAACTAATTTGTAAAAATATACCAAACAAGTACTCCTACTATCATCACAATTCACAAGTCGAGAATTTGATGTAATAATTTCACAAGTATTTTCGATATTTGTCATTATCATTTTCTTTTGTTAAAAAAAAAAAAAAAAAAAAAAAAAAAAAAAAAAAAATCTTCAAATGCTGCATCTCTTCTGCTCTTCACATGAACTTCTTCCTCGCTGAATTAATTTTTCGTGCGAAGAATAACTTACAGATCTTGACAACAGCGAAAATTCTGAAATCATCAAGAAAATAAAAAATAATTAACATATTTAAAAAATAATCAAGCAAAAGGAAAATCGTAGCATTAGTATTTAGTCTTTTAACTTATTTCTTCAATGACTAGTTAGTTTTTTTTCTTTTTTTTAGAAATTTACCTTCGGATGAAGAGTTGAAGCTTTTCTTGCAATGAAGAATGGCGCCTTGTATCCCATCATGCTGCTGCAACAGAGAATCGTCTCTCCGGTTCACAGTCGGCGGCGTAATTCCAACGGCCGTCGAAGTTGATCGGCTTTTCGTCAAATGTTTGCTCACAAAACTACCCACTCTGCTCCCATCGGAAATCTAAATCGATGATAAATTCAACGGCGGCTCCACTGGAGAAGAGGTCGGCATTACAGAATCCGAGAAATTCATAATCCAATTCTTCCTTTTCGAAACCTTAAGGGTAAATAGCACAAAACGTCCCTACCTATTGAAGGTATTGTGAAAAACGTCCTTACATTCAAAATTTTGGCATTTTCACCCTTACCTACTGGATTTCCTGCGCAAAACGTCCTTCAGTCCAAAAATCAGCCATTAACTTAGGGGTAAATTAGTTCAACTACCTTTTTCACATATATATTACTTCTTTTAAAATTGGGGGGCTTCCCATGCAATTTCCAAAATTGCATGGCAGGCCCCCGTCCCCAAATCTGAAAAGCTTTTTCCAAAATTATATGGGACGTAGCTTTTTCCTAAGAATTCGCCTCCTTATTACTCAAGGATGCAGTGATCTAGCATTTATCAACTTCAAATAAACAAGTAAAGACAAACTATGAACAAATAAATCTAATTTATCCAAGAAAACTGTAAGTTACAAAGTATAAATCACAACTTAGTTGATTCCCATATTTACTAATATCAAGATTCAGTATCAAGACTCAAAATTCAAATCACAATAAAACCCAACTTGAATCACGAAACAAGCAAAACCCATTTCACATCTACCTAAAATCAGATCACCCCCTACCTAAAAAAACAGACAAACGAAAAGGAAAATGATGAGAAAAGGCAAACCTTGGGCTTAAGATCGGAATCAAACTTGAACTTCCAGTCCCTGTAGTACGGAAATGACAATGCATTAGAATGTCCCAAGAGCATAGAGCAGACTAGCATGAAGTAGACTAGCATGAAGGAGATTATCACTTGGTTTTTAAAATTAAAGGTGCCATAGTTTCCACTGGTTTCAGCTTTTCAGATTTGGGGACGGGGCCTGCCATGCAATTTTGGAAATTGCATGGGAAGCCCTCCAATTTTAAAAGAAGTAATATATTTGTGAAAAAAGTGGTTGGACTAATTTACCCCTAAGTTAATGGCTGATTTTTGGACTGAAGGACGTTTTGCGCAGGAAATCCAGTAGGTAAGGATGAAAATGCCAAAATTTTGAAGGTAAGGACGTTTTGCGCAGGAAATCCAGTAGGTAAGGGTGAAAATGCCAAAATTTTGAAGGTAGGGACGTTTTCCACAATACCCTCAATAGGTAGGGACGTTTTGTGCTATTTACCCTTAAGAAAACTAGGCATATTGTAGCAATACTCAATTATCAAAAAATTACCTTAACTCAAGCAGGCATCATCATAAGCTAGCAAGTTATCCATCTACGTTACAAAAAGAAAATCTTTTAGACATTTTTTCCAAGTTTTTGATTTATTTTATTACGTTTTCAATGTAATCGAGTTTTTGGATTTTTAATTTTTTGACACTACGAACTCCATATAAATCATAAAAAGGAATTAAAAAGTTGACAGAACGAGTTAACTCCACCCCCTAAACTGAAATCTAATTTGTCCCAATGTAAGCATAAAGACAAATTAAGAAGGTAAAAGGCTCATGATCCTCCTAGTATTCTCCTTTGTGGATGGATCATTTTAGCACTTTGAAGCGACAATGCTATCTTCTCCAAACTTGTAGTGAATTCTCGTTTGATTTGAAGCGTTTTCCTCTTTGAAATATTCCACAAAACGCTTTGTGGGTGACTCACAAAATCAAGAGATACATTATGTGATGCCCAAAAAAAATTCACACAAAAGGATGACGACAACCTAGACTCTAATGTACTCAAAATGCACTCCAAATGCAAAATTTCAACTCAAATATACTAACTAAAAAAAGTAAAAGGGTAAGAAAATTAGGTTGCCTTCCAATAAGTGCTTGTTTAAAGTCATTAGTTTGACTTTGTTGCATTAATCATTCAAGATGGTTCGAGTCGGGCTTTGGAAGCCTTGCATTGCTCACAATATCTGGCTTTGCAAAAAAATTCCTTCATCCTCCAAGCCTCTGCTTGCCTTTTTTACATCAAATTTTGCTCTACCAAAACTTTCTAACTTTACTTTTAGGTTGAGCTCTTCACCTCCCATCTTCACTTCTAGTTTATATGTTGTATCATTACTTATTTCTACCATTACGTCGATCTTAAGACAATCTTCAAGGTTCTATTTGGTATTGATAGGGGTGAACACATTGAACTTAACATTTTCATCCTACATCCTCAGGAAGAGCTCACCTTTATCCACATCTATTAGGTCTCGACTTGGTAGGCCCAGAATCCCTAGCATATCACAGTCTTTTTCTATATCCAAGATGATGAAATCCACCAAAAATATAAATTTTCCTACTTTGATAAGCACAATCTAAACCACACATCGAGGATGTTTGATCGATCTATAGACTATATCTCTAATATGAGTCTCCAATTTTTTTATGGATGCATGTTGGTGCTGCAAGGTAGTATGAATTTTTGTCAAGTACTTACATAGTAATTCTTCCAACAAAAGCTTCCCCTCGTGTTATTATTGGAACCCTAGTGATTTTCCTTGAGTCTAGTTGTCTTGATTCTGACCATTTCTCCAAGAAACTTTTGAATGAATTCTCCAACTAGGATTGTATGTATTGAAGTAGGAAAAGTTGTACTGGTTAAGTAGACGTTGTGCATAGTTAGCCTGTTCAATATTAGTTGCGAAAGTGGCGGTCATTGGACAGTCTAAGGTTTGGCGATTTACCTCCACAACTTTCACAAGTTGGCGTAAAATTGTACACCATATTAAATGTTTAGGTCAGGTTGTACATCTTCTTTGTCAATACTGCTATATATGCAGATAATGCTAATATGGCATCAAAATTATGAAATCCAATAGTCGTTTTTTGGTATTTTCGTATTTGATGGCCACATAGCACTAGTTTCAGCTATTCTCTCAAATAGCTCACATGCTTTCCGGACTATCTTATTTTTGAACAACCCATTAGATGGTGAATCAACTATGGACCAAACTGGTAGAAATTAAACCTATGTAGAAATATTGGACTCGATTCCCTTCTTGATGTCATGATTAAGGCATTTGCGAAGCAGTACCTTGAATCTCTCCCAGACCTCGTGGAAACTTTCTAACTCATGTTGCCAGAATATAGATATGTCGTGCTTCAATTTAGCAACTTTAGATGGTGGGAAGTACTTGGTAGTAACTTTCTGAACTAGGTCATTCTGTGCAATAATACTGCCATAGAAATGTGAGTCTAACAACTCTCTCAGTCCATCTTTCAATATATATGGAAACTACCACGTCCTAATGACCTTATAATTTACTCCCTGGTAGGTGAAGTTACTACAGACCTCCAAGAAAGGGATATATAGGCGTGTAAATTTTCATTCAACCACCTATAAAACTGGAGAAGATTCTGGAAAAGTTTAACACATCCGGTCGTAGGTGAAAGCTTGATTTTCCATAAGAAGGGTACGTGATGCTTGACTGATGTTGAACAATTGATGGGGTCATGAACTCTCCAAATGGCAAATCCTTCTCATCAATTTCAACTATTTGAGTATCTTCATCTGCCAAAAGGATCTTTTGTTATTTTTTGTACTTCTCTCTGTTCCCTTTTTCAATGTCGAAAGGTTCCTTCAATCTCAAGATCAAATGGCAAGAGGTCGAGATCTTAAATATTGCATAGAACAATTGCAACTGCCTGAAAAGAGCAACCAACGCATTGAAATATAAAAAGGAAAAATAAAAAGAATAAAAAGAAAGAATTACTAAAAATTCAAGCTAAATATCTAAATCATCAGAAATAGTGCCAAAAACCTGTTTGGTGAAATCCCGCATTAATTTTCAAGTAATAATAAAGATGAGTAAAAGAATATCGACTCACGTGGATTTAGATTCTAGTTTAATTTCGACCAATTCAAGCTTAAATAGAATACACACAACATACAATTGAGTCAAGTGTCAATGAATATATCTATGCTATAACATTGATTAACTAATTCCAAATATGATTTTGGAGAAAATTAACATGAAAGATATGCTAGGACTCCGATTCGAGCGCTAGTATCTATTATAATTCTCAAATTCCTATTTTTAATTCAATGTATGATTAGATTGACAATTAACAATTGTAATTTATCTAACAATCTTTTCCAAATAAAATTTTCATGTAAGACTCAAAATAATCCTACTTCGAATTCAAATATATAACAACTCATTCAATAGCAAAATTATTTATTTTGATTGCACAAAGCATAGAAAATTATGCCTAATCTCTATAAGACTTTGTGTTGGTTGTCAATATTGAGCTAACACCCAAATTGAACCTCCCGGAAGCAAAATAGGTCACAAACACGTTCAAAAGTTGATTATTCATTCAAACATAATTAAAACATTGACGTCAATCAATTAAACATAATTAAGATTTAAAAAGAAAATTCTTGAATTAAAACTTCAACATACAGTTTACATCATCATCCTTAGCACAATAGTTTTAGCCTATCATGTTGGAATTACACAACCATAAGTTACATTGAGAATTCATCACCTAAAATTTTCAATACAAGAAGAAACTTGAAGATTAATTTCATCCCCATGAATGACTTCAATAGAGTGCCCACTGATCTCTACATTATCTTGCTTGAAAACCATCAAAGCTTGGCCGGATGAAGAATCTCTTGCAAATATCCCATTATTTGCCTCATTTATCTCTCAATTTTTGGTCGCTTTGAAGTATAAGAGTCTAATTAGGATTGAAAAATCTGTACAAAGGTCACCTAAAACTTGCCTTGAAAAGAGTCTTTAAATAGCACACTTGTGTACCTCTGTGTCATCTACTCGAGAGTACATAGACTCTCTTAGGGTCCGTTCGAGCAGTCCTTCTGTCTGAGCGGATAGAGACTCTATCTCAGGCCACTAATATTCAATCGGCAATAACTTCTCAAAGAAACTCTGAATTGCAATCTATAAAAAGTGTTGGATTCATAATCAAGATATCTTTCCAATGGTATATCATTTTACTTGTAGAAATTTTTGTCACAAATTTGTGCTCTAATTTCTCTATTTGCTTCGCCCTTAGGTTGCTCATTTCGCTTCTTCGGCTTTCAGGTGTTTTTTCCTTCATTTCAACAATTCAATATCACTCTAAACAACCTTAAATTTCTTGATTTTATCTTCTTTTTCATCCTCCAATGTTCGGCTCTTGATCTTCAGTTCAAACTCCATTTCTTCTCGTTCGCTTGTAGATTTCACCAATGTGATTGGAGTTCGGAGATTTCTTCCTAAAATCACAATAATCAACAAAAACTCAATAGATATTGAATTTAAAACATTTAGAACTATATAAAAACTCTTTGTTAAGGAGTCAAGGTAAGTATATAAATTACACTCATTACATACTTTCCAAAGTATGACACCACAGAGAAACGTACATTGTGGGTTTACAAGGTTGAGAAGTATTTCACACTTTATGAAATTGCCAAGTCTAATAAGGTCACTTTAGCTTCTTTTTATTTGGATGGAGATGGATGTTTATGGTTTCAAATGTTGGAACATGAGCTTATTTATGTTACATAGGAAGATCTCAAAAGGGAGATTCACTCTTAATTTGTATCCAATTAGCTTCAGGATCATTTTGCCACATTAATCAAGTTACGACAATGCGTATTGTGATGGATTATTAGAAAGAGTTTGAAAGCCTACTGGCCAAAGTTGGCTCACTAGCAGCAGGAAAGAAAGTGAGTTGTTTCATGGCTAGATTGAATGATACTATTCGAAAGATGTACAAGCCATTATGTTAACGATGCTTATAATGGCAATCGGGCTAGCAAAATTGTATAAAGCTCGTGATATTATGAAATTTTCTGTTGAAGCTACATGATCAGGGTAAAACCAACGAAAAGTTTCAGGGACGCAAGAATGTAAATGCACACCTAATGTAATGATTAAGAAAGTGACGCCATAAGAATTAATGGAACAAAGGAAAAATGGGTTGTGTTTCTACTCTAATGATAAGTTCCATCTAGGCGATAAATGTGCAAAGCTTTTTAGAATAGAAGCTTGATGGAAAGATGATAAGTGTGTTTTACATGTTTATTTAAGCTTATAAACTTATTATAAATTCTCTATATGAGTACATTTCTATTTAATTTAGCTCAAATATTATCTATGTAGGTACAAAACCCAATTTGGATGAGCTTGGAGCGAAAAAATTTTGAGGCTTAAGTGACGCATAACCAAACGGTACGGACATGAGTTGAAGCTATTAGAAAGCAACCGGAGAGAATTCAAAAGTTTCGGGGAGCAAAAATTAGATTTCAAAAAAGTTTCGGGACTAATTTGCATACTTTCACATCTTTAGAAAATCACTTTGGAAGACTTTAGAAAGGTGAGGACCAAGTAGAATGTCATTATAAGTTTTTGGATTGAATCGAGAATACTTAAGGATCAAATGACCAAAGCTGTACCTAAAAACCAAATCGGGGACCAAATCCTGTTTTTTGAAAAAGGTCACACCTAGTATCACAATGCATTGTGTGTCCTAGCCGAAAGAAAGTCCCATTTTCAATTTTCTAATTTTGAGTTGGATTAGGGCTTTTTTGGGAAACGACTTCCAAGGCATCTCCAGGACTATAAAGAAAATAGAGATCAAGAGCAAGAAAAAGAAGAATTTTGAGACAACATTCATCAAGGTGCAAAAGGATATTTTGGAGTAATTCAAGGTTAACAATTGTATGTATTCTTCTTCTTTTTTCTTCCAGATCATGAATTCTTTGGTTTAAATTGTTATATTCATAAGAATCATGTCCGACTAGTGTTTTATAACTAGTATTGATGTTGAAACCCCAAAGTTGCTCGTTTTTATAAAAATCTTGCTTTTGTCGTTGATTGTTTATTGTTCGTTAATTTCTTTTGATACTTGATCACCATTAAAACGTGTTTGTGATCTATATTACTTTCGAGAGATTCTATATAGATAAGTACATGGTAATAAATGACGTAGGATCCTATAATAGTTAGATATACTATTATGATATGTGAAATCTTGTAGGATGATCATTGTAAATTAATGCATGCTCATATGTTCATTCGTTAATTAGAGATAATTAATTTCACATGTGAGTATAAAATCGATTGACCATCGAGAGAGGCTTTTGATTAGTTTATAATCATTGATTTTTATCTTAGGGCAAGATATGATAACTGTGAGTAATAGAGATTCAAACTAAATAATGTGATGGTGGATTCAAAGATCCTAGTACCTTAAGAAATCGAAGTTAATCACTTAAAAATTGTCTTGTGCCTGTGAGGCTAGTCAGTTAGTTTTAGTTAGTATACAAAAAAGTCAATCTAGATATCTATTATAATTGTGTGTGTAATCAGTTAAAGTAATTGTGATTTAAGTGTAAATAGCCAATTCTCGTGAGTACAATACTTTAATCATCTTTATATTACATGTTACGATTTGTCCACTTGCGGGATAAAATCGACAACAAGTTTTTTGCGCGTTGCCAAGGATTGGTCTTTTGATTATTTCTTTAATTTGTTTTAGCTTTACCTTTTTTTTTCTTTTGACGCATAATCTTCTCTATTTTCATTGTTTCAGATTTTTTATTGTGCATGTGCTGTTCGAACAAACCTTGATTTACTTGATTTTGATCCCAAAATTGAAAGTACTTTTCATCAAAAACAACATAAACACAGGAAAAAGAGAAAACATCAATACAATACAATGGGTGACAACAACAACTGAGCCGTCAAATCAAGAAAGACCTCAAGAGAGGAAATGAGGATGGGAAGAGGCTATCACTCAGTTTCAAGAATAAATTAAGGCATCCATAAAAGAATTAAGCCAATGGAAAGATGCAACTTTGAAAAATATGTAGAATCAAATTGGACAACTCACTAAATGCCTCACTGAAATGCTACTAGGCACATGGCCCAGCAACACTAAGGTTAACCTAAAGTAGCAAGTCCATGCAATTACCACAAGAAGCGGGTAGGATTAACTAGAAATTTATGTTGAAAGACTAGGAGTGGTAAAGGAAATTAAGTCAAGAGATAATGGATCTATTTGATGAATGAAAAGAAACAATTGAACAAGATAAAGAAAACTCTCTTGGAAATTGTTGATGAACAAAAGAAAAAAAAATTTCCACTGGTCAAGCCTTACGTTCTACCAATTCCATTTCCTTAGTGGTTCCACAAACTCGGGTTGGACAAGCAATTTGATGTTTGCATACCTTGTTTGGCTCAGTGGATTCAAAATATTCAGGTTGTGTCATGTACACATCTTTACTAAGATTTCTGTTAATGAATACAATTTTGACATCCATTTTGCCAGATCTCGTAGTTATGATATTATTCTATCGCAAGAAGATTTTGAATTGACTTAGAGATGGCTACCGGTGAGTAGGTTTTGTCAAAGTCAATTCCTTGTCTTTGCTTGTAACCTTTCGTAACCAATCTTGCCTTGTAAGCATGAACATTACCATTCTTGTCGACATTTTTCTTGTAAACCCATTTACAACCTATGGGTTTACCCCTTCAAGTAGGTCAACCAAGATCTAAACCTTATATTCGTACATGGAGTTCATATTTTATTTCATGGCTTTCTGCCATCTCTTTGAGTCAATACTTGACTTCGATTCTGCATAAGTAGTGGATTCATCTTCCTCGATTAGCAGTGCATGATTGGTAATCAAGATATTGTATCTCCGAGAAGGCTCGACGTACGTAGAGCTGGCATGTCCTCAGGGATTGGAAGTTCTCCATTTTCAATTTGTACCTCATTAGATATAGGCTCAGCCATTGGCTCATCTAATTAGACATTTTCATTCGTAGTTTCTTAAACTACTTCAAGATCTACTTTGCTCTCACTGTCCTCTGTTAGAATGAATTATTTCTCTAAGAATACATCATATTTCGATACGATGACCTTCATCTTGATAGAATTGTAGAAATAGGATCTAGCATTTTCTTTGGATACTCCACAAACAAACATTTTTCAGATTTAGCTCATAGCTTATCCGAATCAATGCGCTTCACATAAGCATTGCAGTCCCAAACCTTAATATATTAAATATCAGACCTTTTTTATTTCTATAACTCGTATAGAGTTTTATCGATCGATTTAGATGAGGCATGATTTAGTATGTGAAATGCAGAGTTAAGTGCATATCTCCCAAAATGATTTTAGGAGAACTGCGTGACTCATCATTAATCACACCATATCAAGTAAAGTGAAGTTTTTCGTTTCAGATACACCATTGTGTTGTGGTGTATAGGGTGAAGTCCACTGCGAGAGAATCCCATTATCTTTTAGATAGTCTAAAAACTCACCCTTCAAATATTCTCCACCTCAATCAGATCTAAATGTTATAATATTTTTCTCGGTTTTCCTTTCTACTTCTTGCTTGAATTCCTTGAACTTTTTGAAACCTTCATGCTTGAATTTCATCAAGTAGATGAAACTATATCTAGAATGGTCATCTGTAAATGTGATGAAGTTAAAAACGCCACATCTAACATATGTTGACATTGGTCTACATACATTAGTATATACAAGTCCCAAAATATCTACAGCTCTGACTCTCTTTCGAGAAAAGGGGGTGTTGGTCATTTTGCCCATCATGCATGACTCATATTTATCAAATGATTATTTGAATCCAAGTATCCATCTTTATGTAACTTGGTGATGCATTTTTCATTTATTTGACAGAGTCTATAATGCTAAAGATATGAGTTGTCAATTCGATCGCTTTTATGTCTTTTGTTGTCTATACTCATTATATGACATTCCAAGTTTAGAATATATATGCCATTAAATATCTCATCCCTAAAACACATCATCAAGATAAAAAGAACTACGTTTATCCTTAATCTTAATGAAAAACCATCCATGTCTGAACATGAAATATAAATGATGTTCTTAGTAATAACCGGAATGTAATAGTAGTCTTTTAATTCTAAAACTTGGTCCGAAGGCACTACTAAAAAGTATGTCCCTACGGCTAAGGCATCAACTCTTGCTCTGTTACACCCCAGATTTTCTCAACCCAGAGGGTCACTTAAAAATCTTTATATAACATTTGATGACTCCAAATAAATTTTCCCATTCCCTTGAATGGTTATTGAAACATTTTGAAAAAGTAACAAGCGCGCAAGGAAATTTGAATTAAATTTCTAAAGCCTTAAGGTTTTACTCCCACAAATTTTTTGAGCATCTAAACGTGGTCTAAAAATTATGAGATTTGAATTGTAAATACTTGGAACCTTTTTTACAACATATCAACATTTCAAACTTTATCCATATCATTTGATATGCAGAAAACGTAGCCAAAATTGCTTGAAAAACTGTCCAGGTACACTCATGTAGCCTAGTAAAACGGTTATAATAAATTTATACGACTTTATTTTTGGGTGATTCAAATTTCTTCTATTAGAAAACTTATACATATATATATATATATATATATATCAACCTCCACTAACTTGACTCAAAAATTCAAAGTACACAAAAAGTAATGATATTTCAAAGTTAAGGGCAAAATACTAAAATTTTTAGAATCACGACTTACCACTTCTTCTTCAAATTTCAAAAACAGAAAACTAAATTATAATTCTGGTTTCCATCACTTTACAATAATAACGCAAAAAAAATCTCATCAACATGAATCTTATCAATCTAGAGAATTAATCATTTTGGGTGACTATTTCATAAGAAACATTCAACAGCAAATTATACTAACATATGAGGAATTATACAAAATTAAATACAACATGTCATTCACTTAAAAATATGTAGGAACAATATAATTTCGGTAACCAGCACCACATGAAATCATAATTGATTACCTTCAATCACAACATACATAAGTGATTACCTTCAATCACTATCATGTTCCATCTTAAATCATTATGCATGACATAAATTTACATATTATTTCTCCAAAAATAAAATCCATAAAGATTGTTTTAAGTAGTACAAAACTATTTTGTAAAATTGAAGTCTTGTTGAATTGAATTGAGTAAAGAAATTGCCTAAACTTTTCCTAAAAATAAATCCGTGTCTTTGCGTTTTTGTTCACCAAAATCCATGTGTTGTAGTATGGTTTGGGTGACCAAAAGGAGGAACAAATGGAGTAAAACAATGGCTGATGTGGTGTACTTGTTTGGCCAAAAATAGGGAGAAGGAGGAGCGTTTGCCTCAGGTTCGAATGTAAAGCAACACTTTTAGAAAGATATTAAACAACTCCACAAATAAATTTTTACTTATCCAATGCTCGACCTTTAGTAAGTTGTGATTATCCAAATATTGAACTTACACCTATAGTAGACCACGACCAATATTGTGTTCTTGATATTTTCTCCCATTTGTAGTCATTCTCTCCTTACACCTCTCATAAAATATCACATTTCTACTGCTTTTCTCTCCAATCTCGAGGTATTCTAGCGAATTTGGTTCATATTGATTAATACAATGCTTTTTTCAATTAAAGTAGTAAAAATTAAAAGCTTGTATTCCTAGAACTAGGATAATTAGCAATTTCTAAATTGTCATCTCCAGTATCTGAGGTCCTAACCTAGCAATCCTTACTGAATGCCATTAACTTTTTTTTTAATTATTTAACAAATATAAGCAATCTTACATTTTGCGTACAATACTTTTCTCCTGTAAGCTTTCTATGTGGCCCATGTAGTGAGCTTTGGGCCGATGACTCCCAAGTCAGAAGACCATAGGACACCAAGTTTTAAAATACCCTTACATGTTTAATTGCTCGAGTCACATAGGCTATAAGAGAAGTGAAGATGTAATTTTTACTTTTTCTTTTTCTCTTTGTCTTTTTTTTTTTTTTTTTTGTATTCGATTCTCAGTAGTAATTAGTGCCCCAAACCTAAATATCCCATGAATAACTTTGTGTCTTTCCATAGACTATCAAAGGAATGTGAATCATTTGTGAATCAATTATCTGTTGTATCTAGTCCTAGTAGATGCAGGAAGCCTTGAGAGAGCCTAGGTGGAAAGAAGCAATGAACGAAGAAATGAAATCCCTCCAAAAGAATTCAACGTGGGAAGTTGTTGATTTACCTTAAGAGAATAAATCTGTTGGATGCAAATGGGTCTTCACCATTAAATATAATGCTGATGGAACCATCGAATGATTCAAAGCTAGGCTTATTCCTAAAGGGTATACTCAAACATACAGAGCTGATTATGTGGAAACATTCGCACCAGTGGCAAAAATTATTATTGTTCGTATTTTACTATCTCTGGATGTGAATCTTGATTGGCCATTGTACTAGTTTGATGTAAAGAATGCATTTTTGCATGGAGATCTCCAACAAGAAGTATATATGCAATTACCTCATGGATGTAATATGCATACCAAAGGAAGCAAACAGGTTTGCAAATTGAAAAAAGTCCTTGTATGGCTTAAAGCAATCTCCTAGAGCTTGGTTTGGAAGGTTCACGAGCTCTATGAAGGCATTTGGATACCAGTAAAGTAACTTAGATCATACTATCTTCTTGAAATATAATAAAGAAATTATCACTGCTCTTATTGTGTATGTTGATGATATGATAGTGACAGGAAATGACCTAGAAGAAAAAAATGCATTATAGGCTCATCTTGCCCGAGAGTTTGAAATGAAAGACCTTGGTTCGTTGAAGTACTTCCTAGGAATTGAAGTGTCAAGATTAAAGAAAGGTATTTTCTTATCTTAACAGAAATATGCCTTAAACCTATTAAGTAAAACTAGTATGTCATCTTGCAGTTCGGTTAGCACTCCTATGGAAGAAAACTTAAAACTAAGTGTGTATCCAAATCAAGTCCCTACTAACAAAGAACGCTATCAGAGACTATTGGAGAGATTATTGTATCCAAATTTGGTTTATGCGCTAAGTGTTGTTAGTCAATTTATGCACTTCCCAAAAAAAGAACATATGGATGCTATCACTTGCATTTTGAGATACTTGAAGTCATCCCCTGGAAAGGAAATTATGTTTAGAAAAGGGGACAACTTGGATATTAAAGGGTATACTGATGATGATTGGACTGGGTCAATTGATGATAGACCCTCTACGTTCGAGTATTTTACATTTGTAGGAAAGAATTTAGTTACTTAGCGAGGTAAGAAACAAGAGGTTGTAGCTAGATCCAGTGCTGAGGCCAATACAGAGGAATGGCTAAAGGAGTATGTGAATTATTGTGGATCAGAAATTTAATGCAAGACTTACATATTCAACATGTGAGTCCTATATGGTTATACTGTGATAATAAGTCAGCATTTGATATTTCACATAATCCAGTTCAACATGATCGAATTAAACATGTTGAAATTGATATGCACTATATCAAGGAGAAACTTGAAGCAAAGCTCATTGAAGTGCCTCATGTTCAATCTGAAGACCAGCTTGCAGATGTGCTCACCAAGGCAGTGTCAAGTCGAGTGTTTAATAGTTGTCTCGACAAGTTGGGCATGAGTGACATTTATGTACCAACTTGGGGGTGGGGGTGGGGGTGGGGGTGGGGGTGGGGGTGGGGGTTGGGGGGAAGTGTTACGAAATTAGTCCTATCAAGGCTCCTATTTTTTCTCTAATTGTATCTTTTATTAGATGTACATAGCCAACTATGATCCTTGTAATTATTTTACTTTCCTAGATTAGTTATTGTTGGCATGAGCTATCATGGAAAGAAAGATCCAGGATTGCCAATCACTAAGTATAAGGAATGATTGGCAATCCTACCATATAAGGATGAGATCCTTGATTGACAATCCTACCATATAAGGATGAGATCCTTGATTCTTGCCTTAAAATTAGCCTAGCCTAAAATAAGTTCAATTGTAATGCTATATATACTTGTTCACTCTTTGTAAAGAAATATGAAAAATATATAGAATTCTTTCTATGTTCTCCCTATGTCTGTTCTTCCTATACTCTTCCTATATCTTTTAACATGGTATTAGAGTGTGTTTTGATCCTATCACCTACCATTATTCTCCAACCCTAATTCATCACATCTACTTTACATGCAACTATGAGTGATAATGACCAACCTGGTGATGAACCCCCAACATCAATCATTACCAAATTAACCACCAGACTGAACGAAGCTTTGACCAAAGCTTCGGCACCGACACAATTGCTGCTCCGATTGGCATTAAGTTGGACGGCTCCAACTATGCCCTCTGGTCCCAAGTTGTCGAGATGTATATCTCAGACAAGGACAAATTAGGATATATTAATGGCAACATCCACCAACCTCCACAAACAGATCCATCCTCTAGAAAGTGGCGCACGGACAATGCCATTGTCAAATGATGGTTGATCAATTCTATGGAACCATCACTGATCAGAAACTTCATCAGATTTCCAACTGCAAAACTGGTGTGGGATTCTATTGCGACCACTTACTTTGACAGAAGTGATACATATCAGGTGTATGATCTCCAGCGACGTGTGACTTGGCTGAAACAAGCAGGCGGCTCTCTTAAAAAGTACTTTACTGACCTCCAGGGTCTATGGCGCAAGATTGATTTTTGCCGACCAAACCCGATGGAATGTGTGGCTGATATTAAGCGTTACAACGACATGCTTCAAGAAGACCGAGTGTATGTCTTCTTGGATGACCTAGATGATCGGCTTGATAAAATTCGAGGGGACATACTACAAATAAAACATTTTCCTACTATTGAACAAGCATACGCTCATGTTCGTCGAGAAGCTGTCCGGTAGGCAGTTATGATCACAAGTGTTTCCAGTGACAATCCAGGAGCAGTCCTGGTTTCGAAGAACTTCAGGTCTCGAATCGAGTCTTCTCCAGTTGATAATCGAGGAGGCCTCAGACATAGTATCCCATCTTCGACCGGGTCTCTCTCTCTCTCTCTCTCTCTCTCTCTCTCTTGGTAGTAGGAAAAGTAGCAATATTTCTCAACCACGGATCTCTGATGAAACCATGTGTTCACACTGTAGAAATTCGAAACATACTAGAGAGACCTGCTTCAAACTAGATGGATATCATAATTAGTGGATTGAACTTCAGGCTCAAAAACGCCACGATGCTATTGGCTCAGATGGCAGAACTGGTCAGGCTGCAGTGGCTACAATAGAACCATGCCTCTCCCTCGCTTCTCATGTCGAAACTTCTAAGGCAGATGCACTAGCCACAGACCCAAGTAAAACCAATTCTGCTCTTTATAGCTCCAATCAGAATGATGATAACAGCTCGTGGGTGGTTGACTCTAGAGCATCGGACCACATGACATTTGATGCCACAGACTTTGTACAAATGTCTCAACCACGGCGAACGTGTATTACAAATGCAAATGGGGTTCTTTTCCCAGTCATAGGGGCCGGCACTGTCAATTTAACACCTACTCTATCACTAACTTATTGCTTACTTATTCCCTCTCTATCACATAAACTACTATCTGTGAGTCAGATTACTACAGCCCTAAATTGTGTCGTACTCATGTATTCTACTTTCTGTTTGCTTTAGGATATTCTTACCAAGGAGATCATTGAGTGTGGTACTAAGCGGGAGCGAGCGGGGGGGGGGGGGAGGGGGGGGGACTCTACTATGTGGATGATCTCAATGTGGGACGTGCAAATCACATGCATCATCCAATTGATGGAAAAAATCGACAGATTTGGCCATGGCATCTTCGTTAAGAACATCTGTCATTTGGTTATATGAAACATTTATTTCCTAATTTATTCTCCAGCATATCATTATCCGATCTCAAATGTAAAACATGTATTCTGGCTAAAATTCATAGAGCTACTTATCCTTTGAGTATGAATAAAAGTAATGTTCATTTTGCTTTAATTCACTCCGATGTATGGGGTCCATCTCCCATTTCTACAACGTCTGGTATTCATTGGTTTGTGATATTCATTGATGATTGTACTCGCATGACCTGGCTTTATTGGCTTTATTTGTTAAAACACAAAAATGAAGTACTACGTGTGTTTCAATCTTTCCACACTATGGTTCAAACTCAATTTTCTGCTAAGATTTAGATTCTTAGATCAGATAATGGCGGTGAATATGTGAACCACCAATTTCATACATAACTCCAAAGTCATGGTCTCATTTATGAAACATCTTGCCCTCAGACTCCCCAGCAAAACAGAGTGGCTGAGAGAAAAAACTGCCATATTCTTGAAACTGCTCGGACTTTATTGCTTATCATATGCCCAGTAGACATTGGGGTGATGCCGTTGCCACATATGTGCATCTTCTCAATCGGATGCCCTCCAAAGTTTTGAATTTTAAGACTCGCTTACATACTCTGTCTACATATGTCCCCTTACCCACAATGTTAATGATTCCGCCCCGAGTTTTTGGTTGTGCTACATTTGTCCATCTTTCCAAGACCCATCGCACAAAGTTGGATCCTGGTGCAATACGTTGTTGCTTCTTGGGGTATGCTTTACATAAAAAAGGATACCATTGCTATGATCTAGCCAACAACGGCTCCTACGTGACTATGGACGTCACTTTTCTAGAAACCGAACCATTCTTCCCCTCTCCAGTACCCAACTCTACTCTTCAGGAGAACATCCAAAGTAAATAGCCAAATTGGTTGAGATTGGACTGGGCGAGAGAGGCTGAAATCCAAGATAATAAGGAAAATAATGAACCACATACATGATTGGATATGTCCACAGAGATTGAACAAGACTCCAGAGAAGTTTCTACACTACCTGAAGATGAAAGAGACACTCCCCACGCCTCAGTACCCGATGGCCTATCTCTTGAGAATATCCTTTAGGTAAATTTCCCAACTACACCTCCAAACTCTAGTAATATGGATACCTCTGCTAGCTATACTTTATCTTTCAGGTATAATCGTGGCAAACTACTAAATCGATACTCTCCAAATGTTGGAGAACGAAGCTCAAAGTATCCAATTGCTAACTATGTGTCTACAAAGAGGCTATCCGAACAACTCAAGACATTTGTACGTGAAATTTCCTCATACTGGGTCCCTACAAAAATCAATGAAGCACTGGCAGACCCTAAATGGACTCAGGCTGTGAAGGAAGAAATGAAGGCATTGCTGAAAAATAAAACATGGACTCTGGTCCCTCTACCGAATGGAAAACGACGGTGGGTTGTAAATGGGTGTTCTCCATCAAACACAAAGCAGATGGCTCAATAGACCGATACAAATCTCGGCTGGTAACCAAAGGCTATACGCAGACATACGACATAGATTATCAGGAAACCTTCTCGCCAGTGGAAAAATTAAACACGATTAGAGTATTGTTGTCTCTTGCAGCAAACCACGATTGGCCACTCCACTAGTTTGACGTAAAAAATGCTTTCCTGAAGAAGATGTCTACATAGATATTCCACCGGGCTACACAGTAAACTCTGAGTCTGAGGTGGTATGTAAATTACAAAGGGCACTGTATGGTTTAAAACAGTCACCTAGAGCATGGTTTGGGCGATTTAGCTTGGCAATGAAAAAGTATGGTTACAACTAGAGCAACTCAGATCATACACTATTCTTAAAACGTCAATTGGGAAAGATTACAGCCTTAATAATCTATGTAGATGACATGATTATTACAGGCAATGACTCGGAAGAAATATCAAGACTCCAAAAGCATTTGGCGACGGAATTTGAAATGAAGGACTTAGGAGGACTTAAATATTTTCTGGGAATTGAGGTTGCTAGATCAAAACAAGGTATATTTCTTTCCCAACGAAAATATGTCTTAGACCTACTATCGGAGGTAGGACTATTAGAGTGTAAACCTGCAGACACACCAATTGTTCATAACCATAAGCTTGGTGAATATCCAGATCAAGTGCCCACAAACAAAGAGAGATACCAAAGACTAATATGGAAACTTATATATATCTCTCATACTCGCCCAGATATTGCCTATGCCGTGAGCATGGTAAGCCAATTCATTCTTTGCCCTAGTGAGGATCACATGGATACAGTGATCAGAATTGTTCAATACTTAAAGTCATCCCTAGGAAAAGGGCTCATGTTCTCCAAGAATGATCATCTTAGAGTTGGGAGATACACAGACGTAGATTGGGCAGGAAATATATCAGACATAAAATCTACCTCAGGGTACTTCATGTTTGTTGGTGGAAAACCTAGTTACGTGGAGAAGCAAGAAGCAAAACGTGATGGCTTTGTCAAGTGCTAAAGCTGAATTCAGAGAAATGACTAAGGGTCTTTGTGAGCTTCTCTGGCTTAAAAGACTATTAATAGAAATTGGCTTTGCTCCAAATCGAGAGATGGACCTATTTTGTGACAACAAGGCTGCAATTGCTATTTCACACAATCCTGTCCAACATGACTGAGAACCCAACACGTGGAAATAGATCGACATTTCATTAAACATAATCTTGAGACCATGATAGTCCGATTCCCATTTATCAAGTCCGAGAATCAATTGGCAGACATACTTACAAAAGTTGTGTGCAGCAAGTTGTTTCACAACTCACTTGACAAGTTGGGCATCAGAGATCTGTATGCACCAACTTGAGGGGGGAGTGTTGGCGTGAGCTATCATGGAAGAAAGATCCAAGATTGCCAATCACTAAGTATAAGGAATGATTGGCAATCCTACCATATAAGGATGAGATACTTGATTGACAATCCTACCATATAAGGATAAGATCCTTGATTCTCGCCTTAAAATTAGCCTAGCCTAAAATAAATTCAATTGTAATGCTATATATACACGTTCACTCTTTGTAAAGAAATATGAAAAATATATAGAATTCTTCCTATGTTTTCCCTATGTCTGTTGTTCCTATACTGTTCCTATGTCTTTTAACAGTTATTCTCAATCCCTAAACTTTAGGATCACGTTTATACTTTGGCTATTTATACCTATTGATTGGAATAGAATAAAGTATGTGGTGGATTTTTTCCTTCCTCAAATCTCTTGTTCTCTGCTGTAACATTGTTTTCTACTGTTTCTTGGAAATTGTTTATCTAAGGTGTAAATTGAGTTCTGCATATATTTTTTGTTCCGTGTTTCATATGTGAAAATGTGATTTGTATTTGAGACTGTATTTTCAGTTTATCAAATGAAGGGTTTAACATAAAGTAATTGTATTTTATTTGAAAACGACTTTTAGCAATTTCTTTGGATCGCACATACAGACTAATTTATTATTTACTCACACATCAAATGCGTTGGTTTCTCCGCATTCAAAACAAAGAATGTATATTGTTTTCTCCACACTTGTATAAATTCAGTATGTGTGTATTTGAAGTTCTTGAAGCTGAAACAGAGATGTCTATGAATTATGACAACTGGGAAAGGCTGGTGGGAGCTGTGTTGCGGCGAGAGAAGGATCGGGAAGTGGCATGCTCAGATTCGAGAAGCACAAGCTTTAGTTCCAATTCCATATCATTGGATTTTGATGAACTATCTTTGAGTTCGCAAAAAGAAGAACAAAATCTTGACAATGGAGGAAAGAATTCAAGATTTGATTACATGGCCTCTTCGAGCACTAACGGTGAATAAAGATATCCACATGTTTGCCTGAGCTTATAAGTTTACTTACAAGTAAATATGTTAAGGTTTAGAGTATTGGCTTATATTCCTTCTCCTCAGATTACCCCATCTACCAAACGCCAGCAGGAGGATCCATTAATTCTCGTGTAAAATTACTTCAGAACTCTTCCCCTCCCCCCCCCCCCCCCCCCCCCCCCCCGCCCTTTTTTGCGGCATTTAAATTTCTATATGTTTTTGAGGTGTATCTGGGTTTTTTTTTTTTTTTGAATGAACCGCGGGGATTGCATAAGGCCTCAAAGCGGATCTTGAAGGAGTGGAACCAAATTCTGAAGGATCCTCTTCCCTCTATCATTGCAGGTATATTTACTTTATAATTTCCAAGGTGAAAAACAAGAAGCAAAAAAAGTGAATATTTTTCACATATTTTGTAATTGGGTTTCTTTTTGCTCGTGATTATTCTTAATTTATTAATATGCGTGAAGAAATTCCTTACAGAGAAGCTTTATTTCACAGAATAGTTTTTTTTTTTTCAACTAAGATACTAAAAGCTGTGGTTTCTGATGGAACTCGGCAGATTTACACTCGTTTCTGATCATCCACTTTATGTGTTATTTCCTTAATTTTATCGACATTGAATTTGCTTAGTTTTGGGACTAGGTGAGGGTGTTCTAGTTGAAGTACTATTAGTCGATTGTTGATAAAATTTATTGTGGGGCAGAATTTATGAACATATATATAAACATAAAAATTTGTTTTATGAGGTTCCCATTCTGTTTTGGGAAATGATGTATACACTTAGATGATGCAAAATGGTTTGATCCTCTAGACAATTTCCAAATTCTGATTTGGTGATCAATTTCTGCAAATTCTCTAATGCCTAATATACACTTTGTTAGGTTTCAATTGTATAAATATTTTTCTCTCTTTATAGTTAAGTATTTATTTGGATATGGCTTATTTGTTTTTTGTGAAGTTGTATTTAAATCTGCTCATGAGTGCACTTTACCTTTTAAGTATGGAATTATGAGTAATGCACTCTAAATTTCATTTATTTTTTGTGTTGCTCCTTTGCTTTTCCCTGCACATAAATTTCAGGTCCCATCGCAACAGACTTGTTTCATTGGCAAGCTGCAATTATGGGTCCTCAAGACTGTCCATATGCTGGTGGAATTTTCCTACTTACTATCTATTTTCCATCAAATTACCCTTTTGGGCTACTTAAGGTATGTCAGATACATTAATTGTCCGCCCCACTGTATTTCGATGTTTTGTTTTTTACTATTTTAAACACAACAAATATTATCTGATTGTATTGTATATCCCAACAAATCCTAATATCGAGTGTTTAATTCCGCAAAGCTCATTTTTTTAATAATGAAAGTTTTCATTTTTTATTCATTTCAATGAATTTTACAGATTGTTTTCAAAACAAAAGTTTTCCACCCAAACATAAACAGTAATGGGACCATATGCCCTGCGATGTTCGAGGTGTCTCACCCTGCCCTAACTATTTCCAAGGTTTGTTTTCTAAAGCTCCCTTTCTAGGAACTGAATCTGCCTCACCATATTTGCCTCTGTACTCAGCTTCTTACTCGAAATTTAGCAAAAATTATAGCAGTGGTTCCGAACCTTTTATTCTTTCTAGTTTATGGTTCCGAACCATATTTGCTCCCTGGCGGACAGTTTCGACAATGTGACAGTCGACAAGTTAGATTTTTTGTCAATGGTGTATATAAGCCATAAATATAACATGACTTTAAGTTAGACTAAAATTTTTGAAAATGAGCAATATTTTTTTCTCAATGAATCACAATTATTTCATACGTATTTTAATAGTTAAAAAAAATGCTTTATAATGACCTCCTTATTGGAAGTGGCTATCTTCATTTAAATGTCGATGAACTATCTTTTTAATCATAGAGGTTACTTGGTCAATTATATTAAGTCAATCTTTGGTCACGAAATAATTTAAATGTGGATGAACTATGCATGAATGAAAGGAAATGTTTTTTTTAATCTCAAAGTTCAAATCATGAATGTTATGATTTATGGCTGAGTACGAAAAATAGAAATAGAAGATTGATACTATTTTAGAAGGAGCATTGTTTTCAGTTTTCATTAGAACTTAAGGAGATAATCTCTTCCAAGGGAGAGATTTGTGCCACTCTTAAGGTTTTAAATTAAAGTTTCATGTTCTAAAGAAGCATGGACTTCATTTAAGTTAAAATAAAAGGAAAGTGAAAGATATAAACATAAAATAAGTCTTACATTATTTTTTCTCCAGATTCAAAAAGAATATGTGGTGCTATTCTGAAAATTGACTTGATTGAAGAGCAATGCTTTCCGTATTGAAATGCAAGTAGTAGATCCACAATTAAAAAGGTGATTGTCATTGCTCTAGAGAAGATTAAATAAAAGATATGAGAGAGTTAGGACAAATGTTATACGAGGTCTCCCAGCAGCATAGGAGTATTTACCTATTTTACACATCAATGTTTATATGACTTTTTAACCTCAACATGGAAGGAACCTTCTAGTCAAGATTAAGATGTCACAAATTTGAAAAGTTGATGATCTGGTTGCTACAATAAAAAAAATAAAAAAAAAAGAAGATTTTTTCGTCTTTTGTTTACATTAGATAAATTGCTCCTGCAATTGCAATGGCTCGATAATTCAAATTCAACATTCTAACAAAGTTGAATTGTTTGCTTCCCAATTTAGGTGTTACTTATTATTTCTGCTCTGTTGGCGGATCCAGACCTTGATGATCCTTTGGTACCTGAGATTGCTTACATATACAAGACAGACAAGAACAAGTATGAAGCCATTGCAAGGAGCTGGACTAACAAGTATGCCGCAGGCTATTAGTATTTTGGCATGTATGAGGGTAGGGACCTTCGCTTCCAATTACACTAGTCTTTTCATTCTATCTATGGATTCCTTTAATCTGTCATTCGAGTGTTGCTTTGGAAATGTTTGTACAATAGTTTTATCTTTGAACACTACTAAAAATTGCCTTTTCACCAACGGAAATTTACCAACGGATTATTTTCGTTGGTAATCAGCAACTGATTATCCGTTGGTAAAAGTGATGACCTTTCAACTACAGTAATTAGCGACGACTTTTCCGTTGGCAAATGTAATAGTTTTTTCACCAACGAATTTTCACATTTCACCAACAGAATATCCGTTGGTGAATAGTGAATCATATCACCAACGGAAATTCCGTATGTGATATTAATTAATTTTGAAAACCAAAAAATAATTCGACATTTCACCAACGGAATATCCGTTGGTGAAGAGTGAATCTTATCACCAAGAGAAATTCCATTGGTGATATTAATTAATTTTGAAAACCAAAAAAAATAATTCGACCATTCACCAACGGAATATCCATTGGTGAAGAGTGAATTATATCACCAACGGAATTTTCGTTGGTGATATTAATTAATTTTAAAAACCAAAAAATAATTCAACCTTTCACCAACGGATATTCCGCTGGTGAAAAGTGAATCTTATCACCAACGAAATTTTCGTTGGTAATATTAATTAATTTTGAAAACTAAAAAATAATTCAACCTTTCACCAACGGAATATCCGTTGGGGAAGAGTGAATCTTATCACCAACGAGAATTCCGTTGGTGATATTAGTTAATTTTGAAAATCAAAAAATAATTCGACCTTTCACCAACGGAATATCCGTTGGTGAAAAGTTAGTCATATTACCTACGGAAATTCCGTTGGTGATATTACCTTTCACCAACGGAATATCTGTTGGGGAAAAGTGAATCTTATCACCAACGAGAATTCCGTAGGTGATATTAATTAATTTTAAAGACCAAAAAATATTTTGACCTTTCACCTACGGAATATCCGTTGGTGAAAAGTGGTTCATATTACCTACGGAATATCCGTTGGTGAAAAGTGGTTCATATAAAAAAATTTCGAGCAATGTGAAATTTTATGTTTAAGTGTTAGCACAATGTGGAATTTGATTTTTCACTAATATTTATTTTTTACTTTATAAGCAATTATAGAAAATGTTGCTCATTGAACTAATATATATTATAAAAACAAATATAATTACAAAAATTCATTTGTCTCCAATGGTTTGGTTGTAACTTTACAACTCTTAGGTCAAAGGTTCAAATCACATTACATCCATTCTAAATTAATAATATAATAAAAATACTTGACAAAGCTTAGTAGATCGGGTCGGGCCTTTGGTGGGTCGAGTTTCAAACCCATAATTGGCAAGTTGGGTCAGGGGTCCACCAAGTATATAAAATTAATTTTTTTAATTATTAAAAATTTGCACTATTACCTACGGAGTTTCCGTTGGTAATAGTGCTCGTCATTTCTGTTGCTATTTGGAGGGTCGCTGAAAGTTACCAACGGAATTTCCGTTGGTAAAAGCTGTGTCATTACCAACGGAAATTCTGTAGGTAAAGGGTTGGGACATTACCAACAAAAATTCCGTTGGTAATAGTGTGTGTCATTACCAACGAAAATTCTGTAGGTAATAGCACACGCTTTTACCAACGGAAATTCCGTTTGTGAAGATTACCAACAGAAATTCCGTTGTTAACTTTCAGCTACCCTCAAAATAGCAACGGAAATTTCGTTGCAAATAATCTGTTGGTAACGACTATTATGCACGGATATCGTGGCTTCAACAACGAAAATCTATTTTTAAAGCCACGATTTTTTGTAGTGGAAATGGTACCTACTTTCTACAACTGAAATATATCTTATCCTCGTGAAGTACTTCGATTTTCTCCCATGAACATGTACAATTACTATGCTATTCTACTGGACAATTGATTAAAGTTGATAAGAAATTCGATTAAATATTGGCTCCTGTAGTTTGCCAAATAGTTTATGAACATTTTCTTGTGTCACGGGGAAATGGATGACGATAGTGATGTCAAATGGGTCCGACTGTCCAAATAGTGGCATGCCTCGTCCGATGGGTCTAGCTAGGTTTTTTAACCAAAATTTAATGGATCAAATAAGCATCAACAAAAATGGTTGTTATGACCAAAATCTAGTTTATGCTGCACTTTCATTTCTGTTCAAAGTTACTCGACGGGATCTCACTTATGTTGAAAGTTACTCGACGGGATTTCTCCTTTGCGCTTGAATGCTTTTTTAAATGTGTTTTCAGGTCAAAGTAGAGATGGCAATGGGCCTATCTAAATTTTTTTAACCAAAATTTAATGGATCAAATTAGCATCAATAACAATAGTTGTTATGACCAAAATCTAGTTTACTTTACACTCACTTCTGTTAGAAGTTACTCGACGGGATTTTTCCTTTTTGCTTCTATACTTTTTAGAATGTGTTTTTAGGTAAAAGTAGAGGTGGCAATGAGCCGAGTGGCTCGTCCCCAATATGTCTGCTCGGTTCGATCCATGAGCTTGTGGGTCGAACGAGCCGAACCAAGCTGCCCACGAGCTCATCTCAGTTTTTTTTTTTTTAGTATTGTTTCGGAGAATTTTAAAATAAAAAAGAAATGAAGTGTGAAAAAAATTTTCTGTTAAAAATTAGAAGTTGAAAACACATCTTCATTTTTCAAGCTTGGGACCTACTACTTTGAACGTATGCGGAGTTAAAATAGTACACCAACAAGTTGTTACGTGTACAATTTTTGTTAAAATAATACAAAGAAAATATCAAATATTTAAGCAAATTATACTTACTACAAATTCAAGTATTCCATATTCAAATTTTCAAGTTCTTCAAGCATCATTCTATCCACTTATTCTTGGATTCGGAGTTCGAAATCATCCCAATCCTTCAGACACAATAAGCTTTCTAATATGTCCACTTTAAGTCTTGACCTGAAATCAGACATTATCCTGCCACCTGTACTAAAAGCAAACTCTGATGCTACAGTTAATACCAAATATGTTAGTAGATCGCGTGCCATGTTTGAAAGAATTGGGTATTGACGTTGATTTTATCTCCACCATTGTAGTATATCAAAAAATTTCTCTCTTCATAATATAAAATACTAAGCATGTCTTGTACAAAATACATAGTTAACTCTAAAGGTTATCACTAAAATGGGAAAGGAAGAAGAACCACTATCATGTTGACTACCACTAATTGAACTAAGGTAACTCATTAAGTCATTACGTCATGTGATAAGAAGTATGTGTTGGAACAGATGGTCGTATGACGTTCCTACCGACCTTTTCAGCAAAGACCTCATACATTTGACATAGAGTTTGTTCTAAATTACCACGCGTTAGTAAATTTTCGTACATTAATTTTTGTGAAATTGCCATTGTAGTTACTTTCGTACCCTCTAAGTTTAGTCTGGAATCCATAATAGATGCTAATGGAAATAACATAGGAAACTTTTTCCAATATTTTATAAATGGAAAAATTGTCAATAAGTCATCTCCACATGACTTGTTTCAAATTAGGTCAAAACTTTTTTTTAAATTGTGATTAAGTCATACTTCACATCAATATTTTATATTAATTCCAAAATCACCCCTTTTAACCATATTTTTCATTGACACAATCTTCCAACTCCGGCGACAACCTCCTCCACCTCCGGCAACCTCCGGCAACAACCACCTCCACCTCCGGCGACCTCCGACGACAAATGCCTCGACCTCCGGCGACAACCGCTTCCACCTCCGGTGACCTCCGGCGACCTCCAGTAATTTTTTAGGCACTTTTTTTGGTAAAGATTTTGGATCACTTTTTAGGCAGTTTTTTTGGTGAAGATTTTGTTAGCTGTGAAACTACAAAAATAAATGACAAGTTACTACAATAAGAGACTTTTTCAGACATGTGTATAGGGAGGTGGTACTGGTCAGCTTTCAGGTGGCCGAAAATCAATTTCTCGAACTTCACGTCACGGTGGAGCAGCCAGAGCTTCTGGTGGCTTGAAATATCCGTAGTGGATAACGTGTTTTGTGGACTTTGGTCACAGTGTTTGAATCCTTATCTTTGGTTTGTACGCTTTTTTATTTCTTCATCTTCTGTGGTTGTACTCTATTCTTAATGTCTTAACAGTTAGCATTGATCTATCCATGCTGTAAGAGAGGCGAACTAATATGATTAACCTGGGTTGAGTATTTGGGTTGAGTATTTTAGCATTTATGTAAACAATGAGCATTTTCCAGTTATATAAACAATGAGGTAACATCTGTTGTTGATACTGTATTATAGAATAGCAACTTGATATTGTATTATACAAAACAGTATCACAACAGAAATGGGCATAGAATGTTGTATATATGAGCTTGAATGCTGTAAATATGAGCTTGAATACTCTACTATCTTATGTAAATAGGAGCTTGAATGCTCCACCATCTAATTGATGTAAATAGGAGATTGAATGTTCCATCATCTAATGTTTAGTCATAGTATGTTATTTGATACTATATTATACAAAACAGTATCACAGAAAACAGTATCACAATATAAATGGACATAGAATTGTTGTAAATAGGAGCTTGAATGTTCCATCATCTAATGTTTGAATATCTTAGTTAGTTTTAATCCATGATACTGTTTTAATGACTTAGTTTTAATCTATGATACTGTTTAATTATGGTAAGGTTTAATAGATTGAAACTTTGTCATAATATTTCACTATCATTTGAAACATGTTTTAATCCATGATACTGTTTTAATCATGTGATACTGTTTGAATATATATATGTGATTTTTGATATTGTTTAATTATGGCAATGTTTGAATAAGTGATAATGTTTGAATGTCTTAGTTTTAATCCATGACAATGTTTTGTTTAGGTAATGTGCATTAATATAAATTGATATTGTTTTTATCCATGTTTTAATCTATGATACTTTTTTGTATAATACAGTATCAAACAAAACATATGACTAATTAAAGAGTATTAAAGATAAAAGCATGATATCATAGTCATGTGTGTTGTTTGATACTGTATTATGCAAAACAGTATCATAAAAAACAGTATCACAATAGAAATGATCATAGAATTTGCACACGTACTCAGAATTTTTATTATAATATGTTTTCGGAATGGTCTCGACGAGACGGTCAAGACCAGTCGCTTTGCGACTGTCTATGATGGATTTTACCCGTTTGAAGTCGTCTCTTTAGCTTAAAATGACAATCTTTAATTTTTTTTTCAAAACAGTATCACAAATTCTTTAAAACAGTATCAGGGATAAATTTGCATCCTTTTGCTGCAAATTAAAGCTCTTCCAATGTATCTGAGTCCCTTAAAAGCAAACACATACTTCATAGCAATGCTAAAATGAAGAAAGAAGAACTGACAATCATTCTCAAGTTAATGGAAAGTCATGCAAAGGGTTCTCATCTATAACTATAAACAATGTTTCTAATTTTTCCCTTGAATTTGAATATGTTTGAGATTCAATTAGGACATAGATTCTCATTGGATAGATAAGTATAAATTTATAAGGTGTTTAATGGTTGGTAGAAGAATTAATCAGTAGAGAATAAACAAGAGAATACTATTGTTCTTAAAATATTTCATTAGTAGTACAAAATTATATGTTTAACAGTATTACAACAAAACAGTATCACCGCAAAACAGTATCACCACTCAAAATCCGCATTTTTTACAATTAAGGGTATGTTGGTCTTTTAGCTCTAAAATATGACTTTAATTGAATTAAGTTTTGAGCATATAACTTTAGAGCCCATAAGTGCCCAAACTGTGACCGGCCCTGAATTTACCCTTTATAAATTTAGCCTCCATCACATATATAATATTAGAAAAAATAGCATAATCATTATACCTAGAGCTAGAAAATCGGTTGGGTTGAGCAGGACCACACGTGAAACTGGGCTGGGCAGTTTTGTATGGGCCAGAAATATGCTAGCCCAGTCCAGCCCATTGGCCCAACTTGTTTTAATTTTTTTTTTCTTTTTTTCTTAAATAAATTTTTTATACAATCTAATACATTACATCAAATACAATATTAGATAAATTTAGACTATATATTTTGAGATTTTTAAAGAGATTAATTTATAAAATTGGGCTCTCATGTATTAGTTAACAGATAAACGTTAATTTTTTTTTTCAAAATAATAATTTTTTTTTTGTTAATTGTAAACTATTTGTAGACACTTTTTAAAAAAATAAAAATAAAAATATTAAAAGCATAATAGTCTTATTGTTTTGAGATATAAGCATGTTTGGCTTAAATTAAAAGGTTTACTTATAAGTAAATTTAAAATAAATAATTTACTTGTCACACCAAATATATTTTGGATTGAAACTTAAATTAAACTAAATTTTAATTAAATCTAAACAATTTTATGTTGGATCCTCAAATTTTTGGACTAATATTTATTGGTGACTTTGGTTTAGATAATTTTATATTGATATTATTTGAATTATGTATTGGGACTATTCACAAAATGAGTGATTAGTGTTAAGGAGCAAAAAAATCAAAAAAACCAAAAAAATAAAAAATCAAAAATAAAATCAAAATCGGGCCAGGCCATCTTGGCCCGAATTTATTTGGGCCAGGGCCAACCCAACCCAAAAAGGCAGGCTAGGCCGTGCCAATTTTGCCACCTCTAATTATACCTATATATTAAAATTGTTAGTAATATAATAGAAATGATTGAGAACTAGTAGAGTAATCGGATAATATACACTTGAAAATGCAATTGTTGCGTCGAAAAAAACTTTCAAAAATTTTCTAACATGAGCACATATTTATCAATCATGTGTTTGTAAATCATATTCTGGACCGTGTGAGTGTTGGCCATTATAATATTTAGTAATGCAATCTTCGTACCCTTCAAAGCATTCAAGCGTGAGATATGTTAAATTCTACCTATAGCCTACATTAGTGCAAAAATATTTTTCTTCAAGCCCGTTTTTACCACATAAACTAGCAAAAACTTGTTTTCTTGCTAGTGAGACCGTAATATAATTAATATTATATCTAATTTTTCTAATTGTACTTTTATGACTTTTACTTCATCTTTCACAATTAAATTAAAAACATGATATAGACAACAAATGTGAAATAAGATACCATCAAATTCTGGATTGAAATGTTGAATTAATTTTTCAATTACTATATTGTTGGGCTTGCATTGTCAAAAGTAAAACTATGAATTTTCGTTTCACAAGTAAATTCACGTAAACACCAAGTAAAACATGAAAAATACTACTCTATTACGAGAATAGTCAACTTTTCTAAACACTGTTACTTTTTATGCATTATCTAGTTTTTATCAATGTAGTGTGTAGTTGTAGTCATATATCATTTGATGCGATCCAGGACCATATTAGAGTCTAATGGAAGATTGGAGGACCAAAATAAGCATGAAACAAAGTTGGACGTCAAAACGCGAAAATTCAGAAGAATTAATCATGCGATTGCATGGTTATACCAGGCCGCAATCACACAGAGGGCATTTGAGAGGCACAACATAATTGATTGCAAGGCATGTTTTCGGAGAAATCCAGAATTTAGCTTATTTTAGTTTCCTTATTGAATTAGAACTCTTAATTTCAATTAGTTTTAATTATTTCTGAATTAGATTAGGATTTCTTTAATGTTTACTATTTATGCAATTTTCATCGTAAACAATCACAGTTTAGTATTTGGAGAGATTTATTAAAGTGAGGATTCACTTTTTATTCCGTGTTTTTAATTGAACAAACCCTAAAAACTTATCAAAGATTTCTCAAACATTTGTGGTGTTTTCATAATTATGGTTCTTTGATTCAAGAAATCATCGAATCAAGTTCTTGCGACCAGATTTTAGTTTTCTTGGGGTTCAGATCAAATCTTTTGTGGGTTTCGAGATTCAATTCTCCGCGGGTTCATATCAGTTGGTATCAGAGCTTTGGCTCTAAAATCAGGTTCTATCTTTTAAATTCTTTGTTTTTATCAGATTCATCTTGAATCATATCAAAAAAAAAATTTCTTGCTTTTTGATTCTTTTTTTTTAATTTCTTGCATTGGACCGCAAAAGTAAAAAAAAACAAAATTTCAAGAATTTCAAGAAAAGTCAAGAAACACATTCTTTTTAAATTCTTGTGTCATAATTGTTATCTGGTGCTTAAATTTTATCCTTTTTATGAATTTTCTTCTTGATCATTCTCGTTATCTTTTATTTCCTTATACTTGTTCTTGAACGTTGCAGAGATCAAATTATTGATTAAGTTTAGTTAATTCCTTAGAGAACTTGGTAAGAAATACAAAGAGAGGTAAATACAAGAGTGGTGAGATCATTATCGGAAAAAAGCCATATAGAGTGAAACACGAGTGCAAACACGTGAGGAAAATATTGTTTTTCTTCAATCCTAATTTCTATTGTTTTTATCCCAAAATGTCCAACAATGAAGAAACAACACCTAAGGAAGAAAACAACCAATTCTTTTTGTTGAAAGTCATGCAACAACAATTTGAACGGATTAACATGGTTTTTGATGAGATGAGGGATAGTAATAGAGAGATGATGGGTAAGGTGGATAGGCATGATACGGTAATCACAAACTTACTAAGCGAGCAACAACACAAGATCCCTAATGTTAGGAGAGTGGGATAGGCGTGATCATAATTCTATAACTGAATTCGAGGATGACGATGAATATAATTATATGGCTGAGATGGGTAGGATGGGGCATCAAGGGCACCCAGAGGAGGAGACTTTCGAATGGTGGGGTAGACAAAAACCTTGGAAATATTAAAATGAAAATACCTTCATTCCAAGGTAGGAATAACCCTGAAGCCTATTTAGAATGGGAAATGAGGTTAGAATTAATATTTTGTTGCTATACCTATTCAGAAGAAAAGAATGTGAAATTAGCAGTAATTGAGTTCACTGATTATGCTATCATGTGGTGGGATCAATTGGTGACAAATAGGATGAGAAATCACGAGAGACCTTTAGAAACTTGGGGTGATTTAAAGGCTCTCATGAGGAGGAGATTCGTACCTAGTCATTACTAAAGGGACTTCTATCAAAAATTGCAGAGCCTTGCTCAAGGTTCAAATAATGTAGAGGATTACCATAAGGAGATGGAGATGGCTATGATTAGGGCTAATGTTATGGAGGATATGGAGGCTACTTTAGCCAGATTTTTGAATGGGTTAAATGGGGAGAGCCAATATAGTTGAATTACAGCATTATGTAGAGTTGGAGGACATGGTGCACATGGCTATGAAAGTGGAGAGGCAATTGGAAAAAAAATGGGCAGCTAGGCTTTCTTCAGGTTCTAACCCTCCTTGGACACCAAAATGGGATAGTAATGATGTGAGTAAATGGCAGTTTCAAAGGGGGAGACCGAACCACATAAGGGAAAAGAGAATGTCGCTAGCAACAATAAACTCAAGTCAGATTTCCAACCTTCTAAGAATAGGGATATCAAATGTTTTAAATGTTTGGGATCTGGGCACATTGCATCACAATGCCCAAACAAATGGGTAATGATTTTACGTGATAATGGGAAAGTGGAGACTGAGGATGGTAGTGATAGTGGTGAGATGCCTGAATTAGATGATATTGGTGTAGAGTACCGTGTAGACGGTGAAATCCTATTTGCGAGGCATGCTCTTCATGCCCAAATTAAAGTAGAGGATTTAGATATACAAGAAACAATAACGAGGAAAGAAAAGATTCAACAGAAGCTTTTACTAGTACAAAAAAAAAACCCACATTGTACTACGAAAAACTAACCAATCTCTCCCCTCTCCCCAGTTTGACTATTTCTTTACTGCAGAAATTGGAGAACGTATATTCTAAAGGGATATCTAGTAGGTTATCACCTATTAGAGACATCACACATCACATTGGCTTGGTACATGGAGATGTTAGTCCAAAAAGACCAACCAATAGGAGTAATTCAGATGAGATGAATGAGCTTCAAATACATCAAATTAAAGTAAACAAAGGCTGCAGATTCATCTTTGATCATGGTGATTGGTTTTGGATGCATGTGAAGACATAATACGTTTTTCTCCCCTTAACGCAGGTGATGATTCGAGGTCAAATCCTTTTGAGGAATGAGGGGATGATGCGATCCAGGACCATATTGGAGTCTAATGGAAGATTGGAGGACCAAAATAAGCATGAAACAAAGTTGGAGGTCAAAATGCAAAAATTTCAAACAATTAACCATGCGGTCGCATGGTTATACCAAGCCGCGATTGTACGGAGGGCATTTGAGAGGCAAAACATTAATTGATTAAACATTGCAATCGCACGGTTTAAGCCTATGCGATCGCAAGACATGTTTTCAGATAAATCCAGAATTTAGCTTATTTTAGTTTCCTTTTTGAATTAGAACTCTTCATTTTAATTAGTTTTAATTATTTCCGAATTAGATTAGGATTTCTTTAATGTTTACTATTTAAGCAATTTTCATTATAACCAATCACAATTTAGTATTTAGAGAGATTAATTAAAGTGAGAATTCACTTTTTGTTCCCGTTCTTCTACTGAAGCAGAGTATCGTGCTATGTCGTCTACTACTATTGAGATTGTATGGTGGCCTTGGTTATTTGATGTGGTTGCCTTGGTTACTTGCTAATATAGCTTGCTGACTTTTTCAAAATGTTACACCTGGTCAATTGTATTCGTTTCTTGCTTGACAAACTCTCGCTGCTTATTGTTGTAGCATTGTGAGTTTGAGTGGAGATGTTAGAATATATATTAGAAAATTCTCATAGATATTATAAGATTGTCCCAATATATTAAAATATATTAATTAATTGGTTTACTTAATATAGATTATGTTTACCTTATTATATAAATCAGTTATATCAGTATTTTCATAATGTCGTCTGCCTAATAAAGTGGTTGTTGTTTCTTCTCTATGGTTGTTGTTTCTTCTCTATTCTTTCTTCTGTTCTTCTTTATTCTTTCACAAAAAGAACTAGTATATCATCTATGCAATGCACGACACTTGTTTTTCATGATATTAATTTTAAAATATTTTATGAGTATATTGTTTATTTATTAAATTCAAATAAAAAAGTATCATATAAATAAAATTGGATTACTTATTGTAACAATTAAGTCAACTTGGAATTTTCTTAGTCAAAAATGTCATTCCAACTTTAAAAAAAAGGGGGGGAGTCAGGCGGTGGATGGGTTTGGAATACAAATCCATTTTATTCTCATTTTAGCATTTATCTTCTTTTCACTTACCATCTTCAACAAAAACAAGCAGCAACCGCCCTCTCTCTTTTTTCTTCCTTTCTCACACCTAAATTCATATTAAAAATTTTGAAATCGCAGAAAAAATTTGAAAAGTGATGAAACTTTAAGTTTGGAAGAATTAGGGTGTGTTCTCTTTGATGTTTTCAACCCATTTTTCGTTTTGTATTTTTGAAAATAGTGAAAACACGTTATCTTTGCCATTTTGAAAATGCATTTTCCAAAACACCCAATAAAAAAATTCAAAAGAAATGAAAAATGATGTTTTTATCGTTTTGGCGTTTTGTGTACAACATATGACTGTTTTCCAAAACGGTTGAAAACGTGCGTTTTCAATGAGAGGTCCACGTTTCGAGTCCAGCAGCCGGCATTTTATTTTATTTTTTTCATTTTACGCTGGACAAAACAATTATAATGTAATCAATTTACGCGTTGTTTTTCACAAAATGCGGTTCCTTGCCAAAATGGTTAGCGTGCGCTAATTCCAACAAGGAGGTCAGGTCTTTGAGTATCCAAATACGTGGCTCCTTTGTTTTTGTTTTGAATTAATATAATTGTTTTAAATTGTTTTTAATTCTAAATAATTTCAAATATAATATTTTTAATTATTTTTAATTCCAAACATAATTTTTTTAATTTTTTTAATTAATAATTATTTGTAATTCTAAATAATAATACTTCCAAGTTTTTAATTGTTTTTAATTATTTTTAAATATTTTTAATTCCAACAATAATTGTTTTTAAATGTTTTTAAATTGTTTTTAAATATTTTTAATTGAACTTAATATTTTGAATTCCAACAATAATTGTTTTTAAATGTTTTTAATTGTGTAAAACAATTTTTTTAATTGTTTTTAATTCCAAATAATTGTTTGTAATTATTTTGAATTGTTTTTAATTAATAATTATTTTTAATTCCAATAATTCCAAAATTTTTCAATATTTTTAATTCCAACAATAATTATTTTGAATCATTTTTAATTGTTTTTAATTCCAAATAATTTTTTAAAATTATTTTGAATTGTTTTGAATTTTTTTAATTAATAATTGTTTTTAATTCCAAATAAGTCCAAATATCTAAAAAATTTCAAGGAAACACATTTTCGAGTTTTCTATTTTCAGAAATAATTTTTGAAAATTCCAAATAGAACGTATTTTCAAAAATTTCAAAACAAGCACTCAAAACACAAAACAAAAAATGAATTTAAAACTCAAAACACAAAACAGAAACGCAAAGAGAACACCACCTTAATTTCTTGGTTTGGCTACGATACGACGTAAGAAGAAAAATTTTGATTTTAAGAATTGGTTTAATTGTATGTTTATAGGGGGTTAAGAATTAGCATTTCAATTCATAGCTTTAATTATTGGATTTTTCAAGAAGGAGAATTATAAGTGAGTTTTGATTTGGAATTGGATAATTCTATTGTTATCTCAAGAAGTGATTCAAATATTGGGACAGTCTATCAGCCGAGTTAGTCTCCAATAGATAACTATGTGAGTGGAAAAATATATTTTAGAAAATTTAGATTTCAATCATAAGATATTATATCACTAAATATTAAATTACTTGATTTCTTATAATTGTTTATTGAATTATATTATCTTGTAAATTCTAAAAAGTGTGAAATTTCCTATTATAAAATTAAATGTGAACTAAGATGACGTTTAAATCCATAAAAGTACTCGGTGAATTCATTGATTATTCTAGTATACTGAGGGGTCTTGGCCGTGTATTAGTACACTGAGGAGTCTTGACCGTGTATTCGTACACTGAGGGGTCTTGACCGTGTATCATATACAGTGATGGGTCTTGGTCGTATACTAGAAAGCTTAGCCCTTTGAGGCAGTCTGTGCACGCATGCTAAGATTATATAAAATTGATACGTTTTGGTGAGATATTTTATTATACTGTGATATAATAAAGTGATGGTATATATTTTAGCTTATGGATATTCTACGAATATGAGTTGATATTACTTGTTGAAATTAATGTGATGTAATTGTTGGTTTCGATGTTGGGCTCATTTACGGTATGAGAATGTCTCTAAATCTTTATTATTATTATCATTATGAGAAGTTATAACATGAATTATTAAGTGACGTGAGCTTATTTTCGATAGTATCTATAAATGAAAAGAGTATAATTATTTTTGAAAATCTCCACTCACTGAGCCTATCAACTCATTTATTTTCCAACAATGATTTTTCTTATCAGGTAGCGGGATATAAAGCTTTTGAGTTCAAAGTCAGAGCCACACGACAGAGTTAGTTAGTATGACTCATTTCATAGAGCATATAGTCATTGTTTTGGGGACACATGTTCATTTTTTAATATCATTTTGCATCACTTGAAAATAAATAGGTGGCTCACTATGCATTTTGTATCCGTATGTACAGTTAATATTAATTAAATAGTAAATTTTTTATAATTTGGCTAGCATTTATAGCATTTTTGTTGTTGTGGGTATTGAAAGGGAAAATGGTCCCATTTAGTTGTGAATACAGTTTGTTGGGATATGTGATATTTTATTTCAGGTTGGTTAGCCCAAATTACAGGGGAGATAATGCTGAAATTTTCTTAAAAATAAATAATAATGAATTGTAATTGTATTAGCCTTGATGGTAGGTCCAACCCTTAGTTGGTATTTACCATCGGTACACGTCACGTCTCGGGTATATTAATATTGTTTGGGACAGGTTGTGTCACTTATTGATATTGAAAAAAACATAGTTAATCCAGATTTTCAAAAGTCTCTTTGAAAACCACATTTGTGGTCGAATTGATTGACACTTTATCCATATCACAAATCAAAATTTTCAATCCCGTACGATTTGTAACTCTAGACAATGCAACATAAAGTTGTCCATAACTAAAAACTAGTTTTTTCAGATATAATCTCACGCGAAAAAAAGATTGACTATGACTCTTATTGATAATCATAGCGTATGAGACAATTAATTAATTTTTGGCACAAGCATATTATAATTACAAAATTGAATTTCTAAATTATAATGATGCAGATTACGTTAATGATATTATGCAAATTTATTATTTTTTCTATTTGTAGATAATTAATAATATTTACATACTTTAAGTCTTATATTGATTAATTAATGTAGTATTCAAATTTGTTATTACTAATAATTGAAATGAATTTATCTTGTTCTGGAAGATGTGTACTTTTTAATAGGAAATGTCAATTCATAATTTTATTCATTTTTACCGAGTATCATAGAATATTCAAAATATTGGAAAGCTGAACCGGCAGTACTATTGACACTATATTAGAATACTGATGATTAATTAACTGAAGTTGGACAATTACTTAACAAGTGAATCATTGGAAATCTCATTTGGGTTGTATTATTATTTCATAAGCGCTCTTTTGCTCAGTTGATAGATTAGAAACAATATTTTTTTCATTCTTCAGCTAAAACGTTTCTATCATAACACAATTCATCCTTTATAAGTCAATTACTGTGAATTGAAACATTTACGATCTCAGAGAAAGGCATTACGTTTCTATCATAACACAATTCATCCTTTATAAGTCTATTACTGTGAATTGAAACATTTACGATCTCAGAGAAAGGCATTGTTTGAAAGTCTCGAAAACTCTTACCACTACTCTGCAATGTTTTTTTTTCAATCTCTGAGATTGTATACTTTTTTATTTCTTCATCACTCAATTCTAAATCTGTAAATCGAGACAAATAGACAACTATAATTAATTTTAAAAACAAAAAAAATAATAATTTTTTTTATGTAATAAAACATCAAGGAGCTAGAACCTTATTTTAAGTCATGTACTAAAACATTATTATGTAATAGAACATTAATAAAATTTAATGTTCTCAGCATATCCTTTGTCTAGAACCCTTTTGAGGAGCTAGAATCTGAATCGTTCTTTGAATAGTATAAATTTAATTTTGAAATTATCATATCTAATTTATTAGTTTAATCGACTTATTATTTTTAATCAATAAATCAGATGCTTTGATAATAAAACACAATTATATATTTTTTGTGTATTGATATTTTTTTAACTACAACCTATTTAAACCCACTATAGGAAGCATAAAAAATTTGTGGGAAAAATAAGTCCATTTTAGAAAAACTATTGCATTATTGCCAATAGTTCTCATGCATCGATGTTTCATTTTTTTTTTTGAAAACTTAACTTATTTAAATCCCTGTGTAAATTAAGACATTAGAACACATAACCTCACCTGTTTTGTATTTTGAAGTGAATTTATCTTGTTCTGGAAGAAGTGTATTTTAAAAAAAAATGTTAATTCTTGATATTATTCATTTTAACCAAGTATCAAAGTAAATTGAAACATTGTAAAGCTCATCCTGATTAAATTGTATTAGAATACTGATTATTTATATTGGAATAATGATTATTAATTACCCGACGTTGGATAATTAATTAAATAAATTATAATATTATAAATAATAATATTATTATTATAAAATTCTATTATTTGATTTAATTATATTTTTTTGCTGACACTGCATAAATAATAATAATAATAATAATAATAATAATAATAATAATAATAATAATATAAACACTTTAATATTATTTAATATATAACATAAATAATATAATATTAAAACTTATTGAGTAATTTTCTATTACAATTTGAAAAATAATTTTCGTGTAAGCACAAATAAGTTTTTTTAATAATCGACACAAATATTATTAGATGGATTGATTTTTCAGTTGAAATAACAATTTAAATTTTATCATTTGTTTAAATCAAATGAATGTGTTTCCTTATCTCTATTTAACAGTCAGATTGTATATTTATATATATTTTATAAATTGTAACTAATTGTAACTGTTTATTAGTTAATGATAAAAAAGCAGAATTTTAGGAAAAACTTGATTATCATTTTCCAATTTGTAAGAAGTGCTTCAGGCTTAATTTTTTGCGCGACTCATTAAATAACTTACTAATTTTTATATTATAATTTGAAAATAGATTTTCTAAATTGTAAAAATGCAGATTGCGTTAATGATATTCTGCAAATTTATTGTTTTTCTATTTGTGCAGAAATAATAATATTTACATACTCTAAATCTTATATTGATTATTAATGTAGCATTCAAATTTGTTATTACTAATAATTAAAGTGAATTTATCTTGATATGGAAGATGTGTATTTTTTAATTGAAAATGTCAATTCATAATTTTATTCATTATTATAGAATATTCAAAAGATTGAGAAACTGAACGGGTGGCACTATTTACACTGTATTGGAATAGTGATAATTAAATAACTAAAGTTGGACAATTATTTAACAAATGATTAATTGGGAATCTCGTCCGGGTTGAACATTGAATCTAATTATTAATTACTTAATATTGGGTAATTAATTATTTAAATTATATATATATATATATATATCATTACAATACTATAAGAGCCTTAATTTTTTACAGTAGCTTTTTTCGTCCAATACGACGTAGTTTTGGTATTTTACTATTCTTAGTTTTGTCTAAATCTCACCATTTTTGTAATAGCCACAATTCTTGACTTTTGTGTGTTTGGTGGGACGCTTGGGATTTGGACGGTGGATATGAGAGTGCACCACTATAAAACCAGGCATCCTCCCAAACGTTACGCCTTCTTCCTACCTTCGTGCTCACTGTGGTTATTTTGTCGATAAGCGAGAAGTTCGTAGTGGGTGTGTCGTTTGAGTTGTACATTCAATGTAAGTGCTCAGAAAGAGGTTGAAATTTGTTTTCATTGTTTACTTTCATAGTCACTGTACGATTCCATAACCTGGGGATAGCAAAATGTCGTCCGGAAATGACGATTCACAGAACCCGTCTGACGCTCCCACAAACCCTAGTATTATTGGAAGCGTTTCCTCGTCGGCCGCCACATCATCTTCCTCTTTTGAAGTTGCAGAAGGGGTAAATCCGAAGACGCCTATCGTAAGCCCGTTGGCTCCGTCAACGAGTGGAACGAAGGTTAGTTCGTCTGTGCCAGCGAAAGAGACGGTGGTGAAAGGGAGACCCGATGCTGGGGTGCCCGAAATTAGGGGATCTCTTGACAAGAGAGATGCTCCGGCCGCGAGGGCTCTTGACGAGGAGCTAAAGCGGTCGGCAACCGAAGCGTCCATGGCTCAGTCGAGGATTACCGAGGCGGAGTTGGAGGACATACGGTTGTCCTATGATATTCTTGCTGCTGTGACGCTCAGAGCCCCGGGCCCAGAAGAACATGCCGACCATCCCTCCGAAGGGTATGTGGCGATCTACGAACCAGCAATGCAGCAAGGCTTTCGCCTACCACTGCATCCCTTTTTTCGCCAGGTGTTAAGGGATTGGAACCTGGCTTCCTGTCAGATAACGCCGAACGGCTGGGGGCAGATGGTTGACTCCTACATTTTGTGGAGTGTTGCCGAGGCAGGAAGAGACCTGTCTCCCAGGGAGTTTGAGTCCATATATCGGCCTTGCCGGTTCGCTGGCTGGTATAACATATCTCTCCAGTCGGGTCAGAAGTGGAGGACGGCCACCGATAGTCCCAACAAGGTGCACAATTGGAAAGAGAGGTTCATCTTCGTTGGTAGGGACTGGGAATTTATGCCAGAGGACCCTCTTCCTCACGTGTCTATCCCTCGACAGTTCGGGGAACTTGGTATAAACTACCGCATTCGTATGGAATTTCGATTACAGTTCCTGACTTGATGTATTTGCTCCCTTTTGCAGATTGCGAGAAACCACCAATCCCGAATAGAAGCCAGGGAGAGCTGAGGTCGAAGTGGAAGAAGGTTCGGTCTCTCAGTAGTGACTTTCGGAGCCTCGGGAACCTGTTGAAAGACGATAATATTCTGGCCAGCTGCGGACTAATGTGTAAGTCTCACTTGCCTCGATGTTCTGGTGCTATAGTGGAGAATTATCTGGGTGCGTCGCTTATTAATGTCTGTGCTTAACAGCTTTCAGGTTCAAAAGCGTACCCACACTCCACCTCGCTCGTCCCACCGGCGGAGAGAGTTCTTCCTCTCAGGTACCGGTAACGGAGGTGCCTGGGCCATTGCAAGACATCCCGGCTGCTGTGCCACCAGAGCCCGCCCCCAGTCAGGTCGAACCGATGGTGTAAAAAAACCTGGCCCCTCGTCCAGCCAAGGGAGTCCCGTCGCATAGCTCAACGTCGAGAGAAATTGGAAACTTCCATCCTGTAAATGCTCCCGGCCCACCCTGCGATGATGGCGACAAGCGTGCACAAGTACTAGACCCAGAAATGGAAGAAAGCTGCTGAGGGGGCCACTGTTTGGGAGCAGCTGAAGATGGTGGAGATGAACCTAATACGGGGCCTAGTACTGAGCAAAGAACTGATCAGTACTTTGGAAAGTTATGATGGCCAATACCATGAGGAAGGGGCCAAGTCCGCCATGCTGGCCAAGGAGCTGAAGGCCGTGCGGCTCGAGAAGGCGCAGATGGAGTCGAAAAAGGGGGTGCTTCGATTCAAGCTCGACTCCGCAGTGGCGAGGGAGGCGGACACGAAGGAAAAATATGAGATTGAATTGAAGGCCTCAAAAGAGTGTATGAAGAATTCCCAGGAACAGAAGCGGGCTGCCGAGGCCTCTCAGAAGCGTGCCGATGAGCTCTAGAAGAGTGCCGATGAGGCTCAGAAGCGTGTCAAATAGGCTCTGAAGCTGGCCGAGGACCTAGCACTTGTCGTCGAGGAAGCCCTGGCCGACACGACCAGTAGGTTGGAGACCATCGTCGTGGAGGAAGGGAGGTTGCTGGCAGACGAGAGGCTGGAACTGGAAAGGGTCCGAGCCAAATGCGTGGTTGCTGGGGCCAGGGCGGTGGAGGCCTATCAGGATGTGTTTGTGGAAACGCCCGAGTATCAGGACCTCGCCCACCGTCTGATGATCGCTGGAGGTGAGCAGTTGGTGAAGCGCATCACGGAGGTCCATCCAGAGTGAGACCTTTCTTTCCTTCGGCAGGACCCCTCCGAGGCTCAAGCTCCCAATGCTAGACCTAGTACAGTAGGTGATCAAATACCCCTCCAACTGTGGAAGGCCTGCAATGTGCCGACCCTTGAAGAGGCAACGGGGCATTCATACTTTTGTAATCCTTATCTGGTTTTGCCTAAGTTAATGAAACAGGATCAATTGAAGCATTGTAATTGACTTTTCGCTATCCCGACGTTACAATTTTATGTGCGCGTGGGGGAGAGGGAGGGGGGGGGAACGCTTCAAATCTGAGAATCATCCCCTTAGCATTAATGACGCAGACACCTGATGGAATCTGGAGAGTTGGCGTCTTCAACACCTTGGGGAGGTAGAACATCAGCGTGTCGTTCCAAATCCCCCTATTATGACTGTATTCATTGCACCGTGCCCATTTCCCACGTAGTCCTTATAAATAGGATGCAAGCGTACTAATACTCTTCCACCGTGAGCCTTTTGTATCTAACCTGTCAGAGCTGTGTGATCAAGACGAAAATAACAAACGTGCGATGGCAGTATGGCTGGAGGGCTGGCATCCAAGATTTCTGTTAATCTGAGAATCAACATTCAGAGGACCAAAAGCCCGGCCAATCAACGTTCAGGGGACCAAACGTACGGGGTGGGAATTTAGGCTTAGCAGCCTTAGCCCGACCCTGTCCCGAACGGTTGATGGGGTTGGGGGGGGAGTCTTCCACTGCCAAAAAGGCGTCAACGGCCTTTTTTGAACAGTATGGTCTAATTAGCCACCAAATTAACTCAGGTTGGTTTGGGAGACTCCCAATCATGGTGAAGTCAGGTTCTCCAACCTGAACGATGACAGCATAGACTAGAGGATAGGTTTAGTAGATCTAGTTACCCCACTTATGTGCCGGCCCAATGAGGCGGCGGGGTGTTAGAACATATTTCAGTTGTATCTGTTTCTGTACTGTATTCCGTATTTAATAAAATCATGCCGAGTTACTTTCTTATTTGCGTATGTGCCCTTATCTTGTTTGTGATACCTATGTTTTATACGCTTGTTTCGGGCCTCGTCGACGTCTAGTGTTGCTTAGGAAATTACTGGTATAAGTCTAAGGTCGCCAAACATGCCCCAGGTGGCGCGTAGTGGTTCGCAAGCCACAATCGATACCTCCTTGCTATGTAGGAATTTCGACAAGGTTGGCGCGAACGTTAACTGATTTACTTCATCTTGGGCAGGCGTCGGTGGTATTGCTGTCACGCCTTGGCGTTCGCACACCCATTGTTTCCACCCCCGTGTATCTCTCATATACCGGTAGTTGACTTGATCGTCGGAGTGCCAACGATCGCCGGACCCTTTTCCTCCGGAGATCTTGGTGCCTAACGATTGTCCTAGTGTGCAGGTAACATACAAGTTGACAGAGGAGTGACTAGAGATCTGTTGACACGTGGACGTTGCAGGTTCCGACGTCAACAATAAATAATAATATTATTATTATAAAATTCTATTATTTGATTTAATTATATTTTTTTCTGACACTGCATAAATAATAATAATAATAATATAAACACTTTAATATTATTTAATATATAACATAAATGATATAATATTAAAACTTATTGAGTAATTTTCTATTACAATTTGAAAAATAATTTTCGTGTAAGCACAAATAAGTTTTTTTAATAATCGACACAAATATTATTAGATTGATTGATTTTTCAGTTGAAATAACAATTTAAATTTTATCATTTGTTTAAATCAAATGAATGTGTTTCCTTATCTCTATTTAACAGTCAGATTGTATATTTATATATATTTTATAAATTGTAACTGTTTATTAGTTAACGATAAAAAAGCAGAATTTTAGGAAAAACTTGATTATCATTTTCCAATTTTTAAGAAGTGCTTCAGGCTTAATTTTCTGCGCGGCTCATTAAATAACTTACTAATTTTTATATTATAATTTGAAAATAGATTTTCTAAATTATAAAGCTGCAGATTGCGTTAATGATATTCTGCAAATTTATTATTTTTCTATTTGTGCAGAAATAATAATATTTACATACTCTAAATCTTATATTGATTAATTAATGTAGCATTCAAATTTGTTATTACTAATAATTAAAGTGAATTTATCTTGATCTGGAAGATGTGTATTTTTTAATTGGAAATCTCAATTCATAATTTTATTCATTATTATAGAATATTCAAAGATCGAGAAACTGAACGGGTGGCACTATTTACACTGTATTGGAATAGTGATAATTAAATAACTAAAGTTGGACAATTATTTAACAAATGATTAATTGGGAATCTCGTCCGGTTGAACATTGAATCTGATTATTAATTACTTAATATTGGGTAATTAATTATTTAAATTATATATATATATATATATATATATATATATATATATATATATATATATATATATATATACACACACACACACACACACACACACACACACACACACACACACACACATCATTACAATAATATAAGAGCCTTAATTTTTTACAGTAGCTTTTTTCGTCCAATACGACATAGTTTTGGTATTTTACTATTCTTAGTTTTGTCCAAATCTCACCATTTTTGTAATAGCCACAATTCTTGACTTTTGTGTGTTTGGTGGAATCCTATATTTTGTTTGCACGTTAATGATGTGAACTTGAAAGGTTTTGCTAAACTTTATTTTCTCTAAACTGCCGTTTTTGTTGTCCAACTTAAAAATTTGCTGCACCTTATACATTAAGGTATTTTTACATAATTTCAGTTGGAGATGATATCCATATGGGTTACCTAACCATTGGCTTTAGTTTCACATTATTTCATGTTATATAACTCAAGTTATGGATAATTTTGTAAATTACGACAACATGAATCCGAGAAACTGCCTAGGATGTTTTGGTGAATATTTTAGTATGATGAAACATGTCTTCGGACTATCAAATTTTGATACGTGGTAGCTACATGAGTATTCTATGTTTCCTGAAAATTTCATATTGTTCGGTGATCGTTTTCTATGTCAAAAAAATTTTTGTTACTCTATGACCGGGTGAATTGTTTCTCTAAACTACAGTTTCTGTTGTCCAACACAAAATTTTTTTGCACCTTATATATTAATTATTTTTACATAATTCCAATTGGAGACGATATCCCTATGGGTTACCTAACCATTGGCTTTGGTTTCACATAATTTCATGTTATATAACTCAAGTTATGGACAATTTTGTAAGCTGCGACCACATGAATTTGAGAAACTACCTAGTTGTTCTGGTGAGCATTTTCGTAAACCGAAACATACTGTCGGACTATCAAATTTTTATATGTTGTAGCTAAATGAGTATTCTATGTCCCATGAAAATTTCATATTTTTCGGTGATCGTTTTCTGTGTCAAAGAAATTTTTGTTACTCCATGACCGGGTGAAGAAATTTTAGTAACACTGCCCTTATTTTGAAAATTTTCTTCACCCGGTTATGGAATAACAAAAATTTCTTTGACATAGAAAATGATTACTGAACAATACGAAATTTTCAGGAGACATATAATACTCAGGTAGCTACCACATATCAAAAATTGGTAGTCCGACGGCATGTTTAGGCATACTAAAATGTTCATCGAAACCTCATAGGCAGTTTTTCAGATTCATGTCGTCGACGTGCGCTATTATAAACCAATCAAAAAACTTTAAGTAGTGTAAATATCTTCTTAAACTTTTGTAGGCCTTGGTTTTGTGGTAGTTTTAGTGGATTTCCATGTTTTGATTACACGTTAATGATGTGAACTTGAAAGGTTTTGCTAAACTTCATATTTCTCTAAGCTGCATTTTCTGTTGTCCAACTCAAAAATATGCTGCACCTTATATATTAAGTATTTTTATATAATTCCAGCTGGAGACGATAGCCTTGTGGGTTACCTAACCACTGGCTTTGGTTTCACATAATTTCATGTTATATAACTCAAGTTATGGACAATTTTGTAAACTGCGACTGCATGAATCCGAGAAACTGCCTAGGACGTTTCGGTGAGCATTTTAGTAAGCTGAAACATGCCGTCAGACTACCAATTTTTGATATGTGGTAGCTACCTGAGTATTCTATGTTCCTTGAAAATTTCGTATTGTTCGGTGATCGTTTTCTATGTCAAAAAATATTTTGTTACTCCATGACCGGGTGAAGAAAATTTTCAAAATAAGGGCAGTGTTACTAAAATTTCTTCACCCGGTCATTTTGTAACAAAAATTTCTTTGACATAGAAAACGATCACCGAAAAATATGAAACTTTTAGGGGACATAGAATACACATTTAACTACCACATATCAAAATTTGATAGTCCGACGGTATGTTTCGGCTTACGAAAATGCTCACCGAAACATCCTAGGCAGTTACTTGGATTCATGCGGTCGTAGTTTACAAAATTGTCCATAACTTGAGTTATATAACATGAAATTATGTGAAACTAAAGCCAATGGTTAGGTAACCCATAGGGATATCGTCTCCAACTGGAATTATGTAAAAATATTTAATATATAAGGTGCAACAAATTTTTGAGTTGGACAATAGAAACTGCAGTTTAGAGAAACAATTCACCCGGTCATGGAGTAACAAAAATTTCTTTGACATAGAAAACGATCACCGAACAATACGAAATTTCAGCATACACAGAATACTCAGGTAGCTACCACATACCAAAAATTGGTAGTCCGACGGCATGTTTAGGCATACTAAAATGCTCACCGAAACCTCCTAAACAATTTTTCGGATTCATGCTGTCGACGTGCCGAAATCGCTATTATAAACCAATCAAAAAACTTTAAGTAGTGTAAATATCTTCTTAAACTTTTTTGTACCTTAGTTTTGTGGTAGTTTTAGTGATTTCCATGTTTTGATTTCATGTTAATGATGTGAACTTGAAAGGTTTTGCTAAACTTCATGTTTCTCTAAGCTGCAGTTTCTGTTGTCCAACTCAAAAATTTGCTGCACCTTATATATTAAGTATTTTTACATAATTCTAGTTGGAGACGATAGCTCTATGGGTTACCTAACCATTGACTTTGGTTTCACATAATTTTATGTTATATAACTCAAGTTATGGACAAATTTGTAAACTGCGACAGCATGAATCCGAGAAACTGCCTAGGATGTTTCGGTGAGCATTTTAGTAAGCTGAAACAAACCGTCGGACTGTCAAATTTTGATATGTGGTAGCTACATGAGTATTCTATGTTTACTAAAAATTTCATATTGTTCGGTGATCGTTTTCTATGTCAAAAGAATTTTTGTTAATCCATGAACAAATGAAGAAATTTTAGTAACACTGCCTTATTTTGGCCATTTAATTTTTATTTGATTTTATTTTTTTGTTAAAAAAAATTAAGATTTTGTCGAGTTACAAAAAATAAAAAAAAAATTAAATCTTTGTCTAGTAACTCGACAATAATTTGTCGAGTTACAATTAAAAAAATAAAAAATAAAATGAAGACTTTGTCAAGTTAGTCTTTTGATTGAATTTTTTTTTAATGACTTTGTCGAGTTGCTCAACAAAGTCTTTTTGAATTTTTTTTTTATATTTTTTTAATGACTTTGCCGAATTGTTCGACAAAGTCTTTTGAAATTTTTTTTTTTTTTTAACTTTGTCGAGTTACTCGACTAACTCAACAAAGTCAAATATATATATATATTTATTTATTTTTAGTTGTGTGGGCTTTTAGCTCTTTTTTTTTTTTTTTTTGTAATTTGCACTTTTAGTCCACAACCTTTTCAATTTATAACAAATGTACCAATAACTTTTTTTTAGCATTGGCCATCCTCAGTCTTTGAATTTTGTTGCAAATTTTGTTTTGTCCTACTCTTTAAACAAACAAAATAAAAATTAATAACAACAAAATAAAATAAAATTGTAAATATTTTATTTTTACTGGACAACATTTTTTTTAATTTTTTCAAAATATGTTTTTTATTTTAGAATTTTTTTTTCTTTTTCTGGGTTTTTGTTGGGTTACTCGACAAACTTTTTTTTAAATAAGATTAATGCTTAATATCATTTTGTCGAGTTACTTAACAAAGTCTAATTTGATAATTTTTTAATTTTTTTTTGTCAAGTTACTCGATAAAGGGGAAAAAAATTTAATTTTTTAGGTTTTTTGGTAGGAAAAAAAATTAATTTTTTTGGTCGAGTAACTCGACAAAGGTAAAAAAAAAAAAAAAAAAAAAAAAATCCTTCTTTGGGATTTGTCGATTTCATTTTTCCAATTTTCTTTTTTTTTTTTTTTTTGAAATTTCTTTTGAAATTTTTTTTGTTTAAACTTTTTTTTTTTTTTACTTTGTTGAGTAACTCAACAAAATCTTTTGAATTTTTCTTTTTTTTTTTTTTAACTTTTTTTGACTTTGTCGAGTAACTCGACAAAGTCTTTTGAAATTTTTTTTTTTTTTTTGAAGTTTTTTTTTTTTTTTTTTTTTTTGAACTTTTTTTACTCGACAAAGTCTTTTGAAATATTATTTTTTTTTTACGTTGTCGAGTTAGTAACTCGACAAAGTCATTTGATTTTTTTTTAGTTGTGTTGACTTTTAGCTATTTTTTTTATTTTATTTTTTTTTATTTACACTTTTGGTCCACAATATTTTCAATTTATAACAAATTTACCCATAACTTTTTTTTAGCATTGGCCATCCCCGGCCTTTGAATTTTGTTGCAAATTTTGTTTTGTCCTCCTCTTTAAATAAACAAAATAAAAACTAATAACAACAAAATAAAATAAAATTGTAAATATTTTATTTTTACTGAACAACATTTTTTTTAAATTTTTTCTAAATATGTTTTTTATTTTGGAATTTTTCTTTTCTTTTTTTGAGTTTTTGTCAAGTTACTCGACAAACTTTTTTTTAAAAATAAGATTAATGCTTAATATTATTTTGTCGAGTTACTCAACAAAGTCTAATTTGACAATTTTTTTAATTTTTTTTTGTCTAGTTACTCGATAAAGGGGACATTTTTTAAAATTTTTAGGTTTTTTGGTAGAAAAAAAAATTTAATTTTTTTGGTCGAGTAACTCGACAAAGGTAAAAAAAAAAAAAAAAAAAAAAGGGGGGCAATTCAGGGCCGGTCACTGTTTGGGCACTTATAGGCTCTAAAGTCATATGCTCAAAACTTAATTCAATTAAAGTCATATTTTAGAGCTAAAAGACCAGCATATCCTTAATTGTAAAAAAACGCTAACTGTGATACTGTTTTGTAGTGATTTTGTACCTACCATTAAACACCTAATATATTTATACTTATGTATCCAATGAGAATCTATGTCCTAATTGAATCTCAAACATGTTCTAATTCAAGAGAAGAATTAGAAACATTTTATAGTTTTAGATGAGAACCCTTTGCATGACTTCCCACTAACTTGAGAATGATTGGCAGTTTTTTTTCTTCATTTTAGCATTGCTCTAAAGTATGTGTTTGCTTTTAAGGGACTCAGATACCTTGGAAGAGTTTTAATTTGCAGCAAAATGATGTACATTTATCCGTGATACTATTTTAGAGGATTTGTGATACTGTTTTGAAAAAAAAATTAAAGATTGTCATTTTAAGCTAAAAAGACGACTTCAAACAGGTTAAATCCATCATAGGCAGTGGCAAAGCCACTGGTCTTGACCGTCTCGTCGAGACCATTCCGAAAACATATTATAATAAAAATTCTGAGCACGTGTGCAAATTCTATGATCATTTTTATTATAATACTGTTTTTTGTGATACTGTTTTGCATAATACAGTATCAAACAACACACATGACTATGATATCATACTTTTATCTTTGATACTGTTTAATTAGTCATATGTTTTGTTTGATACTGTATTATGCAAAACAGTATCATATATTAAAACATGGATTAAAACAGTATCAATTTATATTAATGCACATTACCTAAACAAAACATTATCATAGATTAAAACTAAGACATTCAAACAGTATCACAGGTTCAAACCTTGTCATAATTAAACAATATCAAAGATCACATAGATTCAAACAGTATCACAGGATTAAAACAGTATCATGGATTAAAACGGTATCAAAATATACTAATTACCTAAACAAAACAGTATCATAGATTAAAACTAAGACATTCAAACAATATCACAGGTTCAAACCTTGCTATAATTAAACAATATCAAAGATCACATATATTCAAATAGTATCACATGATTAAAACATGTTTCAAATGATAGTGAAATATTATGACAAAGTTTCAATCTATTAAACCTTGCCATAATTAAACAGTATCATAGATTAAAACTAAGACATTAAAACAGTATCATGGATTAAAACTAAGACATTCAAACATCAGATGATGGAACATTCAATCTCCTATTTACAACAATTCTATGTCCATTTATATTGTGATACTGTTTTGTATAATACAGTATCAAATAACATACCATGACTAAACATTAGATGATAGAACATTCAAACTCCTATTTACAGCAATTAGATGGTGGAGCATTCAAGCTCCTATTTACATAAGATAGTGGAGTATTCAAGTTCATATTTACAGCATTCAAGCTCATATTTACTATTCTATGCCCATTTCTGTTGTGATATTGTTTTGTATAATACAATGTCAAACAACTTTCACAACTAATTAACAACACAAAGAAATAATCTAATGACCAACTTAATACAATATCAAGTTACTATTCTATAATACAGTATCAACAACAAATGTTACCTCATTGTTTACATAACTAGAAAATGCTCATTGTTTACATAACTACTAAAATACTCAACCCAGGTTAATCATATTGGTCAGCCTCTCTTGCAGCATGGATAGATCAATGCTAGCTGTTAGATCACTAGCCTGAAAAATAATCAAATACAAGAATTAAGATTAAAACAAAGAAATTAATAACAATATTCCTACGTTAATTTGTTACCTCAATCTGGATTTTATGAAGTAACTTGCCATTTACTTTTGTAGTTTCACAGCTAACAATATTCAGTCCCCAACTGAAAATTGATCCAAAATCTTCACCAAAAAACTGCCTAAAAAGTGACACTGCGCCAAAGGTCACCAGAGGTGAAAGCGGTTGTCGCCGGAGGTCGATGGAGGTGGAGGTGGAGGTGGAGGTGGAGGTGGAGGTGGTGGTGGTGGTAGCCGGAGGTGGAGACGGTTGTCGTCGGATGTGGAGGAGGTTTGTGGAGTTGGAAGATTGTGTCAATGAAAAATATGGTTAAAAAGGGTGATTTTGGAATTAATATAAAATATTGATGTGAAGTATGACTTAATCACAATTTAAAAAAAACGTTTTGACCTAATTTGAAACAAGTAATGTGGAAATGACTTATTGGCAATTTTCCCCAAAAAAAATTCCTTTTTTGGGCTTTGTCGAGTTAATCGACAAAGCCCAATTTTTTCATTTTTTCAAATTTTTTTTTTTTACTTTGTCGAGTAAGTGGACAAAGTCATTTGATTTTTTTTTTTTTTTGAAATTTCTTTTGAATTTTTTTTTAACTATTTTTTGACTTTGTCGAGTTACTCGACAAAGTCTTTTGAATTTTTCTTTTTTTTTTTTAACTGTTTTTTTGACTTTGTCGAGTTACTAGACAAAGTCTTTTGAATTTTTTTTTTGTTTTGAATTTTTTTTTAACTTTTTTTTGACTTTGTCGAGTAACTCGACAAAGTCATTTGATTTTTTTTAGTTGTGTGGGCTTTTAGCTGTTTTTTTTTCTATAATTTGCACTTTTGGTCCACAACATTTTCAATTTATAACAAATTTACCCATAACCTTTTTTTAGCATTGGCCATCCCCGGCCTTTGAATTTTGTTACAAATTTTGTTTTATCCTCCTCTTTAAATAAACAAAATAAAAACTAATAACAACATAATAAAATAAAATTGTAAATATTTTATTTTTACTAGACAATATTTTTTTTAATTTTTTCTAAATATGTTTTTTATTTTGGAATTTTTTTTTTTTTGGATTTTTGTCGCGTTACTCGACTTTTTTTTTAATAAGATTAATGCTTAATATCATTTTCTCGAGTTACTCAACAAAGCCCAATTTGACAATTTTTTAACTTTTTTTTGGTCGAGTCACTCGGTAAAGGGGAAAAAAATTTAATTTTTTGAGTTTTTTGGTAGAAAAAAAATTTTAATTTTTTTGGTCGAGTAACACGACAAAGGGAAAAAAAATTTAATTTTTTTGCTTTTTTGGTCGAGTAACTCGACAAAGGTAAAAAAATTTCCTTTTTTGGGCTTTGTCAAGTTAATTGACAAAGCCCAATTTTTTCATTTTTTTTTTGTGACTTTGTCGAGTTTTGATTTTTTTTTTGAGATAATTGCATCAAAGGTCCCCCAACGTTTCAGAATCGTTAGGGATATGCCCCTAACCTAAAATAATAGCACCAAACATCCCAAACGTATGAAGAAATAGACATCGTAGGTTCCTCTTCACACTTTTCTTCAGATTTCACCGTTAAATCCAAAAACTGGACCTCACGCGCTATTATTTCCCAAAATACGCGTCTGAGAATTGTAGGGGAAAAAAATTAACTCTACTGGTGGCACGCCCAACATCGGCCGCCGTCCTCGAGGTCGACCTCCTGGTTCTAAGAACAAGTCCAAGCCTCCAATAATTGTGACCCGAGACAGCCCCAATGCCCTGCGAGCTCATGTTCTTGAAGTTTCACCTAGAAATGATATAGTGGATAATTTGGCCGTTTATGCACGTCGGAGGGGTAGAGGAGTCTGTGTTCTAAGCGGAACTGGAACTGTTGAAAATGTGACACTACGTCAGCCTGCTGCCGCTCCTGGCGGTAGTGTGGTAACACTGCACGGCCGATTCAAGATACTTTTCCTATCGGGAATGGTGCTTCCGCCGCCTGCACGTAGGCATGTACCAACTCTGAGAAAAGTAAGAATCCAGGAGTAGATTTTGATTAGACAGCCAAGAATCAAGAAAAATAACCCACAACACAGCAATATTCAAGAACCCCTTTTGCTACATGCCTACACACAGTTGATAACACCATGAATTTAGCATCAAACCTACAAAGTAAAAAAAAAAAAAAAGAGAGAGAGACCTAAAAGGAAACTTCCTGGAAGGAAATAATAGCGCGTGAAGTCCAGTTTTTGGATTTAACGGTGAAATTTGATGGAAAGTGTGAAGAGGGATCTACGATGCATATTTTTTCATATGTTGAGGACGTTTGGTGCTATTATTTTAGGTTAGGGGCATATCCCTAACGATTCTGAAACGTTGGGGACCTTTGATGCAATTATCCCCTTTTTTTTAACTTTTTTTGACTTTGTCGAGTTATTTGAATTTTTTTTTTGTTATGAAATTTCTTCTTTTTTTTAACTTTTTTTTTTGACTTTGTCGAGTTACTCGACAAAGCTTTTGAATTTTTTTTTTTTTTTTTGTTTTGAAATTTCTTTTGAATTTTTTTTTTTTTTTTTTTGTTTTGAAATTTTTTTTTAAAACTTTTTTGGACTTTGTCTGAGAGAGATATTTGACAGTCTTTTGAATTTATTTTTTTTTTTTTTAACTTTGTTGAGTTAATTTGAATATATATATATATATATATATATATATATATATATATATATATATATATATATATACTAGTTTTATGTACGTGCTATGCACGTAAGTTGTCCGTGATAATCTACTAATTAAAAGCGATTGTGTTAATATAATTTTGATAGAATTTAAATATTTTTTTGTACTTGTCAAATAATGAACTCATTAATTTTTGTAAAGTTATGTTGTTCCAATGGTGGGATTTTATTTATAATTGTCCCATGCCTTTGCTAAGTTAAAAAATTCTAACTCTTTGTTTAATAATCTAATAAGCTTAATAATCAGTTCTCCAGAAGCAGCGACAAAAAATAATACAACTCTTAGCATTTTCAGTGAATCATCTTAAATATGCACGCATGAACTCTCAAAGTTGCACAAAAATCCTCTCTTTTTCCTTGTGAATAATTTTAAATATTAAAATCTAACATGCTTCCAAATATTACAAGATATTCAATTTTCTGATCTAGTGTCATCTAAGGTGCAAATCACCATTGTAATCAAAATTAGATTGTTCTAATCCAATGTGCTCACATAGAGAAAAATATATCTTTCCACATAAATATCCAAACCTGTGCTTCACTAAACTTTATGTCTGGGCAAAATAATAGCTCTGAGATATCATGTTCTCAAAACACCAGATATATGATGCATGATAATCGGGAAGTAATTAATCCCTCCAACTTTATTAATATTTGGATGGTGAAGCCGGCGAAGAATCATTATTTCTTGAGCCATGAAACAAACACTCTCTGGCTCAAAATTGTCAAATCGTACATTCTTGAAAGCAACTATTTTCCACTTTCTAAGTCACACGCTTGGAACACAGTGCTGTATGTACCCTAACCAATATGCTTAAAAGACGAAACCAAATAACATTAACGTGTTTAACAGTTGACAAGAAAATCGTAACAATGAGAAATTTGAGGAGGTTTTGTAACAAAAATGGTGCATACGGAAAAGTTTACATAAGATAATTGTTCATGGAAACTTTTCTGCATACCATATCACATAAAAGCAGTTGGTTATATAGAACAAGCAAAATCCAAGCAGAAAACATAAAAGCTAATACTTGAAATCCGAGGATACTAATGGATACATTACATAAATAGAAAATAAAGAAAGTGAGTTAACATGCTTCAAAGATCAAATTAGCACAAAATATTAGTATGTACGACAAATATTTCTCTTGCTTCCAGTTTCGATTCTGTATTACCTTTGCATTAATGACAACCATATCAAAATATTGGAAAGTTCAATCTGTAAGTACTTATCAAAGAGTACCTACTAATTATTAAGCTGATTAGATTATTAAACAAAGAATCACATCTTGAAATACCTTTTCAAAGAACGAACACAAAAAGTGAAGTATCAAGTATGATAATCAAGTAGAAAAGAACTGCATATTAGGTACACAAAGAAGACATTATCATGGACCTACTTGATGTGCCCTCTTTCTGACCACTGTTATATAATTTATCTTGAATTGTTTTTGCCATTTTAAAGTAAATCTCCAATTTTCTATAAATTGACATTCTTCCGAAATTATCGAATATTAAATAAAAAATGAAAAAATATACTGGGAAAGAGGTTCATAATATAATTAATTTTTGTTTACACCTACTCTAATCAAATTTTGATTTATAACATTATTAGTAAGAATGTTATAATTAAAAGTTAGAAAAAATAAAATATGTTGTTGATTTTTTTCATTGAAAAAAAAAATTCAAAATGTAAAAGCTCACCTTAAAAAAAAAAAAAACAAAATAAATATTTTTTTTTTGCATGAACAGTAATTTTTTCGAGTTACAATTCACCTCGAAAAAGTCTGTCGAGTTGAATAGTAACTCGACAAACTTTTTCGAGTTAAATAGTAACTCGACAAACTTTTTCGAGTTAAATAGTAACTCGAAAAAGTTACTGTTCACTAATTTTTTTTGTTTTTTTTGTTTTTTTATGTATGTGGACTTTTTCATTTTGAATAATTAGTGACCATTTATATATTTTAATAATTAGACACATGAAATTAAAATTTCTTGTACTCGCTACATACATGAATTATTTAAAGAGATAAATGTTGTAATTGATAGATACTAAGATACATGTATCGAGATAAATGTGTTCATTAAATATTCTATAATAAGCCATGTAACGTTCACATAAAATTAAGTGAATTAATGAACTCGCTACATGAATTATTTAAGGAGATGAATGTAGTAACTGATAGATGTATATATTGGAATAAACATATTCATTGAACATCCTATAAAAAAGCACATAATGTGATAATGCTACACATTTTGTAAGATGAGTAAATCCAAGAATAAAAGTAAATGCCTATTTTAATTGTAACTTATAAAAAAAATATATATATATTGATTCTTAAACATATACTGCATTTATTTAGAATAATATGTAAAAAAAAAATTTGAAAAATATAAAAAATTTACATTACAATTCAAAAGATAAACTGAATTAAAATCGAAATAAAAAAAAAAAAAAAGTCGAGTTATCTGACAAATTTTTGTATTTTTTTTTTCTTTATTATATTTTGTTTAGAGTTACTCGACAAAACCAAAGCTAAATCTTAAAAAAAAAAAAAAAAATAGCAAAGTCAACAAAAGCTGATTTTATAAAAATTTAATGCAAATATGTAGGACAAAAGGGTGATAGTTAGTCGAGTTATCTGACAAATTTTTGTATCTTTTTCTTTATTGTATTTTTTTTAGAGTTACTCGACAAAACCAACACCAAATCTTAAAAAAAAAAATAGCAAAGTCAACAAAAGCTGATTTTATAAAAATTTAATGCAAATATATAGGACAAAAGGGTGATAGTTGGATGGCCAATGCCCAAAAAAAAAGTTGGGGTAGATTAGTTACAAATTTGAAAGGTTTGGACCAAAAGTGCAAATTAAAAAAATGAAAAAATGTCAAAATCAAAATGGACTACTTAATCGAAGTTGTAGGACTTCATTTACATTTTTATTTTATTTTGTTGTTATTAGTTTTTTTTTATTATTTAAAAAGGAGGACAAAATAAAATTTGCAACAAAATTCAAAGGTCGGGGATGACTAATGTTAAAAAAAAAGGTTAGGAGAAAATTTGTTATAAATAAAAATGTTGTGGGCTAAAAGTGCAAATTACAAAAAAAAAAAAAAAAAAAAAAAAAACATATTCAAACAGGCAAAGTGGAAAAAAGTAAAAAAAAAAAATTTTCATTTACCATTACCACTTTGTCGAGGACAAAGTGGCCAAAATAAAAATAAAAAATAAAAAAAAATTCAACATTTTACCACTTTGTCGAGTTCCTCGACAAAGTGGCAAAAAAAAAAAATCAAACATTTTACTACTTTGTCGAGATGGCCAAAAAAAAAAATTAAAAATAAAAAAATTTCAAAAACTTTGTCGAGTAACTTGACAAAGTTCAAAAAAAAAAAAAAAAAAAAAAAAAATTTAACGCTTTGTCGAGTTACTCGACAAAGTGGAAAAAAAAATTAATTTAAAAAACTTTGTCCAGTAACTTGACAAAGTTAAAAAAAAAAAAAAGAAAAAAAAAATTCAAAAACTTTGTCTAGTAACTCAACAAAGTAAAAAAAAAATGAAATTTTTTTTTTTCTTTTTTTCTCGAGTAACTCGAGAAAGTTTGCAAAAAAAGTTTTCTTTTTTTCTCGAGTAACTCGAGAATTTTTTTTTTTTTTTTTTTTGGTGGTTTCTCGAGTTATTTGGGGAAAATTTTTTATTATTATTTTTTTTAATACTAACTTTGCCGAGTTATGAGACAATCAGACAAAGTGAGAAAAATTTTTTTTTTTTCAAAACTTCACTTAGTCATGGATTAACAAAAATAAAATAAAATAAGTATACTCATATTTACACTTTCACCAAAGGAAATGACAATTTAAGACAATATGGAAAACAAAACTTAGGAATCTAAGATTGTTATTTTTTTCCTATTCGAATAAATTAATATCGACAACACTATAAACAATAAATAAATTAATTAAAATTATGTCACCAGAACCCAAACATTAAGCAACAGTATGCTAATATAGCAGCAAAAAGATTAAATTCAACTAATATAAACTAAATTTTAATTTAATTTATAGCTATTAAGATGCTTAAATCAAAAGATTTCAAGTAAGCCCTTCAAATATTTACCCGAGCTTGTGCCAGTCATTTGATATTATTTTGGCCTAGGTGTCACACAAAGATGCAAATGTAAAATAACAAGAGATGGTCATACTATAACTCCATAAATATTAGGCCTAGACAGTTTGAGAGCGTCGTTAATCTCCTTGTGAAATGTTATATCACTTAGCAGCAGCTTCCTATGCATATACAGAGAGAAAAGATCTGTTATGAACAACCACGTGCTTACTCAAAAAGACAAAAGATAACTGTGGGTAGACAAAAAATCTGTTATGACCAACTACTTGTTTAATCATTCCAAAAGACAAAAAATAATTGTGGGTAGCAGTCTTGGCCTGGCATGCATATAAATTACTTCATTGAACATTCAGTATTATAGATAACATAGAGCCAAAACAGTATGACGTGTATTCCATGACTAAAAGAAAATAAAATCAAATGGGATGCTAACAGATACAAAACATCCATCTACATTTCTTATTTTCTTTTGTTAGTCAGAATAGTAAAAGGAGATGAGATATGTATTAGATTTAAGTAGGCAGTAGCAAATAAGGAACTTCACCAACATTTATCATGCCTGAACACTTTATTCTGCAATTTGTATTATACTTAATAAGATATGACTACGAGTAAGAGCTGGATGGATCTCTTCAAGGTAAGGATTTCTTTTAAAGATTTTACCAACTTTCTAAATAAATCAATTTGTCTATCTTTAACACCTTAAATAATTTGCTTCAACAATGTGCATTCAATATATATTAGGATATCCAACAATCTAGCTAAGCATTCAAACATTCGACCACAAAATTAACCATGAAGAACACTCGAGGCACAGGTAAGTTTTAGCAAATATAAAGAGATAATTAAAGCATGTTTTACAACTTCAGAAAAGAAGGAATTTGCTAATAGCTTATAAACTGTGTAAAGGGAAGGAGAATTTCATATAAGTATTTATACCAGCTGTATGTATATGGCAATACAACTGTAATGATCAAATAAGAAGGATTCTACTCTATCAATCATAAGGATTTAATTCTTTCAATGACATGTCGCATTTCAATATTTAAGCAATTTTGTCTCACAAGTGATTTTGACTCTAAAACAAATCAGATCAGATACCTTAAATATTTGTTCCAGCAAAAGCTTTCTTCTGAAGTAGCTCCCAACTCTCCTTTTCATTCAAGAATCTTTGTTGATAGAGAAAACAAGTTGTATCTGTATCAAGGTGTTGTGCAAAGCTCCCAACTCTCCTTTTCATTCAAGAATCTTTGTTCATAGAGAAAATAAGTTGTATCTGTATCAAGGTGTTGTGCAATTTCTTTGTTACGTGTTGTTACAATTACTCTGCTATCCAGCTTCCTATTAGGAAAGGCAGGTCTGAGGCTAGACCAGACATCCTTATCCCAAACATCATCCAGCAGAACCAAACATTTTTTCCTTTTTTGAAATTCAAAAAGCTCCTTGACAAGCTCTGCAATATCTTTCATTGTATTAATTTGCTCCCTCTTCACTGGTACAAGTTTATTAAAGATCTGTTGTAGAACACTTTCTGGATGCCATGGCAAGTTATGCAAACCCAAGCAAGAGCATGAAAATGACTCCGAACATCAGCATGATGGTAAACCTTTCTGGCCAACACAGTCTTTCCTATGCCATCCATGCCAGTAATGGACGCGACATGATAACATTTACCACCATCTTCGTTAACCAATTCTGCTACCAATTTCTCAACATCTTCTTCCATTCAAACAAAATCCTCTTCATGATGAAAATAAGATCTTCATAGCTATTTGCGTCTCTCAGAACGAGGACTCAAAATTTTTCCTTGGCAAGTAGAGCTTATATGATGAACTCGCAAATTTGTTTCCAGATCAGAGATCTTAGCTTCAACATCCTGGATTTTTGGCCCAAGATAAAGTAAGGATGTAACTTCCTTCCAAAGACGAGCATATCTTCTCAAAACATTGTGTTCCTCTCTCAATGCAATTTCAACAGCAAAATTTTCAAGACAATCTTCTGCATCATAAGCATCTTTCCTGGTTTCTGCAACCCAATCACAGATCCTCTCATCTTCATCTTGTCTGGCATCTGCAATTTTTGAAATAAACTGCAATCGCCCATGCATCATATGTATTTTCTCAAGATGGCCATGAATACCATGTAAAAATTGGGCTTCACGAATTAGCAATTCACCAAGATGTTGGATTGCACAAAACACAACAGATTCAGCCATTTACAATTCTGTCTATAATAAAAACTGTTTCTTGTAATAAAATCTATCTAATTATAATAGTAAATTTTTTTGACACTTTGTTATAATAATTGATAAAATAAAATAACATATAACCAATAATAATAATTTCATATAATATATAATAATTTTATATGATATATAATTTAATAAACTATTATCATAAATGATAGAGTAAAAAAACTACGCATGTGTTTAATTTATCAAGTCACTCGAAAAATTCAAATTTGAGATTACTGAGTTGCTCGATCAATTATATGCCAAAAACAATTAATAAGAAAAAGGAAGACATCAAACAAGAAGTTCAACAGATGACAGATGAATATTCAAGATGTGCACTAATTGCAAGGATTTGCAAGCAGGATGAAACACTAAAGGTAATATATAACCTTTAACACATGACTTCTTGAATTAAATAATACCCCGAATGGCAAACATAAAAGTTTAAATCCCCCCACGCCCCACATGCGGTTCTGGTTAAAATAATGAAATTTTATCATGTCTATATGTATATATAGGTTGAATTCGACATAGCAGTAGAGGCAGGCTCGCTGAAAGAGGTTTCCATGGAATATGCCAAGAGCTTTGGGGCTACACACATGATCCTTCCAAGGTACTCTGCAATTTTCAGCCTTTGTGGATGATATTCTAAAGCCTCAAAGGATTGCACATATGCCGAATGTTTTAAAAGGAAGTAGGAAGTAGGAACTGCAATCTTGAAGCAGATTTGTCCTAACTATAAATCCAATCCACATTAATCATTAACAATAATATGATCAAGAAATTTAAATTTTTAAGCAATTTCGTTGATATCAAAGACTAAGATTAGATTCTAGCTAAAATGTTTGATCAATTTACTTGCTATTTGCCTCTACCTTTTTGTTTCAAATTCAACTTATACTTGGTTTGTTTCAACCTAATTTCCTCGAGAACCTCAAGAAAAATAAGAAATATTTCATGGACAATGCAAATATATAGGATGAAAATTGATGGTAGCCTTGAGACCATGAGAGGAGTCAAGGCTGTTGAAGTTAGTGTATTGTCCTCAGGCACACATTTCAACCCAGAAACTTGTAAGTGAATAAGGTCCATACCATTTCATATACACTATAGAGAATTCATAAACAGAAAGTTCACCCATTTTGATGTGCAGGCGAACAACGAGAAGAGACATTTGAAATTTCTCTCTGTTCAGTGTGCACAAACAGAAGGCCAAGGATTGGAGTACAAACAAGAGACTACACTTATGCTGAGTTGAATTTGGCTACAAATGGCTTTTGCCAAGAAAACTTGTTCGGTAATTCGGGGAAAGAAAATCTATAGAGGGCAGTTAAATGATCTACAGAAAATTATGATAAGAGAACACCCTTTTAAAACCATTAAAGAGAAGGACTTTAAGACAGAGGTTCAGATGCTTGGGAAAGTCAGACACGAAAACGTGGCCATGCTCTTAGGATCATTTTCAAAAGGAACACATAGGCTGCTAATCTATGAGTTTGTCTGCAATGGATCACTAAGCAAACATCTATCGGGTAAAGATACTATTGAACCACATCATCTAAAAGCTTAAACTGTTTGAGAGGGAACAAACTTATTTATTTAGATTTAATCTTGAACACGTCCCGTCATGTGTAGACCACACTAATTTTTTTATCAAATGTCTACACATGCACAATTTTGATAAATTAGACCTCTGTGTACATCCCCAAAACTAAACTTCAGTGGCAAGGATTTCAGATTGTTATCAACAAGAGTTAAATTACAAATGTTATACTAACATACCTGTAAATCAATGAAAATGATCGAAGCAGTGGAACACAAAAGCAACAAACGTCGACGAGCACCGGTAGAAAAGTCGATCCAACTCAGAAGAAACGGCGCTTCTAGGATTTGGTGGAGAGAGAATGGGGCTGCTGATCTTATATCCCCAATTGGGAAAAAAAAAAAGCCCCCAAACAATGTCATATTGGTTGATGTTTAACAGTGATTCCCAAACTCACTCTTATATGTTTGTAAGGAAAGGAGATATATAAAATGTATGTATATCTTGTCAAAAGTTACACTCAGTGTACTATCCAAGGCGGTGGGGAGGTCGTGCTCCGGCGCCAGGCGATAGTCAGGTGTCATGCTTGCAGACAACCATGGTTGTCGAGCAACTCGACAACCAATCATCATGGTTGCCGAGTTGCTCGACAACCTCGACAACCATGGTTGTCGAGCAACTCGACAACCAACCATCATGGTTGTCGAGTTGCTCGACAACCTCGACAACCAACTCGACAACCATGGTTGTCGAGCAACTCGACAACCATGGTTGTTGTCGAGCAACTCGACAAGTCTCCTAGTTTTGGCAGCCTCATTTTTGTCAACTGGTTTACGTTGACGAATGGTCTTCAGGAGTAAAATTTCTCTCCACCATATTGAGATCTTTCAGAGAAACAGCCTCATTTGACAAACTCTTTGTTAGTACCCCATTCAAGTTCACATGATTGGAGCCCTTCGGAAACTTCTCGAATCCAAGATTAACTATTAAATGTATTGGGGATGTTAATCAGTTAGAATAATGGAGGTATTGCACCTTTTTGAAGAAATTATATTTATGTATTTTTAACAAAAAATATCGAGCATTTAATTTTTTTGTTATTATTTTTTTATTTGGACGTGTGTTTGTCGAGCCAATAATCAAAATGGGACCATTTTGATCTTTCTTAATTTTTTTAATATATATTTAAGTGCAAAATGGCCCAATATGACTTTTTTTAATTTTTTTTATATTAGGTGTGTGTTTGTCGAGCACACCAACAATTAAAATAGGCATTTACCTTTTCAATTTTTTATTTTACTATTTGGGTTTGAGTTTGTCGAACAACTCGACAAACTCAAACCACCCAAAAACCAAAGCCCATTTTGATATTGTTTAATTTTTTAATTTTTTAAATATATTGGGGTGTGTATTTGACAAACACACACCCCCAAACAATTAAAATAGGCTTTTTGGCCCATTTTTAACTTAACTTAGATTTTTTTGTTTTTTTTTAATTTGGGTGTGTGTTTGTCGAGCACATTTGGACATTTATTTATTAATTTTTTAGTGTATTTTTTTTAAGAGTTTAGTAGCAAATAAATTTTTATTTAATTTTTTACTATTTTATTTTATTTTTTTATAAGCAAATTTTAGAGAGCATTGTGTTCAATTTGCTTATAAGAAAAAATTAAATAAAATAGTAAAAAATTAAATGAAAATCTATTTGCTACTAAACTATAAAAAAAAGAACACACCAAAAAAATAATAAATAAAGGTCAAAATGCGCTCGACAAATACATACCCAAATTAAAAAATTAAAAAAAATAAAAAAAAAAGTTAGTTGAAAATGGGCTAAAAAGCCCATTTTTACTGTTTGGGGGGTGTGTTTGTTAAATACACACCCCCAATATTGGGAAAAAAAAAATTAAAAAAGTTTCAAACCCAGTTTGATTTTACGTGGAGGAGTGGGTGTTTGTCGAGTAACTCGACAAACACCCACATACATTTAAAAAAAAAAAATTAAAAAAACAAATTTGGGTGTGTGTTTGTCGAGTTTCTCGACAAACACGCACTCATATCAATCAAAATGGGCTTTTAAGCCCATTTTGACTTTACATTTTTTTTTGTTATATATTTTTTTTATTTTAATCCAAAAAACCTTTGAATTGTAAGGTAAATTTTTTATATTTTTTTTACAAATTATTCTAAATAAATGCTGCATATGTTTAAGAATCAAATTTGTTTTTTTTTTTTTTTTTTTTTTGTTTAAAAAAGAGTGAAATAGAAATTATAGAAATTAACCGTTCACGCCATCGACAACATTACTTTTCAAATATATTTTTTTAATAATTTTGTCGAGTGATTAGATGTGGGCTTTTGTCTTTTTTTTTTTCAAGTATATATAATATTACAGTTTTAGTTACTTGAGTGATTAGACGTGGGTTCTTTTGGGTTTTTGTCGAGTTTTTTTTATAATAGCTAATTTATTATAACATATTATATTAGGTTATAGAATATGAAATATTATTGATATAAAAGAACTCATTATTCATTGTAGAGCATAACTCGACAAAGTTAAAATCGAGTTTCCCGAGTTACTCAAGAAACTAATGAAATGCATAATTTTTATTTTTTGAAGCTTATTTTATTTAAATTATTTAATACATTGACTATTTTGTTTAATTTGAATGTTGTAATGTTATTATTCGAGGAACGTGTAAACATGAAATTTGGATTTGTTAACTTATTTGATAAATGAAGCACATACATAATTGTATTTAAATGATTATTTATTAGAATATAGCAAAATAAAATATATATTATATAAATTTAATATATGTCATAATCAGTCAATACAATATATTATATATTGTTTTATTATGATTAATTTATCTAGTAACTCGACAAATCTAAATTTGAATTCCACGAGTTGGTTAAAAAATAACACGAAAAAACTAAAAAATAAAAAAATTTAAGTGTATTACATAATTTAAATACAAAAAGTAAACTATAAAATGAGAAATATGCATTGTTGAAGTTACTCGAGTAACTCGACAAACCCAAAATCACGTTTGTCGAGTTACTCGATTAAAATTGTGATACGAAATTAATCTATTCAATAGCTCAAGTAGCTTGACAAACTGACAATCGAGTTGCCCGAGTTACTCGACGAACGAATGAAATTTAAATTTTCCATTATTTTGTTTCCCTTTTTTATTTAAAGTATGTCATACATTTAAATAATTCTTTATTCTTATTTAGTGGTGTTATTTTTCAAGAAACTCGTGAGTCTCAAAGTTGGATTTGTCGAGTAAGTTGATAAATAAAGCATATACAAAATTTTATTTAATGTATCATTTATTAGAACATAGTAAAATAGAATATATATCATATAAATTTAATATATATCATAATCAATTAATACAATATATTTTATTTTATTTTATTTTAGCAATTAGTATAACATATTATAACTAAAAATTGTTATAATAAATTTATAGCATAATAAAAGCAATTATGTAGTAATATATTATTAATCAATTATTACATTATTATAATAATCTAGTGATTATAATAAATTTGTTATGACAAATTCATACTAAATAGAATTCATCATAAATTATGAAAATAAATTGTAGTAAAAATTTGTTATAATAATGAATTTTTTTGTTAGAATAATTATGTCAAATTATATTACGAAAATAAATGTGTTTTTTTAATTAATAATTGTAATAAGTATTTTAACATAATTTATAATAATATTTATTACAGAAATTATAAGTATATTACATAATTTAAATAGAAAAAGAAAACAAAAAAAATGAAAAATATGCATTGTTGAAGTTACTCGAGTAACTCGCCAAACTAAAAATCATGTTTGTCGAGTTACTCGATGAAAAATGTGATACAAAAGCAAAAATCATAAAACAGGAATATTTTCGTGAAATAAATTGAATAAGTAATTATAGATTTCACTTAGTATAATTGATTTACAGATATTATAAATAAATGTGTGAATTTATGTAAAATAGTTTTTCTATATATTTGATATTTTGTGGACTTGTGTATATTATATTTTATGTTTCTCTTTATTGTAAACAGAAAATTTCTATAATATAAAATATATGTATTTAGCATGTAGGTTATAGAGTAACTCGACAAAATTTATTTTCAATTTGTCGAGTTGCTTAAGTAATAAATTGTAAAAGATTGTTTTGTTTTATGATTTAGATTTTATTTTATTTTATAATAGCTATTTTATTAGAACATATTATATTAAGTTATAGAATATGAAATATTATTGATATAAAAGAACTGATTATTCATTGTAGAGCATAACTCGACAAAGTTAAAATCGAGTTTCCCGAGTTACTCGAGCCAATAATAAAATGCATAATTTTCATTTTTTTAATCTTTTTTTATTTAAATTATTTAATACATTGACTATTTTGTTTAATTTGAATGTTGTAATATTATTATTCGAGGAACGTGTTGACATGAAATTTGGATTTGTTAACTTATTTGATAAATGAAGCACATACATATTTGTATTTAATTGATTATTTATTAGAAGATAGCAAAATAAAATATATATCATAATCAATTAATACAATATATTATATATTCTTTTATTATGACTAATTTATCTAGTAACTTGACAAATCCAAATTTGAGATTCATGAGTTGATTTAAAAATAACATGAAAAAACTAAAAAATAAAAAAATTTAAGTGTAGTACATAATTTAAATAAAAAAAGTAAACTGAAAAATGAACAATATACATTGTTGAAGTTACTCGAGTAACTCGATAAACCCAAAATCAAGTTTGTCGAGACTAAAAATCGAGTTGCCGGAGTTACTCGACGAACGAACGAAATTTAAAATTTTCATTATTTTGTTTCCCTTTTTTATTTAAATGATGTCATACATTTAAATAATTTTTTTTTCTTATTTAGTGGTGTTATTTTTCAGGAAACTCGTGAGTCTTAAATTTGGATTTGTCAAGTAATTTGATAAATAAAGCATATACAAAATTTTATTTAATCTTTCATTTATTAGAATATAGTAAAATAGAATATATATCATATAAATTTAATATATATCATAATCAATTAATACAATATATTTTATTTTATTTTATTTTAGCAATTAGTATAAAAAAATATTAGTAACATTATTAGTAAGAATGTTATAATTAATAGTTATTAAAAATAAAATATGTTGTTGATTTTTTTCATTGAAAAAAAAATTATAAATGTAAAAGCTCACCATAAAAAATAAAAAAAAAAAAAAATCATGAACAGTAACTTTTTCGAGTTACTATTCACCTCGAAAAAGTTTGTCGAGTTGAATAGTAACTCGACAAACTTTTCCGAATTTAAAAAAATTTTTTTTTTTTTCATGAACAATAACTTTTTTGAGTTACTATTCAACTCGAAAACGTATGTCGAATTGAATAGTAACTCGACAAACTTTTTCGAATTTAAAAAGAAAAAAAAATAAAATTTCATGAACAGTAACTTTTTCGAGTTACTATTCACCTCGAAAAAGTTTGTCGAGTTGAATAGTAACTCGACAAACTTTATCGAATTTAAAAAAAAAAAAAAAAAGTTTATTGAACAGTAATTTTTTCGAGTTACTATTCATCTCGAAAAAGTTTGTCGAGTTGAATAGTAACTCGACAAACTTTTTCGAAAAAAAAAAAAATAATTTTTTTAAAATTTTTGTCGAGTTACTCGACAAAATTTTTTTTTTTTAAAAGTCGAGTAACTCGACAAAAGTAAAAAAAAAAAAAAAATTTTTTTTTTTTTTAAAAGTCGAGTAACTCGACAAAACTAAAAAAAAAAAAAAAATTTTTTTTTTTTTTAAAAGTCGAGTAACTCGACAAAAGTAAAAAAAAAAAAAAAAATTTTTTTTTTTTTTTTAAAATCGAGTTATTCGACAAAAGTAAAAAAAAAAAAAAATTTCTTTTTTAAAAGTCGAGTAACTCGACAAAAGTAAAAGTAAAAAAAATTTTTTTTTTTTTTTTTTAAAAGTCGAGTAACTCGACAAAAGTAAAAAAAAAAAAAATTTTTTTTTTTTTAAAATCGAGTTACTCGACAAAAGTGAAAATTTTTTTTTTTTATCTTTAAAATTCGAGTTACTCGACAAAAGTAAAAATTTTTTTTTTTTTAATTTGAGTAAATCGACAAAAGTTAAAATTTTCTTTTTTTTTTTTTTAAATTCGAGTTACTCGACAAAAATAAAAAAATTTTTTTTTTTTTTTTTTTAAAATTTGAGTAATTAGACAAAAGCTAAATTTTTTTTTTTTGTTTTTTTTTTTAAATTCGAGTAACTCGACAAAAGTTAAATATTTTTTTTTTTTTTTAAATTCGATTAACACGACACAAGTTAAGAAAATTTTTTTTTTTTTTTTTTTAAATTCGAGTAACTCGACAAAAGTTAAAAAATTTTTTTTTTTTTAAAAAAATTCGAGTAACTCGACCAAAGTTAAAAAATATATATATTTTTTTATTTTTTAAAAAATTCGAGTAACTCGACAAAAGTTAAAAAAAAATATATTTTTTTTTTGTAAATTCGAGTAACTCGACAACATTTAAAAAAAAAATTTTTTTTTTTTAAAATTCGAGTAACTCGATAAAAATTTTTTAAAATTTTTATTTTAAATTCGAGGAACTCGACATAATTTAAAAAATAATAATAATTTTTTTTGTTTTTTTAAATTCGAGTAACTCTACAAAATATATATATATATATTTTTTTTAAAAAAAATTCGAGTAACTCTACAAAATTTTAAAAAAAAATGTTTTTATTTTTTTTTGCTAGTAACTCGACAAATTTAAAAATAAAAAAATTTTTTATTTTTATTTTTTTGTCGAGTAACTCAACAAATTTAAAATATATATATATATATATATATATATATATATATATATATATATATATATATATATATATATATATAAATATATTTTAAATTCGAGGAACTCGACAAAATGTTAAAAAAAAATGTCGAATAACTCGAGAAATTTAAAAAAAAATTTTTTTTTTTAAAAATGTCAAAATAAAATTGGGCTACTTTTTAAAAGTTGTAGGACTTCATATACATTTTTATTTTATTTTGTTGTTATTTGTTTTTTTTTATTATTTAAAGAGGTGGGCAAAATAAAATTTGTAACGAAATTTAAAAGTCGGGGATGACCAAAGCCAAAAAAAAAAAGTTATGGATAAATTTGTTATAAAATGAAAAGAATGTAGACTAAAAGTGCAAATTACAAAAAAAAAAAAATATTTAATGTTTCCCACTTTGTCGAGTTACTCGGCAAAGTGGGATAAATTAAAAAAAAAATTTCCCCCACTTTGCCTACTCGGCAAAGTGGGGAAATTTTTTTTTTTTTTTTTTTTTTTTTGGTTTTTATATTTGTCATGAAAAAGTCCACCTACAAAAAAAAAAAAAAAAAAAAAAAAAAAAAAAAAAAAAAAATTCTTAAATAGTCACTTTTCCATTGCACGTACGTGGGAAAAAAAAACTTCAAAACTTCATTTAGTCATGGATTAACAAAAATTCATTTCACATAGAAAACGATCACCGAAAAATATGAAATTTTCAGGGAACATAGAATACTCATGTTGCTACCACATATCAAAATTTGACAATCCGACGGCATATTTCGACTTACTAAAATGCTAATCGAAACATCCTAGTTAGTTTTTCAGATTTATGCTGTCACATTTTATAAAATTGTCTATAAATTGAGTTATATAACATGAAATTATGTAAAACCAATGCCAATGGTTAGGTAACCCATAGGGCCATCGTCTCCAACTGGAATTATGTAAAAATATTTAATATATAAGATGCAGTAAATGTTTGAGTTGGACAACAGAAACTGTATCTTAGAAAAACATGAAGTTTAGCAAAACCTTTCAAGTTCACATCATTAACGTGTAACCAAAACATAGGAATCCACTAAAACTACCACAAAACCAAGGTCCAAAAATTTTTAAGAAGATATTTACACTACTTAAAGTTTTTTGACTGGTTTATAATAGCGAATCCGGCACGCCGACGGCATAAATCCGAAAAACAGCCTAGGAGGTTTCGCGGTAAGTATTTTAGTATGCCTAAACATGCCGTCGGACTACTAATTTTTGGTATGTGGTAGCTACCTGAGTATTCTATGTCCCTTGAAAATTTCGTATTGTTCGGTGATCGTTTTCTATGTCAAAAAATTTTTTGTTACTCCATGACCAGGTGAATAAAAATTTCAAAATAAGGGCACTGTTACAAAAATTTCTTCACCCGGTCATGGAGTAACAAAAATTTGTTTGACATAGAAAACGATAACCGAAAAATATGAAATTTTCAGGGAATATAGAATACTCATTTAGCTACCACATATCAAAATTTGATAGTCCGACGGCATGTTTCGGCTTACTAAAATGCTCATCGAAACACCCTAGGCAGTTTCTCGGATTTATACGGTCGTAGTTTACAAAATTGTCCATAACTTGAGTTATATACCATGAAATTATGTGAAATCAAAGCCAATGGTTAGGTAACCCATAGAGCTATCGTCTCCCACTGGAATTATGTAAAAATACTTAATATATAAGGTGTAGCATATTTTTGAGTTGGTCAACAGAAAGTGCAGTTTCGAGAAACAATTCACCCAGTCATGGAGCAAAAAATATTTATTTGACATAGAAAACGATTACCGAACAATATAAAATTTTCACGGAACATAGAATGCCCATGTAGCTAACACATATAAAAATTTGATAATCCGACGGCATGTTTTGACACACTAAAATGCTCACCGAAACATCACAGACAGTTTCTCGGATTTATGCTATCGCAATTTAAAAAATTGTCCATAACTTGAGTTATATAACATGAAATCATGTGAAATCAAAGCCAATGGTTAGGTAACCCATAGAGCTATCGTCTCCAACTGGAATTATGTAAAAATACTTAATATATAAGGTACAACATATTTTTGAGTTGGTGAACAGAAAGACAATTTAGAGAAACAATTCACCCGGTCATGGAGTAAAAAAAAATTATTTGACATAGAAAACGATCACTGAACAATATGAAATTTTCAAGGAACGTAGAATACCCATGTAGCTACCACATATAAAAATTTTATAGTCCGACGGCATATTTCGGCATACTAAAATGATCACCAAAACATCTAAGTCAGTTTCTCGAATTCATACTGTCGCAGTTTACAAAAATATCCATACCTTGAGTTATACAACATGAAATTATGTGAAACCAAATCCAATGGTTAGGTAACCCATAGGGATATCGTCTCCAACTGGAATTATGTAAAAATACTTAATGTATAAAGTGCAGCAAATATTTATGTTGTACAAAAAAAACTGCAGTTTAGAGAAAATGAAATTTAGCAAAACCTTTAAGAATCGATTGTATTTCGTCATTTGTTTTCCATAGCAACTGGGGATAAAAAAAGCACCAAATTTGATGACTTATTAAGGAAAAAATGAATATATATTGCCTATAATATATAAAAAGTCAATAATTGCGGCTAAAAGACACTAATATATGTATATTAAAACAAATAAAAGAAAAGAAAAGATGAAGAAGTCAAAAAATGCGGCCATATATATTAATTTAATATACAAAAAGTGTCAAAAGATTAGGACAAAATGGTGAGATTTGGACAAAATTAAGACTAATACTACATAAAAACGACGTCGCGTTGGTTTAAGGGTGAATAGTAAACATGCCATAGACACTTATATTATAGTATAGATATATATATATTGGTTTTGTGGGCTTTTAGCTCTTTTTTTTGGTAATTTATTTTTTTGGTCCACAACCTTTTCAATTTATAACAAATTTACCCATAACTTTTTTTTTTAACATTTGGCCATCCCAGCCTTTGAATTTTGTTGCAAATTTTGTTTTGTCCTCCTCTTTAAATAAACAAAATAAAAACTAATAACAACAAAATAAAATAAAATTGTAAATATTTTATTTTTACTGGACAACATTTTTTTTAATTTTTTCTAAATATGTTTTTAATTTTGGATTTTTTTTTCTTTTTTTGGGTTTTTGTTGCGTTACTCGACAATTTTTTTTTAAATAAGATTAATGCTTAATATCATTTTGTCGAGTTACTCAACAAAGTCCAATTTGACAATTTTTTAACTTTTTTTTTTTGTCGAGTTACTCGGTAAAGGGGGAAAAATTTAATTTTTTGGTAGAAAAAAAATTTTAATTTTTTTGGTCGAGTAACTCGACAAAGGTAAAAAAAAAAAAAAAAAAAAATTCCTTTTTTGGGCTTTGTCGAGTTAATCAACAAAGCCCAATTTTTTCATTTTCCCCCCCTTTTTTTTTTTGGTTTTGTTGAGTTTTTCCTTTTTGTTTTCTCCCTATTTTGCCCAATTTGAAATTGGGAAATTTTTTTTTTTTGTAATTTGTGCTTTTGGTCCCAACTTTTTAAATTTTTAACTAATTTACCAATAATTTTTATTTTTATGCCATTGGCCATCCCCAATATTTAAATTTTGTTGAAAGCCTAATTTGACCATTTTTTTGTAGGAATTTGTCCTAAATTCTACAATATTTATTTATTTGTCCTAAATTCTACAATATTATAATTGCTACACGTGCAACGCACGGGCTTAAAACTAGTATATATATAGTTATGAAACTAGAAAAGTAGAGAGAAAAAGAGAAGAGAAGAGAAGAGAATAGAGAGAGTCAAAACTCAAGTGTGTAAATTTATTATAACAATGACCCTTATTTATAGGGTTCCAAAAGGAGTTACAACCTTATTAGAATACACTCTTCTGAAGTAAGTAGATTACATAGACATCTAGATACAACTAAATAGTCATTCATCATTATCTATAATTTTACAACACTCCCTATTGAATGACATATTACAAAATAACTGGTTCGTTACAAAAATTTGTTTGGTAAAAATCCAATGGGACAAAAATACCAATCAAATAAAAAAATTATCAAAAATTTGGAGTAATCAAATGCTACCTCATTAAAATCTTGTTAGAAAAATCCAGTGGGACAAAACCTGAGCGAAGGAAAAAGAGTACAACTGCTCCCATTGATTTCAATCAATGAAAAAAAAAACTTGTATCGAACTATCTATATCTTGTGCGTCAATGTCTTCAATGTTGCCATCTTCTTAAAATTTGTATACAACAATTCTGATGAAATGCGCTCCATGTTATAACCTCCAAGCAACATCATCTTCATACATTATCTCTAGTTGATTATAATCAGCATGATGGTTTGATGCAATTATATTAAAAACAGATTTTGCTGTTGTTCCCTTCAGGGGTCTCGTATACAATTTATAACACACGGGAGTATAACTATAGGGTTATGATGAGGGTAAAATGTTTTGTAGGTTATGGATATCCATAACTATAATATTTATACCACATCCAATTGTATGTTATTTACAAAAAGAATATGCCTAGTTAAAACCTTACTAGAAAAAAACTTCGTGGGAAAAAATCTTAGTGAAAGAAAAAGAGTACATAATTCTTTTAATACGCCATTAAAGTTTTCTCATTAAAAACCTTGCTAGGAAAACCCAATGGAATAAAACCTTGGTCAAGAAAAAGAGTACAACGCGTATTTACTCCCTCTCATTATAATATCACTTCAGATATGTATTTCGATCGATTAAGTTCTTGAAAAGTTGAACTATACGCTTCAGGCATATTAAATCTTCCAAGAATTTTTATACATAGTTTTATTAATCATGCGAGATGAGTTGGATATAACAATATTCATTATATGCATATATGCAATTCTTTGACAGGCTAACAAAATATCAACTTGTAATTACTTTACATAAGCCTTTGCGAAATTCATAATGTTAAAAGTCATGCATTACATATTACGACTTCATTTTCTTATTTCTTTTTTGCATAAATATACACTTTTAGGTATTCGGACTATAGGTCCAGAAACTTTAGGTTTCTCTAGTCAGTTCAATTTATTTGGATTGCATCCTTTTATTTGGCCAATTTATTCTTTGACACATTTTTTTTTAATATTCTCGCTACCTTTCATAATATGAAATGCTTCTTTAAATACGAAAGTGTTGTCAACAACATTTATTTTTGAATCCATTTGTTTCTCATAACGACATAACTTAACGAGATCTTTTCGTTTTATTATTTTAGCTAGCTGAACCTCTTCTGTGGTTTTTATAATTAGTAATGTCTATATACACTCCAGGAGTATATACCTCCTCAATAGGACCATATTTATAACTGGCTCCATTTTGAATTTGAGAATTTTTTGGAATCAAATGTCACCACGCTTCAGGCGTGTCATTAATTTACCAGATATAATGTTAATGGATTGTCCTTCAAGGGCGTTAATATAAATTGGAGCATTTAGAAATGGTATATGAGATTTGATTTAATTTCTTTAGCCAGTAAATGCATCTGTCAATTGCATAACTTACAAATGAGTTATTTGTCGAACTTATGGTTCATATTGTCTTGTGCAAAGATCTAGAAAACATAATATACTGCATTTTTATGTATTCTTTCCAGCTACTTAATTTCTCTCTCCTAATGTTGAGAAAATTGCCTTATCAAAATAACATTAAAAAAATCGTATTATAAAATATCACCCGTTATGACTTAAGATATTTTATAATGTTCCAAACTAAACATGTATTCTCAACATTTTTTATTGCCCATCTCAATGTACTATGGTAGACTGATTGTACATATATTGCACTATCAAAAATCATTAGATGGGTAATATTAGGCTTTGACCATAAGCCAACTATAGCGAAGACAACTTTGATGCTGGCATGATGTGTATAAGTATTTATGTATATAAAATAGCATTTTCTAGATAAAAATGGGAAGCACTTTGTTCTCAATAGTAATGGTTTAGAGTTTAAGTAGAGACGTTAACAAACAATATTGCTAAACCATTTAACATCATCTGAACTAATATTTATTAAAAGTTTAAGATTTAGACTCACTAGCATTGACAAGAAACACCACCGTCTTAGTTATATAATTTGAAAATTATGCACATAATTTAAAATTTGAGCAAGTAATCTTGCAAACTTCAAGTTGCGAATAATAACACCATACAATCATCTAGTAGATATATTTATTAGATACAAATAATATATAGATGGTAAGCATGGAGGGTGATGGGGCCACACAAATTCCCCTAAATTATTTTCAGAAATGCAGGAATTCTGTCCCGATTTTAGCTAGTGAGGGTCTACTGGTTTATATACCATGAGAACAAGCATCACGTGAAAATTCATTATATTGAAAAATCATCTGGTTTTCAATAGATATTCTCATTAATAATTCACATCATATTGATCTGGGGTGGTCTAACCGGTAATGCTAATCAACAAATTTTTTTAGGACATTGAACTTCTGGTTCAACATAGTACTTGTTTAATTGTACCAATATTTGTGTAGTACAAATTAAAATAAATGAATAACATAATATTTGTTTAATCATTCTTGTCTTTTTCCTTCAGGGATTCATGATGCATGCATGTACAATACGCAAGTGACTATTGTCGCCATATCTGAAATTTAAATGATCTAAACATATCAGAACATAAAATTTATTGGATTAACGAACTTTGAGTTCAAGATAATATTTAATTCAATGATCTTATAAAATTACTTTTTCGAGAGCAAGTAATATTCTACTAAAGTAGAATATGAACATAATACACAATTGTGCTTCTTTAGGTTCAACAACAAAATATTCTACTAAAATATTTATAGGTTTATGTTTTATTTTTTTTCTTTTAAAAACAACAACATAATATTCTTTTAGAATATTATTAGAATTGTAAAATTGTGTTTGTTAAAAAAAAGAACAATTAAAAACAAATATTATAATGTACGCTCATCAAGAGCAACAATACAATATTCCTATTAAATGTTGATATGTATAAAGTTTATGATTCTTTAAAAACTACATCATGATATTCTTCAAGAGTATCAACAAAATATTTGTTCAAAGATATATTTTTCAAGAACAACATAATATCTCATTATTTTTCGAACAGAGGCTCATCGCTTTGATTTTTAGACAGAGGCTCATCGCCTTCAAAGGGTGACTTCGAGTTCCACTTATCATGGCAGTTGATTGCCTTGTTTTTCAAACAGAGGCTCATCGCCTTGAGTTTTAGATAGGGGCTCATCACTTTGCCTTGTTTTTCGAACAGAGGCTCATTATTTGTTTATTTTTTGTCTCCTCGTTTGACCATTGCAGTAGTTGAGGATATTTTTATCGTAGGTTAGATCCAGTAGGTGCACTAGGATTTCCCAGCTAGCCAGATCCTTCTTTGGTACACTCATCATATATCCATCGTATATGGTTTATTTTCTGCTTGCCTTTATCATCTCGAGGTTCGGGCTCATCCCGAACTTCTTTTTGTTAGACTCTGGTTCCTTTCGACCTTTCATACTTTTTGTAATGAAATATGATTCCTCAACGTCCACATATTTATCCCCTCTCCTTAGTAACTCATGCATCGTATCCGACGGGTTTCTGGATAGTGACATCTTGAAAGGACGACTTCGAGTTCAACTCATCATGGCAGTGACTTCAGCAGACATCTGCAGATCTTTAATTTCTAATGTAACTTTATTGAACTGGGCAATGAAATCTTTCAGCAGTTCGCCCATGTCCTGGGTCAATTGCATCAAACCGATGGTAGTTTTCTTAGCACGTTTACTGCTGGCAAAGCATGCAGTAAAACACTTAGAAAAATCGTCAAATGTACGAATTGATTTTGGAGAAAGAGTGGCTACCCAGTAACTGGCGTCTCACCTAAATGTTAGCGGGAAAGCCCAGCACATAATCGCATCAGGGGTGGATTGCAACCTCATCAAGTCGACAAATGTCCCGAGGTGATCAATAGGATATAGGGATCTGTCGTACTTCTCCATCTTTGTCTGTTTGAAGTCTTGTGGCAAGGGGACTGCCATCACTTCTAGAGAAAATGATATTCTTCCAACATCATAGATTGTTGCCTACTACTTTTCTTAGACATAGCCTCAGCTACTTTGTGACCCATCATGTCTTCTAATTACTGTTCCAGGTTTACCATTGGTGTCTCAACCAGCAAAGGCATGGGCATCTATGGCGATTGCTCCAAATGTGGATTTGGACAAGATTTAAATGAATGGAAGTGGGGTGTGGAAGGTGGAGCTAAAGAAACTGGAGGCAGCGTTGGAGCTTTCGTTGACGGTGTTTCTATTGTTGAAAAGTTAGGAACTTAAAGAGGAGCCCCTAGCAGTGAGGGCCCTATAGGTAGAAGGCTAAGACCCTGTGGCAGAGCCCCTGGTGGTAATGATCCTACCAGCAGGAGGCTAGGACCCTGTGGTGGTTGAAAAACTGCAGCATTCCGATTCTGGAGTAGAGCCGTTAAGGTCGTCACCTGGGCTTGCAGTACGGCAAGTTGAGCGGCAGAGAAAAATTCTTGTTGTGGGTGATTAGTGGCAGTGTTAGACTCGGTGTCTACATCCCCGATGGGAGATGGTGGAGTGGTTACATTCTTAGCTCTTCTAGTTCAAGCTATGACTTCTTGTGCAGTTTCCCACAGACGGTGCCAATTGATAATAAATATGTTTCTCCTCCACCGAGCGCGGTAGTGATAGTGGTAGAGACCTACAAAATAGTGACCGGGCTTATTTCACCTATGTCCATTCTAGTGTGATAATTTGATTAAAATAGATGTGCAGAATAGAAATGCAAAGTGTATGAGAGTTGTCTTTTATTTATGGGAGTTGGCCTTTATTTATAGGAATGTCCTGCAGTTACGACCTTCAATGGTCATTAATGATGGGTGTCCCTATATTTTCTTCATTATAATGAGTTAATGAAAGATGTCTCATATTTCCAATTGACGGTGTCTTCGGGTTGCCTGTTTGGCTAACCTAACGACAGTTGGATTATTTCTGTTTATCTGTAAGAGGCGAGCTTATGAAACCAACGAGGTGGGCAACCTGTTGAGGCGGGTGTGCCAGAACGTGCCACCATTGGCAAATAACATATAGCAGCTGTTATTATTAATCATCATAAGCCCCTCTACTTTTCATAGACAATTTTCAATAGAAAGTAGAAATAATCTGCCGCACCTATTCATCTCTAACTTTTTCACACAGAGGCTCATCGCTTTGATTTTTTGACAGAGGCTCGTCGACTTATTTTTCGGACAGAGGCTCATTGCCTTGATTTTTAGACAGGGGCTCATTACCTCGCCTTTTTTTTAACAGAGGCTCATTATTTGTTAATTTTTCAACTCCTTGTTTGATCATTGCAGTGGTTGAGGATGTTGTTATTGCAGATCAGGTCCAGTAGGTGCACTAGAACTTTCCAGCTAGCCGGATCCTTCATTGGTACACTTATCATTTATCTGTCGTCGATGGTTTATTTTCTACTTGCCTTTATCATCTCGAGGTTCGGGCTCGTCCAGAGTCTTCCTTTTGTTAAACTCAGGTTCTTTTCAATCTTTCATACTTTTGGTAATGAAATATGCTTCCTCAACGACCACATACTTATCCTCTCTATTTAGTAACTCATGCATCGTATCCGGTGGGTTTTTGGATAGTGACATCTTGAAAGGACGACTTCAAGTTAAACTCATCATGGAAATGACTACAACAGACATCTGTAGATCTTTGATTCCTATTGAGGCTCTATTAAACTGGGGCAATGAAATCTTTCACCAGTTCGTCCCTGTCCTGGGTAAATTACATTAAACTAATAGCAGTTTTCTTAGCACGTTTGCTGCTGGTATAGTATGCAGTAAAACACTTAAAAAAATCGTCAAATCTATAGATCGATTTTGGGAGAAAAGTGGCTACTCAGTGCCTGGCTTCCCGCCTAAGTTTTGGCAGGAAAGCCCTGCATATAATCGTATTAGGGGTGGCTTGCAACTTCATCAAGTCGAAAAAAGTCCTGAGGTGATCGATAGGATCAAATAATCCGATGTAATTCTCAATCTTTGGTTGTTTGAAGTCTCGTGGCAAGGGGACAACCATCACTTCTAGGGAAAAGGATCTTCTTCCAACACCATAGATTGCTGCCTACTACTTTTCTTAGACATAGCCTCAGCCATTTTGTGACCCATCATGTCTTCTAATCGATGTTCCAGGTTTAACACTGGTGTCTTAACCAGCGTAGGCGTGAGCATCCATGACGGTTGCCCCCAATATGGATTTTGGCCAGATGTCAATAAATGGAAGGGGGATGTAGAAGGTGGAGCTAAAGAAACTGGAGCCATCGTTGGAGCTGCCGTTGGCGGTGTTTCAATTGTTGGAAAGTTAAAGAGTCTGGAGAGGAGCCCCTGGCGGTGAGGGCCCTACCCGTAGAGGGCTAGGACCCTGGGGCAGAGCCCCTGGGGGTAATGATCCTACTGACAAGAGGCTAGGACCATGTGGTGGCTAAGAAACCGTAGTATTCCGATCCTGGAGTAGAACCGTTAAGGTCGCCACTTGGGCTTGCAGTACCGCAAGTTGAACAACCGAGGTAAATTTTTGTTGTGGGTGATTAGTAGTGGCGTTAGACTTGGTGTCTACATCTCTGATGAGAGCTGGTGGAGCAGTTACATTCCTAGCTATTTTAGTTCAAGCCATGACTTCTTGTGCGGTTTTTCACAGACCGCCCCAATTTATGATAAATATTTTTCTCCTCTTTTGAGCGCAATAGTGATAGTGGTAGAGACCTGTAAAATAGTGGCCGGGCTTCTTTCACCCGTGTCCACTCTGGTATTATAATCTGATTAAAACATATGTGCAAAATAGAAATGCAGAGTATATGAGAGTTATTTTTTTACCTTGGGATTGGCCTTTATTTATTGGGATGTCCTGTAGTTACTTCAATGGTCATTAATGACGGGTTTCCCTTCATCTCCCTCATTATTTAGAGTTAATGAGGGATGTTTTATCTTTCCAATTTCTGGTGTCTCCAGGTTGTTTATTTAGCTAGCCTAACGACAGTTGGTTATTTCTGTTTATCTGTAAGAGGCGAGCTTATGAGATCAACGATGCGGACGTCCTGTTGAGGTGGGTGTGCCAGGATGTGCCACTATTGGCAGATAACGTATATGAGCTGTCATTATGAATCATCATAATCCCCTCTAACTTTCATAGACTGTTGTCAATGGGAAGTAGAAATAATCTACCGTACATGCTCCTCTCTAACTTTTCCAGATAGAGGCTCATCACCTTGTTTTTTCATACAGAGGCTCATCGCCTTGATTTTTAGACAGAGAATCATCACCTCATCTTTCTTTTTGAACAGAAGCGCATTATTTGTTTATTTTTTGTCTCATCATTTGACCATTACAGTAGTTGAGGAGGTTTTTGTCGCAGGTCAGGTCTAGTAGGTGCACTAGGACTTCCCAGCTAGCTAGATCCTTCCTTGGTACACTCATCATTTATCCATCGTAGATGGTTTATTTTCTACTTGCCTTTATCATCTGGAGGTTTGGGCTCGTACAGAGTTTTCCATTTGTTAGACTCATGTTATTTTCGATCTTTCATATTTTTAGTAATGAAATATGTTTGCTCTGTGTCCACATACTTATCCTCTCTCCTTAGTAACTCATGCATTGTATCTAGCGGGTTTTTGGAGAGTGACATCTTGAAAGGAGGACTTTGAGTTCCACTCATCATGGCAATGACTACATCAGACATCTGTATATCTTTGATTCCTATTGTGGCTCTATTGAACTGGGCAATGAAATCTTCCAGGAGTTCGTCCTTGACCTGGGTCAATTGTATCAAACTGATGGAAGTTTTCTTAGTACGTTTGCTGCTAGAAAAGTATGCACTAAAACACTTAGAAAAATCGTCAAATCTACAGATCGATTTTGGAGGAAGAATGGCTACCCAGTCCCTGGCTTCCCGCCTAAGTGTTGGTAGGAAAGCCCTGCATATAATCGTATCAGGGTTGGCTTGTAACCTCATCAAGCCGACAAAAACCATGAGGTGATCGATAGGATCAAATGATCTGTCGTACTTCTCAATCTTTGGCTGTTTGAAGTCTCGTGGCAAAGGGACAGCCATCACTTCTAGGAGAAAAGATCTTCTTCCAACACCATCGATTGTTGCCTACTACTTTTCTTAGACATAGCCGTAGCTATTTTGTGTACCATCATGTCTTTTAATCGCTGTTCCTGGTTTAACACTGGTGTCTCAAGCAGCATAGGCGTGGGCATCCATGACGGTTGCCCCCAATATGGATTTTGGCTATATGTCAATAAATGAAAGTGGGGTGCAGAAGGTAGAGCTAAAGAAACTGGAGCTAGCGTTGGAGCTGCCGTTGGCAGTGTTTCAATTGTCAGAAAGTTAAGAGCCTATAGAGGAGCCCCTAGCGGTGAGGGCCCTACCGGTGGAGGGCTAGGACCCTGGGGCGGAGCCCCCGGTGGTAATGATCCTACCAGCAAGAGGCTAGGATCCTGTGGTTGCTAAGAAACCACAGCGTTCCAATCATGGAGTAGAGCCGTTAAGGTCTCCACCTGGGCTTGCATTACCGTAAGTTGAGCAGTAGAGGTAAACTTTTTTTATGGGTGATTAGTAGCGGTGTTAGACTCGGTGTCTACATCCTCGATGAGAGCTGGTGGAGTATTTACATTCCTAGCCCTTTTAGTTCAAGCCATGACTTCTTGTGCGGTTTCTCACAGACGGCCCCAATTGATGATAAATATTTTTCTCCTTCTCCAAGCGCGGTAGTGATAGTGGTAGAGACTTGCAAAATAGTGGCCGGGCTTCTTTCACCCGTGTCCACTCCGGTGTGATAATATGATTAAAACATATGTGCAAAACTGAAATGCAGAGTGTATGAGAGTTGTCCTATTACCTTGGGGTTGTCCTTTATTTATATGGATGTCTTACAGTTATGGCCTTCAATGGTCATTAATGACGGGTGTCCCTTCATCTCCCTTCGAGTTGCCTATTTAGCTAACCAAACGACAATTAGGTTATTTATTTGTAAGTTGCCTGTTTAGCTAACATAACGACAGTTGGGTTATTTATTTGTAAGTTGCCTGTTTATCAGTAAGAGGCGAGCTTATGAGACCAACGATGCGGATGACCTATTGAGACGGGTGTGCCAGGACGTGCCACCATTGACAGATAACATATATGAGGTGTCATTATTAATCATCATGAGCTCCTCTAATTTTTATAGACTGTTGTCAATGTAAAGTAGAAATAATGTACCGTACCTGCTCCTATCTAATTTTTTCAGACAGAGGCTCATCGCTTAGATTTTTAGACAGAGGCTCATCTCTTTATTTTTTCAGACAGAGGCTCACTGCCTTGATTTTAGACAGGGGATCATCACCACGCCTTGTTTTCGAACAAAGGCACATTATTTATTTATTTTTTGTCTCCTCATTTGACCGTTGCAGTAGTTGAGGACGTTTTTGTCCAAGGTCAAGTCCAGTAGGTGCACTAGGACTTTCCAGCTAGCTAGATCCTTCCTTGGTACACTCATCATTTATCCATCATAGATGGTTTATTTTCTGCTTGTCTTTATCATCTCGAGGTTCAGGCTCGTCCTGAGTTTTTCATTTGTTAGACCCAGGTTCTTTTCAATCTTTCATACTTTTGGTAATGAAATATGCTTGCTCAGCGTCTACATACTTATCCTCTCTTCTTAGTAACTCATGCATCGTATCTGGCAGATTTTTGGAGAGTGACATCTTGAAAGGAGGACTTCGAGTTCTACTCATCATGGCAATGACTACAGCAGACATCTGCAGATCTTTGATTCCTAGTGTGGCTCGATTGAATTGGGCAATGAAATCTTTTAGCAGTTCATCCTTGACCTCGGTCAATTGCATCAAACTGATGGCAGTTTTCTTAGTACGATTGCTGCTGGCAAAGTATGCACTAAAATACTTAAGAAAAATCGTCAAATATACGGATCAATTTTGGGAAAAGAGTGGCTACCCAGTCCCTGTCATCCTGCCTAAGTATTGGCGGGAAAGCTCTGCACATAATCACATCAGGGGTGGCTTGCAACCTCATCAGGTCGACAAAAGCCCTGAGGTGATCGACAGGATGAAAGGATCCGTCGTACTTCTCCGTCTTTGGCTGTTTGAAGTCTCGTGGCAAGGAAACTGCCATCACTTCTAAGGAAAAGAATCTTCTTCCAACACCATAGATTGTTGCCTACTACTTTTCTTAGACACAACCTAAGCTATTTTTTGACCCATCATGTCTCCTAATCGATGTTCCAGGTTTAACACTGGTGCCACAACCAGTGTAAGCGTGGGCATCCATGATAGTTACCTCCAATATGGATTTTGGCCAGATGTCAATAAATGGAAGTGGGGAGCGGAATGTGGAGCTAAAGAAGCTGGAGCTAGCATTAGAGCTACCGTTGGCAATGTTTCAACTGTTGGAGAGTTAAGAGCTTGGGGAGGAGCTCCTGTCTATGAGGTCCCTACTGGTGGATGGCTAGGACTCTAGGGCGGAGCCCCTAGTGGTAATGATCCTACCGGCATGAGGCTTGGATCTTGTGGTGGCTGAGAAACTGTAGCATTCCGATCCTGGAGTAGAGCCGTTAAGGTCGCCACCTAGGCTTGCAGTACCGCAAGTTGAGTGGAAGAGGTAAATTCTTGCTGTGGGTGATTAGGAAGGCGTTAGACTCGGTGTTTACATCCCCGATGGGAGCTGGTGGAGCGGTTATATTCCTAGCTCTTCTAGTTCAAGCCATGACTTCTTGTGCGGTTTCTTACAGACGGCGCCAATTGATGATAAATATTTTTCTCCTCCTCTGAGCATGATAGTGATAGTGATAGTGGTAGAAACCTGTAGAATAGTGGCCGGACTTCTTTCACCCGTGTCCACTCTGGTGTGATAATCTGATTAAAATAGATGTGCAGAATAGAAATGCAGAGTGTATGAGAGTTTTTCTTTTACCTTGGAGGTTGGCCTTTATTTATAGGGATGTCCTGCAGTTACGTCATTCAATGGTCATTAATGACGGGTGTCCCTTCATCTCCTTCATTATTAGGAGTTAATGATGGATGTTTCATCTTCTCAATTGTCGGTGTCTTCGGGTTGCCTATTTGGCTAACCTAACGACAATTGGGTTATTTTTGTTTATCTGTAAGATGCGAGCTTATGAGACCAACGAGGCGGGTGTGCTAGGACGTGCCACCATTAACAGATAACATATATGAGCTGTTATTATTAATCATCATAAGCCACTCTACTTTTCATAAACTGTTGTCAATGAGAAGTAGAAATAATCTACCGTACATGCTCCTTTCTAACTATTTCAGATAGAGGCTCATTGCCTTGTTTTTTGGACAGAGGCTCATCACTTTGATTTTTAGACAGAGGCTCATTGCCTTATTTTTTCAGACAGATGCTCATCACCTTGATTTTTAGACAGGGGAAGAAGTTTTGTAAGGAAAGAAGGAGAAAATATGAATTTTAAGTGTATATATGTGATGTTTTTCGAAAATTGAAAATGCGGCATCAATGACGTCATGAAGACACAATTCCCCAGGACACCAGCACCGCCTTCTTGACAACTGTGAAGCTAGGGAATAAGCGAACCATTAATAATGGCAGTCACATAGGTACAATGTGAATAGACATATGGTCTACAAAAGTAAAAAAGAGGCCGATCAAGTGGGGCGACCGTGTGAGTCAATAAACACCCAATTTCAGATAATTTTCAAGATATAAGATTTTATAAGCTTGAGAGTGGAGGTCTACTGATGCCAAGCATTTTTTAATCTAGATGGTCGAGCGTGTAGTGTCGAGCGTGTCATGTTTCACGTGGTCAATAGTTACTTCTTTGTAATCGGTCGATTGTAAGGTTATCTGATTTATCTGATGTGTAACAACTCGACTGAGTAATACCTGTAATTGTCTTCTATAAATAGACGACCCTCTATCAATTAAAGAAGGTTGATATTATTTTTTAAACATTTTCTTGATACTTCATTATTTTCTACTAGAATACATATCGATCACGTCCTATCATCATTCTTTAAATTATATCATTGAGAATCATATTTATTCAATATTTCCAATCAGAAGCATTCAAAGTCAATTATAAATTATGTGTAAACAACAAAACATCAAAAGTGCAGAAAACTTAAGAAATGTTTCCTTGACCATCAATCCAATCGAGCTCCAAAACAATTTCTAAATTAAAAAACAAAATATATTCAAATAAGTTTCACGAAGATTCTTAAATTCACATATTTAATCACGTTCAACTCATCGAACAAACATCTCATACAGCTTTTCTTTAAGCTGCTAAATTTAACTAGCTAAAATTCAAGATTTATCAATAAACAAACAATCAGATCACACATTGAAGAATATCGGTTCGAACGAGCACAACATTTACCTTCAATATGGAGAGGAGAACTAGAGCAACCAATGAAAAAGCAGCTGAGGAGCAACAGGTAAATAAATTGGGAAATGAAGAATAATGATTAATGTTAGAGATATGATTTAAAAAGTAAGAATTTGTTTTAATATTTTTAGTAAATAAAAAGAAATATTTGCAAGTTATGATTGTGGTGTAATGGTTAAAACTTCAAAATATCTCCCCTCCAACTTGGGTACTTTGAGCCCACACTACCCACCAATTTAAATTTTAGAATTTAGACTTTATTTTGTATGATTTTTTCATTTGTAAAAACAAAAAAAAACTAACGGGGTGGGTTAACTCCGCCCCAGAACCCGACGGGGCAGAATTTTCGGACTCATACCCGCCCCAGTTACCCGATTGTCCGGGACGGATTGTGGGTTGTGGGTCAAATTGTCATTCCTACTCTCTCTATTCCATTATGTTCTCTTATTTTTTTCCTCAAGACCTACATGTATCAATTTTGTTTTGGTTTTTTCAAATTTTGGGGGGTTTTTAAGAAAACAAGGAAAGTGGGATGAAGTAAAATGTTGGAGGGAAAGTGGCGTCTCAGGTTGCTCGAATTATGATATAATTTGTGTGAGTTTTGATATCTACATGTATCAACAAGTTGTGCTTTTTCAATTAAGAAATGGCGTCTCATGTTGCTAAAATTTCCAATTCTTGGGTTCAGGCTAAATATTTCACCTCTCAACTAGTTTATTGTTGGTCTTTCTGTTCAGTTATAGATTATGGGAATGCCCAAATTCGAATTGTTGTTTCTTGTCCATTGGATTTGTTTTAACGATTGAAAATATATGCGAAATCATGTGAATAATCCAGTTTCCCACAAGTCTCTGTGTGTATGTGTGTATTTTTTTTTTATTTTTTTTTTTCAATTTTTGCTGTCTTTATATTCTTAGGTGGTTATTTAAGCAGCTTTGTTAATTTCACATAAGTTGTTTTGATGGTTGTTGAATAATAATAATATTCATATGATAGTTTTTTTTTTTTTCATTTTTGTTGGAATTTGTACTATGACGTGCTGGGTAATGACTACCAGGAAGGGTTTATACATTTAGCCATCTCTTTCCGAAGCTTATAAGAAATCTAGCGTGTATGGACACATTCACGACACAATACAATTTGTGTAAAAAAAGAAACAGAAGGCCCTTCGACAAGGTTAATGTCAACATTTTATTCTCCATGCTTGGCGAATGTTAAGATTACGCATTAAGTTTGAAAAAATCGACTGTTGAGTTTGATTATTTTCAAGAGTTCATACCAAAGTTTTCAAATATTTTTTAGAGTTGAAGCTAGAAGAAAGATGACTACGATGTATGACAATTGGGAGAAACTAGTAAAAACAGTGCTGTAGAGACAGAAAATATGGCAAATGTTTCAAGACCAGAGCCCAAGCATCGGCTCCATATCATTTGATATCAGTTTGGATTCTCTTCTCCCTAATGTGCCTTTTGACCTTTCGATTTTTAGAAATTGGTACGAGAAATATCCGAAAAGTAAAAAAAATTCTTTAATAAACTCGGATTATTGCTAGATGTTCACAATTTTTTTATAATTATATACTAAAGGTTTAATATACTACTTAAATTGATAATCGATTACTGGATCTCACTCTGATTGACGAACTTGACGTCCCTAACATTCAATTCTTTTATAGCATTCTTCAAAGTATAGACTAAATCAACGTGTGACTATCTTTTCAATTAAAACAAAAACTAATTTCTAGACTGGAAAAATAAAAAAACCAAGAAAAAAAAGTTTAAACTAAACAACACTTCGTTTTTTCTCTCTTCTATTTCTTGTGCCATTCACACCACTTATACATGAATATATAGGACAAGAGTCCTAAATTGCATCCAACTCGAATTAGCCTTAAATTGATTTAATTTCACATGTAGTCCTTGGACTTAAAATACAATTACAACTCCATCAGAGATCTGATAATTATTACAAGTTGTAATACTTTTCTTTAACTTACCGTGTGTGTGTGTATATATATATATATATATATATATTTCATCTCCATTAGAGATCTGATAATTAAATATGAGCATAAATGACTATTCTGTCATTCTAATTATTTCCACTAACTTAAGTTACATTTTCTTCAACAGTCCTGTGAACTATTCACATATGTCAAAATTTAGATTTTGCTAAACACTGAGCTCATATTTATAACCGTTCAACAGAAAATATTTAAGTAGTCACTAGACCTATTTTTCAGGAGGACAATTTTCGACACAAATTCATGTTCTCTACTTTACTCATTATCAAGCTCCCAACTCAACGAGATATTTGATCAATCAAATTAATCTCACCTATTGGTAAAACCAAAGAACCATCGAAGTCATGAAAATATATGCACAACACTATTAAGGAATTTAGATAAAATATCCAGTGATGAAGTAGAATTTAATTTTCCGCACGGTCTTGCTATATAATTAAATTTGACATGTGGTCTATTCAATACACTCTAAGTGTACTAGTATCACCATTAAACTATTTATGCATAATGACAAATCGTATATCCAAATGATGAAATAGTCAACACTACAACATCTCGTTAGAAGGTGCCAACCTCCATACATTGGTTGTGAATAATTTTATTCATGATTAAAATATAAGCTGTAGCAAGTACCTAACTTATTTTGTCAAAAGTTATCATTAGTATTTTTATTTACATGCTCAATATTAAATGAATGCAACAATAGCAAATGAATAAAAACCAAATTTATTATTTAAGATAAATTGTTATTTTATCACAACAAAATTATACTCTTTGGGCAGACAACCCAAGATCGAGTCCCAAAGGTATGTCTCCATATCATCAGCTACTTACCCGCAGTTGAAATGTCCTGGAGAGAGAAAAATCTGCGAAGAAGGACTTTTCCAGGTTGGCATTTGTTGAGGGTTTTGATCCCCGGCCCTTTTGACCTTGAAGATATGTCGAGGTCTTCTGCTGTGTATCTGGGGAAGGGAACATTTGGAAGTACATATACAGCAAGAATGACAACAGAATAACAGTTGTGGTGAAGATACTGACTGCAGTGAATATTCCAGAAAAGAAGTTAATACAACACATGTAGGTCATTGGAAATATGAGGCACGAAAATGTGTCTTCGTTGAGGTGGTTGACGAAGTGTTTGATGCGGAGCTTCAAAGGTATCCTACTATGGAGGAAATGGTTTAACTCTTGCAAATATCTATAACTTGTGTTATAGACCGAAAATGTCCGAATTAGAGGATATTAGTGCGATAGACATGGAAGCCAACAACTAGCTGAAGCAAGATTAGGAGGCTCGTTGTCTATATTGATACCATTCTTGGTGGCGGCAGAGTTAGGTTTGTCTTCTATTCTAAATTGAATTCTTCTTTTAGAAATTACTTTAGGACAAAACTTCGTCAAAGTTTATGTTTCCTTCAATTAACTAATGTTCCAATGTCAGTGGGGGAACGATTTGCTTGCTTTCTTGTACTGTGTTGTTAATCTCTTTCTTTCCGTTTTTCCACAAATTGATATCTAGAAAGTAGTTTTACCCCGTTATGTTGGTTAGTTTATGACTCGACATTCATCAATCACGGTTTTTCCGTTCGTCATTTGTAGTGGTTTATATGGACATGCAAGTATGTCTCGATGAGGTTTGTTCTTTTAATTTTGCGCCACTAGTTACATAGTCATATAGATAGAATAATAGGGTATTTTATTCATGGTGGCTTGTGATTGTCGCATAATGAAAAATGATTATACATATTTATGTGATAAGTGCGGCTTTGTAGCCATCAAAATTGGAAGATTGTGAGTGTTCCTATGTGTATTTTAATTTATTATGTCTTGTTTTGTTTGTTTTAAAGAACTCGAGTTTAGATGGCAATGGGAGAAAAACAGAGTAATTGGGTTAAAAAGGACTAAAAGTGTAAAAAAAATTGAACTAGAGAGCAATGTATCAAGTCTTGAAAGTTGAAGGATCTGGGTTGCAAATAATGAAGGACTTGATTGAAATAAAAATTAAAATAGGGACTGAATTGAAAATATTAAAAGATGGAGGACCCGATGTGCAAATATTGGGGGCCTAGCTGCGAACATAAACCCATGCTATTGCAAGAAGGAAATTTGAAATTTTAGCCGAAATTTTTTTCGCGAATTTGGGCTATCTTAAGGGCATTTTGGGCACAACAAAGAGGAATTATTAGGAAAAATCTCTATCATAAATACCACTTTTAAAAACACAAGAAAAAGTGAATTTTTGCATGGAAATCAAGGAGGGCTTTTGTTGGTAAAAAAAAGAGAAAAAGGAAGATGGGATTTTCAACCAAAAATGTGGAAAATTAAAGGAATCAAGACCAAGCATCTCCATCTTTCAAGAAGGCCCAATCAAGGGGTGGTTTTGAAAATTTTTATCTTGCATTTCTTCTTTATTTTTTGCAACTTTGTGATGTATTTCTTGAACCTAATTTTTGTCACTCTTTCATTACGAGCTTAGATTCTAATTGTTGGGATGATTGATATAGCTTAACATTAACTTAATTAATTTAATGTTTGCATTTTAATTCCACATTATTCATTTTCGTGATTGTGCTTGCTATGTATTTTTTTTTTTTTACTTTCATTTGTTTGATCACTAAATATTAGTATTTTGATTTTGAGATATTATTGTAAATCTTAGACTCAGTAGCAAATAACATAGATTCTTGTAGGAATAGAGGTATACTTCTAACCCTAGGAGATTCTTTGAGCTATTCTCACAACAATTAATGCAATTAATTGGATTTTAATCAACATAGAGATATAGTAGGTTGAACCAATTGATTAGAGCTAATTCAACGCTTGAGAGGGGTAAGGTTATAATAGGAGAATCAGATCTATCATTAAAAATTGGTAATATATTTAATGCTTATTGTGAAATTAATTAAGTGACGGTTAAGTGAAATCATGAATCCCAACACATTCTCACGTTAGGTTTTCCAAAATTTCACTTTCACTTGCTTTCGTTTTGTTTTTATTACTTTTCATTTAAGTAGTTAATTAAGTCAACCAAACCAACTTTGTGTGTATGTTTACACCAATTCAATAGACTAGTTTTAATTCACTTGAGCAAATAGGATAATCTTCGTGGGATACGACAACCCCTTATTACTTTATTACTTGAACGCTTACCATATACTTGTGGTATATAATTGAGCGAACAAGTTTTTTGGTGTTGTTGCCAGTGATTGTTCTTTTACTTGTATTAAGTTTTTTAATCTGGTTAATTGAATTGTATTTATACTTCTTAGTTCTTTTACTTGTATTAAGTTTTTTGAATCAATTTTTATACTTCTTTAATCTAATTTTTTTATTTTATTGTAGGAATTTTTGTTTAGTTTATGCAACAATAACAAGTTTTGGACCTTCTTCCATTTGATCCCAAACCCAAACAAAAATATAGAGGAAATTAAAGAAATGAATGAACTACAACAATAACAAATGCAAGGCAACATAGGGGAAAATAATCAAGTAAATGCCGTTATGGATGAAGATAATATGCCAATGGGACAATTCATTACCCCCTCCGATCACTCAAAACCAATCGAGCATTGCCTACCCTCTATCTTGGCAACCAAACCTCCAAATCAAGGCAGATGTGATTAATCTTTTCAAATGGCATCTTCAATTCTATGGAATGATCGAAGAAAATCCATGTACTCACATCTCGCAGTTTTTGGAGATGTGTAGTAATTTTGTCTACCCAAGCATCTTGATGAGGGCTATTCATATGAGATTATTTCCACACACTCTTCGAGATGGGGCCCGTGAGTGGTTAGATGCTAATCCCACCAAAAGTATCACAATAGGGAGTGATCTTGCCCAAAAATTCATTATCAAGTACTTTCTTCCGACAAAGGTGGCAAAATTGAAGAATGATATGTCTGCCTTCCATCAACTTGATACGGAGTGTTTCTATGAGGCATGGAAACAGTTCAAAGACATGTTGAGGAAATGCCAGAACCATGGGTTCAAAAAGCCTATGTAAGTCCAATATTTCTATCTTGGGTTGAATTCCTCTATCCATATGGCAGTTGATTCAACTTCAAACGGAGTTATAACAACAAAGCCGTCCAATGAAGCAATTTAGGTATTCGAGAGGATGTCAATCATAACTCTACTTAGCCAACCGAGGATGATACCAACAAAGTCGCAGAAATTCATGACATTGATGCTTATTCGGCTTTATCAGCAAATATGGATTTTTTATTTAAAAAATGTGATGACATGTCTTCACAACAAACAGTTAAAGCGGTCTATGCTCCTTTGCCTAGCTGTGATGTGTGTGGAGACGAGGCACAATGTTGAGGATTGTCAACTACTCAAAATGACTTCTACATCAAGTGAGAAAGTTGATGAAGCTCAAAATTTCAATCGACAACAAGGGAATCCCTACTCAAACACATACAATCCGAGTTGAAAAAATCATTCAAACTTCTCTTCGACAACCAATCAAAACCAAGACAAGCCACCGGGTTTTGTTCAACCTCCACCACCTCAAGAGAAGAAGTCGTCATGGGAAGAAATGTTCATGCAATTTATGAACAAAACTGAGACAACTCTCCAAAACCAAGTGGCTTCAATAAAAAATCTTGAGAACCAAGTGGGTCAATTGGAAAGAATGATGGGAGAAAGGCAACAAGGAGCTTCGCTAAACAACAACGAAACAAACCCAAAGGAAAATGTGTAAGCCATCAAAATAAGAAATGGAGTGCAATTACCCGAGAACACAGTAAAGTACCCGAATGGCTCAAACCAGTAAATCATCATCTAAAGAAGATGAGCCTATTGAGAAGCCCAAAGAAATTGATTAAGTTCTAAAGAAACTAAAGTGGAATAAACACCATCAAAAGTTCAAACTCCGATTAAGGCATATGTGTCTCCTATTCTTTTTCATCAAAGGCTAAAAAAGCACAAAGTTGATGCTCAATTTACTAAATTCTTGGAGGTCCTTAACAAGCTACATATTAACATACAGTTTCTATGTTTGTGAACAACATTCTTTCAAACAAAAGAAAGGTTAAAGAGCATGACGTTGATGTTGACAGAGGAATGTAGTGCCATCTTGCAAAATAAATTGCTTCTGAAAATTAAAGATTCGGGGACTTTTACTATTAGCTGCACTATTGCTAATTTAAAGCTTTGTGAGATTATGGGGCATTAATTTAATGCCTTTTTCTATTTAGAAAATTGGGCTTAGGATAAGCTAAAGTAACCACGATGTCTCTACAATTGGTCGATACATCTATCAAGTATCCACATTGTGTCATTGAGGATGTTTTTGTCAAAGTGGATACATCTTTCCAGCCGATTTCATTATTCTTGATGTGGACGAAGATCATGATATCCCAATTATTTTGGAAGGCCTTTTCTAGCAACGTGTCGAGCTTTGATTGATGTCAAGAAGGGAAATTGATATTGAGAGTCCAATATGAACAATTCACATTCAATGTTTTGAAGGCTATCAATTATCCCTCCGAATCTAATTCATGCTTCTAGGTTGACATAAGTGATCAAATTGTAGCCGGACGTTTTACACATGAGTTTTATAATGATCCTCTTGAGACTTGTATTGCAAATTTTTTGGATACCGAAGAAGAAGACCCCGATATTGAGCAAATGACACACTATTTAGAGGCTACAATGCCCTATTCTTACAAAAGAAAGCCATATTTTAAAATTTTGAAAAAGATCTCTTCACAACCATTGACGTCTATTCAACAAGCCCTGAATATTGAGCTAAAGCTTCTTCCTTCTCACTTGAGGTATGCTTTCTGGGAGAATTTTCTACCATTGTGGTCATCATTTCTAATTCATTGAATGGGTTGGATGAGGAGAAGTTACTTTGGGTGTTGAAAGAACACAAAATGGCCACTGGACGGACTATTGCAGATATTCAGAGAATTAGTCCTTTTACTTGCATGCACAAAATCCTCGTGGATGATGATTTAAAACCATCGGTCAAGCATCAACGCTGGTTGAACCCGAACAAGAAAAAAGTGGTTAGAACCGAGATGTTTAAGTGGTTAGATGCGAGAATCTCTCGAATAATGCATAGGTGAGTCCGATTCAAGTGGTCAGAAAGAAGGAAGAGTCACGGTGGTTGAGAATGAAAATAGTGAACTTATTTCTATAAGGCTGGTAACTAGGTGGAGAGTGTGCATTGTCTACTAGAAGCCAAACAATGTTACTCGGAAAGATCATTTTTCTCTCCCTTTTATTGACCAAATGCTTGACTGGTTGGTGGGACATTCTCATTATTGCTTGGATGGATATTCAGACTATAATCAAATTCCAATAGCCCAGAGGATCAAGAAAAGACCAATTTCATATGCCCATACATGTAACCTCCTAGAATTTTCTCGAAATTTTTAGGAGCTTTCTCGTAATTTTTGGGAATTTTATTGGAAAGACGTTTTTCTTAATTAAGAAGAAATGAAATTGTAATTGCAACTTTTACCTAGGTCAAAAATGTAGTTACTGAAAATAAATTATTGCAGTCAAGCAACTGGTCTCTCCTATAAATAGGAGAGTGGTCAATTTATTTTTAAAAAGTTAAAAGCTATATCCTTCTTCAGGAAAAAGGTATTTTTATCATTTTTTATTTTATAAAATAGTAGAAAATGACCCCCAAGTAGTAAAATCCCACCCGTGCACTGTTTACCGAGTTGGACGACTCCCAAAACAAATTTTTGACCTAGGGGTCGACCTCTACAAAGTTTAATAAGTGATGGACCCCCCAAATAAGGGGTTGATCCTAACTCAATGGGATCCCACTCTAACCCTTATTTGTTGGTCGTCTCTCCTGTTATCTTTTTTGGGCCGACTCTAAGTCCCGTTTACTTCCCGGGCTCTATTTTTGAATCATAAACCCCCGTTGGCCCTGGTTGAGGCTTATGAGTCAAAATAAGTTATGTTGTTAAGATTAACTAACAAAGAATTATGTTCTTTAAAATAAATCCAGACGTCATGACCAACTGTTATTGTAAGTATGATGATTTCAAGTACAGTGAAAAATACTATGATATGTAAGATATTTGTTAATGATAATCTGTGGCGATTATATGCTAATACTGTGAAACTTAGAGATCTTTTATGAGCATTGGTAGGAACCGGTCGATCTCCCTAACCTGATATATATGTATTGGCATTCATGTTGAGCACGTTGATATTATAATAAGTGAATCCCGTTATACTCACGACCGTATGGAGTTTTCTCTACTACGGGAACAAAAAAGTACTTAAACGTTCGTGCGTCACACTGTCACTACGTTTTCAATTTCTTCTTTCACTAAATCATCTCCTCCAAAATTTTGCTGAGCTCTTCAATCCATCTCCCTAATTCGCTCATCTCCCTCAACTGATCATCTCCAAAATCTGTTCACCTCATCAATTCATCTTCCTCCACCAACCATCTCAAAAATATGTTCACCGTCCCAATCCATCATCATAATAAAGCATACGGTTAGATTTCACTGCAAGTAAGTATACTAGTGTACTGTACTTAACTTCACTTCCGATATATATACTTACTAAAGGCCCTGACAGTCATTAAAGACGATTGACGAAAAGGTGTTGGAGGTCCAGAGCTGAGATGTACGAGTGGTGTCGTAGGTCCTTTGGTGGCCTAAGGATTGCATAGTGACATGTCAAGCATCGTATACATTCCTAGGTCTAATTATTATATTGTATTCCTATCGGTGTAGCCTTTTGAGTCGTTTATGAGACCATGACGGACGCACATGTATCGGTAGATAGGAACGCTTATTATTTTCCATATTATGATTGAGCACATAAAGTACACTATAATGTGGGATTTTGGCCCATATGTGATTGACATTTCATTAGACATCATCATATCATCATATTTACTGAAATTTGTTGTTCATATATCGTATTTGTACTGTACATGCCAATGAGATATACAAGAGATGCACAGTACTAGGTGTGTCGAGATTTCTACTGACAGTATGACTATGTATGTCATTTGGATGAGGCAGTAATATACAAGATTTTATACACTGTTGGATGAAGAATAAGAACTAGAGACGTATGTAAACGTCTTGGACTATACTTTGTAGACGTATTGGACTATACTTATACTATAATAGAAGTTTATGACACTTTTATTGGCCACTCCATCCACTTGATGAGGAAGATCGAATGATTTCTTTTTTGTTTACTGTTTTAGTCTATATATAATAACTTGGTAGGTAGTGTAAATGTATGTATAGAACAAGTTTGAAAAATGGTCTAACTGCCATCCCCACCACCTATTGTCTCATCAATTCTTTGCAATTGACAGATATTCTTTTGTTCTTTTGATATTGTAAATACCTCACAGTACCAGTACAAGTTGTAAAGAAAAACCATTTCGTTTATATATCAGGGCAGTGGATATTACCTTTTGCTTATGTTGTTTAAATTTAATGTAATTACTAGTTTTAATTAAATATATTTATATGAGCTAAAATTCGATTATATGTTCAAAAATAAAAATTAACACTATTTTGGGGCGCATGCCCAGAATTAGAGCTTGACATTAATTAGAGAGGTGTTACAATTTTAAGTGGTATTGGAGCTTAGGTTTAAATAACATCATGTAGACTCGACACGTGTAGTCATTAGTCGGAGAAATAATTGGCATGCTCGTACGTATCTTATTGTTTTATTAACTTATTTAAACGTAATGTGATTTAGTTTTGTATATTAATTGTTTGGTGGCTAATGCATCTAGTTATACGCTGAAATTTGAATCATAAATAATTAATTTGATGTGGTCATAATATACAAGAGAGCATTATACACAAGTCATTAGCCACCAATGGAAATAATCATGATGTCGTGGTCGAAACTCTAGCGATCTTAATAGAAATGCAATCTCAACAGCTACTTCAACATGTCCAACTGCAACAAGCCCCGAGAATCGATGAAAATGCTGGAGAAAGATTTAGGAAAATGAACCCATCGGTCTTTGAGGAAAAAACTTACCAATGACGAGTGGCTTATAACAATAGAAAATATTTTTAGGCACAGCCAGGTCCCGTATATCAAGGAAGTCAAATATGTCTCATTCATGTTAAGAGGTAGTGCTGGGTTTTGGTGGGACACTATACAATGTATCGAGCAAGTGACAACAATGACTTGGGCTCAATTCAAGGAAATATTTTGGAACAAATATTTCACTGCAGCAACTAGGCAACATAAACTAAACAATTTTATTCAGCTTAAGCAAGGCATGTCGTCAGTCGGGGAATATATCCAAATATTTAAAGAATTGTCATGTTTTGCCCCTTCATATTGTTTCTACTGATGAACATAAGATTGAATATTTTTTGGAAGAGCTTAGGGCTGATCTTTATCAGGATGTAAAGATTGTAGGCACTCAATGAATGACTTTTGCATCCATTGCGAAACGAGCTCTAGAAGTAGAAAAAGCAAAAATCCAAATTATCCGGGCTAGAGAACAACGTCAGCCAATTGTTTTACAGTGGCCTACGTGGTAGAATGGTAGTGGAGGTAATTATTTTATAAGGGGCCCCACTCGAGCTAGGAATGAGACTCAACCCACCAGTGAATAATAATATGAGAAAAATGCCCTGTATAGAGAATCAGGCAATGAATGGTTACCGTATGTGGTGTATAACATGCTTTAATTGTGGAAAACAAGTCATATAGCCCGTATATGTAAAGAAAAGCCAAAGAATACAGGAAATCGTGATGTTGCCAGAGTATATGCTCTTGTTGGTAATGTGAATGAAAAAAAATCCAGCTATTATTTCAAGTAACCTTCTAATAGCTAGAACCTTTGCATATATTTTATTTGATACTGGAGCCTCGGATTCTTCTACTGAAATGGTTAAAAGGGCAACTTGCTTACTAGTACTTTAAGATCTGAATTAGACGTCCTTATACCTTTAGGACCGACATTGCGAGCCAATAAGATAGTGCCAAATTATGAGGTAAAGACTAATTCTCTCTCTTTTCCAGCGGACCTTATCAGTTTAGAAATGAGAAACTTTGAAAGTTATTTTGGGTATGTATTAGTTGTCGAGATACCATGCAAAATTGGACTTTTTGAGGAAAGAAGTAACATTTCACTTACCTGCTAATAAGGTAATAGTCTATCAGGCAATGAACAAACCCTATCAACAATAATTATGTCTACTCGCCAAGTTCGAAAGATGTTACACCACGAACGGACATTTTCCCTTTCGAGCCTTCATAAGGTAGAAAAAAAGTCAGAAGCTTCATTAAATAAGAACAAGTTCAGGATTTCCCTGACGTTTTTCTCGAAAAACTATTCGATTTACCACCTGACCGAGAGATAGATTTTACTACAGATGTAGACTTTGGAACATGACCTATATCCAAGAACTGTATCGAATGTTTTCAAGAACTATTAGATCAAGAGTTCATTTGTCCTAGCTTTTCTCCATGGGTGCTCTAGTTCTGTTAGTTAAGAAGAAAGATAAAACTTTGCAGATGTATATTGATTATCGAGAATTAAATAAGATAACTATCAAGAACAAGTACCCTCTTCCTCAGATAGATAATTTATTTGATCAACTCCAGGGTGCTACACTATTCTCTAAGATTGACCTGCGATCAGAAACAATTAGTTAAAAATTAAGAAAGAAGACATACCAAAAATAGCGTTTAGCACTTGGTATGGACATTATGAGTTTCTAGTCATGCCTTTTAGATTAACCAATGGTCTTGCTATTTTCATGGATCTGATGAACTGAGTATTTAAACAGTACTTAGATATGTTAATAATCATTTTATCAATGACATTCTTATTTACTCCAAGAATGAAATGGAACATGCTCAACATCTGAAACAAGCACTATCAACTCTTAGAGCACAACAACTTTTTGCCAAATTTACTAAATATGAATTTTGGTTTAAGCAAGTTGTCTTTTTCGATCACATAGTTTCTGCTAATGGAATATTAGTAGACCTTAGTAAGATCGAAACAATTACTAATTGGCCCGGACCCACGAACATTATAGAATTTGTAGCTTTTTAGGCCTCGAAGGTTATTACTGACATTTCGTAGAGGAATTTTCAAAGATTGCAGTACCGTTAACATAGTTAACGTGAAAGGATGTACCTTTTATCTGGTCAAAGCTTCTTAACAAAGTTTTCAAAAACTCAAGGATAAACTCACTACAGTACCAGTGTTGGCCATTCCATTAGGTGATGAAAAGTTTGTAATCTACAGTGACTACTCAATAAAAGGTTTGGGATGTGTATTGATTCAAAGCATCGTGATAGTTGAAGGATTATGAAAATAATTATCCCGCACATGATTTAGAATTAGCGTCAGTGGTCTTTGCACCAAAAATTTGGAGTAATTATTTGTATGGTGAACGATGCGAAATATATGCAGATCATAAGAGTACTTTTACACCCAGAAGAAATTAAACATAAGACAAAGACGATGGTTGGAACTAGTCAAAGACTACGATTATGTTATTAATTATCATCCTGGAAAAGTTAATGTTGTAATAGATACATTACGTCAGAAAACATATTATGGGATACATTCGGCTGGGCCATTACAGCAAGAATTAATTTAGATATTTATGAGAGGATGGATTTTACTTCACATCCATTACAACGTAAACGGATCCATGAGCAAAAACTGCTCAATAAAAGTTTAAAATGAATCCACAATCAAATAATGGAAGGTAAGAGTTTACCTTACCAGCAGGACCCCTTCAATCAATAGAAATATATGAATGGAATTGGGATAAAATTACAATGGACTTTGTGACGGGGTTGCCACGAATGAAAAATAACTATGATTCAATCTGAGTTATAGTTGACAGGTTAACCAAGTATGCTCATTTTCTACATGTTTGAACTTTTTTTACATCAGAACAGTATGCCCAGTTGTATGTGAGAGAAATTGTAGGGTTACATGGTATACCTTCATCAATAGTGTCTAATCATTATCCTCTTTTCTTATCCACATTTTGGAAAGGATTACATCAGACGTTAGGCACCCAAACCAATTTTCATTCGCAAATAGATGGGCCGTCAAAAAGGACAGTCTAAATACTTGAAGATATGTTGCGAGCTTGTACCTTAGAATTTCAAGAGAATTTGAATTTTGACCTAGGGGTCGACCTCTACGAAGTTTAATAGGGGGTCGACCATCCCTAGTAAGGGGGTTGACTACTCTTTCACTCAAGGAAGAGTGGAGAGGGGGTCAAACACTCCTCATCCAACCCCTGTTGGCCCTAGTTGAGGCGTATGAGTCCATATACGTTATGTTTTTTAAGATTAACTAACAAAGAATTATGTTTTTTAAAATAGATCCAGACGTCATCACCAACAATTAAGGTAAGTATGATGATTACAGTGCAAAATACTATGATATACAAGATATTTGTTAATGATAAATGTGGCGATTATATGTTAGTACTGTAGAACTTTGTGATCTTTTATGAGCATTGATAGGAACGGATCGATCTCTCTAACATAAGATATATGTATTGGCATTCATATTGATCACATTGATATTGTGATAAGTGTGAATCCCACTATAGTGTACCGTACTTAACTTCGTTATGGATATATACACTTGTTAGAGGCCCTCGATGGTTATTAAGGACGGCTGATGAAATGGTGTTGGATGTCTGGATCCAAGATATACGGGTAGTGTTGTAGGTCCCTTGGTGACCTAAGGACTACGTAGCGACACGTCAAGCACTATCTATGATAGGCCAGTCCTAATTATTATATTGTATTCTTATTGGTGTAGCCTCCTAAGTCTTGTATGAGACCATGACAGACGCACAGGCATCGATAGATGGTGTACACTTATTATTGGTCATATTGTGATTGAGCTTATATAGTACTCTATAATGTGGGATCTGGGCCCATGTGTGATTGACATTTCATTAGACATCATCATAACATCACATTTACTAAACGTTATTGTTCATGTATCGTATTTTGTACTTAGATGCCAATGAGATATGCAGAAGAGATGTGCAGTATTAGGCATGCTGAGATTTCTACAGATGTTGCGACTATACACGTCATTTGGACCAAGCATCGTTATACAAGATTTTATACACTATTGGATGAAGAAGAAGAACTAAATACGTATATAGATGTCTTGTACTATACTTGTACTATAATTGAAGTTTATGAATCCGTACTGGCCACTTTATCTACTTGATGAGGGAGTCGAATGATTTTTTTTTTTTTTTGGTTTACTGTTTTAGACTATATATAGTAACTTGGTAGGTACTGTAAATGTATGTATAGAACAAGTTTGAAAAATGGTCTAGCTACCACCCCACTGCTGATTGTCTTGTCAATTCTTTGGAATCTGTCGAATTGACAGATAAGCTTTTTTTTTTTTTTGATATTGTAAATACTTGGCGGTGTCATTACGAGTTGTAAAGAAAAATCATTTTCACTATATATTAGTGTGGTGGATACTACTTTTTGCTTCTGTTTTTTAAATTTAATTTTATTACTAGTTTTAATTAATTAATTATATATATATAAGCTAAAATTTAATTATATATTCAAAAATAAAAATAAACACTATTTTGGGTCGCGTTCCCAGAATTAGATTGTGATAGTACTTAGAGTGGTATTAGAGACAGGATTAAATATTTTATGAGGTAAGACGTTAGAGGACATTTGCATTTAGAAGGATGTGATTTGGTCTTTTCAATACACCCGCCACCTTTCAAAATTGTATGATGACAATCTTCTCCGACATGGTTGAAAATTTTATTGAGGTAATCATGAATGATTTTTTTGTTATTGGGACTTCTTTTGATAAATGTTCGAAAATTTTAGGCATGGTCTTGAAGAGGTGTGAAGAAACCAATTTAGTGCACAATTGAGAAAAATGGCATTTCATGGTTCAAGAAGGCACTGTACTTGGTCACCGGATTTCACAAAAAGGGATTGAGGTCGACAAGGCCAAAATCCAAGTTATTGAGAAATTACCTCACATGATCTTGGTGAAAGGCATATGGAGTTTCTTAGGGCATGTCGGATTCTATAGGCAGTTCATCAAGGATTTTATCAAGCCACTTTGTTACTTGCTTGAAAAGAATGTTCCATTTAATTTTTCTCAAGAGTGTCTTTGGGCTTTCAACACTCTCAAGGAGAAGCTTGTCACCACTTTGATTACAGTAGCACTGGATTAGAATTTGCTATTAGAGCTTAAGTATGATGCAAGTGACTAAGAAATCTACTATGCTGGCCGGACTTTGATCAATGCTCAATTGAACTATGCTACTACCCAAAAATAAATGCTTATAGTAGCGTTTACCTGTGACAAATTCTGGCCATATCTTATAGGGTCTAAGGTCATCGTTTTCATTGACCATTCGGCTCTCAAATATTTGCTTGCAAAGAAATATGTCAAACCGAGGTTGATTAAAGAGTTCTCCTTCTACAAGAATTCGACTTGGAAATTCACGACAAGAAGGGAACCAAAAATCTTGTGGCCGGCCACTTATCTAGACTTGAACAAAATAAAGAGGTGGAGAATGAATAGAAAAAAGAAGTTTTTTCGAATGAGCAACTTTTGCGAGTTTTACATCTTCTCCAAGTCTTCGATGCACCATAGTATGCAAACATTGTAAATTTTCTTGCAAGTGGTGTTATTCCACTTGATATCTCTAACCAACAAATAAAGATTATTTGCCGATGTGAAAAATTATTTTTTAGAAGAGCCATTCTTTTTCAAAAGAGGGCCAGATCAAATCAATAGACGATGTGTGCCTGAGGAAAAAATGGTAAAAATTTAGATCATTGTCACTCATCGCTCTCATTTTGGCACCTCGAAGACAGTATCAAAAGTTCTTGAATCGAGATTTTATTGGCCAACTTTATTTAAGGATGATCATACACTAGTCTCCAAGTGTGACCAATGCCAACGGAGCGGAAATATCTCCAGCCGAAATGAAATGCCATTGAATTCCAACTTGGAAATTGAGCTTTTTGATGTTTGGAGAATAGACTTCATGAGAACTTTTCCATCTTCATTTTCAAATAAATACATAATGGTGGCATTGGATTATGTGTCGAAGTGGGTAGAATTGGTAGCATTGCCCACTAATGATGCTTGAGTGGTTGTCAATTTTCTAAAGAAGAACATTTTCAACTGCTATGGTACCCTTTGAGTCATTATTAGTGATGGAGTCAAACATTTTTGTAATCGAGTTTTTGTATGTCTCTTATCGGCTTTTTTTGGGGGAAAACGTGACAATCTTCAGGTTGAGGTCGAGCATTGGGCCTATTGGGGTACAATGACATTGAATTTTGAGTTGAAATTGACCGGTGAGAAAATATTGCTACAACTCAATGAGCTTGATGAATTCCGTCTCGACTCATACAAGAACGGTCGGATATACAAGGAGAAAACAAAATAGATGGCATGACAAGCACATTGTGAAGAGAATATTCAAAGTTGGACAACAAGTTCTTCTTTAAAACTCTCGGCTTTGATTGTTTCCTAGTAAACTCCGCTCTAAGTGGTTGGGAACTCGGGACCTTTCACAATTACTCAAATATTTTCACATGGAGCTGTCGAAGTGTCTCATGAGCAAAATGGGAACTTCAAAGTAAATGGTCAACGATTGAAACCGTATTTGCAAGAAAAGTCATCCGTTCTTCTCTTCAACCCAGAATGACCATGTCTCAAAGTCAAGCTTATGACTTTAAATAAGAGCTTATTGAGAGGCAACCTAATGTTCTTTCACTTTTATCTTTAAATTTTTGCTTATATATTTTAGTTTGGTATTACAAATTTTAATTTTTGTTATTTTTGTTTAAGATCATCAAGCATCAATGCAACATCATTCAACAATTTAAGAACTTTTTCCACACTCAATCATTATATTTTCTCAAGGCGCCATGAGAAAAAAAATGCAACAATTGAATGACTTAGGGATGGCTTTTGACATTTAGAAAAAACACGACTACTAATATGCCCCGCCAATTCTTGGGATGTGTAATAACTTCTTTTCTTTTTCTTTGTTTTTTCACACATTGAGGACAATGTGTTGTTTATGTTTGGGGGTATGGGGTACTTTTCTTGCTTTTGCAAGTTTTTCTTATGTTTGTGATATGAAAAATAAAATTTTTAGAAAATTGCGTGTTTGGGTGTTACTTAATGTATTAGCCTTGCTGGCTACATGGGTTGATGTTGGGACTTGACCATTTTATAATTTGTGACTGAATGAGCTGCTTGTGCCTATTTTGATAAATTACTTATCAATGTGAGACTCTATGTTTATTTTTGAGAAAAATAGTTATGAAGCATTGTTATTTAGGTTTGGAAATTGTTATAAAATATGATAGATTTGAGTTGGTAAAACTAGGTTGCAAATTATGCCAAAAGTTCTATCAACCTGTGATTATTATAACTTGATCATATTGCTAGATAAGTTTGGAGATGGTTGGGGATGGTTGAACTGGTAAGGGAGATTATTTGAAAATGTGTAGATTTTGTGCATATGAACAAGTGTATGGAGTGTCTTTGGCTATCAAATGAAAGCTAGGTAATGACCTTGTGTTAGTAATCTAATCTAACTTTATTTTCTTGGAAGAAGGCACTGCACTGGCTCTTTCTCATGCCTTGAAACTCGGGGATCTAAATTTTTAAATTTGGGAGCCATCGGCCTAAAGCTCACTACGAGGGTCATATAGAAAGCTTAAGAGAGTGATGTTGTTTCTTAATTTAAAAAAAAATCAATATATAAAAAAGAAAAAAGTGAACCTTATGTGTTTACAATTGGATATTTAAATTACTAGTTGGTTTGACTTGCCTAGTATAAGCTAGACAGTTGAAACACTCAACTTTGAGAGAATCATCACATGATTTGATAGTCGATCTTGTCGGTGAAATCTAACTTAACCATAGCGAAAAAGTAGCAAGTGATTTTCAACAGCCGTTTGCATAACACCTTATGAGTTAAAAAGAAACATCTAGTTCGGGAATGTGATTCTCATGATAGACAAATGACCATTGTGAGTCTGGTTGGAACCAACTTGAAGAAATCACTATTTTTACAACTTTGGCTAAACCTAGTTGAACATTAAGAGCGGCAATGCACACATTCACCAGTCGAACACTAGATAAGTTTAAACTTATTTTTCATGTAGCATTATTCAGAAACATTTTGTGAATTGATTGAGTATTTTTGTAAAATAATTTTGCAAGTTATATTATTAAGTGAGACTTGGTTTTGTCTTGTCTGCATGTCCGGGCCTTCAAAAGTGTTCCTAAGCATATTTTCTACTTAATTGTGTCTTGATTTGTTTGTTTTAGAAAAACCTAAGTTTTAATGGCAATTGAAGGAGAACAAAACAATTGAGTTGAAAAATGACTAAAAGTGCAAAAAACGTAGAACTAGAGAGCAATGTGTTAAGTCCTGAACGTTGAAGGACCTGGATTGCAAATAATAAAGGACTTGTTTGAAATAAAAGTAAAAATAAGGATTGAATTGAAGGTGACAGAAAGATAGAGGACCTGATATGAAAATATTGAGGGCCCTAGCTGCAAACATCGCATGGGCTTGAAGCATGGTTCAAAACCCATGTGATAGCAAGAAGAAAATTTGAATATCTAAGGCTTCATTAGTTATACCTTGCTATAGCAAGGCATTGCATGTTGGTAGACAGCTTTTTTCTTGCGAATTTTGGCTTTCTTAAATGATTTTGGCACAACAATGAAGAGATTTTTAGGGAAAATCCCTATCATAAATACCACTCTTAAGAACACAAGAAAGTGAACTTTTGCTTGAAAATCAAAAGGGGCTTTTGTTGATGAAAAAATGAGAGCATATACTCCTTTCACTAAAGGAGGAGAGAAGAAGGAAGGGAAACTTTTATGTTGGAAATTGGTTTAGTATTGTTGATTTTGACTAGTTTTGACCAAATATTTAAGCGTAACTCGTTAGTCGAGTACGGGAATTGTAAGTTCAAACATGTTCTACTATGTGAGTATATTAATATAGTATATTTAGTTGCTTGAACCAATATCGGGTGAATAATAAATTAAGGTTCAAAGTGAATCGCTTAATCACTCAAAAATTGTTGGAAGACATATTAGAATATTTTGAAATATTCTAAAATCTGTTTAGCTGAAAAGTCATGTCTTTTTGGACATGTCTTTTCTAAATAGACACGTCTTTTTCATCTTAGAGACATGTCATTTTGGAAGTGTGCTTTCCAGCAAGACATATTATTTCTAAACAGACACATCTTTTCATCTTAGATACATGTCCTTTTGGAAGTGTACTTTCCTCTCATATATTATAAGTAGACCCCTTATGATTGTAAATTAAATCACTTCACTTTCAACCAAATGTCCCTACAATTTTTGCACAAATAATTTTAGTCTAGAAATAGTTTCTGCATAAGTCAAAGTCTAGTTTTTATTAAAGGAGAAAAAAATGATGTTTGATTTGTTGTTCTCGTAATTTGGAATGTTACTATTACGAGAAGTGATCGTTGTATATTGGGAGACGTGTGCCGAGAAACCCTATGCTCGTATGTGGGACAATTTCATCTTAAGGAAAAATAGACGAAGTCTTGCATCGAGCGAATCTATATCATCATTTCTCGATATTTATGTAAGTCGTCATTTTGCTCATTTTGCATGCATGTAATTAAATTGTCAGGACATAAATAATACACAAATTTTACCAACAATCTTAAGACGAAATTTAAGTTTGTACATTTTATATTTTGTTTAAGAATCGGTAGTTGAACATGTGATTGAGCATGAATTCTTAATTTGATTCACATATTACATATATACTAGAATTAAGATTGTCAATATAAATGCATATTTAATATTCTAAGTACTGGAAAGTTTAATTGAGGCATAATAATATAAGTTTGACATGGCTTTTGACCAAAATGGCTGTTGGAGATTTGAAATTGAAAGTACACGTATTTCCTTGATCATATTTGATTTGTATGTTTTCATTAAAAATAAAATAATTCAAAAAAATGAAGTGGCATTTTTTTTATATCGTTGGCAATAACAAAATATGTGAAATTTACTTCACAAGGCAGAGTTCATGGTTGTTTCTCACAAGGCATTTAGTTTGAATGATTTATCATTGTATATGTTAGGATTAGAGCAATAAATAAAGGGTAAAAAATAAAGCACACAATAATTTATACATATTCGTCTCAATGTGAAACTACGTCTTGTCTTCAGCCGCTGCAGTAATTCACTATAATGAATGATGATTTTTGTTTATAATAAATCGGTCCTAAATCCTGCATAGCACAAAAAATTAGGCTCCACAACTTAACAGACTTAATTTAGTTTCCATGTTGGTAGTTAACCGTTTATTCATATGTATTAATCTTTGCATTATAATAAGTAATCTATATAAAAGCATCTAAGTGTTTTTAGTGCTCAAATTGAAATATAGTGGTATTGTATTAGTCTATTCGAATATCTCGATCAATTGTGGTGTGCCCAAGAAGAGGTAACTCAAGGGGGATTACTTTAAATTTTCATTATAATAATAAATGATTTGTTGAATTGCTACGATAAAATGCCATGAAAAATGCTCTTAATTAGTTTTCATTCTTAGTGCCAATTGAATTTGGCAAAAGTTCATATTTGAACAAGAAATGAAAATTATTAACTTTTAAAGATCTTGGCACCCATTGTGAATAGATACCAAAGGTTATCATGAATGTTTATGAACTTTCGTGGGTTAATGATAGTGTGTTAACATTCTTTATAAACCAAAATTGACAATTCCATTTATATCATTGAAGATGTATCTCCAATATCTTTTACTGGCATTTTTAAGAACAGAGAAATATGGAGAATTCTTCAAAATGGATAATTCAAAATCCCTTAAATTCGAGTCCAAATTTTGAAGGTGAAATCTAAAGAGTTGATAATGCTAAAATTTAAGTCTAGCCAAGAATGTGGGGATAGCATTGTTGCTTGCAAATTACATTGTCATTTTTTAATGTACCCTAGATTTGCGGAGGGTAGCGTTAATACTTGCTTATTATATTCTCTACTGAACTTAAGATCAACCCTAGGACTTGGGGTAGCATTGTTTATAAGCTACATTCTTAATAGAATACCTTAAAAGAAGTCCAAGTAAAAATTTCTATGAAAATAGAAAAGTAGAAAGACCTTGTACCATTTTTAGAAGTACGAGAATGTTATACAAATGTAACAGGCCCTAAACCAAAAGTGGCTAAATTGAGAACAAAAATTGTTTATTGCATATTTTCAATAATAGTATTGTATTTTTGTTGTAGTCGAAGTATAATATGGATTGAAACTAGCAACAGAAATGACATGATAAATTGATGTTTGTGATTAAGATCACTGAGAGAGATACATGTGTTTGTACCAAAATCTCCTACATTGTTAGAAATCATTGAAATAATTTGAATATTGGAAGATCATGATAGATTTTGAACTATTGAGCTTTAAATGCTACAAGAAAGTATGATTTATTCAAAAAAATTGGAAGTCCTCAAAACAAATGTGTATAGCTTGATCTATAATGGAATCTGAGTTCATAGATTTAGATAAAGCTTGAGAGGAAGCATAGTTGCTTCTTAATTTCTTAGATGACATTCCGTGTTGGCCTGAGCCAATGCTTGCAATTAGTATGCATTGTGATAGTCAGATGGCTATCGGAAGAACACAAAATATTATATATAATAGTAAATCTCATACATAATACCATTAAGCAGTTTATCTCAAATTGTGTTATCCATGTTGATTATGTAAAGTTAAAGGAGAATCTCGCGAATCTGCTTACTAAAGGTTTACTAAGAGATCAACTATACTGGCTATCGACTGGAATGGGATTAAAACCTACTACGTAAGAGTCTTTGTAATGGTAACCCAACATTCCTAACTAGAGATCCCATGATCTCGGTTCAATTTGACAATTAAGTTATGAAGATTCAATGAAACATTTAAGAGTAAACTCCGACCCATTCCTATGATAGAAAAGTGTTTTCTAGAGAGTTGTAAGGTTAAGTTTAACTTTTAATGATTCCTATATCGTGAAAGTCAAGTGGAGTAGGATGTAATACTCTTAATAAGTGTGAAGTAGGGCTGCATCTATGAGAATGTTTCAGGCTTGAATTATCTAAAGCACTTGTGAAACCCAATAGTTGTACATGGCTAAAATGAACACAACAGTGAGAACCAAAGTTATTAAAGAAGTTATTGTGTGGGTACTATTGTCTTGGTTTACACCAACAGCTGAACATTTCAAGACACCGCGTTTACTGATTAGCCAAGTAAATTCAATAGTATTCTACTAAGGAAGGTTCAAAGCCACAAGTCACCTATCCTGATGTATTAGCCGCTTTTACTTTCTTTTAGTGTCTACATAGTTGTTTGCATTAATTTTCATTTATGTGAGGGATTGTTGGAAATTGGTTGAGGAATGTTGGTTTTGACCAACTTTGACCAAATATTTAAGCGTAACCCATTAGTCGAGTACGGGAGTTGTAAGGCCAAACGTGTTCTACTCCGTGAGTAAATTAATGTAATATATTTAGTTTCTCGGACCAATTTAAGGTGAATGAAAAATTAAGACCCAAAGTAATTGTTTAAAAATTTCAAAATTGTTGGAAAATATATTAGAATATTTTAAAATATTCTAGAATCTTTTTTGGATGAAAAGTCATGTCTTTTTGGATATGTCATTTTGGACGTGTGCTTTTCTAACAAGACATGTCTTTTGGACATGTATTTCTATAAAGTTGTATCTTTCGATAGACAACTTTTCAGATATTGTAAATAGACCACTTATGATTGTAAATTAAATCACTTCACTTTCAACCAAATTTCCCTACACTTTTGCACAAATTATTTTAGTCTAGAAATATCTTTTGCATAAAGTCCAAGTCCATTTTTCATTTAAAGAGAGAATAAAATGTTGTTCGGTTCATTGTTCTTGTAATTTAGAATGCTACAATTACTAGAAGTGGTTGTTGTATCTTTAGAGACGTGTGGCCATAAATCGTAAGCACCTGTGCGGTGCAATTTCTTCTTAAGGAAAAAGTGTTGAACTCTAATCTTGACCGAATTTATTTCTTCATTTCTCAATATTTAAGCAAGTCGGCATTTTTCATGCACATGATTAAAATGTCAAAATATAAATAATGCACCAAATTGACCAACATTTTCAACCAAAGTGTGGAAAATTAAAGGAATTAAGACAAATCATCTCCATCCTTCAACAAAACCCAATCAATGGACGGGTTTGAAGATTTATGTCTTGCCTTTATTCCTTATTTTCCTCAACTTTGGGATGTATTTACAGAACCATAGTTTTTCTCACTCTTTTATTTTGAGTTAAAACTCTAATTGTTGATATAATTGATTTATAACTTAATTAATTTTAATTGTTTGTGTTACGACTTCCAAAAATACACCCACGTGGCACATGACACGTAAGCCTTATATGATGACTCAACCCCAAATGGGAGCATCTGGCGACACTTGGATGATATCTTTAGATCCGTCCGGACTACTTTTAACGAAGGCAGTCCGGAGACTCTACGATGACTGAACCACTGTGACTGATTGATGAGGCAGAAGTAAGGCAACACTGTTAGCCTGACACAAATGAAGAGTGTAAAAAAGGATAAGGCGATTGTCAGCAAATCCAAAGCCAGACGCAAAAGACGACGGCGACAATGACAGCTTGATGGGACGTGTGTCAATCACTCACTCAGAAAATCTGACTCATGTCAACTGAACTTAAGAGATATATAAGAAGAAATAAAGCAAGAAAGAAGGTAAGTATTCGATAACTCAACTTGATAATAACATATTTTTTCTGAATTCAAAGTCCAGCTGAGTAAGAATTCTAATTTGAGCGTTGGAGTGCATACTGAAACATCCCCGGTCGCCTATGCTAACTGACAATCTTGGTGTTAAGTGTGCAGGATCAACATAGCTGGAAGAATGAAAGCATTTCAGTGTTGATTGTAAATCCAGCTAAGATTTGTGGTCAATATTTTGGCGCCGTCTATGGGAAACGATACATACAACCATGAAGAAACACGTGAAAAAGCTAAGGCCATTTAGGAACGAAGGACAAATTTTTCTTGAAGACTTGAAGTTTCAAACTTTCCCTTTGAAAAAAAAAGGAAGAATTTCTATTTGAAGTTGCAAAAAAATTCCCCTATGAAGAAAAGGAGAAATTTTTCTTAAAGACTTGAAGTTTCAAACTTTCCCTTTGAAGAAAAAAATGAACAATTTCTGCTTGACGACTTGAAGTTGCAAAAAATTTCCCTTTGAAGAAAATAAGAAATTTTTCTTGAAGACTTGAAGTTGCAAAATTTCCTTCTGGGAAAGAAAGAAATAAACTTTATTTGAAGATATAAAGTTAGATAACTCCCCTTGAAAAATGTAGAATCTTCTCCAAATCCAGTGGTCACAAAGCATTCTATTTGGAAACAGAGACAAGATTTATCAACATTCTGTAGATTGTCATTTTTTTCCTTCTGTAAAAAGGAGGAAACTGCTTCTAATCTCTTGATTATAACATTTCCCTATGCACAAAAGGTAGAAGAAAATCAGTTTTAGCTTACATCCTTGTGTGATCCTGTTGTGCCTTAAAGTAAAGGAAGAACGGATCTTAAACAACCCGTTGTTTTGAACAAAAAACAATACAATGAGTGACGAAGATAGAAATACACGTGCGAGACAAACTAGTGAACAATCGGAATGAGGAGACGAAAGAGCTCATGTAGTTACACAACCACCTAGGCGTGGAAGGTGTTCTAGGGCACGCATGGCACACAATATAGAAGTTATGGCAGAACAAATTCTTGAAATGCAAAGACAACTAGTTGCGCAAACTGATGTTCTAAATGCATACTTACAACAAGGACTGATGCCCCATGCGCCACCTGCGTATCAACCTAACCAGTCGCAAGGGTACGAATACCAACGCATGGGTGAAGAAGATGACCCACACTTATACGCTTCGTTGTACCGATCGGGGGCCCTGTTTTGGAGAAATAGGGGAATAGATCCATCCCATTACCTATGTCATGGGTACAACGCGGAGGAAAACTATAGATACCCAAACCTCCATCCTGAATACTCTCAAGAACCAGAAACATCTCAGGGGTCCAGTGTCTTCGATCGATTGGGAAGTAGACCTCCTAGAAATAGGAGAGAAAGGCGGGTAGCGGCACACCACACATATCTAGGCCATATCAATACCAAGCTGAGCAAAACCTCTGCAGAAGACCCGTGCATGAACCTAGTGAAGGGCTGGGATGAACCTAACGGGTCCGCTCTTCTACAGTAATCTCTCCACCCCAACTTTGGTCCTATGGGATAGATGACGATGAAGAGACAGATCCTTTCACAGAAAGGATATAGTGGTGTAAAGTACCTAGTGATTTTGAGATGCCTGAAATTGGCAAATACGTCAGTCGGGGCGATCCAGATGACCATCTCTTAAACTATAATGCCATCATGAGAATCGTTGGGGCCACCCCAGCGTTAAAATACAAAGCATTTCCTTCAACGTTGGAAGGAAACGCACTTAGGTTGTATAAGAAACTGCCTCCCAAGAGCATCTATAGTTGGAAAGACATGAAGATAGCTTTCAGAAATGAATTCATATCCTCAAAACCTGATCAACTTTCGGTCCAATTCCTACAGAACCTGAGACAAGGGACATATGAGTCGCTGAAAAGCTACTTATCTTCATTCACAAATGAAATGCACAACTGTGAAAATATCACAGAGGCAGAAATGTTATCGGCCCTCAAAAAAGGCATAGAGATGAGAAGCATGTGCTGGAGAGATGTTCGAAGCCGGAAACCCAGGGACTACAACGCATTGGTAGACATGATGAAGGAAGAAATCATATTAGAATAAATGGCTAGAGCTAGGGACAATCATACCCAACAACGTTATAATCATAGAGGCCATGCAAATGCCAAATCATCCGATGAAAATATGCATCGTCAGACCGGGTGTCACTAGGAAACTCATCATCATCCCTTCCCAGGGACCGAATCCAGCTATGCAGCTGAGATCACTGAAGCAATCCCAAACTTGCACACTGGCATGCATGTCCCCAATCAATGGATGGCTGCTGGACAAATAGGTTCCAACAAATACAAAAAGCCACTCACCGGCCCATACTACACCTTCCATCGATTCTACGGACATAGCATCGAAGATTGCCGTGACATACAAACACTGGCAATACAAAGAATCCAAAAAAAATATCGAGCCTCTTTTAGAGGAAGTCGAGGAAGGAATAACTTGCTTTTTTGGTCCAACGAGTTGCATCATGGACGACACCAGGAGGATAGAAATAGCAAACCAAGAAGAGAGGCAGAGTCGAGAGAGTGTGGCCGAAGCTATGAAAGAGAAAACACTCAAATGGCAAGACTACCAAAAAGTGACCAGCCTCCGCCGCTAGCCCAACAGACCCTCGTCAAAGAGATTGACACGATCATTGGGGAGGCCCATCCTAGTGTGAGCTCTAATACTCACAAAAGAAGTATATTCGAGAGGCTAAGGAGCCCGCAAATGTGAACTACCACCTGCATACATGACCGGCGGGGACAGATAGAAGTGATCCCATCTACTGATCCTATTAACAGAAAAAAAATGGTGGTCGACGACGGAAGTTTCGTCAACATTATTTATGGGGCCACATATAACAAAATGTGTATAGATACTCATTTGATCCCAGCCACTGATCATATCTATGGATTTACTGGAGACTCCATCGTCTCCATATAAACTATCATTTTGATGACCAAAATGGGCAAAACACCAACGAGCATCATAACTTCCATAGAATATCTGGTAGTTGACAAAAGCTCCTCTTATCACGGTGTACTTGGGAGACCGACCCTCATCAACTTAGGGGTGGTGACGCACACAAAGTTCTTGTGCATAAAGTTCTCCACAAAGCATGAGATTGCAACAGTCATGAGGAACCAATCTGAATCCAGGGCCTGCTACACCAATACCATGAGAAAATTTGTGGATCGGGAAGTCAATATAATTGATGTAGAAATGAAGGAGGCCCCCTCAGATCCTAGAAGATCGGATAGCGGGCTCAATGGAGAAGATGGGCAAATGACAGAGCAAGAAGATCCAAAAGATCTGGATCTACGAGTGGCCGAAGATGACCCTCGAACCTCTCTAGCTTAAAAGCTAGAGTGCTTCCTTGCGAATCCCAATGATTTAACGAAAGAGCTACAACTGTGGAGTAAATTCCTAGAAGATTTCAAGGACCGTCTGAAAAGATTCTTATTTGAAAACCTAGGTGTATTCACGTGGTAGCATGGAGACATGGTAGGGATTGACCCTAATGTATTGTGCCACAAACTATAAATAGATATGAAATATCCAGGACACAGACAGAAACGCCGACCTACGAGTCCTCAAAAGTATGCGGCACTAGAAGAAGAAGTGTCCAAGCTGTTGAAAAATGGCTTTATAAGAGAATCCCATTATCATAAGTGGGTTGCCAAAGCCCAATAGGTAGATGAGGTGTGTATTGATTTCTCCAATGTCAATCAGGCTTGCCCTAAAGAAAGTTTTTTCCTTCTTCGTATAGACCAATTGGTAGATGCAATAGCTGGTCATGAAGTGCTTAGTTTTATTGATGCTTATTTAGGATATAACCAGATTCCATGTACCTATCAAATGAATAACACACATCCTTCACCACAGATAGGGGTTTGTATTGTTATAGAGTTATGCCCTTCGATTTGAAGAATGCCGAGGCTACGTATCAGAGACTGGTAAACAAGATGTTCGCCAAGAAGTTGGGAACTACCATGGAAGTATACGTAGATGATATGCTAGTTAAAAGCTTGATAAAAGCTTACCACATTGGCCACCTGAAAGAAACATTTAAAGCACTGAGAAAGTACAAAATGAAACTAAATCTCCTTAAATGCGCTTTCGGAGTATTAATCTCTGGAAAATTCTTGGGATTCATGGTGAACTAAAGATGTATTGAGGCAAACCCTGAAAAAATTAGGGCATTGCTTGATATGAGCCATCCTCAGACCCCAGATGCAAAGTCTGACAGGTAGGATGGCTGATTTGAGGCGATTTATCTCAAAGTCAACTGATAAGTGCTTACCTTTCTTCAAGGCTCTGAAAGAAAAGAAGAGATTCGAATAGACTCTCGAATGCGAAGACGCATTCTAAGCGTTGAAACAATACTTGGGAAAAGCACCACTCCTATCCAAGCCATCAGACAAGAAAACTTTAATACTATATTTAGCTATCTCCAAAGAAGTCGTCAGTGCAGTACTCATCAAGAAAGATGACGGCTATCAACACCCCATCTATTATGTAAGCAAGGTCCTGTTGGACGCTGAAACACGCTATCCAGATATGGAAAAACTAGCTTTGGCCCTGATTGTATCCTCCAGGAAACTCCGGCCTTATTTCTAGTCATCTAGTCGCACACCATATGTGTAATGACTACGTTCCCTCTGAAACAGGTGTTACAGAAACCTGATGCGTCTGGAATATTGATGAAATGGACAATAGAGCTAAGCCAATTTGAATTTCAATATCAATCTCGAAGTGCCATCAAGGGTCAAGTATTAGCTGATTTTGTAGCCGAGTTTACCCATCCTCTGGAGATAGAGATGTCTGATCAAGCTAAACCTACCAAACTTTGGAATCTATTTGTAGATGGATCAGCAGGAGAGAATGGGTCTGGGGCAGGCATAATGATAATCAGCCCAGAAGGACAAAAATTGAACAGCGCCTTGCACTTCGAATTCAGAGCCTCCAACAATGTTGCACACTACGAAGCTCTCTTAGCAGGCATGAGGTTGTCTAAAGCATTATAAGTCATGACTATAATTGCACACAGCGACTCCCAGCTAATTGTCAGCCAGGTAAACAACGATTTTGAAGCTAAAGATAAGAATATGGCTATTTATCTTCAGAAGGTCCAGGACCTGATACCACATTTTGAAGGCTTCAAATTAATCCAGATAGCCCAGATTGATAATCACAGTGCAGATGCACTGTCCAAACTACCTAGCAACAAAGACTCCGACCTCCTTGGATGCATCCAAATTGAATTCAACCCCAAGCCTACCACTGAACAAGATGATGATGTCTTCCTCATTGAGGAAAGAGATTCATGGATGAGGCCCATCACCGCGTACTTGGCAGATTAGATCCTCCTAGAAGACAAAGACGAAGCACAGAAAATCTAAAAAATGTCAGTGTACTTTGTCATACAAGAGAGAGTGCTTTATAAAAAGTGTTATTCCCCCCCCCCCCCCTCCCTCCTCCTCCTCCTCCTCCTCCTCCCAAGTGCGTTGGTCCAAACGAGGTAAACTAAATCATGAAAGAGATCCTCGAAGGAATGTGTGGCAATCACTCTAAAGCAAACTCATTGGCCCACAAGATCCTCAGGCAAGGATACTATTTGTCTAACCTTAAAAAGGATGCATTTGAGTTTGTCTGCAAGTGTGACAAATGTCAGTGCTTTGCCTACATGCACAAATAGTCTCCACAAGAACTGCAAGTAGTGTCCAACCCTTGGCCATTTGATAAGTGGAGAATAGACATAATCAGATCCATGCCCCGGGCACGAGGCAATCACTGTTATACGATTGTGGCTATTGATTACTTCACTAAGTAAGTAGAGGCCGAACCCGTGATTAAAATCATAGAAGCAAATACTTACAAATTCATACGGAAAAATATCATTTGTCGGTTTGGTGTCCCCGCTTACTCGTCTTAGACAACGAAAGGCGGTTCAGAAATCGCCAAATCGAAGAAATGTGCATCAATCTGGGGATAAGACAACACTTCTCATCCCCACACCATCCACATGCTAATGGTCAGGTAGAGACCGTGAACAAGACCATAAAATACACTTTGAAAAAGAAGTTGGAGTCAGCAAATAGAGCATAGGTAGATGAGCTTCCACAAGTGTTGTAGGTGATACGCACCACCGCCCGAACGGCCATGGGTGAAACCCCATTCTCAATGGCATATGGTGCTGAAGCAGTGTGTCATGTAGAGATCGGAGTGCCTTCCCGTAGGCAAATCCATTTTGAAGAAGTGTCTAATGAAAATTCCCGAAAGGCAGAACTAGACCTTCTCCAAGAACAAAGGGACAACGTGTAAGTAAAGTTGAAGCGTTATCACCAAAAGATGGTCCATTACTTTAACAAAAGGGTAAAAGTCCGTTCATTTCAAATAGGAGACTGGGTCCTGAGGAAAGTGTCAACCGCATCTCAAGAGCCCAAAGTGGGTACTTTGAGTTCCAACTAAAAAGGCCCTTACAGAGTTGTGAGTGAAACGGTCCCCGGGACTTATACACTAAAGGACCAGTCAGGCAAACATTTGCCACATCCATGGAATACGGAGCACCTCCACAGATATTATCAATAAATCTTACTTGTAAGCCATAAAGGCTCTTACCATTTGTTTTAAAGTTTTATATCTATGAAATAAGGAGATATAGTCAGTTGATTATCATTATCATTACCATAAAGGCTTCTGATTTTAGTTCGTTCATTATCATTTTGGATTTTCGGGATGCCTCACATATCATGCTTATTCTAGAGCCCTCATTAGTAATAGAATATATCGAGTTAAATGGTCTTGAAGTTTACTCCAGAATTACTACTCAAATCGGAAAATATACTATAAATTTGATAAAAGTACATAAACAAACATTGAAATACAGACAATGTTATTAAACTTATCTTTTATTCAATAAGACCCAAATTACACAATTGAATGAAGAAAAAACTACAAACATCTTACTGCTCCGCTGCCTCTTCAAGATCGGCACAAAAAAGGGCACATAGACTAATTGACTTTTACTTGGTCTTCGCAAGCTTCGCCGCAGCCTCACTTCGTGTAGCTCTTGCCGGAGTGTCAGCAACATAAACCTGACTTCACCATGATAACCTATTATGGTGAAGTCAGACTTATGTTGTTGGCTACTCGACATCGTTTTAAATCTCGCCACCCATTCTAGAACAGATATGCATAACTAAACACGAAACTAGATAAAAGTATGAGATAAAAGATTTCAGTCTTATGTTTGCACCCCTAGCTTCACAAATTGTTCTACCCCAGTCTTAAACTTACATCTCAAACTTTGCATGGCAAGCTCAAAACTGGAGTAGAACAATTCGTGAAACTGAGTGGCAGAAATAAAATGAAACCAAAAATGATAGATTTCTGTTGATTTATATACAATCAAGATCTGAAGCAGTGTGGAGAATACCAAACATTAGACAGGCTTTAATGAAATGCATTATTCAAAGGAGAATGCAAACCGTCAATCCCTTGAACAATGGAAAGGCTACCATTAATGCCTTGAAAAATGGTTCTTCAAATTTGAACGCGACTCTTCAAATTATACGAAAAGACTGCGCCTTTAATGCAACTAAAAACAAACTCCACGAAATGGAATCCAACTCTCCGGAATCAACAACATAGTCTAAGCAACAAAAAACTTATATTTCGTTCAAAAAGAAGTGCCACAACAATTTCAGAACAAATAAACACAAAAATCCTATCTTAAGCACCATCAACCGGAAGGCGGGTCTATCCCATCTTCATCATTAGGAGGCGGTTCTGCCCCATCTTCAGATTATTCGAGAGCTAGATAGTCTGCTTCTATAGCAGAGAGATCTAGGTTGGGATAAAGCCCCTTCACTCGGTCAATACCTGCCGCTCTCCAAAATTGACAAAGAAATCTTGGAGGTTCTCATAATCTTAGGTAAATTAAACTGATTCCTAAACTCTTCTACCCCGACCTTCACTATCTCTTTGGTCTCTGACTTTAGTTTAAGGTTTTGACCTGCCAACTCCCCAATCTTCGACCTTAGTTTCTAGTTTTCACTCCTCAAATCATAATCTTCTGCTCGCATGCATTCGGACGTCTCCTCATGTTGGGTGATTTTATCTATCAATGCATCCCGTTGAACATTGGCCTAGACCAAAGCTTGAACCATAACCTCTTGAGCCTGATTGGCTAAATCAGACATCTTCAAGAACTAGGCCACATTGGACTCGGCGGCCGCAAGATCTTCCTTGAGCTTGTCCGTCTCATCAGTCAAGAGTATCATTTCCTTTTTCGACTTATTAAGGACCCCATGCAACCAATTGGTCCGTTCCTTGAAACGATCCCAATCCTTAATTATATTCTTAGCATTACGAATGGCAGTATCCACACTCGTTTTATTCAACTCCAGGTCCCGAACACTGGATTCTGCCTCTTCGATCAAAACCAAAGACCGGGCAACAAGAGCCTTAAAGGCACTCAATTTAACTCCAGCAAAAAACTTGACATAATAGTCTACCCCACCATGGGTCCAAAACGATTCAACAGTGGTGAGCGCCCATTGAAGGTATGGATGAATCATATCAAAAACCTCAGGGTTAATATGAAAGGGTTCTCTCTCTAAGAGTTTTCTGATATGGACCAACTAATTATAGTCTGGCACCTCTGAATTCTATGGCTCCATTTCTTTGTCGCCTTCCGCGTTCTCACCAATCTCGGTAGCCAAATTCTAAGATGATTTGGATGAAGCAATACGAAGCTTCTTGGCCTTTCTAGTAAGCATTGACTTATCCAAAATTTCCACATCTACATCATCCTCCATAGACGATCTCGAGGACACTTCTACTTCAGAACATACCCCCATTTGCTTTTTCCTCATCCACCTTCTTGGCACTCAAATCTTGCTTTTGCACCATAATTTGCAAGCCCTGTGGTGAAGCAGCTGGGACCAAGAAAATTTGCCTAGGATCAAAAGAGGTGGGAGGAGCATCCTGATCTTTCTCTCCACCCTTAAGGCTAAGCCCTACTAGGATCCTTTTTTATCATTGTCTGAAGACTTCTTTTTCGCCACTGGAGAGATCTTCTTGGTGGCTAAGCCAGCTAGGAAAATCTTGGGACCCTAAGATGTCCACAGCAATCCATTTTAGTAACTTCGAAGGCAGAAACGAAATAAACAAATCCATCAGTATGCAGTGGAGGTTTCTTTGTCTCTTCATCAGGTTATGTTTCACAAAAAGATGATCTGAACTACTAAAGTCTGGTGATAAAAGAATAAAGTCGACCAATCACAACTAAATCCTTTTTAGTTAAGAAGAACATTGGATCCTCCCATACATAAAAATGAATCCGATGAGAATTCAAAGTCATAGTTGTGCACAAAAGAAAACATGCAAGCAATCGACAACACTGTGACATAAACTTAAGCTATGACTCACGCCGATGAGAAAGAGTCCGAGGTATTGTAATCTAGAGACCAGATCAGAAGAGAAACAATGCCAGTCCCTGACGGCCCACAACTACTGACTCCTCCAATGTTTGATGGATGAAGGATGTCCGATGATGACGGGACTATGAGTTCCTTTAGAGGTTAAGTAGTATCAATCCTTAACCCTCTCTATTGGCTCCCCATTCCTTTTTGCACATTTGTTCAGTTTAAATAAGGTGTGAAAGACGTAGAGGGGCATATGGTAGTCCAAACTAACTTCTTGCCATATGAGCCAAGTTCCTACAGCTTGGGTCCAAAATTTTGGAGACACTTGATAAGGGCAGACATTGTAGGATCTAAGGATGGCCCTAAAGAAAGGATGTAGAGACAACATCATCCCACAAGCGAAAGCATCGTTCATTATGGCAATATGTCCATCAAGTGGGCTGTATGGCCATTTGTCTTGTTGGGAAAGATTAGTCTAAGCCCACTGCCACCCTGTAGTGTTCCCTAAGTTTGGTAAAATCCGAAAGGTTCAAATCGGAATGGTATTGGTTGCAGGCCCAGCCCAGCTTTCTAGATCAGAATCAAGGTCCTTGTGTCCCCCTGACAACTCCCTAACATGCTCTACCCAACCCCCTACTAAGTCCATCTTCTCGAGGTCCAGCCCAAGGTTTACCTTATGGGTTCTAGGGCTAACAAACTCTCCATCATCACTAGATTCCGCTACTCCAGAACGACCAGCTATCCCTTTACTTTTTCATTGCTTCGCGCTCTCCTACATTTGCTTCTACAAGTCAGCAACCTCTTCTGTTGTTAATTTTGTCATCATTAAGTGGATTTATTCTGCTTCACTGTCATAATCACTCAAATTTATGGTTCCATACAATTGTTCAAGCTATTTTATCCTAAGCATTTTAAAATAATTGGCGTTAAATGCCATTTTGGAAATAGAACAGATGGCCCTAACAGGCTCAGCCATAGCTACTATCTCACCCAAAGCAGTTCCCCCCCCCTATCCCTTCCAAAATCTCTTTCAAATCACTATCACCACAATCCATCATGTAGCTGTGATGGAAATATGCAACATTTCAAAAATAAAAGAAGTAAACACACAAAACAATGTTGCTAGGCGCGAATTCAACATGAGGTGAGAATGTACCTTTAGGGTTAATAAAATTTCTTGGGTAACGCTGAGTAACGCTTCCTCCTTACGACCAGCGAAGTCGATTGCACTAATAGTCGGATAAAACTGAAACCAAAATACGCTACTTTGGCCGAAAAAATGCTTTTCACTAGTATTGTAGAAGAAAGCAAAAAGGATATTTCTGAGTATGTTTGAACTTCAAAATAACGTGAAAGGCCAAAAATGGGAGACTCTAAGGCTTTTATAAACAGCCCCTTCTCACTCCCACAGTTCATCCCTTCAGCTAACCACTTTAGGCACTCCTGCCCCCTTATCTGAGTCGTTATAGGTAAAAAACGTAGACGCACGGGTACATCCAACGGTCTTAATCTATGGGTGTATTACATGCATGCGTGGTGTAAGACTAACTGCAGGCTCATTAAATGGCGCAGCCATCATTATTGCAGTTACACTTCTCCACGTCATCATTGTTGGCCATTTCACAAGCCCAAGAATACAGAATAATAAATCCACTCACGACTCGCTAGATCATCCAACAGTCACCTCTCGACAAATGTGAATGTTGTTCCACAAGATTTCCAAGCTTCGGATCCTTTTCTGGGCTCCACAGCACCAGCACATAATGGATCGGATCGGTCAATATCATTACTGCAAATATAACCTTCGCCAAAGTCAGGTCCGGTGCTTCAAGTTCCATCTTAAATAAGCTCATGTTCTCACATGAATGATAAAGTCCAGGGCTATGGAGATTGGATGTTACGCCTTCCAAAAATACACCCACGTGGCACATAACAGGTAAGCCCCATATGATGACTCAGTCCCAAATGGGAGCATCTGGCGACCCTTGGATGATATCTTTAGATCTGTCCGAACTGTTTTTAATGGAGGTAGTCCAGAGTCTCTACGATGACCGAACCTCTGCTACTGATTGATGAGACAAAAGTAAGGCATCACTGTTAGCCTGACACAAAAGAAGAGTGTAAAAAAGGATAAGGCGACTGTCAGCAAATCCAAAGCCAGACGTAAAGGACGACGGCGACAATGACAACTTGATGAGACGTGAGTCAATCACTCACTCACTCAGAAATCTGACTCATATCAACTGAACTTCAGAGATATATAAGAAGAAAGAAAGCAAGAAAGAAGGTAAGTATTCGATAACTCAACTTGATAATAGCGTATTTTTTCTGAATTCATGAGTCAGGCTGAAGCAAGAATTCTAATTGAGCGTCGGAATGCATATAGCAACCTCCCTGGTCGCCTATGCTAACTGACAATCTTGGTGTTAAGTGTGCAGGTGCAGGATCAACATAGCTGGAAGAATGAAGGCATTTCGGTGTTGATTGTAAATGCAACTAGGATTTGTGGTCAATAGTATGCATTTTAATTCTACATTATTCATTTTCATGGTTGTGCTTGTTATGTATTTTTTGACTTTCATTTGTTTGATCATCAAATGTTAGTATTTTGATTTGTATAATCATTGAGTTATTATTGTAGATCCTAGATACGGTAGCAAGTACCATATATTCTTGTAGGAGATAGATATATACTCCTAACCATAGGTGATCATTTGAGCTATTCTGATAACACTTAATGTAATTAATTAAGTTCTAATCGACATAGAGATATAGTAGGTTGAACCAATTGATTAGGGCTAATTCAACGCTTGAGAGAGATAATTAAGTATAATAGGATAATCAGATATATCATTGAAATGGGTAATATGTTTAATGCTTATTGCGAAATTATTTAAGTGACGATTAAGTCAAATCATGAATCCCAGCACATTCTCAACTTGGGTTTTCCAAAACTTCACTTTTACTTATTTTCGTTTTGCTTCTATTGCTTTTTATTTAAGTAGTTAATGAAGTCAACCAAACCAACTTGTGTGTGTTTAAAACAATTCAATATACTATTTTTAATTCACTTGAGCAAATTGGACAATTCTCGTGGGATACGACAATCCCTCATCACTTTATTACTTGAACGTAATACCGTATACTTGTGGTATATAATAGAGCAAACATTATGCTTAAGGCAAGACGAGAATATATTGGTAGTTTCTGCTTTTAAAAATATGTAAAATGTCATTGAAAAGGGTCTGTCTATCTTGATCAAAGAGATATGTGTCTTTCAATTCTTTTTTTTTTGCCCTTTAAAAAATATTTTCGAGTTGTTCAAACTGTTGGAATTAATTTCATAATCTGGTATTCTGCTTATTTTATTATTTTAACATCAAAACAAAACTATATCTGGCAAATGGGTTGGGCCGGCCACCAGAGCTAGGCTACACTTGAAACTGACTTGGGTCAGCCCAGCCTAATCCAATTTTGTACGGGCCAACAGTATGCTGGCCAGTCCAACCCATTGAACCAACTCAACCCTAAGTTTTTTTTTTCTTTTCTTAAAGTTTATTTCGTATTACTATAGGTTTCTTATTTTCTTAATAAATTATGTGGACCATTGTTACATTGTCTCCATATATTTGTTAATTATTTTTTAACTGGATCACGAAGCAAGTGTCATTTATATATTAAAAACATAATAATAATATATTGAATATAATACTGTTGTCAATTTCTTCCAGCTTAAAGCAAATGTCATTTTAGGCTTTTGCCGAAACTTCCTCGTAAATATTTGGAATTTTTTCATAAATAAACCACTTTTTAAAAATAATTCTAATTTTATCAACTTAACAAATTTATTCTAAAAACACTACATTCTTAAAATTATATTAATTAATAAAATAATAAATTAAAATCAAATTTATACCACAAAATATATATTTCCACATGAATTCACTTAAATTTGCATTTGAGTCCTTGATTATTTGTACAATAAGTCCTTCATCTTTATAAAAATTTCACTTTAATCCCTATACTTCTTCTTTCAATTCAATTTCGTCCTCTTTTATTTGTAACCTGAGTCCTTCAACTTTTAAATTTTTGCAACTTGATCCCTATATTTATACTTTTATATCAATTTAGTCCTTTATAATATCACTATTTGATACATATGTTACAAATGATATTGTATATCAATGTTTGATACAAATGTTACAAATAATATTTTGTAACAATCTGTGTTACAAATTAAAATATAAAATATTAGTGATACAAAATATTAATTCATGTAACATGTATTGTGTAAAATAACATAATATAATCTGTAACATATTTAGTGATACAAAATATTATTTGTAACTTTTGTATCAAACAGTGATACAAAATATGATTTGTAACATTTGTAACAGATTGCGATACTAAACAGAAACTGTTACAACTGCGAAATCAACTATAAACTTCAATAAATTCGTTATAGTATGATATAGATATGTAACACAATGTTAAATTTAACAAATAAAACTATTGATTTCATCATTTGTAACATACGTAATATCAGTAATACATAATACCAATTCATGTAACATGTGATGTGTAAAATAATATAATATAATATGTAACATATTCAGTTATACAAAATATCATTTGTAATATTTGTATCAAACCGTGATACAAAGGACTAAATTGATATAAAAGTATATGAGGACCAACTTGTACAAATTTAAAAGTTGAAGGACTTGGATTACAAATAAAAAAAGGACGAAATTGAAATGAAAGAGAAAGTATATGGACTAAAGTGAAAATTTTATAGAGATGAAAGACTTATTGTGCAAATAATCAAAGACTCAAAAGCAAATTTAAGTGAATTCACGTGGAAATAGTCCTTTGATTTTAATTCATTATTTTATTAATTAATATAATATTAATTATATAGTATTTTTGGAATAAATAAGCTAAGTTGTTAGATTTAGAATTATTTTAATATTTGTAAATAGTGGGTGTAATATTCATTAAATATTTTATAGTAATTGCGTGTAAAAATGTAATATTGTAGGAAACTATTGTGAGCATGACCGTTGCAGGAGCCTTAGTAGGTGCTGCAGTAGGCGAATGGATTAATGAAAAGTACGGATTAATTAAAAATAAATTTAGTGACTAAAATAAAACTTTGCTATAATTTGGAGGGTTAATTTTACCAACGGTCACTAAAGTTACTTTAAAATTTTAAAATGGTCACTGAATTTCAATAGTTTCAGTAATGGTTACTAAGTATGAAATCCTTTTACTAATGGTCACTTCATTAAGTTTCTAACTTGAAATGGCGACGTAGCATGATAATGTGGCATTTATTTATTGCATAGTAGTCCATGTACTTTATATAATATTTACTTTAATTCCTATATTTTTAATTATATTTCAGTTAAATCTTCCAAAAATTACATCTTAGGTCCTTAATCTTTTACATCTTTATATTTTGGTCTCCAAATTTTTAATTATATTTCAGTTAAGTCCTCCAAAAATTGCATCTTAAGTCCTTCAACTTTTTACATCTTTACACTTTGGACTTCAAATTTTCAATTATCTTTCAGTTAAGTCCTCTAAAAATTGCATCTTAGGTCCTTCAATTTTATACATCTTCAAACTTTGGTCCCTCAAATCTTTGATTTTACTGGCCAAAATAAGTACAATTTTTGTTGTCAAAATAAGTGCACTTTTAATTAAATCCTTGACTTTATATTCAAATTTTCACCTAAAAGAAATTAACCCTTATATTATTTTGTTCGTTTAGGTGAAAACTAACCCTTATATTATTTTATTCGTTTAAGTGAAAATTCGAGTGTAAAATCAAGGATTTAATTGAAAGTGCACTTATTTTGACCACTAAAATTGTACTTATTTTGACCACTAAAATTAAGAATGTAGGAGACCAAAGTTTGAAGATGTATAAAGTTGAATTACCTAATATGAAATTTTTAGAGGACTTAATTGAAAGATAATTAAAATTTTGGGACCAAATTGTAAAGATGTAAAAAGTTAAAGAACCTAAGATGCAATTTTTGGATGACTTAATTGAAAGATAATTAAAAATTTGGAGACCAAAATGTAAAGATATAAAAGATTAAGGACCTAAGATATAATTTTTGCAAGACTTCACTGAAATATAATTGAAAATATAGGAACTAAAGTGAATATATTATATAACATACATGGACTATCATGTCACATCACCGCTTCAAGTTAGAAACTTAATTGAATGACCATTAGAGAAAAGATTTCATACTTTAGTGACAACTATTGAGACTATTGAACCCAATGACTATTTTAAAAATTTAAGATAACTTTAATGAATGTTGGTGAAATAACCCGTAATTTAGACAACCAGTAATAATTTTTACCCATACATATAATTGTTTTTATAATGTATGGTATCATGAGAACTGAAATAGCTAAAACTAAGGGCACAAGGTCCTAATATTTAGCAACAAATGTCAATTTACAGTTATCAAAGACAACAAACGGGTTTCACAGTTACACAAAATATAATTAAAATTTAAGGTAAAATAACAAATAATATGATTAGTGACCGATTAAGTTGGCATGAGTCGATCCATTCTTGCATACAAAAGAGGAATTTACCAAAAAAAGAAAAAAGAAAACAAATTGCGGGCCGGGCCAGTGGGGTCTGATTTTGTTCGGCCAGTATTTTAACTAGCCAGTCCAACTCAAAATATGAGTTATACAGGCCAGCCTGTCAGGCAGATTGATTTTACCACCTCTACATATTATTAATGCATATTGCAGCGAACGGCAGGTGATTTTAGTTATTAATAGGGGAAATATTTTAAAATTAATAGGTAAATATTTATATTTTAAATTTCACAATCTATTGTGAGTGCTTAAATTCAGACATCTCTTCAAAGGTGAAGACAAGTGATTAACTCTCCCAGTTTGATTTGACTTTCATTTGTTCTTACATGGGCTCCAGAGATTTCGAAGTTTTAAACCTTATGAAGATGAAATCTCAAAATTTTAATATTCAGCAACCAAGATCACAAACATTTCTAACGTATGTGGCTGAGATTCTTTTATAATAGAAAACGTCAATTTGATCGTTAAATAGTCAATTTTTTTTATTGAAATGACAGTTGTACCAGCACTAGGGTTCTTAATCTTTAAACTTTGTGACAATGAATTCTCGAATATTTGATTTTTAGCACCCGTGATTCCAAACATTTCAAACGTTTACACCTAAGGTCTTTTTGTGATGGAAAACGTCAGTATAACCGCTAAAATGTCAAATTTTGAGAAAAATAATTAGTGTAAATAAAAATAAAATAAAAATAAAATAAAAATAAAAAAACAAATGCAAAAGAAAAACAAAAAATAAATAACAATCTTCCCAATTCCAAACTACCCACCCCAAATTCAAATGGTTGATCAAATTATTTGTTTGAAGGGATATGGTGATTATTTTATTTTTTTTTAACGGTCAAATTGACGTTTTTCATCACAAAAATCCTCAAAACGCATATGTTTGAATGGTTTGAAATCTCGTAAGCTAAATATTAAAGATTGAGGACTTCATTGTTAAAAAGTTCAAATGTTAGGAACTCACAATACTATTTATTCCAAATCAAAATAAGGCTCTACTAGCATTTTAATAAAAATTGACCATTTAACAATTAAACTGACATTTTCTGTGACAAAAAAACTCATGAGCTTGAAAAGTTTGGGATCTGAGTGCTATAAATCAAAGATTCGGAACTCTAACATTGCAAGGTTCAAAGATTCGGGACCTCTAGTGCCATTTATCAATAAAAGAATGGTGTTGTTTCATATTGAATTCGAATTTCACTTCTCCGAAAGTTAGAGGTGTAAGAGTGCCTGCTCGACCAGCCCGTAAAGAAATTGGCTCATAATTCTTCATAGGCAGGGCTAGTTAATAGGTTATGGCTGGGTGATTAACTGCCCTTCTCATGAAATCTTAATCTTAATATATATATAAAAAAATGATAGCCGTCAAAACATGTGCAAGGTTTTTTCCTTCAAAACTTGTTTCAATTCGTGAGATAATGTAATAAATAATATATATAAGTCAAAATATTAGAAATGCGTGATTCAATATTTTTGAGTTTAAACTTCCAATATATTCTTAAAACATGCATTAATATATTATTGTTTAATTTAGTTAATTAATGTGCTTGAAGTTTCAATCATTATTAATTACAACTATTCTAGAAAGTGACACTACGTTTTTTCAAAATTGCTAACAATAGTAATATTCCAATGGTAAAATTGGATCATGTAAATGAAAAAAATATTAACATTATTTAATTGAAACTTTTAAAAATTTTTATAGACTTTTATAAGTGGGTGACTTTTGTGGAATTCGTGGACTTTTAAGTGACTTTTATAGATTTGTTTGAAATTAATAAAAATCTTCTTTAAACTTCTGTAGACTTTTATTAAGACTTCTCTAAACTTTTATATACTTTCTTTTTTTTTTAAAAAAATATTAAGCTAAATTTATATATACTATAATATTATTTTATATGTCTAAATTATCTACAACACATATAATTAAGAACTCAAAATAATAAATTATATTTCTCATTGTTAGCATGTCATTCTTATTGGATGTGAAATTAATAAAGTAGGTTAACTTATGTTATTGTATATATACATAATTCATTCTTTATTTTCAATAAAAAAAATTTCTCTAAAATAAAGAGAAATCATAAAAGATTGTATATTCTAGATTCATTTTTTTGGCACAAAATTATTTTAACAGTGTTCATAATAATATAAATAATAGACAAATAATGACACACCTATTTTGTTGACCTATTAGCCAAATTAATTCTTGGCTAAATTACATTAATAAAATAATCAAAGTAAAACAAAAAATTTTCAGTACAATGTCAAACTATTACCATTGAATAATTTTTAATAATTAAGTGAAAATTTTGACTCCCACTAACATTAATCAAAATACTGTAAATTCATCACGTAAAATATCCTCAAGTTTTGACACAAGACTAATATGATATCAAAGTTTTGATTACTGCAAATTTTAGATACAATTGCATATAAATTATTGATTACAACAAATTCTTACTTGAATGGAAGAGATATGAAAAAACCCTAGAAGTGAAAAAAAAATGGACGTTTTTTATTTTGGGGCTATGAAGTCTTCACAAATCTTACAGTAGATGAGATACTTTTTTTTTTAGATTTGCTATATATACTTTCATTAAAAAGTCTCCAAAAGTCTCTAGAAGTCTGGTAAATAGAGAATCTTTAGAAATTTTTCTCAATTTGAATACCCCGTAACTTATAGAGACTCATACAAAGTTTTAATTGAATACCCCGTGACTTTTAAAGACTTTTTAAAAGTTTCTAAAAGTCTCAATTAAATACACCAATACTTTTAGAGATTCTTAAAAAGTCTACATTGAATACCTTTATACTTTTAAATACTTAAAAGTCTTTAAAAGTCTCAATTTGAATACACCCCCCTAAATATAACAATTTACATATTAAATTCTGAAAATCTTATGAATATAAAAATTTACATTAAATAAACTTATTAAGTTTCTAAAAAACGAAAGGAAAAGATGTTGGAAATTTATTGTTGTATTGAATGCACATTATTATTATTAGGGATAATTACATCAAAGGTCTCCAACGTTTCAAAATCATTGGGAATATGCCCCTAACCTAAAAAAAAAAAGTACCACACATCCCCAACGTATGAAGAAATAGGCATCGTAGGTCCATCTTCACAGTTTCATCAATTTTGTCTGTTAAAACCAGAAATTGTATTGCACGCGCTATCTCTTCCCAAAAAATGCGACTCATGTTCTGTCTGGTAATTCTTTCTCCTAGTCAAAATGCCATTTATCTTGAAGAGAGAGATGAAGGAGAAAGAGATGAGGAATCAGATTATTGCTGAAGCTGAGGACCCGAACCACTGGTCTTCATGGTTGACTTTGACGTGGTTGAAATGGGGACCCATGATGACTTCGCAGCACTTATGCCGGAGTCTTTCACTCTCCGCCGACGCCGAAAAATCAAGAAGCTCAAAAATAAGAGCACAACAAGAACTTTGGTCACACTTCCATAGATTCTAAGAAGGTAGTGAAACCCGGAATCAATAGAAAAACCAAGGCTCATAATAGAGAAAGAGAGAGTAAAATCAAACATCCAACTTCATGTCCACTATTTCACCACCACTGGCAAGAAAAGAGGCTGCGGTTTTGAAAACATCCAACCCAGGCTGCGGTTTTTCTTCTACCTTTGTAATTGCAGGTTGAGGTGTGGATTCTTGTGGATTTTCTACGATTATTTTAGGAAGATTGATGGGCAGTTTCTTTTAGTTCCAAGAAACTAATTCTTCTATAATGGCAATAAATAGAGGGACAGAGTAAGGCACAAACAACAGTAGAGAGAGAGAGAGAGAGGGAGGAAATGTTTGCCGAGCATGTACTAAGTGGCTTATCTTCCTCAATTTCTTCACTGTCATCAACAATGGTTGATCCAATCAGTTTTTTGGCTTTCTGGGATACGAATTCCAAATATATAAGAAGCAAAACCACCATCTCTGTCACCATTCATGATGCCTGTGCAACTAAAAGTCAAGCCACAAGCCCTCAAAATCAAATTTCAAGAAGAAGCCTAAACCTACAGCTACCAGCATTCTGACGAGGTAAAAGCATCCTAAATTAATGTTTACTCCAACTTTAAGCTTTGCAATTTCCCTCAACACCCCACAGTATGTTGTTTGTGGACAGTTTCCAAGTTCACAGAGACCTATAATTGGTAAAACTAATGATGTCAATGCAATAATCTCTATCATGAGTAAAAAGTTTAGCCCAATTGTTTCTTACTGATAATGTGAAAAACAGTGCTACAAACCCTAGTATGAAGCTTCCGGAGAGGCCTACAATGGCTGCACGTTTCACTTTTTCTGGTAGGCCTGCACCTAGTTCATTGCCTACACTGTTTGACACACTGATACTAAAAGAAGATGGGAATATGTAGATTAATACAGTAGTTTGTATCAAAATTGCCATTTCTTCCAAATTCATTTGCAAAGAATTTCACTCGCGTTTTTGGGATAAATGAATCGCGTGCAGTACAATTTTTGGTTTTAACGGACAAAATTGACGAAAAACTTGGAAGAGGTGCCTATGATACCTATTTCTTCATACATTGGGAGATGTGTGGTGCTATTTTTTTAGATTAGGAGCATATCCCCAACGATTTTAAAACGTTGGAGACATTTGATGTAATTATCCCTTATTTTAATATGATACGAAATTAATACAATCAGCATCTATACAATTTAGAAAATCAAATTTCAAATTATAATATAAAAATTAGTGGCTTATTTAATGAGGCGTGCCAAAAATTAAACCGGAAGCACTTCTTAAAAATTAAAAAATGATAATCAAGCATTCCTTTAAATTGTGTTTTTTTTGTTTTTTTCCACGTTAACTAATAAATAGTTAAAATTAGTTGCAATTTACAAAATTTATATAAATACACATTTATATAAATTTACAAAATATATACAAAATATATATAAATAACAATATGACTGTTGAATAGGTATATGAAAACACATTTATTTGATTTAAATAAATGATAAGATTTAAACTGTTATTGTAAATGAAAAAGCAATCAATCTAATAATATTTGTATCGATTATTAAAAAAAAAAAAACTTATATATGAATATTCGAAAATTATTTTTCAAATTATAATAGAAAATTACTCAATAAGTTTTAATATATATTATTTATATTATATATTAAACAATATTATTGTATTTATATTACATTTTATAAAATTATTATTATTATTTATATTTACACAGAGTCAGCAAAAAATATAATTAATTCAAATTACAGAATTTTAATATTTTATAATATTAAAATTTAATTAATTAATTATTCAACTTCAAGTAATTAATAATCAATATTCCAATACAATTTAATCAGGATTAGCTATTAAATGTTTCAATTTTCTATGATACTCGGTAAAATGATTAAAATTATGAATTACATTTCCAATTAAAAAATACATATATTCCAAAATAAAATAAATTCATTTCAATTAGGGAAATTGGTGCAAATGGTTCCTAACGTTTGTCATTAGTGCGCAAATGGTCCCTAACGTTTCATTTTTGGTGGAATGGTCCCTAACCTATCCATTTATGTGCGCAATTGGTCCTTTTAAGTGCGCAAATGGTCCCTATCACTGTTTTTTGTCTTTATTAGAAGGGGTAAAATTGTCAAGTCGCATTTTTTTTCAATCTTTCAATTGGCACAAATGGTCCCTAATCTTAAGAAATTTGCAATTGGATTCCTAACCTTTAAAAAAGTGAAAATGAGTCCGATACTTTAATTTTTTTTATTAAATATTAAAAAAAAAACTAACAAATTGATAACATACTAAATTATTTTGAATATTTTATGAACTATTATAAAATAACCAAAATTAAAATTCATAATTATTAACAAATGTGCTAATTAAAATTATTTTATTATTATTAAGTAATCATATTATTTAAAATTCAAATTTTAATTTTATCATTACAACAAAAGAAGAAAAATAAATTTGTCACAAATAAAATTTTACTTATGCTCAACCCAACTCGATTTTATACAGTCTCATATTTACTGGATCAATCCAATCCGATTTTGAACTACAAGGTTATTGGACCAGTCCTATTTTAAATTTTAATTAATTTTTATATTCCAAAAAAAGGTTCCCACCCCACCCACCCCACCCATCCCCACCCCACCAGAAATATGAGCAGAAGGGAGGGAATTTCTCCCCTCTCTCTTCTGCTCGCGAAACCAGGGGGGATTCGCCGCGAATAGGGGGGAGAAATCCCCCATATTTCGCTGCAACGGGGGATCTCTCTCCCCTATTCGCAGCGACGCGAGCAGAAGGGAGGGGGATCTCTCCCCCCTCCCCGCTCCCCTCTCCCCTATTCGCAGCGATGCGAGCAGAAGGGACGCGAATATGGGAGAGAGAAGGGACGCGAATAGGGGGGAGAGATCCCCCCGTCGCAGTGAAATAGGGGGGATTTCTCCCCCTATTCACGGCGAAACCTCCCCCCTGGTTTCGCGAGAAGAAGGGAGGGGAGAAGAGGGGAGAAATCCCCTCCCTTCTGCTCGTATTTTTGAGGGTGGAGTGGGAACCTTTTTTTTTGTTTTGAATATAAAAATTAATTAAAATTTAAAATAGGATTGGTCCAGTAACCTTGTGGCTCAAAATTGGATTGGATTGGCCCAGTAAATATGAGACTGTATAAAATCGAGTTGGGTTGAACATAAGTAAAAATTTTATTTGTGACAAATTTATTTTTCTTCTTTTGTTGTAATAATAAAATTAAAGTTTGAATTTTAAATAATATGATTACTTAATAATAATAAAATAATTTTAATTAGCACATTTGTTAATAATTAAGAATTTTAATTTTGGTTATTTTATAATAGTTCATAAAATATTCAAAATAATTTAGTATATTATCAATTTGTTAGTTTTTTTTTTTAATTTTTAATAAAAAAAATTAAAATATCGGACTCATTTTCACTTTTTTAAAGGTTAGGAATCCAATTGCAAATTTCTTAAGATTATGGACCATTTGCGCCAATTGAAAGGTTGAAAAAAAAATGTGACTTGACAATTTTACCCCTGCTAATAAAAACAAAAAACAGTGATAGGGACCATTTGCGCACCTAAATAGATAGGTTAATGACCATTTCGTCAAAAATGAAACGTTAGGGACCATTTACGCACTAATGGAAAACGTTAGGGGCCATTTGCGCCAATTTCCCTTGCAATTATTAATAATAACAAATTTGAATGCTATATTAATTAATCAATATAAGATTTAGAGTATGTAAATATTACTAATTGTCTACAAATAGAAAAACAATAAATTTGCATAATATCGTTAACGCAATATGCATCTTTACAATTTATAAAATCAAATTCCAAATTATAATATACAAATTGGGAAATTGGCGCAAATAGTCCCTAACGTATCATGTTAGTGCACAAAGGGTCCCTAACCTTTTATTTTTGGCGCAATGGTCCCTAACCTATCCATTTAGGTACAGAAATGGTCCTTGTGGACGGATTCCGTTAAAAATCCGTTAAGCAACCTTTCATTTTGGTGCGCAAATAGTCCCTATCAATGTTTTTGTCTTTATTAGTGGGGTAAAATTGTCAAATTGTATCTTTCTTTCAATTGGCGCAAATGATCCCTAATAGGGATGGCAATGGGGCGGGTTGGCCCCGCCTCGCCCCGCAACCCGCCAATTCGCGGGGCGGGGTGGGACGGGTCGGGTCGCTGGGCGGGGCGGCTCCGCCGTTGGACCCGCCAACCTCCCCGCGAACTTTTTTTTTTTTTTTTTGTTAAACTGAAAAATAATTAAAAATATGTATATACAATTTTTTTAAATATTTATACCAAGTAAAACAAAAAAATTATAAGATTTGGATTGTAGTATAGTGGTTAATGTTAATAGTTTATAAGTTTTAACTCGGGTTTGATTCTTCTTTAGTCTATTTTTAGTGAAAATTATAATTTCTACTATATTTTATGATTTTTCAAAAAAAAGAAAAAAAAAGTTCGCGGGGTGGGGTGGGGTGAAACCTTTTTATTTTTTATTTTTTAAAATTCAAAAATAAATTAAATTTTAAAATAAGAATGATCTAGTTTCTTTGTGGCTCAAAAGTGGGTTGGATTGACCCAGTAAATATGAGATCGTATAAAATCGAGTTAGGTCGAGCATAATTAAAATTTTTATTTGTGACAAATTTATTTTTCTTTTTATTTTGTGATGATAAAATTAAAGTTTGAATTTCAAATAATATGATTACTTAATAACAATAAAATAATTTTAATTAACACACTCGTTAATAATTATGATTTCAATTTTAGTTATTTTATAATAGTTCATAAAATATACAAAATAATTTAGTATATTATCAATTTGTTAGTTTTTCTTTTAATTTTTTTAATAAAAAAATTAAAGTATCGTACTCATTTTTACTTTTTTTAAAGGTTAGGAATCCAATTGCAAATTTTTTTAATTAAAAGTAAATATATTTTTGTCTTTTCATCAAATAAGAATTAATTGTGCTCCAAAATATAATTATAGGTTTAGAGACCATTTGCGCCAGAAAAAGGTAAAGGTTAGGGACCATTTGCGCCAATTAAAAGAAAGATGTAACTTGACAATTTTACCCTCACTAATAAAGACAAAAACATTGATAGGGACCATTTGCGCACCAAAATGAAAGGTTGCCTAACGGATTTTTAACGGAATCCATCCACAAGGACCATTTTCGCACCTAAATGGATAGGTTAGGGACCATTATGCCAAAAATGAAAGGTTAGGGACCATTTGCGCACTAACATGATACGTTAGGGACCATTTGCGCCAATTTTCCTATACAAATTAGTAGGTTATTTAATGAGTCGTGCCAAAAATTAATTAATTGTCTCATATGCTATGATTATCAATAAGAGTCGGGGTCAATTTTTCTCCCACGTGGAATTATATCTGAAAAAAAAAATCAGTTTTTAGTCATGGACAATTTTATATAGTATTGTCTAGAGTTACAAATAGTACGGAATTGAAAATACTAATTTCTGATAAGGATGAAGTATCAACCAATTCGACCAGAAACGTGATTTTCATAAAGACGTTTGAAAATAATAAATAAATAAATATGGAATAGCTATATTGTTTTTTTTTTTTCAATTTCAATGTATAATCAAATGTTATTTATATGATATTTTTTAATTTGAATATAATAAATAAAAAATATATTCTTAAAATATTTTAAAATCATTATCATGAAAAACAAGTGTCGTGCATCGCACGAGTGATATCAAAATCTATTTTCTTGCCCAAAGTAATTTTCTATTTAGAATTTCGGTTTTTTTTTTTTCATTTTCCAGAAATAGATTTTTTTTAATAGTCATTAAATGTTCATTCCTAATATTACATTTAATAGCCACCTGATTTTTTATTTTTCCAACTGGAGTCCATTCATCTACCTTCTAATTTAGTTATCATTACAAAAATTAATTATCCAACGCGTTTTAATTTAATTATCTATATTTAAAATATTTAATTAATTTAATTAGTTAATCTTATCTTTGTTTTGGTAAAAAAAAAAATGCATGATTTTTTCAATACTAATTAAGATTTAAGATATCGCATTTTCAAGTTTATTTTCAAAATTATTATGGAAAACAATCAATGCACATTGAAAAAAAATAAATCCAAAAATTAATTTTTCAATGCATTTTAATTTAATTATCCATATTTTAAATACTTAAATAATTTAATTTAATTAATTAATAATTAATTAATCTTATCTTCATTTTGGCCAAGATATGCATAGATTTTTTGGTACTATTTAAGATTTAAGAAATCACATTTAAAATATTGCATTTTCAAAATTATTATGGAAGACAATCAATGCAAAGTGAAAGAAAAACAAGTCAAAATTCATATTTTTAAAGTTTTATTATCATTACAAAAATTAATTTTTCAATGCGTTTTAAATTTAATTATTTATTTTTAAATATCTAATTAATTAAATTAATTAATTAATCTTATCTTCGTTTTTATCGACGTTTACATAAATTTAATACTAATTAAAATTTAATGTTTGATTTTATTATAAATAATTAACTTTCATATATTTAATCAAAATTATTTTGTGTGATTACACACGCGAATGCTACACTAGTATGTTTAAAAAACAAAAGGCAGCAGCTGTTGGTTGGGAAGAACAAATGAAAAAGTAGCTGCCACCTGCTAATCTGCCAATCTGCCATGAAGAGTGCCCAGGGCCTAGGGTCTAGTGCATTGGTTTGGGAGAAATGTCAAAAAAAGCACACTGCAATATTAGCATATGTTTGGAGGTGCTGAAATTATAATTTAAGTGTTTATATTATAAGCAGTTGGTAAATGTGTGGATAAAAAGTTGTTGTAAGTAGTGGGTCCCATGAAATATGTGGATGAAAATTATGTTTGACTAATTTGATCAGTTGAAATTATAATTTAAGTTATGCCAAACATATGCTTTGTGAATGGATTGGGTGTCGATTTGGGATTTGGGACAAAGCACTTGACAGTTGACCCCCTCCCCCTACACGGGCGAGGACTTGCTCATCACAGGGACGGGCCACTGCCTGAAATTATCGGGCGGGCTTGAACCGTCCTGCGAACCGTCTTGGGCCGATTCTTCATGCTAACTTGTCCGTGCTGGTTCAATTAGGCCGTTTTAACATATCTACTGAAAGTGATAGGAAGAACAAGTCATACGTTCTGGCATTGTATACCTACGCGTGAGCCAAAAGGTCGAGTGTTGAATATTGACCTAGCTACTTTGTATAATTTCAGCGTCCATGCAGACAGTGAGTATCCAATTATAAATATTGTGTAGGTTGAAGTTGTTCTGGTAGAAGCAAAGCTCAAACAGATGTCGAGGAATTATGACAATTGGGAAAGGCTGGTAAAAGTTGTACTGCGCCGAGAGCAGTATTGGCAAATGGCTCATGACTATTCAAGAAACACGAGCACCAGCTCTTCATCTTTGGATTTTGACGAACTATCTTTGAGTTTGCGAAGAGAAGAAATAAATGTTGAAAATGGAAGAAATAATTCAAGATCTGATTCGATCAACACACCTGCAATACACTCTACTACAATAAGTGGAATACAAGGCATCACTGAATTAATTTCGGATTTCGTCGAGAGAAATGAAAATAAGTCCACTGATGGCCCCTCAGAAATGAGAGTTATCCAGGATTATACGAGCAACGGCTCTTACCAAGATGGTGGAAATGGCTTGAACAAATACTTTTTAAGTTTTTTATTCTCTTTTCTTATCGTTTATTGTTTAAGATATTTATCACCCCTAGTCACTAAATTAACAGTTTTTCAAGTCCACTTCAACCAAGTTCCGTAGCCATGTCAAATTTTCTGTTACCATATTGGTCGGAGGTTGAGGGACTTGTGGTCAGGGGTGGAGGGGTCACACGGCGAGACTCCGCGTCCTTCCGTGCTGGAATTTTGCGAAAAAATGGTGCGTAAAATGTTTTGGGCCGCAATCCGGCCCATGTTTGTCAACCTGCAATTCTTTTTTTTTTTTTTTTTTTTTTGAATATGTTAGCCTGCAATTTGAGTGATTAATAATTTTATGTTGTGTTTGTTTTAAATGTTTTAGTTGGGATTGAATAATTTTATGTTGTGTTTGCATTAATAGAGGAATTTACAAATATTAGAAGTTAGGGTGTGTCTGGATTCAGTTTTTTCAAGAATTTTTTTTGACCAAATAGTATATATATTATTATATTATAAACAAATCTGAAATAGACAAAAAAATGCTGCCATTTTCAACCAATTCTGTCGTTATTGTTGACCACGTAAATGTTACCATGGACAACATTACCCTTGAATTATGACCTCTTACAAACATTGGAAGCAATACATGGGGTAGTAAGGTAATTTGTATAGATATTTTGAATATCATTTGCTCTTTCAAATTCTGCATTTGCATATGCTTGTGGGTTCCACCGTAACAAATGGTCAACAATAAATTTGCAAAATCTACAAAAATAACGATTACAGACATATCCTTAATGATTCTTGATTAAGAATGTTTTGGTGTGTAAAGTGGCATGAACCATGAAGGCTTTTGCTTGCTGAACCAAACAACATATTTCTGGGGAGGGTGTGGTTGCGTGCATTCTGTTTTGAGGTACTTTTGAGTGAAATGAATCTATCTGACTCTATTCTCTTTTTCTCTTTTTCTCTTTTTCTTGCTACACTTTCCATTAATTCTCCCTCATCTATTAACCATACGGTTGAATGACTTTGTCTCTTGCGTATCGCATAGTAGAACCTAAAAATATTCTGCTTAAAATTTAGGCAAGTTGCAATCGCAGTGTAAAATACTCATGCGATCGCATGGTCAAAAATTGACCCGATTTTCTCATTTTTCATAATTTCTCATTTATTCGATATTGGTTTCGAGATGCCAAATATATCCTTCAATACATGCAGATAAATTTGAATTTTCTTTCGGAGGCGTTGCCCCCGAGCCCCCACGAGGGGCGCTGCCCCCTCGACCCCCGTGACCTGACCGGGTAGGTCGAACCCCGTTTTCCTGAAGCAGCGAAGTAGCAAACTATTTTGTCTAAACAGATTGGATCTAGTCTGTATATTTTAGCCAAATTGACACGAAGTCACTTAATCAATTTCTCAAATTCTTTAAACCAATTTCCAACAAGACTTACAAGTCAGCACTCTCACTCTTACTATTATATGATTTTCTTGTTGTTTGATAAGTTACGTATTTATTAAAAATATTTTCACATTATTTTTTCACAAGCATCGGCCGTTGACTGGTCAACGGTTAATATTTGAACGTTGACCAGTCAACATCTGCCCTAACTGAGCTTCAACCCTAGATCCGCCACTGCTTGTAGTACTTACTTAGCATAAAGGTTGAATTTTTCTGATTTGTTCATTTCTAAGTATATGAACACTGCTTTGAGGCTGATGATTAGGGTGTTTGACAAATTGCAGAGGCTAGTTGAAGCCACGCTGAGGAGAAGTACACTTATCTCATTGACAACAAAAATTGCAATGCACCAGATAAGAAAATGGAAGCTCCTATTTATAGAATCTCATCTCGTTTTAGATTCAATGTAGAAAGACACTATACAACAGTTTTTCAAGATCATTCAACCTCAACTAGTGCTGTCTAAACTGGATCACTTCTGCAGTGCAAGATAAGGGTGTTTTTGTTGGAAACTGGTACGAAAATTAGTCGAAAACAAAAATTTTCTTTAATTCAATAAAACAAGGATCTTTGCTAGTCGTTCATATTTTTACTATAATTAAATACTAATAGGTTAGTATTATATCTAAATCGATATACGATATTAGATATTCATCTGATTCAAGAATTTGCTGCTTTTGATTCACGAAGTTGTTGCTCCAAACATTCAAGTCTTCTATGATATTCTCCAAGTATATATTACATCATCTTATGGACACTTTTTAATTGAATAAAAAAACTAATTTCTAGACATGACATATTTAGAAAACCAAGAAGATAAAATTCAAGTCAAACAAGACTTAAGAATTTTTCTCTCCTCTTTTCTTAATTGTTCGAATGAATTTACATCACATGCAATGTGATATAAATATGACAAGCATCCTGATTGCAAACAATGACAAGAGCCCTGATTGCAAACAATGACAAGAGTCCTTATTACATCCAAGTCCAATTAGTTTAGGATTGATTTAATTACACATGTAATCCCTGAACTTATATCACAATTACAATCAAGTCCAAAATTTTCATAGCAACTGTGATTAAACCCAAAACTTTATAGAGCTACCACAAGACATGTCCAGATATATATTTCCAAAGCTCCAATAATTAGATTCTGTATAGTCAACCCTATATCATTCGATCTAATTATTAGTCTTTTGCTTTTTCCACTAAAGGCAAGAGATTACACTCTCGTAATATATAAGATTACAGAAGCTTTAATACTTTTCTCTGACCTACCGTACATGTAACACCCCAAGTCTAGAAATCTTAGACTTAGAAGTGTTAGCATTTAATTACCACTAAATAAAAATCATAAATGCGGAAAAGTAGTTAAAGGTTGTTATTATTATAGTTTGATAATACATATATTTTCAATAATATTAATTAAAAGCAATAATTTGCATAATAAAATTTATGCCCAAATTCCTTATTGAATAAACACAATAATTGCGAAAAATTTCATAGTTTGGCTAAATTAAAATAAGTAAAAGAATAGTATTACAAAGACATTAATCGGCTTAATGCATTTTATTTCTGAAATAATAACAAACATAAAACTTGGATTTAAACAATAATGAGTCCGTCTTGTCCCAAGTAGTCGTCTCGAATCATCTAGCTCTCATTATCTGAAAAGTGGAGAATATGGAATGAGCTAACGCCCAGTAAGCAAACTTCATGCACGTGAAAATGTATGCTTATGATATGCATTAGTTTCAAGTAGTTTCCTAGAATATGTATCCCATATTTTTTTATCCTTTAAAAACTTTAACATTGTGAACTCACTTTTGTGTATCGCCTATCCAATCAGAATGTAGTGGGCCATTATTATTTGGAACCCATTTCATCTACTGGTAGTACCGCAAAGCAGTTAAAATATTAAATATTAAACATTCAACATTATCATTCCTTGGGTGCACCGGTCCCCCATGCCCCATTTCCCGCTCACACCTTTCATGGCATATACCTACACCATTTCTTTTATAAAATTGGGATACATATCTTTTTTAAGTAAAATATATATTTCAAACATTATCATTTAAAACTTTACTTTATGCATGTTTATGGATGCATTAACATGAATGCACATGCAACAATATGTCGCGCGAAACAATAATGACATATACATGGATATAAAACTACATTAAAATATATCATATTCACATAATAGCTATTTATCTAACACATCTAGACATTTAACATTGCATTCTAAAAATGAATTCTAAAAGAGGTTTACTTACCTTGGATCTTTATTCACGTTTTAAGTAGCAAATGTAGATGTCCCAAGCTGCCTACGAAGTCAACGTGCCAAAAATCCTAGGTCATTACCATTTATTAAAATAAAATCTATATATATCATTTATTTTTACTATTGTTATAATAGCTGACTATATATTGTTTTATCGTGAGTACCACTTTAAAATTATAAATTAAAAGACAGTCACGAAAATAATAGGTAAGAGACCACATTTGTACCATTTATATAAATTTTCCAGTAATTAAAAGATGCAAAACAATCCACATAATTAAATGTGAAGTACAAGACATATACCAATCTAACTTTGGAATGCTTGGCTAATCTTATAAGTTTACTACTAAGCACAATTTTAAATCTATAATAATGACAAGTATTATATTTATACCACGGAATTCTTACAACCTGCATAACAAGTTATATTTTATCTAAATAATATTATTGACAAATAAAATATAAGTATTTAAACGTATTAATAATATTATTTTAAACTAAAAGTTTATACAATCTATTAAAAGAGTATTACTATCAAGTAATTAAATTTCTTTCTCTCTATATATATACACACACACACTCACACTTATACTTAAATATGATTTCCTAAGTAATTAATTTTATTTTTATTTTATTTTTATCTTATTTTAACTTGAACCAATTGATTTGAAAAATAAAAACACGTTATTAAGATCATATTAGAATGCAAAAACTATTCAACCAATAAGAAAATAGATGAACTTGTTCGATAATTTATTCACTAAATTCTAAAACAAAATAATGGAACCATTAATATATAAATTCAAACATCAAATTAATTGACAAAAAATAAATAAATAAATAAGTAGTTGTTAATACATTTTTCAAAATGTCCAGAAAGTGGTTGAAATTCCAAAAGATGCTAAGATGATGAAAATATTTTGAAGTAGAATGATTATTGGCTTGGAGAGAAATGGAGACGGCAATATCTTTATCTTTTATGAAGATTAGTTCTCAAATAGGAGATTTTCCTATTTTCAATAGTAGACACCCATTTAAATATCAATTATGTAATTTATATGAATAAAACTCCACTAGACTGGTGTGTTCTTTAGGCCTAAATTCATGTTTTATATAGTAAATTAATTTAAATAGATTTTAATTCATATGAAAGAAAATGGATATATTCAAGGGGCGTGTCTAGATTCATTAATCTCTATAAGATTGACATAAGCACCTAATAACTAAAAATATTATATACTTTAATTCAAATTTAAATAAAATTATAAGTTTCATGTAATTTAAATTAATAGGCACGTCGATCGTCTAGGGCGTCTACAGAACATTCCACTGCAAAACCATGGTTGGTCACAAAATGATAATTTATTAATTAAAGATTTAATATATATAATATTAGGACAAGTATCGTCATAATCTTTAAAAATCATGTAAATAAACATGCGGCGTTACAATTCCTTACCCCCTAAAAATAAATTTCGTCCTCAAAATTAAAACTTACCAAATAGATGAGGGTACTTCGCGCGCATCTCATCTTCGCGCTCCCACTTCTCTTTTTCCACAGCATGGTTCCTCCAAAGTACTTTGACTAGCGTTATCGTCTTCATTCTATGTTCATTGTCCACTCTATCTAAAATCTTTACTAGCATCTCTTCATAAGTAAAATTCTTGCGGAGATCCAACGACTCATAGCTTAGAATGTGAGAGGCGTCCGCGATATATTTTCTCAGCATAGAAACATGAAATACATTGTGCACCCCTGACAATGCAGGTGGTAATGCGATTCGATAAGCCAACTTACCTATCTTTTCCAGAATTTCAAAGGGTCCCACAAAACGAGAACTCAACTTTTTTTTCATTCTAAATCTCATTACACCCTTCATAGGTGCCACCCTTAAAAAGACCATATCGCCAACATCAAATTCTAAAGGCTTTCTTCTTTTGTCTGCACAGCTTTTCTGTCTACTTTGAGCAGTCTTCATCCGTTTTTGAATCTTCTCAACAATCTCAGCTATTTGTTGGACAATCTATGGGCTCAATAACTTTCTTTCTCCAACCTCATCCCAATGGATAGATGATCGACATTTTCTTCCATACAATGCCTCATAAGGTGCCATACCAATGGTAGATTGGAAGCTGTTATTGTAGGCAAACTCAACTAATGGAATATACTCATTCCAAGTGCCTTGAAAGTCAATAATACAAGCTCGCAACATGTCTTCAAGAATTTGAATTGTTCTTTCCGACGTCCGTCTGTTTGCGGGTGGAACGCTGTACTAAACCTTAACTGTGTGCCCATGGCCTTGTGTAGGCTCTTCCAAAAAAAAGAAGTGACCTTAGGGTCACGGTCAGATACAATGGATAATGGGACTCCATGCAGTCGTACTATCTCTGCCATATATAGTTTAGCATATCGTTCCATATTATAAGTAGTCTTGATTGATAAGAAGTTCACTGACTTAGTAAAACGGTCTACAATTACCCAAATAGAATTATAGCCCTTCTTGGTCTTAGGCAGGCCAACAAATAAGTCCATACCAACTCTTTCCCATTTCCATTCTGGTATCATAAGTGGTTGCAAGAGGCTCGAATGTCGTTGATGTTCAACCTTAACTTGTTGACAAGTGAGACAGTGTTGAACATATGCTGCTATATCCCGGTTCTTTTCAATCCACCAAAATGTTCTCTCAAATCTCGAAACATCTTCGTGCTTCCAGGGTGAATAGAGTAAGGCGTATTATGAGCTTCTCTCATGATTTCTCGTTTCAATCCTTCATCATCAGGAACCACAAGCCTACTGCTGTATCGAAGTGCACCATCATCAATGATAATAAAATCAGTGTGCTTTCCATCAGCAACTTCAGTCTGAAATTTCAATACCCGAGGATCTTCGTATTGCAAAGCTTTAATCCTCTCAAGTAGGGTTGGTTTGATGGTCATATTGGTAAAATAGACTGAATTATCTGGAAGTACAATCTCCAACTCAAACTTTTGAATTTCTACCAACAATGGTTTCTGAAAGCCCGGCAATGTAGCTATTGATCCATGAGTCTTTCTACTTAACGCATTTGCCACAACATATTGGTCTTGCCTAGGTGGTAGTTGATCACACAGTCATAGTCTTTTACAAGTTCCAACCGTCGACATTGTCTCAAGTTTAGCTCCTTCTAAGTGAAAAAGTACTTTAGACTTTTATGATTAGTATAGATCTCACATTTAGCCCCATATAGATAATGTCTCCAAATCTTCAATGCAAAGACGACAGCTGCCAACTCGACATCGTGAGTTGGATAGTTCTTTTTATATTCTTTCAACTGTCTTGTGGCATAAGCAATTACCTTACCATGTTGCATAAGAACGCAACCAAGCCTTTTTTTCGAAGCATCACTGTGGATGACATACCCTTCATTATTTTGTGGAATCGTTAGGATAGGCGCTGAAGTCAAGCGTTTCTTTAACTTTTGGAAACTTTGTTCAAAGTTTGGAGTCCATTGAAACTTTACGTTCTTCTTGGTTAACTGGGTTAGGGCTGAGGCTATTCTAGAAAATCCCTCGACAAACCTTCGATAATAACCAGCTAACCCAAGGTAACTACGAACTTTACTAATGTTTGATGGTGTCGACCAATTTTGGATAGCCTCAATCTTGCTAGGGTCCACTGCAATCCCTTCCTTTGATACAATATGTCCCAAGAATGGTACCCTATCTAGCCAGAACTCGCATTTCTTAAATTTAGCAAAGAGTTTGTTGTCTCGAAGTATCTCAAGCACCAATCGCAGATGTCGCTCATGTTCTTGTTTAGATCGTGAGTAGATCAAAATGTCATCAATGAAAACTATGACAAACTAATCTAAGTATTCTTTAAAAACTCGATTCATCAGATCCATGAAAGCGGCTGGAGCATTTGTCAAACCAAAAGGCATTACTAGAAACTCATAATGCCCATATCTAGTGCGAAAGGTAGTTTTTGGAATGTCTTCTTCTCTGATTCTTAGTTGATGATATCACGACCGCAAATAAATTTTGGAAAAATAACTAGCACCTTGGAGTTGGTCAAATAAGTCCTCAATTCTTGGCAACGGGTGCTTGTTCTTTATTGTCACCTTGTTCAGCTCTCGATAGTCCATACACATCCTCATCGAACCATCTTTCTTCTTTACAAACAAAACTGGAGCACCACATAGAGAGAAACTTGGTTTGATATATGCTTTATCTAAAAGATCTTGGAGTTGGTCTTTGATTTCCTTGAGTTCAGCAGGGGCCATACGACATGGTGCCTTTGATATTGGATCTGTTCCAGGCAATAAATCGATGACAAAATCAATCTCTTTTTTTGGTGGCAAACCAATGAGATCATCTGGGAATATATCTGGATATTCTTGAACCACTGGGACTTGTTCAAGGGAAAGATTCGTCTTTGATTCCTCCATTATTGAAGCTAGATAAGCTACACAACCTTTGTTTAACAATTGGCAAGTCTTCATAGCTGTGATTATAGGAATATAAAGCTTTGACTTTGCTCTCGAAAAGCAAAATCTAGGCATATTTGAAGGCTCGAACACCACTTCTTTCTTATAACAGTCAATTGTAGCATGATACCTTGATAGCCAACCCATCTCTAATATGATATCAAAGTCCTGGACATCCAGCACTATAAGATTGCTGGCAGTTCTTTTCTATCTACTATTATTGAACAATTACATAAAACATAATTTGAATTCATTATAGTTCCAGATGGTGTGGACACACTAAACCGTGTATCCATTTGCGTTAGTGGTTTCTCCAGTTTCTCAACAAAAGATGGACTAATAAATGAATGAGTAGCTCCATAATCAATTAAGATATTGGTAGGTACATTACATACATACATAGTGCCTACATTAATTCAATGTATGAAGTTAAACCACACTCAACAAATGAAATAATTAAATTAATATATATATGTACCTGTCACTACAGTTGAGGCCTTTTCAGACTCTTTCTTAGACATTGTAAAAACTCGCACTTGAGTTTTCTTTTTCTCATTGTTGCTAGTGCCAAAAGACATTTCCTTGCAATTATTTATGAAGTGACCAGGCTTTCTACATTTAAAGCACACACCTGTACCCATAAGACATTCGCCAAGATGTTCATTGCCACACTTCGAGCAAGTCTTCCTCGGCTGCTTGTTTTGGTAATGACCCTTGTTGTTGCCTTGGTCGTTTCTTTTTTTTGGCCATTATTCTTCCAAAACTGCGCTATAGAATTTCGACCATTGAGTTTGTGACCACTTGGTTGGGCTTTAATCTTCTCATTGTCCAAGAGTTGAGCTCTTTCCACAAAAAGCGACTTACTAACCACTTTTCTATAAGTCGTTAATTCGAATGGTATCACTGCTTGCTTTATACGAGACCTAAGTCCCTCATCAAAGCGCCTTGCTCTTCTTTCTTCTGTTGCTACCAGGTCTGGGGAAAACTTTTCCAAACGAGCAAATTCATCCTCATATTCATTAACTGTTCAGCTCACTTGCTCTAACTTAATGAACTCTCTCTTTTTGTGCTGGCGTATGCTTTTTAGAAAATACTTGTTGTTGAAGGCCTCTGTGAACATCTTCCAAGTGAATGGTCTAGTATCTTTCTCATGTTGGCATTGAACCATCAACCACCAATCATAAGCATCTCCTTGAAGCATGTAAGCAGCAAATGTAACTTTATCTTTTTCTGTGCAGCTCATAACCGAAAATGCCTTTTGAATTTTAGTTACCATTTTTCAGCTTCTAGAGGGTCAATGGTGCCAGCAAATAATGGTCGAGATAACTTCTTAAACTCTGATATCTTTCCTTGTTCGTGGGTTTGGTCATTCTTCACGAGTCGATTGTTTTGCCCAAGTAAAGCCAATGCTTGCATAAAAACCTCCATTGTCATTGGGGTCCCTGTGTTATTTCCTGACTCCTCTGGACGAGCTTCAGATATTTCTTCGTGAGCCTGAGAACGAGTAGCGGGGGCCATACTGTATTATTATTATCATTTTTAATGAAATTTCATTAATACTATATTGCAACTACAACATTTATGTATCAAATAACTGTTTGCAATTTAAGAGATAAAATTCAACCTTACCAGATGATCACAAGAGGACTCCTTGGCGGCGTGACTCAGTACTACACTTTTTTTTTTAAGTCTACAGAATCGATTTTAAAACTCTTAGCTCTGATACCAATAATGTAACACCCCAAGTCCAGAAACCCTAGACTTAGAAGTGTTAGCATTTAATTAGCAATAAATAAAAATCATAAATGCAGAAAGTGGTTAAAGGTTGTTATTATTATATTTTGAGAATACATATATTTTCAATAATATTAATTAAAAGCAATAATTTGCATAATAAAATTTATGCCCAAATTTCTTATTGAATAAACACGATAATTTCAAAAAACTTCATAGTTTGGCTAAATTAAAATAAGTAAAAGAATAGTATTCCAAAGACATTAATCGACCTAAGGCATCTTATTTCTGAAATAATAACAAACATAAAACTTGGATTTAAACAATACTAAGTCCGTCTTACCCCAAGTAGTCGTTTCGAATCATCTAGCTCTCATCATCTGAAAAGTGGAGAATATGGAATGAGCTAACGCCCAGTAGGCAAACCTCTTGCACGTGATAATGTATGCTTATGATATGCATTAGTTTCAAGTAGTTTTCTAGAATATGTATCCTATCTTTTCTTATCCTTTAAAAACTTCAACATTGCGAGCTCACTTTTGTGTATCGCCTATCCAATCAAAATGCAGTGGGCCATTATTATTTGGAACTCGTTCCATCTACCGGTAGTACCGCAAAGGGGTTAAACATTAAACATTAAACATTAAACATTATCATTCGTCGGGTGCGTCGGTCCCCCACGCCCCATTTCTCGCTCACACCTTTCAAGGAATAGGCATACACCACTTCTTTTATAAAATTGGGATACATATCTTTTTCAAGTAAAATATACATTTCAAACATTATCATTTAAAATTTTACTTTATGCATACTTATGGATGCATTAACATGAATGCACATGCAACAATATGTCGCGTGAAACATTAAAGCCATATAAATACATATAAAACTACATCAAAATATATCATGTTCACATAATGGCTATTTATGTAACACATCTAGACATTTAACATTGCATTCTAAAAATGAATTCTAGGAGAGGTTTACTTACATTGGATCTTTATTCACATTTTAAGTAGCAAATGGAGATGTCCCGAGCTGCCCACGAAGTCAAGGTGCCAAAAATCATAGATCATTACCATTTAGTAAAATAAAATCTATATATATATCATTTATTTTTACTATTGTTCTAATAGCTTACTATATATTGTCATATCGTGAGTATCACTTTAATATTATAAATTAAAAGACAACCATAGTTATAATAGGCAAGAGACCACATTTGTACCATTTATATAAATTTTCCAGTAATTAAAAGATGCAAAAATGTGAAGTACAAGACATATACCAATCTAACTTTGGCATGCTTGGCTAATCTTATAAGTTTACTACTAAGCACAATTTTAAATCTTTAATAATGACAAGTATTATATTTATACCACGGAATTCTTACAACCTACATAACAAGTTATATTTTATCTAAATAATATTATTGACAAATAAAATATAAGTATTTAAACGTATTAATAATATTATTTTAAACTAAAAGTTTATACAATCTATTAAAAGAGTATTAGTATCAAATAATTAAATTTCTTTCGGTAAATTAGTACACACACACACACACACACACACACACACATATATATATATATATACACACACACACACACAATATAAGTATAAGCACACACAGGTATGAAAATGTAGAAATCCACCATTATACTTTAAGATCTAAATGGATACAGAGATATATATATATATATATATATATATATATATATATATATATATATATTTATATACATACAATTTTAAGCATATGCATACACGGTTATGCAAGTGAAGAAATTCACCATTATTCTTTAATATTCACATGGATACATAGATGTATATATGTATCTGTGGGTATATGTATATATATAAAGAACAAAGGCAATCAACATAGGTTATCCTAGGGTATTAAATATGATTTCCTAAGCAATTAATTTTATTTTTATCTTATTTTAACTTGAACCAATTGATTTGAAAAATAAAAACACGTTATTAAGATTATATTAGAATGCAGAAACTATTCAAGCTATAAGAAAATAGATGAACTTGTTTGATAATTTATTCACTAAATTCTACAATAAAATAATGGAACCATTAATATATAAATTCAAACGCCAAATTAATTGACAAAAAAATAAAATAAAAAAAATAAGTAGTTAGTGCCTTTTCAAAATGTCCAAAAAGTGGTTGAAATTCCAAAAGATGCTAATATGATAGAAAATATTTTGAAGTAGAATGATTATTGGCTTGGAGAGAAATGGAGACGGCAATATCATTATCTTTTATGAAGATTAGTGCTCAAATAGGATATTATCCTATTTTCAATAGTAGACACCTATTTAAATATCAATTATGCAATTTATGTGAATAAAACTCTACTAGATTGGTGTCATTCACGGTTCTTTAGGCCCAAATTCATGTTTTATATGGTAAATTAATTTAAATAGATTTTAATTCATATGAAAGAAAATGGATATATTCAAGGGGCATGTCTAGATTCATTAATCTATATAAGATTGACATAAGAACCTAATAACTAAAAATATTATATACTTTAATTCAAATTTAATAAAATTATAAGTGTCTTGTAATTTAAATTAATAGGCACGTCGATCGTCTAGGGCGTCCACGGAACATTCCACTGCAAAACCATGGTTGGTCACAAAATAATAATTTATTAATTAAAGATTCAATATAATATTAGGACAAGTATCATCATAATCTTTAAAAATCATGTAAGTAAACATGCGGCGTTACAGTATATATATAAATTGCATCCCTGTCTCAGATCCAATAATTAGGTATGAACATAAATGATCGTTTTGCCCTTCTAATTATTCTCACTAACTTTAAGTTATATTTTCTTCAGCGGTCATGTGAACTAATTCACATATGTCGAAGTTTAGCCGTCGCTAAACATTGAGCTCAAATTTATAACCGTTCAACATAAAGTACTTAAGTTGTCACTCGACCCATTTTTTAGAACAATAGTTCCCGACACGAATTCGAGTTCTCTACTTCGCTCATTCTCAAGCTCTCAACTCATCGAGATATTTGATCAACTAAATTGATCTCACTCATTAGTAAATCAAAGAACCATCAAACTAATTAAAAGATAAACACAATTTTGTCAATGGATTTAGATTCTCGGTGATCAAGTGGAATTTAATTATTTGCACGGTCATGCTATATAATTAAATTCGACACGTGGTCCGTTCAATACACTCCTAGTGTACTAGTGTCATCATTAATCCATTTCTATGATAAGGACAAATCACATACCTGAATGATTAAATAGTCAACACTACAACCCTTCAGTACAAGACGCCAACCCTTATACATTAGTTGTCAATAATTTTATTTATGATCAAAATATAAGTTGTATCACACTATGCTTCTCAACGCAAGCACCCAACTTATATTATCACAAGTGATCATTAGCCCTTTTTTACATGTTCAATATCAAACAAATGTAATAATAATAAATGAATACGAACCAAAGTTTTATTCAATATAAAATTGTCATTTCATCACAGCAAAATTATACTATTTGGACATACAACCCAAAAATTCTCCCACTTGCCCTAGAGTATAATCCTAAAATCCATATACCCCAATGGTGAAGAGTAAACCAGCATATAGTTCACTGTTCTCTGAAGATACTTAAGGATATGCTTTACAATCACCCAATGTTCTAGTCCGACTAGACTGATAACAACTTATCATACCAACAACATAACAAATGTAATGTCTAGTGCACAACATAACATGCAGGAGACTACCTATTGCAAACGCATAAGGTATTCTACTCATGTATCACTTCAGGAGTTTTTTTGGAAATGCTTCTTAGATAGGTAGATTCTATATCTGAATGGCAAATTGCCCTTCTTAGAATCTTACATGGCAATCTGACAAGCATCTTGTCAATATATATAGCTTGAGACAAAACTATTAGCTTGTTCTATTCGATCTCTTAAGATCTGAATCCCTAGAACACATCTAGCTTTGTCTAAATCATTCATATGAAAATTGTTGGGCCAAGTATGCTTTCGTAGATAATGACACTCCCACATTATTTCATATGAGTAAAATATCGTCCACATAAAGAACCATGAAAATGATCATTTTTTCTATAGTTTCCTTATATGAAGTCAGATCATCTACTTGTTATACGAAGATCGCCTGTTTGGATTCTCCGACTAACAAGTACCTAGAAGGTTTCTTAATAATTATCTGACTTTGCCTAATGGACAATGGATGTTGAATCGTAACATTTTCATCAATACTGGTATCACCTTCAAGTGACACCAATATCTCCTCATTATCTTGAATATTTTCTTGATCTATGAGATTATATGATGAATCATTTTTCCCACTCAGATAACGTTCCCTAGGAATTTGCGATATCATGGGTCGTCTGTCACTATGTTGTATTTCAAGAATTAATGTCGTGGAATCGCTCCCACTCATTTATTCTAAAACAACCATACTCTTAGACTGACATTTATTAATATACTTATCTTTCAGGAAGGTCGTGTTTGTATTGACAAAAAGCCTTCCTATCTAGAGGACTATAAAAATAGTATCCCCTGGTGCATTTAGAATATCTCACACACAGGCATATTTCTGACATAGACTCCAACTTTTCTTTCTTCCCTTTTAGCACATGAGCCAGACATCCCCAAATTCGGATGTCATGCAAATTTGGTTTGCGCCCATTTCACAATTTTAGGAGAGTTTTGGGAACAGACTTAAATGAAACTAAGCTAAGAATATATGCAGCTGTCTCCATTGCATATCCTAAAAATGAGATAGGTAGAGTTGAAAAATTCATCATTGACTTAATTATATCTAACAATGTCATGTTTCTTCTTTTTGAAACGCCATTCCGTTGTGGTGTACCAGGCGCACTCAATTGAGAAACTATACCCTTTTCTGTTAAGTAGTCCTTGAATTCTCTTAGAAGATATTTGTCACCTCGATGTGATCGAAATTTCTTTATGCTTTTACCCAAATGTTTTTCGACCTTAGTCCGATATGCTTTAAATTTTTCAAAAGCCTCCGACTTTCGAGTCATTAGGTAAATGTATTCGAATATAGAGTAATCATTTGTAAATGTGATAAAATACTCATAACCTCATCTTGCAGGTGGACTCATGGGTCCACATACATAAGAATAAACTAGTTCTAATACTTCTTTGGCTCTATGTTCTTTTACTAAGAAAAAACTTCTTAGTCATATTTCCTTATAAACAAGAATCAAAGACTGGCAATTGTTTGACCTCAATTGAGTTGAGGGTACCATTCCTTGTCAGTTTTTGTATCATTTTTAAGGTTGATGCGTCAAAGACTAAGAGCCATAGATATGTATTACTAGTATGGTATGCATTATGTTTATTATGGTTTGTAGAAGTATTATTATTTTCATTTGTGGAATAATTTAATATATAAACACACTGACCAAATATCTGGCACAAATTGGAGCTTTATTCATCAAAAGTAAAGCGCGTTAGTGCAAAATAAGAGAATAACCTTGTCCTATTAACAAGAAAATGAAATTAGATTCCACTTTATCTATGGGACATAGTAACAGTCTTTAAGAATTAAACACCTACCACTACTGAAATAAAATAAACTACTCTTATAGCTTCAGTCGAAACTATTGCTTATGTGCCGACTATGATGGTAAATTGGTCTTCACTGCATTTTCTACTCTCCTGAATCATTAGCACCTTGCTCCTTTTTAGCTAGTGCATCAGGATAATATTTCTTCCACTGTCCCTTCTGACTGCATTTGAAACACTTGCCTTTCGGTTTTCCATCTGCTTTGGTCTTATTACCTTCCTACTTCTTGCTAACTCTCTTCATTTTCTTTCCACATCTGCCTTTTGGCTTGGAAACAAAGGAGCTACCAATTGCTGCATAAGCATCGCCACCCTTAGCTTTAAGACCACTTTCCATATTTTGCAACTCATTCATTAGCTTAGTCAATGGCATATTCATCTTGTGTAAGTGATAGTCCACATTAAACTGTGAAAACATATCAGATAGAGAGTTCAATACCATATCCACCTGGGTATCTAAATCAACAGTTGCACCCATATTCTCCACCACATTGAAGTGTCCAATCATGGTCAACATATGATCCTTCACTGGCGTTTCGGGTTTCATACAGATGTACTATAAGGTATGAATGACTTCAAACCGAGCTTTCCTACTTTGATGTGCAAACACGTCCTTGAGACTTTTCATTATGTCATAAGAGATTTCAAGACAGTCATGCTTCTGTTGTAACATATTTGACATCGATGCCAAAATGTAACAGCGAACCAACTTGTCTGCAGCCACCCACTTATCATAAGAATCTTTCTTGGCCTTGCTTGAAGTCTCAGCAGGTTGCTCAGGCCAATTATCTTTAAGCACAAAATCAATTTTCTCAACGGTGAGAACAATCACTAGGTTACGTTTTCAATCCACATAATTTTCTCCAGTGAGTTGGTTTTATTTTAGGATAACAGAAAATAGATTGAGAGACATTTTGCTTAAAAATAACAAAATTATTGCATATTAAAATTGAATAGTGAATTTAACATATGATGTATGAATGCACATATAGATCCATATAACTACAATAATGTAACGACCAATTGATCTTTGTGATCCAACAAGTCCATATATAGGAAAGGTCACCATGTCCACTGATTAAGCCGGGACCCTCCCACCAGACAAATCATACATGACAATAAATGCCTAGATAAATCCAGTATCACTTTATTTAGTCACCAAGATCATAAACGAGAGTCTCTATAGGAAGTTTGTAGATGATCTCGATTTGAGTGTACAACCTTTGTTTAGATCTTCTGATACTTGAAAATAATCTTGCCATCTATAGGATAATCTCAAATTATATTCTATCTAGACGATCTTACCAAAAAATAATTTTCTTACTCTTTGTTCAACCTTCATCTACCCTGCAATTTAGAAGAAACTAGAAGGTTCGGCAACCTTCGTTGACTCTAACTAGTACCAAAATCACGTAAATTTTGGTACTAGTCAACCGAAATCCAATCAAACAACTCGAATTACGTAGCCCTCTTATATGGAGTCTGTTGCGTTAGCGGTACGAGGCTAACGCATTCTGTTGCTTATGGATTGACAAAAAGGAGACCATGAGTTTTTATTTAAACAAATACCCTCTCCTACTCAATATTTTAGAATAATGAATTTTAATTTAAAATAATTACCAACTGTTCATATTAATCAAATTAACATACATTTTAATTATTACAAACTTCCCTTTCTAGAAAAAATTAATTTAAATTAAATTAATTGAGGAAAAACCGATATTTCAATAAAAATGCATTCAATTCTAAGTTTCACAAGCGATATCAAAATTAATTCTATATGTCATGATTTACAGAACAATAATATTTTAAACAAATATTTAAAACATAAATTAGCAATAAATTAACAATTATGTGTGGCCCAAAACAAGACTCAAGAAATAAATTAAAAACTAATTGGGCTCAAATCCAATATTTAACTTAAATCTTCAACCCAAAACCTTGCTCTAATTGCCAAACAAGCCCAAAAAGCAATATAAACCAAACACCCAAGTACTTGAACTTGTTGCCAAACATGTCCAGCTATCAATACAACCAAACATACACTATTCCAGCAACCAAACATAAGTCTTCTTCTTCCTTGAACTTTCTTCCCAAAAAAGCACAATCATCAACCACGGGAATCTACCATGGCACAAAACTAAAAAAAATCCACCGGAGAAAACCCTTGATTTGCGCGAGTGTTTGCCGCGCAGATCCGGTGGATCACGCTATCGGTTTACGCGATGCTGGTCGGGCTAATCTCTGTGATCCGTGCAACCACGAGCAGATCTCTAAATCTGCGTGAAGGTCATGTAAATCATCATATCTGCGCAACCGCGTGCAGATCATCGAATCTGTGCGCCTTGGTAGTGCAGATCCCACCAGACCTGCGCGACCCGTCATGTAGATCTAGCGAGATCTACGTGTCGCTGCGCAGATCAATCTAGCAAACCATTTTATTTTGTTCCTTCTTCGTCGATCCAATCTTCAATCTTCAATCATTACAAAAATTAACTAGTCCCATTTTAGGGCTCACAATTTGAATCTATTTTGCAATTAAAATATAAATCAAGATAATAGAGTCGTAATCTACCGATCTTGTTACAAACTCGAAATAACGAAATACAACGAACAAGTGGGGCCACAAAATAATTGGATCACAGTTTAAAATAATTTCAATTATTCAATCAACATATAAACAAATAATTCTAGACATCGCTCGACTAGAACATGCAGTTATCATATCTAGATAACATAACAAACACGTGAACAATCTAGACCGCTCTGATACCACTTGTTGAAACTTGCACGAGAATTAGCTGGAAAATAAAATTTTTTTAATTCAATAAAACCAGGATCTTTGCTAAGCCTTCACGTGTTTATTATAATTAAATACTAATAGATTAGTATTATACTTGAATCAATATACGATATTAGATCTTGATATGATTCACGAACTTGTTGCTCCCAACATTCAAGTCTTCTATGATATTCTCTAAGTATAGATTACACTGGTGTGTGGGCACTTTTTAGTTGAATCAAAAACTAACTCCTGAACTAGACATGTTTAGAAAAACCAAGAAGAAAAAATTCAAGTCAAACAAGACTTAAGAATTTTTCTCTCATGTCTTTTCTTAATTATTTGAATGAATTTACATCACATGCAATGTGATATAAATAAACCAAGCATCCTGATTGCAAACAATGACAAGAGCTCTGATTGCAAATAATGACAAGAGTCCTGATTACATCCAATTCCAATTAGCTTATGATTGATTTTATTATACATGTAATCTCTGAACTTATATCACAATTACAATCAAGTTCAAAAGTTTCATAGTAGCTATGATTAAGCCCAAAATTTTATAGAGCTACCACATACCTATCTGGATATATATTTTCCAAGCTCCAATAATTCGATTCTGTCTAGTCGACCCTAGGCCCTTTGATCTACTTATCAGTCATTTGCTTTTTTCACTAAAGACAAGAGACTGCACTCTCTGAATATATAAGATTATAACAGCTGTAATACTTTTCTCTGGCCTACCGTATATATATACATTTCATCACTGTCTGGGATCCGACAATTAGATATGAGCATAAATGACCATTTTTCATTTCTAATTATTTTCACTAACTTTAAGTTACATTTTTTTCAATAGTCATATGAACTAATTCACATATGTCGAAGTTTAGCCGTCGCTAAATACTGAGCTCAGATTTATAACCGTTCAACAAAAAATACTTAAGTTGTCACTCGATCTATGTTTCAGGGTGACAGTTCCCGATACAAATTCGAGTTCTCTACTTCGCTCATTCTCAAACTCCCAACTCATTGAGATATTTGATCAACTAAATTGATCTCATCCATTGGTGAATCAAAGAACCATCAAACTAACGAAACGATATACACAATCTTGTCAAGAGATTTAGATGAAATACCCAGTGATCAAGTGAAATTTAATTATTCACAAAGTCAGGTTATATAATTAAATTCCACACATGGTTTGTTCAATAAACTCCGTGTTACTAACTATTTTAAATTAGTCAAAGTCAAAATTTATTTAGTCAAAGTCAATGAGATTTTGGTCAAGTCCAAGTTGAATAGTCAAAGTGGGACTTAAATTAAGTAGATAAATTGTTTGGAGGCTAATTTATAAAATATGATTGCTTAAGGATTTAGATATCATTACATATGTAAGTTGAGGACTTGGGTCGCAATTATTTTTATTTTTAAAATGAATTTGGGACCTTTTTTTTCTAGAAACTTCAGTAGAGAGAGAGAGAGAGAGAGAGAGAGAGAGAGAGAGAGGGGACATTGCGGATAGAAAAAGAGAAAAGAAAAGAAAAGAAAGAAAATGGAAAAAGGAAGAAGAAGAAGGTGCCGGCCGGATCTTGAAGTGGTCGAAAAATCAATTTTAAGGCTTGGTTTGTCCATTTCGTTTGTAATCTCAAGAGGTAAGTGAGAAATTACTTATTTAAGAAAAACTTTAATAATTAGGATTTTTACTTATGGGCAGAAATATGAATGTTATGAAAGGAGATAAATTATTTTTAGTGACATGAGCTATATTTGTAAGTTAAATGAATGATTTAATTGATGAAATTTTAGGGTTCTTGACTTAGTAAGTTTAATTAGAGATTTAAACTATTTTAAGCATTTTACGATTTTTATTGGTTTATTTATGTTATAAGGTTAGAATGGTGATTTTAGCAAACCCTAGAATTTCTATTTGGGTCCTTTAAGTGAATGTAATGTAAAAGAGTATGTTTATGAGTTTTATGGAAGTTTTGAAATGATTAAGAATGTTAAGGAGAATTAGATGTTATAGAATAAATGGAAATAGGATTCTAACTTGGCGACTTTACTACAAAATTTAAAGAAATTATTCTTGGTTACATATAAATGATAGAGGTGAAAAGTAGTGAATTAGAATAAGGATTAGATCCAAGTGAGTAAATGAATTTTGAATAAAGTTTTGCTTAAGTACGTTAAGTTAAGCTTAGTCTTGTCTTTAATAATTAGTGTTACTTAGGATGGTTATTTATTTATTTGAGAAATTATATTTTATTTCAGGAGGTGACGAAGAAGTTGGTATTGCGTACCGACCAACTTAGTCCTAGCCAAAATCTCTGTGAGTGGAAAAACTTATTTTTCAAATAGAATAATTTAAATAACATATGTATTAGTAACAAAATTATTATGAAGACGAACATGATTTTCAGAATAGAATAGATTTTATAAATAAATTAAGTTCTATTAGTTTAAATTATTATTATGTTTTATCATGAGAAATTCCATTATTTACATACAGTTTATAAAACCACTAGAAAGTGTTTAATGATGCTGTTATCTAATCTAGTGCACAGAGGGGCTTTGGGCCGTGTACTAGGATGTATTATGAGAAGTCTTTATGACCCAATCTTATGCACAGATGGGCTTTGGGCCATGTACAATAGTTCTCAGCCAGTCTACGTGCGTATGACTAGATTACATATTACAGATTACAGATTATCAGTGATTCATGATACTTTCTGGTGTGATTCTTTAGTATATGACATCTTATTTAGTTTGTAGAAACACATGTTCGCATATATTGCTATCATATTACACTTCTTTGCAAATTTACTAAATTATCAAATTATCCAGTTTCTTTATAATTTACAGTTTGCATTTATTGAATGTGTGTGTGTATATATATATATATATATATATATATATATATAACATGAGAAATCAGTTTCTTGAAAATTATGATTAATTACGAACTCTCCACGCACTGAGCTATTAGCTCACATATTTTCTATACTTTCTTACTCAGGTAGTAGTTAAATTTTGAGCAGCTTTTGAAGAGCATGTTCACTACTAAAAATCGTCTTTTCACCAACGGAAATTTACCAACGGATTATTTCCGTTGGTAATCAGCAATGGATTTTCCGTTGGTAAAAGTGATGACCTTTCAACTACGGTAATTAGCGACGTCTTTTCTGTTGGCAAAGGTAATAGTTTTTCACCAACGAATTTTCACCTTTCACCAACGGAATTTCCGTTGGTGATATTGATTAATTTTGAAAAATAAAAAATAATTCGACCTTTCACCAACGGAATATCCATTGGTGAAGAGTGGATCTTATCACCAACGAAAATTTCGTTGGTGATATTAATTAATTTTGAAAACTAAAAAATAATTCAACATTTCACCAATGGAATATCCGTTGGGGAAGAGTGAATCATATCATCAACGGAATTTTCGTTGGTGATATTAATTAATTTTGAAAACCAAAAAATAATTTGACCTTTCACCAACGGAATATCCGTTGGGGAAGAGTGGATTTTATCACCAATGGAAATTCCGTTGGTGATATTAATTAATTTTGAAAACAAAAAAATAATTCGACCTTTCACCAACGAAATATCCGTCGGTAAAGAGCGGTTCATATTACCTACGGAATATCCGTAGGTGAAAAGTGGTTCGTATAAAAAAATTTCGAGCAATGTGATATTTTATGTTTAAGTGTTAACACAATGTGAAATTTGATTTTTCACTAATATTTATTTTTTACTTTATAAGCAATTATAGAAAATGTTGCTAATTGAACTAATATATATTATAAAAACAAATATAATTACAAGAATTCATTTGTCTCAAATGGTTTTGTTGTAACTTCACAACTCTTAGGTCAAAGGTTCAAATCACATTACATCCATTCTAAATTAATAAAATAATAAAAATATTTGACAAAGCTTAGTGGATCGGGTCGGGCCTTTGGTGGGTTGAGTTTCAAACCCATAATTGACAAGTTGGGTCAGGGGTCCACCAAGTATATAAAATTAATTTTTTATTTATTAAAAATTTGCACTATTACCTACGGAATTTCCGTTGGTAATAGTGCTCGTAATTTCTGTTGCTATTTTGAGGGTCGATGAAAGTTACCAATGGAATTTTCGTTAGTAAAAGCGTGTGTCATTACTAACGAAAATTCCGTTGGTAATAGTGTGTGTCATTACCAACGGAAATTCTGTAGGCACACGCTTTTACCAATGGAAATTCCGTTTGTAAAGATCACCAACGAAAATTTCGTTGGTAACTTTCAGCTACCCTCTAAATAGCAACAGAAATTTCGTTGCAAATAATCCGTTGGTAGCGACTATTAGGCACGGATATCGTGGCTTCAGCAATGAAAAATCTGTTTCTGAAGCCACGGTTTTTTTGCAGTGGTTGATTGTCGAGCCAGAGCCACAAGAGGATTAGTTGTATGATCTATCTCCATTGAGCATGTCATCATTTATTTTTGGGATACTTGTTCTAGGTCTTCTTGATGATTACTTTGGGATTATATGTATATGGTTGGATAGACTCACTACTCCTTTTGTAAATTCACATGCTTTTGGGTCATTTTGTAAAAGATATTGGAGATATAGAGTTGTCAGTACTTGTTCATGGTTATTTTAAGTATGTTTTTGGGAAAATCTTATTGCTTTTCAAGTTTGGTTTAGTCAATTTTACAAGGAAAACTTTGCCAAAATCTTTATAAAATCCATTTAGTTCAAGAAAAGTAAATAAGTTATAGAAAAGTCTAAGTAGCTTTAATGGTGGGTCCGACATCCAGTTGGCATTCATCATCGGCGCACGGCACGTCTTGGGTCCTCTAGGGCGACACGGGACGGGTCGTGTCGCTCCAAGTGTACTAGTGTCACCATTAATCTATTTATGCGATAAGGACAAATCGCATTTTTGAATGATTAAATAGTCAACACTATAACCTTTCGGTACAAGGCTAGAGGTGGCAAAATTGGCCCGGCCCGCGGGCCGGCCCATGTAGCCCGCCTTCTTGGGTTGAATTGGCCCTAACCCAAATAAAACCGGGCCAAGATGGTCGGCCCAATTTTGATTTTTTTTTACTCCTTAACACTAATTAACTCATTTTGTGAATAGTCCCAATACATAATTCAAATAATATCAATCTAAAATGATCTAAACCAAACTCACCAATAAACATTAGTCCAAAAATCTTAGGATCCAACATAAAATTGTTTAGATTTAATTAAAATTTAGTTTAATTTAAGTTTCAATCCAAAATATATTTGGTGTGACAAGTAAATTATTTATTTTAAATTTACTTATAAGTAAACCATTTAATTTAAGCAAAGCATGCTTATATCTTAAAACAATAAGACTAGCATGCTTTTAATATTTGTATTTTTTTTTTAAAAAGTCTACAAATAATTTACAATTAACAAAAAAAATTATTATTTTAAAAGAAAATTGACGTTTATCTATTAACTAATATATGAGAGCCCCAATTTTATTAATTAATCTTTTTAAAAATATCTATATAGTCTAACTTTATCTAATATTGTATTTGATGTAATGTATTAGATTGTATAAAAAATTTATTAAAAAAAAAAAAGAAAAAAAATGTAAGATAAGTTGGGGCAATGGACTGGATTGGGCTAGCATATTTCTGGCCCATACAAAACTGGGCTGGGCCTGTCCAATCCAGTTTCATGTGTGGTCCTATTCTAGCAGGTTGGGCCATTTGCCAGCTCTATACAAGGGGCCAACCCTTATACATTAGTTGTGAACAATTTTATTTATGATCAAAATATAAGTAGTCTCACACTAAGTTGTCTCACACTATGCTTCTCAACGTAAGCACCCAATTCATATTATCACAAGTGGTCATTGACACTTTATTTGCAAGCTCAATATCAAACAAATGCAATAATAATAAATGAATACAAACCAAAGTTTTATTCAATATAAAATTATCATTTCATCACAGCAAAATTATTCTATTTAGACATACAACTCAACAGCTGTCTTAGAGAAAATTCTCCATTACTATCTGCTACTAGAGATAGAGCTTCTGTGAGCAATAAATTTTTCCTAACTAGGAAGGGAGCCCAAATTTAGGACATGCGGCTAGCCACAACAGATTATAAATAGGGATAATTAGCTCATATACCTTTTTTTTTTATAAAAAGTTGAAATATACCTTCTTTTTTAAATTTTTTATTTTTACCCTACATCTAAATCATACTTATGAAAAATGCATCTCTTCTCTATTATATCAATTCTTTTAAAAATATTTATTTATCATTCCAAATACAAAATACAATAAATTATTCTTTAACCAAATACAATCGATCACCATCTCCAAACCCACACACTACCACCGCCGCCAATGCTACCACCATGCCTCACCATCCATACAAGCCATCGGACTGCCTCTACCATTGTCGACTCCACCACCATCATCTATTCACTTCAGTCACACAGATCCAGATCAGCGCAAATCCAGATCAGCGCAATCTAGATCTTAAACCGTACAATCATGGGTCAGGGCACACCAGGCGATCTGAATCGAAAACTCTCTGGGACCAAAAGAACGACGGCGACAAAAAAGAGAAAAAGTTCGAGCCGACTGCACCGCTGGCTCGAGTTGGCCGCAAGCAAAGGAAGCAGAAGGGACCCGAGGCGTGATGATAGCCGTGATGAAACGAAGATCAGAAGAGTGGTCAGTGACTTGATCGGCGGTCAACTTGGAGCCGAAGCCACTCGGACCAATGGAGCCGATAAGGTAGTTGACAGTTTCAAGCATTTCTTGAAGAAATTACTTTTGTTTTGGTTGTTTTTGAAGGGATACAGTGTTTAAAAAAGTGGTAAAGTATTTATGTTTGGAAGGAAGTTTCAGTACTGAAAAGATTGTGGCCAATGGAAAATCCAAGTACGTATAATTGTGCACTTTGCAGTTAGTAAACAAAAAGGCTAGCTAGAGAGGAAAATATCACACAAATAGGGTTCGATGTTGGTGGTGATGAATGGATTGTTGGTGGAGACCACATGTGGTGGTGGTGGCGGTGGCGGCTGCGGTTGTGGCTGAGTCCTATGCTCGGATTTTCTTTAGGAATTCTGTGGCCACTGGGGAGGTTTATCCACTGGAGTCAGAGAGAAGGCTGTGTGAAGAGTGCAGGACTGGGGATGTGGTGACCATTGAGTTTGGGGAGAGTGACTGTAAGTTGATTAATCATACAACTGGTAAGGATTATAATTTGAAGCCAATTGGGAATGCTGGCATGTGATTGAGGTTGGTGGGATTTTTGCCTATGCAAGAAAAATCGGGTTGATTCGTTCGCGCTAAACCTCATGGTTGGATTTTCGAGGGTTTTCTGTCATTGATAGGCTACATTTGTAGACTGGTCATGATCTCTTTTCATCTTTGAGATGTACAAGCCAATGAACTTCATGTGATGTTAGGATTAATGTATTTCTACGAATTATTGTATTTGGGTTTGTTTTATATGCGATGTTAGGCATAAAATTTTTTTTTTTTTTTATTCGAAGCACCAGCACAGTCCCAGTATGGTTTTTAGGCCTCTACCAGGATAGGCTGGTGGGGGTTTGGATGCCCCTACCACTGTATTTATATAAAAATGGTAGTACACAGGAGGGGGATATGAACCTGACCTCCAAGCATACAACGAATGAAAAAATTCCTCAAACTACAGCAAATAAAGAGATAATACTTCCGGTGCATAATTCTGAAAAGCAAAAGCAAAAGCAAATGAAAACCAAAATAACAAAAAAAACTAAAGACCTCTAACTGATGGAAGGCCATATCTGTCAGTCTGAAGTAGTCCACGCGAACGACGAGGCAAGTCTGAAGATCCATACTCCTGATAATGTCGTTGGTCCCAGCCCTCAGAAGCTAAAGAGTCAGCGACCTGGTTTCCTTCTCAAAAAATATGGGAAATTGTGTCTCGATCGAATGAAAGAAGATGTCGGATGCGTCTGAGTATTGACTGAATGACCCACGGCCCCCCACCACGTGAAATGCAATGAACAGCGAGTGTAGAGTCAGTCTCAATCCATAAGTCCACAAGACCCATCCGTCAGGCAAGCTCAATGCCCTGTAAAATGGCTCTCAACTCTGCCTCCAAAATAAGTATATCTCCGTAGCCGGTAGAGAAGGCCCTGATACAACGCCCAGTGTGATCTCTGATAACACCCCCACCACTCGCAAATCCATCCCTGACGCATCCATCAGTATTGATCTTGGTAGATCCAGCCAATGGGGCACGCCAATAAACCAAAGTAGGGGGGCTGGGAGTAGGAGAAGTAAGAGTAAAACCAAAATGTGGGGCAAGATCAAGGTCCCTACGCCAATGCACAAATCGAAAGAGTCTTCCCATATGTAGTAAAGAAATAGTGTGATAGACCCGCCAGATGATACGATTGGGCTCCATGCCAATCCTACGATGCTTCGCATCATTCCTAGTTGTCCAAATGTACCAAAAGACCAGCAAAGGGATGATAGTGCGAATATGGCCACTCCTGACAAACTGGCCTGAGAATCTCCAAGTCTGAAATCTATGCTGTAGCATCTCTCCAACCCTGAGGGGAATGCCAAAAATAGCCGAGAAGTGCTGTCATACCTGGTGAGCCACAGGGCTATCAATAAAGACATGCTGGATGGTCTCAATCTCTGAACAGCACTGACACCTTGATGCCATGTGGGCCCGAATCCTCCTCTGAATAATCACATCCACTGGCACTAAACCCTGCCACAATCGCCAACAAAAGAAAGAGATAGTCTGCGGGATGATCGGGCTCCAAATCATGCGACAAAAGGCCTGAAGAGTACTCCCAGTGCGAACAAGCTGCCATGCCGACTTGGTAGAAAACCTACCATCTGGGGTGTCTTTCCACATAGGTCTATCAAGAACATCGGGACAAAGGGGTAGACTTCCAACCTGGATTGCAATATCATGTGGAAGGACCAACAAGAGTCTATCGATATCCCATCCAGTATCATCAAAAAACTCAACTACCTGGACGGAGATATGCTCCCTATGAGGAAACATTTGAGCTAAAGTCATGTCACCCATCCAACAGTCGTGCCAAAAGAATATGCGCCCATGACCCAACTGCCACGCGATGTGGGGCTCCGCTGTGAGTCCCACCACCTTTAGCCTCCTCCAAACCGCAGAAGCAGAATGTGGTACGGGTGCTAGAAGGGGATGGGTGCCCCTGCAATACTTGCCCAGTAAAAACTGAGCCCAAAGCGACTGCTGTGATCTGAATAACCACCAGAGCTTCAAAGAGAAAGCATGGACCATGTCCTCTAATCTTCTGAAGCCCAAACCACCCTCATTAGTAGGAAGGCAAATATCCTTCCATCTCTTCCAATGCATACGGTGAGACTGATCCTTAGAGTCCCACAAGAATCTAGCAAATGTACTCTCTAACTTCTTCAACACTGTTTTGGGAGGCTGCATAATCTGAAGAAGATAGAGAGGCAAGGAAGAAAGGACAGACCTCAATAAAGTAATCCTGCCACCAGAAGATAGCAGCCTAAAGGCCCATCCAGAGATCTTGCTCTTGACCTTTTGAAATAGATCATCATATAAGAAGGTCTTTCGAGCCCCCTTAAACAAGGGTATGCCCAAGTATGTGATAGGCTGCTGCTGACGTCGAAAGCCAGTAATGTGCTCAAGTATCTGAATCCTAGAAGGAGGTGCCCTCTTAGGCACAATAAGACCACTCTTGTCTCTATTCACCAACTGGCCAGAGACCCTCTCATAGTGCTCCAAACAATGCAGTACTCTCTTTACTGACTGTCTTTGGCCATTAGCAAATATGATCATATCATCAGCAAAACAAAGATGTGAGACAAGAGTGTCACCTCTATGAATATATGCCATCGATGGATACTGCTGGAAAACTTGAGTGAGACCCCGAGAGAAGTAGTCTGCTGCAATGATAAACAACGAAGGAGATATGGGATCTCCCTGTCTCAGCCCACGAGATGAAGGAAAGAAACCACAAGGCCTGCCATTCACCAAGACAGAAAAATGGCACTCAGAAATACAACGCCTGATCCTATCCCTCCACATCCAATCGAATCTAAATCTCTCCATCACAGTCATCAAGAAGTCCCAGTCTAACCTGTCATATGCCTTAGCCATATCTAGCTTAAGGATGACATTGCCCCCACGGGCCTGGGTATCCAATGTATGGAGCATCTCCTGTGCCAACAAGACATTATCACCAATTAGCCTCCCCTGAATAAAGCCACTCTGCTGTGGAGAGATGATACGAGGCAAAACAAAACTTAAGCGAGAGTTCAGGAGCTTGGTGACAATCTTGTTGAACACCGTGCAAAGACAAATCGGTCGATACTCTGTCCATCGACAGGCGTTGTCTCGCTTGGGAAGCAAGATTATAGAAGTAGCAGAGAATCTCCTAGGCAGATGCCCACCATCAAAGAAGTCCAAAACCGCACGAAAAATATCATCCTTGACAATCTCCCAACACTGCTGAAAAAAATGAGAGGTAAACCCATCTAGACCCGCCACACTATCTGCATCAATACTGAACACTACATCTCTAATCTCAGCCAATGATGGAAGTCGGTTCAGCTCCTGATTATCCTCCTGAGTAACCAAAGAGGGGATAATATCTGGTAAAATTTGGTCAGTTGCCTGGGCGGGAGCAGAAAGGAGGTCCTGGAAAAAGGAAACAGCTGAACCCTGAATCTCCTCGTGTGCAGACAAAGTCTCTCCCGTCTGAGATCTAATAGAATGTATACGGGCCCGCATGCGGCGCCCCTGCACCACTGAATGAAAATACCTCGTGTTGTGCTCTCCCTCGCACATCCAACGAGTCCCAGCCTTCTGTTTCCAGAAGCCTTCCTCAATAGACAAAGCACGGTTTAGTAGGGCCTGAACATGATGTAAGTGTTCTCTATGTGCAGGTGATGGATCCAAATCATATTCCATCTCAGCCTCATCCACCCTGCTCTCAGCATCTCTAATTCTCTGAAATATATCCCCAAACACATTTCTACTCCACCAACGAAGTCCCTGCTTCATCCTAAAGCACTTCTCCCAAAGAGCAGCCATCCCTGTAAACTGAGTCGGGTATGACCACTTTTGAGAGACAAAGGATAAAAAGTCATGATGACGGGACCAAACATTGAGGAACCGAAAAGGCCTAGGCCCACCCCCATCATCAGCCTCAACCCAACTCAATAACAAAGGCGAATGATCAGACGTAGACCGATTGAGATGCCTCACTGTAAACTATCGAAAGAAAGATGCAGCCTCATGATTCATCAAAACCCTATCAAGTCTCTTCCACACCCTCCTATTATGCCACGTATAAGGACTACCAGAAAATCCAGCATCAGTCAATCCACACTCCATCATCATATCACAAAAATCAGTCTTCTCCCTATCACGAGTACTGACTCCTGTCCGTTCACCATCATGAGCAATGACGTTGAAGTCACCACCCACAAGCCAAGGGCCATCCACAGTCTGGGAAACATGGTGAAGTCCCTCAAATAAATCTCTGCGTCCTACAACAGAACATGAAGCATACACCGGCAATAAAAATATAGGTCTAACCAATCTCGGATCCTCGATCATTAGATGAAGAAACTGGGGATGATCAACAATCACAGACACAGTCGTCCCCACATTCCAAAAACACCAAATCTTACTCGACTGGTTCTGGACACCGATATCAAACCCAACAGAACGACGAACAAAGTCAAAGCTATCCTCAAACAGAAAAGGCTCCAAAAGAGCGAGGAAAAAAATACGATGTAACTGAACAAGCTTCCTAAGTCTCTTGCGAGTCTTAGAAGCACGCACCCCCCTAACATTCCATATGAGGACTGACATCACAAAGATTGAGAGAGGGAACCATGAGTACCTGACATTCTCCGAGTGATCGGTCTAGAAGGCAGAGGAGCAATAACTCTATGTGGGACCCCACTCAAGACTGAAAAGAAACCATCGACCCCCTGTCGCTCATCCAAACCAGTCAAATTACCATGTGAACTCCTACGAAAGTGACCCTGTTGGTGTGTACCCAGCTGAACAGAACAAGATGTATCTGAGGGAACTGCTGATGAAATAGATGGAATAGAAGCCTCGACATTATCTCGGCAATCCAGGAGAGGGCTAGTATCAGGATTAGAATCAATTGTGTCATCCAAACATACCCCAGCACGTGGTGCAGCAAGCATATGGTCAAGCAAAGGGTCAAAGAATTCTGAATGAGCTAAAGTACTGGTGGGGCCCACAGAGATAGCTGGTCTATCATGCAATGATGAACCATAGACATGATCAATAACTGATCGTGACTCAGCATAGTGTTCTACCGCGAGAGGGAGGCTGCCGGTAGGGCCCGCAATAGTCAATAGCCTATCATGCAATGAGTAATTGTAGGCAAAAGCTGATGTCTGCAAAAGATCAGTGGTGGGGCCCACATGTGATATGGCGGGGTCCACTGGCCGAGAAACATCCAGACTCTGACTAACTGAGAAAATCGGAGTAGGAAGTAGTGATGAAATGTATGATGGGGCCGTCGAGAAATGGCTGGGTCCAGCAGGCAAAGGAGCCTCCAAAGAGGGGCCCATATGAATACTATGCGAGAAATCAATAGTGGGTCCCACATGTCGCGAGTCTGGGCCCACAGTCTGCTGTGTCTGAGAAATGGTGGAAACAAGAGTAGTAGAACTAACAACTGTAGAACACTGCACTATATCAAGTGTGGGGTCTGCAAGAACACTAAAGCGAGAACCTCCGCTATGGCCTGCAAGAGAAATGGCGGGGCCCACAGAGGTGGAGATATCAACACCTCGTCTATGCTGTGCTCTCGATCGTACTGGGGCCCACTGTTGAGGCTGATCAACAACTACTTCCTTACCCTTAGCTTTTCTGGACCTGTCAGTAATCTCAGTAACGGTGCTAGTAACAGGAGGAGCAGAAACAGTCTGAGTAAGTGGAGGAGGCAAACTAGTACTAGGAGGGGGCTGGCCCGATGGAGCAACTGGGGGATAAGGAGCAAAAGGTGGGCCACCTGCTCGACACTGACCAAGAGAGTGACCCATATGTCGACACTTAGAACAAAATAACGGTGGTTTCTCATACACCACAGTCTGCCAAAAACTCCGACCATCACCCCTATCAATCCAAATCCGCTCAGGTAACTTGTGTTCTAAGTTAACCTCCACACAGACCCTAGCTTCACTAGGTCTCAACAAATCTGCAGTAGCCTCATCAATACGCAAAGGTATACCCACAATCTTAGCCAAAGCAAAAATCACACCCTTGGATCGCATATGCACAGGTAATAAAGGGAAGGACAACCAAACAGGAGCAATTGGGGTTTCACAATCAGGTCCAAAGTCACATGTCCATTTAAGGACTCGCATAGGACACCCATCAATATAATATAAAGAACGCAAAAACAATCTACTATAATCATTTTCATGCGTCAAGTGAATTAATATATGCTTGCTATCTATCAAGCCAAGCCTATAATCACCACAGAATCCAAATTTCAGAAAGCAATCACGCACCTTTGCCATAGTAGGCTTTCGATGTGAGAATTTGCCAACAAGTGTAAACTTGAATGGCTCAGAAAGCGCTGCCTCTTCCTCCACAGTCAAAATAAATGACGGCTCACCTCGATGTAGCCCAGGTGGCCTATGCGTAATAGAGTGAATAACTGAAGCCTGTGGAGCATCTAAAATAGCAGAAAAAGATTTCCTTTCATTCCGCTCTGCTTGTGAAAGTGTAGGACGACCAGAAACGGCTGAAGCATATGTCTGTCTACCTTGATTAAGTGCAGACTGGTCCTCCTGTGGGAAAACTGATGATGGATCTGGGTGTGGATTAACTGGCCAAAAAAACTGTTTTTTTGGCTCCGACGCGTGGGTCCCACGCGCCACCCGTGCGGGGCCCCAGAACCAACCTTGTCAGAATTCGATGATTTTTTACAAGAAGGTGCGGAATTTCATATTGATTCTGGGCATGTGGTGCGTTTTCAATTTGGAGGTCCACAGACGGAGATATGGCCTGTTTTCCAAGTAACTGTTCGGTCAGAAAAATGGGTCCCACGGGCGCGTCCGGCATCGGATCAGGCTGAAATTTTGGTCGAGTGGTCGGAATAACATTACCTAACTGTGGGTCAGGCGCGTGTAGCTTTGTGGGGCCCACAGGATCGCGAATTGAAATCTGCTGCACGTTTTCTAAGGTATTGATTCCGGTCAAATTGGACATTGGGGACACCATTCTGGGGGTTTTCGGGGCTTCTGAGATCATTGGTGATGGTCCCATGTCCAAATTCTGATCATAAGATGTCGAATTGAGTGCATTGGGATGCGTGCCTCACGATTTCCAATGTAAAACTGATTTATTTTGTCCCAAATCTGCTGCTATATGTCTGATTTCTGTAGTAGATGTTGTTGGGGATGTGTTTCTGCCGTCGATGATGTTGTTTTCCGGTAGAGAAGGTGGTGGATCGGGTGGTTTTGTGGGTGGTAAAGCCATAAGGAGAAGACTCTCCTTTTTCGCCGCCTAGAGAGAAGTCAGAGAGAATTTTTTAGAGAGAGAAACTAGGCATAAAATTTACCACATAACATCATAGGCATAAGACAAGATGACAGCATAAAAGATGGCCCTGTTCATGACCTACAATATGGTTTTTCTCAGCACAATTTTTTTTATTTATATGAAATGGTAATCTACTGGAATGTGTTACTTGAAAATGCCAGTAGAAACAGGCACACAAACACGCAAGATTGTCGTAAAATCAAATAATTCGAATAACTTTAAGGACGCGCTGCATGTGTGTGTGGATTTCTATCTTTGGAACAATTAATCCAACTCATCACCGCAAGAAATAAACAAATACGATTACTGGACAACCTAAGATAGATTACAAGTTTTTTAACTAAAGCTTAAAAAGTATTAATTTTATTGTAAATAAGCAAATAACACATAGTAACATATATGTTACTATTATAAAAATGTTGTTTTCAAATGAAATATTGAAATATTGATTTTAAATGAAAAGAATGTATTTTTAAAACATTTATAAAAATAGAGAAATGGTAAAATATTGATTCTAATGAAAAATGAGGAAATAACATGTACTAACATATATCTTACCCGTGAAAAAATGTTATTTTAAAATAAACAAATTGAAATATTAATTTTAAAGAAAAATAATGTATTTTTAAATAATTGTAAAGTATTGATTTTATTGCAAATGAGTAAGTAACACGTAGTAACATATATGTTACTATTATAAAAATGTAGTTTTTAAATGAAATATTGAAATATTGATTTTAAATGAAAAGAATGTATTGTTTAAAATTTATAAAAATAGAGAATTGTTAAAATATTGATTTTAATGAAAAATGAGGAAATAACATGCAGTAGCATATATGTTACCCATGTAAAAATGTTGTTTTAAAATTAAAAAAATTGTAATATTAATTTTAAAGAAAAATAACGTATATTTTAAATAATTATAAAATATTGATTTTATTGCAAATGAGCAAGTAACACATATTAACATATACGTTACTAGTATAAAAATATTTTTTTAAAAATAAATAATTGAAATATTGATTTTAAATGAAAATAATGTATTTTTAAAAAAATTATAAAAATAAAGAAATGGTAAAATATTGATTTTAAAGAAAAATTGGGAAGTAACATATATGTTACATGTGTAAAAAGGTTGTTTTAAAATAAAAATAAAAAATTGAAGTATTAATTTTAAAGAAAAATAAAGTATTTTAAAATAATTGTAAAGTATTGATTTTATTGTAAATGAGCAAGTAAAACATAGTAACATATATGTTGTTACCACACGATTACGATATGGCTGTCACGTCAGCACATGCCCCATCCAAGCCCAGTAAGGGCCCAGTTCATAATCTATCAAGAACCTTATCTGGGCCCTGCCAGAGCCTTGGAAGGGCCCATCGCACGCTTGGGCCTTCGGCAACCAAAAATCCGAGAGTCATGTGGAGGGCCTCGGCACTCACATGCGAACCATAGGGCCTCGTCAGGCCTCGCATCATTCGTAACCAGCGAGCAACTCGATATACCGGGACGACCAGAGAAGTAATTAAAGAAAGATTGCGTTAGATTGGGCGCACGAATCCTCACAAGGAAACCGAATCATGATCTCCTAAAATCATGCAACGTGATAAGCTAAGGGAAGGAAGGTAATCTCGGATATCTTTATCACATAAGGAAGGAGGATCCGATTGAATATCAAGTTGATTTGTCTCCTAAATCAATTGGAACTCTTGCACTACAAAATGCAACGTCTCCGGTTGTTCCAAGGTACGCACTTTTTATGCTTAAGAATCCCACCCTAAACTTTGCTCAAATCTCTACCTGCTTGTCTCTCCCACATCCCTTTTGTTCCTATCCCTGTGTATCTCTCATATACCGGCAGTTGACTTGATCGTCGGAGTGCCAACGATCGCAGGACCCTTTTTCTCTGGAGATCTTGGTGCCTGACGGTCGTTCTAGTGTGCAGGTAACATACGAGTTGGCAGAGGAGTGACTGGAGATCTGTTGGCACGTGGACTGGTGCAGGTTCCGACGTCAACAGATTGGCGCCGTTTGTGGGAAACGAAAAATATTACACGACCAAGTGCTTGTAGTAAAACGTGTCTTCTACCTGAAAGAGTATGACATCCAAACACCGACAGAAGCGGATGGTGGGACAGGGGAACCAGGACCTAGAGTTGGATGACGCCCGGATAAAGGCTGCCATTGGACTGTTGGATGATCAGCCCCTCCAGCATGGACCCAAGCCCAGTCGTACTGGAGAAGCCATTCACAACCTGGTTCACTGGACTGCCGCCGCTCCCATGACATGAACGCATTATAGGAGGCTGCCAAACGCGAGGACGTCTCCTCAACGGTAATGATCACGCACTCAGAGTCGATGGACGCTGACGGCGAAGGATTGGATGAGGAGTTAATACTGGACGAAGGTCTAGATCCCCGAATCATAGCCTCGGATTCTCTTGCTTCCCTGGCCGAGGAGCTGGAAATATTTCTGGTGAACCCCTCGAAACCAACCCAGGTGCTGCAGGTGGGAGAGAAGCTCGAGGAAAGGATGAAGGAAGAGCTGAAGCAGTTTCTCCGGGAGAACTCAGACATCTTCGCATGGAAACACAGCGACACGGTCGGGATCGACCCATCGGTTGCGTGCCATGTTTTGAAAGTAGATCCGAAAGTACGCCCCAGGATTCAAAAAAAGAGGCCCTTAAGTGCCGAGAGGTACAAGGTGTTGAAAGAAGAAGTTGACAAGCTACTGGCCAGCGGGTTCAACAGATAAGCAATTTTATCCCCTGTGGGTATCTAACCCGGTGTTGGTTCGAAAGAGTACCAAGAAGTGGAGGGTATGCATCGACTTCTCTGATCTGAACCAAGCGTGCCCTAAAGATAGCTTCCCATTGCCGTGCATCGACCAGCTCGTCGATGCGACCGCCGGCCACAAGTTGCTTAGCTTCATGGACGCATACTCAGGCTACAACCAGATCCCGATGTTCATAGGAGACGAGGATCACACGTCGTTTATTACGGACCGAGGACTGTTCTGCTATAAGATGATGCCATTCAGCTTGAAAAACGCAAGAGCCACATATCAACGGCTGGTAAATCGTATGTTCGCTGGATAGATTGGGAACACGATGGAGGTATATGTTGACGATATGCTGGTGAAGAGCGTCAATGCGGAGGACCACATAGATCACTTAAGGAGAATGTTCGAAGTCCTTCGCAAATATCGCATGAAGCTTAACCCCTTGAAGTGTGCATTTGGAATTGCGTCCGGAAAGTTCTTCGGCTACATGGTCAATCGGCGAGGGATAGAGGCTAATCTTGAAAAGATTAGAGCGCTCATTGAGATGTGGTCACCGTCCTCCCCCAAGGAAGTCCAGAGTCTGACAGGGAGGTTAGCGGCTCTGAATCGGTTTATATCCAAGGCGACCAATCGTTGCCAACCTTTCTTTCAGACCATAAAAGGGGGGGAAGCGATTCGAGTGGACCGAGGAGTGCGAAAAGGCCTTCCAAGACCTCAAGGTCCTCCTCGGAAAATCCCCACTGCTATCCAAACCCAAGAATGGGGAAACATTACTCATTTACCTCACCGTCTCAGAATAGGCAGTTAGTTCGGTGCTAATCTGAGAAGAGGGTCCAGCACAATTCCCTGTCTATTACGTAAGCAAAGCCCTGCAGGACGCGGAAACAAGATATCCAGACATGGAAAAGCTCGCTCTGTCATTGATCGTCGCCTCCAGGAAGCTTCGACCATACTTCCAGTCCCACAGCATAGATGTCTTGACGAACCTCCATCTACGGCAGATACTCTAGAAACCAGACACGTCAGAACGATTGATGAAATGGTCGGTGGAACTTAGTCAATTCGACATTAGTTACAAGCCACGGCTTACGATAAAAGGACAGGCTTTAGCAGATTTTGTGGCTGAATTCGTTCATATCCCCGATGGTCCGCTTGAGGCCTGACCCTAGGAGGTACCGACATAGAAGTTATATGTCGATGGATCCTCGGGGGAGGCCGGGGCTGGAGCTGGGATCCTGCTAGTCAGCCTAGATGGCCATAATCTCAATTGCGCGCTTCGCCTGGAATTTAAAGCCTCTAATAACGCAGCAGAATACGAGGCCCTACTAGCAGGCTTGAGACTGGCACACGAGATGAATGCAAGGAAGCTCCGAATTCATAGTGATTCACAGCTTGTCGTAAGTCAGGTTAATGGGGCCTTCGCGGCGCGTGAACAATCCACGGTGTCCTACTTAACAAAAGCTAAGGACCAATTGTCCTACTTTGAGGAATACGAACTTCTCCAGATCCTGCGAACGGAAAAGGGCTATGCAGATGCCCTCTCAAAGCTGGCAAGCAGTAGGGACTCCGACTTAATGAAGGCCATCCCAGTTGAGAAGCTTAACCGACCTTCAACCGAAGAAGCTACCGCACCCTCCGTCCTAACCATCTCTAATTCTCCGAAATGGATGAAGGAGATTGCCGAATATCTAACTAGCCAGGTGTCGCCCGAAGACAAACTGGAAGCACAGAAGCTTCGTAGAAGGGCCGCAAAATTGGTACTACAGGACGGAATTCTGTATAAAAGGGGATTCAGCCACCCCCTCTTACGCTGCCTAACGCAGGAGGAAGCAGTATACGTGATGAAAGAAATACATGAAGGGATCTGCGGCAATCACTCGAGAGGAATGGCCTTGGCACAGAAAGCCTTGAAACAAGAGTACTATTGGCCGACTATGAAGAAAGATTCCCATAATTTCGCGAGGAGATGCGACAGATGTCAAAAGTTCGCAGCAGTGCCGAAGCTCCCCGCTCAGAACCTTACTCCAGTCACTAGTCCTTGGCCTTTTGCCAAATGGAGAATCGACTTCGTCGGTCCTCTCCCGACAGGGAGAGGTGGGGTCAAGTTCGCGATTGTAGGGATAATTTACTTCACCAAGGAGTGTGAAGCCGAGCCTCTAGCCAAAATCACAGAGGAGAATGCCTGGAAATTTGTATGGAAAAATATTGTCTGCCGCTTCGGCATTTTCTATTCTCTCGTCTCCGACAACGGCACGCAATTCGCTGGGATGAAGTTTAACGCGAACTATGAGAATCTTGGTATCCGGAGGGATTTCTCCACCCCTTATTACCCACAATCCAACGGCCAGGTGGAAGCCGTGAATAAAATCATTAAGCACACCCTTAAGCGGAAACTAGAGTCCGCAAAAGGGGGAAGGGCCGAGGAACTACCCGAGACCCTGTGGTCCTACCGAACCACCTCTCGCACGGCCACAGGTGAAACCCCATTCTTCATGGCATATGGGGCAGAGGCAATGATCCCTGTTGAGATATGGATACCCTCGCCCAGACACCTGTACTTCAACGAAGTGGCCAACGAGGATTTGCAAAGAGCGGGCCTCGACCTGCTAGATGAGAGACATACGGAGTCGCAACTTCGCCTTGCGGTTTACCAATGGAAGATGGTCCGATATTACAACTCCAAAGTCAAGGGCAGAAGTTTTCGTGTCAATGATTTTGTCCTGAAAAAGATATTCCAAGCTAATAGGGAAGTGGGGGCCAGAATCCTAGGGCCCACCTGGGAAGGACCTTATAAGGTCATCGAAGAAATCCGCCCCAGAACTTACAGACTAGAAGATCCTGAGGGACGAGAGACAAGATACCCTTGGAACATCGCCCACTTGAGGCCATATCACCAGTAACACCGTTTTTGCATTGTTTTGGTCTTCTTACAATTCTTTGACGGACGCCAAGAAATTCAGCGCCGTTTAATAATATTTGTCCTTTATGAATCCAAAGTGTTCCCCATGCGAAGAGTACCAACTCGGCAGCGAGGGAGTGTGGTTTGCGGCCAACTCTATCAACTCGCTGGGTAAATATTTTACGCGTAAGTAAGCAAGTGTAATCGACTCGGCAGCGAGGGAGTGTGGTTCGCGGCCAACTCTATCAACTCGTTGGGTAAACATTTTACGCGTAAGTAAGCAAGTGTAATCGACTCGGCAGCGAGGGAGTATGGTTCGCGGTCAACTCTATCAACTCGCTGGGTAAAAATTTTACGCGCTATTAATCAAGTACAATCAACTCGACAGTGAGGGAGTGTGGTTCGCGGCCAACTCTGTCAACTCGCTGGGTAAACATTTTACGCGTAAGTAAGCAAGTATAACCAACTCGGCAACGAGGGAGTGTGATTCACGGCCAACTCTATCGACTCGCTGAGTAAATATTTTACGCGTATGTGTGCAATTGTGGCGAGAGAGTGTGGTTCATGATCAAATCTATTTAAGCTCACTTGGTAGGGTGTCAGACACACAAACAATTGGAACAAACGTAAAGGCTTCCACTAAAATCTCATTTATTCGATTACGTAAAATAATTATGCAACAGCATGGCTAAGGAAATGTGACATATAATCCTACGTTTCAGTGTAACCGGGGACTCTTAGTTTGGCTAGTAGGCTCTTAGCCTTCACTAGCTCGTTCAAAACTTCGGTCAGTTCCCTATCTTTGGCCTGTATCATATTCTGACAAGACTTCAGCTGCGACTCGGCCTTCTTCTGGGCAACAATACACGCCTTCTGAATTGTCTGGGCCTTCGTAACATCATACGTGGCACGACTTCGCGCGTCATCTAAAAACGCAAGTCGAGCCCGAAGGCGTTTGATTTCGGCCCTCATCGCTTCGGTATTTTCGTCCTCTCCAAGGGCAGACTGTATCTCATCAACCTTCATCTCCAGTATTTTGTACAACTCACAGTTCAAAACGTGACTGCGAGAGGTGTACATTTCAGCCACCTTCATCAACTCCGCCACCTCCGCGGTATCTACCGCCTTCTCGAAGGAAGATGTCCAATATTTGTGGACCGAGGTAGCCACAAGGGCAACCGCTGAAGGCAACTTCTCTATGACTGACGGATTCAGCTCGTCTTGGCGGGCCCCAATGTTGATATACTCACACCTGCCAAGAGGGGAAGAGACAGGCGTCCGGGACGCTTGTTCTCCACTCTCGACCTTCGGTTTCCTTTTTAAGGATGGCCTAATGTTCTCGGGAGAAGATCCGTGTCTAGCAGGACTAGATGGAGACAGAATGTCCGCTATCACCTCCGGCGCAGGGGGAACATGAGGATTATCCACCATCGTCTCCGGTCCCTGCAACACGGTGGGCCTAGAACCAAACATTGCGGATGACGCCAAGTGGGGAGTGGAGACATCCTCCACTATTCCCCCACGCCTTATCTTGAATTTGGGAACTTTGGAAAAATGGAAGCCCGACATGACCGGAAATGATCAGGAGTCCGAATTTGACGGCAAAATAGCAGGAAAATGGTGATTTAGGAATGCCTTCTCACATTATATAGGCCCAACGGGATACCAGTAGTCGGATGGGCCGGCACGTGGCGTGAAATTAAAAGCACATTTGGTAAACCCTAGGAGAACACATCTAAGCGCGTGGGGGGCATGATTATGCGAACGCCCGAGTGTGATAACAATATCGCCAACGCCCGCCCACGCCAGGTCAAATTTGTTAGACGTTCGCCCCAACCTCGTCGAAATTTCTACATAGCGAAGGAGTATTGATCATGACTTGCGTTCCACTCCGCGTCACCGGGGACGTGTTTGGCGACCTCAGACTTGTGCCAGTGATTTCGTACGCAACACTAAACATCGACGAGGCCCGAAACAAGCATATAAATCAGGGGTATCACAAACACGATAAGGGCACATACACAATATAAGAAGGTAACTCGGCACGATTTTATTGAATACAGAATACAGTACAGAAACAGATACAACTGCAATATATTCTAAAACCCCGCCGCCTCATTGGGCTGGCACATGAATGGGGTAACTAGATCGACTAACCCTATCCCCTAGTCTTCGTTGGCATCGTCCAGGTTGGAGAACATGACTTCACCATGATTGGAAGTCTCCCAAGCCAACTTGAGTTAATTTGATGGCTTAATAGACCATACTGCTCAAAAAAGGCCGTTGATGCCTTTTTTGGCAGTGGGAGACCCCCAGCCCCGTCAACCGTTCAGGAGAGGGCCGGGCTAAGGCTGCTAAGCCTACATCTCCACCCCGTACGTTTGGTCTCCTGAATGTTGATTGGCTAGGCCTTTGGTCCTCTGAATGTTGATTCTCAGATTAACAGGAATCTTGGACGCCAGCCCTCCAGCCGTACTACCATCACACGTTTGCTTTATTTGTCCCGATCCCACGACAATGACAGGTTAGATACGAAAGACTCATGGTTGAGGAATCCTAGTACGCTTGCATCCTATTTATAAGGGACTGCGTTGGAAACAGGCGCAATGCAATGAATACAGGGGGTTCAGAACGACGCACGGACGTTCCACCTCCCCAAGGCATTGAAAACGCCAACTCTCTGGATTCCCTCAGGTGTCTGCGTCATTAATGCTAAAAGGATGATGTTTCTTAGATTTGGAGCTTTTTTTTTCCCACGCGCACACAAATTTGAAACGTCGAGATAGCAAAAGGTTAATTTCAATTCTATTTCAATTGACTTAGGCAAAACCAAATAAGGATTACAAAGTATGAGTGCCCCGCCGCCTCTTGAAGGGTCGGCACATTGCGTCCTTCCTCAGTTGGAGGAGGTGTTCGATCGCCTACTAAACTAGGCCCAGCATCGAGGACTTGAGCCTCGGATGAGTACTGCCGAAGAAAGGAAAGGTCCCACTCCGGATAGAACTCCACGATGCTCTCCATCACCTGGCCCCTTGAAGCCCTCACCCGTCATGAATGTTCGGCTTCAAACTTGGAGAACTATACTGGGTAGGTTGAATCACTTCTTGCCGAACCACCGTAGGACCATATTTTCCGCGAAGCGCATCAGCATTCCGTTTCTGCGAGGCACATCAACATTATGTTTATTATCAAAAGTCCCACGCCTATTATAAATAATAGACTTGGACTTGGGGTACTATTGTTACCACATGATTACGATATGGCTGCCACGTCAGCACAGGCCCCATCCAAGCCCAGTAAGGGCCCAGTTCATAATCTATCAAGAACCTTATCTGGGCCCTGCTAGAGCCTTGGAAGGGCCCATCGCACGCTTGGGCCTTCGGCAGCCAGAAATCCGCGAGGCATGTGGAGGGCCTCGGCACTCACATACGAACCATAGGGCCTCGTCAGGCCTCGCATCATTCGTAACCAGCGAGCAACTCGATATGCCGGGACGACCAGAGAAGTAATTAAAGAAAGATTGCGCTAGATTGGGCGCACGAATCCTCACAAGGAAACCGAATCATGATCTCCTAAAATCATGTAACGTGATAAGCTCAAGGAAGGAAGGTAATCTCGGATATCTTTATTACATAAGGAAGGAGGATCCGATTGAGTATCAAGTTGATTTGTCTCCTAAATCAATTAGAACTCTTGCGCTATAAATGCAACGTCTCCGGTTGTTCCAAGGTACGCACTTTTTATGCTTAAGAATCTCATCCTAAATTCTGCTCAAATCTCTGCCTGCTTGTCTCTTCCACATCCCTTTTGTTTCCGTCCCTGTGTATCTCTCATATACCGGTAGTTGACTTGATCGTCGAAGTGCCAACGATCGCCGGACCCTTTTTCTCCAGAGATCTTAGTGCCTAACGGTCGTCCTAGTGTGCAGGTAACATACGAGTTGGCAGAAGAGTGACTGGAGATCTGTTGGCATGTGGACTGGTGCAGGTTTTGACATCAACATATGTTACTAGTATAAAATTGTTGTTTTAAATTAAAAATTGAAATATTGATTTTAAATGAAAATAATGTATTTTTAAAAATTTTATATAAAGAGATAAATGGTAAAATATTGATTTTAATGAAAAATGAGGAAGTAACCTATATGTTACCCGTGTAAAAGAATTGTTTTCAAAAATGAAATTTTGAAATATTTGATTTTAGATTCAACTAATTTAGTTTTTAAAAAATATTTACAAGGAGATAAATCATAAAATAGCAATTGTATTGAAAATGAGGAAGTAACATAGGGTAACACATGTGGTAACATATGTGTTATGTGTTACCCATGTCAAGTTGATTTTAATGAAATTGAGGAAGTAACACAGGTTAACAAATAGGGTAACATATATGTTACCACATTTATGTTACCCACGTAAAAGTATTGTTTTCAATAATAAAAATTTGGAAATATTTGATTTTAAACCAAATAAAAGTAGTTTTTAAAAAACATTGACAAGGAAATAAATCATAAAATAGTAATTGTATTGAAAATGAGGAAGTAACATATGTGTTACCTGTGTAAAATTTATTTTAATGAAATTGAGAAAGTAATATAGGTTAACAAATACGGTAACATATATATTACCCACGTAAAAGTATTGTTTTCAAAATTAAAATTTGGAAATATTTGATTTTAGACCAAACTAATGTAGTTTTTAAAAAAATATTTACAAAGAGATAAATCATAAAATAGTAGTTGTATTGAAATTGAGGAAGTAACATAGGGTAACACATGTGGTAACATATGTGTTACCCGTGTCAAATTGATTTTAAAGAAATTGAGGAAGTAACATAGGATAACAAATACAGTAACATATTTGTTACCTACGTAAAAGAATTGTTTTCAAAATTAAAATTCAGAAATATTTGATTTTAGACAAAACTAATATATTTTTTAAAAAATATTTACAAAGAGATAAATCATTAAATAGCAATTGTATTGAAAATGAGGAAGTAACATAGGGTAACAAATGTGGTAACATATGTGTTACCCATGTCAAATTGATTTTAATGAAATTGAGGGAGTAACATATGTTAACAAATACGCTAACATAAATGTTACCCACGTTAAAGTATTATTTTTAAAAATAAAAATTGGAAATATTTGATTTTGGACGAAACTAATGTATTTTTTAAAAACATCTACAATGAGATAAATCATAAAAATAAAAATTTGTAATATTGATTTTAAATCAAAATAATGTATTTTTAAAAAATTTGTAAAAATAGAGAAATGGTAAAATATTGATTTTAATGAAAAATGAGGAAGTAATATATATGTTACCCTTGTAAAAATGTTGTTTTAACATAAAAAAAAAAAATTGAAATTTTAATTTTAAAGAAATATAACGAATTTTTTAAATAATTATAAAATATTGATTTTATTGCAAATGAGCAAGTAACACATAGTAACATATATGTTACTAATATAAAAATATTTTTTTAAAATAAAAAATTGAAATATTAATTTTAAATGAAAATAATATATTTTTAAAAAATTTATTAAATTAGAGAAATGGTAAAATATTGATTTTAATAAAATATGAAGAAGTAACATATATAGTAACGTATAGTAACGTATATGTTATCCATGAAAAAATATTATTTTTCAATTAAAAATTAAAATATTAATTTTAAATGAAAATAATATATTTTTTAAAAAATAATAAAATGAGTAAATTATAAAGTATTAATTTCAATGAAAATGATGAAATAACACATATATTATTCGTCTAAAAATATTGTTTTTCAAATGAAAAAAATGAAAATATTGATTTTATTAAAATACTGTATTTTTAAACAATTATCAAAAAAAAAAAAAATTTGTAAAATATGATTATAATTATTAATGTATTTAAAATAGTATACAAATATTTATTTTATTTGTTTAGATGAAAAATTGAGTGTAAAGTCAAAGATTTAATTAAAAATGCACTTATTTTGACCACTAAAATTACACTTATTTTGGCTACTAAAATCAAAGATTTGGAGAACCAAACTTTGAACATGTATAAAGTTGAATGACCTAAGATACAATTTTTAGAGGACTTAAATAAAAGATAATTGAAAACTTGGGGACCAAAGTGTAAATATATAAAAAGTTCAAGGACCTAAGATGCAATTTTTGGAGGACTTAACTGAAAAAAAAATTAAAAATTTGAGGACTAAAGTGTAAAAATGTAAAAGATTAAGGACCTAAGATGTAATTTTTTGGATGACTTAATTGAAATATAATTGAAAATATAAGGACTAAAGTGAATATTATATAAAGTATAAAGACTACTTTACAATAAATAAATGCCACATCATCATTTCACATTATAAAATATTGTTTTTAATGAAATGAAGTATTTTTTAAATCAAACCAAGAAATGAGGTATTTTTTGAAAAATAAAAAAAAAAGGTATTTTACAACTTTTTTACAAAAAATAGGCTCTTGTCAACTTTGCCCTTATAAATACCAGATGGCACCAATCCGCTGATTTTGGATTGAACTTTCAACCCAGTAAAGACGATCTTACAGAGACAAGCACGTATTGTAAACTATCTGCATGATTGTGTACACTTTGTTTCCGCCCTCATTTCATTACAAATTGTTGTTTAAGGGCATGTTCGGTGTAGTTTTTTTTTTAGAAAAAATGGATTTTTTTTTGTTACTTTATTGACTTTTCAAACTTTTTTGTAGTGTAAAATGGTTGAAAAGTCAAAAATTGTAGGAAAAAAATGGGTTTTTTTTGGAAAAAAAAAATAGCTACCGAACGTGCCTTAAATAAGCAATGTGGTTGGAGTACAAAAATAAAATTGTGTTTGCCTGGGGTGAGAAACAGATCTCTTCCATTGCAAAATTTATACATCCTAATCCTATGGTCAAGGAGATAAGTGAACAATATTAATAAAATGGTACATAATCCAACATTATGGGGGTAAACTAATTTGTAGATACGAATAAGCTAAAGAAACATAAGATGGATATTAACGTAATATAATCAAGCAAGTAAATGCTTTACTACTGTTTTGGATAGTTATTCTCGAAAAGAGAGAGAACCACGAATTTTTTTTTTTTATCCGAATGTAATTTCTAAATCGAGAATACAATCCTAATTTTGCCACCACCGTGGATGTTATCAGTATAAGCAATGCACCTTTTAGTCTTGTTTCAGAGGGCTATTGGCTCCCATCTTGATCTCACTAATATCCTCTAACATCTTCACTACTTCGGACATTTTAGGTCTATTCTTGGGGACACTTTCAGCACAACTCATCGCTACTTTTAAGGACTGCACCATTGCCTCCTCCGTATTGGGAACCCCCTGAAGCTCTGCATCAAACACTTCTAAAGTCCAATCATTACTAATAACAGAAATAACCCATCTGCGTAGCTGGTTGACCTTGCCATCATCTGCAGAATGTGTAGGTACCTTTCCAGTAAGAAGTTCAAGTAGCACAATTCCGAAACTGTAGACATCAGAAGCTTGGGAAAATTTCTTGTTGTCCGCAACTTCTGGGGCATGATACCCTGCAGATCGTGTAGCTGGTAGTGCGGTTTGACCCATTAATGTTATCAATCCACCATCTGAAACACAACCATATTGTTGTGCATTGAGGAAAATGTTCGAGGCTTTTACATTTCCATGTATAAGCTTCTGACCAACATGTGTGTGGATGTGAGCAATACCCCTTGCAGCACCAACTGCAATTCTTAGTCGTGTTTCCCAATCTAAAGAAATCTGATTGTGGCCTCTTTTTCCTGCAAATGTGTCAATGCATTATTAAGCACTTGAAAAAATATCTACGAAAGGTTGCCATTATATTGCTCCAGGTGTGTGCTAGAATAGCATAACAACTTTTAACTACTAATAGCTTGATGATGTGAAAATGAATGTCAGATTGATACATTGAAGAAAGTTCCTTTCCAACTAATTAAATGTTAAATATAGCATCTCCTAGACTAGCCATTTTCAAATCACTTCTAATAGCCATCTCCAAGTGACTTCTAATTGCCAAATCACAAATAAAACTTCTCTAATCCAGATTGCAAGTGAATGTGATTGTGATAAACTGAAGGAAGAAATTTCGCTATAAATCTTGATGATAAATGGAATCAAAGGAGTTATATAGTTTTTTTTTTTTTTTTAATCTAGTCCATATTTCATTAGTTAGAGAGCCAAGTGCCTAAAACTAAGCCGGATTAAATTCATTTACCTGAAATTACTCATATAACAAAAACTAAAAAATTCGCAAATTTAATTACAAAATTGATGTTGCAGTCACAGGATTGTAATTCAAAACTCACAGGTCATGTGCACCATGGGGACATCTGGTATCAACTTACCATGTAGAATGGAAAATACACTCCCCTGACCATAATAATCATAGACCATAAGTATTTCGTCATTCAAACAGTAGTATGCCATTAATGCAGCAACATTTTCATGTCTCATTCTTCCAATGACCTCCATTTGCTGTGGAAATGCTTGACTTGTGACATTCACTCCCTTCAATCTCTTCACCATAATTGTAATTCCATTTTCTAGTGTTGCTTTGTATGAATTCCCAAATGTTCCATTCCCAAGAACCTCCGCAGAAGCCCTCAACATATCTCTGAGGTCAAAAGCAGGATAAAAACCCTCAGTAAATACAAGCTTTCGCAGGATGCGAATTCTTGTGCTCATCATTCTAATATCCTCCATCATCTTCACTACTTCAGACATTTTAGGTCTCTTCTTTGGGGTTTTTGCAACACAACTCATCCCTATTTGCAACATCTTTACCATCTGTTCCTCTATGTCAGGATTCCTTAAGAGCTCCACATCAAACACTTTAGTAGTATGCTTCTTACGATTGACAGAATTAACCAATTTGACTAGGTCGACAACCTCATCTCCACCTGTGGAATGTAAAGGGGACTTCCGCGTTAGAAGTTCAAGTAGCAGGATTCCAAAGCTATAGACATCAGATGCCTGGGACACATTCCGGGTGTTCTTGACTTCTGGGGCATGGTACTGTTCAGTTTGCTTGACTGATGCTGCTATCATGTTTGCCAAGCCAAGATCAGACACACAACCATACTGTTCTGAGTTGAGGAAAATGTATGTGGATTTTATGTTTCCGTGGACAAGCTTCCCACCTTTTTGCGTGTGAATGTGAGCAATACCCCTTGCTGCACCAACTGCAATCCTTACTCGGGTATCCCAATCTAATTGTGCCCTATTCCCTCCGGGTTTTCCTGGTAAAATGAGAAAATGCATGAGATTATAGTCAACTTCTCATGTTACCCCTTCTTACTGGAAGGTGTTATATTGCTGATTGAGGCTCCCAAAAAGTATGTATTAAAAAGAGAATCCTATGATTAAATACTTGAGGTACAATTAGGCTATAAGAAGAAGAAATCAGAGCATCATTCAACATTGAACTTGCTACTAATATGCATAAATTTTGTATCTCTAATAGAGGTCATTCAGACAAATAGCTTCCAATACATCTTCAAAAATAAAACCAGCATTAGGCAAGAACTGGTGAAACGTAACAACCCTGTGTTGTCAAATCTACGAAATGACATAATCCCACAAACCATGTATTATTAGCATCAGCGCTAATGTAGCTGCCACACCATTTAGTGAAAGTTTGTGTGGAATTCTTTCATGAATAAACAATGCGGGAACAAGAAACAAGGCCATGGTGTTCAACGTACCATGTAACATTGCAGATATGCTGCCATTACTGTAATGGTCATACAACATGAGCTTTTCATCTTGGGAAAAATAGTAAGCCCTCAATGGAGAGACATTTTCGTGCCTTACATTTCCAATAACCTCCATGTGTTGTCTAAACATTTTTTCTGGAATATTCACTTCCTTTAATCTCTTCACCACAATTGTTATTCCACTTTCAATTACTACGCTATATGTACTTCCAAATGTTCCCTTCCCCAGAAACTCTGCTGGAGACTTCAAAATATCGTCAAAGTCAAAAGCAGGATTAAAAACGTCAAAAAATACCAGCTGTGGAAGCTTTTTCGTAACAGATTGTTCTTTTATCTGGGAATTTTCAATTCCCTGGTGATATGAAGATGAACCTCGTGGAAAATCATGGAGTGGAGAATCCAAACTAAAATCAGATGATGCGGAGCTGACGCTTGGGCTCTGATCATGAAACATTTTCCATAGTTGCTCTCTCCGGATCACAGCTCCCACCAGTCTATCCCAGTTGTCATAGATAGTGGACATATCTCTTCCAGCAGCTTCAGCACTGAAAATCTTAAAGAACTTTTGTATTCTTCAAAATGATCAAAGTCAACACTTGAGTTCCTGAAGCTAAATAAAGCGTAGTTCCAAGATTCTCTTGGTATGATAAACACAATGTTTGACATTGACATTGCCGGACGGCCTTTTGTTCTTTCTTGAAATTACATTCTGAATTTCATATAGGCTTCAGAAAGAGATGGAGATATGCAGCGTCAAGATAGAAGCTACACTACAAATTCCTTAGGACAAAATACAACTCACTGGGTAATTTACAGAGAACTACAATTTTGTATTGATCGGGACCACAAAATGGGACAATTATGAATACTCTTATAGTGCAAAGGCGTATTGTTTTCTTATCACTATGGAAAAAAATCAAATTCAAGTATCAATCAAACGAAAAGAGAGCAAACATAAGAAAAATGGAGTTAATTGAACAGGCAAAGAGACTTGAGAAGCTTGCCATGCAAATATCAAAAAAAGAAAACTATGAACTACGTCTAAATCAACCATGCGATCGCATGGTTAATCATGGCTGCGATCGCAAGCCACTAAGTTTCTGTGCAGGATCTTATTTGACAAAACTATGCGATCGTATGGCATTATTGGGCAGAGGTTATGTTGTTTCGTGATGGGAATAGAACTCTATTAAGTCCAAGATAAAACAACTACCTAAAACACGTTTTGAAGAGTTGGAAAAGGAGTATAAAAGCTAGAGAATAGACAAATCGTGGGAAGCGAATTTTGGGAAGAAAAATATAAGAGAAGAATCGAAGATCAATAAACAGATTGAAGATTCTTGGGTCGAAATCACCAGTTGTATTTAATTTTTCTCCTTTTTCCTCCTGAACATGATTAATACAATTCTTGTATTATTTTATGAAATCATGTCTGGCTAAATTACTTATTGTTCGGATGAACGATGAAACCTCATGTTTTTAATAATTAGAAGTTTTTCTGTTTTAGTAATTAATTATTTTTAGGTTGATTATTCTTTATTCATTCTTTCTAATATTTTAATGCTTGATCACCAATAGAATATTTTGTGATCTTTATTGAAGTTGAGAGATTCAATATAGACTAAGCACATGGTATTGAATAACATAGGGTCTAATAATAAATAGAAATTACTATTATACCTTATGAAATTCGGTTAGGTGTTCTTGTGATTTAAATACATATTTTTATGTTCGAAACATAATTAGAGATAATTAGGTTCGCATATCGATATAGAATTGATTGACCATCGAGAGAGGCTTTTGATTATTATAGGATCACCGATTTTCAATTTAGAGTAATATAAGCTAAAGTGATTAAACATGAGCGTGTAGGTGGATTCAAAAATTCTAATGTTAGTAAAACTCGAATTCGTTCTCAATAATTTACTTTGATTATTTGATAATTTAGATCTAATTAAACATAAGTAGAATAATTTTAGAATTAAAATCTTAAAAGAATCTGTGTCTTATATTGTTAAAATTAGAAATATAAATTAATATGTTAATTGACAGCTAGTACTCATGGATTCGACACTATTACTTGTTAATGATCCGTCCACTTGCAGGATTAAAATCGACAACAAGTTTTTGGCGATGTTGCCGGGAACTAGTTTTATTTATTACTACGTTAATTGATACTTTAGTTTTAACATTTATTATTATTATTATTATTATTATTATTATTATTATTATTATTATTATTATTATTCATTTGATTTTCATTTTTTTTCCTACTCAGTTTTTTGTGTTACTTCTGAATTCCAACTATTTTCTAAAGTTTCAGGTGTCAAGTGTGTATGCGCCATACAAAAGATCTTGATCTATTTGATTTAGACTCAGAAATCGAACGTAGCTTTCACCAACGACAACATGAAAAACGAGAAAAGAAAAAATAGCAAAAAGGCACAATGGATGACAACCGAGTCTGTGATCCATTACTTACAGATGTGAGGAATAATCTTGCACCAATGGCTTGACCAGTTGAAGTTAACGAACGAGATATTCTTATGGGTGAGTATATGATGCCACCGATTGTTGAGAATCAGTTCAACATAATCTATCCGCCTTATGGACACGATAACTTTAGTTGAAACTAGATGTGATTAATTTGTTCTCGAACAATCTACCGTTCTATATAAGAACAAATGAAAATCCTCATTACCATATTTTTCGTTTCGATGAATACTGTAAAAATTTTAAATACCATGGTATTAATGAAGAGGCACTTAGGATGAAGCTCTTCCCACACATACTGAAGGATAAAGCTAGAAAATGGTTAGATTCTCTACCGTCTGGGAGCATCACTACTTTGATAGATTTGATCGAGAAATTCACACTAAAATACTTCCATCCGGCCAGAGTGAACAGACTAAAGTATTAAATATCCACTTTCCAACAATCTAAGTTGGAAATTTTTCATGAGGCATGAGAAAGATATAAGGAACTGCTCCGAAAGTGTCCAAGTCATGGTTTTCCTTTAGCAGCTCAGAATCATTATTTCTACTCTGAATTAGCTCTAAACAGTTGTTCTTCAGTAGATTCTGCAGCAGGTGGCTCTATCCAAAATAGATCTGTCGATGACCTTCACGACCTGTATGAAACGATGAGTGAACAATTTGTTATGTGTCCAGATAGATGGTTGTGGAAGAAAGCAACATGAATGCACGAAGTGGAAATTAATTTGCTTATACTGGTGAAAATTGATGCATTGGCAAAGCAGATGGAAGAAAATATTCTCACTTAGCCAATATGGTTCAAATGTCCCTACCAATATGTACAACATGCGGGGCAAACCATCAATCATCAGAATGTCCTTTAACCACGATTGATATGTCATCACCTTGATAAGCTGCATATGCTCAGAACTTTCAGCGACAATAGAATAATCCATACTCATAGACCTACAATCTCGAGTGGAGAAATCATTCAAACTTCTCATATGGCAATACCAAAAACATTCAAAAACTGCCAAATCAAGAGAGACCACAAGAAAAAAATGAGGATTGGAAGAAACTATTACACACATGGAATCTAAATTAAAGGAGATGCAGAAAAGACAAGATATCGCGATAAAAAATGTAGAAAATTAGATTAGGCAATTGGCTAAACTGTTGACTGAGCGACAACCAGGCACATGGCCAAACAATACCGAAGTCAATCCAAAAGAGCAAGTAAATGCAATCACCACTAGAAGCGGAGTTGAGTTGTAGCAGAGTCATGTGAAAAGACTAGGTGTTGAAAAGAAAAATGCGTTAAGTAAAGATAGAGAAGACAAATCAGATGCAGAAGTTTAACAAGAAAAAGAAAGCTCTCCACCAGATTATATTCTGCCACCGGTAGAAGTTTATGTTCCTCCAATTCCATTTTCTCAAAAGCTGCGAAAACATAAGCTAGATAAGCAATTTGAAAAATTCTTCGATGTATTCAAGAAACTTCAAATCAACATACATTTTGCTGACGCTTTAGCTCAAATGTCGAGCTATACAAAATTTATGAAAGAAATTCTTTCAAACAAAAGGAAGTTGGAGGATAACCAAACAGTCGTGCTTACCGAGGAATGCAATACTATCCTACAAAACAAGCAACCTCCGAGATTAAAAGATCCAGGAAATTTTTCTATTCCTTGCACTGTTGGTAGTACATTTTTTGAGAAAGCATTATGTGATTTGGGTGCTAGCATTAATTTGATGCCTTACTCTATTTTAAGGCAACTAGGTCTCGAAAAAGCAAAGCCAACATCAATCTCACTCCAGTTAGTTAATCGATCAGTTAAACGTCCACACGGGGTTGTTGAAAATATTTTAGAGAAAGTGGACACGCTCATATTCCCAACTGACTTCATTATCTTGGATATAGGAGAGGACATGGATGTACCACTTATCTTGGGACGACCTTTCTTAGTTACTACACGAGCATTAATTGATGTACAAAAAGGGCAGCTAGTATTGAGATTATATGATAAGTAAGTCACTTTCAACGTGTTCAAAGCAATTCAATATCCAAGCTCCTCTGACTCGTGTTTTCAGATCGATATCATTGATCACAAGGTGGCTAACACCTTTGCTTTGGAAAATCCTTCAGATCTATGAGAAGCGTGTATTATGCATTCTCAAAAAGAAAATTCCGACTCTCCAGATCTTGAGTAATGTGCCAGATATTTACAAGGAGCTGAACGGATGGAAAGAAGAAATAAATACATGAATCTGGGTACCACACTTCCTCAACTGCCACCTTCAATTCAACAAGCTCTGACTCTCGAGTTAAAGCAATTATCTTCTCACCTTAGGTATGCCTATCTCGGTGAGTTATCTACTCTTCCAGTCATTATTGTAAATTCCATCAATCAAGATCAGGAAGATAAATTACTTCGAGTCCTGAGAGATTACAAATCAGCCATCGGTTGGACTATAGCAAACATTAGTGGTATCAGCCCGTCCATTTGCATGCACAAGATTCTAATGGAAAAAGTATATAAATCGACAGTGCAACATCAACGCAGATTAAATCCTCATTTGCAAGAGATAGTCTAAGCTGAAGTTTTAAAACTACTTGATGTCGGTATCATCTATCCTATTTTAGATAGTACTTGGGTAAGCCCGGTTCAGGTAGTGCCTAAGAAAGAGGGAATTACGATTGAGAAGAATGACAACAATGAGCTTATACTAGTCAGATTGACTACCGGCTGGCGAGTTTGTATTGACTATAGGAAGTTGAATGATGGCACTCAAAAAGACCATTTTTCTCTACCATTCATCGATCTAGAACGTTTGGCAGGTCATTCTCATTAACACTTTCTTGATGGGTATTCAGGATACAATCACATTCATATAGCCCTGGAAGATTCATATAGCCCTGGAAGATCAGGAGAAGACGACATTTACTTGCCCTTACTGCACGTTTGCATATAGGCGTATGCCATTTGGCCTGTGCAACGCTCTTGTCACATTTTAGCGTTGTATGATGTCTATTTTCTCCGATATAGTCAAAAATTTATTGAAGTATTCATGGATGATTTTTCAGTTTTTGGATCATCATTAGATGAATGCTTAAAAAATTTGACCCTGGTACTTCAGCGTTGTCAAAAAACGAACTTAGCACTTAACTGGGAAAAGTGCCACTTTATGGTCCAAGAATGTATTGTGTTAGGAAACAGGATTTCAACTAAAGGCATTGAGGTCTACAAAGCAAAAATCCAAGTTACAAAAACTGTCTCCTCCGACAACAGTTAAAGGAATTCGTTTTTTTTTTATGGGACATGCAGGGTTCTATAGAAGGTTTATAAAAGATTTTTCAAAATAACTAAACTGATGTGCAGTTTGTTGGAAAAAGAAGTCAAATTTGATTTTTTCATAGACTATCTTAGAGCTTTCAACACTCTAAAAAAAAGCCTAATCTCAGCACCAGTCATTGTGGTCTTTGAATGGGATCTACCATTCGAACTCATGTGCGATGTAAGTGATTTTGCCATCGGGACAGTTTTGGGGCAGTGAAGAGAAAAAGTCATACATGTTATATATTACGCTAGTCGAACTCTCAATGACGCTCAAATGAATTATGCCACTATAGAAAAGGAATTACTAGCAATAGTATTTGCCTTCAAAAATTTCGATCTTACCTCATTGGATCGAAAGTGATAGTGTACATAGACCATGCAGCATTGAAATATCCCTTTGCTAAAAATGGGAGCAAGAACGTAGTAGTCAACCACTTTTCAAGAATATAGCAGTCAGAATGGAATGAAGAAGGTGAAATAAATGAAAATTTTTCAGACGAGCAGTTTTTTGGAAAAGAACAGTTGGAAAAAGAAGATAACGCACCGTAGTATGCTGATTATGCGAATTATCTTGCAAGCAACATCGTGCCGCCTGATTATGATCACCAACGTCGAAAAAAGTTCTTTATGAAATTAAATAATATTTTTGGGAAGATCCTATTCTCTATAGACGGGGTGCTGATCAAGTAATTCGGAGGTGTATACTTGAAGAAGAATTGGGAATTGTTTTGGAGCAATGTCATTCCTCACCATACGAAGGTCATTTCGGTGCTACTGAAATAGCAGCCAAAGTCTTACAATCCAGGTTTTATCGTCCGACATTATTCAAGGATGCTTACAGTTTGGTAAAAAAATGTGACATGTGCCATAGGACGAAAAACATATACCGAAAGTAAGAAATGCCCATTCGAAGTATTTTAGAGGTTGAATTATTTGATATATGGGAAATTGACTTTATGGGACCGTTTCTACCCCCATTCTCAGATTTATACATTTTAGTGGCCATGGACAACGTTTCAAAATGGGTAGAATCTATAGCTTTATCGACTAATGATGGTCGGGTGGTGGTGAATTTATTAAAAAATAACATTTTTACACGTTTCGGGACTCATAGAGCAATCATAAGTGACGGAGGTCAACATTTTTACAAACGGCAGTTTGAAACTCTCTTAGCAAAATACGATGTGAAGCACCGAGTGGCTACACCTTACCATCCACAAACTAGTGGCCAGGTAGAAATCTTCAACCAGGAGTTGAAACGGATCCTAGAGCTAACTGTAGGTACCTCGAGAAAAGATTGGTCGAACAAACTAGATGATGCTGTTTGGGCATATTGAACTATATTTAAAACTCCAATTGGAAGGTGTGCCATTTATCGGTCGAGTTGAAGCATCGAGCTTACTGGGCATTGAGGAAGTTAAACTTTGATTTGAAAGAGGCCGGTGAAAAATGAATGCTTCAATTGAACGAAATGGATGAATTCCGATTTGAGGCCTATGAAAATGCCAAATTATACAAAGAGAGGACGAAGAAGTGGCATGGAAAGAACATTCAACAAAAGCAGTTTGAGGCGGGACAAAAAGTTCTCTTATTCAATTTACGACTCAGGCTCTTTCCGAAAAAACTACGTTCAAGATAGTCTGGGCCATTCACGATAGTGAAAATCTAACCACATGGAGCGGTGGAAGTTGCTAATGACACAAAGAGCAGGTTTAAGGTGAACAAACAAAGCCTAAAACAGTACTTAGAGGGTGATTTTTTGAAAGAAAAGTCATTCACCACTTTAAACAATCCGGAGTGATCACCGCGATAAAGTCGAGCTCAAGACTATAAACAAGCGCTTAATAGGTGGCAGCCCATCTTTCTACCCTTTTATTTAAATTTCCATATCATTTAAGTATTAGGATTTTAGTTGATGTTTTGCACGTTTTATGCTTTTAAGGTTTAAAGTAGGCACTTTCAATTCTTAGGTAATGAGGAGCTATAATCATCGTCATTCTGCATAGGCACACACTTTTTTTTTAAAAAAGTTATGTTAAATTTTTTTTTTTAAAAAAAATTTCATAGAATTCACTATGCAATTGCATGGTATTAACATATGCGATTGCATAGACTGGGCAGAAAACATTCTGTCCAAAATTTAGTTGTCTTGCAATCGTAGGACATTACTTCATTGCGATCGTAGGGACACCCAGAAAACTTAAAAAAAGGAAAATGGCCCCATTTTTTATTTTCAAAACATATCACCAACCTTCGACATCTCTCCTCACCCCGTGACTTCAAACTTCCAAAAGAGCATCACGGCATCAATTTCTTCAAAATCATTCATCTATAGGCATAAATTCCACATATTCAAAGGTAAGTTTTCAATTTGTGTGGAGAAATTTTCTCTTTTTCATTCCATTCACAATTAATTTCGTGCCTAATGATTTGTTTGGAGAAATGTAGTTTATATTAGGCTTGAATCGAAGGGTGAAGATGATATAGATTAGGTTTAGATGCATAGGATTGGATAAATTTTTGGCTTTGGTTGAATTATCCTAACTACTATACCTATGAAGAACAAAACATTGCTTGCAAGGTGTTCGACAAATTGCCCCAACCAGAATTTTTGCCAAATTTGGGGAAAATATGATCATAGGCTAGTCTCATTAACCAATACTATCGTCTGGATCCTTCACCGAGGTTTGGGCACACTTTTATCACCAAAATCCAACCTGTGACCATATAGGGAATCCAGCACTTTAGGCCACTTTTACTTGCCTCCGTTAGTATTTTTGTCCCCCGTCCGTTTTCGCCCCAGTGACCTCGAAATGCTATGAAATTTGAACATATGGTAGACCAAAGCATGCACTCCCATATCATCCTTTGCCATTTCACTTTTGAACATTCTTGGGTAATTTTCTCAGGATTCGAAGTAGCTTAATCGAACACAATTTTTAAAGAAACATTACCGAAAGTTCGGGATAGTTTGGGGTGACAAATAAAACAATTTATGTTATTTTTCATATCTAACTTGTTTTCACTTATTTTGAAGGTCATGGCTCAAAATAGACTCCCAATCGCTGCATAAAAAAGAAAGAAAAAGGCAACCGGAGGCACATCAAAGAGAGCACCAATAGAAACCACCGACTCTCCCCACTATCTATCCGAAGAGCACAAAGAAAGATATAAAAAATCTCACTAGCCACTGGACCATATGGGGGAAGTGGAGGTTACAGTTGGAGGATTTTTCTCACTTGGAGTTATACAATTTGATCGACGTGTGCGGCAGGTCAAAAATTGCAGAAACGCCGCACAAGATTTACTCCCAGCTCATCTATGAGTTCTACGCCAACTTCAACCAAAAAATAGACATACATGGGACCGAACACTACAAAAAGACGTGGGTACGGGGTAAATGATTTATGTTTACCCCGCGGGTCATTAACCAGTTCTATGGGATTACATCGAAAAATGTTCACCCACTGCCCACTATTTAGGATATGATTGACGTGGCCCGATTTTTATATGGTCGAGACGATGCATGGATAATACCTAGGAAAGACTTTGAGCATATATTGACAGACTCCCTGCTCATCCTGAATTTGACCGTGAGCCACAATATCGACCCGAGCATGAACCATACTACCATCAATGATGGAGGGCTCAATTTCTATACCATCTAGCTGACGGGAGGAAGATAGACTTGGGAAGCTACATCTACATCTTGATCAGTACTCTGGGCTTCCAAATAGATAAGAGGCACACTATTATCTTTCCAGCTCTGAACAGTGGAATTTGTAAAGACGTATGGGTTCAAATTTCTACAACAGAGTTGGTAGTGAAATCCAAGGGACCGATCAACTGCTTTGCCTTAGAAAATGTAAGAAGGCACACTGCACAAGCTGTGAGGACAGCCCCATCTGCAGAGAAGCAGCCACAAGAAAGGCATTCAGTCGCACCTCAGTATGCCGCACCTCTCAAAGACATAGCATCCATGCTACATCAACTAATAGAAGGTCAGGCTGAGCAGACACAGCTCATTGTTGCTACATGGACTGAATTGTACACAGTGCATCAAGAGTTGACGACGCTGCGATCTCGTATGGAAGCAATCCAACACAATCAGATGAATCACGAGAGTAGTCAGCAACAAACTGGCCTGGAGCAGAGTTAGATTCGATCAGATTGTGACCGGGTCAAGAGGTGCCTAGACAGATGTGCAGACCAGTTGGATGATATTCATGCCAAGATTTGTAGACCGACACCTAGCCACCTCCGGGGAGTCTCTGAATTTTTCTATATATATTTCTTTTGAATTTTTACATTGGGGACAATGTACCTTTCAAGTTTGGGGTGGTGGATAAAAAAATGAAAAATGCTTGATTCGATGATGATATTTGATTGTTAACTTGTTTTTGTTTGTTAAATTTTTTTTTTTGTTATTGGTGAAAGTTTACGTGTTTATGTGACATGAATAGCCTTGTCGGCTAATGATGAAACTATTTCTTTAAGTTAGCTTTAATAATGACTTGTGGACGGATTATTACTTTTGTTTACATATGAGGCTACTAACAATGTCTGATACCGAATTGTGTCAGCTAGTTATGATGATTTTTAGCTATGATTGGTGCACTCTTGTTGAAACAATATGATCTCTTTTTGAAACTTAGAACCATTTGCATCTCGAACAAGTAACCAATAGAGTGAGTAAGTGTGGTAGTTAAGCAATAATTGTGGCTATCTAGGTTGTGATTGATTCTATGTGTGTTAAAAAATTCTGTGGAGTACTTTAGACCAATTAGAGAAAGCTAAGTAATGACCGAATGTTAGGAGTCTAATCCACGTGCATGAACTTATTGCATGCAAGGATCTTATGACTTTTTTCGTAGCCTTTTTTATTCGAGTGATAAAGTTTGTAGGAGTTTTCAAAACTCGGTGCCCTAAGGTATGCAAAATCTGGGAGCCATTGACCTAAAGTTCGTTACATGAGTCATCTAGAAAGCTTAATGGACTGAGTTTTGCAAAGTTACATAAGATTAAAAAGAATTTGCTTAAGCCAACGAAAAAGATCCTTTGCAAAGTTAAAATGGGGATTAGATAACTAATGGGTTTGACTGCTTAGTGGAAATTTCATGGTTAAGAGGGCTCAGAAATTAGATAATCATGATAAGCCTAGTTTGTCACGATTATTAGCTTTCTCAACCAGCTTCAAGCAAGAAAATAATGAGTAAACTATAACCTTTGAACCAAAATCTCGGGAATTGAAAGAAAATATCATTTTGGGGGAAAGTATACCTTACGAGAGGGAAAGGAAAAGTTGACCAAATGGTTGGGCTATCACTACCATAGAAATTAAATAGATTAGATTAACTGCTCTCACACACATATCAAGTACGGTTTAACTAGAATCACGTTTGCAATAGTAATACTTGGATACTTGTCATGAATTATAAGTTGTTGCAAAAGCTGAAGCAATAACAGCAAGCTATTTATGTTATGAATTGCGATACTGTTTTATTTCATTCTATGCATGATTGATTTTAGTTAGTATATTCGAGGACGAATAAAAATTCAAGTTTGGGTGTGTTTGATAAGTACAATTTTGTACTGATTGGGGCCCACAAAAAGAGACAATTATGAGTATTCTTACATGTTTTCAGAATAATTGTGTATTGTTTTCTTATCATTATAGGAAAAATTCAAATTCAAATGTCAATTAAATGAAAAGAGAGCAAACACAAGAAAAATGGACTTAATTGAACAGACAAATAGATTTGAGGGGCTTGCCATGCAAATATTAAAGAAAGAAAACCAGGAACTGTATCCAAATCAACCATGTGATCGCATGGTTAATCATGGCTGCGATCACATGCCACCAAGTTTCTCTGTAGGATTTTATTTGACAAAACCTTGCGATCGCAAGGTTTTGAACCATGCGATCGCATGGTATTATCGGGCAGAGGTTATACTGTTTCATGATGGGAATAGAACTCTATCGAGTCCAAAATAAAAACAACTACTTAAAACACGTTTTGAAGAGTTGGGAAATGAGTATAAAAACTAGAGAATAGACAAATCGCGGGAGGCGAATTTTGGGAAGAAATATACAAGAGAAGAATTAAATATCAAGGAACGGATTGAAGATTCTTGGGCCGAAATCACGGATTGTATTTACTTTTTCTTCTTTTTCCTCCAGAACATGATTAATACAATTCTTGTATTATTTTACAAAATCATGTCTGGCTAAATTACTTATTGCTAGGTGAACGTTGAAACCTCATATTTTTAATTAATTAAAAAGTTTTTTCTGTTTTAGTAATTAAATGCTTTTTGGTTGATCATTCTTTATTCGTTCTTTCTAGTGTTTTAATGCTTGATCACAATTAGAATGTTTTGTGATCTTTATTGAAGTCAAGAGATTCAATATAGACTAAGCACATGGTATTGAATAACATAGGTAACAATAATAGATAGAAATTAATATTATGCCTTATGAAATCTGGTTAGGTGTTCTTGTGATTTAAATGCATATTTCTATATTTGAAACTTAATTAGAGATAATTAGGTTCGCATATTGATATAGAATTGATTGATCATCAAGAGAGGCTTTTGATTATTATAGAATCACCAATTTTCAATCTAGAGTAATTATAAGCTAAAATGATTAAACGAATAATTGATTAAGGAACATGTAGGTGGATTTGCGAATCCTAGTATTAGTAAAACTCGAATTCATTCTCAATAATTTACTTTGATTGTTTGATAATTAAGATTTAATTAAATATAAGTAGAATAATTTTAGAATTGAAATCTTAAAAGAATCTGGGTCTTATATTTTTAAAAAATCGAAGTATAAATTAATAGGTTAATTTGTAGCTAGTTCTTGTGGGTTCAACACTGTTCACATCACTTTATTACCTATTAACGATCCGTCCACTTGCGAGATTAAACTCTACAACAGTTACAAAATAGCACTGAGTAAAATATACGGCCAAAGTTGGAAATGTGGAATTAAGAACAAAAATTGTTGGAGAATTGGTTTCTTCACATGATTTCTGTCGTATATTAGTATCATTCGTGGAGAGCAGATGCAAATATATATATACCAAGAGAGTATTATTACCTAATAATAAAAGAAAAATAGTTGAAAAAAATTATGGGAAAATCTTAAGGAAGAGTTTTGCCCAGTTTCTTTTATCCCATGTTCAATTTCAAGTATTTCATCCAATTCCTCAATAGACCAGTATATCAAGAACCAGGAAAACTAAATTTGAACTGATCATTCTTATAATCTGTAACCAAATAAAGATACGAACTGCAAAACATGTTTAGAGGTGACCTTTCCAAGAATTGAGTTTGAAATGCAATTTGAGACTCTATTTCGACCGTATTTGGCTTAGTTTACTCTCATTTGTTCCTCTTCTTGCTCTCAACGAGTTCAGTTTCGGTGAATTTTTCAACAAAAGAATGGTGTTGAAATGCAATTTGAGACTCTATTTCGACCGTATTCGGCTTAGTTTACTCTCAATTGTTCCTCTTCTTGCTCTCAACGAGTTCAGTTTCGGTGAATTTTTCAACAAAAGAATGGTGACTCAAATTGAACTAGAATCCAACCCTAAATTGAATTATCACTTGCAAGAACTAGGTCATCTCCAGTGACATGGGTTTCAGTCTATTCGATTAAATCTGTGATCATACCTTTATCGACATGTTATTCAGTAGTTTGACTTCATATTCTGGTTTACTATTTTGAAAGGATTGTGTTAGTTTTTGCTTTGAAGTTTGAACTCAGATTGTTTTTGCAAGTTAATAACTTGCCCAATGTTTTGAGGATCTTTATTATCCAAGTTTTTCTAAAGCAGCCATTTAGTTTACATGCCCTTTGGATCGAGCTTGTAATGACCCAACGAACAAATGGAAAATTGCACTGTTGGTCCCAAAAAAAAAACTAGGTCATCTCTAGTAGTTTCATTTCCCAGGTTACCTACAATTTCTCTCGCTTTTTTGAATTTTCCGTGTTGTGCTTACTGTTACAATACCATCTAGATTTGACCATATCGCGAATGATTTTTAGTTAGAGTATGATGATTTCACAGTAGTTTTGTTGACCTCAAAATCCGCATTATCCACGTGTCAACATATGTCCAGTCAATCATCTGCCAGTCTGTATGTTACCTATACACTTGGACAATCATTAGACACCAATATCATCAGGGAAAAAGGAACCGAAAATCATTGGTACTCAGATGATTAAGTCAATTATCGGTTCAAAAATATATGGAAAGAGTGTTTTGGGTATGGAAGGGACAAGCAATCATAGATTTAAGCAGAGTTTAAGGATAGATAATAATGCGTACCTTAGAATGATGAGAGATCTTATATTTATAGGCTCGGAGTTCTAATTGATTTAGGTAAGCAATCAATTATATATCTAATATGATCCTCATTCCTTATGAGATAAGGGGTAATTGGATGTGAATGCAATCATTTAGATTTTCATCCTTATCTGAGTTGATTTCTGATATTGAGTTGCCAATTACTAGGAGATTGAGATTTAGTTTCCTTCTGAGTTCGTATGACAATCAAACATAATCTTTCTTGAGATATCACTTTAATTGGGACACATAATCTTTCTTGAGATATCACTTTAATTGTCCCAAAATATCAGGCAATAGAAGATTATACGTGGTGCAAAGATCGACAAAGTACCTAGGTTGGTCATGAATGGCGAGGCCCTTCATGGGCTTCGTTGTAATTGGCTTAGACGTGCAAGGATTCTGCTTGTCCTAAGAGGCCTTTGCTAGGCCTATGGGGCCTTTGCCGGAACTATGAGTTACCAAAACTGGGTGGTAACAATAGTCCTCTAAGTCCAAGCCTATTATTTATGGTAGGTGTGGGACTTAAGGAATTTTTGTTATATATATATATTTGGGCGAAGGTCTACATGTAGGGTCGTATCTTTGACAAAGCTATTGTGGCGAGGAAGTTCCTCGCACATGTTCACTGCCCCTCAAGTCCAAGCATGCCCATTCATGGTAGACGAGGGCTTTGACTTGTGATTTCCTGAGGTTGGGTGGGGTCCACGTGGATCCTCTTGAGTTGTGTTGTCAATTTTGAAGTGTGAAAGGTTGCCAATCATGTCACTGTTTTAAAGGTAGACAGTAATGGCGCCGTCATCACATGGCTCGAAATGTCCATATCATCATTGTTATTTACTATTTGGCGTGTTGGGGGAGGCATGGGGCGCGCGTGAACTGCGTCAGCCCTCTTTAGAATTGATTAAACTGCATGTTTCCCAGGCGTCAACTTTAGTACATTGCCACACGTCCACTTGATGCAACAGTTGAGATGTGAAATTTCGAAATCAACGGCCTAGATTCAAGGGGTTTCGTTTCTCAGGCGTCAGCTTTTGTCACTTTTTTTCTTTACTTTGGCAAAAACTTAGAACTTGCTTACACTTTTCTTAGGAATTTCTGATGATTACCAGTTCAAACTTCGGTAACTCTTGTACAGTGGAAGGTCATTTCTTAAAGGTATAGAGGAGTTGTAACCCTTGGAATTCACTACATTGTTTCTTTTTCGTTGCTATCAACATGTCTATTTGTCCAACTCTAGCTTAAAAAGAAAATCAAATGCTTTCCTAACTCTCCCACACGGCGATGAGCTCTGAGAACATGGATTCGTAGAATATGTCAGACCCCAAATGGACCCTAAGATAATGGGCGAGGAGCAGTCCTTACCAGATCAAGGCAAGGAAGTCACCCAAAGGCCCACCGTTGTTTTTTCTCCTCCGACGTCTACAAGCATCACTTATTGTTCACCGGTGGATGATGTGGGGCCTCCACCAAAGGTGAAGGTGAAGAATAAGCAAGGGATGATTCTAGAGATTAGGGGTTTCCTAGGCCAGAGGAACGTCCCGACCACCCGTCTGTTGGATGACAAACTTATTTCATCTAGCAATGCTGTCACCACGATCTAAAGCAAAATAAAAGAGATGGATCTAGAGGCTCTGCAGCTGGCCTGTGACATTCCAGCATTGGTCAGTCTCCAAACGCCTCGTTCTTATGAACGGGCCGATGACCCACCAGAAAGTTATGTTGTATTTTATGAGCCAACGATGCAATATGGACTTCAACTGCTCTTCAACCCTTTTTTCTGCGAGTTCCTTCAAGATTTCAACCTTGCTCTATGCCAGATTACTCCCAATGGCTAGGGTCAAATGGGGACAGCCTTTCTGTTATGGATAATAACAGATGCTGGCCGAGATCTCCCAACGAAGGTCTTTAAGACAATTTATTGACATTGTAAATTCGGAGGATGGTACAATATGTCTCATTGGCCAAGACAAGGCTTGGGGATAGCCACGAAAAGCCCCAATAAGGTCCCGAGTTGGAATACTCTTTCTTCTTCATTGGTGGGAGTTGGGAATTCAGGTCGGATGATCATCTGTCCAATGTTTCTATCCCTCTCCGTTTTGGTGCCTTGGGTATGTTTAGAGCTTTTGGATTTGATGTTTTTCCAATGAACCTGACTTACTTTCCTCTTGTTTTTGTTTACAGTTTGTGGGAAGCCCTCGATTCTAATAAGAGATCAAGAAGAAATCAGGGTAAGGTGGTCCACCATCCGAGGCTTACAAAGCGAGTTCAGAAACCTAGGTAGCCTTTTACAAGACAATACATACCTAGTTTGATACGATTTGATGGGTGAGTTATTGATAGCTCTTCGTCCATTTCTTTGCCTTGATTTTGTACTAATTTATTTTTTGTTGGTGCAACCAAGTATACTTTTTGTGACATCCCTATCTACTCTGTTGATAAAGACGAGGACGAGGTCGTCCTACAATATTCGTGGTTAACCGAGATTTTAATGCCATAGTCCTTGAAAAGAACAAATAGTTGGCCGAGCTATGGAAAAACTGGAGATGGCGAAGGAAGAGTTAGTAGTGGCAAAGACATCGGTGACAGAGGCTAAGACAAGGCTGTGAGGTTGTACAGAAGGACCTTTCCCAGCACCTCCGAGTACACTCATCTTTGTACGTTGTTCATGAATGCTAGAGGAGATCAGTTAATGGTGCGGATCAAAGTTGTTCACCCTGGTGGGACCTCTCATTTCTTATGGTAGAAGCGTCCCAACTGTCTCTAGCCCCTCCTGCCTCTCAATTTGAGGTTTTTGCTGTCTCCACTTCTGAAGCACAACCTGCTAAGGCCCCTCCAAGTTTCGAAGCTTAGATTAGTGCCTTCTTTGTGTCGACCCTTCAGAGGCGACGGGGTATTTAGGACTTATGTTTTTGTGTTCCTGTTCCCTCTGTAATTTGATTTTTATGAATGAAAAGCTTAGTACATTCCTATGCGATAAATGTGTTTATATGCTTCTTCGTAGTTATCTCCCAGCTAGTGTTACTAGGTATTTCAGACCTCGCAATTAAATCACCCTTGTTTGCTAGTTGTATAGTCATTTACTGCGTCGTCAGTGAGCCTTAAATGGGACGCGTTAAGCACTTTTAAAGTTAGACCTCACAAACACAATTTCTCATTTCTTGTTTTATCCCAAGTGTTACTACTTCGTTTGTTCTAATTTTACTATAGAAAACACCTGCTCAAACAGCATTCTAACTTTAAATCACTTTGGTTGCGAGACACACACCCTTGACGTTCTATTTTTTCTAAATGTACACGTTGAGTCATTTATCTTTGTAGTTTATCTTCGTAGGTACACATGCTCAACCAAAGTTGTCGTGGTGAGTGAGTCTTTTGGAAAAGGTGGACCTTTGCTAAGGCCGTTTCAAGGAGGAGTTTCTTTGCACATTGCAAACCTCTGACGAAGTTGCTGACCGTGGGACTCCCTCGCGGCCCTTGGCCGAGGTTTTATCGTCGATGAGGCTCTTTGCAAATAATGAACCTTTGATAGAGGCCTGTTCATTATGGTGGGCGAAAGCTTGGACTTAGAGATTCATATACCTGGAAGGGATTTGAATCTGAAGGGTCGTTATTCGTGTCGTTATTTTCCAGGCCAGGCACTAATGGCACAGCCTTTGCATTGCTCAAGATGTCAGCGCCATTATTGCCTAGGTGTGATGAGGCGCGCGTGGCTTATGGCAGTCCTCAATCCCATTAAATAACGCATTCATCAAGAGCTTATTTAATGATTTGCTTTTCCCACACATCCCTTTTCCAATGGTTAAGATCTTGATGTTCCTAATTAACGGCTAGGATTAGACGCTATGCCTATATATACCCAAGGAATTTTTCATTTCCATTTTTCACTTTCGCAAATTTTCCTAGAACTCAATCATCCATCCCGTTGTAGAAATCCTTTTCAGAAAACGGACTTGTTGATGGCTAAGCATGCATTCTACAATATCCCAGTCTTCAACATCGATGAAGATGAAGACGACACCTGGCATACGACTGTGCCTCCGTTGTCATCAACCCTGGGCACGGTACCAGAACTGGCTATGAACGCCCATTCTCATTCTCTCTTCCAAGAACATCTATTTTCTTCACAAAGTCTAAGACAGTAGGACAAAAGAAAGTTGATCACTATAAAAAGGGGTTAGGCTCGTGGGCAGAAGAGGACGGCGGCCCCAACAGGGGATGAGAGTATTATGAGGGATGCAAGTAGACAGTTGACTCATTCTCAGAGAGTTGAAGGGTCGACTCATTGTCTTTGAGGTGCAGGGTGGACCCCTCATCAAGGTGGAGAGTGGACTCCATCTTAAGGAGCTGAAGGGTGGACTCCTTCTTCTCGAAGAGGAGAGTCGACTCCTTCTTCCATGTTCTTCGGCAGGACCGAGTGCATTAACATTGGGTCCCACCAGGACGAGTTTGACCCAGCTGTTCTAGAGATGCTCCCAGTCGTCTCTGCTATGGCGGTAGTTTTCGTCCACAAGTATTGGACTTCTACTTAGGAGAAGGCGGTTGAGTAAGTAACTCTACCAGAGTTGGTGAAAATGATAAAGATGAATACCGTCCGAAGCCATGTACTAAACTGTGAACTGTACAAAGTGTTGGCGAGTTATGAGGAATCGAATGTTGTAGGCTCCAAGAATATCTACGAGATGAGGGCCGTGGGCTCTGAGAATACCAAGTTTTGCTTGGAGAACAAAGCCCTCCATTCCAAGCTCGAGCTCGTTGAGGAGGGTATGCGACAGGCCGAGCGCAAGGCGTTGGAAGCTCAATCACTAAAAAGGGTTGCTGAGAACGCCTTGAGATGGGATGAGGAGAAGCTTGTAGTGTACGCAGAGATGGCCTTTGCGAAGCATAAACAATTGTACGAGGCAATGGCGGAACTTGTGAGGGCCAATGAACAGTTAGCTAGGATTGGAGGCCCTACTTGTGCCGACCCTAGAGAAGCAGTGGGGACGTAGGACTTATCCTTTATGTAGTTTTGTCGATCTTGAAATGTCACAAATTCATTAATGAAGATAAATTACCTTCCAATCATTTTTTTTGTTAAGTGTTATTGCTTCGTTTCATTTTTTTCATCGACAAGTGCGCTTACTTAAATGTTCTTCTCTCGTATTAGTACGTGTTAGTATTTTATCCATGGTGTTGAGGAGTTAGACATGGACCACACTCCCTCGTTGCCTCGTTCTCTTTACTTGTATTTGCACGCGTTAAGTTTTTTACCCAACAAGTTAAAGAGTTGGCTACGAACCACACTCTCTCGATGCCTCATTTTCTTTACTTGTATTTGCACTCGCTAAGTTTTTTACCCAGCGATTTAAGGAGTTGGCTACGAACTATATTCTCTCACTGCCTTGCTCTTCGGTGGCATAATCTAGATGAGAAAGATTTGACTCGAAACTAATTAAGCTTTAATTGAATATGATTACCTTTGAGCAAAATTGAAAAAAAAAAACTGATATGCGACTTGGCACTTATAAACAAGAAACCTATTAGTAGTACGGACGAAGATAAATGACGTTCCATGGGTGCTTTGTTTTCCTTCCTCAGAGTCTTCTAATTTGTAGGTCATGGGCCGAATCACTTCAATGATCTTATACGGTCCCTCCCAAGTAAGTCCAAGTGTTCCAGCTCTGATCTCTCTATTAGCGAAGAAGACCTTTTTTAGGACGAAATCGTCGACTTGGAAGCCCCTGTTCCCGACTTTATAGTTGTAGTACTAGGCAAAGCTACGAGCTTGCATGCCTCTCTTCTTACAAGTCAAGGTTTACCCTATGTAGATCCTCGTTGACCACTTCGTTAAAATGCAAGTGCCTTGGGGAAGGCATCCCTACTTCAACGGGGATCATTGTCTCTGCCCTGTATACCATGGCTAAAGGAGTCTCGCCGGTTGATGTATGAGAAATGGTCTGATATGACCAAAGGGTCTCGAGAAGTTATTCGGCCCATCTTCCTTTGGCAGATTTCAATTTTTTCTTTGGAGTGTGTTTGATAATCTTGTTGAGAGCCTCTGTATGGCCGTTGGGCAAGGGATAGTAAGGGGTAGAGAAATCTCTCCTAACTCCAAGATCCTTGCAGTTTAAATTAAACTTTTCCCAGCAAACTGCGTGCCATTGTCTGAGACAATGGAGTGGGAGATCTCGAAGTGGCAGATTACATTCTTCTACAGGAATTTTCGTGCATTTTCGTCCACTACTACGTACTTAATGCCACCTTTACCCGTTAGAAGGGGACAAATGAAGTTGATATCCCACTTGGCGAAAGGCCATGGGCTGGTAACCGAGTTGAGGTCTTGAGCGGGGAGCTTTGGCACATTGGCGAATCTCTAACACTTGTCACATTTTTTCGCAATGGTTTGGGAGTCCTTCTTTATAGTCGGCCAGTAATATCCTTGTTTCAAGGCTTTCTATGCTATGGCCATCCCTCCCGTGTGGTTACCGCAAGCTCTTTCATGTATTTCTCGCATGATAAAGTCAGCTTTGTCTTTGGTAACGCATGGTAGGAGTGGCAGACCAAATCCTCTTTTGTACATGATTCCATCATGTAGGATGAATTTTGTGGCCCTTATGTGGAGTTTTCAAGCTTCGTCCGTATCATCTTGTAAGACCTAATCGTTCAGGTACGCGGCAATTTTTCCCATCCATCTGGGAGACTCACTAAGTATCATCGAGTTCTATTACAAAACCTCATTAGTGGTTGGTAAGCTAAATCTTTCGACCAGCTAGCTTTCATCAAGACAGAGTCTTTGCAACTTACCAACTTGGAGAGGGCGTCGGCGTATCCGTTTTCAATCGTTGGGATTTAAAGTAACTTGAACTCCTCGAAGTTAGCTAGAAAATCATTGACCTTCTTCAAATAAGCCATGATAGATTATTCCTGGCTGTGAAAGTCCCATTAACTTGGCTAAATACCAGCTGTGAGTTACTATGGATCTAAATTTTTTTAGCTTTCATCTCGTGTGCTAACATCAAGCCCACAAGGAGTGTCTCATACTCGATGGCGTTTTTTGAGCCTTTGAACTCTAGGGAGAATTTTACAATTGAGGTTATAGCCATCGAGGCTAATCAGTAGGATCTCGACTCTTGCCCCGGCCTCGCCTGAGGATCCGTCAACATATAATTTCCATGTTGGTACCTCATGCGACTTAGCCTCGAATAATCCTTTCAAGATGTGAGGAAATTCAACTATAAAATCTACTCGCCCCTGACCTTTTCTGGATGGTCTAGGCTTATAGGAGATCTCGGACTGGCTGAGCTCTACAGAACACTTCATTAGTCTTCTGGAGGTGTCTGACTTTTGGAGAATTTATCTCAAATGGAGGTTCATCAGGACGTCAATGCTGTGTGTTGGAAGTATAGCCGAAGCTTTCTTGATGCAATATTAAGGATAAGGCGAGCTTCTCCACGTTTGGATATCTTATTTCTACGTCTTGTAAGGATTTACTTACATAGTAGACTAGGAGCTGTGCCGGGCCCTCTTATTGGGTTAGTACCGAGCTCACTACTTTTCTAGATACTGTTAGGTAGATCAGTAATGTCTCTTCAGTCTTTATCTTGGATAATAATGAGGCTCTACTGAGGAGTGTATTGAGTTCTTGGAAGGCACTCTCACATTCTTCTGTCCGTTCAAACCTCTTCCATCCCTTGATAGTTTGGAAGAAGGGCTGGCATCAATCTGTTACTTTTGATATGAATCGATTTAAGGTTGATAGCCTTTCTATAAGGCTATGGACTTCCTTGGGAGAGGATGGTGAGCACATGTTGATAAGTGCTCTGATCTTCTCGGGGTTGACCTCTATCCTATGCTGATTCACCTTATAGTACAAGAATTTTCTAGACGTGATTCCAAAAGTGCATTTCAGGAGGTTGAGCTTTATCTGGTACTTGTAGAGGATTCTGAACATCTCCTCCAAGTGTCTGATGTGATCCTCGGAATCCACACTCTTTACAAGCATGTCATCGACGTAGACCTCTATGGTGTTTCCAATTTGTTCCGCAAACATGTGGTTTAATATTCTTTGATATGTTGCCCAACATTCTTCAGGCCAAAGGGCATCATCTTGTAACAGTATAAACCACGGTCTGTTATGAACGAGGTACGCTCTTCGTCACCTAGAAATATAGAGATCTGGTTGTAACCGAAATAGGCATCCATGAAGCAGAGTAGCTTATGATCAACAGTGGCATCATCAATCAATGCGTGGCGAAGGAAAGCTGTCTTTGGCACATGCCTGGTTCAAATCAGAGAAATCTATGCATACTGTCCACTTGTAGTTGTTCTTCTTAATCAACATGGGGTTAGACACCCATGGATGGTGGATTGCTTTTCGATTGAATCCATTGACCAACAATTTATCCACTTTCTCCTTTAGGGTGCCGTACCTCTCAGTGCTCAAAGTCTTCTCTTCTGTAACATGGAGCATATCTTTGGGTCCACGTTCAGGGCGTGGCAAGCTATGGAAGGGCTTATCCCCACCATGTCGGCATGCTTCCACACAAAAACATATGCGTTCTCTCGTAAAAACTGCTTTGGTTTCTCTTTCATCATTTCTTCTAGTTTCTGTCCCAACTGTAGTACTCGTAAGAGATCTGATGGGCTCACTGGGAACGTTTTCAACTTCTCTGCTGGTGAAGCTAACGAATCTGACCCTATGATTCATAGGTCAAGGCCTTCATCAAGGACCATTTTCTCTTCGTCCTTCTCTTGGTCAACATCCATCGCCTCAGCTCGTATGGTTATCATCACAGGAAAAGAGCCTTCGTGCATTGCTACTTTTCAAAACGCGTTCATGCAGTTTGCCCTTGCTTCTATTTGATTGCCTCGAACCTTGGAGATTCCACCTGGTGATGGGAATTTCATTGGTAAGTGATGGATGGAAGTGACTACTTGTAAATCTTTAAGTGCGGGTCTGCCAAAGACCCCATGGTAGGCGGAACAGGTGTCCAACACCAAAAATTTCATGAATTTCTTTACGTGGCATGGGAGCTCTCCAAAATCCACTGCGAGGATGATCCTTCTCCGCGGGATAAGTCTGTCACCCGTAAAGCCAAGCAATGGCTTTGAGATGACTGTTAGCTCATGGTCTACTTCCATTTGATCGAAGGCGCTGCCAAATAGGATACTCATGGCGCTGCCATCATCGACCAACATTCTTCCTAATCCATTTCTGGTGACAATGGCACGAATTACCAAGGCGTCATAATGTGGGTAATGGACACCAGCCTCATCCTCCTTCGTAAATGTGATATGTGGGGCCTTGGGTTGGTGTCTGTGAAACTGCTAGCTTTTTATTGGTTCTTCCCTTGCTGCTTTAGTGTAGTTTCGTCGTGAGTTCATTGCATGTCCTCCCACGTAGGGCCCGCCAATTATGGTGTTGATCTCATGGATTGGAGAGATCTTGCGAGCCCGTCTTGTTTAGGTGGATCCATATTCATGTCATTCCTCCTATTATTGCAGCGAGGGTTGTCATTCTGACGCCGAGGTTGAGGTCTTCTCCCTTGGTTGGCCGGTCTTCGTCTTCTTCGTGCTAGCCAGTTCTCTTCTCCTTGCCGATGGTTCTCTTGATCTATCAGTTTTCCTACATCTGCATAGTCTTCTATGTTATGATTTCGAGTCTAGTGCATACGATAGAACTTGGGATAAGGAATTGGTGGTGAGGAACTACTGTTGGTGGTCCAAGCAGACGTCTCGGGATTAACTCAGTTTGATTGAACCTCCGATAGCGGGAAGTGCGAGGCTAAAGAGAACGTCTTCCTTCACGATAGTAGCGCTCTTTTTTTTCTCTTTCAACTTTTTCTCTATTCTCGATGGTTTCTTCAAAGCAAATATCACGCTGGATCAGATCTACCAACTGAGTATATGTTTTGGGATCATTGTTCTAGACTTCTCTCTAGAAAGAAGTTCACATGTGGAGCCCGGTTATTAGAGCATCCAATGCCTTGTCATCGGTCACATTCTTGATTTTGTTGATGACCTTGCTGAATCTTTTGAAATACCCATTCACTGATTCTCCTTCTTTCTATTAGATGTCGTGGAGTTGGGCCACATCAGCTGTCATCGTTCTGTTACCAATAAAGGCATTGATGAATACCTGTTTCATCTGTGGCCAGCTCATGATGCTCCTAGGCTTCAACTTGTTATACCATCTCTTCGCGTCAGAGACAAGGGTGGTGTAAAAGTTCTTGCACATGATTGCAGGAATATAACCTTGGAGACTTATATTTATACACATTGATGTGGTCCGTGGGGTCACCTCTCCCATTATAATTCTCTATATAAGGTATTTTGAATCTGGTGGGGAGTTCTCTTGTCCTTAGTTCTTTGGAGAATGGAAGGTTCTCGTCATCGTTGTCTAGGTCACATGATCGTTCCAGCCTTTCATGCTCGGGCCTCACATTCATAGCCTTGGGGTCTCTCTTCATTTCTGGGCGAGCTTCGCTATGCTAGTTGTGCCTGCTGCTCAATGATTCGGGCCGTGCCACAGAGGACCCAACCACCAACCTACCGACTGGTTTCTTCGTACCGGAAGAGCTTTCTCCTATTGGTTGTCATGCGAGGGCCTTGGATTCTGGTTTCGAGGGTTCCGCCCATCTGATATTAGTTGATCATCCTAAGATCGATGACTTTTGATTGAGCTGGACCTTGAAGAGCTTCGCTAGTCACGATTATGCTTGTGTCCAGATTAGAGAGATTGATTTCCCAATTGCTCAGTCACAGCCCTCATTCGAGCGTTGTCCTTTTTCAAGTCTAAAATATCTTGTTCAGTCATCCACCCCTGTCATTGTCTCCTTATTCGACGGTGGGTTACATTCTGGAGATCCTGAATGCTTTCCTACCGCTGGTCCAGGTGGTGGGACTTAATTTCATATTCTCAAGAGTTATCTATTGCCATGCTCTTTTTACTAAAAAAAAATGTATCACCACATATTTATTGGTTGTATAACGTATTTTTGTTCCTACAGACGGCGTCAATCTATTGACCTCAAAATCTACACTATCCACATGACAACAAATCTCCAGTCAATCCTCTGTCAGCATGTATGTTACCTGCACTTGGACAACCGTTACGTACCAAGATTACTGGAGAAAAAGGGACCGGCGATTGTTGGTACTCCGAAAATCAAGTCAACTATCAGTACAAAAATATGTGGAGAGAATATTTTGGGTGTGGGAGGGACAAGCAAGCAGAGTTTTGAGCAGAGTTTAAGGGTAGAGAATAAAGCGTACCTTAGAATGATGAGAGATCTAATATTTATAGGTTCAGAATTCTAATTGGTTTAGGTAAGAAATCAATTAGACATATGACCAGATTCTAATTGATTTAGGTAAGAAATCAATTAGACATATGACCAGATTCTTCTTCCTTATGAGATAAGGGGTAATGTGAATGCAATGTTTTAGATTTTCATCCTTATTTGAGTTGATTTCCAATTTTGCGTTGCCAATTACTAGGAGATTGAGATTTGGTTTCCTTCTGAATTCGTATGACAATCAAACTCAACCTTTCTTGAGATATCTCTTTAACTGTCCTAAAATTTCAGGCAAAAGTGGATTATACGTGGTGCGAAGATCGACAAAGCACCCCGAGTTGGTCATGAATGGTGAGGCCCTTCATAGGCTTCGTTGTAATTGACTTAGATGTGCGAGGATTCTGGTGGGCCTATGAGGCCTTACCAAAACTGGGTAGTAACAAGTTTCTAAGAATTTTGCTTTTGTAAGACATTTACATCTTGTGCTTTTTGAATTGTGAATGGATAATACTATTCATATTCAGTGAGTATCGTACTCAATTTATGTGATAATTATATGGTATTAATTGATATGTTATTTTGAATGCCATTCAAAACTCTATATTTAAGATGGTATATCAATTAGTGTCACATAATTGCTAAATAGACTGACTACGGTAAACGCTGACTATGAATAATATTATTCTATTATTCTTTTGGAATTATAAACTAGTATACCGCTCACCGTTGAGGTGGGATTGAACTATAGGACCATAATTCAAATTCAATGGCAATAGAATATCATGGAGTACTTGTAATTGTGGGTCAGTGCAAAATAATAAATAAATAGTGATTAGTAATATTATATTTATATTAACAAATAAAGTTAAGCCAATGTTACAAAAATAGACATCAATTGTACATTTGTCTGTACGTACCAAGTTAAAATCAGTCACTTATACTTTTTATAGTGCGTAAGCATTCCTCCTCTTGTCGTTGTCCTTTGACACCTTCACATTTACGAATTTTTTGTAGTTATGAATTCGTAAGTAAACATTAGATTAAATGCTAGATCTTGCAACCTTTTCGTTCGTGATAGTGCAATGAAAGTTGGACCATGACTTTTCTTCTCACTAATATCTACCACCACTTTATCAATAATTAGTCCTTGACTTTTGTGTATTGTAGTTCTCCAATACAAAACAATTAGTATTTGTGTTCACTAACAAGAAGTTCGATTCGATGCCTTCCAGTTTGTTGTTATTGGCGGAATAGGTATTATGTTGTTGAACTCACAAAAACTAATGCCACGATAGTTATCAAAGTCCACCATAATAACAATACGTAAATCAAATGGCGACTTACAATTAACTCTACAACACTACACATTGCTCCATTAATAAGTCCATTATTTGTAACAAGATTGGCACGAAGCATAACATGAGCTCCAATGGGTTAACAATCTCATTTTCCACAACATCTGTAGGTTGATTTGCATTTAAATTATGTACATTATCTTCAGGTATGCCATCGTCTGGTAATGTTTCCAAGTAGCTCTTGTCAATGGTTATGTCTCGATGATAAATAAGAATTTGTTTTAGCCAAACCAATGCTTGAAGAACATAATCAAGATGTACGCAAAATTCTTTAGCAACATGTACCCCAGTTCTATTTCCAATCAATATCGCAGATAAATCACCTGGTTTGAATGGAAAAATATTAGCTATTGAATTCACATCTTGAGCAAAGTTTATCACATTACCACTCAATTTGTATTGTTGGCCTTTGACATGATTTACAGACATCATCAGATGGACTTGAGTAGTAAGATTTTACTGTAAATTGGTTAGTTGTGATAGCTCAATGAGAATGACACCAGGATCCATTAATTTTTTTGCACTAAACTAAAGAGGGTTCAATCCATGCTAGCTCTCTTGTAAACAATGTGTACATATTTCCGAACATTTAATCCCAATAAATGATATACAACATGCTGAGCAACTAACCAACATAAGTTATCCACGAGATATTAGAAAAACATTGTGCAGTAGAGAGTGTTAATGGATGATTCAACATATTTTCATCGATGGCAAGACACGTATACCTTGTTCCCTTGATCATTGCTCACTTGTCTGTCATTTACGTAATCTTTTTTTATGCGCATTATCTATAGCAAGAGCATTTGCTCGTTGCTAACCAGTAATCACAATATGTGCTTGTTTTCGTCGAGCACAATCTAAAGCTCTTACAACTACCCATTGTGTACTTGTTTGTTCTAAAGCTCTTACAACTACCCATTGCGTACTTGTTTGTTCTGCACATGCTTTTCTATGGCGTACAGTATCAATAGAAAGTCTAGCACGTCTTTCGCTATGGTTTCTGTGAAAATGTAGTCGTATTGGGCTTATAATAAGCATGATAAAATAAGAGAAAGAAGTACGACGTGAACGGGCTATACGCATTCCACTTTTTACATGTGCTTAATGTAGTGATCCAAATGGATTTAACCTCCTACTACTGCCAATATTACTAACCGGTATAACAAGATAATCAAATGATGTATGTTTTTGATAGATTGCACTTCTCGAAAGGTTTTATATCAATAAATAGCAAACACATCAATTGATGGCGGCACTACTACCTCGACATTTATAACATGAATTATTTCTTAACAATGTGTATAAAACTTACCAAAGTGGGAGTATGAACGACCTACACTATATAAACATGCATAAAAATAAACTTAAAATCTCTAATATATTGATCTTTGTTAATACAAATTTTGAAATGAAGAACAAATATGATACCCAAGCGTTGGAAATGAGTATTTGCATGGTCTATAATTCTTTCATTTTTACTTATACATACATCATTTGATAAATGCAATGTTAAACCTACAATCGGCTTTGTACTACGAAAATAAACTTTAGTGAAGTGAGATATCATATTTGGATGAAATTACCTACATTTCACCAAGTATAATTCAAATAAATTGAATAACAAATTATAAAGTAAACCCAAATTATGAAAGAAGCATCAAAGAACTACATGGGAAAAACAATGCTGTGAAAACAACACTCTCTTCCAAGGGTAAATATCAAATTTCCATTTAAACATCATGGGTTGACCAGACTAAATATTTAGATTTCCATTTAGATATCAAGAGTTCACCAAACTGAAATGATAGTGATGGCTTCACCAAACCTATTGACATATAGCTTAAGTAAACATGTTCTCTAAAAGACAGACTGATCCAAACTCACACCTAGGTTTCTCTATGAACTTTTTCCCGTACAAGTATGTCCTCTTATGTTTGTCAAGTTACTTTATAAACACTATCAGTTGAAGGCCCTTGCAATATTGTTGTAAGCTGGATAGTTAGTTTAAAACTTCAAAATGTTGGCTTTATGGTCAGATCCAAGTAAGAGTTCCTCTAGATAGTAATATAATCTAATTCCAATAGAGAATAAAGATATGGACATGAGCGTTAACTATTCAACACATAATGCGTCAAAAAGTGTCAACTCCAATTAAAGGCTTTGAATTTATAAATAAATTGCACATAAGAGAAATTGTGGAAAGAGAAAATAAAATTGATGTAGATTATCTTTGGTGATTCACAAAAGCTTGCGAACAAACCAACTATGTTGCACATTTTTTTCTAAATACATTCAAGTCCTGCTATTCTCTTTAGACTTAGGTAAGATTATGGGCCATGCCTTCCAAAGTTTCTATTGAAGATATACTGTTACACCTCAGTCCCACGTAGGCAAGGCAAGCCTCCCTGGAATTCTACGTGGGCGTAGGCCAAGTCAACCCGCTCTTGAGTCACTCCTTTCTGAGGCGGTTTGGGCCAAGGGAACCCGTGTCCGACGCCGTGTACTCAGGATCACACCCCACCCAGATTGAGTGCCGTCCCCTCCCTGACACACCACGGATTAGACACGAAAGGACGGGCGGGAAAGTCTGTAAAACGCGGCCAATCGCCATCGTAGCCTTTTTTAGATTACGGCTGTAAAAGACCCCCCATTAAATGATGGTGTAACACCAAGGACAGGACAAGACAAGACTATAAAGTCTGCTGGATTGAACCACGTGTCGTTAATCGGTGGGGAGACAAACCAAGAGAACTGGCTTATAAATACCCAATTCATAACCACAAGAAAGGGATGTTGAAAATATTACTCTCACCACACAAATATTAAGTCCTCTATTCTAACCATTCTCAAGAGTCTTGACCACTTGGGATTTGTTAGTCAGAGGCCCTCAAGTTATCGCCTCTAGCTTAAAAGTGTCCTTAACCTTCTATTATTCATCTACCTGGTCCAAGGCTTCTTTACGCGGTTGGACAAACCATGTGGCAGTCCTAGTAGGAGGAAAAGTACACATAGGCAGAGGTAGCCTGGAGATCCTGTTGGCAGCCATTTTTGGAGGTCAACAGATTGGCGCCGTTTGTGGGAATCGTGACAAAAAAAGCTTCTCTTTCCTTGAGCAAAGAAATTTTCCTGAACAAGGGATCAGCCGACTCGCAAAATGAGTGGAAGCAACGAAGAAGAGAACCCCAGAAGAACCAGGCCCGCAACGAACGAAGGAGTCTGGGCTGAAAAAGCTCCTCGGAGGAGGCGAGGAAGGAGGCCTTCCACAAACCTTGAACGAGAAATGAGAACGATGGCCGCTAGCGTGAGGCAGCTGGCTTAGCATCACGCGCAAATGCAAGGGTACATCCAAATGATGCATGCAAGGAGGTGAACATGACGTCGTTTGACATAGAAATGCAACCCCGTCCGAGGACATATCCATGGAGAGGCACTGGAAGATATATCCATGGAGGAAGCAACCCCGTCCGAGGACATAGACCCGAGGGTAACGGGGGCTGAATGCCTGACCTCACCTATCGAGATTGGAAATTTTCCCCGCGGACCCCAATGACTCAACGAAGAAGCTACAGATAGGAAGAGACCTCGGAGAAGAGTCCAAAAGGGAGCTGAAAGAGTTCCTCTACCACAACTTGGACATTTTTGCGTTGAAACAGATATGATCGGGATCGACCCAAGGGTGAGCTGTCACCGCCTCAACGTCGACCCCAAATTTCCGTCCCACCGACAAAAGCAAAGGCCCTTGAACCCGAAAAAGTATGAGGCCTTAAAAGAAGAAGTTGAGAAACTCTTGCAAAGCGACTTCATCCGTGAGGCTCGCTACCCTAAGTGGGTCTCCAACCCCGTGTTGGTTAAAAAGTCAGGAGGAAAAAATGAGAATTTGTATAGATTTTTCCAACCTCAACCTGGCATGTCCCAAGGATAGCTTCCCGCTACCTTGGATTGACCAGCTGGTAGACTCCACGTCCGGACACGAACTCTTAAGCTTCATGGACGCTTACTTGGGCTATAACTAGATCCCTATGTACCCTCTAGACGAGGAGCATACATCGTTTGTAACAGACAAGGGTCTTTATTGCTACAAGGTCATGCCATTTGGTTTGAAAAACGCCGGGGCAACCTACCAAAGACTCGTCAATAAAATGTTTGCTGATCAGCTTGGTTTAACCATGGAAGTATACGTGGATGATATGCTTGTTAAGAGCTTGAAAGCCGGAGAGCACATACGACACCTGGAAAGGGCTTTCAAAACTCTCAGAGCTTACCAGATGAGGCTTAATCCCTAGAAGTGCTCATTCGGGGTCACCTCCGGAAAATTCCTGGGTTACATGGTAAACCAGAGAGGCATCGAAGCCAACCCAGAGAAAATCAAGGCACTAATAGAAATGAAGTCACCCAAGAGGCCCAAGGATGTGCAATGCCTGACCAGGAGGCTGGCAGCCCTCGGCCGATTCGTCTCGAAAGCTACAGACAAGTGCCTTCATTTCTTCAAGATCCTAAAAGGGGGCAACCGCTTCGAATGGACAGTGGAGTGCGAGGCCGCATTCCAAGCATTGAAGGAACACCTCGGCCACACCCCCTGCTATCGAAACCTAAGTCAGGGGAAACACTATTGCTTTACCTAGCCGTTTCTGCTGAGTCAGTTAGTTCGGTCCTGGTCAGAGAAGAAGGGCACCAACTGCCAGTCTACTATGTAAGCAAAGCTTTCATAGGGGCGGAGACGCGCTACCCAGACATGGAGAAGCTGGCTCTGTCACTCATTACTGCTTCAAGGAAGCTCAGGCCCTACTTTTTGGCTCATAGTATCCACGTCTTAACCAACTTTCCCCTGAGTCAGGTGATGCAGAAACCCGAGGCCTCTGGAAGGCTATTGAAATGGGCCATTGAGCTGAGCCAGTTCGACATTGTATTCAAGCCCAGAGCGTCCGTCAAAGGGCAAGCCCTGGCAGATTTCGTGGCAGAATTTGCCAGCACACCCATAATCGATGTCCCGATGGCTCCCGTGGAACCGCCTACTTGGTATCTTTTTGTGGACAGCTCCTCGGGGGATATGGGTTCCGGCGCCGGAGTTGTCCTCACTAGTCCCGAAGGCCATAGGCTGAAACTGTGCCATCCGGTTCGACTTCAAGGCCTCAAACAATGTTGCAGAATACGAGGCCCTGCTATCTGGCATGCGTCTCGCCAAGGAAATGAAAGTATAAAAGCTCTCCGCGGCAAGCGACTCCCAGCTGGTAGTAAGCTAAGTGAATGGGAACTTTGCCGCAAGGGAGAGGAATATGGCTTCCTACCTGAAACTGGTAAGAAAATCTTATCCCTTGCTTCGAGAAGTTCGAACTAACTCAAATACCGAGAGCAGATAACGCCAATGCAGATGCTTTTTCAAAGCTAGCGAGTAGCAAAGATTCAGAACTTCTTAGGTGGTGCCCATTGAACACCTCGACAGGCCTTCCATAGAAGCCATCACGGAAGTAATGTGGGTCGAGGAGACCACCACTTGGATGGATCCCATTCTTGCATTCCTAAAAGAGCAATCACTCCTCGTGGACAAATAGGAAGCCAGAAGGCTGAAAAGGAGAGCGGTGCACTTCGTATTATTCGACGACGTCCTCTACAAACGAGGTTATTCCATACCGCTCCTCCGATGCGTCGGAATGAACGAAGCTGATTACATCCTCAGAGAAGTCCACGAAGGCATCTGTGGTAATCACTCTGGGGGCTGGGCCTTGGCGCAAAAAATTCTCAAACAAGGGTATTTCTGGCCCTCACTGAAAAAAGATTCCTTGCACCACTCAAGGAAATGCAACGCTTCGCCACCATACCACGAGCTTACCACAGTGTCCAGCCCTTGGCCTTTTGCCAAGTGGGGAATTGATTTCATAGGTCCTATGCCTAGGGGAAGAGGCAATGCGTGCCACGCCCTAGTCGCCGTCGATTATTTCACGAAATGGATCGAAGCGGAGCCAATGGCAAAGATCACTGAGGCCAACACCTCCAAATTCATATAGAAAAACATCATATGTCGCTTCGGAATCCCTCACTCTTTGGTCTCTAATAACAGAAAACAGTTCGACAACAAAAAGATCCGGGGCCTATGCGAGGAGCTCGGGATCGCCAAACACTTCTCTAGCCCACATCACTCTCAGGCCAACGGACAAGTAGAGGCTGTGAACAAGACTATCAAATACACTCTTAAAAGAAAGCTGGAGGCATCAAAGGGCGCATGGGTCGATGAGCTCCCGCACGTGCTCTGGGCGATCCGGACCACGGCTAAGACACCGACGGGAGAAACCCCATTTTCCATGGCATTTGGATGTGAGGCGGTGAGTCCCGTGGAGATTGGCGTTCCCTCGCCTCACCGACTACTGTTCAACGAAGCCAGCAACGACAGCCTAATGAAGGTCGGCCTAGACCTCATACAAGAACAAAGGGACAGCTCCCAAATAAAATTAGCCTCTTACCAAAGGAAAATGGCCAGGTATTTTAACAAGAAGGTTAGGAAGCGGTCCTTCCGCATCGGTGATTTGGTTTTAAGGAGAATCTTCTCCTCATCCAGAGAACCGGGGGTCGGGACCCTGGGCCCCAATTGGGAAGGGCCTTACCGAGTCACCAAGGAAGCACACCCTGGCACGTACTACATTGAAAATTTGGATAAAAAGCTACAGCCACACCCGTGGAACGCTGAACACCTACGCAAGTATTATCAATAGAAACATTGCCGCAGCTTTGTTATTCATGTACAAGAGGGGACACCCTCCTCTTCGCAGGACGAGCCTGCGCACAAACTCTGTTAAACGTCTATGTAACTAAGTTATTTTTTCCTTTAACTGCGAGCCGCCGGTTGTTTAAAATTTTCCACGCAGAAGCAACTTACACGTCACAAAAAATATATATAATAAAACCTTTTTTCATTAATCAACAAAGTGGTTACATAGGAGCCCCCTCAGAGGTCTTCTTACAAAAAATGAACCAAAATACATATAAGGAGCCTAGACTACTCGTCGGGAGGATCCGCGATGTCCATCGGAGGAAACTTGGCCTCAAGGGAAGAAAAATCCAAGTCAGGGTGCTCGACGCGAAGTGCAGTAAGAACCTCTTGCTGCCCAACGCTCGCGAAATAATTGGAAAAACTGGCGTACGCCTCCGTCAAATGGAAGTTGGCAACAAAATTAGCATCAGCGTCCTGAAGCTTTTTAACCAGATCCTCCCTCTCGGCCATCGCAGCATCCTTAACGGACTCCACCCCTGCTTTCTCCCTCAGGCACGCCTCCAACTCAGCCTTAAGCTTCGGAAGCTCTTCCTCCCTCGCAGTAGCCTCTGCAGCCAATCGATGGTTCTTCCCGTTGGCCTCCTCCAATGCCTTCGAGGCTATAGTCTGAGCATTTATGGCGTCATCAAGCTTCTTTGTCAATATAGCCACCTGGCTTTCAGCCTCGACCATGTCAAGCTTGGCATTCTCATACGCCAATTTGGCACTCTCAGCCAGTGCCACAGTGTTATCAAGGCACTCTCGGATCTGATCAGACCTGGAAATGGCCTCCGAGGCATCAGACATTTTCTTCTTCATCTCCCTCATCGCCATGAGGGACTTCATCTGGGCGGCCGCCGAGCGAATAGAACACGCCAAAGACGCTTTCATCCGATCCTCGGCCTCTCCTTCTCCCAGGAACGCCCTCCACAGCCTGTTGAGATATTTCTGGAATCCCTCCACTCCCAGAGCTGGGTAAAACTCCAAGTTCTTGGTCAAGGGGCCGGGAAGCTTCCTCTCCAACTCACCAACCAACCCACTAAAAAGCTCCCTCGATTTCGAAGGAGCAGATGGAAGTTCACCAGCACATTCTCCTCTTGTCGGTGCCCCGACAGGAGCATCGTCTAGAGCGATGCCGGAGGCAGTAACGGCCAAACAGCGTTGCTTGGGATCGGAAGGATGGACAACAAGCTGTTCGACCACCTCGACCGACTTCCTTTTGTTGACCGGCTCCCCAGCCGACCGAGCACCGCTCATTATTCCTCTCAGAGTTGGCCTTGCGCGTGCCAGAGCGGTCTTCTTTCTTTTTACCAACGGTTCACCCTCATCGGGGGACATAGTTTCCACATCATCTTTCTGTGCCTCTTCTCGGACGGCATCCTTGCTTGCTTCCTCAATCGCCCTCTTTTGGCGACTGTCCTCGGAAGAGCCAGGGCAGAGCTCCCTCACCTTCGCCGCCATCACCCTAGCAAGAGGTGGCTTCGGCCTCTTGCCTTGCTCGAAATCATCTGTGAAATAGCCAACTTAGGGTTAGGGTGAATTCTCAGATGAAGTATGTAGCAGATAAAATACAAAGCTCTCCTAGTCATCTGCCCAAGTTCGATCAGGTGCCTGGGCGCTTTCAAAAGAGTGTCAAACCTCCTCTGCCCCGACGGGTGGGCGTAAATCGCGCGGATGACGTCTAGCTCCTCCTCCTTTAACTCACACCTAGGAAGGGCGTCTGCAACACAAACAAAAAATAGTCAGTCATACGGTAATTACAAGAGCGACCCCCACCCTTCCGAATCACTCACTCGCAACTCTATACAAGCCGGACACTTCCAGATCTGGTTCCGGATCATCCAACACCCTCTGCCAATTCCCAGACACCCAACACCAACCCTCCTTCCAGTGCTTTATGGAGGACGGGCAGTCCATCACAAAGGGCTTGTGCGACCCCCACGGGCCAAAGTAATACCACCCCACTTCCTCCCCCTTGTCCTTTTTCCTCGGCAACTTCTTCGGGAGGTACACTGTTTGGAAGACGTGGAGGGGCATCTCGAACCCAAAAGAGTGCCTGAACCAAAGGTATAGACTCCCCGCCATTTGGCTCCAGTCGTTAGGAGCTACCTAGGTGGGTGCCAAGCCATAGGCCCTAAGAATCCTCCTATAAAATGGATCCAATGGCAGCCTCATCCCGGCATTGAAGGATTGAAAGTGCACAGCAGCGCAGCCCCTCCTTGGCAAGCACGCCCTCTCATTAGGGCCCGGAATGTGGAGCTCTATATCGCTAGGAACTTGGAACATCCTCTTGATGTTCATCAAATCAGCCTCGTTCGCAATCGAGGGGACATCCATGGCAGCCCACCTGCCACTGGCGGATGGGCCCTGCCCCATGGCTCCACTATTCAAGGGACCAGGGCCCAGGTCGTCCTCTGCTGATGGGATTATAGCAAACTCCTCCCCAGTAACAACGTCAACACCCCGAATGGATATCACCGTCGCCGCAGACGGAGATACTTCCGGAGATATCCCAATTCCAACACTCACCGGGTTACCTGTGGCTGCAGCCTCTCCTACTGAACCATACATCACTTCCACAAACAGAACACAAAATAAAATGAGAGGGTTTAGTGGGTACCTAAAACTAAAAGTTCTCTCCCACCGAAAGGTCACCGGAGTATCTTCAACACACTGGGAACACGATTGCCAGGATATCTCTTTTCTCACCATAACATGCACAGATTGTCGACAAAAATATGGAAAACTTCTCCTTTTATAAGAAAAAGCGGATCGAAGCATGGCCGTCGGATCAAAATCAAGATCCATCCTAGCCACCCAAACAGGAAATTCATCCCAACCTTTGAATTCAAACGGCTACGCAAATAAAACCCTGGATCAATGTCCTAAAAAATGCAGTGTCATCCACTCGCTCGTGCGTGAGAGTCAGGAAAGACGCGCCAACCCCTGGCAAATCGTGCACATTAAATACCTACGGCCGTCTTTTCAGCACGCCCAACAAGGCGTTCTATGGTCCCCATATCCTTGCAATGATTACAACCGTCACAAGGGCTCCCAATTGGGACTGCCTCCGCTTGCTGCCTCTTCCTTAAGGCTTCAGCACGCGGAACAGCTTCCCAATCGGGACTGCCTTCCCTGCTACATCTTCCTTAAGGCTCCAGCATGCGGAAGGGCCTCCCAATTGGGACTGCCTATGCTTGTTGCCTCTTCCTTAAAGCTCCAGCACGTGGAAGGGCCTCCCAATTGGGACTGCCTCCGCTTACTGCCTCTTCCTTAAAGCTCCAGCACGCGGAAGGGCCTCCCAATTGGGACTGCCTTCGCTGCTGCCTCTTTCTTAAAGCTTCAGCACGCAGAATGGCCTCCCAATCGGGTCTGCCTTCCCTGCTACGTCTTCTTTAAGGCTCCTGCACACGGAAGGGCCTTCCAATTGGGACTGCCTCTTCCTTAAAGCTCCAATACGCGGAAGGGCCTCTCAATTGGGACTGCCTCCGCTTGTTGCCTCTTCCTTAAAGCTCCAGCACGTAGAAGGGCCTCCCAATTGGGACTACCTCCGCTTGCTGCCTCTTCTTTAAGGCGTCCCAATCGGGACTGCCTTCGCTGTTGCCTCTTCCTTAAGGCTACAGCACACGAAACGGCCTCCCAATTGGGACTGCCTCCGCCTGCTACGTCTACCTTAAAGCTCCAGCACGCGGAAGGGCCTCCCAATTGGGACTGCCTCTGCTTGCTGCCTCTTCCTTAAGGCTCCAGCATGTGGAAGGGCCTCTTAATTGGGACTGCCTCCGCTTGCTGCCTCTTTCTTAAAGCTCCAACACGTGGAAGGGCCTCCCAATTGGGACTGTCTTCGCTGCTGCCTCTTCCTTAAGGCTACAGCACGCGGAACGGCCTCCCAATTGGGACTGCCTCCGCCTGCTACGTCTTCCTTAAAGCTTCAGCACGAGAATGGCCTCCCAATTGCAGAAGGGCCTCCCAATTGGGATTGCCTTCGCTGCTGCCCCTCGTTTAAGGCTCCAACACGCGGAAGGACCTCCCAGTTGGGACTACCTTCGCTGCTGCCTCTCGGAAGGGCCTCCCATCTGTGAAAAGCAAGGCATCCCACATCAATGTGGGGTCCCATGCTTTTGGGACTATTGCCCCTGCGATCTTAAATATGAAAACATATCACCCCTACCCCATAAATTTTTTACTCCCATTTCTCGCCAAGCCCATCACCCCACATAAATGATTAGGGCCTGGACTTGGGGGACTATTGTTACGCCTCAGTCCCATGTAGGCAAGGCAAGCCTCCCTGGAATTCCACGTGGGCGTAGGCCAAGTCAACCCGCTCTTGAGTCACTCCTTTCTGAGGCAGTTTGGGCCAAGGAGACCTGTGTCCGACGCCGTGTACTCAGGATCACACCCCACCCAGATTGAGTGCCGTCCCCTTCCTGACACACCGCGGATTAGACGCAAAAGAACGAGCGGGACAGTCTGCAAAACGCGGCCAATCGCCATCGTAGCCTTTTTTAGATTACGGCTAGAAAAGACCCCCCCCCCCAATTAAATGATGGTGTGACACCAAGGACAGGACAAGACAAGACTACAAAGTCTCCTGGATTGAACCACGTGTCGTTAATCGGTGGGGAGACAAACCAAGAGAACTGGCCTATAAATACCCAATTCATAACCACAAGAAAGGGATGTTGAAAATATTACTCTCACCACACAAATATTAAGTCCTCTATTCTAACCATTCTCAAGAGTCTTGACCACTTGGGATTTGTTAGTCAGAGGCCCTCAAGTTATCGCCTCTACCTTAAAAGTGTCCTTAACCTTCTATTATTCATCTACCTTAGTTTATTTCACAATTAAGTCCAAACTCCAAAGGATTTGGTCAAGTAAAAAAGATTAACTCCTCGCATTATAGTAAAAAAATATTTTCCTACTATTAGTTCAAATATAAAAGATAACATTCCACAGTAAAGGGGGAAAAATGAAAGCATAAGTTCAAGAAAAAAAATTAAAATTAGGAGTGAGGACTGAGGAGTGAATCCTTGGACAATATTAGGAGCTAATTCACATGGGAATCAAGCACTAACTCTCCATCAATCATTAGTAAAACAAGTATTAAGTGTTTGTACGTACATTAGTATACAAAAGTAAGGCATCTGCGTCAATTGAAAACTTGAAACATTTCATAATCTAAAAATCAGTAGTTCTCCGAGCCCTTTTCCACCACCTAAAATCCCGAATCCTATTCTGATAAGCATCTCTATGAGAGAGAGTATGTTCAATTTTTTTGGAGAAGTATCATTATTCAACTCTCTATTCTTTGCAAAAAAGAGAGAATGGGGTCGAGGTTTCAAATTCTTTTGGTAGATTTTTTTCCAAGCTCTTTCGTCCAACGACATTGGCATCCTATTCACAATATTGATGCACAACGAAGCTTTGTTGAATTCAATTCATCCAATAAAACAACAACTTACTGACTAATTTAGAACTTCGTTCGTCCTCATATTTTCTAATATCAAGATTCAGTCTCAAGGCATAAAAATTAAGTCACCATAAAAACCAACTTGACATACAAACTCAAGCAAAACCAGTATCAAACTTCTTGAAAATCTATCATCAATGATAAAACATCAAAATCTACCTAGTTATTGTAAGAATTAATGTTCAATGTCCAATTAGTTGGGTCAGACTTACTTGCTTATAGGTCCAGTTAATTAACTAGATTAATTAATTGAGCTCATTTGTTGTGGGCATGCATAGTTCTAGTATGACTAAAACTATGGTCAGTTTTAATATGACTAGAACTAGGGTGAAATTAACATATAAATACTAGGGCAACAACAGTTTATACAATCAAGAGAATTTGTCTTTATTACTTGCTAGCACAAACAAGAGACATGACACAATACAATTACTCCTAAAGTTCCGTTTTCATCTGTTCTTAATCGTGGAAGTTTATATTTATTCTTGTTGTGTGGATTATCATTGGAGGCTAGACAATTGGATAACTGTAATATTGAAGATTGTACTTCTAGCTAATCATATAATTAGATTTCACGGTGTTCATTTAGGTAAACTTCTATAATAAATTCTATCTAAGTAGAATGTTGATCCGACTTATAGGAATTGCAGATTTTATTTTTGATATAAATGTATACATTGATTCCTTACAACGGTATTATAGCGTACCTTCTTACTTGTTAGTGTTTGTTACACTGTTTTGATAAATCGAACAATAATTGTTATTGGTATAATAATGTGATTTGAGATTTGACAGAAAAACAAAAATTATGAATTTTTGGAAAAGAAAAATCTGAAATTGGTTTTGAATTTGTTCAAAACGGAACAATCTGGCCGAGGGTCGAAAAGGCTGAGGAATGAGGTAGTGACCGACGGCGCTTTCGAAGTTGCCACCGCGGTCCGCTGCTTTTTGAGGGCAATGGACTCAGCCGCGAAGATCAAAGCTCAGCAGCGGCACCGCCACCACTTTTCTTCATGAACAGCATTTGCTACTGCTCGTTTACACCAGCGGCCACTACCGTTTTCTCTCCCTCACCCTTTTTCATAACAGGCAGAGGCGGCGGCGGCGGCGACGACGAGGGAAACCCTAAAAGGATTTTAGCATCTTGGTCGTTTTGGGGACGGGGGCTCCCATGCAATAACCGCCCTTATTTCAAAAGGTTTTAAATGGGCCTCCTATGCAATTTCAGAAATTGCATAGAAAGGACAAGTGTTTTAAAATAAGAGGGGTCTCTTGTACAATTTCAGAAATTGCATAGAAAAAGCCCACTTATTATAAAATTAAACGGGTTGACTGCATTTTCAAAAATTGCACACCAAGTCCTCAAATTTGAAAAACAAGAAAATAGGTCTTAAATGCAATTTTAATTTTTTTTGGAATAATTGTAATTATTATATTTTTTAATGCTGGTCAAATATTCAAAATTAATTAAAATCATTTTTAAACCATATTTTTTGAATTTCTGCCTAATTAAATTTTAAGTTATTACTTTTTAAAATTGTAATTTTAACCTTATACTAATTGTATTTTTAATTTAGGGAATCACTATAAATTGGGAGATAAAATAAATTTTGAAAATCTCTTTTATTAATAAAATTAATTGATTAATTAGATTAATTGCTTGATTTTATTGTTGAAAAAATTATAAATTTAATTAGATTAATTATTTAATTCCGTCTAGTTCGTTCTGAAATGTCTAAAATGTTTAGACTTACACTGTCAACTCTGCAAATTTAAAAATTAATATATTTTTAATATCAGATATTAAAATAGATGGTTAGTGGTTGATTATGGACTCGACTCATGTGATTAGTGATATAGTTAATTTAATCATGTTGATTGTTAGCTGGGCCTGTGAGCATATTATTTTATTAAATGGGCTTGTAGCCTTTTATTTATTTAATTGGATTTATGAGATCTCTTTTTAATATGGATCTATGTGTTCATTTATCTGGCCCTACGTGCCAACTAGTATATGATACAAGTTGCAGTTTGGCTACAAGGGAGCAACTAATATATGATACAGGTTGCAGCAAGAGATAGAGATGATTGCATTTAGCATTCGATGATCGATTGCAACGTCTCCTAATAATTGACCAACTAGTCTTCCTTTTGGTTCGGAGATGTTAGATAGATAAAGTCCATGATCATCCACAGCTATTATTATGTATGATTGATTGCATACTGGATGTTAGTTAATATACAATTACTCCAAATCAAATTATTAAATTCAGATTAAATGGTTAATACAAAATGCATTCCATCGTTATAGTGAAAAATCAGAGTTCTCGATGTCAATTTGTGGGTCGCTCAAGGTTACTCGCTCATTTATCATAATAAAACATTTGATGTTTCTAAATAATGTGTCAAATTTAACTAGAATTTTAATTTTTTTTTTGAGTTGCTCTATGAAATAAAATTTTAAAGGCACAATTAAGTAAAGAAATTAGATGTGTGCGGCAATAAGTTGTGTACTTGATGATTTAAGAGTCACATAGAGATTTTATTGATATGGGTATGTACCTGGATATTTTATTAGGACTTGTTGAGTTGCTCAAGGTTCTAATAAAACAAAATGGATTTTAGCCCACTGAGAATCTAATTGGTTCTGTTAATTAATGTTTGAGAGTCATTAATTCAATTAAAACAATGGGAATATAATTAATTTAATAGAAGTTTATGTTAAATTAATATTCTATATTTTAATTAATTATTCTATCTTGTTATTTAAGTGTTAAATCGTAAGTAACCATATAAGTTTGAGAGGTATACTAGATCCCAACAATCATACTGAACCAAAATTTCTGGACTGGCACCGTAAACTGAGAATTGTTCTCAAACATAAAAAAATTGGATATGTAATTGAGCAGCCAATGCCCAAAGCTCCTGTTGAGAAGGCTACGTCGGAAAATGTGCAGACTTATAACAGTGACGATGATAATACTGCAACATGTGAGCATGCAGCTATGTCACCTGAGTTACAAAAATAGCACAAGGGTATGGATGCATATATCATTTTCAAAGAGTTGAATGATGAACAATCACGGTCTTATGAGACATCTAAAAAATTATTCAGAGGTATGATAGTAAAATGATCTTCAGTCAATGCTCATTTACTAGAGATGATTGGTTATATTAAAAAATTAACCAGTTTGGTTTTACCATGGACTACAAGCTTAGTTTTGTCTTGGTTCTACAATCCCTACTTGATATTTTTTCGTAGTTCATTATGAACTTCACAATGAATAAGATTCAATGTACCCTACTTGAGCTGCTGAATATGCTAAAAAAATGTTGAGTCCAAAATAAACAATGAAAATGGGCAAATTTTGGCCATTGAAACATCTAAGGGCACTAAGAGAAAATCTAAAATGACCTTTCAAAAAAGAACCAAGAAGGCCAAATATACTAGAAAACAGTTAAAACAAACAAAGTCAAATCCAAGTCTAATGATCTGTGTTTTCATCGTGAAAACTGTTGACGTCTGAACCTGCACCAGTCCACGTGCCAACAGATATCCAGTCACTCCTCTGCCAACTCGTATGTTACCTGCACACTAGGACGATCGTTAGGCACCAAGATCTCTGGAGAAAAAGAGTCCGACGATCGTTGGCACTCCGACGATCAAGTCAACTGCCGGTATATGAGAAATACACGGGGGCGGGAACAAAAGAGGGGTGTGGGAAAGACAAGCAGACAGAGATTTGAGCAGAGTTTAGGGTGGGATTCTTAAGCGTAAAAAGAGCGTACCTTGGAACAACCGGAGACGTTGTATTTATAGCGCAAGAATTCTAATTGATTTGGAAGACAAATCAATTTGGTCCCCAATCGGATCCTCCTTCCTTATGTGATAAAGATACCCGAGATTGCCTTCCTTCCTTGAGTTTATCACGTTGCATGATTTTAGGAGATCATGATTGTGTTTCCTTGTGGAGACTCGTGCGCCCAATCCAACGCAATCTTTCTTTAATTACTTCTCTGGTTCCCCCGGCATATCGAGTTGCTCGCTGGTTACGAATGATGCGAGGCCGAGGCCCTATGGTTCGCATGCGGGCGCCGAGGCCCTCCACATGACTCGCAGATTTCTGGCTGCCGAAGGCCCAAGCGCGTGACGGGCCCTTCCAAGGCCCTAGCAGGGCCCAGATAGGGTTCTTGATAGATTACGAACTGGGCCCTTACTGGGCTTAGATGGGGCTTGTGCTGACGTGGCGGGCATATCGTAATCGTGTGGTAACAGAAACAAAGCGCATTAGAAGAGGAACTGCAAGTCATAAAAGAGAAAAAATAACAACTCATATGTTTATCAGCGTGTATTTAGTGAAATTGAGCTGAAATTCAAGTTTCCATAGCTCAGGTTCTTCCCCTGGTATTCATCACTAGATTGACCTCCAACTATTACATCATTAGGGCAATGATCTCCTACCCCCTAATAATGTCCACTTATGTTGTCAACGCTGAGGTGGCATCACATGATTGGTAGTTCACAGTCTCATACTCATTATTTTTATCAATTATGTGATGTCATTTCAGCATAGACAACATAAATGGATATTATAAGTGGGTAAGAGATTATTGCCATGCATCCCTAATAAGCTGATCTAGGCTTCAACTTTAGACCCTATTTGCTTAATAGCTTGAATTTTGCAGAAGAGAACCTTATGGAGCGGAAGCATAAGGATTAAAGATGAAACACGATCAAAGAATCTTTTATTCTTTTGAATCCCGAATTGGATCAAAATTGGAAAAAAAATAAATCCATATTTATTTTTATTCATACAAAGCCAAGCCTGCTGCCATTGGTGTTATAAGAAACAAAAGAAAACCTAACTATAACAAAACTATTATTAGATTCCTAATCAAATAAATAATGCTTCTCTTTATTGTCTCGGACTCCATCGGAAACAAACAGGCCACAGGGTGTTTATTTTTTTAGAAAGACCAACTTTGTGTATACTTTGTTTTGCCCTTATTTCATTAAAGAATATAAAACTCTACAATATTTTTGGACTTATTTTCGTCGGCATATTAACATATTTTCAAACATAACCTTTTTTTTTTTTTTTTCCTAATAAGAGGAGATTTCTTGAAATGGCCGTGTAGGGAGAGACATGAAAAAAGGGATTTACATTTTAAATGTATTATTCTTAATATACCCTTTTATATACTAGTTAAGAATACGTACGTTGCACGTGATTTTGTAATAATTTTGTAATCATTAAATCATCGATGGATATAACTCTTATAAGAAATTCATTTTCAATCATAAGTTCATCCATGGCTATGAACAACTAAGGAATAACAATAAAGGTTCTTAGTAAAACAGATGATTCATTAAAAAGTACATAGCTTACATGAATATTAAGTTTGAAAAATTGCTGACGTGAATGTTAATATACTGCTAATACTTTTTAATTATATTTTGAAACATATATTTAATGGCATATCAAGGAAATGCTACTTTCTTTTATGAAAATTAGTATCAAATTCTAAAATATATAAAATATAGTAGGTAGAACACAATTTTTTATTGATTTTCTGTATTTATATCATTTTAAAAGGCACATGGAAAAAAAAATTAGCCCTTTTTAAGCAATTATTTCTCATAAAAAAGAATCTCAAAAGTCTTTGAAATAGAATAAAGAAGAATTTTCTCCTACATTATCTTCACTAAAACACTGATCAAGACATTCAGTTTTAGAGTGGTGATCTCCTCCCCATAGTGGGGAGGGATCATCTTGCCCACTGCCATGTTAATGTTAGAAAAAAATTTGGCCAATTGCCCACTGCCATGTAGGCAGTGGGCAAGATGATCCCTCCCCACTGTGGGAAGAAGATCACCACTCTTCAGTTTTAATGCACTCATGAGCTAAGGCTTTTTTTTTTTTTGGTCCTCTTTATGCATTTTTTTTCCCCACAATTCCATCTAAAATATTAATAAATTTCAAAATAACCAGATACTTAGAAAATCTATTTCTTAATAAAATTCATGATTTTAACTCATCACGTAAAACTAACTTATTATGCGACATTTACTTTCACCTTATGTATGTCATGACTTAGTTTATCCAAGTAATTACGTAGTACATGTTAACACTCTTCCTCAGCTGCTGGCTTGAGAAAGCTAGAGTAACACCAATCCTCTTTGTTCTAACTTGTTCTTCTTCAATAAATATATATTTAATTGCTTACAAGATGACATAAAATATCATTTGAGCTTAAATCCCTTTGCTATCAAGACTACCACAATAATTAATATTTTTACCTCAAACAAACATTCTAATCAAGAAAAAAGAATCAATGATGGCAAAAAAAATTTGCCCCCTGACCAGCCCCGTATTTGGAGGGGGCGTGGATCATGGTCCCCGCTCCGAATTATCCGAACATGCCTCGAATATTTTTATTTTATTTTTATTTTTATGTTTTAAAATTTAAATCATATTTAAAAAATAAAAAATAATATTAAAAATTAATTAATTAATTAAACGAGGTGATAAATGAAAAATTTTCAATCCTCGCTCCGACTCCTAAAAATCTCTGATGGGGGATGGTAATGGCTGCCCGACCGCGTCCCACCCTGTTGTCATCCTTAAAAAGGATATAGAAATCAAAATTTAAATGAATATTACCATCAAATTCTCAAAATTAGTGAATCTGTTGTGGAAAATTAACATATCAACTATCAAGCTAATCAAAGATTAAAAACTGTCCCTGTGAAAGGAAAAAACAATTTTTGGCATAATTAATAATAAGAAAATCGAAATGCAAAGGTGAATTCTTCTTTTTTTGGTATGTTGAACAAGGAATTTGCTTAAATTCTCATACAAAATAAGATTGATTCTTGGAGTGTTTATAGTTAATGATAATAATTTCAATATATTAAAAACCTTATTAGCATTACATTTTTATTTATTGTCATTAATTACAATAAATAATAGAATTTAAAGGGGCAATCCACCTTAAATGCAATATTTATTTGGTATTAAATAATTTAAATTAATGCTAAAATAGAAAATACTCATTGAATGACTATTTTAGGAATTATAAGTTTTTTGCGGGGCAATATCGTCTATAAATGTTTCTTCCATATGGGAACTTTTATATGTAGTATAGATTTGATGAAGGGTAAAAAATTTGAATGGTCCCGTACTTTATATTTAGTGTGAATAAAGTCCTTAAATTTTAAATTATACTTTGTTAGTCTTTCAACTAAACATCGTGAAATTTTGTTAGTCCATCTGTCTATCTCCGTCATTCCAACTAACGAAAATTATCAGTTGACAAATAGAATTACTTACGTGGCCGTTCATTTCGTCCAACTCACCATCTAAAAACATTGTTGGTTCTGAACTATACATTTTGTGTGCCAAAAGATCACTTAACTTTAACAAAGTACATGTTTAGTCTTTCAACTTATGAACCCCGTTAGCTTATTTGTTTGTCTCTGTCATTCTAACTAACGAAAATGATGTGTCAGCTGAAGGATTTACTTATGTGGTATTTCGTCAAACTCACCATTTTATCTTAACAAGATATAATAATAAAATGGTGAAATTTTGTCCAACTGAGCGTAATTACTTACAAGGGCGGTAAAAGAACCTTTAAGACCAGTGTTCTAACAAGCTCGCCTAGGCGTGCGCCTAGGCTTGATGCCTGGCCTTGCCGCCTCGCCCCGCATAGCTCATTTTTGCGCATCAACTGCACATTGTCACGCTTAGACGCGCCTAGGCTCAATGCGCGACCTCGCCGCCTTGTCGCGCATTACGCTTTTTAGAACATTGTTTAAGACGCAGAAGGTGACGGATGGTGCTCACAGTAAGGTTGGGTATATATGCACTATATATATAAAAAAAAATTTAATTATTATTTTTATTGTTTTGTCAACGTAGATGCTGAGTTGAACGGAACTAACCTCCACATAAGTAATTCCATCTGTCCACTAATCATTTTTATTAGTTTGAAAAAAAAAAGATACGATTGGCTCCTACCGAATCTAAACAATCTTCTTTTTTTAACATGAAGATATAAAGAAGCCACTACAATTGATAAAAATACTAGACCTACAAAAGTACAAAAAATAGAGAGAAAATTCAAAGTTATCATAAATGGTTATCTCGATTTACTAATACTAGGAAAAATGTAGGTAAAATTTATTGTTCCAATTTTAATAATTAATTTTTTTTATGTATGAAAATATAAGTAAGTCTATCTTTGTGGGACGAAGAAAGTATGATTTAAAATTTAGGTACTTTATTCGCACAAATATAAAGTACGGAGACTTTATTATTTAGAAAGACGAACTTCGTGTATACTTTGTTTCTGCCCTCATTTCATTAAAGAATATACTTAATAGAAAAAACTCTACAATATATTTGGACTTATTTTTGTTGGATATATTAACATTTTTTGAAAAATAACTCTCTCTCTCTCTCTCTCTCTCTCTCTCTCTCTAATAGGAGGAGATTTCTTGGAATGGCAGTGTTGGGACTTAGTTGACCAAATAAGAGGAGATTTCTTGGAATGGCAGTGTTGGGACTTAGTTGACCAGTTGAGAAAGACAAAATGAAAAGGGCTTTACAGATATTTGATAATAATTTGTTTATCTTTCTTTTGAGGAGGGTCGATTTGATATGAATTGGAGTTCTTCCAACTTGAATAATAATTGTTTTATCTTTTCTCAATTAAACTCACTACAAAAAATTTCACTTTTAACAATGAAATTTTTGGTCGTAGAAAGTCATTTTTAGGCTGTTTTGTTGAAAAATAGTCGTCGAGAGACTTTACAAGACGAAAATTTGCGTTGTTGAAAATGAAATTTTTTGTAGTGACTACTATCTGGATTGGACCATAATATGGTGAAGTTTGAGTCGGGTAATTACCCTGTAGTTTCTCTAAGATGTCATATCTTTTTTATTTATGGAACTATATTTGTTCCACATGGTCGTGATTTCCTACCCACTTATAATATCTACACTGATGTGACATCATATGATTGATAGTTCATGATCTCACACTCATGATTTCTACCAATAATGTTTAGCCACTTCACCGGTGGGCATTATATATCTTATCCTATCCATCACACTGATGTGCATCATATGATTGGTAGTTCATGATCTCACATTCATGATTTCTTCCAATAATGTTTAGCCATTTCATCGGTGGACATTATATATTCTACCCATAGGAGATTAGGCTACTATGAAATGATCAAAGATATTTTCTTGCACCGCGTCGTTACTATTTAATATTTTATCAAAAAGCATTATTTGAGTCTTTCTGCAGACAAGAATATCCCATCTTAAATATTGTGACTAGATTCAACTGGTTCCATTGGAACTCAAACAAAGATGTCTAAGAATTATGACAATTGGGAGAGGCTTGTGGAAGCTGTTCTGCGGCGAGAGCAGTATTGGCAAATGGCACATGACCACTCGAGGAGCCCAAGCATCAGCTCTACATCATCGGATTTCAGATCTACATCATCGGATTTCAGATCTAGTTTCAATTTAAGTTCATCGACTGACAACGTACCTGCCGACATTTGGAGGGCAGAAGGTTCATCTTTGTATGAGCTAAATTACCAGCAAGGCACGGCTTACTTCAAGGATGTACAGTTAAACAAAAACAAAATATTTTTCAAGAATTTCATTCCCAAGCTAGTATTTCTTCAGGGAAATATTCGTGCTTTTGAGGTTGGAGATATTTTGAGGTCTCCGTCAGAGGTTCTTGGAACGGGAACATTCGGGACTACATATAAGGTAACACTGGATGATCGAACTACAATTGCACTAAAGAAATTGAAGGAATTGAGTACTGGACAACGAAAATTTGAGCAGCACATGAAGGTTTTTAGAAGTCTAAGGAACGAAAATGTGGCTGCACCAATGGCTTATTATTTTTCCAGAAATGTGAATCTCGTGATTCATGACTACCAAATTCAGGGGAGTGTATCTGAACTGCTACATGGTATATATGCAAAACATTCTAACCTGTGTAGTCACTTGAATCGGTTATGATGATTATGGTTTGGTCTATTGAAATTTGATACTCTTTGCGAGATTGGAAACAAATGATTGAAGCTTTTCATTCTTTACGAGTAAATGCCAAGCTTCGAATCTTACCAATGCTTTCCCACCGATGATAGCATGAATTGATGACACTCACTTCTCTCAAAAAATAAATCTTATGCAGATTTCTGAAGCATATAATTACACACATCATGTCAATCATATATCTAAACTGCACTACTGATGATTTGGTAGTTAAATTGTGAATATGTGATAATTATTGATGTCTTGAATCCCGTATGCAGGAAACATTGCTAAAAAACTGCCAAAATGGGAAACACGTCTAAGAATTGCAATTGGGGCAGCAAGGGGTATAGCTTATATACACACAAAACTTGACGGTAAGCTTGTTCATGGAAACATAAAAGCCTCCAACACTTTCCTCAACTCCCAACAATATGGCTGTGTGTCCGAGTTTGGCTTGGGAGAAGTGGCAGTAGCAGTAGAACCATTCCTCATGCACAATGCAGGATACCTTGCCCCTGAATGTACAGTTGACGGGAAGGTGTCGCAAGCATCTGATGTCTACAGCTTTGGAGTCCTGCTGCTTGAACTTATTACTGGAATGTCCCCTATCGAGGGCATTGGTGTTAATAAAGTGCCCATGGTCACATGGGTCATTCATACGGTTAAAGATAAAGGATATCTTTTTGTCTTGAACAAATTGGCTCCAAGTTCTTCTTTGAATGCAAACGTAGAGAAGGAGGATATGTTGCTAGTGGCAATGAGTTGTTTGGCTGAAAATCCAAAGTATAGACCAGACATGACCAATGTGTTGCAGAGGGTCGAAAATATACCGAACTGGAAGAAGTTTATTTAGCTTTCCGAAGTAGATTATAAACTAAGAAGTGTAGACCCTGCTTGTATTTTCCATTAAAGTTTATAACAATCTTGATTTGCATTTGCAGAAGAGAACCGGCTATAGAGCGTTTATTATTTAGAAAGACTGGATCTTAGAGAGACAAGCATGTACTGTTTGTATTGTCCGTTACAGTTTAAAACAATCTTGATTTGCATTTGCAGAAGAGAATCGGCTATAGAGCGTTTATTATTTAGAAATAATGTTGGATCTTACAAAGACAAGTACATACTCTAAAATATCTACATAATTGTGTACACTTGTTTCTGCCCTCATTCCACTACAAAAGATTCTTTAAAAAAGAAGCTATGTGGTTGAGTACTACGTATTTTTTGATTATTGTTAAATTGTTTAGTTCTTGCCCTTCATCAATTACCAGAAAAATTGCTCTCTTAATTTTCATATTTTTTAACTTCTTTTATGTTTTACAAATGGGTTTTAGATTAAAATTTTGATTATTGCTAAAATATTGTTGAGGTTGATTAATTTATTAAATGGTTCCATCACACTTCCATGTAAAATTATATTGAAAGCCGTAGAGCATTTGATTTGCGGACTCCTTCATTCATAGGATAAATGAGGTACCCTTTCTCAATTTTTAATATTAACTAAGTGTGTGTGTGTTTATGGCATGTAGATTTTATAGGGCGATTATGGTTTGAGTCACTTTAGGTAAAAAATGATAAGAAAAGGGAAGTGTGAAGGAAGAAGATGAGGACAAAGAAATTAGAGGAGATTTATTTTACTCAGCATATTTTCCTTTCCTCGTGAATAACTGGGGGAATGAATTGGTTTTAAACAGACCCACTGCTTTATCATATGGTTGCTGATATGCCGTTGCTTCTTAGATATTGCCATAATTGAGGTTTTAAACACAAAATTTCTTGTCAAGATTGCCCATTTTCATTTTCATAAACTTTTGTCAGTAAGTTAGTGAAGTTGGTGGCATCTTGAATTGCCATTTTTGATGAAATTGATGAATGATGATTACCAATGTTATTTCCTTCCCTCCTGCAAACTTTTTACTTCCCTTATTAAAAATTTTGGCCTTTGCTTACAGTAACATATTTCAGTTTAACATTTTGCGAATTTGTTCTCTTTCATTTGTTTCCATGTCATGAGTTGATCAGTCTAACATTTTGTCTTGTCTAGTAATTTGTTGTCAACACTTGATATCTTAAAGGTGGAAATTGAATTAATGACTTAAGTCCTGTTAGATTAATATATTAACTCAATTTTGAACATTTGTTTCATCCTAGTGTGTGAAGTTTGGTTGATAAAAAAGTTGTAGAGTGAGAGTGAGATTGTAATGGTCCAGTCAAATATAAAAGTTCTTGGTCAAATTTGTCAAGCCAACAAATCCCATGTCTAATTTTCTCACTATTTCACTTACCAGCAAAAAGGAGAAAACGTGGTGAACCCTATTCTCTCCCACACACTCATGATACAATTTGTTCAATAGATTTTCAAAAAAAAAAAAAAAAATTGGAAAGCGGAGAAGTGATAAGAAACTTTAAGCTTGAAGGAATTAATTCCCTGCTTTAGATACAATACAAGGTAAGTTGGAAATTTTTTATTTTGTTGAACCTTTCTTTAATTGTTGACAATTTGGTGGAATTAGAAAAACGATTACGGAAGAAAGTAGATGGCAGAATGTGTACCTGTAGTTTGAGTTAAAATTGGAATTCAAGGCATGAGGTAGAGATGGATTTTGGTGAATTCGTTGTTCCACTATTTTCTTTCAATTATGCAGAAACCTTCATGTAATGAAATATTAGAAAGGGAAATGATATGTTTAAGGTAAAAAGGGTACGAATTAATTGAGATTGAATAATGGAATTTAGGGACAGTAAGGATTTTTGCTTGTGGTGAAGACATTGGCCAGAAATGGAATTGGGACATTTATATATGGGTTAATTACACTAATGGTCATTATTCTTTCAGGTATGTAACGATTTCATTCCAATTCTTTTTTTTAGCAGATATCATCCACATTCTTCTATTTATACTATAGATGGTCCCCAAATTACTATTTTCACTATTCTCACAATTCTTTGACAATTTTGCCTTTTGACTTAAATAAATTAAAATGATAGGAAAAAATACAATGAAAGCACTGCAATTGGGCCTTTAACCTTTTCAAAAGTACAAATAAATCTTAAACTATTTTATTTTATTCAGATAAGTGTTCATCTCACCCACTCACCCACCCAGCCATCGAAAATTGTTGCTCTACAAGCATTTTGCTTTGGGAATAGTACACGCACAATATTTCCCACCCACAAGCGAAAGGGTGCCAAAAAATAAGTTGTACTGGAGGAATATTAAATTAAGAAGAGTGCATTTGGAGAGAGATGAGGGAATGGTTTGGAGTAGAGGCTTAGCTTGCGCAGGTTAGCAACCTGCGTGAAGAGTGCGCCGTTGAGGTGGAGCTGCGGGAGGCGAAGCTCACTAACCCGGCTGTTGTAGCAACTAACACCGTGCCAGTCGCAGGTGCAGATGGTGTGGAAGGCTCCCAACCGGTGAGTGCACCGAGCGTGTCATGTAGGCTCAGCTTGAAGGCGTTCAAGGCTTGGATCTCGTCTTGGGTATCGGCACTGAACTTGGCGCACGATAACAAATGGGCGTAAATCACCAGTAGGAAGAATACAACAGCAGTAGCGGCCATGGAAACCAAAATAATAATAATAATAATAATAATAATAATAATAATAATAATAATAATAATAATAATAATAATAATGATCTTGGAATTTTTTTTATCTTATTGTTTGATGGGGAGTAGTGGGTTAGGGTTATGAGAGTGCGCAGTGAGAGTGTAAGTTAGTAGGGTCAGTCTGGAAGTGTTGACAGTGGAGGACGACAGAGTGGTGGCCATATGTTGCGCCGCTGTGCGTATGCCACTCCTCATTCACAGTCCTACTATCCACAAGGTTTTTGCTTTGTGAATAGTTCTCCCAATAATTTTCAAATGCGGGGTGGAGAATGGGGAGTGGGGTGGGAGAATAACACTTATCAGAATAAAATAAATTAGTTTAAGATTTATTTGTACTTTTGAAAAGGTTAAGGGCCCAATTGCAATACTTTCATTTTTTTTTCCACTATTTTAATTTATTTAAGTCAAAGGAAAAAATTGTCCAAGAATTTTGAGAATAGTGAAAAATTGTGATTTGGGGACCATCTATGAGTATAAATGGAAAAATGAGGATGATATCAGCTAAAAAAAAAAAAGAATGAAGATGAAATTGTTACAAACTTGAAAGAATGGGGACCATTAGTATAATTAACCCTTTATATATATATTTGGGCAGATTTATATGCATATTCAGATGGGGGAGAAAAGATTAGCAAATGCCTTGCTGTGATTAAATTGATTCAAAAAAGGGAAAGAATAAATGTTCATGATAGAGTATGTGTAGTGAAATAGAGGAAAAAGCACTAATAATTTAAGCATTAATCTTACTTTTTTTTTTTAATCAACACACCATCACATCCTCAGTGTGGTTGTCAGGCCTCCCACCAGGAAAAGATTGGGTGGGGGGAGGGGTTCGGATACCCTAACCTTATATAAATAACTAAAAAATTATATATGGGAGGGGATCATAAAACCTGACCTCCAATTAGAAGAGTTAAAACAAACAAATAAATTAATAATTAATAAAACAATAAATAAGAAGGTACTACCTCCCAAACAATAAGTCCTAAAAAAAATCTATAGACCTATAATTGTAGGAAGCCCATGTCTATCGATTTGAACTAAGCTCCAGTATTGCCGCGGTAAGTCTTGAACGTTGTACTTGAAATACAAATAGCGATCCTAAACCTATGAAGCAAGTAAATCAACCACCTGGTTGCGGTCTCGATAAATATGAGAAATAGTATCACGGTCAGAGGCAATGAGATGTTTGATATGGCGAAGAGTGGCCTAAATAGACCAAGGTCCTCCACCTTTGGTGATGCAGTAAATGGCCAAAGTAGAGTCGGCCTCAATCCATAAATCTGAGAGTAGTCCTCTGAGATAGAATGATACCATCAAGAATAGCCCTGAGATCGGCCTCCAAAATAGGGCACTCACCATATGAAAAGAAGAAGGCGCAAACATACTAACCTGATGAATCCCTAATAATCTCCAATCCACTCGCAAATCCATCTTTGACACATCCAGCAGTGTTGACCTTGTAAGATCCCACTGGTAGAGTACGCCAATAAATCAAAATAGGAGAAGAAATGGATGAAGTAGTAAGAGATATACCAAAAAGAAGAGCAATATCCATATCCACTCGCCAATGAATAACCTAAAATAAACGGCCTGTATGTAGTAGGGAGATAGTATGGTATACCCTTCAGATGATCTGTCATAGTTCCGTAGAGATATCCTGGTACTTTGCATCATTCTTCGCAGTCCAAATAAACCAGAGAATCAAAAGAGGAATGATCGTGTGAATATGACCCTTTTTCACAAACTGACCCGAGAAATGCCAAGATTGAAAGCAATACTGAAAACTCTCCATCGGTCGAAGGGTTATATGAAAAATGTCAGAAAAACAGTGCCAAACCTGGTCGGCAATACAACTGTCAATAAATAAATGCTGAATAGTCTCAATAGCCGAGCAACACTAACAAAGAGAAGCCATATGACTCCCAATCCACCTCTGAATCACAACATCAACTGGGATAAGACCCTGCCATAGTCTCCAGCAAAAGAAAGAGATAGTTGTCGGGATAATATAACTCCAAATCATGATGTATACAGCCTGAATAGTATGTCCTGTGCGAACTAGCTGCCACGCAGACTTGGTAGCAAATCTACCATATGATGTTTCTTTCTACATAATCTGACCGTGTACCTCAGAGCAGATAGGGATGTTCCCTATCTGCTCAGCAATAATGTATGGTGCAAGCTGAAGAAGTCTACCAATGTTCTATCCAGTATCATCAAATAATTATCTAACCAGGATAGAAGAATGTGTCAAGTGTGGGTGCTGATCAGCTAATGTAGACTCGCCCATCCAATAGTCATGTCATGCCAAAAGAATATCTGTCCACGCCCTAACTGCCAAGTAATGTGTGTCTCTGCCTGTGGGACTAGGTGCTTTAGCCTCTTTCATACAGCTGAAGCATAGTAATGAATAGTAGCCAGCAATGGATGGCTACCTTTACAATACTTACTCAGTAAAAATTGAGCCAATAATGACCGCTGAGATCTAAATAACCACCAGAACTTTTAGGGACAATGTATCAACAAGATCCTGTAGTCTCCTAAATCCCAGTCCACCTTCCTCAGTAGGAACTTATTGTGTTCAGTTGCAACAAAAGAAATGAGGAAAAGAAGAATTAGTTACAAGCTACTTTCAACAAAATTTTAATATGGTCAAAATTAATTATTGATCCAAATTATACTTTTGTCATCTTAGGAGGTGACGGGGACAACGAGATAGCCTATGAACCGAAATAGTTCACGGTGGTTATCCGTATATATAGCTTTGTGAGTGGAAATTTGTATATATTTTGGTAGAAAATTTAGATTTCAATGATATGATATTATATTACGTGGTTTTCACTAAATAAATGTTAAATTATGTGATTTCGTATAATTGCTTATTGAATTATGTTATCTTGCAAATACTAAGGATTGTGAAATTGCCTATTATGAAATTAAATGTGAATTTGAGATGACGTTTATATCTACCAAAAAGTAACCAGTGAATATATTGAATATTCTAGTGCACTCAGGGGTTTTGGCCAAGTGTTGTGCACTATGGGGTCTTGACCGTGTATTGTGCACTGTGGGGTCTTGGCCGTGTACTAGAATGCTTAGCCCTTTGAGGCAGCTTATGTGCGTATGTCCAGATTATATACATTGGGTACATTTTGGTGAGATTTTGCTATCCTAAGATTTGAAATAGTCTCGATTTCACCTTTTTGTTAGCATAGTCCAAGAGTGACTCTTTTGTAACCTTTGGTTTTTAGTAGTCTTTGGAGTATGAGATTATAGTCTCCGATGATGATCGTACACTGATGATGATATGATGTTGGTTTGTCAATTTAGCATATTACAGTTTATTATATTATTCGTTGTTAAGCCACTTATTAAAAGTGTTACTTGAGATATGATTTTTCTATCATTCTAATTGATATGAGATGAATGATTAAATGAGGTTAAACTCGATTTTTATAATGTATAAATTGGAAAGTATAAATATTTGTTGAAAATCTCCACTCACTGAGCCTATTAACTCCTATATTTTAATTGATGTTGCTTATTAGGTTGCTGTTGAGTTTTTGGGCAACATTTTGGAGTTTTAGCCTATTGATTTTGGAGTAGGAACCACACTACATTTTTTTGATAGTTCATATCATATTAAATGTGACACGACCCGTCCCGAATCACCATAGTGGACCCAATATGTGTCGTGCGCCAATGATGGATACGAGCTGGATGTCGGACCTACCATTAAGGCTACTTAGACTTTTCTATGACTGACTTATTTTTCTTTAACTAAAAAGATTTTATAAAAATTTGACAGAGCTTCTCTTGTAAATTGGACTAAACCAAACCTGAAAAGCAATAAAATTTCCCAAACACAATGTGCCAAAATAAATTGGAGACCACCTGCCCCTCCAAAATACATATAACCATTCTTCAAAATAAAACTAAATTAAACGATCCTAAATACTATAATAAACAATGCATAAATCGAAGTAAAATGCAATGAGTCCATCTAACTTCTACATGTGTTACAAAATAACTCATATACAAATAAAACGAACATATACTCCAAAATTAACAACTACATGGCCTAAAGAATGAACCATGATAACTAATGGATTGTGTGGCTCCGACTCAGCTCAACAAGCTCTCTAAACGGCTCAAAACTCAACTACTACCTAACAAAGAAAACATGGAAAAATATGTAAACTGGTAGCTCAGTGAGTGGAGAGTTCGCAATTAATTATAATTTTCAAGAAACTGATTTCTCATGTTATATATATTGAGTAATGTGGACTGTATATTATAAACAAACTAGATAATCTGATATTTTAGTAAATCTGTAAAGAAGTGCAATCTGATAACAATAAATGCAACAAATGTGTTTCCTGCAAACTAAATAAGTTGTCATAAACTGAAAAATCACACCAGGAAATATCATGAATCATTGATAATATGTAATCTGAAATTTGGTCATATGCACGTAGACTGATTGAGCACTCCCGTACACGGCCCAAAGCCTATCTGTGTACGAAAGTGGGTCTCGAAGACCTCTGAGATAAGCACCCTTATACACGGCCTATAGCCCCTCAGTGCATAAGAGTGGGTCATAAAGACCTCTGAATATACACTCTAGTACACGGTCAAGACTCCTCAGTGAACTATATGTACACTGCCAATTAGACCAATCAGTGTAATATAGAACACGGCCAAGACCACTCAGTGCACTAGAATAGATAAAATCATGGGCACTTTTCTAGTAGTTTTCAATATCAAATATTTCTCGCCTTCCATTTTACAAGTAATCAATTTACAATATTTGTAATTTCACAAATACTATGACGTAATAAATATTTAATTATAATCAGGTAAAATAACAAATAAGTCCTTAAAATCACACGTAACATAATAATATAATTAATTGTCATTCTCTAGAAATATTTAATTTTTTCCACTTAATGAGCTAATGACCAATACCTAGTTCGTTTGATAAGCCTGACCAATCTCGTCACCTCCTGAAAGTTAAAATAGGAATTCAGATCAAACTTAATTTATCTCAATTAATTATCACTTGCTCAAAGTAAATCCACATTCAATATACTAGCCAAATCCCCACTTTACTTCCAAGTAATACGGCTGGACCTCTTTCAAATCCACAAGAAAATACTTTATAGTAGCTAATCCATTTTTCCTTTAATTTATAATTCAAAAAGAACGCGCATTTATACCAAATCTCCTTTTCAATTAACTTTATAATTGGCCAAAATTGAACTTATATACATGGGTGTGCTAAACTTCAAATAACTCTACCAAAATAAGCCTTTTGAACAAGAAATAAATTAACATGGACTTAATTAACTTAAACTTGCTTAAATCTTGAATTTAATACACTAGTTTCAAGAACCCTAAATTATCACCATTAATTCCATTACTAAACTTGAACAATTAGCCCATTGAACTCAAAACTATCATTTAACCTTCGTAAATTTCACATTCAAACCAATAAGCGAAAACCCTACACTTTTCTTAAATAAGTAATTTCTTACTTACTTCTTGAAATTGCAAAAGAAATGGACAACCCAAGCCTTCAATTTTCGACCACTTAATGTTCTAGGTGGCTTCTTTCTTCTTTTACTTAATTTTCTTTCTTTCCTTTTTCTCTTTCTTTTTTCTTATCTGTTGCTGCGTTTTTTTCTCTCAGAGTATTTCTGAAAAGAAATGGTCCCAAATTCCTTTAACAAAAGTCTTAATTGCAACTTAAATCCTCAACTTTAATAAATATCCCTAAACAAATTTATTTATTTAATTTAAGTCCTACTTTGACTATTTAACTTGGACTTAATCAAAATTATATTGACTTTGACTAAATAAATTTTGACTTTGACTAATTTAAAACGGGTTGTTACAACATGTAATTAGCTAGATAGGCTAGTTAATGTAATGGCATGTACTCGTTTTTAAACTAAAGTTTTGGATGTTGGGGTTGTCTATACCATTTTGGGTTTTTTTTTTAATAATATAAAGGACAATTGGGCCGAAGTTTTTATAAATATTGTGTTGGAAAGGATATTGCATTGGATTACAGGTTGGGATAGTCCAAATTACAGGAGATATAATGCCAAAATTTTATTTATTTGTTTATTTATTTAATTATTTAATTTAAAATGAAAGAGAAAATCAGTTGTGATAGTTACTGGTCAGTAGCCTTGACGGTAGGTCCAGTGTATAACTAGTATCCATTATCAGTGCACGTCATATTCTGGGTCCACTAGTGTTACTCAGGGCAAGGCGTGTCAGATTGGTATCAGGCATGGTGAATGGATTATGTGCACTTGCATTGTTCATGCATTCTTATTAGTGCATATCATGCATATGTTATAGGTGAGTCAATTCCTTGTGGTGGAAAAACTCGTAGGCTCCAAGATATGTTGCCCCAGATTTATATTGCTCCTAATAGAGATAATATTATAGAGGCTAAGAGACTAGAAGAGTCAGTCCATCAGCCATCGGAGCATCAACTATACCAGAGATTGAATGTAGATGAAAATGAACCTATTACTCTTGAAGGGCTGACTACTGCTGTTGTTGCGGCTATGTGGAGTAAAGATACATAGTTTAGTATTGAAAGGGCAACAAAATTAGAGACAAGAACATTTAAAGATACAGGTGATCCTGTAGTTGTCGAGGCCTAGATGGTTAAAATAGAAAGAGTGTTTGATGTTATGGGATGCCCACATGATAGTAAACTTCATCTTGTTACTTTTCTACTTGATAATGGGGCATTTGATTGGTGGCATTCAATACCAAACCCTTCAATGATCACTTGGGCAAATTTCAGGCATGCTTTCTATAAAATGTGCCACCATCTTGTCTACAAGGATGCTAAATAGAACGAGTTCTTGAGTTTAGCACAGGGTCCGATGACTATTGTTGAATATCAAAAGAAATATATTGAACTTTCAAAATATGCACATGTTCTAGTTGGAAACGAAATTGACAAATGTAGACGTTTTGAAGGTAGGTTGAGAGAAGAAATTAGATCGGTGGTGACAGTTGCAGGTTATGAAAATTTTGGTAAATTGGTAGAAGCATCATTGAAAGTGGAGAAAGGTACTTCAAAACGATATAGTGGTAAAAAGAAAATGAAATTCAAAGGCAGTGGTAGTCAGATGTGGACATAAACTTATCATGATAGACTGCCTCAAAGAGAAAATAGAGGGTTTTGGCCAGGAATTTCCACTTCAAGTAATTTCAAGACCAGGTCTCGAGGAGGTCAGAGTTCAAGATTCAGTCAGAGTACAGTACAACAGCTGATAGGTAGTTGTACTAAGTCTTAGAGCTCTTTCCAAAGACCAGCTATGTTGAGATAGGGTGATAGCTCCAGTAGTACTAAATTTCCTCAATGCCAATTGTGTGGAAAATTTCACTTGGGTGTGTGTTTATAGTTTAAGGAAACTGGTATATGTTATCATTGTGTAGTCAGGACACATCACAAGAAATTGTTCAATTCTAAATAAGGAGAGTGGCATGTTACCGAGGCCATTTCTCCAATCAGGTATCAATAGTGCTAGTTGGAACCAAAATCCAAATGATACTTTGGCTGGTAAAGTATGCACAACTAGTGGAGCACAGCTACAGGTTGCAAGTAGCAGTGGTACCAGCAGAAAGGCCGAGTAGGACATCCAAAGACTCGGGCTAATGTTTTTGCTACTATGTAGTCATGGGCATGTTGTCCATCTATGGAAAAGATGTTCATATTTTAATTAATCCTAGATCTACACATTCTTTTATTTCATGTGCACTTACTATAAATGCGAATCAACAACTAGAACATTTAGACAGTTGCTTTATAGTGGCCACTCCTGTGAGGGGATCACTTTTAGCTACTAATGTATACCGAGATTATGTCATTAAAATAAATGATCAGGAACTAAATGCAAAATTAATTCCTCTTGCTATACATGACTTTGATGTTATTTTGGGCGTGGACTTTTTAGCTGCAAATCGTGCCTCAGATTGTTTTCGTAAGAAAGTGATGTTTTGACAATTGGAATAGCCTGAAATTATATTTAGTGGACAACGCAAAATCTTGCCATTGTGTGCTATATAATATCTGCTATTGATGTTAGAAGATTTCTTCAAAAGGGTTGCAATGCATATTTAGCTCATGTGATTGATACAGACTTTAGGAAGCCAAAGCTCGAAGACATTCCAGTTGTACGAGATTTTGTTGATGTATTTCTAGAAGAACTTTCAGGTCTGCCACTAGACAATGAAATTGAAATTACTATTGACTTGATTCTAGGAACTTCTCTTATTTCACAAGCACCGTACAGAATGGCTCCAGTAGAATTGGAAAAGTTAAAAGTTCAACTGCAGAAACTTGTAAACAAAGGCTTTATCAGACCTAATTTATGTCTATGGGTGCACTGGTTTTGTTTTTGAAAAAGAAAGACAGTACCATGCGATTATGTATATACTAAAGACAGTTAAACAAGGTACGATACATAATAAATATCCTTTGCGCGTATTGATGATATGTATGGTCAACTACAAGGTGCTCTAGTATTTTCGAAGATTAATTTGCGTTCTGGATATCATCAACTTAAAATCAAGGATAGTGATGTGCTAAAAAATGCTTTTAGAATACGATATGACCATTATGAGTTTCTTGTGATGCTGCTTCGGTTGACCAATGTCCCAGCAGCATTTAGGGATATGATGAACTGAGTGTTTCATCTGTATCTTGAACGGTTTGTGTGTATTTATTGATTATAAATTGGTATATTCTCAAGATCAGGATGAGCATACCAAGCATCTTATAATCATTTTACAGGTCTTGTAGGATAGACAATTATATGCTGAATTCATTAAATGTGAATTTTTGTTTGACAAACTGATATTTTTATGGCATGTTATATCAACAAAGTAAATTTATGTAGACCCACAAAAAAATGAAATAGTGGTAAAATGGGAAAGACCTGCCAATGTGATAGGTTTTGTTGAAGACTTTTCCAAAATTGGTCTTTCTTTGACCAGTCTTACTAGAAACAATGTTAAATTTATGTGGACTGAAAAATGTGAAAAGAGTTTCTAAGATTTGAAGCATTGAGTAGTTACCGCCCCAGTGCTAACTTTTCCATCTCTGGGTGAAGAATTTGTGATTTATAGTGATGCTTGACGTTAGGGTTTGGGTTGTATTTTGATGCAGAGTGGAAAGGTCATATCCTATGCCTCTAGATAGTTGAAGAAGCATGAGCGGAATTATCCTACACATGATCTAGAGCTAGCCGCAAATTTTAGCATTGAAGATTTGGAGACATCATCTGTATGTCAAGAGATGTCAGATTTTTACTAACCATAAAAGTTTAGAGTATATCTTTGATCAGAAGGAACTGAACTTAAGGCAAAGAAGATGGTTAGAGTTGATAAAAGACTACAATTGCAAAATTGACTATCATCCAGGGAAAGCCAATGTAGTAGCCGATGCTCTCAATAGAAAGACATCTAATTCTATAACTCAAGCTAGTGCACTTTGCTCTTCATTGTTCAGGGAGTTCAGAGTTGGGCATGCTCACTTGTCAGTGATTAATTTAGGAGCATTTTTGCTAATTTTAAGATGAGACCTACTTAGATTGACGTAGTTAAAGATGCTCAATCTCAAGATCCAATATTGAGCAGATTGAAAGAAGAAGTTAGTAAAAGATTGCATACAAATTATAATATTAGAAATGAAGGAGCCTTAATGATGGAAAACATTTTAAGTGTTCCTGACAATCCAAGGTTAAAGAAAGAGATTCTAGAATAGGCACATAGTTCAGCTTGTGCAATGCATCCGGGTAGTACTAAAATGTATCACACACTGAAAGAGAATTATTCCTTAATATACCTTAAACACTCGGTTTATTAAATCCATAAACACTGCAGGAGCGCTTGTTAACCTAAAAGGCATCACAAAAAATTCAAAATGACCGTACCAAGTACTAAAGGCTGTTTTTGAAATATCTTTCTCCTTAATCCTCAATTGATGATATCTCGATCTAAGACCTATCTTAGAAAACATTGCCGAACCTTGTAACTGATCAAACAAATCATCTATCATGTGCAATGGGTATTTGTGCTTGATTGTCACTTTATTCAATTTCCGATAATCAATACATAACCTCATTGAACCGTCCTTTTTCTTTACAAATAACACTGGAGCTCTCCAAGGTGATGAACTAGGTCGAATAAAACTTTTTTGAATTAACTCATCTAGATGAATCTTTAACTCTTTTAGTTTAGTGGGTGCCATTTTGTAGGGATTTTTAGAAATAGGTACAGTTCCTGGAATTATTTCAATCCCAAATTCTATTTCTCTTTTAGGAGGTATTCCGGGTAGGTCATCTAGGAACACATCGAAATATTTATGTACTACGGGTATCAAATGTAAAGAAAGTTCGGATTCTTCCTTAGCTTGAATTTGATGCAAACTAACCCAAAAGCCTTCACTACCATTCTCTAATAACTTAGAAGCCTATAAAGCCCAAATCACAATTTTTGAAGTTTTCTTTCGCCTAGGAAATGCTATTGTCCCAATTACAGGCATATTCAATGTCTTCTACCTACAGTCAATGGTTACTTGCTGCTCAGACAGCCAATCCATTCCTAATATTATATCAAAATCCTTTAGATCTAATAAAATTAAAATTGTATGGCATACTTTCTCTCTAATTTGGATTGGGATATCAGGAAGGAATTGTTTTACACAAGAATTTGGTCTGGATGGTATGCTTACTTGTATTTCTAAAGATAATGATTTATGAACCAATCCAAGCATTTTTAATATAGTGGTTGCAATAAATGAATGGGTATCTCCTTAATCAAATAAAGCATAGATTGGTTTAGATTTGATGTAAATTGTACCTGCAACTACGTCATTACTTGGTCCAGCTTCCGGCCTGACCAATGCAAATACTCTTGCGGACTTGGTTTTCTTTGGACCTAGTTGGACATTCACCAACTATGTGCCCGGGTTTATGACACGACTAGCATACCCTTTGACCATCCAAACACTCTCCACGATAAGGTTTACCGTACTACGCACAATTGGGATATGGTTGAGTTCCGGACTTGTTTTCTGTCTTTCATTTCTTAACGTAAAGTCCCTTCTGATCAGACTTCTCTCCTTGAGGTTTACTTGCCCACTTCCTTTTGTTTTGGTTATGATTATTATTATGTTTCCACTTTTGATTTGATCGAAACTTTTCTTTTTCCGCTTCCTAATTTTTATTTTGAGACATCAACTCTCGAGCTTTAACAATTTTCAATATCGCTTATTTTGCTAGTAATGCCATATCAGCGACCTGAGGAAAAGTCATGTTTTGTATTCTCGACATCAATACATCCCTATTCAATTCTGGTCTTAATCCTTCTAGAAACCTATCAACCTTATGCCCATTGGTGCCAACCACGTGCATAGCAAAACGTGACAATTCCTCAAATTTTCTAATATATTCTACCATCGCCTTAATTGGATAAATTCATTCATCTTTTGGTTCTCACAAATGTAGAAAAATATTTATTCCTAAAAATTTCACAAAATTTTTCCCAAGTTAGGTTTGTTGTTTCTCCCATACTAACTAAGGTGTCCCACACTTCCTCTCAACATGAAAGAAGCACACATCACCTTTTCAGTTTCTGGAACATGGGCATATGAAAACATACGTTCTAGGGTTCTTGACCAATTCTCGACCTCGATTGGATCCTTAGCTTCAGTGAATGTTGGCGGGTCAAGGCGGCGAAAACGATCACAACTATAATCACACTTTGTAATGCGTGAACCAATACTTATATTTTTCCAAAATTATTATGCCAAATATTAGAAATTAATACTATGTTAAAATTTTAACTTTTTTTTTTTAAATTCGGCCGGTTCAATATAAAATGAACCGTTTCTAAAAAAAAACGGCTCATTTTATTTTTCTCATTTCTTTCTCCATTCATCTACTTTCCTAAATTTCTTCTATTCAAAATCCCAAATCCTAACCTCCTAATTCACCTTCATCAATCCATGGCTCATGCTAAGAAATCAAAGGAAAAAAAGCAAACTAATGGAGGCTTCATCTACTACTGTTGAAAAGCAAAAAATCGAGGCCAGTAGAGAAGAACCCGCGGCTGGTCGTGCCTCCTCGTCTCGCAACCGTGGTCCGGCGGGGGTGAGGGACCAATCTCCATCCCTTTGGTTCAAGAATGCTACCGTCCATACTCAATATGAGGAATATAAGGACAAGAAAGTTTCTCTGGTTAGGTTTCTCAATATCCCCTTTCTAGATTCCACTTCATTTCCTTATTTAGCCCGATTTATAGAGTTTGGTTGGATGAATTTGTAGCGACTGGAAAAATTTCCATCTTTTAAATTTCAAGAAAATACTTTCAGCGTCTCTACTAACTTCCTAGTATGTTTTAAATATTTTAGTTGCATTAATTTTTTTTTTTACTCATGATCGCCTTTTATTTTTATATGACGAACATGAAATTTCATAAATTGCCGAGAATAATTTAATTTTCTTAACTCAAATAACTTTACTAGAATCTATTTTAGGTTAATGAAAACTTATTGTTTAAATTAAAAACCAACAGAAATTTAAGCATCCTCCCAGCTCATTTTTGGTCAATTTTGATTATCTTATTTGCGGCACAAATTTAGCTCTTTTGTTCACTTTAGTTTCGACACTATTCTGACTTAATTATCATCCCGTATTTAGCCAAAACCCGGTCCATCTAACTATTAAGAATACACCCCCAAACAGCCCATTAATCTCTGTAAGAAAGAAACCCAAACAGCCCCTTAACTCACTAGAAAACCACCCCTTTCACTCCCCATTTTCTAGCCCACTTCTCTCCCATTTTCAACACCATTTACCCACCTTCCAACCCACTTAAAATGTAGCCAAACTGCCCTCATTTTCCACAAAAAACCGTCCCTAGTCAGCCCCCATTTTCACCTGAAGAAACCTCCCAAACAGCCCCCTAAAACCATTATGAAAACTGCCCATTTTTCCTCCATGATCAGACTTTTTACCTACCATGTTACCCACATTTTTCAACTAATTTAACCCCTAATAAAACTGCTGAAAACTTCCCCAATGTTTTTCCCTAAAACCTGCTGAAAACAGTCCCAAGATTTACTCCCAAAACCTGCTTGGAAACCGCTCCTTTAGGTCCCATTTTCCATCAGCTATATTATCCCATGTTTCCTGCAAAAAACCCGTCCACCACCTATCCATTTTCATACCTTCTAAATAACTTGAATTATAGATAAAATACTTGTAAGAAACTTGCTGAAATATGTCCCCCAACTCTCAATTTTCAGCTATTCAAAACTGCCCCACCAGTTGAAGAAAACCGTCTCCAGCAGCCCATGATCAGCCATGATCTTTATCACTTTCTTTTCCCCACTTTCCCTCCCTTTTTTATCCCTCAATCCAACTAATTTCTCCCTCCAAATCCACCCCAATTTCGTCCCCTACAGCATAAGGTTTCAGAAGCTAGAAATCAGCATTTAAAACTAAGCACAAACCTCTCTTTTTCTCTCTTAGAATTCGACCTTCACCCATAGTTCAACAGCTTTGTGTTTCTTGTTTACTTTCTAGCAAGAACCCCCTTATTTTCCATGCTCATCCTCCATCCATATCTGGCCCAAAGTTCCAGCAGCAAATCTTCCATTTTCAGCATTTGTTTTCCCCTCTTTTCTTTCAAAAAATTCGGTCCAGTAGTGAGAAATCTCCAGCAAAATATCATTTATTTTCCCTTCAATTTCGTGCAGTAAGAAGCCTTGAAACCTTAGCCTCAATCACCAAAAATACTCTAGAATTTATCCATCTTTTTCCTTCAGATTTTGGCCAATTTTAGTCACCAATTTTCGAGCAATTTCTTTCATTTCTGTCCAAATTTTTGGCCAGTAGTAAAAAGGGCCTTAACCTTGTTATAACCTTCACAAAAGTTCCTTATATGTAAATCTATATACAGTGTGCGGGTTTTGATATTTTTGGAAGCTACAGAAACAAATGTTCTTCATCAAAACTTCAACCTAAAACTCGTTTTTGATGTAGTTTTACTTGCTACTTTTACTATGATTTTTAAATGACGTTTGGAAAATTATGATGTGATATAAATGCCATGCAAATTTATGATGAATGAACGTTATGATAGTGATTGAAGGTAATCACTTTAATATGTTAGTGATTGAAAGTAATCATGTATGACATTATGTGGTGCCGGCTATCAATTTATGAGTTCCTATGTATGTTTAAAAATGATGGCATGAGCATTTATGTTTACGTATAATTTTTCCCACATGTTAGTATGTATGGCTACTGAGTGTTTCTTATGAAATACTCACTCCAAAATGAATAAATTTTCAGATTGAATTGGTTGGCGTTGATGCGATGGTGTAGGCTAGCGAGCATGACGTGGAATTTTCTTATTTAGTTTAAGTTTTGAGGTCGAGATGATCATGTCAATTATGATGTAAATACGATATTTTTAAGTATTTGATTCAATATTTAATTATGTAACATTTATGGAAAACTAGATGTTGGTTCATTTGTCATTAAAATTATCAAGTTTGAAATGCCAAGTTCCATTTTCTAAATTTTTCAGCTTACTATCCCTGTTTTGGTAAATCATAACTTTTTATATGGTTTCCGTCTTTGAGTAAAATTAGTGGATATTGAAAGCCCTATATGTGGTCTAATAATAAAAAATTGAATCACTCAAAAATTCAATCGTATGAATTTATTATGAATATTTTAGCGGGTTGCCTTAAGGCACCCGAGACAGTTTTTCAAACAACTTCGAATAATATTTTCACCTACCAAACATAGTAGCTAAGTTTTGAAATTTTAACATGTTGTAGTCTGTAGTTCCAAGTATCTATAGTTCAATTTTTGGAATTTTTGGAATTCGTTTGTATGATCAAATAATTTGTGGCGACACCTATAACGAGATAGGCAAAACCATGGAAATTTTAAGCAAAGTTCTTTTTCCCTTCCTTGCTTGTTATTTTCCGCAAAAGTTATATTTTTAAAACCATTCAAGGGCACAAAAAATATTATTTGGAGTCATCAAATATATGTTAGAGATTATTTTAGCAACCCTCCGGTTTGAGAAAATCTGGGGCGTCACAGAATTTATTGGAGGTTAAGGGTGAATTTAGCGAGAGAATTGTGAAGCATCTTTATATAAATGCTGAAATGTTGGCAAATGAAGATGGGGTTGTAGACCGAATTGATACCTATGTCAAGGGTACGCCTATTGTAGTTGATGCTAAATTGATTTTGGATTTGTATGATGTGCCATTACCTGGAGTTGCATTTGGGGAAACATTTAATCTTCTAAAGGCGTGTAAGGTAGTGTATGAGGATCGAGATTTAACAGCCCATCGGAAGGATGTTGCTAATTTAGGTAAGGACATGAGATTGTTACATCTTATTGTGGTTTATTTTCTTAAACAAAGGTCTGGTAGGTTGTCACAATTGTCTCGGGAAGACATTTGGATGATGTGGAAAATCATTGAAGGTCAGTGCATTAACATATCTAACCTTATTATCTATGGGATTTCGTAGTGTATATATCGCTCAGCTTCTCAAGGAATGACATGTGGTTGTTTAATAATCGATATGATAGGTAGGCTAGGAATAAGTTTAATTGATGAGAAAATGACTCGTTTACACCCAAATTCTGAGAATGGAGAGCTCATTAATTAAGGCTGATTTTGAGTTGGTTGATGGGGTGTAGACCAAGTCAAGGAAGGCATTTGGTCTTGCATCGTTTACGCCTCCTACACCTGCAGCTTGGGAAGATTTTATGGTGGATTTTTGGAGTTTTTAGATTGATGTTCGTGATCAAATGTAAGAGTTGCTATCTCATCAATCCCGTTTGGAAGATACAGTTCGTGCTTTAGCGAACTCGAGTGAAGAAAGTTCCGAGGAAGACGACAAGGATGAGGACGAATCCTAGACCCTTCATGCTTCTTTTGTTGATGTATGGTATCTCTAAAACTTTTCATTGTTTTATTTAGCTTTTAGAAATATTTTGACTGAATGGTACTGAACTTATGTTGGGTTTTTTTTTTTTTTTTTTTTTTTTTGTAGAATTTAGGTAAAAATCCCTTCCCTTGCACAACTTATTGGGAATTTTAATCGGCTTATAATATACTTCTTTTCTATTTCTACTTCTAGTGTTCGTGACCATTTACCTTATGGTTTACTTGAATGTTGTCTGCCTAATGTTTACTGTTATGGTTGCAACTTAGATCATTAGGCCAAGTTATTCATATTTTTCTTTTTTAGGCTATAGAATTCTAAGTTGAACTTCCAAATCTTAAATACATAGGATTCTCAATTAGAAGTATAATCAACATAATAAAACACCTTGAATTGAACATGTAACATATTTAAAGATATCGAAAAGAGGTTTGTACCTGGAGATAGATGTTGTGGACAGGGCCGTATCATATCATCGTAGTCTACAGAATCTATGACCTGGCGCTTTGATACCAAAACTTGTGACGTCTCCTAAATATTTGATAATTTTTTTATCTCTACTTCAGGTCTGCTGAAGGCTTTTAGTAGCCTCGAGCTATAATAGAAAACTAACTTTTGAATATTCTAGAATCCTTCTGTTGATCACAGAGTAGGAATTTATGTATTTGCTTCAGGTCTGAAGGCGTCTAGTATCCTCGAGTTGAGTTAGAAAACCAGCTTCTAATTGATACTAGTATCCTTATGTCGGTCCCAAATGAGACATGCCTATGTACATTTTTAAGTTTATTATCTTAACTCCTAATACTTAAATTAAAATTATAACATACAATCTTTAAAGTTTTAAAACTGAAAGCAGAAGTAAAACTTTAAGAATGTAAATGATGAAATTCAAAAGCTTAAAAATTTTAATCGACATAAGCGTAGTAAATAAGAGTTCATTTCTTTAAACACATCGGGTTTTCTATATTTTACAAAATTAAGTATCCCGACTCCTATCAAAACAAAACAGCATCATGCTTTTCTATTCATTCTTATATATAGTTATGATGATGCCAAGGAAATTACAAAATAGATTTGAACACTACAACCGAACATTCTTCATGAAATGAACACGAGGGTTCTCAGATGTTCTAATGTTATCTCATGGTAGGTGGAGACTATTTTGTATGTTCTTTCTTTTATATATAAACCCGTCCATAAGGGATAGTGAGTCCATAGTTCCCAAACTTGTGACGACTCCTAAAATTTTGGTAATTTTTTTATCTTTGCTTCAAGTCTATTGAAGGCTTCTAGTAGCCTCAAGTTGTACTAGAAAACTTACTTTTAAAAGATTCTAGTATCCTTTTTGTTGAACACAACATGTATTTCTATTTCTGCTTTTAGTAACCTCAAATTGAATTAGAAAACTAGCTTCTGATCGATACTAGTATCTGTATACCGTTTACAGAGAAGACATGTCTATATCCATTTTTAATTTATCAGCTTTACTCTTAATACTCAAATTAAAACTATAATTTACAATCCTTAGGTTTTTAAAACTGGGGCAAGAAATTAAATTTTAAAAAAATGTAGATGGCAAAATTTAGAAGCTTGAATATATAAACTTAACCACAAATATAGTAAATAAGATTCTCATTCTTTTAAATACATCGGATTCCTATATACAGAATCATGTCTCTCGATTTCTGCCAAAGAAACAAAACAACATTATATCATACAAGAGAATCTACAAAAGGGATTGAACCAGAAGAAAACGATCATACTTCACGTGATGAAATATAGAGTTCTCAAGAGCTCCAATGACATCGCGTTATAAATAGAAACCGTTTTATAGCTAGCCAATTTTCCAGATTTTTTAAAATTTCATTCAACTTTGGTTCGACTTTCTTTGCATATCCCAACTCGAAAAGTCTATAAATTTGATACCAAAATGAAGGTCTCGACATGAACTTCGAGGTGATATGACATGCATCGCCCACACTTTATTGTGCTACTCACAGAATGTTTATAAAGTAGGTTCGAACACAATGGTAAAACTGTAATTTATTCCAAATTTCCAGATTTCCAGATTTTTGGTCCTGCCTTCAACTATTAAAGTATGATTAATTTTGTCCTTACATTCCAACTTCAATTTCCTCTAATTGGGTTCTTAAAATTTAATTTACACATTTTTTCTCTACTTTTTACATCATACACCATTGAAAATTTTCAATTCTTAAAAAAATTGATCTTTTGAACTTGAAGTATACTGATCAAAAATTAGATATGAAATTTTTAGGACTACATGTATCATCTAAAATCTTGTAATTTTGGACACGATAAATTTGAAAGGATTTCAGAAGACTTTTCTTGAAATTTGATGGGTTTACCAACAAAATGTTTTATAATTGCAAAAAGTAAAGTATTGACAGCATTAGAAATTCCAATGTCATCATCATCGTTTTCTTTCTTGACTACCTTTTGAATAGATAATTTTTCAACTTCAGTGAGATAATTATCCCACCAACCTTTTAATTAACCAGTAAAACTAGTAATTAAAGTTTTGGCAATTTGAGAATCAAAATTGTTCATAGCTTTGTAAGAAGTTGCGGCTATGGACATTTCTTGAAGAGTATTGATGATTTGATGCTCTGTATATCCATCGATATTCCATTCACAAATATTGTTTTCAGAATATACAATTTGAGTAAGGAAGGTCTTTCTTCATATTGAAGATCTGGAACATAGGGGTCTTGGAAAGAAGGTTTTTTGAGGAACACGGGAGTGTTGAACTCTGTTTATTGATATTTCTCCAAATTGTTTTTGAATACTTTTTATCCTTTGATCATCTCATGATTTGTCTATCACATTGATTTTTGTGGAAGAAACTAAATCTTTTGAAGTAGTTCCTCTAAAACTTTTGAGCTACTTATCAATTTGATCAAGCTGAGTGGAAGGATTGTTAAATTTGATTGAGAATTTTTTGTTTAACTTCGAAGGGTTTAAACAAAGGCTGATTTTTTTGAGAAGAGGGTGAAGATGCTTCTTCATTTGAAGAGGAAGAAACATTACATTTTATACGATTCATTTGATCTGACATGGAATGTAAAAGAACATTTGTATAATTGTTTTGTAATTGAATATTTTTAGAATCACGAAGAGATAGGGCTTGCCCAACTTCATTAGTCGGAGTTCTTGTTTCAGGACAATTCATCTTAGGAATATTGATCATTTTAAAAGGAGAAGCAATAATTTCTTGTTTACAAACAGTTAATTTGATTTCTTCTAAAGGAAGATGTATAGAAGAAACTTTCTTGTTCTGAGAAGTTTGCCAATTTTGATGGTTTGAAGAGGTGACATAAATAGTTTGATATTTTTCACGATTGATAAACCAATCAATGAAAAACATATTCACCTTATGGTTTTCCATAAAGTCCTAATACTCTTCTTGAATAGCTTTTCGCTCATCTTTGCCAAAATTTTGAAGAAAAACTTGTCGAGCTTTTGAATTAAAATCAGAATAGAAATCTTCACGTAAAACTTCTTTGTTGATTTCAAAATATTTTGAAATGACATTAAATCTATTAATGTCAGATTGAGTAGGAGACATGCTTTTCAAAGATTCTTCATCTTCGTCTGTTTTGTAAAAATGTTGAAGAATAGTGGGACCAAACTCAACACCTTTTAATTTTGAATCTAACGAATAAATTTTGGTATTGATAGAGGAAGTTGAGAAACGGGAAGGCTCAAAGCTTTTGGTAGATATAGCTTTGATACTTGAAGAAGAGGGAGAAAATTGAATTTGAACACTATTATCAGTATGTTCAATAATTTGAGTGCATGTTTGGTAATGCTGAAATTATTTTTTAAGTACTGAAATTATAGGTTGTTGGTGAATGTGTGAATAAAAAGTGGGTTGTAAGTTGTGGGTCCTACGAAATATGTGGATTAAAAGTATGTTGACCAGTTTACTGAAATTATAATTTAAACAACTCCAAACATGTGTTGAGACACTTGTGAAGGTTCACTTTTCTTTGGAGGAGCAACTTGATCAATGTTCCAAAATGTAGACCTTGTGACTTTATCCCAAGATAAAAGTTTAAGAACAATTGAATTAGAATTTTCATGATTAACCTTTGACAGCAAGGTTTCACCTTTAGGAGAAGACCTTATTGCTTTAGGGTTAGGGGTAGTTGACATAACTTTGTAATATACTCTACAAATTAGAGCAATTGATTGAGTATCACTTTCCCAATCCATGTTTTGAGTTTTAATGTCCAACATTAAAGATTTTAACACATTTGGATCGGTTAGAGAAACAAAAAAGTTTTGATAACAATTGAAAAATACTATACCTTTATCAAGGTTAGACTCGAGAATTGATAAAATAGAATTTGAAAAATATCTTTTTCTTTTACTTCTAAGAAGAAGAAGGATTGGAGTATCTAATCCTATTCTAAATAGAGGTTTGACAACAAATTGAACAGGATATATTCAAAAGTATAAATTTTATTGTATCAACTACTTTATTTTATATCTAGTCAAAAAATTACTTTTTTGTAACTAACCTAGCCTTACACCTAGGAAGATAATTCGGATTGTTACTTTTTTTAATCTTGAACAAGCACTTACATTGAACTGTCTTTTGCTTATTAGGTTTAGTTACTAGCTTCCAAGTACCATTTTTCTAATTAAAGATTCCATATTTTCTCTTGTAGCACTCTGCCATTTTCAGAACTTGGACACTTGATAGCATCTTCATATGTTAAGGGTTCAAGATTTTTATAGCTTCACCCAAAACTAAAGCATGATCTATCAAACTTAGGAAACAATACTTCTAATTTTGGTTTGATTTGTCCTCTTTCCATATCTCTCACTAGTTGATAGTCTTGAACATCTATTTGTTCATTAGTTTCACTTTGAGTCTCAGTTAAAGGTGTTTCAAGAGGTTCTTTGACGGCGGGGAACAACTTCTTGTGCGTTAGTTTCATCAAGTTGAGTGTCATTTTGGTTTTATACAACCATGCCCTCACCTATATTAATCTTTTTAGTCTTAATCATAACTTTATTAGAGAATCATTAGATCAGCCTCAGGTTGATTATTAGCTTTAAAACAAGGCATTTCAAGTTCATTGAAGACCTAATCTTAATTGTTGATTATTTTAATGCATTTTTTACCTAACACCCATGTCTTATAACCTTTTACACCAGCTAGGTATCCCATCAACACGGTCTTAGAAGCCCTAGCATCTAATTTTTCCTTAGTTCATTGTTCATATGCAACACAACCAAATACTTTGAGATGGGACAGATTTGGGGGCTTTCCACTCCATAACTCTTTTGGTGTTTTGGAACTAATAGCACTGAATGGGGACCTATTTATCAAATAAGTTGTTATACACACAGCTTCACCCGAAAACCCTTTAACAAGCCTAGAACTAATTAGCACACATTTGACTTTAACCATAAAGGTCCTATTTAACCTCTCAGCAATCCCATTTTGTTGTGGGGAGTATGTATAACAGTTTTGTGCCTTCGAATTCCTTTCTCTTGCAAAAAGAGTAAAATTAAAAGTTGCAAAACTCAAGACCATATTAAGTCCTTCAAGTTTTCACTTTCTTATCCATTTGTTTTTCAACCAAATTCAACCAATTTTTGAAATTTTTGAAAGTTTCATCTTTTGTTGTTAAAAGATAAATCCAAACATTCCTACTATAGTCATCTACCAGGGAAAGGAAATATCTATTTTCACCATGAGTTGAGTACTTTTTAGGCTCCACAAATTTAGATGGATATAGTCTAGAAGTCTTTATGAATTATGAGTCCCTTTCTAAAACTAAGTTTATGAGACTTACCAAAAACACAAGTTTCACATAATGTTAAATGGGTAATTTGATCTTTACCTAGCAATTGTTGGTCACTAAGAAATTTTAGCCCCTATTTTCCATGTTCCCAAGCCTTTTATGCCAAGTTCTGCCATGTCTTCATTTAGTGAAAACATACTATAACCATTTACAACTTGAGCCTTACCTTGCTAATAGTACAAGCCATTTCTTTTAGGTTCCTTCATCACTACCATTAAACTCTTAATCTCCTTTTAGGTACAACTTTCTGCTTAAACTAATAACCTCATCTTACAAGACTCTTAAATTTATTAGGTTTCCTTTTAAGGTTTGGCACATATATAACATTATATAGTGGTCGTATAATGCCATCATGCGTTCTGATAGCAATATCTCCGATTCCCACAACAACTTAAGAATTGTTGTTCCCATATAAACATTTATAGATTCAATGTATTGAACCAGGCTTTGACATGTCTCATATAGAAAGTGAGACATGAATCTAAAATCCATTATTGATTCGAGTCACTTTCAGACACAATCATAACTTGTAAGTTATCTACCTCAACCTCTTAAGCAGCATTATTATGATTTTTTACAACCTAATCTTTCTGTTTTCCATTTGGATCATAACATTCTGTTTTGAAATGACCTAACTTACCACAGTTGTAACATTTTTTGTTACTTTTATCCATGAACTTTGACCTACTTTTAGACTTTTCTCTACTCTTCTTATGGTCACTATTTCCATCTCTCTTTTCAAGTCTACCCTTACAAATAGACTTTCTTCTTTAGCACCATCCTTATAATCTTTCCTAACACCTAGGTCCCTAGACCTAAGAGTATCAATGGCAATAGACTGAGTTAGTGTGTTCTAATATATTTAATGGCATTTATGACATCCTTATATAAATTAGGAAAAGAACTTAGCAAAATAACAGCAAGGTCCTCGTCAGCAAATTTCTTGTCATTGTGAGACAGACTTTTTATTATAATGCTAAATCACTTAGGTTTGTTAAATTTCTAACCGGTATGCATTTTAAAACTAAACAACTTCTAAAGGAAATAGGTTTTATTAGGCAAAGTTTTGGACAAAAATAGTGCGTCTAAAGCAATCCAAAGGTCTCTAGCATTTTTTATTCATCTATTTACCTAACAATATTATCAGACACATGCAAAACTATAGAACTATATGAAATTTCATTCATATCAACAATTTTAGTAGATTTAGCCTTTAATTCATCACATTAAGTATCTGGATCATCAAGAGCCTTAGAGACTCTTTGTTGAACCTGAATAGCTCTTATGTTCTGTTTCGAGATAGCATAATCACCACTTACATTGAATTAAGTCAATTCGAACCTCTAGCCCATATTGGATTTCTGTGAAAAGAGTGATTGCCTTGGTCAATATCAACTTAGTTTGTACAAGATTAGATATGTTTAAACAGAAAAGGTTTTAACCAAAATTACAACAGAACTTCAAGAAAAACTTTACCACAGCAGCACGCCTAAACTCATATGCTTAGAAAACCATTTATTGCATATACAAATGTTTTACAATAATATACATCAAACACTACAACAAGCAGTATTTTAGCATACCATACACACTACATAAATTTTATATTCAAGTAGATCACTTATTTGATATATGTAAAGGCTTGAATCTTAAGGTCCGAATTGTTACTTTAAACATACATTCATTTGTACTTCAAACATTTGTCGCGGAAACAAGATTTGCCGATCCTCTTGGAAATTGTGGATTTTTGTTTATATATAAATTATGACTACTTATAAATGCTTATACCTTTGGCTCAGCCAAAAGTTCATTATCTTTAATGTAAAATGAACTGAGTGTCAGTTTTCGCTAACAGGCATAACTGTCATATAGTTCTCTAATAAGCACTTGTTTACGCTACATCTTGTTTGACCAATAAAATCAACTGGATCGGCATGAAATTTTTACAGGAACTTCATAACTCATTCAGGTTAAACCTACTAAAATTTTGTGAAGTTATTTAATTAATTAGTTATCCAACACTTCGACCAATTATCTTGGAAATTCTGTTCTCGAGTACACCTGACGCAGCGTACAAAAAACACTATAACTAATTCCACCGACCTCCCATTAACTTGATTCCAAAGCCTATGGATAGAGAACTTTTAGGGATTTCTAAACACACACACACACACACACCACCACCACCACCACCACCCCCCCCCCCCCCAAAAAAAAAAACTTGAAAAATCCATCACGTAGAGATATTTTGAAGTCAGCCAGATAGGTGGAAAAAAACATTGTTTAATTACCAGAGTCCTTTTCACATTTACATATACAATTCCAATAGTTAAGGCACTACCTAACGATACCACTTAATACACATTAATATTTCGTTCTCAAAAGGTGAATGTAAACATCCCAAATCATGCATATAAATCAAATCCGAATTTTCCTTGCTTTCTTCTCAAATTTGTGCTGGTTTTAAGCATATTTTGTAGTAAAGGAAAAGGGGATTTTGTTACTACAAGTCTTGGTTGGAATGTTTGTTCCAAAAAAAAAGAAGGATTTTCCATTTCATATCACGAATCGAGGTAGGAATTGTACGTTGATGATTTCTCTTTTTGATTAATGTTTGTAAGCACGTATATTATGTGATATTCATAAAGTTATGAACCGAAAGGTTAATCCAATAAACCGAAAGGTTATTTTATGGACATAGTCAGTGTCTACGAGCAATGGGGTTCTTCAGAACTATAAGGGATTCTTTGGAATCAATGAATTTCGTCGGTTATCCATCTACTTTTTATGAATCTACGATATGATTTCATGTGTTATATACAAGCTATTGACAAAAAGGGGTGCACAAAAATGATATTCCTAGTGAGTTTTATACTCATTTCTTCCATCTTTTAAATCTGCAAATTAAAGGGGTTCGTACATGATGGAAGATTGGTTGGATGCGGTGGAGACGGGTTGGAGGAAACAAGTCAAGTAAATAAATAAATTCAAGGTTCTAATGTTTTGTTTTCTTTTCATTTGATTGATAACAAAATTAAGGTCAAATTCATGTAAAAAAGAAATCTAGTTTGGGCTCAACTTTCAGTGAACAATACTATGCTAACGGTGCATGGAATAACCCCTAAGTGAAAGGCTTTAGGAAAAAGTCCGTAGTCATTACAATATACCAGTCAATTTGCAAAACTATGTGTCAGGCATCTCAACATGCAAAAGCCTCAATCAAATGTATACACCACAGACATATTATATTTTAGTATTATTTATGATGATTAAATGTTTTCTCCTCATCCGAGCGCGGCGGCAGCAATGGTAGAGACCTGCAAAGGATGGTGGGGCTTCTTTCTCCTGTTTCCACTCCGGCGTGATAATCAGTATGTGATTAACTCAAATATGTAGAATAACAATATTGAGTATGTATGTTCTATCTTTACCTGGAGGATTGGCCTCTATTTATAGGGATGAACTATAGTTATGGCCTTCAATGGTCATTGATGACGGGTGCCTCTTCATCTTCTTCATTATTAGGAGTTAATGAGGGATGTTTCGTCTTCTCAATTGCTGGTGTTTCATCTTCTCAATTGTCGATAGTAACTATCATTATATGGATCGCTTGTATAGCTAACCTAATGGCAGCTGGGTTATTGACCTCTATCTGTTAGAGGTGAGCCTATGAGACCAAGGGAGAGGGGGGTTGACTAGGTGAGCGAACACTTGAGGAATGCATCTCAATTAGTGCAGCCATCATCCACCAAAGTGCAATCATATTTATCATCATAAGCCCCTCTACTTTTCATGGACCACTGTTAATGAGAAGTAGAAATATTGTCTTTCAAGTAACTATTTCTGACCAAAAAGTCAAAAAATAACATATGTAATAAATAATTATTTATTATTAATAATATTATTATTATTTTATTTGTAATGAAAATTATATGGAAGCCTGTCACTTAGCGAGGCATGGTCAAGTAAGGATTTACCGTGTGGCCGGCCAAATATTTCGGGCCTAATTTAAACCTGATATTGGCTTAAATCCCATCCCCATTTAGGGGGGATTTTTTTTCTATATAAGAGAGGTAGAGGGGGATATTATTTGTAGTATTCCCATATCTTATCGCTTGGTTGGAATTCTTATCAGACTGATCTCTTTTTTATGTCAGAATTATAGAGGTTTTTTCTTCTTTCATCGTCTAAGGTAATGTTTTCACCCTTGTTCTTCTTTAAATTTTTTGGCCTTCTTCTTTTTTCTACTTAAATGTATAAGACGATCACTTCTAGTAGCAGCTCTTCAACCAATAAATTTGACAGTAGTCTTAGAGATTCTTCTTATCGCACCTTATCTATAGGAAGAGATGACAATCTCCCGTCGGTTGAAGAATGGACCTTTGTTAGTTCTTTAGGAGGTGGTGGACCCTAATGTTTAAATGAACCCGTTGATGAAATTGAGGAAGATTTCCTCTTCATCCCTTGTTCGTTTCTTTCTTAATTACTCCTAGTCAATTGACTCCTAACTCTTGGTGTATATCGACTTATTTCTTATACTTGTACCTTACAAATGATATCGAGCTGTGTCTGAGGCTTTTTAGAAGTATGTTTGATATGTTTCTTGTGATCGAGAGTAACTATTATGCATATATTCAACTTAAAGTATGATTGTTATTATCCCCCTTTCCCAATTCAAATAGCAGTTGGAGAAAACGTTTCTTTTTTGTTCGGCCTGAGGTAAGATAGTTCTCTTTTAAAACTTGTTGGAGAACTCCTTTTTGAAAGCATTTGAACGAGCCCTTGGATCTTGATCATGAGTTGAAGGCACGTCTAGATAAGATTTTACACTTGATATATCCGAGGTTGCATATGAGCAAGGTGCTATCTAATGAGAACTTGCGGCGGGTTCACATTGGATCACCTGAGGGTAGGCTACTTTTATGTCTTTATTCCTGTTTTTTACCTTTCATTTTGCTTGTATTTGTTGTATCAACCTCTATTTTTCTCTTTCAGACATGGATAATTTTGATTTTGGAGGTGTGATGGATGTTGCTGGATTTTTCACCGACGCTACTGAAGACCCATCTCTATCCCCTTTAAACCAAAAAAAATTGGCCGATAAAGGAAAAGCCACTGCTGAGACAACAGTTGTCCCTCATTTTGTACCGTGTACTACCAGATATGGTGATGCCCATGCTTACAAAGAGTTTAGATTTCCTCCTGTTGATAGTTGAAGTCGAGATCATGTTGGGCTACATGAATGAAAAACTTATTGAGAGTTTCAAAAATAAAGAAGCAGCTACCATGCGACGTATCATGTATACCAGCCACCATAGGGTAAGTTGTTGTATTTTGATGATGCTTTATTGCTCTCTCATTTAATATTCATCTTCTATTTGATTTCAACTAGATGCTTGTTATGGAGGAGAAAGTGCTACGTGATTTGGAGAAATTTGAGAAACGTACAGTCGAGAAAGACCGTGACAAGAAGAAAACCGTAGCGGAGGTGCAGTATTTGTTAGACAAGGCAACAGCTGTGTCCAAAAAAAAGATAGTGAGATTAATCAACTTCGTAAAGAGGTTGACTAGCTTTGCAAAAAGTTGGAAACCGCAGATGATGAAGCCGTAGCGAGATACAAGATGTCTACTGAATATAAGAGCAGCTTGCACATGTACGGTGCAAAATTATTGAAGTCCGCTATCAAAATGACTAAAGAACTGCTGGTTGACGATCATTCAGAGATAAACTCGGATAAATTTGATAGGTATCTGAAGAAATTCCGTGATTCAGATTTAGCTACTTAGAAGGCCAAAGTGACTGACCATGGGGGGGTTGGATCTCAACCCGATGGCTTAATTAAACAGTTGTTTATTTTTTTTGCTTTTTCTTTTTTACTTTAGTTTCATGGCGGTTGTTCCACTTAATCATGAAAACTATAAGATTTAGTCTATTTTATTTCGAATATCATTGAATATTGCGAACTTCATTTTTGTATGTTTGGCGTGGAACATACATCTTTATTTTAATAAAAAAATTGTTCTTCACCTTTTCACTTTGTAATCGTTGGTTGTATTTTACTTTTTTGCATTTGTTGGATGTAATTTATGAATGGCTATATCCCTCGATCAACATAACAAAGTGAAAAAATTGTGTGATCAAAATCAAAGCGAGAAGATGGGATGGGCGCACTCGCCCCTTAATTGGGTTAATTGAGGTAGGTATGCGCCTGCCCTAGGGATGGGGTGCGTCCGCCCCTAATTGGGGACGGGCGTGCACCCCCACCCCTGATTGGGAGTGGGCACTGGGTTGGGGTGGGTTCACCCGCCCCTTAAGCACGACACAACTTTTTTTTTCATCATCTTCATTAAATCAAAGCTTCTCCACCCCTGATTGGGAGTGGGCGCTAGGGGTGGGATGGGTTCACCCACCCCTTAAGCACGACACAACTTTGTTTTTCATCACCTTCATTAAATCAAAGCTTGTCGCCTTGATTTTTGAATGAGGATTCATCGCCCTAATTTTTCAGCCATAGGCTCATCGTCTTAACGTTTAGACTAAGGTCACCGCCTCAATTGTCAAACGAATGATCATTGCCTTGATAATTTTGTCATATGCTCATCGCTTTGTCATTTAGAGTAAGGCTCGTCGCCTCAATTGTCAAACGAAGGCTCATCGCCTTGATAATTTTATCATATGCTCATCACCTTGATGTTTAGACTAAGGCTCATCACCTCAATTTTCAAATGAAGGCTCATCGCCTTGATTTGAATGTGGTAGCAGTTGATAAGGATATCTGTATTGCTCGACAAACCTTTAATAGAGACTATAGAAAATAACAAATGGTTGCCGTAGGTCGAGTTCATTAGGCGCACTAAGACTTCCCACCTAGGCTGATCCTTCTATAGCACCCTCATCATTTATCCGCCTTGGCATTTTATTAAATTGAAAATCAAATGTAAAAGTACTATTTAATACAACTACATATACTTGCTTCTACTTTAAAAAATGCTGATAAATTACTGATAATATTTCTTCAAGTGCTCCACATTCCATGGCCGTCCCAATGGTTTACCATTCATATCTTTGAGACTGTATGCTTCCTTTCCTATCTTCTTGATGACCTCAAAATGACCATGCTAGTTAGGTTCCAGTTTAGATGATGGGTGTCCAGTAGCTGCACTGCTCCTTAACATTAGATCATGGGGTTGGAAACTTCTGGGCTTAACTTGTCGGTCGAAATATTTGGCGACTTTGCGTTTGTAAGCCATCATCTTGATTGTAGCCCTTTCTCTTACTTCTTCAAGTAGGTTGATTTCTTCTATTGCGATATTGTCATATGTCTGTTCAATTTGTATTCTCAGAGTTAGATTTACTACTTCAGTGGATATCACTGCTTCCATTCCAAAAGATAGTTTGAACGATGTCTCTTCCGCTGGCCCCATAGAGTGGGTGTGTTATACCCATAGTACATTTGGTAGTTCATCTGTCCAAGTATCTTTTTCTTTTCCCAACCTCATTTTTAAATCCCAAATTATGGTACGGTTAGTGACTTCAGTTAGGCCATTGCTCTGAGGGTGTGCCACTAAAGTGAGTCGATGTAAGATTTTATAACTGTCACAAAAATTCTTAAAGCTGTGATTACTGAATAGTCTTCTGTTATCCTTGACTATCACCTGTGGTATTCTGAAATGGCAGATTATGTATTTCCATACGAAACTCTGTATCTTGCGGTAGTTATAATAGCTAGTGGCTCAGCTTCAACCCATTTTGTGAAATAGTCTATAGCTACTAATAGAAATTTTCTTTGACCATTAGCAAGTGGCAAAGGACCCAGGATGTCCATCCCCCATTGATAAAATAGAAATACTGCGTAATTTTTTTTACTGTGGTTCAGCTGGCTAATGAATTATGTTGCCAAACCTTTGACAGGCATCGCATATTCTTACTAGTTGCTTAGCTTCTTGCTTCATTGATGGCAAATAGTACCCTTGCCTTAAAGCTTTAAAAGCAAAGGCATCCCTGCCCAAGTGATTTCCACTAGGGGTGGGCGTGGGTCGGTTCGGGTCGGGTTGGGCCCCAACCCGACCCGAACTGACCAAAAATCGATTTGGCCAAAGCCAAATCGAAACCAAAAAAAATTGAAAAAACTGGCCCGAAAACGACCCGAACCGACTCCGGTCGGTTCGGGTTTTCGGTTTGGGCCGGTTTGAAGAACAAAAAAAAAAATTTTTTTTTTTTAATAAACCGAGTCGGTTTCGGGTTGGGTAATCAATTTCGGGTTGGGTTTACCCAACCCGAAACCGACCCGAACGGGCCCAAAAACTGACCCGACCTGACTCGGGTCGGTTCGGGTCGGGTCGGGTCGTCGATTTCGCAGGTTTTTTGCCCAGCCCTAATTTCCACACAGACCATTGTGTATTTCAAATAGGACATCAGCTGCTTCTGTCGGCCAAAGGCACTTCTGATAAGGCACCGAGAATCCTCTTCGATATAATTTTCCATCAATCACATAATACATAGCAGCTCGTACCCTGAACTGCTTTGCTTCAGTTAGGTTTGTCGATAGAGTACCTTTTGTGAGATAATCCAATATTGGGTTTATCCAACAAGGTTCATCATTCAATTCAAGAACAGCAATTAATAACATCGTGCTAGGCTCACTGAGTACTTGAACACTAGTTGTGGCTCGAAGATGTTTTTGATTGGCTGATGCAAGCCTGGTGAAAGGGTCAGCTCACTCGTTTTTCTTTCTTGGGACATTTGTAATCTTGAACTTTTTGAATTTTGGCTGCAAGTTTCTTGCTTTCATCAGATAAGCAGCCATGCGGCCATCTTTGGCTTTGTATTCTCCTAAAATTTGTCCAACGAACAATTGTAAGTGGCTGCAAATTTCCACAACTGTCACTCTTAACTGTATGGCTAGTCCTAGCCCTGTGATGACTGTGACGACTGCTTCATATTCCACATCATTATTAGTAGCTAAAAATTCAAAGTGAAGTGACGCATCCGGTGAGAGAATTATAACCCCGACTCCTTAGCCATCACTGTTAGATAATCCGTCCATATATATTATCGAGGTTACTTTGTTGCCTATAGGTGGTGCTTTAGGAAGAGTGAGATTTGTAATGAAATCTGCTAAGGACTTTGCTTTTATAGCTGTGCGCGGTCTAAAGTCAATATCAAACTCGCTCAGTTTAATAGTCCATTTCAAAAAATGCCCAGATGTCTCCGGCCTATGCATTATCTGTTTAATTGGTTGGTCAGTCATCACATGTATCTAATGAGCCTAGAAATACGGTCTTAACTTCCTAGCTGCCACTATCAAAGCTAGAACCAGTTGTTCAACTATGTTGTACCGTGTTTCTGATTCTCTCATTACTTGACTCACATAATAAACATGTTTCTGTCCCTTCAAAAGTTCTTTCACCAATACCGCGCTAATAGCATGAAAAGATACTGCCAAGTAGAGGCTTAGCTTGTCACCGGGGTTGGGACAAGCCAACACTAGCAGTTGGTGCAGTGATTTCTTTAACTGTTCAAAAGACTCTTCACATTCATTTGTCCAACAATTTAAATTTGTTGGACCCTTCTTCATCTTTGAAGAAATGATAACATTTATCCGCAGCCCGCGACATGAAACGGTTGAGAGTTGCCATCCTCTCAGTCAACTGTTGAACTTCTTTCTTGCTAGTTGGGCTTTTCATGTCTAGGATAGCTTGTCTTTTGTCAGGATTTACTTCAATGCCTCGGTGTGTGATCATAAATCCTAAGAATTTTCCGTCATATGTGCCAAACACACATTTTTAGGATTTAACTTCAGTTTAAGCTTTCGACCAACACCGTAGACCTCCTAAAAATCTGTTATGTGATCTTTCGCTAATTGGCTTTTGACCACCATGTCATCTACATAGGCCTCAGAATTACAACCAATGAGTCCATAAAATCCCCGATTTACCATTCTTTGATAAGTAGCCTCTGCGTTTTTAGCCCAAAAGGCATAGAGGTGTAGCAAAAAGCTCCACTGTCAGTGATGAAAGATGTCTTCTCCTGATCACCTTCAGCCATGGAGATCTGATGGTAACCAGAAAAAGCGTCCAGGAAGCTTAGTCTTTTATGTTCTAAAGTCGCATCCACCAGATGGTCTATCCTTGGGAGAGGATAAGAATCTTTGGGACAAGCTTTATTCAAGTCTGTATAATCTAAACACATCTGCCATTCTCCATTCGATTTCTTTACTAATACCACATTTGCCAACCATTCAGGATAGTGTACTTCTCGAATAAAACTAGCTTCTAGCAGTTTTGTTATCTCTGTAGAAATGGCATGTTGTTGTTCTGGAGCAAATTATCATTTCTTTTGTTTGATTGGTTTTATTCCAGAAGGGATCACGAGTCTATGATGAGCAATCATGGGGTTGATCTCATCAATGTCATGGGGTCCCCAAGCAAACACGTCTATATTGTCAGATAAACATACCACTAGTTTATGCTTTTCCCTAGGATCTATCACGCCTCTGATTTTCAAAACCTGGCCTTTAGCTATCACCACTTCTTCAGTGAGTTCCAACGGTACAATTCGTCCCTTAGGCTATTCAACATCAAGCATCATTACCGTATTTTTGATAAGTATGTTGTCTACATAACACCTCATTGATGCCTGTTGGACACCTCTTACACATCCTACTTCTCAACTAGTGGAGAACTTCATCACCTGGTGGTACGTAGATACCAATGCCCTAGCTGCATTCAGAAGTGGACAACCATAAATCACATTGTAGGCTATAGGACCTTTTACCAACAAGAAGCTAGTCATTATCACCACACTAGCTGGGTAAGTACCCAAAGTCACCTGTAATTCAATTATTCCATCTGGTATAACGGTGGCTCCTCCAAACCCATGGAGTGGAGTGGTGACAGTTTTGATCTTGCTAGGTGATATCTTCAATCCTAGGAAAACTCCCTAAGACATAACGTCAGCTACACTACCATTGTCCACTAATACTTTCTTCACATCAAAATATGCAATGTCAGCCACTATTACTAGAGCATCATCATGTGGGCAGGTAACACCTTTCAAATCTTCATCACTGAAGGTGATATTCTGGCTGAACCTTTCATTTTTATCTACCAAAGTAGATCCACTAGCCCGTGCATAGTTCTTTTATGCTGAATTAGAGTCACCTCCCGTAGCAATGCCACCCACTATAACATTTATAACTCCATTGTGAGGAAGTGATTGATGTCAGTATTCAGCCTCTTTTCTCTTTTCTTTATCTATTATCGCAAACTTAGATTGGTGTCCTATTTTTATAAGTCATCATATTTCCTCCTTCAGCTGCTGGCAGTCTTCGGTATCATGTCCATGATCTCGATAGAATTAACAATACTTAGTCTCATCTCTCCTATGTGGTGGCACCCACATCTTTTTGGGCCATACAAGCTCTTTCATATGTCATATTTCCATCAGGACGTTAGTCCTGGAGGTGTGCAGCGGTGTACTAAATGCATCATTTCCAACATTAGGCCGATTAGGACCTGGATGGATCATTTTTTTCTTGCCTTTGTTTTCTTGGGGCCTTGGTTCATATCGGGTCTTTCTCTTATTAGTCTCAGGTTCTTTTCGATCTTTCATACCTTTAGTAATGAAAAATGCCTCTTCTGCATCCACATATTTATCTCATTTCCTTAGTAACTCATGCATAGTATCAGATGGGTTTTTGGAGAGTGACATTTTGAAAGGGTAATTGCGGGTTCCATTCGTTAGTAGTGACTACAATAGACATATGTAGTCCTTAATTCCCAAAGTGGCCATATTGAACCGGACGATGAATCTTTCAACAATTCATCCTTGTCCTGGGTCAATTGCATCAGGCCGATAGCAGTATTCTTAGCATGTTTGCTACTGGCAAAGTATGCAGCAAACTTCTTGGAAAAATCATCAAATGTACGAATTGATTTTGGGAGAAGGGTAGCTACCCAATCCCTGGCCTCATACATAAGTGTAGGCGGGAAAGCCCTGCACATAATTGCATCGGGGATAGCTCAAAACCTCATCAAGTAAACAAAATTCCTGAGGTGATCAACAAGATTAGATGATCTGTCATACTTCTCTTTTTTTAGCTGTTTGAAATCTCGTGGCAAGGGAACTGTCATCACTTCTAAGGAAAAATTATCTTCTTCCAACACCATAGATTACTGCCTACTAGTTTTTTTTAGACATAGCCTCAGCTATTTTACGACCGATCATGTCTTTTAATCTATGTTCTAGGCTTAACACTAGTGTCTCAGCCAGCGTACATATGGGCACCCATGACGGTTGCCTCCAATGTGGATTTGGGCTAGATGCCAGTACATTGAAGTGGGGTGCGGAAGGTGGAGCCAACGAAACTAGAGCTACCGGTAGAGCTACCGTTGGCGGTGTTTCCATCGCTGGAAAGTTATGAGCCTGGGGAGGAGCCCCTGGCGATGAGGGCCCTACAGGTGGGGATTAGGACTATGGGATGGAATATTCAGCAGTAAACACTAGGACCTTATAGTGGTTGAGAAACTGTAGCGTTACGGTCCTAGAGTAGAACCGTTAAGGCTGCTACCTGAGCTTGCAGTATCGTAAGTTGAGCGACAGAAGCAAACTCTTGTTGCGGGTGATTAGTGGCGACATTAGACTCGGTGTCTGCATCCCCGATGAGGGCTGGGACAGCAGTTGCATTGTTAGCTCTTCTAATCCGAGCCATGACTTCTTATGCAGTTTTCCACAGACAGCGCCAATTGATGATTAAATGTTTTCTCTTCTCCCGAATGCAGTGGCAATAATGGTGGAGACCTGCAAAAGGTGGCGAGCCTTCTTTCTCCCGTTTTCACTCCGGCGTGATAATCGGCATGTGATTAACTCAAATATACAAAATAACAATATTGAGTATGTATGTTCTATCTTTACTTGGAGAGTTGGTCTCTATTTATAGGGATGACCTGCAGTTATGGCCTTCAATGGTCATTGATGATGGATGCATCTCATCCCTCTCATTATTAGAAGTTAATGAAGGATGTTTCGTCTTCTCAATTGTTGGTGTTTCATCTTCCTAATTGCCGATGGTAACAATTATCATATGGGTCATCTGTATAGCTAACCTAATGGCAGTTGGGTGTTGTGAAAAATATGTAATTGCAAGTGAACAATATCACAAACAAGTAATAAATTGGACCTATTGAGTCTGGATTATCGTTCCCACGAAGACTATCTTATTTATATACTAGCTTAATTAATTTCAATGCTAATCGATTGAAAACAATTTAAATTAAATTGATTTGAAAGATTTAAACTAGAACTATGAATTTTTGAAAATAATGTGAAATCAAATTTCAAGAATTAAGAAAATATGGTTATCAAAGCATTTGGAGTAACGAATTCATCATAGTTGTCATCTATAATTTCTCCTCTCAAGATTTATTCCTAATATTGTATTCGATCAAATTCACGAATTTAACATAATTTACCTCTCTCAAATTCAAATTAGTCATATCTAATTGAGTAGAATTGAATATATAACTAGATCTTAATTAATAGATGAGAAGAAGTTGAATATCTTACACCAAGAATTCTTCGTCTTCACGTTCCAATCTTCAAGATTTTGGTCGTTCTCCGTATTTTTCGCAGTCCGTGTCTCCAAAATTTCACAATTCTTTTGACCTAGATTAGGTCTTTATATAGTGTTTTACTAATTTTGAAACCCATGTATGTGAAAAGACGAAAAATGCCCTGACTAGAATTGAAAATAAGTAAAAAGGTGTCCAGATACGATTTCCGCACATTGCTGCGGTCAACCACAGTTTGACCGTGGCCACAGTCAAATAGTAAAGAATTGCTAAATTCAATTCCAATCTAAAATTTGCAATCTTTAGTCCTTCAGATTTTGATGTGTATTTTATTTAGTCCCTGTTTGTTCATAATTTGTCTTTTTGTCCTCTTAAGTCCTCTGATTTCTTCTTTCATTTCAATTTAATCCTCTTTTATTTGCAACCCAAGTCTTTCAACTTTTTGATGTTCGTAAGTTGGTCCCCATATCCAAGTCTTCGTACGCCTTCAGTCCCTTTTCGCCTATTTTGCTTTGTTTTTCTCCAATTCCATTCGATCTCGAGTTTTGACCTAAAATAATTAAATTAACACACAATTAAGTAGAAAATCACTTAAAAATACTTACAATCATCCACTTTTGATGGTCCAGATAAGTGTAAAACTACACTTATCAAATACCCCCAAACTTGAACATTTGTTCGTTCTCGAACATGACTATTTACTTAAACAATCAAACAAATAATATTAAAATATACTATAATAGATAGCTTGCCGTATTTACCTCATGTTTTTGAAACAACTCAATCAATTCATAAATAAAACTTCTTAATAATGCTACCAAAATCAATTAATTTTTTATTTATCCAATGCTCAACAGACATATGTGTGAGCGCATAGTCAATCTAATCAACATAAACCTTTAGGTTGGTAATACTCCGCCTCCCAATTGTCAAATATTTCATTTCTCTCTCGTAAGAATACACATTCCCATATTGATATTAAATCTCTCACCCTGGGTATTAATCTAAAATTGTCCTCAAAACACTTATTCTTTTACCGCTCAAACTTTGGTTAGGTTTAGCCAATACAGTTACTATCTATATCTGTGAAGATTTTTATTAAATGCTCTGACCATCAAGCTTCCACTAGGTAAGTCAAATCCACTAGTTATCTAAATCCCCAAGTTATGCGCACAAAGGCTCAATCTTGCTTTTGCTTCTTTTTTTTCATCTTATCTTATATGTAAAACATCACTCCCTTAAACTTTCTAGATGACCCTTGTAGAGAGATTTAGGCCAATGGCTCCCAAGTCTGATAGACTTTAGGACACCGAGTTTTGAAAACCCCTACTGGTTTTATCACTCGAGCCAACTAGGTTACGAAGAGAGGTATAAGATAACGCAAGTGCAATGCTTTTCATTTTTTTTGGCAAGATAAATAAGTGGAGATAAGATTCCTAGCATTCGGTCAATACATAGATTCCACCTAGTAGCCAAATACACTCCACACAAATATTACTTATGCACGGAATCAACACCTATATAAATGGTTGCATCGAGTTTTGAAAACCCCTACAGGTTTTATCACTCGATTTAACTAGGCTACGAAGAGATGTATAATGCAAGTGCAATTCCTTTCATTTCTTTTTTGGCAAGATATATAAGCGGGGATTAGATTCCTAGCATTCGGGCAATACATAGATTCCACCTTGTAGCCAAATACACTCCACACAAATATTACTCATGTACGGAATCAACACCTATATAAATGGTTTCTCCAATGGTTCAACCATGCCCAAACTATCCTTCCGACTGGTTAGGTAATTAAGTTGTCAATTGGTGGTCTTAGTTTTCACAACTTATGTTCACTATTGTATTCTATTTAATATACCAACCAAAGGTAGTGATATTCATTACTATTGTGCTCACACTTAATCATATCTCACATGGATAATAAGTATAGTCTATAAAAAATATGCATAAGTAGCATCACTTAGTCATAATTCATGAATCGATAATAGTTTCAAATATATATTATCGTTAGCCGACAAGGCTATCCAACATACAAACACAAAATAAAATATTTTTTTATTTTATTTTTTTTCACAACACACACAAAAATAACGAAAATAATAAAGTCCCCCCAAGCTTAAAATCTACATTGTCCTCAATGTGACAAAAGAAAGCAAAATAAATAAAAAAATGAAAGAGTTAACCCAAATCAAAATGTGTGGAGACAACGCCAGACTTTCAGCTGATCAGTACACATTGGAATTGGAATGCCGATGTGTAGCCTAAAATAAATAAAAAATTAAAGGTACTCATTTAATAAAAATCAGGAAACGTGCTCTACTTTCTAATGCAGTCCTAAAATTCTACATTCAATGCAATAAACATATAAGTGATAGAAAAATAGGTTGCCTCCTATTAAGCGCTCGATTTATAGTCTAGAGTTCGACTTATTGTCTGGTTGCTTTATGATACTTTAAATAGTGCTTTGGAGTACTTGCTTTGCTTGCATCTATTGACTTTGCACTATTTTTCGTTTATCCTCAGAAAAGTTAACTTGCGCTTCTCATATAAATATAATTGTAGTTTAGTACCTTGCTCGAACACCACTACGAAAACTTCAACTTCCTCACCGGCCTTGATCACAACATCAATTTTAAAATAAATACGGGAGTCGGAGAATTGCTTGATAAGTGCAATATCATTGAATGTCAATTTTTTATTTTGCTCATTTAAGATTAACTTCTCTTTCTCCACATATTCTTCTTCTTTTGATTTTGCATTTTGTTTCCCAACTTCTTCTTCAATTGTCAACTGTTTGTCCTTTTTCTTTGTCCTTTTCACGTGAATTTATAGCAGTTGTACCTCGCTCCTAGTAGTGATTGCATTTACATGTTCTTTTGGATTTGTCAATGTATTGCTAAGCAAAGTGTCTGGTTTCCTATCTGACAATTGCAAGGCTAACTGGCCAATCTGAGTCTCAATTTTTCTGATAGACGCCTGTTGTTTTTGACAGTTTGTGTCCAGCTGCTCCAATACTTTATCGGTTTTCTGCATATATTGTTGAAACATCTCTCCCAGACTTGGTCCTCTTTTTTGCTGAGCATTATAGGTATTGCCACTTTGTTGATTCTCAGACCACTTAAAATTTGGGTGTTGCTTCCAACCCGGATTGTATGTTTGTGAATATGGATTATACTGCTAATGTGTATTATTCTGCACAAAATTGACATGTTCTAAAGAGGCCAATAACATACAATCTGATGTCGAGTGGTTAACCTCATAGTTTTCTGACCAAGGGCTTCACCTACTTTGTCAATGCAGCAAGTTGTGCATTAGTAGCATCTGCTATTTGAAAGAAATAAACAAAGAAGAAAGAAAATTGTAATAATAACAATAATAAAAGAAAATAATAATAATAATAATAAAATTTAAAAAAATAAAACTAACACTAACGATTAATCTAAAATACTATTAAATAATAATAGTCCCCGGCAATGGCGCCAAAAAACTTGTTGTGAAAATAATGTAATTGCAAGTGAACAATATCACACACTAGTAATAAAATGGATATATTGAGTCCAGATTATCGTTCCCACAAATATTATCTTATTTATATACTAGTTAAATTAATCTTACTACTAATTTATTTAAAATTTGAATTGAGTTGATTTGAAAGATTTAAACTAGAACTATGAATTTAAGGGAATAATATAGTAACGTATGTTAACACAAATATCAAAAATTTATCAAGAGTGATGGTTGAAGAAATTGGACTAACGAATTCACCATAGTTCTCTCTAATTTTTTCTCTCAAGATTTCTTCCTAATATTTTATTCGGCCAAATTCACGAATTTAACATAATTTACCTCTCTCGAATTCAAATTAGTCCTATCTAATTAAGTCAACATATAAAGTCAGAATGATCCTTAATTACATACATTAAATCTTCTAAGAATTCAATTCAAAACCGCGACAATAATAAAAGCGTATATCTACCTTTTATCCAATTGCCGAATTTTACTACGTGGTCTAAATTAATAACTTACCTCTCATTTCGTTACAATCCACAAATCAATGACAAATAATGGCCAATTATTTCTAGCATTAAGAACATAAGTAAAATCAAAACATAATTAATTTATAAGCAAAACTTGAGAGCGAAAATAAAGAATTAGACTAGGTTACATTGTTCATCCAATTAAATATTTAGCTACTCATGATTCGGGAGAAAGACAAGATGAAAAGATTTGAATACATAACCGGATTTTAAATGAAAGAGGAGAAGACGTTGAATATCTTGCACCAAAAATTCTTTATCTTCACGTTCCAATTTGGTCATTCTTCTTGTTATTCGCCGTTCTTTCCTCCATTTTCTCTTTCATTATCAAAGATTCAACAACTCTTTTGACCTAGGTTAGGTTTTTATATAGTGTTTTACTAATTTTGAAACTCATGTACATGAAAACACGAAAAAGGCCATGACTAGAGTAAAAATAAGCCAAAAAATATCCAGACGCGCAAACAGCGGATTGCCGTGGTCAAATCGCGATTTGCAAACCGCGGTTACCGCGACAAACAATGAGAAATTACCAAAAATTGGTTCCAATCTCCAAATTGCAGATTCTGTCCTCTAAGTTTTGATGTGTATTTTATTTGGTCCTCACTTCATAATTTGTCTTTTTGTCCTCTATAGTCCTCTTATTTGTAGCTCAAGTCCTTCATCTTTAGATTATGTCTTCTTTAGTCCTCTAATTTCTTCTTTCATTTTAATTTAGTCCTATTTTGTTTGCAAGTCAAGTCCTTCAACTTTTGAATATTTTTAAGTTGGTCCCCATATCAAGTCTTCGTACGCCTTCAATCGTTTTTCGCCAAGTTTGCTTTGTTTTTCTCCAATTCCATCTGATCTCATGTTTTGACCTAAAACAATTAAATCAACACACAATTAAGTAGAAAATCACTTAAGAGTACTTACAATCGTTCACTTTTTATAATCCAGGTAAGTGTAAAACTAGACTTATCAAATACATCCAAACATGAACATTTGTTCGTCCTCGAACATGACTATTTACTTAAACAATCAAACAAATAATATTAAAATATACTATTACAGATAGTTTGCCGTAATTGCCTTAGGTTATTGAAACAGTCAAACAATTTATAAAAAACTTCTAAATCATGCAACAAAAATCATTGAATGTAATTGCAAGTGAACAATATCGCAAACAAGTAATAAAATGGACATATTGAGTCCAGATTATCGTTCTCATGAATACTATCTTATTTATGTACTAGCTCAATTAATCTCAATGTAATTAAAAATATAGTTACTAAAGCGTTTGGACTAACGAATTCACTATAGTTGTTATCTCTAATTTCTCTTCTCAAGATTTATTCCTAATGTTGTATTCGGTCGAATTCACAAATTTAACCTAATTTACCTTTCTCGAGTTCAAATTAGTCATGTCTAATTAAGTCAACTTAAGCAGTCAGAATAGTCCTTAATTAGATGCATTAATTCTCCTAAGAATTTAATTCAGACCGCAACAATAATAAAAGTGTATCTCTACCTTTTATCCAATTGCCAGATTTTAGTACGTGGTCTAGATTAATAATTTACTTCTCAATTCATTACAATCCACAAAATTAATGAAATAATGACCAATTATTCAAATCATTAAGAAAAGAAGTAAAATCAAATACTTAAATAATTTATAATTCAAAACTTGAGAGTCGAAATTAAAAAATTAAAACTAGGCTACATCGTTCATCCAAACTTTAAATTTAGCTACTCATAATCCTAGATAAAGAAAAGATGAAGAGATTTAAATACATAACCGGATCTTAAATAATAGATGAGAAAAGTTGAATATCTTGCACCTAGAATTCTTCGTCTTCACGTTCCAATCTTCAAGATTTTTGTTGTTCTTCGCCTTCCGTTTCTCCAAAATTCCACACTTCTTTTGATCTAGGTTAGGTATTTATAGTGTTTTACTAATTTTGAAACCCATGTACGTAAAAAGACAAAAAAAAAAAAAAAAAAAAAAAAAAAAAAAATCCTGACTAGAGTTGAAAATAAGCAAAAAAGTGTCCAGACGCGATTTCCGAGGTCAAATCGCTGTTTGACCGCATCAAACAGTAAAGAATTGCCAAATTCAATTCCAATCCAAAATTTGCAAGCTTTAGTCCTCCAAGTTTTGATGTGTATTTTATTTTGTCCCTGTTTGTTCATAATTTGAATTTTTGTCCTCTTATTTGTAGCACAAGTCCTTCAACTTTGGATTTTGTCATCTTTAGTCTTCCAATTTCTTTTTTCATTTCAATTTAATCCTCTTTTATTTGTAAGCCAAGTCCTTCAACTTTTAGATATTTTCAATTTGGTCCCCATATCCAAGTTTTCATACGCCTTCAGTCTTTTTTTGCCTATTTTATTTTGTTTTTCTTAAATTCCATCCGATCTCGAGTTTTGACCTAAAACAATTAAATCAACACACAATTAAATAGAAAATCACTTAAGAGTACTTACAATTGTCTACTTTTGATGGTCCAGATAAATGTAAAACAACACTTATCACTGGGTTATTGACGTCTATATGTTAGAGGCGAGCCTATGAGACCAACGAGGTGGACGGGCCAACTAGGCGAGCGAACACTTGAGGAAGGCGTCTCAAAGAGTGCAGCCATCATCCACCAAAGTGTAATCATATTTATCATCAATTCACATGAGTCTTATATACACTTGATTCACATATCAATATATACTATGTTCAACTCACGTTAATACACTAATAGCAATATTTCAAGTTATGCTTTTGAAGAAATTGAATCTGAGAATCTTACCAACATAATATTGTTAAAGCAGTATAAAACAATCTTCAGTACTTGAAATAATCACCAAGAAACTTAATATTAATCTTCACAGTGAATAGATCGATTCCGTTTGTCAAGTTCCTTACCAGATTAACAGTCCTTTGGCAAATAGGACTTTAAATCACCAACCAGTCAGTTATATTTAGTGTTTATCAATGATCTGATTAGTCCATTATACCCTCAAGAACAACTCAAATAGCTTCAAGAGTGGCTCTGACACCACTTGAGAGAGTTTTTAACCTTTATTAATACAAGCGTTACATAAACAATGTAGAAGCAGAATCACGAAGGTCATGAACACATGTACACCTTCTAATTTGTAATGGTCACCAATCAAGCGATTTTAGGACTCAAATGAGTCAGCCACTAGAATCAGTGCACAAGCCCTCCAAGAACAGACACAAGGTTTCACCCAGATCTTAAGAATACACCTCACATATGCTAATTAGGCCGTATTTGATGTCTATCTTCTTAATACTCAATAATTAGTTTGTCTACTTCTAAATATAAAGGTCTTATTGATCCATAATTGTGAGGAGTTACTATTCCTCAACAATACAGTTGCATTGAAATTGATCAAAATAGGGTCGTCATAGAATCAAAATTGACGTTTATCCGAGTCAAATGAACTCAAATTCAGATCAATTCAATCCCCCTTTGAAAAAGATGAACAAGTTACTTTATAAATATATATTAAGGCATACTCGAAAAAACATAGTTAAACAAATAGCTTAACCTAATGTTTAAGTCCCTTTTTATAAAAACAAATCAATTATAATAGAAGACAATCCCAATTCCACCACAAGCAAGGATGGTATCAGGCAATGATCTGTTTAATCTTGTTTCTACAGATGGTTGACTCCCATATTTATCCACTAATATCCTCTAAAATCTTCACTACTTCGGACATTTTAAGTCTACGCCAGGGATCACTTGCACTACATATCATCCCTATTTGCAACAACTTCAGCATTGCGTCCTCCAAGCTGGGATATTTCAACAACTGTATATCAAACACTTCACCAGTCCATTCATGATGAACAACAGAATTAACCCAACTAACTAGCTGTATAGCCTCGCCATCAGCTGCAGAACGTATAGCTGGCTTCCCGGTAAGAAGTTCAAGTAGCACAACTCCAAAGCCATAGACATCAGAAGCTTGGGACACTGTCTTAGTGTCTGTCAGTTCTGGGGCAAAATAACCTGCAGATCGCAAAACCGGTAGTGCCCATTGACTCATTAATGTTGTCAATCCACCTTCTGAAACACAACCATATCCTTGTGCATTGAGGAAAATGTTTGAGGATTTTACATTTCCATGTACAAGAGTCTGACCAACTTGTGAGTGGATGTGAGCAATGCCCCTTGCTGCACCAACTGCAATTCTTAGCCGGGTTTCCCATTCTAAAGAAGTATGATTGTCCCCTCTTTTCCCTGAAAGGATCACAAAATGGTTGTCATTATATTGCTCCAGTTGAGCTTGTTTTAAATCTTTACTTGCTAGAATAGCATATTGCAAATAATGTAATGCATGAAAGTACAATTCAGATTGATGCATTGAAATACAACCCTGCCAACACTAAATGTTAAAATTAGCATCTGGAACCTTGTATTGCCAAATTGTAGTTGAGATTTATCCAGATTACAAGCAAACATGATAGTGAAAACTGAAAGAACGGGTCTTTCTGAAAGTTATTGATGATAAATGGAATTAAAGAAGTGATAAAGCTTTATTTTGTCCATATTTCGTTAGTACACATAGCCAAGTGTCTAAAACTAAGTTGGATTAAATTGATTTATCCGAGATTAGTAATATGGTAAAAACTAAAGAAGCTTATGAAATTCTAACAAAATAATGTTGCAGTCATTGGCTTGTAATATCAAAATTCAAAGGTCGTGTGCACAGAGGGAAGATAGGGAATCACTTACCATGTACCATGGAAGATACACTCCCCTGACCATGGTAATCATACAACACAAGATTTTCATGCTTCGACCGGTAGTATGCCATTAAAGAAGCAACATTTTCGTGCCTCATTCTTCCGATGACCTCCATTTTCTGATGAAATGCTTCACCTGTAACATTCACATCCATCAATCTCTTTACAACAAATGAAATTCTATTTCCCAGAAGTGTTGCTCTGAAAGAAGTACCAAATGTTCCCTTCCCAAGAACCTCCACAGAAGCCATCATCATATCATCATAGTCAAAAGCAGGATTAAGATCCTCAGTGAATACAAGCTTCTGTTGAAGGCGATTTCTTGTATTCATCATACTAATATCCTCTATCATCTTCACTACTTCGGCCATTTTAAGTCTCTTCTTTGGGGTTCTTGCAACGCAACTCATCCCTATTTGCAACATCTTTATCATCTGCTCCTCTATGTTACGATTCCTCAGGAGCTCCACATCAAACACGTTAGCAGTTTGCTCCTTACCATTGACAGAATTAACCAATTTGACTAGGTCACCACTTGTGGCATGTAAGGGGGACTTTCGAGTGAGAAGTTCAAGCAGCAGGATTCCGAAGCTATAGACATCAGATGCTTGGGACACATTCTGGGTGTTCTTGACTTCTGGAGCATGGTACCGTGCAGTTTGCATGACTGGTGTTGCTATCATTTTTGCCATGCCAAGATCAGACACACAGCCATACAGTTGTGAATTCAGGAAAATGTTCGATGATTTTATATTTCCGTGGACAAGCTTCCCACCACTCTGCTTGTGAATGTGAGCAATACCCCTTGCTGCACCGACTGCAATTCTTAACCTGGTACCCCAGTCTAAATGAGCCGGATTCTCGCCAATTTTTCCTGGGTACATGAGAAGATGCATTATTGTATGGTAACATTTTCACGTTTCCCTACTTACTGGGAAGCAATATATGATTGAGGCTTGGATATAGTAGGTGTAAAAAATATCATGCTATGATGCTAAAATTAACTATCTTCAAGATTAAATTAAGAAAGATCATGCTATGATTCAATTGGCTTAAGGTTATGCAGAAAATTCAGAAAGCCATTTGACATATGATGCTATGATGCCAATGACATGCTTAAATTTAGTGTCTCTGTAGAAGCCAATTGATAAAATGGCTTCAACCAACAAATCCATCTTCAAAAACAAAACCGAACGAGGTTAGAATTTTCAAATCATGATGGCCCTATCTTGCAAATTTAAAGATATAACTTAGGCCTTAAATTGTTATTATGATCATAATAAGACTGCCACCATAAATTTTGCTATATGATAATGAACCGAACTATCGGTGACCAACACAAGAACCTAAAGCAAGCTGAATTAGGCAATTCATGAGGTTGTGGAACAAACTGACCGTTTGTAAATGGTACAATTTCTCGTTTTAGGTTTGTAAAAAGGAAATTATTGCTGCTCAAAACCTGTTGTTTACTTAGAATTTTTCTTCAGATGAATAAAAAACATGGCAAAGAGAAATGAAGTCCTGGTGTTCAACATACCATGTAACATAGCAGATACGCTGCCATTACTGTAATGATCATACACCATAAGCTTTTCATCTTTGGAAAAATAGTAAGCCCTCAATGCAGATATGTTTTCGTGCCTTACATTTCCAATGACCTCCATGTGTTGTTTGAACTTTTTTTCTGGAATATTCACTACATTCAATCTTTTGAGCACAACTACTATTCCATTATCCATTTCTGCCTTATATGCACTTCCAAATGTTCCATCTGCGAGAAACTCAGTAGAAGTCCTCAACATATCTTCAAGGACAAAAGCAGGATTAAAACCTTCAATAAATACCAATCCTGAGACCCCCTTATCAATAGACTTTTCTCTCTTCTGGGACTTTTCCACTGCCGGTGGAGGTAGGTGCTGATACGGAGGTGAATCTCTGGGACTCGAAAAATCATAAGGCACATTGATGAGTGAAGAATCCAAACTGGAATCAGATGACATGGAGCTACTGCTTGGGCTCTGATCATGAAACATTTGCCAAAGTTGTTCTCTCCGAATCACAGCAGCCACCAGTCTCTCCCAGTTGTCATACATGTTAGACATCACTCTTCCACCTTCAGTACTGAAAATCTTAGAGATCTTTGGTCTTCTTGAAAATGATCAAAGTCAACACTTGAGTTATTAAAACTAGACTCATAATCCCAATATTCTCCGTGTCTGATAAATACAATGTTTGACATTGATATTGCCGGTACGTAGGCCTTTAATTTGTTCTTTCTTTAAAATAAAAATAAATAAATAAATAAAAAGAGATGAATTTCATATAAGCTTCAGAAAGAGATGGATTAATGCAGCATTACAAATCATTCATACTACAAATTCCACAAGTCAAAATACACTACAAACACCTTTGAAGAACAACTTATGGGAAATTACAGAAAGCTACAAAATAGTCTCCAAGTCAAAATATTGAAAAATTAAATAAATTTTTGGGGAATAGATTTCATACTATTTTGCTTCAGGTTAAATTATAATTTAAGCTAGGCAAGCTATTCAAATATAATTTTTATTTATACATTTCTTAGGACCCACAACTTACTACACATTTATTATTCACACATTCCATAGGACTTACAACTTAGATCATCTCAAATACGTCCGTGGATTGCACTGAAAAATGTGACACATCATCCTAAAATATTTACATGGCAAGAAAAGAATAGACGTTATAACAATCGAAATGTGAGTTAAGCTTATTTTATTTAATTTTAGGTAAATAACACTCACATTTACATTCTTTCAGTTTTGTAACAATATCATCCCTTCCAATTTTATTCGCATATATCGTTCCCATCCTTTCATTAATTCGCACATGATACGCCCTGTCCCGAGTACCACTAATGGACCCGAAACGCGACGTGCGCCAATGGTGGATGCTAGCTATAACTAGACCCACCATTAAGGCTAACTGATGTGTAATTTATAATAAATGATTTCATTTACATTTTTAAGAAATATATATACATAATTAGATAAAATTAAAAATTTTGGCATTATAGACCCTGCGAATTTGTCTATCTCAAGCTGTTACCTGAAGCAAAATGCAATATATTCACAAACCACAATGTTTACAAAAGCCTTGGAGTCCATCTACCCCATTTCTAAAACCCCACACTTTTACAAACAAAGAACAAACCCAAGTTCAAGCTTTATTTACAACTCCACACTGCTATACATAGTGATTTACAAAAGATGTAGTTAGTCTGTCCAGCTGATTACATATACAATATGACACCCAAAATACACCCCACCCTCAAAATAGTAATTACATGCAATATGTTGTGAGTCATACAAACTAGATACGTGGTTTGGCTCTGACTCTGATTTCGACAGGCTCTATCTTTAAAAAGCTGTCCAACACTCAACTGCCACCTGATAAGAAGATCATTGGAAAAAAAAATATGAGTTGATAGGCTCAGTGAGTAGAGAATTTTCGAAATTAACTATAGTTCCATTTGGTACATATTTATCAAAAACCAACTTTATATCATTTAACCATTTGTCTCGTCTAAATTCAATCAATACCATTATCATATCTCAATTAACATATTTTGATAAACAGTTCAACAAGAATAATATAGTGAGCTGTCTAAGTAACATATAATCATCATCATCATCAACAATGTACAATCATCATCTCATAATCTGAAAGCATGTAGTATGGCCATACTCTAACAAATCTCACCAAAAGGTACCCACTGAATATAATTTAGTCAATGGCTAAATATCACTTTATGGGTCCCAAAGACCTCTAATCATCCATTCTAGCACACGGCCAAGACCCCTCAGTGTACTATCATACACGGTCAAGACCCCTCAGTGCACTAGAATAATCAATAGAATCACTGGGTACTGTTTGGTGAATTTAAACAACTTCTCAATTCACATTCAATTTCACCATAATAAATTTAAAATATTTACCATCTATAAGACATCATAATTCCGTAAGCGCTTTATGTAAAATTTCATAATTTATCATTCAATCAATGAATATCAAGTATATAATAGTATATAATTTTAATCTAAACTTTTGAAAAAGAGTATAAAATTTTTATACTCACAGCTATATATACACAGTTAACCACCACGAGCTATTTAGGTTGATAGGCAATCCTTACTTCTTCGTTACCTCCTGCAAACGAGGTATTTATCCAAATTAAAATATGTTTAATCCAAATCCAAATTGATCATAACATAATAGGACAAGAATTTTATTTTACTCATTCAATTTCCATTTGCCAAATTCCTCTTTCGTTCAACACATAGTATCCCAATTTCGAATTGAGTCGAATTCCAAGTCCCAATTTCATCATTTATACCTCTGTACCTATTTTTATGATATACCTTGCCAAATCCAAACTTTTAGAAGATAATTAAATACATAAGTCAAGAACCCATTTTATATGATTAATATGTCATCTATTTCCATTCTTTTCTTTTCTGCTAAATTAGATTAATTATATTATGCTTGAAAGATAATCATTTCTTCTTCCAACTAAACATAGAAGCAAAACTTAGCTAATTACTTAATTCAGCCTACTGCTAAAAAAAAAAAAAGAAATTAAGCCATTTCACTTCATTTTCCTTTTTAATATTGTCTTGTCCATAATTTCCTGTAATATTGCCAACTTCATACATACATAAAGGGCAAGAAACAATCATACTTCAAACCCATATTTCAATCTCTATTATTCAATTCTAAATCATTTTGGAATGAAATCTCTCTACAAAATTTAGCTAACCCATTTCTTCTAATTTCAGATTAATTGAAGATGAAATGCATAAACTTACCTCGGATTAAACTGTGAATTTAATCCTAGGTCATTCCAAGCGTGAACTTTCTGTTGTTTCCTTTCAATTTCTCCTTTATTTCCCTTTTATTTTGGAGCTTTTCCTTTCTTCCTTACTATTATTTTTTTATACCAATTTTTCCTACTACCTCTCGTATCTCCTCTTTTCTGTATGCAAGTTTCAAAAATGGGATTCATGAGTGAACAAAAATTTCCAATACAAATCCTCAAAGTGGCCGCCACCAATAAGTTAATACCACATCCTAACCCATTCTTTTTTTTTTTTTTTTTTTCAAACTTAGCTTGACATTTTTGACCAAGGAATTTAACTTTGACTGGACTTTGCAGGCTGGACCATGAAAAATTCACCCCCTATAAAGAATTTCGTCCTCGAAATTCGATTGGCTAGGCACTGAAGAGATGTGGATATTGAGAACGCATTTGATTTTCGTTTTCCCATGTAGCCTCTTCCATTGCATGATTTCTCCATAACACTTTAACCATTGATATGGTTTTACTTCATAGAACTTGCTCTTTTCTATCTAATATTTCAACTGGTTTTTCTTCATATGTAAAATTTTCTTTCAACTCAACTGGTTGTGATTCCAACACATGAGACGGATCTGAAATATATTTACGGAGCATTGAAACATGAAACACGTCATCAATTCTAGATAGCTCAATTGGCAAGGCGAAACGATAAGCAACTAGACCAATCCGTTCAATAATCTCATAAGGGCCAATATATCGCGGACTCAATTTTCCCCATCTACCAAATCTAAGGACACCTTTCCATGGTGATAATCGTAAAAAAACTTTATTTCCAACTTCAAATTCAAGGTTTCTCCTCTGTTTATCCGCATAGCTTTTCTGTCTATCCTGCGCTGTCTTTAATTTTTCTTTGATTAGTTTCACTTTTTCAGCGGTAATCTGAACAAGTTCAGGGCCCAATAATTTTCTCTCACCGAATTCATCCCAACAAATTGGTGTTCTGCATTTTCTACCATATAGCGCTTCATAAGGAGCCATCTTTATACTAAAATGATAACTATTGTTATAAGCAAACTCCATTAGTGGTAAGTGAATATCCCAGTTTCTTTTTAACTTTAGCACACGTGCACATAACATATCTTCTAAAGTCTGTATAGTCCTTTCTGACTGGCCATCTGTCTGTGGATGAAAAGCTGTACTGAAATGTAACTTAGTGCCCATAGCCTTCTATAAACTAGGCCAGAATTTAGATGTAAATTGAGAATCTCTATCAGATACAATAGATGTTGGTGCTCTATATAAACTGACTATCTCATCAACATATAATTTTGCCAGTTTATCTAGCGAATTAGTGGCTTTAACTGGTAAAAATTGAGCAGTCTTTGTCAATCTATCCACAATGATCCAAATACTATCATGACCACTCTGAGTACGAGAAAGCCCAAACAAAAAGTCCATAGTGATGTGTTCCTATTTCCATTCAGGAATAGGTAATGTCTGTAGAAGTCCAGCTGTTTTCTGATGGCTTGGCTTCACTTGCTGGCAAATAAAACATTTGGATACAAACTCGGCTATTTTTCTCTTCATACCATGTCACCAATAATGCTCTTTCAATGTGGCCAGTTAATCCACACCCAGATCCATCATCAGTTTTCCCACAGGAGGACTAGTCTGCACTTAATCAAGGTAGACAGACATATTCTTCAACTATTTCTGGTCGTCCTATAATTTCAGAAGCAGAGCAGAATGAAAGGAAATCTTTTTCTGCTATTTTAGCTGCTCCACAGGCTTCAGTTATTCACTCTATTACGCATAGGCCACCTGGGCTACATCGAAGTGAGCCGTCATTTATTTTGACTGTGGAGGAAGAGGCAGCACTTTCTGAGCCATTCAAGTTTACACTTGTTGGCAAATTCTCACATCAAAAGCCTACTATGGCAAAGGTGCGTGATTGCTTTCTGAAATTTGGATTTTGTGGTGATTATAGGCTTGGCTTGATAGATAGCAAGCATGTATTGATTCACTTGACGCATGAAAATGATTATAGTAGATTGTTTTTGCGTTCTTTATATTATATTGATGGGTGTCCTATGCGAGTCCTTAAATGGACATGTGACTTTGGACCTGATTGTGAAACTCCTATTGCTCCTGTTTGGTTGTCCTTCCCTTTATTACCTGTGCATATGCGATCCAAGGGTGTGATTTTTGCTTTGGCTAAGATTGTGGGTATACCTTTGCGTATTGATGAGGCTACTGCGGATTTGTTGAGACCTAGTGAGGCTAGGGTCTGTGTGGAGGTTAACTTAGAACATAAGTTACCTGAGCGGATTTGGATTGATAGGGGTGATGGTTGGAGTTTTTGGCAGATTGTGGTTTATAAGAAACCACCGTTATTTTGTTCTAAGTGTCGACATATGGGTCACTCTCTTGGTTAGTGTCGAGCAGGTGGCCCACCTTTTGCTCCTTATCCCCTAGTTGCTCCATTGGGCCAGCCCCCTCCTAGTACTAGTTTGCCTCATCCACTTACTTAGATTGTTTCTGCTCCTCCTGTTACTAGCACTGTTACTGAGATTACTGACAGGCCCAAAAAAGCTAAGGGTATGGAAGTAGTTGTTTATCAGCCTCAACAGTGGGCCCCAGTACGATTGAGAGCACATCATAGATGAGGTGTTGGTATCTCCACCTCTGCGGGCCCTGCCACTTCTCTTGCAGGCCATAGCGGAGGTTCTCGCTTTGGTGTTCTTGCAGACCCCACACTTGATATAGTGCAGTGTTCTATAGTTGTTAGTTCTACTACTCTTGTTTCCACCATTTCTCAGACACAGCAGACTGTGGGCCCAGACTCGCGACATGTGGGACCCACTATTGATTTCTCGCATAGTATTCATATGGGCCTCTCTTTGGAGGCTCCTTTGCCTGCTGGACCCAGCCATCTCTCTACGGCCCCATCATACATTTCATCACTACTTCCTACTCCAATTCTCTCAGTTAGTCAGAGTCTGGATGTTTCTCGGCCAGTGGACCCCGCCATAGTCCCGTCTTCACATGTGGGCCCCACCACTGATCTTTTGCAAACATCAATTTTTGCCTACGATTACTCATTGCATGATAGGCTATTGACTATTGCGGGCCCTACTGGCAGTCTCCCTCTCACGGTGGACCACTATGCTGAGTCACGCTCAGTTATTGATCCTGTCTATGGTTCTTCATTGCATGATAAACCAAAGATCTCTGTGGGCCCCACCAGTACTTTGGATCATTCAGAGTTCTTTGACCCTTTACTTGACCATATGCTTGCTGCACCACGTGCTGGGATCTGTTTGGATGACACAATTGACTCTAATCCTGATACTAGTCCTCTCTTGGATTGCCGAGATAATGTCGAGGCTTCTATTCCATCTATTTCATCAGCAGTTCCCTCAGATACATCTTGTTCTGTTCAGATGGGTACACACCAGCAGGGTCACTTTCGTAGGAGTTCACATGGTGATTTGACTAGTTTGGATGAGCGACAGGGGGTCGATGGTTTCTTTTCAGTCTTAAGTGGGGTCCCACATAGAGTTATTACTCCTCTACTTTCTAGATCGATCACTCGGAGTATGTCAGGTACTCATGGTTCTCTCTCTTAGTCTTTGTGATGTCAGTCCTCATATGGAATGTTAGGGAGGTGCGTGCTTCTAAGACTCGCAAGAGACTTAGGAAGCTTGTTCAGTCACATCGTATTTTTTTCCTCGCTCTTTTGGAGCCTTTTCTGTTTGAGGATAGCTTTGACTTTGTTCGTCGTTCTGTTGGGTTTGATATCGGTGTTCAGAACCATTCGAGTAAGATTTGGTATTTTTGGAATGTGGAGACGACTATGTCTGTGATTGTTGATCATCCCCAGTTTCTTCATCTAATGATCGAGGATCCGAGATTGGCTAGACCTATCTTTTTATCGCCTGTGTATGCTTCATGTTCTGTTGTAGGACGCAGGGATTTATTTGAGGGACTTCACCAGGTTTTCCAGACTATGGATGGCCCTTGGCTTGTGGGTAGTGACTTCAATGTCATTGCTCATGATGGTGAGCGGACGGGAGTCAGTACTCGTGATAGGGAGAAGACTGATTTTTGTGATATGATGATGGAGTGTGGATTGACTGGTGCTGGATTTTCTGGTAGTCCTTATACTTGGCATAATAGGAGGGTGTGGAAGAGACTTGACGTGGTTTTGATGAGTTATGAGGCTGCATCATTCTTTCGACAGTTTAGAGTGAGGCATCTCAATCGGTCTACGTCTGATCATTCGCCTTTGTTATTGAGTTGGGTTGAGGCTAAGGATGAGGGTGGGCCTAGGCCTTTTCGGTTCCTCAATGTTTGGTCCCGTCATCATGACTTCTTATCCTTTGTCTCTCAAAAGTGGTCATACCCGACTCAGTTTACAGGGATGGCTGCTCTTTGGGAGAAGTGCTTTAGGATGAAGCAGGGACTTCGTTGGTAGAGTAGAAATGTGTTTGGGAATATATTTCAGAGAATTAGAGATGCTGAGAGCAGGGTGGATGAGGCTGATATGGAATATGATTTGGATCCATCACCTGCACATAGAGAGCACTTACATCAGGTTCAGGCCCTACTGAACCGTGCTTTGTCTATTGAGGAAGGCTTCTGGAAACAGAAGGCTGGGACTCGTTGGATGTGCGAGGGAGAGCACAACACGAGGTATTTTCATTCAGTGGTGCAGGGGCGCCGCATACGAGCCCGTATACATTCTATTAGATCTCAGACTGGAGAGACTTTGTCTGCACACGAGGAGATTCAGGGTTCAGCTGTTTCATTTTTCCAGGACTTCATTTCTGCTCCCGCCCAAGCAACTGACCAAATTTTATTAGATATTATCCCCTCTTTGGTTACTCAGGAGGATAATCAAGAGCTGAACCGACTTCCATCATTGGCTGAGGTTAGAGATGTAGTGTTCAGTATTGATGCAGATAGTATGGCGGGTCCAGATGGGTTCACCTCTCATTTTTTTCAGCAGTGTTGGGAGATTGTCCAGGATGATGTTTTTCGTGCAATTTTTGACTTCTTTGATGGTGGGCATCTGCCTAGGGGATTCTCTGCTACTTCTATAATCTTGCTTCCTAAGCGAGACAACGCTTGTCGATGGACAGAGTATCGACCGATTAGTCTGTGCACGGTGTTCAACAAGATTGTCACCAAGCTCCTGAACTCTCGCTTAAGTTTTGTTTTGCCTCGTATCATCTCTCCACAGCATAGTTGCTTTATTTAGGGGAGGCTGATTGGTGATAATGTCTTGTTGGCACATGAGATGCTCCATTCATTGGATACCCAGGCCCGTGGGGGCAATGTCATCCTTAAGCTAGATATGGCTAAGGCATATGACAGGTTAGACTGGGACTTCTTGATGACTGTGATGGAGAGATTTGGATTCGATTGGATGTGGAGGGATAGGATCAGGCGTTGTATTTCTGAGTGCCATTTTTCTATCTTGGTGAATGGCAGGCCTTGTGGTTTCTTTTCTTCCTCTCGTGGGCTGAGACAGGGAGATCCCATATCTCCTTCGTTGTTTATCATTGCAGCAGATTACTTCTCTTGGGGTCTCACTCAAGTTTTCCAGCAATATCCATCGATGGCATATATTCATAGAGGTGACACTCTTGTCTCACATCTTTGTTTTGCTGATGATATGATCATATTTGCCAATGGCCAAAGACAGTCAGTAAAGAGAGTACTTCATTGTTTGGAGCACTATGAGATGGTCTCTGGCCAGTTGGTAAATAGAGACAAGAGTAGTCTTATTGTGCCTAAGAGGGCACCTCCTTCTAGGATTCAGATACTTGAGCACATTACTGGCTTTCGACGTCAGCAGTAGCCTATCACATACTTGGGCATACCCTTGTTTAAAGGGGCCAGAAAGACCTTCTTATATGATGATCTATTTCAGAAGGTCAAGAGCAAGATCTCTGGATGGGCCTTTAGGCTGCTATCTCCTGGTGGTAGGATTACTTTACTGAGGTCTATCCTTTCTTCCTTGCCTCTCTATCTTCTTCAGATTATGCAGCCTCCCAAGACAGTGCTAAAGAATTTAGAGAGTACATTTGCTAGATTCTTGTGGGATTCTAAGGATCAGGCTCACCGTATGCATTGGAAGAGATGGAAGGATATTTGCCTTCCTACTAATGAGGGTGGTTTGGGCTTTAGAAGATTAAAAGACGTGGTCCATGATTTCTCTTTGAAGCTCTGGTGGTTATTCAGATCACAGTAGTCGCTCTGGGCTCAGTTTTTACTGGGCAAGTATTGCAGGGACACCCACCCCCTTCTAGCACCCATACCACATTCTGCTTCTGCGGTTTGGAGGAGGCTAAAGGGGGTGGGACTCACAACGGAGCCCCACATCGCGTGGCAGTTGGGTCATGGGTGTATATTCTTTTTGGCATGACTGTTGGATAGGTGACATGACTTTAGCTCAAATGTTTTCTCATATGGAGCATACTTCCGTCCAGGTAGTTGAGTTTTTTGATGATATTGGATGGGATATCGATAGACTCTTGTTGGTCCTTCCACATGATATAGCAATCCAGGTTGGAAGTCTACCGCTTTGTCCTGATGTTCTTGATAGACCTATGTGGAAAGACACCTCAGATGGTAGGTTTTCTACCAAATCGACGTGGCAGCTTGTTCGCACTGGGAGTACTCTTCAGGCCTTTTGTCGCATGATTTGGAGCCCGATCATCCCACAGACTATCTCTTTCTTTTGTTGGTGATTGTGGCAGGGTTTAGTGCCAGTGGATGTGATTATTCAGAGGAGGATCCGGGCCCACATGGCATCAAGGTGTCAGTGCTGTTCAGAGATTGAGACCATCCAGCATGTCTTTATTGATAGCCCTGTGGCTCACCAGGTATGGCGGCACTTCTCAGCTATTTTTGGCATTCCCTTCAGGGTTGGAGAGATGCTACAGCATAGATTTCAGACTTGGAGATTCTCAGGCCAGTTTGTCAGGAGTGACCATATTTGCACTATCATTCCTTTGCTGGTCTTTTGGTACATTTGGATAGCTAGGAATGATACGAAGCATCGTAGGATTGGCATGGAGCCCAGTCGTATCATCTGGCGGGTCTATCACACTATTTCTTTACTACAGACGGGAAGACTCTTTCGATTTGTGCATTGGCGTGGAGACCTTGATCTTGCCCCACATTTTGATATTAATCTTACTTCTCCTACTCTCAGCCCCTCTACTTTAGTTTATTGGCATGCTCCATTGGCTGGATCTACCAAGATCAATATTGATGGATGTGTCATGGATGGATTTACGAGTGGCGGGGGTGTTATCAGAGATCACACTGGGCGTTGTATCAGGGCCTTCTCTACTGGCTACGGAGACATACTTATTTTGGAGGCAGAGTTGAGAGCCATTTTACAGGGCATTGAGCTTGCCCGACGGATGGGTCTTGTGGACTTATGGATTAAGACTGACTCTACACTTGTTGTTCATTGCATTTCACGTGGTGGAGGGCCGTGGGTGATTCAATCAATACTCAGACGCATCTGACATCTTCTATCATTCGATCGAGACACAATTTTCCATATTTTTCGAGAGGAAAACCAAGTCGCTGACTCTTTAGCTTCTGAGGGCTGGGACCAACGACATTATCAGGAGTATGGACCTTCAGACTTGCCTCGTCGTTCACGTAGACTACTTCAAACTGACAGATATGGCCTTCCATCAGTTAGAGGTCTTTAGTTTTTTGTTAGTTTGTTTTTCATTTGCTTTTGCTTTTGCTTTTTAGAATTATGTACCGGAGGTAGTATCTCTTTATTTGCTGTAGTTTGAGGAATTTTTTTCATTCTTTGTATGCTTGGAGGTCAGGTTCATATCCCTCTCCTGTGTACTACCGTTTTGATATAAATATAGTGGTAGGGGCATCCAAACCCCCACCAGCCTGTCCTGGTAAAGGCCTAAAAACCATACTAGGACTGTGCTGGTGCTTTGAATAAAAAAAAAACTCTAGATCATGTGTAGGATAGTTCAACTCATGTTTCTTTAATTGTCTAGAGGCATAGGCTATGACATTTCTACTCTGCATCAAAACACAACCAAGGCCCTGATGTGAAGCATCACTATAAATCACAAATTCTTCTCCTGGAGATGGAAGAGTGAGCACGGGAGCAGTGACTGATCGATGTTTCAGTTCTTGAAAACTCTTTTCACATTCTTCACTCCATACAAAATTAGCATTCTTTCTAGTTAAACTGGTTAAAGGAAGAGCAATTTTAGAAAAACCTTCTACAAAACGATGGTAGTACCCTGCTAAACCAAGAAAACTCCGTACTTTTGTCACATTAGTAGGTCTTTCCCATTTCACAACTGCTTCAGTTTTCTGTGGATCTACATAAATCCCCTCTGCCAATATAACATGCCCCAAAAACATCACTTTATTAAGCCAAAATTCACATTTACTAAAATTGGCATATAACTACCTATCTCGCAAGATCTTTAAAATAATTCTAAGATGTTCTGTATGTTTATCATGGTCTCGAGAATACACCAATATATCATCAATAAACACAATCACAAATCTGTCTAGATACGGATGAAATACTCTATTCATCAAATCCATAAATACTGCCGGAGCATTAGTCAATCCAAACGACATCACAAGAAACTCATAATGGCCATATCGTGTTCTGAAAGCAATTTTCAGCACATCACTATCTCTGATTTTAAGCTGATGATATCCAGAACGCAAATCAATCTTCGAAAAGACTGTAGCTCCCCTAAGTTGATCAAACAGGTCATCAATACACGGCAAAGGATATTTATTTCGAATTGTCACCTTATTTAGCTGCCTGTAGTCTATACATAATCTCATAGTACCGTCTTTCTTTTTCACAAACAAAACTGGTGCACCCCACGGAGATACACTAGGTCTGATAAATCCCTTATCTATCAATTCTTTCAGTTGAACTTTCAATTCTTTTAATTCTGTCAGAGCCATTCTGTACAGTGCTTGTGATATAGGAGTAGTTCCTATAATTAAGTCAATAGTAAACTCGAGTTCTCTATCTGGTGGTAGACCCGGCAATTCTTCTGGAAATACATCAGGAAATTCTCGGACAACTGGGATGTCTTCAAGTTTTATCTTACTAACATCTGTATCAATTACATGAGCTAAATACGCAAAACAACCCTTCTTGAGTAATCTTCTAGCGTCAATAGCGAATATCATACAAGATGGCAAGATTCTACGTTGTCCACTAAATATAACTTCAGGTTGTCCTGATTGTCTAAACACAACCTCTTTATGAAAACAATCAACAGAAGCACGATTTGCAGCTAAAAAGTCCATACCCAAAATAACATCAAAGTTATGAATAGCAAGAGGTATTAAATTTTCCTTGAACTCCTGATCATTCACCTTGATCCCACAATCTCGTTATACATTCTTAGCTAAAAGAGATTCTCCTATTGGTGTTCCCACTACCAAACAACTTTCTAAAGGTTCTAGCTTTTGGTTCGCATATATAGCAAGTGCAATTGAAATAAAAGAGTGTGTAGATCCAGGATCAATTAAAATATGAGCATCTTTACCAAAGATGGATAACGTACCCATAACTACGTCTGGTGACTCTTCTGCTGCTTGTTGTGTCATAGTAAAAACTTTAGCCTGGGTCTTAGGACGTCCTGTTTGGCCTTTCTGTTTAGTACCACTGCTACTCACAACCTGGGAATGTGCTGTACTAGTGGTGCCCATTTTACCAGTCAAAGTATCGTTTTGAATTGGATTTCGACTAGCATTACTGGGTCCTGGCTGGAAAAATGTCCTCGGTAACATACCACTCTCCTGGTATAAAACTGGACAAATTTTTCTGATGTGTCCTGCCTGGCCACAATGATAACAGGTATTCATTCCTTTGAACTTTAGACACTCCCCCAAATGAAATTTTCCACACAGTTGGCATTGTGGAAATTTAGCATTTTTGAAACTGTCACCATGTCTTGACATAGCTGGTCCCTGAGAAAAACTCTGGGACTGAGTACGACTACCCACTGGCTGTTGTATTGTACTTTGACTAAATCTTGAAATTTGACCTCCTCAAAATCCAGTCTTGAAATTATCTGAGCCAGAAACTCCTGGCCAAAATCCTCTACTCTCTCTCTCTCTCTCTCTCTCTCTGAGGTGGTCTATCACGAAAAGCTCCCGTCCATGTTTGATTGACTGCCACTACCTTTGAATTTCATTTGCTCTCTACCACTGTGTCGCTCTGAAGTACTTTTCTCTACTCTCAAGGCTGCTTCTACCAGTTTACCAAAATCTTCATAACCTGCCACTGTCACCATTGATCTAATTTCTTCTCTCAACCCACCTTCAAAACGTCTGCATTTGTCAATTTCATTTCCAATCATAACTTGTGCATATTTTGAAAGGTCAATATATTTCTTCTGATATTCAGCAACAGTCATCGAACCCTGTACTAAGTTCAAGAACTCGCTCCGTTTAGCATCCTTGTAGACCCGAGGATGGTACATTACATAGATTGCTTGCTTGAAATTTTCCCAAGTGATCACAGAAGGGTCTGGATAAGTACTATGTACTGATTGCCACCAATCAAATGCCCCTTCTTCTAACAAAAAAGTAGCCAAACGAAGCTTCCTATCATCTGGGCATCCCATAACATCAAAGACCCTTTCTATTTTAACCATCCAAGCTTCGGCAACTGCAGGATCAGATTTACCTGTAAAGACTTTTGCTCCTAATTTTGTTGTCCTTTCAATACTGAACTCTGTATTTTTACTCCGCAGAGCTACCACTGCAGTAGTCAACCCTTCCAGAGTGACAGGTTCATTTTCACCTACATTTTGTCCCTGATCTACAGGTAAAGGTAACTGATGCTCTGATGGTTGATGGACTGACTCTTCTACTCTCTCAACCTCTCCAATATTACCTCTATCAGGAGCAACGTGAGTCTAGGGCAACATATCTTGGAGCCTGCGAGTTTTGCCACCACGAGGCATTGACCCACCTATAATATATGCATGATATTCACTAATCAGAATGCATGAACAATGCAAAACTATATGCTCTATTAACCATGCTTTGATACCAAACTGACACGCCCTGTCCCGAGTACTGCTAATGGACCCGAAACGCGACGTGCGCCAATGGTGGATGCTAGCTATAACTAGACCCACCATTAAGGATAACTGATGTGTAATTTATAATAACTGATTTCATTTACATTTTTAAGAAATATATATATAATTAGATAAAATTAAAAATTTTGGCATTATCCCCCCTGCGAATTTGTCTATCCCAACCTGTTACCTGAAGCAAAATGCAATTTATTCGCAAACCACAATGTTTACAAAAGCCTTGGAGTCTATCTACCCCATTTCTAAAACCCCCACACTTTTACAAACAAAGAACAAACACAAGTTCAAGCTTTAATTACAACTCCATACTGCTGTACATAGTGATTTACAAAAGATGTAGTTAGTCTGTCCAGCTGATTACATATACAATATGACACCCAAAATACACCCCACCCTCAAAATAGTAATTACATGCAATATGTTGTGAGTCGTACAAACTAGATACGTGGTGTGGCTCTGACTCTGATTTCGACTGGCTCTATCTTTAAAAAGCTGCCCAACACTCAACTGCCATCTGATAAGAAGATCATTGGAAAAAAAAAATGAGTTGATAGGCTCAGTGAGTAGAGAATTTTCGAAATTAACTATAGTTCCATTTGGTACATATTTATCAAAAACCAACTTTATATCATTTAACCATTTGTCTCGTATAAATTCAATCAATACCATTATCATATCTCAATTAACATATTTTGATAAACAGTTCAACAAGAATAATATAGTGAGCTGTCTAAGTAACATATAATCATCATCATCATCAACAATGTACAATCATCATCTCATAATCTGAAAGCATGTAGTATGGCCATACTCTAACAAATCTCACCAAAAGGTACCCACTGAATATAATTTAGTCAATGGCTAAATATCACTTTATGGGTCCCAAAGACCTCTAATCATCCATTCTAGCACACGGCCAAGACCCCTCAGTGTTTAGTACACGACCAAGACCCCTCAGTGTACTATCATACACGGTCAAGACCCCTCAGTGCGCTAATACACGGTCAAGACCCCTCAGTGTACTAGAATAATCAATAGAATCATTGGGTACTGTTTGGTAAATTTAAACATCTTCTCAATTCACATTCAATTTCACCATAATAAATTTAAAATATTTACCATCTATAAGACATCATAATTCCGTAAGCGCTTTATGTAAAATTTCATAATTTATCATTCAATCAATGAATATCAAGTATATAATAGTATATAATTTTAATCTAAACTTTTGAAAAAGAGTATAAAATTTTTATACTCACAGCTATATATACACAGTTAACCACCACGAGCTATTTAGGTTGATAGGCAATCCTTACTTCTTCGTTACCTCCTGCAAACGAGGTATTTATCCGAATTAAAATATGTTTAATCCAAATCCAAATTGATCATAACATAATAGGACAAGAATCTTATTTTACTCATTCAATTTTCATTTGCCAAATTCCTCTTCGTTCAACACATAGTATCCCAATTTCAAATTGAGTCGAATTCCAAGTCCCAATTTCATCATTTATACCTCTGTACCTATTTTTATGTTATACCTTGCCAAATTTAAACTTTTAGAAGATAAATAAATACATAAGTCAAGAACCCATTTTATATGAGTAATATGTCATCTATTTCCATTCTTTTCTTTTCTGCTAAATTAGATTAATTATATTATGCTTGAAAGATAATCATTTCTTCTTCCAACTAAACATAGAAGCAAAACTTAGCTACTTACTTAATTCAGCCTACTGCTAAAAAAAAGAAATTAAGCCATTTCACTTCATTTCCCTTTTTAATATTGTCTTGTCCATAATTTCCTGTAATATTGCCAACTTCATACATAAAGGGCAAGAAACAATCATACTTTAAACCCATATTTCAATCTCTATTATTCAATTCTAAATCATTTTGGAATGAAATCTCTCTACAAAATTTAGCTAACCCATTTCTTCTAATTTCAGATTAATTGAAGATGAAATGCATAAACTTACCTCGGATTAAACCATGAATTTAATCCTAGGTCATTCCAAGCGTGAACTTTCTGTTGTTTCCTTTCAATTTCTCCTTTATTTCCGTTTTATTTTGGTGCTTTTCCTTTCATCCTTACTATTATTTTTTTATACCAATTTTTCCTACTACCTCTCATATCTCTTCTTTTCTGTATGCAAGTTTCAAAAATGGGATTCATGAGTGAACAAAAATTTCCAATATATATCCTCAAAGTGGCCCCCACCAATAAGTTAGTACCACGGCCTAACCCATCCTTTATCTTTGGCTGGACTTTGCAGGCTGGACCATGACAGCACATGTGGTCCGCAAATAATTTTTTTGACGATTTTACCTTTAGCTGAAATAAATTAAAATATACAAAAATAGAAAATTTAATGAAAAATTTGCACTTAGGACAATTTAGTATTTTTACATTTTATTATTTAAAACAATTAAAAAAGACAAAAAATTATTCTTTCCCAATTCCACCCCACCTCCCTGTGACCAAATTCGGCGTAGGCCAATTTCGGACCAAAACTCCAAGCGCGAGGCTGTGAAAAAAGGTCCAATTTTGGCACGTTTCTTGGAGCAAGTCCATGCAAACCAATTTATTTTTGCCTCTCTTCAGATTTGAGAATAGAAATGTTCCCCTGTTGGGAATTCCCTTGTTGGGAGTAGTTTTCGTGTAAATTTCCATCATTAAAACCTTGAACAAAGCCTTGTTCGAACAAATTCTGCTCCTCAAACAATTGATTGGGTAGCAGCGCTCCGTCTGGGATGCAAATCTAGCCTGAAGAAAAATTGCATCTTTGACTAATAATTGAGTTACCAAAGACTCGAGGCTATGTAGTGGGCATTTCCAATGAGCTCATTTTGTTCATGACCAGTAGATTGGCAGAATCATTAGATGACCCTTCTGTTAAGTTATGGAGTTTAATTTGTTGCGTTACACAGAGCTGAGTATGAATCGACCTTCACAGATTGACCTACTATTTGCTTAAGTAAGGGCAAAGCCATGTACTGGGCTCCAAAAGAGCAAATGCTTGCACTGGACTTTTGGAGCCCAAGAAAAATAATTGGGCCTAAGTTTAAAAAATTGATGAAATGGGCCACTAAAATGGCCCACAAAGGAAAGAAATACCAAAGTTGGAGTCAAAACTTGGAGTTGCCGTTGCCGAAAAGAATGTGGAAGGCTGGAAGCCCTTGAAGAGTTGAAGTCAACGACGACTCTTTCGATCTCACCTCTGAGCTGATCAGCTGAGTGGTTCATCACTTCATTGAATTCTTATGGGTTTGGTTCATCACTTCATTGAATTCTTAGGTTTGAGTCTGAATTTCTTCTTCTTCTCTGCCGCTCTGCTTAACTGCGTGTGTATATATGTGTGTTACTGGGAGGGGTTAGTTTATATGTGGTAATTGTCTTGAAATTAAGATTTTTTGCTTGTTTGCTGCCCATTTTAAAGATTTCTATGTTCCTAATATGAATAAATGGAAAAATCAAGAATTAATGGGCCGTCTACAATTCAAAAATAGAGTATAGTGGTAATTGAATTCATTACTTGTATAAACAAATTCTAAGAGTTAGACAACATAATTCATTATTCCTATAAATAATAGCAAAGGTATTTCAAGCAATAGACTATTTGCAGACCAAAAAAAGTAGGCATCTAGAAACTCACTTTTTACAGTTAAAAGCCAGAGAAGCCTTTGCAAGTCTCAAATGATAAAACTCATCTTCCTTAATAATTGACTCGAGATTTAGGATTTGTTTTCATAGTTCCAGATCTCATAGTTGTATTATTGTTGTTTTGTAGTGCAATAATTGGTGAAGATGCAAAGGGAAATATATGTAGTCAAATAATTGTTGTTCATGACTTCACGCTACTAATTATCAATTTTTTTAGTGTGACGTGACAATGTAGAGATTCTTCAAAAGAAAATCTCTTGTAGAAAATGTTGATGGAGAGATATCAGGCAAAACGGATTTTGATATTGCACACTTCCTACTAATCCTGGACTAAGGATACCAATTTTGGATTATAATGTTAACATTCGAGATCAAGTTTGAAGAGCATATATGCAAAAAGATCCTTGTCAATCTCAAGATCATGAAGGTTAGAGTCATATTAACATTAATAATAGAGTGTTTTACTTTATATAGATTAGAGTTTGCATTGGTATAAATATGAATTCTATCTATTATTTTATTATGTCGTTTTGCTTGATAATAGTTTCTTCGTTGTTCTCTCTCTTTGTTCTTTCTTCGTTTTTCTCTTCTCAATTTGATTTTCATATTAGAACAATTTTATTTTAGAACATCATCACTGAAAAGATTGAATGTAGTCAATATCCAGAAAAGAGGTTCAAACAACGCATGGAGGTTATTGGAAATGTAAGGCACGAAAACGTGTCTGCATTAAAGGATTACTATTTTTCATGAAAAACTCATGATGTATGATCATTACAGTAATGGCAGCATGTCTGAATACTACATGGTATGTTGAACACCACCACTTCATTTCTTGTTCCAGCATTTTTTGTACATTTGAAGAAAAATTCAAAGCGAACTACATGTTTTCGGCAACAATATGTTGATTTTTTGTGAATATATGCATTTGTTTGGACTGACAACATAAAACTGAGAAATTGCACCACTTAATTCCACTTGCTTTTATGGACTTTTTGTTTATTTCAATGTCAGTAAAATTCAAATATCACTTAATTCTATTTCTTTTTAGGCCCTTGTGTACGTCACCAATAGTTGTTTTGAACGATATACTATGTATTAATTTTTTTTCATGATGTTCTTTCACCTCCTTCTGATTCTTTCTGGGATTATTGATCTTTTGTGATCAATAATGGAATATCTCTGAATATAATCACTCCCTGAGTGATTAGTGGTTATGTGGGAGTGATTAGGTTTGTGTTACCTTATGTGAACAGTAACTCTTGGTTGGGTATATTCTTGATTGAGTTATGGCTGATTTAAGGTTGAAGTGACCTCTGATATTGAGAAAATATGCTATGCTTGTAAAAGAAGCTCATGAATCCGATGAAATCTGTGCTGTGACCGATTCTTTGAGTTGATGCTAAAAAGGGAGTAGATCTACATATTCTTTGAACGTTTTTCAGTTTTCGTTTAATTTCTTGTGTATATTTTTGTTTGTATTTTTCTGTACTAAAAGTTTTGGATCTGTAACAATAACCTCCATCATTTTCACTACTATGGCCATTTTAGGTCTCTTCCTCAAGATTTTTGCTGCATAACTCATCCGTATTTGAAACATCTTTACCATTTGTTCCTCTACGTTACGATTCATGAATAGCTCCACATCAAACACATTAGCAATTTGCTCCTTACCATTGACAGAATAAAAAAATTTGACTTGGTCGACAACCTCAACTCCACCTACGACATATGAAGGCAACTTTCGAGTGAGAAGTTCAAGCAGTAGGATTCCAAAGCTATAGACATCAGAAGCTTGGGATGCATTCCGTGTGTTCTTGACTTCTAGGGCATGGTACCCTGTAATTCGCATGATTGGCATTACTATCATGTTTGCCATGCCAAGATCAGACACACAGCCAAACTGTTGTGAATTCAGGGAATTGTTTAACGATTTTATATTCCCATGGATAAGCTTTCCACCACTTTGCTTGTGAATGAGAGCAATACCCTTTGCTGCAACAAATGCAATTCTTAGTCAGATTTCCCAGTCTAATTGAGCCCGATTCTCACCAATTTTTCCAAGGTAGATGAGAAAATGCATTGGATTGTATAATAACATTTCTATCATTCTCCTACTTACTGCAAGACAATATATTGATTGAGTCTTGGATATAGTAGGTGTTAAAAAAAAAGCATACTAAAGTAAACTACTTATAAGATATAATTAGGTTATGTAGAAGAATTCCAAAAAGCCATTCAACATATTGAACCTGCCATTGAAATGCATAAATTTAGTGTCTCTGTACAAGCCATTTGATAAATGGTTTCAACAACAAATCCATCTTCAAAACCAAAACCGTGTAATGTAAGAATTATTAAATGATAACCACCCGATCTTCTAAATCTATGAAAGAACATAGGCCGTAAATTGTGATCATATGATAATAATAAAACTCCCACCATGAATTTTGCTATTTGATACTGAAGACAGATAACACCCAAAAAAATTTTAATACATGGTATATCGTTCAAAACAACTATTGGTGACGTACACAAGGGCCTAAAAGGAAGTAGAATTAAGTGATGTTTGAGTTTTACTGGCATTGAAATGAACAAACAGTCCATAAAAGCAAGTGGAATTAAGTGGTGCAATTTCTCAGTTTTATATTGTCAGTCCAAACAAATGCATATATTCACAAAAAATCAACATATTGCTGCCGAAAACATGTAGTTCGCTTTGAATTTTTCTTCAACTGTACAAAAAACGCAACATACCATGTAGTATTCAGATATGCTGCCATTACTGTAATGATCATACAGCATGAGTTTTTCATCTTTGGAAAAATAGTAATCATTTAATGCAAACACGTTTTCGTGCCTTACATTTCCAATAACCTCCATGCATTGTTTGAACCTCTTTTATGGATATTGACTACATTCAATCTTTTCAGTGATGATGTTCTAAAATAAAATTGTTCTAATATGAAAATCAAATTGAGAAGAGAAAAACAAAGAGAGAGAACAACGAAGAAACTATCATTAAGCAAAACGGCATAATAAAATAATAGATAGAATTCATATTTATACTAATGCAAACTCTAACCTATATAAGGTAAAACACTCTATTATTAATGTTAATATAACTCTAACATATATAGTATACTACTAGTATAACTCTAACATCATCCCTCAAACTCACGATGCTACAGCAAGAAGTAGTAAGAGTTTTCCAAGCAAGAAACAAAAACGTAAAGAGTTTTCCAGATGGAACTTCGTGAAATAGTCGGCAAGTTGCAATGATGAAGCGACAAAAGGTAAGGAAATAGTGCTATGTTGAAGATTGTGACGAATGAGATGACAATCAATCTCAATATACTTCGTTCGCTCATGGAACACAAAGTTGTAGGAGATCTGAATAGCATTCTTATTAGCACAATAAATAGGAGTTGGAGAGGAAAGAGGAACACCCATGTTTACAAATAACCAATGCAACCATACAATCTCAGTGGTAGTGGACGCCATAGCACGATTCTCTACTTTAGTATAGAATGAAAAACAACAGTCTATTTCTTACTCTTCCAAGAGATAAGAGAATCACCTAAAAATATACAAAAATGAGTAGTGGGCTTTTGATCAGTTGGGTTACTGGCCCAATCAGCATCGGTGTATGCATGAATTTCTGATAAAGAGGCCGATGGAAACAAAAGACTCTAAAAGCAAGTACCACAAAGATAATGCAGAATACGAACAACAGCTCCCCCAACGAACGGTAGTTGGAGCGGAGACAACCTGACTAACAATGTAAACAGCATAAGCAATATAAGGACGGGTGATGGTGAGATACTAGACTTCCAACAATAGTGCGGTACAGATTAGGGTCAGTCAAAAGGATATCGTCAGAAGGTGAATATCGAACATTGGCTTTAAGAGGAGTATCAACAGTCTTAGTATCAGTGAGATGAGCACGCTCAATAACATCAGTAGCACACTTAGACTGAGAGAAAAGATAACCTCTATGAGAAGAAGCAACATCGATCCCCAAAAAATAAGATAATCGACCTAAATCCTTCATTTCAAAACAACAAGTCAATTTAGATTTTAATGTAGTAATACCATCAATATCATCACCAGTGATAATCATGTCATCCACATATAACGGAAGTAAAATACGACCATCGGAGGTACATCTAGAGAACAAAGTAGAATCATGATGGCTGGGGGTAAAGCCAATAGAGGCAACAACAGTAGAAAATCTCTCAAACCAAGCGCGAGGTGCCTATTTAAGACTATAAAGTGCCTTCTTAAGTTTGCAGACATATCCAGGATGATGGGAGACACCAGGAAGAAGAACCATATAAATGTCTTCCTGAATAGTCCCATTCAAGAATGCATTTTTAATATTCAACTGAGAAAAACCCACCGGCAAATAAAAACAACTGTAATAAGTGTACGAACCGTAGTCATTTTTGCAATGGGAGCAAAGGTCTCTTGATAATCTAGACCATATTGTTTAGTAAATCCCTTAGCAACCAACCTAGCATTGTAGCGATCATCGAACCATCAGATTTGGTCTTGATTTTATAGACCCAACGAGAACCAATAGCATGTTTACCCTGAGGTAATGAAACCAATTCCCAAGTGTCTATCTTATGTAAAGCAGAGAGTTCATCATTCATAGCCTGTTACCAAAGAGGATCTAGAATAGCTTCTTTATAGGAAGAGTGTTTAGAAAATTTGTGAATAGACGCTAAGAAACAGCAAAAAGATTCTGAATAACAAGAATAAGCAAAATTGGGTAGCTGAGTGGACTTACAAATATGTAGATGATATCGAAGGGAATTAGGAGGATCGACAATCTCAAATGGTTCTTAGGAGGCCATAAAAGGAGTTGGAACATCATGAGTCAACAAATGTGTACCTGTAGTACATGAATGATCAGCAACATGAGGGGTACGAGAAGATAGGCTATCGATATCATTAGAGAAATGATCAAGACGGAAGAGATCAGTCTTAGTCACGTCATGAGTATTATTAGAAATAGAAAATAATGGAATATTCTCAAGAAACACAACATGACGGGAAACATATAATTTTTTATTAATAGGATCAAAACAGCGATAACCCTTCTGTCCTTCCCCATATCCCAAAAAAACACAAATAGTAAAGCGTGAAATCAACTTACTACGTTCTACTTGAGGACGAAGGACAAAACAAGTGTACCAAAAAACTCTTAGAATGGAATAATCAGGAGGGTGTCCAAACAATGTTTCAGAGGGTGATAAACCCGAAGTGTGAGAAGACGGAGTCTTATTAATTAAGTAGATGGTAGTTAAAACTACTTCTCTCCAAAATTCACTGCGAACTTTGGCAGATAAAAGAAAAGAACGAGCACTTTCAACAATGTGCCTATACTTCCTTTTAGTAACACTATTTTGTTGTGGGGTGTCAGTACATGAAGATTGATGAATTGTGCCATCATAAGCAAGCAATGTAAAAAAATTAGTAGAGATATACTCCCCACCCAAATCACATCTAAAGCATTTAATCACAGTAGAGTGTTGAATTTTAATAAGTGCTCTAAAAGAATGATAAATAAAGAAAAATCAGAATGTCTCTTTATAAGATAAACCCAACAATAACGACTATAATCATCAATAAAAGAAACATAATATTTAGACCCATCCATTTTGTAGCTATAGAAGCAGGTCCCACACATAAGAATGAACAAGATCAAATAGTACTATAAAACGAGATATATTTCGAGAAAAAGGTAAAGCAGAAATATCATGAGTTTGCAAATCTCCCAATTTGACCTTTAGAAACTAAAAATTTTAAACGACTAGCGAAAACATATCCAAAGCGAGAATGCCACAAATAAAAACTAGAAGAATAAGAATTTAAAGAGAATGATGATAAATCAACACTAGAGGCTGCAGTATATGGTGGTCTCAGATTGTCCAAAACATATAAACATCATCTTCTATGGCCTATCTCAATCACCTTCTTAGATTGAGGATCATGAACATCACAAGCAGTAGAAGAAAATTGAACTAAGTATCTAGAGTCACATAGCTGACCAATAGAAATAATATTCAAAGTAAGAGTTGGAACACAATAGACATCTGAAAGTGATAAATTATTTTTGTTAACATAACCAACTCCTGCTGAGGGCAATGGGATGTCGTTAGAAATCATAATAGACACGGATGAAGAAAAAAATCCATGATGAAGAAATACTTGATGGGCTCTGGGATAACAAATCTACATGAGTTGAGGTAGACATGGCATGTGGCTGAGTGGTGAGGAACTTCTGAAACTACTCAGCTAAAGTAGATAAAGGGGGACCGGAGAGTGGTTGTGCTCCAAGAATAGATTAATCACAAGGTGACATGGCTTCTGCTGTGTTAGCATTGGGACAATAGAATCGCTGTTGTGACTGCTACTGACTTTATAGGGGTTGCTGCTTCTTTGATAACTTAGGACAGTGAGCCTTCCAATGTCCCTTTTGTTTGCAAAAGTTGTACTCATCACCAGCAACCACACATAACCTTTGTTCTGATTCTGCGTAGATGATCAAGAAGGGACAACCAAAACTGAAGTGCTAGGAAAGGATTTCAAACGTGTTTTTTTAGCCACAAGTTCACTAACCACTGAATCAACAGAAGGAAGAGAAGACAATGCAAGATGGAGCCTCTAAGTCTCTCAAAGTGACTGCGAAGTGCCATAAAAAACTGAACCAATTGTTGCTCCTCTCTATATATAATATACTTCTCACATGCTTTAATTCCTGCCGATTCTGTAAAAGCCAACTCATCACATATCGATGTCATAGCAGTGTAAAACTCTAGAATACTCACATTCTTCTGTTGTAAAGCTCATATTTCAATCTCCAATTGTTATCGTTTTGCAAAGTTAGACTTAGTATATAACTTCTGCAAATAATCTCAAACTTTCCTTGTTTCATACTTTGCCAACTGTGCACCAATAGAATGATCAACAGAGTTGTGAATCCAAGTAAGAATTTTCGCATTGTTTGATTCCCAAACATATATCTCTATTGCGTAATATTCATTTTGTCTTAGGTATCATGTTAATTCCATTAGCATATCCCAATATTTTTTTACCTTTAAGAAAATTAATACTCCAATAAGAATAATTCTTACCAATTAGTTTTATACTAATAGATTGAAGTGAATCATCTATCCCTTTCAGTTGCCATTGGAATCAAATAACACGATAACCAAAATTATGTAAATCCAAAGTCAAAACAAACACCACCAACAAGAAATGAAACAATCAATCTGCCTTTATGCACGTCCAACCAAAACGAACACCACCAAATTATCCGAAATTACTTACTGAATAATGTGTCTCAAAGAACCAGGTCGAAATAGTGCCCCCACACGCCGTCACGTGCCACCGCCGTGTTTGCGCGTGGGCTTCATGCACCACCACCGGAGCCACGCATCACACGCCGGCTAGAATTGTTCGGCTTGTTTTCGGGAACTCAATTATGGTCACCAATCTACGAACCAATGTCTAGTTGAACAAAAAAAAGATTAAACCAGGTTTCTTTTTGTTTTTGAGATGTGAGGGAAAAACGAATAAAACAAAATCAATGAACAAAAGGCTCTGATACCATGATAATGTTCTAAAATTAAAGAGTTCTTATATGACAAATCAAATTGATTAAAGATTAAACTGGTGTAATATATCCCTTGGGCTCCGATCATGAAACATTTGCCGTAGTTGCTCTCTGAATTACGGCTTCCAGCAGTCTCTCCCATTGGCAGATGTAGGAGGACTGGGCCTGACTACAGCTCGGGTCGGGCCCAACTCAGATTCAGAATTACAAGCCAAATTTTTTTTTTTAGATATAGCCCATGCCCAAATTAAAAATTAGCCCATGTTGATTGTTGAAAAAAAGCAAGCCCAAGTATCCAAGGCCAACTCAAAAAAAAAAAAAAAAACAAAAAACGCAACCCATGTAAGTACCCAACATTATACACACTCAGCGGCTGAAAGTACCAATTGGTCAAATTCCCAAATCACAGAATACAAATTTTCTTTTAACCTACAACAGTAGAACTTGATAACGGAAGCTCCGTGAGACCAGGACGGCAAGAACCCATTTTGTTTTCTTTCATTTTTATCAAATTGAAGTTCCAATCGCTGAAAATAAGCTGCAAATCCATTAACCTAACTTGGTAGCTCCTTATCCAACCTAAAATCAGTTGGACATATATTTTTTCGACCGAAAACAATTCTGAACCAGGTATTTTTTAACATTGTTGTAATGTTTATATTATATTACATATTTTATTTCCGAAAATACATCTATTTTTTAACATTGAGGATGAATTGGTTTTTGGTTGGATTTTATTTACTCGAACAATATAAATAAACATATTGTTCATTGTATGAATATTGAATAATCAATAATGAATATGAGAAGACAAGTGAAAGCTATTGTATTTTTCGAACAAATAATAGTGATTGAATAATAGATTTTTTTATTTTTTATTTTAATTTATAGCGATTGAATAATAGATTTTATTGTATAGGAACAAATCAACGGCCAACGTGAGGAAAAGTAAAGAAAAATACACTTACAACCTTACAGGTATTTTGCTAATTCCCTTGCAATAGTGTCATTAATTTTTTGCTGCCTTGCCGGCTTATTTTTAATGCTTTGTCTTATTATTATTGAATTGTTGTACATTGCCAGCCTATTTTGTTGCCTTGTAGGCATATTATTGAATTGTTGTGTTTTTTGGATTAAATTAAATTATTGTGCCTTGCTAGCCTATTTGTGGATTGTTGATAGATTGTCAATTTTTTTTCTAGAATTTACAAATAGAAAGTCAAGTTTCTGCCAAGAGAAAAAAGATATTGCTTTCATTTTGACAGGCCAATCTAGTGAAAGTGCACATTCTGATAGATTGACCGAAGACGAACCCTCAATTCCTACCGTGCAACTTCTGATTGTATGATACTATTTATTGAACAAGAACTTGTTGAGAAAATTGATGTAGATTCTATCATATATGAATTTTATATTTCAAAATCTTGTCGGGAACAATTTCAATAAATAATATCATTTTAATGACTTTTTATATTATATATAAATTTTATTATATTGACTTTAATATATTTCAGCCCCTGCAGACTAAATTCCTGGATCCGCCCCAGGTCTCTCCCAATTGTCGTAAATATTCGAGATCTCTCTTCTAGCTTCAGCCCTGAAAATCCTCTAGAGAACGTTCGTATTCTTAAAAATGATCCAAGTCAACAATAGAGTTATTGAACACTTAACGCCTATTCCCAATATTCACGTAGTATAAAAAATACATCGTTGACAAGGATAGCCTTTTTAAAAAATTATATCCCAATATTATAAACGAGCTGGATTTCATATAGGCTTCAGAACAAGGTGGGTAAGAATCCTTCCTGATGATTACTACCCAGCATCATCATAGTACAAATTCCACTAACAAAACATCCTATAAACATTAGTATGCAACAACCTCCAAAAACAACTTTTGGGTAATTGCAGAAAGCTGCAAACTCAAAAAATACAGCCAAAATTGGATTTGAAAAAGAAGAAGAAGGAGAAGAAGCAGCAGCAGCAGCATAAATTGGAGTGGACAACAGGTTTGTTCACCTATGTAGTGATCCAAAAGGATTTGCTTACTAAGTGGTATGACAAAGAGAATTGAATGGTGCACGTCTTTAATAGATTGCACGTCTTGAATGAGTTTCACATCGATTAATTGCAGACCTATTGTAACATGAATTCTTTCTTTACGACGTGTATAGAACTTACCAAAGTAGTAGCATGAATGACCTACACGATACAAACATACATAAAAATAAACTTAAAAAGTCTAATGTACTGATCTTTGGTAATAAAAGTTTAGAAATGAAGAACAAATATGACACTCAAGTGTTGGCAACTAGTATTTGCATAGTCTATAATTCCATCATCTTTGCTTTTACGCACATCATTTGGTATGGGCACTGTCAAACCCACAATCAGCTTTGTACGATGAAAATAAACTTTAATGCAGTGCGATATCATATTTGGATGAAATAACCTACATTCACCAAGTATAATTTAAATAAACTAAAGAACAAATTGAGAAAATAAAATAGAAGAAAGATGGCATAAGTTGCAAAATAAAAGAAGAAAAAGAATATGAAGTAGATTGTATTGGGTAATCACAAGTTTCATAAAAGCTTAAGAACCAACTATGCTATACATTCAGTCCTTTAGATTTTTGATCTCTAGTGGAATTCTCAGTAAGATTCGAACTCAGATGAAGTTCTGACCATCTATCAGAGAAAAAAGAACGGATAGATCTTATAGACTAAACTTATTTTAAATAAATTTAAAATCGAATACATAAATTATTTTTTACTACCCCATCATATAAAGTAATTGATCAGTAAATAATAGGCTTTAGAAAGTATTTTTCTTGTCTAAATAAGAGAACTAAATTTGATTCAACAAACTGTTGAATATAAATACGAAATGTAAATAATAAATGGACACACTACTTTAGAAAATAGTTATAAAGCGCCTTTATAACTGAACGAAAATCTAAACTTGGTGATGTCTTACTAATATTCCACTGTCTAACTGAAATAATGAACTTACACAGGACCAAATTTCTTTGCCAGGATTTTGTAGCATTCCACATCATACAAGAATCCAGAAATCATTTCAATCTAACTGAAAATAGTCTTACTATATAAACATATGTTTTTTTAATAGATCAATGTAAACTATTTGGTCTCAGCTTTTTTGCAGATGCAATTAACAGTGATCCATACGAGTACCTTCTTCTCTTTGCAAGAACTCATAATCTATTAATTATTCATGAATTTGCAGGCTAGATCACTACATATCTATTTATCTCATCAAAAGAACAATTAGCATATGTTCACTACAGGACTACCAAGGCAGTTATTTCAACCCGTAATCAGCAAGCCAATAATGACAGGAAATATTTGAATCAGTCTATCCAGCTTGAAGAGGAATGTTGAGAGTATTATGTAAATAATACTAAGCCGTAAATTAGGATTACTTAGATTTTCCAGTTTATAATTAGGATCAGATTGTTATTAGCCTAGTAACTCCTTACTTATACATAGTCCTTATTTAGATCTAATAGTTATACGTAAATATGGTGTACATAGTATCACCATAAGCATCCTACACAATTTCTTCACAAGGGAAAACTGAGAAAGCAGAAGGCGCACGTTATTCTTGAACCAGGTTTTGCTTTTGCAGCATGCCTGTTATGCAGGTTTTCAAGGAAAATGTTCAAAATGAATTACACCATTTTCACTTCTTGAGGTTTTGGTTTTATATTCTCCTTCATTACTAGTCACCTTAGAATAATTCCTTAAGTTGTGAACACTAGTGGGCACTTAGAAAGTGTGTTCCTACACAACAAAACAGTTTGAAACATATACTCTCATAATTTTTTCCAATTTTTTATAGTTATGTACACCATTACATTCGTAACATCCCATAACCCAAAGTTGCAAAAAATTCTCACCAGTAAAAAATAAAATAACAATTTCCATCTCCAGGTGCTAAAAAGACCTGCTTTACATTGTGGTGGTAATTTAATCACAATTTTCTTATGTTTTCAGTGTGAAGGGAGATTATTCCTAACGAGATGGGATTATTTATTTTGCAGGCAAGAGCCATGGTAGAAGCATTTATAACTAAAAATCGTCTAGGTAATAAATGGACCAAAAATTTACTTCCAAAGTATGAAGTATCAATTACTACACAGAGCCAACAACATATACTCGATGAAAATGCATGCAACAAAAACAAAATGATAAAAGGGAAGTAAGTTTAATATAAGTTGACATAGTTGCACATTATTTAACCATATTAAGAACAATGCTGTACAGTGAAAACTTATTTAATTTAAAATTACTAGATTCCACACGTTTAACAATAGCAACACTTCGTCTGAATAAATGCCCTCAAAACAAGATAGAATTTCAGCAAATAAATTAATGTGCAGATATAATAGATTTGATATTACTGGTGTGAAAAAGAACACGGACCTTATCATCTTGAAATTACAGATTTGACTTCCCTAGCAATTCATCTCATACTGATGATCCTTGATAACAAACTCGAATCATATACCAGAAGATTATCCTTGCTTGCCTTGACGTTTGGTTCGGAAGAGGAGAAATTAGAGCACTGATAATCTATATATATGTGTGTGTTCTTTAAGACTTCTGGACAAAATATTTTAAATTTTTTTTTTTTTTAATACAGCACAGGTTATTTAATTTTCTAGGGGAAAAATTGATGTATCGCAAGAGAACAGACTCAAAATACAAAAGACTAATGAAGGCTTAATACATAACAGGAAAGAAATCGAGCTCCAAAGTCCAAAGCGAGGCTCCTAGGTATGTTGCATAATAATTGCCATGGACGTGCAAAGCCTATAAATATGGTCCAGCATCCATACAATAGAAAAGAACATATGAAGTGTGTAACCAATTATGATCAACAATTGAGTTGACCGAGACAGAGACATTAGATAACTTCCTAAAGTCAACAGTACAAAAACCAGCCTAGGAATAAAATCATGTCCTTATAAACTACACCTAGCAGGGTATCATGCAATAAAATGCTGACATTTGTAGTCAAGAAAAGAAGACCAATTGAACCAACATTCTCGTAAGGATTCTTACAACTTACAAGCACGTTTCTTTCTTCATAAAAAGAAACTCTGGAAAATCCATAAAAGGGGATGGCTAATATAGATCAAATGTTGACTCGCTGTAAAATCTTGTTTTTTTTAGAGAGAACTAAACCAAGTAAGCTAAACCCTTATTTTGAAGGTACTTATAGAGAACAGGTTTTTTTTAGAACCTAATTAAGTTTTTGGTAATTAACCAATGTATAAAAAGCCTTCTACTTCTTTATAGTGGTCCAGGCGCAGGGCCAATATTTTAAGGGGGGTGTCCCCAACTCAGATTTGAATGAATTTGAAAAATTCACATAAATTTAGGTGTTCTCAACTCAAATTTTAATAGAATTCATTGAAATTTAGGTGTCCCCAACTCGGATTTAAATAGATTCTTAAGAAATTTAGGTGTCCTCAATAACTAGTGAATTTCTAAAGATTTCATTAATTAATGGATTTTGACAGATTTCAATAGATTTGGAACTATAATTATAACTACTAAAAATTCTAACAATTCTTGTTCCAAACCTCAAAATTTCAATTGATTTCTCTCTCTCTCTCTCTCTCTCTCTCTCTCTCTCTCTCTAACATCTCACTTTTCACATACAATTTTGCTGAAATTATTTTGTATCAATTGACTTTTTTTTCTCTCTCACAAACCTCTCACCTTTCACCTTTTACATAAAATTTTATTGAAACTCTTTTATACCAATTTGTAATTATTCACGTCTTTATTCTATTTTTCTCAAAACGATGCCCATATTTCCAACTTCATGAATTTTTTGTTTAAAATGATAAAGTTAGGAATTTCTTTTAACGTACGATAATGTTATAAATTTTATTTTTTAATCACAATGTTATTTTTTTTTTAGTAATCTAGTCAGACATTATACTATTTTCTTAGCTTTTTAAAAAAATAATAATCCGTTTATGCACAATGACTGGTTATGGTTAAAAAAAATCACAAATATGAACTCTATCAACCTCTATAATTTAGAATTCTTTAAAAGTTAAAACGTTTTGATACTCATTTTTAATATTTAAAATATAAAATATATGTATCAATATATAATGAATTAGTTGTCCTGTTTGTTTTTTTTTTTTTTTTTTTTTTTTTGCTATTAGTCTATTTTTAAAAAAAAATTAAATTGTGCTTTTATATTGTCAACATTAATTTTAGAGCAAGTTTCTCGTCAAGACATAATTTGGTTTTAGAAAAAAAAAATAGACTTGAAATGTTATGATGAAATTTTAAAATTTTTTCAAAATTTACAGTTGACACAATTGAGGAGATGAAAATATAATTTTTAATAAAAAGACCACAAATTCAATGAAATCCATGAGAATCTATTAAAATCTATGATATAGAAATCTATTAAAATCTTATCAAATATGTCAAATTCTATTAAATTCCATGAAATTTATAAAAATTTATAAATATTAAGAAATCTATTAAAATCTGAGTTGAGTACACTCCCCTAAAATGAATGTTTACAATTCTATTTATTATCCTCACAAACCCTTGAATGGCTTATCGGCTGCCTAAATTTAAATAAAATGCATTGGTTATTGGAATTTCCTGAACTATGCTAAACATGAATATAAAAATAGTGATTTTTAAACAATCGAATTTAGAGTATGTTAGAGCATCTCTAATGTACTTTGTCTATTGTAGTCTACTTGACAGGTAAAATAGACGAACTTCTAAACGGAGTCCATTTTTTGGTGTACTACATCAGCTAGACGGAGTCTTTGCTAGTATGTATTAGAGATGATTTTTTTTTATAATTTCGTCTATTTATACTTATGTGACAAGTCTAAAAAGCAATAAACGAAATGAATTGAAGATGCTCTTATAACATCTAGATGTGATAAGGTCTTGATTAGAAAATCTTTTTTGAACATTTTAAGATAGCACCAAACAATGAGACATTATGTCATGTGATTGACATGGAACTGGAAATACAGCCAATAAACAAAACAAAGAAGTTCAATTATTTTATAATGGGGAAACTCAAAAGTCTAAGAACCCAGTCCCACCTTTAAAACAGAAAATTCCTATTCTCTGTATTAGAGATGGCAAATGGCTCGTTGGCCTGTCGGCTCTGTCTGTAAAAAGACGGACTCAGGCTGACTCGGGCCCGTTGAACGACAGACCTGGACCCAAGCCGAGTCATGAAATAAATCACAGGCCGAGCTAGGCTCGATCCGTGGACCAGACCCGTGATCCGTGGCCCATTGGTTTGGGACCAAATTGGTTCTCCAACTTAAGCTGGAGACCAACTGTTGCAAATTGCAAACGGCCCCCAATTTTATTTTATTTTTTCAAACGGCTATAATTATATTTTTCCTATAAATACCACATAAATTATCTATATTCTTCACAAATATCTAAACTTACAATCTTACATTCATACAACAATCCAAAAAAATTATATTGTGCAATTTATTGTTGAATTTCTAGATTTATAATATTCTATATTCCTACAATTGTCCAATATACATTCTAGTATTCTACATTCTACATTTCTTTTTCTACTTCTACATTTCTTTATCTACAATTATTCATGGATCAATACAATTTTCAAGGAAGTGCCGAATCTATTGAAAATAAAATTCAAGATGATTTTAGTAGTTTAAATAATGTTTCAATTCCAAAATTTGGTGATGATTTTGGGGTTGAGAACACTGGTCTAAGTTTCGATTTAAATGATATCGAGAAAGAGTTGGAAACTACCCACATTATTCAATCGACTACTAAACGAAGAGCTGCAAAACAAAAGACTCGGTGTTGGGATTATTTCAAGATAGTGCAGACCGGCGATGCATCTGCAGACGGACAACCAATTTTTAAGGCAGTTTGTAAATATTGTAAACAACAGTTTGCATGGCAAAAGGGTGGGGGAACGAGCCATCTTAACTGACATTTTCCAAAGCATATGCAAAAGCACGGAGAAATTGATACCAACCAAGCTCAACTACAGTTTGGATCTCCGGATGGATCTACTAGTTCTTCTCACAATCTTAACAATTGGGTTTATTCACAAGTCTCTATGCGCCGGGAAGGCATGTGTCAGTTGGTGGCCAGTGGTGAGTTCCTGCTTAGCATAGTAAAAAGCCTTCACTTCACATGGTTTGTACAAATGTATCTTCAACCAAGGTATTTGCCCTTTGCTAGAAACACTCTTCGCTCTAATACTACTGCATATAATAAAAGAAAACAAAATATAAAAAATGATTTAAGTAAATATGCTGGTGTTGTATCATTCACTTCGACTTATAGTACGGTCTAAATCATAAAGGATATATTGCGACTACTTTACATTAAATTGATAAACTATGGATTATGCATAAAAGAATAATTAATTTTAAAGTAATTGACTACCATCATAATGGCATACAAATTTTTAATTATTTAATGACAGTTATTAGATAATTTAATTGCAAATCTAGAATTCGCAGTATCATATTTGACAATGCTCTGTCTAACAATATTGTAATAGAAAAATTAATTGAAGAATTACATCCAGATTTCTGTGGAATTTTGTTTCATGTTAGATGTGTATGCCATATTTTTAATTTAATTGTCCAAGATAGTTTAAAGTATATAGACCCACAATTAGAAAAAATTATGTGTGCCTTAAACTATATTACTACTTCACCTGCTAGAAAACAAGTATTTGATGAATTATGCGTAGAAATTTCTTTACCAACTAAAAGTATATGTACACAGACATACGTAATAGATAGAACTCTACTTATTTAATGCTTGAATCATGTGAAAGTTATGAACATTGTGTAACTGCTTATTATAATGGACGACATTCACACGGTCCACAATACGATTTGCAACCATATGATTGGCAAATTGCATTTCATGTTCGAAAATTTTTAAAAGTATTTTACGACGCCACAAATGCATGTGGTGCTGTATACTACCTTTGTTTAAATCATTTTTATTTTATTGTAAATAATTTTAATAGATATAAGACGTATCAATTTTTTCTAATATTGTTGAAATAATGGAAATGAAGTTTAGAAAATATTGGGAAGACATGCCTATGTTGTTTTCGTTAGCGTCAATTATGGATCTTAGAGTTAATTTACAAGGAACTAAACATACTATTTCCGAAATTTCTAATAATTTGAGTTACGGTAATCCATCAACTTACGGTAAATTAGAAAAAATATTATGTGAAATGTACAAATTTTATGCGGAAAAAATCGATAGAAACGTTAGAAGACCTCATACACCAAACCCTTCTTCTTCTTCTTCAAATAACTCTAATCCTAATGATTATTGGAGTTTTCTTATTTATAAGAGAACTCAAAACCTTAGTTCTTCTTCTTCTTCATCTTCGCTTTCCCGTGCCACAAGTGTAGAAACTAATATTAGAGATATACCGTTAGAATTAGCTAGATATTTTGGTCACAACATGCTTAATCTGTTAGATGAAGATGAGAGGAATAATTTTGATATACTTAGGTGGTGAAGACAAAAGAAACGCCAATACCCAATTGTTTCTATTATAGCACATGATCTACTAACACCTCCGGTATCAATTATAGCATCGGAGTCTGCTTTTAGTACAGGTGATATGATTCTTAATGATTTGAGGTCAAGACTTAAACCAGACATATTAGAGAGTTTAATGTGTTTGAAAAATTGGAAGGATGCAGAACTTTGAATTCAAGATAAAGTAAGTCTTATATTGGCCGAAGAGATGGACGAACTGAGTACATAAAATGTAAGTATATTTAATATTTTGTATAAATTCATTTCATTTTTATTCATTTTAACTTGTAAGTGTTGATATTTAAATTTACAAAAAATTGTACACGTAACAACTTGTTTGTGTACAATTTTAACTTCGCCTACGCTAATAGTAGCCGGTCCCAAGCCCAGAAAAATGAGGAGGATTTAAATTTAAAATTTTATCTTAAGTTATTTCTTTTTTTTTTTTTTTGCCCTTGGCTTAGCCCGTGTGGCCCGCGGACCACGGGCCAGTCCGAACCAAAATTTTTAGGACGGGCTCGACCCATTGCCATCTCTACTCTGTATGCATAAATGATGTAGAATTTCTTCTCAAGAGCCCACAGGATTAAGAAAAAAAGTCTGTAGGACCACTTTAGCAGGAATTATTTATGTTAAAATCTTTGGAAACGTGTAAAGTGCAAGGATAGGTGAGCTGTCAAAACCAATTTGTAAATTTCCAATTGACAATGAAATGTTAACAACTTTTCATTGTACTACTTTTCATTGTCCAATAAAAATTAGATAAGTGTGCAGTGGCTCCTCCCCCACTATTGGGAGGAAATCTCCAATGTTGACAATATTAACTTCCAACTCATAAAAGAGCAAGGCAAATCACAACGGAAGTCTATCTCCATAGAAAAACGAGGATATCGGTTGTCCTTAAATTACAACTCTCGTATCATATGCTTAAGAGGCCAATTTAAGTCTATGGTGCTCAGACTTTAGTACGAGTGTCAAATACGGGTACGTATTTAAGTGTCGGATCTTTTTTTTTAAAAATTTAAGATACAGAGACACAGGTAAAAAGAATTCAAATTTCGAACACGGTTACATGGGTACAGATTCCAAACTTCATTTTTTTTTTTCTCGAAATTAACATTTTAAAAGTTAAATAAAAAATTAAATAAAATTTTTTACAAGGTAGAACATGTCACTTAAAAGTAAAACTAATTAGAAGTTTATGTTAAAACACCCAAATCAACATAAGTTTACACGACAAAAGCAAAAAATTAAAATTAAAAATTAAAAAAAAAAAAGTTAAAAATGACATATTTAATTACAAAAGCAGCAAAATGGTCTTCAAAATCCAATTAATCTACCAATTTCTCTCTAGCCCACTCATTATCATCAAGAATCCTCATGCCCAAACCAAATTCCCAGATGCGAGGTATAACTTTCCGGCAACCACAATCACACAATTTCTGGCAAATATCCCTACTTTCTACCTTCTTCTTCACAAGTATTAGAATATCTTCCCCTTTATCTTTTATAGATCTCCTATCAAGAGCTTTTCACTGGTGAACAATGGCGTCTCTTATCTTCTTCCTCCAATTTGAGCTTTCAGATTTCTCTCTTCACAGAATTTAGTCCAAATTTTTCCAAGATTCTTGCTTTGATGTAAAGGACGCAGGTAAGTTTTCTGTGTGAAAACCAGTTTCTTATAGGTTAATTTCATCATGTATGCTTCAGCATGAATCTAAAACCCCATAACCTCAAAACAAGTTCCACTCTAATAAACAAAACAAGAAGATCTCACATCAAATATAATAATAATAATAAATAAATAAAAAGTTATATTACCTATTGATTATTACCACAAAACTGTAGAAAAAATTTAATATTTAATAAAAAAACTTGAAAGCTGAAGTATGGTGGAAAAATGAGTAAACAACCGAGCAGCAGATTGATGAACACCAAATATTTGTTTATTTGGGAAAATATAAGAGCCCTAGAATAACATGAACTCAATAACTTGACACACGGCGGACAGGTGATGAATGGTGGAGGAGAGACAGAAATGATAAGAGGAGAGGAGTCAAATATGTTGGTGAAGATAGAACTATGTTCCTTTTAGTTGTGAGTAGCAATGGAAACATCTCTGCGGTCAAAACAACAAAAATTAGAATTTGAATGACAAAAACAAACAAATTAAATGCAATAATAATTCTGATTTCAGCTAAGACTTCTATATGACTAAATGGACGAGGTTATTGAATGTGAAACAGATCTCATGTTTCTTATGAGAACAGAAGACCCATTACACCACAACCCGCCACAAAGAAATGGGAAAATTCAGCAACGAGGAAAAGGGGAGGAGGGGCTTTGAAAACAATAGTGGTCAAAATTCACATTTTTCTTCAGGCACAGCGATTCAAGTTCCAGAAAGTCCAACTCTCACGAGAGGGATGAAAACGAAATATTGATAATTTCACCTTATACTACAAAATATAAAATAATTTAAAAAGTACTATTTAACTTTTTTTATTCTAAAAATATTATTTTTTATTTTTATAATACGTGTTGTTCCATTTGTTATATTTGTTAATAACAAATATAACACATTTATTATAACTAAAATAACAAATGTAACAACAAGTGTTACAAAAATAAAAAAAAAATAGTATTTTTAAAAAAAATATATATGATAATATTTTAAGAATTAGTTTATTTACTGTGATTATTTTTAAAAAAATCCCCGAAAATTAAATAAATCAAAAGAAAATCCAAATTAATGAAATCCTAAAAAATCTCTACTTACAATACTATAAATAAAACATCAAAAAAGACACGTATACAAATATGGAATGATTGAAAATATCTTTAAACTTTTACCTCGAGATGAGAGGAAGATCTGGAAGCAAAACAGATTTAGATCTGTGGACCGAGGCTGCCTGAGGGTGTGGAAGTAGTGCGACCGCATAATACCTCAATATTATAGGAGCCTAAAAAATAAATTTATTATATGTACTTACATATATTTAAAAAATTTATTAATTTTAAAATTTTGGAATATTTTTTTATTATATGCTTTCCCAAATATTTAAAATGATGCTTCAAACAAATTTAAAATATTTTATTCAAATATTTATAAGCTTTGCCAAATATACCATAATACTTATCAACATGTATGATTATTCAACGCAACAAATGTATTGAGAATCTCAAAATTGATTAAAAGCAACTAATTATTAATAAGTGATAACGTTCCCATAAAAGAAAAGGGAGTCGAAAAGTTTATCGACAAGTTATCAAGAAGATTTATATGGTCTGTTTGCAAAATAAAAATAAAAATTATAAGTATCTTTTTTAAGAATAGGGAGCCAAATGATTTTTTCACTCTCTTTAAAAGACTGTTTAGAAACAAGTGCAATGCACGTGGTTTCGCAATAATTTTGTTAATTTCTAATATTTTTAAAATTCATATTTTTTAATTGTCAAAAAGTTAAAATGTTAAAGTAGTATCTACAATAAGATTAAAAAACATGGTTCTTGTTAACATGTTGTATTATATTGTTTGATATTATAATAAATAATGTTGATATTTTATTTTTATTCATATAAATATAATTACAATTAGAAATGAGTTTTATATTGTGGTAATATCAACAGTAACTTGGACTCAGTGAATACATTTTGGTGATTTGAGCTTTGATAATTAACGAAATATTGATATCAAGTCTTATGGAATTGTTGCTATCAAAGATAAGAATTTGACAAACTTTTAATAATGATAAGATCCCTAGATTTTCAATTCAATATTTATTTTAATAGAAGTTGAATGAAGATTTGACAATAGCAAAATTAACTATTTTTTAATTAATAAAAATAGAGGCGACTAAGAAAATGAATTACATTATCATGCATAACTAAAAATCAATTATGTTACATATTCTCCTTTGTTGTATTCGTTATTAACATAAATGTATTATCCCAAGAACTTTAGTATATAAAACGTTTGGTAAACGTCGAATACTAAATATTTCACTCGTGTATTGAAATTGCAATCGAGTTTTTTCTTGAACCCTACTAAATAACAACAATGTTTATACAATATTTTTCACATAATGTCTTTTCCCATATTTTAGCGATCTTTGTGCAAGATACTTCAATTGATAAAACTCCAATCAATCCACATTTTCATTTCTCTATGAACATAGTCCATTATGATAGATACACATTATAATTATAGGAAACAAAAATATATGAAGATCATTTACTATTTATATCAAGGATGCTTACAAATATTTTTATGAACTAACAGAAAAATGATAACTCAATTTTTGCCTGCTTCACATCTCGAAAAATAAATTCGTAACTTGAATACCTCTTCTTGACAGCCAGCCTGAGAATCAAGCGCTTGTTATACATATGCGTACTACAATTTCCATCCACGAAGACTAAACAAGATACTAAAATATAGTGATTCTTAAAGAAAAATAATATAATGATATATGTAATGAGAATAAAAGAAAACGTGTCTTACACAGAAGAAGCCAAATGAGTGGAAAATGTCAGAAATTTCCTTAGTTTAAAATGTAGACAATTAAATAATGTTGAAGAAAATATAAACTAGGATATTAATTAATGTTATACATGTTACTTTCACGTTAATTATGTTGGTTAATATTTAAACTGTTAGAATTATGTTCCTTTTCCCTCTCGAAATTCTATTTTGTTTACATTAAAACTGAATTTTGTATGTTCTTTATTTCTATCTTTTTTCCTTTTGGTCACATGCTTCTACCGATTTCAAACTATCCCTTTGGACACATGCTTCTACCGATTTCAAACTAATGTCAATGAGTTGTGATCATTTTTAATTTCAGTTGGCTTAGGCTATATAAGCATTTTTGCCACACTAAACTTGACTGAAGAATAGACAAATGTTTCACATTTCATTGTTTCTTAACCCTATTCAATTATCTCTAATACTGAACATGCCATCATCCATCCAAAATTTATATAAAGTTTTATATAATTCATATCGTATTTCATAATGAGCAACCGAACCATGTCGAAAGGAATTTTTTTTTTATTTACATTTCTTCATTACATTTTATAGTGAAAAGACCGAACCATATCGAATGAAAAGTTCTATACATTTCTTTATACTATTTCATAAGTGACCAAATGGAATAATATCAAACAAAAGAGTCTATTAGCACATCGTTTAAGATTATGAAAAAAATTATATCAAGTTGAAAGAACCACTTGCACGTAGATTTCACCTTAGATTTCTTGAATATGAAAACTGGTTGAAAATCTAAAAATTTTTGTTTGTTCTTCAACAATTTTGAGTTATCAATTCTTTTATTTTATTTTATTTTATTTTGATAAAAACTTAAAGAAAAACTTAAATTTACATATAAAATCTAAAAAGTTTTTTTTTATTTAGTCAACACACCTTCATATTCCCAATGTGGTTCTCAGGCCTTTACCAAGAAAGGATGGGAGGGTTTAGATACCCCAACCATATATAAAGAACTCATAAAAAATACATGGGAGGGGGCATAAAACCTGATTTCCAATCATAAAAGCTAAAGAAACCAAATAAATGAACAAATAATAAGCAATAAATAATGAGATACTATTTCCTAAATAAAAAGTCCTAAAAAGTTCTATAGACTCCTAACTGTAGGAAGCTCATGTCTATCAATTTGAACTAAGCTGCAGTAACGTCGCAGTAAGTCCTGAGCATTGTACTCGAAATAACAACGACAATCTCAACCTTTAGAAGCAAGTAAGTCAGCCACCTAGTTGTCCTCGCGATAAATATGAGAAATAGTATCACGATCGAAAGCAAGTAGATGTCTAATGTGGCGAAGAGTGGCATGAATTGACCAAAGTCCTCCACTTCTGGTGATGCAGTGAATGGCCAAAGTAGAGTCGGACTCAATCCATAAATCTGAGAGTACAGTCTTATGAGCAAGAATGATGCCGTCAAGAATAGCCATGAGCTCGGCCTCTAGAATAGGGTACTTGCCATACGAAGAAAAGAAGGCACGAACACACTGACCTAATGAATCTCTATAATTTCTCCTTCACTTGCAAATCCATTTTTGACGCATCCATCAGTGTTGATCTTGTAAGATCCCACTGGTGGAGTACGTCAATAAACCAAAACAGGAGGAGGAAGGGATAGAGTAGTAAGAGAGATACCAAAAAGATGAGCAATATCCATATCTTCGCCAATGAATGACTCGAAATAAACGGCCTGTATGTAGTAGGGAGATAGTATGGTACACTCTCCAGTTGATCCGTCTCGGCTCCATAGCGATATCCTGGTACTTCGCATCATTCCTTGTAGTCCAATTAAACCAGAGAATCAAAAGAGGAACGATCGTGCGAATATGACCCTGCCTGACAAAATGACCTGAGAAACGCCAAGACTGAAAGCGATTCTGAAAACCCTCCATCGGTCGAAGGGTTATTTGAAAAATGTTAGAAAAATGGCACCAAACCTGGTTGGCAATACAACTGTCAATAAATAAATGTTGAATAGACTGAATAGTCGAGCAACACTGGCAACGAAAAGCCATATGACTCCCAATCCACCTCTGAATCACAACATCAACTAGGATAAGACCCTACCATAGTCTCCAGTAGAAGAAATAGACAATTATCGGGATAATAGAATTCCAAATCATGTTATATATAGCCTAAATATATGCTCCATGCGAACTAGCTACCATGCAGACTTGGTAGTAAATCTACCATCCGAAGTGTCCTTCCACATAATATGATCGTGCACCTCATCAGTGATAGGGATGCTCCCTATCTGCTCAGCAATAATATATGGTACTAGCTGAATAAATAGGTCATTGTTCCATCTAGTATCATCAAATAAGTCTCTAACCTGGATAGAAAAATGTGGCAAAGTAAACAGGAGAAGGAGTCGACCATCACAAGGTTTTTCTAGAGGAAAAAATGATAAATTTTAATGTCAATATTGACAAATAAAATGTATTTTAACTCCCCAATTCATAAATCCCATTTTTATGTACCTAAATACATATTTAAGAATTACATAATCATCATATGACTATTTGTATTCCACAGTTAAAACAAACCTTATGATAAGTTGCCCAAATATGCAAAAACCCCTTATTTTGTTCAATAATGGTGGGAGATGAAAGATTTTTTAATTTTTTAATTTAATATGGGATGGTTAAATAGTCTAAAAATGTAATATGAGAGGGTAAAATAGTCCAAGATTGTTTCTCTTTTAGAGCCGTTTATAAGCATTATAGATTAAAGATTCATGTTCTTTAATGTTCAATCAATCTTTATTTTTCTCATTTATTCTATAGATGATGAATAGTTGAAAGATAAGCAACTTTTCAGGTAATTAAATCTACATACATTCTGATTTCTTCTTCTATACTTAATTTATGATTTTTCTCATAGTCTTCTAGATGATAATAACTTTTAATATTTCTAAATCCTCTATATTTCCGTTTGTTTGGTGGTACACAGGTTTTTGAGGAAATAAAATAGCTTTAATTAAACTTATAAAGTTTTTGCCAGTTTAATCTTTAATCAAGTAATATACTAATTCAATTTTTGTGATCTCCTTTTGCCTTTATTTAATTAGATACTTTTATAGCTTTCATTTTTGTCATAAAAGTTTAAAATACATCTTAGAAAACAACAATCAGGATTTGAAATGAGAGGAAAGAAGAAAAGAAAATTTGAGGAGTTAATAGAATCTCAAAAATGTACTCTTGACAGATTTATTGTTAAAGAAGCCAAAAATGTAGACAAAGTACTTGAAAATGATAAAAATTAAAGTGATGAAAATGATGGTTTTGAGGAAAAATTGAGAATTAATGAAAATGATAAAAATGAAGATGTTGATGGTGAATTTCTTAAGGAAAATGATACTAATGAAGATGTACATGGTTTAATTCATAATAAGTCCATTCCCATTAATATCTATTATCCAAGAACTTGGGATAATCTTGATATAAAATCTAGTGATAAATGGTTCTACAAGAGATCTTTCACTAGAAAAGGGTCCTAAAAATAAATTGTCTAGATATTTTTCTTCAAACTTTTACACTCATAATTTATCAAATGATGAGAAACGTGATAAGCCATGACTGATTTATTCAAGTGATCTTAATTGATTTTTTTGTTTTTGTTGCAACTTATTTTAAAGAGGTTTATAAAAAGGAAGTCGATTAATAAATGTGTAAAAAATAAACAAATATTTAAATGTCATATTTTTGAAAAGAAATTGGAATATAATTTATTTTTTCTTAATATATTTCTTATTTAAATAAAAGAGCATCATTTTAAATTATCACATAGGGCACCCAAAATTTCAGGGTCGGTCTTGTTTGTGGATCCATCAAATTGAACATAAAATCGAAGTGAGTTTTAATTTATTCCTTCTTTCTTTACTTTGAGAGTCTTGAGATGATGCACAAGATGATGAAGAAGAAAAAAACACTCAGACAGAAGTGGAAAAGAATTAACACACGCTGGAAAAATAGAAATTGGGTGGGTATCGAACATGAAAAAATACCTTGGTGTTGCTGAAGATAGAATCGGGAGAATAACTTGACAAAATGCGGGGACCGGTGGTGAATGGAGGAGGAGAGACAGAGATGATGAGAGGAGATTTGAGGAGAGGAGCCAAATATGTTGATGAAGAAAGACGTATGTTCTTTTTTGTCGTAAGTAGCAATGTAAAGGTCGGTGATAAAAATCAAATTGTTGTGAACATGATAACAATCTAATAGTAAAAATTAAGGTAAATTGCACTACTTCCATCCCATAAAGATATGTTTACTTCTATTTTCACACAGATTAAGAAAATGTAGTTATTATAGTTAGAACAATTAATTTTACTAACTTTTTTTTAATATATCCCTACATTAATATAATGATAATTCATATTTGTAGATAACAAAACACATTAAATAAGAGAATATTAGAAAACTAAGAAATTAACTATATTATCAATAACAAAAATGACCAATAATTTAGAACAAAGAAAGTAAGCTTATCTTTATATTATTCTTCTCCTTCAACATTTGACAAAAATAGTGGACTTAATATTATCCTCAACCTTTCATTCACAAATTGTATCTAAAAAAAAACACCTTTCAAAGTGGTGTAAAAAGCAATATTATTTATATTTTAAATAATAAAAAAATATATAGAATAAAGACCAATAAGAAAAGATAGGATCAACCCCAAGCACCAAATCTGTATTTGTAATAACCTCCATCATTTTCACTACTTCATCCATTTTAGGTCTCTTCCTCGGGGTTTTTGCTACACAACTCCTCCCTATTTGCAACATCTTTACCATTTGTTCCTCTACGTTACGATTCCTCAATAGCTCCACATCAAACACATTAGCAGTTTGCTCCTTCCCTTTGACAGAATTAACCAATTTGACTAGGTCGACAACCTCAACACCACCTATGACATGTGAAGGCGACTTTCGAGTGAGAAGTTCAAGCAGAAAGATTCCAAAGCTATAGACATCAGAAGCTTGGGATACATTTCGTGTGTTCTTGACTTCTGGGGCATGGTACCCTGCAGTTTGCATGACTGGTATTGCTATCATGTTTGCCATGCCAAGATCAGACACACAGCATACTCTTGTGAATTCAGGAAAATGTTCGACGATTTTATGTTCCCATGGACAAGCTTCCCACCACTTTGCTTGTGAATGTGAGCAATACCCCTTGCTGCACCGTTTGCAATTCTTAGTCGGGTTTCCCAGTCTAATTGAGCCCGATTCTCACCATTTTTTCCTGGGTAGATGAGAAAATGCATTGGGTTGTATAATAATATTTCCTTGATTCCCCTACTTACTGTAAGCCAATGACAATGTATTGATTGAGGCTTGGATATAGTAGGTTTTAAAAAGAGCGTACTAAGTTAAACTACTTATAAGATATAATTAAGTTATGCAGAAGAATTCCAGAAAGCCATTCAACATATTAAACCTGCCGGTGACAAGCTTAAATTTACTGTCTCTGTACAATCCATTTGATAAATGGCTTCAACGACAAATCCATCTTCAAAAACGAAACTGTGTGAGGTAAGAATTATTGAATCATGACCACCCCATCTTCAAATTCTAAGATATAACATAGGTCATAAATTGTGATCATACGATCATAATAAGACTGTCACCATGAATTTTGCTATATGATACTGAGGACAGATATCACACAAAAAAAAAAAAAGTAAATAAAAATCTTAATAAATGGTATGTCGTTCAAAACTACTATTGGTGACGGACACAAGGACCTAAAAGCAAGTGGAATTAAGTGATGCATGAGTAAATGGCGCAATTTCTCAGTTTTATTTTGTCAGTCCAAACAAATGCATAAATTCACATAAAATCAACATATTGATGCTGAAAAGGGTAAATAGCACAAAACGTCCCTACCTATTGAGGGTATTGTGGAAAACGTCCCTACCTTCAAAATTTTGGCATTTTCACCCTTACCTACTGGATTTCCTGAACAAAACGTCCTTTAGTCCAAAAATCAGCCATTAAGATAGGGGTAAATTAGTCCAATCACTTTTTTCACATATATATTATTTCTTTTAAAATTGGGGGGCTTCCTATGCAATTTTCAAAATTGCACGGCAGCCCCCGTCCCCAAATCTAACCCCTGTTTCTGAACTTCAAAAGGCTGCATCTCACCTCCTTCTTCTCTGGTGAGCTCACCTCCTCCTTCGTGGCTGAGATCTCTGCTCTCCTTTAATTCTTCAGCCACCGGTTTGGACTCTGATCCCACTTTCATGGCCTCTGGCAATATAGGCTCTGGTGGCTGCGCTGCTACTCCTTGAGAATCGACCCGTGTGGAAGTCCCGACGGCACCCCATCATTGGCTGCATATTATGTGGCATCACCTGATACGCCGAGGCCCCATAGTTCGGATGCTGATGCAGGAATCCCTGGTGGTTAATTATTGGCAACATCGCAGAAGGCCCAATATAAGTAGCCAACTCTTTTTTTGCATTATCCAAATTGTGCTACACTTGCTTGAGCTTGTGTTGCAGGATGGAAATAAGGCCAACACAGCCATACACTGGGTCGCGAAGGCGATACTCCGCCTCATAGGCTAAGGAATTTACGGCATCCTCGCGATGACTGGCGTTGAGTTCATTGAGGAGCTTTGCTACATTACTGGCACCGAAGACTTTATGAACATTGGTGAATTTCTGAGGGTTATCTGGAGGAAAATATGGCGCAAACACACAATCAACCCACCGAGTTCCAACATAACAAACGGTCTTGACATCAGAGTAGGAACTGGAATCCGTATCGGATTCCGAGAACGAATCAGCACTCAATCAACCCACCGAGTTTCAGCCGCCTCTATGGCCATTCCTTCTACTCTTTCCAATGCCCTTCTTCCCGCCCGGAACAATCTTATCTTCTTTAAAGCTGAGACGACTCGCCGACGAGGTATTCGTTTCAACTCAGTTGGTGCGACTTGCTTGCCTCGCAGCCGTCTATCCTCACCATCATTTCGAGTTTCCGCCACTGCTTCGACGGAGGAGCAACCAAGTTCTTCAGGTTTCTTATTTGTTTTAATTTCCAAAATTTGGGTAATAGTTTTGGCAGATTTGGGGACGGGGGCTGTCGTGCAATTTTGAAAATTGCATAGGAAGCCCCCAATTTTAAAAGAAATAATATGTATGTGAAAAAAAGTGATTGGACTAATTTACCCCTATGTTAATGGCTGATTTTTGGACTGGACGTTTTGTTCAGGAAATCCAGTAGGTAAGGGTGAAAATGCCAAAATTTTGAAGGTAGGGACGTTTTCCACAATACCCTCAATAGGTAGGGACGTTTTGTGCTATTTACCCATGCTGAAAACATTTAGTTTGCTTAGAATTTTACTTTGCATGAATAAAAAATGGTGGAACAAGAAATGAAGTTCAACATACCATGTAACATAGCAGATACGCTGCCATTGCTGTAATGATCATACACCATAAGCTTTTCATCTTTGGAAAAATAGTAAGCCCTCAATGCAGACACATTTTTGTGCCTTACATTTGCAATAATCTCCAAGTGTTGTCTGAACTTCTTTTCTGGCATATTCACTACATTCAATCTTTTCAGCACAACTGTTATTCCATTATCCATTGCTGCCATATATGCACTTCCAAATGTCCCCTTCCCCAGAAACTCAGCAGTAGACTTCGACATATCGTCAAGGTCAAAAGCAGGATTAAAACCATGAATAAATACCAGCCCGGAAACCCCCTTTTCAACAGATGTTTCTTTCTTCTGCAAATTTTCAACTGCAGGTGGACGTAGCTGCTGATATGTAGATGAACCTCCGGGACTTGAAAAATTGAAAGGCACATCAAGGACTTGAGAATCCAAACTGAAATCAGACGATATGGAGCTGACACTTGCGCTCTGATCATGAAACATTTGCCATAGTTGCTCTCTCCGGATTACAGCTTCCACTAATCTCTCCCATTTATCATAGATATTCGACATCTCTCTTCCAGTTTCAGCCCTGAAAATCCTCTAGAGAACCTTGGTGTTCTTGAAAATGTTCAAGTCAACACCAGAATTACTAAAAAATCTACGCATAATTCTAAATTCAATTAGTATAGAAATTCTATATCCTTGACGTTGACGTTGACCTTACTGGATGGCCTATTGCTCTTTCTAGGGCTGGGTAAAAAACTCGCGAAACCGACGACCCGACCCGAACCGAACCGAACCGACCCGAGTTGGTTCGGGTCGGTTTTTGGGCCCGTTCGGGTCGGTTTTGGGTTGGGTAAACCCAACCTGAAACCGACTCGGTTTATTTAAAAAAAAAAAAAAAACTTTTTTTTATTTTTTGTTCTTCAAACCGGCCCAGACCGAAAACCCAAACCGACCCGAGTCGGTTCGGGTCGGTTTCGGGCCCCTTTTTTCAAATTTTTTTGTGGTTTCGGTTTGGCTTTCGCCAAACCGATTTTTGGTCGGTTCAGGTCGGGTTGGGCCCCAACCCGACCCACGCCCACCCCTAGCTCTTTCTTCAAAAAATTAGTCTCAATTATGTGCCCATTTGGTGTGGATTATAAACTAGTTTATTTGATCAACAATGGTCAAAAGTATCATGCTACAAAGGCAAAATTTTTGGTCAATTAAACCGTTTTTGATCAAATAAACTTGTTTATAATCTACACTAAACGAGCTCTATATTAGAGGTGTCAAGACAGGCGGGCCGGCCGAACCCGCATCGGCCCATCCGCCTTGACTTGAAACTACGGGCAGGCCGTTCACGGGCCGAGGAGGCCGAACTGTGAGCCGTTCACGGGCTAAGAAGGCCGAACCGTGAGCAGACCCGTGAACCAGGTGGGCTGTTCACGGCCCGGGAGGTTCGGCATTTAACCGATGGCCTGTTTTGATTTTTTTTTTTGAAAAAGAAAAGACAGAAAATTCAAACTTTTATATTTGAAATGATATTTAAAAATAAAAAATAAAAAAACAAATGGCAGAGAGGCGTTTAAAATGAAAGATGTGACAGATGCGTGCTGTTTTAGTCTTTAAATATATATAAAAATAATAGAAATTGAATTAAAAAATCAACAAATGTGAATTTATCTTTGTTATTTATTTTTTATTTAGTAATTTAACACATTTTTTTTATATATATGTAAATATTTTTTTTTAATTACAATAAATAACTAAAATTTTTTAGTAATTTCAAAAAAAATTAATTTTTTATTCATATGGGCCGAACTGGGCCAAACCGTGGCCCACATGGGCTCGACCCGAATGGGCAGACGGGTGGGCCGGGCTAATGTTCAATTTTTGTGAGCTGGGTTGACCCGGCCCGCAACCCACGATAGTGTTGCTTTTTCTAATGCGGGTCGTCACCGGACTTTATCAGAGGCGGGCCAGGATTGACACATCTACTCTATATGTGCTGGATTTCATATAAGCGGGCCCATTATGTTTGGAATTGCTTTTGAGTGCTTATAAGCTAGTCAAATATCATTTTTATCTACACATTTCGTAGGACTCACAGTTTTTATCCACTTTTTATTCAAATATTTCGTAAGTCTCACTGTTTATAATCTATACAAAGTGTGTAAAATAGTTAGAGTGTCAAAGTAATCCGGCTACAAAGTACAACTTCTGTGAAATTACAGAATCACAGAGTCAAAATAATACTGCTAAAATAAGTTTACAAGAAAACATAAACTGGTCGGCAATAGGTTTCTGTTGACCAAAGAATATTGATTAGTCAATTTTGCTGATCAAAAGTGGGATGTTGAATTTGATTTTGTCAATGTTGACCAAATAAAGACGCATTTCTAAGGATGAATTATATTTGATAAAAAATGCCTCTTATGCAATGGCAACATTCCTTGAGATGCTGACATTTGGAAAGATGGTCACCCTTGGATGGCCTGACACTCCACTTACCTGCTTATACTCCCTCAGACTTCTAGAGTCTTCTATCAGATGAAGAGATAAAGTTTTCTCTTATCTTCAGCTCTCGTTTTTACTCTCTAGTTCAAATGATTTTGAACCCATCATTCTTCATTATCTATTCTTTCCTTTTTCACCCACATAATTAGTGTTCTGAAAATGGTTATGGAAGGTTTTGTTCTAAGATTGTGAACAGTAACTATAGGAAAAAGAGTTCAGTTGTTAAGAGCCATGTGTTCAGAAGAAGTGTTGTAACTTTGTGTTCTTGGGTTTGTAAACGATCTCGAACCTTGATTCTTGATGCTAGTGCAATTTTTGAGCGTTATCCTTTAATAGATGCTCAACGGGTGATGTAGACCATTCGTGGTTGAACATCCGGGCCTTAGGGAAAAACAACTATCTGTGTTCATAAAGGGTTTTGAGTTTGATTCTTTTTACAAAGAACCAAATTCTTATAATCAGGCTATTGGTAGTAAGCAGTCAAATAATTGGGTTCTGGTCATGAAGGACGAGATCCAGTCTCTTCTTAAAAACAAGACTTGGACTTTAGTTGAAAGACCAAAAGATAAAAAGGTAATAGGATTTAAATGGGTTTACAAAATAAAAGAAGGAGAGAAAAAGGAAAATGATATTAGGTTTAAAGCCAGATTTGTTGCAAAAGGCTTTAACCAAACGGAAGGCATTGACTACAATGAAATTTTCTCCCATGTTGTGAAATATACATCTATCAGAGTTCTTTTTGCTTTAGTTACTCAATTTAATTGGGAATTAGACGAATTGGATGTTAAAACTTTTTTTCTCTATGAAAATTTAGATGAAAAGTTTTTTATAAATCAGCCCCAAAGTTTTGAAAAATCAGGTAAAAAGGACTTAGTTTGTCTTCTTCAAAAATCTCTTTATGGTTTAAAACAAGTCCCTAGACAATGGTATAAGATATTTGACTCTTAAATCCAAAGTCTTGATTTGAAAAAGAGTAGTTATGATCCCTGTTTTTTCTTTAAAGGAGATGGAGGTCCCACCTCCATCTCTCTTCTATTGTATATAGATGATATGCTTCTTGCTGGATCAGAGAGAGAAAAAATTCCTGAAATTAAAGAAAAGTTAAAAATAGAATTTGAGATGAAAGATTTAGGAAAATCAAAGAAAAATTCTGGGGATGTATATAAAAAGAGATAGATTGAATGGCAGTTTAGTTCTAAATTAGCAACCTTATGTTTCGAAAAGTTTTCTTTATCTGAATCTAAACCTGTTTTTTTGCCTTTGGGAAATCACTTCAAATTTTCTAAAGATCAATCTCCAAGTTCTGAACATGAATTGAAAACAATGGAAATGGTTCCTTATGCAAATGATGTAGGGTCTATTATGTATCTTATGGTTTGTACTAGACCTGATTTAGCATATGCGATTAGTATCCTTAGTAGATATATGAGAAATCCTGATTAAACACACTGGGAAGGAATGAAATGGGTTTTCAAATACTTAAAAGGAACTTCTGATTTGGGATTGACCTTTAGAAAATCAAAAGATGGACTTTCTTTAAAAGGATATGTTGATTCAGATTTTGCTGGTAATAAAGATAGCAGAAAATCCACTACTTCTTATGTATATACTTTGTGTAATACTTGTATAAGTTGGAAATCCCAATTCCAGAAACTTGTAGCTCTCTCTTCCACTGAGGCTGAATACATTGCAGCTACGAATGCAGTAAAAGAATGTATGTAGCTAAAATGTCTGCTAAATGAAATTGAATATATAAATGATGATGTCTTCTTATACTCTGATAGTCAAAGTGTCATTCATTTGACAAGAAATCCTGTATTTCATGATAGAACCAAACATGTTGATGTTAAATTTCATTTTATTAGAGATATTGTTGAGAAATGTACAATTAAGATTGGTAAGATCTCTACAAAGGTTAACCCTACAGACATGGGTACAAAAGTATTACCATTAAATAAGTTTAGAGATTGTTTACAATTTCTGAATGTTGATACTGGTTGATCTGTTCTTTTACAGGTAAAACTGAGCAAATGAAATTGAAGTTCCTCTTTGGTAGCCTCGAAAATGCACTCTGGTATCAAAATTGAATCAAATGTGGAGATTGCTGACCAAAGAATGTTGATTAGTCAATTTTGTTGACCAAAAGTGGGATGATTGAATTTGACTTTTTCAATGTTGACCAAATAAAGACACATTTTTGAGGATGAATTATATCTGATCAAATACGCCATACGCCTTTTATAAAATGGCCACATTCCTTGAGATGCTGACATTTGGCAAGATGGTGACCCTTGGATGGGCCTGACGCTCCACTTACTTGCTTATATTCCCTCAGACTTCTAGAGTCTTCTATCAGATGAAGAGATAAACTTTTCTCTTATCTTCAGCTCTCGTTTTTACTATCTGGTTCAAATGATTCATCATCTTTTCTTTCTTTTTTCACCCACATACTTGGTGTTTTGAAAATGGGTATGGAAGGTTTTGTTCTGAGATTGTGAACAGTAACCATAGGAAGAAGAGTTCTGTTATTAAGAGCTTTGTATTCTGAAGAAGTGTTGTAACTTTGTGTTCTTGGGTCTGTAAACTATCTCGAACCTTGATTCTTGGTGCTAGTGTAATTTTTGAGCGTTATCCTTCAATGGATGCTCAACGGGTGATGTAGACCATTCGTGGTTGAACATCTAGGCCTTAGGGAAAAATAACTCTCTGTGTTCATAAATATGTTTTATGCTTTAACATTTTGGTGCTGGTTGTGTCAATCTGGGACCAATAGTTTCTTCACATGATTTTCCCATGTAAGTTAACCATCGTTAAAACAAATCTAGTAGACTAGAAACAACATTACAAATTGGGTATTCCTATAACCAAATAGATAGACCAACTAAAAAACAAATTTAGATGTGAGATTGCCAAAATTAGATGACCCTGTAGTTGCAGCTAGAATCCAAGAACTGAAAATCCGAGCATAACTTGAGGCACCGTTTCTTTTGAAGTTGATTTCGCCTAATTTACATTTACACCACATATTAATCAATTTTTAATTGGATTAAAGGTGTTTAATATTTTTTTATTTCGTTGAGGAAAAATGTAGAACTGAAAAGAACACTACTTGATCAAGACAGACCATCTTCAAATATATTATGTGACACGACCAGTCATGAATCACCCTAGTGGACACAAGACGTATTGATGATGAATGATGGACCACCACCAAGGCTACTTAGACTTTTCTATGATTGATTGACTTTTCTTTCACTAAAAAGATTTTATAAAAAATTTGGTAGAGTTTTTTTTTCTAGAAATTGGGCTAAACCAACCTGAAAAATAAATAAATTCCAAACACAATATATGCAGTAACAACTGGGGTCACATGTCTCCTAGTGTGTACCAATCAAAAATAAAGTGTACCCAACTTGAATATTTTACTATCATTTATAAAACAACCCAAATGTATATCATTTACATAAAAAATACGGCAAACCCATCTAACTTCTACAAGCCATAAGCAATACCAAAAAGACATATACAAAGCTAGTAGACATGAGAAAAATGCATAATAATAACTTGCTTAACAAAATGCAATCATACAATCAACTAGGTCAAATGGATGTGGCTCTTGTAGTTGTAAAATCTCCCAAAAGCAACTAAAAAAACTCAATTGCGTCCTAATAAGAAAAAGTGTAACAAAATACGTGAATTTGTAACTCAGTGAGTGGAAAGTTTGCAAATCATTATGCTTTTTCCAGTTTATAAATATTTACTAAAATTATGAATTGTTCTATAATACTTTTAACCAATTTTGAATTCTAATAATAACATTGAAAGTTTTAAACAATAAAGATTATGATATTCCTTATACTTGATGTAAGTAAAATAACTGTAAATCATAGAGAAATTGAGAAATGCTAGGATGACTGTAGTTATCAAATTAAATGTAATCTGATTAAACTATAAGCTAAATTTAAAGTCTGAAAATGCATAATCTGAAATCTAAAATCTATATACTGATTATTCTGAAATATATAGTACACTAAAAGGTACCCTAATAATCTGTAATTTGAAATTTGGTCATACGCATGCAGAGATGTGCCAAAAGGACTGAACACCCCAGTACACGACCCAACGTCTATGTGTGTACAATAGTGGGTCCCTAAGCCAGTGTCTTCTATAAGTATACATTGTGATAGTTAGTTGGCTATTGGAAGGGCATAAAAAGAGTATGTATAATGGTAAGTCTAGACGTATACTTCGTAGACAAAATACTATTAAGAAGTTAATCTCAAATTGTATTATTTTCATTGATTACGTGAAATCAAATGAGAATTTCGCGGATCCACTTACAAAAAGCTTACTAAGAGATCAAGTACACTGTTTATCGAATGAAATGGGATTAAAAGCTCACAACACATGAGTATTTATAATGGTAACCCATTCAATAGGACAACTAAGTTATGAAAAATCAGTTTAAGCACTAAAGAGTTATCTCCTACCCATTTCTATGATAAGAAAGAGTGTTTTCTATAGAGTGTATAATGTTAAGTTATAATTTTAATGATTCCTATAGCTTGAATAGACCAAGTATAGTATGGCATATGCTATTCATAGGAGATCACCTATGTAAATGTGAAATGTGGCCACGTCTATGAGAAATTTTGAAGCTTGAATTCTCTAAAAACACTTATGAAACCCAATAGCATTTTCAGGGCAAAAATGAACACAACTATGAAAACCAAAGAATTGTTAAGAAGGTTATTGTGTGGATACTGTTGTCTTGGTTTACACCAAAGGCTGGACAGTTCAAGACATCACGTTCACTGACTAGCTAAGTAAGTTCGATATTATTCCACTAAGGGAGGTTCAAAGCCAGAAGCTACCTCTACTAATGCAATAGCTTTCTGCATGTACTCTATTTTATTGTTTGCATTTCATTTGTATATTTATGATAATTTCCATTCACGTGGGAGATTGTTGGAAATATATTGTTTGTAAATTGGTTTGACCAATTTTTGACCAAATATTCGGGTGGATTCCGATATCCGATTGTTGAAAATTTTACTCCAATGCATTCTACTATGTGAGTAGATATTCATGGTACATTTGGTTTCTCAAATCCATTTTCGTGTGAATGAGAAATTAATGACAAAAGTTGACACCTTGAAAGTAAAAATTGGATGTTGGAAGCAAGTGGTGAACTTTATCACATGTAGGAAGATGATATAATTTTGGATCAATTTATATACCTCTAGTTTGGATTTGCGTTTGGGCTCCAAGAGGCACCGCAAGTCTTCAGAGAGGAGGACTTAGATGTTATCGGGTTCGGTTCAAAACCTACATGCACGCGCCGTCGCCGCTGGCCAGCTGGTCCGGGTCTATGTCCATGGGTCGTACTTGGCCCAATATATTCTCTTTGGAAAAAATAAATATAAAATAAGTTATTTATTTTATTTTCATCTTCCAATATTAAAATATCTGAATTTGACATGTGTCACGTGTCTAAAAGATGTTTGTTGAATTAGTACAGACACAAGTGTTCAAACAAATCGTTTCAGGTCTTGTATCTGTTCAATTAAGTCTTTTCAGGTGTTGTGTCTATTTAGACACAACTTCTGTGGATGTATAAATTGAACCCAGATCCTGTGAATTTTCATTTTAATCACTAATATCATTATGTCAAAATTTGTCATGCATTTTTACAACCATATTGTTCGAGTCCTAATTTTAGAGAGTACAAAACAATTTAGGTTCACCGTCGTTTAGGTTTGTAGTGCTACTACTGAAAGGAATAGATTATTGTATCTTGAGAGATGTTTGTCATAACACCGTAAGCACCTGGATGGGGCAAAATATGTCGTAAGGAAAGAGAGTTGGAACTCTTGCTTCGATCTGTCTATTTCCATTTTTGTCTTGTCATTTTCTTTAGAATTTTGCATTTTCAATTTTAAGTAAGTCTTCTGCACTACTTTATAAACAGAATATAATTTTGGACCTTAACTAAATTTCTAACATTGTCCACAAACAAATCCCAAAACATATTATTGATTAAAATCCTATGAAAAAAGTCTACTGGCTTGTTTGGTGGAGTTTAAAACCTGCTAAAAAATTGAAATCAAAGTCAACATATAATTTTAACCACACATTTTATGGGACCCACAATTTTTATTGATCTTTCAACTACATATTTCTTCCATTTTTATAAAAATATGTTAAAAAACTTCACTAAACAAGCGCGACATTTCCACAAAAAATCAATTATTGAGAAGTTAATTCATATTTAACAAACAATAATTAAAATTGTTTAATCAAGACTAAAACAAAATCCACTTACACAGACTTTCAAAATGTAGATTGTCCATGGATACATCTTTTGGAAGAGAAATCAGTTCATTGCTTATCACAATTATAGAACACATAAAAAGCAGATGTCATAATGAAAAAATAAATAATTAAAATAATAGCCCTTGGTACTAGAGAAAAAAGAAAAAAAATAGAAAAAGTTAGAAAAGCAGCATGGGCAACCACCTGTTATGATGAATCTGCCAAATAGAGATTTTTAATTTATAAGTCGATGAATATGAAGGTGGCCGTCGAGCAGTGGCAAAGGGTATTATTAATTTATTACGGGTACATAGTTGTTTATGTTAATAGAACTTAATTTCAAGTATTGCGTTGTGACACTAGGTATTCTGGCACTATACCGACAAAAGTGATCTCGGATTTCGAGCTACTGATGGTGATGGTGAGTGGCGGATATTCTGACATGGTGATGGTGATGGTGATGGTGGGAAATAGGGTGTAGGGGTAGGGGGATGGGGATGGGGATGGGGATGGGATGGGATGGGATGGGATGGGATGGGGTGGGGTGGGTGGGGTGGGATTTGGTCAAAATGACTTTTTATTCTTTTCTTTTTTATTTTTCTTTTTTATTTGTTATATTTGAACCACAATTAGTTTTAGGATAAAATACATTCACGGTTTTTATCTTTTTTAGTTTTATTCCCATTCAATTTTAATCATACATATCATTCTCAATCTTTAGATAATTTGCGTAGATGTTCCTCATTGACGGAATCAATAAAAATGGATAGTTATATTTACACTACAATTTATTATAAGCGCGCCACATTTTAATTGTACTTAAGATCCTCAACTTTTGTTTATTGTTGCAATTATGTTCTTAACTTTTTCTCATCGAATTTTTATCTTCAACTTTCATTAATTAGTATATTTCATCATTAATTATGGTTTCTGTCGAGATATTTTGTTTATGTGCTTTGAAATAAGAAATAATATTTTATCGTAATTTTGTATCTATTGTTTTGTTTATATGACAAGCAAATAAGTTTTTTTACGAATTCTCAACAAATGTTTTAGATAGAAACCGTTGTCAAACACAATATGTGCTAATTAATAAAAAGTTGAGAATAAAAATGTAATACAAAAAAGTTGGGGACATTAGTGCTATAATGTTCATAGATTAAGGATATTGAATTTAATTAAAATGTGGTGCAAAAAATAAAAAGTGTTGTTTGAATATAATTATCCTAAAAAATATTATGTTAAAATGATGTACAAAGACATTCTTGCCATTAACTTAAATAATACCAAAAACAAATCTCAAAAATGAAAAGCAAAATGTAGAAGAAGTAAAAAGAAAAAAAAAATACAAATAAAAAAGAGTCTCGTTCCTCACCAATCCATCTCCTACCCATCTCCAAACCCAATACAAACTTGCGCCACCACGTCCAAGTGCGGATTTGCCCAGATGCTATTGGATTATGTTAAAAAAAAGGGTAATTTGCACTTTTGGTCTACAACCTTTCAAATATGTAACAAATCTATCCCTAACCTTTTTTAGCACTGGCATTCCCAACCTTTGTATTTTGTTGCAAATCATGTCATTTTGACATATTTGACGGTTTTGCCCTCCTATTTAAATAAACAAAAATACAAAAAAACTAAAAACAACAAAACATAAAAAAATAATTGCAAATGAACTCCCATAACTTTTAAAAAATACAAAATAAGTTCATTTTCTCCAAAACTTATTTTGTATTTTTTAAAAGTTATGGGAGTTCATTTGCAATTATTTTTTTATGTTTTGTTGTTTTTAACTTTTTTGTATTTTTGTTTATTTAAATAGGAGGGTAAAACCGTCAAAATATGTCAAAAGGACGTGATTTGCAACAAAATACAAAGGTTGGGGATGCCCGGTGCTAAAAAAAAGGTTAGAGATAGATTTGTTACATATTTGAAAGGTTGGAAACCAAAAGTGCAAATTACCCTAAAAAAGGATAATTTGTACTTTTGGTCCCCAACTTTTCCAATTGTTACAAATCTACCTCTAACCTTTTTTTTAGCACCAGGCATTCCTAACCTTTCAATTTTTTGCAAATCACGTCCCTATTGACATATTTTGACATTTTTGCCCTCCTCTTAAAATAAACAAAAAAAACTAAAAACAACAAAAAAATAAAATAAAATTACAAATAAAGTCCCATAACTTATAAAAAATATAAAAGACCACCATCTTCCCCAAAAATCTACCCCACCACACCTCTCTCCCGAAGGAGAAGAAGACATAGCCTTGAAAAACACTATCTTCAAAATGTGTTGTAACAACTGGTAGAAGACAAAATAAGAAATCAGGGAACACACACAGCACATAACAGCACATCACATGTCCCCTTCAATATTCAAACTTAAGAAGCTATATGCACATGGGGATAGGGGTGGGATCAAGAACAAGTACAAAATTTGGTCAATGTTAAAAAACCTGGTTCTCCCATTTCCAACATCCATCAAGATTTTACTCAATGGGGGAATTACCTGTAATGACCAGACAAGCAATACAAGAGGGAGATGGTCAAAGGTCGAGGAACCTAACGAAAAAGCTGCCCAATACTTGCTCGCTCAACCATTTCCCATAAATAACAAAATAAAGGACACAATCACAAGTAAGGAAAAATTTAATTAAATTTAAGTGGAGGATTATGTCTCAAATATATACACAAGGATAAGGTTGAAGTACCATAGTGGATTCTCGTTCACTCGTCATCTTATGAAATATGAAAGATGGAAGTACGGCCAGGTGACTCTGCATCCTTCGCTCCACAACAATCATAGAACTTGGCAGCATAAGAAGGGTCATCCGGGCCCAACTCATAATACCTTCTGCTGGAGGGAGTGGCGGTGGAGGTGGAGGTGGAGGTGGAGGTGGAGGTGGAGGTGAAAGTGGCGGTGGTGTGGTGGTGGCGGTGGCGGTGGCAGTGGCGTGAAGGTGGCGGTGGTGGAGGAGATGGCAAAAGTGGTTGTGTGGGAAAGAGAATGGGTGGTGGTGGTGGTGGTGGAAGTGGTGGTTGGTTTGATAAAAAAAGAATAAGAATTGGCGGTCGTGGTGGCAGTCTATGGAATGGTGCTCCGGAGTGGAGTTTTGGTGGCTATTAGAGAGAGAAGAGAGAGAAAATGAATTCTAGAGACATATGTGGGGTGGGGTGGGGTGGGGTGGGGTGGGGTTCTTTTATATTGTTTATTTAAAGATGAGGGTAAAACCGTCAAAATAAAATTGAAAGGTTGGAGATGCCTCGTGAAAAAAAAAAAGTTCGGGGTAGATTTATTATAAATTGGAAAGGTTGGAGACCAAAAGTGCAAATTACCCCCAAAAAAATTAATTTTAGTTAGGCCCAAAATTTAAAGGGTAAATTCAAGGCCGGTCATTGTTTGTGTACTTATAGGCTCTAAAGTCATATGATCAAAACTTAATTCAATTAAAGTCACATTTTAGAGCTAAAAGACCAATATACACTTAATTGTAAAAAAAGGCTAATTGTGATACTGTTTTGTTGTGATATTGTTTTATTGTAATACTTTTTTTTGTGATAATATTTTATTGTGACACTGTTTAACCTATGATCTTGTACTATTAATTGAGCATTTTAAGAACAATAGTATTCTCTTGTTTATTCTCTACTGATTAATTCGTCTACAATTAAAATATATTTATACTTATCTATCCAATGGAAATCTATGTCCTAATTGAATCTCAAACATGTTTATAGCCTCGACAGATTTTTCTAACAAGTTGAAATTTCAACAATATCTTATTCATGACTTACATTGAGATTCACTATCAGCTTAAAACCTTGGAGTTTTCGATATAACCATGTTTTCTGCAGAAAATATATTCAAACACCAGTTTTGTGGTGACTATTCAGAAGGTTTTGGTGTTATGAGTAGTCAAGTACAAGTTTATGATTCTTGTAGTGAACATTGTTTAGGATCTGATCGATTAGTTGGTCCATTAATGGCAGAAGACCAATAAAGAACTGGGAGTGTCAATAAAAAGTGATCAAGTTCAAAAATGTTCAACAAGAGAAAAATGAAGGGTGGCTTCAATAAAGATACATTTATCCATGATACTGTTTTAGAGAATGTATGATAATGTTTTGACAAGAAAAATTAAAGATTGCCATTTTAAGCTAAAGAGACGACTTCAAATAGGTTAAATCTATCCTACTCAGTGGCAAAACCACTGGTCTTGACCGGCTCGTCGAGACCATTCTGAAAACATATTATAATAAAAATTCTGAGTACGTATACGAATTCTATGTTCATTTCTATTATGATACTGTTTTGTATAATACAGTATCAAACAACATACATGACTAACTAATGACTCAAAGAAATAATCTAATGGCCAACTTTTTGTCATAGCAATACCCACATCAAACTATTTCATTCCCACAGAAATTCAAGCTTACATCAACAAATCATGACAACTCTATAGAAAATTATCAAACAAATCTTCCCTAATGTAATAATTTATACTTATATCCTCACACTGTTAAGTCACTCCATTAACTTCAAACAAGGTAATGTGATTCTTTGCAATTGCAAAATTAACCATTTTTTGATAATCTTAAAGAGAGACGTGCACTAATATGAATAGAGAAAAGGAACCAATGACATACTAACAAAAAATTGGTGTGAATCTAAATACGTACTCTCTACTAATTGTAGGGTGACTTCAAACTCTCCTTCACTGCCTTTTGAATTGATTAACCTTGAAGTAATCTACTAATTGAACCAACGATATATCAACAAATATTTTTATATATGATACTAATATATTAAGATACATTTATTTGTGATACTGTTTTTGACAAGAAAAATTAAAGATTGTCATTTTAAGTTAAAGAGACGACTTCAAATGGGTAAAATCCATCGTACGCAGTGGCGAAGTGACTGGTCTTGACCGGCTCGTCGAGACCATTCCGAAAACATATTACAATAAAATTTCTCAGCACATATGCAAATTCTATACTCATTTCTGTTGTGATACTGTTTTCTATAATACAATATCAAACAACACACATGACTAAAATATTTTCTGTGATATTGTTTTTCTATAATACTGTATCAAACATCATGCTCTATTTTAACTATGAGATCTTCTTGCCACTTCCTCAGCACAGAGTCATAACTTTGGAGAACATCGTGCTCTCTTTTAATTCTCTCTTTGCAACAGAGATCATTCACTAACAAATGTCCAGGATGCCAATTGTTCCCCAATATATATCCAGGACAGTAATGCATCTGAATCAAGCACGCCATTGTTGTTTTCATAGCAGACGCAAAATAAAGTTTCTGAAAAGTAGTTGCCTCAGATTTTGACTTTTCTTCCAACATCTTGATTGCAGCATTTAAATCTAATAGTTTCCAAAAACAATTAAGAAGCATCTCAGCCCAATCATTATCCACTAAATCGGGTATAAACGACTGTAATTTGGGTGACAAAGTCCTCATATGCTCCTGCATCCACAAATTTTACGTTGTAGTGACAGGATAACCAAAAAGTGACCATTCCTTTGATAAACTAATAAATGTCTTTAGATCTGAATCTAAAATCCTCACACTAAGAAACTCTTTCTTCCAATCTAAATTCATTGTGTTCCAGATTTCCTTGTTGAGAGAAGCAGGTACGATGCATCTGTGCAAAGAAACTGAAACTCTTATGCATGTTTGGTATGCCGATTGGCGACGACAGTGGTGGTGGCGGTAGTAGTGCGGAGGTCGCTGGAGGTGGAGGCAGTTTGTGGAGGTAGAAGAAGGTCGACCGATGGATATTATGGATCACAATGGGTGATTTTGGAATTAATTTAAAATCTTGATAAAAGTATGACTTAATCAAAATTTAGAAAAATATTTTGACCTAATTTGAAACAAGTCATGTGCAAGTGACTTATAGACAATTTTCCCAAATTTAAATTAGCCCACAATTCCACAACCCAAATATTACCCAGCCCTTTAGTCATTACCGTTTGGTCTTTACCCATTATACATATAACCCAAATCACCCAAATACCCATTAATCATTTGCATATCAAAGACCCAGAAAGCAGAAGTGTTCCAGATTTATCTCACATTCTCACTCTGATCACCATCTCACGCCTTCAGCTTCAGCGGTACCACAGTACTCACGCCTTCAATTTTCCTCAAGGTTAGAAGATTAAAGAAAATTTATTAAGTTTTATCTATAAGTATAGAAATATTTATTCATATTTAATCTTTGTTTCATATTTTTTGCCCGAATTTATGATAGATTGCTTCAATTTTTCTTTCGATTGTTCTTGTGTTTTCGCAACATTATTGATTTTTCTTCAGTTTATACTTTGTATTGATGGGTCCATGATCATACATGAAATTTTATGTTCCGTTTGTTTTGTTTTGTATCGGTTTTTTTCCTTTTTGTTAGTTGAAGTGGGTACTAAATTTTTTTTTTCTGTTTGATGTGTTTGGTAATTGGTATGAATTATGAAATTGCTGGTATGAATTAGCATTGGGAAAATTACTAGAAATTGAATAAGTGATTCAAGCTGATGACTTGATGAGATTATAAATTTTCTCCCTTTTACCCTTTAGAAATGGTTTAAGTTTTAGTTTTGATATGAATCAGCAAAATTAGGTGAAGTATAAAGTATTGATTTATTGCGAAGATTAGACTATTCTTTGGCAATTGTTGAATTACCAAGACTTTTACACAAAATTATGTAGGGGGGAACGCGTGTTTCTTTATAGATAAATATGGGTGTCATATATATGCATTTGGCAGATGTTACATGAGACGTTTTGATTGTAGATGGCACGTACTCAGGGTTTAAATTTGAATGTTTTATGTTTAATTAGGCAAAGTGATAAAATTGTTTAATCCATTTGAGTTTCATATGTTTGATAAAATTCCAAAAATCAATATTAACTATAGAATTTGTAAAAATTTACCACATCAATGTCTTCAATGAAGCAATAGATTTTCAGCTGATGTAGTTAAATACAAGATATAATGAGCTATCGGTAGAACTCCTCTCTTTTAATGTTGCTTTGGATCTTTGAAATTCTTTTGAATCATTTAATGAGGATGATATTTGCAAGCTTGTAGAGAAGTTCTATCATGATGATTTTACATAGCAAGATGTTTATTCTTTAAGGTATGAGTTGCAACATTGTTAGTATGATGTTATTATCGTCCTCGGTTTCAAGTTCCTTCACTTTCTGAATTATGCAAGCGATCTTGGTTGCAAGTAGAAGGTCTGAGAGTTACATTATACTGCTTAGATTGATTCCTTTTGTACTGACACTACCTGTGTCTATGGCGACTGCCGAACGAACTTTTTCGGCAATGAAACATGTGAAGACAACAATTCGAAACAGAATGGAGGATGAGTTTCTTGCTGATTGTATGACACTCTATATTGAACAAGAATTTGTCAAAAAAATAGATGTAGATTATATTATAGATGAGGTTTATAATGTTAAAGCTCGAAAAATACAACTTCAGTAGGTAATGTAGGTAATGTAGTAATTAGATTTTTTTTGTTATATGTCAAAAAAAATTGTACTTAACTTATTTTTAATTTCAGCTCGGTCCAACATGATTTTCTGGATCCGCCCCTGACCACCACATCCTCACCCATTGTCATTCCAACCACCATCACCTGCACATCACTTGTCTTGAAGAGAAATTTTCTTGTTAACTCATGCGCTCTCTTACTCAGTTAATTTGTATTTTTTTTTTCACGTTTCCTAAAATTTCTTTTTGTGAATTGTTTTTCAATGAATATATTCATCATCTCTGAAACCAATGTTGAAGAAGAGAGCAAGTGAGAAAAAGAAAAAGAAAAAGAATTAGATATTAGTGTATTTTTGGAGTATATTATTATGTTGAAATTGACATATTGATTCATTAAAATATGATAACTTACTTTTTTGGGTAAAAGCTTTGAATTGAAAGTAGAGGAAAAGAAGAAATGAGTTCCATTTTTTCAAGTTCAATTGTGACAATTGAGTGAAGATTGTAGGCATCGAAAATAATATGGTCGCGAGAAGAACAAAATATGCCATTAGAAATAATATAACTGTAAGAATTAATTGTGAGTTGGCCATGGCAGCAGCATGGAAGAAGAATATGAAACATTGTTTTAATTATTATTATTATTATTATTATTTTACTTTGGTCGTTTTTATTTTTCTCTCTTCTTTTTTCTATTGCTTTTTCGTATTTGTGTTTTGTATTATTTAAAGTTAAAGACAAAAATATTTTTCTACAGTACTTTAATAGAAATTTTTGACGGATTCTAACATTGGAGACTATTGCCCGAAGTATTTAAAGGGTGAGGATGATACTTGGTATTAATATTGAATGGAGATAAAATAGTTACAAGATGATACTCAATGTAATCTACCATAATTTTTATTTGTTGCACTACATTTTAATTTTACTTAAATCTTTAATATTTGTTCATTATAACATTTATGTGATTAACTTTTTTTTAGTTGAATTCTTATTTTTAAGTTTACTTAATTAGCACATCTCATTTTCTATCAAAATATTTTGTTTGCGTGCTTTGAAATTAAGAAAATATAATTTATTATACTTTTGTATTTATTATTTTTTTAAGTATGGTGAACAAATAAGTCGTTTTACACCCTCCCAACAGACTTTTCGGACGGAAACCGTTAATAGAGATAAAGTATGCTAATTAATGGAAAGTTGAGGATAAGAATGCGATAAAAAAAGAGAAGTGAGCAAAGATTGAGAACATTGAGTATAATTAAAATTTAGTGCAACAAATAAAAGGTATGGTGTGAATATAATTACATTTTTTCTTTTTCTTTCTTGTCTTTTTTGTATTTGTGTTTTGTTTATTAAAGTTATGGGTTTCTTTAACGAAATTTTGGACGGAATTCATGAAAGGGGACGAACTCTGCAATTATTAAAAGGTAAGGGACAAGATTGTGACAAAAACGATGGGATGTTAGGTCTTTTACTTTTGTCAAAAGTTAAGGATGAATAGTACAGTTTACCTTAAAAATAAATAAAAATTCAACTTATTCTTCTTCAACTATCATCATTGTACAAATCTTGTCAAAGACCTTATTTCTACTATTAACAGTCACAAACTCGCATATGGTGCATGTTTGGCATTCGATAGAATAGATTAAAGAAGAAACATGCGACAAATTCTAAAAGTTATCATATTCAATATTATGAAGTTCTTCGTATAAATATGCTATCAATCAAACTAAATGCAATGCTGGTATTCATTCTTCAATTCTCATATAATGTGAGTTGGTCATAATCAATAACATTCAAAATACTAAAAAATAACATTCACAGATCAATGAACTAGACTTTTGACGAGAATATATTCAATTCAAAGTATTGGACAATACAATAAATAAGATTTTAACTAATTTTTATTTATTAATATTTTTCATTATTTTACACTTCACCTTTTTAAACAAGCCATAAACTATTGATTACCGTTAAACACGTTGGACAAGCTATTAACTTTGATCACAATTACAGTTGGAATGATCAAATTAAGATAAAAATGTAAATTGACTGATCAAAATGAAACAAATTGAGATTGAGTGACCAACATAAACTAAATTTATAAGTTGGGTGACCACCAATGAGATTTTCCTTCAAAAAAATATCCTCTCAACACAGCCAGCAGAAATATCCAAACATCATATTATTCTAGGTTTGATTTGTATATTATATAAAGAGTAATGCTATTTATAGTTGCTCACTATCAGTAGTCATCATACGTAGTATTACTCAATTAGATGAAATATTCATAATTAGTAGCTATAAATATACTAGTATACCGCTTTTTGTGCAGTTTAATTCGACCGTAGACTCTATTTTGATAATGGATTGAAACAGTGAACAGATTTTGGAGATGACCAGTAGAGGGAGTGATATATTGATGGGAATGAATTGAGAAGATGAGCAGATTTTGGAGATGGTCCGTTAAAGAAGATGATTGAACAGGAGATTTTTGATATCGTCCGTTGAAGAAGATGATTAAACAAGAGATTTTGGAGATCGTCTGTTGAAGAAGATAATTAAATAGCAAATTTTGGAGGAGATGAATAGTGAAGACGTAGTGATACACAAAGTATTTTTTTATCTCTGTAATGGAGAAAGCTTTTCTACGGTCGGTGATTATTCAATTGGAGTAAATAATTCATCCAATTAAATAATATCACGTAAGATTACTATCGATAATGAGCGACTATCAATAATATTATTCTTATAATAAAGGTATGAACAAACTTTATTATCTTGGTAAAATCTTATTCATAATTTGATTTATTAATTAGGAAACTTTTGAGATACAAAATCCAGTCCACGAGCCAATTATCCATGTTAATAACCCTGACCCTCCTTCCATGTTTGGGGGGTAACAGATTTTAACAATTGTCCTATTCAGTATTGAAATGCACTATCAACTACACTAAAACTAAAGACACTCCACTCTATTTCTAAATCAAACAACTCGATACTAGTATACCTTGGACGAGTTTTTTTTATAATTTAGTGAAACAACAAGAAAATGACATGAATGATAGCGTAAATTAACTTAAAGAAATCTGTTTGGTAAAATCCTGCAAGTGTACAGGATCATTAATAAGTAATAGTAAAAATAAGTACAAGATTATCGTTCCTATGAGGACTATGATTTCTAATTACTTAAATTAAATTAATTATAACTTAACTTGAATAAACACATTAGATTTTTTTTTGTTGTGATTTTATTGGAAAACTAGACTAACTTATCTCAATAAATGAAAGTTACTGTTGTAAAATATGGAAAACAATATTGATGACCATATTAGAGATTTCTTACCTAGTTTACATGTATTGGAAACCCTATATATATGGGTCCTTTATCATAATGAAATACACAGTTTCTCTCTATTCTCTTCTACTTTTCTCTCTAGTTTATAACACGTTATCAGCACGAGATTCTAGCCAACTGAGTTAGCATTTAGATATTATTTTCTTTTATTCAAAAAGAAAAAGGAGAAGCAAAACTAGGTAGCCAAACGGTGATATCAAAACACCATAAAGAACAAACAAAAGCTTAGTGGCCAAAAGTCCACTTTTCAAGCGTTAATATCTCAAAAGAAATTCAAACGGCACCATCTGGTTAGTGTTCATATCTCTATCCTTGCTTTGATTTATAAGTCCAACTCATATTATACTTTTTGTTAAGATATTTTTATAAGAATCAATTAAAAGAAATATTCATGCTTTAATTAGATATAACAATGCTTTAACTTTTATTCAACGGCAAATGACAACAAATCAGTGTGTTTATTGTTCTAAAATATTCTTGAACAAGATTTGTTTATTTTTTATTTTGCTAAAGAATTATAATTCTATCAATATTCCAATATTCCAGAAGACTATTATGTTATATTTCATAACCTAAACATATAAATATTCTAGAAGAATATTTTATTGTTATAGAAGAATATGAACTATTGTTCCTGAAGTAGTAATAGTTTACAAATATCAATATCATATTGTTGCTCCTAAAGAAGCACAATTTTTTTATATATTAATATTCCAATAAAATATTAATTGCTTTTGAATAGCTTAATTCAATAAGATATAATATTCTATAAGAATATTATAATATTGCTCCTGGAGAGTACATATTTACATCAAAATAATGATTTGTTGTAGCTCCTGAATAAGTACAACTTTATAATATTCAGGAATAATGATTTGTTTTAATTGTACATTTCTTGAGGAAACACAATTTTACAATAATATCAATATTCCTGAAGAATATTGTATTGTATGTCACACAACCTAACATATAAATATTATAGAAGAATATTTTAATGTTGCTTCAAATAAGCAAAATTTTATATTATATTAATATTCCAGTAGAATATTAATTGCTCCCGAAAAGTTTAATTTTATAAGATATAATATTCTTATAGAATATTATAATATTACTTCTAAAGAATAAATCTTTACTTCAGAATAAAATTAACACTTTAAAATAATTTGTTGTTGCTCCTGAAGTAGCACAATATTATATTAATGTTCCAGTCGAATATTACTTGTTATCAAGTAGCGTAATTTTATAAGATCTTATTTTATAAAATATTGTATTAATACTCCTGCAGAAGTATAACGTTATAAATATCAATATTTTAAAAGAAAATGATATTATTGTTTCTGAAGAAACACAAAGTATAGAAAATATTTTGAAAAAAATATCGTGTTGTTGCTCTTGAAGAAGCACAACTTTACAATTTTAGAATATTAATGTTATGTAATATTAGAGTGTTAATACTCTTTAAGAAGTACGATATTAAACCAGAAGTTCAATATCCTAAAAATTTAATTGATTGGCATTACCGGTTAGACCATCCCGAATCAATATGATGTGAATTATTAATGAGAATATCTATTGAAAACTAGAAGATTTTTCAATATAATGAATTCTCACGTAATGCTTGTTCTCATGGTATATAAATTAGTAGACCTTCACTGGGTAAAATCGGGACTGAATTTCCTGTATTTCTGAAAATTATTTAAGGTGATTTATGGGGCCCCATCACCCTCCATGTTGACCAACTATATATTATTTGTATGTAATAGATACATCTACTAGATGATTGTATGGTGTTATTATTCGCAACTTGAAGTTTGCGAGTTTCCTTGCTCAAATTTTAAATTATAAGCAAAATTTTCAGATTATACAACCAAGACGGTGATGTTTCTTGTTAATACTAGTGAGTCTAAATCTCAAACCTTTAATAAATATTAGTTGAGATGATGTTAAATGGTTTAACAATATTGTTTTTCAACGCCTCCAATTAAATTCTAAACCATTCCTATTGAGAACAAAGCGCTTCCTATTTTTGTCTAGAGAATGCTATTTTATGTGCAGAAACACTTATATGCATCATGCCAACATCAAAGTTACCCCGCTATAGTTGGCTTATGGTCAAAGCCTAATATTATCCATCTAATAATTTTTGATAGTACAATATATGTATAATCGATCCAATATAGTGCACTAAGATGGGCATTAAATAATGTTGAGAATACATGTTTAGTGTGAAAAATCATAAAATATCTTAAGTCCTAACGAGTGATATTTTATAACATGGTTTTTCGAATGTCATTTTGAAAAGACAGTTTTCTCAACATTAGGGGAGAGAAATTAAGTAGTTGGAAAGAATACATGAAAATGCAATATATTATATTTTCTAGATCCTTGCACAAGACAATATGAACCAGAAGTTCGAAAAATAACTCATTTGTAAGTTATACAATTGACAGATGCATTTACTGACCAAAGAGATTAAATCAAATCTCATATACCAGCTCTAAATGCTCCAATTTATATTAGCGTCCTTGAAGGACAATCTATTAACATTATATCAGGTAAATTAATGACACGCCTGAAGCGTAGTGACATTTGATTCCAAAAAAATTCTCAAATACAAAATGGAGCCAATTATAAAGATGGTCTTATTGAGGAGGTGTATATTCTTTGAGAGTATATAGACATAACTAATTATAAAACTCCAGAAGAAGAGGTTCATTTAACTGAAATAATAAAACGAAAAGATCTCGTTAAATTATGTCGTTATGAGAAAGAAATGGATTCAAAAATAAATGTTGTTGACAACACTTTTGTATATAAAGAAGCGCTTCATATTATGAAAAGTAGCGAGGATATTGAAAGAAATATGTCAAAGAATAAATTGACCAAATAAAAGGATGCAATCCAAATAAATTGAATTGGCTAGAGAAACCTGAAGTTTTTGGACCTATAGTCGGAGCACCTAAAGGTGTATATTTTTGCGAAAAGGAAATAGAAAAATGAAGTCGTAACATGTAATGCACGACTTTTAACATTATACATTTCACAAAAACTTATGTAAAGCAATCATAAGTTGATATCTTGTTAGTCTGTCAATGCGTGACATATGCAATAATGAATATTGTTATAACCAACTCATCTGGCATGACTAATAAAACAATGTATATAAATCCCTGGAGGATTTAATATGCCTGAAGCATATAGTTCAACTTTTCGAGAACTCAATCGATCAAAGTACAGATCTGAACTAATATTATAATGAGGCGGAGTAAATACGCATTATACTCTTTTCCTTGACTGAGGTTTTGTCCCATTGGATTTTCCTGGCAAGATTTTTAATGAGGCAATTTGCATGGCGTATTAAAAGAATTATGTACTTTTTTTCATTTACTATGATTTTTTCCCACAGGGTTTTTCCTAGTAATGTTTTAATGAGGCATATTCTTTGTTTAAATGATATCCAATTAGAAGTGTTATAATTCTTATAGTTATGGAAGTCTATAACCTACAAAATATTTTACCCTCGTCATAACACTGTGGTTATACTCCCGTGTATTATAAATTATATATGAGACATTTGAAGGGAATAACAATAAGATCTATTTTTAATATAACTGCATCAGACCATCATGCTGATTACAGTCAACCAGAGGCAGTTATTGTACTAATGGTCATCAAAGGGGGAGTGTTGTAAAATATGGAAAACAATATTGATGACCATATTTAGAGATTTCTTACCTAGTTTACATGCATTGGAAACCCTATATATATGGGTCCTTTATTGTAATGAAATACACAGTTTCTCTCTATTCTCTTCTACTAATCTCTCTAGTTTATAACAGTTACTTAGTGAATTTGAGTAAAAACATAGATAGACAAATTATGCTAGGAATCCGACTCTACTCTTTATATTCACTTTAATAACCAAATTCACACTTTCTAATCCAATTTATTCTTAAATTGACAATCGACAATCCTAAATTATCTAAAAATTTCTTTCGAGTAGAATTAGACCTATTTTCATATACGTCTCAAAATATTCCTATTTTGAATTCGAATATACAAAAATGCTTTCAAAAACAAGATCATCTAATTTGATTGCAACAAGCATATGAAATTATTTCTAATCTCTATAGGATTTAGTGTTTAAAACCATAATGAGCTCATTTATTTTGAACATTTCGGAAACGAAAATAAATCACATACACGTTCAAACGGTGATCAATCATTTAAACGAACGTTCGATTCATGGCATAAATCAAAATATCATAAATTGCGATTAAGAAAAGGAATTCGTGAATTAAACGAACATTAAAAGGTTTACATCTTCATCCATAGTACAAAGAAATTAGCCTACCATTATTCGATTACAAAAATGAGTATTAAATAGAGAATTCATCACCCGGGTTATTGGATTACAAGAAGATATATGAAAATTTGGATTTAACCTGGTTGAAGTTCTTCAAACGAGATACCACGCAAATCTGGTTCTTCAATAATTTCTTTCTTGCCAATCAATTGCCGGATGAAGAGATTTCGTCCCCCAGTTTTGTGTTTTCATCCTCTTTTTCTATAAGGTTTTTCGACCCTTTTTTTTCTCTCCCAGAATGCCCTTTATATCCTCCATTTAGGGTTCAAAAAGATCTCCCAAGAGTCCAAGATGCAGCTACCCAAATTAGCTTACGGGCAGACATAAAGTCTGTTTGCAGGCCGTCCGATCGAGCGGATAGAGATGGAAAAATTTTCTTCTCTTGCCTCGCTCGAACGCGCATATTGCCCGCTCGAGTGGACAGAGATGGGGATTTCCTCGCTCTTGCCTCATCCGTTTGCCTTCGTTTTGGTTCCGGTTGACTCAGGTTGGCTTTGGTCTTCTCTTGGTAATACATTCGAAATGCGCTGATGAATTTCATTAGTCTTTCTCATGCCCCAATTCGTGATTTTAGCTTCATTTCACCTCTGTCTCCAACGATCTACGCCGTCCCTAAATATACGAACATTGTTCGAATTAGTGCAATAAATGCTTTATTTTAATCGAGATATATAGTTAAAAGTTAAATCAAAAGAAGTTAAATATGTGTATAAAATACCTTTATCAAACCCCCAAACTTAAACTTTTGCTAGTACTAAGAAAAAGAAAATAATACTAAGACTTGAATGCACATGTTTATAGTGATTGTGTAAGTCGATGAAATTTTTGCCATTCACTTCAAGATAATATTTCCGGGTTAAATTTGCAAAATGTGTCTTGACATTGCTACTTAAAAGATTTTAAAAATTTATCCAATGTGTGACTCGTATATGTGTGTGTGGATAGCTATTTCCAATCATTGCTTTTAACTCAAACAAGGTTATGTGAACAAATGAGTGTTTAAGTCTCTTCCACCCCAACCCTCGATGGTCAGTTATCATTTCTCCTCTCGTGAATTTTTCACCACATTCAATAATCTATCATTTCTACCCGAGAGTTTTCAACTAAGGTTAAACTCACATTTTTAACTTCTCGCTCTCAAGTTTGAAGGATCTAACTGAAAAACAAAATGAAGTTTAGATAGGCAATAATCTTATATAATGTCAAGTGTTTTGGTCTTTAAGAATTCACTGGGCAAGTCAAACTAACTATGCATATAAATCCCAGAATTCATGTCCAAGACAAAGCCAGACATGCAGTACTTTCATGATGTGTTTTGCTACTGCTTTTTATTTTTAAGTAGGTAGTTTTCGCTCTATTACTGAGGTAGCCATCTTCCTTGGTAGATCGTCTCCTACATATTATTCGTACATAGGGCTGGATTACTCAAAGTTAACTTTCACACACAGTATAGGCAACTTTTTCCTACCAGAAAAGCCTTGACTTAGTATAGTGTCTTTTATGACTTAGTGCAGTGTCTTTTATTTATGACTGAAAGATGGGATTAGAATTCTAGTAAACAATCAATGCCTAACTTCAACTTGCTGACCAGAACCACTTACAACGTTTCTCAATAAGGACTGAATTATTGCTTCTCTAAACAAACACCATTATCAACTCAATCACCCCCAAACTTAATCTTAGATGTGGGTTAAGTGACATTTTCAACGAGTATTTGGGAATAAAGTTTCCTAAAGTCTTAAACTTCAACCTCCATTTAGTAACACACAACCCAAATACAAGCATAAATAACAAAATGAATAGCTATGTGCTTAAGGTTGAGAGTCTCACAACGGTAAAAATTTAAAATCCTTATACAATAGCAGTGAACAGACACATTTCATAAACTGGCTTCGGATCAATCATAAATTATCATAAGCTGGCAAAATATTCACTTTATTACACAAGGATCGACTTCAATTTTTTTCAGTTTTTTGTTTTTTTTTGTTTTTTTATTCTTTTAAAGAGCATTTAATAATTAGATTACCACGTTCACTAGCACCCACCCCCAACAGAAAAACCACACATTGTCCTAAATGTAAATAAAAATGTAAAGAAAGAAAGAAAGAAAGAAAGAAAAAATAATAATAAAAAAATTGAGGATGAGAGTGTACTGAACGTCCCAATCACAGGGAAGGAGGCGGTGGGTAGAGATTGAAATAGCCGAGGAGCTGCATCAACTGAACGGAGAGCGACGCATGCTCCTGTTTGCAGGCTTCAACCTCTTGTATTTGGGCTTCCTGAATCTCCCGAATCTTTGCCTTGATTTCTGCATGCGAGGTGCTCCATTCATGAAGCTTATGATAAATGACGTCAATGTCAGTTCAGTAGCTATCTGAGGGAGGTCCCCGGCCATAGGATCATCATGAGAAGGTTCGGGATCACCGGTTGAAACACCTGGACCGTCCATGGGACCCTGTGTGCTTTGCTCCAACTTGCGGGTCATGTGTAGTTCAGAACTACGTATCCCAATTTGGTCGATCTGCATTATACGCTTCACTGTGGTAATCTCATAAGAAAGGTCAATGTCATGCATTTCACAAATCCCTGTAATAAGCGACGAGAATGCCAAATATCTCTGGTTGTTTCAAATGTGACATACATTGCAGAAGATATAGTTATCGATATTGAGTGTCTTCGTTTGGAGCCAGTGTAGTAGGCGTGCCCGCTCCATAGTTACTGTAGAGGTATACGACGTAGGGAGAAGGTTAGCGCTCACCATTTTGTCCAAGGTTCGTACTTGAGGTAGAAGACTTTTATAGTCTAAGGTGCTACTTCCATCAGGCCAACAATCAATTCCTTGACAAATAGAAGTGACTACTTCGTGGGGATTTGTATTGGCCGCTTGAAAAACGTCGGCCTCCGTGTTGTCAAGTCCGTAGTAGCGGAAAATTGCCACAGAGGAGAATGAAATATATTGCCCTCGTATGTAGACTTGCCGATACTTAGGATGCTTGGGATTGTCGAGGTTGTCGTGGATATTGACGTAGAGATCTTTGACAATTTCAACATAGGTAACACGCGGAGTGGCTACAAATGTTTCCCACTGATTCCTCGCAATAACTTGACCAAGCAATTCATTTTCAAAATCTGATGTTAAAACCCTTCACTCCGGTATAATACTCCGTCTGCTTGTGTCGTTCTTGTATACTAACCAAGCTTCCTCCGTTTCAAATTTGGTGTCGTCATACACGGTCGGTTGTTTGGAATTCTTCTTTGATAGAGCTTTTCTTTTTTCCGAGCTTGGTCCCGTATCTTGTGTTGGTTTCTTTTATCTCGGCATTGTACCTATCAAGCAAGAAGAATAAGACGTTACAATCAAGAAGAATTCAATAAGTAAAAGAGGCATGGCATGACAAGCACTTGCTATGTTTCTTGCGTGAAAAGTGGGGTGAGCATGGTGTACGGTGGTGGATGTCGTGTGTGTGTAGATTGTGGTGCTATGTAAAGACCGGAATTGGTATGAAAATGCATGGAAACCAATAAAGGATACGAGCAAATGTCCTAAGGGAACAAGCAAAGTGAAATTTGTGGGTGAATCACGGCACTTGGCAAAACTAGTGTAGGTAAATAGCATGGAGAAAGCTCTAAACCCAAAATTTTGTTTCAATCAATCACTACCCAACAACTTCACAAACATACAAACCAAAAATCAAATCTCCAACCTCCTCAAACAAGCATAGGTGAATAAATGAAACATAAACTTATTGAAATTACACAATATGTAAATATCATGAAAGGTTAGCCATGTTACCTTGAATTCTTGGAAGTATTAAAAGTGTAGTGTAGCTGAAGAGATGAATAGAGAATGACCCTCTTTGCTCGATTTGGAATTGAGAAGGTGAAGTTGTAGAGAAGGGACATAGAAAGGAAGAGAGAGAAGAAAAAGAAAAAAGAAAGCAAATGGGGGAAAGTGGAAGACCCGTGGGGTTTGAGCGGACTATTGGAAGCGTAATTCAATTATCTTTCCAATGGTATATCATTTGCCTTATGGAGATGTTTGTACCAAATGTTGTTCTCTAATTTATCCACATGTTTCGATTGCAGTTTCTCAATTCGCTTCTTCGACTTTCGGGTTTTTGATCCTTCACTTCAATTCTTCAATGTCACTCCAACACACCTTAAATCTATTGATTTTATCTTCTTTCTCATCCTCAAATATTTGGCTCTTGATATTCACTTTAAAAACTCAATTTCTTCTCATTTACTCGTCGATTTCACAATGTAACTTGAGTTCGAGGATTTTGTTATACAATCACAAAAATGAACAATGACTTAATAGATAGCGACTCTAAAATACTTAGAATTATACAAAAACTCTTCATTAAGGAGTTTATATAAGTGTATAAATTACATTATCAAACCTCCAAACTTAAATCAACATTGTCCCAATGTAAGTACAAAGACAAATTATTAAAATAAAGAGAAGGATATCAATACTCCCCTTGTATTCTCCTTTATGGATAGAGTATTTGAGCACTTTGAATCGACCATGCTATTTCTACCAAACTTATAGTGAATCTTCCAAGTGCTTTGGAGCATTTTTCTAGTTAAAGGATTTCATCGAACACTTTGTGAGTGACCTACAAAATCAAGAAATATATTATGTGATACTTGAGAATTTTCATACAAAACGATGACGACAACCTAAATGCAAAATTCTACCTAAAACTATTACTTAAAGCAAGTAAATAAAATGGTTAGAAATTGAGTTGTCTCCCAATAAGCACTTGTTTAGAGTTGTTAGCTTGATTTTGTAACAATCGTTTCACGGCACTTTAAATAGTGCTTTGGATGACTTGTTTTGCTTGCATCTATTAAGTTTGCACCATTTTTCATTTATCATCCATAATTTGAATTTGCACTTCTCATAAAAATTAGATTTTGGTTTAGCACCCTGTTTGAATTCAACCATGAAAACCTCAACTTTCTCATCGGCCTTGATCACAAAATCAAGTTTAGAAGAAATACGGGAGTCAGAGAATTGCTTGATAAGTGCAATATCATTAAATATCACATTTTCATTTTGCCCACTTAACTTCACTTTCTCCACATAATCTTCTTCTTTAATTGGTGCTTCCTCTAGTTGGATGACATGTCTATTATCCAAAATCTTGGACAGTTGCTCATCACTCCATGTTGTAATGCTTGGCATGTGTTCCATTGGGTTAGCTTGAGTGTCGCTTGGGAATGTGCCTTGTGGATTCTCTGTCAGTACATTTATCATATGCCCAAGTTAATTCTCTATATTGTTCAAAGTTGAATCTTGTCTTTGTCATAATTCCTTTATGGATCCATTTATTCGTTCTTGATGATGATTTTTTTACCAACTGAGCGAGATCCTTTTCCCATCATCTTTTCTCCTCTTCTGATATTCTTGTTTGACTTGGTTGTTGTACCAAGAATAGTCTGAGTGATTTTTTCAATCTTGATTGTCGGTATAAGAGTAGGGACAAAAACATTGTGTGACTGGTACCACTCATACATCTCCAACAAGCATGTCGTCCTCGTCAATCTCAGAAATTGCATTATATCTGACTATAGCCTGGTGCATTGCGATGACATCTCCAACAAGCATGTTGTCCTCATCAATCTCAGAAATTGCATCATATATCACTATATTAGCCTGGTGCATTGCGAAGACATCTCCACCAAGCATGTTGTCAGTGTCGTTCTCAAGGTCTATCATCTTGTTTTGTTGTTTTTGGTGTATTTCTCTATCCTCTTTTTCGATGACAAAAGGTTATTTTGATCTCGAGATCAAATGGCAAAAGGTTGGGATCTTCCAAATCTTGCATAAAACGACTGCAACTGTTTGAAAAGAGAAAAAAGAAGTACGAGAGTAAACAAAGAAAAAAAATAATAAAAAAAAGAAAAATTCAAATTCAAGCTAAAAATCTTATTCCCCGGCAAAGGTGCCAAAAATTTGTTCGTTGAAATCACGCAAGCGTACGAGATTGTTGACAAGTAATAGTAAAAATAAGTAAAAGATTATAGTTCCCATGAAGACTATGATTTCTAATTACTTAAATTAAATTAATTCTAACTTAACTTGAATAAACACAATAGATTTTTGATTGTTGTGATTTTATTGGAAAACTAGACTAACTTAGCTCAATAAATGAAAGTTACTTAGTGAATTCGAGTAAAAACACGGATACACAAATTATGTTAGGAATCCGACACCACCCTTTATATTCACTTTAATCCCCTAATTCACACTTCATAATCCAATTTATTTTTAAATTGACAATCGACAATCCCAAGTTATCTAAAAAACTCTTTCGAGTAGAATTAGATCTATTTTCATATACACTCCAAAATATTCATAATTTGGATTCGAATATACAAAAATGCTTTAAAAAACAAGATCATCTAATTTGATTGTACCAAGCATAGGAAATTATTTCTAATCTATATAGAACTTATTGTTTAAAATCATAATGAGCTAATTTATTTTGAACCTTTCGAAAACAAAAATATATCATATACACGTTCAAACGGTGATCAATCATTTAAACAGACCTTCAATTCATGGCGTAAATCAAAATATCATAAATTTGGATTAAGAAAAGGAATTCGTGAATTAAACGAACATGAAAAGGTTTACATCTTCATTCATAACACAAAGAAATTAGCCTACCATTATTCGATTACAAAAACGAGTATTAAATAAATAATTCATCACCTGGATTATTGGATTACAAGAAGAGATATGAAAATTTGAATTTCAACTGGTTGAAGTTCTTCAAACGAGATGCCACGCAAATCTGGTTCTTCATTCGATTCTTTCTTGTCAACCAATTGCCGGATGAAAAGATTTCGTCCCCCAGTTTTGTGTTTTTGTCCTCTTTTTCTATAAGGTTTTTCCACCCTTTTTTTTCTCCCCCCCAGAATGCCCTTTTATATCCTCCATTTAGGGTTCAAAAAGATCCTCCAAAAGTCCATGATTCAGCTACCAAAATTAGCTTACGGGTAGATGGAAGGTCTGCCTGCAAGCCGTCCGCTCCAGTGGACAGAAAGGGGAAAATTCCCCTCTCTTGCCTCGCTCGAGCTAGCATATTGCCCGTTTGAGCGGACAGAGAGAGGGATTTTTCCACTCCTGCTTCGTCCGTTTGCCTTCATTTTGGTTCCAGTTGATTCGGATTGGCTTTGGTTTTCTCTTGGTAATACATTCGAAGTGCGCTGATGAATTTCATTAGTCTTTCCCATGCCCCAATCCGTGATTTTAGCTTCATTTCACCTCCTTGTTTCCATTGATCTACGTCGTCCCTAAATATACGAATATTGATCGAATTAGTGCAATAAATGCTTCATTTTAATCGAGATATATAGTTAAAGATTAAATCATAAGAGGTTAAATACGTATATAAAATACCCTGATCAAAACCAAAACCAACCATTTAAAGCAAAGTAAGATGGATATTAACTTAATATATTCAAGAAGTAAAATATTTGAAATAACATTGGAAGGTTATTCACCAAAGAAAAGAAAACCTGGAAATTTCATATTATAAAGTAATTTCTAAAAAGAGAATTCAATATAGAAAAGAAGACAAGACCAACTCTACCATCACCAAAGCTGGTATAGGCAGCAATGAGCTTTCTTCAGCTAATTGTTGGCCCCCGAGTTCGTCCCGCCAATATCCTCTAACATCCTCACTACTTCTGACATTTTTGGTCTGTGCTTAGGAATGCTTTCAACACAAGTCAAAGCTATCTGCAGACACTTCACCATTGCTTCCTCCATATCGGGATACCTCAGCAACCCTATATCAAACACGTCGGCAGTCCAATCCTCACGAACAACAGAATAAACCCAATAAACTAGCTGAATGGCCTTGTTATTAGCTGCAGAAAGTATAGGTGGCTTTCCAGTAAGAAGTTCAAGTAGCACAACTCCAAAGCTGTAGACATCAGAAGCTTGGAACAATGTCATGGTGTCCGTGACTTCTGGGGCTAGATAACCTGAAGATTTCCTATGTAGCACCGAAGTTCTACTCACTAATGTTGTCAAACCAACATCTGAAACACAACCATGTCCTTGTGCAGTAAGGAAAATGTTTGAGGCTTTTACATTTCCATGCACAAGATTCTGGCCAACTTGTGTGTGGATATGAGCAATACCCCTTGCTGCCCCAACTGCAATTCTTAGTCGGGTTTCCCAATCTAAAGAAATTTTATTCTCACCATATTTTCCTGCAAAGATGATAAAAATATAAGATTACAACCCCTTGCAAAAATTATCTACAAAAGCCTGCCATTATATTGCTACGGATGAACTTGTAGTTAACATTGTGTGCTAGAATCACATGACATTAATTTACTACTGTAAGGATACAAAAATGAGCTCCAAATATCCTTGAAGAATTGAACTGCAGCGACTAAATGTTAAAATTAGAATCACCACAACTACCAATTTGCCCAAATCACTTCCAACATTAGCCATCTTCAAGAATACAAACAAGCATTTTATATTTAATTAGTTCGTCTAAATACTCTTTAAGATAGCCAAATGCCTACAAAAAAGAAGAATTTAAAAATATTGTTGCAGTCACAGAATTGTAATTTCAAATTTTCAAGATCTACAAGTCGTATACTTACCATGTAGCATGTCAGATGCACTCCCTGGACCATAATAATCATACACCATAAGCTTTTCATCACGCGAGTAGTAGTATGCCATTAATGTAGTCACATTTTTGCGCCTCATTCTTCCAATGACCTCCATATGCTGCTGATATTCTTTACTTGTAACAATAACATCCTTCACTCTCTTTACCACAATTGTAATTCCATTTTCCAGTGTTGTCTTGTATGAAGTCCCAAATGTTCCCTTCCCAAGAACCTCCGCAGAAGCCAGCAACATATCTCCAAGGTCAAAATTAGGATTAAGTCCCTCATTGAATACAAGCTTCGGCTGAAGGCCATTTCTTGTATTCTTAGAAATGTGCTCCATCATCTTCACTACTTCATCCATTTTAGGTCTTTTCCTTGGGGTTTTTGCAACACAATTCATCCCTATTTCCAACGTCTTTACCATTTGTTCCTCTACGTTACGATTCCTCAATAGCTCCACATCAAACACATTAGCAGTTTGCTCATTCCCTTTGACAGAATTAACCAATTTGACTAGGTCGACAACCTCAACACAACCTATGACATGTGAAGGCGACTTTCGAGTGAGAAGTTCAAGCAGAAAGATTCCAAAGCTATAGACATCAGAAGCTTGGGATACATTCCTTGTGTTCTTGACTTCTGGGGCGTGGTACCCTGCAGTTCGCATGACTGGTATTGCTATCATGTTTGCCATGCCAAGATCAGACACACAGCCATACTCTTGTGAATTCAGGAAAATGTTCGACGATTTTATGTTCCCATGGACAAGCTTCCCACCACTTTGCTTGTGAATGTGAGCAATACCCCTTGCTGCACCGATTGCAATTCTTAGTCGGGTTTCCCAGTCTAATTGAGCCCGATTCTCACCATTTTTTCCTGGGTAGATGAGAAAATGCATTGGATTGTATAATAATATTTCCTTGATTTCCCTACTTACTGTAAGCCAATGACAATGTATTGATTGAGGCTTGGATATAGTAGGTGTTAAAATGAGCGTACTAAGTTAACTATTTATAAGATATAATTAGGTTATGCAGAAGAAATCCAGAAAGTCATTCAACATATTAAACCTGCCAGTGACATGCTTAAATTTAGTCTCTGTACAAGCCATTTGATAAATGGCTTCAACAACAAATCCATCTTCAAAAACGAAACCGTGTGAGGTAATAATTATTGAATCATGACCACTGATAAGTGCATTTTGTGCACTTATTTGGGCCTTTAAACTAAGTTTTTATCTAGTCATATTATTGATTTGATACTTAGTTTAGTGTATTATTCTTCTTATTTCAGTTTTGAACCCGTTTATAAGCAAATGGAGAAGAATTGACGGAAAGAGTAACAACTTGGTGAAATCGACGACTAAGTTGAGTTTTTGAAGTGAATATCAAGAGCTAAACATTGGAGGATGAGGAAGAAGATAAAATCAATAATTTTAAGGTGTGTTGTAGTGACAATGAAGAGTTGAATTAATGGACGAAACACCGAAAAGCCAAATAACCGAATTGAGAAACTACCTACCGAAGTATGCGGAGAAATTTGAGCACAACTTTTGGTATTAAAATCTCCCCAAGGAAATGATATACCATTAGAAATATAATTGAATTATGAGTCCAACACTTTTTACGGATCTCAATTTGAAGTTTCCTACAAGAAGTTATTGTCATTTGAAAAACAGCCGCCGTAGAAGAAAAAAAAAGTTGAGCTGGGCGATCGCCCAAACTTAAAGCTACGCGATTGCCTGGCACGTAATTTCATCAGCAGAATGCGTTTTGGTTGGCCTGGACGATCGGCCAGTGTCAAATGTCTATCGCGGATTTTTTTTCTTACCTTTTTTTTTTAGTTCTAATTCAATTAGAAAACGTTTTGGGACACGATTTAAATAAATTTTTGGGCTCTTTTGAGACACAATTATGGAACTATAAATATGAGTTATTAACTCATAACAAAGGGGGAGATTTAGAGCCAGATTAGAGTCGATTTGGGAGCCAATTTAGAGGGAAAAAAAAAAAACAAGAGACGAATCAAGAAACGAAGATCAAGATTCATCCTTTCAAAATTAAAACGAAGTTCAAGTTCAAGATTTCTTTTATTTCAAGTTTTCTTTATATCCGGGTGATGACTTCCATATTTTATTTTTATTTTTCTTTTCTTCTTCTTAGTATGTTAGATTAAATTTTTTTAGTGCTAAGATCATGATGAAACTTGTATCATGATCATTTAATTCTTTAAACCTAGTTTTTGATATTTAAGCACGTTTTTAATTCTGAATAATTGATATTGATTTCTCTTCATCTACAATTATGTGCACAATAGTTGTATGATTCTTGTGGCTTGTTTTACCTTCGAGAGATAAAAATAGGTTATACATAGTATCAATTGTCGTAGAGTCTGATAGTGGATAGAGATATAACTCTATGCTTTACGTGATCATTAAGTATTCATAAATTCTAATGCATTCTTGTATGTTCGCATCCGTCATAGAGATATATCGGGTCACATATAGGGATAGATTTAATTCTACTTGAGAGATTGTTAAACAAATTAGGAATATTGATCTTCATAATTAAATTTTGTTATCAAATTTAATAGTTCGGGTTAAAGAAAATTAGTATAAGTTGATTCAAGATCCTAGTACGCTTTTCTTTTTTTTTCTTTTCTTTCTCAATTTTAAAGTAATTCTTCTTTAATTTAATCTCCTGTTTGTTTGAATTATAATTAGTTAATTGTTCTTACTTTATAGTTTAATTAGTTCTTAATCATCAAATTTCCAAAGTTCATTAGATTCAGTGTAATTGCAATTGAACTATTTAAATCTCTGTGGGTATGATACTTGAACTCAATATCTATTTTATTACTTGAGCGATTCATACAATTGCAGAATATTAAAGACATAAGATCGCTGACAACCACCCCATCTTCCAAATCTAAGATATAACATAGGTCATAAATTGTGATCATATAATCATAATAAGACTGCCACCATGATTTTTTTGCTATATGATACTAAATTTTACTTTGCATGAATACAAAATGCTGGAACAAGAAATTAAATTCATCAACATACCATGTAACATAGCAGATACGCTGCCATTGCTGAAATGATCATACACCATAAGCTTTTCATCTTTGGAAAAATAGTAAGCCCTCAATGCAGACACATTTTCGTGCCTTACATTTGCAATAATCTCCAAGTGTTGTCTGAACTTCTTTTCCGGCATATTCACTACATTCAATCTTTTCAGCACAACTGTTATTCCATTATCCATTGCTGCCATATATGAACTTCCAAATGTCCCCTTCCCCAGAAACTCAGCAGTAGACTTCAACATATCGTCAAGGTCAAAAGCAGGATTAAAACCCTGAATAAATACCAGCCCGGAAACCCCCTTTTCAACAGATGTTTCTTTCTTCCGCAAATTTTCAACTGCAGGTGGACGTAGCTGCTGATATGTAGATGAACCTCTGGGACTTGAAAAATCGAAAGGCACATCAAGGACTTGAGAATCCAAACTGAAATCAGACGATATGGAGCTGACACTTGCGCTCTGATCGTGAAACATTTGCCATAGTTGCTCTCTCCGGATTACAGCTTCCACTAATCTCTCCCATTTATCATAGATATTCGACATCTCTATTCCAGCTTCAGCCCTGAAAATCCTCTAGAGAACCTTGGTGTTCTTGAAAATGTTCACGTCAAAACCAGAATTATTAAAAAATCTACGCATAATTCCAAATTCAATTAGTATAGAAATTCTATATCCTTGACGTTGACCTTGCTAGATGGCCTGTTGTTCTTTCTTCAAAAAATTAGTCTCAATTATATGTGCTGGATTTCATATAAACGGGCACAGCATGTTTTGAATTGCTTTTGACTGTTTATAAACTATTCAAATATCATTTTTATGTGTACATTTTGTAAGATCTACAGCTTTTATCCAAACATTTCGTAAGTATTACTATTTATAATCAACAAAATGTGTAAAATAATAGTGTCAAAGTAATCCAGCTACAAAGTACAACTTCTAGGAAATTACAGAATCACAGAGTCAAAATAATACGGCTAAACAGGTTTACAAGAAAACTTAAACCAGTGGGCAATAGGTTTCTTCACATTATTTTCCCATGTAAGTTAACAATCGTTAAAACAAATCCAGTAGACGAGAAACAGAAGTACGAATTGGGTATTCCTATAACCAAACAGATAGACCAACCGAAAAATTGAGAGGTGAGATTGCCGAAATTAGATGACCCTGCGGTTGCAGCCAGAATCCAAGAACCGAAAATCCGAGCATAGCCTGAGGTACCATTTCTTTTGAAGTTGATTTCGCCTAATTTATATTTACACCACATATTAATCAACTTTTAATTGGATTAAAGATGTTTAATATTTTAATTTTTATTTCATTGAGGAAAAATGTAGAACTGAAAAGAACACTACTTGATCAAGACAAACCATCTTCAAATACATTATGTGATACTATCCGTCCTGAATCACCTTAGTAGACACCACCAAGTCTACTTAGATAGATGCCAGCTATATGCTAGATCCACCAAGTCTACTTAGACTTTTCTATAACTAATTGACTTTTCTTTGACTAAAAAATTTATTTTGTTGGCAAAGTTTCCTCTAGAAATTGGAATAAACCAACCTGAAAAGAAAAAAAATTCAAACAGAATATATACAGTAGATACTGGGGTCACATATCCCCTAGTATGTACCAATCAAAAATAAAGTGTAGCCAATTTGACCATTTTACTATTATTTACAAAATAGTCCAAATGTAAATTATTTACATCAAAAAGGCGGCAAACGCATCTCACTTCTACATGCTATAAGCAATACCAAAACGACATATACTAATACAAGGCTAATGCATAGTAGACATGAGACAAATGCATGATAATAACTTTCTTAACAAAATGCAATCATACAATCAACTAGGTCAAATAGATGTGGCCATTGTAGCTGCAGAATCTCCCAAAAATTACTCAAAAAACTCAACTACGTCCTAATAAGAAAAAGCGTGAGTTTGTAACTCAGTGAGTGGAAAGTTTGTAAATAATTATACTTTTTTCAGTTTATAAATATTTATTAAAATTCTGAATTGTTCTATAATACTTTTAAGCATTTATAAATTCTATTAATAACATTAAAAGTCTAAAAACAGTAAAGATTGTGAAATCCGTTATACTTGCTATAAGTAAAATAACTGTAAATCATAGAGAAATTGAGAAATGCTAGGATGATTGTAGTTCTCAAATAAAATGTAATCTGATTAAAAAATAAGCAAAATTTAAAGTCTAAAACTGCATAATCTGAAATCTAAAATCTATATACTAATTATTCTAAAATATATAGTACACTAAAATGTACCTTGATAATCTGTAATTTGAAATCTGGTCATACACGCGCTGAGCTGCTCCCAAGAACTAAGCACCCTGGTACACGACCCAAAGTCTATGTGTGTATGGTAGTAGATCCTTAAGCCAGTGCCTTTTACAAGTATACATTGTGATAGTCAGTCGGCTATTGAAATGGTATAAAAGAGTATGTATAATGGTAAGTCTAGACATATACGTCGTAAATACAATACTATTAAACGGTTAATCTCAAATTGTATTATTTTGATTACGTGAAATCAATGGAGAATTTTGCAAAAGGCTTACTAAGAGATCAAGTACACTGTTTATTGAATGGAATGGTATTAAAAGCTCACAACACATGAGTATTTATAATGGTAACCCAACCTTGTTGACTAAAGATCCCAAGATAGGACAACTAAGTTATGAAAATTCAGTTTAAGCATTAATGAGTTATCTCCTACCCATTTTTATGATAAGGAAGGGTGCTTTCTGCAGAGTGTATAAGGTTAAGTTATAATTTTAATGATTCCTATAACTTAAATAAACCAAGTAGAGTACGGTAAATTATCTTCATAGGAGATCACCTATGTAAATGTGAAGTGATGCCGCTTTTATGAGAAATTTTGAAGCTTGAATTCTCTAAAAGTACTTATGAAACCCAAGAGCCTTTTCAGGGCCAAAATGAACACAACTATGAGAACCAGAGAATTGTTAGGAAGATTATTGTGTGGATATTGTTGTCTTGATTTACACAAAAAGGCTAGACAATTCAAAACATTACGTTCACTGACTAGTCAAGTAAGTTCGATGGTATTCCACTGAGGCAAGTTCAAAGCCAAATAGCCACCTCTACTGATACAATAGCTTTCCGTCTGTACTCTCTTTTATTGTTTGCATTTCATTTGCATATTTATGGTAATTTCCATTCATGTGGGGGATTGCTAGAAATGTGTTGTTTTTAAATTGGTTTGACCAATTTTTGACCAAATATTCGGGTGGGTCCTAATAACCGATTGTTGAAATTTTTAGTGCAATGCATTCTACCCTGTAAGTAGATCGTGGTACAATGCATTCTACCCTGTAAGTAGATCGTGGTACATTTGGTTTCTCAAATCCATTTTTGAGTGAATGAGAAATTAATGACAAAAGTTGACACCTTGAAACTAAAAATTGGATGTTGGAAACAAGTGGTGAACTTTGTCACATATAGGAAGTTGATATGATTTTGGATCAATTTATATACCTATAGTTTGGATTTGGGTTTGGACTCCAAGGTGTACTACAAGTCTTTAGAGGGATGAGACTTAAATGTTATCGAGTTTGTTTCAAAGTCCACATGCACGCACCGCCGCCGTCGTCGTTGCTGGGTCCGTGTCCATAGATCGTACTTGGCCCAATATATTCTCTTTGAAAAAAATAAATATAAAATAATTTATTTAATTTATTTTCATCTTCCAATATTAAAATATCCTAATTTGACACGTGTCACGTGTCTAGAAGATGTCTGTTGAATTAGTACATACACAAATGTTCAAAAAAATCGTTTCAGGTGTTGTGTCTGTTCAATTAAGTCTTTTCATTTTGGGCTCCAATGGGACCGCAAGTCTTTAGAGGGAAGGAAACTTAGATGCTATCGGGTTCGGTTCAAAGCCCACACACACACGCCACCGCTGCCACCGGTCGGCTAGGCCGGGTCCGTGTCTATGGATCGTACTTGGTCCAATATATTCTTTATGGAAAAAATAAATATAAAATAATTTATTTATTTTATTTTCATCTTCCAATATTCAAATATCCGAATTTGACAGGTGTCACGTGTCTAGAAGATGTCTGTTGAATTAGTACATACACAAGTGTTCAAAAAAATCGTTTCAGGTGTTGTGTCTGTTCAATTAAGTCTTTTCATTTTGGGCTCCAATGGGACCGCAAGTCACCGCCGTCAGCCGGTCGGCCAGGCCGGGTCCGTGTCTATGGATCGTACTTGGTCCAATATATTCTCTTTGGAAAAAATAAATATAAAATAATTTATTTATTTTATTTTCATCTTCCAATATTTAAATTCTGAATTTGACACGTGTCACGTGTCTAGAAGATGTTTGTTGAATTAGTACATACACAAGTGTTCAAACAAATTGTTTCATGTCTTGTGTATGTTCAATTAAGTCTTTTCAAGTATTGTGTCTATTCAGGCACAACTTCTAGGGATGTATAAATTGAACCCAGGTCCTGTGAATTTTCATTTTAATCGCTAGTATCATTATGTCAAAATTTGTCCAGAATTTTTACAATCATACTGTTCGAGTTCTAATTTCAGAGAGTACAAAACAATTTAGGTTCGTCGTCCTTTAGGTTTGTAGTGCTACTACCTAAAGGAAAAGATTATAGTATATTGGGAAACGTTTGTCATAACACCGTAAGCACTTGGACGGGGCAAATACGTCATGAGGAAAGAGAGTTGGAACTCTTGCTTCGATCTGTCTATTTCCATTTTCGTCTTGTCATTTTCTTTAGAATTTTGCATTTTCAATTTCAAGTAAATCTTCTGCATTACTTTATAAACAGAATATAATTTTGGACCTTAACTAATTTTCTAACATTGTCTACAAACAAACCCCACATCATATTATTGATTAAAATCCCACGAAAAAAGTCTACTGGCTTGTTTGGTGGAGTTTGAAAATCTGCTAAAAAATTGAAATCAAAATCAACAATTAATTTTAAGCACACATTTTATGGGACCCACAACTTTTATTAATCTTTCAACTATACATTTCATTAACTTTTTATAAAAATATGTTAAAAAGCTTCACCAAACAAGCATGATATTTCCACAAAAAATCAGTTATTGAAGAAGTCAATTCATATTTAACAAACAATAATTAAAACTGTTTAATGGAGATTAAAACAAAATCCACTTACACAGACTTTCAAAATGTAGATTGCCCATGGATACATCTTTTGGAAGAGAAATCAGTTCAGTTCTTATCACAATTAAAGAATACGGAAAAAGCTTATGTCATAATGAAAAATAAAAAATAATTAAAACAGTAGCTCATGGTACTAGAGAAAAAAGAAAAAAATGGAAAAAGATAGAAAATCAGCACGGGCAACCACCTGTTGTGATGAATATGCCAAATAGAGATTTTAATTTATAAGTCGATGAATATGAAGGTGGCTGTCAAATGGTGGCGAAGGGTATTATTAATTTACGATGTGTCCGTATTTGTTTATGTTAATAGAATTTAATTTCAAGTATTGCGTTGCGACACTTGGTATTCTGGCGCTAAACCGATAAAAGTGACCTTGAATTTTGAGCTATTGATGGTGATTGTGATGGTGATGGTGATGGTGAGTAGCGGATATTTCGACCTAGTGGTGGTGATGGTAGAGAATAGGGAATAGAGTGTAAGGGGGTGGGGGTGGGGGTGGGGGTGGGTGTGGGGTGGGTCAAAATGACTTTTTATTCTTTCTTTTTTTTAGTGGTTATATTTGAACCACAATTTTTAGGATAAATTACATTCAGGGTTTTCATCTTTTTTTAGTTTTATTTCCATTTAATTTTAATCGCATATATCAATCTCAATCTTTAGATTATTCGCGCAAATGTTCCTGATGGAATCAGTAAAAAAATTCTTTTAAAATGATGCACATAGACATTCTTGTCGTTAACTTAAATAATACAAAAAAGAAATCACAAAAAAGAAAAGCAAAAGATAGAAAATGGAAAAAGAAAAAAATACAAATAAAAATGAGTCTCCTTCTTCACCAACCCATCTCCAAACCCCTAGCCCAACCCCGCCCCGCCCAGCCCAGCCCAGCCCAGCCCAGCCTAGAAACCCAATACAAACTTTCGGCACCACATCCCCACCCATTATCGTTCCCACCACCATCATCTGTCTTGAAGAGAATTTTTCTTGTCAACTCATGCATACTCTTTCTCAATTAATTTGTATTTTTTTTTTCGCATTTCCTAAATTCACCCTAGGATCTTGTGAATTTTCATTCTAATCACTAATATCATTCTATCAAAATTTGTCCTATATTTTTACAACCATATTGTTCGAGTCCTAATTTCAAAGAGTATAAAACAATTCAAGTCCTATGTCCTTTCCGTTTGTAGTGCTACTACCGAAAGGAATAGATCGTTGTATCTTGGAAGACGTTTGACATAACACCGTAAGCACCTAAGCGGCGCAAATACGTTTGAAGGAAAGAGAGTTTGAACTTTTGCCTCGATCTGTTTATTTCCATTTTCGTCTTGTCGTTTTCTTTTTAATTTTGTATTTTCAATTTCAAGTAAGTCTTTCGCATTACTTTATAAATAGAATATAATTTTACACATTAACTAATTTTCTAACAATCATATGATGAACTTCCTATTTTATTGTAAATTACATTTAATTGATCAACGATCAACTAAACACCATTGTTTATCTTCTGTTTTCGTAATAGAAATGGATTCAAATGGGCATAATGTTATTTTACCGACTAATAGTACAACTGCTGTTGTTCCACCTGCGACTATTCCACTTCAATTCACTTTAGTACCCCATGAAGAGAAAGATGGCAATAAAAGATACTATTCTACTTTACCACTTTAAATTTGGCAAGGTTTCTCACTAAGGATGCTCATGCATTTTAAGAAGGACCAAACATTAGGGAGTCTCTATTTGCCTTGGATGCATGGAGCACTCAGACTTCCTATGCAAGAATTATATTTTGAATGTACTGGATAATACACTATACAGAGTTTATAGTGCTATGAAATTTGCAAAAGAACTTTGGGAGTCATTGGAGAAAAAGTACAAAACTGAGGATGATGGCACGAAGAAATTCATTATTGAAAAATTCCTAGACTATACAATGGTAGATTCAAAGACCGTTATCAGTCATGTTCAAGAATTGCAAGTTCTTCTTCATGACATACATGCTGAAAATATGACTTTAAGTGAGTCATTCCAAGTTGCTGCAATTATTAACTTCCTCCTTTATGGAGAGAGTTCAAGAACTATCTCATGTACAAATGTAAGTAGATGAATTTGGAAAAATTAATTGTCTGGCTAAGGATAGAAGAAAACAACAGAAAATTTGATAGAAAATTTGGAGGATAGTTTGAGCCAATGTGGTAGAATCAAGTTCGAATACTAACAAGAAAAGAAAGCATTCTGGTAATGCACCGATAAAAGACAACAAAAAGAATGCTAAGAAATTCAAAGACGACTGCTACAACTGTGAAAAAGAAGGACATTGTACAAGTGAATGTCACAAGCCAAAGAAACAAAAAACTCAAGCAAATGTGATAGAAAGTAATGCATTATCTGAAGATATACAAGAACTGAACTTGTCTGTTGTTGTTTTTTAATGCAACAACAGTAGGAATCCTAGAGAATAGTGGATAGACACTGGTACTATTCAACATATTTTTGCTGAGAAGGTAATTTTCTCTAATTACAAGGGAGTCAATAGAGAACAATTGTTTTTGGAAAATTTTGCAAGTTTAAAGTTTGAAGGACAAGGAAAAGTGACTTTAAAGATGACTTCCGGCAAAGATCTCACCCTCAACAATGTGCTTATTTGCCTGACATTCGCAAGAATATTGTATCTAGATCTTTACTTCGCAAAAAAAATTTAAGTTGGTCTTTATATCTAACAAGTTTGTACTCACTAAAAATGATGTATATATGAGAAAGGGTTACCTTTGTTATGGATTATTTAAGATGAATGTCCTTACTATTGTACCAAATCAAACAATAATAATAATACATCTTCTTCTGCTTATATTGTTGAGTCTTATTGTTTATGGCATAATCGATTAGGGCATGCAAACTTTAAATCTATGCGTAAATTAATGAACTTAAGTTTATTACCTTCTTTAAAATTTGATTATAATCACAAATGCGATATTTGTGTTGAGGCTAAGTTAGGCAAAGCTCCGTTTCATTATATTGAAAGGAACACTATACTTTTAGGATTAATTCACAGTGATATATGTGACCTAAAATTTGTGCAAACAAAATGTGGTAAAAAGTATTTCATTACTTTTAATGATGATTACACAAAATAATGTTATATCTATATGTTAAGAACTAAAAATGAGGCCTTTGTCTTCAAATATTATAAGAATGAAGTTGAAAATCAACTTGGAAAACGAATAATGATTATTTGTAGAGGTAGCTATGAAGAATATGAAGCACCGTTCAAAGAATTTTGTTCAGAATCTGAAATTATTCGTCAAACACTTAAAAGTTTGGAGGTGTCTGGCTAAGATAGAAGTACCAAAGCAAAACAAGTTAAAATTGGTCCTAAAATAATCAATTGCATATTTAGTGGATATGCTAATAATTATAGTGCATATCAGTTATTTGTTCACAACTCAGACATTCCGGACATATATGAAGGTACTATCATTGAATCTAGAATACTGCATTTTTTGAATATGTCTATCAGTGTAATGACAAGAAATAAATAAGTTCAAACAAATGAACATATGATACTACAAGTGGTACTCATTTAAGTAATAAAGAAACTAGGTGCAGTAAAAGGGCCAAAACATCTATATCATTAGGTCTAGATTTTCTAACATATATGGTAGAAAATGGTCACAAGATATTTAATGAGGTAATGTCTACTCCAGAAACTCCAGTTTGTAAAGAAACTATTAATAGTGAGATAGGGTCTATTATGCAAAATCACACTTGAGAGTTGTTTAATGTCCCACCGGAAAATAAGTCTTTAGGCTGTAAGTAGATTTTAAAAAAGATGCTAAAACTTGATGGATCTATTGATAAATATAAGACCCGGTTGGTAGCAAAGGATATAAACAAAATGAAGGCCTTAAGTTTTACATACTCATCAGTGACAAGGATCGCCTCGATTAAAATTTTAATTGTAATTGCAGCATTGTATAATCTCGAAATCCATCAAATGGATATAAAAATAGTATTCAAAATGGTGAGTTAGAAAAAAAAATATATACATAGAACAACTTGAAGGGTTTATTGCCCTAGGATAAGAGAAAAATGTGTGTAGACTCATTAAATCTTTGTATGGTTTAAAGCAAGCAGCAAAGGAATGGCACCAGAAATTCAACACAACAATGTTGTCAAATGGTTTTAAAATTAACGAGTTTGATAAATGTGTTTACATAAATAAAAAAAAACACACACGAAATGCTTATGTATTTGTATGCCGGCAATATGCTAATTATGGGTAGCAATCATGACATTATTATTTCTACTAAAAGAATGTTAACAAAATATTTTTAACATGAAGGATATGGGTGTAGCGGATATAATTTTGGGAATTAAAATCTCTAAAACACCTAATGGACTTATTTTGTCACAGTCTCATTATATTGAATCAGTACTTAAGAAGTTTAATGTTTATAATGAAAATCCAATTAAAACCCCTGTAAACTTAAGTCTACACTTGGCCAATAATAAAGGTGAACTTATATGTCAGCTAAAGTATTCTCAAATAATAGGAATTTTGATGTATATTATGAACTGCACGCGTCCATATATTTCTTATGCAATTAATAAACTGAGTAGGTTCACAAGTAATCCAAGCAATGACCATTAGAAGGCATTGAATAGGGTGCTTCATTATTTAAGATATACCTTAAATTTTGCATTACACTATACAATATATCCAACAGTATTAGAAGGATTTTGTGATGTAAATTGGATATCTGATACGAATGATTCTAAATCCACAGGTGGTTATGTATTTACCATTGGTGGTGCACTTGTGTCTCGAAAGTCCTCAAAACAAACGTGTATAGCTCGATAAATGATGGAATTAGAGTTTGTAGCTTTAGATAAAGTTGGAAAAGAACAAAATGGCTTCATAATTTCTTAGAGGACATTCCATGTTGGTATAAGCCAATGTCTTCTACAAGTATACATTGCGATAGTCAGTTGGCTATTGGAATGGCATAAAATAGTATGTATAATGGTAAATCTAGACATATACATCGTAGACATAATACTATTAAGCATTTAATCTCAAATTGTATTATTTTCATTGATTATGTGAAGGTGGCCGTCGAATAGTGGCAAAGGATATTATTAATTTACGATGGGTCCGTAGTTGTTTATGCTAATAGAACTTAATTTCAAGTCTTGCGTTGCGACACTAGGTACTCTGGCGCTATACTGACAAAAGTGATTTTGAATTTCGAGCTATTTATGGTAGTGGTGATGGTGAGTGGCGGATATTCCGACCTGGTGGTGGTGATGGAGGGTTGGGGTTGGGTGGGTCAAAATAAATTTTTATTCTTTTATTTTTATTTATTTTTTTTTTTTTTAGTGGTTATATTTAAACCACATTTTTTTGGATAAAATACATTCAGGGTTTTTATCTTTTTTAGTGGCGGATACTCCGACGTGGTGGTGGTGATGGAGGGTTGGGGTTGGGTAGGTCAAAATAACTTTTTATTCTTTTATTTTTTATTTTTCTTTGAGTGGTTATATTTAAACCACATTTTTTTACAATAAAATACATTTAGGGTTTTTATCTTTTTTAGTTTTATTCTCATTCAATTTTAATCACACATATCATTCTCAATTTTTAGGTAATTTGCACAGATGTTCCTCATTGACGGAATCAATAAAAAAATTCTGTTAAAATGATATACAAAGACATTCTTGCCCTTAACTTAAATAATACAAAAAAAAATCTCAAAAAAGAAAAGCAAAAGATAGAAAAAGAAAAAAGAAAAAAAATACAAATAAAAAAGAGTCTCGTTCTTCACCAACCCATCTCCAAACCCTTAGGCCCACCCCCCAAAACCCAATACAAACTTACGCCACCGCATACCCACTCATTGTCATTCCCACCACCATCACTTGCACGTCACTTGTCTTGAATAGAAATTTTCTTGTAAAACTCATGCGCTCTCTTACTCAGTTAATTTGTATTTTTTTTTTTCACATTTCCTAAGGCCATCTCCAACCCATATCTTCAAATTGGTACAACTTTTGCACTAAAATAGTGCAACTTTCACACCAAATCTATATGTCATCTCCAATTCATTACTTCAAATGTTGCACCAAATAAATAGTATATATTCTCATTAAACTTATATTTTTTATTTTCAACAATAATTTAGTTCAAAAATTATTTAATTATATAGTGTATATTTATATTAAATATATAAATTTTCAGATACATTTAATTTTTGTAATTATTGCATTAATTAAAAAAATCAGAAAAGGCACAATACTAAATATCACAATTTAAAAAAATATTTAACATAAAAAAATTAAACAAGAACGATTTTTAAATATATTTAGTAGTTATTTATTACTAGTAATACAATTTATTGTGTCAATACAAATAATAATCAAATTAAAATAAACATACAAAAATAATAAAATTCAAATCAATTGAGGACACAAAAGTAAAAACAAATTTTTGCTTCAACAATACAAGGGTAAAATTGGAATTCAGATTACTTCAAACTATCTTCATCTCTACCAGCACTGTTCATCTCATCAAAATGGTGCACAGAAATAGCGCTCGGTTGGAGATGCTCTAAATTTTCTTTTTGTGAATTATTGAAGCTACTTTATGGGATTTTTCTGAAATGGCTTCAATGTATATATTCATCATCTCTGAAACCAATGTTGAAGAAGAGAGCGAGTGAGAAAAAGAAATATAAAAATAATTAGATATTAGTCTCTCTTTGGAGTATATTATCACTTTGCCTGTTATGTTGAAATTGACAAATTGATTCATTAAATGATGAGAACTTAGACTCTTTTTGGTAAAAGCTTTGAATTGAAAGTATAGGAAAAGAAGATACGAGTTCCATTTTTCAATTTTCAAGTTTCAAGTTTCAATTGTAACAATTGGGTGAAGATTGTCGGCATCGAAAACAATATGGTCACGAGAAGAACAAAATATGCCATTAGAAATAATATAACCGTAAGAATTAATTGGGTTTGGGTTGGTCGCGGCGGCAGCATAGAAAAAGAAGAAGAAACATTGTTTTAGTTATTATTATTATTTTACTTTGGTAGATGTCACATCATTTTTTTTTTTTTTTTGGCCTTTTTCTTCTTTTTTCTATTGCTTTTCGTAATTGTGTTTTGTATTATTTAAAGTTTAAGACAATAATATTTTTCTACAGTACTTTAATAATTTTTTTTGACGGATTCTAACATTGGAGACTATTGTCCGAATTACTTAAAGGGTGAGGATGATACTGTTGGGAATTGAGACCAATTCTTTTATTGCCCACAAGATCCTTGTTCAGAGAAAATAACGAAACAGAAAAATATAAAAAGATAGAGAAATGTTTACGGACTGTCAAAACTTTCACTATATGAAAAATTGTTACAATCATATAGATTTCATCCATCCAAATCCCTAAGTATCTCAAGAAAAATAATATTCTAAGCTTTACCGCACCCACCAATTTCTACTATTTGTAGAATCCACAAAGAGAACAAAAAAACAACTATGATGCTAGGCTTACAATTTCTCTCTCAGAAAACCCTCAGGTCACCACTACAAAAGAGAATAAACCACGTTAATTTATAGTTAACGAATGACCTAATTTTCTTACAAGTTTAAACTACCAAGGAATCCAAAATTTGGAAACTTGTTCAATTTTAGTTGATCTAGATGTCTTCCAAGTTTCAACTACCAAAGTGTCCAAGATTATGAAACTTATAATTTTAGTAGACCTAGAAGTTTTCCCTTTCAACAATTGGTGTATCTCTTGATTTTGGCAAGTTTTGAGAAAATATTCCAACAATCTCCACCTTGACGAAAAACGAGTCAAAAATCAATCATCTCTTCTACAACTCTTCATCTCGATACTTAAAAAAAAAATCGGTAAACTTTGACAATCCCAATTCTCAAAACAGAGAATTAACATACTCCACCATATAAGTATAATCACTTAGAAAAAATGAATTCTAAGAATTTCATCGACTCATGTCAAATAAATTTGTTGAAATATTATGGTGCAATTTCCTTGCTTGACTTACTTGGAAGTTCATCAGCCATCGATATCAATTCCACCACACACCTTACATTAATATCAAGTCAATGCCCATGTGCAAATGTGGACCCGCTAGTAGTAACACATCCTTTATCATGGCAACTAGCGCATGCCACGATGATGTAAATATTTACTCAAGCGACATCATCGCCTCCCATAAAGAGAGAAATATTTTCCATATCTGATGTCGAATAGTTAGCCGAGACTGCTCCACCTTTTGGACAATTTTTCCTCACATGACCAGGTTTTCTACGATTCCAACAAGATACTTTCTTTTTAGTATCTTTGTCAGAAACAGGGGTTGGGTTCCTTTTCAAAGCCTTATGTAGTCCAGATTGAATCAAAACATTCTTGACTTGTACTTGCCACAAGCCAAAATTGATTCTTCTGTCAAATTTCTCCACGTCATATTTGATAGACATATCTTCTCTGTGCTCCAACACTCTGAACGACCTGATTCTCTAATACCACTGTTGAGAATTGAGACCAATTCTTTTATTGCCCACAAGATCCTTGTTCAGAGAAAATAACGAAACAGAAAAATATAAAAAGATAGAGAAATATTTACGGATTATCAAAACTTTCACTATATGAAAAATTGTTACAATCATATAGATTTGATAAATCCAAATCCCCAAGTATCTCAAGAAAAATAATATCCTAAGCTTTACCGCATCCACCAATTTCTATTCTTTGTACAACCCACAAAGAGAACAAGAAAAACGGTTATAATGCTAGATTTACAATTTCTCTCTCAGAAAACCTTGAGGTCACCACTACAAAAGAGAATAAACCACGTTAATTTATAGTTAACGAATGACCTAATTTTCTTACAAGTTTAAACTACCAAGGAATCCAAGATTTAAAAACTTGTTCAATTTTAGTTGATTTGGATGTCTTCCAAGTTTCAACTACCAAAGTGTCCAAGATTAGGAAACTTATAATTTTAGTAGACCTAAAAGTCTTCCCTTTCAACAATTGGTGCATCTCTTGATTTTGACAAATTTTGAGAAAATATTCCAACAGATACATGCTATTAATATTGAATGAAGATGAAATAGTTATAAACTGATTATCAATGTAATATACCATAATTTTTATTTGTTACACTACATTTTAATTTTACTTAAGTCTTCAATATTTGTTCATTATAACATTTACATGATTAACTTTTTTTTAGTTGAATTCTTACTTTTAAGTTTACTTAATTAACACATCTCATCCTCAATAATGGTTTATGTCAAAATATTCTGTTTGCGTGCTTTGAAATTAAGAAAATATATTTTATTGCACTTTTGTATTTATTGTTATTTTTTTCAAGTATGATGAACAAATAAATCGTTTTACACTCTTCCATTAGACTTTTTGAACGAAAATCGTTAATAGAGACAAATTATGCTAATTAATAGAAAGTTGAGGATAAAAATGCAACAAAAAAAGAGCAGTGAGCAAAGATTGAAAACATTGAGTATAATTAAAATTTAGTGCAATAAATAAAAAGTGTGGTGTGAATATAGTTACCATTTTTCTTTTTCTTTCTTGTCTTTTTTGTATTTGTGTTTTGTTTATTAAAGTTATGGGTTTGACACTGCTTTAATGGAAATTTTGGACAGAATTCGTGAAAGGGGACGAACTCTGCAATTATTAAAAGGTAAGGGACAAGATTGTGACAAAAAAGATTGGAGGTTAGGTCTTCTACTTTTGTCAAAAGTTAAGGACGAATAGTACAATTTACCTTAAAAATAAATAAAATTTCAACTTATTCTTATTCAACTATCATCAGTGTACAAATCTTGTCAAAAACCTTATTTCTACTATTAACAATCACAAACTCGCATATGGTGCATGTTTGGCATTCGATGGAATAGATTAAAAAAGAAACATGCGATAAATTTAAAAAGTTATCACATTCAATATTATGAAGTTCTTTGTATAAATATGCTATCAACCAAACTAAATGCAATGCTGGTATTCATTCTTCAATTCTCATATAATGTGAGTTGGTCATAATCAATAACATTCAGAATTCTAGACTTTTGACGAGGATATATTCAATTCAAAGTACTGGAGAATACAATAAATAAAATTTTAACTAATTTTTTTATTTAATAGTTTTCAATATTGTACACTTCCACCTTTTTAAACAAGCCATAAACTATTGATTAACGTTAAACACGCAGGACAAGCTATTAACTTTGAACACAACTACGATTGGAACGATCAAATTAAGATAAAAATGTAAATTGGCTGAACAAACTGAAACAAATTGAGATTGAGACGACCAACATAAACTAAATTTATAAGTTGGGTGACCTCCAGTGAGATTTTCCTTACAAAATATATACGCTCAACACAAGCAGCAGAAAAATCCAATTAAACATGATATTATTCTAGGTTTGATTTGTATTATATAAAAGTAAGAACAAACTTTATTATCTTCGTATAATCTTATTCTTAATTTGATTCATTAATAACCCTGTTAATAACCCTGTCCCTCCTTCCATGTTTGGTGTGTAACATATTTTAACAATTGTCCTATTCAGCATTGAAATGCACTATCAACTAAACTAAAACTAAAGACACTCCACTCTATTTCTAAATCAAACAACAAGAAAACGACATGAATGATATGGTAAATTAACTTAATGAAACCAACCAGTTAAAGCAAAGTAAGATCCAGATTAACTTCATATAATTAATATGTAAGAAAGTTATTCACCAAAGAAAAAACCAGGAAATTTGATATTAAAGTAATTTCTAAAAAGAGAGTTCATTATAGAAAAGAAGACAAGGCCAACTCTACCACCATCACCAAAGCTGGTAGACGTAGTAATGAGCTTTCTTCAGCTAATCGTTGGTCCCCGAGTTCGTCCCGCCAATATCCTCTAACATCCTAACTACTTCTGACATTTTTGGTCTGTTCTTAGGAATGTTTTGAACACAAATCAAAGCAATCTGCAAAAAATTCACCATTACTTCCTCAATATCGGTATACCTCAGCAACTCTAGATCAAACACTTCGGCAGTCCAATCCTCACGAACAACAGAATAAACCCAATTGACTAGCTGAATGGCCTCGTCATTATCTTCAGAAAGAATAGGTGGCTTTCCAGTAATAAGTTCAAGTAGCACAACTCCAAAGCTGTAGACATCAGAAGCTTGAAACAATTTCATGGTGTCCGTGACTTCTGGGGCTAGATACCCTGAAGATTTCCTATGTAGCACCGAAGTTCTACTCACTAATGTTGTCAACCCAACATCTGAAACACAGCCATATCCTTGTGCAGTAAGGAAAATGTTCGAGGCTTTTACATTACCATGTACATGATTCTGGCCAACTTGTGTGTGGATATGAGCAATACCCCTTGCTGCCCCAACTGCAATTCTTAGTCGCGATTCCCAATCTAAAGAAATTTTATTCTCACCATATTTTCCTGCAAAGATGATAAAAATCATAAGATTACAACCCCTTGCAAAAATATTATCTACAAAAGGCTGCCATTATATTACTACAGATGAACTTGCAGTTAACATTGTGTGCTATGATCACTTGACATTAATTTACTACAAATGTTGTAAGGATCCGAAAATGAGCTCCAGATATCCTTGAAGAATTGAACTGCAGCACTAAATGTTAAAATTAGCATCGCCACAACTACCAATTTGCCCAAATCACTTCCAACATTAGCCATCTTCGAGAATACAAACAACATTTTATAAGTGACCTAGTATACCAAACTGTACATATGACTTCAATCCATATGTGATAACAATATAACTGAAAGAAAAGGTTTTGCTATAATCAGCTGAAGACAAATGAAATCAAAAGAGTGATATAGCTTAATTTACATTAGTTCGTCTAAATACTATTTACAGAGCGAAGTGCCTACAAAAAAGATGAATTTAAAAATAATGTTGCAGTCACAGCATTGTAATTTCAAGATCTATAGGTCATATGCACAAAGGGGAAGTATGCTATTTCACTTACCATGTAGCATGGCAGATGCACTCCCCGGGCCATAATAATCATACACCATAAGCTTTTCATCACGCGAGTAGTAGTATGCCATTAATGTAGTAACATTTTTGTGCCTCATTCTTCCAATGACCTCCATATGCTGCTGAAATTCTTTACTTGTAACAATAACATCCTTCACTCTCTTTACCACAATTGTAATTCCATTTTCCAGTATTGCCTTGTATGAAGTCCCAATTGTTCCCTTCCCAAGAACCTCAGCGGAAGCCCGTAACATATCTTCAAGCTCAAAATCAGGATTAAGACCCTCAATGAATACAAGCTTCGGCTGAAGGGCATTTCTTGTGTTTATATCCTCCATCATCTTCCTAATATCCTCCATCATCTTCCTAATAACCTCCATCATTTTCACTACTTCGTCCATTTTAGGTCTTTTCCTTGGGGTTTTTGCAACACAACTCATCCCTATTTCCAACGTCTTTACCATTTGTTCCTCTATGTCACGATTCCTCAAGAGCTCCACATCAAACACATTAGCAGTTCGCTCCTTACCAGTGACAGAATTAACCAATTTGACTAGGTCGACAACCTCATTGCCACCTACAGCATGTAAAGGGGACTTTCGAGTGAGAAGTTCAAGCAGCAAGATTCCAAAGCTATAGACATCAGATGCTTGGGACACATTCCGAGTGTTCTTGACTTCTGGGGCATGGTACCCTGCAGTTCGCATTACTGGTGATGGAATCATGCTTGCCAAGCCAAGATCAGACACGCAGCCATACTGTTGGGAATTAAGGAAAATATTCGATGATTTTATGTTTCCATGGACAAGCTTCCCACCACTTTGCTTGTGAATGTGAGCAATACCCCTTGCTGCACCCACTGCAATTCTTAGTCGCATTTCCCAGTCTAATGGAGCCCGATTCTCGCCAGTTTTTCCTGGGTAGATGAGAAAATGCATTGGATTGTATTGTAACATTTTCATATTTCCCATACTTACTGGAAGCCAATACATTGATAGAGGGTAGAACACAGTAGGTGTTAAGAAGATCATGCTAAAATTAACAAGTTATAAATAGGGTATGCAGAAGAATTAGAGAAGCCATTCAATCTATTGATCCTGCCAATTAGATGCTTAAATTTAGTGTCTCTGTAGAATACATCAATGAACAAATCCACCTTCAAAAACAAAACCTTGTATGAGTTAAAATAATGATGGCCCTATCTTATAAGATTGTCACAATAAATGTTGCTATATGATACTGACAACAGACAAAACTAAAGATCATTATATATCTTAATAAATGTTATGACGTTCAAATGAACTATTGGTGATCAACGCAAGAACCCAAATGCGAGCTGAGTTGAGTGATTCATCAGTTTATGGACATTGAAATGAACAAACTGTCCATAAGTAAATGATGCAATTTTGTTTTATTTCTGTCAGTCAAACAAATGCATATGTTTGCACAAAAGCAACGTATTGCTACTGAAAACATTTAGTTTGCTTAGAATTTTTATTCATGTGAATAAAAAAATGTCAGAATGAGAAATGAAGTTCTGGTATTCAACATACCATGTAACATGGCAGATACGCTGCCATTACTGTAATGATCATGCACCATAAGCTTTTCATCTTTGGAAAAATAGTAAGCCCTCAATGCAGACACGTTTTCATGCCATACATTTCCAATAACCTCCATGTGTTGTCTGAACTTCTTTTCCGGCATATTCACTACATTCAATCTTTTCAGCACGACTGTTATTCCATTATCCATTGCTGCCATATATGCACTTCCAAATGTTCCCTTCCCCAGAAACTCAGCAGTAGACTTCAACATATCCTCAAGGTCAAAAGCAGGATTAAAACCCTGAATAAATACCAGCCTGGAAACCGCTTTTTCAACTGCGGGTAGAGGTTGCTGCATTTGCTGCTGAAATGGAGATGAACCTCCGGGACTTGAAAAATCAAAAGGCACATCAAGGACTTGAGAATCCAAACTGAAATCAGACGATACGGAGCTGACGCTTGGGCTCTGATCATGAAACATTTGCCATAGTTGTTCTTTCCGGATCACGGCTGCCACCAGTCTTTCCCAATTGTCATAGATATTCGACATCTCTCTTCCAGCATCAGGCCTGAAAATCCTCTAGAGAACCTTGGTATACTTGAAAATATTCAAGTCAACACTAGAATTTTTAAACAATCAACGCGTAATCCCCATATTCAATTAGTATAGAAAATACATGTCGGCGTTGACCTTGCTGGATGATCTATTGTTATTTATTTAAAAAATGATATAGTCTCATTCATTTATGCTGTATTTCATATAAAATCCTTCCTGATAGTTACTACCCAGCTGCCCCAAAGGACATATTCCATCAAACAAAACATCCTATGAATATTAGTACGCGCTATGCAACAAACCTCCAAAAACAACTTCCGGGAAATTACAGAAAGGTGTAAAATAATCAAAGAGTCAACATAATACGGCTACAACAGGACTACAAGAAAACATAAACTAGTGGTATGAATCCATGTAATTTTCCCATGAATTTCGCATGATTTTGCAATGTAATTTTACCATCGTTAAAACAAATCCAGTAGAGTAGAAACAGCGGTACGAATTGGGTATTCCTATAACCAAACAGATAAACCAACCGAAAAACAAACTGAGAGGTGAGATTGCCGGAATTAGATGGCCCTGCTGTTGTAGCCAGAATCCAAGAACTAAAAAACCGAGATCAACCTGGGGCACCATTTCTTTTGAGGTTGATTTCGCCTAATTTATGTTTACACCATATGTTTTTCACTTTTGAATTGGATTAAAGGCGTTTAATTTTCAATTATTTTATATCCCTCCTTCTTTGCGCTAGTAGAAAATTTTAGTAGATTGATGAGTTAAAAGATAATGAGAGAAAAGGAGTTTTATTTGAAAGTAGTTTGATTTTGATGAATATTGAGAAGAATATGGTGAAATAGAAGAATTGAGTGAGAAATATAGAATTTGGTTTAGGAGGATGATGATATTGTGATGAATTTTTTTTTTTGTATTTCTAGCAATCATTCCTACTATCGGTGAATATTATCTTTAATATTTCATTGTCAGCCTATCCGTAATTTAAAATGAAGAGCAAAAATATGAGTGGTATAAGAAACTTCCTAAAAAATCTACAAGAAAAAATAAATAAGGGAAGAGAGAGTCCAAAGAAAAAAAGAGAGAAAAAATGGATAAGAGATTTAAATAAAATGTTGGACGGTATGTTGGACAATTTTCTACAATAAATACTGCTATATGAGTACTCAATGTTCTAAAAGCGTAAAGTATAATTAGGTGTGGAGTTCGAGTTTTAAACTTTTTGAATTTAGGCATAGAACTTAGGCGAATCTTAGGTGGGTTTTTTAGAATAGTGCCTCCACTTCATCACCAGTCACCACATCAATTAGACATTTAAAATAGAAGACGGTATTGGAAATGCTTTTATAACTAATATCAGTGAACTTTTAAAAGTATTAGATATGGAGTTATGATAAAATTTGCAATCCTGATATAATTTTTCTCATAATTTGATTATTGCACTTCGTCTATTGTAGTATATGTGGCATATAAAATAGACAGATTTTCAGTCTATATAGTACTACGTTTATTGCATAGACGATCAAATTATAAATTCGTTTCATATAGGTTCCGTCTAAAATTAATATTATCACTTATGTAGTATTAATTTTTTTTTTAAAAAAAATTGGCAGGTATTCAATTTATATTTTTCTTGTTTGGCTTTTTTTTTAATAAAATCTTTAGCTTGATATAAATTTGATGAGTCATTCTGTCTAGAAGTACGTCTACGTTTAGATGGAGTTTATTTTTGGTGTGCCAAATCAGCTAGACGGAATCCTCGTCAGTATACATTGAAGAGAGATTTTTTATAACTCCTTCTATATATACTTATGTAAAATGTCTAAAAGCAATAGACAAATTACATTGAAAATGCTCTTATAGTCCATAAATATTAAACATAATTGAACAGAAAAAAAATATTAACAATGTTGTCAATTATGGGTGTCAATGTCCATAACATTTATATCATAATCCCTTATTTATTGTCATCTTATATTTTTTATATGGGTGTGAATGTTCTAATTCATTCACAGGCGATTATATTGCCATCTTATATATATATATATATATATATATATATATTTGTACCTCTTTTTAATTGTATTAAATGTCAATAATCTTTATTTATTGTTTTACTTATTTTTTTATTTTTTTTATTATAATTATCATCAATTTTTTATTAATTAGTTAATTTGGTCATTATGATGGTTTCTGTCCATATTTTACTGTACTTTGAAATGATGTTCAATTATTTGTTGTACTTTTGTATTAATTATATTTTTGTTTATTTAAAAATAAGAAGGGCAAATAAGTCTTTTTACCTCTTAACATACTTTTTGGACAGAAGGCATTATCAAAGACAAAATTTAAGACCCGTTTCTGATTGATTTTGGGGAACAACTTCTGATTGTCAAACAATCAGAAGTTGTTTTAGGTGTTTGTTTTTTTTTTTTTTTTAAAGTCATTAAAGAAGAATATGTATTATCTGCCAGCAGATTTTGAGAATCAACAAAATGGTAGGTGGTGTTCTCTTTGCGTTTGTGTTTTGTGTTTTGTGTTTTGAAATCATTTTGTATTTTATGTTTTGAGTGTTTGTTTTGAGATTTTTGAAACTGTGTTCTTTTTGAAATTTTTGAAAATTGTTTCTGAAAATAGAAAACTTGAAAACGTGTTTCTTTGAAATTTTTTAGAAATTTGGACTTATTTGAAATTAAAAACATTTTTTTATTAAAAACAATTAAATATAATTATTGTTGGAATTAAAAATAATTAAAAACTTGGAATTATTTGAAAATAAAAATAATTATTCATTAAAAACATTTAAAAACAATTAAAAATAATTATTTTTGGAATTAAAAACAATTAACAACTTAGAATTATTTGGAAATAAAAACAATTATTCATAAAAACATTTAAAAACAATTAAAAACAATTATTTTTGGAATTAAAAACAATTAAAAATATTTAAAAACCATAAAAAACAATTATTTTTAGAATTAAAAATATTTAAAAACAATTAAAAAATTTTAAAAACAATTATTGTTGGAATTAGAAATATTTAAAAACAATTAAAAAATTAGAATTATTTGGAATTACAAATAATTATTAATTAAAAAAATTATGTTCAGAATTAAAAACAATTATATTTGAAATTATTTAGAATTAAAAACAATTTAAAACAATTAAAACAAACATTCAAAACAAATTTCTAAGGAGCAATTATTGTTGGAATTAGAAATATTTAAAAAAAATTAAAAAATTATAATTATTTGGAATTACAAATAATTATTAATTAAAAAAATTATGTTTAGAATTAAAAATAATTATAATTGGAATTAAAAACAATTTAAAATAATTAAAACAAACATTCAAAACAAATTTCAAAGGAGTCGCGCTATTGTGGATTCGAACTCCTGACCTCCGTTTCAAAAGGAGCGCGTGCTGACCGCTTTGACAAAGAGCCTCATTTTGTAAAGAAAAAACGCGGAAAATAATTATATTATATTATTTTTGCCCAGCCTACAAAGAAAAAAAAAAAAGAAATGCCAGATGTTGGACTCGAAACGCGGACCTCTTCTTGAAAACGCACGTTTTCAACCATTTTGGAAAACACCCAAAATTTGTACATAAAACACGAAAATGATCAAAACATCATTTTCCATTTCCTTTGAAATTTTTTTGGGTGTTTTGGAAAATGCATTTTTAAAAATGGCAAAAAGAACGTGTTTTCACTATTTCCAAAAATACAAAACGGAAAATGGGTTGAAAACACCAAAGAGAACACACCCGTTTCTGATTGATTTTGGGGAACAACTTCTGATTGTCAAACAATCAGAAGTTGTTTTAGGTGTTTGTTTTTTTTTTTTTTTTAAGTCATTAAAGAAGAATATGTATTATCTGCCAGCAGATTTTGAGAATCAACAAAATGGTAGCTTTTCAAATTCTACTTTTAGTTTTCCTACATATATATTATTAAAATATTAATTTTGACATTAATTAATTAAAGTAATTCATTTTATCACATAAATTTATTAGTATTCTAATTATAATGCATCTCTACAAATAATTTAAATTTAAATTTAATTAAATTTTTTACAATATTACTATACTTTTATTTTTTAATTTTTATAAATTTTGAGATTGAATAGATATATATTGTTTTTATTTTAAAATAATTATAGTAAATGCATTGTCTTGAAAAAAATATTTGATAATATTACATATTGTTATAGAAGTAAAATTATTTTACAATACTACTCATGATAATAATAATACAAAATAACATTATTATAATCAATGTCTATTTTACTAATTTTATACAGTCAGGTCAATAAATCTGTTTTGTTTACCAAACGTTTAAATACTGATTTTGAAACATACAACAATTATGAAACAAGAGTTTATCAAACACTTATCTGATTGTTTCCACAACTGATTCTTTTTGCAGCACAGCAAAAGCTGATTTTTTTAAAGCACAGCAATATCAAACCATGCCTTATTAATTAATGGAAAGTTAATGATAAGAATACAAAGACAAAAATATGACAATGAGTAAATGTTAAGAAGCTTTAAGGTCCATTTGAGATTGATTTTAGAGTCCAACTTCTGATTATCAAATAATCAGAAGTTGTTTTAGGCGTTTTGGTAAGTTTTTGAAAAGTGATTCTAAAAGAATATGTATTATCTGGTAGCAGATTTTGAGAAGCACCAAAATTATAGCTTTTCAGATTCTACTTTTAGTTTTTCTATCTATCTACTATTAAAATATTAATTTTGACCTTAATTAATTAAGGTAATTAATTTTATGTTACAGATTTATTAGTATTCTAATTATAATCTATCTACACAAATAATTTAAAATTTAAATTTAATTGATTTTTGTACAATATTAGTATATGCTTATTTTTTAATGTTTTAATAATTTAAAATTAATCCATTTTCCTAATGAAATGGTATTTCACCTCAATATAGTTAGATCTTTCATGATATACATGATTTTTACATAACATTAAAGCACTTTGACTATCAATAAAGATTATGACATTTTCATTCAAGAAGTTTAATTCACATAAAAGGCCTTTCAGCCACATGCATTCTTTAAAGGCTTCAATTAGTGCAACATATTTAGCTTCAGTGCTGGAGAGTGTAACTAAAGGTTACAACTGTGATTTCCAAGTGATACAATTATCACCTAACGTGAAAAAGTAAGAAGTGGTAGATTTCATCTGATCTTTATCCCCTACAAAGTCAGAATCTACATAACCCTTAAGCTCAAACTTATCACTCATCTTTTCGAACACTAACCCTCGTTTAACAGTCGCATCTAGGTATCTCAACAACCATTTAAGAGCAATCCAATGATTTTTACATGGGTTAGACATAAACCTACTTAAGAAACTAATTGCATAAGCTAGGTCAGATCTAGTGGTAATCATAGAATACATTACAGAACCAATGGCATTAGCATATGGGACATTATTGATTTCATGTTTTTCTTCTTCAGTTTTAAGGCATTGAGCAGATGATAAAATCATGTGTGCAGCTAATGGTACATTGACAGACTTAGCAAATTTCATACCAAATTTGGTTATTACCTTTTCCAAATAAGACTCTTGATTATAGTCAACCTATTTTCAGCCATATTCCTTTTAATAACCATACCAAGAATTTTTCTTGCACATCATAAGTCTTTCATGTCAAATTCAGATTTCAAAAGATTTTTCATTTTTATGATATCAGCTTTACTACTAGCAAGCAACATGTCATCAACATATAACAAAAAATAAACCTCACAGCCTATCTTAGTGTAATTATAATATAAGCATGCATCAAATTCACTCTTTTTGAAACCAATTTTAAGCACATAAGCATTAAAACATTTATACCATTGCCTAGGACTCTACTTAAGACTATACAAGGATTTGTTAAGCAAGCACACAAGCTCATACTTCCATTTTACCTCAAAGCCTTGAGGTTGAGACATGTAAATGACCTTGTTGGAAAAATATGTGTCATATTTTTCACTTTTTATATCTTGGGTATCTTAATAAATATAACTGATTTTTAATGATAAAAGAGCAGGTCAACATTTGTGTTTCTAACTGGTCTGATTAACGCCAGTTCTGACTAACTGACTTGATAGGTGAATCACTTTTCCAGATCAGCAAAAACTGCGATTTTATTCTGTTTCTATATTTGATATATTCTGATTTCATGAATAATAATGACAGCTCCTTTTGTAGGTTAAAGAATTTTTTCTTATTCTTTTAGATTTGTTTAGGAAGGAAATATTTAGTTTCCTAAATTCTTTCCTACTACAAATCTAAGAAAATATTTCTATATTCTTTCCTACTAATTCTCTTACCATCCTTGTTGCATATTTTTAGGTAAGAAATAATTCCTAAATTGATTTCTACTTTAGCTATAAGTAAGAGTGGAAATCAATAAGAAATTAATGCTTTGAAAATATTTTTTGTGCTCTTGTTCCATAAGCTTGAAATCGGCCGAATACATTCAAGGTGAACAAGACATGGCGCTTCATTGATTCAACTTTCAAAGCAAAAAGGTTTTCTTCAAACTCATTGAAGAATCAAGAACTTATTGGTGCTCAACAAACAATTCCATATATTGCTCAAGCTACTTGGCGTGAAGTTAAGAACGGTGGTTCTTAATCCAAGTGGTGGTTGCGGTCAAGTACAATAGGAAAGTGTCGATAAAGTCAAGATCGGTGGGTTTGATTCCACTTCATCAACAAGTCAGAAGAAGAAGTATCACAAGGAGTTGATCTGTTTTCTTTTGATTGTTATTTTGTTAATTTTGCGAAATTACAAAATCCGATACTATTGTATTTTTGAACAAGATTATTAGTGGATTGTTTTTACCCATGGTATGGGGGCCCGTGGATGTTTTCCTTAGGGGTTTTCCACGTTACATCTTGTGTTCGTATTTAATCCTTTAATTTCCGCACTAGATAAGATTAGGAAACGAACACAGTTGTGCGAGTCAGAGCTGTTATCTCTATATCTTTCTAGTTCTGACTACATTCTGTCCAATGCTTGTTTAATTAAAATTAAAATTCGTGTTTAATTTAATTAATCTAGGTTTTAGAACTTTCAATTGGTATCAGAGCGGGTACACTTTCTAAGTGCAATCCATTTAAACCTAGTTATGGACGGAGCTCCATTTAGACCACCTGTTTTAGATGGTACTAATTATACCTATTGGAAAATTAGAATTCAAGTGTATATCCAATCCCTTGATGAAAAAGCTTGGCACTCAATTGTCCATGGATATAAAACTCCTACCATTACTGAAAATTGTGTAGAAAGAGAGAAAAAGGCAGACGAGTGGGTTACAACTGATTACAATTATACTAATTGGAATTCCAAAGCTTTAAATGCCATATTTTCTTTTGTAGGCTCTAATCAATTTCGTTTAATCTCTACTTGTCAGGTTGCAAAAGATGCTTGGGACATCTTACGAATTGCTCATGAAGGAACCAATATGGTCAAGTCATCCAAGCTTCAAATTTTTACTCTAGAGTTTGAACAACTAACCATGAAAGACGATGAACAATTCAAGGACTTCTATGCAAAATTTAGTGACATCACCAATATTGCTTATACCTTGGGAAAGAAATATTCAGAGAGCAAAATTGTAAAGAAAATTCTCAGATCCTTGCCTGATCGTTTTCATTCTAAAGTAACTGCAATTGAAGAAAGTAAGGAGATTGAGAATATGAAGGTTGAAGAATTGGTGGGATCATTGATGATGTATGAGCTACATCTACAAAGGAGAAAGAAAGAAAAGGGATCCAGTATTGCCTTCAAAATTAACAACCATGAAGACGAGGTTGATTGTGAGGAGAGCGAAACACATGAAAACATGGCCATGCTCACCAAACAATTCAAAAAATTTCTAAAAGGAAATCAAAAGGGAAAGCATTTGAATACCTCTCTCCAACAAAAGAAGAGATTTCTGACTAACACTAAACAAAATCCCACTACCTCTATGAATAAATCTGACAATCGAATTCAATGCCATGAGTGTGAGGGTTTTGGTCACATAGCCTCTGAATGTGCAAATACTTTAAAGAAATCTCATACTAAGAAGGCCATGAATATCACTTGGAGTGAAGATGATGAAAAAGACTCAAATGAGGACGAGGATGACAGAACCACTGTTAATCAGGTAACGTCCTTAACTGTGAACTTAACCTCTCATACTGATTCCGTGCAAAACTTGATTGTAGGTTCTGACTTCTTAGCGACAACTTCTTAAGAACCAGTCCGTGTCTGTCACAACTGCAGTAGCCTAAATAAAAAATTACAAGATGAACAGGAGAAAAATTTGTCCACTCAAGTCTTGATAGAATTTTTGGAAGATGATAAGGCTGAAATCGATTCTCAAAATAATACTCTTACCAACATCTTAAAAGAGAAGGATGATCAAATTGCTAATCTTTTAGATGAATTAAAAGTCTCAAAAGAAAGGATCGAGCAATTAACAATTGGAGCCTCTCGCTTAAGCGAAATACTAAGCTATGGAAGAACTCCAAACGTCAAAATAGGTTTGGGATATGTTGGAAAAGGTGAAAGAAAAGCTGGAAATCAGATCAACTTCATCAAAGAAACAAAGTCTGCTGTATTTTCATACAAAATTGCTCTCATCACCGTCAGAACTAAGGCTGACTTGCCTAGGCAAGTTATGATCAATGCCAAGACTCAAAAACAGTCACGACCATCAAGTATACAACCAATACAGAGAGGTAAATCAAAGTACTTTGTAAAATGTTGCATCTGTGGTAATTTAGGACACGACTCTTTTCATTGTTTGTTTAGTAAAAACCTGGCTAATAGACAAATGAGACACCTTAGAAACACTAAAGTAAGACAAATTTGGGTCAAAAATAGTGAATTAAATTGTTATATGGTTGATGTTGCATATAGATCCTTTATTCTTAACTCTTGGTATTTTGACAGTGGTTGTTCTAGACACATGACTGGTAATCGATCTTATCTAACTAACTACAAAAGTCATGAAGGTGGTCTGGTTACTTTTGGTGATGGAGCACATGGTAAAATTGAAGGTGTAGGCACTATTCTAATTGATGGCTTCTCCCCGTTAAAAGAAGTTCTTTTTGTTGTAGGTTTAAAAGCTAACCTAATTAGTATAGGCTAACTCTGTGATGATAAACACTTGGTTATGTTCTCAAAAAATTCCTGTAAAGTCTTGAAGTATGATGGTAGTTGTATTCTACATGGTACTAGATCCAATGATAAATGTTATCTTCTTGACACCAAAATTACTTATCATATTTCAAAGACTGACTCAACCGAGTTGTGACACAAACGATTGGGACATTTAAACTATAGTGATCTGTTGAGACTGACAAAGTTGAATGCAGTACGAGGTGTTCCTAAGCTTACTGAAAAATCTGAAGGATTGTGTGGTTTGTGCCTAAAAGGTAAGCAAACCAAAAGCACTCACAAGCAAGGTAAGTTTTTTACTACAGCTCATGTATTAGAATTACTTCACATGGATTTGATGGGACCTATTCAAACTGAAAGTATTGGGGGCAAGAAATATATTTTTGTTTACGTGGATGATTTTTCTAGATATACTTGGGTTGATTTCTTGAGAGAAAAATCTGATGTGTTTGAAAAATTCAAATTTTTGCACCTAAAATTAACAATAGAAAAACATTTTGAGGGAATACAAATATTAAGGATTAGAAGTGATCATGGGAGAGAGTTTGAAAATGCTACTTTCTCTACTTTTTGTGATCAAAATGGTATTTTTCATGAATTCTCTATACCCAAAACTCCTGAACAAAACGGTGTTGTGGAAAGGAAAAATAGGTCTCTTTAAGAGATGGCTAGAGTTATGCTAAATAGTAAGAAGCTCCCTGTTAAATTATGGGCTGAAGCTATTAATACTGCTTGTTATATTTTGAATCGTGTATCTTTGAGAACTGGAACCACTCAAACTCCTTATGAAATCTGGAAAGGTAGAAAACCGAATCTCAAATATTTCCATACCTTTGGTAGCAAATGCTATGTGTTGAATGATCGGGAATACTTAGGTAAATTCGATTTAAAAAGTGATGAGGGAGTGTTTATTGGTTATTCTGAGAACAGCCGTGCTTACAGAATTTATAACATGCGTACTCAGACTATCATTGAATCAATCAATATAAAAATTGATGATACTGATGACTTTTCATCCTATTCACAGGAGCCTAATATTCAGACTTTAGAAGAACAGGTTGCTGGACGTCAACCTACCCAAGACCATCATGTACCTGTTCCAGACAGTGATTTATAGAAGGAACATCCAGCTTCAAGTTCTGATGTCTCTGCCCCTGCTCCTGGAAGTTCTGACGCACCATATACAAATAACGAACAGGACATGAGAAGGCAGCCTCCTTCTTGGATTCAGAAAGCACATCCACTAGACAATGTTCTCTCAAATTCCAGAGACGACATGATGACTCGGAGGAGGCTTGCTAATGAACTTGGAAATGTTTGCTACACCTCACAAATTGAACCCAAAAATATAAATGAAGCCATTATTGATGAAAATTGGGTTCTAGCCATGCATGAAGAGCTAGCTCAGTTTGATAGAAATGAAGTGTGGGATCTTGTACCTCGGCCAAAAGACACAAATGTGATCGAGACAAAGTGGACATTCAAAAATAAATCAGATGAACATGGCAACATAGTCAGAAACAAGGCACGCTTGGTTGCACAGGGATACACTCAACTAGAAGGAGTGGATTTTGATGAAATATTTGCACCTGTGGCCCGGCTTGAATCCATTAGACTCTTACTGTCAGTGGCATGTCAAATGAGGTTCAAGCTGTACCAAATGGATGTCAAAAGTGCCTTTCTGAATTGAATTCTTAATGAAGAAGTCTATGTTGAGTAGCCTAAGGGATTTGTTGATCCTTATTCTCCCGACCATGTATTTAGACTCAAAAAGGCTCTGTACGGACTAAAGCAAGCCCCAAGAGCTTGGTATGAACGATTAACCATGTTCTTGTTGGAACAGGGATACAAGCGAGGAGGGGCTGACAAAACGCTATTCATCAAACATTTTAAAACTGGATTAATTGTTGCACAAATCTACGTCGATGACATTGTATTTGGTTCTTCAGTAGAAACAAAATCCAAGGAATTTGCTACTCTTATGCAAAATGAATTCGAAATGAGTATGGTTGGTGAACTAAATTTCTTTTTAGGTTTGCAGATCAAACAGGTTGGATCAGGGATTTTTATCTTCCAGGTCAAGTATGCTAAAAATCTTGTGAAGAAGTTCGGTCTTGAACAGACCAAGTCAGTCAGAACTCCCATGGCCACGTCCTTAAAAATTTCCAGAGATGACCAAGGAAAGGAGGTTGACTCCAGCTTATACAGAAGCATGATAGGCAGTCTGTTGTACCTGAATGCAAGCCGTCCTGACATATCATTCAGTGTTGGAGTTTGTGCTCGTTATCAAGCTAAACCAAAAGAATCACATCTTGCAGCAGTGAAGCGAATTATTCGCTATATTAACTGTACTTCTGATTATGGTTTATGGTATACTAATGATACTAATTCTCATCTTGCAGGATACACTGATGCAGACTGGGCTGGAAACATGGATGATAGGAAGAGCACGAGTGGAGGATGTTTCTACATTGGTAACAATCTCATTGCATGGTTAAGTAAGAAACAAAACTCTATTTGCTTATCTACTGCAGAAGCTGAATATATTGCAGCGGGTAGTTGTTGCACTCAGCTACTTTGGATGAAACAAATGCTTTGTGATTATGGTATTGATCAGGACTCTGTTACTGTATTCTGTGATAACACTAGTGCTATCAATATTTCTAAAAATCCTGTTCAGCACTCTAGGACCAAACATATTGATATTAGACATCATTTTATTAGGAATTTGGTCGAAGAAAAAGTTATTACTTTGGAACATATTCAGACTGAGTATCAGTTGGCTGACTTGTTCACCAAAGTCTTAAATTCTGCTAGATTTGAGACTCTACGGAAGGCTCACGGCATTTGCTTGATGCATTAGTTTTTATTTTTTTCAAAAAAAAAAACTTTTTAAATTTTCATGTGTGTTTGTTTGCATTTGCTTATTTTTTTATTTTATTTAAAACAAAAAAAAGGAGGGGGAGAAGAATGGTTTTTCTTGTAAATAGCATATGATATAATTGTTTGATTGGTCTGTGAATTTTGAGATTTACTTGGATTAACCAATCAGTTTGGTATGCTCATTATATTTAAGGTAAAATATGGTCAGATAAGCACACTTTGAGGACATATTGTCTTGGTTGATTGTACCTTACTACTAACTAGATTGTTATCTTTAAAGTAGTTTCATACTTTGTTGTGACGTATGGTCAGTATCTATGTCTCTCGACACCATAGTATGTTATTGTGTTAAACAGACAATTTCATGGAGGAGAAGGCTATCACCATAAATGTGTGCAGCCGTCCTTGATAATGAACATAAATCATGTAGAAAATGGCTACCTTTATGGCTGTGAGAAAGTCAACTCCATGATCTTATAAATTTAGTGCTTTGACAAATCAAATATATATATATATGCAAATAAAGTCAACACTCTGAGTACTCAAAAAGAAAAATTGCTATAGTACTCATGTCTGGCACACTCATATTTTTTATTCAAAGAGATATGTTCAGATGATGACTGGTTTGAAATACATCTCAGTACTGATCTTCTTGACTAGGTTCAATTTAGCTTAGTGGGACAGGTTATGATTGATTAATCCAGTATGTCCTGTCACACACTCACGTTTTAAATCTGACAAATTAATTGAATCTAATTATGCGCATATATCTGATTGGAAGATTCTGGTTGATTTTGATATCATTGGACTGATTGTATAATTTGTAGAACTATAAAGTTTGCCCATAAATAAACCATTCAATCTTATCTCATAAAATATTCTCATTATTTGTGTGTGAGTATCTTGTATGGGCCTTCTCGTAGAAATTTCAATCAACAGTCTATTTTTGGCAGCACAATCAGTTTTAATTGAGAAAAATCTGGACGAATTCTTGGTTTATGGAATCCAATCGCATTTTGGTTCTAATTTAAAAATTCTGTTTTCCATAAAATAGCGTATTAGGCGGTTTATTTCAAATTTGACTTATCTGATTAAGGAAGGTTTCGTGGTCATTAACTGCCATTTATCAGTTTATTTTTGGTAACTGCCTTTTACACGTCCCTAATTAACTGCTCCCTTCTTGTGCAATCTTGAATAAATTGAAAAATTTCCCCTTTTTAAACCGTGATCTAGGGTTTTCTTCTTCACCTTCTCACACTCAATCCTCAATTCCTAACTCCGAAGCCCTTCATTCTTGATCTCGAAGGTGTATTTGAGTTTTCTTTTTCAGATTCAAACAATGGTGAAGACTAAAATGCCAAAATCGAAGAAACATCTGGAAAATTCGTCCAAGGACACTGTTGTTCCAACGTCTACTACTGAAACTGCGATTGGGCCACAAATGTCGCCGACAAAGACTCTCCAGCGAAGTACAAGAAGACGGGAACCCTCCAGTTCAGACCTGGACACTTCTCCAGCGGTAGTCGCATCTCAGGCTGACCAATCGACGGACATTGTTGCATATCAATCGCCGATCAGCCATTCTAAAAATCAACCCCGTCCAAAAACTAATGACCCAATCACCTATCTGAGCAAGAAAGTCACCTTGGGTGCTCAAGACCCAGATGAAGAAGGAGATGAGGATGATGAATCTGCAAGTGACAGTGGGTCTGACAATGCAGCGGGTGACAGTTGGTCTGAAAATGCCGAAATTGAGGAGGAGGTCCGTGAGGATGAAGGGGCTGGTGATGAGGAGTCTGAACAGCCTCCCCCATTCGTAGAAGGTTCAAGTAAGCCCTCCTCTCAAAAATTTGATTCTGATTTTCATGTTGCCCTTGATGAATCTTCAGAATCTACTCCGACACCTCCTCCAACGAAAAGGGCCATCAGGGCTGAGAAAGAGAAAGGTAAAATAGCTGATGTTGCTGAGAAGCCCACGCCTGCTGGTCAGAACAGACCTGTCACTGCCTTAGGGAGTGCCTACAGAGTACTGCCTACTCCTAGTTCAGACCCCCAAATGTTCAGACTTGACACATTAACTAGAGGTAGACACTCTGTTAACCCCCTCAATTACTGTTTTCTATCGGAGAGTGCTGAGAGTTTGTTTATGTCATTTACCATCTACCGTGAGTTCATCATAGAGTGCAAGGTTGCAATTGCCGAATTTAGTTCGTTTGGTTTGGTTGAAATTGTTGATTTCCACAATTTACATAATCTGTTAAGTTTTTCTGGGCCGTTCAATGAAACTCTGGTCAAGGAATTTATGGCAAATGTTCCAAAAAATATGGGAAAGGCTGGAAATGAATTCAGGTGGAAGGTTTATGTTCAGGGAAGACATGTTACCTTCAGTCCTAACTCCCTCAGGGACTGGCTTGGAGTAACCACTGTGGCTGTCACAAGTGACAAAGAATTGACCAAGGACATCATTGCGCAAGAAATGACTGGCTCCACCTGGCCGGAATCAGGAGAACTGACTGCTTCTCGGCTATTGCCCAAATACAAAATTTTGCATCGGATTCTCATCAACAATATCGATCCGTTAACTCATCGATCGGACATTTCGAGAGACAGGGCCATTATGCTATACAAGTTAGGGATGAGGATGCTAGTTGACTGGGTTAAACTAGTTTTTGATAGAATTGTTTATGAAGGGCCGAGGAGGGCCAAGCAGTACAGACTACCGTATCTAGCTCTGATTCATCACTTTCTTGTTCATCAAGAAGTGCCTGCTATGGATTCAGACCGCTTCTCTGAGGACATTCCATCGCTGGGTGTACATGAGTTTACAAATTTGGGTAGCACACCGCATCCCACTCCCAGAGTTCCCAAGCATTTTCTATCCTCGTTGGATCATTCTGGACGTCTTGATACACTAGAAACTCAGTTGGGGCTGGTTCGAACACAGGTAGATCAAATTTTTGCCCTTACCAAAGGTTTTTCTGATGATATTACTTTCATGCGTAGGGTGTTGGGCAAACTGGAATTTCTGGGCGATGACCATATAAAATCTACATTCCGAATAGTTACTCCAGAATTCTCTGCACATCCTGGAGATCCAATGGAGATACCGACTTCTGAACCCGTTGGTGAGCAACCTGCTGCCCCAGCCTCTGCACCTATCGCTGCTGATCCTCCAGCTGATGCTCACTCAGGTACCCCTGCTCGCAAGAGGGTTACAAATGCATCTGCATCCGGTACAAAGAAGCCCAGATCCTCCCGGCACTAACTTTTCCCCGTTCTAACTCTTAACCCTCTAACTATTTGGCTATGGTTAGCTGTTTTAAACACTTCAATTCTGCTTTATTTCGCTTCAAACACTGCTTTACTTTTGTTTTATCTCTTCCTTTGGCGTTCCTCTTCCAAAAGGGAGAGTAGTAGTAGTAGTAGTAATTTTTAAATGTGTATTATGGTTGTTAGGTTTTTTTTCTTGCTTTGGACACTATGTTGGTTAAACTTTAATAGTAGTATTTTTAGGTTTATGATAGTTTGATCACTACAATTAGATGATATCTTGCTAAGGGGGAGCAATATTAAATGTTATGACTATTGTGTGTGGTATTTGCATATGTTGTTAACTTCTTTACAGGAGTTCTTGGTTTACACACTAAGGGGGAGCCATAATCCTTGTATGTTGATGCTCATGGGTTCTTTACTTATTCACACACATCACACTTACATTAAAAATCTGATAGTTATGTGTTTGTAATTAAGCAACGCCAAAGGGGGAGATTGTTGGAAAAATATGTGTCATATTTTTCACTTTTTATATCTTGGCTATCTTAATAAATATAACTGATTTTTAATGATAAAAGAGCATGTCAACATTTGTGTTTCTGACTGGTCTGATTAACGCCAGTTCTGACTGACTGATTGACTTGATAGGCGAATCACTTTTCCAGATCAGCAAAAGCTGCGATTTTATTCTGTTTCTATATTTGATATATTCTGATTTCATGAATAATAATTGTTGACGTCTGAACCTGCACTAGTCCACGTGCCAACAGATCTCCAGTCACTTCTCTGCCAGCTCCAGCTCGTATGTTACCTGCACACTAGGACGACCGTTAGGCACCAAGATCTCCAGAGAAAAAGGGTCCGGCGATCGTTGGCACTCTGACGATCAAGTCAACAGCTGGTATATGAAGGATACACGGGGGCGGGAACAAAAGAGGGGTGTGGGAGAGACAAGCAGGCAGAGATTTGAGCAGAGTTTAGGGTGGGATTCGTAAGCGTAAAAAGTGCGTACCTTGGAACAACCGGAGGTGCTGTTTTTATAGCGCGAGAGATCTAATTGATTTAGGAGACCAATCAATTTGATACTCAATCGGATCCTCCTTCCTTATGTGATAAAGATATCCGAGATTATCTTCATTCTTTGAGCTTATCACGTTGCATGATTTTGGGAGATTGCGATCTGGTTTCCTTATGAGGATCCTTGCGCCAAATCAACGCGATCTTCTTTTAATTATTCCTCTGGCTGCCCTGGAATATCGAGTCGCTTGCTTGTTGTGAATGACGCGAGGCCCGACGAGGCCTTATGGTTCGCATGAGGGCGCCGAAGCCCTTTATGTAACTTGCGGATTCCTAGGCGTCGAAGGCCCAAGCACGTTACGGGCCCCCAGCAGGGCCCAAATAGAGTTCTTGACAGAATGCGAACTGGGCCCTTACTGGGCTTAGATGGGGCTTTGGCTGACGTGGCGGCCATATCGTAATCGTGCGGTAACAATAGTCCCCCAAGTCCAATCCTATTATTTATGCTAGGCGTGGGACTTGTGAGGATAAGCAGAATGTTGATGTACCTCGCAGGAAGTGTTTCTTAAGGTGGTTCGGCATGGAGTAATTCGTCCTACCCAGTATAGTCCTCCAAGTCCGAGGCCGAACATTTATGACGGGTGAGGGCTTAAAGGGGACAGGCCAATGCTGACGTGCTTTCTGATGGCATGATTCTGTCTATCCAGTCTGTCACTCTCTGGTCAGGTAATCATGAGTGAGGGGGTGCGTGCATTAAATGCGGGTGCGTGAAAGGGGCATATTGGGACGCGCGTGGAGCGCGTGCGCCCCCGAATCATTAAATGCGTAGGTTTCGTTTTCCCGCCTGCTGCACCATTGAAGACACGCGTCGGTCGTCCGTATGCCCTGATTGAACGCTTGGGATCTGCACGGTGGATGAGTGAACGCGCCTATATAAAGCCAGGCCTCCACCCCAGAGTTACACCTTTCTCCTACCGCCGTGCTTACTGTAGCTTTCCTGCCGATAGTCGGGACGCTTGACGCTGGTGTGCCATTTGAGCCGTAATGTCGAGGTAAGCGTTCAGACAGCGGTAGAAACTTGTTTGCATTGTTTATTTTCGTTGCCACAATACAATTTCATTACTTGGGTACGGCCAAATGTCCTCTGAAGGCGACGACTCACAGAATCCGTCCGACGCTCCCACAAACCCTAGTATCATTGGGAGTGTTTCTTCGTCGGCCTCCACGTCGTCTTCTTCTCCTGGAGCCGCAGGAGGGGTGAATCTGGATCCCCTGGCTGCAAATTCGTCGGCTCCATCGACGAGTGGGAGAGAGCTCAGTCCTCTCGTGTCGGCGGGAGAGGTAGTAGTGAAGGGGAAGTCGGGTGCTGGGGTGCCTGAAATGAGAGGATCGCTAGACAAGAGGGATGCTCCGGCTGCGAGGGCTCTGGACGAGGAGTTGAAACAGTCGGCAACCAAAGCGTCTATGGCTCAGTCGAGGATCACAGAGGCTGAGCTGGAGGACATACGGTTGTCCTACGATATTCCTTCGTCTGTGACGCTCCGAGCCCCGAGCCCAGAAGAACGTATCGACCATCCGCCCGAAGGGTATGTGGTGGTTTACGAGCCTGCTATGCAGCAAGGCCTTCACCTATCCATGCACCCTTTCTTTTGTCAAGTGTTAAGGGACTGGAATCTGGCTCCCTGTCAAATAACACCAAATGGCTGGGGGCAGATGGTAGCCTCCTATATTTTGTGGAGCGTTTCCAAGGCTGGAGGAGACTTGTCTCCCAGGGATTTTGAGTCCATATATCGACCCTGTCGGTCTGCCGGCTGGTACAATATATCTCTCCGGCCGGGTCAGAAATGGGGGACGGCCACCGACAGTCCCAACAAGGTGCACAACTGGAAAGAGAGGTTCATCTTCGTTGGCGGGGATTGGGAATTCACGCCCGAGGACTCTCTTCCGCACGTGTCCATTCCTCGACACTTCGGGGATCTTGGTATAACTCTCCACAGTCATATGAAATTCTGATTATGATCCCTGACTTGATGCATTTATTTCTTGTTGCAGATTGCGGGAAACCACCGATCCCGAAGAGAAGCTAAGGAGAGCTGAGGTTGAAGTGGGATAAGGTTCGATCCCTCAATAGCGAGTTCCGGAGCCTTGGGAATCTCTTGAAAGACGATAAGCTTTTGGCCAGCTGTGGACTAATGTGTAAGTCTCACTTGCTTTGGTGTTCTGGTACTCTAGCGTGGAATGATCTGGGCGCTCCATTTTCTAACGTATGTTCTTAACAGCTTTTAGGTTCAGAAGCGTGCCCACACTTCACCTTGCCCGCCCTGCCAGCGGCGAGGGGTCCTTCGCATAAGTGCCCGCCCGGGAGGCACCTGGGCCATCGCAGGGTATACCGACCACTGCGCCAATCTGTTGACGTCTGAACCTGCACTAGTCCACGTGCCAACAGATCTCCAGTCACTCCTCTGCCAGCTCGTATGTTACCTGCACACTAGGACGACCGTTAGGCACCAAGATCTCCAGAGAAAAAGGGTCCGGCGATCGTTGGCACTCCGACGATCAAGTCAACAGCCGGTATATGAAGGATACATGGGGGCGGGAACAAAAGAGGGGTGTGGGAGAGACAAGCAGGCAGAGATTTGAGCAGAGTTTAGGGTGGGATTCGTAAGCGTAAAAAGTGCGTACCATGGAACAACCAGAGGTGCTGTTTTTATAGCGCGAGAGATCTAATTGATTTAGGAGACCAATCAATTTGATACTCAATCGGATCCTCATTCCTTATGTGATAAAGATATCCGAGATTATCTTCCTTCTTTGAGCTTATCACGTTGCATGATTTTGGGAGATTGCGATCTGGTTTCCTTATGAGGATCCTTGCGCCAAATCAACGCGATCTTCCTTTAATTATTCCTCTGGCTGCCCTGGCATATCGAGTCGCTTGCTGGTTGTGAATGACGCGAGGCCCGACGAGGCCTTATGGTTCGCATGAGGGCGCCGAAGCCCTTTATGTAACTTGCGGATTCCTAGGCGCCGAAGGCCCAAGCGCGTTACGGGCCCCCAGCAGGGCCCAAATAGAGTTCTTGACAGAATGCGAACTGGGCCCTTACTGGGCTTAGATGGGGCTTTGGCTGACGTGGCGGCCATATCGTAATCGTGCGGTAACAATAATGACAGCTCCTTTTGTAGGTTAAATAATTTTTTCTTATTCTTTTAGATTTGTTTAGGAAGGAAATATTTAGTTTCCTAAATTCTTTCCTACTACAAATCTAAGAAAATCTTTCTATATTCTTTCCTACTAATTCTCTTACCATCCTTATTGCATATTCTTAGGTAAGAAATAATTCTTAAATTGATTTCTACTTTAACTATAAGTAAGAGTGGAAATCAATAAGGAATTAATGCTTTGAAAATATTTTTTGTGCTCTTGTTCTATAAGCTTGAAATCGGCCGAATACATTCAAGGTGAACAAGACATGGTGCTTCATTGATTCAACTTTCAAAGCAAAAAAGTTTTCTTCAAACTCATTGAAGAATCAAGAACTTATTGGTGCTCAACGAACAATTCCATATCTTGCTCAAACTACTTGGTGTGAAGTTAAGAACGGGAGTTCTTAATCCAAGTGGTGGTTGCGGTCAAGTACAATAGGAAAGTGACGATAAAGTCAAAACCGGTGGGTTTGATTCCACTTCATCAACAAGTCAGAAGAAGAAGTATCACAGGGAGTTGATCTGTTTTCTTTTGATTGTTATTTTGTTAATTTTGCGAAATTACAAAATCCGATACTATTGTATTTTTGAACAAGATTATTAGTGGATTGTTTTTACCCATGGTATGGGGGCCCGTAGATGTTTTCCTTAGGGGTTTACCACGTTACATCTTGTGTTCGTATTTAATCCTTTAATTTTTGCACTAGACAAGATTAGGAAACGAACACAGTTGTGCGAGTCAGAACTGTTATCTCTATATCTTTCTAGTTCTGACTACATTCTGTCCACTGCTTGTTTAATTAAAATTAAAATTCGTGTTTAATTTAATTAATCTAGGTTTTAGAACTTTCAGACCTCATCTAACTCTCCATGAAGAAAAGCAGTCTTAACATCTAGTTGCTCTAATTCTCAATTGAATTGGACAACTACGACCAAGACTAACCTGATAGTCTTATATTTAATCACCGGAAAAAACACCTCATTATAATCAATCCCCTCTCTTTGAGTAAATTCCTTAGCTACCAACCTAGCTTTATATCTTAAAAGATCATTAGGTTCTACTCCTTCCTTGAACTTGTAGATCTATTTACAATGGACTACCTTTTGATTCTTTGATCTCTCAACCAACTTCTAAGTATCATTCTTGCCTAATGAATTGATCTCCTCTCTCATAGCCTTCTTTCAATTTTCAGAATTTTTACAGTTAACAGCTTCTTCATAAGAAAAAGGTTCAACTGACTCTAAGGCTTCACCTGAAACTAGGACAAACTCTATCAAATTTGAAGAAGTATACTTCAAATTTGGTCTTATCTATCTTGTCTCCCTATCTCTCACTAATTAATAATATCTCAAATTAGTATCTTCAAGTTGTTCTTGCTTATGGATCACAGTTTTAGGAGTTTCTAGTTCAGGTTGTCCTAAGACTTCTTCTTGTTCAGTCTCAACTTGAAGATCAATTTGTCAGGTTCTCTAACCTCTTGATTAATAGCTAATCTCTTCACCTCAATCTGAATCTTCTTCCCAGTAGAAGTTTCTCCTTCCTCACTTTGTTTAACCTGATTGTCTGGAGTTTTTAGGCAAAGTATGTCAAGCTCATTAAACCTCACATCTCTACTGCTAATTATCTTAATACCCTTAACACCTAAAACTCACAATCTATACCTCTTTACACCCTCTGGTATCCTAACATGACACACTTAGCAGCCCTAGGGTCTAACTTACCCTCAACCTGATGTGCATAAACAGCACACCCAAACACTCTAATGTGTGACAAATTTGGAGATTTTTCAGACCACAACTCCTGCAGCGTTTTAAAGTTAACCGAACTAGAAGGAGACCTATTTATCAAATAAGCCACAGCACATAAGGCTTCAGCCCAAAAACCTTTGGCCAACCCTGTACTAATCAACATGCATTTGACTTTATTCATTAAAGTCCGATTCATCCTCTCAGCCACCCCATTTTGTTGGAGAGTATTTCTCACAGTCCTATGTCTCGTGATACCTATCTCTTTACAAAATTCATCAAATTCAAAGTTGCAAAATTCCTAAGAGTTTTTACACCTCTTCCCATTTGATTTTTAACTAAGGTATGCCAGGATTTAAACTTGCTAAAATTTTCAGATTTTGACTTAAGTGGGAAAACCCAAATCTTTCTAGAGTAGTCATCAACAATGGATAGGAAAAATCTGTTCCCACCATGTGTAGGATATTTTTCTGGACCCCATAAATCTGCATGAATGTAATCTAATGGTCTCTTAGTACTGTGTTGACCTATCTAAAAGCTGATTCTGCGTGACTTTTCTAGAACACACGCCTCACAAAAGCTCAAAGGTGCAACAGTATCTTTACTTAGTAAATTCTGGTCACTAAGATATTTTAGCCCCTTGTTCTTAATGTGTCCCATCCTCCTATGCCATAGATCTGATCTATCAGTATTGATTGAAACCAATCCTGAATCATTGGCATGTAAAGCTTCACCTTGAAGATAATACAACCCATTTCTCTTGGGACCTTTCATAATTACTAGAGAACCTTTAAGAATCTTTAAAGTACCAAAATCAGATTTGAACAAACAACCCTCATCTTCAAGAACTCCTAAGGAAACTATATTTCTTTTAAATTTTGGGACAAACCTAACACCAAGAAGGGGTTGGACAATGCCATCATGCATCCTAATAGCAATGTCACCTATTCCTTCAACTGTTTGTGAATTGTTATCCCCCATGTATACTTTCTTATGTTCAATTTCTCTATAGTTATAAAACCAAGATCTCACGGGACACAAATAAAAGGTGGCACCTGAGTCTAATATCCACTCATGGTCAATTTCACCATCAGACACAGTCATAACATGTAAACCATCTAGGGCATCCTCAACAGGAGCAACATTTTGATCTTCATTCTGCTGTTGCTTCGATTTTCTCTTAAGCTCATAGCAATCTTTCTTGAAATGTCTTAACTTTCCACAATGGTAACATTTCTTATTGCCTTTATCCCTAGACTTAGACCTACCCTTAGATTTTCCTCTACCCTTCTTTCCCTGGTAATTGTTCTCTCCTCTCATTTCATTTCTCATTCTAATGAACAAACTCTCATCCCTAGTGTTTCTCCTATACTCCTTTTTGACTTCTAAATCCTTTGATCTCAAAGCATCTATCATAATAGCTTGAGTCAAAATATCTCTATCATACTGAGTAGCATTCCTAACATTTCTATAAGAATCAGGAAGAGAATTTAAAAGTATAACAGCTAGATCCTCATCATCAAATTTCTTATCATTATGGGCCAAGCTTTTGACAATCTTGCTAAAATCACTCAGATTGGATTCAGGATCCTTCCCCGAGTCCATTTTAAAACTGAAAAGTTTTTCTAGCAAATAAATCCTATTTGGCAAAGTTTTTGTAAAAAACAACTTGTCAAGAGCTTCCCACAATTCTCTAATAGTCTTAGCATCATCAACTTATCTAACAATATTATCAGGTAAGTGTAATATTATAGAACTGTATGTAATTTCATTCATGTCCTCAATTTGATCAGGTTTAGATTTTAATGCATCAGAAAATTTTTCTAGATCATCAAGGGCTTTAGAAATCCTTTGTTGAATCAGAATAGCTCTCAACTTTTATTTCCAGATTGAATAATCACCATTTCCATCGAATTGTGATAATTCAACCCTCGAACCCATAGATGGAAAATCATCCATGAATGAGAATGATTTTGAAAATGTTTTATAAAATACTTTACTCACACAAATGCAAACACATAACCAAACTTTTCAAATTACTAACTAAGATAACACGCAAACACAGTTTATCAGCACACAAGATAATAAAGCTACAAATTATACTAAGGAGTTGAAGGCTCTAGCCACCTAGTTTGTTTTTACCTCAAATACAATTAACAACAAATGTAAAATTAAATAAGAGGGTTCAAGAAATTCTAATTCAGTGGATAAATCTGTTTTCCATATTTATAGGAGAGACAAAACGAATTTCTTCGCATTCCAATGCACTGATGCCCGTCTTAGAACAACCAATAAAGCTGCACCGTTGCTCCACCAACAAAGTAACACCACCAAAAAGTCAGAAATAAGGAAGTAAGCAATCTGCTTCAGAAATTAGTCGTCGAAAAACACTAGACACGCGTTCACGTGCCGCCTGAAGATTTTGTACGCGCTGCTGCCTGAGCCTTCACACTACCACTGGACTACGTCTCATCAAGGGGAGTATTCTAACGCAAGCCATGCGCTGTCACCAGAGAATGCACGCGCCGATGGGGTTTGTTCACCTCTTCGCCATGAACCCAAATATGGTCTCAGATCTCCCAGACGATGAGTGGTTTTGTCGGAATCTTGGTTTGAAGTCTTGGGTAATTTTGAATCTTCTCAGATCAAGTTCCAACTTTCGGCCCACCAACTTATCTTGATTTTTTCACACCCCTGGATCAATAATATAGACTCTGATATCATTTGTTGAGATTGAAAACAATAACAAAATATTACAATCTCGTTTGAATATTAAAAATACAAGAAAAAGCTCTCTTTTGTTGCCTTTGTTCTTGGTTGAAGTTGTAGGCTCAGATTCTTGCCACAATAAACACTGCACTGCAATCCAAGAGAACGGCAATAGGATTTGTTCACCAACCAACTAATTGGAGATGACCAAGACTTTTAAACACTCAGTCCAATCTCACTTTTGAGAAAAGAATGAAAGACGGCTCCCCACTTTTCTTCACTCTCTATTCTAACCTAGAAAATAAGAAAACCTAGAATATATATATATATAATCCTAGTAAGATCTCATCCATCTATTTCATCTAACGGTCCACACTCAATAAAGCATATTGTCCAATGTACTTTTGCCAAGTAGATTTTGACCCACATATTCTCATATCCTAGACTACTGATTTTCCCAATTCACCTCCAGTAGTAGCCATCTTTTTAGAATACACAATGTATTTTGTATGTGAACATTAAGTTATATTGTAGCTAAGGTTTCATCCAGATTGCAAATAAATCTAATAATGATAAAACTGAAAGAAGACGCTCTGCTATAAAGTATTGATGACAGACGGAATAAAAGGAGTGAGATAGCTGTAACTTGTTCATATTTCATTAGATCGTCTAACTAAAATGATGGATTAATTTTTTTTACCTGAGATCACTCATATAATTAAAATTAAAGAGACTCTTGAAATTTTATAACAAAATGATGTTGCACTCACAGTTTTGTAATTTCAAAATCCACAGGTCATATGCAGGAAAGGGAAATATAATGTTAACTTACCATGTAGCATGGAAGATACAATCCTCAGACCTTGGTAATCATACACCATAAGCTTTTCATCTCTTGACCAATAGTGTGCCAAAAATGTAGCAACATTTTCATGCCTCATTCTTCCAATGACCTCCATTTTCAGCTGAAATTCTTTACTTGTAAAGTTCACTTCCTTGAATCTCTTCACCACAATTGTAATTTCCTTTTCTAGTGTTGCCTTGTACGAAGTCCCGACTGTTCTCTCCCCAAGAACTTCTGCAGAAGCCCTCAACATATCTTCAAGGTTAAAATCAGGATTACGACACTCAATAAATACAAGCTTTCGTTGACGGCAATTTCTTGTGTTTATCATACTAAAATCCTCCATCATTTTCACTACTTCGGCCATTTTAGGTCTCTTCCTCAAGGTTTTTGCAACACAACTCATCCCTATTTGCAACATCTTTACCATTTGTTCCTCTATGTTACGATACATCAATAGCTCTACATCAAACACATTAGCAGTTTGCTCCTTACCATTGACAGAAATAACCAATTTGACTAGGTCGACAACCTCATCACCACATATGACATGTGAAGGCGACTTTTGAGTGAGAAGTTCAAGTAGCAGGATTCCAAAACTATAGACATCAGAAGCTTGGGATGCATTCCGCGTGTTTTAACTTCTGGGGCATGGTACCCTGCAGTTCACATGACTGGTATTGCCATCATGTTTACCATGCCAAGATCACACAAAGCCATATACTTGTGAATTCGAGAAAATGTTCAACGATTTTATGTTCTAATGAACAAGCTTCCCACCACTTTACTTGTGAATGTGAGCAATACCCCTTGCTACACCGACTGCAATTCTTAGTCGGGTTTCCATGTTTAATTGAACCCGATTCTCACCAATTTTTCCTGGGTAGAGGAGAAAACGCATTGGATTGTATAGTAACATTCCCATCATTTCTCCACTTACTGTAAGCCAATATATTGATTGAGGCTTGGATATAGTAGGTGTTGAAAAGAGCATACTAAGTAAACTACTTACAAGATATAATTAGGTTATGCAGAAGAATTCCAAAAAGCCATTCAACATATTGAACCTGCCAGTGAAATGCTTAAATTTAGTGTCTAAGCCATTTGATAAATGGCTTCAACAACAAATCCATCTTCAAAAACAAAATCGTGTGAGGTAAGATTATTGAATCATGACCACCCCATCTTCCAAATCTATGAAATAACATAGGCCGTAAATTGTGATCATATTATCATAATAAAACTGGCACCATGAATTTTGCTATTTGATACTGAAGACAGATAACACCAAAAAAAAAAAAAATTGTATATCGTTCAAAACAACTATTGGTGACAGACACAAGGACCTAAAAGCAAGTGGAATTAAGTGATGCGCGAGTTTACTGACATTGAAATGAACAAACAGTCCATAAGTAAATGGTACAATTCCTCAGTATATTCACAAAAATCAACATATTGCCACCGAAAAGATTTTGTTTGCTTAGAATTTTACTTTGCATGAATGAAAAAATGCTGGAACAAGAGACAAAGTGGTGGTGTTAAACATACCATGTAGCATTGAAGATACGCTGCCATTACTGTAATGATCATACACCATGAGTTTTTCATCTTTGGAAAAATGGTAAGCCTTCAATGCAGTCGTTCCTTACATTTCCAATAACCTCCATGCGTTGTTTGAACTTCTTTTCTGGAATATTGACTACATTCAATCTTTTCAGAACAACTGTTATTCCATTATCCATTGCTGACTTATACTCCCTCCGTCCCAAATATATAGGCTGATTGAGTTTTTCATACGGATTAAGAATGTTATTGAAAAAGTAAATTCTACCAATAGTTTTCTTAATTTACCCTTATTTAATGAGTATTATTTAATGTACAATTTCAAGATTAAGTTGGAAAAAATGATAATAAATAAGCAAATTAAATAAGGGTATTTTAGTAAAGGAACCAAAAAAACACCTCAAAAATAGAAACAAGCCTATATATTTAGGACTAGAGAAAAAGGAAATGTGGCCTATATATTTGGGACGGAGGGAGTATGAACTTCCAAATGTTCCCTTTCCCATGTACTCAGCAGAAGTCCACAACATGTCATCAAAGTCAAAAGAAAGATTAAAACCCTCAATAAATACTAGCCCGGAAACCCCCTTATGAACAGATATTTCTTTCTTCTGGGAGTTTTCAACCGCGGGTAGAGGTATCTGCTTATATGAAGATGAACCACCGGGACTCGAAATGTTAAAAGGCACATTAAGGACTTGAGAATCCAAACTGAAATCAGTCGATATGGAGCTTACACTTGGGCTCCAATCATGAAACATTTGCCATAGTTCCTCTCTCCTGATCACGGCTGCCACCAGTCTCTCCCAATTATCATAAATATTCGACGTCTCTCTTCCAGCTTCAGCCCTGAAAATCCTCTAAAGAACATTCATATTCTTGAAAATGATCCAAGTCAACTGTAGAATTATTGAACATTTAACGCCTATTCCCAATATTCACGTAGTATAGAAAATACAACATTGACAATGACCTTGGCGGATGGCCTTTTTAAAAAAGTATATCCCATTATTATAAACGAGCTGGATTTCATATAGGCATCAGAACATGGTGGGTAAACTTCATGAATCTTACTACCCAGCATCCTCACAGTACAAATTCCATAAAACAAAACACCCTATAAACATTACTATGCAACAACCTCCAAAAACAACTTCTGGGAAATTACAGAAAGCTGCAAAATCAAAAAAATACGGCCAAAAATGAATTAAAAAAAAAAAGAAGAAGCATCAGCTAGAGTGGACAACAGGTTTGTTCGCATGATTTTTCCATGTATTTTTACCTTCGTTAAAAATCCAGTAGACTAGAAACACGAATACGAATTGAGAAGTGAGATTGGCGGAAATAGATGACCTTGCTGTTGTAGCCACATTCCAATAACTGAAAATTCGAGCTCAACCTGTGTAATGAAAGAAGCTCCAACAATGGTGAAACTCACTCAAAATCAACACTATGGACTGAATATAGTAAAATTAAGCTCAATTGTTTTAATCAAACTCAATTATATAATGGGAAAAAAAAAAGATTACAGAAGAAGAAACGAAAGAGAGGAAATGGAGGAAGATTCTCGCAGAGAATTCTGTTACACATTCACTTCACAAGATGATATTCTCTTTCCGGGTAATGATTTCCTCCTAGGGAGGAATTATGAAGGTCACATAACACAGCCATTGGACAAGTGATTGACATTTTTGTTAATCACTTTTTCTTTTCGAATGGCCACAAGACACGTATCATATGGCCTTCATGATTCCTCCCCACCATAGTGAGGAGATGATTATCCTTCTCTCTCCTCCAACTAATACATATACTCAGTAAAATAAAAACGTTTTCTTCCTATTACAACTTAATTGACTAATTTGAAAGCTAAAACGGCGTTGTTCCTTTAATTTGAATTTCTAGTAAGTTGGTTTCCCCGGTTGCTTCTTTTCTTCTTCATCCTCCACTGCAAATCATCTTCTTCAGCTGATCTTTGCTCTTGTGGTTCTTCCTTTGCAGCTTGACGAGTTGGTCCATCTTTATAACAACCCTCCCGCTTATCTAAACATTGTCCCCAAGGTTTAAATGTTGAATACTGCTCCTTTATGTACTTTTATGTAGGTTGAATCCTCCCATGTTGCATCATCTTTAGATTGTCCAACCCACTGAATCAACCACTTAACTCCAGCTTCTCTCCCCTTGTTGAAAATTCTATCTTGGATAATCCTACCTGGCTGTTTGTCTACACTTTCTGCATTTGTATTCACAGGTAAATCTACCACAATCACTACTATGTCCCCAAGTTTCTTCTTTAATAAAGAGACATGAAAAGTGGGATGAATTTTAGAACCTACTAGCAGGCCTAGTCTGTAAGCTACCTCTCCAATTCTTTCCTCCACTATGTAAGGCCCATAGTATTTAGGACTGAGTTTCTGATTTTCTCTTCTAATCACAAATTGTTGCTGAAATGGATGAAGCTTCAAATAAACCAAATCTCCAGTCTAAAATTGTCTCTCTGTTATATTCTTGTCAGCATAATGTTTCATCCTAGCCCTAGCTTGTGCCAATTTCTCCTTCAATTGCTGGTCCATTTTGTACATTTCTTGCAGTAATTCATCAACAATGGCAATATTGGTTTGTTGATAAGTCCCTATAGCTAGTTGTGGAGGAAGAATTTCATATAGAGCCTCAAAAGGTGTTTTTTTGAATGGCTGTGTGGTAAGTGGTATTATACCACCATTCAGCTAATGAAATCCATCTTACCCAAGCCTTGGGTTTGTCATGTGTCATGCACCTTAGATACATTTCTAGGCACTGGTTTAACCTTTTAGTCTGACCATCAGTTTGGGGATGATATGATGTGCTCATGTAAAGTTTAGTCCCCAATAATCTGAATAATTCCTACCAAAATGTGTTTTAAAGATCTTGTCCCTATCAGATATAATTGATTGTGGACAGCCATGTAGTTTACTGATATTTTCAAGGAACAATTGGCCACTTTTATTGCTGAAAAAGGATGAGATAATGTGATGAAGTGTCTATATTTAGTGAAACTGTCAACTACCACCATAATCATATCTCTGTCCTCATATTTGGGCAGTCTTTTTACAAAATCCATAGATATATGGCTCCAAGATTTCTGAGGCTCTGGAAGGAGCTGGAGGAGACCAGGGTAAGCAACATGTTCCTTCTTGTACCTCTGGCAAACATCACATTGCAAAACCTCCATTTTAATATGTTGTGTCATGCCTGGGCAGAAAAATTGTTGTTTAGCTCTGTATATGATGGCCTGAATTCTGAGTGACCCCCTTCCTGTGAAGCATGGATGTTCTATAGTATTTTATGCCTAATATTACCTCCACTTCCAATGTAGAGCTTGGATTTGTATTTCAACAACCCATTGCAATACTGATATAAGGGATTAGCTGTGGGATTAATAAGAAGGGACTGAATCTTCTCCTTAGCAATGTTATCATCTTCATAGCTGTCTATCACTTCTTGGAACCAAGCTGGAACAAGTACTGTCACAGCATTATACTCTCATTATCCCCTCTTAGAAAGGGCATCAGCAACCACATTTTCAATCTCCCTTTTGTATTGTATTTATTAGTCTAAACCCATTAGCTTGGTAAGCCACTTTTGTTGCAAGGGGGTAGTAATTCTATGCTCAAGTAAGAACTTAAGTGATTGATGATCCGTCTTGATAATGAAGTGGTGTCCTTCAAGGTAGTGCCTCTACTTGACCACATCAGTCACCAGTGCAATCAATTTCTTTTCATATATAGACCTGCCTAAACTCCTTGGCCCAAAAGCTCTACTGATATAGGCCAGGGGCCTTCTGTTTTGCATCAAAACTGCACCCAATCCTCCATAACTTGCATCAGTTTCTATTACAAATGGATGAGAAAAGTCTGGTAAAGCAAGCACATGAGTGGAACTCATGGACACCTTCAGGTTATTAAAGGTTGTCTCTGCTGTCTCAGACCATATAAAGTTGTCCTTTTTCAACATATCAGTCAAAGGTCTAGCTATAGTCCCATAACCCTTCACAAACTTTCTATAGTAGCCAGTTAAACCAAGAAACTCCCTTAACTGCTTGATATTAACTGGAGAAGGCCAACTCTTCATAGCCTCTATCTTCTTGGGATCTAGTACCACCCCTTGTTGATTTATCACATGTCCCAAATACTCTATCTTGATCTGGCCAAAAGCACATTTGCTTAACTTGGCATACAGCTGATGTTGTGTCAGCAGCTGTAGTATAGTCCTCAAATGTTCACCATGGCTTATCATGTCATTGCTATACACCAGTATATCATCAAAAAAAAAAAAAAAAAAAACTAGGACATATTTCCTCAATTGCTCTTTGAAGTCTTCATTCATCAAACTCTGAAATATGGCTGGTGCATTGGTTAACCCAAATGGCATAACCTTGAATTCATACAGCCCTTGGTGAGTTTTAAAAGCCGTTTTCTACACATCACCTGACTTGACCCTTATTTGATGGTAACCAGCCCTAAGATCAATCTTTGTAAAGTAATTAGCCCTATATAATTCATCAATTAGGGGCATAGGGTATTTATCCTTCACAATCTGGTTATTGAGCTGCCTATAATCCACACAAAACCTCCAAGTACCATCCTTATTTTTCACTAATAATACAATAAGAGTAAATGGGTTGTTGCTAGGTTGAATAATTCTAGTGGCCAACATTTCTTCAATCAATTTCTCTACCTCAGACTTCTGGATGAAATGACATCTATAGAGTCTAATCTGGAATGGTTGAGCTTCTTCCTTGAGTGGAATGTGGTGGTCATGTAATCTCTATGAAGGTAGCCCCTTAGGCTCTTGGAAAACATCATCATATTCAATCAGAATGGGCTTCAATTCTTCTGTTGTTTATGTCACTTCATCCTCCAAAATGGTATTAAGCTGCCCCACTAATCCATAAGGTTGTTGGGCTAGTAAGGATTCCAATTGAGAGCCATTAGTTAGTTTAATCCTACCATCAACATTTCCACTGCAAAGTGTCACTCTTTCTCCTTCACTCATAAAACTAATGTGCCCCTCCTTGAAATCAAAGGTCACTGGTCCAATTTAGCTCAGCCAATTGACCCATAGAACCATGTCACTACCCCCAAGTTGTAAGGACCCCATCTTATACTAAAATTATATTCCTTGCATCTGCTAGATTATAGGCAGATTCACAGATTTATTTAGGGGTGGCAAAAAAGCTCGTCGGCTCGTGGGCTCACCGACTCGGCTCATTAAAACTCGGCCCAACTCGGACTCGGGCTCGTCGAGAGACGAGAACGAGCTAGGGCCTCGGGCTCGTCGAGAGACGAGAACGAGCTAGGGCCAAGCTCAAAAAAAAAAAAGAGGGCCGAGCTAGCTTGGCTTGGCCAAAAAACAAGCCGGCTCGTGGGCTCGCCAATGAGCCACGAGCTGGCTCGGCTCGTGGCTCGTGCATTACAACATTTTTTTTTATTTTTTTATTTTTTGTTTTTTAATTTCATTATTTTTCTATAAATACTCTTATTCTAAGGAGAAGGGTTTTCAATATTTAATTTTCAACATAAAAGATACCCGATATTGTATTTTTCTCTCATTTTCAAAATTTAAAAAAAAATTTGAGGGCCGAGCCGAGCTCGTAGGCAGCTCGGCTCAGCCCGTTCGGCCCACGTGGGCCAAACCGAGCTTGCATTTTGGAGACGAGACGAGACGAGCCGAGCTCGAGCTTGGCTCGTCCCCAAACGAGCCAAGCTCGTATTTTATGGGCCGAGCCGGCTCAGCTCGGTCCATTGCCATGCCTAGATTTATTGTCCAACTTCAGCCCATTGGCTACAGTCACAGTTAGAGGCCTGCTATCATCAGTCTGATATCTAAGGGCTTGCACCAACTTATCATCTATGAAACTATGAGTACTTCCATTATCTATCAAAATAGATATGTTCCTGCCTCTAACTCTTCCAGGGATTCTGATGATTTTGTGGATAAGTGTCCCCATCAATGTATTGAGAAAAATTTGCATGACTCACATATCTTCTTCTTTGGCTAACACATAGTCCCCGATCTCTTCTTCCTCCTCCTCAGCTAGTAATATGTAGTTCAGTATTCTGTTCTTACAGACATGTCCAATTGTATACTTCTCATCACATTTAAAGCAAAGTCCCAAATTCCACTTTGTTTGCAAATCAGCAGGGGTAAGGGTTTTATATGGAAAATGAGGGCTTGGTCTTTTGGTTTCTGTATTTAGTGATTTAGGGTGGATGTAAGGTTTGTGTAGCTTGGCATTTTTACTGATGGATGATATGGTGGTTTCTTGTAACAAGGCAATTTCAGTGGCTTGGGTTAGGGCAAAAGGTTTGATTATTTTAACAATGGATTTAATTTCTTCTTTCAATCCACTTGTAAACACACTGATATAGTAGAACTCAGGTAAGTTTGGCAAAGCTTGCATAGCTTGAGCTTTTAACTCCTCGAATTTCTCCACAGATTCTGCAATCCCTCTATATTGCCTAATTTTACAAAAGGTTTCCATCACCGCTTCACTAGTTGTTTCAGCAAACCTTTTGCACACTTCAGTGGCCTGAATTCTCCAATCAGCATTTGGATGGCTAGACTAAAATCCATGAAACCACACATCTGCCTTCTCCTTGAAATACATCTCAAATATCCCAACTTTCAATTCTTCTGGTATTTGATGCAATTGAAAGTTCGTATTGGCCATCCTCACCCATTCTCTTAGGCTTTCATCACAGAATTGAGAAAAATCAATGTTAGGGAGCTTATGATTCATTCTGGCATCATTTCTATTTTTCCCGAGTCTAGTTTCACCACCAAATCTCCCGCCCAACACACTCCCTTCAGCTGAACCTAGAAGAAGTCCTTCCACTTGTTTATCTTTAGACATACTTCCCTGTACTTCTTTATCTTTAGACATACTCATTTTAGCAAGCATAACAACTATAGATTCATATTTATCATTCATTTTTTAGCATATAATTATCATGTTTACCAGCAACCGTAGTGTAGACAACCCCCGGATCATTTATCTCTTTATCAACCCTTTTCCAACCTTTCTCATTAGCCTTTAGTACTCTGGTTTCCATCTGGTTTTAGGATCTTAATGCTCTAATACCAATTTTAATGAATGAAACTCCAACAATGGTGAAACTTACTCAAAATCAACACTATGGACTGAATATAGTAAAATTAATTTCAATTGTTTTAATCAAACTCAATTATATAATGGAAAAACAAAAACAAAAAGATTACAGAAGAAGAAACGAAATAGAGAAAATGGAGGAAGATTATCGCAGAGAATTTTGTTACACATTCACTTCACAAGATGATATTCTCTTTCCTCCAACTGATACATATAATCAGCAAAATAAAAACGTTTTCTTCCTATTACAACTCTATAAAACGTATTACAACTTAATTGACTAATTTGAAAGCTAAAACTGCGTCGTTCCAATAATTTGAATTTCTGGTAAGTTGGTTTCCCCAGTTGCTTCTTTTCTTCTTCATTCTCCACTCCAGATCATCTTTTTCAACTGGTCCTTGTCATGTGGTTCTTCATCTATAGCTTGTCCAGCTGGTCCATCTTCATAACAACCTGAAACTCCATTTCACCTTTCTTGATTGAAAATAGAATTTGTTTCCATTTTACATTTGTAGCAGCGAAAATCAATTAATAAAATTTATCCAAACTGACGAAATAATGGCACGGGCAGAAAATGTGGAGCATTGTCAAGTATTTTAACAAACAATAATTAAAACAATAAATAGTACTAAAGGTGTGTTTAATCAAAATAAAAAAAAAAAATCCACGTACACAGACTTGCAAAATGTAGATTGCCCATGTATACATCTTTTGGAAGAGAAATTGGTTTAGTGGATATCACACAATTTTCCAATTAGTTAGGTTAAAGAACAGCCACTTTGGCTAAATGGCTGTGTCAAATCGGATAATAGTAGAAGAACGTAACTTATATCAAATAAGTTTTAAAAACTCTTTTATACATAAAAGAGATAAATACCCTTACTAAATATCAATGTTCAAAAAATCTGACCACCATCAACCTAAAAAAGGCAACAGATCAAGTGTCAAAAGGTCGAATCGGGTCGAACCAAGGTCGAACCAATTTCAATTAAAAAATTAAAAATTAATTTAAAAGTCTCATAAAACTTCTAAAAATAAGTTATTTTTAAATAAACCAATATTTATAGACAAAATTACTCACAAAACTTGTCTTTAAATAGATTTTTAATAAGTTTCAATTAAAAAATGAAAATTTAATCCAAAAAATCCCGGTTTTCATTAAAACCGGACCGGTTCAATTGGTTTTTCTGGTTTAACCGTTAAAAAACCTGGTTTCCTGTTCAAATTTTTTAAGGCCGATTAAATTGGTAAACCGGCTAAGTTCTTGATTTTCTTAGTTGAACTGGCCGGTCCGATCCAATTTTTCAAACACTACTTAATCTATTAACAGATGGTCTGTTAACAGATCTGTTAATTTGGCCTTAACAGACTACATGCCTCTGTTAAGGCCAATTTTAGCCTTAACAGGCCAAAAATATGTTAACAAACTCATGGTCTATTAACAGGTTTGTTAACACCTGTTAACAGACCTATGGTCTGTTAACGCAAATTTACACATTTTAACTGATTTTTCAATTAACCCACTTCAATTGAATTCAGATTTACAGAAATTTGAAGTAAAAATCACAATTCATACTCAGATTTATACATATTTTCATGATTTATACTACAAAATTCACAATTTATACCGTAAGTTAAAAGAAGAAGATAGACAGGTGAATTTCTACTTTGAAATGAGATTTTTTACATAAATGAAATGGGTTGGATTATAACATTAAAATGAGTCAGATTCTAACCTTCAAATCTTCTCTTTGACACATATAGATGAATTTGTAATCGTTTGAAATAGTTGATAAGCGGGGAAGAAGGCAAGGATAAATTTGGTAATTTACAAGATAAAATGGGTCAACGGCCATTTTGGAAAATTGGCTGGGTAACCCGACCATTCAGCACTAATCCCACGTTAAAGAACACAGAAAAAACAGATGTAATAATGAAAAATAAATTAAATTAAAACAATAGCGCACTAGAGAAAAATGAAAAAAAAAATGGAAAAAAAGGTAGAAAATCAGCATGATCAACCATCTGAATCAATTGGCCGCCGAACTTTAACCAAATTACTACTTAATCACCCAACTTTGAAAAGTATCTCAATACACATTCTTTTTTCCACAATGTTACCCACCCATCGTCGACGTCTAACAGTTTGCAATTCTTAACGGAACATCCCATGTGGCAAGTGAAATACAGGTGTAGCATATTGACAGTGTTAAATCTCACCCCGTCATAAAGAACACATCACCCAAACACTCCTCTGGGGGAAAAACAATTGGGTTATACTTCAATTTTGGAAGAGGAAAGGTGCGTTTGAGATGTGATATTTTGCTCAGTTGGCCATAGTTCACTCCGTCAGCCCGCCACGTCAGAAAACCATATGCTAGGTCGGATTTTCCATTATGAGTTGGCATAGGTTGATTAACAAGTGGTGGATGAGTAATATAGTGGAAAGAATAGTGTGTATTGAGATACCTTTCAAAGTTGGGTGGTTAAGTAGTAATTTGGTTAAAGTTTGGTGGCCAATGGTTGATTTTACCCACCATCTGAAGCTGTCCGTCAAATGGCAACGAAGGGTATTCTTAATGTACGATGGATCTGTATTTGCTTCTGTAGTCTTGTTAATAGAATTTAATTCCAAGTTTTGCGATATGCACACTACTTATCCTTGCACTATACCTGACAAAGGTGACCTCGAATTTCAAGCTACTGGTGGTGGTGGTGGTGGTGGTGGTGGTGGTGGTGGTGGTTGGTTGGTGGCTAGGGTAGGGGAGGGGAGGGGAGGGGAGGGGAGGGGAGGGGTGGGGTGGCTATCTATTCTTTTCTTTTTTATTTTTATTTGGACGATTATATTTCAACCACATTTTTTATTTATCACACTACATTTTAACCTCACTTAAATTCTTCAAATCTTTGTTCATTATAACATATATGTCATTAAAAAAAAAACTTTTTTTAGTTGAATTATTATCTTTAACTTATATTAATTAGCACATCTCATCCTCTTCCATGATGATTTCTATCAAAATTTTATATTTGCGTGTTTTGAAATGATGAAAAAATATAGTCTATTTTTGTATTTAATGTTTTTATTTTTAAATATGATAGACAAATAAATCGTTTTGAATGCGACAAAAACAAAGATCGGGACATGCGTGCTACAGTGAGCAGAGATTGAAAATAGTAAAAGTATAATTAAAATGTAGACAGTAAAAGTATAATTAAAATGTAGACCAACAAATAAATGTTATGGTTTGAATATTATTATCCTTTTTCATTTTTCTGTCTTTTTTTATTTGTGTTTTGTTTATTTAAGTTATGGGTAATATTATATTTTGACACCATTTTGATGGAGATTTTGGACAGAATTCATGAATAAAGACGAACTTTGCAAGGGGACAACATTGTGAGGAAAAAAAAGATTGGATGTATGCTACTTTTGCTAAAAGTTAAGGACGAGTAGTACAATTTACCTTCTTCGACTATCAGTCTTAGGGGAATGATCTATTGTCCCTAGTGGGTACTTCTTATTTGGCCCACTGAATATTTGTCCAGTGAATATTGAAGGATGAAAAAGTGTTTGACAAACATGTCAAACACTTACTATCTACACATTCCATAGAATTCACAACTTATAAAAACTTAAAAAATAATTTCAATACCACACGAACTAGACTTTTGATTACAACACGTTCAACACAAAGTAGTCAACAATACAATAAATAAAACTTTAACTATTTTTTTATTTATATTTTTCAATATTGTATACTTTACCTTTTCAAACAAGCCATAAATTGATTTACGTTAAACACGCGGGACAAGCTATTAACTTTGATCACAATTACAGTTGGAATGATCAAATTAAGATAAAAATGTAAATTGACTGATCAAAATGAAACAAATTGAGATTGAGTGACCAACATAAACTAAATTTATAAGTTGTGTGACCTCCAGTGAGATTTTCCTTACAAAATATATCAGCTTAACACAAGCAGCAGAAAAATCCAATTAAACATGATATTATTCTAGGTTTGATTTGTATTATATAAAAGTAAGAACAAACTTTATTATCTTCGTATAATCTTACTGCTTGTTTGGTCTAGTTTTTAAACTAGTTTTTCAACACAAATTGATTTATTTGACCATATTTTTGCCTTCCTAGCATGACATATTTGACTATTTTTGTTGAAAAACTAGTTTTTAAACTAGATCAAACAAACCCTTATTCATAATTTGATTCATTAATAAGGAAACTTTCGTGTTAATAACCCTGTATGTCCCTCCTTCCATGTTTGGTGGGTAACAGATTTTAACAATTGACCTATTCAGTATTGAAATGCACTATCAACTACACTAAAACTAAAGACCCTCCACTCTATTTCTAAATCAAACAACTCGATACTAGTATACCTTGGACGAGTTGTTTTATAAGTTAGTGAAACAACAAGAAAATGACATGAATGATAGTGTAAATTAACTTAAAGAAACCAACCAGTTAAAGCAAAGTAAGATCGAGATTAACTTAATATAATTAAGAAGTAAAGAAAGTAATTCACCAAAGTAAAGAAAACCTGGAAATTTCATATTGAAGTAATTTCTAAAAAGACAATTCAATATAGAAAAGAAGACAATGTGGAGAAATAAAAAAGAGAACCTATTGTATTAAGGCATAACGGCATAACAAAAATACAATCACAAGGGGGTATATATAGTAATGAAAAACCCTAATCTATATTAGGTAAACAATCATAATAGAATATAAAATATATTCTAATATATATGTTCTATATTCTAACATCCCGCCTCAAACTCACGATGCGATAGCAATAAGCAGCGAGAGTTTGTCAAGTAAGAAACGAAAGCGATAGACCGGATGGGGCTTTGTGAAAAAGTCAGCAAGCTGCAGCGATGAAGAAACAAAAGGTAAAGAAATAGTGCCATGCTGAAGATGGTGGCGAATCAGATAACAATCAATCTCAATATGCTTCGTGCGCTCATGGAACACAGAGTTGTGAGAAATCGAAATAGCACTTTTATTATCACAATACATAGGAGTCGGAGAGGAAAGAGAAACACCCATGTCAGCAAGTAACCAACGCAACCACACAATCTCAGTAGTGGTAGACGCCATAGCACGATACTCTGCTTCAGTAGAAGAACGAGAAACCACATTCTGCTTTTTACTCTTCCAAGAGATAAGTGAGTCTCCCAAAAATAGACAAAAACCAGTAATGGACTTGCGATCAGTTGGGTTACTGGCCCAATCAGCATCAGAGTATGCGCGGAGCTCCAAGGAAGAGGTCGATGGAAATAAGAGACTCTGAAAACAAGTACCACGAAGATAGCGCAGAATACGAACAACAGCTCCCCAGTGAACGGTAGTCGGAGCAGAGACAAACTGACTAACAATGTGAACAGCATAAGTAATATCGGGACGAGTGATGGTGAGATAAACGAGACTTCCAACGATAGTGCGGTACAGATTGGGATCAGGCAAAAGGATACCATCAGAAGGTGAATAACGAACATTGGTTTCAAGAGGAGTATCATCAGTCTTAGAATCAGTGAGACGAGCACGCTCAATAACATCAGTTGCATACTTAGACTGAGTGAGAAGATAACCTCTAGGGGAAGAAGAAACCTCGATCCCCAAAAAATAAGATAAATGACCTAAATCCTTCATTTCAAAACGACGAGCCAAATCAGATTTTAAGGCAGCAATACCATTAACATCATCACCAGTGATAATCATGTCATCAACATATAAAAGGAGTAAAATACGACCAGATGAAGTGCATCTAGAATACAAAGCAGAATCATGATGGCTGGATGTAAAGCCAAGAGAGGCAACAACAGTAGAAATTTTTTTAAACCAAGCGCGAGGTGCCTGTTTGAGACCGTAAAGTGCTTTCTTAAGTTTGCAGACATATCCAGGATGATGAGAAACACCAGGAGGAGGAACCATATAGACGTCCTCCTGAAGGGTTCCATTTAGGAATGCATTTTTAACATCCAACTGAGAGAGATTCCACCGAAAAACAGAAGCAACTACAATAAGTGTACGAACAGTAGTCATCTTTGCAACAGGAGCAAAAGTCTCTTCATAATCCAAACCATACTGCTGATTAAACCCCTTAGCAACCAACCTAGCCTTGTAGCGCTCAATCGAACCATCAGATTTGGTTTTGATTTTATAGACCCAACGTGAACCAATAGCATGTTTACCCTGAGGTAATGAAACTAGATCCCAAGTGTCTGTCTTATGTAAAGCAGAGAGTTCATCAACCATAGCCTGTTGCCAAAGAGGATCTAGAATAGCTTCTTTATAGGAAGAAGGTTCAGAAAGCTTGTGAATAGATGTTAAGAAACAACAGAAAGATTCTGAATAACAAGAATAAGCAAAATCAGGTAACTGAGTAGACTTACGAATACGTGGAGGATATCGAGGAGAAGGAGGTTGATCAACAATCTCAGATGGTGCTTGGGTAGCCATAGAAGGAGAAGGATCATTATGAGTCGGCGCATGCGTACCTGTAGTGGAAGAAGGATCAACAACAAGCGGGGTAAGGGAATGTGAGCTATCGGTAGTATCAGAAAAGGGATCAATATGAATGAGATCAGCCTTAGTCATGGTATGAGTATTATCAGAAATAGAAAAGAATGGAATATGCTCAAGAAACACAACCTGGGGGGAAACATATAGTTTTTTATTAATAGGATCAAAACAGCGATAATCCTTTTGTCCCTCCCCATATCCTAAGAAGACACAAATAGCAGACCGTGAAGTCAACTTACTACGTTCTACTTGAGGACGAAGGACAAAACATGTGCACCCAAAAACTCTTAGAAGAGAATAATCAGGAGGATGTCCAAATAATGTTTCAGAGGGTGACAAACCCGAAGTGTGAGAGGACGGAATTTTATTAATTAAGTGGACAGCAATCAAAACTGCTTCTCTCCAAAATTCACTAGGAACTTTGGTAGATAAAAGTAGAGAACGGGCAGTTTCAATAATATGTCTATGCTTACGTTCAGCAATACCATTTTGTTGTGGGGTGTCAGTACATGAGGATTGGTGAATTGTGCCATCAGAAGCAAGCAATGTAGAGAAGTCAGTAGAGGTATACTCTCCACCCAAGTCACATTGAAAGCACTTAATAACAGCAGAATGTTGAGTTTTAACAAGTGCTCTAAAAGAAAGATAAATGGAAAGAAACTCAGAACGTCGTTTCATAAGATAAACCCAACAATAACGACTATAATCATCAATAAACGAGACATAATATCTAGACCCTCTTTTTGTAGCAATAGGAGCAGGCCCCCACACATCAGAATGAACAAGGTCAAATGGTGCAACAGAACGAGAAATACTTCGAGGAAAAGGTAAAGCAGAAAATTTAGCTAATTTGCAACCACTACAATCAGAGATATCATGAGTTCGCAAATCTCCCAATTGACCTTTAGAAACTAAAAATTTTAAACGACTAGCAGAAACATGTCCAAGGCGAGAATACAACAAATAAAAACTAGAAGAAGAAGAATTCAAAGAAAAAGACGACAAATCAACACTAGAGGCTGCAGCATGCGGTGGTTGCAGATTGTCCAAAACATATAAACCTCCTTTTCTATGGCCTATCCCAATCAGCTTCTGAGATTGAGGATCCTGCACATGACAAGCAGTAGAAGAAAATTGAACTAAGTATCCAGAGTCACATAACTGACCAATAAATATAAGATTCAAAGAAAGAGCTGGAACACAATAGACATCGGAGAGTGATAAATTGTATGTATTAACAGAACCAACCCCTACCAAAGGCAGTGGAGTGCCATCAGCAGTCATAATAGACACAGACGAATTAGAGGGGCGTAAGGAATCAAACAGTGTGGAGTCAGAAGACATGTGTTTAGAGGCACCTGAGTCAAAGATCCACGAAGAAGAAATACCTAAGGGATTCTGGGACGACAAACCTGCATAAGTAGAAGCTGACATAGCATGAGGCTGAGTGGCAAGAAACTTTTGAAATTGCTCAGCTAGAGTAGTGAGCTGGGGATTAGAAGGAGGTGCTCCAAGAGTATGTGAGTCACAAGGTGGTATGGCTGCTACTGTGTTAGCATTGGGACGATAAAATCGATGTTGTGACTGCTGTTGACTCTGTAAAGATTGTAGCTTTTTACGACATTGAGCCTTCCAATGTCCATTTTTCTTGCAAAAGCTACACTCATCACTAGCAACTCGCACATAACCTCTGTTCTGATTCTGCGTAGATGGTCGAGAGGGGACAGCCAAAACTGAAGTACCAGAAGTAGGAAGGGATGCCTCACCTGTTAGGGATTTCAAACGTGTTTCCTCAGCCACAAGTTCACTAACCACTGAATCAACAGAAGGAAGAGGAGTACGATGCAAGATAGAGCCTCTAAGGCCCTCAAAAGAATTACGAAGTGCCATCAAGAACTGAACCAATCGTTGCTCCTCTCTATAAACAATATAATCCTCACATGCTTTCAATCCTGCTGATTTTGTAAGAGCCAACTCATCCCAAATCGATGTCATAGCAGTATAAAATTCCAGAATACCCATATTTTTTCTGTTGTAAGGCTCGTATATCAATCTCCAACTGAAATCGTTTTGCAAAGTTAGACTTAGTGTATAACTTCTGCAAATGATCCCAGACTTCCTTAGCAGTTTCATATTTTGCCAATTGTGCACCAATGGAATGATCGACAGAATTGTGAATCCAAGTAAGAATTTTTGCATTATTTGACTCCCAAACATCAACATCAATAGTATAAGTATCACTAGTATTCTTAGGTATCACAATAGTTCCAATAATATAACCCCATAATTTTTTACTCTTAAGAAAATTTTTCATCACAGTACTCCAATATGAATAATTCTGACCAATTAATCTTACACTAATAGATTGAAGTGAATCATCCCTTTCAGTTGCCATTATTACGAATAAGAGAAATGACCAAACAATTCTATTATGCAAGAAAAACCAATAACAAATGACCAAACAATTCCTCAGCCCCAAAATTAATAATGGTTGTTACCTTCCCTGATTTGGTCTAGTTGTGACTTTTGCAATCACTTGGTCCAGTTTCCTGACTTTTTTAATCACTTGGTCCAGTATACCCTAAAAGATAGAGGGTTGGGACCCTACGACAAAATCAACACTGACCCAGATCCCTTCGCTGTCTGTAAAGGCAGGCCCACGCGATGGTGCAGCGCGGACGCAGCGTTCGAAGGAGGAGTATAAGGCGCTGATCGCCTCTACTTCAATGAACAAGGCCAATGACAACGACTGCCGACGACTTGAAGAAGATGATCGCAGTCGGAAGAGGGAAACGTGCTGTTGGCCGGTAGAAAGAAGCGTGCTGTTGGCCGGAAGAGGGAAGCGTGTTGTTGGCCGAACCTGCTACTGCCAGAAGAGAGTCTGCGATGCTGTTGCTGTTTTAAAAAGTTGGCCGGACCTGCTGCTGCCGGAAGGGAGTCTGACCTGCTACTGCCGGAAGAGAGTCTGCGCTGCTATTGCTGTTTTATAAAGTTGGCCGGACCTGCTGTTGTTGATGTTTTATAAGGTTGGCCGAACCTGCTGCTGTTGCTGTTGTTGCTGTTGCCGGACCAGCTACTGCCGGAAAGAGAGTGCTGCACTACCGTTGCTGTTTTATAAACATGGCTCTGATACCATGTGGAGAAATAAAAAAGAGAACCTATTGTATTAAGGCATAACGGCATAATAAAAATACAATCACAAGGAGGTATATATAGTAATGAAAAACCCTAATCTATATTAGGTAAACAATCATAATAGAATATAAAATATATTCTAATATATATGTTCTATATTCTAACAGACAAGACCAACTCTACCATCACCAAAGCTGGTAGAGGTAGCAATGAGCTTTCTTCAGCTAATTGTTTGCCCCCAAGTTCGTCCCGCCAATATCCTCTAACATCCTCACTACTTCTGACATTTTTGGTCTGTTCTTAGGAACGCTTTTAACACAGATCAAAGCTATCTGCAAAAAATTCACCATTACATCCTCAATATCGGTATATCTCAGCAACTCTATATCAAACACTTCGGCAGTCCAATCCTCATTAACAACAGAATAAACCCAATTGACTAGCTGAATGGCCTTGTCATTAGCTGCAGAAAGTATGGATGGCTTTCCAGTAAGAAGTTCGAGTAGCACAACTCCAAAGCTGTAGACATCAGAAGCTTGGAACAATTTCATGGCGTCCGTGACTTCTGGGGCTAGATACCCTGAAGATTTCCTATGTAGCACTGAAGTTCTACTCACTAATGTTGTCAACCCAACATCTGAAACACAGCCATATCCTTGTGCAGTAAGGAAAATGTTCGAGGCTTTTACATTACCATGTACAAGATTCTGGCCAACTTGTGTGTGGATGTGAGCAATACCCCTTGCTGCCCCAACTGCAATTCTTAGTCGGGTTTCCCAATCTAAAGAAATTTTATTCTCGCCATTTTTTCCTGCAAAGATGATATAAGTCATAAGATTACAACCACTTGCAAAAATATTATCTACAAAAGGTTGCCATTATATTTCTACAGTTGAACTTGTAGTTAACATTGTTGGGTTGTATGCCTAAATAGTATAATTTTGCTGTGATAAAATAATAATTTATATTGAATAAAACTTTGGTTTGTATTCATTTATTATTATTGCATTTATTTAATATTGAGGATGTAAATAAAGTGCCAATGATCACTTGTGATAATATAAACTGGGTGCTTGCGTTGAGAAACATAGTGTGACACAACTTATATTTTGATTATCAATAAAATTGTTCACAACTAATATATAAGGGTTGACGCCTTGTACCGGAATGTTGTAGTGTTGATTATTTAATCATTTGGATTTGCGATTTGTCCTTATTGTATAAATGGATTAATTGTGACACTGGTACACTTGGAGAGTATTGAACAGGCCACGTGTTGAATTTAATTATATAGCATGACTGTGCAAATAATTAAATTACACTTGATTACTGGATATTTCATTTGAATCCCTTGACAGAATTGTGTATATCTTTTCGTTAGTTTGATGGTTCTTTAATTCACCTATGGGTGAGATCAATTTAGTTGATCAAATATTTTGGTGAGTTGGGAGCTTGAGAATGAGCGAAGTAGAGAACACGAATTCGTGTCGAGAACTGTCGCCTTAAAAAATAGGTCGATGTGACAACTTAAGTATTTTCTGTTGAACAGTTATAAATCTGAACTTAGTGTTTAGCGACGGCTAAACTTCGACATCTATAAATTAGTTCATAAAACCGTTGAAGAAAATGTAACTTAACGTTAGTGAAAATAATTAGAGCCTGTTTGACAGAGATTATAAACTAGTTTATAAACCAATTTTTGGTTTATTTGACCAATATTGATTTATTTGAGTTGAAATTGTTGACTTTTCATGTTAAAAGTGGGTTGAAAGGTCAAAAATTACGGCTGAAAAAAACCAAAATAGATTTATAATCTTTGTCAAACAAGCTCTTAGAATGGCAAAACGGTCATTTATGCTCATACCTAATTATCGAATCTCATACAGGGATGAAATATATATACGGTAGTTCAGAGGAAAGTATTACAACTTCTATAATTTTATATATTCCGAGAGTACAATCTCTTGCATTTAATAGGAAAAACAAAAGACTAATAATTAGATTAAAGGGTTAAGGGTCGACTTGATAGAATCTAATTATTGGAGCTTGGACAACATATGTCCAAACAGGTCCTTGTGGTAGCTCTATAAAGTTTTGGACTTAATCACATTTACTAAAAAAGTTTTGGACTTGATTGTAATTATGCTATAAGTTCAGAGATTACATGTGTAATTAAATCAATCCTAAACTAATTGGACTTGGATGTCTTTTCATTGTTTGCAATCAAGACTCTTGTTATTATTTGCAATCAAGATACTTGTTATATTTATATCACATTGCATATAATGTAAAATTAATTCATTCAGTTAAAAAAAAAAGAAGATAGAAAATTAAGAAGTTTTAGTTTGACTTGAATTTTAGCTTTTTAATTTTCTAGATCTGACTAGTCCAGAAATTAATTTTTTGATTTAATTAAAAGATGCCCACACGCCGGTATAATCCAGACTTGGGAGAATACCATAAAAGACTTGAACGTCGGGAGCACCAAATTTGTGAATCAAAAGCAGCAAGTTCGTGAATCAGATCAAGACTAATGTCGTTTATTAATTCAGATATAATACTAATCCATTAGTATTTAATAATAAACACATGAACACCTAGCAAAGATCGTGGTTTTATTGAATTAAAGAATTTTTTTATTTTCTGGCTAATTCTCGTGCCAGTTGCCAACAAACATTGTGTGCAAAAATCACATGACATTATTTTAATACAAATGTCGTAAAGATATGAAAATGAGTTCAAGATATCCTTGAAGAATTGAACTACAGCCACTAAATGTTAAAATTAGCATCTCCACAACTACCAATTTGCCCACATCACTTCCAACATTAGCCATCTTTGAGAATACGAACAACATTTTATAAGTGACCTAGTATGCCAAACTGTACCTATGACTTCAATCCATATATGATAACAATATAACTGAAAGAAAAGGTTTTGCTATAATCAGCTGAAGACAAATGAAGTCAAAGGAGTGATATGGCTTAATTCACATTAGTTCGTCTAAATACTATTTACAGAGCCAAGTGCCTACATAAAAGATGAATTTAATAATAATGTTGCAGTCACAGCATTGTAATTTCAAGATCTATAGGTCATATGCACAAAGGGGAAGTATGTTATTTCACTTACCATGTAGCATGGCAGATGCACTCCCCGGACCATAATAATCATACACCATAAGCTTTTCATCACGCGAGTAGTAGTATGCCATTAATGTAGTAACATTTTTGTTCCTCATTTTTCCAATGACCTCCATATGCTGCTGAAATTCTTTACTTGTAACAATAACATCCTTCACTCTCTTTACCACAATTGTAATTCCATTTTCCAGTATTGCCTTGTATGAAGTCCCAATTGTTCCCTTCCCAAGAACCTCGGCGGAAGCCCGCAACATATCTTCAAGCTCAAAATCAGGATTAAGACCCTCAATGAATACAAGCTTCGGCTGAAGGGCATTTCTTGTGTTTATATCCTCCATCATCTTCCTAATAACCTCCATCATTTTCACTACTTCGTCCATTTTAGGTATTTTCCTTGGGGTTTTTGCAACACAACTCATCCCTATTTCCAACGTCGATGTTACAGTTCCTCAAGAGCTCCACATCAAACACATCAGCAGTTCGCTCCTTACCAGTGACAGAATTAACCAATTTGACTAGGTCGACAACCTCATTGCCACCTATGGCATGTAAAGGGGACTTTCGAGTGAGAAGTTCAAGCAGCAAGATTCCAAAGCTAAAGACATCAGATGCTTGGGACACATTTCGAGTGTTCTTGACTTCTGGGGCATGGTACCCTGCAGTTCGCATGACTGGTGATGGAATCATGCTTGCCAAGCCAAGATCAGACACAGCCATACTGTTGGGAATTAAGGAAAATGTTCGATGATTTTATGTTTCCATGGACAAGCTTCCCACCACTTTGCTTGTGAATGTGAGCAATACCCCTTGCTGCACCCACTGCAATTCTTAGTTGCATTTCCCAGTTTAATGGAGCCCGATTCTCGCCAGTTTTTCCTGAGTTGAATGATTCATCAGTTTATGGACATTGAAATGAACAAACTGTCCATAAGTAAATGATGCAATTTCGTTTTATTTTTGTCAGTCGAACAAATGCATGTATTTGCACGAAAGCAACGTATTGCTGCTGAAAACATTAAGTTTGCTTACAATTTTACTTCATGTGAATAAAATCGTCAGAATGAGAAATGAAGTTCTGGTATTCAACATACCATGTAACATACAGATACGCTGCCATTACTATAATGATCATGCACCATAAGCTTTTCATCTTTGGAAAAATAGTAAGCCCTCAATGCAGACACGTTTTCGTGCCATACATTTCCGATAACCTCCATGTGTTGTCTGAACTTCTTTTCCGGCATATTGAGTACATTCAATCTTTTCAGCACGACTGTTATTCCATTATCCATTGCTGCCATATATGCACTTCCAAATGTTCCCTTCCCCAGAAACTCAGCAGTAGACTGCAACATATCCTCAAGGTCAAAAGCAGGATTTAAACCCTGAATAAATACCAGCCCGGAAACCGCTTTTTCAACAGATGTTTCTTTCTTCCGCAAATTTTCAACTGTGGGTGGAGGTTGCTGCTGATATGGAGATGAACCTCCGAGACTTGAAAATTCAAAAGGCACATCAAGGACTTGAGAATCCAAACTGAAATCAGATGATACAGAGCTGACGCTTGGGCTCTGATCATGAAACATTTGCCATAGTTGTTCTTTCCGGATCACCGCTGCCACCAGCCTCTCCCAGTTGTCATAGATATTCGACATCTCTCTTCCAGCTTCAGCCCTGAAAATCCTCTAGAGAACCTTGGTATACTTGAAAATGATCGAGTGAACACATAGAATTTTTATTCAATCAAAGCGTAATCCCAATTATCAATTAGTATAGAAAATACATCGTCGACGTTGACCTTTCCGTATTTCTTTAAAAAATGATATTAGTCTCATTCATTTGTGCTGTATTTCATATAAAATCCTTCCTGGTAGTTACTACCCAGCTGCCCCAAAGTACATATCCCATCAAACAAAACATCCTATGAATATTAGTATGTTAGATTTAAATCTACCGAATTCATAAATATGGATGATTACATATCTATGACTTAAAACAATCATGCTGTAATTATCAAGATTTAAGACTGAAGCGGAAGCGTACCTGAATCCATGATTCTGTTTGATCGAACTGGGTTATGGTCTTCCAATTGATCCGTGGTTTTCTCCTTAGTGTCTCTTGTTGATGGGGATACAAAGAGTTATGAAAAGCCACGCTCAATTGGGGACCATGACCTGTATATATAACTGCAGGGCAGTTATTATGTTTCAATGTTGTTAAATCGGCCCCTCATCAATTTAAAACATTGTATCCGTCTCTACACTTTAATCTCATGACACTTAATACCCATTAGTCCAAAATAATCTTTAGTGGATCACTTTATTGACTAAAACCTTAAGATAGCACCACACATTTTAATATATACATGTTTGGCCCCACATGTTGAATTTTATCCAACAATCTCCCACTGGGCCATACATGTATCCTTATAAATGTGCACAACCTTATGAGCTCAAAATTTTGCTATCACTGTTAATGGTATTTCCAAACAATCTCGTCCATCAATCATATCAATGTAGGATCAAAGCGACTTTCGTTACATTAATCGTAACTAAATCCATCAATGGTCACATACACTAATACAACCAAATGACATAGATCAATCATGAGAGTGTAGTATGAAAATTACATGTTATGTGATCCAAACATGTCTATTTTCAATTGGTCCGACTTTATTTCTTAAGTGAGATCAATACCAAACATAATGTAACAGAATGGAATGAACTGAATACTTTATTTCTGTACAGAAAATTATCCAAATACACAAATGTGTCCAAAAACAAACATAAAGCAACCAAAATACAAACTCCCACTAAAACATGATATCCTCAAGAAATACAACACCCATACGAGCAGTGTGCTCATGAAAAACCTTGGGTGGTAATCCCTTAGTAAGCAGATCCGCAATCATGGAGTTTGTCCCAATATGCTCTATGGAAATCTGTCCATTCTGTACCCTTTCTTTCACAACCAGGAACTTAATGTCAATGTGTTTTGACTTAGTTGAACTCCTGTTGTTATTAGAATATAGCACTGCAGAGTTATTGTCACAATATAACTTTAATGGTCTTTCAATGCCATTCAGAATGCGCAGCCCAGTGACAAAATTTCGCAGCCATATCCCATGATTAGATGCCTCATAACATGCTACAAATTCTGCTGCCATAGTGGAAGAAGCTACGAGTGTCTGCTTAGCACTCCTCCAGGAAATAGCTCCTCCAGCTAGCAGATATATGCAGCCTGAAGTGGATTTTCTACTGTCTTGGCATCCCGCAAAATCAGAATCGGAATACCCTACGATCTCTAACTGATCCGATCTGCTGTATGTAAGCATGCAATCTCTTGTTCTCTTCAAGTACCTCATAACCCTTTTTGCTGCTATCCAATGATTCATCCCAGGATTACTTAAATATCTGCCCAGCATTCCAACAATGAATGCTATGTCTGGACGAGTACAAACCTGAGCATACATCAGACTCCCAACAGCTGATGCATAGGGAATCTTCTGCATTTCCTTAACTTCAAGATTATTTTTCGGGCACTGATTGAGACTGAATTTGTCTCCCTTAGCAACAGGGGTGTCCCCTGGTTTACTATCCTGCATGCCAAACCTTTTAAGAATTTTATCGATATAGCTCTTTTGTGACAATCCAAGAATACCGCGAGAGCGATCCCGGTGTATCTGAATCCCTAATACAAAAGAGGCGTCCCCAAGATCTTTCATCTCAAAATTCCTTGACAAAAAACTCTTGGTTTCGTGCAACATGCCTATATCATTAGTGGCAAGCAGTATGTCGTCAACATACAAAACCAGGAAAATATGCTTACTCCCACTGAACTTGTGATATACACAATCATCAACAATATTTATCTCAAAACCAAACGAGATAATCACTTGATGAAATTTGTAGTACCACTGACGGGAAGCTTGCTTGAGTCCATAGATAGATTTCTTTAATTTGCAAACCATATTCTTCGAGTCTCCTGACACGAAGTTTTCTGGCTGCACCATATAAATCGTCTCATCAATGTCTCTATTGAGAAACGCTGTCTTAACATCCATCTGATGTAACTCAAGATCAAAATGTGCAACAAGTGCCATGACTGTCCTGAAAGAGTCTTTCGTTGAAACCGGAGAGAAAGTCTCTTTGAAGTCAATGCCTTCCTTTTGTGTAAAGCCTTTAGCTACAAGACGAGCCTTATATCTTTCCACATTACCTTTCGAATCCCGTTTGGTTTTAAAAATCCATTTACAACCAATGGGCTTCGCACCTTCTGGTAATGGGACAAGATCCCAAACTTTATTGTCTTGCATAGACTTATACTCTTCATTCATGGCATCAATCCACTTTTAAGAATCAGAACCTTTCATGGCCTGATGGAAGTTGATTGGATCATCTTCCATCATTCCATTATTTTCCTCATGTTCATGGAGAAATACTATAAAGTCATCTGAAATAGTATTTTTCCTTTCTTGAGTGGATCTCCTTAATGGTATTGGTTCTTGAGGTTGTTGAGTTTGTACTTCTGGAATGGTGGGAGGTTCTTCAACATTATCTTGCTGAGGTTCCGGATATACTTCTTGATCAATGACAGGTACAGAGACCTGCACATTGTCAAAAGTAATAGTAGGAATCGAATTCGATCCTTCCTCAGTTTCTTCCTCAAAGACAATGTCTCTAACCTTATTTCTCCCCCCAAACTCAACATCCTCAAAAAATGTTGCAGTTCCCGTTTCAAAAATTGACTTAAGTGTGGGATTATAAAATTTGTAGCCCCTTGATCGCTCAGAATAACCAATAAAATAGCTGCTTACAGTTTTGGAGTCCAGCTTATTTTCATGTGGCCTATAAGGCCTAGCCTCAGCTGGACATCCCCAAATGTGGAAATGCTTTAGAATAGGTTTTCTGCCTGTCCAAAGCTCATAAGGTGTTTTAGCAGCAGATTTAGTTGGTACTCTATTCAGAATATAAGCTGCAGTCTTTAATGCTTCTCCCCAGAGTGATTTTGGTAAAGTAGAATGACTAATCATACTCCTTACCATGTCCTTAAGAGTCCTGTTTCGTCTTTCAGCTATACCATTCATGCTAGGTGATCCTGGCATGGTGTACTGTGGGACGATTCCACATTCCTCTAGGAATTTAGCAAATGGTCCTGGACGTTGTTCACCTGAACCGTCATATCTGCCGTAGTACTCACCACCACGATCAGACCTAACGCTTTTAATTCTTTTGTTGAGTTGATTCTCAACTTCAGCTTTGAAAGCCTTGAACATGTCCAGTGACTCAGATTTTTCATGAATAAGATATAGATGCCCATAACGTGAGTAATCGTCTATGAATGATAAAAAATATTGTTGACCATTCCAAGAAGCCGTAGGGAATGGTCCACAAATATCCGTGTGTATCAATTCTAAGACGTCCGAAGTTCTATTGGCACCTAACCTTTTTGTTTTGGTCTGTTTTCCCTTGATACAATCAATACAAACATCAAAGTCCGTAAAGTCCAGGGAATCCAAAATGCCATCTGACACAAGTCGTTCAACTCTTGTTTTTGAGATGTGACCTAAGCGCTTGTGCCATAGTTTTGCTGAATTTTCTTTATTTAATTTTCGCTTAGTACCACGTGATTCCACATGCAAGGTTTCATTATATGACGCAATAGTATCAAGCAAATATAAGTTATCGTATGAACATAATGAACCAGTACCAACAATATTTGAATTTAATGAAAGACTAAACTGACAATTTCCAAAAGAAAATGATATCCAAATTTGTCCAATAAGGAAATAGAAACCAAATTCCGTCTAAAAGACGGTACAACAAAAGTGTCTTTCAAATCCAAATAAAAACCAGTTCCTAACAATAACCTAAAAGTGCCTATTGCTTCAACTTCCACCGATTTTCCGTCGCCCACAAAGATGAATCTTTCAGCATCATTTGGCTTTCGGCAGAACAGGCAACCCTGCATAGAAACACTTATGTGAGTAGTAGCACCAGAATCTAACCACCAAGTGTTTCTAGGTACTGAAGCTAAATTAACCTCAGAACAGACCAAATTAAGAAATGTACCTTTCTTTGCACGCCAAGCGTTATATTTGGTACAATCCTTCTTTAAATGTCCAGGCTTCTGGCAAAAGAAACAACCCTCTTTGTCTTTATGTGGTTTCTTTTGTTCTGGACCCTTAGCAGCTTCATATTCTGTTTTTCTTTTCTTACCCTTATCTTTGGAGAAACTTGCCAAATTAGCAATTTCAGTTCTGTCCTGCTTCAACCTTTCTTCCTCTTGCACACAATAAGAAATGAGCTCATTTAGAGTCCATTTCTCCTTTTGACAGTTATAACTGACCTTAAATTGATTGAAATGTGCAGGAAGCGATATTAATACTAAATGCACGAGCAAGTCATCAGACAAGTCGAGCTTTAGTGCCTTAAGTTTTGAAGCAGTATGAGACATCTGCATGATGTACTCCCTTATATTCCCCTTGCTTTTATACTTCATTGAAATCAAGCTTTGTAGAAGCGTGCTTGTTTCAGCCTTATCGTTTTTCACAAAACGCTTTTCAATTTCAGCAAGGAATTCTTTGGCATCAGTTACCTCCTCAGATACTGCGCCCCTAAAGGCTTCTGGAATGCCGCGCTTAATGATCATAAGACTCATGCGATTTGAGCGTTCCCACTTCTCAAAGTTCTTCCTGTCATCAGGTGAACTTACATCCGTAAGAGAAGCAGGTTTCTCAATCCTGAGAGCAAGGTCGAGATCCATGCAGCCGAGAACAATTAAAACGTTCTCTTTCCAATCTTTGAAGTTTGACCCATTAAGCATGGGGATTGAATTGATATTTGCAGATATTGTGGAAGTGGATGAATGAGCTGTATAGAGAAAGAGATAGAAATAGCTTACATTAGTACTTTATTATGCAAATAATAATTTCAAATATATTGGTAAGGCCCATCACAAGATACCTAGCACAACATCAATATTTAGTCTTTGGACAGAAACATTGACTCGTAAGTGGTACCTCGATGTAGCAATCAAACACTGACAATAAGACATGTCAATCAATAAACCTTTCTTTGGACCGATTTATTGATCACACGTTAAACCAAATAATCGTCACGCGTTTATCACCACAGGTGCATGTGAAATTCCAACCAAACATTGACCTTCCTTTGGGCCGATCAATATCCGCATGAACAACACACACACAAAACCTTCTAATATTCAAAGTTAATTAATTTCTACAAGAGAGGTTACTTTGGCAACATGTTGCTTCAATTAATTCACTTTGGAATATCATATTTCTCAAAAGAGTCCGTCATACCAAAATTTGAACCTGAATTGACTGTTTTGCATATCTTTAAAACTTTAGGATTTGAATTTTTGAAGTTCAAAGCTTTAGGATTAAGTAATCATTAAGTTGGAGGGTTCAATTGCAATTTAATTAAACTTGATTGGCCAATTATTAAAGATTTTAAGCTTGAAGGACTAAATTGCAATTTTACCAAAACTTTAGTGGCCAATTAATTAAAATCTTAAACTTTAGGGACTGAATCATAAAATTCAGAACTTCAAAGGCCCAACTTAAGTGATTACTAAAACTGTAGGGACTTATTTTATTAAATTCAGAAGTCTAAAGGGCCAACTTAAATGAATTTAAGACTTTAGGGTTTAATTAAATGAGGGAATAATCAGGAGGACTAGTGATTAAATAAACCAAAATTTCCCAAATTGCAAACCAGCCCTTTAGGTCTTCTAATTTCCGAAGGAAGTCCCTAGGCCCAAAAACACAAAATGCAACAGCTAGGGTTGAAACCCTAGCTGCCGCCGCCACCAACGAGACCCGGAGATGGCGCCGCATCTCCCGGAGTCTCCGCCTGCAGCGCCGGAGTGGCGCTGTAAAACATCCGCACGCAGCGTCGCTGCGTGAGACGCTGCTACCCACCCGCAGCGCCATCTCCGGCGCTGCGGGTCCTTTCCTCCTCCGACGGAAACCTTCAATCCATGATCCAACAACCATAAAATCCGGCCACAAAATCCATAAATCCGACCATTAAAAAACCGAGAACCCAATTCGTAAAATCAATTCATAGATTGCAAAAAAAAAATTGAAATCCTATTTCTTGAACAATATATATACATTCAGAACCTTGAAATCAATTGATAGATTGCAAAAAATGAAAACCCATATTCAATTGGAAGTCCATTTTGACAGTTCACGATTTCTACACAGATTTCATAAATGGCTGAACATGGAAAAAACAATATACAAATTTAATTTTGAACTTTGAAATTCCACATCAGCATAGTACCGTATATATGCATATTTCAAAATTAATATTAGGATAATCCATATAAATACTGATCTGATAATTCAACATGAAGGTGGCTCTGATACCACTTGTTAGATTTAAATCTACCGAATTCATAAATATGGATGATTACATATCTATGACTTAAAACAATCATGCTGTAATTATCAAGATTTAAGACTGAAGCGGAAGCATACCTGAATCCATGATTCTGTTTGATCGAACTGGGTTATGGTCTTCCAATTGATCCGTGGTTTTATCCTTAGTGTCTCTTGTTGATGGGGATACAAAGAGTTATGAAAAGCCACGCTCAATTGGGGACCATGACCTGTATATATAACTGCAGGGCAGTTATTATGTTTCAATGTTGTTAAATCGGCCCCTCATCAATTTAAAACATTGTATCCGTCTCTACACTTTAATCTCATGACACTTAATACCCATTAGTCCAAAATAATCTTTAGTGGATCACTTTATTGACTAAAGCCTTAAGATAGCACCACACATTTTAATATATACATGTTTGGCCCCACATGTTGAATTTTATCCAACATAGTATGCACTATGCAACAAACCTCCAAAAACAACTTCAGGGAAATTACAGAAAGGTGTAAATAATCAGAGAATCAAAATAGTACGGCTAAAACAGGACTACAAGAAAACATAAACTGGTGGTACGAATCCATGTAATTTTCGCATGATTTTCCAATGTAATTTTACCATCGTTAAAACAAATCCAGTAGACCAGAAACAGCAGTACGAATTGGGTATTCCTATAACCAAACAGATAACAAACTGAGAGGTGAGATTGCCGGAATTAGATGGCCCTGCTGTTGCAGCCAGAATCCAAGAACTGAAAATCCGAGATCACCCTGAAGCACCTTTTCTTTTGAGGCTGATTTCGCCTACTTACACCATATACTCTTTACTTTTAAATTGGATTAAAGGTGTTTAATTTTTTATTATTTTATATAACAGATTATCTCCTTCCGTGGAGAGTTATACCTCCCACTAAATTACATTCATTCGTCAATGAAAATTTGGTTGATATTAAATACCAATTACTTATTCAATAAAAATTGGACATCTTCCTAATAGGAGGTATTGTTGAAAATTAGCTTAAAATATCGAAAAATTAACTAAGTGATTTCGTGTTAACTTGGCCAAAATATACAAACCCAACTCAATCTGTTTAGGCAAAATTGTTTGCCACTTCACCGCATTGAGAAAACGGGGTTCGACCTGTTTAGGCAGAATTATCTGCATGTTTAAAGGGTATATTTGGCATCTCAAAATCAATATCGAATGAACGAGAAATTACGGAAAAGGACAATTTTGAGTCAAAGTTTTGACCCAAAATCGCATAGGTATTTTCACATGCGATCGCAATCTGCCTAAATTTTAAGCAGAACATTTTTTGGTCCTTCCATGCGATCGCAGGAGGCAAAGCCTTGCGATCGCATGGTTAAATTGGATCAAGTTTTGTTCTGAATTTTGTACCTTGCGATCACAACTTGATAAAACCATGCGATTGCATAGGTTTACGTGAACAGACATATCTTTTTGAAGTGTTGCACGATTTGGTTCCATACCTTTTCGTTTTCAACCGATCTTCAACGTTAAAAAGGACATTTGGACGTCCATTTTGAAAAATAATTGATATAGAAAACATTTGCATAACATACACTCATATTTCATCACTTCTTGAATAAAAAATTCTTGCATTTGTTGCTTGAATTTCTGATTTTTCATTTCATTTCCTTCTTTGGAGTATATAGACCATTTGCGGTTCGTTGTGCTTGTGTTTGGAAGTGCTACAAACACAAGCGGGAGCTGTTGTATCTTGGGAGTCAATTGCCTTATACCGTAGGCACCATTGCAAGGCAAAATTGACTTAAGGATAAAGTGTTCAACACTTGCTTCGGCTTAATTTTCATCCATTTCATTCGGTTTGATTGCTTTGGAGTCTTTACACAGAAATCCGCCAACAATCTAACAATCTTAAGTCAATTTTTGCAGTATTTTTGTGGTAAGTGACAATCCGATTTCTACTTGGTTGGTTGATCTTCTGTTTTACGTAAACAGAAATGAATTCGAATGATACTTCGAATGAGGGAACTTCTGAAAGAAGTAATCCTACCTGAGTGATTCATCCGATTGTGGCTTTGGTTGTGGCTACCCCTACTACCGTACATTCAAACTCCGTTCCACATGGGGAAAAATCGGAGAAGTTCATTGGGGTTGAGTTCAAAAGATGGCATCAGAAAATGCTCTTCTATCTCACGACCACTAATTTGGCAAAATTCTTGAATGAGGATCCTCCCGCCATACAAGAAGGAGAAAACAATCGGGCATCATTAATTGCTTTGGATGCTTGGAAACATTCAGATTTCTTGTGTAAGAGTTACATTCTGAATGGCTTGGACAACACTTTGTACAACGTGTATTGTTCCAAGCAATCTGCGAATGATTTATGGGATTCTTTGGAAAGGAAATATAAGACTGAAGATGCGGGAACAAATAAGTTCTTCGTGGAAAGGTTTTTGGACAACAAGATGGTAGATTCAAAGACGATTATCAGTCAAGTGCAAGAGTTGCAGATTATACTTCATGACATTCACGCGGAGAATATGTCTCAAAGTGAATCATTTCAAGTGGTTGCAATCATCAAAAAACTTTCACCTATGTGGAGGGACTTCAAGAACTATCTCAAGCATAAACGCAAGGAGATGAATATTGAAGAGCTTGTGGTCCGACTAAGGATTGAAGAAGACAATCGAAGTTCGGACGGGCGTGTTAGAAATAGCATACCACAATCAAAGGCTAATGTGGTGGAATCCAACAACAACAAAGGAAAGAAGATGAAGCATTATGTTGAACATTCTAAGAAGAATGCAAAGAAATTCAAGGGCAACTGCTATAATTGTGGAAAGGCTGGACATCGCTCCGTTGATTGTCGCAAACTAAAGAAGCAAACCCAAGCGAACATAGCCGAATCTGATTCCATATCAAATGGCATATCTGATATGAACTTATCGACGGTTGTTTCAGAATGCAACAATGTTGGAAATCCCATGGAATGGTGAGTTGATACGGGTGCAACCCGTCATATATGTGCTGATAAGAATACGTTCACATCCTACATTCCAACCGAGGGAGAAAAACTGTTTATGGGGAACTCCTCATCATCCAAAGTGGAATGACAAGGCAAAATGATATTGAAGATGACATCGGGAAAGGAACTTAGCCTCAACAATGTTTTCGCGTACCGAATATTCGCAAGAACCTTGTGTCAGGTTCTTTGTTAAGCAAGAATAGCTTTAAGTTAGTCTTTGTTTCGGATAAGTTTGTACTTACCAAGAATAATATGTATGTTGTCAAAGGCTATGTAAAAGACAGACTATTCAAAATGAATGTCCTAACTGTTGTACCGAAAAATACAATGAATAAAACGTCATCTTCCGTTTATATTCTTCAGTCATCTAATCTATGGCACCATAGATTAGGACATGCAAACTTTAATTCAATACGCAAGTTAATGAATTTATGTTTACTTCCGAATATGTATTTTACTAATGGAAATTGCAAAACATGTGTAGAGGCAAAAGCGGCCAAAGCACCTTTTCATTCGGTTGAACGAACCACAACACCTTTAGAACTAATTCACACAGATGTGTGTGATTTAAAGTTCGTACAAACAAGAGGTGGTAAAAAGTATTTCATCACATTCATAGATGATTGTACAAGGTACTGTTACGTATACTTGTTGAAAAGCAAAGATAAAGCTTTGGAAGTGTTCAAACACTACAAAACCGAAGTTGAAAATCAACTTGGAAAAACGAATAAAAATGATTCGTAATGATAGAGGTGGAGAATACGTTGCTCCATTTGAGGAATTTTGTGTAGAATTTGGAATCATTCATCAAACTACTGCACCATATTCACCTTAATCAAATGGGATTGCTGAACGTAAGAATCGAACACTAAAAGAAATGATGAATGCAATGCTAATAGGTTCGGGCTTACCTCAAAATTTGTGGGGGGAAGCCATACTTTCTGCAAATCATATCTTAAACAAGATACCACACAAGAATAAGGTTGAATCACCTTATGAGCTATGGAAAGGTCGGAAACCTTCATACAAATATCTCAAAGTGTGGGAGTGCTTAGCAAAAGTATATATACCCAAACCTAAACAAGTTAGGATTGGACCAAAGACAATTGATTGTGTCTTTATTGGACATGCAATCAATAGTAGTGCATATCGATTCTTGGTTCATAAATCTGAAGTACTTGATGTACATGAAGGCATGATTATTGAATCAAGAAATGCGGTCTTCTTTGAAGACAAGTTTCCTTGTAAAGAAAAAGAAATAAGTTTAGTTAAACGAATTTATGATAATTTACATGGAAATGACGACAATCTTCAAATAAATGAAGAACTGAGACATAGTAAAAGGCAACGAATTCATAAGACACTCGGTCCAGAATTCGTAACCAATTTACTTGAGAATGATCCAAGGACATTTAATGAAGTAATGTCCACTCCCGAAGCTCCTTTTTGAAAAGAAGCTGTACGTAACGAAATTGAATCCATCATGAATAATCATACTTAAGAATTGGTTGAACTCCCTCCGGGAAATAAAGCTTTAGGCTGCAAATGGATATTAAAAAAAAAATTAAAATCGGATGGATCAATAGATAAATACAAGGCTAGATTAGTAGCCAAAGGGTATACACAAAAGGAAGGATTCGATTTCCTTGATACTTATTCACCGGCGACAAGAATCACTTATATACGTGTCTTGATTGCAATCGCGGCATTGCATAATCTTGAAATATATCAAATGGATGTTAAAACTGCGTTTCTAAACGGTGAATTAGAAGAAGAAATCTATATGAAACAACCTGAAGGGTTTGTTGCACCGGGAAATGAAAAGAAGGTGTGTAAACTTGTAAAATCTTTGTATGGATTAAAACAAGCACCGAAGCAATGGCATGAAAAGTATGATAAAACTATGTTGTCAAATGACTTCAAAACCAATGAATTTGACAAGTGTGTATACATTAAAAATACACCCGATGAATATGTGATCGTATGCCTATACGTTGACGATATGCTAATTATGAGAAATAACTCAAAAGTCATTTCCTCGACTAAGAAAATGTTAACAAAACATTTTGACATGAAGGATATGGGAGTGGCGGATGTAATATTATGGATTAAAATCTCTAAGACATCCGATGGTTTGTCATTATCTCAATCACATTATGTTGAGACTATACTTAAGAAGTTTAAGGCGTATGACGATAAACCAGTTAAGTCACCAATTGACTTAGGGATACACTTAGCTAAGAGTACTGGTGAGCCCGTATCTCAATTGGAATATTCACGTGTCATATGCAGTTTGATGTACATTATCAACTGCACAAGACCGGATATAGCATAATAGTCAACAAGTTGAGTAGATTTACTAGTAATCCATGTGTTGAACATTGGAAGGCATTAAACCGAGTTCTTAGATACTTAAGACACAGGGTTGAATATGGATTACACTACTCAAGATATCCCGTGGTGTTAGAAGGATATACCGATGCAAATTGGATATCTGACACTAAGGATTCAAAATCCACAAGTGGTTATGTATTTACCATTGGAGGTGGAGCCGTGTCCTAGAAGTCTTCGAAGCAAACATGTATAGCTCAATTCATAATGGAATCTGAGTTTATTTCTTTAGACAAAGCCGGAGAAGAAGCAGAATGGCTTCGCAATTTCTTTGAGGAAATTCCATGTTGGGAAAAGCCAATTTCTACAATTAACATACATTGTGACAATCAGTCGGCAATAGCAAGGGCACAAAACAGTATGTATAATGGTAAGTCTCGACATATCCATTGGAGACATAATACCATTAAACAGTTAATATCAAATGGTATAATCTATATTAACTATGTGAAGTCAAAAGAGAACTTGGCTGATCCTTTGACGAAAAGACTTGCAAGAGATCAAGTATACCATCTTTCGAGGAGAATGAGCCTAAAGCCTATTGAATAGAATTACTATAACGGAAACCCAACCTTGTAGATTGAAGATCCCAAAATCTTGGTTCAATGGGACAACTAAGTTATAAAAGATTCGGAATAAAGCACTTATTCCCATTCCTAACTTTTAAAGTGCTATGTCAAATATGTATAAGGATAAGTATACATACTTTTAATGATTCAAAACCTTGAAGTGAAAAGGTAAGAGATCACCTATATAAGTGTGAAGTGGGGCCGCTTCTACGAGAATTCGAGGCTTAATTCTCTTAGAGCACTTATGAAACCAAGAGTTGTCCAGGGCCAAAATGGACACAACCATGAGAACCGAATTGGTTAGATAAGTTATGGTGTTGGTACAATTGTTTGGTTTTACACGAACAGCTGGATGGTTCAAAAACATCGTGTTCACCAACTAGCTTAGTAAATCCGATTGTATTCAACTAAAGAAGGTTCAAAGCCTTAAGCTACCTATCTTGATGCTATGATTTGTCGCATGTACTCCATTTGTTAGAGTCTGCATTTCATTTGCATCGTGTTTTGCGTATCAAGAAATTTTCATTCATGTGGAGAATTGTTGGAAATTGGTTTAAAATGTCGAGAAATTAACTAAGTGACTTCGTGTCAACTTGGCCAAAATATACAAACCTGACCCAATCTGTTTAGGCAAAATTGTTTGCCACTTCGCCGCATCGGGAAAAAGGGGTTCGACCTGTTTAGGCAGAATTATCTGCATGTTTAAAGAGTATATTTGGCATCTCGAAACTAATATCGAATGAATGAAAAATTACAGAAAAGGACAATTTTGGGTCAAAGTTTTGACCCAAAATCGCACAGGTATTTCCACCTGCGATCATAATTTGCCTAAATTTTAAGAAGAACGTTTTTGGGTCCTTCCATGCAATCGCAGGAGGCAAAGCCTTATGATCGCATGGTTAAATTAGATCAAGTTCTGTTCTGAATTTTGTACATTGCGATCGCAGCTTAGTAAAACCATGCGATCACATAGGTTTGCGTGAACAGACATGTCTCTTTGAAGTGTGGCACGATTTGGTTCCATACCTTTTCGTTTTCAACCAATCTTCAACGTTAAAAAGGACATCTGGACGTCCATTTTGAAAAATAATTGATACAGAAAACATTTGCATAACATACACTCATATTTCATCACTTCTTGAATAAAAAATTCTTGCATTTGTTGCTTGAATTTCTGATTTTTCATTTCATTTCCTTCTTTGGAGTACATAGACCATTTTTGGTTCGTTGTGCTTGTGTTTGGAAATGCTACAAACACAAGCAGAAGCCGTTGTATCTTGGGAGTCAATTGCCTTATACTGTAGGCACCATTGCGGGGCAAAATTGACTTACGGACAAAGTGTTCAACATTTGCCTCGACTTAATTTTCATCCATTTCATTCGGTTTGATTGCTTTGTTAGATTAATTAAATAAAATCTCTTTCATCTTAAATATCATGTATTTCTGATAGTTAGATGTTGATTTAATTAATCCATGCTTGATGCTTAAATAGGTTCTATTAATTTATTTTGAATTTTCATCATCTCTTATTCGTATTGGGATACATAGAATGCTTAGGTAATCTTTGATTCTTTGTCTTCTTTCAATGGAATTTGATATGAAAAATACTTAAGTAATTTATGTTTGAAGCATAAGGGGAGCCTAAATTAGATTTTCTTCTTCTGGACTTAATTGATCAATCTTTAGAGACGACAATAGATTGATTTCGTGTTGTCGTGTATTTTTGGGAATTAATCAATAATTGGATAATTGCTAAGTTCAACAATAGTGGATTCCGAAACCTTGGTATTTTACACAACTTGAATTTTCAATTCATTTATTTTGCATATTTCGTTAGTTTTTCAGTTAAACTATTTCAACAAAAATCATCTCAACTCAACTAGCATAGAATAATAGTTAATTAGGATTAAATTATACTTTCTCCATAGTAGTCGCTGTGGGATCGACCTCGTTACTACTTTTCTATATTTCAATAGATTCGTACACTTGCAAGTTAATTAAAATTTGACATTAGGTGGTTATTGGTCATTCTTCAAAATTTGTTCCAATTTTAACCACTCAAACAATTATTTTCAAAACTATTATAAAACTTAATATTTGCAAAATTAAAAAGGGTAATTAGCACAAAACGTCAATACCTATTGATGTTATTATGCAAAACATCCATACCTTCTAAATTTTGGCATTTTCATCCTCACCTACTCATTTTCTTGCGCAAAACATCATTCCATCGAAAAAGCTGTCGTTAACTAACCTTAACAACATGATTCATGATTCAACTTGAGGGTAAATTAGTCCAGCAAAATTTTGGCAGCTCCAACCTGAAGAAAATGGAGACGGTGAAGGGGTGGTGGCGGAGATGCTTCTGAGGCCAAGAACGGTGCAGAGTTGCTGGTTAAGAAAAAAAAAGATGTTATGAGTTCAACTGAGTTAGGGGTGGCACATGGAAGGGCGAAGATGACGAAACTACTTCTTCATGTGACGATACATAGGAGCCTTGTAGCCGTATATGTGTTAATGTCACCGAATTCCATGGTGGATGACTTGGTTACAGTGGCTCTACGGTAGTATGCGAAAGAGGGTCGGCAGCCGATCATCTCCTCCGCGCGATTCATCTGGCTTCGATCTCCATTATTCCAAGTTTAGCTTAGAAAGTAATTAATCTCTCACTTTCATTTTTAAATTAATAATTACAGCCGTTGGATTAAGATGTGCAGAAGGCGGTGAGGCGTAATGTTGAACTCAGAGGTACAGACATGGCAAGAAAGGGGCATGGGAGCAGGAAACCATGGCAGCTTCACAGCTTCAGCAGGTTAGTATTGGGTGATTGAAATAGTTTTCCAGTGGTGGGTAGTGACGTGACGGGCAACGGTGGTGAAGAAGATGAGGTTGGAGCTGCCAAAATTTTGTTGGACTAATTTACCCCCAAGTTGAATCACGAATCGTGTTGTTAAGGTTAGTTAACGGCGACTTTTTGGATGGAATGATGTTTTGTGCAAGAAACTGAGTAGGTGAGGGTGAAAATGTCAAAATTTAGAAGGTAGAGACGTTTTACACAATAACCAACTTCTTGACATATGTGAAATATTTATTTTAGTGGTAGAGAAGGTATTAAATGTTGTGGGAGTAAAATTGGAATATTCATTTTTGTTTTCCTAGAGATGTTCAATTGATTATAGATTACATTCCATCTCATGTATTCTTGTTGATTATAGAGTTGTTGCATGTCTCATAGAACAGTATATTGGTATACGACTTGGCAAACTTCAGGGTTTTGAGTTTAGATCTAGACATGTACAATTACACCTAAGGGTAGATGAAGCGCTTCAACATAATTAGTCCCCTAACTTATGTTAGTCTTCTGATTGCGGTCCTTAATTGAGTTTGATTTTTGTCAAATTTAATTTAGATTTTGTTTTTTGTAACTGGGAAAAAGTATTTTAAGATTTACCTACTTCAAAAATTATATTTTATTTAATACTAAATTAGCATTAAACTATTGAAATTTATTGAATAATCAAAATTTTTGAACAAAATATAATAAAAAAATATCACAATTTCTAAGTAAACACGTTTTCCAGTTTTCCATTTTGAGAAACAGTTTTTTAGAATGATAAAAAGAACGTATTTTCAACAATCCCAAAATAAACACTCAAAACACAAAATTGAAAATGAATTCACAACTTCAAAACTGAAAATTGAAACACAAAGAGAATGGCCTCAAACTTTTTGTTTTTGTGGCTTTTTGTTTAGTACTAAAACTGGTGGTTGTTTTTTTATGTGTGTCGACATCTCTTTAAATGTCATCCAAATCAATCGGATCAATGCTATCTCCAAACTCATCAACAATATCGCGAGAAATTAGAATGTCATTGAGACCACTGAAATGATCATCATTTTGATTGTACGCCATTTCGAATAAATTATAAAGAGTAGATTAGAAGTTAGAAATGTAGTAGAAGAAGTAGAAAATTAAAAATATAGACCAACATTTAGATAATGAAATTTGAGATAAATAATTATAAACTAATATTAAGAGATAATGAAATTTGAGAATTGTTGTTGAATTGAGCATATAACATGTTACCACACGATTACGATATGGTTGCCACGTCAGCACAGGCCCCATCTAAGCCCAACAAGGGCCCAGTTCGTAATCTATTAAGAATCCTATCTAGGCCCTACTGAGGCCTCGGAAAGGCCCGTCACACGCTTGGGCCTCCGGCAACCAGAAATCCACGAGTTATGTGGAGGGCCTCGACATCCGCATGCGAACCATAGGGCCTCGTCAGGCCTCGTATCACTCATAACCAGCGAGCAACTCGATATGCCGGGGCAACCAGAGAAGTAATTAAAGAAAGATTGCGTTAGATTGGGCGCACGAATCTCCACAAGGAAACACAATCATGATCTCTTAAAATCATGCAACGTGATAAACTCAAGGAAGGAAGGTAATCTCGGGTATCTTTATCACATAAGGGAGGAGAATCCGATTGGGGACCTAATTGATTTGTCTTCCAAATCAATTAGGACTCTTGCGCTATAAATACAATGTTTCCGGTTGTTCCAAGGTACGCACTTTTTACGCTTAAGAATCCCACCCTAAACTCTGCTCAAATCTCTGCCTGCTTGTCTCTCCCACACCCTTCTTTTGTTCCCGCCCCCGTGTATTTCTCATATACCGACAGTTGACTTGATCGTCGGAGTGCCAACGATCGCCAGACCCCTTTTCTTCGGAGATCTTGGTGCCTAACGGTCGTCCTAGTGTGCAGGTAACATACGAGCTGGCAGAGGAGTGACTGGAGATCTGTTGGCACGTGGACTAGTGCAGGTTCAGACGTTAACAGATTGGCGCCGTCTGTGGAAATCGAACCCACGACACGGCCAAGTGCTTGTGGTAAACCATGTCTCCCACCCGAAAGAGCATGGCACCCGAATATCGGCAGAAACGGATGGTGGGACAGGGGAACCAGGACCTGGAGCTGGGTGACGCCCGAATGAAGGCCACGCCTGGACTGCTGGATGATCAGCCCTTCCAGCAGGGACCCAAGCGCGGTCGTACCTGGAGAAGCCCTTCACATCCTGGTTCACTGGGCTGCCACCGCTTCCATGACACGAACGAATTACAGGAGGCCGCCTAATGCGAGGACGTCTCCCCGATGGTAATGACTACGCACTCAGAATCGATGGAAGTTGACGGCGAAGGATTAGATGAGGAATTAATACTGGACGAAGGTCTAGATCCCCGAGTCATAGCCTCAGATTCTCTCTCTTCCCCAGCCGAAGAGCTGGAAACATTCTCGATAAATCCCTCGGAACCAACCCAGGTATTACAGGTGGGAGAGAACCTCGAGGCAAGGGTGAAGGAAGAACTGAAGCGGTTCCTCCGGGAGAACTCAGACATCTTTGCATGGAAACACAGCAACATGGTCGGGATCAACCCATCGGTCGCGTGCCACGTCTTGAAAGTAGACCCGAAAATACGCCCCATGATTTAAAAAATGAGGCCTTTAAGTGTCGAGAGATACAAGGCGTTGAAAGAAGAAGTTGACAAGCTACTGACCAGCGGGTTCATCAAAGAAGCAGTTTACCCCCAGTGGGTATCTAACCCGGTGCTGGTTCAGAAGAGTACCAAGAAGTGGAGGGTGTGTATCGACTTCTCTGATCTGAACCAAGCTTGCCCCAAAGACAGCTTTCCATTACCACGCATCGATCAGCTCGTCGATGCGACCGCCGGCCACAAGTTGCTTAGCTTCATGGACGCATACTCAGGCTACAACCAGATCTCGATGTTCACAGTAGACGAGGACCACACATCGTTTATCACAGACCGGGGGTTGTACTGCTATAAGATGATGCCATTCGGCCTGAAGAACGCGGGGGCCACATATCAACGGCTGGTAAATCGCATGTTCGCCGGACAGATTGGGAACACGATGGAAGTATATGTTGACGATATGCTGGTGAAAAGTATTGACGCAAGGGACCACATAGATCACTTAAGGGGAATGTTCGAAGTCATTCGCAAATATCGCATGAAGCTTAACCCCCTGAAATGTGCGTTTGGGGTTGCATCCGGAAAGTTCCTCGGCTACATGGTCAATCAGCGGGGTATAGAAGCTAACCCCGAAAAGATTAGAACACTCATTGAGATGCGGTCACCGTCCTTCTCCAAGGAGGTCCAAAGCCTGACAGGAAGGTTAGCAGCTCTGAATTGGTTTATATCCAAGGCAACCGATCGGTGCCAGCCTTTCTTTCAGACCATAAAAGGGGAAAAGCGATTCAAGTGGACCGACGAGTGCGAAAAAGCCTTCCAAGACCTCAAGATCCTCCTCGGAAAATCCCCACTGCTATCCAAGCCCCAGAACGGGAAAATGTTACTCGTTTACCTCGCCGTCTCGGAAAAGGCAGTCAGCTCGGTGCTAATCCGTAAGGAGGGTCTAGCACAATTCCCTGTCTATTACGTAAGCAAAGCCCTGCAGGACGCGGAAACGAGATATCCAGACATGGAAAAACTCGCTCTGTCATTAATCGTCGCCTTCAGGAAGCTTCGACCATACTTCCAGTCCCACAGCATAGATGTCTTGACGAACCTCCCCCTACGGCAGATACTCCAGAAACCAGATACTTCAGGACGATTGATGAAATGGTCGGTAGAACTTAGTCAATTCGACATCAGTTACAAACCACGGCCTTCGATAAAAGGACAAGCTTTAGTCGATTTCGTGGCTTAATTTGCTCACATCCCCGATGGTCCACTTGAAGCCCGACCCTTGGAGGTACCGACATAGAAGTTATATGTCGATAGATCCTCGGGGGAGGCTGGGGCTGGAGCCGAGATCCTGCTAATCAGCCCTGATGGCCATAATCTCAACTGCGTGCTTCGCCTGGAATTTAAAGCCTCCAACAACGCAGCAGAATACGAGGCCCTACTGGCGGGCTTGAGACTGGCACACGAGATGAAAGCAAGGAAGCTCCAAATTCATAGCGATTCACAGCTTGTCGTAAGTCAGGTGAATGGGACCTTTGCCGCACGTGAGCAATCCATGGTGTCCTACTTAACAAAAGCTAAGGACCAGTTGTCCCGCTTTGAAGAATATGAACTTCTCCAGATCCCACGAAAGGAAAATGGCTATGCGGACGCCCTCTCAAAGCTGGCAAGCAGTAGGAACTCTGACCTAATGAAGGCCATCCCAGTTGAGAAGCTTGACCGACCTTCAACCGAGGGCGCTACCGCGTCCTCCGTCCTAACCATCTCTGCTTCTCCGAAATGGATGAAGAAAATTACCGAATATCTAATTAGTCAGGTGTCGCCGGAAGACAAACTGGAGGCAAAGAAGCTCCGCAGAAGGGCCGCAAAATTTGTATTACAGGACGGAATTCTGTATAAAAAGAGATTCAGCCACCCCCTCTTACGATGCCTAACGCAGGAGGAAGCAGTATATGTGATGAAAGAAATACACGAGGGGATCTGCGGTAATCACTCGGGAGGGATGGCCTTGGCACAGAAAGCCTTAAAACAAGGGTACTATTGGCCGACCATGAAGAAGGATTCCCACAATTTCGTGAAGAGATGTGACAGATGTCAGAAGTTCGCGGCCGTTCCGAAGCTCCCCGCTCAGAACCTTACTCCAGTTACTAGTCCCTGGCCCTTCGCCAAATGGGGAATTGACTTCATCGGTCCCCTCCCGACAGAGAGAGGTGGGGTCAAGTTCGCGATTGTAGTAGTAGATTACTGCACCAAGTGGTGTGAAGCCGAGCCTCTGGCCAAAATCACAGAGGAGAATGCCTGGAAATTTGTATGGAAAAATATTGTCTGCCGCTTCGACATTCCCCATTCTCTCATCTCCGACAACGGCACGTAATTTGCTGGGATGAAGTTCAACGCGAACTGTGAGAACCTCGGTATCCGAAGGGATTTCTCCACCCCTTATTACCCACAATCCAACGGCCAGGTAGAAGCCGTGAATAAAATCATTAAACACACCCTTAAGCGGAAACTAGAATCCGCAAAGGGGGGATGGGTCGAAGAATTACCCGAGACCCTGTGGTCCTACCAAACCACCTCTCGCACGGCCACCGGTGAAACCCCGTTCTCCATGGCATATGGGACAGAGGCAATGATCCCCGTCGAGATAGGGATACCCTCGTAAAGACACCTGCACTTCAACGAAGTAACCAACGAAGAGTTATAAAGAGCGAGCCTCGACCTACTAGATGAGAAACACACGGAGTCCCAACTTTGCCTTGCGGTTTACCAACGGAAGATGGTCCGATATTATAACTCCAAGGTCAGGGGCAGAAATTTTCGTATGAATGATTTTGTGCTGAAGAAAATATTCCAAGCTAATAAGGAAGTGGGGACCGGAACCCTAGGGCCCACCTGGGAAGGGCCTTACAAGGTCATTGAAGAAATCCGTCCCGGAACTTATAGACTAGAAGACTCCGAGGGACAAGAGACAAGACACCTTTGGAACATCGCCTACCTGAGGCCATATCACCAGTAATACCGTTTTAGCATTTTCTTTTGTTGGTCTCCTTACCATTCTTTGACGGACGTCATGAAACACGGCGCCGTTTAAAAATATTCGTCCTTTATGAATTCAAAGTGTTCCACATACGAAAAGTACCAACACAGCAGCGAGGGAGTGTGGTTCGCGGCCAACTCTATTAAACTCACTGGGTAAATATTTTACGCGTAAGTAAGCAAGTGTAATCGACTCGGCAGCGAGGGAGTGTGGTTCGCGACCAACTCTATTAACTCCCTGGGTAAACATTTTACGCGTAAGAAAGCAAATTCAAAGAACACGACAGCGAGGGAGTGTGGTTCGCGGCCAACTCTATTAAACTCGCTGGATAAATATTTTACGCGTAACTAAGCAAGTGTAATCGACTCGGCAGCGGGAGAGTACGGTTTACGGCCAACTCTATCAACCCGCTGGGTAAACATTTGACGCGCTATTAATCGAGCACAATCAAGTCGACAGCGAGGGAGTGTGGTTCGCAGCCAACTCTATTAAACTCGTTGGGTAAATATTTTACGCGTAAGTAAGCAAGTGTAATCGACTCGGCAGCGGGGGAGTACGGTTCGCGGCCAACTCTATCAACCCGCTGGATAAATATTTGACGCGCTATTAATCGAGCACAATCAAGTCGGCAGCGAGGGAATGTGGTTCACGGCCAACTCTATTAAACTCGCTGGGTAAATATTTTACGCGTAAGTAAGCAAGTGTAATCGACTCGGCAGCGAGGGAGTGTGGTTCGCGGCCAACTATATTAACTCGATGGATAAACATTTTACGCGTAAGAAAGTAAATTCAAGGAATACGGCAGCAAGGGAGTGTGGTTCGCGGTCGACTCTATTAACTCGCTAGGTAAACATTTTACACATAAAGCAAGTAAGTACAAAAAAGCTCTGCAGCAAGGGAGTGTGACTTGCGGCCAACACTTTCAAGTCACTTGATAAACATCCAACGCGCATACGCGCAATCGTGGCTCATTGGGTTGCGAGGGAGCACATCCCGCGACCAACTCTACTAAGCCCGCTTCTCGGTGGCGTGGAGTGGTTCGTGAGTCATGATCGACACTTCGTCGCTATGTAGAAATTTCGATGGGGTTGGGACGAGCGTCTAACAAACCTGATCTGACATGGGTGGGTGTCGGCGGTAGTTTTACCATGCCTTAGCGTTCGCGTAATCACGCCCCCTGCGCCCCCAAGCGCTTAGATACATTCCTCTTAGGGTTTATCAGATGTGTTTTAAATTCCCAGCCACGTGTCAGCCCACCCGACTGCTGGTATCCCATTGGGCTTATATAATCTGACAGGGTTTTCCTAAATCACCGTTCCCCTATCATTTAGCCGCCATACCTGGATCCTTGACTATCGTCGACCATGTCGGGCTTCTATTTTTCCAAAGTTCCTAAATTCAAGATTAGGTGTGGTAGAATAGTGGAGGACATCCCCCATCCCCATCTGGCGTCATCCGGGGTGTCTGGTTCCGGGCCTACAGTATTGCAGGGCCCGGAGACGGCGGTGGGTCCTCCGCCTGTCTCTCCTGCGCCGAGGGTGGGAGTAGATGCTCTGTTTTCGACAGATCTGGCTAGTCGTGGGTCTCCTGCCGGGAACGTTCGATCGTCAGCAGGAAAGAGACCAAAGGTATAGAGTGGAGAACAGGCGTCCCGAATGCCTGTTTCTCCTCCTCCCGGCAGGCGTGAGTATATTAACATTGGGGCCCGCCAAGACGAGCTGGATCCATCAGTTGTTGAGAAGCTGTCCTCAGCGGTTGCCCTTGCGGCTACCTCAGTCCACAAATACTGGACATCTCCCTTTGGGAAGGCGGTAGATACTGCAGAGGTGAAGAGTTGATGAAGCTAGCCGAAATGTACACCTCTCGCAGTCATGTCTTAAATTGTGAGTTGTATAAAATGTTGGAAATGAGGGTTGCTGAAATACAGTCTGCTCTTGGAGAGGATGAGAATGCCGAAGCAATGAGGGCCGAAACCAAACGCCTTCGGGCACGACTTGCGTTTTCAGAAGATGCGCGGAGTCGTGCCACGTATGACGTTACGAAGGCCCAGATAATCTAAAAAGCATGTATCGTTGCCCAGAAGAAGGCCGAGTCTTAGTTGAAATCTTGCCAGAATATGATACAAGCCAAAGATAGAGAACTAACTGAAGTTTCGAATGAGCTAGCGAAGGCTAAGAGCCTTTTAGCAAAACTGGGGGTCCCCGGTTATACCGAAACGTAGGATTACGCCAAACATCGACGAAACTTGAAACAAGTATGTAAAACGTAGGCATCACAAACACGGTAAAGGCACGCACACATAGATATGAAGGTAACTCGGCACCTCTTTATTAAATACGAAATACAATACAGAAGAAGATATAATGGCAATATATTCTAAAGCCCCGCCGCCTCATTGGACCGGCACATGAATAGGGTATCAAGTTCTACGACACCTACCCCTTAGTTTACGCTAGCATCGTTCAGGTTAGGGAACCTGACTCCATTTTGATAGGGGGTCTCCCAAGCCAACCTGAGTTAATTTGGTGGCTAATTAGACCATACTGCTCAAAAAAGCCAATGACGCCTCTTTTGGCAGCGGGAGACCCCTCCAGCCCCGTCAACCGTTCAGGGGAGGGCCGGGCCAAGGATGCTAAGCCTAAAACCCCACCCCGGACATTTGGTCCCCTGAACGTTGATTGGCTTATCCTTTGGTCCTCTGAATATTGATTCTCAGATTAACGGGCATCTTGGATGCCAGCCCTCCAGCCACGCCACCATCACACGTTTGCTATATCTGTCTCGATCACACGATAATGACAGGTTAATTACAAGATGCCCACGGTGGAAGAATTCTAGTGCGCTCACACTCCATTTATAAAGGACCACGTTGGGAATTGGTGCAGTGCACTAAATGCAGTCATAACAGGAGATTTGGAACGACGCAAGGACGTTCCACCTCCCCACTGCATTGAAGACGCCAACCTTCCAGATCCCACCAGGTGTCTGCGTCGTAAATGCTAAAGGAATGATCCTCAGATTCAGAGCACATAGAATCGAGACGTCAGGATAACAAAAGGTCATTTACAATTCTGTTTCGATTTACTTAGACAAAACCGGATTACAAAGTATGAATGCCCGACCGTCTCTTCAAGGGTCGGCACACTGCGGGCCTTCCTCAATGGAAGGAGATATTCGATCACCTACTATACTAGGTCCAGCAACATGAACCTGAGCCCCAGATGAGTCCTAACGAAGAAAGGTAAGGTCCCACTCTGGATGGAACTCCATGATGCTCTCCACCACCCTACCCCTCGAAGTCCTCACCTGTCATGAATGTTCGGCTTCAGACTTGGAGGACTATACTGGGTAGGTTGAATGGTTGAATTACTCCCTGCCAAACCACCTTGAGGATATATTTCCCACGAAGCGCATTCCTGCGAGGCACATCAACATTCTGTTTATCCTCAAAAGTCCCACGCCCATTATAAATAATAGGCTTGGACTTGGGGGACTACTGTTACCACACGATTACAATATGGTTGCCACGTCAGCACAGGCCCCATCTAAGCCCAACAAGGGCCCAGTTCGTAATCTATCAAGAATCCTATCTGGGCCCTACTGAGGCCTCGGAAAGGCCCGTCACACGCTTGGGCCTCCGGCAGCCAGAAATTCGCGAGTTATGTGGAGGGCCTCGACATTCGCATGCGAACCATAGGGCCTCGTCAGGCCTCGCATCACTCATAACCAGCGAGCTACTCGATATGTCGGGGCAACCAGAGAAGTAATTCAAGAAAGATTGCGTTGGATTGGGCGCACGAATCTCCATAAGAAAACACAATCATGATCTCTTAAAATCATGCAACGTGATAAACTCAAGGAAGGAAGGCAATCTCGGGTATCTTTATCACATAAGGGAGGAAAATCCGATTGGGGACCTAATTGATTTGTCTTCCAAATCAATTAGGACTCTTGCGCTATAAATACAATGTCTCCGGTTGTTCCAAGGTACGCACTTTTTACGCTTAAGAATCCCACCCTAAACTCTGCTCAAATCTCTGCCTGCTTGTCTCTCCCACACCCCTCTTTTGTTCCCGCCCCCGTGTATTTCTCATATACTGGCAGTTGACTTGATCGTCGGAGTGCCAACGATCGCCGGACCCCTTTTCTCCGGAGATCTTGGTGCCTAACGGTCGTCATAGTGTGCAGGTAACATACGAGCTGGCAGAGGAGTGACTGGAGATCTTTTGGCACGTGGACTGGTGCAGGTTCAGACGTCAACATAACATATTGAAATATGAGGCGTCAGAAAATTGAGTTTGGATGGAGTATTTATAAGAAAAGTTCTGAATTTGAAAAAGAAAAAAAAATCACTAAACGGTCACTTTTTTGTGACTGTAGACCGTATCCATCCAACAGTCAAAAAAAAGTTACCATTGGACACGAGCTAAGAGCCGAGCGGCTCGTGGCTCGTGGGCAATTGACGAGCCAGCCCGTCTTTTTGCCCTTTGTTTTTTTTTTGGGCTGGGCCCTATTTTTTTGTTTTTTTGGGCATGTCTCGCAACGAGACTAAGCCCATTATGGACCGTGCCTAGATGGGATTGGCCCATTTGCCATCTCTAGTGGGATATGTCTATTATAACTCTTATAAGTTAACTTGTAAACTTATTAGATATGAAGTAATGATAAACTTTGCAATCATGATATAATCTTTCTCATAATTTGACTCATTACACAAAAACCTTATAATCCATAAATATTAAACATATTTGAACAAAAAAAAATGGAAATTTAACAATGTTGTAAATTATGGGTGTGAATGTCCATAACATTTGTATCATAATCCTATAAGTTACATGTTCTATTTCATTCTTAGGCAATATATTGCCATCTAGGGATAGCAATTGACCCGAGTCGTTAGGACCCGTAAAAGCTCGGCCCATGATGGGCCCGGGTCGAATCAAAGAATTTTTGAAGGGTTGAATTGGGTTAGGCCATTGAAAAATACGGGCTGGCTCGTCCCTTGACTCGTAGATCAGGTCCGTAAGCCTTGTCCACGGCTCATGGGCCAACCCCAGAAGTTTTTGTGACTGTTTGGGACTAATGGAACTGTCACTTTTGTGACTGTTGCAGCCCCAACGGTCACAAAAGTGATCGTTTTGGTCTTTGAACTTTTCTTTCAACGTTTTTTTGTTTTCCTATAAATACGCCCACACTTCCAAAATCATCACAAATTCACTACTCGCTCAATTTACACAATTCAAAAAAATTATATTGTCATTATTTGTTCTTGTATTGTGCAATTTTCAGTTGAATTTGCTTGTTTTAGTGATTTTTTCTATTCAGTTTTTACATTTCTAGTTTTCTACAATTCTACATTCTACTTCTATATTTCTATTTTCTACATTTCTAGTTTTCTACAATTCTACATCTCTATTTTCTACATCGATCAATACAACACACAAGTGTTGACCTATGGTTAACTCTAATCTTAATATTTTGATCATATCAAACAAGTTATAATTACAATTAGTTTAAATTGTTTATAATCTTCAAAGCGTTCAAATCAATCCTCGTCAAAAAATTAAGATCAAGACTACACTACAAATTGGACTCTAAAACAATGTCAAGATCAAAGTCAATCATCCAAGACAAGAGTTCAAGATTCAAATTTCAAGAAAGATCAAAGATTAGATTTTTAGATCAAATGTAAATATGCTAATACTTTAATCTTTAGCATTAAAAGATAAAAGCTCAAAAACAATTTTATGCTCAAAAACAATGTTGATATCACTAGCATAAAATGTTTTGACCGTATTGATTCTAACCTTGTACTATTCAAACGGCTACTTTTTGATCATCTGAACTTATTTAGGTGGACTGACCTATCATCCGGCTTGATAGAAAGTTTTGAAAATTGTTCTCTATAAATTGCATTTCATTCATTATCATCAAACACACTTACAAGAGCATAATAAAGAGAATTGTCTTGAGAATTTTTTGTTAAACTTGCATTGATTTTTTAATTCTTCTAATTATTCATTGAGAAACTTTGATTGATTAAATCATTATCTTCATCAAAGTTCCTAACACTTGAGCTTTTCAACTATTACTACTTATTGAAGTATTAGTCTCTCTTGGTACTTAATTTGTATACATCATTTATTGAGAGAGAAAAACTATTGTAAATCAATTTCTTCATATTCTTTGGGTCATATTGAGGTTCCATAAAACTCAATATTGTATAAGGATTAGTGTTCCTTGTTTGTAAGTCACCAGAAGTGTTGTAAGAGTTTTTGATTGCACCATAAGTCAATCAATATAGTAGAAATGCCTAGCTCGTAACGGAGAGCTTGGTAACGGGGGACTAGTTTGGATCGAACCTCCATAAACATATCGTTTGCACTTTCTCCACTCTCTTATTTATTTACATTGTGTTCATATTTATTATTTGATAATTCTTAAGTTTCATACTTCGAGATTGTTTTTCGAAAAAGTTTGTAAAAACCAATTCACCACCTCTTGGTTAGTTATTCTTAGGTTATCAAAAGAAAGTGTCGGCCACCAAATGCATGATGATTTTAGTAGATTAAATGATATTCTAATTCTTGAATTTGGTAGTGATTATGGGATTGGAAACACTGATCCTATTGTTGATTTAGAGGATATCGATGAAGAATTAAAAACGACTAACACTACTATAACGACTAGGTCGACTACTAAACAAAGTGCTGCAAAACGAAAGGCTCGATGTTGGGATTATTTCAAATTAGTGCAGACCGTTGTAACCGCAGATGGACAACCAATCTTCAAAGCAATGTGTAAATATTGTAAACAAAAATTTTCATGGCAAAAAGGTGGTGGCACAAGCCATCTAAATCGACATTTTTCTAAGTGTTTACAAAGCACGGATGAGTTGATACTAATTAAGCTCAACTTCAGTTCAGATCTCCCCGTGGCTAATCTAGTTTTAGTCTGAATCTTAACAACTGGTATATTCGCAAGACTCTATATGTTGGGAAGACATGATTCAATTGGTGGGCAGTGGTGAGTTCCTGCTTAACATAGTAGAAAACCCTCATAGTAGTAAGACAATATATGTTGGGAAGACATGGAAATATTTTAGTGTTGTATCAGTCACTTCGGATTTATGGTCCTGTATAAATCATAAAGGATATATTGCTTTACATTATATTGATAAACTATGAATTATGCATATAAGAATAATTGATTTTAAAATAATTGACTACCCTCATAATGATATACAAATTTTCACTTATTTAATAAATATTATTAGAGAATTTAACTGCGAATCTAGAATTCGCAGTTTCATATTTGATAATGTTGCACCTAACAACATAGTAATAGATATATTAGTTCGAGAATCAAATCCGGCTTTCGGTATAATTTTATTTCATGCTCAATGTGTATGTCACATTTTTAATTTATATGTCTAAAATGGTTTAAAGTATATAGGACCACAATTAGAAAAAATCAAATATGCCCTAAATTATATTATTGCTTTACCTTATCGAAAACAAGTATTTAATGAATTGTGTGTAGAAAATTCCCTTCCAACAAAATGTTTATGTACAAACATTGGCAATATATGGAACTCTACTTATTTAATGTTTGGGATAATTGCATGAAAGGTCCCAACGTTTCAAAATCGTTGGGGATATGCCCATAACCTAAAAAAATAGCACTAGACGTCCCCAACGTATGAAGAAATAGGCATCGTAGGTCCCTCTTGATAGTTTTCATCAAATTTCTCCGTTAAACCCCAAAATTGGAGTACACAAGCTCTCTCTCTCCAAATTAAGCGATTAGAGTAATTAGTCACTGAATTTCCCAATCCCATCACTCTCAGCTGCAATTATTTACTGAATTTCTTTCTCCACATCTCTCAGACGCAAGCTGCACACCAATGGCAGCCTCAAAGGCTAGAGCTTCACCATTTTTCACCACCACTGGCAAGAAAAGAGGCTGCGGTTTTCAAAACCCAAACCCTTCCTCCCCTAAGGTCACCTGTATTGGCCAGGTAATGGTGAATACCAAGAAAAAAGTGAAGCAAATGAGGAGCTTGTCCAGAAGGCGGAGTGGAGAAATTAGTTTTAGGAAACTAGAGTAAGATTAATCGCAGACTGTTGAGAGATTGCAGTAATTTGCTCTCAAACGCAAAGGTACTGTAACATCCCAAAAATTTTAGAATTTTATTTTGGGCTAAGTAAAATTCTTAGCAAATAATTTGGCTACATGTCCGTCCAAAGTCCAAACGGAGTCCAATAATAATAAACGACCCGGGTCTACTAGACAAAATATCCAACGATTTATGAGATTTAATTAATTATATTTATTTTCTAAAAAGGAAAAGAATGGTAAGATATTTTAAATTATGGTATTTTTATCATATCAAAACCTTACCAAAACTCAAATAGGAAAGTTTCTTGATATGCATGCACAATGATGGAAAGAAGATAAAATCCTCAAAAATTTCCAATTCCCTTCCCTCCCCTCTAAACTTCAGCCCCCTCCCCTCTTTTTTTTCCCCTTTTCCCTTACACACTTAAGATATTTTAAAGAAAAGAGAAGGAGGAGGAAAGAAGAAATATTTTTCAAAGGTTTTTCATTCCTTTTCAAGAAGCAAGGTAGGAATATTTTTATGCAAGTTGATTTAAATCCCTTTTATGTATTGTAGTTACATGTATACTATGCTAAGTGATTTAAATGTTGATGGCCTTCCGGATATGAATGTAGTTTGTTCCTTTGGAATGAATAAGAATTGATGTTTATCCTACTTTGGATGAAATTGAAGAATGTTTATGGTTTTAAATCATTTGGGATTAAACCTAAGAAAGAATGTTTATGGTTTTAAATCCTTCGGGATTAAACCTATGAATGAATTTAGGGTTTCGACCCTTTGAGCTCACCTGAATATGAATGTTAGCATGTTTTACTTACATTTAATTTCAATATATAAATTGAGATTTGCATATATTTATAATTGATGATATTCCTATTGAGTTTTTTCCAAACTCACCCTTTCTCCCATTCTTAGATTGATTGTAGGGTTGGATGAAGTCTTGATGATTAAGGGATTGAGCCATGGGAAAAGAGATTTCGGTCAAGAAGATGAATAAATGGCAATTTCATTATATTGTTATGATTCCTGAATTTTACATGTTATAAGATGTTTTTGAAATGATTGTTAATCTTTAAGGTGGCATGAACTTGTTTGGAACTCTATGAAATGATATTTTGAACTTGATGAATGATAGAGGATGTTTAAAAGGTATAATGTTGACTGAGATGTAACTGTCCAGAATTTTCAGCTTGCAAGTCCAGTTTCTAATGGACGTCCTGAATGGTAGACTTCAGATTTTGGGACGAAATTTGGTGGGATTGATGACCTATCAATTTCGGTCTTTTGAACTTGGAATCACCTCGTTCGGATGTTTGTAGAGTAAGATATGCAAGTTTTGGTGACGATGGACCGTTCTACTCGAGAATCTGCCTTCCATGTTTTAGGAGTTGATTTGGAGACCTTACATATTTTATCAAATTCTGAATTTTGGATATGAGTTGATATGTTATGTTATGTTTTATCCCTAAAAATATTATAATTTTTCAAGGCCTTTTGATTTGGAAAATTTTGGATTTAAAATGAGTATGAAGGCTGTCTAGCTTATGTTTCTTGTATACTTTGATTCTCTTTTGATAACCTTAACCATTTCCAAAAATTGTGAAATTTTAGTATGTATTTGATGGATGGGTTATGATTATTTGGTTAAAACTTCATAAGCTTTTATGACCTTTGGGTTGCTCTTTTGAGTGTATGAGAAATAAAGGGCATTAACCATATGTTACAATTTTGTACTCTAGAGGTTTAGATTTTCTTTGAAATCCTCTAAGGATTTATAACCTCGATTTTAGAGCCCATGTAGTTGATAAATTCACATTTGTAAACTATTTGAATAATATCTAGAATTCCGCAAAATTTTAGTCTACTTTCGGGCTTTAAAAGGTAAGAATATGAGAGACGAACCAAGGCCTCGTAGAGGAGGTTTTGGGGCGTCACAGGTACTCTAATGTTAGTGCATATCAACAACAACAACATCAACAGGATTTCTTGCCGCACAGAAATCAGAGATGTGTTCATTTTCCGGTTACAACATGTGAAGCTTTTGAAATTTACCTTTCAATTCATCTTTCAATTCTAAAATTCGTTAGAGTGATGGACCTGGATAAGATGACATTGGAGATTTTTTATAAGTTGGAGCAGAAGTGGTTGTACCACTGTAAAGGAAAAAAGACGTGGGTCTTAAGCATTGACGACGGAGGAACTACTGGCATTGTTGCCAGTGCCTCCTTGGTTCACCTTGAGTCTTAGATCCAAACGAAGACCAGTGATTCCCACGTGTGCATTGTGGATTTCTTAAATCGGAAACTTGTCAAATAATGTAATACAATATGGTATCATGTAATACAAATTCATCAAACCATGTTTACTTGAAAAAGAAAGGGGGAATATATTTGCTTTAATTTATTTTATGTCCCTCTATTCTCACTTGTTTGTCATAATCAAAAAGGAGAAAATTGTTGACCTATGGTTAACTTTAAAGCTTAATGTTTGGATTATAACAAACAAATTAGTTGTATTTACTAACAATCTAATTTCAAGTAATATTCAAAGTGCTACAAATTGAACTCTCATGCAATGTCAAGATCAAGTCAAAATCAATACAAGAGTTCAAGTATCTCAAGATTCGAAGATCAAGATCAAAGATTAGATTTCTAGATAAAGTTGTAAAGGTATTAACTCTTTGATTTTTAGTAATTAAATGAATGAAAGCTCAAAACATTTTTATGCACAAAATGTATGTCATTATCACTTGCATAAAACATTTTTATCAAAGAAAAAAATCAATTTTTCAAAACTGTAGAAACGGTCAATCTTTTTGATAAATCGGTTAAACCGGTCGACCGTTTGAATGAACCGGTCGACCGTCTGACTGTCTCTTTCCAAAAAGTATCTGTTCTAATTTTTTGCAGTTCCAACAGCTAGTTTTGATCATCGGACCGGTCATCCGTTTCAACAGAAATTGACAAAAATTCATTTCTATAAATACCACTTCATTTATTATCATTTTACAACACTTACAAGAGCATTTATAGAGATAATCATATTGAAAAACTTCAAAGCTTTATTGCATTTATATATATTCAATATCATTCATTGAAAAACTTTGTTTGATCAAATCAAACTTTTGATTCATCATTCTCAACAAAGTTTTCTCCTAACACTTAAGCTTTCTTCATCTATTGCTATTTATTAAAGTGTTAGTCTCTCTTAAAACTAAACTTGTATTTATCATTCATCAAAAGAGAAATACTCAAATCAATCTAATTACATTTTTGGATCATATTGTGGTCCCTTGAAAGCTCAATATTGTATAAGGATCGGTGTTCTTTGTTTGTAAGTCACCGGATACATTGTAAGAGTTTGGATTGTACCATAAGTCAATCAAGATAGTGGAAAGGACGTGCTCGTGTTGGAGAGCTTGGTAACGGGGGACGTAGATCAATGATTGGATCGAACCTCCATAAAAATATCGTTTGCACTCTCTCTACCCTTTTATTTATTTTTCATTGTGCTCATATTTTTGTAGATTAATTTTTATTTCTTAAATTTCTTATTTTGATAATATTTTACGAAAAATTTTGAGAAAACCAATTCATCCCCCTCTTGGTTAGTTATTCTTGGGCTATCAAAGTCATCTCGGCCAATGATAGGCTTCGCGCCTCCACCTTATCCGTGAAAAGGCCCCTCGTCTTTCAAAGCCAGCCCCTCCTTCTAGGACTTCTATTGGGCCTGGAGCGTGTTCAGCTCTTCCTTCTTGTCCTCCAGCTGCCCCTGGAGTTTCTCCTTGTTCGCCGCTGTAGAAATTCCCGAAGCTTCAAGGTCTGTCATCAACTGACAGACATCTGAGTACAACTTCTCAGCCTCAAAGTTTTTCTTGACTGACTCCAGCTCCCTCTCCAGCTTCTCAACAACCTTTCGTCATTGAACTACCTCATCTTCAAGCTTCGCCACTTGGGCCACACTAATTTTTAGTTTTCTGTTCTAATCTTGAATAAGGACCATGGTTCGAGCTAGGTGACCTCTATCACTATCGTCATGTAGTGAGTTGTTAGGGACTCTAACCAACTCTACTACACCTGGTTAAAGAAGCAAAAACACAATCACAGACTCGCGCCATGAAGCATGGCAGCGAGGTCAACTGGGAATCATGAAGTCTCTCCCTCTGTCTTGCAAAAAGCTTGCTCAAAGCAGAGATGAAGGGGACGAGGACCTGGATCTCTTCTGAGAGAGGCCGTCAGAACCATTTTCTGACCTTCTTTTATCGCCAATCGAGGACCTTTAGCTACTTGGCATAGAAAAAAGAGGGAGAAAAGGACGAAAAAATCTCCGTCTTCTAATGAGGCTCCTCACACACTCCTTTGCCTTTTTCCACCACCTCCGTAATGGTGGTCTTGTCAGAATGCGGAGAGGGTTTTCTGATCACTAACCCCTTCGCCCATGGCAGATACTTTAGCTTCAAAGAAAGCTTGGTCTGGATCGTCTTAAAGGGTACTTTGGCATTTAGAGAAGGGTTTTTTTTTTGCCCAGTTGAAATTGATCTTAGGAATAGTCATCTCGAGGCCAACGTTATAAAAGTCAGTGATCCTTGGTTGTAGGATCACCATCTTCTCCTTTGACAGATTTGTGTTCTCCAAGATAGGCCTCAATATCTAGAGAATGAGGCTAGCAATCTGGTCCTCAAAAAAATGAGGTCCTCTATCCCTGTCTGCTTACAGAAAAAAAGAAGAAAGCAAGGTTAGTACTTAGACATCACAAAAAAAAAAAAAAAAAAACACCCTAAAAGGATTGACAATGAAGACTCACGAAGCTTGCCATAGAAGTGAGACATAAAAATTTGGAGTTTTGGGTTTGCTGGTAAGAACTCCCAATTTCTTTTTACGAAGAAAAAGGATTCATTCTAGTCTTTCACTTTGTTTAGGGTCGCCACCAGCTTTGAATTCAACTTTGATCTAGGCATAAGGTAGTAATATTTTGGCCTGAGGGTTTTTTCTATTCCCAGCTTGATCAGGATGATAGAAGAAGTGAAAAGCTTTGGGCAAAAGCTCCCTGTCCAGACCGTCTTTCTTCTATAGAAGAAAAGATCCCACCATCACTACCCATCTATTCGGACCTAGTTAGGTTGGCCTATACAAGTCTAAAAGTTTGCTGAAGAAATGGTGAAAGGGAAGGCAAAGGCCATACTCCATAGAGAGCATAAATAGCTACACAACCTAATGAAGGACGGTCTGCATTTTGAAAGGAGCCAGGAAGGATAAGCTCTGTACCTTCAAGAATATTATAGAGGCTTCAGGTATTAGCGAGATCTTCTTCCGATTTAATGTCATGAACATGACCCTCCACCATTCATCCCAATATAGCCCCTATTCGTTCTGCTCTTGGGAGATGGGTTCATCTATCAACTGAAATTTGGATTTCTTGGCCCACCACTCATCCTCATACAGCTGAAGTCATCCCTAGTAAGGACTTCACTAGAGGGTCCAACACCCATGTTTGGTAACATGTTGAGCGCTGCACCCTCTACGAAAGAGAATGAAGACTCAACGCAGGCTTTGAATTCATCCATAACAACTCCCACCCAACTACTGAGATTTTGGAAATCAATTTGCGAAGACATCCTTTATCAAACAAAAGAAGAGTTAGAACAAAAGTATAAATATACCTTAACAAAGGAGAAATGACGAAAACAACACCGGAAAAATAAAGAAAAATAGAATGATAACTTTATACTAAAAAATTTGTAAGCATGTGCAAGAAGTAAGAACCTTATGAGAAATGAATAAAGCCCTATTTATAGTTTTTTTCCAAACCAGCTGGGCCGTTAGATTAACATGAATACAATCTGAGCCATTGGCAAAGAGAACATATCCTACTGTCGAATAGAGGTAGCTCATGAAAAGAAAATATAGCCACAATCATGGTGAGTGATCCTTCCTATGTCCACGCTGCTGCACGCATTAAATGTGATAATAAAACCACATCACTAATGCACGCATCCTAGTGATAATGGGTATTGAACACGTGTCCCACTACCTTGAATCACCAAAGAAATACACATTAATATTAAACCAAAGTCCGCTGCCTAGTATAAATAATTAGGCTCAGACTTCGGGGGAATGTTGAAGGTTAGGCAAAATCAGGCACCATTTTCAAAAAGTTTCAGCCTAATTGAAGTCCAGAGCCAATATGAATAATTAGGCTCAGACTTCGGCGACTATTTGTTATGACTCGTTGTAAACGTGGCAGGTAGGACCACAAGAACGCCTATATGTGAGATAATGTTGGAACTCACAAAGACTAGAAAAAAGGAAAAAATGATCGAAGTTTTTCCCAACTCTTCTATCGAAAAGATTTTTGCTATCCCTTAGGTTAGTCATCTAAATAAAGCTTTCTTAACAAAGGACTATTGGAAAATATCCCTAGCTAGGCAACGTTATTGGTTTCGTCTTTTGGTTCGGCTTAAATCGTCAAAGGTTCTGAGCATATCCTTCACATTATCAACTAACCATAACTAAAAGAATAACCACATGGTGAATCTCCACATGGCAAAGTTAGTGGCAAAAGACCAAGTGAGAATAACAACCACCAAATCTATTAAGTAAGATGGCAGGATCAATGGCCTTTTGCCATGTGTCATAGAATCTTCCAGAATAATGAGTCTTCTAATAAGAGGGCGACACATGGTAGAAAAAAATAGAGAAAGACCAAAAGGTCCAAAAGCTTGTAACATTTATAAATAGTCCAAATTAAATCAAAGAAATGGAGGATATAAAAAAAAAAACCTTAGCCAAATTCTTGTTCTTTGGATACTCGATCCTTAGACGGTGATAAAAGAGGTTCGAATTATTCTTCCAAGCAAGGAGGTTGATAAGGATTTGTTGGCTTCAACTTTGGGGGTCAACAGAAAGAAGGAATGAATTTTGAAAAAAAAAAAAAAACATGTTTGATATTTTGGACTTTGGGGGTCAACAGAAAGAAGGAATGGATTTTGAAAAAAAAAAACATGTTTGATATTTTGGTATTCCACTATTTATCATCAAAGTCAAGCTTATTTCAATTGATTAAACTTTAAAAAGGTAATAATTATTTTTAAGTAACTTTTTATTTTATTTTATTCGGGACATGTTGCTTGAAATTGAAGGAAATGTAAGCCCAAGTAGCAACGTGAATGCAATTGGCTTCCCATTCACCAATTTTTTCATGGCATCTCATAGTCTTGTATTTATAGGCTTACGAAGAGAATTTTAATACATTTAAGTTACAAACAAAATCAATGGCAGTAGAAAGGAGAGAAGAAGGGTGATTATATTAATTAAAATCACATTCTTAACCTCCTCCACCTCTTGATTGTACTAAAGGTTCTTAACATTTACACATTGTCGTATTTATGTCCTCAAATTTTTTTTCTAGGCATCTTATCATCAATCTTCCATTAATTAGAAAATATTGTCTCTGATAACGCCTTCCATCCAAAAGTCCGTTGGGAGGTAAAAAGACTTATTTGCCCTTCTTATTTTTAAATAAAAAAAATATAACAAATAAAAAAGTACGAAAAATAATTGAACCTCATTTCAAAGTACGCTAACAGAATATGGACAAAAATCATCATAATGAGCAGATTAACTAATTAATGAAAAATTGATGATAATTATGCTACAAAATAAATAAGAACATAAGTGCAACACCAAATAAAGATTGTTGACATTTAGTACAATTAAAACAAGGTACAAAATTTTAAAAAAATTATGGCAATAAGGATGGCAATGGGCCAAGCCGGCCAAGAAGGCCCCTGCTCGGCTCATCCCAAATTCACGAGCCCAGACCGGCCCATGGCTCATTGGCCACACGTGAACTTGTTACTTTTTTTAAGGGTTTTTTTTTTTTTTTGTGTGTTTAAAAACTTAAAATGAAATAAGTTTTGACAAAATTGACATTTAAAACCTTCCTCTCTTTTTTTTTGGGACTTGAGACCAGCTACTTTTAGTGTATGCGAAGTTAAAATTGTACGCAAACAAGTTGTTACATGTACAATTTTTGGTAAACTTAAATGTCAACACTTAAAATTAAAAAAATATTAAATAAATTTACACAAACTATACTTATATTTTATGTAGCCAATTCTTATATCTCTTCGGCCAATATGAGGTCTACTTTATCTTGAATTCAAAGTTCTGCATCCTCTCAATCTTTTAAACACATTAAACTCTCTAATATGTCTAGTTTTAGTCTTGACTTCATTTCATTCAGAATCCTGCTACATGTACTAAAAGCAGGCTCAGATGCTACAGTTGATACTGAAGGTGTTAGCAGATCACGTGTTATAATAGAAACAATTAAGTATTGACGCTCGTTTTGTCTCAACCACCTAAGTATATCAAAAAAAATTATCTTATCTTCATCTAACATATTAAGCATGTTGTGACCACAATATCTAGCTAACTCTAAAGATACGTTTTTACTACTTGTTTCTACATTCGTGGCACGAAAAGCAAAGAAGGAGAACTAGACTGTTGAGTTCTCCTAATGGAACTATGGAAACTCCAACAATCGTTATTGTCATTTGATGACAAAAAAGGATTGCTACACGAGGTCTTCTAACGCTCCTACCTGTTGTTGCTGCATAAAAGTCGTACATTTCACATAATTTTTTTTCTAAATTACTGTAAGTTATTGGATTCTCGTAACTTAAATTTTTAGAAAGTGCTGAAATAGTAAATTTTGTACCTTCTAAATTTATTCTAGGGTCCATAATTGATGCTAACAGGAACAACATAGTCAATTGTTTCTAATATTTTTTAAACTTAATCTACATTGCTACTACAATTTTAGAAAAAATTGCAAACGTCTTATACCTATTAAAATTATTTAAAAATAATTTAAAACTAAAGGACTGGCAGGGGCTGTAAAATAAACTTTGCAGGTTATCATATTTTGGAAAATTTAAATTCTCTGCCTTAGGTACAATTTAATGGTTTAAATGCCATCATTTATTTCTTGTTTTTTGCAATAGGTGAAAAATGGTTTAAGTACATACATTGCTTGCAAAATTCATAGAATTAGGATGAAAAATATTGGTTAGCCTCTAATATTATTTTGATAACCATCCTTTTTTGCAATAGGTGAATAATTATATGCTATTCTAATTGAATCCAGTTTGCAATGTTGTAGTTGTGTTTGTTCTAGATGAATCCAGTTTGCAAAAATGTTCTTACTCATTCAAGCCAACTAATATTTTTTGTCTATCATTCTTCAACTTTCAAGATGTCGGAACAAGAGCATTGTTCAATAGGAAGTACACATGGAACCCCGCTAGTACCTCGTGATAGTTCCACTCCAACGACAGATACTATTAATCCTCCATCATTATCGGCCGGGGAAAATTCAAGACAAATTTCGATAAGCATTGATTCAGATGGATATCATACAACAAATCTTGGTGTAGTGGGTAGAAAAAGAAAACTGACATCTGAGGTATGTAACCATTTTAAGCTCAACAATATTGATAACGAGATCAAGGCTATTTGTAATTATTGTGAAGCGAAGTTGGTTTGTCATAGTAAAAATGGGACAAATCATTTGAAAAAACATTTAGATAGATGTGCACTTCGTAAATGTAAGCAAACTGATATTAGACAGGTAATATTGAATCCTACAAAGCAAGCGGGTGGAAAGGTGGTTATGGGGACTTACCATTTTGATCAAGACCACGTTAGAACGGAGTTAGGAAAAATGATAATTTTACATGAGTATCCACTTTGTATGGTTGAGCATGTTGGTTTTAGGAATTTTGTGAAATCTATTCAACCGCTATTTAAAGTCGTGTCTCAGAATACCATTAAAAATGACATTTTGAAGATTTATGATTTGGAGAAAGTGAAAATGATGCGTTTATTAGAGGATAACAATAGTAGAATTGCTATAACCACGGACTTGTGGACTTCAAACCAAAAAATGGGTTTCATGGCCATTACTACAACTTTATTGATTATGCTTGGTCTCTTCAAAGCCGAGTTATGAGGTATACACTATGTAATTTTATGTATAATATGTTTTTTTTTAACTAAATACTAATATGTTTTGTTTGGTTTTATTTGTAGGTTCATATATGTTCCTTGTCCACATACGGCAGAATCACTGTCTACAACTCTTTTGGAAAGTCTATTAGATTGGAATATTGATTGTAAGTTATTTACTCTTACTGTTGATAACTGCTCAACGAATGACGCTATGATCAATATCCTTTTAGATAATAAACTTTCTACTGATTCACTTTTAGCAAATGGTGATTTCTTTCATATGCGACGTTGTGCTCACATATTGAATCTAATTGTGAATCAGGGTTTAGAAAACATTGAGGGAAGTGTTGAAAAAATTCGTGATAGTGTTTCTTTTTGGACATCAACACCAAAAAGATGGGAAAAATTTGAGAATACTACACGTCAGCTTAAAATCAGTTGTGGTAAAAAATTAGTACTTGATTGTAAGACTAGGTGGAATTCTACATATATCATGCTTCACACTGCTTCGGAGTACATTGATGTTTTTTTTTCGCTTGAAGTAAAGAGAAACACAGTATAAAAGTTTACCTAGTGATCAAGACTGGAAGTTGGCACAAGAAATATGTGAAAGGCTGAAGTTGTTTTATGTGGTAACTGAATTGTTTTCTGGAACTAAGTATCCTACATCAAATTTATTTTTTCCAAAAATTTGTGAAATAAAGTTGTCAATTCGTATTTGGACTACTTCTGCTTATTATGAGATTAGAATGATAGCTTTAAGTATGATGGACAAATTTGAGAAATATTGAGATGAGATTCACGGGATTTTAGCTGTAGCAACTGTTTTGGATCTAATATGTTTTGGATCTAATAACTTTCATGTGTTGTCTAAATTTCTTTTCCGGTCGGCATATTCACTACATTCAATTTTTTCAGCACAATTGTTATTCCATTATCCATTGCTGCCTTATATGAACTTCAAAAATGTTCCCTTTCCTAGAAGCTCAGCAAAAGAACGCAACATATCTTCGAAGTCAAAAGCAGGATTAAAACCCTGAATGAATACCAGCCCATAAACCCTTTATCAACTGATTTTCGTTCTTCTATAAATTTTCAACTGCGAGTGGAAGTAGCTGTTGATACGGAGGTAAACCATCAGGACTCGATAATCAAAAGGCACATCAATCACTTGAGAATCCAAACTTAAATCAGATGATAAAGAGTCGACGCTTGGACTCCGATCATGAAACATTTGCCATAGTTGCTCTCTCTGGATCACAGCTTCCACCAATCTCTCCCAGTTGTCCTAGATATTCGACCTCTCTCTTCTGGCTTCAGCTCTGAAAATCCTCTAAAGAACGTTCATATTCTTGAAAATGATTCAAGTCAATACTAGAATTATTGAACACCTAACGAGTATTAAGATTTAGGATTCTATCTTAATAAATCAATCTTGTTAAAAAAAAAGTAGTCAAAGCCTTTATATGTTGGTTATAATTTCAATATTTAATCTATATGGGAATAATCCCTTATCATGCCCCCACTAGAACACTAATATTGGAATCCATGTGCTCGTTTGAGCTTAATGGGCTCTAATGCCATATTAATACTTGTGGTTCCATCTTTCAATCTCGTTATGAAGAGTAGTCCAAACTTTTATATGTTGATTATTATTTTGATATTTAATCGATGAGGGAATAATCCCTCAACAACTTATTATATGGTCTAAGGTATGGAAAACAACTGCAAAAGTTTTAAGAAGTTTATAATCAGATTGTCTATCAAAGAGAGAACCAAAATGAGTAAGATTGTTAAGGACTGGTGTAGGAAGTCGATTAATGAAAAATACAGAAATTACAAAGGCATGCTACCAGTACAAAATGACTTTTTTGCTTGAGCTATATAGTCAAACCAATCTCTACATTGGGTCTTTGCTTTCTCCTTGTTTTTCCATTTTGCTAATTATTACGAGGACAATGATGTTTGAATGTTATTCCTAGTTCATTTAAAATAGGTAACCAGTTCCTATATTCACCTCCCCAATCAGTTTGTAAACACAACAACTTTATATTGAATTGTCGTTCAACATCTTTTTGAAATTGAAGAAAAATTACTTTTGCGGTTAGATTTCAATTTTAAAGGATACATCTATGTATAACGAGTGAAATCATCTATAAAATACATATAATATCTAGAGGGAGTTGGAGAAAGTATCAAATTTAAAAATATGGACAAAATTACCTTTATATTTTTGTCTTTTCCCTTTCACTATTTCTCTCTCTAATTTAAACATTCTCAGTTTCACTTTCACTCTTTATCTCTCTAACCTAAATATTATCTCTCCCACAAACTCCATTGCCATGGCTAGAAGCTCTTTTTTTCACTTCATTTTGTTATTTTTGTGCCCAGATTATCCCATTTTTATAGCCAGATTCATAGAAATTATCAGATCTCTCACCGTTTGTTTGAGCTAAGTCGACCGATTTGATATTTGAAGCTGTATTTTGTTGTTCATTACATTAAACTTATATATATATATATATATATATATATATATATATATGTGTGTGTGTGTGTGTGTGTGTAATTTTTTCCATTTACTTTATATTGTTGGATATATATTTTTATGGAGAATAAAATTGATTAATTTTGTCCAAACCCCGTAGAAAAATGAGCACCAAAACCCGTATTAAAATGAGTATCACAGGAACCCATTTTGTTGACAATATTGACAAAATGGGCACCCCATTTGTCGACATCATCGACAAAAATGGACACAAAACAATGCCCATAAAAATTGGGCACAAAACTGTGCCCATTTTTGTTGACAAAATTGAGTCAATTTTTTCTCTCCAACTTTATCATTTTGTACCAGTCGCCCACACTATCCGTCTATTTTTTTGGCTGATCTGTCCATTTAAAATTTTCTTTTTGTTGACTTTTTTTTTTACCACAATATCAATTTTTTTGCCAAAAAAAAAAAGCAAGAAAAATCAATTTTTGCCCCTTTTTATCGATTTTTCAAAAGAAAAAATTTGTCAATTTTTTGCCCTTTTGTCGATTTTTTGTCCTCTATGTCAATTTTAAAATTTTTTTTTTCAAATGTCGATTTTTTTGGATGGTTCTATCGATTTTTTGACCGATAATTTTCAAAGAAGTTATTTATGAGTCTCAGACACACAAAAGTTGTCATTTTTACAAGATGGAATATTTGAAATTTTGCATCTAAAAAATGACATATTTACAAATATTATCACAACTTATCATATTTTCAATCTACAATTTACCTTTGGGCACAATTTAAAATTCCCCTAATATCTATATCATTCAATAGAAACAACGAGAGAGATACCCAAACATCAGTGTACAAGTTCAAATGGAGATTTTATTTTATTCATTAAAGAAGGAAATACCGATTGACAAATATTGCCATGCTACTACAAAACGAAGATACAGCCTTGTATAAAAAAATGACCTATTCAATATTGTGTTTAGAACATTTGAATGGGGTGTCCAAGCCTATAATGCCAAAGCATGGCATTTTATTCGAAGAAGAAGAGACATTTGACAAGTTGCACGAATTTGAAACTTTGAAGCTCTTTTATTTGGGAAGATTGATACATCAAGTTGATAAGGCCTCCTTCAAGCTTGCCCCGAGCCATTGTTCTACGTGTAACCTTATCCAGAACAAAACAACCATCATCATGAAACTCAACAAATACTTGGTTATCTTTAGTAAACTTAGTTATACTAAATAAACTTTTAGCAGTATGAGGCACACATAACATGTCTTTAAGATATAGTAGTTTCTCTGTGAAAGTAGAAGAAATAGTGGATGAATCAATGTCAGTAATGTCAAGTGTGTTGCCATTAGCTACAGTAAGTTTCTCTTTTTAACGATAATATGTATTAACAAAGAGGTTGTTCAAGTCAGTTGTAATGAGATTTGTTGCTCCAGTACTCATATACTATCTTATATCTGTAACAGAAGAAACAACAAAGGTTAATGAGCATTCTTGTGCGGCTTGTTTCCTTGGTGATGTAAAGGTTCTTGTTGTTGTTGACCAGAGAAACTCAAATCAAATCGATTAATAGCATTTTAGTGCAACATGACGAGCCCTTTCACACAATTAACAAATTGATTTACCACGAGTGTTCTTACAAGCTTAAACTAGAATTTAAACTAGTCAAATTGGTCAAATATACTTTTTATACATACATTATGTAGGACCCATAACTTATTGTTGACTTGTTATTAACATATTTCATAAGACACAACTTATAAGAACTTAAAAATTAATTTCAGCACTACCAAATATACACTTAGTTTGATTACCACGATCTCGACCTCTTCTACCACTACTATTAGATTGAAAATACTTAGATTGATTGTTGGTATTGTAGTCTCGAGATCCTTGACGAGCAACATATATTGTAGCACCAACAAATTAGAAGTTGTAGAATTAAGCTTCTTAACGATAAAAGTTTTTTTCCTCTTCCGAGTGCGGCGGTAATAGTGATGGAGACCTGCAAAAAGAGGCCGGCTTCTATCCTCCGTGCTCACTATGATATGATAATTAGTAAATGATGAAGAATGTGTCCGAAAAAAGAACTGTGCAAGGTAGTAGTGCTTCAAAATGACCATCTCTTAAATGAAGGATTTACCTCTATATATATATATATATATATATATATATATATATATATATATATATATATATATATATATATATATATATATATATTAATATGAAGGACACGTGTCACTGTCTTTAATGATAGGTGTATTTCCACCTCTCTAATTATTAGGAGTTAATAGGAGACGTTATAGTTTTTAAACTGACGGTAGCAATCATCACTTCGTGGATCGTGGGTTTGAGTGAGTCAACGAATGTTGGACCACTGCTATCCAGATCCAAGATGTGAGCTATGAGACAATCGGAGTGGACGAGCCGACGAGGCGGGTGAATCATTGATGCGGGCATGCTTAGATGTGCCACCATTGACCGACAAAATATAACAACTATTGTCATTTCTATCATTACTTCTTATTGTGCATTTCATGCTTTTGTAGCAAATATTTTGCTTCTTCAGAGGATATGGAACTTGATCGAGATTCGAAATGAACAATCCACATGATCAAATTATGCTCCAAGACCTTCAAAAATATGCATCAGCAATTCTTCCAAAGTACATTTGACTTGAGTAAACAGAACACCAAAATTATTCGTGTGTGCTTCATACCCCAAGAAATAATTGAGCCTAGAGTTTTTAAGATAAATTTGATATTCAAATATGCCATGATCTTATTAATTAGCTCGTCATCATCCCCAGATATTAACATGTTATCAACATACGTTGGAATAGTGCTAAATAGCCGGATGACCCGACAGATTTATCTGAACGGTCGTTGACCCATTTTACAAGTAAATTACCAAATAATTCCCTCTATTTTCTTTCCTGCTTATTTCATTTCAAACCATTTCAAATTCATCTATGTTGCCTATACATTATTGCTCGAAAAGAAAAGATTTCAAAGATTAGAATCTAACCATTTCATTATTATAATCTAATCCATTTTATCTCTATAGAAAATCTCATTTCAAGTTTAAAATCTAATCCATCTAAATTCGTGTAAAATGTATGGTTATTTCTTCTTTATTTAATTTATAATAGAATTGTAGATTTTATGGTACAAATTATGAAATTATGTAAATATTTGAGTATGAATTTTGATTTTTGCTTTACATTCTTGTAAATTTGAGTTCATTTGAGATGGGTTAATTGAAAAATCAGTGTAATATGTGTAAACTCGCCTTAACAGATCCATGGTCTGTTAATATTTTATTTGGTAAAGTCAATTCTAGCTTTAACAGACCCGTGGTCTATTGACAAGTCTATGGTCTGTTAATAGACTGTTTGTTAAGGGAGACCATCTGTTAATAAAAAATTATGTTAACAAACCTTATTAATGAGAGCATTTAAGTTTTTTTTTTTTTTTTTTTTTTTTTGTGAAATGAGCATTTACAATTTAAATTGTATAAGTTATGTGCTTTTCCGATTTGACTTGTTTGACACGGCATTTTAGCCAAAGTGGTTGTCAACATACACTAATAAAAGCAACATCTTGTGTGCTTAACAGCAAAAGAATAGGGGGTATTTACTGAAAGAGCCTAGTCAAAGCACACACATCTTTTTTAGGCTTTATTTATTCTTAATATCTTTTTGAGGCATCTGTTGTGAAAAAAGTCTTTAACACAAATGACCCATAAACCCTTCAACAACAATCAAAACAGACGACGTTAGAAGACTGGTTGACGTTAGTTACAAAATTGAAAACCCCTAAGTCATTCTTCTTCCAAATTTCTCCACTGTAATCATTGGCTTTCTTCCTTCATTTTCAGTGGGCCAAGAGAAAGAATTTCCGCTGGTAGCCAAATATTTTTGTGCAAATTCTTCATTGGTAAGATATTATCTTCGTTTTCATTCTTTGATCTGTACATGGAATTTGTAATTTCTATTCATTTTTGTAAATTTGCTTTTATCTATTCGAATGAATGTTTTTGAGCTGAAATAGTAGAATTGAGGACGGACCTGCAGTAGTTGTGGGTGGCGGATGTCGTAACGACTATAGTTGTTTTGAACGACATTGGTCATTTCCAAAACGATCATTGGTCATTTTAAATGACAAAACATAATTTTAACTATTGAAGCCTAGTTGAGGTCGTTTGAAACTCAATTTCTTTAATTTTTTGAAAAACAAATTTTTTATTTAGATTACATATGAAAAAGTTTAAATGAATTGCAAGAATGGACTTAGTAGTATGGATTGTTGTATTTTATTTTAGTGAGTTTGTTAGGGATGATCTAGGAAAGTGGAATTGAAAACGGGATAATAGTCATGTTGTGAATGGACTTCAAATTTCTATAGAGATATCATATAAAGAGTAAACTATTGGACCTATGTAATGTTGACTTTTATTTGCATGAATTGAAGTTAAGGTTTCTTCTATTTGGTGATGCACTATTGGAATGACTTGGAGATATTTCCATAAAATGATGTATGATTGCAAGCCTACGAAGACAATAAAGTGGATCAAAATGTAAATGATGATTGAGATGAAATGGATATAAATGCAGATGATCATATTTTAGATATTCCTTCTGGATATTCTCATAATGATGCCTGCTATACTTTTGGACTTGATGTGGTAGAAGACAGTCAGTTTACAAATGAGCAACTTCTCGCTTTATCTTCACCTGTTACAACACACCATTGCCATTGCATCTATCAAGACAACAAGTTGGATGTAACAAAACAACAAGAATACCATCTGCTAGAGTTCCCAAGAGGCATAAATGTAACAGGTGCAGGGCAATGGGACACAACCGTCTAAGATATACACACCAGAATTCAATGGGTGACAATAGAGTGGAAGATTAGTGCAATGTTCTTTTTTTTTTTCCTTTTTCTATGGACAACAAATGTAAATGTAATCTCTTTATTGTGTGAATTGAGATTTATCTTTATGTGGACTACATAGGATGTGTTTATAACGACTACTTATGTTTCCATCGTGGTTAAACAAAACAAATATTTGCTACAAGTTGTTATTTAATATCTTTGGACTGCAGATGTTATGTTCTTTAGCTGTATGGCCCTTCATGGTTACAGAGTGACAATATGCTGCAAACTTAAAAGAACAACATTTGTCATTTTAAACAACTGAAGATGTTTATTCCAATACGACTAGAGTTTTTTGAACATCTCCAGACATTCTCTGTTAGGGATTATCCAAACAATTGAACAGGTTTTGAAACATCTACCGTCTTTTTAAACTATTGTAGTCGATTAGTCCAGAACGAATAGAGTAGTTCTGAACGTCTCCCAACATTGTTGGTAGGGCATTACAAAATAACTCGATTATGTCGATAAATTTTAAATTACATCAATCATACTCCATTTTACGTTCTATTTAATTAATCCACATTTTGATGACCATCGACTAACTCGATCGTATCGATAAAATGTAAATTACGTTGATGGTACCCCATTATCCATTATGTTTAACTAATTTACGCTTTGATGACCATCGACTAACTCGATCGTGTAGATAAAATGTAAAATACGTTGATAGTACTCTATTATATGTTCTGTTTAATTAATCCAAGCTATGTTGACCATCAACTAACTCGTCCGTGATGATGAAATGTAAATTACGTTGATCATACCCATTATACGTTCTGTTTAACTAATCCACGCTCCGATGACCACCGACTAACGTGATCATGTCGATAAAATGTAAATTACGTTGATCGCACCCCATTGTATATTTTGTTTAACTAATTCAAGCTCTGATGACCATCGACTAACTCGACCGTGTCGATGAAATGTATATTATGTTGATTGTACCCCATGATATATTTTGTTTAACTAATCCACACTATGATGACCATCGACTAACTCGATTGTATCGATGAAATGTATATTACGTTCATCGTAACCTATTATACGTTCCGTTTAATTAATCCATGCTTCGATGATCATCGACTAACTCGATCGTGTCGATGAAATAGAAATTATATGGATCGTACCTTATTATACGTTATGTTTAATTAATACACGCTCCGATGACCATCGACTAACTCGATCATATCGATAAAATGTATACTACGTCGATCGTATCCCATTATACATTCTGTTTAACTAATCCAAACTCCGATGACCATCGACTAACTCGATCGTGTTGATGGAATGTATAGTATGTTGATCGTACCCATTATATGTTTTATTCAACTAATCAACTCTCTAATAACCAACATCTAACTCGATCGTGTTGATGAAATGTATAGTACATCGATCGAACCTATTATACGTTTTGTTTAAACTAATCCACGCTCTGATGACCACTGTCTAACTCGATCGTGTCGATGAAATGTATACTACGTCGGTCGTACCCCATTATACATTCTGTTTAAGTAATCCATACTCTAATGACCATCATCTAACTCAATCGTGTTGATGATATATTAGAACGAAAAAGGTGTTTTAAAATGATTGTAGTCGTGTTTGAAAAAATCTCTAGTCGTTTTTCAAAACGACTAAGGCTATTTAGATTGACAAAAATTAAACGACTTCGTTGTTGTATAACAACTCTAGTCGTTTTACAAAACTACCACTTGATGAATTTTTTTTTTAACCTTTTTTTACTTTACTATAGATAGTTATTTTTTTTTTGTGTGTTTTGGTTTTTTATTTTGATCAATTGTTGTCTGGTTTAAATGCTATAGATATTAAAGTTGGGCAGTTGTAAATGTTGGTTAAGATGTACATTTTAGGTTGATAGTCATTTGAAACGACACAAATAGTTTAAGAATGATAACACTAGAACGCCTATAGTCATTTCAAAACATTAGTAGTCATTTGAAACACGTCCACTGTCATTTTCTAAACGTACTAGATCGTTTTGGCAGAACGTTTTTGAAAGTTGTAAGAACTTGTGAGATTTGGACATTTGTTGGTTAATTATTGTGTTTGTATTTAGTTTGTCAATGGAGTTTTACTTATCTAAATTCATTATATCTTTGTTGTGACCGAAGTTAGATACTTTACGAATTAAAGCTGCTAATGGTGTTGTTATTACGACAGAGTTTGTCGAAATAACTTTGCAAATGATTCAGATAATAAATTGATGATTCTGTTTTCACTACGACCATACTTTTGAAACTCTGATAATAAATTGTTGTTTCTACAGTAAAAAAAATAAAAATGGTTCATTTGATCAAATTTAAAGGACAAACAACCCTTTTGCAAAAACAACTTTTTATTCATAATAAACTTTTAACACAATTATTTAAACGTAAAATAACTTTCCAGGCAACTATTCAAAACTATCCATCCATCTATCCATACAACTTCCAAGCAACTTTAAGAACTACTCAACCTTTAAAACAACCTAACAAAAGACCTTTCAAACAACTATTAAAACACAACTATTACAACTACTCAACCTTACAGATAAACTTTCAAACAACAATCATTAAAACAAGCGACAAAGACAAATTTCATAATCTCGACTATTAATCCTCTTCCTCCGATTGCTTAATATTTTCCTCTTTATCCTCGGCCTCCAAAAAGAGAGAGTAAACTTTATTGAAATACTCAGAAGGGTGCATACTTTTCACAGTGCAACAAAGTTTGATATGTATTCCTGAATTTTCCACTAGCAGCCATGCTTCGCAAGAAAGATATCAAATATACGCTCGTCTAACTACACCTTAATTGTTGCCAATGAAACATGAGGATTCAAGATCAAAAGATCAAAATGATTCCTACCACCAATGGACACTCTTACAACATTTTCAGGCCGATTTCTATGAGAGAAATGAACGAATTGTGTGGTATTGAAATAATTCTGGTGTCTCTGTATAAGCGAACGCAAGTGAGGATTCCTGGGTTTTGGTTGGAGAAGAGGTCCTTTGGATGCCATCAGTATGATAGAAAAAGAGCATAAGACAAAACCAATAGAAAGTGATAATAAAAAATTGCATAAGACGCTGAATTTATAGCACATAACAGAACAAATCAAGATTTATTAACACATCGAGAAGAAAAAAGTCTCAGCCCTTCAGTGATCATTCAAATTATTATTTACCAACAGTAATTACCATAAAAGAAATGTGAAAAGCCTTAATGCCTTAGCGACCATTCAAATTATTATTATTTACTAAGTATCATTTATACAAAGGGGATTGGAAAAGCTGCAGTGCCTCAGTGACCATTCGAATTATTTTTCTCCATATTTTTAAATGAAAACGACAATAATTATTTAAAAACAAGCATAGTCGTTCCAAAACGATAATGTTTTTGAACGACTATTTCCATTCCATGACAACTTTCATCATTTCACAAAATATTCTGAACATCTGGGTTTTTCATAATCCACACCTTCAACAGACATCCAACATCAGAAACAAATATATATGGCTACCATTACCCATGAAATTCCGACTTAGATCAGAAATAAACAATAAAAAATTTCCACATAGCTTATGAAAAATCAATAAATGATAAATAGTGTATCCCAGGCATATAAATTAGTATCACATCTTTCTTCGCGCCTAGAGGATTCACGGGAATGAACACTAGTGCCATTACAATTTTCTAACGTTGTGAGAAAAGAAAGACGGTTAACTGGATGGAGAAGAGGAGTGGAAGTAAACTCACGTTCAAATGCGAGGGTAAAATAGAAAAACACAAATTACACAATTTTCAACTTTTTTTTAAATACCTTAAATCTGGTCAAATGCCTTAAAAGTTTAAGAAGTGGGTGACCCGGCCATTTGGGGTGATTCCCACAAAGAATAGACTGGCAGCATATTCCCAATATTCACGTAGTATAGAAAATACAACGTTGACATTGATCTTAGCGGATGGCCTTTTGTTCTTTCTCTAAAATATTATATTCCAATATTGCAAACCCGCTGACTTTCATATATGTTTCAAAAAAAAGTGGATAAATGCATGAATCCTTCCTGGTGATTACTACCAAACTACCCCATATGAGAAGTTGTAAAAACCAAAACATCCTATAAACATTAGTATGCAACAACCTCCAAAAAAGACTTCAGAGTAATTGCAGAAAGCTACAAACTCATCTGAATCAAAAAATAAGGCCAAAACTAGGAGGAAAAAAACATAAACTAGAGTTGGCGGTAGGTTTCTTCGCATTTTCCCATGTATTTTTCCCATCGTTAAAATAAATCCAGTTGACCAAAAACAAAAATACAAATTCTATTGATACTACGTTAAAATGACATGTGTAGAGTTAAAAAATTTAATACACAGTATTAAATACGCCTAATCAATAAAATAAACAAGATTTTAACTATATCAATCAATGTGCAAAATCTTGTCAAAACCCATGTCTCACTTTAACAATCACAACTCCTTCCGTATGTGTCTGGTATTCGATGGGGGCAGATTAAAGAAGTGATATGTGACAAATTTTAATAGGTGTCATATCTAGTAATGTCAAGTCCACCGTATTAATATGTTATCAACTAAATCGAATGTGCCATGTACTAGTGGTATCGGGACTGGGGTCATGGGTTCGAACATCAAAAGCATCATGTTCATAAAGATATTGTTGGAGAGTAACAATGCCACTCTTATCCCATGGGTTGGGTCACTCAAATGGTGGTCGAATGCAGTTTAAATTGCTCTCATTCGACACTAAGTGATTTTCAAATGAGATGGTTAAAATACGGTCTTACAAAGAGAATTCATCAATATAAGAAAGAAGACAAACCCAACTCTATCATTACTAAAGTTGGTAAATGTATAGGAGATGAGCTTTCTCTAGCTAATCTTTGGCACCCTAGTTCATCCCACTAATATCCTTTAACATCCTCACTACTTCTGACATTTTTGTTCTATATTTGGGAACACTTTCAAGTTTCAATACAAATGAAAGCTATCTGCAAAAACTTCACCGTTGCTTCCTCCATACTGGGATTCCTCAGCAAATCTATATCAAACACTTCAACGGTCCAACCCTCACGAACAACATAAGCAACCCACCTGAATGACCTTGTCATTATCTTCAGAAAGTATAGATGGCTTTCCAATACGAAGTTCGAGTAGCACATCTCCAAAATTGTAAATTGTTGGGTTGTGTGCTCATTTAGCATATTTTTGCTATAATAAACGAACAATTGTATACTCCTTTCATCTCATAAAGATATGTTTATTTTTATTTTCACACAGATTAAGAAAATTTAGTTATTATAGCTGGACTAATGAGTTTTACCTAAGTTTTTCTAATATACCCTTACACTAATCTAATGATACTTCATATTTTTTGATAACACACATTAAATAGGGGCATATTAGAAAACTAAGAAATTAAGAAAATGGATTATAATTTGAGACAGATTAATAAAGAAAGTAAGCATGTCTTTATTGGAAATGATGAAGTATTAAATAAAATTTTGTTTTTATTTATTTCCTATAGTTGCATTTATTTAATAATGAGCATGCGAATAAAAGTGTCAACGATCACTTGTGACTATAAGTTGGATGCTTGCATTAAGAATCATAGTGTGACAACTTATATTTCGATTACGAATAAAATTGTTCACCACCAATTTATGAAGGTTGGCACCTTGAACCGAAAGGTTGTAATGTTAACTATTTCACCATTTAGGTGTGCGATTTGTCCTTATAGCAAAAATAGTTTAAAAAGTGACTACTTAAATATTTTTTGTTAACCAGTTATAAATCTAAGCTCAATGTTTAGTTACGGCTAAATTTTGACATATGTGAGTTGGTTCATATGACCGCTGAAGAAAATATTACTTAAATTAGTGAGAATAAATAGATACGCAAAACGGTCAATTTGTACTTGTAACTAATTATTGGATCTCATATAGGGATGGATACGGTAGGTTAAAAGAAAATATTAAAGATATTTTAGCATATGTAATTATATATGTTCCGAGAGTGCAATCTTTTGCATTTAATTGAAAAAACAAAGACTAATAATAATATTGGGTGATCTAGGGTTGACTAGACATAATCTAATTATTGAAGCTTGAAAAATATATGTCCGAACACGTAGTAGCTCAATAAAGTTTGTTGACTTAATTGTAATTTCTGTGTAAGTTATGGACGTAATTGTAATTGTTATTAAAGTTCAGAAACTACACTTGCAATTAAGTCAACTCTAATCTAATTAAACTTGGACATGAATCAAATCACTTTTCTCTATATATAGGGCAAGGGGTTGGCACCTAGGAATAACACGTGCAACCATAGGCGCCGATTTTCTTGAGAGAAAAGAATTCATTTTCTTGATTTGTCCAGGAATTAACTTTCGATATTAATTGAAGAGGTGCCCGCTTGAAGATCGGAAGCGCCAAGTTCATGAATCAAAATCTGTTAGTTTATGAGTCAAATTGAATCTTATAATCGAATATCGATTTAGGTATAATTCTAAATCCTTAATATTTGATTATAACATAACCGTAAACATCTAGCAAAGATCTTAGCCGATTGAATTAAAGTAAATTTCTATTTTCGGACTAATTTACATGCTAGTTTCCAACATACAAAGCTTGGGACAATTTAGTGGTGTCTGTAACTGCTGGGGCACAATAACTAGAAGATCAACTATGTAGCACCGAGATTCTACTCACTAATGCTATCAATCCAACATCTAAAAGACGGCCATACCCTTGTGCATTAAGGGAAGTTTTTGAGGCTTTTACATTTCCATGTACAAGATTCTGGCCAACTTGGTGTGTGAAAGTGAGCAATAACTGAAATTCTTGGTCTGATATCCCAATCTAAAGAAATTATATAATCCGCCAATTTTTCCTGCACAGACGATAAAATGCATAATAATACAATCACTTGAAATATGTTATCTACAAAAGGTTGCCATCATATATAAATGTTAAAATTAGCCTCTCCAAACTATCGATCTTCCCAAATCACTTCCAACATTAGCATCTTCGGGTATACAAAGAAGCATTTTATAAGCGACCTAGTATGTCAAATTGTACCTAAGACTTCAATACAGATTGCAAGTGAATGGGATAACAATATAACTGAAAGAAAAAGTTTTGCTATAAATGTACAGATGATATAGCTTTATCTTGTCCATATTTCATTACTACGTCTAAATACACTTTGCAGAGCCAGGTGCATGCCTACGAAAGAGACGGACTTAAAAATAATGTTGCGGTCACATGATTGTAATTTCAAAATCCACAGGTCATATGTACGATGGGGAACTATGATTTTTTCACTTACCATGTAGCATGACAAATACACTCCCCGGACCATGGTAATATTCATACACTATAAGCTTTTCATCACGCGAGTAGTAGTATGACATGCATTAATTGATGAGCGCAATTTTTGTGTCTCATTCTACGAATGACCTCCATTTGCTGCTGAAATTCTTTACTTGTATCAATAACTTCCCTCAATCGCTTAAACGCAATTGTAATTCCATTTCCCAGTGTTGCCTACAAAGTCCCGAATGTTCCCTTCCCAACCCAAGAACCTCCACAGAAACTCGCAACATTTCTTGAAGGACGTCACGTCAATATCAGGATTAAGACCCTCAATGAACACAAGCTTCATATTAATATCCTCCATCATCATCACTACTTGGGCCATTTTAGGTCTCTTCCTTGGGATTTTTGCAACACAACTAATCCTTATTTACAACTTCTTCACCATTTATTCCTCTAAGTTGCGGTCCTCAAGAGCTCCACATCAAACACATTTGTCGTTCGCTCCTTACCATAAATAGTATTAACCAATTTGACTGGGTCGACACCTCATCGCCACCTATGGCATGTAAAGAAGACTTTTTGGTCGTATTCGATATGGTAGTATTTATATAATTGAAAAAAAAAAAAAAAAAAAAACAATGTTGTAAATTATGGGAGTGAATGTCAATATTATAACCACCATAAGTTACATGAAATTATTCATTCTCCCCTTTATGTTGCCATTGATTTTGTTTGTAACTAATGCCTATTAGAATTCTCTGTAAGCTTATAAATACAAGTTCATGTTGTGACATGGGCTTACAATTCCTTCAATTTCGGGCAATGTGTCTAGAATAAAATAAAGAATAATGTTATTTATTATCAGTATATGTGTCAGTGAGGCCCACTACAATTTATTGGTACTATATAAATGTGTTATCTTATCAAACCAATCAATTGCAATAGATCCCACAATCATAGACTAATAATCATCACTAATACTCTAAAATAAAAGGTTGGTTAAAAATATCTCTTACCGTTTTTAAGTTTAATCAAACATGTTTTTTGAAAATCCACTCTTTCTTACTATATTTTCTTTTCGCAAATAGACATTTTAATTGCGTACAAGATGTTTATTGCTTTTACTTCCACAATAGTAAGGGTTCCTTTGTGTGTGCCCGTCTAAATTTAGTTTTAGACAAAATACTATATTTATATATATATATATATATATATATATATATATATATATATATATAAAGAGGAAAAAAAAAATTAGAATTCACGCAGTTTGCCGTTTGGCCAACATTCACGAATAGAGACTAGAAGAATTTTTCTAATCACTGCAGAAGAAAACAAAAGAGCGTGGAGTGCTCAATTTTGAACACCAAATATTCTTAAATACTTCAATATAAAGGCAAATAAAAGATAGGGCCAAGACTTACTAATCAAATGTAGGACAAAACAAAAGTTAATACTAATTCTAAACCAGTAAAACACACATCTAGTTCATGCCATGAATTCTATTTATCAAATTCAAGAGGACCCTTTCTCCATCTTTGATTTTATTAGCACAAAACACAATTCAAGCAGACCATTTTCAAAGACGTTATTTATAATAATTTGCTTAATTAAGCAACCAACTCTTTCAATGAAATCGGGTAAAAATGTCAGCACAACCTTTATATACAATCTATGTAACTGTTAAGGCAAAAAAAAAAAAAAAAAAAATGACAAACCTCGTGAAGACAGACTTCAACTTCAATCGTTGCTTCTCCAATTTGTTAACCCAAACCACCACCGATGATTAAAGAATGTCAAATCAAAAACTAACCTGCATGGTGGGGTAACTTCTATATACCGATTTGTGAAAGAAAATGAAACAAAATAGTGAGATTAACATAATACAAGAGAGGAAATCCTTTACCAATGACATTGGAAAATTATTCACTATAACAAAACAAAACGTGGAGAAGTTATTATTGAAAATGGGTTTATAAAAGTTGGTTTTGACCAAATATTAGAGTGCTTCTCACAATCTGTTTTGAGCATGACAATAGTTGAATACGTACTACTCCATAAATAGATGTTCTTAGTAATGATAAACGAATTTCTCTTCCGAGCGTGATGGTGACAGTGGTGAAGACCTACAAAAAGTGACGCAGGACTTATATCCCTTGTGCCCACTCCGGTGTGATGATGTATGTGATTAAGTTAATTATATAGAATAGCTATATATGTGAAAATATGAGAGTCATCTTTTACCCGAGGGATTAACCTCTATTTGTAAGGGTGATCATGAATCAATGTCTTAATTGTATTTAATAGTCTTTAATGACGGATTCTCTTTTATCTCCTTCATTAATCAGAGTTAATGAGGGGCGTTACGACTTTTCAAATCAGTAGTAACTGTCACTTAATGGGTGGTGGGTTTGAGTGAGTCAACAATGGTTGACCACCGCTATCAAGATCTAAGAGGCGAGATATGAGACCATCAGAGCGGGCAAGCCGAAGAGAGGGATGTGCTAGGACGCGCCACCATTGACAGACAACATATAGTAACTATCATCGTTTCTATCATCATAAGCCTTTTACTTTTCATAGACTATCGTCAACTTTTCATAGACTATCGTCAATAGAAAGTAGAAGTAATCTTCCGCACCTACTCTTTTCTAACTTTTTTGGTTTTCTAGTAAGACGAATAATTTTTTGTATGTTGTATGCTATAAGTGCGTATAGCCCCCAGCTAATATTTTGATAGTGAAATAGTTCGTAAAAATAGGTACGAGTAAGGCGAATGAGTGTCTCGTCCCACAGTTGGGCGGGACAGGCGTTCACCTACTCACTGGGACGGGCATGTGCCTGCCAAACAGACCAATGGGTCTCTCCTTTCATTTTGTATTCTCGTTCTATTGGAATTTTGTTTATTTTGACTGAGGTTCATCGCCTTATTTTTAAACTAAGGCTTGTCGTCCTTTCTTATTTTTTTTTAACCAATGCTCGTCACCTTGTTTGACCATTGTGGTAGTTATGATGTTTGTGTCGTTTGGCTTACCCTTAATAAAGATTGTAGTGAAAATTAGAAGTTGACACAGGTTGGGTCCACTAGGTACATCAAGACTTCCTATCTAGCTTGATCCTTCCTTAGCACCCTCATCATTTAACCACCTTAGATGGTTCATTTTATACTTGTCTTTGTCATCTCGGGGTTCGGGCTCGTCTCGAGTCTTCCTTTTGTTAGACTCAAGTTTCTTTCAATCTTTCATGGCTTTGGTAATGAAATATGATTCCTCAACATCCACATACTTATCTCCTCTCCTTAGTAACTCATGCATCGTATCCAGCGGGTTCTTGGATAGTGAAATCTTGAAAGGGTGACTGCGAGTTCCACTTACCGTGGCAATGACTACATCATACATCTACAAATCCTTGATCCGAGGGTGGCCCTATTAAACCAAGCAATGAAATCTTTCAACATCTCGTCTTTGTCCTTGGTCAATTGCATCAGTCTGATAGCTGTCTTTGTAACCCTCTTGCTGCTGGGAAAGTATGCAGTAAACTACTTAGAAAATCATCAAACGTGCATATGGATTTTGGAGAAAGGGTTGCCACCCAATCCCTTGCCTCCCGCCTAAGTATTGGCAGGAAGGCCATGCACATAATAGCATCTGGAGTGGCTCGTAATCTCATCAAACCAACAAAGATCCAGAGGTGATCAAAGAGATCAAATGACCAGTCATACTTCTCCATCTTTGGCTATTCGAAGTCTTGTGGCGAAGAAATAACCATCACTTCTAAGGTAAAAAGGATATTCTTCAAATACCAAAGATTGTTGTCTGCCACTTTTCTTAATCATAGCCTCTGCTATTTTGTAACCCATCATGTCTTCTAACTGTTGTTCGAGGCCTAACACTGGGATCTCACCTTGCGTAGGCGAAGCCACCTATGACGGTTGTCCCAGAGTGGATTTGGGCCAGACGTCAATGAATAAATGTGTGGTACAAAAAATGGACTTGAAGAACCTGTGGCCAACGTATTTCCATTACTGAAAATTTAGGAGCCTGGGGCAGAGCACCTGGCGGTGATGGTCCCACCAGCAGAAGACTATGAGTCTGGGGTGGCTGAGAAGCAACAGTGTTTTGATCCTGGAGCTGAGTCGCCAAAGTCGCCACTTGAGCTTGCAGTGCCGCAAGTTAAGTAGTAGAGGCAAACTCTTGTTGTGGATGGTTAGTGGCGGCGTTGGACTCAGAGTCAAAATTTCCGATGGGGCCTGGGGGTGGTTACATTCTTCGCTCTTCTAGTTCAAGCCGTGATGTTTTTTACTGTATTCTCACATACGGTGCCAATTGATGATAAATGTATTTCTCCTCTTCTGATCGCGATGGTAACAATGGTGGAGACCTACAAAAAGTGGCGAGGTTTCTATTTCATGTGTCCAATCTGGTGTGATAATCAGTATATAATTAAGTTAACTACATAAAATAGCTATGTGAAAAATGTGAGAGTCTTCGCTTACCTATGGGATTAACATCTATTTATATGGGTGATCATGAGTCACTGTCTTTAATTGTCTGTCTTTAATTGTCTTTAGTAGTCTTTAATGAAAGGTGCCCTTTTATCTTCATCATTAATTGGAGTTAATGAGGGACGTTATAGCTTTTCAATTATCTGTAGTAACTGTCACTTAACGGGTGGTGGGTTTGAGTGAGTCAACAATGGCTAGACCACTGCTATCCAGATTTATGAGGTTAGTTATGAGAATATTAAGACATGCGAGTCAATGAGGAGGGTGTGTCAAGAAGCACCACTATTAGTAGACTGTTATAGCAAATGTCGGCATTTCTATCATTGCTTAGTATATTTAGTTATTCAAAATCATTTCCGGATCAATGAAAAATTAAAGTCAAAATTTTAGTATTGGAAATTGGACAAAATGAAAATGAAAGATGATGACTTATTTTATATACTCCTTGTTTGGCACTTGGCTTGGGACAAAGCTTATGTATTCTTTTTTTTTTTTGGAATAAAATAAGGGTTTATTACACTAATGGCCTCTATTCTTTTAGCTTTGTAATAATATCATCTCTATTCAATTTTTTTAGCAGATATCAACCACATCCTTCTATTTATTCGTGCATATGGTCCCCAAATGACTTTTTTGATAATTTTGCCATGGACTTTAATAAATTAAAATGATAGAAAAAAAGAAAAAATAATGAAAAATTTACAATTGGGACCCTAACCTTTTCAAAAGTACAAATAAATCTTAAACTTTTTTATTTTTTATTATTTAAAATAATTTAAGGATAAAAAAAACCCACCTCATCTTCCTCCACCCCCACCATTACTCTTCTTCCCCCACCATTACTCTTCTTATATCTTCCACCTCCATCTCAAAGCAACACCACTGACAGACGTCGCCGACAACACGTGGTAGAAGCCTCGACAGACGTCGCCGACAACACGTGGCAATCGGCCACTAATCCTTCACCATCAAAAACACCATTTACCAAAATCATTCCAGTGCAAGAAGGACGAATTGTTGAAAAGAAAGAAGAAGTTGGGAAATGGTACAAAAAGCGATTTAATGGAAGTTTCAGCTCACGAAGCAGCAGAGCAAGCTGCAACAATGAGATCTCAAATCCATCAATTATGAGGTAACATGATTTTCGAGAAGTCTCAACTTGAAAGCAAATTGAGCTTGCCTGGTTAGAAGGAAAATCTGGATTCAACAGTGGAACAATTCAAACTCCTTGGAGCCTCCGAATCTAACATTTTGGCAGTTCTAAAAAATCATTGTTCCAACAAACAGGCTGCTGAGGGGCACAAGAATGAGGATAAGGATCTTAAAGCTTTTGTGACTAATAAAGAAGATGGAAAAAATGTTGTCCCTAAAGTTTCAGGTGAATTGTATTATTTCAGGGATTGGGTTCAGGTATTGCTTTCAATCCACTGCTTGTTACTTTACTCATTTATTGTTGTCGGCAAATGGTGAAATGGTAAAAAAAAGCAGGTGGCATTGGAATGATTTTGGCAAATGGTGAAGGATTGGTGACCGATTGCCACGTGTTACCGGTGACGTCTATCGGGGCTTCTGTCACGTGTTGCCGGTGACGTCTGTCAATGATGTTGCATTGAGATGGATGTGGAAGAGAGAAGAAGAGCAACGGTGGGGTGGGTGGGTTGGTTTGGTTTTTTTTTTTTCTTAAATTATTTTGAATAATAGAAATTAAAAAAGTTTAAGATTTATTTGTACTTTTGAAAATGTTAAGATCCTAGTTGTAATTTTTCCATTATTTCTTTTTTCTATCATTTTAATTTATTAAAATCAGGGCCAAAGTTGTCAAAAAAGTCATTTGAGGACCATATGTACGAATAAAATTGAAGGATGGAGATGACATTTGCTAAAAAAAAAATTGAATGGGGATAATATTGTTAGAAACTGAAAAAATGGAGACCATTAGTGTAATTAACCCATAAAATAAATACATGTCTCCACTTCTAAAATATCAGTCTTCAACAAAAAAAACATTACTATATATTTAATACAAACATATATGTTCAAGACAAAATCTATCTAGAAAGGGACAAGTATGGAATCGTTCTTTGAGTACCAATTATTTTTTATTCTTCAATGGCTTGAAGGAATCGATTACTTTGAAAATTTTCAAGAAGTCACCACGTTTTGTCCTTTCAACGAGGATTCGGCCGAAGCTATGCTTCATGGACAAGAACGAAATTTGTTATTTCAAAAGCTTAATTCTTTAATATTTTTTAACTTTACTTATAGATTAAATAATAATTAATTAAAGAATTATTTCTTATCTAAAGATATGCAATAAAAGTGATAAGAAGTATTAGTAGAAAAGATAGTAAAAGATTTTCTAAATTTATAGATAGAAATTATAAAGAATGTCTTATTGATTATCCTTGAATATTTTCTTCATAAACAAATCAAAAAATATATAAGATGGTACATAACCTAAAATACACAAGTTGTACTTGTTAGTCACGAAATAAGATTCTAACATATAAAGAAACAGAATAAAATTCGCATATCGCATTTTCTGGAAAAAAAAAAATTTGATTACCATCTCAGCCAAAATAAATTGGCAACAACATGTCCAATTAGAACGTGCACGCTTATATCCTTTTTCGATAATAAAAATCAGTAAAATAAATTATGAAAATAAAATTAAAATATATATATAAAAATATGTATCACTCATATTTTTTCAACATTATTCTTGAAGAAACAATGAATAAATGAATATTTTAAATGAATACATGTTTGTTGTAAATACACATTTTCTATATGTACTTCTTGTGTGTGTGTGTGTGTTGTGATTTATACGTATCGTTTTAAAAATGAAAATGAAAATTAATTTTTTTCTATTATTTGCCCCGCATATGATTTTATATTAACGCGTATGTATGTTTGAAGCCAATGTATAGTGCAAAGGAATTGTTCTACTCCCCATAGTAAAAAGTTTTTATAAACCCCACTGTCCGACTTCCACTGGACACGTGTCCAATAGGATTTATAAAAACTCCTCACCGTGGATAATAGAGCAATTCCCATTGGAGCAAATTGTGACTTTACTTGGTAATGACTAATGAGTAATTCAATTAGTTGTGGGACCCAATGATCTATATTCTTTTTCCTTTACCTTGGTTGAATGGGTGTCGTTAGAAAATACAAAAGATAAAATTGACAAGGCTCCTATATTTTGTAACAAAAATTGAAAAATATTTTTTTTATTTTTAAAAAATATCTCATTTCAATTAAAAACTTCAAAAAAATACCTCATTTTTATTAAAATCAATATTTTATAACTTATCTCCTTTTACAACTTCTTAAAAAATATATTTTTATCATTTAAAATTAATATTTCAATTTTTCATTTGAAAACAAAATATTTACAAGAGTAACATATGTGTTACTCTATGTTACTTCCTCATTTTTATTAAAATTATTATTTTATAATTTATCTTATTTTATAATTTTTTTTAAAAAAACTTTATTTTCATTTAAAATCAATATTTTCAATTTTTCATTTGAAAACAAAATATTTACAAGAGTAACATATGTGTTACTCTATGTTACTTCTTCATTTTTATTAAAATTATTATTTTATAATTTATCTTATTTTATAATTTTTTTAAAAAAAACTTTATTTTCATTTAAAATCAATATTTTCAATTTTTCATTTGAAAATAGGGTAAATTATACTTACAGTCTACATCATTTCATTGTAGCAATTTCATTCTTATTCAATTTTATTTGCATGTATCATTCTCAATCTTTTATTAATTCGTACATATGGTCTCAAATAATCATTTTGACAATTTTGCCCCTAGATTAAATAAATTAAAATAGAAAAACGAAGAAAATATAATGAAAAAATTACGGTTGAAGTCCTTAACTTTTTAAAAGTGCAAAAGAGTCTATTTACATTCAATTATTTCAAACAATTAATACAAAAAGAAAAAAGAAAAAAATATATATATTTTTCTTCCATTTCTTCTTTCCCACCCCCACCAACCACTGACCACATCGGGGGATCCCTCCAATTCACGCAAAACTAGGAAGAAGATCTATATGGTTTCGTGAAAAACCAGATCTGGATAGAGATGAGAGCATTTCCATGAAATGCTCAAAATCTAAGAATCTATTTTTTCACACAATTAATCGATTTTCAACTTTCTACTTGCTATTCCATGTTGTTTTCTTTTTCTAGTCATTTTTTAAAATAGTATTGTCAAATGCTTGCTCAATAAGATAAATTCAACTTGTGCAACTATGAGCTCATAGTCTCTCCCATATGTAATCGATCCTATAATTCTCATCAACCTCTGTGTATGCCACGATCTTCTAAAATTTCTTGCAAAATGCTGGCAGAAAATGAACATTTATGGATTCTGCAAAATAAGTACATCTAATCTTCACACATTTCCCATTTGAATATTCTATCTTAAGTTTCAAGCGTTCTACGACATAAACAACCAAAGAACGTATGGAGATATGAATAGGAAGCGCAATAGGACTTCAATAGGCACCAATTGTACTCTATGTATAGTGTCTACAATTTATTGGCAGGGTCCAATGAATTTTATCTTCCATTAAATTTCCTCCCCTCGATTTGTTCAGAGGTTGGTGGGGTGGGGTGGGGTGGGGTGGGGTGGGGTGGGGTGGGGTGGGTGGAAAAAAGGGAAAAAGAAGATGTTTTCTTTTCTTTTTTAAAATTATTTGAAATAATTAAATATAAAGAGACTATTTTGCATTTTTAAAATATTAGGGATTTTAACTGCAATTTTTTCAATATGTTTTTTTCCTTTTGCTATTTTAATTTATTTAAGCTTAGGGAAAAATCGTCAAAAATGACTATTTGAGACCATCTGTTCGAATTAATAAAATATTTGAGATGATATTTGCAAATAAAATTGAATGGAGATGAAATTGTTACAAACTTTAGAAGATGAGGACTATGAGTGTAATTTACTCTTGAAAATAACATTTTGACACAGGCATTATTATTCGCCTTCCACCACCAATACCACTACATTTCAACTTATCTCATCATCACCACCATCACTGCAATCGAGTTTAGATCTACTACCACAATCGACAACTATAATTACATCCACCACAACTGAGTAACACATGTGTTGCCACCACAGATCCACTACCACCACTAATTTAAACGTTGATAATTATATGTCTTCTTCTCCTCCAAGTGCGACGACAGCAGTGGTGGATACCTGCAAAAGGTGGCGGGGCTTTATCCCCCGTTTCCACTCCGGCGTGATAATTAGTATAGTATCAACTCAAATATGCAGGATAACAATATTGAGTATATATGTTCTGTCTGTACCTGGAGGGATGATCTCCTATTTATAGGAATGACCCGTAGCTATATCTTCAATGGTCATTAATGGCGGGTGCCTTTTCATCTTCTTCATAATTAGGATTTAATGTGGGACGTTTCGTCTTCTTTAACTGCTGGTGTTTCATATTTCCAATGTACGTGGGTGACTGTTGTTCTATCCACTGTAGGCGGGCATATGAGGACAATGAGGCGGGCAGACTGACGAGGCGGGTAGACCAACAAGGCGGGCAGACCGACGAGGCGGGCAGATTACTTAAGACAGGCGTCCACAGGAGAGCAACCGTCATTTACCAAAGTGTAATCATATTTATCATCATAAGCCCCTCTACTTTTCATGGACTATTGTCAATGAGAAGTAGAAATATTGCCTTTTAATCATCTACCTTTGAACAAAACCTTTTTTTTAAAATAAAATAATTCGTGTAATAAATAATTCATTATTTATTTACAATAAAAAAAAATATATGGTAATTAACTGACCAAATATAGAATAAATATTTTGGGCCAAATTTGAAATTGATATGGGCTTAGATTTTAGCCCCATTTAGAAGATTTTTTTATATATATATATATAAGAGGTAGAGGGGATATTATTTGTAGTATTCCCATATCTCTCAGTTTGGCTGGAACTCTCTTCAGACTGGTGTCCTATTTTCTGTCTAATTCATAGAGGTTTTTCCTTCTTTCGTCATCTAAGGTAATTTTTTCATTCTTGTGCCTTTTTCTTCAAAAAAAAATTTCGGCCTTCTTCTTAGATGTATAAGACGGTGATCACCTCTAGTAGTGGTTCTTCAACCAATAATTCTAACAGCAGTCCCTCTTATCGTGCCCTATCTATAGGAATAGATGATAATTTTCCACCAATTGAAGAATGGACATTTGTTAGTTCTTTAGGACGTGGTGGGCCTCGATATTTGAATGATCTTGTTGATGAACTTGATGCAGGTCCAGACGAAGGAAATTCATTTATAGTTCAAAATTATTCTACCCGGGACGAAAACGGGACGGGGCGGCACTCAAGCCCAATGCCTGCCGGGGGCGGGCTGCCTTGCCCGCCCCCAGCTAGGGACGGGCGGCCGTACCCGCCCCCGGCTAGGGGCGGGAGGCCATGCCCGCCCCCGGCTAGGGGCGGGCGGCCAAGCCCGCCCCCTGCTGGGGGTGGGCGGCCAGGCTCGCCCTCTGCTGGGGGCGGGCGGCCTCGCTTGCCTTTACCTGATACTAACCCTATAATTGAGTTTTCATCTTCCAATGGATTGGTAGATTCTGATGCCGATTCTTCTACAGTGTCCCGCCCACTCAATATTCAAACTGAACATTCTCCAAGTGACAATTTGATAGAATTAGATATACCAAACGATGCCAGTATTTACAATTCAAAAAGTTTTATGAAAATGTTGAAAAAATATGAATTACCTCCCAGCCATATATACCGAGTTCCCCATTCTAGTGAAAGAATTCCAGGATCGGATCCTTTGGAAGTGGTAGTCTACCGTGATAGCATGACAGCTGGTTTAAGATTTCCTCTTCATCCTTTATTTGTTTCTTTCCTCAACGAATTTCATGTCACTCCTGGCCAGTTAACCCCTAATTCTTGGCGCATATCAACTTACTTCTTATATTTGTGCCTTACAAATAATATCGAGTCGTGTTTAAGGCTTTTTAGAAGTGTATTTGATATGTATCCTGTGCTTGGGAGTAACTGTTATGCATATATTCAACTTAAGGTAAAATTGTTAGTACCTCACTTTCCCAGTTCAAATAGCGGTTGGAGGAGACATTTCTTTTTTGTTCGACCTGAGGTAGGACAGTTCCCTTTTAGAACTTGTTGGAGAACTCCTTTTTGCAAACACTTTAACGAGCCCCTGGATCTTGATCATGAATTGAAAACACGATTAGATAAGCTTTTACGATTGACGCCTCCGGGATCACAAATGAGCGAGGTGTTATCTAATGAGAACTTGAGGCGGGTTCACATTGGATCACCTGAGGGTAGGCTACTTTTATGTCTTTATTCTTTTTTGGACTCTTCATTTTTGCCTGCATTTGTTTCATCAATTTCTATTTTTCTCACAGATATGGATAATTTTGACTTTGGAGGCGTGATGGATGTGGCAGGATTCGCCACTGATGCTGAAGACCCGTCTTTATCTCCTTTAAACAAAAAGAAAAGGCGGGCTGATAAAGGAAAAGCTACTGCTGAAATGACAGTTGCCCCTCGCTCAACATCGAGCACTACCAGGGGTAATGATGCCCATGCTTTCAAGGAGTTTGGATTTCTTCCTGTTGATTCAACTATTGAAGCTGAGATCATGTTAGGCTGTGTGAATGAGAAGCTCATTGATAATTTAAAAAATAAAGAAGCAGCTGCCATGCGTCGTATTATGTACACCAACCACCGCAGGGTAAGCTGTTATATTTTGATAACACTCTATTGCTTTCTCACTTAACTTTTATCCTCCATTTAATTTCGATTTCTTCTGTTGTGCAGATGCTTGTTATGGAGGAGAAAGTATTGCGTGATTTGGAGAAATTTGAAAAGTGTGCAGCCGATAAAGACCATGATAAGAAAAAAGCCGTTGCAGAGATACAGTCTTTGTTGGATAAGGCAACAGCTGCGTCTAAGAAAAAAGATAATGAGAATTCTCTCCTTCAAAAATAGGTAGACCAACTTCGCAAAAAGTTGGAGATTGCAGATGATGAGGCCATAGCACGGTACAAGTTGTCTGCCGAATACAAGGGTAGCTTACACATGTATGGCGCAGAATCTTTGAAGGCCGCTATCAAAATGACCAAGGAGTGGCTAGTTGATGATCATCCAGAGATAGATCCAGATGAATTTGATAGGTATCTGAGGAAACGTCGAGCTGCAGACTTAGCTGCTCAAAAAGTTAAAGTAGTTAACCGTGGAGGGGTTGGATCTCAACCTACTGGCTCTCGTGATGATTAAACAGTAGTTTGATTTATTTTAATTTCATGGCGGTTGTCCCGCTTAATTATGAAAATTTTAATATTCAGTCTATTTCCTTTCAAATACCGTTGATTACTGCGAATTTCAGTTTTGTATGTTCGTCATCAAACATACATCATTAATAAAATTGTTTTTCACTTTATAATTTGTTGGTTGCAAAGTATAACATATTATTTATACCCTCCCCCAAACAAAATAAGAAAGTGAAAAACACGTTGAAAATAATCGAATGGCTAGGTGTGTTAAAAACAACGAAAGTGACTTCGTGTCAACTTGGCCAAATATACAAGACTCGACCCAATCCGTTTAGGAAAATTTGTTTGCCACTTCGACGCTTCGGGGGCAACGCCCCCGGAACGGGGATCGACCTTTTTGGGGGCGGGTGGGCGCCCCCAAAAATATACAAGAGTTATCTGCATGTTTAAAGGGTATATTTGACATCTCGAATCCAATATCGGATGAATGACAAATTAGGGGCTGATAGGGTGGGTTTTCGGGCGCCCCTACCCCTATGGGGGCGGGTGGGCGCCCCTGCCCCCTTTTGGGGGTGGGCGGCCAGCCCCCTGCTGGAGGCGGGTGGGCGCCCCTGCCCCCTATGGGGGCGGGCGGCCAGCCCCCTTTGGGGGCGGGTGGGGCGCCCAGCCCCCTGCTGGGGGCGGGTGTGCGTCCCACTAATTTTTTTTTTTTTTTTTTTTTTTTTTAAAACGAACTTTTGATTAAAGATCAGTACCTGAATAGGCTTATCACCTTTCTTTTCGAGACATAGGCTTATAGCCTTGGTCTTTTGATTAAGGTTCATCACCTTACTTTTCGAGACATAGGCTTATCGCCTTGGTCTTTTGATTAAGGTTCATCACCTTACTTTTCGAGACATAGGCTTATCGCCTTGGTCTTTTGATTAAGGTTCATCACCTTACTTTTGGAGACATAGGCTTATCGCCTTGGTCTTTTGATTAAGGTTCATCACCTTACTTTTGGAGACATAGGCTTATCGCCTTGGTCTTTTGATTAAGGTTCATCACCTTACTTTTCGAGGCATAGGCTTATCGCCTTGGTCTTTTGATTAAGGTTCATCACCTTAATTTATGAGATATAGGCTCATCGCCTCATTCTGATTTGATCGTAGTAGCAATTGGAGAGATATTTGTATTGCTCGATTAAACGTTGATAGAGACTATGTTAAATAACAAATGATTGCCGTAGGTCGAGTTCAGTAGGTGCACCAGGACTTCCCAGCTAGGCTGATCCTTCCATAGCACCTTCATCATTCATCCGCCTCGGCATTTTATTGATTTGGTAATTAAACATAGGAATACTCATGCAATACAACATAAAAAAACTGATAAATTGCTGATAGTATTTCTTCAAGTGCTCTGCATTCCATGGTCTTCCCAAGGGTTTGCCGTTCGCATTTTTTAGACTGTATGCTCTTTTCCCTATCTTCTTAATAATCTCGAAGGGACCATGCCAATTAGGCTCCAGTTTAGACGATGGATGTCCGGCAGCTGCACTGCTCCTTAACACTAGATCATGTGGTTGGAAACTTCTGGGCTTAACTCGGCGATCGAAATATTTAGCAGCCCTACGTTTGTAAGCCATTGTCTTGATAGCGGCTCTTTCTCTGACTTCTTCAAGTAGGTCAACTTCTGCCCTTGTGATGTCGTCATTCGTCTGTTCAACCTGCATTCTCAAAGTTGGATTTACAATTTCAGCGGGTACCACTGCTTCTATACCAAACGATAATTTGAATGGTGTCTCTCCTGCTGGTCCTCTAGGAGTGGTGTGATACGCCCACAATACATTTGGTAATTCATCTGCCCAAGATCCCTTTTCTTTTCCCAACCTCGTTTTTAGATCCCAAAGTATGATACGGTTAGTGACTTCAGTTTGGCCATTGCTCTGAGGGTGTGCTACTGAAGTGAGTCGGTGCGAAATTTTGTAACTGTCACAGAAATTCTTAAAGCTGTGGTTATCGAATTGCCTTCCGTTATCTGTGACCATCACCCGTGGTATCCCAAAACGGCATATTATATATTTCCACACGAAACTCTGTATCTTGGCCGTAGTTATAACAGCTAGTGGCTCGGCTTCAACCCATTTTTTGAAATAATCTATGGCCACCAACAGAAATTTTCTTTGACCTCTAGCAAGTGGTAAAGGACCTAGAATGTCCATCCCCCATTGATAAAATGGACATACCGCGTAAATTGCTGATTGTGGCTCGGCTGGTTGATGAATTATGTTGCCAAATCTTTGACAAGCGTCGCATTTCTTGACCAGTTGCTTGGCTTCTTGTTTCATTGACGGCCAATAGTACCCTTGCCTTAAAGCTTTGAAAGCAAGGGCGTCTCCACCCAAATGATTTCCACACAAACCATTGTGTATTTCAAACAAGACCTCAGCTGCTTCTGTGGGCCGGAGGCACTTCTGATAAGGTACAGAGAATCTCCTTCGGTATAGTTTTCCATCAATCACAGAATACATAGCAGCTCGTACTCTCAACCGTTTTGCTTCAATTTGGTCTGTTGGTAGAGTACCTTTCGTAAGATAGTCCAAGATGGGGTCTATCCACGAAGGTTCATTATTCACTTCCAAGACAGCAATCAACGATACCGTGCTAGGCTCACTAAGCACTTGAACACTAGCAGTGGTTGGAAGATGTTTGTGATTGGCTGATGCTAACTTGGCGAAAACGTCAGCCCGTTCATTCTCTTTTCTTGGGACCTTTGCAATCTTGAACTTTTCGAATTTTTTCTGCAAATCTCTTACTTTCATCAGATATGCAGCCATGCGGCCATCTTTGGCTTCGTATTCTCCTAAAATTTGCCCGACAACCAATTGCGAGTCGCTTCGAATTTCTACAACTGTCACTCCTAACTGTGTGGCGAGTCCCAGCCCTGTTATGACCGCTTCGTATTCTGCATCATTGTTAGTGGCTGGAAATTCAAAGCGAAGTGAGTATTCAAGTTCTTCAGCATCTGGTGAGAGAATTATGACCCCTGCTCCTGAACCCTCTCTGTTGGAAGATCCATCTACATATATTACCCAGGTTGCTTTGTCGCTTATAGATGGTTCTTCAAGAAGAGTGAGTTCTGCAATAAAATCTGCCAAGGCCTGTGCTTTTATAGCTGTGCGTGGTTTAAAATCAATATCAAACTCACTTAGTTCAATAGCCCATTTCAAGAGACGCCCAGATGTCTCCGGCCTATGCAGTATCTGTTTAATTGGTTGATCAGTCATCACCTGTATCTGATGAGCCTGGAAATACGGTCTTAACTTTCTGGCTGCCACGATCAGAGTTAGAACCAATTGCTCAACTAAGCTGTAGCGTGTTTCTGCCCCTCTCAATACTTGGCTTACATAATAAACAGGTTTCTGCCCCTTCGAAAGGTCTTTCACCAATACCGCACTGACCGCATGAAGAGATACTGCTAAGTAGAGACTTAGCTTGTCCCCGGGGTTGGGACGTGCCAACACTGGTGGTTGTTGCAGTGATTTCTTTAACTGTTCGAAAGACTCCTCGCATTCCTTTGTCCATTCAAAATTTTTGGACCCTCCTACAGCCTTGAAGAAATGATGACATTTATCGGCAGCTCGCGACATAAAACGATTGAGAGCTGCCACCCTTCCAGTCAACTGTTGAACTTCTTTCTTGGTAGTCGGACTTTTCATGTCTAAGATAGCTTGTATTTTGTCAGGATTTGCTTCAATACCTCGGTGTGTAATCATAAATCCTAAGAATTTTCCACCCGATGTGCCAAACACGTATTTCTTAGGATTTAACTTCAGTTTAAGTTTTCGAGCAACACCGAAGACTTCCTCGAGATCCGTTATGTGATCTTTCGCTAACCGGCTTTTGACTACCATGTCATCCACGTAGGCTTCAACATTACGACCAATGAGCCCATGAAATCCCCGATTTACCATCCTCTGATAAGTAGCCCCTGCATTTTTTAGCCCAAAAGGCATAGCGGTGTAGCAAAAAGTTCCACTATCAGTTATGAAAGAAGTTTTCTCCTGATCACCTTCAGCTATAGAGATCTGATGGTAACCAGAAAAAGCATCCAGGAAGCTTAGCCTTTCATGCTCTGAGGTTGCTTCCACCAAATGGTCTATCCTTGGAAGAGGATAAGAATCCTTGGGACAAGCTTTATTCAAATCAGTGTAATCTACACACATCCGCCATTCTCCGTTTGATTTCTTTACTAAAACCACATTTGCCAACCACTCAGGGTAGTGTACTTCTCGAATAAAACCAGCCTCTAACAATTTTTTTTATTTCCGTAGAAATAGCCAGTTGTCGTTCTGGAGCAAATTGTCTTTTCTTTTGTTTTACCGGCTTTATTCCAGGAGGAATTGTAAGTCTGTGCTGGGCAATCATGGGGCTGATTCCATCGATGTCATGGGGTTCCCAAGCAAATACATCTATGTTGTCAGATAAACATGTCACTAGTTTGTGATTTTCCTCGGGATCTATTCCGCCTCCGATTTTCAAAACCTGACCTTCAGCTATCACCACATCCTCAGTGAGTTCCAACGGTTCTATTCGCCCCTTAGGCTGCTCAATATCAAGCATCATCACTGTATTTTTGATATGTATGCTGTTTACATAACACCTCCTTGATGCCTGCTGGTCACCTCTTACACACCCTACTCCCCAACTAGTGGGAAATTTCATCACCTGGTGGTATGTGGAAACCACGGCCCTAGCCGCATTCAAAAGTGGACGACCATAAATTGCATTGTAGGCCATAGGAGCTTTTACCAACAAAAAGTTAGTCATTATCACCACACTAGTTGGGTAAGTACCCAAAGTCACTGGTAATTCAATTGTTCCCTCTGGTATAACTGTAGCTCCTCCAAAACCATGGAGGGGAGTGGTGACAGGTCTGATCTTACTAGGTGAGATCTTCAATCCTAGGAAAACTTCCCAGGACATAACATCAGCTGCACTACCATTGTCCACCAACACTCTTTTCACGTCGAAATCTGCAATATCAGCGACTATCACTAGAGCATCATCATGTGGACAGGTAACACCATCCAAATCCTCATCACCAAAGGTGATATTCTGGCTGAACCTTTCATTCTTATCTACCGAAGTAGATCTATTGACTCGAGCATAGTTCTTCCGTGCTGAATTTGAGTCACCCCCTGCAGCAATGCCACCCACGATGACATTTATAACTCCAGTGCGAGGAGGTGGTTGTTGTCGGTATTCAGCCTCTTTTCCTTTCTCTTTATCTGTTTTTACAAATTTGGACAGGTGTCCTCTTTTTATAAGTCTTTCTATTTCTTCCTTCAGCTGCTGGCAATCCTCCGTATCATGTCCATGATCTCGATGGAATTTACAATATTTAGTCTCATCTCTCCTATGTGGTGGTGCCCACATCTTTTTGGGCCATACGAGCTCTTTCATATTTCGGATTTCCATCAAGACATTAGCCCTGGAGGTGTGCAGCGGTGTACTATACGCCTCCTTTCCAGTACTAGGCCTATTAGGGCCTGGATGAATCATTTTTTGCTTGCCTCTATCTTCACGGGGCCTTGGTTCATCTCGGGCCTTCCTTTTGTTAGACTCCGGCTCTTTTCGATCTTTCATGCCCTTAGTAATGAAAAAGGCCTCTTCTGCATCTACATATTTATCACATCTTCTTAACAACTCATGCATCGTATCTGGGGGATTTTTAGAGAGTGACATTTTAAAGGCATGACTGCGGGTTCCATTCATCATAGCAGTAACTACAGCAGACATCTGTAGATCCTTAATTCCCAAAGTGGCCCTATTGAACCGGGCTATAAAATCTTTCAATAACTCATCTTTGTCTTGGGTCAATTGCATCAGGCCAATAGCGGTTTTCTTAGAACGTTTACTACTGGCGAAGTATGCAGCAAACTTCTTAGAAAAATCATCAAACGTGCGAATTGACTTTGGGGGAGAGTAGCTACCCAATCCCTGGCTTCACGCCTGAGTGTGGGCGGGAAGGCCCTGCACATGATTGCGTCAGGGGTAGCCCTCAACCTCATCAAATCGACAAAAGCTCTGAGGTGATCGACCGGGTCAGCTGATCCGTCGTATTTCTCCATCTTCGGCTGTTCGAAATCCCGTGGCAATGGAACTGCCATCACTTCTGGAGAAAAAGGGTCTTCTTCCAACACCATTGATTGCTCTCTACTGCCTTTTTTCAACATAGCCTCAGCTATTTTGCGACTCATCATGTCCTCCAGTCGCTGTTCTAGAGTTAACACAGGTGTCTCAACCAGAGTAGGCGTTGGAACCCACGATGGTTGTCCCCAAAGTAAATTTGGACCAGATGCCAGTGAATTGAGATGAGGTGTAGAAAATGGAGCTAATGAACTCGGAACCAACGGTGGAGCTGTTGTCGGCGGTGTTTCCATCGCTGGAAAATTATGAGCCAACGGAGGGGCTCGCGGTGGTGGTTCCGTTGCTGGAAAATTATGATTCTGGGGAGGAGCCTCCGGTGGCGAGGGTCCTAAAGGCGAAGGGATGGGACCCTGGGATGGAACGTCCAGCGGTGAAGGTCCTGCCTGCGAAGGGCCAGGACCTTGAGGTGACTGAGAAACCGTAGTGTTACGACTCTGGAGCAAAGCCGTTAAGGCCGCCACTTGAGCTTGCAACGCCGTAAGTTGAGCAGCAGAAGCAAACTCTTGCTGTGGATGATTAATGGCGGCATTAGACTCCGTATCTGCATCCCTGACAGGGGCTGCCGGGGCCGTTGCATTCTTAGTTCTTCTGGTTCGAGCCATGATTTCTTGTACGGTTTCCCACAGACGGCGCCAATTGATAATTATATGTCTTCTTCTCCTCCAAGTGCGACGACAGCAGTGGTGGAGACCTGCAAAAGGTGGCGGGGCTTTATCCCCCGTTTCCACTCCGGCGTGATAATTAGTATAGTATCAACTCAAATATGCAGGATAACAATATTGAGTATATATGTTCTGTCTGTACCTGGAGGGATGATCTCCTATTTATAGGAATGACCCGTAGCTGTATCTTTAATGGTCATTAATGGCGGGTGCCTTTTCATCTTCTTCATAATTAGGATTTAATGTGGGACGTTTCGTCTTCTTTAACTGCTGGTGTTTCATATTTCCAATGTACGTGGGTGACTGTTGTTCTATCCACTGTAGGCGGGCATATGAGGACAATGAGGCGGGCAGACTGACGAGGCGGGTAGACCAACAAGGTGGGCAGACCGACGAGGCAGGCAGATTACTTAAGACAGGCGTCCACAGGAGAGCAACCGTCATTTACCAAAGTGTAATCATATTTATCATCAAACGTGTTTTACCTTATTAGTCTCGCCTCAAACCCTAGCACCATCTATCTCCCACCATCAATTCTTTTTGTAGTTAAGATTTCTGTGAAACACAAAGAATACATTATCAATGCCTCATAGTTAATCAAGATTTTGGACTGCGAAAATTTATGTCTTCGCCCATTGAAGTTCCTCTACCAAAATGCTTAACTTCTAATAAAACCATTATCTACCTAATCTTTTTTTAATTGGTTCTTTCCTATGACATAATGCACAAGGAAGAATTGTGCCTTGGCTTGAGGCTGAACCAAGCCTTTCTATGTGAAACACATAAATTCTAATTTACTTTGAACATGTTAAATAAGGAAACTCAAAATATATGAAATACTTCATTTTGCCAAATTAATATGCTTCAGGCCACGTATACGATCACCATGACTCAGAATTACATAAATCTTTATAAAGTTTGTTACAATATTATAACCCAAAGAACATTATCGGGAAAAAATGCTCACAACTCAGGGAATAGCATTTATGCAGAACATTCTAGAGTAGGATCGGTTGATGATTTACGAACAAAGGTGGGTGCAAAGCTTAGTGACTCACTTGTCTCGGTTTCCTTGCATTATACATTTCCACCGTCTCAACAACAACCAACCTTTTCACCTACAATTAACATAACAAAACAAAAAATCAATCTAAAATTAAAAAATCAACCAAGATTAATTTTTTACCACAGTGGAAACAAACTAGGCTAATCTGGATTTCGCATAATAAGATTTGAGCACCTGCTGGATCATCTCCTAAAATGTGTATCTTCATGTACTAGTTTCTTCAACATCAATCTTATTGTTAAAATTTTCAAATCTGGAATTGTAGACAGGAAAACTCAAGCTTTCACCTACCATAACAGCCGGCAATGGTGGAATAAAAAATTAAAACAGATTCGGTACCAAAATCAAGAATTTAAAGAGTTTGACTAATCAATGGTGAATGTCTAACATTCAATAGAAAAATCTTGTAAAATTTTTTTACTCCAGATTATTATCCTCCATCACACAATTTAGTTTATTTTAATACAAAAATTAATAAGAGACCTAGAAATTGAACGATAATCTCTGGCATCCAAGAAATCATACCTCTGAGTATCTGTTTGGCATACAATAATATACGTCCCCTTCGCTGGCAGATCTGTTTAGCATATTGTTATGATGGAAAGAATGAGCTGCAGTGGCAAAGAAGGAAGAGGAGAACCAGCTGGAAGAAGAAGAGAAAACCAGTAGCTGCAGCTGAGGAAGAGAGAGAAGATGAAGCCAACCGTTTTAACTAATTTACAAATCCAAAGAGAAACAACGCCGTTTTGCTGTCTACTTAATTGATAAAGATTGTATTACGTTTTTCTTAAGTTGATATAAATATTCAGCTGAAGAAAGAGAAATACACGTATGATGTAATAGCTAACTGAATTTTCAGTGCAATTCCATTCCCATCTCAGATTCTGTTCATCTTTATCTCCTTCTCCTTCTCCATTTTAGTTTTACCCATTCTGTAATTGAGTTTCTTTTATTAAATAGAAGTTGATATTTATAAAATGAGTTCCATTTAGCTGATTTTGAGTGAATTCCACCATTTTTGGAGCTTCATTCATTACAATTGGTATCAAAGCACATAAACATCCTAGGCAAGATGGAAACCAAACTAAAAGCTAATGAGGAAGGTTGGAAAAGAGTTGATAATGACATAAATGATCTGGGCTGCATACACTACTGTTGCTGGTATGGTGGATTCATCTGAAAAAATTCTCAGAACACGTGAGCACTAAATATGAAAAAATTGAAAATTATATGATAGATATGAATGAGAAATATGAGTCTATAGTTGCTATGCTTGCTAAAATGAGTATGTCTAAAGATAAACAAGTGAAAGGACTTCATGTAGGTTCAACTGAGGGGAGAGTGTTGGGTGGGAGATCTGGTGGTGAAATTAGAACCGATAGAAATGGAAATGATACCAGGATGAATCACAAACTCCCTAAAATTGATTTTCCTCAATTTTGTGGTGAAAGCCCAAGAGATTGGGTAAGGTAAGTCAATAAATACTTCAAATTAGATCAAATACCTGAGAAGTTGAAAGTTGGTATAGCTGAGATGTATTTGAAGGGAAATGCAGATGTGTGGTTCCATGGGTTTCAGTCTAGCCATCCAAACGTTAATTGGTGACTTTTGACCACTGAAGTGTGCAGGAGATTTGCTGAAACCACTGGTGAATAAGTAGTGGAAACCTTTAGCAAGATTAGACAATATGGAGGGGTTGTTGATTATATGGAAAAATTTGAGGAACTAAAGGCTCAAGCTATGCAGACTTTACCTAATTTACCTGAGTCTTATTATATTAGTGTGTTTACAAGTGTGTTGAAAGGAAAAATTAAATCCATAGTTAAAATTATCAAACCTTCTTCCATAACCCAAGCCTTTGAGATTGCATTGTTACAAGGAACTACTATATTAGCCATTAGTAAAAATTCCAAGACCACTAAACCTTTTTCCTACCCAAAAGCCCCAAACATACCTAATTCAAATTCCTATTGAAACAATCAGCTTCCTCCTTACAAAACTATCACCCCTATTGAGTTACAAACCAAAAGAAATTTAGGATTGTGCTTTAAGTGTGATGAGAAATATACTGTAAGACAAGTCTGTAAGAACAGAATGTTAAACTATATGTTAATTGATGATGTTGATGATGGAGAAACAGTGGAAGATACAATGAATGATGAAGAGGATATGGGAATTATGTAATGCTCTAATGGGGAACATTGTGCCTAAAACCATTAGAATTCCAGGAGATAAGGGGTAACAAAATATCTATTTTGATAGATAGTGTGAGCACTCTTAGCTTCATAGATGACATATTAATACATGCATTGGGGTATCAAAATGATAACAACAGGCCACTAACTGTAACTGTTGCCAATGGGCAAAAACTGGAGAGTAGATATGTGAAACAACCATTAATTTGGAGGATGCAGGGGATGGATTTTCAGTACAAACTAAGATCATTAAAACTTGGGCCAGTGACATGGTCTTAGGAGTTAATTGGTTGAGCCAATTTGGACCTATAACATTTGATTTCAACCAAGGACATATTAGCTTCATAAATAAGGGAATGAGAGTGACTCTCAACAGTAGAGATTCTGACTGCATGTTTGAATTAATACAAGGCCCACAGATGGAATCCTTGATGGCCCAACAACCATATGGATTAGTGTGACAACTTTATACTATCTTAGAGGAAGGAGTAGCAGATACCCTAGAATAAATTACGCCAATTTTGGATGAATTTGATGATATTTTCAGAGAATCTAAGGGATTACCTCTAGAGAGACTACATGATCATCATATTCCACTAAAAGAAGAGGCCCAACCCTTCAAAATCAGGTCATATAGGAGCCCCTTCATTTAGAAGGCTGAGATGGAAAGGCTTATAGAAGAAATGTTAGCCACAGGGATCATACAACTAAGCAATAGCCCATTTGCTTCTCATATGCTACTAGTCAAAAAGAAGGATGGAACATGGAGGATTTGTGTTGATTATAGACAACTTAACAGTTTGACTGTGAAAGACAAATATCCTATGCCCCTCATTGATGAGTTAATTGATGAGTTATATAGAGCCAATTACTTCACAAAGATAGACCTTAAGACTGGTTACCATCAAATTAGGGTAAGGCCTGATGATGTATGTAAAACAACTTTCAAAACTCATCAAGGGTTATATGAATTTAAGGTGATGCCATTTGGGTTAACTAATGCACCAGCTACATTTTAAAGTCTAATGAATGAAGTTTTTAAAAAACAGCTGATGAAATATGTACTAGTCTTCTTTGAAGATATTTTGGTGTACATCAGAGATTTGGACAGCCATGGTGAGCATCTGAGCATTGTTCTCCAACTCTTGAGGAAACATCATCTTTATGCTAAGCTAAGTAAATGTACTTTTAGGAAAATGAAGGTGGAGTATCTAGGCCATGTGATTGACCAACAAGGGGTGGCTGTAGACCCAATGAAAGTAGAGGCTACGCAATCTTGGCTACCTCTAACCAATATCGAGCAGTTAAAAGGATTTCTGGGCTTGACTAGTTATTATAGGAAGTTTGTCAGGGATATGGCGCACTAGCTAGACCTTTAACTAAATTGTTGAAGAAGGACAGCTTCTTATGGAATGAGGCAACTGAATCAGCGTTCCACACCACACCCAAAAATGAGCTTTGAGTTCCACCCTTGTACTTGTCTTACTTAACTTCACACAACCATTTATTATAGAGACTGATGCTAATTATGGAGGATTAGGTGCTATATTAATGCAAAACAGAAGGCCATTGGCCTATATTAGTAAAGCTTTGGACAGAGAAGCTTGGAAATGTCCATATATGAGAAGGAACTACTTGTATTGGTGATTGTTGTGGTCAAGTGGAGACATTACCTTGAAGGACACCATTTTATTATCAAAGAATATCACCAATCACTAAAGTTCTTGCTGGAGCAATGGGTCACTACCCTTTTTCAACAAAAATGGCTAACTAAACTCATGGGCTTGGATTATGAAATACAGTCAGAAAAAGAGTAGAAATTTGGTGGCTGATGCCCTTTCAAGGAGAGAGTAGGCTGAATACGATGTTGTAACTCAGCTTATCCCAGCCTAGTTGCAGGAAATAATAGACAGCTATGAGGATGATGCAGCTGCCAAGGAGAAAATTTAATCCCTGATGATTGGATCAAATACTGACCCTTTATACCAGTACTGCAATGGGATGCTAAAATATAAATCCAAGCTCTCCATTGGCAATGGGGGAAACATTAGGGAGAAGATTATACAGAATATTCATTCATCTTAGGAATGAGGACACTCAGGCATTCAAGCAAGTATTTTTAGAGCCAAACAACATTTTTTCTGGCTGGGCATGACATAGGAAATCAGGAAGGAGGTTTTACAATGTGATGTGTGCCAAAAATGTAAAGAACATATTCCCTACCCTGGTCTTCTACAGCTACTTCCTGAACCACACCATTCTTGGAGTCATATATCTATGGATTTTGTGGATGGACTACCTAAATCAGAGGGCAATGATGTAATCCTGGTAATGGTTGACAGATTCACTAAGTATGGACATTTTATTACATTATTCCATCCTTTTCCAGCCAAGAAGATAGCCCAGTTGTTCCTTGACAACATCAGTAAGTTACATGGTTGTCCACAGTCCATCATTTCTGACAGGGATAGAGTATTTACCAGCACCTTTTGGCAAGAATTATTCAAGCTGTCCCTCAAACTGATGGCCAGACTAAAAGAGTCAACCAATGCCTAGAGATATATCTAAGGTGCATGACCCATGCCAAGCCTAAGGCATGGGCAAAGTGGATTTCTTTGGCTGAGTGGTGATACAACGCCACGTATTATACATCCATTCAAAGGAATCCTTTTGAAGCCTTATATGGGATTCCACCTCCACAGCTTTCCATGGGGCCTTACCGGTAGACCAATATTGCTGATGTGGATGATCTTTTACAAGAAATGTATAAAATGGATCAACAATTGAGGAAAATCTTGGCACAAGCAAGAGCTAGGATGAAACACTATGCTGACAAAAAAAGAACAGAGAGATACTTTCAGATTGGAGAATGGGTATATTTGAAGTTACATCCATAACAGCAACAATCTATGGTTAAGAGAACTAATCAGAAGCTTAGTCCCAAGAATTATGGGCCTTACAGAGTTGTGGAAAAGGTTGGAGAAGTAGCATACAGATTGGACCTTCACAAGGATGGATTTAGGGCTGGGCCTCACTGGGTCTAGGCCCAGCCCTATTCTCCACCCCATGTGAAACTTAGTAAAAAAAAAAAAATTTCCTTGGCCCAGTGCTATTATATCAAAGGCCCAGTGCTATTATATCAAGACCAAACAATGTGAACCACCAGCCCATTTTCAAATCAGCATTCACCGGCCTAGACTAGAGAGCTGAATCCATCAGAGAGCCCATTTTCCATCATTGAGATTCACGTTCAGCGCAAAGAAGTCGACAGAGAGCTGAATCAACAAAGCTGCACCGACATCTGCTGCCTGCACCACCGCATCAGCCACCAACCGCGACTGCCGAGCCCTAATTTCCCAAATCCGTGACTGCCGAGCCCTAATTTCCCAAATCGAAGCTTCTATTTGAAATCATCACTTCTTCGGTCCATTCCAGTAAGTTTTATCCAACTTGAAATTTTGCTTATGGTTTTTGAATCGATAGAAATGCTTGCGCTGGCCGCGCTGCTGTGTTGTGCACAATTTGAAATCGTAATTCTAATTCATGATTTATCACCTCATTATTTGATATATTTCGAATGCTGCTGCTTGTTGCAATTTCAATTTTGGGAATGCTGTTTAAATCGTATAATTTTAGTGCTAATCATGAAAATTTTCATTTGCTGAGGCCTGATGTCTGATACTGCCACTGAATTTATACGGTTATAATTTTTCTGTTGAAATATCGGAATGATTATTTATTCTTGCTGAATGCTGATGATGTTGTTGAAAATTCAGATTGATTATTTATTGCTGAACTGCAACATTGATATTGAAATTTTGGATTGATATATTTATTCCTGCTGAATTGCTGATGATGTTGAAATTTTGGATTGATTATTTTTTCCTGTTGGCTGCTAATGATGTTGTTGAAAATGATGGATAAATTTGTGATGAAATGTTGAAATGTTAATGGATAGTTTTGTTGAAATTGGTTGATTTTTTAGAATACAAAATGGCCGCACAACCACCTCCTACGAAGAAAGGAAAAACGACATTGCATTCTTTCTTCAAACCAAGAATAGATACACAAACTGAAGATTCAAATCAACATCAACATACTCCTCCAACTCATAATCAACAAACTCTTCCAACTCCATCTTCCGATATTGAGCGGGATCCAGGAAAAAGGATTAACATATATGATTATCCTCTTAATAAAAGGGATGAGATTAGACGAGCATATTTGATAGTTGGACCTTATCAACCTAAACTCCGAGAATATACAGCAAGAAAGTATAAAGATAAAGCTCGTCATTTCCAATATAGTTGGTTTTCGCAATTTTCTTGGTTGGAGTATTCGCCTTCAAATCATAAGGCTTATTGTTTTCCTTGCTTTCTTTTTTGTAATAATGGACGACAGGCTTCTCTTTCAGCATTAGTAACTACTGAATTTGATAATTGGAAGAGAGTTCAAGGAAAAGAGTGTGCATTTCTTCTACACGTTGGTTCTTCAACTTCATCACCTCATAATAGGTGTGTGGCAAACGCTCAAGATTTAATGAGATCAGCTCAACATATTGATAAGATAATTTATAGAGCAAGCAAAGAAGAAGTTATGAAAAATCGATTGCGGCTAAAGACGTCAATTGTAAGTGTTCGGTAGCTAGCACTGCAGGGGTGTTCTTTCAGAGGGCACAATGAATCTAAAGAGTCATTGAATCGTGGAAATGTAATTGAATTGATTGATGCATTTGGAGAAATGAATGTGGATGTTAGAAACGTTGTGTTGGGTAATGCACCTGGAAATGCCAAATACTCTAGTGGGGATATCCAAAAGGAGATTTTGGGAATTATGGCCAATAGAGTGCGTAGGATGATTCGTGATGAAATTGGAGATGCTTATTTTTCTCTTCTTGTTGATGAAGCACAAGATGAATCTCACCGAGAGCAAATGGCCATTATTTTGAGGTTTGTAAATCCAGCAGGTATTCTTACTGAACGCTTTTTTGCTATCAAGGGTGTCAGTGAAACTTCTTCAGAGACACTAAAAAAAGAGATATCTGATGTTCTTGTTCAGTACAACCTCCAGGTTCATAAATTAAGAGGTCAGGGGTATGATGGTGCAAGAAATATGCGTGGCCAATGGAATGGACTTCAGGCATTGTTTCTTAATGATTGTCCATATGCGTATTATGTCCATTGTTTTGCTCATCGATTGCAATTGACATTAGTTGCTGCAGCCAAACAATGTGATCCTATTTGGGACTTCTTTTCTCTATTAGACAATGTTATTAATATTGTTAAATCCTCTGCTAAATGCAATACTGAGCTGCAGGCTGTTCAAAGAGTAGAAATTGAGAATATGTTAGCAACAGGAGAACGTGAGTCTGGACGTGGGGCTAATCAAATGACTACCTTGCAGCGATCAAGAGCTACTCACTGGGGATCTCATTATGAAGCTGTTAAAAGTATGATATACATGTATGTTGCAACTTGCAAGGTGCTTGAAGATCTTCTTAGCAACTGTTCAAATCCAAAGGCTCGGGCTGAAATTCGTGGTGCTTGCAAAAACATCAAGAGCTTTGATTTTGTATTTGGCTTACATTTAATGAGTTCAATTATGGAAATTACTGATTTTCTTTGTCAAGCCTTTCAAAAAGAATCTGTTGACATTCTGGCAGCTATGAGATACGTCTCCACTGCAAAAACTCTTCTTCGAGAATTAAGACAACAGGGTTGGGAGAAACTGCTTCAGGAAGTAAAAGATTTTTGTTCAAGACATGACATTGATATACCCAACCTAGATACCAATATTGGTCGTGGTCACAAGAAAATTACTATTGAGCATCATTATCACTTCGATGTTTTCAATGAAGCCATAGATTATCAGTTGACAGAGTTGGATACAAGATTTAATGAGACATCAGTTCGACTCCTTCAACTTAGTGTGGCTTTGGATCCTAAAAATTCATTTGAATCATTTAATGCAAATGATATTTATGATCTTGCTGTGGAGTTTTATCCTGAGGATTTTGAACGTCAAGAGAGAAATGTCTTGTTGACCGAATTGAAATATTATCGTGATGATGTAGTTCGTGATCCTCAATTTGATGTACAGACGCTTTCAAAATTATGCGAGATGTTGGTTAAAACACGAAGGTGTGAGGATTACAAGATGATAACTAAATTGATTCGTCTTGTGTTGACATTACCTGTTTCTACTGCGACAACTGAAAGAGCATTTTCAGCAATGAAACATGTGAAGACGTCAATTCGCAGTAAAATAGGTGACGAATTTCTTGCTGATCGTATGACAATTTTTGTTGAGAGAGAGCTTGTTCATAAAATAGATATAGATTCTATTATAGATGAATTTGCAGCTGTAAAAGATCGTCGGGCACAACTTTCTTTTGCTAATTTTATATCTTGTATATCTTTGTGTAATGACTTATTGTAAACTTTTTAAAGATTATGACTTGTTTAAAAATATTATATTCTCATTCTCATTAAAATAGGGTCAAAAAAAATTTTTCGGGGGCAGCTGCCCCCAAACCCCCATATAATTTCCCCTCCTCCGGCCCACCCCTATGCCATCTCCTGGCTCTGCCCCTGGACCTTCATGTGGGCACTTGAGTTCATCCAACATTTGTCTTTGCTAAAAAAGAAAATTGGGGACAAAACAGTAAGGATTGTAGAACTTCCAGTGGACACACCTACAACAATCCTAGACAAGCAGACACGGAAATTTATGCAGGCCAGAATATTCAACAAATGAGGTAAAGGTGGGGTTAAATGGCTTATATAGTAGGCTGACCAAACTGAATAGGAAGCTACATGGGAAGACTCCGCGGACATTCAGCTGCATTATCCTACATTTAAATCTTGGGGACAAAGTTTAGATAAGTAGGAGGGTTGTTATGATGGAAAGAATGAGCTGTAGTGGCAAGGAATGAAGAGGAAAACCAGCTGGAAGAAAAAGAGCAAACCACTAGCTGCAGCTGAGGAAGATGAAGAAACAGCAAACTAGTAGCTGCAGGTGAGGAAAGGAAGAAGATGAAGCCAACCAGGGGCGGATTTACAACATGGCAAGACCTCTCGTCCGCCCGTGCTGGAATTTCGCGAAAAAATGGTGCTGGAGTTTTGAGAAATAAAGGAAAAATGGAGATCGGAAGCGGCGACATGCTCTGCGTCTGTGTATATAAGTATATGTGTGTATATATGTATATAACTTTACTGACAGTGACAGTGAAGAGTGAAGGAGAAAGGAATATAAAAATGATATTTTAAATTCAAAATTTCACTTATGGTCCCTGAATTTTGAAAAATTAAAATATAAGGTAAAATTGCATGACTAAATTCTCAAGTAAGGATTTATTATTTTTTCTTAAAGTGGATCAAAATTGAATAATACAGAAATTATTTTTAGAGTTTTTTACTCTCGAGTTAATATTTTTGGATTGTACTAAACACTTTTTAGCATTATTACAGCTTGTATTGAATTATATTTCACTATTAAATGATTTTCTTGTTGCTTAATAAGTTACGTATTTATTAAAAATATTTTCACATTATTTTTTCACAAGCATCGGCCGTTGACTAGTCAACAGTCAATATTTGACCGTTGACCAGTCAACGTCCGTCCTAGCTGAACTTCAACTCTAGATCCGCCACTGAAGCCAACCATTTTAACTTATTTTCAAATCCAAAGAGAAACGACGCCATTTTGCTGTTTACTTAATTGATAAAGATTGTATTATGTTTTTCTTAAGTTGCATTGTGGAAACACACTTTTTTTTGTTTGCTAATATATATATATATTCTACTGATGAAAGAGAAATACACGTCTAATGTAATAGCTAACTGAATTTTCAGTGCAATTTCATTCCTATCTCAGATTCTATTCATCTTTATCTCCTTATTCTTCTTCATTTTACTTTTGTTTTACTAAATAGAAATTGAGATTTATAAAATGAGTTCCGTTTAGCTGATTTTGAGTGAATTCCAGCAATTGTTGGAGCTTCATTCATTACACATACAATGTTAAGACTTATGCAACAGTAACTTATAGAACTAAAAATGTAGAGGCTTCTCCAGTTCTAAACCTGGATTCGCACAGATCCAGATAGTTCAACGAATGCTTTCGCTCGGCAGATTTTTCGGCGAAGGGTGTCTCGCAGCAACAGCACCATCAAGGTGTCGTCGTCGTACGCTGGCCGTGACTAAATCCGCGCAACCTGTCTTGAGGATCTCAAGATCCATCCAACACGAATGCACCGGAGGGGCCGGTGGCGGCGACATCGACGTCGACGCTAGTGAGTAGTGGTGCATGAAATTTGAAAGATTGAAGGTACAGAATTAGATAATTATTTCTTGTATTATTGTATTTTTGTCTTTGGAATGATATATATATATATATATATATATATATATATATATATATATATATATTCTACAATAAAAAAAATAGAGCTATTTTTTAAAGGGTTATTTGATAAGAATAAAAATTAAAATATTAAAAAAATTAATTTTTAGAAGAAAATAAGGTATATAGCATAATTATCATAAATGTATAAAGGTGCAAGTTTGGCTGGTTATCTTGATTCATTAGAAATTGGACAGGTAAGGAAATTTCTTGTTGAGTTACGTACTTACTTAGAGCACTAGTATTTTACGCTCTTTTCTTATTTTTCTATTTAGCCCATATATGAGCTTGTTTGACAAAGTTTAAAAACTCATTTTGGTTTTTTTTAACTGTAATTTTTGACTTTTCAACTTACTTTTAATATAAAAAATCAACAATTTCAACTCAAATAAACCAATATTGGTCAAATAAATCAAAAATTAATTTATAAACTAGTTTATAATCTCTATCAAACGGGTCCTATATTGGTAGAGTAATGATTTCCTACCCATATGGTGGGTAGGAGATCATTTACGTGTCTATATACAGTTGTGTGTTGTGTGAGTTGATGTGGCACTTCCATATCAGCTCACATCATTAGTGGGTAAATGATCTCCTACACACCGTGGGTATGATGTTTATAATGGATTCCAACTAGTATATTTTTTGGGCCAAATTTTATATTCACTATAAGCCCTCACGCTTTTGGTATTAAAATAGACTTTGATGTGCAACATATTTGATGTAGTTTATTTGAAAAATTAATTACCGATCAAATTAAGTCATGATATATTCAGAGCATGTTTGGTAGAATTTAAAATAATTTTTTTTTCTTCTTAAACTTACTTTCAACTACATATTTCATAAGATCCATAACTTTTATCAACTTTTCAATTACACAATTCCTCAACTTTTATCAAAATCTCCTAAAAAATTATTTTTATACTCCACCAAACTTACACTCAATTAACTTAGAATGCAAAATTATAATCTTATAATTAAGAGTAAAGCTTATCTTATGACTATAATAGCATGATCGATTTGATAAATATTGTTAATTTATATTTGACATAATTTGATTTTATTAAATCTTATTATTTTTGTTCTGATTAATTGTCCAATGGGGAGACTTTATAAATATTAATGTGGACTAACATAATCACTAAGCCCATGTATTATTTTCAATTATAATAAATGATAATCATATTGCTTATGCATGACATTTCGTGGACTAAACTTCATGGGTATATTGTTATTTCTATTTATACATTCTTATGCCATTACGCTTTGGTTGTTCTGTGTTTGTACAATTAAAATAAATTTTATGTTGAACTCGAAGTTCAAGGTCTTTAATATTTATGTTTGGCATGACCCGTTAAATCATTCCGGATCATTGATGCTATATATTGAGAATTCAATTTACATCATTGAACAACCAAAAGATTCTTCAATCTCATAAATTATCATGTGCTGCTTATTATCAATGTAAATTGATATTAGATATTCACTAGCTAAAATTGAAATTAAATTCCCGTCGTTTCTAGAAATTATTTTGGGTGATATATGGGGCACCCTTGTTAGCAATTTTATATTCTACTGCAAGTGTACGGATTGCACAAGTACTAAAGTGGATTTAAAATCTAAGTACTGTACCTATACGTATTTAAATAGTTCAATTGTAGTTATAATAACCTTAACCGAATCAACTTTAGAAATTTGGTTTTTTAAACTAACTACACTATGAATTAAGAATAATTAAATAATTATAATTCAAACAATTAAAAGATTAAGTTTATGACGAATTACTATAAATTTAGGAAAGAAAAACATACTAGGATCTCGAATCTACTTATACTAATTCCCTTTTACCCGAATCGTTGAATTTGATAACATGATTTAATTATAAAGATCAATATTCCTAATTTGTTTAACAATCTCTTTCGAGTAGAATTAAACATATACATATATGTGACCTGACTATATATCTATGACGGATACGAACATACAAGAATGCATTAAAATTTGTGAATACTTAAAGATCACGTAAAGCATAGCGGTATATCTCTATCCCCTATCGAACTCTATGACAATTGATATTATGTTTAACTTATTTTCAATCTCTCAATAGTAAAATATGCCACAATACTCATACAACTATTGTGCATATAGTTATAGAGACGAATAAATCAATATCAATTATTCAAAATTAAAAATATGTTAGAATGTAAAAAACTTGGTTCAAAGAATTAAAGGCTCATGATACAAGTTTAATCATAATCCTAGCACTAAAAGAATTTAGTCTAACATACTAAGAAGAAGAAAATAAAAAGAAAATATAAAAGCCATTACCCGGATAGGAAGAAAACTTGAAAAAGTGGATATTGATCTTCGTTGAATCCTCGAAACAATAAATCTTGATCTTCATTTCTTGCTTCTTCTCTTTTTTTCTTTTAATAATCGGCTCCCTCATTATGAGTTTAGAATTCATATATATAATATCATCATTGTCTCCAAAAAGATCCCAAAATATCATAAAAATCGTGGGCCAAAAAGTTTCGTAGTTGAATTAGAACTCAAAAATGTAACAAAATCCAGTTTTACAATTTTTACAATGAGTGATGCCCTTGTACAAACCCGGGCGACCGCCCCCAAGCTCCTTTTTAAGCTTTTTCTGCCTTATTTTGGTGTTGGGTGGTCGCCCAGCTATAATCTTGGGCGATCGTTCAGCTTTAGCTTTTTTTTCTCTACACCTATTTTTCAAACATACATAATTTCTTGTAGAAAATTCTAAATTGAGATCCGTAAAAATTGTTGGACTCGTAATTCAATTATATTTCCAATGGTATATCATTTGTCTTGTGGATTTATTAGTACCAAAATTTGGGTTCTAATTTCCCCACATGCTTTGATAGGTAGTTTCTCATTTCGGTTATTTGGCTTTCGGTGTTTGATCATTTGCTTCATCTCTTCATTGTTACTCCAACACACCATAAACTTATTAATTTTATCTTCTTCATCATTCTCCAATTTTTGTCTCTTGATATTCACTTCAAAAACTCAATTTCTTCTAATTTACTCGACAATTTCACCAAATTGTTGCTCTTTCCGTCTATTCTTCTCAAATTACTTATAAGTGGGTCCAAAACTGAAATAAAAAGAATAATACACTAAATTAAGTATAAAATCAATAAAATAACGGGATAGAATTTTAATTTTAAAGCTCGAATAAATGCACAAAATGCACTTATCAAACACCTCCAAACTAAAAATAAAAAGAAGCATTAAATTGATACTTGCACCAAGATCACACAATGCCTTATCGATCATGAGATTACCGATGGTAATTGGCATTGTGAAGCTGCCTGGATCTTCTTCTTTTTTTGTCTGGTAGTTGCTTATCCACTATAGCACTTATTTCCTATGCAAGTTTTAATGTATCCCCTTCTGCCAACTTTTCTTATTTGCAAGCAGTTATCTCATATACTTGGCGTAGAGGGCATTTAAGTCAGGACCTCTACAAATGGTATGTTATTATGTAGCATCCTTCGATGATTAAGAAACTGTGCACACTGCTGATCATTCTTCTTCTTTTGTAAATTTAACCTATGTGGAAAAGGGATGAGATGTTCAGATTTTTTAATTGGCTCTGGATCATTTCATGGTCTGCCACTTGCTCATGGTTAGTTTGCACGTCTGGATTTACTTCTTCGTCTTTCTCTTCAAAAACTTGTTTTTTCTTGATTGCCTTCTTGCATATATTTCAGGCAGCTGCACCCCCACTTCTAATTGTTATTGCATGTACTTGCTCTCTGGAGTTGAATTCGGTGTTGCTCGACATAGCAATTTCCATCTAACCCGTCTGTGTCTCTAAATTCTTTATTGAAGCACTCTAATTTTGAAGAGTGGTCTCCGTCTTTCTCATATACTGTTCGATTTTCTCTATGAATTTACCAAACAAGTCTTCTACGGAGATTCTCTTTTTTGGTTGCTGGAACTGAGACCCTGTGGTTTGATATTATTTTAATTATCCCTTCAAGAAAAATTTGGATGATTACTCCAACCTGGATTAAATGTATTGGAGAATGGATTATTTTGCTGGTATTGACCACCTTGAACATATTCGGCTTGCTTGGGTTGCTGTGATAGAATAGAATAATGTAGTGCTGTGATGTGCTGTGATTTGCCCCCATACTTTTCACAAATTGATTTCTTCGTTTGCATGGCATTGAATGAATGTGATATACTCTCCAATTTGTGTGCCAATGAGTCTATTTTTGCAGATAATGTAGTGAAAATGTATACTTCATGTACCCATGCAGTTCTCTTGTGTATAGCTCAATCTGATGCCCACATGGAAGTGGTAGTAGCCATTCTTTCAAATAGCTCCAAGGTTTTAGCAATGGTTTTGGTGGATAATGAATAGTTGGATGAAGAATCTACCATACACTTAAAGGAGGAAAGCAGACCTGCATAAAAATATTGAACTTGAGCCACTTACTAATGTCATGATGAGTGCATCTCCTTAGCATATTTTTAAATCTGTTCCATGCCTCATCGAAAGATTCGGATTCTGGCTGTTGAAATATAGATATTTCATACTTCAACTTTGCTATCTTGACCGATGGAAAGAATTTTGTACAGAATTTTTGGGCTAAGTCATTCCAAGTGGTGATGCTGGTAATCAGCTGTGAGGCCAATCACTCAAGAGCTTTGTCACAATGAGTATGTGGGAATAAAAGTAGACAGACGACGTCGTCTAAGATCCTTTGATATTTGACATGTTGGCACATTTCTAGGAATCGCGAGACATGTGTATGTTGATTCTCGTCGGCCTTGCCATAGAACTAGTGTCCATTCTAAAATAGATTAATTACATTGGTCTTCCACTAGAAGTTCGGCTACCCAAAAGATGGGTAGACAATTCTAGAATGGCTCTGGATGATCTACAGAGTCATAAAATCTCCAACTAGCATATTTTCTTCATTGTTCTCTCATCCTGTCAGAGCAATCTCGTTGTTATTCATTATGTCATGCTTTTTTTGGTGTGTCTTTTTTGCATCTCCTTGCCTACGATAAAAACTGCGTTCGATTTCTGGATCAGTTGAAATTATAGAGACCCGTGTCTTACACTTCACATGCAAAAGCCTGAAAATAAATAGTTCAAACAAATAAATAAAATTGAAAAATAATAAACCAATAAAGTTCGAATTAGTATTAAAATAATTGAAAAAGAACTAAGACAAAATTTTCGACAACGGCGCCAAAAACTTGTCAGCAATGTTATGTTGTACCGCAAGTATACGGATTGCACAAGTAATAAAGTAGATTTAGAGTCTAAGTATTGTACCCACAGGAATTTAGATAGTTCAATTACAATTATAATAATCTTAACCGAATCAAATTACTTTCGAAATTTGGTTTCTTAAACTAACTAATCTATGAATTAAGAATAATTAAATAATTATAACTCAAACAATTAAAAGATTAATTTTATGATGAATTACTTTAAATTTAGGAAAGAAATCCGTACTAGGAACCCGAATCTACTTATACCAATTTTCTTTTACCCGAATCGTTGAATTTGATAACATGATTTAATTATAAAGATCAATATTTCTAATTTGTTTAACAATCTCTCTCGAGTAGAATTAAACATATCCATATATGTGACCTAATTATATCTCTATGACGGATGCGAATATACAAGAATGCATTAAAATTTATGAATATTTAAAGATCACGTAAAGTATAGAGGTATATCTCTTTCCCCTATTAGACTCTACAACAATTGATATTATGTTTAAATTATTTCCAATCTCTTGATAGTAAAATAAACCACAAAAATAATACAACTATTGTGCATATAGTTATAGAGACGAAGAAATCAATATCAATTATCCAAAATTAAAAACATGCTTGATTATAAAAAAACTCGGTTCAAAGAATTAAAAGTTCATGATACAAGTTTCGTCATGATCCTAGCACTAAAAAAATTTGTTCTAACATACTAAGAAGAAGAAAATATAAAAGACATCACCCATTTAGGAAGAAAACTTGAAAAGAGTAGATATTGATCTTCGTTTCTTACTTCTTCTCTTGTTTTTCTTTCAATAATCGGCTCCCTAATTATGAGTTTAGAACTCATATATATAATATCATCATTGTCTCCAAAAAGATCCCAAAATATCATAAAAATTGTGGGTCAAAAGGTTTCCTAATTGGATTAGAACTCAAAAAAGTAACAAAATTTTTACATTGGGCGATCGTCCAGTGCAAACCCGAAAGATCGCCCAGGAGTTGGACGGTCACCCAGCTATAAGCTTGGGTGATCGCCCAGCTTAAGCTTTTGTATTTTCTTTGCGCCTATTTTATAAACGGCTATAACTTCTTGTAGGAAACTCCAAATTGAGATCTGTAAAAATTGTTGAACTCATAATTCAATTATCTTTCCAATGGTACATAACTTACCTTGTGAAAATTTTAATACCAAAATTTGTACTCTAATTTTCCTACATACTTCGATAGATAGTTTCTTAATTCGATTCTTTGGCTTTCATGTGTTTGATCTTTTGCTTCAACTCTTCATTGTCACTCTAACACACATTAAACTTATTGATTTTACCTTCTTCCTCATTCTCCAATGTTTGTATCTTGATATTGACTTCAAAAACTCAACTTCTTCTCATTTACTCGTCGATTTCACCAAAATGTTGCTCTTTTCGTCCATTCTTCCTCAATTGCTCATAAACGGGTACAAAACTGAAATATAAAGAATAATACACTAAATTAAGTATAAAATCAATAAAATAACTGGATAGAAGCTTAATTTTAAAGCTCAAATAAGTGCACAAAATGCACTTATCAACCCTCCATGTTGAACATTTATATATTATTTGGTTTTAATAGATGCATCTACTCGATGACAACATATAATTTATTATATATTTGCAAATTAAATTTGTAAGATTTCTTGCTCAAATTTTAGATCACGAGCATAGTTTTCATATTATACAATCAATGAGTGTGCCTTGTTAATGCTAGTGAGTCTATATCCCTAAAAATTAATAATAATTGTATGTTAGTTTAGATGACGGTAAAACATATTATTTTCCATGGTTTAACAAAATTATTTATTAAATACCTTAACTAATTGCTAAATTATTACTATTGAAAAAAAAAACTTCCCATTTTGCTTAGGGAATGTAATTTTAAATACGTAACATTGATGTGCATCATGCCAACATCAAGTTTTCCAGTTATAGTTGGTTTATGTTCAGAGCCTAATATTTTTTACCAGATGATTTTTTTGTTATGCAATATATGTTCGAATTGCTCCACCATAGTGCACAAATATGGGTATTTGATGAATTTGAGAATATATATTGGGTTTGAATCACCTTTTACTATAAACTATCTTGAACTCATGAAGGGTGATATTTTGTGTTGCAGTTTACCGATTTTCATTTGAATAAGATTCTTGTTCATCAGTCAACTTATATAGAAGAAGTCCTAAAAGAATTCATATAGAGAAATGACACATCCATTTGATATCCGATAGTTATTGGTACTTGAAGTGAAAAAATGACCATCTTCATCCTCAAGATGATAATGAATAACTTATTCATCCTGAAATATCATATCTTAGTATAATAGATACATTATTGTATCTTGCTAATAGTTTATGATTGGTACAAGTTGGTTATGATGAATGATTCAGAATATTATTTGATCTACATAAAGCTCAGCAACCAATTTATCCGTTCACATGGAACTATCACAACGATTTATGTAGCAGACATGTTCACATATGCATTATCTACTACAACACTTGAGAAGTTGATTAACAAGATATATAGATCTCAAGTGATATTATTATGAGGGAAAGTAAATACATGGTGTACTCTTTTTTCCTTGAACAAAGTTTTGTCCCGTTGAATTTTCTTGGCAAGGTTTTCAATTAGGCAACTTTCTTAGCGGTTGTAAAAATAATTGCGAGTGCACAATATCGTTAACAAGTAATAAAGTGGACCTAATGAGTCCGGATTATCATTCCCACGAATACTATTTTATTTAGATATTAGCTCAATTAATCATAATTTTATCTATTGAAAAAAATTTATAATAATTTATTTGAACAATTAACCTATAACTATTAATTTAAGAAAACAATGTGTAAACACAAATATCAAGAATTTATCAATTATGATGATTAAAGCATCAGGATTCACGAATTCACCATAGTTATCATTTCTATACTCTCCTTTCAAGTTTTTTTTTCTAACGTTGTACCCGGTCGAATTCACGAATTTAACCTAATTCACCTTTCTCGAGTTCAAATTAGTCTTATCTAATTAATTCAACTCACTATATCTTTATGTGAAGTCAGAATAAGCTTTAACTGGATGTGCAATCTCATTGGAATTCAATATAAGATCTCAACAATAACAAAAGCGTATATCTACTTTTTATCCAATTGTCGAATTTTACTAAGTAATCTATATTAATAACTTACCTTCCAGTTTGTTACAATCCACAATTCAATTAAATAAAAGCCAAGTATTTCAAGCATTACAAGAAGAAGTAAAATCAATACATAATCAACACATCTTCAAAACTTTAGAATTGAAATTGAAGAATCTAAACTATGTTATATCGTTCATCCAAACTATTATTTAGTTACACATCATAAAAGAATAAAAACAAAAGAGGATAATAGAATACATAACCGGGTTTGAAGCGAAAATAAGAAATAGATGAATATCTTGCACTAAGAAACTATCTTTTTTTTTTTTTTTTGGCAAAGTTTGAAACTATAGCTTGATTCATGTAATTGGTCTATCTAACCTCTCTTAATTATTGTATATGGTTCTCCATTTGTTTAAAGCATAATCTTTATTTATATGTCCCAAAAAATTCTAATTTAGTGTTGAAGTTGTGCCCCAAAAGAATTATCAAACTAGAGTTTGATTAAAATAAAGAAAGCAAAATTCTGGTCACAAAATGCTCTTGCGATCGCAAGGCCAAAATGGTTGTGATCGCAAAGCTATAGAGGATGGCTTTTGCTATGTCTCAAATGCACCTTGCGATCGCAATGACCAATATTTCCTTCAACTTTGCAACTTAAGTCCTTGATTATTTGTACGATAAGTCATTCATCTTTCTAATGTCTCCATTTTAATCTCTAGATTTACTCTTTCATTTCAATTTCATCCTCTTTCATTTGCATCCAAGTCTTTCAAATTTTGGATATTTTCAAGTTGGTCCCCATATTTCTACTTTTATTTCAATTTAGTCCCTTCACCAATTTTGCTCAAAACACCACCAAACTCAAGTTTTGACCTACAATAACAAAATCAACATATAATTACAATTACACACAAAATCACTCACAATGGTCTAATTTTGACGACCTAAATAAGTATAAAATCACACTTATCACACCCCAAAACTCGAACTCTTGTTCGTCCTCGAACAAGACTAATTAATCACAAATACACAAATTCCAAACAATTCGAAATCAAACATAACTAAAGTAACAAACACTCCACATATTAGATAGTTTGCCACTTTGCCTCTATGTTTTTAAACTGCTTGTGACCTATGAAATTTTTTCAAACAATCATACTTCAACTCTTCTTTTTTACTTATTCCATGCTCGATGTGTGTGTGTGTGTGTGTGTAAATAGTCAATCCGAAACAAATATTATAATACGCCTTTTGGTGGCATCCTGACCTTCAATGGTCCAATTTTCCTTTTCCACTAGGTAGATGTATTCCTCCTAAATATCACTCATAGAGGCTTGAATCGGGCTTTGGAATTCTTGCATTGCTTGCAATTATCGGCTTTCAAAACTTCTTCTTTGCTCTCTATATTTTCAATTAACCATTTTCATATTTGATTGCTCCAACTAGTCCACCTATCTCCACATTCGATTTGCACTTTTCTTGGTCAATTTTTACTACTTCATCAACTCTAAAGCACTATTCGAGATCAAATGGTTGCTCATATACATTGTACATACTTGTACACTGAATACTACTCGTTCATCGTGCACTCTCAAGATCAAATCTCATTTTTCAACATCAATAAGGGCTCGACTTGTCGCTAGAAATGATCGACCCAATATTACTGGCATATCCCAGTCCTATTTGATATTAAGAACAATAAAGTCAATCGGGGAGATAAATTTATCCACCTTGATGAGTATATCCTCAACCACACCTTGTGGACGCTTAATTGATCTATCAGCAAGTTGTAGAGACACAGTCGTTACTTTTACTTCTTCCAAACCTAATCTTCTATAGATAGAAAGGAGCATCAAATTAACACTTGCACCTAAATCACATAAAATATTAAAATTATAGACTAGATCTTTTAACTTCGGATGTAACTTATTTAGCAAAATAGCGCTACACTCTTTGGTTAAAGCTATTGTCTCGTATTCCTCAAGTTTTCTTTTCTTGGACAATATTTCCTTTATAATTTTTAATTATAGTGGCGTCTGGGCCAATGTTTCGGCGAAGAAAATGTTAATGTGTAGTTTCTTGAAGACGTCAAGAAATTTCTCAAACTACTTGTCGAGCTTGTACTTATGCAACCTCTAAGGAAAAGGAATTGGTGGCACATAAGCTTTGAAAGGATTTGGCGCCCTTGCTTTTTATGATTCATCATATTCCTTTGTATCTTCTTCTTTTGATTGCGAATATTGTTTCTCGGCCTCTTCTTCCTCAATTACCAACTGTCTGTTCTTTTTCTCTAGCCTTTTCACGTGAATTTTTGGCAGTTGTACCCCGCTCCTAGTAGTGATTGCATTACCTGATCTTTTGTTGTATTGCTAGGCAAAGTGTCTGATGTCCTATCTGATAGTTGCAAGGCTAAGTAGCCAATCTGGGTCTATAACTTCCTAATAAAAGCTAGTTGATTCGGATAATTTATCTTGTTTTGCTAAAGCATCTTTCCCAAATTTGGCATTGTCTCTTGTTGATGGTTATTAGAATTTCTACTGTGTTAAATATCAGACAACCTAAAATTTGGGTGTTGTTTCCATCATGGATTGTATGTTTGGGAGAATGGATTATACTACTGGCTTGAACTATTTTGCAAAAAATTTACGTGTTCATTTGGACTGGCCAACAACATACAATCTGTAATATAATGATTTGTCCCACAATTTTTACAAACCAAATTTGTATGGACCGCATTCACACCATATGTTTGTGCTTAGACCAAAAGTTTTACTTGCTTCGTTAGTGCCACAATGTGTGCATTAGTGGCTGATGTATGGTCAACCTTGTGTATACCTGCTACTTTAGTTGGAGCTACACGATCAAATGAAAACATGGTATGTATCTTCGCAATCAATTCAAATAGCTCCCATGTTTCGTTGACATTTTTATTTGTAATGTACCCGTTTGCTGAAGAGTCTACTATAGATTTGGATTGAAGAGATAGTTCAGAGTAAAAGTATTGAGTCTGTAATCCCTTTTTAATACCATGATTTGGACATTTTTTGAGCAACGCCTTGAATCTGTCCCAAGTTTCGTGATATCGTTCCTATCTAGTTACTAAAAAGTAGGTATCTCCAACTTAATCTTGGCTACTTTAGCTGGTGAAAAGTACTTACTGCAGAATTTTCTATCCAAGTCATCCCATGCGGTGATAGTAGTATGTGGATCATAGTCCAACCATTCTAACGCTTCATCCCTCAATGTGTAGGAAAATAACATAAATTTGATGGTATCATTATTCACCTCTTCAAACTAAAAGTTATGGCACGTCCGTAAAAATCTGGAAAGATGAGTATTCAAATTTTCATGCATCTGTCTATAGAATTGCAGGTTATTGCTGAAATTATTGATGGGATCGGCCCTTAATTAAAAGTCATGCCAACCAAAAGTAGGATAAACTATGCATGAACGATCAGGTGCTGCTGCCGGAGTTAAGAACTGAGCCATTGGCATATTCCCACTGTCTTTGTCTTTTTCTTCATCATGTTGCTGAATTTGTTGAACTGCCAATCAGGCTGATTCTACGGTGGCGGCTGTGGCATCTTCTTGTTCGGCTGATAATCTAACTTGTGTATCTGCCATTGGAATTTGTTGCTTATTTTTCGATTTTTGTTTGTGTACTTTGCATCTTCGTCTGAAAGTGCGTTCAATCTCAGGATCGAAAGTCTCAAGATTGCTGCCTTGTGAACGAAATATGCAACAAACACATTTTTTGGAGAGAAAAAACAAAGAGAGAAAAATTAAACTAATACTAAATATTAATCTAAACTAATATCAAATAAGAATAGTCCCCCAACAACGGTGGTAAAAACTTATTGTAAAAATAATTGCAAGTGCACAATATTGTTAACAAATAATAAAATGGACCTAATGAGTTCGAATTATCGCTCCCACGAAGACTATTTTATTTAGATACTAGCTCAATTAATCATAATCATAATTTATTGAAAACAATTTGAAATGCGTTTATTTGAACAATTAATCTATAACTATTAATTTAAGAAATAATGTGACAATGTATGTGAACACAAATATCAAGAATTTATCAAATACGATGATTAAAGCGTCGAGATTTACGAATTCACCATAGTTATCATTTCTAATCTCTCCTCTCAAGTTTTCTTCCTAACATTGTACTTGGTCGAATTCACGAATTTAACATAATTTACATTTATCAAATTCAAATTAGTCATATCTAATTAAGTCAACTTACTATATCTCTATGTGAAGTCAATATAAGCCTTACTTAGATGTATTAAGTCTCATAAGAATTCAATTTAAGACTTCAACAATAGCGAAAGTGTATTTCTACCTTTTATCCAATTGTCGAATTTTACAATATGGTCTAAATTAATAACTTACCCTCGGTTTGTTACAATCCACAATTCAATAAAATAAATGGCCAATTATTTCAAGCATTACGAGAAGAACTAAAATCAATACATAATCAACACATATTCAAAATTTGAGAATTGAAATTGAAGAATCTAAAACAGGTTATATCGTTCATCCCAACTATGCTTTAGTTACACATTATAAACGAATAAAAACAAATGAAGAGAATAAAATACATAACCGAGTTTAGAAGCGAGAACAAGAAATAGATGAAGAGTTTTTACTAAGAATCTTCTTTTCTTTGCAAAGTTTGAAACCCTAGCTTGATTCATGTAATTTTCCTCTCTAATCTCTTTTAATTCTTGTATATAGTTCTCCCCCACAAGTTTGAACCCAAAAAGTCCAAATTTAGTGTAGAAGTAGTGTCTCAAGAAAATACCAAAATAGAGTTTGATTAAAATAAGGAAAACAAAATCTGGTGCAAAATGATTGCGATCGCAAGGTTACAAAGGATGGGCTTCTGCTCTGTCTCAGAGGCACCCTGTGATCGTAATGGCCAACATATCCTTCAATTTTGCAGCTAAAATCTCCGATTATTTGTACAATAAGTCTTTCATCTTTCTAATGTCTCTACTTTAGTCCCTAAATTTTCTCTTTTATTTTAATTTCATCCTCTTTTATTTGTACCCCAAGTTCTTTAACTTTTGAATATTTGCAAGTTGGTCCACATATTTTTACTTTTATTTAAGTGTGTCCTTTTCACCAATGTTTCTCAAAACACCACCAAACTCGGGTTTTGACTTACAATGACAAAATCAATACATAATTAAGTACAATTACACTAAAAAATACTCACAATGGTCTATTTTTGACGGCCTAGATAAGTGTAAATTCACACTTTTCAGTAGCAAATTCAAAAGAATAATATACTCATTTTCCTTCACTAAGATTTTTTCATATGATTTTTTCTAATAAGGTTTTAAGGAGACATATTTTTTGTGTAATGGACATAGACAATAGAATGTTATAAATTTATAGTTATAGACGTCCATAACTTATAAGACATTTACCATCAACCTAACTATATGGTTTTACTATCAACATAACTATTACTCACGTATGTTACAAAATGTATACGAGATCCTTAAAAAGAGCAACATCAAAATCTATTTTTAATGTAATTTTATCAGATCATCATGCTAACTACAGTAAACCAGAAATAGTGTATGAAGATTGTATTGCTTGAAAATTACAAGACAACAACATTAAACATATTTTTACCAGAATTGTATTAAATAAGTTTTAGAAATATGGTAGAATTGAAGACATATTATAATTTAGTTCCCAATTGTGTCGAAAATTTATTTTACCAGAATTTATTTTTCCAATTGTGTCGAAAATTTAGTTCCCATCATTTGTCGACGTTGTCGACATTTTAAAATAAAACAAAATTGAACTCAATTGTACATTGAAAAAAAAAAAAAGGAAAAAATTCTAAATGTATAATCTGTAAATAATAAATATAAAAAATATTTTTTGAACATACAATTTAATATGTTGTAAATTAACCCTTAAATAAATGTAACTAGAAATGCATATAAATTTTAAATAAGAAGATCATAGAAGTACAATGTTGAAATATCATAGAAGTACAATGTTGAAATTCAAACTTGCTATTAAAAAAAGCATAATCCAAATAAACCAAATAAATACATAACTAATACAAAAATAATAATAATAATAAAAAAAAAACTAAATACATGCGTCACAAAATTTTAAAACTAAGATTCGTAGACATTAATATTTTACAGACCTTTGGTCGGAATTCTCGTCGGCAAAGTGATGTGTAGCGCTTGAACAACTCATTTTATTGAATTAGGTCAAACCCTCAAGAATTCGAACTCAGTGATCCAACTTTTTCACGACGAAATAACCCAACTATCAAAGCCAAATATTAACAAATTGTTTAGAGAATTTGCTTGTTATCAGATCAAATAAAAAAAATAAAAAAAAATTAGTAAAAAAATTGAATGAATGAACTATAATCTATTAGCATGAGAGGAAACAAAAAATTACAAAATGAGCAAATAGAAAAGTCCATCTGTTGATATGAGAAATAAAAACCAGATTTTGGTTCCCAGAAGAAGGAAAAAAAAAGTCCAAAATGATAGCGTATTAAAGAATATGATGAATAGTAAATACCTCATTCATATTTATAGTATAGTAAGAATGTGTGAGTATATATCCTTACAATAATATAAGAGTCTTAAATTTTTTACTGTTCACATTTTCGTCCTACACGACGTCGTTTTTCAACTTCTTTTTACACCGTCATTTTGTAATATTTTTTAAGTTGCTTTTGAAGCTTAGCACACTTTTATTGACTAGGATTACAATTGGAATTACATTAAATTCAGTTGAAATTCAGATTCATTCAAGGAGGAGTTTTGTCTTTTTTTACAACTTCAATCCTAATTTGTTTTATTCTCT